>JAQPPZ010001424.1:0-4800000 GCA_028583015.1 Wollemia nobilis | reverse complement strand
ATCTTAAAAATCAAGTAATTTATTTTAATAAAATATATAAATTTCTTTAATACCACATGAAATAACCAATAAAATATATAGAACCAACTCCAAGAAATAATAAATGTTAAATATTAGTAAGTTGTAAAGTTGACAACCTTGAAACCAATAGAGGGAGCTAATAGTGTAACAACCTTCCAAAACCAACCTAAGAGATAGATACTTCTTTTTTTATCACATAAGTAGGTTCACAGGGAGCCCCAATATTATTTTTAGTATTATTAAGGCTTCACCACATTAGATTTTAATATCATTGTATATGACACTCAATTGACATGAGTGACCAACATCCCATATTTCTAGGGTTCACCTTAATAAACCTCATCATTTAGTAGGATGCCCAAAGGGTCCTCCCACATTTCCTATATCCTCATTGGTATAGGATAATTAAAACATTGTGTAGGGATTATCATTTAAGGCCCATAACACTTAAATAGGAGCACCATTTCCCCAACCTATCCATAAACCCATCTATGTAGGTTATTCTAGCATAAAGCCTTGGTGTTTAGTTACCACACCTTTATGGGATAACTATGGTCATCACCACTCACCTAATAATGAGCATGGTTAACTAACCCTCATAATTTTATGGTACCACCATAGTTATCTCATAATTTATTTCATTAACTCATGGTTGCAAAACACCCAATACTCACCATTCAAGGTGTATCAATCACGAGAATTTGGCTATTGCATCACCACAACTCCTATATTCATGCGTACCTAGCTATTACATCATTGCAACTCCTTCTAGAACTCACCTTTACCTGGTTATTACATCACCACAAATCCTTCTAGGACTCACCTTTACCTAGTTATTGCATCATCGTAACTCCTCCTAGGATTGGGTTCATTCTATGACTCAAGTTCCTAAAAGAAGTCTAGTTCAAATCCCAAGAACCCCTCCTAATATTCATGCTTAAACAATAATTAGCATCTCTCTCATGATTAAGCAAATAAAGTGCTATAACAAAAATAATATGCATAGTTATAACACAAATCTAAATCTAAAATGAAATAGCTCATACTTAACCACATTAATTTAGTACAAAAGAAACATCTAGCTACATTTTACAACATGGGTAAATAAATCATAATATTAACTTCTAACATAATGCTAACATAAAACATCCACTTAATTTAATCATCCTCATTAGATCAAGCTAGCATATAGTTTTCCATTATTTTTTATAATGACTTCTTTTAAAGAGATCAATACTAACTTCTTTCTTCATTCAATCATTGTAGAGAATCCAAATATTTTCTTGCACTTACAAATAGGATCCAAGCCTTATTAGTAATGAAATAAAGATAACCAAGTTTTACATTCCAAACTTTACATTTCCATAACAAAATTTTCTTCCCAAAGATACTAGAGCAAGTACACCCAAATATCTTCTACACCATCTTCTTCTCATGATCTTCTTCATGAAAGAAATATTCCCAGACTTAAGAAGAAAACTAAGGAATCAAGACAACTCTTAATGTATATCCTTGAAAACTTAGGGAAATATTGATGATTATTTGAAACATTCAAGGTCAAGGAACATATGAGATAGAAAAGATGTATAATTGGTGCCAAGAAAAGATTTCCTAGGTTGGGGATTCTCTAAGCATTGGTGACCTAGTATGAGTGCAATGCATATAAGTTAAAACCTAACTAGGTTTCATCACTTATCTCATTGTAAAGTCCCAAAAAGTCTATATTATTAAGAATCCGTGAAAGTATGATCAAGCAATCAAGTAGCTATATGACAAGCAAAAAGTGAGAAA
Organism: Wollemia nobilis; assembly: GCA_028583015.1. Taxonomy (NCBI): domain Eukaryota; kingdom Viridiplantae; phylum Streptophyta; class Pinopsida; order Araucariales; family Araucariaceae; genus Wollemia; species Wollemia nobilis. The sequence continues at coordinate 4,798,188 of JAQPPZ010001424.1, read as the reverse complement.
GAGGAGTATGTCAAGAAGTTCATGCAAGATATGACAAGCAATCATGCAGTATGAACAAGCAAACCAATGCAAGTTTGTACAAAATAAGAAGATAGATGATGATAAATAATAAGATGGAAGAAGAGATATGATCAATTAAAAGAGAAGAAAAGAAGAGAGGTGATGTGAATTCATGCATAATATATTTTTAGGTGTAGTATGTTCATTGGTTCTTTTATTTCTTTACCATCTAATATTGATAAATGATAGGCTCTTGAGCCAAACTTGGTCATTATGACAAAGGGGCCTAGCCAATTGGGCTAAAATTTGTCCTTCATATCTATATGAGCATTTGTGTTCTTTTGGTTTTCTTTGAGAACAAGATCCCCAACATCAAAATAACGAGTGCAAACTTTCTTAGAGTAAGTTCTCTTGAGCCTAATATGATAAGCTCGAATAAGTTGTAAGGCATGAATGTGCTTCTCATCCAACAAATCCAATTGATTTAAATGATCTAGATGACACTCATCATCAACAAGTGTATCTTGCAACAAGATACACAATGATGGGACCTCTAACTCAAAGGGTAAAATTACTTATGTGTCATAGACCAAGACATAAGGGGTTGCACTTGTAGGATTTTGTAAGCTAGTAAAATAGTGTAAAAGGCTTAAAAAGTGTATATCTACACTATTGCAACATGATAATCAAATTAAAATCAAAGAACATGCATAACCAAATTTTCAATAAAGAATACCTCTTTTGTATTAATCAATGATGAAAATATATTACATATTCATCCCTCTTAGGGATACCAAATTGATACATGTATACAATTGTTTTGAAGCCCCTAAACGGGGGTGATATACTCTAAATGCTCTTTAGGTCTTCACCAACTTTGCATGAGGGCTTACTAGGATGTCTCCTTCTCTATTGTTAAGAGGGATAATCTTGAATAGCTTTGAGTCATTTAAAGGATTTGCCACCTGCGTACAAGGAAAAAACAAAGCACATCAAAAGCATATGAAACCTCTCATGATGAGGTTATTATCCAAGAAGATGCAATAAATGAAGCATATACTTAAAGAAAGCATAAACATGTGTAAATATGCATGAATTTACCTATAAAATTATCAACAAAGCATGAAGCATGACTTAAAACATGTAAAGAAGGCTAAACTTGCATGTAATCTGAAGTATTAAGCATAAAAGAACTTAATCTATGAAATATTATGAAAGAAATCATGAATAACATAAATGAAGGTAAAGGTACCTATGAAACTACTAATTAACCATGGAAATGCTTGAAATAATACTAATCTATGCTAGATTAACCTAAATGCATATTAAGAAAAGTAAATCTATGGCTAAACTAGAGGGTTAAGCTCATCAAACCCTAGCCACTGCTACTCAGAGCAACTAGCTCTGTTAGCCATGGTTTTCAATCACAGTTGAGCCTGTGGGTTGTTGTTGAAAACAGTAACCACAAGAAAAGTATCATTTCTATTGAAAACCAAGGTTGTGGATGCTCATTTCTTCATGTAATTCCTTCATGTCTGAACACATATTTGTAGTTGATTTTGAGTGAATTTGTAGAGGATTAATACAAAGTGGTAAGCTTACTCCTCAATCTATTCAAAACTCTATTGGCATAACAATAAATGTCATTTTCTAATTTGGCATCTCTTCAGTACTTCTCAAAGGTTATGAAATCAGTCATCAAATCAGTAGAGCTTTGCTACAATGAATTTGGGATCTTAATTGCCTCTTTGGGGGTATATAAATAGACTCCTAAAATCCCAATTTTGTCTTCTAAAGGAATCCAAGATCAAGAAGTTGTTGACCTAAGCAGTTGGGAGGAATCTTCTAGAAGCTTCCTCACCCAAAACTACTTGATATCAGTTGTGATTTTGTCATTACAACCAATTTTGCTTGGCTCTAATAACCTGATTTTGTTACAGGGCTAGCCATTGTTTCTCAATGCATCTAGGACCCTATCCACTGTTGTCAACCATGGTTGAAATATTAGCCATTGTGTCCATCAATATCTAGGGAGCTAGCGGCTATTTCCATCAATGGCTAAGAATGACTAGGACTAGATTATCCTAGATGAGTGGTTAGAACCACTACTAAGTCTTGGAAAGGTCCAAGATCATTCATATGGTCTGCAAAGGTGTCCATATGAGTAGTCTTCTAAATATGATGTGTTTTAGGTGTCTATAGATGCCCCTTTTGTGATGCATTGTGGGAAAACACCATGTTGAGAAAAAATAGATCTCCTAAAGTCATATTGTAGTTTGATTGATGATTATTGATCTGATCAATGCTAGATGTCCCAATCCTAAAAAGGATGCACATATCAGAATCATTGCTTCTAACAAGATGGAAGGCTTAACTTGAGTAAATCTTTGGATGGTCTTTGCATGAAATCGGAACCGAAATACTGAAGAATAGATTGCCAAAGATTTAATTTGCTATGTTTGCTTTTTCCCTAGCACAAGGATAATCTTATGATAGCTATTAGCAATGATTCATAATACAAACACAATTTACATGATTGAGTGATCCTTTGTTGATTTTGGTTATGAATGTTGATATTATGACTACCCCCTCAAGTGATGAGTCGATGAGGAAAGAACAAGTGATTAAAGCAACGAGTCGCTTGACCAAGATGAATAATTTGGATGATTGAAGACTTTTGCATGTTGTTATATGGCAAGTCCTATTACAACTGTGAATACAACCATTAATAGCAATTGTACCTCTCTATTTTGTGGTACATTTCATCCATAATGGCCTTCTTAGGAAATCAAGATGATAGTAATTCCATTTAAGCTTGTGTTGAATCACTATTTTCAATGATCTGCTAAAAATGTTATGGAAGAAATAAAATGAACTCCTCATTCTTGTGGAGTAGTCCGATTGCAATGGCTTTCTTTGGGATTGAATTGAAGATATTTCAATTCAGCGATGACTAATTTACCCCAAATTTCCTTATGGTAATTCACACATCTTTCCAAATTGCATGGATTGCAAGTCGCTGCAACCACCAAGTGTATAGGGTAAATAACTAAATACGAGGTGCATTTGAATTTTGTTGTTATTTGATTATTTTTGTGATTTTGTGATTTATGATGATACTCATAGAATAAAGAAAATGAATACCTAATTCCCATGGAGCAGTCTAGCTGCAATGGCCTTCTTGGGGATTTAAGTTAAGATATTTCTATTCATTCATGAATAATTTAGATCAAATTGCCTTATGGTAATTTACTCATCTTTCCAAATTACATGGAGCACAAGTTGTTGCAACTGCCAAGTGTATAGGGTAAATAACTAAATACGAGGTGCATTTGAATTTTGATTTATTTAATTTTTTGTTATTTTTACAATTCATGATGAGATTTTATAGAAGGAAATGAATACCTCATTCCCATGGGGAAATCTGGACATAATGGCCTTCTTGGGGATGAAAGTAAAGATATTTTAATTCATCCATGAATAATTTGGTCCAAATGGCCTTATGATAATTTACTCATCTTATCAGATTGCATGGAGTGCAAGCCGCTGCAACCGCCAAGTGTATAGAATAAATGATTGGATACAAGGCTCAATTGATATTTTGTTTTATTTATTTATTTATTTATTTTTGCAATTTATGATGATATTTCATAGAAGAAAGGAAATGAATACCTCGTTCCTGTGGGGCAGTCCAATCGCAATGGCCTTCTTGGGGATGGAAGTGTAGACATTTCAATTTTTTCATGAATAATTTTGTTCAAATGGCCTTATGGTAATTTACTCATCTCACTGGATTGCATGGATCGCAAGTCACTGCAACCACCAAGTGTATAGAATAAATGACTGGATACAAGGCTCAATAGATATTTTGTTTTACTTGATTTTTTTTTATTTTAGTGATTTTTTTTTTATGATTATGGACCGTTATATAGGCTTTAATGCCCATTATGAAACTCATTATGATGAGCAAATGTGTTTATTTATGACTTGGATGAAATGACCAAAGGTTTAGGATTATTTGAAGATTTTGACATTGACCAAAGGACTAGGGTTTCTTTGGAGCCTTTTTGGATTGACCAAAGAACTAGGGCATATTTGGAGCCTTTTAGGATTTGACCAAAGGAAATTGGTCTTCTTTGGAGCCTTTTGGAATTGACCAAATAAAATGTAACATCTTTGGAGCCTTTAGGAAATTGACCAAATAAATTAGGTATCTTTGGGGCCTTTTGGGATTGATCAAAGAAAATTGGGTGTCTTTGGAGCTTTTTGGGAATTACCAAAGAAAATTGGGTATCTTTGGAGCTTTTTGGGATTGACAAAAAACATTGGGCATATTTGGAGCCTTTTGGGATTGACCAAAAAAAATTGGGTGTCTTTGGAGCTTTTTGGGATTGACCAAAGAAATTAGGCATCTTTGGGGTCTTTTAGGATTTGACCAAATAACTAGGGTATCTTTGGAGATTTTTGGGATTTGACCAAAGGAAACTAAACATATTTGGAGCCTTTTGGAATTTGACCAAAGGAAACTAAACATATTTGGAGCCTTTTGGAATTTGACCAAAGGAAACTAAACATCTTTGGAGCCTTTGGAGCTTGATATAGCGAGGCAAAGGGAATAAACTTTTGGAAACCAAGCAATTGATTATTAATTTATTATGGGATTGAATTATGTTGCTGATTAGGAAGGCTTGCTACCTTTATTTACCCCATGTTGCTTGATTGTTAAATTTCTGATTTGGGGAAAGTATGATACTGATAATACCCCAGTTGATGTTTGCAATTGTTTTTGTTTTGATTTTATGTATTTTTGGTTGCAATCAAGAATTAAACACCCAAATCAATCCAAATTATCATAGAATGTTATGGGATGATGTGATGTATGTGTAGAATGATGAATGTGGCTATTTTGTGAAATTTGGGGCCATTTTGAAGCTTTTGTAAGCAAATTTGGCATTTTTGTGACTTTTGGTCATAAATGAAAATGAAGCGTCCAAATCGATCTGAACCTTCACAAAACATGATGTGATGATGAAATGGATGCATGGATGAATTTTGGAGTGATTTTGTGGGGGTAAGCTACATTTTTGGGCCCTGTTGGTCTTTCTACAATATTTTGGAGCTAGACGTTGGCCAAAATCCACACCATGCATAGACATCGATAAGCATCTACCACCCTACAAATGTAGGGCAGCATTTGAGTGCACTAGGAAGATGCCCATGAGCATTTGAGCACACCAAAAATAGCTATAAAAGTGCTACAAAGAAAAATTAGACTCATTCTTGCGTTCACGAGTTTTAGAAGCAGTGTCTGAGGATTGAGTGAGTGGGTGAGTGGAGTGTGAAGTGAGGTGAAGGATGGTGATGGAGGGCATGGATGTGGTAGCATGCATGGAGGCGTATGTGGCTGAGGTAAGTTCCCTTGGCACTCTTGTTTGGATTTGTGCAATTTTTTTTAATGTTTTTAAATATTTTTTATTATGCAATGAATGTGATGTTAATGTATTTGCAATTGTGTTGTTGTAGTTTTTAATCTTGGAGGCTCGACATCGATTCTCATCGATTATACCAGGGGTGAGGAAGGCCTTGCAAAAGGCTGAGTGGGATAAGTTGGCAGATATGGGTTTGTCTAAGGTGGCACAGGTTGATGTGGTGAGGGTGAATGAGGGGTACCTCTTAGCCTTGGTTGAGAGATAGGATCTAGATAGGGGGACTTTCCAGCTCCCAATTGGGGAGATGACAGTGACACTAGAAGATGTATACCACATATTCCGAGTGCTAGTGGAGGGATTGCATGTCCAAGTTGGGCACGATAAGGAGTATGAGTTGAGGAGGATTTTTGGGGATGGATGGAGGGATGCGAATATCCATGGTGGAGGGATAAGGTATTTGGTTATGTATGTGGAGGAGAAGTTGGAGGTCTTACCCACCTTGATCATGTTCCTATTGGCCAACATATTGGTGCCTAACAACACCGATTGTCGGTTCCCATGGAACATGATAAGGCTAGTGTATGACATGATCGATGAGCCTTGGGTGTATGCATGGGCACCTACTCTGTTGGCTCAGATGTATATAAAGCTTTATGAGGTGAGGAGGTAGGGGTAAAGGGGTTGGGTTGCAGTGTGTTACTATAATGTTGGGGCTAGGAGCACTTTAGTGTGGCTCATCCCATGGGGCTACCTTGTGAGGATTGGGATAGGGATCAGCCCTATGCTTTGAGATGGTAAGTGAGCAAGGAGGTGCAGCCTAGTCATCCTAGTCATAGTGGCTAGGAGTGTAGGGATTTATGGATAGGTCTGACACTAGATCAGGTATGTTGGAGGCCATGGTGGGAGGCTAGGTGGCTTAGTGATGGAGAGTAGTTATGGAGGACTCGGTAGGCTAGGTGGGTGGTTGGGTGGCATGGGAGTGAGGTGGATCTGATCTAGTTCTCATGGGTGCTATGGTAGTTTAGGCTGAGGTAGGGAGTTCTAGAGGCTCCAGTACTCTATAGGCATCAATCATATGAGTCGAGCCTACCTTGTGTGGATGAGTGGTGAGTGACTTATGAGGATGATGAGGAGATAGATCTCTTATATGTGGATGATGTCGGGACCATAATGGAGTATGATGTATGGTTTGCTTCATAGCCACCATGGGTACCAAGTTAGGTGGTCGAGGAGGGTGGTGGAGATGAGGAGGAGGCAATAATAGAGGAGGCTCCTCAATATCAGAGATATCATCGGTCTAGCATGAGGAAGCAAGGGATGTAATAGAGAAGCCTCTAGATATTGGAGGTGATGATGGTGGTAGGGATGATATGGAGGAGGTTTTAGAGAGACCTCTAGGTCAGAGTGATGAGGAGTGGGTGAGGCTAGAGGTAGAGCGAGATCAACTCTGGTAGATGGTGGTAGAGTGGGATGCAAAGATAGTGGCTCAAGATGTGGTGATAGCAGCTTGGGATGTCAAGAATGCTTGACTATAGGTAGAGCTAGAGGTATAGAGGGCTACAAGTAGAGGAGAGGATATGATAGTGAGGCTCTAAGTAGAGTTAAGATAGAGGGATTCTCATTAGAGGCATGATGTACTACACCTTCGATCCTGAGAGGTATATATCCAAGATTTAGAGGATCTATGTATGCAACACCACATTGGGCTGCCAGATCGACCCTCTTCTTTCATAGTGGATTTTGGTAGGCATAGTGGCTCTAGGCATAGTGTCTCTAGGTCTAGGGCTCCTTCAGGGTCATAGGGGTCCTCCTATAGGCGTTAGCTAGTGCTTAGATGCACTTTTTGTATATGAGCCTTGGTGCTCCATTGTATATAGCCTTCGGGTATTCATTGTACATATGATTTTGATATATATATACATGGCCTTTACTTTTGTGTTATGAATTTGTGTGGATGTGTGTGTGAATGCATATGTATATGTGATGGATGGTAATGTAATGATGATGTGTATGTGTAATGAAAATAATGCAAATGAACTAATGCACTAATGATCATTCATAGTTTAGAATTTGCTTGACCATTGTTGATCATTGTTGTTTAATCAGGGGCACCAAAATGGTGATGTGTGAAATGGAAGACTCATGTAATGATATGGATGTTGATATGGATGATGAATAGCTGATTGTTTTGTAGAGACTCAGACATACTAGTGATTTCAACCAAACTCCCTAAGTTCTGTCTAATTTCTCTAAGACCAAATGTGTGTGCAGGTGAAATGTTCATTTACCAAATCATGAGCATGGTAAGGACTCAAGGCAATCAAGAACCAATGTGTGTGCAAGTGAGTTCATTAACCCATCTTGAGTAAATTGAGATGAAACCTATCATGGAGGAGACCAAGAAGCTAGCTTGTCCTTATGTGCGGTCAGAGGTCTCTTCAAGAGAGACGTGTCACCACGCATGAGTGTACTCCACTGCCATTCAAGCATCTATAGCCCTGGTGGAGGTTAGCTCCATAGTCCAATAATCTGATCTCTAAGCTTTGGGGATTCGGACTACCTAACCATCTGGATGGAAATGTAGTTCTATCCTTACAACTTGAGGATCTATGGTGTGTGATGTGTAAAAGAGTTAGAGCTTTGGGGAATCAGATTCTCAACCAAGGTATGATGAGAATTTAACCCTATCCTTACTACTCATTCTTTTGTTTTGGAAATGTGAGTAGTGGTGAAGACCACTATTTTTTATTTTGGACTATGTGCATAATGGGACAAGCAAAGATAACCTTTTTACTTTGAGGTTCAACCCAATCATGGTATTATCCCTCTTTGACACAAGATGTTCTTAATATGTGTAAAATATGGTTGGTTCAAGAGTGTTAGATTCAATCCCAGAACTCAAGATTTTCTTAGTGAAAATGTGACTTGGTCCTAGAGAAAACTCGACATGTATTGGAGTTTGCTTGAAACACTAGGAGTGGTTGAGTGACCGAAAACCTAGGGATGATGCAAATGTGGTTGGAAAATGATAATTTGACTATATGAAATGGTGTAATGAAAATGGAAGATGGCTTGAGGGTGCCCCTGATTAAGGCAACATGATTTTATTGGATCCATTATGTTCTAATATTAAGAAATGACCCCTAATATGGTGAATGGAATGTGTGAAAGTGGCCATGCAAAGTGAATGTGTAAATGCAATGTGGCATGTAATGTGTGAAAGTATGTAAGAATGTGTGGAATGCAATGTTTTTTGTGTATTAGCCATGTATATATATACATATGTAAATCACATTAAGCATAGAATGCTCTCAAGTGGATGATGTTAAGTGGTTTGGGCTCTTCTTCTCCCTCTAGACTGGCAAGTCTGTATGTTCCTTGACCCACTTTTTGGGTGATAATGTATGGACCTAACCAATTAGCCATGAATTTATCATGAAGATGTGGTAATGCATTGGTGTTTTGTTGATTTTATTTAAGGACAAGATCTCCTACTTGGAATTCATGTAGATGGACTTTGGTATTGTAAGCACGCTTGAGATGATCTTGATATACTCATAAATGTTCTAAGGCATTAATCCACCTTTCATCAAGGAGTGTAAGTTGGTCAAGACGTGCTTGTCTAGCAGTGTCATCATCTATGAATTCTTGCAATGAAATTCGCAATGAGGGGATCTCGAGCTCAAGAGGCATGATGGCTTCGACACCATAGACCAATGAGAATGGTGTTGCCCTAGTAGGCATGTGGATGCTTGTTCGATAAGCCCATAATGCCAAGGGGATTTGAGTGTGCCAATATCGATGATTTTCTTTGACTAGTTTCTTGAGAATAGCGATCAAGGTCTTATTGGTTGCCTCAACTTGTCCATTTGCCTATGGGTAGTAAGGAGTTGAGAAACTATGTTGGATATTATATTTTTTGCAAAGTGCTCGAACATCCTTGTTCTTGAAAGACTTGCCATTATCAGAAATTATTTTTGAGGGGATGCCAAAATGATAGATGATATGTTGAAGTATAAACTCCATAATTCTAGGTCCTGTCGTACTAGTTAGAGGAATTGCCTCAACCCACTTAGTGAAGTATTCAATGGTTGTGATGATGAATGTGTGTTGTCCCAAGGAAGGAGGTGAGATTTTACCAATCAAGTCCAAACCCCATTGTGAAAATGGCCAAAGAATTTGAATAGGTTGCAAGGCTTGTGATGGCACATGAGTTAAATTAGCGTGTTGCTGATATTGTTGGTATTTCTTGATGTAATTGCAATAGTCACATTCCATGGTGGGCCAATAATAACCCATGCATAAAATATGCTTTGTAATGGCCATTCCACTAAAATGACCACCACAAGTACCATCATGAGCTTTTAAAATTGCTCTTTGGGCCTCTACAGGCTTGAGACAATGAAGGAGGACTCCATCATAACCATGTCTATACAACACATCCCCCAAGAGAGTGAAATGAGCTACCTTTTGTTTGAAAGTTCATTTAGTAGTCCATGACATGTCAGATGGGAGTGTTCCAAACTTGAGGAAGGCTTTTATTTGGCTAGACCAAGGCTCATATGATTCTACATGGATAAATCAAACATCCTTCTCATCTTTAGACTCAGCTCAAGAAATTGCAGATTTAGAGATCATTGTGATAATCAATGGTTGTACCTCTCCTTTGGAGTTCTTTGGAATCAATGATCCTAGAGAGGCCATCACATCTGCAAATCTATTAGTCGATCTAGGCAAGCTATCAATTTCATACCAGTCAAATTTGGCAAGCAATTTCATTGCTACTTCATGGTAAAGTTTTAGGATTGGTTCTTTGCATTGGTATTCTCCATTTACTTGGTGAATGACAAGTTGAGAATCACCAAATATCTTGATACGCTTTATGCTCATAGCTATGGCTGCTTGAAGACCTAGGATTAAGGCTTCATACTCTGCATTATTATTTGTGCATGGGAAATCGAGTTTGAATGATAAGGGGATAGGCACCCCCTATGGTGTATGAAATATGACTCCAACACCTTGTCCTTTCTTGCACTTAGAACCATCAAATAATAATGTGATATCGACATCTTCCTCTAGAATGACATCTTCTTCTTGTTCAGTGATAGTAAATATCGAATCATCTAGGAGCTCAATAATCAATGGATGATCACTAGGAAGTGGAGCTTTTGCAAGCTGATCAGCTATTACCTAACCTTTGATGGATTTTTGGCTAATGAATTCAAGATCAAATTTAGTTAGGAGCATTATCCATTTTGCGGTGTGGGTGTTATTGTAAGTGTGAGACATCATGTAACGTAGAGGATTTTTGTGAGCTATGACATAGGTTGTGTGGCTTAGCATGTAATATCTGAGTTTCTTAGTGGCAAAAACCACTGCTAAGCATAGTTTTTCTACATAAGCGTATCTGGTTTCATAGCTTACCAATGTTCGACTAATGTAATAGACAACTTGCTCTCGGTTGTTTTCATTCTTTTGAGCAAGCATTATCCCTAAAGCAAAGTCCATTGCTAAAACATAAATATGGAAAGGGACCCCTAGATGAGGAGGAGTTAATACTGGTGGAGAAGCCAGGTATTGCTTGATGTCATCAAAAGATTTTTGACATTCATCTATCCATGAAAATGTCACCCCCTTTTGTAATAGGTGGTTGAATGGCCTGCATTTGTCTGAGAGTTGTGCAATGAAATGATGGATCGATTGAATATTTCCTTGTAAACTATGCAACTCTTTCAAGTTTGTTGGGGAGGCATCTCCATGATGGCCTTGAATTTGTTTGGGTCCACTTCAATGCCTCTCTTGGAGATAATGAATCCTAGTAGTTTACTTGAGGTAACACCAAAGACACACTTCTTGGGGTTCAACCTTACATTATGCTCTAGAAGTCGATCAAAGACTTTTTCTAAGACACCAATGTGCTCTTGTCGAGTTTTAGATTTTACCAAGAGATCATCCACATAATATTTGATGATCTTATGCATGTAGTCATGGAAGATGTATGTCATGGCACGTTGATAAGTAGCACCTACATTTTTGAGGCCAAAGGGCATCACCTTGTAACAAAAAGTCCCCCAAGGTGTAGTGAATGTTGTTTTGTGTTGGTCATCATGATTAATTCAAATCTGGTTGTATCCTAAAAAACCATCCATTAAAGAAAGTATTTCATGGCTAGTGCAAGTGTCAACAAGAGTATCAATGTTTGGTAGAGGAAATTCATCCTTAGGACACGCTTTGTTAAGGTCTCAAAAGTTAGTGCAAATGTGTATCACCCCGTTAGGCTTACGAATGGGTACCATGTTTGAAAGCCACTCAGGATAGTCAATGGGTACAATGAAACCCACATCTAATAGCTTTTGAAGCTCTTCTTTGACCATGAGGGCAATGGTAGGATGCATCTTTCTCAGTTTTTGTTTGACCAGCTTAGCATCGGGGTGCAAGGTTAAATTGTGGACAACCAAGTTAGGGTCAAGGCCAAGCATGTCTTTGTAGGACCATGCAAATATGCCCTTCTTTCTCTTGAGGAGAGTAATTAATTGCTCTTGTTCATTAGTGGATAAAATTTTACCAAGTTTAACAATTTATGGATTGTCTACATCTGAACTAAGGTTCACATCAATGGTATCTTCAATGGACATGTGAGAACCTTCCTCAAGTTGATGGGGTGTTGGGATCAGATGAATGTCATCAATGACATTATCAAACTCTTTTGACTCAGTCTCCTCTATGTCTTCCTGGAAAACCTTAGGATCTGAGGGTGAAGGTGAAGGTGAAGGTGAAGGTGATGGAGGAATGTAAGTAGCAAAAGCTCTTAACAATTCCTTGAAAAAGGACAAATTCAGCAAAGGATGGTGGTAATGAAATCCATTCCATATCAATGAGGCTAATGTCAATTGGAATTGGCTTTGCCAAATCATATGGATTATGGAGTGGGGTGTATAAGTCAACAAGATTCATGATGACTTAGTGGGGAATGGTGGTTGGCAATGTGAAGGGTAGGTTGGTCTTATCTATTGAGAATCGATGAAGGAACCTTGGGAACCTGAACAACAACAAGCAACACTTGTAAATGCAAATGATAAAAACTATGCACATGCAATGCATAAGATTTTTGTTTTGTTTTATTTTTTTGAAATTTTTTTGAATTATGTACATATGTTACAAAATATTTCGGTGAGGTGGATCAATGAAGTGGAGGTGGTGGTTCACCGATTGGTTCAACTCGCTCCCTAGGGAGAAGCAAATAGAAAATGGGCTGATGGATGGGGAACATTCTGAGATAAAACTCATCTTGTTCGGTGAATGGAGTGATGGGTGTTGATTCCTCATCAGATTCATCTGAAGCTATCGACATAACATCATATTCTTCATAGATTTCCTCCTCAAAGTCATCATTGTGGGTGGTTTCTTCTTCTGAACCTAAATGAAGGCTTTGGAAAGCTTGTTCAAAAGAAGAAATGGTGGGATGAGAGTGGTAGCCTAAACCTGAATGGTCATGCACTTCTTGATATGAAGTATCAATGATCTCATGCATTCCTTGTTCATGTCATCCTAGGTCGTATCCTTGCCAATTGACTCGGTGAAAGTAGCATGAAGGAAAACCTATCATGCATTCTATATTGGCAAGGGTTGGTTGTTTGGGTTCATCTAGGGAAGATGGATTAGATGATGAATCAATCCCCCCATACATAAAATTAATGCTATTAGGTATTGAACCCATATTGTACACTGCTCCTATGGATAAGGGTGGGTCACATGGGTAACCATAATCCCTAGTGGTTTGGATATTTAGTGGTGTAATAGTGATGTCTTGGACCACGTATTCACCAATGCCAGGATTAGTGAGGTGGACCACAACTTGGGATGATGTGGAGGTGGATGGAGTGGATGTGGATGTGGAAGGCTCATGGTTGGCTTGTGGCTCAGGTAGTGGGAGGGATGTATGGTGAAATGGCATCTCACAATCTATTAAGTCAACTTGTGAGACATCAATGGTGAATATGAAGATGGATTTGGTTGAGGGTTTTATTGGATGGTTGATGATGTTGATGTAGGTGGAATGGTAGTGGATGTTGATGTTGATGATGTGGATGAAATGGTAGTGGATGTTGATGTTGATGATGTGGATGGAATGGATTGGGATCGACCACATGTACATGTAGTCGATTGTGATGAAGGTGGGGGTGTAGAAGTGGAAGCTTGATGTGGGTTGGTGATGGGAAGCTCCTCAGGAATGGGAGCTTTAGATGAAGAAGTGGTGGATGATGTGGTTGATGGTGTTAGGAATAGGTGGGTTGATGGAAGTGTGGGTTCGTAGGGATTTGAGATGAAATTATAATACTTAAATAGTTTGATGTCCATTGGTATGCAATGAACTTGTCCCTCATGTACATATTTTAAATATTGATGCAGAATTGAAGGAACACATCTCATCTCCCTAATCCAAGGGTATCCAAGGAGTACATTGTAAGCCATGGACCCCTCTAGAATGTGAAACATGGTGTGCAATATTTTTACCCCCACTTCTATGGGTAGAACTACAATGCCAACTATGGAACAAAGAGCATCATTGAATGCTCTTAGGGTGAATGTGGATTTGGTAATGTGTGATGGTGGAAGATTGAGATGTTGGAGGGTGAATGTGGTGATGATGTTGATGGAGGAACCAGTGTCAATTAACACTCATTTAAATGGCTTCCTATCAACTTGAGCCATAATATGTAATGGAGGGTCCACCACTTCTGATGACATTGATTTAATTTCAAAGTCATAAAATGTAATGGAAGGCTCCATACATGTGTGAATACTCCCCACAAAATTGTTGAAGGCATTAGTGTCTTGGGATTGTAATTCAATGGATTTTAGAATTTCCATTAATGCCTCATGATGTGGGGGAGATTTTTGAATGAGCTCATAGATCGATAGTTTGGTTGAAGCTATTTTGAGGCTAGTTGTCAGTCGACTACTTAATGAGATGATTGGCCTTTGTGAGCGATTTGGGGGATGAATTGGTGGTGATGGATGACTTGGAATATGGATGGGTTGGGATGAATTGGTAGAGAAATGGATGGGTGATGATGAGTTGGTAGGTTGTTGGGACACACTTGCTTGAGGTGCTATAGGAGGTTGGATTACCTATTGTTGCTCATTCTATTTATTAGTGCTTCTCTGACCATGGGTAACTACATGAATAGCCCCCATAAAACCTTGATATTATTGTATGTGGTTGACTTGATTAGGAGGAGTCTTGATATTTGACCCTCCTATTGTCTATTGTTGTTCCTCATGATGAGGAAGTGGTGTTTGGTATATACCAAGGTTTTGGTTTTGTTGGGCCAAGGGACTATCAAGCTTGATGGCCCCTAGCTCTATCAAATCTTGCACTATGTGTTTAAATGACCAAAAATTGTTAATGTCATGCCCTTTATATCGATGAAAAGGATAAAACAAGTGTTCCCTATAGCCCTTGCCTCATTTAACTTGATCTTCTGGTATGATCTCGGGCAAGGCAATAACATTGGTGTCATACAACTTGCAAATATGGAGGTGTATGATTCAGATAAAGGAGTGAAAATATGGTCTTGTCGAATATATTGTTGATGTTGGTGAGTCTCCATAGTTGGCGCTATGGCATTAGGTTGGTGGGGTGGGGGAACCACTTGATAATTGATTTGTTGTGGTTGTTGTTGCATTGGTTGTTGTTGTTGTTGAGTCATTACCGGTTGACTCAAGACCACTTGATTTACTTGATTTGGCTTTGGTTGGCTAGGATAATTACTTTTAGCTTGGCATTTGTTCTACCATTATTTCTTCTTAGGCTTTATCTCACCCTCTTGAATTTTTATCTCTTCAATGACACGGGCTTGAGCGAGAGCCTCATCGAATGTTCTGTATTGTTGTAGCTGTAATAGCAAAGAGATGGGTTTTAAGCAACTCCTTGTGAACATTTGAGTTAGTTCTTCCATTGGTAGGGAGAATGGAAATTTAGTGATGACTACCCTCCAACGGTTACCAAAATCATAGACTGACTCTTCTTCAAATTGTCTAAGGTTGTATAGGTCAGTCAATGTGGTCTTTTTATGAACATTGAGGGAAAATCTCTCCAAAAATTGATCTACCAATTGTTCAAATGTGAAAATGTTGTGATGAGGTAGATGATTATACCAATCTTGAGCATCTCCCCCCAATGTCTGAGGAAAGGTTTTGAGCATCAAAGCATCTTGATCTTGAATTCTAAAGCATGAGTGAATAAATGTGCTTATATGCTCTCGAGGGTCCTTAGTCCCTTTAAATTTGTCAAATTTTGGTACTGTAAAATCTATCGGATATGGCGATGATGGTACCAAAGGATGGATAGGTTGATTGACTAGTTGTCTCAAGGTAGGCTTCTGGTACATCATACTAGGAGTATACCGGATCAAGCTATCAATCTATTGTTGCATCGCTTGGATTTTAGGGTCTTCTCCATGTGTGGAGAAACCTTGAATTGCTTGTTGATTATGTGAAGGTGGGGTATGTGAAGTGGTGTACTATTGAAATGGAATATGATGTTGATGGTTGGATGAGTTGAGGGGTATGTGATGATGTTGATCCTGGTGGTGAACTTGGTGGTGAAGTGATTGTTGTTGATGAAATGGAGATGAGGTTTGAGGAATGTGACTATGTTGGGTTGTGGAAGTGGAATTGATATGAGTGAGTGGAGGTGTGGGTATAGCAACCTGAGAAGATGGTGACACCTAGGATAGGTCAGGTGTGAAATAGGTGTGTTGGCTTGGAGTGGCATGTGGCTTGAAATATGCTATTTGTATTTGTTGTTGGGGATAAGAACTAGCATCTTGTTGGCCCATGAGCAGTTGGTTAAGGTGTTGCCATGCTTTTTGTATGGTAATTTTTGAAGCATATGGTGTGATGGAAGTGGATGGTGGTGAGGTGTGAATGTTGGCCATGTTGGTGGAAGTTGGTAGGGGATAAGTTGTGAAAGGAATCACAACTAAATGAGGGGTAGTGGATGGCATGGTAGATGGAATATGTGAAGCTGCATTGACATGTGCTTCATAAAGTGGATTGGTGTAAGTGGTAGTGTGGGTAGATGGAATGGAAGGTATTTGGCTATGTTGAGGTGGAGACATGTGGTGCAAAGGTGTAGATGATACCTCAAAAAGAGGATTGGTGTAGGTTTGGGTGAAGTTGGGTGGATTTGAATGAACAAATTCCTACTGAAAAGAAGGAACTTGGCTATGTGGAATGTTGAGTTGTTCTAAGATTGGTCTGGTTGGTCTTAGATAAAGTCCAACCTTATCCATGTCTATGTATGTTATGCGGGTGTCAGTAGGTGTGGAAGGCTCGGTCTCTGGGATGGAAGTGTGAATAGCCCTTTCCATCACATCTGCATTTGAAGTAAATACAGAATGTGAAGGTCCAATAGAAAAACTATAATGGCTTATCTGTGTCACACTTGCAGGGTTAGCCATAGAAGTGGCTGGGAAAGAGGTGATGCACTCCATGGATGAAGTGGATTGGCTAGTGGATGCTTGACTCATGATTCTTGCTTGGCTTCGAGTTGAAACCATAAGCTAATGAGCCAATTGGGGTAGTGAATGTGGGAAATGTGTGTGAGAATGTGGAATGCTAATGGAAAGCACATATAATCAAACAAGCAATTAAATCCTATGTCTTGCAATAGTGCTTTTTAATTTTTTTTTATGGGTTGGTGTGTTTTGATGTATGCCTAAGCCTAGACTACTATGTAGGATGAAGTCCTAAGGTGGATGGAAAATGAGGATTTTCCTAGTGATGAAATCCAAAAAAATCTCTCACGGGATGCTATGGTGTCTATGGGGTAAGATAACGGATGGAGATGAAGCCCACCATCGCTAGTCTTGATCAATGGTTGGTGATGAAGTCCAACGCACTGATGTTTAAAGTGATGTGTGCTCGTGTGTGATTATTTTTAAATTTTTAGTTGTCTATAGTGTTCATACAGTGCCAAGAAACCTGCTTTTACTCAGCTAAGCTAGTGACCAAGGACATTAATACCAAGTTCCCTCAAAAGAACCTAGGGTACACCACTTAAGATCCACCCTGAATCATCAAGTGACTCCAATAGTGGAGGGTTCACCTAGTTCTTCCACCCTGAATCATCAAGTGATTCCAATAGTGGGAGTATGCTCGAATATCAATGGCTGGTTCCAACTTAAAAGAAGTAAATGTGGGAGACTTTAGCCTAAAAATGCAGCTATTTATGCTTTCTTTTCATTTCATTGCAAGCAACACTCAGGTAAAAGTAAAACACCATAGACAACAAAAACTTTAAATTTATTATGATGTGTATTTTGATGCAACTAGCATGGATGCACAAATGCAAATCTACCCTATGTGCAAACTATATGAAGCGGTATTTGTAAATGCCTAAAAATGCAAAAATGTATTGCTTTTTAAATAGAAAGTAAGTATTTCCTTTGTTCAATCTCTCTTTAAAAAGCAAAGAAAAATGGAGGTAGGGTTTTGATTCAGACTTACCAGGAAGCCTATATTTTTTTTATTTCCTTTGTTCAACAACACCAAGAGGTCAATAGTATATGAGAGGGCTCCACTGTGTGAGGCCCTCTTTGAAACATATCTACAAAACCCTAGTACTGTAAATAATGAAATGCAAGAAAATGCAAAAAATGTAAGATATAAACAATAAAATATTTTACCTTGTCAAGAATATCTTTTTTCTGATCTGTGTTCCTATGTCTACGATCTGAAGTTGTACGAATGTCTGGAAGGGTTCAAGGGTGTGGCAATGGCAAACTGGAAGGCTAGAAAATGCTAGGAAGTGTTCGACAATGGCAGGTTGAACATCCAAAAACATTCCTAGAACACTCAACAACATTCATAGGATGTTGGGAGGTGTTTGAGGGTTTTTACAGAGGATACTGCAGAGCCAAATCTAGTTCACTAGGATTTTGGTGACTGAAGACGGAGGATTCGGTGGCGACGACTAGGGGAGTGGTAGCAGAATACTAGGATTTTGGGGAGGGATGGATGGAAAGAAAAAATTTCTTCTTGTACCTCCTCCATAGATATCTTGTTCATCAAGCCTTCATATTTTCTTGTGTGATAATTTATGGAATATTTTTCCAAATCTTATATTATGCCTTCTTATCTTGAATCAATTAATTGCTTCCTTCCTATTATTTCATCTTCCTTAACATTTCTTCCATTTAGAATTGATTTTTTTTTTATACGATAAAAAGATAAATTTATTTTTATTGTAGCATGAAAGTTGGTATCTCTATATCCTTCGTTGAACCATATCTCCCTATATTTTTGAAAGAAATATGACTTCTTTTTCAATGTACTACAATAATAAAAAAGTATTGTTTTTCTTCTAGATAAGAATCCTCATCCATTCCATTGATTCCTACCATCTTTTGTAATTTTTTTGGCTTGGATTCATTTTTTCCTTTTTTATTTAAAAATTATACCAAAATATTTTACATTCTAAATCTTCATTTTCCCCTTTAGATATTTCATTTTTTGAAAAAAACTATACATACACGATCCTTCAAAATTTACTTCATACCACCATAACATAACCATTTGGAAGAAATCAAGGTCTTGAAGCCACATACACTGGAAGCAAGATGACTTTGGATGGTTATTATTATGTAAATCACAAGTCAAAAGAATGGGCTTGTGATGTGACCTTGTTCACAAAACATATCTAAAGAGATTACATACTTTATTTGCAATCATTTATTGGATAAAAAGAATCTATCCTATCTTTCTACTATATGAGTTTGCACAATGTGTCTATTATTTCATGTGTATTAAAAATTGAAGAAATAACATCCCAAAGGCCATTTAAATTGATAAGTGGGGCAATATATTGTATTTATGTAGACCATATAGGAGTATTGTACTTCTTTACAAATGAGATAAAACCATGTTGAAGTCACCCCCAAGAATCCATAGATCATAATTAAGTATTATTATTGTGTTTTACAAAAATATGCTAAGGTCCTTCCAACATTTTTACAAGGAATAACTATAATTAAAGCGCATACACTTATAACCCCAATTTTTTTGTTTTTCTTGTTACTACAAAATAATCCAACAACCCAAATACTTTTTGCTTCTAACAATTATCCATCAGATTTGCATTTGTCATATATTGTTGTAATATTGTTTGAAGCTCCTATAGAAGAAATCGCTAGACAATCATCCATCTTCCCAACCTTTTTAAAAGCATCCTTACATTCATCACTATCTAATTTTAATTCTTGTATTAAAATAAACTCAAGACTATAAAAACCTGCTAGTTCATTAATAACTCCTTTTTAGGGGTCTTATTCATACCTCGAATATTCCATGATGTCATTTTCATCAACACTTTTTATTTTTATTAGTAGATTTAACCCCACTTCTTATTAACACCTGTGATATTTTTATGTGGCTTCCAAATTAGTATCCCTTTGAGTTTTATTTTCTCTTTATTCATAGTTTGACGATCCTCCTCTAATTTTTTCATTCCCACCAATACTTTCATCTTCATAAATCTCTTCTATTTAATCATATTGATCATAATGAGACTTATCTTATAAATATTTATATTGCTCTAAAGAATATGAAATGCAAGGAATAGCCTCATAAACATTCTTCTTTATATTTTTCTAGAAATCGTAAAGTACAAGGATGATCTTCTATGGTTATTACTTTCTTATGTTGCCCTGGAAATGTTAAATACCCTCCATATGTATTTGTTGCTCTTGAAATCCTAAAGTGCAATAGATACACTCTTTACTACTTCCATTTTTATTGAAAGGAGAGGAATTTATGCTACCTAAGGAAATGAAGATGATTTAGTTGGATTAACCTCAATGTCCTTTATCTCACTTGCTTTAAAATTTGCCTCCCTATATTCCTTTATACCTTTAACTCCTACTGTATTTGAACTTGTGCACTATGCTTCTTCATCCCTTGTGTTATTTTTTCTTCTAATGGTTGAATTGACTATACTATTATGGCCTTTTCCATTTGATGATGTAGAGGAGTTTATCTTGCCACTTTCTTAGGAGTAGAAAAATCTTAATTTGACCCTTTTTTCTATAATGATATAATCTCCTTGTTTCCTATCAAAGTTTATCTTATGCCGAAAATATTCCATCTCTTTCTCCATATTTGTTATTTTGCAATATCTTGGTATGTGTCTGGTCTCATAACATTTATGACATTGGAATGCAATATTTTCATAATCCACTTGTTGATCTTATTCTCTTGATTCATATTTAATCCTAATGAATAATGGTAAAGGTTTTAAAATATCCATGACAACACATATTCCAGTGTATACAAGACACCTCTCCTTAGTAGTTGTTCCCTCCTAGATGAACTTTCCTAGAGTATTGCCAATATTTTTCATAATCTCTTTATTGATGAGTTGATAAGGAAGTCCAAAAATCCTAATCCACACAAGAAGCCTTTTAATAGTCTCTATCTCCACAAAATAATTCTTCTTATTTGGTCTTGATTATAATGCATCTTTACCTTTAAACTAAGGACCACCATCCATTGTTTTATCCCTTATTTTTGAACTAGAGAAGATAATGAGGAAAAACCCTTTCTAAAGAAAATTTATGGAGTAATTTGAATTCAATCCCTATTTCCACTTGATCTAATTTTGAATCTCAAAAAAACTTAGTCAATGTCCATGGAACTTACATATTAACCCTTTGGTTTTATTATATCATGATTGATCATCTCATCCTTGATAATCACTTTTGGTGTAATATCTACTACATGTATACGGTTTGTCATAGATGTTATTTTCCTCTTATTGTGAAGTAGGGCATCCATACTTTCAACTAGGGCATCCTTCTAATAAGGACTTTCAAAAATGACTTTCTTGCTAGTTACCTAGATTTCTTCACATGAATCCTTTAGTTTTTTAATTTCTCCTAATCTAGATTAAGAAGTGGTGTTCAGTTCTTGCTCACACTTTGTTTTTTGCTTCCTACTCATGTTTTTTGCTTGCTTGTGGCTCACACTCATGATGGACACTCAATAAAAAACAATTAAAAAATATTATTTTAAAAAATAATTAAATTAATTTCTTAAATCATTATCAAAAATATATTTTCTAATAAATATTTTAATTATAATAAGAATAAATTGTACAAAATTATTTTTAATATATTTTTTAAATAAATGCTTTTCTAAAATGTATAAAAACCTTAAAAAATGAAGTTAATAATTGATAATCAAACAAAACATAATAAAAAATAACTAAGAAAGAAAGCAATCTACTTGTGTAGTAGATTAATGCTTTCTTTTTCACTTTCTAGTTTGTTTATGGCTTATAATCACAAATAATTTTTATCCTTAATGATAACAGCACAAGGAAAAAGATTTTTGAAATATCTTATTAGGAGTTTTCCAGTCGAAACTTCCTTGCACGTGATCCATGTTAGATCTAGGGCATGGAATCAGACTCCGTATTCTTTAGTGATGCTCCCTTGCCATGAAACATATCCTTGGGGAGCACGATTTCTTAACTTGGGGCTAATTGCCTCATCATTAGGTCCATAACACTCTCCACTTTAAAGCCACTTTCTTTAACTAGATGCCTTGCGGACGTAACACCAAATCCAATTTCACATCAAGCCATTAAATGCTTTGTTTTAATCGGCAAAGAATAATATCTTCCATTCTAGAACAAACCTAAAGTTTTTGTCGAGACATTATATTGGTATGTTTTTTTGAATAGATTAAAAAGTTGAAGTATATTGGAACCACCTTTTTATAAAGTGAACATGAGTCTTCGTCAAAAGAAGAAGAATCTAATGCTTTTTACTATTGTAATATTTTTGTCGAAATAAATTGATATATTCTTAGATTTTTATCAAAAAAGACTTAATTTTTTTGAACTAAGTTTTTGTCGAGACATTATATTGGTATGTTTTTTTGAATAGATTAAAAAGTTGAAGTATATTGGAACCACCTTTTCATAAAGTGAACATGAGTCTTCGTCAAAAGAAGAAGAATCTAATGCTTTTTACTATTGTAATATTTTTGTCGAAATAAATTGATATATTCTTAGATTTTTATCAAAAAGACTTAATTTTTTTGAACTTGGGTCTTCGTCAAAAGAAGAACCCAATGTTTTTTACTATTATAGTATAATATGTTCTTAAATTTCCTATCAATTAAAAAACAATTACATTATACTTCAATTAAAAATACAAACAAATAAATATTAAAGTGAAACAGAAATTTTTTTTATTTCTGATGGGATGCAAATAAATATTAACGTGAAACAGAAATATCAATTATAAAATGTAGCAGTTTTTATTTCTTATGCAACCATCCCATCTTAGGAACTGAATCAGAGGCCCTAAAGCAATTAAAAACTCTAAAGTGCCATGCAAGGCAGCAAGATGCATCTATTCTATTATAAACCTTTATTATAACCACCAACTAGACAATGAGACAGATTGTATGGATAGTTTTTTTTCCCTAGAACTTTTTGTTAAAGCCTGAACAGGCAAATCACAAGGGGGACATGTGTTTGAAGAGGCGCTTGTAAAGCAACGCCCTGCAATTAAATTCCCCCGGCTGCTTTAGATAAAATCAAAAGGAACAAATAATTTGCTACCATCTTTAGAATAAACCAAACTGTTTTGAATTTAAATTTCATCTACGTGCCGCATACGGCGGCTGCCTCTCTTCTACGTAAGAGAAAAAGAAGAAAAAGTAGAAAAAGAAAGCTCAGGCGCCCAGACTGCTGTCGACGTTCAATGTGCATAAAAATACTATAAATAGGAGAGCCCGGCGGTATAAAGCGAGTAGTTCCTGCCCTCAACGTGATTTTATTTCATGGAGAGGGAGGGAGTGAGTGAGTCAGGAAGGAAGGAAGGAAGGAGACAAGCTTAACTATAATTAGTTGGGGTTGGTCTTTTTGTTTTTTATCGAAGTTTAACTATAATTAGTTGGAGTTGGTTTTTTTGCTTTTTATCGAAGCCCAACTATAACTAGTTGGGGTTGGTCTTTTTGCTTTTTATCGGGTAATGTGATGATTCAAGTTTAATGGTATATTTTATGTTTGGAATTTCGTTCTACCTTAATATCATAATTAGTTGGGGTTGATCCTTTCATGATTTTAGTCTAATAGTATCTTTTATGTTTAGAATTTCTTCTACGTCCACGTGAACGTTAATACCTATCTATCTATGGTTAAAGTGAGTAGTTTCTGCCCTCAAAGTGATATGATTTCAGGGAGAAGGAGATGGAAGGAGCAAGTAAGGAAGGAGACAAGCTTAACTATAATTAGTTGGGTTGGTTTAATGATGCAAGTCTAATAACATATTTCATATTTAAAATTTCCTCTCCTTAATACTACCTATTTTTAGTTATGACTAAAAGTACTGTTAGAAGTTGTGTAGCTGTTACGGCCAGGCTGTTCAAGGTCCGAGAAAGTGCAGCAGAATCGCTACCTTGATCATGCATAACATCAATCTCAATCCTCCCCACTTGTGGGCTCCATTACTTTCACGAATCACGACACACAGGAAGAATCGAAGCTTTCACTTAGAAACACTACCACTGTAGGCCTGTAAAAAGAAAGCCTAGATGCAAACCGCTTTTAAATCATTGTTAATTGTTGTCATACTAGGGCTCGCGGTGGGGGCAGGTAGGTTTAAATAAATTCTTAGCTTCTTCCTCACTGTGTGCAAGGGGAGGGGTACCTGTACTTCCTTATTATGCAAGACAGATATAGATATAGAGATTTGGGTGAAGTTCTGAATCGGTGTAGAAATTGTTCTTATGATAAGCAAGAAACAGAGACAGACAAAGAGAAAGAGATAGAGATAGAAAGGGGGAGAGTATTCTGTGGGTGTGGGTTTGCAGTGGAGTCGGCGGTGTTGAAGAAGGAGATTCGAAAGCAGCCATGAAAGGGTGTTTTGTTTTAGTGGTTTTACTAATGTTGACTGCAGTTGTGGTGTTTGGGCCTCAGGTTACCCTTGGGACCAGAGATTCTTTGGGAATTAGACATCAGCTGCTTCAAGGAGCTGCATCTCAGGCTATGGTTAGTTCTGCTGCGAAAAAGAAAGGAGGTGAAGGAGATTTCGACATGAATTATGGCAACGCCAAGCGAAGAGTCCCCAATGGGTCCGACCCAATTCATAACAGGTATTTCTTCATACTTGAAGTTCTGAATTTGGTTTGAAGTTCTGAATTTGGTTTTTGGGTCGAGTTTTTTTCGAATTTTTCATTTATGATTTGAATGCCCGATGTTTTCAGAAGAGCGGGGAAGTCAGGGGAGCCTCCAGCGGTTTAGCAGAAGAGAACAATTGAATCCAACCGGTTTTATATGGAGCCCAGCAAGGAGATGATGGTTTTCGTCCTGCTTCTCAAAGATTTGTTTTGAGTACAGGGTTTTTTTAAAAAGTATATACATATATATATATATATATACAAAAACTACTGTATCAATCCAATCCAGGTCCTGATGACTTCTTTGTTTTATTTTTTTTTTCTTTTAGGCTTCTTGGGTTTCTACTATTCATCTAGTGTACAGACAACGGACGGTTGCTGGCTTGCTAGACATTATTTTTGCACTTAGATAAGAAGAAAAAAAAGACTAATAAAGATAAAATTATCTGTGCCCATATTTGTCTTGTCTCAGATTGGGTGTTGTGCAATAGTGTCTTCTTGCTTTCTTCCTCCTTGTGCAATGCTGAATAATTGAGTTTATAACCAGTACTTAAACAAAAATTTAAAATGTTGATGAGAGTTGGGAAAAGGAGAAAATGACAAACAGCGTACTTACACAAGGAATATATCCATGTTTATATGCATTGCCGACCAGGCACGCATTGTGTGTGGAAGAGGAGGGAGGAGGCATCTTTGAAAAGCTATGGCACAGTGTGTTATAATATTCAGTGGCTTTCACCACATCCAATTGGTATATATTCAATTTTTATCAAAATTTAATAAGATATAAATGAATGATAGATGCTTTCAGAGTGGATAGTATAGAATATTGTGATGGTCATAAAAACAGAACAATCAAATTAATTATCGATTCCACATGTAAATTCAAAAACATAAAAGTAATTTAGGTCTCTCAGCACATTCAGTTGGTATATATTTAGATAAAAGTAGTTTAGGTGGTTCTCAACACATTCAGTTGGTCTATATTCAATTTTTATAGAAAAGATTTAAATTCAAATTATAAGATAAATATAAATGAATGAAGCTATGATACAATATGTTATAATATTTAGTAGTTTAGGTCCTCTCAGCACATTCAATTAAATTAGTATATATTCAATTTTTATCGGAAATCATAAGATAGATATAAATAAATGATTAACAATAATCTTATGTTTTTATTAAAAAGAAATATTTAGTAGTTTACGTACAATGCATGGCAACGTCTGAATATAATAAAAGTTAATCCCTGGCAGCAAGGGATCGCATATCTCTGGAAATAGGGTGATGTAACCGTCACTGGGGACTGAAATCTTTGACCAGTCAAAAGAAGGGAAAAAAGAAAAATTCATATTCTCTCTGAAACGACGGAAGACACGGCGGGCCCCGCAATGTACGCCTCCTGTAAAGATAATCTCCAGGCATTAAATATATGCGAGGGGACTGTGGTGACGTAATGTCGACGTACTAAAGGGAATTGATGCGCTCGATGCCGGTACGGTTAACACGACTTTAGCTTCTATAGAGACAAAAATGGAAGTCCCAAAGTAAAAAGAAACACTATTATGACAAAAGTTATGAAGTAGTACTTGGTGAATGATGGGGTCCATGGGAGCCTACTGCTTACCTAGGTTTATATTATTTGGTGATTCAATAAAATAATTAAAGACTATGTAGTGGTTAAAGTTTTGGGTTTTCTTTTGATAGATTTAGGTTGAAATTATGACATTTCAATAGATTTAGGTAACCACAAAATACCCAAAAGGATAGGTTAATTAGGTTGAAATCATGACGGTATTTCAATAGATTTAGGTTGAAACCACGGTATACCCAAAAGGAGATAGGTCGATTAATAATAACTGAATGTTTGTCAATTGGTTGCCTTGATTTTGTTCCTTTAATTGTTTAGGGAATCAAACCGAGGCAATCCATTAACAAACACTCGATCGTTATCAACTGACCTATTTTTTTCTTTTTTAGAAGGAATTTGAAAAAATTATACTAAAACAAGATCATTTATAAGTTGGGATGAGACTCCTTTCAGACTTAGTCGATGAGAACACATGTTTACAACATTAAAAGAAGATCTGCATTAGAGCCAAATCTCCTAAACCATATGACCTATTTTTTTATTTTTTAGAAGGAATTTGAAAAAATTATACTAAAACAAGATCATTTACAAGTTGGGATGAGACTCCTTTCAGACTTTGTCGATGAGAACACATGTTTACAACATTAAAAGAAGATCTACATTAGAGCCAAATCTCCTAAACCATATGTCTGTAATGGCTGTCCAAAATTAACTAAGGATTTGCTCATCAACTTGCCTAATCCTTTCATCCTCAATAACCATGTCATTTTGCTACTGAATCCTTACCTCTTCAGTACCCATCTTAGCGAGGAAGTCTGTCACTTTATTCAGAGCTCTACCCACGTAAATCAAATACACATTATCTAATTCTCTTTATAATTCCTTAATATGGTGACAATAATCTTCAACCTCCATGTCTCCAAAGCAAAGCTCCTCATGCAATCTAGAGCTCCCATGAAGATCCAAGAATCTGATTCTATGAGTATTCTTCTTAATCTTGTCTTACCGTCCAAATAGAAGCAAATTTGGTAGCTATCCAAATAAAAGCAGATTTGATAGCTAAGACTTCTGCTTCATTGTTTGTGGCCTTGTCCAAGCCCTCTAGTTCCTAATAAAGCATTGTCCCAACATTTGTTTATAGACTACTGGATTGTCTTGTGCAGCTCCATCAATATTAATTTTAATCCAACTTTTTGAGATGATTTCCAACTAACTTTATCCTACCTCTTACACTTCGGTTTCCTTCTCCATAGTCTATAATTAGGATAGTTAAATTTATAATAATATATATAGAAAACTTTTATCTATGAAAGGGAGGGCAACTAGTGGCAAACACATTGTTTTATGGTAAACTATGGAACCACAAACCTTTTTTTTTTTGTCGTCTTTTATTTTTCCAGTCTTAATAGTCCTAATGGCATGCTTTTATTGGCTGGCATATAAAACATGCGTGTTTGTCTTTACACGTTTAATTTAAACATGGAGGAGAAAGAAAGTAAAAGCAATTCAAATACAGCCAAAAATTCATAAGTATGATTTATTCTTTCGCAAAGTGATTATTATAATTATTTTTAAAAGTTTAATTTAAACATGGAGGAGAAAGAAAGTAAAAGCAATTTAAATACAGTAAAAAATTCATAAGTATGATATATTCTTTCGCAACGTGATTATTATAATTATTTTTAAAAATTTGATCTCGATGGTTAAAGTTTAATCGTATGATATTTTATTATAATTTAATAATATATATATAGGATTTTTCCTCGCTCGTTTCCGTAAATATTTAATTTAATTGTAGAAGTTTTCAAATTTTAAATAAAAGGTTAAACATTTAAATCTTTTGAATTTCATATAAGTTATAAACTTTTTATTATTATTATTTATTATAATAAGGAATCCATAACTCCTTTGTGGATTCAAAAATTTTGTAGTAATCAAATATTCATCAATTTTTTTTTAATATAAAGAGAAATTGGTAGTATTATTAGGTGTTGCCACTATAAACCTTAGTTCATTGGGTTACACGACATCAATAGGATCCTTTGACTGTTGAGGGCATCAAATTGAGGCATCCAACCAACAAACACTTAACAACCTCTACCATAGAATCCTTTGACTTTTGAGGGCATCAAATTGAGGCATCCAACCAGCAAACACTTAACCTCTACCATCTAGTCTATCCCCGTCTAAATATGTTGTATTTTGAACCTTAGATATGAGGGCATCAAATTGAGGCATCCAACCAACAAATACTTAACCTCTACCTTAACCTCTACCATCTACCCTATCCTCGTCTAAATATGTTGTGGTTTGAACCTTAGATATCCCCCCAAAAAAGACAAAACTCTAACAACTACGCTGTCCTTGTCAGAAAAATATCCACCAATTACATACAAAAGGTAGACCCACAAATTACATTAACTTCAATTTAAAAAAAAATCACCTTATAATATTATTTTAATAATTATTAATGCATTTAAATTTAATTATAAAATTATTTTGTAAATTTTATTAACTATGATTTAAAATATTAATATAAAACAATTATATGAACAATGTTTTATTATAAATTTTTATCATCATTTTTATAAATTTTATATTACTATAATTTAAAAAAAATATTATATCCGCTCATGTAGAGGAGTTGGAGAGCAAGTGGATAGTTAAAACTCTCCAGTTATCGAGAGGCCCAGGTTCAAATATCTCCCCTCACATGTTGCGGATATGTTGTATATAAAAGGTTCCTCATCAATATATATATATATTATAATAATACAATTTTATATTTTAATATAAAATTATTTCAATTTCATATAATTAATTAAAATTATTATATTTAAAATAAAATAAATTATTAATTATTATTAAAAATCTTTCCTCTATTATTTCTAATTGTTCCTCCTCCTCTTGTTGGTCTTGAATTTCCTTTAGATGCTCCATAAAAATTCAATTCGACCAACTCTACATCAGTGGTTTCCACTTTATATTATTTATCTTCTTTTTGTTTCTCCAATACCCAACATCATAATTCCATTTGATGACTTGACTCCATCTATCAAGGCTCTTTGCTCTTAGATTAGGAGTTGATAGGGTTGGATTAAACTCCTCTATGGCTAAACATATCTTCCTTTTCATTGCCTCTAAACTACTTTCCTTTCCTTTAAATATTCTTCTATTCCTTTATATCTATACAGTTATGGAAGAAGACCCTTAGTTTAGGGTTAAAGATGCATTATATTTAAGACCATGGAGTGAGAAATTTTTTGTGAAGACAAAGACTATTAAAAGGCTTCTAGTATGGATTAGGATTTTTGGAATTTCTTATCAAATCATCAATGAGGAGGTTTTGAAGAAAATTATACTCTATATGAGTTCATCCAGGAGGGACCTACTTCTAAGGAGAGAAGCCATGCTATATACACTCAAATATGTGTTGCGATGGATATTTCAAAACCTCTACCATAGTTCATTAGGATTACATTTGAATCAAGAGAATGAGATCAACAAGTGGATTATGAACACATTGCATTTTGATGTTGTGGATGTCATGAAACTAGAGACATGGCAAGAAGATCATATCATGAATATTTGGATGTGAGGAAAACTTCAATATGAAACAAGAAGATCATATCATAGGAGAAGCTAGGTCAAATAAAGGATTTTTCACTCCTAAGAAAATGGCAAGGAAAACCCCTCTACATCATCAAACAAAAAATGTCATTATAGTTTTTTGGAATTAACCATTAGAAGAAAAAATGGCACAAGGAATGAGGAAGTGCAATGCAAAGGAATATGGGGAGGCAAATTTTAAAGTGAATGAGGCGAAGGAGGTCAATATTAGTTTAGGTAAATCATCTTCATTTTCCTCAAGTAGCATATAATCTTCTCCTTGCAATAAAAATGATAGTAGTACAAAATGTATTCATTTCACTTTATGGTTTCAAGAGCAACATAATAAAGAAAATCATATGGAGGATATCTAAGAAAATTTAGATTTTTTAGGGTAGCATAAGAAAGTAATGACTATGGAGGATCATCCATGCACTCTAGTATTTTTGGAGCAACATAAAGAATAAATTATTTATGAGGCCATTCCTTGCATTTCAAATTATTTAGAGCAACATACATCTTTAGAAGATGTTTGATTGTGGATAATATAGAAAAATAGAAGAGATTGAGGAAGATGAATGTGTTGGGGGATATGGAAAAAGAAGAGGAAGACCATAAAAGCATGAACAAAGAGAAAAATTAACTCAAAGGGATATCAATTTGGAAGGCCAAATAAAAATATCACAAGTTTTAACAAGTGGGGCTAAGCCCACTAATAAAAATAAAAACTCATGATTATGAAAATGATATCATAGAATATTTGGGGTATGAATAAGATATTTAAAAAAAGAGATTAAGAAATTAATAGGTTATTAGAGTCTTGAGTTTATTTTAACATAAGAAACAAATTAAAAAAGGAGGAATGTAAGGATACTTTTAAAAATATTTGGAAGATGGGTAATTGATCAATAGATTCTTATATAGAAGCTTTAGGAGGTATTACAATAATATGGGACAAACGCAAATGGGATGAGCAATTGTTAAAAGCAAAAGTAATTGGGTTGTTGGACTATTTTATAGGAAAGAGGAAAACTTGAAAGTTAGGGTTATAAATTTATATGCTCCAACTATAATTACTACTCATGAAATATGTAGAAATGACCTCAATACATGTTTGTCAAACACAATGATGATTCATAATTATGATTTATGGTTTCTTGGGGGTGATTTCAACACGGTTCTATCTCCTTTGGAAAAGAAAGGCGGTATTCTAGGAAGGTCTAAATCAATGCAAAATTTTGCTTCATTTATCACTTCAAATGACCTATAGGATGTTAGTCCTTCAAGTTTTCAATATACATAAGATAATAGACACAATGGGAAAACTCGTATACTAAAAAGATTGAGTAGAATTTTGATATCTATCACAAAGTTGCAAACAAAGTATGCAGTCTCTTTAGATATTTAATTATGAGTAGGATTGCATCAAAAACCCATTATTTTGACTTGTGATTTACCCTATAATGGTAATCCAAAGCCATTTCGCTTCCAATCTATGTGGCTTCAAGAACCCAATTTCTTCTAGATGATTATGTTATGGTGGAATAAATCATATTTTGAAGGACCATATATATGTAGGTTTGTTCAAAAGATATAATATTTAGATGAGCATATGAAGATTTGGAATGCTAAATCTTTTGGTAATATTTTGAAAGAAAAGAAATAAATTGAGACTAAGCTCAAAATTTTATAAGATATAGTAAAATTCAATGGAATGGATTAGGATTTTTACATGAAATAAAAAAATTACTTTCTAATTATCATAATGTATTGAAAAAAGAGGAGTCATATTGGTTCCAAAAATCTAGGGAGAAATGGGTCAAGAAAGGAGATAAAAGTACAAATTTTTCATTCTATAGCAAAAGCAAAATTTTCTTTTTGTTATATAGAAAATGTTTTAACTCCATATGAAAGAAATAATAAGGAATAAAAAGATATAAGGAAGGAAGCAATTACTTATTTCAAAAATATTTTGTCAAATACTAGGAAATATAAGGATGTACAACATAAGCATTTACAAAATATTCCATCAATTATCACACAAGCACAAAATAAAATCTTGAAAAAGAAGATATTTATGGAGGAGCTACATGAAGTAGTTTTCTCTTTCCATCCTAACAAGACACCTATGGATTTCTTACAATTTTATTTTAAATATTTGGGATTTATTGAAGAGTGATATGTTAGTTGCAGTTGAAGAGGCTTGGAAAATAAAGGCTACAATAAGTGAGATCAATGTCACTTTTATTACATTGGTTCCCAAGAAAGATAAGACAAATTATTTTGATAATTTGCATCCAATAAGCCTTTGTAATACGATCTATGAGATTATTTTAAAAATTATGGTAAGTAGGCTGATTGGCTTTATAGATTGTGTTATCTCAAAGGAACAAGGTGGTTTTGTTTATGGCAAAAATGTTGAAATATATTATATTATTTGGTACATGTTAATGTACCATCATGGGTACATGTTTAGATTAGGAATTTTTCTTAGATTAGGATTTAATTATTTACTTTATGCAATGGAATAAATGCACAAGTATTATTAAAATGTGAAATAATATAAATGTGCATGTTGCCCACATGTACATGAGTCCTTAAGAATAGGAATATGAAGAGTCATAGAAATATAGAAGGCCAAGAGCCATGTCTAATTATATATAGGCCTTCTTAGGTGATAGAAAAGTGAGGATTTTGAAGTGTACAAGGTAGAATAGTAGTACATACAATGTAGAGCATATAAGCAATATGGAGTGCTTGAGAACTCCATTTCATAGAAATGTACTATTTTCGTGAGCTTTCATTAATGGATGATTTATGAGTATTTTCAAAAATTTCTCATCATATTATTATTATTAGTATATTGTCATTTTCATATATTTAATAATGCATGCTATTTGTATGCCTTGTGGTAGTTATTTCATTCAATATATAGCATCAAAAGCTAACAGTAGTATCAAAGCCACAAGGGAGATTGATAGAAGATAGGCAGAGCCACAAGAATATTGAGAGGAGATAGAAGTTTTCATTTTCATAATTTCTAAAATTTCTATTTGGCTAGAGTCTTTCCACAGAGTTGCAGAAAAACTTGTGAAGACTCTAGTTTGACAAATCAACTAGTGAAGTTCATTATCTTTAGATTTAAATAATTTTCATTATTGTTTTATAATATTTTTTGTAAAGAAGAGTCAATTCAAATAAATTTGAGAAGCTTCCTAAATAGCTATGAATAATATCTTCTTTGGAATTGATCCAATACTTGAAGCAACAAGTTGAAGATTGAAGAATTTAGAGACCTAAAGAAAAATATCCCATTGCAAGATATGTAGATTAAAGATTCCAAGTAGAAGATTGAGAAGAGAGAAAGAGGCAAAAGGATACACATTGAAGACTGTAGATCAAGGAGGAGGTCCAAGGAAGAATGCCCCATTGCATATTGAAGATAGAAGATTAAGGAGACTCATGAAAGAGATCTCCATAGAAGATTGAATATTGAGGAGAACCAAGAAGGAGGTCCCTATAGAAATTTGAATGATAAATACTTCAAATTGAAGAAAGAAGAAAGCAAATCTATGAGGAGACCCATGAGAAAGGTCCATTAAAGAACTTCTAAATTTTGAATATTGAAGATAGAGAAGGTCTAGAAAATGTCCTATTGCAGATTAGAGAAGCTATAGAATTTGAAGACCCAAGAGAAGAGGTCTCAAGAAAAGTTGGAAGGAAAAAGAAGGAGAAGGCTAGAAAAGCCTTATTAAAAATGTTGAAGAAGTGGCCATTGGAGAAGATTTGAATAAATCTCAAGGGATAAGATTGCAAGAATGAGTAGCTCCTGAAAAGAAGAATTTGGGACAATTATCACCATCCAAAAACAAGCCCAAAAGGAAAAAATATTTGGCAATAAGTTTGTCAAATTTTGGAAAGGAATCTAGAAGACCTCAAGACATTCAAATTCTTGATAAAGAGGCTAGAAAATAGGCCAAGGTTGAAGTTAAGATTTTATAAGGAGGTTAAAGGAGAAAGTATCTAGGAGAGGCCACCAGATTTGAGAGATTTGAAGATTACCATTGAAGGCTTGAAATATGATTTGAAGAGGAGAATATTGTTATTTTTACAATAGAAGTTGAAGAGCCATAGGACCAAAAAATCAAGGTGACATAGAGCTGCAAGTTAAAACCCTTTTTACAGTAATCCAATGCTATTTACCAGGTTTAGACATATATCTACTCAAAACTCCCACTGCATGGGCAATATTAGTTCTAGTACAGACCATGGTATACATTAAACTCCCTACATCATTTGCATAAGGAACATGGGACATTTTTTCTACCTCTTATTCTATTTTTGGATATTGTTCAGCATATAATCTTTCACCCAATGGAATAGGTACCTTCACTGGTTTGCAATCCTGCATATTGAATCTCTTCAACACTGTCTCAACATATTTTCTCTGATCCAGCCACAACTTTCTATTAGAACGATCTCTGTTTATTTTCATACCCAAAATAAAATTTGCAAGACCAAGATCTTTCATGTCAAACTGAGATGTTAACTGAGACTTCATTTCCATGATCATTTTCTTACTGTTTCCAATTAGTAATATGTCGTCAACATACAAAACTATAATGACAAGTATATTACCAATTTTCTTTGAATATACACAGTGATCAGCATTACTACGAATAAAATCAATCCCTAATACATAAATATCAAATTCTGATACCACATTCTAGGTGACTGTTTCAGTCCACATAGAGATTTCTTTAACTTAAATACAAGATTCTCCTTTCCTGCAACAATGAAACCTTTAGGTTATCTCATATAAATTTCTTCCTCCAAATATCCATGAAGGAATTCATTCTTAACATCCATTTGCTCTATTTCAAGATCAAATGTAGAAGCCACAAATAACATGAATCTAATTGAGGTTAGCTTTGCAATAGGAGAAAATACTTCACCATAATCAATTCCCTCTACCTGAGAATAACCTTTAACAACCATGCGAGCTTTATATTTCTCCACTTTACCTTCAACATTTTGCTTCTTCTTGAAAATCCATTTGCAACCTATTGTTTTTCTTCCACCAGGTAACATCACTAAATCCCATGTTCTGTTATTTTTTAGGGCCATCATTTCCTCATCCATGGCCTCTTCCCAAAGCTTTATCTCTTTAGAATTTATAGCTTCTCTAACAATTCTAGGATCTTCATCAATAACATATAATACAAAAGAAGTAGAAAATTTAGATGGACTGTACCTTTCAGGTTTCCTTCTTTCTCATGTTGATCTCCTTACCACAGGTGTATAAACCTCTTGTTCATCCTCATCCAAATCCTCATCTATCTACTCCTCTTCTAGATCCTCTTTTATGTGATCTTCTTCCATGAGATCAACTTTAACCTTTCCATATTCTTCTTCTATTACTTCCTTCTTGTGATCACTTTTCATTTCCCTAAACACCACATATCTACTGTAGACTATACTTTTAGTTTTTGGATTCCAAAGTTTATATTGTTTAACACCATCTTTATAACCAATAAAGATACATTTAACAACATTATTATCAAGCTTACTTCTTTTCTCCTTTGGAATATGCATGTATGCATCACAACAAAAAAATCTAAGATGTGAGAGGGAGGCTTTATTACCAAACAATGCTTCAAATGGAGTTTTATCCGGCAATGCTGATGTAGGAGATCAATTTCACAAGTAGCATACCGCACTCACTACCTCAGCCCAGAATTTCTATGCCAAACCTACACCATTGAGCATACTTCTAGCCTTTTCCATGAGCGATCTATTCAATCTCTCAGCAACTCCATTCTGTTGGGGTGTATATGGAGTAGTATTCTGTCTTGTAATACCACATTACTTACAAAAATCCTCAAATTTATTTGAACAACACTCTCCTCCATTATCAGACCTCAACATCTTAATATTTTTTCTAGATTGATTTTCAATAAGTGCTTTAAATTCTCTAAACTTATCAAAAACTTCATCTTTACTCTTAAGAAAATAAATCCATGTATATCTTGAAATAATCATTGACAAAAGAAGCATAGTATCATAATTTTCCAAGGGACGGTATAAGAACATGACCAAATATATCACTATGAATCAAATCTAATACCCCTCTTGATATAGCAACACCAGATGAGAAACTCACATGATTCTATTTCCCATAAATACAATGTTTACAAGAAATGAAAAACCATTAAGCAATCTGTTGAGCAAGCTATTGCAGGAGTATTGTCATTGTTGTCAACACAGTCAGTTAGATCTAATGATGCAGTGGACAGGCAGTTCAGAAGTCATTCAGATGCAGAGGACAGAAGTTCAAAGGTTATTTAGAGCATGGACAATGAGTTTCCAAGAATACCATAGTTGCCGGTTTGCAAAAAATCAAAGAAAAAGACAAGAAAAGTGTCGCAATATCACGACATTTTTAGCAGGCAAGAAAAACTGTCACGATTTCGTGACATGTTTGAGGAGAGAGAAAAAGCAAGAAAAATTGTCACGATTTCGTGACATGGCCGAGGAGAGAGAAGGCGCAAGGAAAACTGTCACGATTTCGTGACATGTTCGAAATAAAAGCGCTAAGAAAGAAAACTATCACGATTTCGTGACATATTTGGAGAAAAAGCGCTAAGAAAACTGTCACAATTTCATGACATGTTCAAAAGAAAAGTGCTAAGGAAGAAAACTATCGCGATTTCGTGACATGTTTGGAGAAAAAGCGCTAAGGAAGAAAACTGTCACGATTTCACAACATGTTCGGAAGAAAAGTGCTAAGGAAGAAAACTATCGCGATTTCGCAACATGTTTGGAGAAAAAGTGCTAAGGATGAAAACTGTCGCGATTTCGTGACATATTCGGAAGAAAAGCGCTAAGGAAGAAAACTGTCGCGATTTCGCGACATGTTTGGAGAAAATGCACTAAGGAAGAAAATTGTCACGATTTCGTTACATGTTCGGAGAAAAAGCTCCAAGGAAGAAAAGTGTTGCGATTTCGTGACATGTTGGGTTTTCGTGACCCAAAGAGGAGAGAGAATGTACAAAGGCAAGTATGTCATGATTTCGTGACATGTTATGTTTTCGCAGGCGAAAGGCAGAAAAGAGCTTAAGGCAGCAAAAGTGTCACGATTTCGTGACATGTCATGTTTTCACGGGTGCAAGCCGAGAAAAGGACAAAGAGACAAAAAGTGTTATGATTTCATGATAGGTTGCAAGAAAAGCCTTCGAAAGCTGAAAGCATCACGATTTCATGATAGGATGAAAGGGAAATGTATGGATGGAAAAAGTGTCACGATTTTGCGACAGGCAGCAGTGGAGAAGCCAGCAGGATGAAGATGTCGTAATTTCGTGACATGTCACAATTTTGCGACTCTAGGAGGAGAGAGACTGTACGACGCTAGAAATGTCACAATTTCACGACAAAAGCGAAGAAGAAGGCCTAGTAGCAAAAAGGGTCACGTTTTCATGACAAGAGTGAGGATGACATCAACAAAAGTTAGAAGTGTTGCAATTTTGCGACAAGAATGGTGGCAAAGCAGACAAAGGGTAAAAGTGTCGTATTTTCGCGATAGCAGGGTAAAGAAGGTGTATGGCTACAAAAGGTGTCATGATATCATGACATGTAGTTTTGTGAGGAAAGCTACAAAACCAGAGAGGCAGTTGAAGCTGACAGAGTTAAATCTG
The DNA here is from genome assembly GCA_028583015.1 of Wollemia nobilis. Taxonomy (NCBI): domain Eukaryota; kingdom Viridiplantae; phylum Streptophyta; class Pinopsida; order Araucariales; family Araucariaceae; genus Wollemia; species Wollemia nobilis. Next base: position 4,760,668 of record JAQPPZ010001424.1, on the reverse strand, counting down.
GGCCAACAAAGATTAGGGTTTTACAGCTGACATTCATTAGGGTTTTGCAACTGATATTCATTAGGGTTTTACAGCTGACGTTCTTTAGGGTTAAATCTGACTACAGTTTAAGATTTGTTTTTGCGATTTCATCTATAAAAGGAGGACTGTTTCAAGTTTGAAGTGTGATTTTTGTGAAGAAAATTTGCGCATGCAAAGTTCACGATGAGCAGAGAGCGAGTCGTATCAATTCGAGCTGAGTGCGAAGCAATAATTTATTTGTGTCGAAGCGAAGTGTGTGAAGCAGTTGCACAGAAGCAGACTGGAGTGCGAAGCATAAGCGCATAGGAGCAGAAGCCATAACTCGATTGTGTCGAGGAAAAGTGTACGAAGTAGTTGCACAGAAGCAGACTGATCATGCGAAGCTTTTGCAGCAGAAGCCAAAGTACACAGAAATAGCAGACAATGTGCAAACAATGTGAAGGTATTTTTCTGTATTTTTCTTGAAGTCCAAGTTGTAGCTTGGCATAAGGGGTTGGTGCTCCTTCTAGTAGGTGCTGGTGAATTAGGGGTTGGTGCTCCTTTCTGTTGGTGCAAAAAAATTGAGGGGTTGGTGCTCCTTCTAGTTGGTGCTGGTAAATAAGTTGTAAAGTTGTTGCTTTGCAAAGGTTGGATTTGGATGGTAGTCCAAGCAGTCATTTTTGAGGAGTAGCCACATTGGTGAACCTCGTTAAAATTTTGTGTTATGTGATGCTCTCTTATTAACTTGCTATTTCTGGTTTAAGTTTGCTTTATTTTATTGCAAGTTTAAAGTTTCAAAAGATCACACTGATTCACCCCCCTCTCAGTGTCACTGTAAGTATAACAATTGGTATTAGAGCCAAGTTCCTAAAAAGGCTCAATCAGCTAGGGTGATCTTGGAAGTGACGCAATGGCAGGTGGTGAAGGGTTCTCTTCAAACAAAGCACCATTGTTTGACGAAACTAATTATGCATTCTAGAAGATCAGAATGTAGACATATCTCCGTGCTTTGGGATTTGATATCTGGAGTGCAGTAGTTAATGGTTACATAGCTCTCAAAACTGCTCCAACCGACAGCACTAGTAAAAAGGCATTTGAAAATGACTCTAAAGCAAAAAATGCCATCATGTGTGGATTAGTTGACAGTGAGTTGGTCAAGATCATAAATTGCGAATCAGCAAAAGATGTATGGGACAAACTAGAAAATATTTATGAGGGAGATGACAAGATCAAGGAAGCCAAGCTTCAAACACATCGAGCTCAATTTGAATCATTAAAAATGACCAACGATGAGAACATAGAAGCCTTTATGTAGAGAGTTAATGGAATCACTAATTCAATAAGAGGTCTCGGCAAAGATTTAGATGATGCAAATATCGTGAAAAAGGTATTAAGATCGCTTCTCCAAAGATTTGATTCTAAAGTCTCAGCCATAGAAGAAGCTAAAGATCTAAATCACTTCAGCATGGATGAGATGCATGGTTCCCTGACTGCTTATGAAATGAGAATAGAAAGATCTAATCCCATAGACAGAGAAGCAGCATTTAAAGCCCTAAAAGGTAAAGACACAAAACAAGAGTCTGAAGAAGAAGAAACTTCGAATGAAATGGAAGCAAACTTTGTCAAAAAACTAAGAAAGAGAAAAGGAAAATATAGAGGAAAGCTTCCTTTCAAATGTTTCAACTATGGGGGCATTGGACACTTTGCTACCAAATGTCCTCTCAATGAGAAGAACAAAGGTGAGGAAGCATCTCATCAAGAAAGAAGTGAATAGAGAAAGAAAACAAACTTTAGAAAGGGAAACTTCAAAAAAAAAAAGTTTCATCTCTAGGAATGCAAATTCTTCAGAGGACAGCTCTAGTGAGGATTCTAAAGAAGGAACAGGTGAAGCTCTATTCATGGATTTTGAAGTAGAAAAATTAAAAGAGGTAGAAAAATCAGAGAAGAGAGAAGGAATGAACTCTAAAGCATGTGTTGAAAAACCTGAGGCGAAGTTGATCTAGAAGGTGAACTAGTTTCTGCTCTTGAAGAATGGAAATCCGAGAAAAGAAAGAATTATAAACTTTCAAGAAAGCTTGAGGATGCAAACGACATTATAACCAGTTTAAAAATACAGGCAAAAAAATACAAGAAAATGTCTGAAGATCTTGAAGTTCAGATAACCATGAAGATAGATTACTGTTGTAAACTAAAAGAAAATCTTGGCCTACAAATGCAGATACAAGAGCTGGATCAAAAAATTAGCTGCCATCACAAACGTGAAGAAATTTTGAAGAAGCTGGATAAAATCTTAAGTGATCAACGACCTATAGGCATCAAATTTGGTCTGGGCTTCATTGAAGGAGAATCATCAAAAAGATCAAAAGCTAGAAATGTTGAAACTATAAGGAGTGAAGATGAGAAACAGGTTGATGAAAGAAAAACAACTCATGCAAAAGAAAGCAGTAATGCCAAGCACGAAAGGAAAACTAACAATGATGGCTTTACCAAGGTCACAAATCAAATAAGAAGAAGATCTATGGTTCCTACAACAACCTCGCAAAGACCATCCTTCAGGTTTAATCATTACTTTTCTGGTTTCTGTTTCAAATGTAATGGTTATGGGCATAAAATTGCAGATTGCAAGTATAATGTAGGACCAAGAAGCTTTGTTAGTAGAAATGTTTTTGCACCTCTAACAAATTATGCAAGAGAATGTTTTAGCTGTCACAACTATGGGCATATTGCAAGAAATTTTCATAGTACCTCTGTTTTAAATCAACCTCAGAAAAGAAAGTTTCAACCACATAGGACAAGACAAAATAGAAATTTTTTTGAAAGATATGCAAAAGATATTGAAAAAGGAAAGTCCAAACTAGATCCCAATACCATAGTCAAAACAGAATGGAAACATAAAGAACAGCTTAGGGAAGAAAATGAATCCTTAATAGTACAGATAGCTTTCAAGGCTTAGAATAAATGTGTACCATGGATTCTTGACAGTGGATGCTCAAGTCACATGACAGGTGATAAACAAAAATTTGAAAAACTATAGAAATATGAGGGTGGCTCTGTGAAGTTTGGAAATAATGATGGAGCCAAAATAATAGGAAAAGGATCTGTCAAAATTAGTGATGGGAAAATCAAGTTAGAAGAAGTTTTATTTGTGGATGGTTTGAAACACAACTTGTTAAGTGTCAGTAAAATCTGTGATAAAGGACATGAAGTAGTCTTCAAGAAGCAGGGTTGTGAAGTCAAAAAAATAAACAGTGGGAAATTGATAGCAACTGGTTCAAGGACGTCGGGCAACCTGTAAACACTCAAAAACTTTAGAAGGTACGTGTTTCATTGGACAAGAAGAAGAGAACTGGCTATGGCACAAGAGGCTTGGACACATAAGTTTCAATAATTTGGTGAAAATCAGCTCGAAACAAGCAGTGAGAGATATTCCAACCATTAGAAAACCTTCAAATAGTATCCGTGCTTCATGTCGAAGGGAAAGCAAACCGAGTCTCATTCAAAACAAAAGAGTACCACACTAGCAAGCCTTTGGAACTTATACATACAGACTTATGTGGACCCATGAGAACACAAAGCATAAATGGTGACAAATACTTTATGTTGTGTATTGATGATTATTCCAGAATGACATGGATATTTTTCTTAAAAGACAAAACATAAGCTTTTGAAATGTTCAGATATTTCAAACATCTAGTTGAGAATGAAATAGGAAAAAGGATCAAATTTTTACGATCAGATAGAGGAGGAGAATTCATTTTGAATGAATTTACATAATACTGTGAAAAACATGGTATTAGGAGACAATATTTAGCAGCTAGAACTCCCCAGCAGAATGGTGTAGTAGAAAGAAAGAATAGAACTATATAGGAAATGGCATGCACTATGCTGGCAGAAAACAAAATAGTAGACAAATTCTGGAAAGAAGAAGTTCACATTGTAGTATACATCCAAAACAGATATATGTTACGAACTCATGAAAGCAAAACACCTTATGAGTTGTGGTTTGGTAGAAAAGCAACAAGAAAACATCTCAAAGTATTTGGCTGTAAGTGCTACATCAAAAAAACTAATGACAACCTTGGGAAGTTTGAAAATAGAGCAGATGAAGGTGTTTTTGTTGGGTATTCATCAAAAAGCAAAGCTTACAAATGCTACAACAAGAGACTCAACAAAATTGTGGACAGTGCAGATGTTAAATTCGATGAAGGTGGAGAAAAAATGCTAACTTTGAAGAAAACTACCCAATCTATGAAGAATTCATTGAAGGAGATGAGGTGAATGAAATAGAAAATAAATCTACGTTTGATTCAGATGACTTAATCGATGACTCAGAGGTGCAAGAAAATAAGAAATTCAAAATAGGCAGCTGGAAGAAAAATCACCCAAGAGACCAAATAATTGGAGATCCCATAGCTGGTGTTCAAACAAGAAGGAAAGTAATAAGTAATTACTCTCTTTTATCCAACATTGAGCCCAAAAACATAGATGAAACAAGCAAATATGATAGCTGGATGAAGGCAATAAATGAAGAGTTAGATCAGATTGAAAAGAATAGAACTTGGGAATTAGTACCTAGACCTGCGAATAAGAATGTAATCGGCACCAAATGGATATTTCAAAACAAATTAAATGAAGACGGACAGGTCATTAGGAACAAAGCAAGACTAGTTTGTAAAGGCTATGCACAGGTCGAAGGCATTGATTTTGAAGAGGCTTTTGCATCAGTGGCCAAACTAGAAGCAATTAGAATGTTTTTGGCCTTAGTAGTTCACAAAAACTTCAGAGTTTATCAGATGGATGTAAAATCTACCTTTTTAAATGGGAAACTTGAAGAAGAGGTCTATATTGAACAACCATATGGTTTTCAAATTAGTGAAGATCCCAACCTTGTCTGCAAATTAAAGAAAGCTTTATATGGATTAAAACAAGCACCACGAGCATGGTATGCAAGGCTAGAAAACTATCTCTCTCAACAGGGATTCAAGAAAGGTTTGGTGGACAGTAATCTGTATGTCAAAACAGAAGGTGGGCATCTAATTGTTCTTGTTGTTTATGTAGATGATATCATATTTGGTAGCAGCAAAGATAAATCTTGTAAAGACCTAGCGAATAAGATGCAGAAAGAATTTGAAATGTTTATGATTGGTGAACTGTCTTACTTTCTTGGGTTACAAGTTAATCAAAATGAGAAATGCATATTCATTTCTCAAATTAAATATGTGAAAGAGATGCTAAAAAGGTTCACAATGGAGGACTGTAATCCGGTCAGTACTCCCATGACAACAGGTTGCAAGTTGAGCAAAGAAGACAAATATCCACCTGTAGATCAAACCATGTACATATCAATGATTGGAATCTTACTATACTTAACAACTACCAGACCTGATATTCTACAGGCAGTTTGCATGGTAGCAAGATTTTAGGCCAGTCCCAAAGAGACTCATGTGACAGCAGTAAAAAGGATTCTCCGATATCTCAAGGGTACCATGGAGTATGGGTTGTGGTATCCAAAAGGTAAAGACTTCACTCTTATATCATATTCAGATGCAGATTGGGCTGGATGCGTAGATGATAGAAAGAGTACCAACGGAGGTGCGTTCTATCTGAGAGATAGATTGGTTGCATGGCATAGTAAGAAACAAGAGTCAGTTTCTTTATCTACAGCTGAGGCAGAATATATTGTAGCAACAACATGTTATACACAAGTTTTGTGGATGAAACAAACTCTGAAAGATCTTGGCATTAATTTTAGTGAGCCAATATCAGTAGTGTGATAACACCAGTGCACATCTCCAAGAATCCAGTTATGCACTCACGCACAAAGCACATTGCCATCCAATATCATTTTTTTAAGGAGAAAGTTGCAAAAGGAGAAGTTAAATTGGATTTTGTCCCAACCACAGAATAAGTAGCAAATATTTTCACAAAACCATTGCCCAAGGAAGTGTTTGAGTACCTTCAAAACAAATTGGGAGTGGTCACACTTCCCAAGAAGTGACTAGCTACAGGAATCACCTTCTTAGGGGGAGCAATTGAGTATTTGACTATTCTTTTGCTCATGATCAAAATTTGTGCTAAGTGCAGCAAATTATGCCTGAGAATTGTGTGTATGGACTCGGGGGAGTCTGTAGTAGCCCTTTGGTATTATTGACAAAGGGGGAGAAAAGTTACAGGAAGTTTCACAGGTGTTGCCAACAATTCCAAAGGGGGAGATTGTTGAGCAAGCTATTGCAGGAGTATTGTCATTGTTGTCAACACAGTCAGTTAGATCTAATGATGCAGTGGACAGGCAGTTCAGAAGTCATTCAGATGCAGAGGATAGAAGTTCAAAGGTTATTCAGAGCATGGACAGTGAGTTTCCAAGAAGACCATAGTTGTCGATTTGCAAAAAATCAAAGAAAAATACAAGTAAGAAAAGTGTCGTGATATCACAACATTTTCAGCAGGCAAGAAAAACTGTCATGATTTCGCGACATGTTTGAGGAGAGAGAAAAAGCAAGCAAAATTGTCACGATTTCGTGACATGACCGAGGAGAGAGAAGGCACAAGGAAAACTATCGTGATTTCGCAACATGTTCAGAAGAAAAACGCTAAGGAAGAAAACTGTCACGATTTAGTGACATGTTTGGAGAAAAAGTGCTAAGGAAGAAAACTGTCGCGATTTCGTGACATGTTCAGAAGAAAAGCACTAAGGAAGAAAACTATCGCGATTTCGTGACATGTTTGGAGAAAAAGCTCTAAGGAAGAAAACTGTCATGATTTCGCGACATGTTCGGAAGAAAAACGCTAAGGAAGAAAACTATCGCGATTTTGTGACATGTTTGGAGAAAAAGCGCTAAGGATGAAAACTGTCACGATTTCATGACATGTTCGAAAGAAAAGCGCTAAGAAAGAAAACTGTCGCGATTTCGTGACATGTTTGGAGAAAATGCGCTAAGGAAGAAAACTGTCACGATTTCGTGACATGTTCGGAGAAAAAGCTCCAAGGAAGAAAAGTGTCACGATTTCGTGACATGTCGAGTTTTCGTGACCCGAAGAGGAGAGAGAATGTACAAAGGCAAGTATGTCACGATTTCGTGACATGTTATGTTTTTACGGGCAAAAGGCAGAAAAGAGCTTAAGGCAGCAAAAGTGTCACGATTTCACATGTCATGTTTTCGCGGGTGCAAGCCGAGAAAAGGACAAAGAGGCGAAAAGTGTCACGATTTTGTGATAGGTTGCAAGAAAATCCTTCTAAAGCTGAAAGCATCACGATTTCACGATAGGATGAAAGGGAAATGTATGGATGGAAAAAGTGTCACAATTTCATGACAGGCGGTAGTGGAGAAGCTAGTAGGATGAAGATGTCGCAATTTTGCGACATGTCACGATTTCGTGACTCTAGGAGGAGAGAGACTGTACGACGCCAGAAATGTCACGATTTCATGACAAAAGTGGAGAAGAAGGCCTAGTAGCAAAAAGGGTCACGTTTTCACAACAAGAGTGAGGATGACATCAACGAAAGTTAGAAGTGTCGCGATTTCATGACAAGAACGGTGGCAAAGTAGACAAAGGCCAAAAGTGTCACATGTTCATGATAGCAGGGTAAAGAAGGTGTACGGCTGAAAAAGGTGTCACGATATCGTGACATGTTGTAGTTTCATGAGGAAAGCTATAGAACCAGAGAGGCGGTTGAAGCCGACAGAGTTAAATCTGGGCCAACGAAGATTAGGGTTTTGCAGTCGACACTCATTAGGGTTTTGTAGCCAACATTCATTAGGGTTTTGCAGTCGACATTCTTTAGGGTTAAAGCCGACTATAGTTTAAGATTTGTTCTTGAGATTTCATCTATAAAAGGAGGACTGTTTCAAGTTTGAAGTGTGATTTTTGTGAAGAAAATTTGCACATGCGAAGTTCACGATGAGCAGAGAGCGAGTCGTATCGATTCAAGCTGAGTGCGAAGCGGTAGTTTGTTTGTGTTGAAGCAAAGTGTGCGAAGTAGTTGCGTAGAAGTAGACTAGAGTGCAAAGCATAAGCACACAGGAGCAAAAGCCGTAACTTGGTTGTGTCAAGGCAAAGTGTGCGAAGCAATTGTGCAGAAGCAGACTGATCATGCGAAGCTTTTGTAGGAAAAGCTAGAGTACACAAAAATAGTAGACAGTGTGAAGGTATGTTTATGTATTTTTCTTGAAGTCCAATTTGCAGCTTGGCATAAGGGGTTGGTGCTCCTTCCAGTAGGTGCTGGTGAATTAGGGGTTGGTGCTCCTTTCTGTTGGTGCAAAAAAATTGAGGGGTTGGAGCTCCTTCCAGATTGGTGCTGGTAAATAAGTTGTAAAGTTGTTGCTTTGCAAAGGCTGGATTTGGATGGTAGTCCAAGCAGTCATTTTTGAGGAGTAGCCACATTGGTGAACCTCGTTAAAATTTTGTGTTGTGTGATGCTCTCTTATTAACTTGCTATTTCTGGTTTAAGTTTGCTTTATTTCATTGCAAGTTTAAAGTTTTAAAAGATCACACTGATTCACCCCCATCTTAGTGTCACTGTAAGTATAACACAATCAGGGATACCATGAACCATATATTTTATGTGTAGGGTACGCAATCCCTTTTCTACAATATGTCTCATTCTTTGATGCCAGAGTGTTGAGTTTTTTTTTTATTTAGCAACAATAACAGTTGAGCTATTGCACTAATTTGTCACAGTGCTTCCCAATAGCTTATACAAAGTTCCAATCCAAAATCCTCTTGCTAACACCATTGAACCACGAACCATTTTGCATGAATCCTTACTAAACCTGATGTTTATTGCTACATCAGCCATTTTGCTTATAGAAATTAAAATTTCTAGCAAGACCAAGAATATGCATCACACCTGGGATGTTTTAACCCAACCATCCTAAAACAAAATTTTCACCCTTACACGACCAATGATTCTAAGTGGTGAATCATCTCCCAACACTACCTCCCCTCCATCATATCTTTCATATTTGCTGAATCAATACCTATGAGGGGTCATATGAAAAGAGGCATATGTATCGATCAACCAATCATTTTTATCTAAACGTGTGGAGCAAGATGTCAGATATACATCTCCTCCTTCATCATTGGATTTATGTGCCTCTGTGGAAGTGGATTCATCAGGCATCTTTCCAGAATCAACATTATTTTATCTGTAATCCTTCTTCATGTGACCAGGCTTACCACATTTTCAAAAAAATTTCTCAAACTTTCCTCAAGACTTATATCTACCTCTAGACTTAGATCTATCACCATATCTTGTTTTATCATTTTCCTTGGTATGCCCTCTCACTATTAGGGCATCCTTTGAAGTACCCTCCATGGATTTTCTCCTCATATCCTCTAATATTAAAGATGCCACAACATCCTCAAACTTCAATGTGGATGATGTTGTACTACCAATTGCTAAAACTAGGTTATCCCACAAATCTGGTAAAGAAAATAACAAAGTAATACATTTATCTTCCTCACTTAACTTAACATCAATAGATGTAAGTTGACATACTACTATATTGAATGCATTTAGATGATCTACAACTGAATCCCCTTCATTCATCATGAGATTATACAATTTCTTCTAGAGAAATAATTTTTTCATGAGGGACTTAGATTGATACATAGCCCCTAACTTCTCCTAGAGATCATTTGTAGTAGCTTCTCTAGAAATATTGATTAGGACTGAATCTGCAAGACACAGTCAAATAAAATTCCTTTATTTTTTATTTATATTTTTCCAATCTTCATTTGATGTAGTTGTAGGTTTTGTTTTCTCAAAAATAATGACCCACTGATATCTATACATGAGCAGATCCTCCATATTTAACTTCCATAGATCAAATATTTTTCCATCAAATTCTTGATCTCGATCCTTGATTGACTTCTCATCATTTTCCTTCAAGCTCCTTCTGCAAAAAACCTCACACTCTGAAATAGGTTTTCTACCCTAGAAACTCTTCAGATGAAACAAAACCCTAGCAATAAAGGCATGCCCCTATGGCTAAAAACTTGGCTCTGATACCAAATGATGAGATTTATAAAAACTTATTCCAGAAATAATGTAGAAATAATCAACTTAGAAGAAATGACACCACACAATACACATATAACACATAAAATTTATCTTTGTTCACCCAATATGAGCTATGCCTAGCAAAAACAAGAGCCACACCTCCTTGATATTATTATTCAATCCCTTTCCTAAAAATGGGACATTACAATAAATGTAAAGGATAATATTTCAACCCTAAACCACTATGTGGTATTAGAATACAATGGGCACAATACCATGGGCTAAACCACCCACATACACCAACCACCCAGCAACCATGGGAATCCCAAAAATCGCTCCATCCTTGCTTTTTTTTTGGTACCTATCTTTTTGATTCCCTATATCTGTGATCTTATTTTTCTTCATCATTGTTTTTATTTGGTCTTTGCATTCTATTGTATATTTTCCATACCGTTTACAATTGAAACATTTGATAGATCTTAGATCTATGGGTCTTCTGGAACCTTTATCTCTTCTGCCATAATTTGCTTCTTCATCACTGGATAACTCACTGCTTGACTCTATCTTATTTCCATTTTTCTTTTTGTCTACTTTGAAAGCAACTTCTTTCGTAGGAATATGATCTTTTGTTCTTATCTCAAAAGTAGTAAACATGTCAGGAAAATAATTCCTTGTCAAATAATCACTATCAATTGATGTTTCTATAGTAGAAACCTTTTCACTATACCTTTTTGGAAGAGTCCTCAATATCTTATCACAAGCATCAGATTCATTAACCTTCATTCCAAGACCTTTCATCTCATGTACAAGTGCATCAACCTTGTTGAGATAGTCACGAATGTTTTCATCATCCCTCATTCTTAGATTCTCAAATTATCCTTTGAGATTTCTAATCTTAGCAATTCTCCTTCATATATTTCATGCAAAAGTTCCCACATTTATTTTACTGTTTTACAATCCATAACCTTCATAGATTATGATCTACACAATCCTTTTATAATTGCATTCATGGCTCTTGAGTTTACATGCATTAGAAGCTTAACTTAATTATCTGTAGGAGGATTGATTACTGAATCATATCCAAGTTCCACTACATCCCAAACTTCATTTCCAAGTGCCATTAGGTAAAATCTCATCAACATACACCAATATAAGAAGTCACTTCCATCAAATACTGGTACTGCATTAATGAAGGGTCTATCTCTTTGATACTTTTGATCCATTGTGTTATTAGACCGTTTTTCCTTCAATCTATCAAACTCTTATGAAGGAACCCGCTCTGATATCAATTGAAGAACACAAGCTTATACTGAGAGGGGAGTGAATAGTATAAGACCCACTTTTACTTTTTTTTTCAATTCAATATTATGTAGTGTATATATAGCATTATCAATAGTAGTAATTAAAGAAATGCACAAAATACCATACACAATAGAGACACCATAATTTACGTGGTTCACCCAATGTGGGCTACTCCAAAGAGAAAATATTTTACTAAAATTTTCTCAATCAATCTCTTTGGGAATCCTTTCCAATTACAATTTTTATGGACCTCTATCCAAAGGAGATGTTAATTCCCTAATATCAAGTTTGTGGATATCTTCCATAGGAGAACTATTTCCCCTTATGATATGGCTAGTGATCTTCTAGAAGACTCTGTCTCTCTACCGCACTAACTAGTGGATTTATCTCTACTTGAATACTCCTCACTCAGATCTATCTTCAATTGTCCTGGCTATTGGATATTTATCCACTGAGACTCTATCCTCTATACTCTATCACCTCCAAATATCTATCTCAATAGGTTCACTCAAAACCTTCTCAAATATGCTCAACAAGCTCACTCAGAACTTGTCCAAATTTGCTCAACAAGCTCACTTAGAACTTGTCCAAAACTGCTCAACAAGTCCACATAGAACCTGCTCAAATCTGCTCAAAAGGTTCACATAGAACCTATCCAAATCTGCTCAACAGGTCCACATAGAACCTGCCCAAATATGGTCAACAATTCCACACAAAACCTACTCAAATCTGCTCAATAGGTCCATACAGAACCTATCCAAATTTGCTCAATAGGTCCACATAGAACCTGCTCAAATCTACTCAATAAGCCCACACAAAACCTATCCAAATTTGCTCAACAGACCCACACATAACCTGTCCAAATATGCTCAATAAGTCCTCTATAGGACTTACTCAAATCTGCTCAATAAGTCCTCTCTAGGACTTGCTCAAATCTACATAGCAAGCTTCCACAAAATCTTACTCAAAATCAGTCCATAAGCCCTCTCAAAGACTTGTCTCAAATCTGCTTAACAAACTCACACAAAACTTGTCCAATATCATAGAATCATAAAGAGAATTGTTAGAGAATCAATATATTTTATACTTAATGCTCAATCAATATCTCAACTCAATCTCATAGAAGCATAAAGAGAATTGTTAAAGACTCAATATTTTCTATACTCAAATCCCAATCTCAAATCAAATAAATCTCATAGAAGCATAAAGAGAATTGTTAGAGACTCAATATTTTCTATTCTCAAATCTCAATCTCAACTCAAATCCAAAATATAGAATAGTTTTTTTATGGAACTTGAACAACCACATGCATCCACTTGACTAGGCTCAATCAAATCAACTCAACCAATCACCTCAATGAACAACCCTTTCTCACAAACCCTAGTCCAAGCATGTATCAACAAACTCAAAATATTTCCAACAATGCTCAACAACAAATCTCACATAACAATGATACTCATGTTATCTTCTAACTCAAGTTCAAGTTCTTTGCACAACCAATGGGCTCCAACAATAATGGTTATCAAACAAGGTTTAATCACAACTCTCAATCCAGAAAACCTTGAAGCACTAAACCGATCACTTTCGAAAAGGAAACCATAATCAATCCGTTTCACTCCAAAGATATTTTCAGAAATAAACCACCATAATCAATCAAAAGGAGAATGTGCCCATACCTTTTATGAAGATGAATAAGCCTCTTTAAAAATCTTCCACAATCACAATATTCTTTTGCCAATCTTCACAAGGGTTAGAAGATCACAAAATAATCAACATTACTCCACTTCACAATAATATTTACCAAGGCATTTAATTTAGAAAATCTTCTTAAGAATTAATGCACAACTCCCTTATCACTCCTAAAACCACTTGTACCATAAAATAAAATAAATTAAAACATTGCATAACCTTATCACTCCACAAACCACTTATACCATAAAATAAATCAAATATTTTATATCCTTCCTTTTAGCACTTTTGCACTAAAAAATAACCACAAAGCTTTCTTAGGCAATATCTCACATTAATAAAGTATCAAACCTTATTAAAATGTTTAAGCTTGCTCAACCTTATATCTCCCACAAAAATCATAATCAAACCTTAGCAAGAAAATATTTTAATTAAAATATTTACCCCCACAAATATCGGAGTCGAAGTGCATACCTCAAAGGAGCCCTTGAAGGGCCTTGGCGTTTCGAACCTTTGCCCACCGTGCTACCAAGCGGTAGCTAAGTTGCATGAGCTAACACTGCCCATGTGAGTGCCTTGGGCACTCTCTTCCTTAAGCCGTGTGTGCTTTCCTCACAAGGTGCCAAAAATTTGACCATCCATGACTTGACTGCCCATGTCACACTCCACGAAATTCACTATGCAATATTTGAATGCCAAGCACTTTAGGTTTTCAAAAATCATGCGACATGACTTCAGATTATTAAATGGAAAAGCTTTGGCTTATTTATATAAGCCATACTTGAATGCAAATACATAGGCCCTTTTAACATTACCATCATGATGTCGACAATGCCAATAAGAAAGGAGGGAAAAACCTTTTATTTAATTTTAAATTTTAAATAAATTTAAATTTAAACTAAACCTTTAAAATTAAATTTCTCCATCATCGGGGCACATTTTTCGATGAAACTAAAAACCAACTTGGGTTTTAAGAAAAACCCATTTCAAATATACTATCCATTAGTTTTAAATAAAACCTTTCATTTCATTCCTTGGTTTTCATAAAAACCTTTTGCTAAGCTTCCCTTGAAGCTCCTTTTGAAACCAAATGCCATGCATCCCTTCTAGAACCTTTGATCAAAACCTTTGCTTCTCATGAAGCTCATTGTGGAGCAAAATCATAGTGCTTACTTACATAGGTCCTTTTGACATCAATGACAACTTTTAGCTTAGGGACTCTAAATGTCCAACAAAGCATTGTTGTTGAAGTGAATGGTTGAGTGAAAAACTTGAACTAGGGTTTGAAAATAACATGAGTATCATTGTTATGTGATATTGGTTTATAAGCATTGTTGGAAATATTTGAGTGAATGTTCATATGCTTGGACTAGAGTTTGTGAGCATGGATTATTTTATTGAGTGATTGGTTGAGTAGAGTTGATTGAGCCTAGTCAAGTGGATGTGTTAAAGTGATAGTTCAAGTTCTATGAAACAAATTATTCTATATTCTGAATTAATTTGAGAAAGAGGTTGAGTGTTGATGAGTGTGAAACATATATATATATATATATATATATATATATATATATATATATATATATTTTTTTTTTATTTGTGGAAAACATCCCAAAAGGGATGCCACTTTCGGGTAAGACCCAAGGAGGCAGGGGTATCCATTCCACCAAAAATGCCCAGGACTCGGACCTGGCCTACCACCTTTGACATACTCAAGGAGCAAACAAACACACAAAACCAATTTAAAAATAAGTAAATAACAACAAAAATAATAAAATAAAATAAAATAAAAAACATGCTCCTTGAGTGTGTCAAAAACAAAAGCACAACCAAACACGCACAATAAGATAAAAGAAACCACAACACAAACCACATAGAAAAACACAAGAACCACATAACAAAACACAAACAAGACAAAAACAACAGAACACTACAAAGACATAACCCAAAAAAACATGAAAAATAAACACAACCAAAACCTAAAAAATTAAAAAATAAAATAAAAATAAAAATAAAAAACAACCAACAACAGACAATAAACAAAAACAAAAAACATAGAAAACACTCACACATAAAAACACGAAATAACACAAACAAAGAGAAACCCAAGAACAAGAACGAAAAAAACACAAGAACAATAACAAAAAACATTAAAAAAAAAACAAAACAACAAAAACACAAGAACAACAAAAAACAACACAAAGAACACAAAAACAAAACAAAATAAAAAAACCCACCCACCTTAAAAAACTAAACAAAAAAAACAAAAAACAAAAAAGAAATAAAAAATGAACAAAACAATGACCTATCTAGACCAGAAGACTATTAAGGCAAGAATCAACAAGGGAAACAAAATAAAGAATAGAATGAGCTAGGGAACTAAAAAAAATTGAATGAACCAAAGAGAAGCAAAAAAAAAAAACAAGAAGAAACTAGGTACCTTCAAAACTGGAGCCATCCAAAGAAATGATAGAAAGAAGAGCTTCCCTAATTTGAGAAGCCCACCATATAGGAGGGTGGCCATAACAAGTAAGATCACCTTTGTCCAAAGCCCAATTAGCTAAAGCATCAACACTCTTGTTTTGATCTCTGACCACATGATTGTAATCAACTTTCAAAAATCCCATCCTGGATTAACTGAATCTTCTCAATAATTCTTTTTATTCTCCAATCCACCTTATGATTCTTAGAAGGATTCTTCAAGAGATTAATCATAAGTTGAGAGTCGGACTCAACTAACACCTTTTCCCATCCAACCTTAGTAGCCTCCTGAAGGCCTCTGAGGATACCATACCCCTCAGCAAGGTTATTGGAAAGAATACCCAAATTCTCGAGCAAAAGTAAAAACCAGGGAGCCATCTGAAAGTCTACCAATTCCTCCCACATCGGCTTTTCCGGGGTTCCCTCTAGAGGCTCCATCGGTATTGACTTTTCCAAAATCCTTAGGAGGAGGTTGCCAATTTCTATTCCTATCCATCTTACTAATACTCACATTCCCTTTAAGTTGGTTGCCCTTAGAAGGTTTAATCTTCAATCTTTGCATCACTTGATCCCATCTTTGGTGGGAGTTTTGGGGGTGATTAAGGAGATGATGGACTGATTCAACTAAGTTGGCTATGGTATTTTGCCAAATATAGTGAATATCCTTCCTATCTTGATTAAAAATTTGGTTGTTCCTTTCATTCCAAATATTCCAAAGAAGAATGGTAGAACCCATCCAAACTAACTGCCTAATAAAATGATCAACACCCTCTTGATTAGGCCAATCCCTCCAAAGCTGTTCAAAAGTAAAAAAATTGGACCACTTGTAAGCCAAGTAAAGTGGCCATTCTCCTCCTGCTCCTCGAGGCTAAAGTACACTCAATAAAAATATGGTTGATATTTTCTACATTCTCTTCACACATTTCACATCTAAAAGGGCCATGAAAACCACGCTTCATAAGTTGCTCACCGGTAAGCACCCTACGATGCAATAAAAGCCAATTAAAGAACCTCACCTTAGGCCGAGCTTTTGAGCCCATAATCGAGAAAATATGTCGGAAGAATGGTTGGGATTATTATGGCATAAGGTCAAATAACCTTGAGCAACTGAATACTCACCCTTAGTAGTGTTGTTCCATCCAAAACAATCTTTTTCATGGGACCAAGAGAGGGATCTCATATGAAGGATGCCTTGGATATCTTGTCTTTGCCTTTCTGGGATTTGAATAGGCCAGTCCTCAATAGGGATCCAATATCTACCAACCTTTGAATTACCAGTATGGTACCGATAGTAATTAGCCACCTTTATCCAATTAGCTCGGTGAAGCTCCTCCATCCAAGGCCTCCAATCGGGAAACTGAGTTATCAAAGGCTTGTGACCATCCCAAGAATCTATCCAAAAATTTGCATGTTGACCATTATGAATGATCCAAAATAATTTTTTCTTTATCAAATCCTCACCAGTCTTAAGAACTGCTAAAATGGGAGAACCTTTGGTAGGAAGTTGATAGCGAACAAGGTCTTCAGGACTTTTGTTCTCAGCATATTTAGCACGAAGATTATTGGCCCAAAGAGCATTGGGGTTATGCAACATCCTCCAATATAATTTAGCAGCTAAAGCTTTGTTGTTATTAATTGAAGACCGTAATCCTAACCCCCCTTCACTCTTAGGAAGACATAAAGTATCCCATTTCACCAAGGCCCATTTTCTTTTCTCCTTAGTACCACTCCAAAGGAAACGATGATTGATTTGATCCAATTCTCGAAGAACAACCTTTGGGATATTCAAAATGGAAGAAACATAAATAGGAATAGCTTGAAGGACTGATTTTACCAAGGTGATTCTACCCCCAGAAGAAAGCCACTTGTTGGTCCACTTTCCAATTTTCTTCTTGACTTTGTCCAACAACCAATTCCAATATTTATTTTTCTGCCTTTGAATATTTATGGGAATACCTAAATAAGTGATTGGAAGAGAGGTCTTCTTATATCTTAGTTTATCCAAGACCATGGATTCCTGTCTAGCAAAGCAGTGAAAGAAAATAACTTTAGATTTGTCTTCATTGATCAATTGCCCAATAGCCTTAGAAAAATAGCTAATGATTTGCTTAATATTAGAAGCTTCCTTAATTGTAGCTTTACCTAAAAGAGTAGAGTCATCCACAAATTGAAGATGAGAGATAGGTCTAGCTCCATGAGCAATGGTAACTCCCTCAAGGGTTTTGTTTTCCCTCTTTTTGGTTATAGTCCTACCCAAGCATTCAACAAGAATGATGAATAAATAAGGGATTAGCGGGTCACCTTGCCTAATACCTCTGGAAGCTAGGAAAGACTGAGAAGGCCTACCATTGATAAGAACTAAGTAGGAAACTGAAGAGATACATCCCATAATCCAATCCATCCAATCCTTAGAGAAACCAAATTGCCTCAAAACTTTGATAAGGAAGTGCCAATCCACTCTGTCATAAGCTTTGGATAAGTCTAACCGAATGAACATGGAAGGAGAATTTTGCATATCCATGGAATGGATGGCTTCTTGAGCAAGAACTATCTCATCTACTATTTGACGTCCTTCCACATAACCCCCTTGCTCTGGGAAAATAATCTTATGCAAAAGAGGCTTCAACCTTTCTGCCATGATTTTAGTAATGATTTTGAGAAGAACATTACATAAAGCAATAGGTCTAAAAGCTGAGATATGATCAACCTCTTGAGCTTTTGGAACAAGAGTAATATAAGTTTTATTGATAACCTTCAAAATTTCTTTGGCTTTCCTGGCTTCTTCCACCACCTCTAATAAATCAACATGAAGGATATCCCAGAACTCTTGGTAGAACTCAATAGGAAAACCATCAGGACCTGGGGTTTTCCCTTTTTGCATTTTAAAAACTACTTGTTGAAGCTCATTGATAGTAATAGAAGTAGTCAAAATAGAGTTCTCCTCGAAGTGATAAGAGAAGGGATTGCTTGAAGAACATTATATTGTGAAGCTGAGTCAATGGGAGTAGCGACAAAAATATTGGAAAAGTAATCAACAACAATAGAGTTCATGCCATCCCAAGTATAAACAACATCTCCAGAATCTGATTTTAAGGAAGAAATAAAGTTGTGAGATCTTCGAGCTAGAAGAGATTTGTGGAAGAAATTTGTGTTTCGATCTCCTTCTTTGAGCCATTGAATTCTAGATTTTTGCTTCCATAAGATTTCTTCTCTTTTTTCCCATTCCTCTAACTGAGTTGTGAGTTTAATTTCATCTGCACTTCTCTTCTCTGTGAGGCCATCTAAACGGATTTTCTTATTCAAATTTTCAAGATGAGCAATAACTTCATGTTTTTTTTATGAACATCCCCAAACTCTTTCCAGTTCCAAGTCTTGATTTTGGATTTAATGTATTGCAGTATTTTGGCAAAATAGAACATCTTAGTCCCATGCCTAGGTTTACCTTCCTTCCACCATTGTTGCACATGAGGTCTGAAGGAAATGTCTCTAAGCCACATTAATTGAAAATGAAAAGGAGAGAAACTCACATTGGTTTTCCACATTTCCACCATGACTGGCCAATGATCCGAACCAACATTATTAAGAGTCTTCACTTTAGGAATGTGACCATGGATTAAGAAATTTTCAGAGAGCAAAAACCTATCCAATCTCTCCATTATACAAGCTAAGCCTTGCCTTCTGTTAGACCAAGTCATAAGGCCATTATCTGGTTGGATATCCACAAGATGGAGGTTTGCAATATATTCGCTCATGAGGTCAGTGCTTTTGTCCAAATTTCTATTTCCCCCCCTTTTCTCATCCAGAGAGAGGATGGTATTGAAATCTCCTCCGATCAAGATCCAAGATTTAGGAAAATGAGAGATAATATGAGTAATATCCTTCCATTGTCTTCTTTTTTCCTCCAAAGAAGTCGGAGCATAAATAGTAATGTCGAGCATAATATGGTTGGAATGTCTACTTTGAATAGCTATAGCCAACAAACCCCAACCGCCAACCATATGGTGAATAACTACCTCTTTTGGATCCCAAAGACAAGCAATGCCACCCGAAGTCCCTTGGGAGCCGAGGGAAACCACTTTTCCAGCTGGCCAAATTTTATCGGCAATTAAGTCCATATCCTCCATTGACATCTTTGTTTCTTGAAGGAAAACAAGATGTGGATGATTTACCTGAATCATTCTTCTAATTTCATTTTGTTTTGAAAGACTCCCTTTGAGTCCTCTAATATTCCAAGTGATGATCTTCATTAATACCGGGGCTAAAAAAGTTGGGAAGGGCATTAATCTTACCTTCCTCTACAAGCTTTTCACCTTCTTTTACCATATGATATTGATTGGTCTTGCGACCTACTTTTTGATTAGAATCCATCTTCAATTTTTTTTCCCTATTTCTTGACTTATTCCAATTGAATCCGAGATGGCTTCTAACCTTGAAGAATGCTCGTACACAACCAAAATTTTACTAGATGGTTCAACGGAGTCTATATTGGGACTTGCATTATTTGAAGTTTTGACATTTGAAATATTGTTTTTCTTGTGTAAATTTTCTCCTTTTTTTCTATTGAAAACCTTTGATTTGTTGGTTTGTCTCCGAGTTCTTCCCTTCATATTTAAATTGTGTTTCTAAGATTTTAGTTTCCATTATTTCCTCTTCCTCACTTGGGACATCATTTGTGGAAAGGATTTCAAACATATTAGGAGATGACTTTGATTGATCCTTCATAACTGAGTTTTTCTGAGTGTTCTTCTTCTTAGGTATTTGGAAACCTGTTGAGTTTATATCTTCTTTCTTTTGATCAGGAATTTTATTTGGGCAAGCACTGGCCAAATGACCATATTCATGGCAAATTCTACAACGAAAAGGAATGTTCTCATAGTCCACTACTTGCTCCCAAGTGTCTTCCCCAAATTGTAATGTGATATTTTTAGGTAGGGGTTTGTCAAAATCCATTAAAACACAAATTCGAGCATAAATAATATGTTCAAAATTTTGAGTACAATCAGCGAGTCATCATAAAAGTTCCTAAAGAGTTTCCAATTGAAGAAAAAATAGTAGGATTCCAAAATTCAATAGGGAGGCCAAAGAGTCTAACCCACACGGGAGCTATAGAAGGCATCTCTTCTTCGGCTTTAAATTTAGTATGCCAGGGCTTCATGAAAAGCCCTGCCCTTCCAAAAAACCAAGGACCCCCTTGAAAAGTTTTCTCTCTATCTTCATTATTAGCAAATAAAACAAGAAAATAACCATTTGGATAAATAGAGATTTGTAACTCACCTTTAGTTTTCCAGCTTTTTGCAGCCCAGACTTTGAAAGCAAGATAGACTCGGACGAAAACCCACGAACCGACAAATTAGTCCTCTTTTTTCCAAATCTTCAATGCCAGTCTGAATGTTACCCATATCAAGCTTAACAATAGGAGTTCCATCAGCTGCTTTAAGACATCCTGACTCCATTTTCTTGGGATCAATCTTAGGCATTCTTAGAGGTTTATGGGAAGCCCTAATATTGATATTAGCATTGGGCTGAGGCTGTCCACCATGAAGGGCATCCCTAAAATTCATTTTTGGGATCGAGTCTTCGAAATTCTTACCCTTGATAGGGGTTTTCACGAGTAGAATTATTTTGTGGGTGCACCTTAGCACCAGATTCACTTGAGATATGAGCCATTTTTTGATCAACTACTTGAAACTTGTTTCGTGATCTCTTTAATCCTTGCCCTAGATGCAGTGGAAAGGTATGGTTTTCACTTTTCTTTTGTGCAACAAATTGGAAGTCGTTGTCACTCAAGTTCACAGTATGATCTGTTGAAAGACAAATTTCTAACCCATATTGTATCCCCTACAACATTTCTTGCTAAAATATTGAGCATAAACCACAAAAATATTGGTCGCTAGGGCCCGAAGGCCCTAAAAACCAACCTCTGGAGCTGCTTGCACTCAACCCAGATGAAACCCTCGCATAGCCGCTTGCCAAATATGTCGTTCACACATAGGGATGTGCTAGGATCTGTGTTGCTCCAAATGATATGAAAATTGGTGGAGACGTTCTAGGGTTTTTTAGGCATCTACCCTCAAAATTTCAGCTCAATCCGAGTCCGGATGAGTGAGATATGGCCAAAACGAGTTCGGTAGTTTGGGCAGTCCTACGAAAAAAAACCAACCCTAATTATATTTTTTCTCGAGTGTGAAACATATTGAGTCTCTAACAATTATCTATATTTTTCTATGATAAAAGAGAGATTGAAAGTGATTGAGATTTTGTGAGTGTTAAGCATATTAGGTATCTAAAAATTCTCTATATGTTTCTAAAAGAGTGATTGAAAGTGATTGAGCATTGTGAAGCATATTGAGTCTCTAACAATTCTCTTTATGTTTCTATGAGATTGGACAAGTTCTAGTGTGAACTTGTTGAGTAGATTTGAAGCAAGTATTTGAGAAGACTTGTGGGCAGATTTGGATGAGCTTTTATGAAAGCTTACAATACAGATTGGGAGCAAAATTGGATAAGTTCTAGTGAGGACTTATTGAGCAGATTTGGATAGGTTCTAGTGAGGACTTGCTAAGCAGATTTGGATAAGTTCTAGAGAGGACTTGCGGACAGATTAGTGTGAGTTTTTGTGGAAGCTTACAAGGAATATTTGAGACAAGTATTTGAGAAGACTTGTGACCAAATTTGATTGATTGATTTGTTTGAACCTTGAGTTAAGATTTGTGGTAGATTTAGAAGAGTTGAATTGAGATTGACTCAAGCTTTGTGTTAAGGCTTGAGGACGAGAGATTGAGGATAAATTTGTGCTAGACCAAAGGATTGTGTTTAGTGCAGATCAAAGGATAGATATTGAGGACATATTTGTGCTAGACCAAAGGACTATGTTTAGTACAGATTTGAGGACATAGTTTGGTACAAATTTGAGGACAGGTTTGTGCTAGACCAGAGATAGATATTGAGAAAATTTGTGCTAGACCGAAGGACTATGTTTAGTGTAGATTTGAGATAGATCTTTGAAGGTGATAGAGTATAGAGGATGAAAATATCCAGTGGATAGAGATCCATTAGCTAGGGCAATGAAGACAAGTGTCTTCAGTGGATAGATATCCATTAGCCAGAGCATTGGGGGCAATAGTTCTTCTAGGATATCACCATTCAAAGATAGATATCCAAAAAATTGATTAGGGGATTGGTTTCTCATTTGGATAGAGGTCCATAAAAATTGTAATAGGGAAAGAATTCCCAAGATATTGATTGAGAAAATTTTAGTGAAATATTTTCTCCATGGAGTAGCCCACATTGGGTGAACCATGTAAAATTGGTGTCTCTATTGTGTGTGGTGTTTTCTGCATTACTTTGATTACTACTATTGATATTGCTATCTATACATTACATAATATTGATTGGGAAAGAAAAGTAAACAGTGGTCTTATACTGTTCACCCCCCTCTCAATATAATCTTGTGTTATTCATTTTATTGCATTTAGAGAGAGAGAATTTTGATGTGATGGGTTCATAATTTTTATATAGAAGGGTTGTTAATATATGGACACCATCTAGTGTAATAGAAGAGAGGGTCTTGTTATCAATTGTCATTGTGATGACTAAATCATCATTATTGTAGCACTTAATAATCCTATGCAATAAACTATTGTCCATGTTGTATTGGGGTATTAATACTAACCCTAGAAGCCCATAATTTCTTAGCCATGTTGAATCATAATCAAGAGTATTGAGAACTTTGAATATGAGTGGGAAAATGAGGTTTTTAAAGATAATTTTTTATGGAAGAATGGATTATGTTCTAACCCTTGCTAAAATCGATCAAAAGGGTTTTGAAAGGTTTTGGAAGGTTTTGAAAGACTTGTGTAGGATATAGGTTTTTTATATTGTGTGCAAAGAGAATTGAAACTATTCATTCCCTTTTATAGGTGTTTGCATGCATAGCATTAAAAGAGTTTTTTGCGTGAGATGTTGACACATGGTAGCAGGTGTGTGACATGCCATTGATAGGTTATCTTTAGTCATCACTTGGCATGTAACTTGTAGACTATCATCAGACATCATAAAATATGGTATTGATAGGCTCTCAATAGGCATCATGAAGCATGTTTTTAGTAGGCTCTCAGTAGGCATCATGAAGAATGTTGTAAGTGGGTTCTCACCAGACATCTCACCCATGGTGTCGATAGGCTCTTTTCAAGCATCATGAAGCATGTTGTTGGTAGGCTCTCATCGGGTATCATGAAGAATGTTGTTGATAGGCTCTTTTCAAGTATCATGAAGCATGTTGTCAATAGGCTCTCATCAGGTATCATGAAGCATGTTTTTGGTAGGCTCTCATTAGGCCTCATGAAGCATGTTGTTGATAGGCTCTCATCAAGAATCATGAAGCATGTTGTTGGTAGGCTCTTGTTAGGATCTCATCAAGCATTGTTTTTATGGTGTTGGTAAGCTCTTGTTAGGATCTCATCAAGCATTTTTTGTATGTTTTTGTAGGCTTTGGAATCATTTGAGTCATTGTGTTCCATGCAACTAGTAGGATATCGTATGTTATGCAATCGATAGGCTATTGTGTGTCATCATGTACCATGCAACCGATAGGTTGCTGTAAGTTATCATGCACCATGTAACTAGTAGGTATCCATATATTGTTGTGTACTATGCAACCAGTAGTATTTTACTATAAATTTTCTAACTTTTTAAAAAATTTCATGAAAAAGAAAGGCAATTCGCCATGTCTTATACATGACTTTGAACACTATTCACCTTGATTTTAAAACTGATTCACCCAGTTATTATAAATACATTTTTGGACCTACCCCTTATGCATAACCCTACATGGGGATATCCTCTTCTCTAACCCAAAGTGCAAGTCAATCTTGGTAAAATAATTAGCACCATGTAATTTTTCCAACAAGTCATCTATAACAAGGATATAAAATTTTATCTTTGATTGTGATTTTGTTGAGAGGTCAAAATATGTCAACATAATGATTAACAATATTCTACAAGTATAAAGGAAGAGATAGAAAAAGAATCTCAAAATATTAAACTTCCATGTAGTTAACCTGGGCAAAGAATCCATGATTGAATTTCTTCAATATATTTTCCATGTTGTGGGAGTTGACCACCTTGGAAAGAGAAGGTTGGATTTCCTAGAGATAAATGACCTTGTTATTTTTTATCCATTTAAAATATAGTCATTTTAGATTAAATGTAACATCGTTGATATGGGAAAGCCATTATGCTTTCAATATGACATTTGAATTACCCATATTTATGGTGAAAACATGGACAAAATAAGTATACTTGCCTATTTAGATGTTAACCATAGTTGTACAACCTACATACTATGTCATACGCCAATTTGTAATCAATTATTGGAATTTTTCTTACGTCAAAGCTTTGATATACTGTCTTAGATATTTTGTTATTTTTTTGTCAATAAAGTTATGTGTGCTACTTGAATTGATCAACACATTAATGTATTGATATTTGATGAATCCCTAGAACTTGATAGTATGGTGATACTATAGCACCATTAGGAAAAATATGAATATCCATGGTATCATCCTCATGATTAGAATTTATATCTTCAACCAATGTCTCTTATTGTAAAGAAATTTTTCTTCTAACATTGTTGTTTACTTAGATTGAAAGGGTTTCAAAATATTTCAAACATTTTTGGAAGGTTTTAGAAGGCTTGTGTAAGATATAGGTTTTTTCTATTATGTGCAAAGAAAAGAAATGAAATTGTTCATGTCTTTTTATAGGCATTTGCATGCATAGTATTAAATGAGGTGTTAACACATGATAACATTAAGTGAGATTTTGACACATGGCAACAAGTGTGTAATATGCCATCGACAGACTATCTTTTGTCATCGCTTGCCATGCAACTAGTAGACTATCATCAAGCATCATGCAACATGGTACTAACAACATCTCAATAGGCATCATGAAGCATGTTATTTTTGGGCACTAAATTGCATCAAATTTTCACTCAATACTACGACTGTCTATCTTCCTATTTTCTACTTAGGCTTGCACCCGATAGTTGCAGCTCAGCACTCAATATTGGATGGACCAAAATAGAGTTTCTGATCCAACCTCCAAAGTAGGCTAGTTCCTTGTCAACTTAAATAGAGTATTGACACAATTATGCTCACCTAGGGTTTGAAGGTTATGGTAAGAAAAGGTTAGGGTTAGAGAAATGTGAACAATAGTGGACGGATAGGCTAACAACATTGCACCACAATAAAAAGCTCTGAAAAACTAACCCAAAGACACATAACACAGATCAACATTATCACAAATTAGATGACTCTTCATTCATTAATGCACAATAGAGAAATATTGTAGAAAGTGATTTCAATATCCAGACAATGATAACCCAAATAACATAATTCACCAATACCTATATTCTATAGAAATGCACTTCCTAACAATAAATATCAATATTGGAAGAAAATTTCAATTACTTTAACAGCTAGTAATCCATTAATTTGGCACAAACTAACCACTTAAGTATTCATAGAAATGCAACTAAAGAATTTGAACCTCTGATATCAAGCATAAAGATACAAATTTTGAGGGAAATATCAATGCAATGATCCTTCCATTAGCTATTGGGAATATTTATAGTAGCATAGGCAAACACACTAGATCCGAACCTTAAAAATGAGGGTTCAACCCCTATTTATAGTTTTGCAAAAATTAAAATTACAAATAACATTACAAAGATTTAATTTTTGATAGCACAACAGAGAAATATTGCTAGCATTTGCTTATTGGTACACCGTCTGGGAAATCTGCTATAAGTAGACCACCATGGTAGCTCATGATGTCTGCAAATTGTTGGCTTTTTGGAACAAACTGAAGTTTAGTTCATTATATATTACCTATCATCGTTGATCCATCTTGGAAGCCATCTACTATCGTCGATATATAACCATATATGGTTCTGTCTTCTTTAAAACCCCTCGATGCTTTGGCTTCCTCTCCAACTAACTGTTACAACACTAGTGAAGAATTACCTTTAAATACCTCACATTCTTTGATACAATTTTCATCGTTGATCTTCTTCATCGTATGGCTGTGATCCATCTAGATGTAAGCTTTTCATAATGTCAGGGATAGCACAATGCCATTTTGTTTTAAAATGTTGGTGATATCATCCTTCTGTCTCAAAAACTACGGAATGCCAATCTAGATTCCAAATGACCTAAATATTTTATGGAATCGAATCCACTATTTGTTCTTTAGATTCCCTTATTATCCACAAAGTATCCATCAATCTGCACAAATTTTTTGATGATGTCATCCTTTCTTTACAACTTTTGCGGATTCCATTCTTGTCAAGCAAGTGCATTGGCATATGATCACCAATTCGGACCCATCATAATGCAAAGTGAATCTTTCTCCATTCTAAACTATCTTCAGAATAAACCATTTCACCCTATCACCATTCCAAAAAGGAGTTAGTCAAAATCATCTTGTGTCACGAATCTGCATCTACTTTACTCACAACATCCCGCCTTATCGCCATCTCAGGTGAAAATACTTCATGTGTTCTCTAAAAATGGACGTTCCAACACTTAGCCACTTGTGGAGTATTCAAATATTGAGCAGTTGCCAATCTACACTTTTTTATCGCTGAAATCATCTCTTCTTAAAACTTTTATGAATTTGAGACGCGTCACCAGTCCAGAGCCAAAAACAAAATAAGTCTTACGGAATCACTCCAAGCATAAAAATTTACTAAGTGTCAGGCAGAATCATGCCTCCTATTGCGGATCCACTCCAAAATACATTGTAAGTTGGGTGGAATGAGGACTTTACAACTTAGGCAAAACCCACCCACCTTAAAAAACTAAACAAAACAAACAAAAAACAAAAAAGAAATAAAAAATGAATAAAACAAAGACCTATCTAGACCAGAAGACTATTAAGGCAAGAATCAACAAGGGAAACAAAATAAAGAATAGAATGAGCTAGGGAACTAAAAATAATTGAATGAACCAAAGAGAAGCAAAAAACAAGAAGAAACTAGGTACCTTCAGAACTGGAGCCATCCAAATAAATGATAGAAAGAAGAGCTTCCCTAATTTGAGAAGCCCACCATATAGGAGGGTGGCCATAACAAGTAAGATCACCTTTGTCCAAAGCCCAATTAACTAAAGCATCAACACTCTTGTTTTGATCTCTGACCACATGATTGTAATCAACTTTCAAAAATTCCATCTGGATTAACTGAATCTTCTCAATAATTCTTTTTATTCTCCAATCCACCTTGTGATTCTTAGAAGGATTCTTCAAGAGATTAATCATAAGTTGAGAGTCAGACTCAACTAACACCTTTTCCAATCCAACCTTAGTAGCCTCCTGAAGGCCTCTGAGGATACCATACCCCTTAGCAAGGTTATTGGAAATAATACCCAAATTCTCAGCAAAAGTAAAAACCAGGGAGCCATCTAAAAGTCTACCAATTCCTCCCACACTGGCTTTTCCAGGGTTCCCTCTAGAGGCTCCATCAGTATTGACTTTTCCAGAATCCTTAGGAGAAGGTTGCCAATTTCTATTTCTATCCATCTTACTAATACTCACATTCCCTTTCAGTTGGTTGCCCGTAGAAGGTTTAATCTTCAATCTTTGCATCACTTGATCCCATCTTTGGTGGGAGTTTTGGGGGTGATTAAGGATATGAGGGACTGATTCTACTAAGTTGCCTATGGTATTTTGCCAAATATAGTGAATATCCTTCCTATCTTGATTAAAAATTTGGTTGTTCCTTTCAATCCAAATATTCCAAAGAAGAATGGTAGAACTCATCCAAACTAACTGCCTAATAAAATGATCAACACCCTCTTGATTAGGCCAATCCCTCCAAAGCTGTTCAAAAGTAAAAAAAATGGACCACTGTAAGCCAAGTAAAGTGGCCATGAAAACCATGCTTCATAAGTTGTTCACCAGTAAGCACCCTACGATGCAATAAAAGCCAATTAAAGAACCTCACCTTAAGCCAGAGCTTTTGAGCCCACAATTGAGAAAAGATGTCAGAAGAATGGTTGGGATTATTATGGCATAAGGTCAAATAACCTTGAGCAACTGAATACTCACCCTTAGTAGTGTTGTTCCATCCAAAAAAATCTTTTTCATGGGACCAAGAGAGGGATCTCATATGAAGGATGCCTTGGATATCTTGTCTTTGCCTTTATGGGATTTGAATAGGCCAGTACTCAATAGGGATCCAATGTCTGCCAACCTTTGAATTACCAGTATGGTACCGATAGTAATTAGCCACCTTTATCCAATTAGCTATGTGAAGCTCCTCCATCCAAGGCCTCCAATCGGGAAACTAAGTTATCAAAGGCTTGTGACCATCCCAAGAATCTATCCAAAAATTTGCATGTTGACCATTATGAATGATCCAAAATAATTTTTTCTTTATCAAATCCTCACCAGTCTTAAGAACTGCTAAAATGGGAGAACCTTTGGTAGGAAGTTGATAGCGAACAAGGTCTTTAGGACTTTTGTTCTCACCATATTTAGCACGAAGATTATTGGCCCAAAGAGCATTGGGGTTATGCAACATCCTCCAATATAATTTAGTAGCTAAAGCTTTGTTGTTATTAATTGAATACCGTAATCCTAACCCCCCTTCACTCTTAGGAAGACATAAAGTATCCCATTTCACCAAGGCCCATTTTATTTTCTCCTTAGTACCACTCCAAAGGAAACGATGATTGATTTGATCCAATTCTCGAAGAACAACCTTTGGGATATTCAAAACGGAAGAAACATAAATAGGAATAGCTTGAAGGACTGATTTTACCAAGGTGATTCTACCCCTAGAAGAAAGCCACTTGTTGGTCCACTTTCCAATTTTCTTCTTGACTTTGTCCAACAACCAATTCTAATATTTATTTTTCTGCCTTTGAATATTAATGGGAATACCTAAATAAGTGATTGGAAGAGAGGTATTCTTATATCTTAGTTTATACAAGACCATGGATTCCTGTCTATCAAAGTAGTGAAAGAAAATAACTTTAGATTTGCCTTCATTGATCAACTGCCCAATAGCCTTAGAAAAATAGCTAACGATTTGCTTAATATTAGAAGCTTCCTTAATTGTAGGTTTACCTAAAAGAGTAGAGTCATCCAAAAATTGAAGATGAGAGATAGGTCTAGCTCCATGAGAAATGGTAACTCCCTCAAGGGTTTTGTTTTCCCTCTTTTTGGTTATAGTCCTACCCAAGCATTCAACAAGAATGATGAATAAATAAGGGATTAGCGGGTCACCTTGCCTAATACCTCTGGAAGCTAGGAAAGACTGAGAAGGCCTACCATTGAGAAGAAATAAGTAGGAAACTGAAGAGATACATCCCATAATCCAATCCATCCAATCCTTAGAGAAACCAAATTGCCTCAAAACTTTGATAAGGAAGTGCCAATCCACTCTGTCTTAAGCTTTGGATAAGTCCAACCGAATGAACATAGAAGGAGAATTTTGCATATCCATGGAATGGATGGCTTCTTGAGCAAGAACTATCTCATCTACTATTTGACGTTCTTCCACATAACCCCCTTGCTCTGGGAAAATAATCTTATGCAGAAGAGGCTTCAACCTTTACGCCATGATTTTAGTAATGATTTTGAGAAGAACATTACATAAAGTAATAGGTCTAAAAGCTAAGATATGATCAACCTCTTGAGCTTTTGGAACAAGAGTAATATAAGTTTTATTGATAACCTTCAAAATTTATTTGGCTTTCCTGGATTCTTCCACAACCTCTAATAAATCAACATGAAGGATATCCCAAAACTCTTGGTAGAACTCAATAGGAAAACCATCAGGACCTGGGGTTTTCCCTTTTTGCATTTTAAAAACTACTTGTTGAAGCTCATTGATAGTAATAGAAGGAGTCAAAATAGAGTTCTCCTCAGAAGTGATAAGAGAAGGGATTGCTTGAAGAACATTATATTGTGAAGCTGAGTCAAGGGGAGTAGCAGCAAAAATATTGGAAAAGTAATCAACAACAATAGAGTTCATGCCATCCCAAGTATAAACAACATCTCTAGAATCTGATTTTAAGGAAGAAATAAATTTGTGAGATCTTCGAGCTAGAAGAGATTTGTGGAAGAAATTTGTGTTTCGATCTCCTTCTTTGAGCCATTGAATTCTATATTTTTGCTTCCATAAGATTTCTTCTCTTTTTTCCCATTCCTCTAATTGAGTTGTGAGTTTAATTTCATCTGCACTTCTCTTCTCTGTGAGGCCATCTAAACGGATTTTCTTATTCAAATTTTCAAGATGAGCAATAACTTCATGTTTTTTTTTATGAACATCCCTAAAATATTTCTAGTTCCAAGTCTTGATTTTGGATTTAATGTATTGTAGTATTTTGGAAAAATAGAACATCTTAGTCCCATGCCTAGGTTTACCTTCCTTCCACCATTGTTGCACATGAGGTCTGAAGGAAATGTCTCTAAGCCACATTAATTGAAAATGAAAAGGAGATAAACTCACATTGGTTTTCCACATTTCCACCATGACTAGCCAATGATCCGAACCAACATTATTAAGAGTCTTCACTTTAGGAATGTGACCATGGATTAAGAAATTTTCAGAGAGCAAAAACCTATCCAATCTCTCCATTATACAAGCTAAGCCTTGCATTCTGTTAGACCAAGTCATAAGGCCATTATCTGGTTGGATATCCACAAGATGGAGTTTTGCAATTTATTCGCTCATGAGGTCAGTACATTTGTCCAAATTTCTATTTCCCCCACTTTTCTCATCTAGAGAGAGGATGGTATTGAAATATCCTTCGATGAAGATCCAAGATTTAGGAAAATGAGAGATAATATGAGTAATAGCCTTCCACTGTCTTCTTTTTTCCTCCAAAGAAGTCGAAGCATAAATAGTAATGCAGAGCATAATCTGGTTGGAATGTCTACTTTGAATAGCTATAGCCAACAAACCCCAACTGCCAACCATATGCTGAATAACTACCTCTTTTGGATCCCAAAGACAAGCAATGCCACTCGAAGTCCCTTGGGAACTGAGGGAAACCACTTTTACAGCTAGCCAAATTTTACTGGCAATTAAGTCCATATCCTCCATTGACATCTTTGTTTCTTGAAGGAAAACAAGATGTGGATGATTTACCTGAATCATTCTTCTAATTTCATTTTGTTTTGAAATACTCCCTTTGAGTCCTCTAATATTCCAAGTGATGATCTTCATTAATACCAAGGCTAAAAAAGTTGGGAAGGGCATTAATATTACCTTCCTCTACAAGCTTTTCACCTTCTTTTACCATATGATATTGATTGGTCTTGCGACCTACTTTTTTATTAGAATCCATCTTCAATTTTATTTTCCCTATTTCTTGACTTATTCCAATTGAATCTGAGATGGATTCTAACCTTGAAGAATGCTCATACACAGCCATAATTTTACTAGATGGTTCAATGGAGTCTATATTGGGACTTGCATTATTTGAAGTTTTGACATTTGAAATATTGTTTTTCTTATGTAAATTTTCTCCTTTTTTTTCTATTGAAAACCTTTGATTTGTTGGTTTGTCTCTGAGTTATTCCATTCATATTTAAATTGTGTTTCTAAGATTTTAGTTTTCATTATTTCCTCTTCCTCACTTGGGACATCATTTGTGGAAAGGATTTCAAACATATTAGCAGATGACTTTGATTAATCCTTCATAACGAGTTTTTCTGAGTGTTCTTCTTAGCTATTTGGAAACCTGTTGAGTTTATATCTTCTTTCTTTTGATCAGGAATTTTATTTGGGCAAGCACTAGCCAAATGACCATATTCATGGCAAATTATACAACGAAAAGGAATGTTCTCATAGTCCACTACTTGCTCCCAAGTGTCTTCTCCAAATTGTAATGTGATATTTTTAGGTAGGGGTTTGTCAAAATCCATTAAAACACAAATTCGAGCATAAAGAATATGTTCAAAATTTTGAGTACAATCAGCAGTCATCATAAAAGTTCCTAAAGAGTTTTCAATTGAAGAAAAAATAGTAGGATTCAAAAATTCAATAGGGAGGCCAAAGAGTCTAACCCACACGGGATCTATAGAAGGCATCTCTTCTTCGGCTTTAAATTTAGTATGCCAGGGCTTCATGAAAAGCCCTGCCCTTCCAAAAAACCAAGGACCCCCTTGAAAAGTTTTCTCTCTATCTTCATTATTAGCAAATAAAACAAGAAAATAACCATTTGGATAAATATATATTTGTAACTCACCTTTAGTTTTCCAACTTTTTGCAGCCTAGACTTTGAAAGCAGATAGACTCGGACGAAAACCCATGAACCGACAAATTAGTCCTCTTTTTTCCAAATCTTCAATGCCAGTCTGAATTACCCATATCAAGCTTAACAATAGGAGTTCCATCAGATGCTTTAAGACATCTTGACTCCATTTTCTTGGGATAAATATTAGGTATTCTTATAGGTTTATGGGAAGCCCTAATATTGATATTAGCATTGGACTAAGGCTGTCCACGATGAAGGGCATCCCTAAAATTCATTTTTGGGACTGAGTCTTCGAAATTCTTACCCTTGATAGGGGTTTTCACAGTAGAATTATTTTGTGGGTGCACCTTAGAACCAAATTCACTTGAGATATGAGCCATTTTTTTATCAACTACTTGAAACTTGTTTCGTGATCTCTTTAATCCTTGCCCTAGATGCAGTGGAAAGGTATGGTTTTCATTTTTCTTTTGTGCAACAAATTGGAAGCTGTTATCACTCAAGTTCACAGTATGATCTGTTGAAAGACAAATTTCTAACCCATATTGTATTCCCTAAAATATTTCTTGCTAAAATATTGAGCATAATCCATAAAAATATTTGTCGCTAGGGCAAGAAGGCCCTAAAAACCAACCTATGGAGTTGCTTGCACTCAACCCATATGAAACCCTTGCATAGCCACTTGTAAAATATGTCGTTCACACATAGGGATGTGATAGGATCTGTATTGCTCCAAATGATATGAAAATTGGTGGAGACGTTCTAGGTATTTTTAGGCATATGCCCTCAAAATTTCAGCTCAATCTAAGTTCGGATGAGTGAGATATGGCCAAAATGAGTTCGGTAGTTTGGGTAGTTCTACGAAAAAAAAACCAACCCTAATTATATTTTTTCTCGAGTGTGAAACATATTGAGTCTCTAACAATTATCTATATTTTTCTATGATAAAAGAGAGATTGAAAGTGATTGAGATTTTGTGAGTGTTAAGCATATTAGGTATCTAAAAATTCTCTATATGTTTCTAAAAGAGTGATTGAAAGTGATTGAGCATTGTGAAGCATATTGAGTCTCTAACAATTCTCTTTATGTTTCTATGAGATTGGACAAGTTCTAGTGTGAACTTGTTGAGTAGATTTGAAGCAAGTATTTGAGAAGACTTGTGGGCAGATTTGGATGAGCTTTTATGAAAGCTTACAATACAGATTGGGAGCAAAATTGGATAAGTTCTAGTGAGGACTTATTGAGCAGATTTGGATAGGTTCTAGTGAGGACTTGCTAAGCAGATTTGGATAAGTTCTAGAGAGGACTTGCGGACAGATTAGTGTGAGTTTTTGTGGAAGCTTACAAGGAATATTTGAGACAAGTATTTGAGAAGACTTGTGACCAAATTTGATTGATTGATTTGTTTGAACCTTGAGTTAAGATTTGTGATAGATTTAGAAGAGTTGAATTGAGATTGACTCAAGCTTTGTGTTAAGGCTTGAGGACGAGAGATTGAGGATAAATTTGTGCTAGACCAAAGGATTGTGTTTAGTGCAGATCAAAGGATAGATATTGAGGACATATTTGTGCTAGACCAAAGGACTATGTTTAGTACAGATTTGAGGACATAGTTTGGTACAAATTTGAGGACAGGTTTGTGCTAGACGAGAGATAGATATTGAGAAAATTTGTGCTAGACTGAAGGACTATGTTTAGTGTAGATTTGAGATAGATCTTTGAAGGTGATAGAGTATAGAGGATGAAAATATCCAGTGGATAGAGATCCATTAGCTAGGGCAATGAAGACAAGTGTCTTCAGTGGATAGATATCCATTAGCCAGAGCATTGGGGGCAATAGTTCTTCTAGGATATCACCATTCAAAGATAGATATCCACAAAATTGATTAGGGGATTGGTTTCTCATTTGGATAGAGGTCCATAAAAATTGTAATAGGGAAAGAATTCCCAAGATATTGATTGAGAAAATTTTAGTGAAATATTTTCTCCATGGAGTAGCCCACATTGGGTGAACCATGTAAAATTGGTGTCTCTATTGTGTGTGGTGTTTTCTGCATTACTTTGATTACTACTATTGATATTGCTATCTATACATTACATAATATTGATTGGGAAAGAAAAGTAAACAAGTGGTCTTATACTGTTCACCCCCCTCTCAATATAATCTTGTGTTATTCATTTTATTGCATTTAGAGAGAGAGAATTTTGATGTGATGGGTTCATAATTTTTATATAGAAGGGTTGTTAATATATGGACACCATCTAGTGTAATAGAAGAGAGGGTCTTGTTATCAATTGTCATTGTGATGACTAAATCATCATTATTGTAGCACTTAATAATCCTATGCAATAAACTATTGTCCATGTTGTATTGGGGTATTAATACTAACCCTAGAAGCCCATAATTTCTTAGCCATGTTGAATCATAATCAAGAGTATTGAGAACTTTGAATATGAGTGGGAAAATGAGGTTTTTAAAGATAATTTTTTATGGAAGAATGGATTATGTTCTAACCCTTGCTAAAATCGATCAAAAGGGTTTTGAAAGGTTTTGGAAGGTTTTGAAAGACTTGTGTAGGATATAGGTTTTTTATATTGTGTGCAAAGAGAATTGAAACTATTCATTCCCTTTTATAGGTGTTTGCATGCATAGCATTAAAAGAGTTTTTTGCGTGAGATGTTGACACATGGTAGTAGGTGTGTGACATGCCATTGATAGGTTATCTTTAGTCATCACTTGGCATGTAACTTGTAGACTATCATCAGACATCATAAAATATGGTATTGATAGGCTCTCAATAGGCATCATGAAGCATGTTTTTAGTAGGCTCTCAGTAGGCATCATGAAGAATGTTGTAAGTGGGTTCTCACCAGACATCTCACCCATGGTGTCGATAGGCTCTTTTCAAGCATCATGAAGCATGTTGTTGGTAGGCTCTCATCGGGTATCATGAAGAATGTTGTTGATAGGCTCTTTTCAAGTATCATGAAGCATGTTGTCAATAGGCTCTCATCAGGTATCATGAAGCATGTTTTTGGTAGGCTCTCATTAGGCCTCATGAAGCATGTTGTTGATAGGCTCTCATCAAGAATCATGAAGCATGTTGTTGGTAGGCTCTTGTTAGGATCTCATCAAGAATTGTTTTTATGGTGTTGGTAAGCTCTTGTTAGGATCTCATCAAGCATTTTTTGTATGTTTTTGTAGGCTTTGGAATCATTTGAGTCATTGTGTTCCATGCAACTAGTAGGATATCGTATGTTATGCAATCGATAGGCTATTGTGTGTCATCATGTACCATGCAACCGATAGGTTGCTGTAAGTTATCATGCACCATGTAACTAGTAGGTATCCATATATTGTTGTGTACTATGCAACCAGTAGTATTTTACTATAAATTTTCTAACTTTTTAAAAAATTTCATGAAAAAGAAGGCAATTTTCCATGTCTTCTATATGACTTTGAACACTATTCACCTTGATTTCAAAACCGATTCACCTTATTATTATAAATACATTTTTGGACCTACCCCTTATGCATAACCCTACATGGGGATATCCTCTTCTCTAACCCAAAGTGCAAGTCAATCTTGGTAAAATAATTAGCACCATGTAATTTTTCCAACAAGTCATCTATAACAAGGATATAAAATTTTATCTTTGATTGTGATTTTGTTGAGAGGTCAAAATATGTCAACATAATGATTAACAATATTCTACAAGTCTAAAGGAAGATATAGAAAAAGAATATCAAAATATTAAACTTCCATGTAGTTAACCTGGGCAAAGAATCCATGATTGAATTTCTTCAATATATTTTCCATGTTGTGGGAGTTGACCACCTTGGAAAGAGAAGGTTGGATTTCCTAGAGATAAATGACCTTGTTATTTTTTATCCATTTAAAATATAGTCATTTTAGATTAAATGTAACATCGTTTATATGGGAAAGCCATTATGCTTTCAATATGACATTTGAATTACCCATATTTATGGTGAAAACATGGACAAAATAAGTATACTTGCCTATTTAGATGTTAACCATAGTTGTACAACCTACATACTATGTCATACGCCAATTTGTAATCAATTATTAGAATTTTTCTTACGTCAAAGCTTTGATATACTGTCTTAGATATTTTGTTATTTTTTTGTCAATAAAGTTATGTGTGCTACTTGAATTGATCAACACATTAATGTATTGATATTTGATGAATCCCTAGAACTTGATAGTATGGTGATACTATAGCACCATTAGGAAAAATATGAATATCCATGGTATCATCCTCATGATTAGAATTTATATCTTCAACCAATGTCTCTTATTGTAAAGAAATTTTTCTTCTAACATTGTTGTTTACTTAGATTGAAAGGGTTTCAAAATATTTCAAACATTTTTGGAAGGTTTTAGAAGGCTTGTGTAAGATATAGGTTTTTTCTATTATGTGCAAAGAAAAGAAATGAAATTGTTCATGTCTTTTTATAGGCATTTGCATGCATAGTATTAAATGAGGTGTTAACACATGATAACATTAAGTGAGATTTTGACACATGGCAACAAGTGTGTAATATGCCATCGACAGACTATCTTTTGTCATCGCTTGCCATGCAACTAGTAGACTATCATCAAGCATCATGCAACATGGTACTAACAACATCTCAATAGGCATCATGAAGCATGTTATTTTTGGGCACTAAATTGCATCAAGTTTTCACTCAATACTACGGCTGTCTATCTTCCTATTTTCTATCCAGGCTTGCACCCGATAGCTACAGCTCAACACTCAACATTGGATGGACCAAAATAGAGTTTCTGATCCAACCTCCAGAGTAGGTTGGTTCCTTGTCAACTTAAATAGGGTGTTGACACAATTATGCTCACTTAGGGTTTGAAGGTTAGGGTAAGAAAAGGTTAGGGTTAGAGAAATGTGAACAATAGTGGATGGATAGGCTAACAACATTGCACCACAATAAAAAGCTCCAAAAAACTAACCCAAAGACACATAACTCAGATCAACATTATCACAAATTGGATGACTCTTCATTCATTAATGCACAATAGAGAAATATTGCAGAAAGTGATTTCAATATCCAGACAATGATAATCCAAATAACAAAATTCACCAATATCTAGATTCTATAGAAATGCACTTCCTAACAATAAATATCAATCTCAGAAGCAGATTTCAATTACTTTAACAACTAGTAATCCATTAATTTGGCACAAACTAACCACTTAAGTATTCACAGAAATGCAGCTAAAGAATTCGAACCTCTGATATCAAGCATGAAGATACAAATTTTGAGGCGAAGATCAATGTAATGCTCCTTCCATTAGCTCTTGGGAATATTTATAGTAGCACAGGCAAACACACTAGAGCCGACCCTTAAAAATGAGGGTTCGACCTCTATTTATAGTTTTTGCAAAAATTAAAATTACAAAGAACATTACAAAGATTCAATTTTGATAGCACAACAGAGAGTTCTTGCTGGCATTTGCTTATTGGTACACCCTCTGGGAAATCCACTGCAAGTGGACCACCATGGCAGCTCGGGGCCTCTACAAATTGTTGGTTTCTTGGCACAAACTAGAGTTTAGTTCATTAGAGATTATGTATCATCGTCGATCCTTCTTGGAAGCCATCTACTATCGTCGATCTATAACCACCTCTGGTTCTGTCTTCTTGAAAACCCTCGATGCTTCGGCTTCCTCTCCAACTAACTATTACAACTCTGGTGAAGAATTACCTTTAAATACCTCAGATTCTTTGACACAATCTCCACCGTTGATCTCCCTCATCGTATGGCTATGATCCATCTAGATATAAGCTTTTTATAATGGCGGGGAGAACACAACGCCATTCCACTTTAAAATATTGGTGATGTCATCCTTCTATCTTAGAAACTGTGGAATGCCAATCCGGCTTCCAAATGACCTGAAGGCTAAGTGGAATCGAATCCACTCTTTGTTCTTCAGATTCCTTCATTATCCACAAAGTATCCATCAATCCGCACAAAAATATCGATGACGTCATCCTTTCTTTACAACTTTTGTGGATTCCATTCCGGTTGAGCAAGTGCATTGGCATATGATCATCAATCCGGACCCATCATAGTGCAAAGTGACTCTTTCTCCATTCTACACTATCTTCAGAATAAAACATCCCACCTTGTCACCATTCTGGAAAGGAGTTAGTCAAAATCATCTCTTGTCATGAATCCGCATCTACTTTGTTCATAACATCCCGCCTTGTCACCATTTCGAGTGAAAATACTCTATGGGTTCTCCAAAATCGGGCGTTCCAACACTTAGCCACTCGTGAAGTATTTCAAAATATCGAGCGGTCACCAATCCACACTTTTTTATCGCTGACATCATCTCTTCTTAAAACTTTTGTGGATTCGAGATGCGTCACTAGTCCAGAGCCAAAAACAAAATAAGTCTCCCGGAATCGCTCCAAGCATGAAAATTTACTAAGTGTCGGGTGGGCTCATGCCTCCTATTGCGGATCCACTCCAAAATACATTGTAAGGTGTGCGGAATGAGGACTTTATAACTTAGGCAAAATTTGCAAAATTTTCCTAAGTATGTGGCCATTTTGGGCCTACATTCTGGCGCCTCTTGGGTGGATTTGCTTGCAAAGCCAATCGAACTCAGAGTCTTATCCATTGGGCCTTAGGAGTCAAACATACTCATCTTCAAAAATATATTTTATAGAATAACTTCTATATAAACACTACTCTCTAAAAATTTTAACAGTCTGCCTAGAGAGTAAAGGTTCATATGGAAATGATGCCAAAAATATATAGAACTCATTCGCTCATATAGAGATTGTGTCAGAAATATAGGTCTTGCCACTGTCTTCAAAAACTAGACACAACTCTACTCCTTTTATAAGGCCTTATTTCAAGAAATGCCTTCACATATAGTCCGTTGCTCTTCTGCCTCTGTAGGCTTCATGCCTTTATTGCTCATTTCTAACAATTGTCAGAGTCAAAACAAAAATACAAAACTCATGCATATGTACAAAACAAAAATGAACTAAGTGTGAGCCCCTTCTGGGCCTGTAACTGATCCATCCAACTCCCCTTCTTCCATGACCTCTTCTTCTTTTTCTTCTTCTTCTTCTTCTTCTTCTTCTGGAGTAGGTGTTTTCTGACTTCTTTCTCCAGAAGTATTCCCAAACAACTGAACCATTAATTCCAAATATTGTAGAGCCTATTTCCAGGCTTCTTCAGAGGGATTTGATGTTTCTTTGAGCTGCTTATAAACATATTGTAGCTCTCCAATGTCCTCATAGTTAGCAGCATTCCCTCTATTCACCAGATCTTCCATGAGATCTCTCAACCGGGTAAAATCAATGATCAATTGGACAACTTGTTCTTGGGGTAGTGGCTCTTCTAGAGAATCTATTCTAGATTCATCCTACAAATTCTCATTAATGCTCTATTGGATCTCTTCCATAGATAACAAGTTGTGATCCTCCT
The DNA here is from genome assembly GCA_028583015.1 of Wollemia nobilis. NCBI lineage: Eukaryota > Viridiplantae > Streptophyta > Pinopsida > Araucariales > Araucariaceae > Wollemia > Wollemia nobilis. Next base: position 4,720,443 of record JAQPPZ010001424.1, on the reverse strand, counting down.
TCTAGAGGCCTTTGAAGCCAACCTGAATCATTTCCTTATTCAATTCAACAACATCCTTAATCACCTTTTCAATCCTGTCAACCAACAACCAGGCTCTTTGAAGTGCCCTGTGCTTTTTAACCACTATCTTGGTAGCAACTCTGGTGAGATTCCATTCTTTATTAGGAATAGGTTTAGCAGAATCACTGAGTCTACTATCAACCAACCTGTACATTTGTTCTATTGGAATCACCATAGGCTGCAACTCTCTAGTGATCTGATCTAGCTCTTTCTGAATATTGGAGAGTAGGCGACTGGCATCATTAAGATAATCAATAACAAGTTGAAGCCCTAAACATTTCTCCTGGACCTCAAAAAGCAACTCTTTTCTAATATTTTTCAACTCATTCTTAGAAAATCCTAAAGATTTAGCTTTCTCGATCTGAAGTTGATGCTTTAAATTCTGAATTTCTTTCGCCTGATCTTCATTCAACTTCTTTTGCTCTTCTAATTGGTCCTTTAGTTTATTGGCTTCTTGAAACTTCTCTTGCCAACCCTTAGCCTCTTTTCTCAGAGCCTTTTCTACTTCCTTTTGATTATTCAGACTCTTCTTAAGATTTTCAACCTATTTCTCCAATTTGTCTACCTTCTCTCTGACTAAATCATTTTTCACATAGAAGGTATCCAAGTGGGCTTTGGCTATAATTAGCTCATCTTCCTCAGGAAGCTTATCAATATCTTCTGTGACCTCCTCCACTCGATAATCTTGAATAGTCATCTCAGTTTCAGGTTTTCTCACTAGTGGAGTCATAGATCTTGATATTCTCTGTCTAGAAATAGGATCAACATACATGCTTCTTCTTCTGACAACCATCCTACTGGAAGGCTTAGTAAGCTTCTCTGCCCAATAATCATTTATACTCTGAGTGGTTGCTTGCTCTTTTGATACAATGATAGGTCTTGAAAGACCAGCATCTAGAGGAGATGATGACACTAGAAATGAAAGGGTGGACTGAACTACTGATGATGGGGGTGAGGATATAGTTACAATAGCCTCTGTGACAATAGTGGACTCTGTAACTACTATTGTTGTTATTGGTAGACTCATGGAAACCGATGCAAGACTAACAATTGGATGGATGGTTGTACTTGGAATGCAGTGTCCCATTGATGGTGGTGATGAAAAATATGGAAGTGAAGTGATGGTAGATGATGGAGTGAGAACCTCAGATGCTGAATATGGGATTTGAGGTGGCTGTGATGAAATAAAAGTGACTTGTACCTCAATAGCTACTGATGACACATGTGGTGGACTGTGAGAGGGAGGAGGTACGCTTGTCATATCTTCTTGATTAGAAAGGGAGGGATATTTCTTTGGGGACTCATGAGGATGAAGAGGAGAAGAGGGATTAGAAACCATACCTTCACCTACAGATGTAGGGTGCTCTTGTTCTACCTCTATTTCTTGCTATTGCTCCTGATTAATCAATTCTTCCATAGCAAAATCAGCTACCTCTTTAGCAATCTCCTCCATATCCATTTTTTGTTTCTTTGAAATTTCTCTTTCCTCTCTTTCTGGGACTCTTTTAGTCCTTCTATGAACCAATTGAAAGGCAGCCATCTCACTTTCATATTCCTCTTCTGATTCATTTCCTTGCACTACTCTAGAAAGTAATGATTGCTCAGAAACATGATGTAATTCAATTGATGTTGTAGGGGTAAAAGATAGGGGTTTGAACTTAAAAATTTCATCCTTCTTCTTCTAGTCAATATCTGTGTCTAGAGGCTATCCTCCCAAAGCTAAGCATTTAGGCCTAGATACTATTTCAATAACTGGAGTACTGACAATATTTTTCCTTAGAATATTGCATTTTTCTCATCAACTTAGCCCCCTTAGGAAACTTCTCCACCTGCTCAGTGGTAGGATGAAAGGTTTTCAATACTTCAGCTATTGTCAAAGGAGTTTCTGGCTCTTCTAGTTGAGCCTCTTGATATGTAGGTGGAGGGAGGGATTCAGAGCCATATTGGGGTTTTTCAACCGTTAATACTATGTTTCTGACATCCTTCTGTCTCCAGGTTCCAATATTTTTATTATATCTCCTTGAAAATTCTTTATCAATATTCATTCCAAACTTGGACTTAGGCTTTCCAATTTCAACCCTCATTCTCCACCAATCTATTATTTTTGCTACATTCCATGGTCCCTTTTCTTCCTCTTCTTCTTCAGCAACCTCTTCCTCAGGTGGAGGATCCTTTTTCTTTGTTGACTCAACTTCAATATTACTAATTGTAGCCTCTGTAATCCGATGACTTGGCTTATTGTTAGGGTCAAAATCAACAACTTGCTCATAAAAATCCAACCATGGAGGCAGCTGACCCATATTTGAGACATTCCACTCTAAAAGAGCAGTCTCATCATTGTTTCTACCCTGTTCAAAATGAGCCCTAGGCCTCCTTTCAAATTTATAGGCCTTAGGTCCATTTAGGGTTTTATTCCTTGTAGTAAAAATGCCATCAGGGTCATAACTCCATCTTTGGGGAATATAAAATAGACCTAACCTATCAAGGTATTGGCCAATTTGTTGGCTCTACCCCTTCTTGGTGATGGTAATGTCATCCATAGTGCGGTGGGTAAGTAAAGACTTCCTCTTTCTCCCAGAACCATAGTTCACATCAATGTACTCTACCTACCTCAGATATTCTAGGGCAAAAAGCCTCTCCATGACAAAGTGGGGTAGGAGAAAAGGTTTACCCATGAAACCATACAATCTGATTACTGTACCCTCAGTCAACAAATACCAGTCTCCTTCTTCTGCACCCTTTGTTCTCAAAATCTGCTCAATCAAAGGTGGCAATCTAGGGCATTTACCATACATTATTCTTAGGGCAGGTCCCAGAAATTCCAAATTGAATCTATAATAAGACTCACTGCTCCTTAAATGACTTGTCCAATAATAAACCGGCAAGGGTTCCCCATCATTGGTTTTATCCTTGACCGGAATCCATGACATTCTATCTTTAGTGGCAGCATAGAACATCCACACCAGACTTGAGCAATGCCTAAAACTAGGAGCATCAACACCCCTTTTCATACTTACTAGCTGCTCATGTATCCTCTATGTGAGAAAAGTTGGCCAGTCAAAATAAATCACCCTAATCCCCTTTTTCCCAGCATATTTCTCATACATTATTTCATTAGAAATATAGTAAGTTACGGTAATTTTCCAGCCATGTACCATTCTATCAGAGTCTAAACCCTCCATGCAAGCCAACATAGAAAATAATTTAGGATTTACAAATTCGTCAATATGAATAGGGACTTCAGGCATTTCGTCTTCATTCCTAATTCTTCTAAAATTAAGATGCAACCATTTTTCTATAGCCTCCTTTTTTGATGTTACCATTGTGGTATAAGCCCTAGCTAAGTATGTTATATTAAATGGTCTGGTATTTGAGGGTGGTCCTACTATTACGATGAATAATTCATACTAAAGCTCTTTTGTAATTATGAATAGGGAAACGCCCTTAGAGGTTTTAATTATTCTATTTTTAGAATCATAGAATTGAATCATAGCAGATACTAATTCGGGGTAATGATGTATAGAATCATAGATATAGGAGAACAAGAAGGATTTTATAGCTATAGTACCTTGTCAACACATTGGATTTCCTTTGAAATATGGGAATTCAAAACCTATCCTTAGGTGGGTCCTCCTTACTCTTGTCATCATTGTATCTATGACTCATCTGGTCTGATGCACATGAGCCTGTAACCTTGCTCCCATATTTGGTGCCTCAATGAGTGATCTCTTAGGGGCCATTTTGGTAGTAGTAAGACTTCGTTCTCCCTGCAATTCGTAGTAAATTCTTCAAAGTATCACTTTACTTTCTTACCGCTCTAGGGATGCAAATAGCTACCAAATGAGCCTTGTGTATGCTTTTCGTCACTTTTATTTTTTGGAACACGTGTATCTTCCACCATTAATGCAGCTATTGCATGACCTCACCATTGGCACACTTTCCAACTTTTAATCATTCCCTTCGGTGGCTCAATGGTGGCATTCTATCTTTTCATTGGTCAAAATTTCAAATTGTGTTGCCACCTCACTACACCCCTTCGACTACTCTTTGGTTATGGTATGAGTTCGTTAGCATTGAATGTGGGATCGTTCTCTGATTTCCATGTGTCACGGTTGAAATTGTTGCTTGGCTCCACTTTGATTTTGAAATTGATGGATTAAGAGCTTTTGAGTCTATTGACACTTAGAAAATTCTATGCATGAATTTCTATCTTGATTCCGCTCCGACTTGCATTGGCTTTGAAAGGTTCCTATATTGGGAATGCCTTTGCTCTCTTTTGACCATCGACTCACCATTCCATGGGGATATTAGTGTATTTCGATGCGGATTCAAGAGCGCACGCCGTTCTAGAAGGCTTTACATAGAATTGAGTGTGGAATGGAACTTTGTTGTGTACTTAGTCCATACTTAGTCATTCTTGCAATTTTTTCTTTTTTCAAGATTTTTCAAAGAAAACTGATTACAAAGTGCAGAAAGAAATTAAAGTACAAAGTGTAGAAAGGAGGGAAAATAATTATACAATGTATATACATATGTTATAGTGAACTCACTCCTTACACATAGTAGAGCTTGAGATGAAAACCATTCACTGGAATCGGTTGTATGTTTCCCTCTGGATCTTCTAGCTGAAATACATTGGACTCCTTGGCATCTACTATTCTGAAAGGACCATCCCAAAAAGAATCAAACTTTTCATGCTTTCCTGGCTTTGCTCTATCAACATTCCACCTGAGAACTGAGTCTCCAACTTGGAATTTTTTGAATCTGGATTTCTTATCAAACCATGCTTTAATTTCTGATGAATGCTTTTGAAAACTATCATATGCCTGAGCTCTACTCTCTTCTAATTGCAGCAAATGTGTCAACCTAGTTTTCATAGGATCTTCTTCTGACTCTTCCTCTGAATTGACAAGCTTAAGTGTTGGGATCTCCAAATGGATTGGTAACACTGCCTCCTTGCCATATACTAGTGCATAAGGGGAAGTATTGATGGACTTCTTAATAGTAATCTTGTCTGCCCACAGAGCTTGGTCCAGCAATAGGTGCCAACTTCTTTTATTACCTTCAAGTGATTTCCTCAAAATCCTTAATAGGTTTTTGTTGGTAGATTCTGCAAGTCCATTACCTTGTGGATAATAATTTGAAGTATTTTTAAGAGTAATGCCATACTTGCTGGAAAACTCAATATACTTGGCTCCTATGAAAGCTGGGCCATTGTCACTCACCAAGGCTTCTGGGACTCCAAACCTTGAAATCAAATTTTCCATAAAATTGATCACAACATCTTGGTCTGATTTCTTGGTAGGAATAACTTCTACCCATATGGTAAGATAATATGTGGTAGTTAAGATAAAATTATGCTCTACTGAGGAATTAGGGTTGATAACCCCTATGAAATCTAGCCCCCATTGTTGAAAAGGCTCTTCAACTTGAATGGGCTTGAGGGGGGATGAAGCATTCCTTGTCCTTCCAACATATCTCTGACATTTGTCACAAGCTCGGGTGACTTTAAAAGCATCAGTGAATATAGTGGGCCAATAATAGCCTGCTCTTATGATTTTTAAAGCTTGTAACCCTACCTGAGCTATGTCCACTAGTTGATCCTCCATGGAATTCCTCCATGACCCTTTTTTGTTGGTCATCCTTTAAGCATTTTAGAAGAATTCCATCCAAGTTTCTTTTGTATAAGCCCTCTGGTAGTAATACATATTTCAAAGCATGAAGCCTGTATCTCCTCATTTGGGAAGCACTTATATTAAGGGGGCATACTCTAGTTTGGAAATATCTGATCATCTGGTCAATCCAATCAGAGTCTTCAATTTGTACTATTTCGACCTGATTTTCTTCTATTGTCTGGAAAGTTGTTACTTCTGCCAATGTTGTAGCTTCTGTTAACCCTTGGCATAAGGCTCTACCTCTCACTAGCTTGGTGGGGTGTATTTCTACATCATATTCTTAGATTTTGGTAATCCATCCAACTCTTTTGTCTCCTAGATCACCCTATAGGATAAAACTTCTTACATCTGGATGAACCACATATACCAGGGTCTTGATCTATACCAAATACTTCCTGAACTTCTTTAGTGACTTCATCACAACAAATACTTGTCTTTCAATAAATTTGTATTTGACCTGATAATCATGGAGTGTCTAGCTCCAAAAGAACATAGGATGTTCCTCCTCTTGATCATATTTCTGGGTGAGTACTGAGGCATAACTTTCTTCAACTCCATATGCATAAAGAATAAAATATTTACTAAAATCTGGGTTTACCAGTACTGGGGCTGTTGCAATGGATTGCTTGATAATCTCAAAAGCTTATTTCCTGACTTCAGTCCACTTGAATTCAACATTTTTCTTGAGTAGCTCAGATATAGGCCTTACTTTCTATGCAAAATCAGAAATGAATTTCTTGACAAAATTGATTTGGCCTAGGAAAGACTGCAATGTCTTCTTATTTGTAGGCAAAGGAAGAGCAAGAATTGATCTGATTCTATCTGGGTCTATGGCCATGCCTTATTTTGAGACCACATGACCTAGTAGCTTTCCTTCATGGACTGCAAAGAATGACTTCTTAGGATTGAGCGAAATACCAAATTCTCTGCACTTTTGAAAAACTTGCTCCAAGTGTGATAGATGGTCTTTTTTATCATGGGAAAACATAGTCATGTCATCTAGATAAATCAGAATAACCTTGTTGATCAGTGCTCCAAAGGCATAGTCCATGGCTCTCTAAAATGTGGCTCCTGCATTGGACAACCCAAAAGGCATTCTCTGGTAGGCAAATGTACCCCATTTTGTGGTGAATGTTGTTTTATACTGATCTTCATCTTTCACCCAAATTTGGTTATATCCAGAGTAACCATCCAATAGTGAGAATATTTCTGCTCCTACCACTACCTATAATATCTGATCAATCTGAGGGAGAGGATAGTGATATTTAAGGGATGCTTGGTTTAGATTTCTAAAGTCCACACACAAGCGTATATCCCCATTATTTTTTCTCACGGGTACCAAATTGGCTACCCAAGTAGAATGTTTTATTGGGTATATGATCTTAGCCTTTAATAAATTTAAGAGATCCTCTCTCATAATGGCCTCGATCCTTGGATTGACTGGCCTCTGCTTCTACCTAAATGGTTTTGCATCAGGCTCTAGCTCAATAGTATGTTGGATAACCTTTTTATCATACACCTTGAGGTCTTCATATGACCAAGCCACAATGTCTTGGTATCTTAAGCATAGAGCTTTGATATCTTCTGCTTCCTCAGGTGAACATCAGACTCCAACATTGAGCTTCTTTTCTATACCGACTTCAACTTCTTTATAGATTTTTTCATTGACCTTCATGGCTTTGGTCTTCTTTCTATCCTCATTATCAAACAAACTCTCAAGGGTGACCAACCCTCTTGGGATATGATTGTTCCTTAGTTGGATAATGTCTTGCTGATCAATTTCTTCTGAATTCTCTTCTTGGATAGTGGAGAGACATGCTTCTCTCACCAAAAAGTCAATTATTTGTTCATCACTTTCAAAAACCTACCAAAAAATCTGCTTGTCTGGTACTGCAGGTCTGAAAATCATTTTAATTCCCTTGGCCTTCTTGATTCCAAAGTCTATATAAGGGTTGAAGTTAGCTCCCTTTGTTGCTAATGAATCAGCCAGAGTATTCTTTTCTCTGGGAATAAAATTTAAATTTAGGGCATCAAATTATTCCATTAAATCCCATACCCTATTTCTGTAAGCTTTTAAGTAATGGTGCTTACTACTGCACCTATTTCTTACTTGATGGACTATTAGCTCAGAATCACCATATATATTCAAAATCTTAATGCCCATACTTTCTGCTTGTATCAATCCGAGACATAGGGCCTCATATTCTATTGCATTGTTAGTACATGACCATGTCAGTCTGTAAGAAAAATTCTTTGTCCCTTCTGATTGGGATTGTAGGACCACACCAGCTCCTGCACCATTTCTGCATTTAGCACCATCAAAGTGCATGACCCATGTTTCTTTCTCTCTTAGATATTGGTTGGATATAGCAGGGATTTTCTTCTCCGATTCAGTTGAGATGCTATATGTTCCCATACCAGTTCTAAACTGACTATAATCTTCTCTGAAAGGCAACTCATCCTCAATGTCCAACTCTTCAATGTTTTCCACTAGCTCAAATTCTTCCATGGGGTTAAGATTGCACATATCCTCTTCAATATTTTCAATGTGATAAGCTACTAGTTTTTTAGGTGTTATCCTTATTCTCTTTCCTTTGAAAGGGATTACCATGCTAGAATAATCCATGTACATACATCCCCCTAGCTTTGCAGTAAACTCTCTTGAAAGACATAATCCAAAATAGGGTTCTAAGTCAACCACAACTATTTCTTGCACTATTGTCACCTCAGGGCTCTGTGCAACCTCATTAGTACATCCTTAATGACCCCAACTATCTTGATAGGTGTCCCATCTAGTTGTAACACTCCAGGACAAGATCGGGTATACTCCATACCCATCTCCTCATAGACCGCTTTAGGCATAACTGTAGTTGATGCTCCTGAGTCAATCATACAATTTTGGACTACCCAACCTTCCATTCTTAGGGATATATAGAAAGGAGGAGGCTTATTATTTAGAATAATAGGTGTCATTTCTTTCTTTTTTGATGGCATACTAAGGATTGTAGTGGCCAACCTATTCTGAGGATTTTTGTTGAGGGAAGCTTTAAGCAGGTCAATCTGACCAGGGATGAACAGAGTGTCATACAGGCTAGCTTTTGATGGAATACTTTTCATCTCTTCAACAATGTTGTATTCAGATTTAGTCAAGGAGAGTTTTTCTAGCCTTCCCTCTTGCTCACCATATCTTCTTTTATATTTTTGGGTAGCCTCTAATATTTGTCTTTTAGTAATAGAGGGGAACCTAAGTCTTTCTTGATCTTCATCCTTAGATCTCATTCGGTCTCCTTCTGTTTCCTTTTCTGGTCTCTTAGGAAGACTATCTGTCTTCTCTTTTCCCTTATCTTGAGGAATAGGGAAGGTGTTACTACTCTGAGGGAGGGGATCAACTTTCTTTTGAGAAGGGACTTGGAATTGCCCCATTTTTTGGGGGTCTACTTGTAAAGCTTTCTTCCTAGACCTTGTCATAATGACAATTGGGCTTTCCTCAACTGACTCTTTCCCAACCATGATTTGATCAGGGTGCCATAACATATTAACTCTCCCCTTTTGATTCCTTTCAGCTTGATCCATAGCTTTTTGAACATGGTGTTGGTACATCACACAAGACTGTGAGTCATGGGGGTCATTGCATACTAAACACCAAACATTCGCAAGAGTAGTATCTGAAGAACATTCTGGCTCCTCATATACTGCATTCACCCTGACCCTAGTACTATTACTCGGACTAGGTCTCTGATATTTGTTTACATATGGGAATCTCCTCTGTTGTGACCTTTCTTGGTCTCTCTTTTCCATTGAATTCATTCTATTACTCAGAGTTTTTAGAGTATTTTGTATATCCAGGATAGCAGAAAACTCCTGAGATGATTGAGAAGGAAGAGGAGGAAAAGGAGTTGTAGAGGGCATAGGCTTTGGTTGAGGGATCACATTCATTTGTGGATATGGAGATGATAAAGAAAGGGGGTCTATGTAAGAGGGTTTGTGGATTGAATTTGGCTACTAGTGGTTTCTGAGTTGTAAGGCAACATAGTTTTGGGGGAAGTCTTCCGACATTGATTAGGATATTTTCAGCATGAACTACTACATTATAAACTTGGGGGAAGGTTTCTACTCCTGATTGTTGTGTCTGTAGCCCTAAATCTGATCCAAGAGCTCAGATATAATACATATAAGCCAAACATGTAGCTGGTCTAGTAGTGGGGGGAATTCTTTTCCATGTTCTGCTAAATCTCAAATTGAAATCTGAGACAGTTTCTTGCTGAGTTTTCTGCATGGATGTAAACTGATTAAGCAGAGAAAATGGGTCAATAGATTCATTGAATTCCTCTATGAATGGCTCAGCTAACGCTTGCCATGAAGTGATAGTATTGTCTTCCAGAGTTCTAAACCAATGCAATATCTTTCCTCTAAAGGACAGGGCTAGAATCCTTACAATAATATCCTCTTCTTTTATGTTGTGGATTATTGCCAGGTTCAAGATATCTTGATAGTGCTCATAAGTTATTTTCCTAGATCCATCATAAGTGGGGATAGCTTTAGATACAACTTGAGGGATGGCATTCATTTGGGCTAATCTAAGAGGACCGATTGTGTTCTAGCTGGGGTACTTCTGTAATGGCTGATTAGGAGCCACATTTTGTGCCATATTTCTGTTGTAGGTCTTATTGGGGGAGCTATTGGATGGATTACAGGATCCTCTTCTAGGAGCTCTTCCTCTATGAGGAAATATTGATCTAAACTTCTAGCAACAACAACCCCTCTATAAGGTAACTCATAGTAAAAATAGGAGTTAGGGTTATTCCTTTTGAAATACCTGGTATACATGAAAGGACACTGGTCTACAGGGATAATTATTTTTTTGAGTCTAAAGACTAGGGAGTCACCAGGTGAACTTGCTCTTCTCCGCTTACAAGGTCAAGATAATTCACCAAATCTTGATTCCTTCGGGTTGAGATAATAGTAACTCATTTGATGGGTTTCATGTTCCTTGTGAACTGGTCCCACCGAGCATGCCAAAAACTATTGGGCACTAAATTGCATCAAGTTTTCACTCAATACTATGGTTGTCTATCTTCCTATTTTCTATCCAGGCTTGCACCCGATAGCTACAGCTCAACACTCAACATTGGATGGACCAAAATAAAGTTTTTGATCCAACCTCCAGAGTAGGTTGGTTCCTTGTCAACTTAAACAGGGTGTTGACACAATTATGCTCACTTAGGGTTTGAAGGTTAGGGTAAGAAAAGGTTAGGGTTAGAGAAATGTGAACAATAGTGGATGGATAGGCTAACAACATTGCACCACAATAAAAAGCTCCAAAAAACTAACCCAAAGACACATAACTCAGATCAACATTATCACAAATTGGATGACTCTTCATTCATTAAAGCACAATAGAGAAATATTGCAGACAGCGATTTCAATATCCAGACAATGATAATCCAAATAACAAAATTCACCAATATCTAGATTCTACAGAAATGCACTTCCTAACAATAAAGATCAATCTCAAAAGCAGATTTCAATTACTTTAACAACTAGTAATCCATTAATTTGGCACAAACTAACCACTTAAGTATTCACAGAAATGCAGCTAAAGAATTTGAACCTCTGATATCAAGCATGAAGATACAAATTTTGAGGCGAAGATCAATGTAATGCTCCTTCCATTAGCTCTTGGGAATATTTATAGTAGCACAAGCAAACACACTAGAGCCGACCCTTAAAAATGAGGGTTCGACCTCTATTTATAGTTTTTGCAAAAATTAAAATTACAAAGAACATTACAAAGATTCAATTTTGACAGCACAACAGAGAGTTCTTGTTGGCATTTGCTTACTGGTACACCCTCCAGGAAATCCGCTGCAAGTGGACTGCCATGGCAGCTCGGGGCCTCTACAAATTGTTGGTTTCTTGGCGCAAACTGGAGTTCAGTTTGTTAGAGATTATGTATCATCGTCGATCCTTCTTGGAAGCCATCTGCTACCATCGATCTATAACCACCTCTGGTTCTATCTTCTTGAAAACCCTCGATGCTTCGACTTCCTCTCCAACTAACTATTACAACACTTGGTGAAGAATTACCTTTAAATACCTCAGATTCTTTGACACAATCTCCACCATTGATCTCCCCCATCGTATGGCTATGATCCATCTAGATATAAGCTTTTTATAATGGTAGGGAGAACACAATGCCATTCCGCTTTAAAATGCTGGTGACATCATCCTTCTATCTTAGAAACTATGGAACACCAATCCGGCTTCCAAATGACTTGAAGGCTAAGTGGAATCGAATCCACTCTTTGTTCTTCAGATTCCTTCATTATCCGCAAAGTATCCATCAATCCGCACAAAAATATCGATGATGTCATCCTTTCTTTACAACTTTTGTGGATTCCATTTGTTGGAAATTTGAGGTAATTTGAGGCATTTTATGTTGTCATTGATGTCACATGGATCACATTGATTTTTGGTGGCCAAAATATTTCATAAATAAGCATTTATGATATTTTGGAAAGCATGGCTATTTATAGGGTTTTTGTGAAAACCAAGGTAGGCAAAATAAAAGGTTTTATTTAAAACTATGGATGGCAGATTTGAAATGGGTTTTTATTAAAACCCAGGTTGGCTTTTTTTTTCATCGAAAAAGGTGCCCCGATGAAGGAGATAATTAATTTTAAATATTTAAGTTTAAATTTTAATCATTTAAAACTTAATTTAAAATAAATATTTTATTATTACCGATGTCAAGAAGGAGGAGGCAAATAATATTAATTCATAGCCGACGTCAAAAGAAAAATGTGGGCATATATAAATATGCCACTAAAATTTTTATTTTCTCTAAGTCCTCAAAGAAGATAATCCTTTTGAAGTGCTAAGGGATGAGAAGTGTCGTATTCATTTGAAAACCAGTGAAGAGAAGAGGGAACAAAGGTAAGGGAGGTTCCTTACCTATCATCATAGGTGCTTATGGCCTAGCGGTAAGAGGAATGTGCGTAAGGTGTTTAAGCACCAACAAATCCAAAGTTCAAATCCCATTAGCATTGGTTTTTGCAAAGTAAAAAGGGAGAACCTTTTGCACACGTGATTTTTGAGGGCAAGTTTGGAGGAAGCAAGAAGGAGGTCTTGCACTCTTGGTTTATATGTGATCGGTTGGCTCATGTGGTTGTTTGCGCTATGGTTTGAGTGGTGCAGGGGCAGCAACAGGAGATCGAATCCTGCTAAGGTTAAATGCAAGTTATTAATTTTTCCAAATATTTTATTTTTCTAAGGTTACCCTAGGAGAGATAAGGTTTGTGGTGAATGTTGTGAAAAAGAAATATTTTTTGTGATTTTTTGTTAGGATCCTCAATCCTAACATTATTAGTTAGTATTAGTTAGTATTATTAATCATTTACTTATTATATTATTAACTTATAAAGTGAACCATCACAACCCTTCATAACGTGAACCATCATGTCTCTTCACCAACATAGCTTTAAGGTAGATATATATATTAGGTTGGACATCCATATCAAATCATCCAAGAAGAAGAATAATAAGCATAGATTCTAAGGAGGGAGCCCCCTATAGTGGCAAAGCGATTACAAGGGAGCCCCCTATAGTGGCAAAGCGATTACAAGGGAGCCCCCTTTGAGTGGCCTGCAATTACATTTACATTAATTTGTTAATAATTTTATAGTAAGACCTTGGGGTCTTACCATTTGGTATCAGATCCATGTGGGACCCAACCATGTGGGAATTGCTCAAAGATCTTCATCAAATCACTTTTGTGCATGAGTATCAAACTTGGTTTGAGGATATCACCAAATACAACACAAGATTGGATGAATCAATTCTCATCAATGGCTTCATTAGGGGATTAAAAGAGGAAATTAGAATGGAGGTGGCAAGGTTCAATACCTATACCATGATGCAGACCTATGGATTGGCAAAATTATCTTAAGATAAAATCAATGCACAACAACGATTAGGGAAACCACTTATGGAAAAATTATCGACCATGTATATCACTCCCAAACCTATGCATAATGGAAGGGCACAAAGCACTTACACAACCCCCAAATCTAACCAAAATTTACAAATTAAACATCTTAGCTTTGAGGAGATGAAGGAACGATGAGCAAAAGGACTTTGTGATAATTATGATGAATAATTTGGACCCCACCATAAATGTTCTACACTAACATTGTATTTATTGAAGGAAGTTGATCCCTGTATCTCCATAGAGCAAGCAGATGAGGTAGTTGTGTTTGAAGCGACCAGTGCACCTACTCACCGCAATGAAGACAATGAGGTCAATGTGCAAGAAGTGATTGATGTACCAAGAAAGGATGAGGTAGACATACCCAAAGTGATCAATGCTATCCAAACATGCACTCTACAAGACCTACACATACCTTCCTCACCAATAGTGAGTTCTTGCCATATGACCAAACCTATTCGAAACCAACGTAGAGTGACTAAAAACTCCTTCTCCATTGGCTCTACCAAGGAACCAAAAAAGAATATGAAATCATTACCATCACTTTTGATGCATCATTCTGAAGTATTTGAGGAACCCCAAGGGTTGCCCTTCCATCGTCATCATGATTTTCCTAAGGAAGATTCTACTATTGTTCTTGGCAATCCCCCGCTAATGCTTCATATTTCTCGATATCCCTGCCTACGAAAGGATGCCATTAAAAGAGTCCAAGAACTTACACAAATCCTTCTTGGAAAACAAAGGACAAAGATTCTCACTTTGAGATTTGAGGACAAAGCTCTTTTTAAGGAGGGTGGCATGTTAGGATCCTCAATCCTAACATTATTAGTTAGTATTAGTTAGTATTATTAATCATTTAATTATTATATTATTAACTTATAAAGTGAACCATCACAACCCTTCATAACGTGAATCATCACGTCTCTTCATACATGAACCATCATGTCTCTTCACCAACGTAGCTTTAGGGTAGATATATATATTAGGTTGGCCATCCATATCAAATCATCTAAGAAGAAGAATAATAAGCATAAATTCTAAGGAGGGAGCCCCCCCTATAGTGGCAAAGCGATTACAAGGGATCCCCCTTTGAGTGGCCTGTGATTACATTTACATTAATTTGTTAATAATTTTATAGTAAGACCTTGGGGTCTTACCATTTTCCTTTTAGAAGTATATCATATTATATATCATTGGAAAGATTATTTCGAGGGCTATTTAATTATTTTGTTTAGAAGGAGAAATAAGGTGTACATAAAGAGATATTTCTATTTTTATAAAAGGGTTCAAATGAAGGTTGTTTTGTTCTTTTCAAAGTGTGTTGAGTGTGGTAGATTTTCCAAAGGGGTTTCTTCATCTTCATAAAAGGTATGGGCACATTCTCCTATTGATTTTCTATGGTGGTTGATTTCTGAAATATCATTGGAGGGAAAAGGATTGTTTGTGGTTTCCTTTTCAAAAGTGGTTGATTGAATGCTTCAAGGTTTTCTGAATTGAGAGTTGTATTTAAACCTTATTTTATAAGCATAGTTGTTGAAGCCCATTGGTTGTGAAAGAACTTGAGTTAGAAAATAACATGAGTATCATTGTTATGTGAGATTTGTAATTGAGCATTTTTGGAAACATTTGATTTGGTTGATACATACTTGGACTAGGGTTGTGTGAGGAAGAATTATCCCTTGTGGTGATTAGTTGAGATTGAGTTTAGAACATATTGAGTCTCTAATAATTCTCTTTATGGTTCTATAAGACTTGGGTTGAGTTGAGTTGAATAAGCCTAGTCAAGTGATGTGTGAAGTGATTGTTCAAGTCCTATGAAACAAACTATTCTATTATTTTGATTTGAGTTGAGTTGAGATTGAGATTAGAACATATTGAGTCTCTAAAAATTCTCTTTATGCTTCTATGAGTTGAGTTGAGATTGAGCCTAGAACATATTGAGTCTCTAACAATTATCTTTATGCTTCTATGAGTTGATTTGAGTTGAGTTGAGTTGAGATCATTGTGGATCATTGTTGTCATCCATTGAAGAGTGCATTTCCATTCATTTTTGAGTTCATATTTGAGCTTTGACTTGATATATTTGTGGATGAGATTTGAGTACTACTTGAGCATGATTGATTGAGCCTTTGAGAAGGTATTTGTGGATAATTTTGAGAAAGCTTTGTGGATAGTTTTGGGGCAAATTTATGGATAGATTTATGGATATATTTGGGACAGTTTTGGGCAAGTTCTTGGTGATATTGCTAGAGAAAATTTGGACAAGTTCTTAGTGAGCTTGTTGGAGTAGTTTTGGACAAGTTCTTGGTGATCTTGCTAGAGAAGTTTTGGACAAGTTCTATGTGAGCTTGTTATTTAGATTTGGACAAGTTCTGTGTGAGCTTGTTATTCAGCTTTGGACAAGTTCTGTGTGAGCTTGTTATTCATATTTGGACAAGTTTTATGTAAAATTTTTATTGCCTAGCTTTGAGAAGATCAAATAAATCATTGTATTGGATATTTCTGTGTGAAATATTATAAGGAGATCAGCTTGTGGAGTACCCCACATTGGGGGAACCATGTTAAATATTGTGTCTCAATTGTGTGTGGTGACTTGTGCTCTTGATTACTACTACTATCTGAGTTATTAATGCACACTTCTATATTTGGTTATTGCAATTAAGGACATTAATTGATATTGATTTGGAAAGAAAGTAAAAAGTGGTCTTATACTGTTCACCCCCCCTCTCACTATAAGCTTGTGTTCTTCAATTGGTATCAGAGTAGGTTCCTTCAAAAAGGCTAACATCTTGAGGGTAGATTCTATAAGAACATAGATGGCTTCATAGAATGGATCATCTACAAATAAGGCTCCATTGTTTGATGGTAACAATTATGCTTTATGGAGCATGAGAATGAAGAACTACTTGATATCACAAGGATATGAGGTATGGAAAATGGTTGAAAAAGAGTATAGGGTTGAAGGTGATCCCGAGGTAGATAAGACTATCAGGAAATTGATTGAGATCAATGCAAGAGCAATGAATTGTATTTTGAGTGGGCTTCGTGAGACAGATTTTGCAAAAGTCATGGTATGTACTTCAGCTAATGAGATGTGGACCAAGTTGTGGAATACTTATGAAGGAGATTCCAAGGTAAAGTTGGCAAAATTACAAACTCATAGAAAAATATTTGAGGAATTAAAAATGGAAGATTCTGAAGATATTGCAAAGTTCTTACTTCGAGTTGATGAGATCACTAACACCATGAGAGGCCTAGGTTTTGAGATGAAAGAATCAAAGTTACTCAAAAGGTTTTGAGATCACTTCCCATGAAATATGATTCTAAGGTTTCAACAATAGAAGAGACAATGGATATCAATAAGTTAACAATGGAAGAATTGCAAGGTACTCTCACAACTTATGAGATGAGGGTAAGTAAGCATCAGGTTCCAATAAAAGAGATTGCATTCAAGGCTTCAAAAAAAGAGAAAGGGAAAGTTTTAGAAATAGGTAGAGTTTTAGATAATGATGAGGAAGCTAACTTCATCAAAAGGAATAAGGACTCAAGGAATTTTAGGGATATAAGGAAATCCAGATGCTACAAGTGTGGTGATCTTGGTCACTATGCATACAAGTGTCCACATGAAGAAAATAGTGATGATGAAAAATAGGGTCATAAAAGAAAAGAAGATGGAAAGCATAAGCATGACAAAGATGACAGATTCAAGCAAAACAGGTATGAGAAGAAGAATTTTTTTCGTAAGGCAAAGAAATCTTACTACATTGTAGATGCAAGTGATAGTTCAGATTACAGTGATAGAAACCAGTCAGATGAAGAAGAATGTACATTCTTTGGAATAAGTGAAGAAAGGCAAGAACACCTATTCCTAGGTATTGAAGTTAAAGAAGATGATATATCTATTGAAGAAAGACATGAAGAGCTTGCCATAGCCATTGAGCAAGAAAATAGGTACAAGAAAGGTCTAAGGATACTAAAATGCTTCATATGGGGAGATTTTGGGCATATAGATGATGATTGCACATACTACAACAATTGCAACAAGGAAAGTTTATTTGTTGAAAAAGAAAGCAATATTTTCAGTAATAGTTCTAGCAGCAGTTGTAGTGACAATTCCAGTAGCAGTGATGATGAAGAAGAGAATTCCACAAAACAAGAAAATAAAATCAGGAGGTTTGAAAAGAAAATCAAGAGGCTTGAAAATAAGGTTCATGAAAATGAAAAGGTCAATATGATGCTTAATCAACACATTCAAGATTTGGAAAAAGAGCTTCAAGAATCAAAAGAGCTTGGCATCACTATTTTTGAGAAACTAAAGGAGAGGAAAGAAAGATGTGATCAGTTAGAAGAAGAAGATCAAAAAATTTTGGGGACCTACATAAATGAGTTAGCACGATTTCAAAGGAATTCAAAAACTCTGGATAATTTTTTGGATTTACAATGAGATCCATTTATAAAGACAGGGCTTGGTTATGAAGAAGGGAAATCGAAAATAAGTACACAAGGTCCTATATTTGTGTCAGGAGGTTTTATTTCAGAAATCTATAAGGAAGAACCAGTTCCCAAAGAAAAAGAAGTAGCAGAAATGGATACTTGCATTTCAGAGGCTATAGAGATGTGTGCCAATTTTCTACTTGACACAAATAAAGAGAAAGAAGAGGAAGATTCCAAAGCACCAAAGGTCTCATATTTCAGGTTTGGGGAATCACACTCAAAAGGAAAGGAAGTTTTAAAATATGAAAGCAAGGAAGCACCTAAGATTTGTGAGGAAAGTTCCAAAGTTCCTATGGCTCCAAATATTCAGTTTGGTTCTTGTTTTGAGATAGGTGAATCAAGTTCAAAAGGAAAAGAAATTCTTGAAGAGAAAAGCAAGGAAGAAACTAAGGAAGAAGTTTTAGATACTACAAAGAAGGTTCAAGGATGCAATGCACAAGTTGAAAATTATCATAAGGATAATGGTCAAGAAAGGTATGAAGAACTAGGGCATGAACAAAGGGCTTTTCAAGGACATTGTTTTTCTTGTAATGGATTTGGACACAGGGCTATACACTGCAGGGTCTATGGATCAAAGAAGTTTGATTTTGCTAGAAGAAACTTCAAAGGAAGAAGGTATGGTTTTCAGGGACATTGCTTCTCATGTAATAGGATTGGTCATAAAGCTTTTTAGTGCAAAGGAAATGAGCAACATGGTTTTGGTTTTAGAGCTACACAATTCATAAGTCATAATGGTCATGAAAACAGAGCTTCACAATACAGGGTTCAGGAAAGGAATGGATATGGAAATTATTTTAAGAATGAATTCAAGACATGGGCACCATCCAAAGGCTACAATATCAAGTGTTTCAATTGCAATAACTTTGGGCATATTGCAAAATGGTGTAGGACTCAATTCCAAATAGGTTCAAGGCAAGAAGGTCAAACAGGTTCAAGGCAAGAAGGTCAAACATGTTCAAGGCAAGAAGGTCAAACAGGTTCTAGACAAGAAGATCAAGTAATTCATCAAGATAAGGATATCATAAAAACATGGAAGGAAGTTGATAGAGGAAAGAAGCAAAGTGAGATGGGAGTAAAAGTACTCCCACCCCAAAATTAATCACCTCAAGAGAGAAGGGGGTGAGGGGGCTAAGCTTAAGAGTCATATCTTTTAGCCCCATAGGTGTCCCTTTTGCCATTGATGTCAAAGGGGGAGAGATTTGAGTAAGGGGGAGAGAATTGAGTTAGGGGAGCAGCCTCCAAAGAGAGTATTGAGTTAGGGGGAGCAGCCTCCATAGAGAGTATTGAGTCAGGGGGAGCAGCTTTGATTCTCAGAGTTGGTTTTTGCAGTGACTATGGTGATTTGCATTAGAGGTGTTGCCATCAATGACAAAGGGGGAGATTGTTGGAAATTTGAGGTAATTTGAGGCATTTTATGTTGTCATTGATGTCACATGGATCATTGATGTCACATGGATCACATTGAGTTTTGGTGGCCAAAATATTTCATAAATAAGCATTTATGATATTTTGGAAAGCATGGCTATTTATATGGTTTTTGTGAAAACCAAGGCAGGCAAAATAAAAGGTTTTATTTAAAACCATGGATGGCAGATTTGAAATGGGTTTTTCTTAAAACCTAGGTTGGCTTTTCGTTTCATCAAAAAAGGTGCCCCGATGAAGGAGATAATTAATTTTAAATATTTAAGTTTAAATTTTAATCATTTAAAATTAAAATTAAAATTAAAATTAATATTTTATTATTTTCGACGTCAAAAAGGAGGAGGAAAATAATATTAAGTCATAGCCGATGTCAAAATAAAAATGTGGGCATATATAAATATGCCACTAAAATTTTTATTTTCCCTAAGTCCTCGACGAAGATAATTCGTTCGAAGCGCTAAGGGAGCAGAAGTGTCGTATTCGTTTGAAAACCAGCGAAGAGAAGAGGGAACAAAGGTAAGGGAGGTTCCTTACCTATCACTATAGGTTCTTGTGGCCTAGTGGCAAGAGGAAGGTGCGTAAGGTGTTTAAGTGCCAACAGATCCGAAGTTTGAATCCCATCGGTGCTGGTTTTTGCAAGGTAAAAAGGGAGAACCTTTTGCACACATGGTTTTTGAGGGCAAGTTCGGAGGAAGCAAGAAGGAGGTCTTGCGCTCTTGGTTTCTATGTGAGCGGTTGGCTCACGTGGTTGTTGGTGCTGTAGTTTGAGTGGTGCAGGGGCAACGATAGGGGATCGAATCCCGCTGAGGTTAAAGGCAAGTTATTAATTTTTCCAAATATTTTATTTTTCTAAGGTTGCCCTAGGAGAGATAAGGTTTGTGGTGCATGTTGTGAAAAAGAAATATTTCTGGTGATTTTCATTTTATAAGTATATCATATTATATATCGTTGGAAAGCTTATTTCGAGGGCTATTTGATTATTTTGTTTAGAAGGAGAAATAAGGTGTACATAAAGAGATATTTCTATTTTTGTAAAAGGGTTCAAGTGAAGGTTGTTTTGTTCTTTTCAAAGTGTGTTGAGTGTGGCAGATTTTCCAAAGGGGTTTCTTCATCTTCATAAAAGGTATGGGCACATTCTCCTATTGATTTTCTATGGTGGTTGATTTCTGAAATATCATTGGAGGGAAAAGGATTGTTTGTGGTTTCCTTTTTGAAAGTGGTTGATTGAATGCTTCAAGGTTTTTTGAATTGAGAGTTGTGTTTAAACCTTGTTTTATAAGCATAGTTGTTGAAGCCCATTGGTTGTGAAAGAACTTGAGTTAGAAAAGAACATGAGTATCATTGTTATGTGAGATTTGTAATTGAGAATTGTTGGAAATATTTGAGTTGGTTGATACATACTTGGACTAGGGTTGTGTGAGGAAGAATTGTCCCTTGTGGTGATTAGTTGAGATTGAGTTTAGAACATATTGAGTCTCTAACAATTCTCTTTATGGTTCTATAAGACTTGGGTTGAGTTGAGTTGAATAAGCCTAGTCAAGTGATGTGTGAAGTGATTGTTCAAGTCCTATGAAACAAACTATTCCATTATTCTAATTTGAGTTGAGTTGAGATTGAGATTAGAACATATTGAGTCTCTAACAATTCTCTTTATGCTTCTATGAGTTGAGTTGAGTTGAGATTGAGCCTAGAACATATTGAGTCTCTAAAAATTCTCTTTATGCTTCTATGAGTTGATTTGAGTTGAGTTGAGTTGAGATCATTGTGGATCATTGTTGTCATCCATTGAAGAGTACATTGCCATTCATTGTTGAGTTCATCTTTGAGCTTTGCCTTGATAGATTTGTGGATGAGATTTGAGTGCTACTTGAGCATGATTGATTGAGCCTTTGAGAAGGCATTTGTGGATAGTTTTGAGAAATATTTGTGGATAGTTTTGGGGCAGATTTGTGGGACAGATTTGTGGACAGATTTGGGACAGTTTTGGGCAAGTTCTTGGTGAGCTTGCTAGAGCAGATTTGGACAAGTTCTTAGTGAGCTTGTTGGAGCAGTTTTGGGCAAGTTCTTGGTGAGCTTGCTAGAGTATATTTGGACAAGTTCTGTGTGAGCTTGTTATTCATATTTGGACAAGTTCTGTGTGAGCTTGTTATTCAGCTTTGGACAAGTTCTGTGTGAGCTTGTTATTCATATTTGGACAAGTTCTGTGTGAAATTGTTATTGCCTAGATTTGAGAAGATCAAAGAAATCATTGTATTGGATATTTTTGTGTGAAATATTATAAGGAGATCAGCTTGTGGAGTACCCCACATTGGGGGAACCACGTTAAATATTGTGTCTCAATTGTGTGTGGTGACTTGTGCTCTTGCTTACTACTGCTATCTGAGTTATTAATGCACACTGCTATATTTGGTTATTGCAATTAAGGACATTAATTGATATTGATTTGGAAAGAAAGTAAAAATTGGTCTTATATTGTTCACCCCCCTCTCAGTATAAGCTTGTGTTCTTCACCATTTCGGTTGAGCAAGTGCATTGGTATATGATAACCAATATAGACCCGTCATAGTGCAAAGTGACTCTTTCTCCATTTTTTACTATCTTTAGAATAAAACATTTTGCCCTATCACTATTTTGGATAAGGAGTTAGTCAAAATCATCTCGTGTCACGAATCCACATCTACTTTCCTCACAGCATCCCATATTGTCACCATTTTGGGTGAAAATACGTCATGTGTTCTATGAAAATAGACGTTTTAACACTTAGCCACTCATGGAGTATTAAAATATCGAGTGGTCACCAATCCACTCTATTTTATCATTGACATCATCTCTTCTTAAAAATTTTGTGGATTCGAGATGTGTCGCTAGTTCGAAGCCAAAAACAAAATAATTTTACTCGAATCACTCCAAGCATAAACATTTACTAAGTGTTGGGAGGGCTCATGCCTCCTGTTGCAGATCCACTCCAAAATACACTATAATGTGTATGGAATGAGGACTTTACAACTTAGGCAAAATTTGCAAAATTTTCCTAAGTATGTGGCCATTTTGGACCTATAGTTATCAGTAGGCTCTCATTTGGAATCATGAAGCATGTTTTTGATAGGCTCTCGCTAGGTATATTTCCCATGGTATCAGTAGAATCTCATCAAGCATCATAAAGCGTGTTGTTAGTAGGCTCTTATCAGGTGTCATGAAACATGTTGATAGGCTCTCATCATGCATCATGAAGCATGTTGTGGGTAGGCTCTCATTAGGCATCATGAAGCATGATATCAATAGGCTAATTAGGTATCATGAAGCATTTTATCGATAGTATTTTATCAAGCATCATTTCTATGGTGTTGGTAGGCTTTGGAATCATTGAAGTCATCATGTGTCATGCAACCAGTAGGCTATCATATTTTATCATGTGCTATGCAACCAATAGGCTATTGTATGTCATCATATGCCATGCAACTAGTAGATTATTGTAAGTCATCATGTACCATGCAATTGATAGGCATCCATATATTATCATGTGTTATGCAACTGATAGTATTTTACTATGCATTTTAAATTTTTGATAAATTTACCACCTTTTTATATTTTTCATGAAAAAAATATAATTCGCCATGTCTTATACATGACTTTGAACACTATTCATCTTAATTTTTAAAATAACTCACCCCATTATTATAAATACATTTTTGGACCTACCCCTAATGAATAACCCTACTTTGGGATATCCTCTTCTCTAACCCAAAGTGCAAGTCAAGCTTGATAAAGTAATTAGCACCATGTACTTTTTCCAACAAGCCATATCTAACAAGGATAGAAAATTTTATCTTTGATTGTGATATTGTTGAGAGGTCCAAATATGTCAACATAATGATTAAAAATAGTCTACAAGTCTTAAGGAAGAGCTAGAAAAAGAATCTCAAAAGACTAAACTTCCATGTAGTTAACCTAGGAAAATAATCCATGATTGAATTTCTTCATCATATTTTCCATGTTGTGGGAGTTGACCACCTTGGAAAGATAAGGTTGGATTTCCTACAGATAAATGACCTTGTTATTTTTTATCCATTTAACATATAGTCATTGCAGATTAATTGTAACATGATTGATATGGGGTAGCCATTATGCTCCCAAGATGACATTTGAATTACCCATATTCATGGTGAAAACATGGTCAAAAAAAGTATACTTGCCTATTTATATGTTAACCATAGTTGTACAACCTACACACTAAGTCATACCCCAATTTGTAATCAATTATTAGAATTTTTATTAGGTCAAATATTTTATATATAGTCTTAGATATTTTGTTGTTTTATTGTCAACAAAGTTATGTGTGCTACTTGAATTGATCAACACGTTAATGTATTGATGCTTGATGAATTATTAGACCTTGCTAGTATGGTGATACTAGATCACCATGAGGAAAAATATTAATATCCATGGTATCATCCTCATGATTAGAATTTATAGCCTCAACCAATGTCTCTTGTTGTAAAGAAAATTTATCTTCTAACATTGTTGTTTCCTCAACTTCCACTAAGAAATTATATAATTCTTCACAAGCCTAATATCATAGACTAAATGAATGATATTTATGACAAAATAATAATTAGGGATGATCATAATTTTAGTTATTTAATTAATTTCATCAAGAGTTGAAATCATGTCATGGTTAAGAATGGAAGAGTTAGATATTTTTTCTACCACTAGATCTATATGCTTAGCCTCATTGAGGGTGTAGAAATAATTTATATTGACCTACCATAATATTCTCTCCCTAAGGCCATGGAAAAAGGACCACCAATTATCAATCCAAATGATAGGTATAGGTGATAAATCCTATGGAATTTTTAAAATAATTCTTAATTGATCATATTTGCTTGATTTGGATCAAGTAGACAACATACAAAGTAAAAGACCTTGTCAAACTTATAAACAAATAGTGCTATGAATTTTGACCAAAAAATATATCACCCATATTTTTAGAGCTTCCAAAACAACCACTACTAATCATGGATTCCCAAATTAGTAGTTACCAATGTGACACATCCTTCATTAGGTACATGGTATAGTCAAATGATGTTATCCAACCACATGGACCTATACCCTCAAAGGTTTGAATGTCAATGCACAAAATAATAACATGATGATGATAACCAAAAACATGAATGCATCCTCTTATAAAGGGATTAATATTAGTTATAAAACCTTAGTTAAAGCCACCCATACCTAGAAGAGTACCCCTGGTAACATAGGTATCCATGTGACTTCCCTAGGGTCCTATAGGTTTGTTATTGAACGACTGCTAGTAGATGTCAATGTCTTAATAATAGTATCCTTAAGATATGGTTCCCATTATATGCCTTGTGGATACTACCTATATGCTTGTTAAAAATCTTGGTCAATGGATAGGGATATGATCCAGATGGCATAGGATGAAATTTAAGATTTCTTACATTCTAATCTAAGTGTCAACAATGGGGGATACCAATTTCTCTAGGTTGGAATACATGTTTTCTAGGGACACAAAATAGGAGCATATATTGGTTTTAAATGTATTGGCAAAGGAAAAAAATAATAATAGTATATGGAGGACATAAGGCCAATGTTTCATCAATACCATTAATAGCAGTATGTGGTGCAAAACAACCTAGTGGAGTGTCAAAAGGACATTGAGAGATTGTGTAGGGTTAAGAGTCAATTAGAAAAATTCATATATTATATTGATTAGGATATTTGTGACATTTAAGAAAAATCAAGGGAAATATGGTGGCAATTAACTAGGTTGATTACATGAAATTATTCAATTAAAATGGACCAGTAGAGTAGCAGAAGGGTGAAACCAGTGGCCGCCAATAGTCGAAGAGTGGAGCAACAGTCTCCAAGTGCAATGAGGGAGGAGATGTCGATGGGCGGGAAGTCTTCTGTAGGGGATCTCGGGAGCGGCTATGGTTCATGTCTTGGGCGTAGCAGAGCAATCGAAGGGCACTAGGGATCCGAAGGTGCGGAAGCATCCAAACCCATTGAAGAAGATCGGGCTGTTGGTGGTGTCAGTCAGGGTAAGGACCCACCAGACAAAGGGGGTGGTGGTGCTCAAAAGTCTTATGCCTAGGTAGTAGCCTCAGAAACCCTAAACAAGTTTTTTACCAAATATTTATTTCCATTTGGGGATGAGCTGGACATCCTGACAGAAGTTCTTTCAAGCTTCATGGAGTTTGAGAAATTTACCCTAATAGGAAAATTCATTGGCGGCCATCCCGACATGGAAACTATCTGAAAGTGGGCAGCAAGCAAATGGAGGACTTCTGGTCATATGGAGATAGCAGCCCTATCCCAAGGTTTTTTTACCATTAGTGATGCAGGAGCATCCGAGGGCAACAAAGCAATCGAGCATCAACCAAACTTTTGTTGTTATTTCTTTTCTTTCTAAGTGTTGCAAATGTATTTTTTTTCCTAAGTGTTGCAAATGTCACGAAATCGCGACACAAGGCAGAGAAAACAAGGCTGGAAGACACAAGGTCATGAAATCATGACATGTCTCGAAATCACGGCCTAAGCAGGGGAACAAAGGTGCGGAGGAACAAAGGTCATGAAATCGTGACATGTCGCGATTTTGCGACATGTCACAAAATCGTGGCCTAAGCAGGGGAACAAAGGCGCGGAGGAACAAAGGTCACGAAATCGTGACATGTCACGATTTCGTGACATGTCGTGAAATCGCGACCTAAGCAGGGAAACAAAGGCACGGAGGAACAAAGGTCGTGAAATCGTGACATGTCACGATTTCATGACCAAAATGGGAAAATAGAGGCCGATAGGAGAAACGGTGCGATATCACGACATGTCGCGATATCGCGGCCAAAACGAAGAGAGAAGGCACAGAAAGGAAATGGTCATGATATCATGACATGTCACGATATCGTGACCAAATAGAAAAACATGCACTCCAGCTTTCATAAAGACGTCCCTTCGTGCGCGGCAAGTTAGCGGCAGTGAAGCAGCAGTTCCAAAGAAGGATTTCAATGGGCATGTTGGCCACTCACGCAGGATATCTGGAAGACGCGTTTAAAGCAACTAACAACAAGCAGCAGATCGAGAAGAAGATTTCGTTGGATATGGCAGCCAGTCGCGCACCTCACCTAGAGTCTCATCAATGCAACTTTCCAGAATTGTCCCAAGTGGCAATTGTAGATCGTGGGAAGTTTGAAAGCACAGAGGATCGGGACCTCAATAAAAACCCATGGATTGTAATGAGAGGGGGTTGGCAAACGATAGTTTGGCTGTATATTCTTGTAAAATTCTTTTGAAGTATTGAATTAGAAATTGTTGTCTCTTGTTTCTCTGGTTTTCTGTCTTGTGCAAGATTAGTTCTCCACCAAGTGGTATCAGAGCCAGTAGTTCCTGAGTGTGTAGCAGATCGCCGGAGGAGAGGCAGTTACACCAGGATCTATGGAAGGGCTTGGAATTGGGTGAGCAGAATGCCTCCAAGGAGAAATCCTGTTGGTGGGAGAGGCATGGCAGCAGCGGAAGATGTTCGAGCTTTGCAGCGGCAAATGCAAGCTCTGCAAGAAGAAATGCGCAGAAGATTGGAGCCAAGAAGAGACGAAGGTAGTGAAGAGGAAGATGATGAAGAAGAAGACCAACCTGAGGAAGAAGAAGAAGCAGTAGATCCTGCTCAGGCCAGACTATACAAAGCCATATCCTAGATTGGGAAGAGGCCGAAGATGGAGGTTTCCACATATTTTGGGAACCTTGATCCAGAGGAATTGATCGACTGGATCAACGACCTGGAAGAGTACTTTGAGTACGAAGAGGTTGAGGATCCTGATAGGGTCAGATTCGCAAAGACCAAACTGAAAGGTCATGCTAGCATTTGGTGGAAGGGAGTGCAGTTGGAGCGAAATAAAAGAGGGAAAGAGAGAATAACTAAGTGGGAACGGATGGCAGAAAAGCTAAAGAGGCGGTTCATCCCTGGTGATTATGAGTTAGACCTGCTGAAGAAAATGCAAGGATTGAGGCAATCAAGCAAGTCTGTGAAAGAATACACAGAGGAATTTCATAAAATAATGATTAGAATAGGCCACTCAGAGGCCAACAAGGAGAAGGTAGCCCGTTACATTAATGGGTTACGAGCAAGCATTCAGGAAGAACTAAGTCTAGTCCGGATGACCACCATAGAGGACGCTTACCAATTTGCTTTAAAGGTTGAAGAGAAGCTCAATAGGAGGTTTGAAAACAAGCAAAGAGGAAGAGGTCATGGTGGAAGGACCGACGAAAGGAACAGTGGAAGAAGAAATGAAGATTCTCAAAAAAATGGAGAAGGTAGCAGCAATCAAGAACAAAGGAGAGAAAATACAGACCGCCCCCGTAATCAGAATAATGGTTACCGAGGGGGAAGAGGCAGAGCTGGACGTGGACAAGGAAGAGGAAGATTCCGAGGGACTTGCTTCCAGTGTGGTGAAGAGGGACATCACCAATATGAGTGCCCACAGCAACGAGAAAGAAATAATCGAAGGCCGAAAGGAAATGCCAGAGTAGTAGTCACGGATGAAGATGCTGGATCTGAGCATTCTAAAGAAGCTAAGAGAGGAGAAGTAATGATTGCAAGGAGAGTCCTGCTGAATGAAGAGGGAGCTACAGATCAGAGGAAAAGCTTATTCCGCACAAGGTGTAAATGCACGGGTAAGATTTGCAACATTATCATTGACAACGGTAGCACAGATAACCTAGTTTCAGAGGGAATGGTTACAAAGCTACAACTGGAGAGAAAGAAACACCCGCATCCATATCGGATCGCGTGGTTGCAAAAAGACCATAAGGTTTTGGTCAATGAATAGTGCCTGGTAAAATTCAGTATTGGAAATTACCGTGATGAGGTTCTATGCGACATTCTACCCATGGATGCGTGCCATTTGCTATTGGGAAGGCCATGGCAGTTTGACAGGTGTGCGGTTCATGATGGCCGAGCCAACACCTATTCCATGACCAAGAATGGAATGCGTCATAAGTTGAAACCCCTGAAGGAGGTGGAAGAAAAGGTATGTGGCAATGCAAGAATTTGCTTGGTTGACGGAAGAAAATTTTTAGATGATTTAAAGCATGAACATATGTGTTATGCATTAATTCCTAGAGTCAGGGATACAGAATGCAAAGATGCCCCAATAGAAGTCCAAGATCTATTGAAGGAATTTCCAGATATCATATCTGATAATGTGCCTGAGGGTTTACCCCCAATAAGAAAAATCAGTCACCATATTGATTTGGTGCCAGGGTCAAGCTTGCCCAATAAGGTTGCACATAGAATGACACCTGTAGAAACTGAAGAACTAAACGAGCAGGTCCAGGAGTTGCTGGAGAAGGGATTGATTAGGGAGAGTCTTAGCCCATGTGCAGTACCTACAGTACTAGCACCCAAGAAGGATGGAGAGTGGAGAATGTGCACAGACTCTCGGGCAATTAACAAGATCACTATAAAATACAGATTCCCATTGCCAAGGATGGATGATATAATGGACTGTTTGAGTGGAGCCAAGTACTTCACCAAAATTGACCTCAAAAGTGGTTACCATCGGATCCGTATCCGAGAAGGAGATGAGTGGAAGACAACCTTCAAGACAAGAGAGGGCTTGTATGAGTGGTTGGTCATGCCATTTGGGCTGTCCAATGCACCAAGTAACTTCATGCGGTCGATGAATGAGGTATTGAAAGAGTTTTTAGGAAAATTTGTCATTGTTTATTTAGATGATATATTAATATTCAGCAGAACCCTGGAGGAACACCTGATGCACATCAGGAGGGTTTTTGAAAAGTTGCGGGAGGAGCAATTATTAATAAATCTGAAAAAGTGTAATTTTGTCAAGAAAGAGTTAGTATACCTGGGATTTGTAATCTCAGTAGAAGGTCTGAAAATGGACCCAGAGAAGGTGAGAGCTATCATCGAATGGCCTACCCCAAGAAGCACAACAGAGGTAAGATCATTTCATGGTCTAGCCAGCTTTTACAGAAAGTTCATAAGAAACTTCAGCAGCATTTGTGCACCCCTCACAGAAACAATGAGAGGGGATAAGAAAGAATTCAAGTGGACCTTAGGGGCTGAGAGGAGCTTTGATGCATTAAAGAAAAAGGTCATAGAACAGCCTGTTTTGGCACTTCCAGACTTTAACAAAGTATTTTAGGTCGACTGTGATGCCAGTGGCAGTGCAATAGGGGCTATACTGAGCCAAGAAGGCAGACTTGTTGCTTATTTTAGTGAAAAGCTCAATGATGCTCGAAAAAAGTATTCAGTTTATGACCAAGAATTTTATGCTATAGTTCAAGCTCTAAAGAAGTGGAGGCATTATTTGTTGCCAAAAGAGTTTGTTCTATTTACGGATCATCAGGCATTGCAGTACATCAACAGCCAAACAAAACTGAATCAGAGGCACATGAAGTGGGTTGAGTTTCTCCAAAGCTATACCTTTGTGTTAAAGCACAGAAGCGGGAAATCAAATAGAGTTGCAGATGCCTTAAGTAGAAGGCAGAATCTGCTGATTGAAATGACAATGGAGGTGGTAGGATTCGAAGAACTGAAGGGTCTTTATCCTGAAGATCCTGATTTTGCAGAAGCCTAGACGGCTTGCTTGGCACCTGTTACTGTGGACAGGACAAAATGGTTAGATTTCCTAATCCAAGACGGAATGCTGTTCAAGGGAAGTAAATTATGCATTCCAAGGAGTTCCATGCGGGAGAACTTAATCAAGGAAAAGCACAATGGAGGACTAGCTGGGCATTTTGGTCGGGATAAGACCATTGCCCTGGTGAATGAAAATTACTACTGGCCGCAACTTCAGCAAGATGTGAAAAAGTTTGTGCAAGGTTGCAGAATATGCCAGATGGCAAAAGGCATAAGGCAAAACACAGGATTATACCAGCCGTTACCTGTACCTGAGAGGCCATGGGAGGACATAAGCATGGATTTTATTCTTGGATTGCCCAGAACACAGAGGGGAAATGACTCTGTATTTGTGGTGGTTGACAGGTTCTCCAAGATGGCACATTTTATTCCCTACCAGAAAACAAGTGATGCAGTTCACATTGCAGGGTTATTTTTCAAGGAAGTGGTACGACTTCACGGTCTACCAAGAAGCATAGTTTCTGACAGAGATACAAAGTTTGTTGGGTATTTTTGGAGAACATTGTGGAAGAAGCTGAAGACAGATCTAAAGTTTAGTTCTGCATACCACCCACAAACTGATGGACAAACAGAGGTGGTAAATAGAAGTCTGGGTAATTTATTAAGATGCTTGATAGTAGATAAACCCAAGGGATGGGATTTAGTTTTGTCGTAGGCGGAATTTGCATACAACAATTTTGTCAATAAGAGTACAAACAAATCTCCATTCCAAATCATATATGGAAACAATCCAAGAAACGTTTCTGAGCTGAGAAAATTAGATAAAGGAGAAAAGTGCAGTGCAGAGGTTGAGGAATTCGTGAAACAGATGAAAAGCCTGCATGAAGAAGTGAAGAAACAAATCACAAAAATGAATACTCAGTATAAAGCAAGAGCAGACCAAAAGCGGCGGTTCAAAGAGTTCGAAGTGGGGGATGAAGTCATGGTCCATCTCAGAAAAGAAATATTTCCAGCCAAAACGTATAACAAGTTGAAGATGAAGAAATTTGGGCCATGCAGAATACTGGAAAAATGGGATTCAGGCAATGCATATGAAGTGGAATTGCCAAGTGGGCTTGAAATTTCACCTATTTTTAACATATCTGATTTAGTGGAATACCATGAAGGAGATAGTACAGAGGCACCAAGCACAGAATTGTGGAGCATTCCAGCGTCTAACCCAACCAAAGACGAGATCGAGGAAATATTAGATACTCGTGAAGGCAGAAGCACAAGGAACAAACAATATTCTGAGTATTTGATCAAGTGGAAGGGCAGACCTGTAGAAGATGCAACTTGGTTGTCAAAAATAGAGGTTGACCGCCTGGGTCTTCCTCCCAAAGATCAGAAGTGAGGATCACTTCTCGATCCACCCTGGGTGTCTGATGCAGGAGCATCCGAGGGCAGCAAAGCAATCGAGCATCAACCAAACTTTTGTTGTTATTTCTTTTCTTTCTAAGTGTTGCAAATGTATTTTTTTCCTAAGTGTTGCAAATGTCACGAAATCACGACACAAGGCAGAGAAAACAAGGCCGAAAGACACAAGGTCACGAAATCGTGACATGTCACGAAATCGTGGCCTAAGCAGGGGAACAAAGGCACGGAGGAACAAAGGTCACGAAATCATGGCCTAAGCAGGGGAACAAAGGCACGAAGGAACAAAGGTCACGAAATCGTGACATGTCACGATTTCGTGACATGTCGCGAAATCACGGCCTAAGCAGGGAAACAAAGGCGCGGAGGAACAAAGGTCACGAAATCGTGACATGTCACGATTTCGCGACCAAAACGGGAAAACGGAGGCCGATAGGAGAAACGACGCGATATCGCGACATGTCGCGATATCGCGGCCAAAATGGAGAGAGAAGGCGCAGAAAGGAAATGGTCGCGATATCGCGACATGTCGCGATATCGTGACCAAACAGAAAAACACGCACTCCAGCTTTCATAAAGACATCCCTTCGTGCGCGGCAAGTTAGCGGCAGTGAAGCAGCAGTTCCAAAGAAGGATTTCAACGGGCATGTTGGCCACTCGCGTAGGATATCTGGAAGACGCGTTTAAAGCAACTAACAACAAGCAGCAGATCAAGAAGAAGATTCCGTTGGATATGGCAGCCAGTCATGCACCTCACCTAGAGTCTCATCAATGCAACTTTCCAGAATTGTTCCAGGTGGCAATTGTAGATCGTGGGAAGTTTGAAAGCACAGAGGATCGGGACCTCAATAAAAACCCATGGATTGTAATGAGAGGGGGTTGGCAAATGGCAGTTTGGCTGTATATTCTTGTAAAATTCTTTCGAAGTATTGAATTAGAAATTGTTGTCTCTTGTTTCTCTGGTTTTTTGTCTTGTGCAAGATTAGTTCTCCACCAATTAGACTGAATAATAAGGAGGAATACTGTAAAATTCTAGCTGGCAGGCCATGGTTTCTGGGCCACAAAAGTTTATTCCTTAGGAAGTGGGACATGGATTTCAGTCCTGATACCCAAAACATCAACATTTCCCCAATATGGGTTAGGCTCTTGAATCTTCCCCTCTTTGTCTAGCATGAAAATGTCATAATGGGTATTGCGCACTCCATTGGGGAGTTGGTCACCATTGACCCACCCACCCGAGCTCGAACAAGGTTTGTCCAAGCCCATTTTTGTGTTCTGGAAGATTTGGAGGTGGAACTCCCAAATTTCATCACTCTTCGGTTTGGAGGTACCTTTCTTCATAAACAAGCTATTGTCTATGAAAATAGACCAGATTTCTACCCCTAGTGTCGGTCCCAAGGGCACCTCCAATCCTAGTGTCCTCTTCAAAAATTGGGTAAGCAGAAGCATGAAAATGGTAACCCCCTAGAGCATGGGGAAGGTCAGGTGAAGCAGTCAAATCTTCTAGATGCGAAGGGTCATGAATCTCTAGGCCCCTCTAGAGTCTGCATCAGACTCTCACAGCTTGAAGAGAATCCCACTCTCCAATCAAACCCCGAGCAACTTGAGGCTGACAATTAGCAAGGAGCAGAGCCCCACTTGGAAAGTGAATCACAGGAAGAGAAGGAATGGACCCCATCCTAAATTGTGACTCAGACTATTTCTCTGCCCCAAGATATGGGTCATCCTGATTTTAGCCAGTCGTAGATGATGCTAGAATATTACCTCGTAGGAAGGAGGGGTGAACAATCCAGTAACATTAGCCCCAAAAACACGAGGAGCCAAAAGAAAAGTGTGGATTTTGGTAGTGAGAGGAATCATGGCTGTCCTCCTAACAAAGACAAGTGGGACAAAGAGACAACAAATGACATTGCAAATGGAACCCAGTGTTTGTTGGTTCTGGATGACTGTGGCGCTCAGATGGATGAAGCGCATGCATCAAAACCTCCCCCTCAACAAGGAAGGGGAGGCAAGAAAAACCTCAAATTGTCCAGATGAAAGTCCTCTCATGGAATGTGAGAGGACTGAATGGTCCAGCCAAATGAAGGTTAGTGGTTGATCTCCGTAGGAGGACTAATCCTTCCATACTTATTTTGCAAGAGACCAAGGTCGATGCTATCTTCTCTGATAAAGTTGTGAAGGCCATTTGGGCCAAGGCAAATTTTTTGTCTAGCCCTACAGTGGGAACAACGGGAGGACTCATGGTTCTGTGGGACCCTTTGAGGTTTGAGGGAAGCCTGCTATTAACTTCCAATAGAATCATCAATGTACTGTTCCAGTCCAAAACCACCAATTTTTCCTGGATTCTGTCCAACGTTTATGATTCAAATTTTGCCACAGAGAGAGTAGAAATGTGGAAAGCTATATATTATATGAGGGAGAATTTTAGTAATTTTCCTTGGGTTTTAGGGGGTGACTTCAATTGTCCCCTTCATCCTTTGAAAAAAAAATGAGGATCCGACCACTTTAGTCGTAGCTTGGAGGACTTCAGGGATTTTGTCTCTACTAATGGCTTGCTCAACATCAAACTCAAAGGGGCTTCCTTCACTTGGAGTAATAGAAGGATTGGGAGTGATTTGATTCAATTCAAGCTCGACAGATTTTTTATGTCCTAAGAAGCCATTCCTATCCTTGGCGAGGCTATCCTTTCGGCTCTTCCAAGGATTGGGTCTGACCATAACCCTATTTTCTTGGAGGCAAATGATGGGCCTATTTTTAAAACCCCCTTTAGATTTGAATCCATGTGGATCTCTCACAAGGACTTCAAAGGTTTGGTTTCAGTGTGGTGGCAATTGAAGGTGGAAGGAAATGCTCCTAAGAGGGTGGCTCTAAAGCTCAAAATGGTCAAAGAAAAGCTGAAAGTTTGGAATAAAGAGGTTTTCAATAACATTTTTGAGTCCAAAAAATCCATCTCTGAGAACTTGAAGGTTTTGGAGGATAGGATGGAACTCGAAGGTTACACTGAGGGTCTTAGGGAGGAAGAGTAGAGTCTTTTGGTGGACTTTCATTCTATTCTCGCTAGGGAGGAAACATTCTGTTACCAAAAATCTCATGACCTTTGGTTGAAGAATGGAGACATCAACACGAGGTTTTTCCATGCATCTACTATGAGGTACAGAGGGGCAAACAAGATCAGATAATTGGCTTGTAAGTATGGACACATTACCAGGGAGATAGAGGAAATCAGGAGCGAAGCGGTTGAATTTTTTTAGGATTTGCTTGGCACTCCTCCGGACAACAACCTTCAGGTCCAGAAATATCTGCTCGCCAATTTTTTTACTAAAGTCCCCCATGAGGTAAGCATTAAGCCTTTGGAACCTTTTTCCTCATCCGAGATTAAGGAAGCATTATTCTCCATGCAACCATATAAGGCCCCTGGCCCCGATGGTTTCCCCCCTGATTCTTCCAAGTCATGTGGGAGGTCGTGGGTTCGGATGTGTGCGATGCTATTTGGGTTATTCAAGCTTCCAGATCCATCCACCCGAAACTCAATTCCACATTTCTTGCCCTCATTCCTAAGTCTCCTACCTGCAAAAGTTTCTTTGACTATTGGCCCATCATCCTGTGCAATGTTTTTTACAAGATTCTTACCAAGTCTATAGCCAATAGACTCAAAACAGTCCTCCCCATCCTGATTGATCCTTGTCAGGGAAGCACTGTTAAAGGCAAAAACATTATTGATGGTGTCATCACTGTCCATGAGACCCTTCATTCCACTTACCACTCCAAGAATGTTGTTCTTTTTCTTAAGCTCGACATGAACAAAGCCTTTGATCGGGTTGATCAAAATTTTTTGTGTGTAGTCCTCCTCAAGTTTGGCTTTCATCCCCATTGGATTGACCTTGTCTACAGTTGTATATCCACTCCCTTTTTTTTGTCCTAGTCAATGGGTCCCCAGCTAGGTATTTCCAAAGCACCAGAGGCCTTAGACAGGGCGATCCTTTATCCCCCATCCTTTTCATTCTTCTGGCAAAGGTTCTGAGTTGGTCCATGAAAGAGGCTCTTTGTCAGAACAAGATTTCTAGAATTTTGTAGACTTCTAGAGTTGATCTTGTCTCTCATCAACATTTTGTGGATGACACCCTCATATCCACTGGGGCATTCATTGCCCAAGCCAAATCGCTCAAGCGGATCCTATCCCGTTATGAGAAAGCTATAGGGCAAAATGTTAATTACATCAAGAGCAAAATCTATTTTATTAACACTCCCCTATGCAGGCAACTTTAGATTGCTAAAATTCTTGAATGCACTATTGATTCCTTGCCTATGTCCTATCTGGGGTTGCCTCTATATTATAGCGGGTGAGTGAGTGGGGATATGTGGAACATGAATCTTGAGAGCTTTCACAAGAAACTCGAAACTTGGAAGGGCAAACTCCTATCGCAAGCCGGAAAAGCCACCCTTACCAAAGCTTGTCTTCAGGGGATCCCGACCTACTTCATGTCGGTGTTCATGCTTCCGGTTGCAGTTCACTCCAAAATTGAGAAGATTCAGAGGACCTTTCTATGGTCTAGCAGCGAAGAGAAATCTATACCCCCCCTTGTTGCCTGGGACAAGGTGTATTTGAGGATAGACCAAGGCTATATGGGGTTGAGAAGATCAAGACTTATGAATTTGGCTTTGATAGTGAAGCATGCTTGGAGGATTCTATCTAGAAACTCGATGGAGTGGGTTAAGCTGGTTAAAAAGAAGTATCTTGGCCCCATTTCCTTCTTGGATGCTGAGACCTCCTCCGTGGCATCGACCTTTTGGAAATCTATGCTCCAAACCCGACATTTGATCAGCCTGGGAGCCCGCTGGATTTTGGGTGATGGCAACCTCATTTTATTTTGGAAGGATAGGTGGGTGACTGAAGAAGCCCTTGGGTCGAGGGTGGATCTCATTGGGCTGAGAGGTTTGACTGACCCTAACTCCCAACTCAGGGTGGCAGAGTTCATAGATCGGAGCACCCGTTTTCCTCGATGGAAGATTCTAGTTGTGGAGGGGTTTAATAATGAGGTTACCTTTATTGCAAATATCCTCCAGTCAGTTTTAATTCCTTCTTCCAGGAGGAATGATAGAATCATCTGGAGTGGTACGGAGGATGGGATTTTTTTTGTTAAATCAGCTTATGAGTTTCTTACCACCAAGACTACTCTAGACTATAGGTGGAATACTGTGTGGAGGAAAGGAGTCGTCCCTAAAATCAACTTCTTTGTGTGGATTGCTTTCCACAACAAAGCCTTAACAATTGACAACCTTCACAAGAGAGGTTTTGCCTTCCCCAATAGGTGTTACTTGTGTCTTGCAGATTGCGAGACGAGGGATCATTTATTCTTGCATTGCCCGTTTTCCCACTTTGTTCTTAGTATTGTCCTATCCTCCTTCCAAATCCTATGGTGCTCTCCCCGTTCCCTCAGAGATGCTTTCCACAAATGGCCTAATCCTTTCAAGAATCCCAAACTTTGCTTCCTCCTCGAGACCTCCTTCCATCATTCAATTTGGTAAATTTGGTTAGAGAGGAATGCCAGAATATTTGGTAGAGCTCCTAGAGGGCCCCCTTCTGTTGCTCAAAGGAAATTTTTCTATGCCATTGAGAATTCTATTGCTATTCCCAGTCCTCGTCCCTACCTTTCGAGCAAAGAAGCGATTCTAAAAATGATGAATCTCTAGCCATTTTTGGAGGTTGTTAAAGGGCCCTGTCGAAGGAATATTGTTTGGACCAAACCCCCCATGGGGTGGATTAAATTAAACTTTGATGGAGCGGCTAAGGGGAATCCTGGGCCCGCTGGTGCTGGGGTGTTGTCAGATATCATGATGGGAATCTTGTGATGGCCTATTGTGAAGATTTGGGCTCCCAAAAAAATCACTATGTCGAAGCTCGAGGCACTCTGAAAGGTATTCGGATACTCTCTAAGGATCCTTAGCCTCTTATTATTGAGGGTGACTCACTCAACATCATGAATTACCTTCTTGGCACCAAAAATCCATCTTGGAAAGTCTACAACATCATCCTCGAGGCAAGAACACTTCTCTCCTATCATGGTAGGTGGAAAGCAAATCATACTTTGAGAGAAGGTAATCGCGTGGCTAACCACATGGCCAACAAAGGGCTCATGACCACGTGTCCGATCATGTGGCGGTCTCGCTTCCCATCCAAGGTGGAAAGGTTTGCTAGAGCAGACATCCATTCATGAAGCTTTCCTTACACAATTTTTGGAAAGCCCCCTTCGACGAGTTTTGGTGTGGCGTGGTAATTTTGTCTACTTAGCTGTCCATGGTGTCTTTTCTGTTTTGCTTTCCTCATTTCATTTCTTCGGGCTCTACTTGGTGTTCCTTCGGTTTTGTCCTGTTTCTTTTTCGTTGGGTTTCCAGGCCTAAAATCCCTTTTTATAGTTTCCAAGTCTTTAGCATTAGGATGGCTTTACTTGCAATTAGGCTTATTGTTATAGCCAAGAGGTATGATGCATCATTAGAAATATGGCTAATTTTGTACATAAGGTTTTGGGATCCTCTATAAAAACCCACTATTAATATATTAAAATAATTACCAAAAAAAAATTAACTAGGTTGAAAAAATCACAAAATAATCCCAACTAAAGTTCATGGAAATTATGGAGGCTTTCAATAAATGCATGGAGGATAATGTAAATCATCAAGTTCCTAAAGGAATTTATGGATAGTATGAAGTCTAGTGCTAAGGTGATTAAGGATAAAATATGCAAGCATAGCTAAGTCACCCAAGATATTTTGGTAGAGAATTTTATGATGTTGTAGTGGATATGAAGAATAGAATGATGTTTGAATGTTCATGTATGGACATAATTAAAATACTTTATTAGTGGGTAGGCATCCACATGAAACCCATGGGCTAGTACCCCACTCATAAGATTCCATAATTTTTTGAAACCCCTACAAAAATACCAACTTAAACCATTGCAAGGTTAGATAACCTCCTTTATCATAAAATATTAAGTGGATTTTTTGTAGGGGATTTATGTTAGTTGATTTCATGCATGTGTTAGCACCATAAGAAAGCATTGCCTAATTTTGCAAGAACAAGTGATATTTACTATACATAATGGAATATTAGTTGATTCCAAAAGATTATTTTTAGTGGGTATAATTTTTTGTAAGCACCCTATCATTGTTGTATTATGCCATAGAGGCTAATTACATGATAAAAAGAGACAAATATTTATTTATATAGAAATAAAATAATAACAATATAATGTCTAATTGGGCATATGTTTGCTTATTTGTGTGTATATATACTTATTTTGTATTAAATATATAGATTTTGATTAAATTAGCTTACAATAATATTTATCAGGGCTCTAATGAATTTATATATAATATTGAGGACTTGGATGATAGATGGAAATATTACTTTATTGCATTTTTAAATTTGAAATATATTTTATACATGGTTGATCAACTTCTAGGAGGAAGTTCTTATAAGGGCAAGGGGATGTAGTTCCCTCCACCTTGATCCCTTGATAAATTTATATTTATAAATGAATATTAGGCCAATTTATATAGTAATAATGTATGGTTTGAATTAATAGACAAGTGAATAATAAAGTATGCAATATTATGTATCTTGATTAATGATATTTTGATGGATTGTATGTAATGATCCTTGTCATGTTGTCATAATGAATGACATCTTTAGATTACATTTTATTATGATAATTTCATTGAATATTATATTACGATATGGAAGAGCAAGTGTTCTTGTGACTATAAGAGTTGAAGGCCATAATTAATACAAGATAAATCAATTGAAAAACATATATAGCTTCTATATTACCAACATCCCATCCTCTTAATGGTAACCATAATGTGATGTAAAATAACCCCATGTTGTAAGTCAAGTTTAATGTATCAAAACACACCTTTTAATTGTAAGGAGAGGATAACCCTAAAATAATTGATATGGATAATTAAAAAAATTATTAAATAATGGGGTCATTATATTATATTGGGAGAATTAAAATGAGAACTAATACATTAAAATATAGAATCTTGGGATTAATAAATTAGATGAATCCTCACTTTCATTTACTTCTACCAAATGTCTAAAGTTCATTTTGTATGTTTGTGATTTGAGAAAGCATGATTCCTCTAAATATGGACATAGTCCCTAGATCTAGATATGGCCATAGAAGGTGGGACAACTTTGTAAAGGGATGAAAACCCTAGAATTATAAATGGATGGAGGAAGCATAATTTCTATAAATATGGAAGTGGTTTTTATATGATTATCAAATTATAAGGATGAAAACATTTGATATAGTATGTGTTTTGTATGCTCATGTTACAACTACACTGTAATATTTATATGCTTTTATTAATATATTCTATGTTTTTTGTTCTTATGATGATGCACTAGGGTCTATAGGTGAATGCTTGTTCACCTAGTGAGGCAGTAATTCATAGGCACCAACTCCACTATGTGGGTGTTTAACCTATGGGTGTTTATGCTTATTAATGTCTATGTGGCTATGTTGTTCCTCATGTGTTCTCAATGAGGTATTATGTCTTAATAATACTATATTCTAGTTTGACATGGTGGTAATTAAAAGCCTTATATTATCTTGTTTTTGTTTTACTTATGGGGCTTGTAGGGAAATAGAGTGGTAAATAATTTTCTTAATTATGGTTTATCCCATATGGTTATGGTTATGCAAGGCATCAAATGTTCATTACACTCTAGACATAAATGGTGTCAATCATGTTGCTATGGTCATAATGGCATCAAATAATACTTGAAGAAGCATAGATGGTGCCAAGCAATATTGCTAGATAATAAATGATTGATAAAGCCTTATAGAGGTAGTGATGACTTTGTTGATGATTGTGTTTATACTTGTACAATTTCTTTAAATATAAGACTTTTCCAATGAAGGTATTGTATATCTATCCAATTATGAATATGTAGGTTTATACATACTCCAATGGATAAATAATAAATTATAATTGGCTTATGTTATACATTTATGATATTGATAGTTGGTTTAATACAATGAGATGGAATATAAGTATCCTATTAGTAGAAGTGTCTTTTTATGAATGATATTTGAATAACTAGTGTTAATTATATATAATCAGTTATTCTTCATAAGCCTAATCTTAGATATGGAGTGAATGATATTTATAACAAAAAAAATCTTAGGAATTCTATAATTGTGGTTATTGAAGTAAGGTTATTAAGAGTTAAAATAATGGTATGGTTATAGATAGCATAACTAGAGTTTCTTTTTTTCCACCGAAGTTATGCACTCAGCATTGTCAAGGGTGGATGAATCATGCATACTGACCACCCATCATATTTCCTCCTAAAGGCTATAGTGAAAGGTTGAGACCACCACTACTAGATTCAAATGATAGAAATAGATGATAAGTCCTAATAACTCCATACATTAATCCTTAATTGATCATATTTTCTTATTTTGAATCAAGTGGTCTATATATAAAGTAGAATACCCCTTTTAAAACTTATAAAGGAATAACACTTTTTACTCTAAAAAAAAAATAGAGTGTTTTGTTGTAACAACCCTACAATCTAATCCAATTTTTTTCTAAGGTTCAAGTTTAACCAAGATAATCCAAATAAATTCCATAGAAGCTTCTACCACATTTCAAGTTCCAAATGTTGTAGCATCCCTCGGGTGGACAGGAGTGGCCAAAATCCCACAATAATTTTGGGGTTTACCTTGTACATGTCCCATATAGCTTAAAGGACACCTTTGAGTGGTCACCCCATTTCATCTCTTTTTGAAGGACATTTTTACCATAGCGTGTGGGTTAACCCTATCTCGTTCGTTTGAGAAAAGGGATGTCAAATCCCTTACTAGTGTCAATCATTCCTTACTAGTACTTAGGTGTAAGCTTCCTATAGTTTTACACACACTTCATTTAGTATAAAACTATTATGCACCATTAAACTATCATCTAGATAGCTTAATGGAGGTGACTATCACCCATGTGGCATCTCCCATAGGGTCGTCCATTAGTCAATTAGGGTTTCCAATGACTACCACACCAAATGACATCCCCCATAGGAATTCTTCCACAATCGTTCGGGTTCCTATGACTATCATTTGCATGACATCTCCCACATGGGTATCTCACTATCTATTGGATAATCCATCACAAAAAATTTAGTTACAATGGAATTCTAAGCTTACCATATTTTAGAGCATACTTTAGTGATCTATTACTAAAGTACCCATTGTAACCCTAAGGGATTGTCACATCACATATCCCTTATTTCTAATCCTAACCTTAGTGGTATATATAGATTGGCATTCTATGGACAAATCCTCTTAAGGAAGAATACCCAAACCCTAAGGTGAATCTAAGAAATAACTTTATCCCTTTTATTTCATTCATTTTAAATTTAAAAGCCACAATTGCATAATCTATATTCTATTGCAAGAGATAAAGGAAATCTAATCATCTATATTTCTTTACAATGTTACTTTCCATAAAAATCATAATAAAATAAACAAATCCATTTCTTCTTCATATACAATTCATAGCAATAGATCTATAAATGCTTAATATAATTCCATAACAAGTTCTACAAAAGATACACAAGTGACATGTCATGTATCCTGGGAAACCCTTTTGGGAAAACCCAGCCTTAAAATATTCAAAAGAGAATCCATTATTCCTTTTACCACAATTTCAATCTATTGCATAAGAATATCCACAATTCTTATGTACTTTCATTACAAGAATTTGTAAATTCCTTTTTACAAAAGCAAGGGAACCCCATAATTCCCTCTCATTAAACCCCATTCATTCATCAATCCACTAATACTCAAGAGTCCTCTCCTTGAGTAATTTCTTACAAAAGAGTAATTGTGGAACCCCCATAAGTTCCTTTCTATTTACTAGGCCCCACACCCAATTCCCTCATTCATTTACATAATACAAAAATATTTATCTTTTCATAAAAATAATACTAAATCCACATTTATATATACATTTTAAAATCTCAAATGGTTCATGATTCCATTCAGTAAATCAAAACCTAGTTATTCATTTTCTAATAATGAATTAGTTCTTTTTGCAAAGTCTACAAAACATCACTAATCTTTCTCAAAAACCATAATATAATCTTACAAAATAAAGTTACATATTTTTAATCATCTAAGGCTATCATAACTTTAGAAGCATTCCAATAATTTAATTCAATAATCTCATTTTTTTTGGTAGATAAGATACTATAGCATTAATACTGGGTTTAACAGGTTTACCCAAAACCTTTTACAAAAATCAGCCAAGGGTTGTTGATGAACATGTCCTTACTAAGGATCCTATATATGTAAATTCTACATGCCGCCAAAGCCATTACATCCGGTAAGGCACATAGCCTGTTATCAAAAAGAAACTTCTCATACAACATTTTGGGTATACCCCGAGAAAACACACCTGCATAATAATTACAAAAAAATAAACAGACACAGATCCCTTCCTTGAAATAGTGGAGAAACAAAAATTTGCAGACACACATAGCAG
The DNA here is from genome assembly GCA_028583015.1 of Wollemia nobilis. Taxonomy (NCBI): domain Eukaryota; kingdom Viridiplantae; phylum Streptophyta; class Pinopsida; order Araucariales; family Araucariaceae; genus Wollemia; species Wollemia nobilis. The sequence goes on along the minus strand of JAQPPZ010001424.1, from coordinate 4,677,227 downwards.
AGTACTAAAAAAACTCCCACAAGCTTTGTATTGATAGTTACTCTTAATAATTCTTTGGTAATTGCTTTCTTCCATATATGACATGCTTTGGGACCACATACCGTCTTGGCCAATCAGCCTTGGAGAAGTGAACCTACTGGCTAGATTTATGGCGGTGGCTATCTGGTGGTCCATGTGGCTCTGGTTCAAATTCTTATATTGTCGTTTCTTTCTTGCCCAGTGATTATAAACCAACTTAAAATTACTAAGATGAATAGGAGCCATGTTATCTGATATGTGATTGTCCCCATTAGTATTTGTGGTATTTCCAAGTAGCATCCACCAAGACTACCAGCTCGGATAATTTTTATTGTGAGTCCATTTCAAAAAAGAGACAGGAATACTCATAGCCTTCAAACTTATAGTTCCTTCCCTGTTGGTAAATTTGACTATCATTCTTGGGATTCTTATTGAATAAGCTCCTCTACTTCACTAGAGACACCATGTTCCCATTTGAAAAGCCTATCACCATTGACACCCAAATTGGCCAGCTTATCAGCAACTTTGTTAGCTTCCCAAAAGACATGTTGGTATTTCTGTCCTGTCTTCCCTAGAAAAGGATCCTAGCCTCTTCAACAATTATTTTAATCCTCCAAGGAGGTGTTTTCCAATTATTGATGAGATTTATAACATGCATAGAGTCTCCTTCTACGATCAAATTGCCTTCTAAGTCTTGAGTCATTTGAAGGCCTCTCCACATAGCTCTAGCTTCAACTTCATTGTTCCCAAATATTTGGAAAATACAAGCATCATATTCCCATTATGATCTCGCACAATGCCACTAGTGCCTACTCTACTAGGATTGTACTTAGCTGCTCCATCAAAATTAATCTTAAACCAACCCGTAGGAGGTGGGGACCACTTAACATTGGCACTGGGATTGACTACCCTAGGCACAAACTCATCTAACAAGGTTAAGCTTAAATATTATGCAATCGTGGTCTCTTGTAGATGAGGTTTACGACTATCAAAAGGGATAAGATTCACATTCTCATTGGCAAAGGATAGGATCCTGGCAATGATAGTTTGATGATCATGGATAGACTCATTAAAGACTCTATGGTTTCTTTCTAACCACACCTGCCAAATATAGTGATTGAGAAAAATTTTCCACATGTATCTAAGTCTTTGGATTGAAAAGGGGCAAGAACACTAGACTAACAAATAAAGTATGGTGGCTGTTTTAACCCAGGAAATATTGAAGGTCTGAAAAACCCCACTTAGGATAGTCAAGGAAAAAGGGCACTCAAGGAAAATGTGATAAATGGTCTCCCAATTAGACCTACATAGATAACATCGATTAGTGATACAAATACATTTACACATCATATTATCAATGGTTAGAATTCTTTCTTGGATAACCAGCCATGAAAAGACTGCAATTTTTGGAATTAATTTTCTATCCAAACTAAGTCCTTTTGGAGGACAAAATCCTCGTCATCAAGCAGAAGCTTGTAAGCTGATTTAATAGTGAACTACCCATTTTTCGTAGGAGCCTAGGTCACTTGATCTTCCTTGGGTCTCATGGGGATAAACTATTGCTCGAGAATGTTACAAAGATCATTTGATTTTGCTTGAAATCCCTGAATCCTTATTTTTTTCCACTTCATTCTACCTTTGTCCTCAACCATATAATCAAAGACTTTTTTGCCAATGAGTTCTTCCATGATATCTATGATTCGGGCTAAGTTAGGATATTGTGTTAGTGGTTCATCCTTAGCCCACCTATCATTATAGTAATTTATCCTCTCACCATTACCTAAAACCCATATTAAACATTTTTTGATGATTTCCTTACAATTGAGAATTGCTTTCCAAAAATCAGAACCTCTGATTGGAACTGAGTCACTTAGAAATTCCATATTTTGAAGATAATTTCATTTGATGATAGTTGTCCATTCATTTTCTTCACCAAAAATGAGGCATCATGTCTTCTTAGCTAGTAAAGCTAAATTCATATGAGCAATTCTCCTCAGACCTAAGCCCCTATTTTCCTTGGGTCTGCACACTTTGGTCCATCCTACAAGGTGTATCCTTTTTTTCTCCTCTGATCTAGTCCATAAAAATTCTTATTGGAGTTTCTCAATTTTCTGGAAAACCTTCACAAGGGATTTGAAAACGGAGAGGAAATATATTGGAATGCTCTGAAGAGAGGCCTTAGTGAGGGTCAACTTTCTTGCTTGAGATAGAAGATGACCTTTCCATCCAACAAGTTTTTTTTGAATTCTTTCAATAACCCTATCCCACATTGACTCTCTCGGAGAACCAATGAAAATAGGGAGACCAAGATACGAAGTGGGGAGGTTTGCTATATCACACCCTAATTTTTTTGTAATCCTTCCTTACCTTTGAATGGGGGTGTTCAAGAAATATAACTTGCTTTTACTGAAATTAACTTTTTGACCAGCAACATCCTCATAGAGTTGTAGGATGTATTTAATTCTTTTGGCCTCAACCACTGATGCCTTAGTCAATAGAAGGGTATCATCAACGAATTATTGGTGAGAAACAACCCTAGTGAGAGATGTTGCCTTGATTCCTGATATTAGCCTTGAACTACAAGCATTTTTGATGGTTTTGCCTAAATCTTCTGCCACAATGATGAATAACATGGGGCTGATAGGGTCCCCCTGCTGAATTTCTCTATGACTTTGAAAGTAACCAGCAGTTCCAAAGAAAAGATGAACATTTATATATTTTAGAAGGACCAACTATTTTTTTCTATTCTTTCATAGAATGAGCATGATTCATAATAATTATTTCATTTCATTCTTAAATAAAATGAGATTAATCCACATTTTACCCCCTTTAATATAAACCACATATAATAAATTAATCCATTTCAATCTTAAATGAATTAAATATTATTTCATGGGAATTCTTAATTAGATTAATCACATAATACATTCTAATTCAATTCAATCATAATATGTATTAATCTAATGTTTGAGCAACATTAATTCATAACTCTCAATCTTCTCTAATTAATCCTTAAGAATTCCTTAGAATAGCAAACATAATTAAATGAATGTTGCATAACTCTACAACTCTTTCCTGTAACTTGAAATCATTAAAAGTGCCCTTATCTTCATTATATATATATTTCATTTGAATTTATAAACAACTCTAATATAAACCAAATGAAAACTATAAGGTAACTTTTGTAGGAATATAAATCCCATCCAACATATTTCTTTAGACATCCAAAATATTTACCCATTCAAACATACTTCACAAAGGAACATGTGGGCCTCCCTTTTAATATACTATGCAAGGCTTTAATGGTAATGTTTAATACATTATAAAACTTCTAAGGTTGATCCTCATGTTATCTATCAACGAGCACATGCCCAAGATGTTAGAACGGGATAAAAATGATGATATAGGAGACCCATCTATCCAAAATTCAAATGCACACATGATTCATACGTTTAGGCCAAACAGTAGCACCCACCTAAGGTTTACGTTGATAAAAAAATCAAATGATTTTTTTAAATTAAACATAAGGTTTTTGTTGTCCTTTTTGCATAGAATAAATAGTGTTTTTCTACATCAAATCAAGCCAATGAACATAGTACCATTGCTATCGAACATATTCTACTAGTTGGACATGCATTTCTAGGCATGGGTAAGGTAGACTTAGTTTAAAAGACAAAAAATTGATGGAGTTCTACTATGCTCAAACCTGAAGAGTTATTTGTTTTTAAAACCAAACATCTTAGTCCATCTATATCATATATGGTTTTTTAAAGCAATAGCATTCTATATCCCTTAGATAGGTGGATATATCTCAAACAACAGTCAAATGGCAAACTATAAATCCTTAAGCTATATTGAACTTTCATGAAATAGAGTTTTCATTTAGAGATGAGACATGCATAGAGTACCTTATTGTGGAGTTATTCAATTGGGAAACAAGTCCAATGCACATCAATGGTTCTGCCCTTGTTGCCAAGCTCCACTTGATTCAAAAGCAATCTTTCACTCCTTTGGTGTGTAATGGATATACTCCAAAAATCCTACATTCCTTGTTTTTGTAACAATCAACCCCCTTCTTATTTCTATTCCAACAGGGTTTAAAGAAACATTGTGAAGAAATTCGCTCAGGGTAACGAACTCAACAACTACCCATAATAATATTCTACCATAATGGATTTCATTTTCCAAAATGAAGCTATTGCGAGATTATTTCATAAATGCCTTCATTTTTCATTTATCTTAAAGTTTAACATATTAATTTTCCTTTCTTCATATTATTAAATCTTTTGTTTTTAATAATAAAGCAATAATAAACCTTCTTACCATAGTCCTTCATAAAACACGTTAGTAATGTCAAATTAACACACAACTAACATGTAAGTGCAGGAATAACATGACAATATTGCTAAGGCATAAACTAATTTCAATATATATATATATATATATATATATATATATCATATGTCAGATCATTTTGACTATATAAGCCATCAGTTTCTTTCCCACTTGCGAAGGTGTCTATTCTTGTAAAAAATACAAGTCTATTAGTAACATGTCATTTATCATAAAAACATCATAAAACCATATAATTTATCATTAAATATTCATAAATCCTTTTTATGAAAATTTGGCCAGGGGAGGGTCGTGACATTTGTCATGAAGCTCTCATCTTAACCACTAATGGGTATGGTTTTTCAACTTAGTAGTGACCAATATGATACATTCTTTGTCAATCATATGGTGTGGTTGAATTATTCTCTCCATATTAGCCATCCAACCATGCAAATGTGTACCCTAAAAGGTAAACATGTAAATACATTAAAAAAGAACATTATGAGTCTAAGCAAGGAGATGAATGACCCTTCCTATGGAGGGATAACTATCAATAGAAAAACCTAAGTTAAATCCACCCATAACTAGAAGAGTACCCATAGTAGTATAAGGATACATGTGACTACCTTAGTGTCCTAGAGATTTCTAAAAAAACAATTACTATTGGTAAATGCTAGTGTTCTGATATTTGTATCCCTTTAGATATGGTTCCTATTGTATTCCCTGTGGCTATTATATCAAGACTCGTCAAAACTCATGACAAAGGAATACTCTATATGGATGGGATCCAAATGAAATAGATGAAATCTAGGATCTCCTATATTCTAATTTGAGTGTCAATTATGGAGGACATCAATTTATCTCGGTTTGAATGTGTGTTTTCTTGAGAAACAATATAGGATCATATATTGGTGTCAATTGTATTAGATAAAGCATCAATTGGAGGAGTGGATGGAGGATAAATGGTGGGAGGAGATGAAGAGATGGCATCCAAAGAAGAAATAATATGTGGGTCAAATTTATTGATATCTACAAGGATGTTATGATTCTTACTAATATTTTTGGATTTATGTTTCTTCCTACTTATGGTAATAAAATCATTCATCGACATAAATTATTCATAAATATACAAAAATATTAAATCAGACACCCACAAAGAGTAATCTTTAATATAATCTACACAATGAGATAGAGATTTATAATTCCCTTAAGATAGGGAAATGCCAATAATACTCCTTAAGGAAGTGATAACTCTATAAGATATCCCAATATGGGAGAACCACTTAGAAAGGTTTTCTAGAAAAATATTTCCCAATTTATGAAATCCAAATAAATCATAGCTCAAATATCACTTGTAAAAAAAAAACTTCCAAATGTATAGCAACAATAGTAACAATTTAATAATGTGCAAAATTAAACATCTATTGGAATTTTAAATCATATCCAATGTTGTAAAACAAATAATGCAAGTAATAGAATTCCAAGTTACAATTTACTACAAATCCTAGCCACAAAGAGGGGAAAATATCATAGATGCTTGGAGAGGATAAAGTCTCTTATGCACAATTAAGGTAACTAAGATTAAAGTACAAAATCTTATCTCAACAACAATATAACTCCTTTAATACTCAAGGGTTGGCCAACCTAATCCTAGGGACTAAGCTAACAATTATAAAGATAGCCAACATGTATATACGGGAGTCGTTACATGTCTAAACTATCTTCTACCCTGTATCCTTCTCTATAAATATATTGATATTTCTAAGATATTGCCTCCAACTATAGTTTTTGGAAATAAATAATATTAATGCCATTTTTAATCCAATCCCCACATTTATTTTTTGGCAACATTATTAATTATTTGTGAATCCCACTCAATTGAAATATATCTTCATCCTTTTTTAATGATAATGTCAATCCATGTAAGAAGTCCCCTAGCCTTTGTATAGTTGTTAATTGAATTCCATATAATTTTTAGCAACTAAGGAGACTTTTAACAATTGTATTACATCTATCGAACCTATATATTTTCAAATTAATATTTTTACCCCTCCATATTTGAATAATATTAAACCAGGTTTTGCCCTTAATGCGAAGATCATAAATCTATAATTTTGTAATCCTGCTTCCGCAATATTATTTTCTTTGCAAACCCTATCCATATTACAAAGAGAAAAACTAATTGTTTCCTTATCCCTTCCAAAGAAAATATATTTAAATGTTATACATATTGGCAATATTGAAAGTAACATCATGTATGTATATTTAGATTGCAATATAGTATTTATAAGTTATAATCTTACAACAAAGGTTAAGAACATACCTTCCCAACCTAACAAACAATATTTCATTCTAACTAGAATTGATTGCTCAAGCTCCTTATTTTTATTTTGTCCATCAAAAGAATATAAATATATATTGATGGCAATATTCTAACTTTATACACTAAAATATCTACAATACTCCATTGTAAATATAGGACAATGTTAATGAAAAAGATTCTACATTTTTTAGTTTTTTGTTGGCGCTGGAGAACAAGGGTTTGTTCTTGGGTCCCCCACCCTTGAAAAATCACAACTCTCTTCTTTAGAAATTTAGAACTTACAAACAAATTCAATTTTCATCTCAATTGAGTTGTTATAGCTAGATAACTACATCATTTTTCATAAAATATCTAAATTCTTTATTTCCATTTTCTAGATCTTATTTAATTTTTTTGTTAATACAAATATTCTAGAATTCAACATCCTTCTTCTTGAAATTTTCCTACAACAACCTTCACAATACCAAAATTCCACCTCTAATATTTATGCATTGCATCTTAGTAGAGTAATATTTTTTTAACATTGCACTATCATAGTCTTCTTTACCAAATCGGGATTGCTAGTTTCCTTCCTAAATCATAAGTGCAACCACAAAAACTATAATAAATAGTTTATATGAACACATTAATATTATAAAATAAATCAATTATTACCAATGGAAAAAATTAAATTATATCTTGATTAGTAACTGATTTATGTAGTCAACATTTTCTTATTAGCATTAGCTAGACTTACTACTTCCTCTAACCACAAAATAGAGAAATTAATTTCATGATCCTCAATTAGAAATCCTCTATTGGATGGCCTATATATACATTTATTTCCTTCCCTTAACATATGTGTAAACCTAATTTCTTCAAACTTTATAGCAAGGTCTTGTATTTCCACAATTATCTCTTGTATATTCCATGGAGCCTTTGCTTTCCTCAAAATTGTATTTATTACAATTAGCAAATCACCTTCCATCCATACTCTATTTAAATTATTTTTTTTGCATATTTTTAACCCTTCCAAAGTTACCCAATCTTTATCTTTATTATTTGTTGTAAATACACTATTAAAAACATAATGAGATATAGTTATAAGCTTATTGCAATGGTAAGGGATTTGGCCTCTCTTTGAGAGGTCCAAGGTTCAAACCCCACTCAATATGAGGGGACCAAGACCCCTCATAAAAATATTAGTAAATTAATTGAAAAAAATTATAATGTGAGAAAATATCTCCTATGTTATTTCTAATTATTCCTCCCCCTTCTCTTGGTCTTGGATTTCCTTTAGATTCTCCATCAAAATATAATTTGACCAACTCCACATCTGGTGGTTTCCACTTTATATTTTTTATCTTCTTTTTATTTCTCCTATACCTAGCATCATAATTCCATTTGAGTACTTGAATCCATCTATCAAGGGTCTTTTCTTCCAGATTAGGGATTGGCTAATTTGATAGTATTGGTTTAGACTCCTCTTTTGGCTAAAAAACATATTCCTTTTCATTACCTTTAAATTACTTTTCTTTACTTTAAAAATTTCTTCTATTCCTTTCTATACATACAATACAAAGTGTTTTATCTTTTTTTGTATATCCCAAATTGTTTGTAAAGCCTTAATTTTAAAAGTGTTCTACCATTGCTTTAACCATTCTTCAATTCTAATATTCATCACCATGCATATACCAAAAATATTAAGAATCCATTGCCAAAATTTCTAGACTATTGAGCAGTATCCCAAGAGATGGCCTATACTCTCCTTATTACAAAGAACACATTGTGAAGGACCATGAAAACTTCTTTTCATAAGGTTATCCTGGGACAAATTCTTCTATGTCTTACTAGCCATATAAACAATTTAACTTTAGGAATGCTCAGGCTATCCCAAATATATCTCCATATTCTTGTGGGATTGATATTGTATTGGTGCTTTACATTATATCCACTTATTTTTGTGTATTCTATTGAGTTATTTAACTCCCAAATCAGCTTATCCTTGGCTACCCTCAGAATAATCATTGTTGTTATCTTTCTACTCAACTTCCTTCTAGCATCAATATCTTGCATACTTGTACAAAAATATTCTTTGCATTTGTATATTCCTTCTTGATCCTTGTACATAATATTTGAAACCCTATCACCACATTTATCTTGAAGTAATCTCATCCATGGTTCCAAAATTGGATCTAGATTAAGTGATTTTTTATCACACCAGGTATCCATCCATATAGAAATTTATTCTCTAGTTTCCACCACCCATATTATACCTTTAATCACTAAATAAAATGATTTTATTAAACCATTCCATAGAGAAAAATAATTTGGTAGTGAAAGTGCGGTAAATATTAAGCTTGGGTCATTAGACTCAACATATTTACTTAGAATAATTCCTTACCATTGTCTTTGACTCTCTTTGTACAATTTTTAATTTACTTTTTCCCTAAGAGCTAAGTTTGCATCTGAAATAACTCTTACACTAAGACCTCCCCCATTTTTATCATCAAACACCCTACTCCATTTCACCAAAGGATATTTACTTTTGTCATGTAATCCTGCCCACAAATATGATTGCATAATATAGGTTAAACTTATTTCTATCAATTTTGGTATAGTATACAAGGACATATAATATGTTGGAGTGGCTTGTAAGACTGATTTAATTAGCTACACTCTTCCTACTAATGATAACCATGAAGCATTGGAGATTTGAGCAGTGAAGCCCTATCAAATATGATAATTTATTTGTATCTCTTCTCCTTTCGGTTATATAGGCCTAACTCCTATTGTAGAATCAAACGCTACCTAAATGACTGATGGTGAGTGCAAGCTTTAAAAGTTTAAGCCTCCAAAGAGTTGGAAGCAATTATTCTAGGATGCACGTTCTTTTGCAGGACCTGGGGAATCTAATGTTAATATGACTAATGATCACCATAGAACCTTCGAAACCATTTTAGGAGGTATATTTTTGCTCAACATTTTTCTATCTCACAACGCATCTCAAAAGGGGCATTTGTAGACACCTAAAACATGTCATGTCGAGGGTGACTACTCATATGGACATGCTATAAGACCATATGGAGGATCTTGGATAGACTCCAAGATAGAGAAGTGGTTCTAACCACTCAATTTGGGCTCCTTGGCCTAATCAGTCTGAATCGTAGCCCAGACCTATGGTTTATAGGTTGAACCATGACTAAGACTTGTGATTTATAGTCTAGACTATAGTTGTGACCTACGGTCTTAACTGGAGTTTAGTTGGCCTTCAATACGAGCCAAATCAGTTGGAATGGCCATTTTATCTAGAAGAAGGCGGTTAGAGGGTGGAAGATTCCAATCCAACTGTCCTAACCACCCCTTCCTAATCTTGGCTTCTCCATGAAGCCACCCCTAGACCTTGGGTAGTCCTATAAGTACCCCTCAGAATTAGGGTAAAAAATAAGAAAGAGCATTAGATATTTAAGCAACAAATCCCTGTCAAATTGTACACTCAACCGAGTATACTAAGAGTGAGCTATTGCACTTATCCCCTACCTACTTGCCAAGATTCATGATGAATTGCATTATGGATGACATAGGAGCCTAGGAGAGCCAAGAAGCACATATTCGGGAAAACATAGGCCCTTCATAGCAAACTGACCGCAAAATTAGTCTGAGGGGACTGAAGGTGGCCATTGAACATTAATTTGGACAAGGAGGTAAAGCCCACTGCCCTTGGAATTTAGGGTAAACCTATCTTATTGCTAACCACAGCTTTCATCCATGGTTTACGATGCAGACCGCTCACCAGAGCTACGGTTTGTAGTAGAGGTATCACCGCATTACTTTTCTTATTTCTATCCGGTTAATTAGCTTAGTTTATCTATTTTCATGGTTTAATTGTAGTTTAACTGACTTCTAACTGGTAGAATTAGGTTAGATTATTTTATTTATGTTAATCATCAATTAGGACATTAATGGATTCTTTATGTAGTTTCATACTTTATTTTACATAATTGATCCATGCATAGTGTAGCTATTGTCTTCCTTCATGCAATTTCATGAATCTTGATTTAATTTACATAGTTTAGAAGAACTTTTTATGTTTTATTGATTATACATGCTTAATGGTGTCTTTATGCAATTTTCCTAAAAGGGCCTCATCATGAGAGGCTACCTATATTTTTGACACTCTTATGTTGTTTCTTGATTGCAGGGAACAAATTCAAAGGAGACTTAACCATCAACTTCCTTCCTCAATGCGAAGAAGATGGCACCTCCACACTAGAGCAGTTTGTGACCAACGGAAAAGCAACATTAGTGTGCCTACCCTGTTGAGGGATTTGGCATTGTATTAATCGTATCATCATTTGGGTGACCCTAAGAGGGGCATAATTGTTATTGAGATTCTTTACAAATATTAATACATGAAAGTTTATTTTTTCGAATCTATGCAATATTATCTTTTTATGCTTTGAATGAATGAATACGACATAGTACAGTAGATGGGTGTACGATTTTTTGTTGTATCAGAATGTGATCACAGTGGAACTTCGCAATTCTAGTTGTAAGCACCAAAAAGGCTCACACCTGATGGCGTCCTATTGCAATAAACGATAAAAGTATAAAATGCATACAATAACAAGAAATTGACAACAAATGAATCAAGAACAAATATGCTTTATTCCATTGTATTCGAAGTCAAAATCAAATTATAGGTACATACCTCTTAGGGATAATCATTTTGGTACAATATTTTAATAGGAGTACACAATTATTTCCCTCTTAAGGGTAGGTGTGATTTCCAAATGCCTTTTAGTATGACACAAACTACTCTAGGGTGGAGGTACTATCTTCTTCATGATGGGGAAGGAATTTGATAGTTGGTTCTCCTTTGAAACTGTTCCCTATGATCAAGAAACAACACAAGAATGTCAAAAAGATAGGAAGCCTCTCATGATGAGGCCCTTTTAGGAAAATTGCATAATGACACCATTAAACATGCATAATCAAGAAAACATGAAAAGTGCTTCTAAACTATGCAAACTGAATCAAGATTCATATAATAGCATAAATATAAGTAGCAGCTACACTATGCATGGATCAAATGTGTAAAATGAAGCATAAACATGCATAAAGAAACTATTTAAGTCCTAATTGAAGCATAACATGAAGAAGCTAATATTAACTAATTCTACGATCATAAGTCTGCTAAAATGTATTTAAACCATGAAAACAACTAATCTAATCTAATTAGATGAACAAAAATGAAAAGAGAAAGGTGTTTATACCTCTGCTGCAAACCGTAGCTTTGGCAAGCGGTCTACACTGTAAACAACAACTGAAAGCCATTGTTATCACTTTTATAGGCTTACCCTCAATTCCAAGGGTAGTGGGCTTCACCTCCTTGTCCAATTGATGTTCAAGGGTCACCTTCGGTTTCCTTATGATAGGTTTAGAGGTTGAATCACTGTGATGGTCCTTCATTTGTCCATATTTGCATTTCTTGGTTCTCCTAGGCTCCTAGGACTTCCATGGCAAATTGATCTTTGGGTGAATAGCAAAGTGACCTTCTCAAATGTAGGAATTCAGTATACAATTCTATAGGGCATCGCTGCTCACTTGATCAATTCACTCTCTAGTGATAATTCATTAGTGCTTGCTATAAAAATCATCTTTCTTCTCTCCCCATTTGGAGGGGGTACTTATAGGATGCCCTAGGACTGGGGGTGGCTTCCTGGAGAAGCTAATATTAAGAAGAGGTGGTTAGGACAGTTTGAATGGAAGCCTATAGAATCTTCCATACATTAACCACCTTCTTCTAGAACAAATGTCCGTTCAAACCGATTTGGCTCGGATTGAATGCCAACTGAACTTAAGTTAAAATCGCAGGTCACAGCTATAGTGTAGACTGTAAACCATAGGTCTCAGCCATAGTTCAACTGTAAATCGTAGGTTTGGGCTATGGTTCAGATTGATTAAGCCAAGGATCCCAAATTTAGTGGTTAGAACCACTACTCTATCTTGGAATCTGTCCAAGATCTTGCATATGATCTTGTAGCATGTCCATATGAGTATTCACCCTCACCATGATGCATTTTAGGTGTCTAAAGATGCCCCTTTTGATATGCATTGTGAGATAGAAAAAAACTGAGCAAAAATAGACATCCTAAAATGATGTCGAAGGTTCTATGATGATAATTAGTCAGATCAACATTAGATGCCCCAGGTCCAGCAAAAGGACACGCATCTTGGAATGATTGTTTCCAACTCTTTGGAGGCTTAAACTTGAAAAATTTTGCACTCATCATTAGACATTCGAGTAGCTTTGGCGCTAAAATAGGAGTTAGGCCTATATAACCTAAAGGATGAGAGTTACAAATAAATTATCATATTTGCTATTTTTCCCAAGCAAAGGGGTAAGATTATGATAGTTGTTGACAATGATTCGCAAGGATGAACACAATTTTGATAAGATCAAAGGATCTACAATTTTAGTGATCTTCTATTGATTTTGATTATTATTTGATATTATGACTACCCCCTCAAGCGACGAGTCGATGAGAGTAATGACAATGATAAAGCAACAATGCCGCTTGACAACCATGGATGATCTGAATAAACTTAGATTTGAGAAAATTAATGCATTGGCTAGTCCTAGTTCAACTTTTGATTCCAAATATTAATAGTATTTCACATTTCTATCCCATGGAGTAGTCAGGCTGCAATAGTCGTTTTAGGGAATAAAATTGATACAAATATAATTAGATTTGTGTTGAATCAAATTATCAATGATTTGCTGAAAAGATGTCATAGAAGAAATGACATGCAATGCCTCATTCCCATGGATCGGTCCAACCTCAAAGGCCTTCTTAGGGATTTAAAAGAAGCATATTAGATCAATGATGACAATTTTACCCCAAATGTCCTTATGGTAATTTACTCATCCTGTCGGATTGCATGGATCGCAAGTCGCTGCAACTGCCAAGTGTATAGGGTAAGTTACTGAATATGAGGCACATTTGGTGTTTTAATTATTTGAATTTTTTTGAATGTTTTGATTTATGAATTGAGATTATTTATTTGGCTGGGAGGTGCGTCGCTCCATGAAAGGATTGTCATAGTGACAACCTCAGTTGAATGTACTTTATAATCTCAACCAGATATTTGATTTTTATTTAGATTTCGATGCTCAATTATTACCAAATTTTCAAATTGATTTGCTTTTATTGAGTTTTGACCCAATGGGAGGCATTAATTTATATTTTTGGCCCTTCCCATGGTGGGATTTTTCTAAATTGCTTTCCAGTTGCAAACTGTGACTAGGGTTTGCAGTTCCATTTGCAATTTTGGGAATTGTAGCTAGGTCTGTGGTACACATTTGTGGTCGCTCTTGAGGAGGCATGACCTCCACTTCAGTGTGTTGGGGAACTCTAAGAGAACCATATACATAGTACACCCCATTATCTATAAAATTTTGCATCACACTCTTAAATTCACGATAATATTGAATGCCATGACCCTCTATTCAGTGGTAGATATAGTAGTGATCCTCCCTGTAACCCATATGTTTGACTCTATTTGGGTTTAGAGGGATGAAATTAGGTAAGGTGATGACCTTAACCTCTTGCAACTTCTGAAAAATATCAGAAATAGACTCTTGTAAAAAAATCCTACTATGTTGTACCTATTTTGGGCTCTTGCCCTACATTGGTTTGCTTTGAGAATCCAATGGTTGGATTGGCTGCATGGGCTTATGCTTTCGCTGAGGCTTTTCCTGTACTTACACAGGAAGCGATTCATCCTCAGGCAAGTGTTGCTTTTGTAATTCCAAATTTTCAATTTGGTTCTTGATAAAATGCAATGCCTTATCTTGCTCATCCATTTGATACTCCATCCATTCTAGACGGCTTGGAATGGATCGCAAGACTAATAAAGAACTCATATTTATTTCCCATGACTGATTCGAAATACCTTTGTCACTTGAAGGAAACAGAAAAGTGGATGCTATAGATCCATTAGGTAATTGTAAATCACCTATTTCCCTCACTTGAGTTGATGTGGGTGCTTCTTGATGATACATTTCATCAATGTTATCCACATGCTCATGCATATGACTCAGATCAAGCTATTATTTCACTTTGTTGTGTTGACCCGTGTCACTTTTAGTACCCCCAATCTGATGTGAGGAACCCAATTGTTTGTGCCCTTGAGATGATGCCATGAGAAATGAGTTAGGAGTGATTAATATCAATAGTTATAGCCTTGGCAGTGTGAAAACACCTTTGGATTACCCCATATCAGGCCCTATGTGATTAGAAATCACTTGATCATCTGGCCTAATGTCGACCATCCCCACAAAATTGTGAGAAAACTCTACAACTACATGCATCATAGGTAATTCTTCAACATACTAAAGCTATCTTATTTTAGTCATGATAAATGAACCTTTCTCATGCTCATATGATGTCTTCGAGATAGGATCTATAGGTAGATACTCGATGAGAAGCTGGCCTAAATATTTAGTGGAATCTATGGTGGAAAACTTCATAATACTAACCTCTATAAGCTCTTCATATTCACCATAGTCCTTGTAAGAACTATTTGGTGACATTTCGGATGAAGAGGGTGTGATACATTTAGGTGCATCCATGACCATGCTAGGTTCTTCCTTGATAGGAGTGTGAAGATCCTCTAATGATACCTCTAAAGTAGCTATGAGCAACTCCATAAGGGCATTCATTAATCCTTCCCTACTAAGTGGTGTTCTGAGTGCAAGGGTTGTAGGTGACTCCACAAGTGACAGTGGTGAGGATGGTAACTCCACCACATTCTGTGAGGTTGCATCCACACTTTGGATAGACTCATCCAATTTAGCTTGTATATGCATAGGTGTCTAACTTGATTCCTACATATTATACTTAGACTTATAATACTTTAAGGGATCTAGGTCTGCTTCAACTACATTAACTTTATCCCCATGGGTGTACTTAATGCACTGATGCACTATTTATGGCACACACTCCATGGCTCTTATCCATGATCTTCCAAGAAGCAAATTATTCTGTCTTGGCCCCTCTAAAATGTAGCACAATGTACAAATAATATTTTGTCCCACCTTGATGGGGAGGAATATTGTGCCTATTGTAGGGGATTCCACATCGTTAAAGGCTTGCAATATAAAATTTGTTTCCTTGATGTGAGAAGGTGGAATTTTGAGATGTTTGAATGCTAAGGTGGTAATGATATTAATCGATGATCATGTATCCACCAACACTCGCTTGTACATAATTTGTTGTATCCTCACTATGATGTGCAATGGAGGATCAAATTCCTGGATAGGGACAGGTTTGACTTCCTGTTTATTAAAAGTAATCATGAGTTTCTTATATGGTGGAATAGACTATATATGCCCCAAGGATTGTGATGATCTTCGAGCATTGACATTGCTCACCTGTTGGACTTGACTACTCTTGACCTCATGCTTACACATGGGATCCCTAGATGTCTTAATATGCTTCTCTTCAAAAACCCTAGGCATGTATATCTATCTAGAAGAATGGCTATGTAGCACCCTAAAATTGGCGCAATAAAATTACAATAATTACATTCACCTTAGTAAATAATTTAAAATTCAAATTTAACCTCCCAAACCACCCGTTAACCACCGGGAAATCTGTTTCCCCCTTTTTTGTGCCATTTTTAGAGGTTGTTTTGACCATTTGACGATATCGTCGTCGATCAGACGATATCGCCCCAGATTTGACGATTTCGTCTGGACTAGGACGTCTAGACGATCTTGTCACAAAACTGATTTTGCAAAATTAGCTTCTGTTCCAACGGGTCTCCAATCCGGGCAGAAGCGTGTCTATGCCATTGGGACCCTCCCCCGTTGGAGATCTCCCAAATTGGGATGATATCCAACCTCCTAACTACTCCCCTAAGCCTATTTAATCCTAAGCTATCCCTTTAGAACCCCCTGGCTAAAATTATCTGCAATTTAACTCCATCTACGCTAAACCATCCCAATTTTTCATTTCCATTGGTCCCATAACAATTTTGTTGTAGGTACATCACTTTTTTTTAGCTGAAGCCAGCACCCATCATCCCCGATGAACCTTTTCAGATCGAAGGCGAACCTGTCGAATTTGAGGCGATTTCGTACTGATGCGAGACGATCTCGACTGCATTTCATATTGAGGCAATCAGTGCCTGAAGTTTGCATTTCTCAACCTTCTCTCTGCTATTTTAGTCTGCAAATTAGATAGTTTATTCAGTGTTTATGATATTTTGCATTTGGAGTTCACCCATTTAGCTTGGATTGCATACTAAGATCATGATTTGTTACTAAAATGTTGTAATCTGTTTGAATTACTGTTCATAACTATTATTCAGTATTCATACAGTCATTTGGTGTTGTTTCCCCTTATTAGCACAATAGTATTCATCATATTTTGTATCTGCTTTTTCGCTTGCAGGTCTCTGACAAATTCGTCTGATGAATTCGTCAGATCTTAGATGATTTTGTCAGATCTTAGATGATTCTATCAGATATCAGATGATTCTATCGAATTCCAGACGATCCTGACTGCTTTAAACATCAGAATCATCACCAAACATCCGGATCAGGTATTCCTCATTTGCATTCGGTAAATTCTCTGTTTTATGTCTTTAAATATGTTTTCTGTACTCATTGAACTTGCATTTTCATATAGATTAATCTAGATTCATTTGGCCAAACCTAGGATATGAATTCTTAAGGTTAAAAATGAACACATTAAAACACATTCCAAACCTAGGCGTGGAAACTGCCCTTAAATGTTTCCTGGTGAACCCACCATCCATCGAAAAATCATCAAAATATACCTCCCTTGAGAGGCGGGACCTTCGCAAAGTCCTCTCAGTCCGAGGTACCGTGACATCCTTTTCCCATCCTCCTTCCGAGCACGGATCCAATAGCCTGAAGGTAGGGATGCAAAAAAATTGGAGCGATACATTTTGGTGAACCCGACGTGAATGCATCATAACCTTTTGAAAACAAAAAAAAATATATATATTAATATATATATATATATATATATATATATATATATATATATATATATATATATATATATATATATATATATATATATATATATATATATATATATATATATATATATATATAGAACAACTAAAACTTAGATGCATTTTAAAACACTTAAAGTTTAAAATCATGTTTAGATGGTAGCTCCTAAGAAAAGGTTAGCAGTTACTATAAACGTAGAAAACCAATTGGCAGCCATAGAAGTCAATTCTATCCTTAGTGTGCCTAAAACAAGTAGGAATCAATTCCTGTGGAACGAACTTGATAGAAGACTTAGTCTCATCTCATATAGGTCCACACAAATTAAGCAAATCAAGAGGCTAGTCCTAGATAGAATCCTGGATCCTCACCAACTAGTTTTTTATCATGAACTTCAGAGAGCTTGCCATAGATGGTTAGCTTATAGGAGAGCTTTAGTATCTTCAAAATTGTTCACCTTCGAGGAATACCTCGAGAACGCAGCCATTGTGCACCAGTTCCTAGGTTGTGTAGAATACCAAGAGGTTGTTCTTACAGATAGGGAAATATGGAATAGAGTTTCGTGAGCTGTGCTATAGCGAGAGTATTGCCATGAGATTTACTTTTATCAACCAGCATCTGAAACATACAACATCACTATATCTCTTTTCATCAAATTTTTAAAAGAAAACTTTCAAATTGAAGAAGAACATTTCATGACTCCGGAACAACTCGAACCTATTAATGATATTCATAAGTTGTTTATAGAAAACTAGATTATTACTTTAGTATTATTTCTTGCATTTATTGTGTTATTTGCTGTCTTTATTATATTATTTCAAAAAAAAAAAAAAAAAACTTAGCAAAAACTTAAACATTTCTTTTTCAAATATTGCAGTAGGTATATAATAAATATATACCTCTTAATTTGTTGCATATATATATATATATATATTTGCTGAAATCAAAACTTAGCACCATGCCTAAACTTAGGAATGGTAAAGAAACTTTAGGAGAAGGAGAAGATTGGTTTCAAGATACAACTAAAGACCCAAATGTCCTTCTTGGAGATACAAATCCGGAAGGAGAAACTCTAGGTCAATCAGACGAAGACCTAGGTGAAGATAAGGAACAAGAAGGAAGTGTTAAAGAGGATGGATCCTCATCCCCTAGAGTAACTCCAAATGGAACTATTGTTTTTGACAATGCAGAGCATTTCAAGAAATTTCTCAGTGATAACATTGAGGACCTTAATGTGGCAATACGTATTGATAAAGGGAAAATTAGTAACACTCAAGCAGCCATGGAATATATGTGTAATATACACACTAACCCCTTGTCGTTCATTGATCAAGAAAGTGACAAGGCTGGGCCATCCAATACGGATATGGTCACTATGGCTCAAAACATGTCAAAACAACAGGTTACCCAACCTCCTAAGGAACTTGTTATTCAACCTAAAATCACTCCCACACAAAAGAAAATTCCCTTCACTACTTTATTCCGCCAAACTATTGAGCAATATGCTTCAAGTAAACAAAAACCTAAAACAAAGCCAAATACAAATTTTCAACAATCCGGAATACAACATAATCCAACTTCAAAATTCCTCCATAATACTTGTTCCTACCAATACTTTACACAATAGTAACATGACATTTAATCTGCATATTCCTCCATCCTATGCCCATAAAACTCATGTCAATGCCCTACCAAACCAATATGGGGGGCAAACTAGTAATCTGGAAGCCATGGTGAAACAATTAGCTTCACGTATGGACCAGATAGATCCCTACCATCCCTCGTACAATTATGAGGGATATGCTCGATGTTATTTTACCAATGATTATATTAAAGCTAAACCCATGATGCTTAAAATGGGATATGAAGGGAAAGGCTTGGGACCTTTTCAAAACGGCATGAAAGAACCTTTCGAGGTAGAACTGTGGCCTGCCCGCTGTGGCGTGGGCTTATTTCCTAGTAAGGGTCAACCCTTTCCTTTTGAGGATGATGATCATCTCATATGTTATCAATATTTTATGGATAGGCATGTTGATTTGCCTCTTAAAAATCAATCGTTTTCATGCAACATGCTATCCATCGCATACCCTGAAATGATTACTGACCCCGATGAAGAGTTGGAAGGAGATATCTTCCATGATGTCTTTGTTGAAGAAATGTTACACAATGGATTTTATTTTGATGTTTCTATACCAACTATAGCCCAACTTGAAGCCACTAATCCTCAGAATGACTTATCTAAATTAACCTTACAAGAATTACAATAATTGGGCATTTCACCCGCCCCACCTAATTTTGAAAGAGATCTACACATGGAGGTAGAAAACGTCATTAAAATTAATATTGGAACTGAGGACAATCCTCACATAATCAATATTGGATCAGAATTAGGTCAAGAAAAATAAGAACAATACATTGCATTCCGTAAAGAGTATGAAGATGTCTTCGCTTGGACATATGAAGATATGCCAGGTCTAGACCCTTCTGTAGTCATGCATCATCTAGTGGTCCATCCGGATGCTAAACCTATTAAACAAAAACTTAGAAAAATGCATCCCAAAGTGGCTCTGCTAGTCAAAGGGGAGTTAGAAAAACTCCTGAATGTTATCTTTATACAAGCTATTGATTATTCTGAATGGATCTCAAACATAGTTCCAGTCACCAAGAAAGAAGCTACCAAAGTTAGGGTTTGCACATATTTTAGAGATATTAACGTTGCATGCCCTAAAGATGACTTTCCTCTTCCAAACATGGATCAAATCATTGACTTTACTACCGGGAGTGGGATGATGTCCTTAATGGATGGATTCTCTGGTTATAATCAAATCAAGATAGCTCCTGAAGACTAGGCTAAAACAGCCTTTATTACCCCCTGGGGTACCTTTTGTTGGAAAGTGATGCCATTTGGCTTAAAGAATGCTGGTGCAACTTATCAACGAGCTATGACCTATATTTTTCATGATATGATGCATGATATCCTACATGATTATGTAGATGATATTATAGCTTGCTCTATTATTGAAAATAATCATTTAGATGATTTAAGGAAAGTCTTTAATCGATTACGAGAATATCTCATTCGATTAAATCCAACAAAATGCATATTCGGAGTTAAATCCGACAAACTATTAGGGGTTTTAGTTTCTTTACATGGTATTGAAATCGACCCTCTCAAGATTGCGGCCATCACTGATATGCCCGCACCTACAAATATCTCTGAGTTACGAAGTTTACAAGGTAAACTTCAAGCTATCCGTTGCTTCATTGATAAGCTGGCGGACAAAACTGGTCCTTTTCTTAAACTCTTTAAGAAGGATGTCCCTTTTAATTGGGACGCAGAATGTAGAGAAGCTTTTGAACTTCTCAAACAATACCTCCTTAATCCACCTGTGCTTTTCCACCTAAATCCGATCGCCCATTTCTCCTATATATTTTTGCTTCAAATTTTGCCTTAGGGGCTATGTTAGCTCAACTTGATGATGAAAAGCGAGAACATGCTAATTATTATATTAGCCGAACCTTCATCAGTTATGAAACCCGCTACACAGCGTTGGAAAAACTATGTCTAGCAGTCGTGTTTGCTACATAAAAATTACGACATTATATGCTTAGTCAAAAAACTTATGTCATTGCTAAATATGATCCCTTAAGGTATCTCATGAGTCGACCTTATTTATCGGGTCGCACGACCAAGTGGGTTCTTGCTCTAAGTGAGTTTGATCTCACATTCATAGGACAGAAGTCTGTTAAGGGTCAAATCATAGCAGATCAATTAGATGCTGCACCCTTAGAGTCTACCCATCCCCTCATCATCGAGTTTCTAGATGAATGCCTTCAATTAGAGGCAGACCATACCGAACAATGGTCCTTATACTTTGATGGAGCCCGATGCATGAGTGGGGCTAGTGCGGGTATTATTTTAATATCTTCGCAAAAACATCTTATTCCTCTGTCCTTCAAATTGACATTTGCTTGCACCAACAATATTGCTGAGTATGAAGCTCTAATCCTTGGATTACGAGCTGCCCTAGCGCTAAAAATTAAACACCTTTTAGTCTTTGGTGATTCCCAACTTGTTATAAACCAAATTAAAGAAGTTTATCAAACTCGAGATGATAAACTGCACCCATATAAGGCCTATGTTTTAAAATTAATGTCTTTATTTGATCAAGTTACCTTAGAAGCTATTCCTTGAACTAGCAACTGTGTAGCTGATGCTATGGCCGCAGCTGCATCTCTCCTGCCCTTGGAGTTAGATGAAAAATATGCCACTATCATTATTCGTCGACTCCAAGAACCCGCTTCAAATAAGTCATGCTTAGAGCCTTTGGATGTGTTTCTAATCAATGAAACTACTTTCGAACCTTGGTATACAGACATATTTGATTTTCTCCAAAATGGGACTTTCCCTGCCAATTCTAATAGAAACCAGCATCGGTTATTACGTCGACGAGCAAGTCGATTCATAATAATTGGCAATACTTTATATAGGATATCTTTTGAAGGTATCCTATTACGATGTTTAAACTTAGAAGAGTCTAAATCAGCCTTGAGTGAAGCCCACGATGGATCTTATGGAGGACACTTTAGTGGTAGTTTCATTGCTAAAAAGCTCCTTCGAATAGGATACTTTTGGCCTACCATGGAAACAGATGCACATGAGTATGTGCGCCATTGTGACAAGTGTCAAAAACATGCTAACCTTGTCCATGCGCCTGCACAAGAGCTGCAGGCTATTTCTTCTCCTTGGCCCTTTTCTAAATGGGGCTTGGATATTATTGGCAAAATCAATCCTGTGTCATCTGATGGACACAAGTTCATCATAACCGCCACTGAGTATTTCACAAAGTGGGTCGAAGCTATGCCTTTAGCTTCCTGCACTGGCACACAAGTTTCTAAATTTATTTTTAATCAAATCATTTGTAGGTCCGAAATTCCTGCCAATCTCATCTCTGACAATGGAACTTGCTTCAAAAATAAAGATGTTAAAAAATTATGTCAAAAATATAAGATTCATCATCGCTGGTCCACTCCCTATTATCCTCAGGGTAATGGTCAAGCAGAAGCATCTAACAAAACCTTAATCAAAATTCTCAAAATATTAGTCAATAAAACTGGCCGTGATCGGCACATTCAATTATATCCAGCCTTGTGGGCCTATCGAACTAGTGTTCGAACCCCCATTGGAACTTCACCATTTGTTTTGGTATATGGTGCTGAAGCAGTTTTTCCATTTGACTTGGAAGTTCCTTCTTTGGCTCTGCTACTTCAAGATACCGAAGTAGGAGACGAATATCGTGCTGGTAGACTCAGTCAGCTGGAACTCCTAGATGAAAAATGCATCAATGCTTTGGAGCATCTCCGTGCATACCAAAACAAGCTTAAAAGATCATATGCTAAAAAAGTTCGTCATCGATCCTTCGAGATTGGCGACCTTGTTTTAAAAGAAAATCAAAAAAATACAAATGCAACTAAGGAACTTAAAGGTAAATTTGATCCCAATTGGCTTGGACCATACATTATTATAGCTAAATTTGAATCAGGAGCATATAAATTATCTACCTTAGATGGTAAAGAACTTAAAGAACCCATGAATATTTTGCATCTTAAATGTTACTATGCATAAATTTGGCTATTTCATTCTTGTATATAATTGTTTTCAAAAAATTTATCTTATATTTATTTCAAATTTATAAAAATCCAAAAACATAAAAAATATTCATAATCATCGAAAATCTTCAAAAACTATCTATTGCATTTATTTAAGGCACTTGTTAAAATTTTTTGCTCAAAAACAAAAATCAAAATAAAAATATAAAAACAACTATATGCTTGACTCTTTCGAAACCAAAACAAAATAAAGAAGAAAGAGAGAGTCAACATTCTCAAAAAATTTCTCAAAAGTGTTTATCTATATTTTCTTACAATTATTGTAGTTATATGTTTCAAATTATTTTAGATAAATTAGCATTTATTTGAGTCCCTCACTTGCACACTCACAAAAATAAATATCTTGATTTTATCTGGCATGATTACTAATCTCTCTTATATCAAAGTCCACAAAATTCAATTAAATAAAGTTTGAGCATAGAGAATTGATCTTGTTATTTACTTAAACCAAGTACATCTTTTCACAATAAAATGATTATATTTGTAATTTCCATGTTTTGCTACATAGTAGAAGGGATTTCTTGAGCGAAAAGTTTCCCCTGCTATCCTATCATGCACATGGTCTAGAATCTTTGAGAATTGGCAAAAGGACAAGCTCACCCCTACCCAGAATAAAAATCCCTTGCTCTATAGCTAATCCGAGCAAGTATCCCTAGCAAATAAAAAGAAAAGAAACAGAAAAGAAAAGTTCAAGAAAAAGAGAAAAGAAAAATGTTCTTTTATATCATTACAGCAATGTTCCAAGCATTATCAAGCAAAAGAAATACAAAAAGAAAAATAAGCAAAGTTCAAAAGAAAGCAAGAAAGCAATAAAATCCCTTTCCATACCCTTTGAAAAAAAAAGAAGGGTTGATGAGCTTGAATCCCTGGAATTCTCAATTATTCGAAACTCGTGAGGTAAGCCCCATAATAGGTGGTTTGTGCCCAACCTGCTTGGCCTTGGGTAACTCCTAGCGTGGTGATATGTTGGTCACATTAGCGACCTTCTTTTGTCCAGACCTATGTCTGCTTATGGATTAGCTAGCTCTTGATAATCTGACCTACATAATAGCCTAGTATGGTTATATGCATCTACATCATGGTTAATGAACACTTATTTGGTTTATTCAAATCACTTGTATCATAGTACCTTGCTCAAAACTGGTAAATGAACAATGCAATTGCACACACATTTGTATTTGAGAGATTTTGTGTATCATTATGATAAGTCAAGATTGGAAATGAACTCACATATGCACATGGGATTCCTTATAAATCTAACTTTTGTCTTTAAAATACTTTGAAATATATTTTTGCAAATTGTTTGGAATGATTCATTTTCTTCTTTCAAGTACAATTCTTTAGCACAAAGACCACTATATAATACAAAAATAAAAAATTTCTTTCAAAATATACAATCAAAAACATATACATATATATCTGGTTGACTTTCGCGACGATGGTATAGTTTCAAAACCAAAATTAGAATTTTATGCCTAGCGCAAGTCCTCATTTTCATATTTTCTGTTCATCAAAAATCAACCATGCAATAAAACTATATTTTTTGGATTTTCGCGATGATGGTATAAGTCTATACCTACATATTCTATGCCTAGCACAAACCATTGTAACAATTTTTATTCCCCATTTATTTAAAATCATAAAAATGTATGACTTAAATAATTATGTTACACAAATTATGCTTTTAAAACACAAACCCATTTTTATTATTTCATGTCATTATGTCAACCTACAATTTTGCAATGATGGTATAATTCCTAAAGAATTATCCAAGAATTTTATCATACTTAGGAATTTATGCCTAGCAAAAATCATTTTAAAACATTATTTCATGCACAATATTTCTTATGAAATCTGCAAAACAAACCATCATCATCATCATTTGCACCATTGCACCAAAGTCTTAAGACAGTCTCTTAAGCACTCTTGTTCTTCTAACAATATTTCTATAAATGGGACTAGCTTGACGACCGAGTGAGCAGCGACTCCATGAAATGGTCTATAATAGCGACAATGTCCTTTGAAATTATTGTTAGAAGTCTCTTTTTATTTTTACATTTCATTACAAATCAATTTGTTATATCAGATTATTTCATTTAAAATATTACACGCATGACATTCAAATTATATTCCCAATGACATAATTACATCCAATTATCAAATCAATCAATCAAAACATTAAAAGCATCATAAAAATACATAAGACAAAGTCATATGATCAAAAATATCTCATCTATATATATCACAAATATATATACATCATCAAACCTGGATCGGTATGCCACAATATGTACCTCGACATACTCAATCCTCTATCAACAAAATAATAATCATATACAACAATGACAGTCTATATAATGTCAGTGCAGCCCTCTAGCCTCGAGAGCCCCTCGAGCTCTTTGCCTCATCTCCTCCCTCGCCCTGAGGTGGACGAGGTGGCCCCATCGCCGTCCTCGTCCTCGATCGGGATGTGGTCCTCGATGACCCGATCCTGATCGGATCTATGATGTTAGCTGGCAGGGGTAGTCTATCTACCTCTGGCACTAGTTGGAAGTATAATGTTTGGTAAAATGTCAGCTGGGCGATAGCCCGTGTCAACTCCCTAGAGCTCGCCCCTCCGCCCCATGCCCTGAGGCGTGCAATCTCATCCCGCAGCTATGACACCTCAGCTCGATGGCATGCAACCTCATATTGCAGAGTCTGCACCTGGGCCTAGAGATGATCTCTCTTCATTCGGAGAGTAGCCATCTCGCTACTCTCTCTTGTGTCAACACCCTTGTCCTTATCGGGCGA
Organism: Wollemia nobilis; assembly: GCA_028583015.1. Taxonomy (NCBI): domain Eukaryota; kingdom Viridiplantae; phylum Streptophyta; class Pinopsida; order Araucariales; family Araucariaceae; genus Wollemia; species Wollemia nobilis. Next base: position 4,651,059 of record JAQPPZ010001424.1, on the reverse strand, counting down.
TGGTGGCCTCTGTGGAGATGGGGGTCTCACCTCCCTCCTCTCCCTCTCTCTTTGTCATGGCCTCTCCTGTGCCTATGGCCTCCTCACCTCTCTCTCGTCGTGACCCTGGGCTACCTCCATCACCGCCTAGCGTCGCCTCCCTATCCAACACATAATCACATGGATCGGACCCTGTGCCCTCATCATCTAAGGAGGACGGATGCCTGTGTACCAGGCATCATAGCCATCGGCTACTCCTGCATCATCCCCATCCACTGGCTATATGGGGGCATCATCCGTGTCTTGGCTCTAGAACCACTGCATGTCGGGAGCCTCACTAACCGTAGTGTTATCTCGGACAGTCTGAGAAAACTCATAATCCCTAAGAGATGGGATCCCCTACTGTAGATCAAACTGCCTCAAAACTCGGTTGTACCTATGGAGCAACACCTCTCCCCTCTCCATCCTTAGCCAGAAAACTTGCCTAACACGATCCAACTCCTATCCATCCTCGACCCACCCTGGATGCTCCCTCCATGGCCTCCAGGTGATCTGGTCTAAGACAAGGTCATCTAGTAGCCTCCGGGACATAGGTAGATCTATCCGTCATTGTGCCCCTCTCCGGAGCCACCAATAGAAGACTCGGGGCCTCTCCCCATCAACCCTTGTCAGAGGAAGCCCTACCGGCCTCCGCACTACAATGTGCTCCCAACACCAAACCTGTAGTAGCGATGTCATAACCAGACATCGACCGCCCTTGTACACGACCCCATACATGATCCTGTACAATCGACATAAAACAAAACTACCCCAAGAGAATCTGTAGCCGTGATCTCGCATATCGTAGATCACATTTGCAAGCATCCATGGCACCCTGCACCCGCTCTGGTGGCACAACATAAGTCCACCCACTACTCCAACTAGAACTCGTGTGAGTGTAGATGCCCCAGGCATCTGGCGCAGTGCCTCGATATTAACTTTGCCCTTCTCTAGGGTGAAGCTCGGGTCACCACACAGTCATCCCATAGCACGGCCCTGATTGGCCGTAGGAGTAATGAGCCGTCCTTGTATGGGGATTCTTAGAATCCTCCATACATCCTCCAAAGTGGGAGTCATCTCCCTTATAGGTAGCCAAAAACATGAAGAGCCCGGATACCACCTCTCTACTAGGGCCGTCAGTAGCCCCATATCTGTGGATACTTGTGGCATCTCCGCCACATGCAGTAAGCCGGCTTGAGCCAGCTGATCCCGCTCTGCCTGTGATAGAGCAGCCAAGTCATCTCTCAACCCGCCGTATTTCCATTCTTTGCTCTTTAGTAAACCTCTCTGCAACATAAACAACCAAAAAATAAACAATCAATAATCAATAAACAATAATGCAAGTTAAAAATTCAATTTTGTGCAATTGATGATATCGCCCACTATTGGACGATATCGTCCCACATTTGAGCATAATCGTCTCCGATTTCACAGTTCGAAATCGTCCCTAATTTGATGAAATTGTCCCCCTTTCGACGATTTCGCCCTCGGGCAAAATTGCCAAAATTGAGACGATTTCGTCGAAATCGGGACAATTTCATCCCGATGACGTCGACGGCCCAAAAACGGTCGCGATGCTCAAAAATCACCTAAAAAATTACCTACAAAGCATATCAAATTAAATTAAAGAATCCTAGTTAAGTCTAGACTCTTACTCGTAGACCGCGCTGGACCTCTGTCGATCTGTGCGTCGTCTCCACCATTTTTGCTTCAGAGCTCCAAAAACCCAGAAAATGAACAGTGAAAATGAATTAGGGTTTTACCCTATTTTTCTTAATTTTATTCAAAAATATTTTTTTGCTTTTTCGTGTTTTTACCTCAAACGTTCGATTTGGGTAAAAACATGGAGGGGGCACCATAGTAAGCTGTCGTACGATTCGACCAAGAATCGTTGCCTAAAAATGGGAATAATTTTTGCTTTCTCGTAGATCGAGAAGAACTCATATTTAACGCATTTTCTTCGAAAAATTTGCTAAAGAGGGGGCAAAATGTAGCACCCTAAAATTGGTGCAGTAAAATTACAATAATTACATTCACCTTAGTAAATAATTTAAAATTCAAATTTAACCTCCCAAACCGCTCGTTAACCGTCGGGAAATCCGTTTCCCCCTTTTCGCACCATTTTTAGAGGTTGTTTTGACCGTTTGACGATATCGTCGCCGATCAGACGATATCGCCCCAGATTTGACGATTTCGTCTGGATTAGGACGTCTAGACGATCTTGTCGCAAAACTAATTTTGCAAAATTAGCTTCTGTTCCAACGAGTCTCCAATCCGGGCAGAAGCATGTCTACGTCGTTGGGACCCTCCCCCGTTGGAGATCTCCCAAATTGGGATGATCTCCAACCTCCTAACTACTCCCCTAAGCCTATTTAATCCTAAGCTATCCCTTTAGCACCCCCCTGGCTGAAATTATCTATAATTTAACTCCATCTACGCTAAACCATCCCGATTTTTCATTTGCACTGGTCCCATAACAATTTTGTTGCAGGTACATCATTGTTTTTCAGTCGGAGCCAGCACCCATCGTCCCCGACGAACCTGTTCAGATCGGAGGCGAACCTGTCAAATTAGAGGTGATTTCGTACTGATGCGAGACGATCTCGACTGCATTTCATATTGAGGCAATCAGTGCCTGAAGTTTGCGTTTCTCAACCTTCTCTCTGCTATTTTAGTCTGCAAATTAGATAGTTTATTTAGTGTTTATGATATTTTGCATTTGGAGTTCACCTATTTAGCTTATATTGCATACTAAGATCATGATTTGTTATTAAAATGTCGTAATCTATTTGAATTACTATTCATAATTGTTATTCAGTATTCATACAGTCATTTGGTGTTATTTCCCCTTATTAGCACAATAGTATTCGTCGTATTTTGTATCTGCTTTTCTGCTTGCAGGTCTTTACAAATTCGTTTGACGAATTCGTCAGATCTCAGATGATTTTGTCAGATCTTAGATGATTCTGTCAGATATCAGACGATTATGTCGAATTCCAGATGATCCTGACTGCTTCAAACATCAGAATCATCACCAAACATCTGGATCAGGTATTCCTCATTTGCATTCGGTAAATTCTCTGTTTTATGTCTTTAAATCTGTTTTCTGTACTCATTGAATTTGCATTTTCAAATAGATTAATCTAGATTCATTTGGCCAAACCTAGGATATGAATGCTTAAGGTTAAAAATGAACACATTAAAACACATTCCAAACCTAGGCATGGAAACTGCCCTTAAATGTTTCCTGGTGAACCCACCATCCGTCAAAAAATCATCAAAATATACCTCCCTTGAGAGGCGGGACCTTCGCAAAGTCCTCTCAGTCTGAGGTACCATGACATCCTTTTCCCATACTCCTTCCAGGCACAGATCCAATAGCTTGAAGGTAGGGATGTGAAAAATTTGGAGCAATACAGGCTATCTACTCGCTTAAGTGGCAACTCTTGACGATGCACTGGATGAGTCGCATTGACTTGTTGCCTAAGCACTCTAGGTATGAGATTCTTTTTGGGAATTACCTCACATGATTGTTCTTCATGTGCTTTCTATTGGTAAATCCTCTCTTCACATCATTGGAGCTCATCCAACCTTTTTTTATGTGCTCTATTTCTTTCTATGAACTCATGCTCTAGGCACTTACGCTGACAGCAGGCCTCCTCCAATTGATCTTGGAGTAGTTTCCTCTCATGGGCTACATGAGACTCATATTCCCTATAGGACTAACTCGTGGAGTATGATCCACAACTCTCTATCTCCCTAGGCTAAGACATAATGACTTGTGTTCTCACCATATGTGAAGAAACCCCATGCTTTGTATGGGTGAACCCCCTACATGATGAAGGGAGCTCGCGATGACTATCATAATGTCATGCTAGAAGGATTGGATCCTCAGGTGCACACTGAGTATGATGCATAGTAAGGAGGTGTACGAGGTTTGAAAGATCCTCAAGAGAACATCGAGAGCATTCAGAGCCTCTCCATGAATTCTCTGACTCATTAGCTCATGATTGAGCTCTATCATGCCTAGTCGTCATGACAAACCAACTAAACAAGACTTAAGAGGTTTCCTCTCTTACTAGAAATTATGGCCTCAAGAAAGACCTTATCTTGATGTATTAAGCAATAAAGAAGCATACAAAGTAAATAATGTGATTATCTCCTTTACATTTTAAAAGTTGAGCCCTAAATTGTTTGATGTGTTTCAATAATTTGTTGTATCAGTGTAGAAACTCTTATCATGTTTTGCAAAACTTGTTGGATTTTATTTTTAGTTTAATGGATTTCACCTGTATGCTTGTAGCTCAACAACTTGGATATGAACTCCAAGTCATGTAAATACCCTGTGAGTGGTAATGAATCCCACACCCGAACAAGGAGCATAGGTCCTCCTAGATCCTCACCCGTTTTCCCCCAGTTAGCGTTATACCCTTCGAAGAGAATACATGTAAATTTTCTAGGGTGGAAAAGGTTCTTGGATCCGATATTGGTCTATATATCAAGGGTTCGTAGGATTTGGGTCAATGGATGGAAGTTACACCCACCGTTATTTAACCCTACTAGTGGTTGGATGTCAAGCACAAATCACTAGCGTTTAAGTGCCAAGTGGTGTGTGTGGTTCCTTTTAATGTACATAAAATAAATGCATCATATGGCATACATGCTCATTTTCTAAATGCTATGCAAATGAAAGACGTTTCAAATTCAAAAAATGTAAGCTATTCTATATGCTCTTTAAGAATATGCACATTACGATGTTAATTGGCAACTAATTGGACCTCACACATGCAAACCATCCACACATATCTATCAAGAATTTTGTAGCCTAGGGTGGACTGCAATCAGAGGTCTATTGTTCCTAGCAATGCCTTTCTATTGAAAGCACAACATGAAATCAAACTGGGATGATTGATTTACCATTTTCTTAATTATTTCTCTAATTTGCATTCGCATTAAACTTACTGTAAAAACACAGATAGCAGAAAAGTAACAGAGGCTTGAAAATAGGACCTACCTCAAGTCCTGCATCGGCTAATACTCTAAATCTTACTTTCTGTGTTGCCAACAAAAAATTGTAGGTCTAATCTATGATTCTGATTGTAAATCATGCTTTGTACCTTCAATTTAGTTATTGGCCCATAGCTGATAGCTACGGTCTGTACCTGCAAGTGCAAAAAATAAGAAAACATAGTTAGGTCCTAAAAATGTGGGGTTTCGCTATGATCACCTTCTATAACCATAAAAAATACTCACACCTGATGGCATCCTATTGTAATAAATGATAAAAGTATAACATGCATACAAGAACAAGAAATTGACAATAAATGAATCAAGAAGAAATATGTTTTATTCCATTGTATTCAAAGTAAAAATCAAATTACAGGTACATCCCTCTCAGGGATAATCATTTTGATACAATATTACAATAGGAGTGCACAAATTTTTCCCTCTTAAGGGTAGGTGTGATTTCCAAATGCCTTTCAAGATGACACGAACTACTCTAGGGTGGAGGTACTCTCTTCTTCACAATGGGGAAGGAACTTGATAGTTATTTCTCCTTTGAAACTGTTCCCTACGGTCAAGAAACAACATAAGAATGTCAAAAAGATAGGTAGCCTCTCATGATGAGGCCCTTTTAGGAAAATTGCATAATGACACCATTAAACATGCATAATCAAGAAAACATGAAAAGTGCTTCTAAACTATGCAAACTGAATCAAGATTCATATAATAGCATAAAGATAAGTAGCAGCTACACTATGCATGGATCAAATATGTAAAATTAAGCATAAATATGCATAAAGAAACCATTTAAGTCCTAATTGAAGCATAACATGAAGAAGCTAATATAAACTAATTCTACGGTCAGAAGTCTGCTAAAATGTATTTAAACCATGAAAAAAACTAATCTAATATAATTAGCCATACAAAAATGAAAAGAGGAAGGTGGTTATATCTCTGCTGCAAACCGCTGCTTTGGTGAGCAGTCTGCACTATAAACCATGGTTGAAAGTTGTGGTTAGCACTCTGATAGGCTTACCCTCAATTCCAAGGGCAATGGGCTTGACCTCCTTGTCCAATTGATGTTCAATGGTCGCCTTCGATGTCCTTCTAATAGGTTTAGTGATTGAATCACTGTGATGGGCATTCGTTTGCTCAAATTTGTGTTTCTTGGTTCTCCTAAGCTCCTAGGACTTCCATGGCAAATTAATATTTGGGTTAATATCAAAGCGGCCTTCTCAAATACATGAATTCAGTATACAATTGGACAGGTCTTCGTTGCTCACTTGATCAATTCACTCTCTATCAATAATTCATCAGTGCTTCGCTATAAAAATCATCTCTCTTCTCTCCCCATTTGGAGGGGGTACTTATAGGATGCCCTAGGACTAGGGGTGGCTTCCTGGAGAAGCCAAGATCAAGAATAGGTGGTTAGGACAGTTGGAATGGAAGCCTTTGGAATCTTCCATCCATTAACCGCCTTCTTCTAGAACAAATGGTCATTCAAACCGATTTGTCTCAGATTTAAGGCCAACTAAAATTCATTTAAAAACATAGGTCACAACTACATTATAGACTATAAACCATAGGTCTCAGCTATATTTCAGCTATAAAATATAGGTATGGGCTACGGTTCAGACTGATTAGGCCAAGGAGCCCAAATTGAGTGGTTAGAACCATTGCTCTATCTTGGAATCTATCCAAGATCTTCCATATGGTCTTGTAGCATGTCCATATGATTAGTCGCCCTTAACATTGACATGTTTTAGGTGTCTACACTAGCATCTGACTATATTTTTTGATTTTTGTGACTTGCAGGTATAGACTGCAGCTACCAACTATGGGCCAACAATTGAATCGTAGGTTCAACCCATAGGCCACAGTCAGAACCATAGCCCAGACCTACGGTTTCCAATAGACATAGAATATAGTAGAGGGATAAAGCTCAATCAGATGTGGATTTGAGGTAGGACCTACTTATCACTCTCTATAACTTTATTTGTCTCTATGTTTTCCAAAAAGTTTAATTTCGAATGCAATAAATAATTAAGAAAGAAAAAGAAATGAATTAGGTCTTTGTTGCATTTATATTTTGTGTCATTAGAAAGGTGTTTCTAGGAATAGTGGATATATGATTTTAATCCGCCCTAGAATTCAGCATGCTTGATATAATTTGTGTGAATGGTTTGCATGTGCGAGGCCCAATTAGTGGCCAATTATCATCGTAATGTGTATAGTCTCAAAGAGCATCTAGAATAGCTTGCATTTTTTGAATTTGAATCATTCTTTCATTTGCATAGCATTTAGAAAATGAGCATGAATGCTATATGATGCGTTTCTTTTATGTACATTAAAATAAACCACACACACCACTTGGCACTTAAATGCTAGTGAGTTGGGCTTGACATCCAACCACTAGTAGGGTTCAACGACGATGGGCATAACTTCCATCTGTTGGTCCAAATCCTACGAACATTTTGGATACTAGAAAAATACTAGATCCGAGAACCTTTCGTACCCTAGAAAATTTACATGTATTCTCTTCGGAGGGTATAACGCTGACTGGGGGAAAACGGGTGAGGATCTGGGAGGACCTGTGCTCCTTGACCGTGTGTGGGCTTCATTAACACACATTATAGGTTGGATTACACAACTTTGAGTTCATAGCCAAGTTGTCGAGCTGTGAGCATATAGGTGAAATCCATTAAACTGAGAATAAAATCTAGCAAGTTTTGCAAAACATGATAAGAGTTTCTACACTAATACAAAAAATCTTGAAAACACATAAAACAATTTAGGACACTTTCAAAATTTAAAACAAGATAATAATTATTGTATACCTGTTTTTACTCATAATAAAAGATACATCTAGACGCTAGGTACATAATGGTGGATAAACGGGGTGGTCGACAAAGGTCCAAAGCCAACATCGATGACCAACCCCTAACCAATTCACAACAGTATGTGTTAATTACTCAACCACATGAGCAAACCGAACATCGTTCGACTAGAATTAGAGGAGATAACTTGACACGATGGGAGCCTGTAGAGCATACTCCAGATAAAGGAGCTTTAGTACACTCCTCTAGGCACAAGATAGAACAAGAAACCTTCTAGCATGAGGGTGTTCCACTCGAGAGCCATTATCGAGATCGTAATGCACACGCATCCATGAGATCGATCAAAGAGTTTGTTGTGCAGGGGACTAGGTTGGTGTCCCTACGTATTAAGTCCATAAGAGGTTCCATGGCTTCACCCTTTGAGTATATAAGGACTAGAGATCTGCCCATTTAGGGGTAGGCAGATAGGCTTGCTACTGATCATAGGTCTAACCATACTCCCATGCATAGTCCACCACACAAGATCACCATTGATATATCAAAGGTGGGAGATAATGGCACACCATCACATGAGCAATGGCAGTCTATGAAGCTAGAGGGCCTAGGTAGTATTTTAGAGCAGCTAGGCTACAAGCCTTCTACTCCACCCACTCGTGCCCTAAGTGAGCATAGCGTGTCGTCCACACTACTAGAGAACATGGAGAGGCTTCTAAGCGCCCTCATGTCACACACCCACTATCTATGCATGGTGGTTCATATTATAGGAAATAGTAGGAGGCCAATATTATCTTCACAGATAGAGATAATGGCACAACACATCATTTTGATGGGTACATAACCCATATGGTCACTCATACAGAGTAGGGATACCAAAGGTCTCCCATGGCCGATCAGATCGATAGATCACATCGACTGGTATCGGAGAAAAAATGCCAACTCCTCCAAGATCAATTGGAGGATGCTCACCTAGAGAGGTAGTGCATTGAAGATGAAAATATTCAAGCATAGAGGCTCATTAGATAGAGGCTATATGAGCAGCGCATGTGCAAAGAGCGTATCCTTGCCTAGAAGGAATGCATGGAGCAAGAGGATATGTTAGCTAGGGCTGGCCTATATCCTCATGATGAGCATAGAGAGTGTGTATATAGGAAGGATTTGTTGGTTCGACTTTTATACACACCCTGTGAAGAATGAGCATAAAATCCCGATAACACTTATAAGGGATAAATCCCACTCACTTTAGGATCTTGCTGGATATCCAAGGTGTGAGTTACAGAGTTGGGTCAAATGTCTATTCACTCTTTTTCGCTTCTGGAATAGTTTCAAGTGGACTTTCTGTTACCTTACAACGGGTCCTGGACTTGGTTCAGTAATGTTTTTGGAATTGGTTATCTTTGTGGACACTCAGATTTACAATCAGTTCTTTGATCTAGCTCTTTATGTGTTAGCAGATTTAAATAAAAGACAAATTTAAAAGAAAATAAAAATGGATCATTCAATCGGTGGAACAGAGAGAGTAGGGTAGGGCAGAAAGAGAAATTTATCTAACTTAGCTGCAAAACCAAAACTACCAATTTTAGTTATACCGGTTAGCTTCACAATAGAACAAAATCAAAGAGGAAAGTGTCCAGCTTTCTAAGATCACCTTCCACTAAGAGCATAAGACAAAGACAAAAATAGATCTGAAAGAAAATCACAAACAGAAGGGAAGTCGGTTAAAATTGGTATCTCTCACCAGCAACCTAGCTCGCACAGTGAGGACAGAGCAATTAGAACAGGCTTGAACCTTAAATCTATAATTTTCCCTAACATACAATAAAGAAAATGAAGCCTAGCAGCATATCCAATCCTGGTAACACAGATCTACAACATAAATTTCAATAAACCTTAATGAAACGAAAACAAAAGAAGATGAACTTATCACAGTCTGAAAGAGATTAGGCTCCTGGCCATGCTATCACAGAAAAATGAAAATACACCAACTCTAGGTCCAGAACAAAGCATTCAAACAAGATTTGCAGGAAATTGCTCCAATAGCTTTTATTTCTAAGTTTTCGCCTCCTTGAATTTACATTCAGAAGAAGTATTTATAGACTCAGACAGACCCTGATCTTTTCAGAAATATCTTCTTCTCAAACCCTAAATCTTATCCTCTAAACCTTACTACCTAGGTTTTACAATATAAGGCCCTTTAAAAATAGAGTTTTGATAAACCCTAACCACTCTACAAATCTTAGTGCAGTTACTTGCCATAAATGGAGAAGGCATGATCTGATATTATTCTCATCCATCCGTAACTGCAAGTAAATATCTTCATTTTCTGGTCGATCACGATATATTCCATAAATGGGCACTACGTGTGAAGGTATCTTCATCTTTCTGGTGCATCTGTCGGGAGGGTCTCATTAATTCCTTAGAGAAATTCGGATGAGTCACTGGTTTCTCTGACATTTTATCTTCGTAGAGCCGCCTCTGAGTTGAAATTCTCTGCACGCCATTACTTTCACCATAAATTCTCCTGTTAAATGCGTCCATCGGCAAATTTCGATAACTGTGTGTAGATATTTTCATTTTTCGGTCAATTGCCGACATATTCCATTAAATGGGCAGCTGCTTAGTCATCGTAAAGTCTCTTTGCGGCCAGATCTATAAAATCTGGATGGACCAAAAATTCTCGGCATCTCACATTTCCATCTGACGGCCTTCGCTTGATCCGCGCTTATTTTGTCTTTTTCGCCATTACTTCCGCTAGTATGCAACTGCCAAATGGCTTTCTACAAAAGACAAGCAAGGATTAGTATTTTAATATTATTAAATTAAAACCTTAATGTTCATTATATGTCGGCTTTATTTATTTTGACACGTGTCACGAAATCACGATGTCCCCTTGCATTCTGCTTCTTCCAAGCTCTTTTGCCGTGAAACGCGACATGTCACAATTTCGCGACATGTCACGAAATCGCGACGCCCCTTTTGCACTTTGGTTTTTCCCAGCTCTTTGTCACAAAATCATGACATGTCACGATTTCGTGACAGTCGTGATTTCATGACGTCCCCTTTCACTTTCCTCCTATTGGTGACTTGTCACGAAATCGCGACATGTCGTGATTTTGCGACATGTCGCGATTTCACGATGTCTTCTCACTTTCCTTTTGGACTTGTCACGAAATCGTGACATCGCGATTTCGCGACGTCCTTTACTTTCCTTTGGGCTTCTTGTGAAATCGTGACATGTTGCGATTTCGTGACGTCACCTTTCACTTTTTTGCTTCGTGACATCCTCTTTTTCTTTAATGTCATGATTTCGATGACATGTCTCTGCTTCTCTTTTTTTGCATGTCAGATTTCGCGAATCGTGACTTTGCTCTTTTTTTCCTTTTCGTCGCTTTTTTTCGTGATGCTTTTTTTCGTTCGACTTCTTTTTGTCGTCGTTTATGTCGCGATATCGGAGTTTCAAAGTGAATCGCGACGTTTCCAAAAATGGCAAATGTCACGAAATCGTGACCTTTCCAAAAATGGAATGTGTCACGAAATCGCGACGTTTCTCTTACTTCCACTTTGCAAATTTTCCAAAAATTGTAGGTTGACTCTAATGAATTTATTCATCTGTATTCTGCATTTTTACATATCAGTGAAAGATCTTTTTTACTCAGAAAGATTCTAACATTAAAGAAGTGAATTCTAAATTGAAATTAAAGCATATGCAAGCCTACTTAGATACTTTGGTATATGCAAAACTTGAAGAAGAAGGAGGCAAGCAAAATTTGGAATTAAAACCTGAAAAACATCAAGAGGGTCCCTACTACAAAATGAAAGCTAAATATTTTCAAAGGATGGAATTTCATTTTTTTAGTGGGGGTGTGTTGCTTCTCAACAAATGGCGATATCTACGGGGAAAATAGTAGCACTATTTTAGAATCCAGGACTCTAGTTTCAAAACAATATAGACCATGTACCATGCTTTGCCACAAATATTCTTCAAAATAATTTAACTACTACCTGATAGTTGTTAAAATTTCCCAAGGACATACTAGGTTGAATCACTTAAGGAAGATTTCTGATGTGCAATTATAAGCGTATAAAACTTTCTTCAAGAATGACTGGGCCTTCGAATGTTGTACTCTGGATTGATCAACTTTTCTAGATTGTGAAAGGGGAAACCGAGTAGGGCTCTGTTTACTAGTTTAGCCTTTTACAGACCCGACAAAGTTACTCTTTAGATTTTCATGACCCTGATCCACAACTGTGAGGTGGTATCTACAACTTGGTAAAAGAAAACATCTTCTGAAGCCTTGGCTATCTCTTTCATTACATAACTTCTTCCTTCCATTTTTTTTTCTCTTTTTTTTTTTGTGTGGGAAATAACAGAGTGCCAGTTTTATGTTGTCTTGCTCAACTTTCACCTTCTCTCTCTCTCCTTTGAAATATATCGAAATCTGAAAAGCCTTGCTAAAAAAAAAACAATTTTTTTTTTAATATTTCATCGATCTGGAACTGCTTCAGCCTGGGTACTGATAGCCTCTATGGATACTCAAATAATTTCACGAATCAGAGTCCCCTCTTACGACCAACTTTTCTTGGATTCCCTGGGAGTTTCTCCAACCAAAAAGTATAGCAGTTTCTTTATAATTAAAATAATTGTGGCAAGTAAGACACAAAATCCAATTATCTTTCTATTGTTGTTCCGAATAACAAAATAGTTCCACTGTTCGATTTAAGCGAGACTATCTCTTAATTAGAATAAAACAAAATGAACACGGGATTTTGAACTCAGAATAAAAACATTTTTTAAAGGCTGATTCTTTCTTTACTGCCCAAGCAAAACTTAAAAAAAAATAGAATTTTAAAAGCTAAAAGAAATTTGTACAGACCCCAAAGGATAAAACACAAAACTTTAAAATCAAACAAAATAAAATAAAAACAAACTACTTTGTACAGACCCCAAAGGATAAACAAAATAAAATAAAAACAAACTACTTCAAAGCTTATTTACAATATATACACATGTTACAACGTCTTTGTGATTTATTCAAATGATGTATCGGATGGGACTGCTGAGAAATAATGCTTTAGGTATTGACCATTAACAGGAAGGTTCAAAAAATTACCCTCAAGGTCCTGTAGATGGAATGCATTATTACCTAGGATCTCGGCAATCTGGTATGGCCCTATCCATAGCGGCTGCAACTTTGTATGTTTACCTTTCTTTTCATGGGCTTTGTCCCATAGAAGCACCAGGTCTGCGAGTCTGAAGGCCTTCACTCTGGCTCTTTTGTCAAACCAGCGCTTGACTGTTTCTTGGTGCCGACTGAAATGTTCCAGGGCTTGAAGTCGTTCGTCCTGCAAATTAGTTAAATCCAAAATACGAGCCTCTGCATCTGCTTGATCCTCAAAATAGTCTAAAACAAATTGATAAGTAGGCAATTTCAAAGAAATAGGAACAATGGGCTGAATACCATACAACAAAGCAAATGGGGAAGTCTTAAGAGCTACTTTATGTCTTATCCTGTCAGCCCAAAGTGCATATTTCAATAATGTGTGCCATTGTCTGGGTTTGTCTGCAGCAGACTTCTTAATGGCATTCATCAAATTCTTATTTGTGGACTCAGCTAGTCCATTACCCCGGGGGTAATAGTTGGATGCAAATCTGATGACTATCCCCATCTGGTATGCCCACTCTGCAAACTCTAATGATTGAAAGGTCGGCCCGTTATCGCACACCAAATTCAAAGGAACTCCAAACCTGGTTATGATATTTGACTCTAGAAATTCGATCACCTCATGGGTTGTACTCCTCATGGTAGCTGTTGCTTCAACCCATCTTGTGCAATAATCGATGGTCTGTTAGAACATACTTATGCCCTGCTGATGAATTTGGGTTTATCACACCCACAAAGTCAAGTCCCCATTGCATAAAAGGTTTGTTTATTACAACAGGCTGCAATGGTAGAGCTCGATTAGCCTCTTTGGATGCAAAAGTCTGACACTGATGGCAAGTTCTCACATGCTGATGTGCATCTTTAAACAATGTAGGCCAGTAATAGCCTGCCCTCAATATCTTGTGTGCAGTAGCGAAACTTGAAGAATGCCCGGCCCCTAACTTCTCATGAAAATTGGACATCACCTCATTGACTTCATTCTGAGAAATGCATCTTAAGAATATGCCAGCATAATTTTCTCTATACAAGTTACCTCCTTTGAGCAAAAAATGAGCAGATTTCAACTTTAGTGCTCTTCTCTGGGTTCTATTCAGGTGAGATGGGCAAATTCCAAATTGCAACAAATGAATGATATCTCCATACCAATCATCGAATCCAGAGTCCAGCTGATTAATTTCTCCTTGTACAGGTACTTCAAAAATATGTCGAGACAACCCAAGTCCTCTGATTAATTTTGTAGGCCAAATTTCTAAGTCGTATTCCTGCAGTCTTGTAACCCAATTACCTCTCAGTTCACCCAATTCGTCCTGGCTTAATAAGTACTTGACAGCTGGATCAGGAACTATAGCATGGACTTTGCTTCTTAGTATGTAGTGCCTGAATTGCTTAACTGCTCTTACTAAGGCATAGGCTTGCTTATCCAAGCGAGAGTATTTGAGCTCAGCCCCCTTTAAGTTGGTACTCTTGAAGGCAATCGGATGCTCCCCTGTTTCTCTTCGTTGGGTCAAAACCGTAGCAAGTGTGTGTTCTGAAGAAAAAGAGTACAAATAAAAATCTGTACTGAAGTCTGGGCTCACCAGCACTGGAGCTTGTTGGATGGCAGATTTGATCTCCTGGAACGTTGTTTTGGCTTCTGTTGTCCAAACGATCTTAGCAGTTTCCTTCAGACATGTCATTCAGTGGCTTGACTATTTCTGCGAAGCCGGAGATGAACTTCTCGACAAAATTAATTTTCCCAAAAAAGGATCTTAACTCTTTCTTAGAGTTGGGAAAGGGTATCTCGGATATGGCTTCAACTCTGTCAGGATCCATGGAAATGCCATCTTTGGTGATCAAGTGTCCAAGGAGCTTTCCTTCAGTTACACCAAAAACACACTTCTTCGGGTTCAAAGAAATGTCGAACTCCCTGCATTTGTTGAAAATAGACTCCAAGTGTTTTACGTGGTCAAACCGAGATTTAGAGAAAATTGTTAAGTCATCCATGTAAACAACAATGCACTTACCCATAAGGCCTTTGAAAGCATGATCCATCGCACGTTGAAAAGTAGCTCCGACATTAATCAATCCGAACGACATTCTTTTGTAGGCGAAAGTTCCCCACTTGGTTGTGAAGGCAGTTTTCATCCTGTCTTCCTTTTCAACTAATATCTGATTATACCCTAAGAAACCGTCTAAGAAAGACATCATTTTCGAACCATTGACAATCTGTAGCACCTCATCCATGGAAGGCGAGAGGATAATTATCTTTCTCAGATGCCTTGTTCAAATTTCTAAAATCCACACACAAGCGGATCTCTCCATTTTTCTTTCTGACCGGCACCAAATTGGCCACCCAAGTAGAATGCCTAACGGGAAAAATAATGGCGGCACTCAATAATTTTTCTACCTCCTTCTTGATGAGGGGCTCTAGCAGAGCGTTGACATGCCTCTGTTTTTTTCGGAAAGGTTTGCAAAACTCTTTTAAAGGTATAACATGAGTGTAAACTTTCGGATCAAAAACCTTTAAGTCTTTGTAAGACCAGGCCATAACATCCTTGGACCGGTGAAGAAAATCAATCATATTTCTTTTTATTTCAGGGTCACAAGTTTTAGCCAACTTGAGGTGCCTGGGATCTTCTTCAGTCCCCACGTTCAGGTTCTCAGTCTCACTGTTTGTTACACCCATAGAATCCCCAGAACTCACCTTTTGCTTGATTTGGTCAACATCAAAGAGCCGCTCCAGTTCCACCATCCCTTTTGGAATTCTGTTATCTTTCAACCTTATTATTCCCCTTTCATCGTCTAACTGCTCCAGCAGAGTATCCCTTTGTCCATCATCGATTATAGCATTTTCAAATGCTTTGGTACTCTGTAAAAAATTTATAATCTGTTGGTCATCAGAGAAAACCTAAAAATTATCCACATTATTTGGGACCGAAGGACAAGGGACTAACTCGATCGAAAACTTGTTCCATTTGAATTCTTCCAGTGGTTTCAGACTTGCGGCTGATGAAGCCAAGACATCTGCACGTGAATTCTGCTCTCTAGGTATGTGCGTTAAATTAAAAGCATCAAAATCTTCCACGAGATCCCATGCTCGGTGTTTGTATCCTTTTAAGTAAGATGCTTTGCACTGGAATTTACCTTTAACTTGATTAGCCACCAACTCCGAATCTGTAAAAACTTGGATATTTCTTACACCTCTGTCCAAAGCAAATTTCAATCCTAGCACCAGTGCTTCGTATTCTGCTAAATTATTTGTGCAAGGGAACTGTAGGCGATAAGACATAAAATATGTCTGACTCTCAGGCCCTTTAAGGACTGCCCCTGTACCAGAACCCTGTTTAGATTTAGCCCCATCCACATGAAGCGTCCAAACTTCATTACTATGAACAAGATGAGCTTTACTAAACTTCTCATTTTGTCCCGTTGTTAAATTATAAACCCCAATATCTACATCAACAATATTTACAGTCTCATTTTCTGCATTATATTCAGTGATCGTATGTTTGTATCTGGGTTCTCTTTCAACCCTTAATTGGTTTGCAACTCCTTTCCATGGCAACCACATATGTGAAAAATCAGTTGCCAAGTATCCATTCAAATATTTCGACCAATCCCTGCTCAGAAGCATCCCGTACCCCACAGGAATATCCACCACCTGAATTTCAATCCTGTGTTGTGCCCTTGGCTCAGATGCTAACTGGATATGAATATTCTGAAGTTCACCTACTACTTTAACCTCTGATTTGTCCAATTGGACAACTCTTCTTTCAGACTTCATTGGGGTCAAACCCAACTGTTGACAAATGGCCAAAGGCATAACATTAGTTGAAGCACCCGAATCTACCAGACAGTTGTGTAAGTTTTTCCCAAAAATACGAACAGTCAGTAGAAAAGGCGGAACTTCGGTCTTCTCTTTATACATGGCTACATTTGCATTTGCCATCTTCTTTCCCCTGTCCAAAGATTTGGTAGTAGGCCCAGAGTATGTTTTAATCAAGTTATCCCTCTGTTCTAAAATTTGGGCCAACTCATGAAGAGTGATGTTGGCTTTGATCTTCTTCATGTCCTCCACTATATTATATCCCTTATTGAGTGGAGGGACAAATGCATCTGGTCCTCTCGGATTTCCTCCCTTGGGTGGAGATGGGTTATTGCTTGAAGATGGATCTAGAGGAACATTGTGGGAGTTGTCCGAAGGGGTAGATGTAGTGTTGGGCTCCGGATTTCTATTTCTGAGGTTGTAGTTGTCCCTCCTGTATTGTTGAAAAGCCTGCACCTCATCCATAGGCATTTCAACTACATTCTTAGACTCACCTGGAAAAGTGAAAGAATCTAAGACCATAGCTGCACTGTGGCTGGATGAACTTGGGCCATCCGCATTTCTTTGATGTTCAGGAGAAATCAACTCCCTAGATAAAGCTTCAAAGGCGTTACAGAATTCCAAACAATCCAATTCCCCGTGCTGAGAAGTAGCATGTATCCTGCACCAGTTAGGCAAAGCCAAATCACAAATATTTACATCATGACCTTTACCTTTATAATCCTTATTGGGTTCGTATGGGGGCCGAGTGAATCTGTTCTACTGATAAGAATACCTGTTTGAGTTCTCCCCAGTAGAAACCTGCCTTTTAAAACTTAAAAAGTCATTGGCCAACTTTTGGACTATTTTTGACACTTCCTCAACTCTTGTGTTATCAGCTTCTTTACCTGGATTCTGTACATTTTCAGCAGGTGTTACAGCCAATGGATTGCTTATCGATGGGATTTGATGTGTTGGCAACATCATCTGATGCGGTATGGGATTGAAGATAGGGGTACCTTGTGTGACCAAAGGAATTTGATGAGCATTTAAAGGTTGAGGCCCCAATTGCCTTTCCAGAACTAAAGCTTCTTTGTAAGCCTCTGTTAGATTGGTAATAGAGGCATCTCTTTTCAAGAAAACAGAAGTCATTGGATCTAGAGAATTCCTAAAAATCTCTAATGCCAGGTCTGCATTTGGCACATAATAACCAGTCAGTCTACCATAAGCCTTCTAAAATCTGACATTGTAAGATCTGACAGATTCATTTATTTCTCTTTTAATACCAAAAAACTATTGATATAATACACTGGGATCTATTACTTCACCAAACTGCGATACAAAAACCTTTTCCAAGTCATTCCAACTGGTAATAGAATCGTTAGTGAGATTTAGAAACCAGTCGTAAGCTCCCTCCTGGAGAGTGAACGGGAACAATCTGCAAGCCACATCTTCATGTTGTACATTTAACAATTTTAGAGCATTCTTGAATGCTACTAGATGTTCTTCCGCTGTCCTAGTTCCATCATGCTTGTATCCGGGAAGATATCTCTCAGGATTTTTGGGTAGGTCATGGGCTGCACCCGGGATATTTAAGGCAGTGGAACCCAACCGATTGGCCATTACTACTTGATTGACGATGATACTTTCGGTTGTAGTTGGAGTAACTACAAGTGGTGACAAAACTATTCCAGACAAGGACTTGGCCCTTCTAAGGCTGCTTCTTCTTGGAGTTTCTAACTCAGGCACAAGGAGCTCTCCAGCTCTGGAATGGGACCTTGTTACTCTATAAGTGGAATCCAGCTTTTCACAAGCAACTTATAATCTTACAATCCTTAACAAACTACTAAACTTCAGGCCCTCCTTCTAGCGCCAATTTTAAATGTTGGTTCGACTTTTATACACACCCTGTGAAGAATGAGCATAAAATCCCGATAACACTTATAAGGGATAAATCCCACTCACTTTAGGATCTTGTTGGATATCCAAGGTGTGAGTTACAGAGTTGGGTCAAATGTCTATTCACTCTTTTTGCTTCTGGAATAGTTTCAAGTGGACTGTCTGTTACCTTACAATGGGTCCTGGACTTGGTTCAGTAATGTTTTTGGAATTGGTTATCTTTGTGGACACTCATATTTACAATCAGTTCTTTGATCTAGCTCTTTATGTGTTAGCAGATTTAAATAAAAGACAAATTTAAAAGAAAATAAAAATGGATCATTCAATCGGTGGAACAGAGAGAGTAGGGTAGGGCAGAAAGAGAAATTTATCTAACTTAGCTACAAAACCAAAACTACCAATTTTAGTTATACCGGTTAGCTTCACAATAGAACAAATCAAAGAGGAAAGTGTCCAGCTTTCTAAGATCACCTTCCACTAAGAGCATAAGACAGAGATGAACAGATCTGAAAGAAAATCACAAACAGAAGGGAAGTCGGTTAAAATTGGTATCTCTCACCAGTAGCCTAGCTCGCACAGTGAGGACAGAGCAATTAGAATAGGCCTGAACCTTAAATCTGTAATTTTCCCTAACATACAATAAAGAAAATGAAGCCTAGCAGCATATCCAATCTTGGTAACACAGATCTACAACATAAATTTCAATAAACCTTAATGAAACGAAAACAAAAGAAGATGAACTTATCACAATCTGAAAGAGATTAGGCTCCTGGCCACGCTATCACAGAAAAATGAAAATCACACCAACTCTAAGTCCAGAACAAAGCTTTCAAACAAGATTTGCAAGAAATTGCTCCAATAGCTTTTATTTCTAAGTTTTCGCCCCTTGAATTTACATTCAAAAGAAGTATTTATAGACTCAGGACAGACCCTGATCTTTTCAGAAATATCTTCTTCTCAAACCCTAAATCTTATCCTCTAAACCTTACTACCCAGGTTTTACAATATAAGCCCCTTTAAAAATAGAGTTTTGATAAACCCTAACCACTCTGCAAATCTTAGTGCGATTACTTGCCATAAATGGAGAAGGCATGATCTGATATTATTCTCATCCATCTGTAACTGCAAGTAAATATCTTCGTTTTTTGGCCGATCGTCGATATATTCCATAAATGGGCACTACGTGTGCAGGTATCTTCATCTTTTGGTGCATCTGTCGGGAGGGTCTCATTAATTCCTCAGAGAAATTCGGATGAGTCACTGGTTTCTCTGACATTTTATCTTCGCAGAGCCGCTTTTGAGTTGAAATTCTCTGCATGCCATTACTTTCACCATAAATTCTCCTGTTAAATGCGTCCATCGGCAAATTTCGATAACTGTGTGTAGATATTTTCATTTTTCGATCAATTGCCGACATATTCCATTAAATGGGCAGTTGCTTAGTCACCGTAAAGTCTCTTTGCGGCCAGATCTATAAAATCTGGATGGACCAAAAATTCTCGGCATCTCACATTTCCATCTGATGGCCTTTGCTTGATCCGTGCTTATTTTGTCTTTTTTGCCATTACTTCCGCTAGTATGCAACTACCAGCTGGCTTTCTGCAAAAGACAAGCAAGGATTAGTATTTTAATATTATTAAATTAAAACCTTAATGTTCATTATATGTCGGCTTTATTTATTTTGACACGTGTCACGAAATCGTGATGTCCCCCTACATTCTGCTTCTTCCAAGCTCTTCTACCGTGAAACCATGACATGTCACGATTTCGTGACACCCCTTTTGCACTTTGGTTTTTCCCAGCTCTTCTTCATGAAATCGCGACATGTCGCGATTTCATGATGTCACGATTTCGTGACGTCCCCTTTCACTTTCCTCCTGTTGGTGACTTCATCATGAAATCGTGACACATCGTGATTTTGTGACGTCCCCTTTCACTTTCCTCCTATTGGTGACTTCATCATGAAATTGTGACACATCGTGATTTTGCGATGTCGCGATTTCACGATGTCCCCTTTCACTTTCCTCCTGTTGGCGACTTCATTGCGATTTCACGATGTCCCCTTTCACTTTCCTCCTATTGGTGACTTTGTCATGAAATCGTGACACGTCGTGATTTCACGATGTCCCCTTTCACTTTCCTCCATTTATCTTTCCCCGTCGTGAAACCGCGACATGTCATTAAATCGTGACCTGTTCTGCACTTGGCACTTCTCTTGCCCCTTTTGCCGCAAAACCATGACATGTCACGATTTTGCGACCTGTTCTGCACTTGGCACCTCTCTTGCCCCTTTTGTCGTGAAACTACGACATGTCATGATTTCATGACATGTCACGAAATCTTGACCTATTCTGCATTTGGCGCCTCTCTTGCCCCTTTTGCTGCGAAACCGTGACATGTCATGATTTCGTGACATGTTGCAAAATCGCGACCTGTTCTGCACTTGGCGCTTCTCTTCCAAAACCTGTCATGATATCCTGATGTTTTTTGAAACTCGGCTCTTTCTTTCCAAAACCTGTCACGATATCGCGACACTTCCAAGACTTGCACTTTCTTTCCACATATGTCGCGAAATCGTGACCCTTTCCAAAAATGGAAAATGTCGCGATATCGCGATGTTTCCAAAAATGAAAAATGTCGCAAAATCGTGACCTTTCCAAAAATGGCAAATGTCACGAAATCGTGACCCTTCCAAAAATGGAATGTGTCACGAAATCGCGACGTTTCTCTTACTTCCACTTTGCAAATTTTCCAAAAATTGTAGGTTGACTCTAATGAATTTATTCATCTGTATTCTGCATTTTTACATATCAGTGAAAGATCCTTTTTACTCAGAAAGATTCTAACATTAAAGAAGTGAATTCCAAATTGAAATTAAAGCATATGCAAGCCTACTTAGATACTTTGGTATATGCAAAACTTGAAGAAAAAGGAGGCAAGCAAAATTTGGAATTAAAACCTGAAAAACATCAAGAGGGTCCCTACAACAAAATGAAAACTAAATATTTTCAAAGGATGGAACTTCATTTTTTTAGTGGGGGTGTGTTGCTTCTAAACAAGATTTATCTCAAGATGATATGCATCAAGAGCAAAGAGATGCTCATACTCATGCTAGTGCCGAACAAAGGGAGCGGCCACCACCGCTCGATAATCAAAGGCAGAGGCAGCATGAAGAAGTAGAAGGAGATGGATACAAGCAAGAATATCCTGAGAGCTCTCGAGCTGAGGAGGAGGAAGAGCAATGCCCTCCATCTCGTATGAGGAAGACAGTACCTCCTAAGCCACCTCCATGTCAACTTAGGGAGGAGGACTTTATGTCTTCAGAGGCCTATAAGGCCTTAGCCGAGAAGATCAAAGCCATCGAGAGACAAGGCATGGCTATTCAAAAGTCGACATTAAGGAAAATCCATAATGAGCCTTTGGATCCTTCGGTGCCTACTCCGACTTACCCTGAGCATTTTGATATGCCTAGGTTGGACAAGTTTAAGGGTGATGAAGATGCACAGGAACATGTCACGAGCTTCCTGGATGCTTATTTTCAAATAGCAAGCAATGATGCATTATTGTTACGTACGTTCATCATGACACTTTTAGGTCTAGCCCGAGAGTGGT
The DNA here is from genome assembly GCA_028583015.1 of Wollemia nobilis. Lineage (NCBI taxonomy): Eukaryota > Viridiplantae > Streptophyta > Pinopsida > Araucariales > Araucariaceae > Wollemia > Wollemia nobilis. The sequence continues at coordinate 4,628,746 of JAQPPZ010001424.1, read as the reverse complement.
TCAATCAGCTAAAGAAACATAGCATAACCAGTTTTGAGCAATTAGTTGATGCCTTTCTTGAATGCTATTCCTTTGGCATCAAGAAATAGGCCAATATTTCTGATCTGGCTGTGCTAGCTCAACGTGATGATGAGCCAATAGAGCAATACAAAAAGAGATGGAGGAGACTAATGGCAAAGTTGCCATTCCCTATTCCTGCCATAGAGTTAACCCAAATTTTTATGAAGAGTTGTGCCAAGCACATCTCATTACTACTACAACTATAGCAGTATCCTACATTCGAAGAGGCTTTGGTGCAAGCCAAAGTGATTGAGGACATCAAGTTGTAGGAAGGCAACTTGAAGCTCAAGAACAGGAGAGAGGGACAAAAGAAGAGTACCACAAAAAAATAGGGCAAGCAGGCCCATGTGAATCAAGTGGTGTTGAATCTTCAGAGAGAGAACAAGGGGCAACAAAAATAGAATTATCAAGCCCAACCTCCTCCTACGCAATATGATAAGTGCAACAACAATTATAAGGGCAAGAACAAAGATCAATGCCCACCTCGCTAGTTCACACCATTGACGGAATCGCTGATGTCAATTTTCCATCAACTATGCGAGGCCAAGGCAATTAGATTTCCCGAAATCAAGATGATAGACCCCAATCAACCCAAACCAAAGGGGTACCAAGAAGATCTATTTTGCATTTTTCATCGAACGAAAGGCCATGACATTGAGGTGTGTTGGAATTTCAAACACATGGTGCAAAATATGATTGAAAAATGTGAGCTTGTAGTGCCACACAACCCATAGGTGCCCGATAATAAGAATATGGGGATTTACAAAAACCCCTTGCCAAATCATGAGGCACCTCAGAACAACGTTGGCCAAGTCAACCAGGTGTGAGTCAAACCACCTACCCAGGGGTTTGTAGGAATGGTGAACGTTGTCACTAGGCACGGGAGATATGAACAACAGAATCAACCTTGTGCTCCCATTCAAATACAAGCCATGCCAAATCAACGATCGACATAAAATATTCTAGGCCCACCAACAAGATCGGTGGTGACCATAAGGAGTAGGTTGGTCCAAAACCTATAGACAACTCCTACAAAGTTGTCGATATATGAGCTAATACAGTAGTCCCCAAGGCATAGGGAGACTCTTATGGATATTTTGAGGTCCATTGAAGTACAATCCCAGGATGCATAGGCATTTACTAATTTTGTGGGACATGTACAACAGTGTCAGGAATCAATGATCCAATTTTACGATCATGAGATAAGGACGGTTTCTACAACTACGGCTGACCCACCATTGCACATAATCACATGTGTTAATCACATGCCATTTAAAAGGGTCTTGATCGATACTGGCTCATCGATCAACATAATAACGACCAAGGCGCTGAGTCATTTGAAGCTACCTAAATCACACATTGTGCCCACTACATTTACATTGAGAGCATTTAACGACGCACTATGTTCGATTATTGGCACAATTATCCTACCCATACAGGTAGGTTTGAAGACCATCTCAGTAATGTGTCATGTGATAGAAGGGGCCATGCAGTACAACATATTACTCGGTAGGCCTTGGATTCATGAAATGCGTTGCATTCCCTTGATATTGCATCAGTGCATGAAGTATATTCATGAGGGATAGGTTCACGTAGTGGCATCGGATGAAGAGCCATTTAAGTTCGTGAACCTAGAAGATTTGCTTGGGGGTTTCATACTCCCATCAATGCACCTGGATGTTTGGTCATCATCGCCAATAAAGAAACCAGGAGGTAAACCAGCAGTGCGTGCTCAACCAATGCCATCTGTGTCACATAGATTGGAGCACACCACTACCACTTCCTTGAAACCATCGGCATCAGTCATGCATCGGGATGATAGGAAGTTGAAGGTGAAAATGGGTGAGAAAGAGGAGCGTGAGCCCAAGCCAATCATCGAGGAGGTTCCCATTCCTATGGAAGTTGAGGAACCCCAAGACAAAGCCGAGGAGGCACCTCAGCCTACCTCACTTGCATCTTTAGTAGGGTCATCCACACCACGGGTGATGGTACATCTCGCTAACATTGGATTAGGTGAGTACCTTGTGTAGAATGTAACCTTTGGATCAATTCTGAAGACTGCGCAAGAGATGGGCCGACCATCCGCTCATCGTTACCCGGTTGGATCGATGGTTCCATTGGGAGAGCCACCTAACTAGACTAACTTCATCTATGTGGGGCTAGACCAGCTTCCAACATGAGAGCCCATGGATGAAGATGACGAGGAACCTTTCATGGTAAACGTTCGTTATCTATCCAATCCAGAGTATGCCATGCGTATTTTTGAGCTATATCATTGGCATGGATACGGCCTTGGTCTCTTTGAACAAGGATGGAGGACTCCACTGGAACCTCATTATCAGTTAGTCATTGATAGGTTTGGCTTAGGGTTATAGATACAAGGGCAGGACGATTTGCTCATAGCATCCCTAGATCGTCTGTACCTTAGTATGGTAGATGATGTGGATTTTAATCCATATCATCTAGATCCTTCCAAATTCTGGAGGAATCACCCTATGATATCTGTCATCATCACTGAGCCACTCGAAGATCATCATGAAGGGCTCCTTGAGTAGACTGAGACAAAAATGAACCCCAGAGATCACCTGGGACACCAAACCCATGATGCAATCGATGACACAGACGTGCAAGGGTGCAACCCCATTACTATATGTGATCTCGAGCTAGGAGATCTTTGTAATGAAGATGGAGTGGAGTCCACCTCCGATATGAGTGGACTAGGTTATGACGCAGACGAAGAATCCTCAAACGATGATGAATCTAGGGATGAAGTCGAGGGTGCCTATGAGAGGCCCTAGCATGTGCATCATCTATTGCCTATTGAGTCGGTACAGGTTACCAAAGAGATCCTTCCCAATGTTGATCATTCAGGGGAAGAAGCGGAGCTAGATTTCTTGGCTATGTCACACTTACGATATAATTATCCGGTTTATCCAGATAGTGATGACACCGATCAAGCGGTCAGATTCATGGGGCCGCACTTTCCAGAGTGCCCTCCAGGAGTGGGGGTGAATGAAGGATTCTATTATGACAGTGACGAAGAATATGAGCTAGAGAGGGCCTACCTTGGTCCTCCTTATTTGCGTTACCATCATCAACCCATTGACATTGATGAGGTCTATCGATAGCTACATGTTGGTCCTCGTCTGAGAGCAAGACGGTTAAACTTGGATCAAATTCATCGGTTGGTTAATCCCCTTCTTCTGACCTACATGGAGCTCCATGAGCCAAATGATCCTATTTTGCATTCAGTGCATAGGGAGGATCCAGTTGTTCGTAGTCCTCACAGGGAAGACCCCTTTGTGCTTGTGCCATTAGAGCCAGATCGTGGGTATGAGGACTACGCAAATTTTGTAGAGGTTGGTCCATGTGGTCCTGGAGATCAATTCCATTCCATAAACATGGTCTCCATTGATTTGACCACTCCACTCTACAATCCAGCAGATCCGTCCAAACCATTGTATCTTAACAAAGATGCTATCGACTGGGATCACGTTGATTCACCCATTGAGCCTGAGGATTTCTTCCCCAATGAAGAAATGTTGCAACCTTTCCATTTTGCACCAGGTTATGCATATGATGTTTATCATGCCAAAAATGCTTCCAACGTGGAACCAATCAACCCGGCTGATGACATCCATCTGATTCCTATGCCTCACCAGCTTGAGGAGGGATCGCATATGTCGATAGAGGAAACCTTTGAGGTGGATATCAGTAATGATCCCGCCAATACAAATAAGGTTAAATTTGGAGAGAGTCTCACTCCAGATGAGCGGGCCACCCTCATCCCTCTACTGAAAGAGAGACCAAATTTGTTTTCTTGGACGTACAAGGATATGCCAAGTCTAGACCCAAAATTGGTTACGCATAACCTTTCGCTAGATCTGACGAAGAAGTCGATCAAGCAAAAGCTTAGAAAAATACACCCAACAGTAGCCTTAATGGTGAAATATGAGCTACAAAAGTTGTTGGATGTGGAATTTGTGATCTCCATCGATTATCCAGAATGGGTGTCCAATATGGTACCCATGGGAAAACCCGATGGAAGAATCCGTATTTGCATGGATTTTAGAGACCTAAATAAGGCAACACCCAAAGATTCATTTTCGTTGCCCAATATTGATGCTCTCGTAGATGCAACTACAGGTCATGAAATGCTCTCCTTAATGGATGGTTTTTTTGGTTACAATCAAATTCGGATTAAACCCGAAGACCAACATAAAACCACATTTATAATGCCATGGGGAACATTTTGCTACAAAGTTATGCCATTTGGCCTCAAAAATGCTGGTGCCACATATCAGCGGGCCATGACATACATTTTTCATGACTATATGCACAAAATTCTAGAATATTACATCGATGACTTGTTAGCCAAGTCATTGCTGTGAGAAGAGCATGCAGAGGTCTTAAGAAAAGTCTTCGATCGCCTGATAGAGCACAATGTCAGGTTGAATCCTAAGAAGTGCGTATTTGGCGTAACTTCTAGAAAATTACTAGGGTTCATCATCTCTAAGAGAGGCATCGAAGTAGACCCAACGAAGGTCAAGGCCATTTTGGAAATGCGTCCTCCCACCAATATTAAGGAATTAAGGAGCCTTCGGGGCAAGGTAGCCTCGATAAAGTGATTTATCACCCAACTATCGGATAAATGTCGACCCATGAATCGACTGCTACATAAGGGGGTCCCATTCAACTGGGATGAGGACTGCAAGGCAGCCTTCACTGAGATAAAGCAATACCTGGCGATGCCACCAGTGCTAGCTCCACCAAGGCCAGAGGTGCCTTTTCTACTATATATATCGGCAACTGAATTTGCACTGGGAACCATGTTAGCCCAAAAGAATGTGCAAGGCAAAGAACATGCCATATATTATATTAGTCGAACCTTGGTGAGCTATGAGCTTGGGTATGCATATGTGGAAAAATTGTGTTTAGCAATAGTGTTCACTACAAAGAAATTATGGCATTACATGCTAAGTCATACGACGTATGTTATATCCAAACAGAATCCTTTGTAGTACATGATGAGTAAGACTTATCACAATACGCGTACTATGAAGTGGATCATGCTATTGATAGAGTTTGATCTAGAATTCATAAGCCAGAATTCCATTAAGGGATAGGTCATAGCAGATCAATTAGCTGAGGCACCACTATCAAACAATAGGCCTCTAACAATCGAGCTTCTGGATGATGCAGTCTTCATCATATCTGAAGCTCCCAAACCTGAAGAACCAGAGAACAATGCTGATATGACTCTGTTCTTCGATGGTTCAAAGTGCGAACAAGGAGGTGGTGCCGGAATAGTGTTCTTCATGCCGCAAGGAGCTCCAATGCCCTTGTCGTTCAAGTTGGATTTTCCATGCACCAACAACAACGCTGAGTATGAAGCCCTACTATTGGGCCTCCACATAGCCGTCGCCATGAATATTAAGAGATTGAACATCTTTGGTGACTCCTTGCTCATAGTAAATCAAGTCAAGGGGCTTTTTCAGTGTCGATGTCCCATATTGAAAGCCTATAAAGATCTAGTTGACACATATTTGGCCAAATTTGAATGGTATGACATTGAGGCAATCCCTCGATCATCAAATAGGTTTGCAGATACCATGGCTTCTTTGGGATATTTAATCCCTTAGAATCCATCTGCTGATTTCACTACCATCCATGTCAAGATGCTCTCACATCCACGTATGACAATAGAATCGATGATCAACATGATCAATGTAGAACCAAAAGCTGAATGGTTCTGCAAAGCTGAAGACTTTCTTAAGAAGGCACCCTAGGGGTCATTAACCTCTCAGAGTCCTATGGGGAGTGGTACTACCATTCACCATAGGGTTGTTTTCGAGTCTGCATTTGCAAAGGTAAATACGTAGGGGGAGCAAGTCATCTTAGCAGTCGAAGCTGAGATTTATCAAAATTGGATGTCACAAATTAAAGACTTCCTAAAGCTTAGTATAATCCCAGAGGGATTGTCGCATGCCACGAAGCACACATTTAAATAGAAAGTAGCCAAATATGTCTTAATAGGAGACATCTTGTACCGACGAGGCTACGATGGAGTTCTCCTTCATTGCTTAGAGCCCCAAGAGGCATCATGGGCAATTTTGCAAGCCCATGATGGTACGTGCGGTGGCCATTTCAGCGGCATGGCCATCATCAAGCGCATCCTTCGAATGGGCTACTATTGGCCCACTATGGAGAAGGAGTGCAATGTGTATGTCAAGAAATGCATTAAATGCCAACATCATGCTAATCTTATGCACTTGCCATCGTAGGCCTTACAACCCATTCAAGCGGCTTGGCCATTTGCTCAGTGGGGATTAGATCTTATAGGCAAGATCTCTCCTCCATCATCGGGTCGACATACATTCATAATCATGGCTACTGAGTATTTTACAAAGTGGGTGGAAGCAATACCCTTAACAATGACAACTGGAGCTCGTATAGCAGAGTTTATACTAGAGCATATCATAAGTCATTTTGGGATTCCATCCAAAATAATATCGAATAATGGAACGTCTTTCAAGAACAAAACTATGAGAGCTTTGACATCTAAATATAGAATCAAACATAGTTTTGTGACTCCATACTATCCACAAGAAAATGGGTAGGCTGAGGCTTCAAATAAGATAGTGGTGGCCATCTTGAAAAATATGGTACAAGAAAACCACAAAGACTGGCATATCCAGCTGCCCCTTGCATTATGGGCTTACAGGACTAGTATTCGGATGCCCACTGGGGCAACACCATTCTCACTAGTATATGGCGTTGAGGCCATTATGCCCTTGGAATTAGAAATTCCAATGTTACATGTCACATTGAAAGAGTTCATCGATGATGACACTGCATGACAAGCTCGATTGGATCAATTGATGCTACTTGATGAACATCACGTGAATGCCCTGGAGCATCTCCACATTTATCAGGAGTGACTAAAATGAGCTTACAATATCAAAGTCCACCAGAGAGACTTTGAAGTTGGGGATCTTGTCTTGAAAGAGAACCAACAGAACTCTAATTTACCTCCAGATATGCGAGACAAATTCATGGCTAATTGGCTAGGACCCTACATCATATCTAAAAATATTGGTCCGGGTACCTATCACCTAACATCGCTAGGGGGTGTTGAAGAGCTTGAACCTCTCAACATCATCCATATTAAGGTATTTTATGCTTGAAGAGCATAGTAAAAGGCTTCGAGGGTTGCTTGTAACTGCTCGGTCATCCTAAAAAGCTCCAAACACTCTCATAAGTAGTTTGGTCAATCAAAAAGCTCCAAAGGCATCTATAAGCCCTTTGGTCAACCTCAAAAGCCCTGAGGGTTTGTTAAAAACCTCTCGGTCATCCCAAAAGGCTCCAAGGGTTCCTAAAACCGCTTGGTCATGTTAGTCAAAGGCCTCGAGGGTTCCTAAAAGCTCCAAAGGCATCTGTAAGCCCTTTGGTCAAACTCAAAAGGCACCAAGAGTTTCTGAAAAATTGCTTGGTCAACCCAAAGGCTCCAAGGATTCTCAAAATCACTTGGTCATCCCAAAATGCCCCAAAGGTACCCATAATCCCTTTGGTCAATCCTAAAAAGCTCCAAGGATTCTTAAAAATCACTTGGTCAATCTAAAGGCTCCAGAGGCATGTACTCACCGTTTGGTCAATTATGAGGCTCAAAACCCATAAAAATTATAAAATCAATAAAATCCAAAAAATTGGTAAAGCATAAAATCCAAAAACATTTGCATTTTGCATTTGAATTTTGCATTCTCATTTTGCATTCACACATGCATTCGCTGCATTACTGCATTGCATATAGGCATTCGTCATCCGTTGCATTCCGTAGTAGGAGGGATTATGTTTGTCAGTCTTACAAATGACACCACGTTTGTGTTTAAATCATGCATCTCTGCATTTATCATGATCCATCATTCATGTGAGTAATTATGTTTTTCAACACAACCTATAATGTTGCTATGGAGATATACTAGGGTTTTCTGGTCACTCAGCCATACCTAGTGGTCTTATCAAGAGTTGGTAGAAAGCTTGCTTTGCTTTTGTAGCTAAGGTTCAGTTAGTATAGCCCTTAGCATATCAGAAGCCTATCACTAATCAAAAAATTAAACAATCCTAACAAGGACTAGGGGAAGATGAAAGCCATGAAGCAGGACCGGGTATCCTGAAGTGAAAAGAGTTATTCTTGCTTATCCCTCTGTGCGGACGGTATGGGAAATGTTGGCAGTTGGCAAAAGGATAGGTTAGTTCCCTATTCAGAATCCCTTGCTTACGATAAAATGAGCAATATCCCATAGTGATATCCCACATCAATCCTCATGATTGATACCCTAGATCGATATCATAGATCGACTTCCCAGATTGATATCCCATATTGATATCATAAGATCGATATTCTCAATCCATATACCAGAAATAGTTTTCCCAAGTAAATCCCCCCAAAGGAAATTTTTTGAAGAAAATTATCAAATGTAAATGCCAAAAAGTGAAGATCGAGTGAAGATCAAAAAACAGGCTTAAATCAAAGTTCAAAGTGAAGATCAAATGAAGATCATAAATCAAAGTTCGAGCGGAGATCAAATGAAGATCCAAAATCTAGTTCGAAGAGAGATCAAATGAAGATCCAAAGATAGTTCAAAATGAATATGGAATCGACTCCCTTGCTTCACTACATATGAGCAAGTATCCCAAAAATTGAAGGATAGAAAGGAATGAGCCTGAATCCCTGGAATTGTTGGCACTACTATACCTTACGCATGATGATATGTCTGATGCATTAGCACCTCGCTTATGAACAAGACCAATGTTTGAATGTGGAAGAGCTAGCTTCAGGTGTCCTGCATTGCCTAGTGGCTTAGTCCAACTAAAATCTAAACTTGGGATTGGATAAGACATTTGTGGAACCCCTATCTTAGCAATGGGCTGAAAGAATCCCGCTTGACATCGGGGAACGCTCGTGTCTTATCTTAAAATAATCATGTGCACACACAGGGATAATGAACAGTTAGGGCCTATCCTAGCAAAAGCCTTTTATCTCAAAAGTCTAGTGTGGTTAGTATGCAACTTTTGATAAGTCTATTAGGGTGTTTGAGTCTCATGGAAAACCTCAAAAATTTCTCTCATAGCAACAAAATGTCAAATATCGCAACCATATAAATCATCAAATTGCAAAGTATCGAGTCCATGATACATCATCATATAATGCACAATCAAAATATAGGATAGATACTGGATGGATATTAGAAATAATATTTAGATGACCACTGACTATATCATGCATATTTTTCAAATTTTGCAAAAGAAAATAGAATGACACATTATATCATTCGCATCATAACATCGCATTCATTGCATTTCATATATGGGTGATTAATTGATTAAATTCTTATCTTAAGGATTTTCAATTACATTCATGATTTTTATACATTCTGTGGTGTCATCCATTAGATTGATAAACATATTTGCATTCATTCCTTATGTTTTAAGTGATTAAAGCATACAGGTTCATTTACATTAGATTACCATCATGTAAATAAATCATTACATACATTAATGCATACAATAAAGCAATATCAAATATGCATTAAGAGAAAACATTGCATCCATATGCATCCATCATAAATCACACATCTAAGCATCTAGATCACTGCATATAATCATCATCATAAATCAAATAGCTATCTAGTGCATGTCATCCATACATCACATCATATAGCATCAAATTAACATAAGCATTGCATCCATGTGCATCAAATAAACATAAAATTAAAACATATAAATCAAGTACACATAATGAGCCAAAATGATAATGATCATATCATATATAAATATGTGTCTCAAAGTACATCAGATGAGTACAAAAATACCCATAGGCTACAATCGTGTAGGTCCTCGACCTTACACCAAAAATGATACATATACAAAAAGTAGCTATCATCTGATAAGAGCCCTAGCTCTGGCCGGCTCCCCCTGAACTGGAGCTCTCACCACCTCCCTCAGCCCTGTGACCTGGAGCCTGCTCTACAGTCGAATCTGGCCCCTACTATGTGCCCTATTGAGGGCCCTATGTACCACCTAGCCCGAAGAGGCCTAGCACACTAGAGACTGGTATGCCCATGCGGCTAGTCCTCTGGCTAGAGGTCCCACCTATCTCCCTATGGCTCATATGTGAGCTGCCACCCTGTGTGCTAGAGGACCTATGCATCCTCTCTGTCCTGTGGGTCCACTGGCTCGAGCTAGCTATGGACTACCCCGTAGTCCTGGACCTAGTCCGCTGAGACCCTATAACATGAGAATCCTCTGGGACCGTGCCACCAATCAACCTGATGTAGCCCTCCAACTGGTCTATACGGGCTACCCTACTAGTATGTCTATCATTGCCCTCCTCCATGAGGGCCTATAAACATTGGATCTCGGACATGGGATCATGATCGCTAGGTAGCACTGACACTGGTGCTATAGGTGGTGCCATAACAACATGAGAAGATGAAGGATCTCCTCTCTAAGCTAGGGCTAAGTCCCTCTCTACTCTAGCTATACCTAGTCATACCTCTACCAAGGTGAGCTCTTTGACTCTCCCCTCTATCATCGTAGCCTATGTAGTCAGACTAGTAATCTATTGTGCTACCTCGATCAGTCTGTGGTCCTTGTCAGTCAGTTGGGCCCATAGGGTAGCAATGGTAGTGTCTCACTCTAGCTATTGTGTGACGTATCTACCAAGATGACTCTACAAGTCAGCCACCTGAGCTAGGAGCAGCCCCTCTATGCTGTCAAGAGGGACCTCACCCTCCTCTAGAGCCTCATCATCTGGGTCTACCTCGGGAGCCTCCTCGGTGGTGGCCTCTATGCCCCATCCACCCTCTGTCCATTGGTGCACCCTGCACCCATCAGGATCCACCTCTACCTCTGCCTGGTCTACCACTCTACCTAGAGGCCCCGATCCATGCCATCGAAGCATGGACCACCATCCATCGTATGTCGATGTGGTAGCAGCCCTATCAACTCCAGTCTCTTGGAAGTCATCTAGCTCATCTCCTAGAGTCGAAGGTCAAATCCATGGTAGATCCCACTCTAATGCCAAGCACCTATAAGGAAAGGGGATCTCTGGGATGTCTTGCACTATCTCAAACTACCATAGGATGTGAGAGTAGAATTGATACTCTCTAATCTCGGCCTTTCGATCGAGTAGCCACCTATCTCTATGAGCCTATCAAAGCCACTCGCCCACCTCAGTCCATGCTGGGCAATCCATATACGACCACCACTCAATGTCATCAGGGTCGAGTGATCCAAACCATGTGATATAATGTTGGACATCACCAGCATGGGTCCTACTCTTGAACCCCTCCTCCTCTCGAGGCTAGCAGGTGGCATAACACTGGTGAGCATCATCAATCTCTATGATGTGTAGTGGTAGCTCCCTAGGATGCTCTATCTTGATGTGCTACCAACCCCAAATCTGAAGAAGTAGGCTATAACTAATGCCTCGATGGCTCCGATTAGTGATCTGGTATAGCTCTCTATACAACTGGTAGAGTAGGGTGCTCCCCCAGGCTAGTCATAGCGGTTGAGTCATTGAGCTCTGAACCACTCTACGGATAGTGGCTAGGAGGTTCTAAGGAATCCTCATGCTCGAGGAGTCTGGAAGGACAACTTGCACCACCAGGTGCATAAATATGGCCTCGCATATATAGAAGATGTTCTTCCCCTACCAATATCCGATATGGACTCCTCCATGATCGATACTACGCTGAGCCTCCTAGCTCCGATCATCAAAGATAGCATAAAAAATGGGCCCTTTGGCCCTAGAAGTAGAAGAGACGATGGCCTCACCATCAATAGGGATCCTGAAGATCCTGTAGACATCCTCTAGGGTCACCGTCATTTCACCTGTAGGCAGGTGAAATGTGTTGGTCTACGCATTCCAGCATCGGGCCAATGCAGTCAAGTAGGCTTGATCTACCCTAATCGTGGGTAGATCTAAGACGTAGCCAAAGTTGATAACTCTGAACCATTCCCGCTCCCGGGAGTGAGCTCTCCATGAAGAGTCTTAAGGATGTCGGGCTCTCGAGCTCTAGAGGTCAACCTCTGAAATAAAAAGCATAATATAAGGAAAAATCTAACTAAAAATAAGCAAAAACATTTAAAAATGACCTAAAAATCATCAAAAACATCTAAAAATTGATAAAATTACAAAAACATGTCATCATGCAGTCATAAAAATTAAAAATGTCACTTAGATAAGTCAAAAATGCATTAAATGACATTAATTGCCTATTAAACCTTAGAAAAATTAAAAATTTGATAAATTTTTTCTAAAGTTTATGAACCGCGGGTCAACCCTACGGTCCGCATGCGATCAAAAATTGACCATTGGGATTTTAAATGCGGACCATAGCTGGTAGTTGTGGTCCCCAATTGATCAATTGGGAACCATAGTTGGTACCTATGGTCTCCGACTGAAATCCCACTAGGTATTTTACCGTGGCTAAAAATAAAAAATTAAAAATAAAATAAAGCCTAAGCTAACCTAGCCTAAGGTGTGGTTCATTGCCAATAATTTAATGTGATTGATTAACCAATTAATTAATTTGGTTCATTTTATTGGTAATGGATGCGAGGTCTTGGTTTCGAATTACCTTGCCCTCGCCTCGATCACCATGGCTAGAAGAAGCTTGCCCACGCTCTGCCATCGTGCGATGTGTAGGTATGAGTGTGAAGTTTGGTAGGGTTTCAGGTGAGTTCTCAGCTATCACTATCAGAGCTCCAAATGCCAAGTCATTGTCAAGGAATAATGAAAGATATTTGAAAATTGAGCTTTTTATAGGGTTTTCTTATTCCGTGCGGACCGTAGGCCCTAGCCGCGGTTCCCAAAATTACAATTGGGAACCGTAGGCCCTAGCTACGGTTTGCAATTGGTAGCAAATATGGTTAAATCCCACCATGGGAAGGTCTAAAAAGGTAAATTAATGACTCCCATTGGATCAAATTTCAATAAAAGCAATCAATTTGGAAATTTGGTGATGATCAAGCACCGGGATCCGATTAAAAATCAAATATCTGGCTGAGATTATAAAGTACATTCAACCGAGGTCATCGCTATGACAATCCTTTCATGGAGCGACGCACCTCCCAACCAAATAAATAAACTCAATTCATAATTCAAAACAACAAAAAAATCAAATAATTAAAAACACCAAATGCGCCTCGTATTCAGTAATTTACCCTATACACTTGGCGGTTGCAACGACTTGCGCTCCATGCAATCCGACAAGATGAGTAAATTACCATAAGGAAATTTGGGGTAAAATTGTCATCGTTGATATGATATGCTTCTTTTCAATCCCTAAGAAGGCCTTCACGGTTGGACTTCTCCATGGGAATGAGGTGTTTCATGTCATGTCTTCTATGACATCTTTCAACAAATCATCGATAATTTGATTCAACATAAATCTGATTGGATTTGTATCATTTCGATTCCCTAAGATGGCTATTGTAGCCTAACTGCTCCATGGGATAGAAATGTGCAAATACTATTAATAGTTGGAATCAAAATCTGAACTAGGCCTAGCCAAGGCATTAATTTTCTCAAATCTAAATTTGTTCAGATCATCCATGGTGGTCAAGCGACATCGTCGCTTTAATCATTGTCATTACCCTCATCGACTCATCGCTTGAGGGGGTAGTCATAATATCAAATCATAATCAAAATCAATAGAAGATCCCTAGAGATCATAGATCCCTTGATCTTGTCAAAATTGCGTTCGTCCTTGCGAATCATTGTCAACAACTATCATAAGCTTACCCCTTTGCTTGGGGTAAATAGCAAATATGATAATTTGCTTGTTGTTCTCCATCCTTTCGGATATATAGGTCTGAAGATACCTATTGAATGCATCAACTACACCGAATGACTGATGAGAAGTGTACAAGCTTTTCAAGTTTAAGCCTTTCAACTGAGTTGGAAGCAATGATTCTAGGATGCACATCCTTTTGTAGGACCTAGGGCATCTAATGTTGATCTGACTAATGATCATCATAGAACCTTTGACATCATTTTAGGAGGTATATTTTTGCTCAACGTTGTTCGATCTCACAATGCATCTCAAAAGGGGCATCTGTAGACACCTAAAATGCATCATGTCGAGGGCGACTACTCATATGGACATGCTACAAGACCATATGGAAGATCTTGGATAGACTCCAAGATAGAGCAGTGGTTCTAACCACTCAATTTGGGCTCCTTGGCCTAATCAGTCTGAACCATAGCCCAGACCTATGGTTTATAGGCTGAACCATGACTGAGACCTACGGTTTACAGTCTAGACCATAGCTGTGACCTACGGTCTTAACTAGAGTTCAGTTGGCCTTCAATCTGAGCCAAATCGGTTGGAATGACCATTTGATCTAGAAGAAGGTGGTTAGAGGATGGAAGCTTCCAATCCAACTATCCTAACCACCCCTTCTTGATCTTGGCTTCTCCATGAAGCCACCCCTAGCCCTTGGGTAGTCCTATAAGTACCCCTTAGAATTAGGGAAAATAATAAGAGAGAGCATTGGAGATTTGAGCAGCGAAGCCCTATCGAATTGTACACTCAACCGAGTATACTAAGAGAGAGCTATTGCACTTATCCCCTACCTACTTGCCAAGATTCATGATGAATTGCATTATGGATGCCCTAGGAGCCTAGGAGAGCCAAGAAATGCATATTCGGGCAAACGAAGGCCCTTCACAGCGAATCAACCACCAAATCAGTCTGAGGACACCAAAGGCGACCATTGAACATCAATTTGGACAAGGAGGTCAAGCCCACTACCCTTGGAATTGAGGGTAAACCTATCAGATTGCTAACCGCAGCTTTCAGCCATGGTTTATAGTGCAGACCACTCACCAGAGCTACGGTTTGTAGTAGAGGTATCACCACCTTACCTTTTTCATTTTAGTCCGGTTAATTAGCTTAGTTTAGCTATTTTCATGGTTTAATTGTAGTTTAGCAGACTTCTGACCAGTAGAATTAGGTTAGATTAGTTTCTTTATGTTAATCATCAAATAGGACATTAATGGATTCTTTATGCACTTTCATGCTTTATTTTACATAATTGATCCATGCATAGTGTAGTTGTTGTCTTTCTTCATGCAATTCCATGAATCTTGATTCAATTTACATAGTTTAGAAGCACTTTTCATGTTTTCTTGATTATACATGCTTCATGGTGTCTTTATGCAATTTTCCTAAAAGGGCCTCATCATGAGAGGTTACCTATATTTTTGACACTCTTATGTTGTTTCTTGACCATAGGGAACAGATTCAAAGGAGACTTAACCATCAACTTCCTTCCTCAACGTGAAGAAGAGGGCAACTCCACCCTAGAGCAGTTTGTGACCAATTGAAAAGCACTATTAGTGCGCCTACCCTGTTGAGGGCTTTGGCATTGTATTAATCGTATCATCATTTGGGTGACCCTAAGAGGGGCATGATTGTAATCGAGATTCTTTGCAATTATTAATACAAGAAAAGTCTATTTTGTTGAATCTATGCAATCTTGTCAATTTTATGCTTTGAATGAATGAATACGACATAGTACAGTAGATGGGTGCACGCTTTTTGGTTGGATCACTACCTTTCCATTCTAGTAGTTTATTATAAACTTTACTTATAACTAGATTCCATAATTATATCCTCATTGTCCCCTCAAATAAGGGTATCCCTATATAAGTTGTTGGTAAAGTTACCTCCTTCATTTGAAATAACCTACATATCCCTACTTTGATTTTAGTTGGGTTGTTTAGGAATTAAATTTTGGGTTTTGTCCTATTAAATTTCTATCCTTACGCTATTTCATATTCCTTTAATAAGTTATTCCAAGCTCTAGCCTCATTTATTTATGTTCGAGCCTCTTCTATTATTGGTCCATGTATAGTTGTCTTCTTCAAACTCAACCTCCCATAGATTATTGTTTTAAATAAAAGCTAAGAAATATCTCATACTTTGGGTTAATTTCCTAATTCCTCTAAATTTTTCATCCAACTTGGTTATGGCATTAAAATATCCTATGAGCATGAATCAAGTTTCTTAGTCTTTACATTTCACAAAGGCCTCAATCTCACTCCATACTTCTAATATGCTTGACTAAGTTATAGGTCCATAGACATTGATAAGATGAAACAAATCTCTGAAAAAGTAGTATATGACTAAAGAGGCTATCCAATTCCTATTTTTATTAATGGTTACACAAGAGGTTCTAATAGGATTCTAACATGTTATATTTCCCTTGCTGCTCCTTTAGAATCCATAGCATCCCATCCATATCTTGCCCATACTACTTTTATAGTTTTGGAAACTTCTTCCTTTATCATTTTAGTTTCTTGAGTATAAATAATATAAGGCTTATTACTTCAAAAAAGGTCCCTGATACACCTCTAATCATGTCTCATTAAGGGCTACTACCCTTCTAGCAAATTACTAATATCAATTTGTTTTTTGATAAAGAGAAATTCAACCAACTTAGTTTTTGTTCCTTTCTCTATGTTTGCTCTTGCTTCCCTAGATTTGGCTTGATAATTTGAGTATTTTTCTCTTTTTGCCTTATCTATATAAGGAATAGGTGTTATTATTATATTCCTCAATATTTTATCACAAATTTATTTTTCATTAGATTTATCCTCTCTTAGCTCTACTATGGAAGTTTTTGACTTGTCCTACTCTTTTTTTGGTTTTTCCTTATTAATTTTAGAGGTATTAATATATAACATTATCCAATTTTCTTCTTTTGAATGGTGCATGGTATTTCAAGAGAGTATTTAGAATATTATGAGGAACATTCCTTAGTTTCATTGGTAATGTTCTTCCCTAAATCATGATCATATTGAATAGATATATCCTTATTAATATTTTGAACCTATTGTATTGTGTCCTCTAAGCTTCGTTATTTTTCTTCATAGGCTAAGGCTTTAAAATAATTGATATTTCTGCCAATATCCTTCTGTAATAGTCTTCATTGTTTATTGACTTTCATCTATCTAGACCTATTTCTTAGAAGTTGAAAACCATTATCATCCATATCCATTTATAAGTTTCTCTTGCAAATTTCTACATATATTTTTGTTGGACTCTTCTTAGGGTATGATCTCTCAATATGTCCTTCCTCATGATATCTTCTACATATAAAAGTTGTGTTTTCATAATCTATGGTTTAGACCCAAAAATTACCCTTATATTTAAGAATTATTGATTCTGGTAAAGGTTTATTTATATCAATCATGACTAATATCCGAGCATAAATAGCCAATAATCCATATTTTAGAGTTTCTAAAATCTTAAGGAATTATCCTAGAGTGTTGTCTATTTCCTTGAAGCAATCTATTTCCTAAAATTCAATGGAAACCCCATAGATCTTAGCCCAAAGGTAATATATTTACATTTTTATATGCAAAGCCTTCCTACCAATGGGTAAGGAAGAGTTCTTATCTTCCCATAAACCAAGGACCCCATTTTAGGATTATATTACTTTCATCCTTAAAACAAAAAATTGCTAAGAAAAAACCTTTGGGAAGAAAGAATAGACTCACTACTGAAGACTTCTAGCTCCTATCAATCCATTTTCTCAAGGCTGAAGCCCTTGGCCAATACCAATTAAATTTACCATAAATTATTGTATCTTGTAGCAACAAGTATTGATTATCTATGAGTCTTTCACTAACCTATACTACTAAGGATGATTCTAAGGATTTAGTTATAAATTAGTTCATGGGAAGGAACTATAACTCAAAATTTACTAAAATTTATTAGAATTTCCTATAGTGATTATAATATTTGATAATAAAAAAACTTATATTAGCTTGAAATAAAAAATTCTAAGATATATAAGGGGAAAAGGAAACTTAGCTGAAAACTTCTATGCTTAAACATAATATCTTACCTCTTTGATCACCTAGACCTCCATTGACCCTTCCATCATCTAAACCCTGACTAAAAAATATCTAAATTTTCATTTTTTGCAACTTGAAAATCATCATTGCCCTTGTTTTGGATCACTGACTTCATAAGGTTATATCTCCCTCAATATTTATTTTATTACTTCATATTATCACTCATTTTAAAGCCCTTCAAATTTTACACAAATTGGTCTAATAATCATCTAAATTAGACAATCATTCGCAAAGATATGGCTCTTAAAATATGAGATATTTTTCAAAAATATTATTCTTACGTTGTCCTAGTTTCAAATGGTTGTCTTCACATGGTCATGTCTCCCTTAATACTACTTGGATTCTTTCAAATGACCACTTATTTTAAATATTTTCAAAATATGCATAAAATGGCACAAAAATCATCTGAATCAACAACTCTATGTAAAGATATGGCTCTTAAAATATTGTTCATTTTTTAAAAATACTTCCCTAGCTCTATTGATTCATAATTTCATCAGATTAATTTTGTCCCTATGTTTTGTAGTATTAATCAACTATTAATTCGACTTCTCATAGAACGATAGTATCGATTTGAATTTTATAGTCTCATTGGCTAAGGGATAACCTATAATAAAAGTGTCATCAACAAAGAAGATATGAGATTCAAATAAAATCATTTTAATAACTTGAATACTTTCGATTTTTCCTTTAATTTTTTACTTTGAGAAAGCTCTTTCTAATACCTCATAAATACTAATAAAGAGATAAGATGATAGTGGGTCACCTTGGAAAAGTCATGAGATTATTCAAAATATTCAAATGGAATCCATTGATCAAAATATAATATGTTTAAGTGTTATACCAACATCTAATCCATTCATACTAACCTTGATCAAAACTTAATTTTTCAAGAATACCATGTATGAAACTCCAAAAAAAAACTATGATATATTTTTTCATATCCATTTTTATAGGAATACTTGGCTTTTTTCATATAATAAAGATGTATAACCTCTTTTGCAATGATTATGCCATCAAGGATTTGTTTACCATGAATAGAACCATATTCTTCCTCCAAAATAACATGATCTAGAATGCTTTTGAACCTATTGTCCCTCATGTTAAAAATTATCTTAGATATTATATTACAAAGGTTTATTGGATGAAAGATATCATATTTATTTTGCATCAATGCAATAAATATAGTGTATTTCACTTATTATGGTCTTATTTTTCCTAGCATATTTAACCACATTCAACATTACACTCTTCCACAAATCCCAAATATTTTAGATAAAATTACAAAAAATCCATTTAGGCTAAGTCTCTTATCAATGTGGAAACAATAGAATGCTTCTTGTAGCTCTTGCATAGAGATCTTCCTTATTAATCTTTCATTTTATCTTTTGTATTAATTAAGATAATATTTTGCAAAATCTTACCCTTAGCCTCCTTATCTTGTCCAACTTATAATAGAATATCTTTAAAATGTCAATCACTTCCTTCCTGCATCTTTATTTACCTTATTGCTTTTATTTTAAAAAAATAGTAACAATTAAAAAATTAAAAAAAATTATATTTTATTTTAAAAATTAGACTAATCATGATATCACAATAATAACATGAATGTAAAAAAAACAATTATAAAATCATTTATATTATATAATCAAACAAGATATCAGATGTAGATTATTACATGAGATTACTTTTTTAATGGAGAGGGAAAATAATAATGAACAAAAAATAATCATATAAAATTATTACCTATTTTCTAAATATATATATTTTATAATATGTATTCATACTATGTTTATTTGAAAAATAGATATAATAAAGGATTTGTCACGAAAAATCAATTCAAATTTCATTTCAAGATTAGTTTAGCAATTGAAATCCTATAACATTTAGAGTATTTGGTTGGAAGGAAAGAGTTTATGTTAGAAATAGAGTATATTACATAATTTGGGTCATGTAAATGTATCTTTTAAGGTACATACTTAGGACATTAGATTACTTTAGGGGGAAGTTATCTAGTTACTTCATGCAATGTAATAAATGCACAAGTGTCAGTGTGCAAGCCATATATGTGCAAATTGTCCCTTACACAGCTAGGTAGAGTGTTGTCCAAAGAACCTATCTTCCTATATAAGAAATAACTCATTGTAATACAAATATAGAGTCGATGGACATAGTCAGATAGTATAGATTAGAGCATAGTAAAGTTCTGTGTAGATCACAATACATTGGTGATGGGTGCAATTTAGTTTAGTAGCTTTATTAATGGAGTGTTCATTTCCTCCATAGTTATATGGTATTCTTTTATGTCATTTCTATTTACAATATATTTCAATCATCTAGTAGATTTACTTTCTTTCATATTATTCTACATCTTGTGATTTCTATCTCCCAGTGATCCTTACATAAAAATATAACAGAGCCACATTAGATCTATCCATAGTAGGTCAATAGAAAAACCACCATTATTATTAAGCCTAAGTTTTTTATCAACCTGACACGCTACTAGACCAGCCACTATCAAAAACTCTAAGAAGAGTCTAGGTGGTAGAATTAGGGAGAGCCCAAGTGAGGATTGAAAGAAATATCAGTTCCAAAAATACTGATATTACATTTTACTAGAGTATTTTCCATAGAGTTACAAGAAAAACTTGTGAAGACTAGGACTTAACATTCAATCCACTAGATTGACAAATCATCTAGTGAAGATCATCCAGGATAGCTGAAATTTTCTAAATATTGCCTAAAGTTTATTTTTTTATAGAAAATTAATTCTTAGAGGATTGAGACTCCAATAGAAATCTAGGAGAATCCAACTTCGTTGTCCAAAGGTCAGTGTACCTTCATAGTGCAGAGATTAGTTCCTTGTGCAAGAGAATAATATTGTGGAAGAAGACTTCTAGTTAAGATTCATAGTGAAGTCAAGAGACTGAAGATCTTCATTGCTATATTGAAGAACTTCATAGTTGAATAATGACCATAGAAGCCTTGATACAAAAAAGGCCATAGAATCCTTGAATAAAAGGCCATAGAAGCCTTGAAGAAGAAGACAAAAAAGTCTTGATACTAAAAAGGCCACATAAGCCTTGATACTAAAAGGGCCGCAAAAGACTTAATACTAAAAAGGCCATAGAAACCTTGATCCTAAAGAAGAATTCAAAAATAATATCTGATTCATAAGTAGATTAAGATTTTAGTACTAATATTTTTGTAGAAAAAGAAGATTTAGTGAGTTGGGAAACTTCCTATAAAAAATTTAGGAAGAGTATCTTCTTCAGAATCAACTCAGCACCTGAAGCAAAAACAAAGAGATCAAGATAATATCTCATTGAAGAACTTCCAATCTTAGAAGAAGAATAAGAAGGACTAGGAGAGTCCTACTCACATTCAAAAGTAGCAAAATCAAATATCTAGAAGAATATATCACCACCAACACTTCCAAGAGCAGAATATTGAAGAGAAGA
Source organism: Wollemia nobilis (assembly GCA_028583015.1). Lineage (NCBI taxonomy): Eukaryota > Viridiplantae > Streptophyta > Pinopsida > Araucariales > Araucariaceae > Wollemia > Wollemia nobilis. The sequence continues at coordinate 4,607,290 of JAQPPZ010001424.1, read as the reverse complement.
TCTCAAGGAATACCAGCAAAAGCTGCAATATCAAACACCTTGGGAAGGTCTCAACGAGAATCTAGCAAAGGCTAGTGGAGCCTTACTAAACAAATCATCAAAGGAGAACTCAATGTAGAAATACACTACCAAAGAGAAGCCCTTGATAGTCAAGGACTTGGGACAATTTTCACCATCTGACAACAAGCCTACGAGAAGGAGAATTTGGCAAGGACTACCAAATTCAAGAAGAATAATTTGGCAAGGAGTGTAAAATCCTAGAAGAATAATATAGTGAAGACCTCAAGACATTCAGAATCTTGAGAAGAATATCCTACTTGAAGTTAAAATTTGACAAGAAGACTTGAAGACAAAAGAAGCTCACCAAATATAGGATATTTGAAGATTACCTCTCACAAAAATAAGGCACCACTTCAAAGATAAATACTTATCCAAATATATAACAAAAAGGAGGATACAACAAGAGGAGAACAAGCCACTAAATATTAGGCTCATGAAAGAAATTTTGAGACCATATTTTGGTGAAGAAGGAGTTGTTCAGGACAGTCTACAAAAAGTTGCAAGATCCTACTCAAAGCAGCAACTTGGTGATCTTAGTCACCAAGATCCACATACTATACAAAAGAGGAAAAGGAGATACAAAATATTTAAAAACGTACATAAATTTTTGTGCAAATAGATTTGTTAGTTGGATTACTTATCAGATTTGTTAAAGCACCTTATTCTAGATTAAAGTTGCAAGAAGAAGAAAAATGATTACAGTTTTCAAAAGTGTAAAAAGAGAAAAGTTTCTTTTAAGGTTCATTTGCACATTAATTAGGTTTTTATTAGATTTTAGAACTACATCTATCAAATAACTATCATCTAATTTGGAAAAATAAAAAGAAGACTAAGTCCTACAATATTAATTGTAGTAAAATTTCAGAATATATCTTGAAGATTCATTTAAAATTATTCTTGATTGGTTGTAGTAAATTGATTAAGTGCATTAATTTGAGGGTTGATTGGAGTGATAAGGTAAAAATTTTAGTGCATTAAAATAAATTTTATTAGATTCATTTGCACTATTTTATTGCTCTCAAAAGGATTATTGTTTGTGTTCTTGAGAAGGGCACAAAATAAAAAATTGTCAAAGTGTCTAAAGATACTATTAAAGCACATGAATCTGCAACACATAGTGGACAAGGGAAGCCATAAAAATAGGTTAGTACAATCCAAATAGCAACTAACTAAAGGCAGAAAAATAAGCTTCAAATATTGAGACTTGGTGAGTCTCAAATCCAAAGCATTACAGGGTTAATTGCATGGTACAAAGGGCAGAAAATTACAGCTAAAAATAAGCTTCTATATACATCATTAAGGGCTTGGATTTATCATCAAATTATCCAATAAAAAATGGTAAGGAGTCTAGGCAAAGATACATCCTCAAAACTCCTATGTTTGCATTCAAAAACCTGCTACAAAACTAGAATTTCAGACCTGTAAAAGAGTGCAAGAAAAGGTGCAATAAATAAGGTTTTATATACATATAAGATTACATGGTATTGCACTTCTACAATACATTATACGTAGGAAGAGAGTAGATTTTAAGGTGCCTCAAAAGGCACAATATCTATAGGGTAATCTAGCCAAGGAAGGTCGAACATTAGCACTCTTATTCCATAAAAAAGGAGCCACTCAAAGGGCTCACTCTCCGCATATCTTGGATGGATGAACCTGCAAAATAAAATCCCACATAAGGCTATTATCAATCTACATTGACATATAGAAAAAGAGTGTTCATATCCAAAGAGAAGGTATCAAAATCTACTTCTACCAATGTGGGACGGACAACATAACAAGAGGCTACCTACAATACAAAGAAGCATAGGAATAAACACATTGAAGGCCTATAAGACAAGGAGAAAAGGTGCTACATTCAAGGTCTTAAAATTGGAGAAGATAGTCCACCAAAGGAAGGACCTAAATCACTATTTGAAGCTCCATAGTGCCTCATAAATTCACCTGCAAAAGAAAATATTTCTTGCTATCCAAGAAATAAAGCAAGCTAAGGAAAGGCATACAAAAGGAGTTATAATATTCTCCTTGTAATAATTATAGAAAAGGACTTCAACCAAAGATATTGAATGCCACTTGGCATAAATTTTCTAGGGTATTATTTCATCTCTCAACGCTTAAGAAACCTCACTCAAAAGTTATAAGGAATATCAGGGAAGTGGTGACACTTGTTATCTTCCACAAGCCTCACACAAGTGGCCACACAAGTGCTCATACATTACAAAGTGACCAAGAAGCATTAAATAATGAAATAAATATGTTAAGAAAGTTGGAGCACTCATACATAATGAATGTGAAACTTGTCACAAAGTTCAAGACCTTTCTTCCATAAAAAGGTGCTCAAGTCCAAAATAGTCAAGCATAGGAAAGCCTAGTAAAAGCATAGGAAAGCACAGTGTGGAAGGAAGGAAGAGAAAGCATTCAAATCTCCTAGTCTTGAAGTTCAAACCTCTCCATATTTGCAGCACCTATGTTCTAGCATTAAATACAGGGAATTCCAAAGCATAAGCATTGTTTCTAGCACCAAAGTAGGACATTAAAGTGTTGTTATATTTAGCCAAAAAAGGTGTCAAATAGTGCGGTGATATAACGTTCAAAGGTAAGGTTTAAATCCTATTTATTATTGCTTTCACTTTAGGGAGATATAAGGGTTATAAGCTAAGGTCAATTATTAGATTTTGAAAGCAAAAACCATAAGGGATAACTTATCAAATTGAAATAATATTTGTAATTTAACCTAGGAGAAATAAGGAATTCTACTTGATATTAAATTCTTTAATATTTTACAAATATTATAAATATTCTAATTTTCAAAATTTGGGAGTGATAAGGGTTACAACATCAAACTAGGTTTTTGTAAATTAGAAACACTTGAATAAAATCCTAAGGGTTACAAAAGAGGTTATTAAGATTTTTTTGTTAAGGCTGGGAATGTATAATGTTCTTGTCTCAAAATTTCTCAAAAGGGATAAATGAAATCCAACATTAAAACCTCTTCAAAATTGAAAAGTGCTTAGTTCAATAGGAGTAATAAGGTGTTAGAAAAGTTGATTTTTTATCTTTATAAAAACTGTACAAAATCAACCAAAATTGAACTATACTTTACAAAAGCACTATATCATACTCCAAAATCATTAGGGAGTCATAAGGCATTCTACAAAACTTGATAATAATAATATCTATCAAGTATTATCAAGTTGGGAATATATAAGCTTTCTTCAAAACCTAAAATTAGGTGTTCATATTCTCATTACTAGGGACACATAAGGAAGCCTACAAATATAAGGATATATATTAGGAAGATTTAAATGGCATCAAATAAATTCTTCCTAGTAGAATCTCGACTACTCTAGGGTCCTAATTATTTCTCTTGGAAAAATAAAGTGAAAGCAATCTTAGTATATGAAAAACTTTGGGATGTTGTCAAAGGGAAAACATAGAGACCTGCCACAGGTGAAACTGAAATCCTAAAGTTTGAGAAAAATGATTCAAAATATCTAATGATAATAACCTTTGCTATCACTGATGAGATTCAACCTTATATCAGTTTAGAAAAAACAACTTCAGATGAATGGACAAGCCTAGAGAAAATATTTGAACAAAATAATAAGGCAACTATTCTTCATCTCAAAACTCAACTTCACTCCTTAAAAATGAATAATGGGGAAAGCATAGAACTATTCCTAAGGAAGGTAGCAGATATTAAAGGGAAATTGTTGACCTTAGAAGAAATGATTAAGGATGAACTACTTAAGTAACCATGAGAGCACTTCTAGACATCTATAAGAATTTGGTAACATCTTTACAAGTTTTAAGTAAAGATACTTTTTTTGACGACTTAGTCAATATACTTCAATAATATGAAGTAGGAAACACTATGAAAGATGAGATGACTAACACTGTGTTGGCATCAAAATATAATCCACAGGGAAATATCACTTCATTATCAAGAGAACAAAAAATATGGTATTGTCAGATATGCAGAAAGAGAGGTCACAGTACCAGCTATTGTAAATACAATCACAAAAATAGGAACCAAGGAAATCATATGAATAATGGGAATTAGTTTCAACCTTGAAAATATCAAAGGAAACCTCGTTAGTAGCAATCTTAGTGACCAACCGATTATCCTCAACTAGAATATTAGAAGAAAAATCAGAAAAGACACCTAGTTCAGAGGATAGAAGAAATTGAAGAACAAGAAGAACCCATATAAGACTATGAGATGAAAGCTTTGTCAAAAAATATAACATATTACAAGGACACTATATATTTTATTGAAAAAGTTATAAAGAATGCAAAATAAGAGTACAAAGTTTAGGAAGAAGATCCATATTGAAGACTAAAGTCTTCAATTCCCAAATAATCTAATACAGGGGGTGTTATAAATATAGTATATTACATCATTTGGGTCATGTAAATGTATCTTCCAAGGTAAATACGTAGGACATTAGAATACTTTAGGGGGAATTTATCTAGTTACTTCATGAAATCTAATAAATGCACAAGTATAAATGTGCAATATGTATATGTGCAAGTTGTCCCTTGCACAACTAGGTAGAGTTTTGGCCAAGGAACCTATTTTACTATATAAGAAAGGTCTCATTGTAATATAGATATAGAGTCAGGGGACATAGTCAGATAGTGTAGCTTAGAGCATAGTACAATTATATGTAGATCACCATCCATTGGTGATGGGTGAAATGTAGTTTAGTAGCTTTATAATGGAGTGTTTATTTCCTCCATAGCTACATTGTATTCTTTTATGTCATTTCTATTTACAACATATTTTAGTCATCTAGCATATTTACTTTCTTTCATATTATTCTACATCTTGTGATTGCTATATCCCAGTGCTCATTACATCAAAAGCTAACAATTTAAAATGGTAAAGTAATATCCAAGTCTCGTTAGTAAACATTAACATTTTTCTCATGGTGTTTGGGGTAAGTAATGAAAATCAAATAGTTTCACATCATTAACCAAGATTCCAATACTATAGTGGGCCTTAAAATTTTGATCAAATGACAATATCTTAATTGGTTAAATATGTCAACTTTTAAGGCATAGGCTAAATTTATCAACTTTCAAGGAAAAGGTTAAATATGTAGACATGAGGATTTAAATTTTTCCAAGCGATATATTCATAATTGTCAAAAACAAATTAAAAAAATATTAAAGCTTATTTTTAAACTTATCAATTTTCATATTAAAATAATATAAATAAATACCATAGCTTTTCTTGCAATATAGAGTAATATTTAGACATAAAATGTAATTCTAATAAAATGATATGAGATCAATCAAACAAATATCTCAATTTTCAAGGAGATCTAACTTCAAATATTCTCATACACATGCATAATTTTCTAAAATATTTTTGAAATTATGTGGTCATGATGTAATAGGGGTGGAGGCCCCTTTCAGTTCCATATAACTAATTAAAACAAAACATTAAAAATTATTTTTAATAGGTATATATAAAGGTTTTTAAAGCATCTTATTTCATAAGAAAATTTGATAGCAAAGCAAATTAATTCATTCATTGAGGCATAAGCCTATTTATTACATCCTTTAGGGTTACAAACTAAAATATTGGATCTCCCAATTTAGGAGATCTTTACATGCATTGAATATAATAATAACCCATCTAAAAATGGATGACCTAATATAAATATGCATGACCTACTACTATTAAAATAATGGAATAAAATATCCCTAACAAATGTGACATTTTATTGTACATGTTTTGATCACCTCATATAATCTAAATTTCTTATTTACAGTTAACAAAGTTAAACAAATTATGTATTTAGGAAATTTGGATGGATATTATTCAAATATCAAGGAAAGAGATGAGAAAATGCTACATCAATAATATATAGCTTCTATAAATACAATAAAATTATCCAAGAAATGAACCTTGCTTTGGGTTGGGCAACATGGAACTTCATATCAAAGAGTTCATAATTAATCAAAAGCACATTAAATAGTGATTCAATGAGGAGGATTATCCAAATTTTTTGTTTGATGCCTGGTTGAAACTTTTTTTTTTATAGATAGAAAGGGTTTTGAAAGGAACCTTAAACCTTTTACAAATCCAAAAACAACAAGGAAGCCACTATGGGAGCACCTCCAAAAACCCAAAGTAAGATAGACTTTCTAGATAAAAACCCATAACCCTAAAGATCATTTTTGGAAAATATTGAAAGAGATGAAACCAAGATAGACAAAAATAGGGAATACAGTCCCAAAAGGACTGCAAGTCAAGATCACTAGAGGACCACAGTTACTCAGATTTCTCAGTATGGTTATGATCATTGATAGTTGTAGAGGTGTCATTGACTACCCTAGAATTCCTCTTCTTGTTCATCTTGATAGCATTGGCCATATTTACGGTTTGTTGGAGAATGGTCCAGGTCATGTTGAAGGTCATGGATGTATTATCTAGCATATTAGCCAAAAGGATTGATGGGTCAGAGTTGGTTTTCATCTATGTATCATTCTTCTTCAGGGAAAGAGCTTTGATGGAGCTTCCTTTGACATTGGGCTTCTTATGATTGATTGGAGTGTCATCATCAGAAGAAACCTAGTCTCGCCTAACCCACTTGCTAGTTGATCCCTTAACACTAGAAGAGAGGTAGTTGGATTCTATTTTAATAGAAGGTATGGTGGAGCCTATAACATTTTTCCCTTTTAAATTTCTAGTACTAGTGGATTCCTTCTCATATTCATCACTCAAGGTGATGCTTGGGTGACTGTCACAACTGGAACCAGAGGTAGGGGGCTCACCAAGAATACCAATAGTAGTGATGGTGGCATTTTGGACCTCTTTATATAAGACATACTTACACAAAATCAAATGGAATCCCTAATGCTTCAGGTGGGTCAACAAACTATCTCTGACACTCTCAACCAATAGTTCCATTGATCTTAGTAGGTATTCTAGAACATTGATGTCTTTAATGTCTCTCAAATGGTTCAATAAAGCTAGGTAAAATCTTCTTAGAGGGACATTGATCTCATCCACAATGAAATACTACATAATCAGAATCATTAACCTATTTCAGGGCACCAAAAACCCCTCTTTGATGATCCTACCCTTCTCTTTGGCTAGATTCTTGCCCTTTTATTTGAAATAAAAAATATTTTATTCCAAATAATGTTTTTCATGGTATATTATTTCCCCATAATTGGGGAGATCTATCACCTCAGACAGTAGTCGTGTACTCACCTTGAAACTCAGCCTCCAGATAAAAACACAACCTTTGTCCCAAGAATTAGTGAAATCAAGGGAAATATTAGGGTTATTCCCATAGAATTTTTGCAAGAAAGACATGAACCCATGGGTCTTCAATATTTCCCTGACATCAACATCCAAATGTAGAGATTAAGGTTCAAGGAGCACCATTACAATACTCTCTACTTCTACTGAAGGATTTGGGAATAATTTTTTGTGGTTGTCATCCTAAGAGTGATCAATTTAGCCTAAAATTGGAAAATTGAAGGGACTGAGGAATCTTGAATGTGCATGCCACCAGATCCAAAATACTCATTGCTCCACATCCATTGATGGTACCAAGTAATCTTTGGCACATGATTCGATTGGGCATTGGGGCTCTCACATCTAATGGTAATAAATCTAGATTTGAAATACAATCTCTTGTGATTAGAAATAAAATTAAGGAAGATGGTGTAGTTAGTCCCTTTATTGATTCAGAGATTGTTTTTGATATGAGGAGATCAATTTTTGCAACATTCCTTCCTAAGGCTAGATTGGAAATTATTCTTTTGGTTGGAAGAAGTGATCCATTTAAAATTTTGAAAATACATGGATATGAGGTTGCTTCTCTTGTCAAGCTTCTTAACTATGGATTACCACAAATGCTTGTTCCACTTGATCTCATTGTTTCTCTTGTCATGATTATTGGAGTTGGACTACCACATATGATTATGGGAACAAAGGGACCCATTTTCAATAATATCAATCACGAAGCTAGATTACCATAACATATGAATGCTCCTCTTATTGTGTTGTTTGAAATTGAATTATTACATTTGCTTCCAAGATCTTGACATGGAGCCCACCAAAATTTTAGAGAGTTGAATGCTAGGCTTGTGAAAAATATTCTCAGCCTAACAATCATGTTGGAAGGGAATGTTGTGCATGATGGAAGTGTCATATCTAAACTTGAGTTGGCAATGTTTTTGATGAGGACATAGAAACAAGAGACCGACCACACAATTTTCAATATGATGATGCTCAAATGATCACCCCAATATTAATATGGTATTATAGTAAGGATATTTCTCCATCATTGTCAAAAATATGAAGAATTAAGAGAAAATCAATCCACCACACACAAAGGGATTCTTCATCCACACCTAAGTTTGCAAGCACATCAAAAAATTTATTTCCTTCTTTATACACATGTTGGATTGTCAAATTTTTGTATTTGTAAAGGAACCTTCTAGATTCACCAATGAGATTGTAAACCTTCCAAGCCAGAGTTTGAAATCCTTTTAAATAGTTAATGATATTGAGAGAGTCACCTTCTATGATGAGGTGATCAATAATTAGGTCATCCATGATTGAAATACCTTAATAAAGTGCTCTAGATTCAACCACATTATTAGAATGAGTGCTAATAATTTAGCAAATGCAAGAATTGTTCTTCCATGGTTATCTCTAACAATACCACCACCTCTGGCCTTGTCTAGATTACCTTTGGCCACACCATAAAAGTTGAACTTGATCCAAACCACTAGAAGGGGAGACCATTTGATCATGGATCTATCATTTGGACGAATAGAGGATCCAATAGAGAATGAAGTTTGAAGGATGCAAACATATGCATCTCCAAACCAATCAAAGGATTATCGAAGGACTTGACCAATTGGGTATTTTAAATGGCTAGTGTGAGGACACGAAGGAAAGTAGAGTGGGTATCCTTGAAAAACTGTAGCACCCTAAAATTGGCACAGTTAAACCTTAGTAAAAAGATAAAAATTCAAATTTTAACCTCAAACCGCCCGTTAACCGCCCGTTACCCGCTTTCCTCATTTTTCGTGCCATTTTTAGGATTTGTTTTGACCGTTGGACGATATCGTCGTAGATTAGATGAAATCATCCCAGATCTGACGAATTCATCTAGAACAGAACGTCCAGACGATTTCATCCCAAAACCAAATTTTCATAATTAGCTTCTGTTCCAACAACTTCTCTAACCTGGGCAAAAAGCGTGTCTGTGCAGTTAGAGTCTCCCCCATTGGAGATCTCCCAAATTGGGATGATCTCCAACCTCCTAACCTCTCCCTAATCCTATATAAACTAGGATTTTCTCAGTTTATCCCCCTGAACCCCCTTTGAATCTCCTGGTTGATTGATTTCCCTACAAATTTAGCTCCTTGTGCATTAGAACATCCTCGTACTATCATTTGCATTCGGTATTTCATGTTTTCTTGCAGGAACTTTACTATTTTTTAGTCGAAGCAAGATCGGATCATCGCAAGCGATTCCAGACTATTTCGGATGATCCTGTCGAGGAGCGCAGATGATCTTGTACGATTGGAGGTGATCCTGACTGTAGTCCAGATTGGGGGCAATCAGAGCCCAGAGTTTGCATTTCCTTAGTTTTTTTTGCATTTTCCTATTATATTTCTGCACTATCTTAAATTATTATATTTATGCATCTTGGAGTTCACCTCATTTAATATAAATGCATGATAAAATCAAAATAAATTGTGAAATTGATGCATTTCCTCTTTAATTGCTATTTGGATCTATCATTTAGGCAAATTTACTATTATTTCTATCGTTTCCCTTTGTTTTTGCAGTTGCATTTTTGGTATTTTGTATCTATTTCTGTGATTGCAGGTTTCTGACGAATTTGTCTGATGAATTCATCAGATTGACGATGATCTCATCTGATCTCAGATGATTACGTATGAGTTGAGGCGATCTGGACTGTTACAAAACTCAGAATCTTCATCAGACATCCAGAATCAGGTATGTTATGTTCTAGCTAGCATATTCTCTGTGTTTAGCATTCATTCCTATTTTTTGTATTCATCTAAATCAGCATTGGCATATAGAATAGTTTAGATTCATCTTGGCCAAACCTAGGAATTGAATGATTAAAGTACAAAAATGAACACATCAAACCCACTATCAACCTAGGTGTGGAAACTGCCACTCAAAATTTTCCTGGTGAACCCACCATCCATCGAAAATTCACCCTTATACCCCTCCCCCGAGAGGCGGGACCTTCAAAGGGCCTCTCAGTCCGAGGTATTGTCCCATCCTTCTCGCATCCCCCTTCCGGGCGTGGATCCTATAGCCTGAAGGTAAGGATGCAAAAAATTTGGAGCGATACATTTTGGTGAACCCGACGTGAAAACTAAAAACCTTTTGAAAACAATCCAAAAAAAAAATCAAAACATAAATGCATTTAGAATCAAAGATTGCATATCATATTTAGATGGTAGATTATAATAAAAGATGAGTTGTCACCATTAATGTTGAGAATCAATTAGCAGCTATAGAGATTACTTCTGTGCTTAGAGTACCTCAAACAAATAGGGTTCAACCTTTGTGGGACGAACTTGATAGGAGATTGGGTATCATTGGATCTAGGGCAACAGAACTTAGGCAAATTAAGAGGTTTGTCCTAGATAGAATCCTGGATCCCGATCAAGTGACCTTATATCATGAACTTCAGAGAGCTTGCCATAGGTGGTTAGCAGATAAAAGAGCCCATGTGTCTTCAGAGTTGTACACCTTTGAGGAATACCTTGAGAATGCAATTGTAGTACATAAATTTCTATCTCATATAGAGGATCAAGAGGTCGTTCTTACGGATAGAAAAATATGGAATAGAGTTCCTAGAGTTGTGTTATATCGAGAGTATTGCCATGAAATCTATTTCTACAAGTCAGAGTCTAAAACAGATAATATCACTATAGCACACTTTATCAAGTTCTTGAAAAACCATTTCCAATTTGAAGAGGAGCATTTCATGACTCCTGATGAACTTGATCCTATCAATGACATCTATAAACTATTTATAGAAAACTAAGCTATTCTTTTATTATTGTTATTTCTTGCATTTAGTGTGTTGTTTATTGTCTTTATAAGCATAAAAACAAAAAATAATAATAAATAAAATAAAATAAAAAACAAAACAAAATCATAACAAAAAATCAAAACATTTTCTTTTAAGTATTATAGTAGGTATATAATTAAAATATATACCTCCCAAATCTGTTGCAAATATATTAATATATATTTGCTAAAATCTAAATTTAGACATAATGACTAGACTCAGGAATGGAAAACAGATCGAAGTAGAAGAAGATTGGTTAAGAAAACCAGAAAATAACCCAGATGTCCTTCCTGAAGACCCAATTCAGGAAGAAGGAACCTTAAACCAACAAGAAGAAGAATTTGTGGATGCAAATGAACAAAAAGAAAATGATAGAGAGGAAGGATCCTCATCCCCTAAAATATCTCCAGAAGGAGCTGTTACTTTTGAGAACATGGAACATTTTTGGAAGTTCCTCAATACTAATATTGGCACTCTTAATAGAGCAGTCCATATGGACAAGGATCAAATTAGTGACACTCAAGCAACCCTAGAAGAAATATATCACACACGCACTAATCCCTTGTCCTTCGTTGATCAAGAAAGTGATCAAGTCTGGACCATCCAATTTGGATATGGCCGCTATAATCCAAAACATGCAACAACAACAGGTTACCCAACCACCTAGAGTGCCTGTTACCAAGCCTAGGGTTATTCCCACACAAAAGAAACCTTCATTCACTGCTCTATTTCGCCAAGCTATTGATCAATATACCTCAAATCAACAAAAGCCTAAAACAAAACCAAATACCAATTTCCAACAATCCGGGATACAACATAATGCTACAACAAATCTTCTTCATAATACTCTTCCTACCAACCATTTGCATAACAACAATATAGCATCTAATCCTTATGTCACGCCATCCTACGCTCACAAATCCCATACTCATGTACCACCAAACCAATATGGTGGACAAACTGGTAATCTGGAAGCCATGGTGAAACAGTTAGTCTCCCGCATGGACCAGATAGATCCCTACCGTCCCTCGTACAATTATCGAGAGATGTGTAGTCAGCCTCTAGATCCTATAGTTGTAGCACAACCATATCCCAAACACTTTCCTATGCCTGTCCTACCTATATACAAAGGAACTGAAGATCCCATAGAGCATCTTCGTATGTTTAGGATAGCATGTCATGATATATCACATGATGACTTGTTATTACTAAAAATGTTCCCAAAAAGTTTAGGAGGGATGGCATTGGAGTGGTATTATCAACTACCCACTCATTCTTTGAGAAATTTTGAAGAGACCACCGAATCTTTTGTGCATCAATTTAGTGCCTATATTGAAAGGCATGTAACCATTAAATATTTGTACAACCTAAAACAAGACAAAGATGAGTGTTTTGCTGACTTCTTAGCTCGATGGAGGCAGTTGATAGGAAAATTACACTTTGTGTTACCTTATCGAGAAATGTTGGATATCTTTATCAATAATTTACAAGAACAACTATCCTATGAATTATCAACTGCTACCTTGACCACCTTCGATCAAGCTATAGATTTAGCCCGAAGAGTGGAAGATGCTCTCATTAGGAGAGGTCAGCTCAAAAAGAAAGATGATGAGAAAACATCCAGAAATCAATATAAAAATAAACAAGTTGTGGGTGATGGAGTCACTGATAGCAGAAACATTGCCAATGTTAATACTGTGAAAACAATAGAGAAGTTTATATTGAAACCTCCTGATAAACCACCCCAAGAATTTACTAGGTTAAATCAACCCTTATCAACCATTCTCCCGCAACTATTAGCACGAGGTTTGATTCAATTACCAAATATCCGGGAACCTGATCCAACTATACCCGGATACAGAGCTGATTTACATTGTGATTTCCATAGAGGACCTGGACACGCTACCAACTCTTGTAAAATATTAAAACATAAAATACAAGACCTGATTGATAACAATGAGATGGAGGTGCAAGCCTTTCAACCTAAACAAAATCCTTCTAATAATGCTCAAAAGAACATCCCCCAAAATCAGAATCAGAATGCCAATCAATCATTGGACATATTTCAACATCCTTTACCAAAGCATGGTAAAGAGGTGGCTAATCAAATTGAGCATCATAATGTTCCCCCTCCTACCCGATATGTAGGAACTATTAGTGGACATTCACCTACTCATGATCTGGAAGTATTTGACACAACTTTATCCATGGTTACGACCAGACCTCTATATAATATTCGGACACTTGATCTTAGTGATACCGAATATGAGACTGAAAGTGACATGGAAATCACCTCAAATCAATCGAATAGTTCTGAAGATGAATCAGATCCTATTCAACCCATCACAAGTTCTATGGTTCCAGAAGAACCATTTCCTAGAAGAGTCACTACTAGACCATCTTCTCACCAAATACTTTCTAATGAACAAGCCATAAATGCTAGACCAAGACCCATTCATCATCCACAAAATAATATTGTAGGTACCATCGGAGCCGTTACTCGACAACAGGCTCAAAACTCTCAACAAGATCAAACTCAGAACGATGGATCAGCTCCATTTGTTTTGAAAAATCCCAATAAAGGGAATTATGCGCCTAATGTTCAACCTAAGCCTCCTTATAATATTAATGAACAATTATCAAATACTACAACTAGAATTTCCCTTTTGGACCTTTTAAGATCTTCTCCTACCCATAGGGATGAATTAATGCTCACATTAAGCCAAATGATGGTACCACAAAATATTCAACCTCGAAGCCATGTCCAATACTATCATAACTCGAGAAGTCGATTGTATTGACTTTCGGGATAGAGATATACCACAACATAGTTTACATAAGGATAACCCCTTATATATTACTGCCCTAATTGGGGATGTAGCAGTTAAACGAGTCTTGATTGATAATGGTTCATCTTTAAACATATGCACTTTTGACTTCTACCAAATATTTGGGTTTAGAAGTGACAAAATGAAAAGAACTGATATGATTATAAAAGCCTTCAATGACGAAACACAAGAAACATGTGGAGTTATTACTATCCCCTTGCAAGTTGGTCCTAGAACCTTAGACACGACCGTGTTTATTGTACATTGCCCTCGCATCATACAATATACTTTTGGGTCACCCTTGGATCAACGCGATGCGAGCTGTTCCCTCCACTTTACATCAGTGTGTTAAATTCAAATTTAAAAATTAGTTGGTTACCATTCATGGTGATCCTAGACCCTTTGATATGTGTGCTTTGGCAGAACCTGTTGGAGTTCAATTTTGCCCTGCTCTGTCATCCACACATCCTAATTCTCATCAACCGTCTAAATGTGTGAAACACACACCCATAACATCATCTACTCTTTCCCCATCAACTACACCTCTACATATAGCTCAACCATCTTCCGAACAAACCACATTAGGACCTCGAAAAGATCCTAAAACTACAACCAATGCTTCTTGTTTTACTCCTATAACTTCCATACCTATAGACTCATCCATCGATATCTCTATAACATCTACATCCACTACAGGCATCCTTTCCACATCCGATGATGTAGGAAATGTTCCTTCTACCTCTTATGCTCTTACTGATGAGCTCTTACCCGATTTATCTAAAATTCTTATATCAAAAGAAATAAACATTGCTCTTAGGGAGGGATATTTCATGATGTCTCCATTGAGGATTGTTAAATAAGATTTATTTCCATGGCTCTCTACCTAGTATACCCTTGAGGCCACGACTCCTCAAGAAGAATTATCCAAGCTAACCTTGGAATAATTACATGAATTAGGCGTCTCACCCGCCCCATCTAATTTTGAGAGATATCTACATATGGAAGTAGAAAACATTATAAAAATTAACATTGGAACCAAAGATAACCCTCACATAATCAACATTGGATCATAATTGAGTCAAGAAAAAACAAGATAAATACATTGCATTCCTTAAATAATATGAAGACGTCTTTGCTGGACATATGAAGATATGCTAAGATTAGACCCTTCGTAGTTATGCATCACCTAGTAGTCCATCCGGATGTTAAACCTGTTAAACAAAACTTAGAAAAATGCATCCTAAAGTGGCCTTACTAGTCAAAGGAGAATTAGAAAAAATCTTAAATGTTATTTTTATACAAGCCATTGATTATGCTGAATGGATCTCAAATGTAGTTCCAGGAACTAAGAAAGAAGCCACTAAAGTTAGGGTTTGCATAGACTTTAGAGATATTAATGTTGCATGCCCTAAAGATGATTTTCCTCTTCCCAACATGGATCAGATCATTGATTTTATTTGGAGTGGAATGATATCCCTAATGGATGGATTTTCTGTTATAATCAGATCAGGATAGCTCCTGAAGATCAGGCTAAAACAACCTTTATTACCCCTTGGGGAACCTTTTGTTGGAAAGTGATGCCATTCGGTTTAAAGAATGCAGGTGCAACTTATCAACGAGCCATGACTTATATCTTTCATGATATGATGCATGATATTCTACATGATTATGTAGATGATATTATAGCTCGTTCCATCAAAGAAGATGATCATTTAGATGACTTGAGAAAAGTATTTGATCGGTTAAGGGAGTATCTTATCCGATTGAATCCAGCCAAATGTATATTCGGAGTTAAGTCCGGTAAATTATTGGGGGTTATAGTTTCTTTACGTGGCATTGAAATTGACCCTCTCAAGATCATGGCTATCACTGATATGCCCGCACCCACAAATATATCTGAATTACGAAGTTTACAAGGTAAGCTTCAAGCTATTCGCCGCTTCATCGATAAGTTGGCGAACAAAACCGGACCCTTTCTTAAGCTTCTTAAGAAAGATGTCTCTTTTCATTGGGACGATGAATGTCAAGAAGCATTCGAACTCCTCAAACAATATCTCCTTAAACCACCGGTGCTTTCACCACCTAGATCTGATCGTCCATTTATTTTGTACATTTTTGCTTTCGATTTTGCCTTAGGAGCTATGTTAGCTCAACTTGACGATGAGAAGAAAGAACGTGCTAATTATTACATTAGCAGAACCTTAATCAGTTATGAAACTCGCTATACCGTATTAGAGAAGTTATGTCTAGCCATCGTATTTTCTACACAAAAACTACGACATTATATGCTCAGTCAAAAAACGTATGTTATTGCCAAATTCGACCCTTTGCGATATCTCATGAGTCGACCGTACTTATCTGGTCACACAACAAAGTGGGTTCTTGCGCTAAGCAAGTTTGAACTCACGTTTATAGGACAAAAGTTTGTTAAAGGTCAAATCATAGCAGATCAATTAGCTGCTGCACCCTTAGAGTCTACCCATCCCCTCATCATTGAGTTTCCTGATGAATGCCTTAAACTAGAGGCAGACCATCCAGAGCAATGGTCCCTATACTTTGATGGAGCCCGATGTATGAGTGGGGCTGGTGCAGGTATTATTTTAATATCTCCATAGAAACATCTTATACCTCTGTCCTTCAAACTAACATTTGCTTGCACCAATAACACTGCTGAATATGAAGCTCTTATCCTTGGATTACGAGCTGCCTTGGCACTGAAAATTAAAAATTTATTGGTTTTCGGTGATTCTCAACTTGTCATAAATCAAATCAATGATGTTTATCAGACCAGAGATGATAAATTACGCCCATATAAAGCATATGTCTTACAATTATTATCCTTGTTTGATCAAGTTACCTTGGAAGCTATTCCTCGAACTAGCAATCGTGCGGTTGACGCTATGGCTGCAACTGCATCTCTTTTGCCCTTGGAGTTAGATGATGAATATGCTACCATCATTATTCATCGACTCCAGGAACCCGCTTCAAGCAAATCATGCTTAGAACCTTTGGATGTGTTTCTAATCAATGAAACTACTCCTGAACATTGGTACACTGATATATTTAATTTTCTTCAAAATGGGACCTTTCCTGAAGGTTGTAATAGCAACCAACGTAGGTTATTACGTAGATGAGCAAGTCGCTTCGTGATTATTGGTAATACCTTGTATAGGAGATCTTTTGAAGGCATCTTACTGAGATGTTTGAATCTAGAAGAATCTAGATCAGCTTTGAGTGAAGCCCACAATGGATCTTGTGGGGGACATTTTAGTGGTAGCGCCATTGCTAAGAAGCTCCTTAGGATAGGATATTTTTGGCCTACCATGGAGAATGATGCACATGATTATGTGCGACATTGCGACAAGTTCTAGAAACACGTTGACCTTGTCCATGCACCTGCACAAGAACTGCAGGCTATTTCATCTCCTTGGCCCTTTTCAAAATGGGGCTTAGACATCATTGGAAAAATCAACCCTGTGTCATCTGATGGACACAAATTTATCATAACCGCCACTGAGTATTTCATGAAGTGGGTTGAAGCTATGCCATTAGCTTCTTGCACTGGAACCCAAGTTTCCAAGTTTATTTTTAATCAAATTATTTGTAGGTTCGGAATTCCTGCAAATCTCATCTCAGATAATGGAACTTGTTTCAAAAATAAAGATGTTAAGAAATTATGTCAAAAATATAAAATTCAACATCGTTGGTCCACTCCCTATTATCCTCAGGGTAATGGCCAAGCAGAAGCATCTAATAAAACATTAATCAAAATCCTCAAAAGACTGGTCAATAAATCTGGTCGAGATTGGCACATCCAATTATATCCTACTTTGTGGGCTTATCGAACTAGCGTTCGTACTCCCACAGGCACTTCCCCTTTTGTTTTGGTTTATGGCGTTGAAGCCGTTTTTCCCTTTGAATTAGAAGTTCCTTCTTTAGCTCTACTACTTCAAGATACTGAAGTAGGAGATGAATATCGTGCTGGCAGACTTAGTCAACTGGAACTCCTAGATGAAAAGCGCATCAATGCTTTGGAGCATCTTCGTGCCTACCAAAACAAGCTTAAGAGAGCATACCTCAAGAAAGTTCATCATCGATCCTTTGAGATCGGCGACCTTGTCTTAAAAGAAAATAAAAAAAATACTAATGCAACTAAAGACCTTAAAGGTAAATTTGAGCCCAACTGGCTTGGACCATATGTCATCACTGCTAAATTTGGATCGGGAGCATATCGATTAGCTACCTTAGATGGTAAAGATCTTAAAGAACCTATGAACATTATGCATCTTAAGCGTTATTATGCATAACATTTGGTCATTTCATCATTTGTATATATTGTATTTTTGCATATTGTTTCATTTTAGCCATTTCTATCAAAATATTTTTCAAAAAATAGTAATAGTATTTCTTCTTGCAATTCATCAATCAAAATCAAAATATAAAAACTTTAAAACCATCAAAATCTTCAAAAACATATTTTATTTTCGTACTTGTCAATTCTTGAAGTATTGCAGTTATATTTTCAATTATTTTGGATAAATTAGCATTTATTTGGAATCCCGCACTTTCACATTCACATGAATAAATATCTTGATTTTATTTTGTATGATTATTAATCTCTCTTATATCAAAGTCCACAAGTTGAATTAAATAAAGTTTTGAGCATAGAGAACTGATCTTGTTATTTACTTGAACCAAATATATCTTTTCACATTAAAATGATTTCATTGCAAATTCAATATGATGCTACATAGTAGAAGTGGTTTCTTGAGCGAAAAGTTTCCCCTGCTATCCTATCATGCACATGGTCTAGAATCTTTGAGAATTGACAAAAGGACAAGCTCACCCCTACCCAGAATAAAAATCCCTTGCTCTACAGCTAATCCGAGCAAGTATCCCTAGCATAGGAAGAAAAAGAAAAGTCAAAGAAAAAGAGAAAAAAGAAAAATATCATTTTGTATCATCACAACAATATTTCAGCATTATCTCAAATATCAAGCAAAAATACAAAAAAAAAAAAAAGAGAAAAGAGAAAAGCAAAAGCAAAATGCAATAAAATCCCTTTCCCTACCCCTTGAAAAGAAAAGAAGGGTGAATGAGCTTGAATCCCTGGAATTCTCAATTATTCGAAAACTATGAGGTAAGCCCCATAACAGGTGGTTTGTGCCCAACCCGCTTGGCCTTGGGTAATCCCTAGCGTGGTGATATGTCTGTCACATTAGCGACCTTATTTTGTACAGACCTATGTCGGCTTATGGATTAGCTAGCTCTTGATAACCTAACTTACACAGTAGTCTGGTACGGTTACATGCATATAAATCATGGTCAACGAACATTCATTTGGTTAATTCAAATTACTTGTATCAAATTATCTTGCTCAAAATTGGTGAATGAACAATACAATTGCACACACATTTGTATTTGAGAGATTCTCTATCATTATGATAAATCAAGATCGGCAATGAACTCACATATGCACATGAGGGTTCCTTACAAATCTACATTTGTCTTTGAGATAATTTAAAATATTTCTGCAACTCTTTTGGAATAAATTTTATTCTTATTTCGGAACATCTGTTTAGTATAAAAACAATTACATACATTGTTTTCAAAAATCCAAAATTATTTTAAACAACCTATTACAAAATCTAGCAAATAAAGTCATGTTCATATTATTATTTTTTGTTTATCAACCAAAATCAAAAATCAATCATGCAATAAAACTAAAATATCAATTTCTTCTTTGGATTTCGCGATGATGGTATAAGTCTATACCTATAATTCTATGCCTAGCGCAAACCATTGTTCTCATTTTATTTCCCATTCATTTTAAATCATAAAAACATATGGCTTACATCATTATGTTACACAATTGTGCTTTAAAATGAACGAACACTTATTCTATTTCATGTCATTATGTCAACATTCAATTTTGCAACCATGGTATAATTTCTAAGGAATTATTCAAAAATTTTATCACACTTAGGAATTTATGCCTAGCAAAAATCATTTTTTAAATATATTTCATGCATAATATTTTTATGAAAATCTGAAAACAAATCATCAAACCATCATCATTTCCATCATCACAACACAAAGTCTTAAGACAGTCTCTTAAGCATTCTTTTACTTTTAGCAATATTTCTATACTGGGATTAGCTTGACGACCGAGCGAGCGGCGACTCCATGAAATGGTCTATAACAACGACAATGTCCTTTGAAATTATTGTTAGAAGTCCCTTTTATTTTTCATCAAATCACACCAAAAACAACCAATTGTTTACATCAGATTATTTCATTTAAATTTTATGCCATGACATAAAAACTTATAATTATTTCTAAAATGACATAATTACATGAATCATCAAATCAATTGCAAAATTCAACATTAAAGCATCATACAACATATACACAAGTCATATCATCAAAAATACCATATATATATATCAACAAATTATGTACATCATATCAAAACTGGATTGGTATGCCACAATCAATAGCCTGGCATACTCAATCCTCTCAAAAAATATATATAATAATACAAATCTGCCCTCTGTAGCAGCTAGCCTCGAGAAGCCCTCGAGCTCTCAGCCTCATCTCCTCCCCCGCCCTGAGGTGGAGGAGGTGGTCCCATAGAGGTCCGGGCTATGTCTCGGGTCCTCATCGTCGATCGTGAGGATGTCCTCGATGATCCCATCCTGATCGGCTCTACAATAGGGGCTGGCAGTGGTACCCTCTGGCTCTCTGGAACCATGTGATAGTATACTCCCTGGTAGAATGTAGTCTGAGCAATAGACCATGCCAGATCCCGAGTGCTCGCTCCTCCACCCCGAGCTCTGAGCCGTGTAGCCTCATCCTGTAGTGTCTGCACCTGAGCCCGGAGGTGGGCAACCTCAGCCCGAAGAGCCACCGTCTCGCTGCTCTCCCCTACCTCGACACCCTTGCCCTTATCGAGCGATGGTGGTCTCTCCCCCTACTGAGAAGGGAGTCCCTCCTCCCTCCTCCCTATCTATTGTGGTCTCTGTGGAGCCCATGCCATCCTCTGGCATCTCTCCTATGGAGACCATCGCTGCTCTCTCCCATCGTGACCCCACGCTACCTCAATAGCAGCCTAGCATCGCCTCCCCATCCGATGCACCATGACGTGCATCGGACCCTACGCCCTCGTCATCCGAGGAGGGCGGATGCCTACGTACCAGGCATCGTATCCATCGATCACCCCAGCATCGTCACCATCCACTGGTTGGATGGGGGCATCATCCATGTCCTGACTCCAGAACCGCTGCATGTCTGGAGCCCCGCTCAGTGTAGTACTATCTCGAATAGTCTAGGAGTACTCGTAATCCCTGAGAGAAGGGATCCCCTGCTGAAGACCGAACTATCATAGAACTCGGTCGTAGCGGTGGAGCTCTACCTCTCCCCGCTCCATCCTCAGCCAGCAGACTCACCTGATGCGAGCCAGCTCCTACCCATCCTCTGCCCACCCGGGGTGCTCTCGCCATGGCCTCTAGGTGATCTGGTCTAGGATGAGGTCATCCAGCAACCTCCGTGACATCGATAGATCTATCCACCACTGTGACCCCCTCTGTAGCCACCAGTAGAAAACCCGGGGCCTCTCCCGGTCAACCCCTATCAATGGGAGCCCTACCGGCCTCCACATCGCGATGTGCTCCCAGCACCAAACCTGTAGCAGTGATGTCAAGACCAGACATCGACCTCCCTTGTATACGACCCCATGCAGGATCCTATACAAGCGGCATAGTACAAAGCTGCCCCATGCAAACCTATACCCGTGGTCTCTCATGTCACAGACCACATCTGATAGGAGCCATGGTAGTCTGCACCCGCTCTGGTGGCACAGCAGTAAGCCACCTACCACCCCTACCAAAACTCGAGTCAGCCTAGATGCCCCAGGCATCTGCCTTAGAGACTCGATGTTCACCCCGCCCTTCTCCAGGGTGAAGCTCGGGTCTCCGGTCAATCTCATCATCGCCTGGCCCTGATTGGCCATAGGCGTCATCAACCGTCCCTGTATGGGGATCCTCATGATCCTCCATACGTCCTCTAGAGTGGGAGCCATCTCCCCTATCGGTAACCAAAAGTAGGATGACCCCGGATACCACCTCTCTGCTAGGGCTGTCAGTAGCCCCATGTCCGTCGGTACTTGTGGCATCTCTGCCACATGCTACAAACCGACCTATGCTAGTCGGTCACGCTCTGCCTGGTCGAGCGTGGCTATGTCATCTCTTAGCCCACCGTATTTCCATTCCCGACTCTTTAGTAATCCCTTCTGCAAAACAAACAATAAAATAATAAAAATCATTAATAAACCAATCATTAAAATCAAATTAAACACATTTTAATCCAAGCAAAATTAATTTCAAGTGATGATATCGTCCACCATTGGATGATATCGTCCCAAATTGGGCAACATCATCCTTTGTTAGGATGAAATCATCTCCGATTTCGCAACTTGGGGATCGCCCCTTGTTGGACGAGATCGCCCCTAGTTCACCGATTTTGCCCTCGAACGAAATCAATGATCTAGGGACGATTTCGATGAAATAGGGACGATTTCATCCCGACGTCATCGACGGCCTAAAAACGGCCGTGATGCCCCAAACAATCAAAATTTAAAACAAAAAATTGCACAAAGTAAATTCAAACCTAATCTACTAGGATTAGATCCTTACCCGTAGCCCGCGCCGGACCTCTGTCGCTCTGTGCGCTGTCTCCACCATTTTTTGTCTGTAGAGCTCTAAAACCAGTAAAAATGAATAGTAAAAAATGAATTAGGGTTTTCCCTATTTTTCTTAATTTTATTCAAAACCAACAACATTTTAATTTTGCTTTTTCGCGTTTTTACCTCAAACGTTCGATTTGGGTAAAAACACGAAGGGGGCACCATACACAGTAGTCGTACGATTCGACCAAGAATCGTCGTCTAAAAAATTGAGTACATTTTTTGCTTTCTCGTAAAATGGGAAGAACTCGTCTTTAACGCATTTTCTTCAAAAAATTCGCTAAAGAGGGGGAAAAATGTAGCACCCTAAAATTGGCACAGTTAAACCTTAGTAAAAAGATAAAAATTCAAATTTTAACCTCAATCTGCCCGTTAACCGCCTGTTACCCGCTTTCCTCGTTTTCCGTGCCATTTTTAGGATTTGTTTTGACCGTTGGATGATATCATCATAGATTAGATGAAATCATCCCAGATCTGACGAATTCATCTGGAACAGAACGTCCAGACGATTTCGTCCCAAAACCAAATTTTCATAATTAGCTTCTGTTCCAACAACTTCTCTAACTTGGGCAGAAAGCGTGTCTGCACGGTTAGAGTCTCCCCGTTGGAGATCTCCCAAATTGGGATGATCTCCAACCTCCTAACCTCTCCCTAATCCTATATAAACTGGGATTTTCTCAGTTTATCCCCCTGAACCCCCTTTGAATCTCCTGGTTGACTGATTTCCCTGCAAATTTAGCTCCTTGTGCATTAGAACATCCTCGTACTATCATTTGCATTCGGTATTTCATGTTTTCTTGCAGGAACTTTACTATTTTTCAGTCGAAGCAAGATCGGATCGTCGTAAGCGATTCCAGACTATTTCGGACGATCCTATCGAGGAGCGCAGATGATCTCGTATGATTGGAGGTGATCCTGACTGTAGTCCAGATTGGGGGCAATCAGAGCCCAGAGTTTGCATTTCCTTAGTTTTTTCTGCATTTTCCTATTATATTTCTGCACTATCTTAAATTATTATATTTATGCATCTTGGAGTTCACCTCATTTAATATAAATGCATGATAAAATCAAAATAAATTGTGAAGTTGATGCATTTCCTCTTTAATTGCTATTTGGATCTATCATTTAGGCAAATTTACTGTTATTTCTATCATTTCCCTTTGCTTTTGCAGTTGCATTTTTGGTATTTTGTATCTATTTCTGTGATTGCAGGTTTCTGATGAATTCGTCTAACGAATTCATCAGATTGACGATGATCTCGTCTGATCTCAGATGATTACGTATGAGTTGAGGCGATCTGGACTGTTACAAAACTCAGAATCTTCATCAGACATCCGAATTAGGTATGTTATGTTCTAGTTAGCATATTCTCTATGTTTAGCATTCATTCCTATTTTTTGTATTCATCTAAATCAGCATTGGCATATAGAATAGTTTAGATTCATCTTGGCCAAACCTAGGAATTGAATGATTAAGTATAAAAATGAACACATCAAACCCACTATCAACCTAGGTGTGGAAACTGCCACTCAAAATTTTCTTGGTGAACCCACCATCCATCAAAAATTCACCCTTATACCCCTCCCCCGAGAGGCGGGACCTTCAAAGGGCCTCTCAGTCCGAGGTATTGTCCCATCCTTCTCGCATCCCCCTTCCGGGCGTGGATCCTATAGCCTGAAGGTAAGGATGCAAAAAATTTGGAGCGATACAACAACTCACAAATTTTTTTGCTATTTCACTCTAACCATATTTTCCAAAGGTAATGGGGCAAACAGAAAGACCAAAGACATTTGAGTTGGGTGTTATAGAAGGGATTGAGCCATTTTTCACACAAATCTAAGAGTGACTTTGGTTGAAACAAAGAAAGACTAATAGCCTCAAAAAGTTTTTTCATGATGGTAAGGGAATATGAGCACGTGAGTAATAAGTGATAAATAGAATTCCAATTGGATTTGCAAAGGTAGCATTAATTATGAAATATAAAACATTTGGCTAGGAGGTTATCAATGGTTAAAATTTTATTTTGGGTGACAAGATAATAAAATAAAGAAATATTGGAAATGATATTTTTGAGCCAAATATTTCTAATTATGGGCCAACAAGCCAGAGGGTAGTCCTATAGCTGATACATAGATTTAACAATGAATTGGTTGTCATCATAGTATCTCCATTTAGGAGTGTCTTTGGAAGGCTCATTCGGGATGACATACATTCTGTGTAGATTGGAAATTTCTTTAGCAATGATATTTTTGGTCATTGTTGGGTTCTCCTTCAACAAGAGGAATGAGTGAGCTGAGGTTTAGCGGGTGCGGTGGGAGTGAGGGTTTGAATTTTTTGGGCAGGAATCTCAGCCAAGGTGGTAGAGGTAGAGCAGGTATGGAAGGGGTGGGTGGGAACCTCGAGCATGGATCAAGCGAGGATCCAGAGGAAGGCGGTCAAGCTACGACATATTTGGAGGCGGGCATCACACGGGGGCCCGACCCTCCTCAGAAAGACCCCGACAAAAAATATACGAAGGACAATGCGGGGCCCAAGAAGTGGCTGTCTTTTGCTGAGACTCTTAGAGGAAAAATAAAGGAGGTTCTCTCTCTTCCGCCCCTAGTTCCAGTAAATAATAAAATTTCAGCCCCGACAAGTTCCATGAGCCCTTTTCTTTTAATGGAAGAATTCTCCCTGGTAGGCAAGTTTTTGGGAGGTAGGCCGGACATGGAGACTATCATGGCTTGGGCGATGGGTAAATGGTGACTGGTAGGCAGCTTGGAGTTGGTAGCTCTAACTCGAGGGTTCTTCATTATCCATTTTAACAATATGGAGGATGCTAACCACATTTTAACAGGAGGTCCTTGGTTTCTAGGCAAAAGGAGCCTTTTTCTCAGACGATGGGGTGAATATTTCGACCCTGAAAAGCAAAATATTAACATTGCCCCTATTTGGGTTCATCTCCCGAGTCTACCTACCCAGTTCTTCAATGAATATTGGCTGCAGGGCATAGCCATAACTATAGGGGACCTGATCTCCATTGACCATGCGACCTTGGCCAGGACAAGGATGACTCATGCATGAATCTACGTAAATGCTAATTTGAATAATGAATTGCCAAGGTTTGTGGAGCTAGAGTATGGAGAATACTATAGAAAATAACCAGTAGAATATGAGAATAGACCGACATTCTATGCAGAATGTAAAAATCAAGGACATCTATGCAATCAATGCCCTAACCTGGCAATGAATAGAGAAAAGTAGAAGCATGGAATGCTAGATAGAGGAAATTTGAGGAGTTTCCCTGGCAGAGGTGATTTCAATCAGGCAAACTATGTCTACCAAAAAAATAAAAGAGAGGGTGCATGGTCCCAACAAGACAAAGGAAAACAACAGGTTGTTGGCAACCAAAATACTCATGTAAGTTCCAATCCTCTAGTTTCAAATAAATTTTCAATTCTATCCAATATGGGAGTAGGAGGATTATCATAAGACATGGAAGCCCAACACCTTCAGGCTAACCTTTCTGACTCTCTCGAATCCCCATCCAAGTCAGGATCCTCAAACCCTAATGCTAAAATTACTGTAAGCCCCATGGGCATCACAAATCCAAACCCTAATGCACGATCTCTAGAATCCACATCCAAGTCAGGATCCTTAAACCCCAATGCTGGAAATACTTCAAGCCCAATGGGCATCCCAAAGCCAAACCCTAATGCTGAAGAACTTAGGAAGAAAGTTGAGGCATTGGAAAATAAAAAATCTCATCTCCCTAACATCATCACTAGGAGCCAAGTGAATCCTACTGAGGGGCCATCCCATAGACTAGGGGAATATAGGAAAAAAGGAGAAGATTTGGATGTAGGGGTGGAGATATGTGAAACTCTTCAGACTGAGGAATATGGTAGTCCGGTTCTACAACAAATTACCTCCCCTCAGTTTAGTCCTAAACAAACTAGGAGCACTGTGAAGTCTCCTATAGATTTTGGTAGTGAAAAAGAAGAGGGAGAATATCAAATGCTGAGCATCAAAAAATTAAAATTGATAATGACATTGCCAATGGAAAATAGAGAACCTTGTTTCAACAAGTTATTCCGGGTTCTAAGACAACAAATTAGGAAAACCCCCTCAAGGGAGGGGGAGAGGAAGAAATCCCAAACAATCTAAATGAAGTTCCTCTCATGGAACGTGAGAGGCCTCAATGGCCTCCCCAAACACAGGGAAGTCAATGCAATAAGAAATCAAGTGAATCCAACTATTATCATGTTGCAAGAAACAAAAACTGATGAGATTCAATAAAAAATAGCAAAAAAATTTGGAATCAAGGGGAGATGGTTTGCAAATCATCCAGAGGAGCATCTGGAGGCCTTATGACTTTGTGGGATCCCTGGATAGTAGAAGGCACCATTATTCATAAATATGACAGGGTTCTTAGTGTTTTATTTAAGGAAATAAACAACAACAGGTCATGGATCCTTTCAAATATTTATGCCCCAACTTCAATTCAAGGGAGAGCTCTACTATGGGAGTACTTAGGCAATCTGAGTGAAATCTTCCATAATGTCCCCTGGATTCTGGCTAGGGATTTTAACACTCCTCTTTACCCTTCAGACAAAATGGGTGGAAATGGACCACCTATCAGAGCATGGATGAGTTCAATGACTTTGTGAACTCCAACATGTTGATGGATGTAAAACTTAGAGGAGCAAATTATACCTGGAGCAATCGACGGATAGGGTGTCATCTCATTCAAGAAAGGCTTGATAGGTTTTTTCTATCAAAGGAGGCTACAACTTTGTTCGGTGATTCTACCCTACAAGCCCTTCCTAAAATTGCCTCTGATCATAATCCCATTTTTTTGGAGATCCCTAACTCTCTCTCCTTCAAGAAACCTTTCATATTTCAATCTATGTGGATCAAACATTCTAGTTTTAGAGATAACTTAAGTCAGTGGTGGCAGAAACTTGTCAGGGGTAGTGCAACTTTTAAACTTGCTGGAAAATTAAAGTTTGTTAAGGAAAAGCTTTGAACTTGGAACAAAGAGGTCTTTGGGAACCTCTTTGAAAATAAAAAATAGGTTGTTGAAAGTTTGAAGATAATTGATCAGAGGATCCAACATGGTGATGTTGATGAAACTACTAGGCAGGAGGAACGAACAAAACTAGCAGAGTTTCATAACATTTTGGCCTATGAGGAAATCTATTGGAGGCAAAAATCAAGGGCTCTTTGGTTGAAATATGGAGATTCAAATTCCAAGTTTTTTCACATCACCACGCTTAGAAATAGAAGCAATAACAAGATAATTTTTAAAAAAAGTAGATGGTTCTATTACTCAAGACTTAATAGAAATCATAAAGGAGGCAGTAACTTATTTCAATTCTATCCTTGGTCAAGAATCATAGTGCAATGAGGAGGCCAAAGATATTCTCTTGCAATCCATTCCTAGCATAATAAATGAGGATATAAACCTTAAGCTTCTAGCTCCCTTTTCTGATGAGGAAATTAAGGAAGCCTTGTTTAGCATGGAGCTAGACAAAGCCCCGAGACCCGATGACTTTCCCCCTCATTTCTATCAAGATTTTTGGGACATCGTAAGTGAGGATGTAATTTTTGCTGTCATAGAATTCCAAGCAAGCAATCATATCCCAAAAGGTATCAACTCTACTTTTATTTCTCTAATTCCTAAGAAGCAAACCCTTGAATCTATGGCTGACTTCAGGCCAATCAATCTGTGCAATGTTTCTTACAAGATCCTAACTAAAGCCATTGCAAATAGAATGAGAGATATTCTACCCCGCATCATAGATCCATGCTAGGGAAGCTCTTTCTAGGGTAGGTCAATCTTGGATGGAGTTATCATAGTTCATGAAGCTCTACACTGCTCATAAGACTAACATGTCTATTTTTGCCCTCAAGCTTGATATGAACAAAGCATTTGATAGGCTAAATTGGGACTTTCTGATTGTTGTCCTCCTTAAGTTTGGTTTTCACCACCAATGGGTTAATTTGATCAAAGAATGTATTTCTAAAGCATGGTTCTCGATTCTAGTTAATGGAACAACTGCTGGTTACTTTCAAAGTCATAGAGGAATTCGGTAGGGGACCCTATCAGCCCCATGTTATTCATCATTGTGGCAGAAGCTTTAGGTATAACCATAAAAAATGCTTGTAGTTCAAGGCTAATATCAGGAATCAAGGCAACATCTCTCACTAGGGTTGTTTCTCACCAACAATTCATCGATGATACCCTTATATTGACTAAGGCATCAGTGGTTGAGGCCAAAATAATTAAATACATCCTGCAACTCTACGAGGACGCTGCTGGTCAGAAAGTTAATTTCAGTAAAAGCAAGTTATATTTCTTGAACACCCCCATTCAGAGGTAAGGAAGGATTGCAAAAATTTTAGGGTGTGATATAGCAAACCTCCCCACTTCGTATCTTGGTCTCCCTCTTTTCATTGGTTCTCCGAGAGAGTCAATGTGGGACAGGGTTATTGAAAGAATTCAAAAAAACTTGTTGGATGGAAAGGTCATCTTCTATCTCAAGCAGGAAAGCTGACCCTCACTAAGG
The DNA here is from genome assembly GCA_028583015.1 of Wollemia nobilis. Classification (NCBI taxonomy): domain Eukaryota; kingdom Viridiplantae; phylum Streptophyta; class Pinopsida; order Araucariales; family Araucariaceae; genus Wollemia; species Wollemia nobilis. Next base: position 4,578,006 of record JAQPPZ010001424.1, on the reverse strand, counting down.
CCTCTCTTCAGAGCATTCCAGTCTATTTCCTCTCCATTTTCAAAGCCCCTGTGAAGGTTTTCCAGAAAATTGAGAAACTCCAAAAAGAATTTTTATGGACTAGGATCATAGGAGAAAAAAGGATACACCTTGTAGGATGGACCAAAGTGTGCAGACCTAGGGAAAATGGGGGCTTAGGTCTGAGGAGAATTGCTCATATAAATTTAGCTTTACTAGCTAAGCAGGATGGCATCTCATTTTTGGTGAAGAAAATGAATGGACAACTATCATCAAATGAAAGTATCTTCAAAATATGGAATTTCTAAGTGACTCAGTTCCAATCATAGGTTCTGCTTTTTGGAAAGCAATTCTTAATTGTAAGGAAATCATCAAAAAAGGTTTAAGATGGGTTTTAGGCAATGGTGAGAGGATAAATTGTTGGAATGATAGGTGGGCTAAGGATGAACCATTGACGCAATATCCTAACTTAGCCCGAATCAGAGATATCACAGAAGAACTCATTGGCAGAAAAGTCTTCGATTATATGGTTGAGGATAGAGGTAGAATGAAGTGGAAACAAATAAGAATTCAGGGATTTCAAGTGGAATCAAATGATCTTTGTAACATTCTTGAGAAATAGTTTATCCCCATGAGACCCAAGGAAGATCAAGTGACCTGGGCTCCTACGGAAAATGGGCAGTTCACTATTAAATCAGCTTACAAGCTTCTGCTTGATGATGAGGATTTTGTCCTCCAAAAGGACTTAGTTTGGATAAAAAATTTAATTCCAAAAATTGTAGTCTTTTCATGGTTGGTTATCCAAGGAAGAATTCTAACCATTGATAATATGATGCGTAAAGGTATTTGTATCACTAATCATTGTTATCTGTGTAGGGCTAATTGGGAGACCATTTATCACATTTTCCTTGAGTGCCCTTTTTCCTTGACTGTCCTAAGTGGGGTTTTTTAGGCCTTCAATATTTCATGGGTTAAACCAGCCATCGTACTTGATTTGTTCATCCAGTGGCCTTGCCCCTTTTCAATCCAAAGACTTAGATACATGTGGAAAATTTGTCTCAATCACTATCTTTGGTAGGTGTGGTTAGAAAGGAACCATAGAGTCTTTAATGAGTCTATCCATGATCATCAAACTATCATTGCTAGGATCCTATCCTTTGCCAATGAGAATGTGAACCTTATCCCTTTTGATAGTTGTAAACCTCATCTATAGGAGACCATGATTGCTCAATATTTAAGCTTAACCTTGTTAGATGAGTCTGTGCCTAGGGTAGTCAACCCCAGAGCCAATGTTAAGTGGTCTCCACCTCCTACGGGTTGGTTTAAGCTTAATTTTGATGGAGCAGCTAAGGACAATCCTGGCAGAGTAGGCGCTGGTGGCATTGTGCGAGATCATAATGGGAATATGATGCTTGCATTTTTTAAATATTTGGGAACAAGGATGAACAATGAAGCTGAAGCTAGAGCTATGTGGAGAGGCCTTCAAATGACTCAAGACTTAGAAGGCAATTTGATCATAGAAGGAGACTCTATGCATGTTATAAATCTCCTCAATAATTGGAAAACACCTCCTTGGAGGATTAAAACAATTGTTGAAGAGGCTAGGATCCTTTTCTAGGGAAGATAGGATAGAAAAGCCCAACATGTCTTTCGAGAAGCTAACAAAATTGTTGATAAGTTGGCCAATTTGGGTGTCGATGGTGATAGACTTTTCAAATGGGAACATGGTGTCCCGAGTGAAGTAGAGGAGCTTATTCAACAAGAATGCCAAGAATGATAGTCAAATTTACCAATAGGGAAGGCACTGTAAGTTCGAAGGCTAGGAGTATTCCCGTCTCTTTTTTGAATTGGACTCACAATAAAAATTATCTGAGTTGTCAGTCTTCATGGATGCTGCTTGGAAATACCACAAAGACTAATGGGGATAGTCACATGTCATATAACATGGCTCCTAGTCATCTTAGTAATTTGAGGTTGGTTGATAATCATAGGGAAGGAAAGAAATGACAATATAAGACTTCGAACCAAAGCCACGTGGACCACTAGATAGCCACCGCCATAAATCTAGCCAGCAGGTTCACTTCTCCAAGGCTGATTGGCCAAGATAGTATGTGGTACCAAAGCATGTCATATATGGAAGAAAGCAATTACCAAAGAATTATTAAGAGTAACTGTCAATACAGAGCTTGTGGGAGTTTTTTTTAGTACTCTGCTATGTGTGTCTGTAGCTTTTTGTTTCTCCATTGTCTCAAGGAAGGGATCCGTGTCTGTTTCTTTTTTGTAATTATGATGCATGTGTGTTTTCTCAGGGTATACCCAAAATGTTGTATGGGAAGTTTCTTTTTGATAATATGCTATGTGCCTTACCGGATGTAATGGCTTTGGTGGCATGTAGATTTTACATATATAGGATCCTTAGTAAGGATATGTTCATCAACAACCCTGGGCTGATTTTTGTAAAAGGTTTTGGGTCAACCTGTAAAACCCGGTATTAATGCTATAGTATCTTATCTACCAAAAAAAATATTTTGGTCATTGCTTAGATTATTAATAGAAATGGACTTCCACACTCGTAGATGAAAGGAATGAGAGAAAAAAATAAAAACTTTATTACTAAAAATTTGATTAGGTTTGAGGTTTCAAGACTGCCATATTGGGATCGTTGAGCAGCAGTTGATCCTTTAAACATGAGTTACTCCAAAAATTAATACATATTCCATATCCTAGCTACCATATTAATCCATTTTTGATAATGGCTCTATTTTTAATAATAGATTTCTAGAACCATGACCCATGAGGAAGAGGCTGGTCATCAAGGAAGGATTTTTATTAAAAATATTTGCCTTTGATGATATCAACCCAATTAGTTTGTACAATTTTAATGATCCTCCATCCTTGTTTGGCCATGAGGGTCATATTCATTTTGTTCATCTTCTAGAATCCCAACCCACCTTGATCTTTCTTTGTGTGGATCATATTCCATGCCACCAATGGAAACCTTATACAATTTTTAGTCCCATCCTAAAGGAAGTTCTTTTGAATCTGTTTGATTTTTTGGTAGATGGAGGCAAGAGCTTTAAAAATGGACATGAAAAAGATTGAAATACTTTGAATACAAGCTTGATCAAAAGTGGCTTTAGATTCTTGGCTAAAAAGGGTCCCTTTCCATCCAGCTAGTTTCCTAAGGATTCGATCGATGATATTATTCCACATGTTCTCAATAGGATTACCTTGGAAAAAAGGAAGACCCAAATATGTAGTAGGCAATATTGATATGGTGCATTCCAATATTATAGAAATTTTGAGTTATCTATTAATAGGGGTGTTAAAAAAAATTGCTTTTTTTAAAGTTGATATTTTGCCCAGTTGTTTCCTCATAGAAGTTAAGAATGACTTTGATGGCTTTGGCTTCTAGGATAGAAGAAAGAGTCATCAAGATAGTTTCATCAAGAAATTGTTGGTGAGTAATGGGTCTAGTAACAGAATATGTCTTGATACCAGATATAGCACCTAGAGAGCAAGTGGCTTTGAGGGGTCTACCAATAAATTTTGCTAGAATAATAGAGGAAGGATGATAAAGGATCCCCTTGTTTTAAACCTTTGAAACTTTTGAAATATCCTGCAATGGATCTATTTATGATGATCAAAAACCAAGTAGATGTTAAGAATTCTTTTATCAGGGTAATCCAATCCTCATGGAAACCAAATTTGGCTAGAACAAAAATGAGGAATTCCCAAGAGACTCTGTCAAATGTATTGTTTATATCTAGTTGGATAAAGAGGTCAACTTTTTTTCTTTTAGAGATGGAATGGATGAGCTCATGAATGGTGATGATACCATCAATGATGATTCTTCCTTTAAAAAAAATTACCTGGCAAGGATCAATAATGGATGGCAAAATTTCTCTTATTCTATTAACACTTATTTTAGTTATAATCTTGAAGATAACATTGCATAAACTGATTAGCCTGTAGTCAAACATTGATTGGCAAATAGAGGATTTCAAGATAGATTGAGGAAGGTTGAATTGATATCTCTTGGTAGATAATTGGTCCTTTGAAATTATTGCATAGCTCTAAAAATTTCCTAGCTAAAAATATCCCAAAAATATTGGAAGGAATAGGAAGAAAATTTGTAAGGACCAGGGGCTTTGTTAGGGGACATAGAAAATAAAGCTGATTTAATCTCATCTTGAGTGAATATTTCTAGGATGTGATCATTGATATTAGGAGATATAAGACAAGGAATATTCTTAAGGAGGGTATTGTAGGATTGAGAAGAGCATGGGTAGTAAGGCCCTATAATGTTCTCAAAGTGAGCAACCGATTTAGCCCTAATGTTGATAGTATTAATGGTGGTGGATCCATATTTATTGGATAATTCTTTGATTTTTTTAGCACTTATATGCCTATGCCTAAGCATTGAAACATGAAAGTATTTGGTGTTGGAGTCACCTTCTCACAACCACAAAGCCTTAGACTTATATCTCTATAAGACCTCTTCTCTGGCTAAAATGTTATGATACTCAGACATGAGGTATTTTTCTTTTTTTCATAGTTCAAGATTTATATTCCCATTTTGAATATGGTTTTCAATGGTTCTATGTTTTCCTGCAACATTCTGCTTATATTCAAAGACATTATCAAACACTTATTTATTCTAGATTCTGAGATTAGTTTTGATGAAGCAAATTTTTTTGGCTATTTGGGCTATGAGTGGGCCAAAAACATCTTTGCTCCACCACTCAATTTAATTTTTGAGATTAGGATGCTATAACCACATGGACTCAAATTTGAAGGGATATTTGAACGAAGATGCTAACCAGAGACCTTCCAGGACCAAAGGATTGTGATATGAGCCAATTTTTAGAAGGGAGTGAAGCATAGCATCGCCAAAGAGGTGAATTGCTTCCTTGGATGGGAGGAATCTATCAAGTCTCAACTAAATGAGTTAGTTTCCAAAACTTCTATTATTCCACATAAATTTGATTCTTTTTAAATGAATTTCTATTACTCATTCCCATTCACAAACTCAGTAAAATATTCAAAACATCTTGGTGTAATGGGATTCACTCCACTTTTTCTAGAAGGATAGAGGAGGGTGTTAAAATCACCAACTAGCATCAAAAATTCATTTCAAAAAATGTTCCTCATTTGGGTCAATATGTTCCATAAGGCCAAATGCCTTGAGGAGTTATTAGGAGTATATATGTTTTAAAGGACCCATTAGAATTTGGTGTCTTTACTATAAAAAAAGAATTTTGATAATCCTATCATATGAGGATAAGAGTCTGGCCTCTAATTTTCTTGGGTCCCACATGCATAGGAGACCTCCAAAAGTGCCACAAGTTGGGTTAATTATGAATTTACTATTTGGCCATATTATTTTGGAAATCCTCTCATTGTTGATTGAGTCAGTCTTAGATTCTTGGAGCAAGATGATACTAGGTCTATGCTCTTTCCTCATGGACAAAACCAATCTCTGTTTGGATAGCCCATTGAGACCTCTCACATTCCATGATAGAATATTCATCTATGATTTTTGGAGGACTTTCCCCCCCTCAACAACCATGGGAGGGAGGTTTGAATCATTTCTCATCCTCTTTAGAAAATTCTTTTCTTGATTAGTTTGTAAGGGATGATAGGAAAGTAGATTGGATGTCATTGGTGATATCATTCTCAATTTATTTCCTTCTAATATCCTAATCGAAAGGATGACCTTTCTTCTTGTCACTATCAACATCAGTAAAACATTTCCTTTGACTTTTGGTAATCAACTTGAAGAACTTGAAGATTTCTTTGGATCAAGGGAGTTGATGATACTAATGTGGGATGTAGTATGGTTATCTTGAATAGGTGGATCATCTTGGGTAGGTGGGTCACCCTAACAATGTGGACCATCTTGAATATGTGGGTCATTAAGAAGGACTAGAGAATCTTCAAAAAGGGGAAGGTCTGAAGGTCCTGATATTGAAGGATAATGAGGTGGAAATTCTTGATTAAGGTTTGAATCATTGGTTGGGTGATCCTAATAATTAGGGGTATGAGGGTTAACATTAGGGGTGCTCCAATGATTATGCCATGATATCTATCGAAAGGCTTGAAATAATTGGGATTGGCAAAGAAGTAGCATACCTGGTCAGGAGCATTCTTGAAAGGGTGAGACATTGATTGTGTACCTTTGGTATTTATTGTGGTATTCCTACCATATTGAAACTTGTTCTAAGGTTGTTGTACCACATGATAGTTTCCTTGGGATTTCTTAGTTTAGGATCTATCTTTCTTCTATTCATTTCTCAAATAGGGGCATTGCACCCTGAGGTGACCCTATGTAACAACTCAAATTTCCATACACAATTTTTTTCTTCAAGTAGCTTATGGACATCAAACTCCTAAACCCACATTTTTCTATAACCTCTTTATCCCACAGATAAGTGTTTAGCTATTAAGTGAGTTCATCATTAATCCTAATTAACCTTAGTTTACCACCTTCCTCTTTCTTTTCTTTAAAATGGAATTTTTTTTACGCACACATCTCTACAAGTGTCATTTAATGTAGGAGCATACCTTCTACATATTTTGAAAGGTGATACCCAGCACGTCTTACTACACCAATCACTTACTGTAGATATTTCCATTTTCTATCCATTGAAAAGGTTCATGCATATTTTTGGAAACCCCATTGGTCATTCAACAAGTTACATTATGCTAGCAATGGTTGTGTACTTCTTTTTATTTTAAGGATTTTGCCTACCTTGTAGTAACCAATTCTAATTAAACCAACAGAAAAGGAACCACATCCATAATCACTTGGTTTTATTCAAGGTTTTATTTTAATAGTGTCATAAGCTTCAATTATTTAGTGTGTTGTCCTCGTAGCTCAATAGAGCATATATTCTAAGAACGTATTTTCACTCTATTTTAGATATTCCATCCAAGCATCTTGGATTTTTTAGTTAATTCCTTCCTAGTTCATGCAAGCTCTTAGATCACAGGGTACTTATATTAGTCTTGGTGATTCCGAGTGTCTTCTCATTTAACAAATCTATTCTGATTAAAGTTTCACAACCTATGAACTTGCCCATGTTATCCCTTTACGTATGCCCTCGGGACAACAAATAAAATGCTTAAATATGTTTAACGATTTACTTCAAATATGCATTCGTGTGATAACAACAACGATCCATTACACCAGTAAGATTGTAAATAGAATTAAACATTCACTAAAGGATTCATCGGTCACAATGCATAAATGATCCTTCAAAAATAAATCACAAGTTTTAAAGTATTTTTTATCTATTTACCATTCCCATTAACATAACTATAAAGTTAAAATAGTACGCAAAGAAAAATTCCAACCAAAATCCAATTACTATAGCATCCATTTTTTTTTTTACAATAGTGTAGCTCAGAATTCATCCACTATCATAAAATTTACATTAATAATTTCTACATAATCTCATAATACAATCTCCTTCATACACAAGACTTTAAACCATAATATTCCACTCAGACTACCTATCTAAAAAGAAGATATTTGATTCTTCCAATGCATAGTAAGCCCAAACTCCCCTGATTCTCCAATGAGATACTTTCTACCATATCTCTGATGAAACTCACCATTGGTGCAATTCTACCTTGACACTACCACAAGATCGGTTTTCTGCACACCCAAACAGATAAATTTGGGTCACAAAAAATGTATTGTCCATGCTTCGAGATCAAATATGGCACCCATTCAAAATAACACAAAGACTAACACATTTTAAAATTAAAAATTGAAACTTCACATTGCAATTAAACCATAATCCATTCTGTCGAAGTGTTCTAGAATCGTCACACAAGAAGCAATTCATATTACACAAAATGCAACAAGAGAAAGGCAATTTCTTATACAATCCTACTCAATAAAACCTTCACTCAAATTTTTTTCTATTAAATCAAAGTAGAAAATGTACACAAAAAATTCCCATTCATTCTACATTCACCAATTACCAGCAATCCATACTCGATATAAGGTTTTATGTATACTGCAATAATTACTTAGTTCACAAGTCCAACCTTCATTTTCTTTCCCAATAAAACCCAGCAAACATGGTTTCAAAAAGAATGCAGCAGTAAAAAAACCATTATAAATTGGAGTAAACACTAGCTTCAGTAAAATTTATATCTAAAAACTACATCAAACACAGTTTCTTTTCTTCTTTCCATAGTTAGCAATTAATGAATAACTTTCCATTTTCGTAAAGTAGCGACAACAAGAATTCTAAACTCTAAAACCACTGGTGACTCTTAATTGAATTTACCACCAAATGCATAATTCTAGCATAATACTATAAAGTAATTTGGTCTTCTTCAAAGAATTCTACCTGATAAATGGCATTGGTATTTACACTTCCTACCTGCAACTCAACATTCCTTCACCATCATCTCGTTCCTTCTCTCCTACACTCTTCTTTTCCCAACCAACCTCTCTAGAAAGACCACACTAATTTATTTTTTCTTTTACTTACCAAAATACTTCCTTCTTTTCTGAACCTTTCACTCCTAAGGATATCATATTCTATGCTTGGCATGTTACTCTCCTCCATCCGTTGCAAAGGGTTCAAACCAAAATTTCATTAAAAGTGAAGGTGAAGGAAACATTGCAACACAAGATCTCATGATTTCTCACTAACAACCATTCGAAATGCATTCATATCTTTGAGTGGAACAAATTTTTTTCAAACATTAAGATGTCATAGCAGCCGCAAAATCTAAAGTTCGTATTTATAGTTAACAAAGTTAAACAAAATTTGTATTTAGGAAATTTGGATGGATATTATTCAAATATCAAGGAAAGAGATGAGAAAATGTTACATCAAGAATATATACATTCTATAAATACAATAAAATTATCCAAGAAATGAACCTTGCTTTGGGTTGGGCAACATGGAACTTCATATCAAAGAGTTCATAATTAATCAAAAGCACATTATATGGTGATTCAATGAGGAGGATTATCCAAATTTTTTGTTTGATTCCTGGTTGAATCCTTTTTTCTTTGATAGATAGAAAGTGTTTTTAAAGGAACACTAAATATTTTACAAATCCAAAAACAACAAGGGAGCCACTATAGGAGCACCTCCAAAAACCCAAAGTAAGATAGAGTTTCTAGAAAAAAATCCATAACCTCAAAGATCATTTTTGGAAAACATTGAAAGAGATGAAACTAGGATAGACAAAATTAGGAAATAGAGTCCCAAAAGGATTGCAAGTCAAGAGCACTAGAGGACCACAGTTACTCAGATGTCTCAGTATGGTTATGATCATTGATAGTTGTAGAGGTTTCATATACTACCCTAACATTCCTCTTCTTATTTATCTTGATGGCATTGGCCATATTTATGACTTGTTGGAGAATGGTCCAGGTCATGCTGAAGGTCATGGATGTATTATCCAACATATTAGCCAAAAGGATTGATGGGTCAGAGTTGGTCTTCATCTATGTATCATACTTCTTTAAGGAAAGATATTTGATGGGGCTTCCTTTGACCTTGGGTTTCTTATGCTTGATTGGATTGTCATCATCAGAAGAAACCTAGTCTCGTATAACCCACTTGCTAGCTGATCCCTTAACTCTAGAAGAGAGGTACTTGGATTCTATTTTAACATAAGATATGGTGGATCTTAGAACCTTTTTGCCTTTTGAATTTCTAGTACCAGCAAATACCTTCTCATATTCATCACTCAAGGTGATCCTTGGGTGACTATCACAACTAGAACCAGAGGTAGGGGACTCACCAAGAATACAAATAGTAGTGATGGTGGCATTTTGGGCCTCTTTCTATAAGACATACTTATACAAAATCAAATGGAATCTTTAATGCTTTGGGTGGGTCAAAAATTTATCTCTAACACTCTCAACCAATAGTTCCATTGATCTTGGTAGGTATTCTAGAACATTGACGTCTTTAATTTCTCTCAAATGGTTCAATAAATCTAGGTAAAAGATTCTTAGAGGGACATTGATCTCATCCACAATGAAATACTGCATAATCAAAATAATTACCCTATTCCAGGGCACCGAAAGCCCCTCTCTGATGATCCTACCCTTCTCTTTGGCTAGAATCTTGCACTTTTATTTTAAAATAAAAATATCTTATTCCAAATAATATTTGTCATGGCAAATTATTTCCCCATCATTGGGGAGATCTGCCACCTTAGATAGTAGTCACGTGCTCACCTTGAAATTGAGCCTCCATATAAAAAAACAACTTTTGTCCCAAGAATTAGTGAACTCAAGGGAAATATTAGGGTTATTCCCATAGAATTTTTGAAATAAAGGCATGAACCCATGGGTCTTCAAAATTTCCCTGATGTCAGCATCCAAATGCAGAGATTCAGGTTCAAGGAGCACCCTTAAAATACTCTCTACTTTTGCTAAAGGATTTGGGAATAATTTTTTGTGGTTGTCATCCTGAGAGTGATCAACTTATCCTAAAATTGGAAAATTGAAGGGACAGGAGCATCCCGAATGTGCATGCCACCAGATCCAAAAAACTCATTTCTCCAAATCCATTAATGGTACCAAGTAATATTTGGCACATGAGTCGATTGGGCATTGCGGCTCTCACATATAATGGCAATAAATATGGATTTGAAATACAATCTCTTGTGATTAGAAATAACATTAAGGAATATGGTGTAGTTAGTCCCTTCATTGATTCAGATATTGTTTCTGATATGAGGAGATCAATTTTTACAATATTCCTTCCTAAGGCTAGTTTGGAAATTATGCTTTTGGTTGTAATAAGTGATCCATTTAAAATTTTGAAAATATGTGGACATGAGCTTGCTCCTCTTATCATGCTACTTAACTATGGATTACCACAAATGCTTGTTCCACTTGCTCTCATTGTTTCTCTTGTCATGATTATTGGAGTTAGATTACCACATATGATTATGGGAACAAAGGGACCCACTTCTAGTAATATCATTCACAAAGCTGAATTACCATAACATATGAATTCTCCTCTTGTTGTGTTGTTTGGAATTGGATTACCACATATGCTTGCAAGGTCTTGACTTGGAGCCCACCAAAATTTTAGGGAGATGAATGCTAGGCTTGGGAAAAGTCTTCTCAACCTAACAATCATGTTGGAATGGAAGGTTACTCATGATGGAAGTGTCATCTCCAGACATGAGCTAGAAATGTTGTTTATGAGGACATAGAGACAAGAGGTCAACCACACAAGTGTCAATATGATGATGCTCAAATGACCGCCCCAATATTAAGATGACATTATAGTAAGGATATTTCTCCATCATTATCACAAACATGAAGACTTTAGGGAAAATTAACCCACCACACACGAAGGGATTCTTCATCCACACCTAGGTTTGCAAGCACATTGATAACTTTATTCCCTTCTTTGTACACATGTTGTATTGTCATAATTTTGTATTTGTAAAGAAACCTTCTAAATTCACCAATGACATTGTAAACCTTCTAATCCAGAGTTTGAAATCCATTTAAATAGTTAATGATATGAAGAGAGTCACATTATATGATGAGGTGATACATAATTAGGTCATCCATGGTTGAAATACCTTAATAAAGTACTCTAGATTCAACCATATTATTAGAATGAATGCTAATAATTTAGCAAATGTGAGAATTATTCTTCCATGGTTATATTTAACAATACCACCACCTTTGGTCTTGCCTAGATTACCTTTGGCCACACCACTAAAGTTGAACTTGATCCAACCCACTAGAGGGGGATACCATTTGATCATGGATCTATCTTTGGGAGGAATAGAGGATCCAATAGAGATAGAAGGAAGTTTAAAGGATGCAAACATATGATTCTTCAAACCAATTAAAGGATTCTCAAAGGACTTGACAAATTGGATATTTTCAATGGCTAGGGTGAGGGCACAGAGGAAAATAGAGTGGGTAACATTGAACAACTCACAAAATGCTTTACTATTTCACTCTAACTAGATTTGCCAAAGGTAATGGGGCAAACAAAAAGACCAAATATATTTGAGTTAGGTGTTATAGAAGGGATTGGGCCATTGTTCACACAAATCTAAGGTTGACTTTGGTTGAACCCAAGCAAGATTAATTGCCTCAAAAATGTTGTTCATGATGGTAAGGGAATATGAGCACTTGAGGAATAAGTGATAAATAGACTCCCAATTGGATTTGCAAAGGTAGCATCAATTAGGAAATGTTGAATATTTGGCTAGGAGGTTATCAATGGTTAAAATTTTATTTTGGATGATAAGACAATAAAAAAAAGTAATCTTGGGAATGATATTTTTGAGCCAAATATTTCTAACGAGGGGCCAACAAGCCAGAGGATAGTCCTGTAGGTGATACACATATTTAACAGTAAACTGGTTATCATCATAGTATCTCCATATAGGAGTGTCCTTGGAAGGCTCATTTAGGATGACATACATTTTGAGCAGATTGGAAATTTCTTTAGCAATGATGTTTTGGTCATTGATTAGATTATTTAGAGGAATGAACTTCCACACCCATAGATGAAAGGAATGAGAGAAAAAATCAAAACTTTATTACCAAAATTTGATCAAGTTTGATATTTTAGGACTGTCAGATTGAGATCATTGAGCAATGGTTGATCCTTTAACCATGGGGCACTCCAAAAGTTAATGCATCTTCCATAGCCTATCTACCATCTTAATCCAATTTTGATAATGGCTCTATTTTTAATAACAAAGTTCTAGAACCATGACCTATGAGGAAGAGGTTGGTCATAAAGGAAGGAGTTTTGTTAAAACTATTTACTTTTGATGATATCAACCCACGTAGTTTGGAAATGATTAAGGATCCTCCATCCTTGTTTGGCCATGAGGGTCATATTAATTTTTTTCATCTTCCAAAAGCCCAACCCACCTTGATATTTCTTTGTGCAGATCCTATCCCATGCCACCAAGGAAAACCTTCTACAATTTTTAGTCCCATCCTAAAGGAATTTCTTTTGAATTTGTTTGATTTTTTGGTATATGGAGGCAAGAGATTTAAAAATGGACATGAAAAATATTGAAATACTTTGAATACAAGCTTGAACAAAAGTATCTTTATCTTCTTGGATAAAAATGGTCCCTTTCCATATAACTAGTTTCCTAAGGATTCGATCGATGATATTATTCCATGTTCTCAAAAGGATTACCTTGGAAAAGAGGAAGACCCAAATATGTAGTAGGCAATATTGAGATGGTGCATTCCAATATTCTAGCAATTTTGAGTTATCTATTAATAGGGGTGTTCAAAAAAAAAATTACTTTTTTGAAAGTTGATATTTTCCTAGTTGCTTCCTCATAGAAGTTAAGAATGACTTTGATGGCTCTAGATTCTAGGATAGAAGAAAGAGTCATCAAGATAGTATTATCAAGAAATTACTGGTGAGTAATGGGTCTAATAACAGAAGATATATTGATACCAGATATAGCACCTAGAGAGAAAGTGGCTTTGAGGGGTCTACCAATAAATTTTGCTAGAATATTAAAGAGGGAGGGTGATAGAGGATCCCCTTGTCTTAAACCTTTAAAAATTTTGAAATAACCTGCAATGGATCCATTGATGATGATCGAAAACCAAGTAGATGTTAAGCATTCTTTTATCAGGGTAATCCAATCCTCATGGAAACCAAATTTAGCTAGAACAAAAATGAGGAAGTCCCAAGAGAATCTACCAAATATTTTGTTCATATCTAGTTGGATAAAGAGGTCATCTTTTTTGCTTTTAGATATGGAATGGATGAGCTCATGAATGGTGATGATACCATCAATTATGAGTCTGCCATTAACAAAAATTACTTGGAAAATATCAATAATGGATGGCAAATTTCTCTTAATATATTAGAACTAATTTTAGTTATAAGCTTGAAGATAACATTGCATATACTCGGAGACATTTTTTGCAGGACTGCCCAAACTTCCGAACTCGTTTCGGCCATATCTCACTCATCCGAACTCGGATTGAGCTAAAATTTTGAGGGTAGATGCCTGAAAAACCCTAGAATGTCTCCACAAATTTTCATATCATTTGGAGCAACAAAGATCCTAGCGCATCCCTATGTGTGAACGATATATTTGGCAAGCGGCTATGCGAGGGTTTCATCTGGGTTGAGTGCAAGCAGCTCCGGAGGTTGGTTTTTAGGGCCTTCGGGCCCTAGCGACCAATATTTTTGTGGTTTATGCTCAATATTTTAGTAGGAAATGTTGCAGGGGATACAAGATGGGTTAGAAATTTTTCTTTCAATAGATCATACTGTGAACTTGAGTGACAACGGCTTCCAATTTGCTACACAAAAGAAAAGTGAAAACCATACCTTTCCACGGCGTCTAGGGCAAGGATTAAAGAGACCACAAAATAAGTTTCAAGTAGTTGATCAAAAAATGGCTCATATCTCAAGTGAATCTGGTGCTAAGGTGCACCCACAAAATAATTCTACTATGAAAACCCCTGTCAAGGGTAAGAATTTCGAAGACTCGATCCCAAAAATGAATTTTAGGGATGCCCTTCATGGTGGACAGACCTCAGCCCAATGCTAATATCAATATTAGGGCTTCTCATAAACCTCTAAGAATGCCTAAGATTGATCCTAGGAAAACGGAGTCGAGATGTCTTAAAGCAGCTTGATGGAACTCCTATTGTTAAGCTTGATATGTGGTACATTGAAGATTTGGAAAAAAGAGGACTAATTTGTCGGTTCGTGGGTTTTCATCCGAGTCTATCTGCTTTCAAAGTCTGGGCTGCAAAAATCTGGAAAACTAAAGGTGAGTTACAAATCTCTATTTATCCAAATGGTTATTTTCTTGTTTTATTTGCTAATAATGAAGATAGAGAGAAACATTTTCAAGGGGGTCCTTGGTTTTTTGGAAGGGTAGGGCTTTTCATGAAGCCCTTGCATACTAAATTTAAAGCGGAAGAAGAGATGCCTTCTATAGCTCCCGTGTGGGTTAGACTCTTTGGCCTCCCTATTGAATTTTGGAATCCTACTATTTTTTCTTCAATTGGAAACTCTTTAGGAACTTTTATGATGATTGCCGATTGTACTCAAAATTTTGAACATATTATTTATGCTCGAATTTGTGTTTTAATGGATTTTGACAAACCCCTACCTAAAAATATCACATTACAATTTGGGGAAGACACTTGGGAGCAAGTAGTGGACTATGAGAACATTCCTTTTCGTTGTAGAATTTGCCATGAATATGGTCATTTGGCCGATGCTTGCCCAAATAAAATTCTTGATCAAAAGAAAGAAGATATAAACTCAAGCAGGTTTCCAAATACCTAAGAAGAAGAACACTAAGAAAAAACCAAGTAATGAAGGATCAATCAAAGTCATTTGCTAATATGTTTGAAATCCTTTCCACAAATGATGTCCCAAGTGAGGAAGAGGAAATAATGGAAACCGAAATCTTAGAAACACAATTTAAATATGAAGGAAAGAACTCAGAGACAAACCAACAAATCAAAGGTTTTCAACAGAAAAAAAGGAGAAAATTTACACAAGAAAAACAATATTTCAAATGTCAAAACTTCAAATAATGCAGGTCCCAATATAGACTCCATTGAACCATCTAGTAAAATTTTGGTCGTGTATGAGCATTCTTCAAGGTTAGAAGCCATCTCAAATTCAATTGGAATAAGTCAAGAAATAGGGAAAAAAAAATTGAAGATGGATTCTAATCAAAAAGTAGGTCTCAAGACCAATCAATATCATATGGTAAAAGAAGGTGAAAAGCTTGTAGAGGAAGGTAAGATTAATGCCCTTCCCAACATTTTTAGCCCCGGTATTAATGAAGATCATCACTTGGAATATTAGAGGACTCAAAGGGAGTCTTTCAAAACAAAATGAAATTAGAAGAATGATTCAGATAAATCATCCACATCTTGTTTTCCTTCAAGAAACAAAGATGTCAATGGAGGATATGGACTTAATTGCCAGTGGTTTCCCTCAGTTCCCAAGGGACTTCGGGTGGCATTGCTTGTCTTTGGGACCCAAAAGAGGTAGTTATTCACCATATGGTTGGCATTTGGGGTTTATTGGCTATAGCTATTCAAAGTAGACATTCCAACCAGATTATGCTCTGCATTACTGTTTATGCCCCGACTTCTTTGGAGGAAAAAAGAAGATAGTGGAAGGATATTACTCATATTATCTCTCATTTTCCTAAAGCTTGGATCTTGATCGGAGGAGATTTCAATACCATCCTCTCTCTGGATGAGAAAAGGGGGGAAAATAGAAATTTGGACAAAAGTACTGACCTCATGAGCGAATATATTGCAAACCCCCATCTTGTGGATATCCAACCAGATAATGGCCTTATGACTTGGTCTAACAGAAGGCAAGGCTTAGCTTGTATAATGGAGAGATTGGATAGGTTTTTGCTCTCTGAAAATTTCTTAATCCATGGTCACATTCCTAAAGTGAAGACTCTTAATAATGTCTGGTTCGGATCATTGGCCACCATGGTGGAAATGTGGAAAACCAATGTGAGTTTCTCTCCTTTTCGTTTTCAATTAATGTGGCTTAGAGACATTTCCTTCAGACCTCATGTGCAACAATGGTGGAAGGAAGGTAAACCTAGGCATGGGACTAAGATGTTCTGTTTTGCCAAAAGACTCGCAATACATTAAATCCAAAATCAAGACTTGGAACTGGAAAGAGTTTGGGGATGTTCATAAAAAAAACATGAAGTTATTGCTCATCTTGAAAATTTGAATAAGAAAATCCGTTTAGATGGCCTCACGAGAGAAGAGAAGTGCAGATGAAATTAAACTCACAACTCAGCTTAGAGGAATGGGAAAAAAGAGAAGAAATCTTATGGAAGCAAAAATCTAGAATTCAATGGCTCAAAGAAGGAGATCGAAACACAAATTTCTTCCACAAATATCTTCTAGCTCGAAGATCTCACAACTTTATTTCTTCCTTAAAATCAGATTCTGGAGATGTTGTTTATACTTGGGATGGCATGAAATCTATTGTTGTTGATTACTTTTCCAATATTTTTGTTGCTACTCCTCTTGACTCAGCTTCACAACAAAATGTTCTTAAAGCAATCCCTTCTCTTATCACTTCCGAGGAGAACTCTATTTTGACCGCTCCATTACTATCAATGAGCTTCAACAAGTAGTTTTTAAAATGCAAAAAGGGAAAACCCCGTGGTCCTGATGGTTTTCCTATTGAGTTCTACCAAGAGTTCTGGGATATCCTTCATGTTGATTTATTAGAGGTGGTGGAAGAAGCCAAGAAATCCAAAGAAATTTTGAAGGTTATCAATAAAACTTATATTACTCTTGTTCCAAAAGCTCAAGAGGTTGATCATATCTCAGCTTTTAGACCTATTGCTTTATGTAATGTTCTTCTCAAAATTATTACTAAAATCATGGCAGTAAAGGTTGAAGCCTCCTTTGCATAAGATTATTTCCCGCAGCAAGGGGGATATGTGGAAGGACGTCAAATAGTAGATGAGATAGTTCTTGCTCAGGAAGCCATCCATTCCATGGATATGCAAAATTCTCCTTCTATGTTCATCCGGTTAGACTTATCCAAAGCTTATGACAGAGTGGATTGGCACTTCCTTATCAAAGTTTTGAGGCAATTTGGTTTCTCTAAGGATTGGATGGATTGGATTATGGGATGTATCTCTTCAGTTTCCTACTTAGTTCTTATCAATGGTAGGCCTTCTCGCTCTTTCCCAGCTTCCTGAGGTATTAGGCAAGGTGACCCGCTATCCCCTTATTTATTCATCATTCTTGCTGAATGCTTGGGTAGGACTATAACCAAAAAGAGGGAAAACAAAACCCTTGAGGGAGTTACCATTGCTCATGGAGCTAGACCTATCTCTCATCTTCAATTTGTGGATGACTCTACCCTTTTAGGTAAAGCTACAGCTAAGGAAGCTTCTAATATTAAGCAAATCATTAGCTATTTTTCTAAGGCTATCAGGCAGCTTGATCAATGAAGACAAATCTAAAGTTATTTTCTTTCACTCGCTCTGCTAGACAGAATCCATGGTCTTGGATAAATTAAGATATAAGAAGACCTCTCTTCCAATCACTTATTTAGGTATTCCCATAAATATTCAAAGGCAAAAAAATAAATATTGGAATTGGTTGTTGGACAAAGTCAAGAAGAAAATTGGAAAGTGGACCAACAAGTGGCTTTCTTCTAGGGGTAGAATCACCTTGGTAAAATCAGTCCTTCAAGCTATTCCTATTTATGTTTCTTCCATTTTGAATATCCCAAAGGTTGTTCTTCGAGAATTGGATCAAATCAGTCATCGTTTCCTTTGGAGTGGTACTAAGGAGAAAAGAAAATGGGCCTTGGTGAAATGGGATACTTTATGTCTTCCTAAGAGTGAAGGGGGGTTAGGATTCCGGTCTTCAATTAATAACAACAAAGCTTTAGCTGCTAAATTATATTGGAGGATGTTGCATAACCCCAATGCTCTTTGGGCCAATAATCTCCGTGCTAAATATGTCGAGAACAAAAGTCCTGAAGACCTTGTTCGCTATCAACTTCCTACCAAAGGTTCTCCCATTTTAGCAGCTTCTTAAGACCGGTGAGGATTTGATAAAGAAAAAATTATTTTGGATCATTCATAATGGTCAACATGCAAATTTTTGGACAGATTCTTGGGATGGTCACAAGCCTTTGATAACTCAGTTTCTCGATTGGAGGCCTTGGATGGAGGAGCTTCACCGAGCTAATTGGATAAAGGTGGCTAATTATTGTTGGTACCATACTGGTAATTCAAAGGTTGGTAGATATTGGATCCCTATTGAGGACTGGCCTATTCAAATCCCATAAAGGCAAAGACAAGATATCCAAGGCATCCTTCATATGAGATCCCTCTCTTGGTCCCATGAAAAAGATTGTTTTGGATGGAACAACACTACTAAGGGTGAGTATTCAGTTGCTCAAGGTTATTTGACCTTATGCCATAATAATCCCAACCATTCTTCTGACATATTTTCTCAATTGTGGGCTCAAAAGCTCTGGCCTAAGGTGAGGTTCTTTAATTGGATTTTATTGCATCGTAGGGTGCTTACCGGTGAGCAACTTATGAAGCGTGGTTTTCATGGCCCTTTTAGATGTGAAATGTGTGAAGAGAATGTAGAAAATATCAACCATATTTTTATTGAGTGTACTTTAGCCTCTAAGCTATGGAGGAGAATGGCAACTTTACTTGGCTTACAGTGGTCCAATTTTTTCACTTTTGAACAGACTTTGGAGGGATTGGCCTAATCAAGAGGGTGTTGATCATTTTATTAGGCAGTTAGTT
The DNA here is from genome assembly GCA_028583015.1 of Wollemia nobilis. Lineage (NCBI taxonomy): Eukaryota > Viridiplantae > Streptophyta > Pinopsida > Araucariales > Araucariaceae > Wollemia > Wollemia nobilis. The sequence continues at coordinate 4,558,692 of JAQPPZ010001424.1, read as the reverse complement.
TGGATGGGTTCTACCATTCTTCTTTGGAATATTTGGAATGAAAGGAACAACCAAATTTTTAATCAAGATAGGAAGGATATTCACTATATTTGGCAAAATACCATAGCCAACTTAGTTGAATCAGTCCATCAACTCCTTAATCACCCCCAAAACTCCCACCAAAGATGGGATCAAGTGATGCAAAGATTGAATATTAAACCTTCTAAGGGCAACCAACTTAAAGGGAATGTGAGTATTAGTAAGATGGATAGGACTAGAAATTGGCAACCTCCTCCTAAGGATTTTGGAAAAGTCAATACTGATGGAGCCTCTAGAGGGAACCCTGGAAAAGCCAGTGTGGGAGGAATTGGTAGACTTTCATATGGCTCCCTGGTTTTTACTTTTGCTGAGAATTTGGGTATTCTTTCCAATAACCTTGCTGAGGGGTATGGTATCCTTAGAGGCCTTCAAGAGGCTACTAAGGTTGGATGGGAAAAGGTGTTAGTTGAGTCTGACTCTCAACTTATGATTAATCTCTTGAAGACTCCTTCTAAGAATCATAAGGTGGATTGGAGAATAAAAAGAATTATTGAGAAGATTCAGTTAATCCAGATGGGATTTTTGAAAGTTGATTACAATCATGTGGTCAGAGATCAAAACAAGAGTGCTGATGCTTTAGCTAATTGGGCTTTGGACAAAGGTGATCTTACTTGTTATGGCCACCCTCCTATATGGTGGGCTTCTCAAATTAGGGAAGCTCTTCTTTCTATCATTTCTTTGGATGGCTCCAGCTTCGAAGGTACCTAGTTTCTTCTTGTTTTTTTTTTGTTTCTCTTTGGTTCATTCAGTTTTTTTAGTTCCCTAGCTCATTCTATTCTTTATTTTGTTTCCTCCGTTGATTCTTGCATTAATAGTCTTCCTGGTCTAGATAGGTCATTGTTTTGTTCATTTTTTTTTTTTTCTTTTGTCTTCTTTGTTTTTTTGTTTAGTTTTTTAAGGTGGGTGGGTTCTTTTGTTTTGTTTTGTTTTTGTGTTCTTTGTGTTGTTTTTTGTTGTTCTTGTGTTTTTGTTGTTTTGTTTTTTTTTTATGTTTTTTGTTATTGTTCTTGTGTTTTTTTTTGTTCTTGTTCTTGGGTTTCTCTTTGTTTGTGTTATTTCATTTTTTTTATGTGTGAGTGTTTTCTATGTTTTTTGTTTTTGTTTATTGTCTGTTGTTGGTTGTTTTTATTTTTATTTTTATTTTTATTTTATTTATTTTATTTTTTAGGTTTTGGTTGTGTTTATTTTTCATGTTTTTTTGGGTTATGTCTTTGTAGTGTTCTGTTGTTTTTGTCTTGTTTGTGTTTTGTTATGTGGTTCTTGTGTTTTTCTATGTGGTTTGTGTTGTGGTTTCTTTTATCTTATTGTGCGTGTTTGGTTGTGCTTTTGGTTTTGACACACTCAAGGAGCATGTTTTTTATTTTATTTTATTATTTTTGTTGTTATTTACTTTTTTTAAATTTGGTTTTGTGTGTTTGTTTGCTCCTTGAGTATGTCAAAGGTGGTAGGCCAGGTCCGAGTCCTGGGCATTTTTGGTGGAATGGATACCCCTACCTCCTTGGGTCTTACCTGAAAGTGGCATCCCTTTTGGGATGTTTTCCACAAATAAAAAAATAAAAAATAAAAACATTGCATATACTGATTGGCCTGTAGTCAAATATTGATTGGAAAATAGGGGATTTCAAGATAAGAGTGAGGAAGGTTGAATTAACGTCTCTTGGTAGATAATTGGTCCTTTTAAATTCTTGCATAGCTCTAAAAATGTCCTAGGTGACAATGTCCCAAAAATATTGGAAGAAACAGGAAGAAAATCTGTAAGAACCAGGGGCTTTGTTAGGGGACATAGAAAACAGGGCTGATTTAATCTCATCCAGAGTGAAGATTGCTAGGAGGCGATCATTGATATTTGGATATATAAGACAAGGGATATTAATAAGGAGGGAATTTTAGGATTAAGAAGATCATGGGTAGCAAGGCCCCATAATGTTCTCAAAGTGAGAAACCACTTTAGCCCTAATATTGATAATATTACTGGTGGTGGATCCATCATTCTTGGATAATTCTCTGATTTGGTTGGCACTTCTGTGCCTAAGAGTTGAAGCATGAAAGTATTTGGTGTTGGAGTCACCTTCTCACAACCACAAATATCCAAATTTATATCTCCAAAAGGCCACTTATTTGGCTAAAATGTTGTGATACTCAAACAGAAGGTATTTTATTTTTTTTCACAGTTCGAGATATCTATTCCCATTTTGAATATGGTTTTCAATGGTTCTATTTTGGCCTACAACATTCTACTTATATTCAAAGATGTTCTCTGACACTTATTTATTCTAGATTTCGATATTAGTTTTGATGAAACAAAATTTTTGGCTATTTGGGCTATGAGTGGGCCAAAAACTTCTTTGCTCCACCACTCCTCAATTTTATTTTTGAAATTAGGATTCTATAACCACATGGACTCAAATTTGAAGGGATATTTGAATGAATATGCCAGCAAAATATCTTCTAGGACCAAAGGATTGTGATTTGAGCCAATTTTTGGAAGTAGGTGAAGCATAGCATCGCCAAAGAGGTGAATTGCTTCCTTGAATGGGAGGAATCTGTCAAGTCTAAACTAAATGAGTTGGTTTTCTAGACTTCTATTATTCCATGTGAATTTTATTCCTTTTAAATGAATGTCTATTACTCATTCCCATTCACAAACTCAGTAAAATATTCAAAACATCTTGGTGTAATGGGATTCCATCCACTTTTGTTAGAAGGATAGAGGAGGGTGTTAAAATCACCAACTAGCATCCACACTTCATTTCAAAAAATGTTCCTTATTTGGGTCAATGTGTTCCATAACGCTGAATGCCCTGAGGAGTTATTAGGAGTATCTATGTGTGAACGGACCCATTAGAGTTTGGTGTCTTTACTATAAAAATAATGTTGATAATCCTATCATATGAATATAATAATATGGCCTCTAATTTTATTGGTTCCCACATGCATAGGAGACCTCCAAAATTGCCACAAGCTGGGTTAATTTCAATTTTTGGCCATATTATTTTGGAAATCCTCTCATTTTTGATTGATTTAGTCGTAGATTCTTGGAGCAAGATGATACTAGGTATATGCTCTTTTCTCATGGAAAAAACCATTCTCTGTTTAGATAGCCCATTGAGGCCCCTCATATTCCATGAGAGAATCTTCATCTATTATTTTTGGAGGACTTTCCCCCCCTCCACAACCATGGGAGGGAGTTTTAAATAATTTCTCATCCTCTTTAGGAAAGTCTTTTCTTGATTGGTTTTTGAGGGATGATAGGAAAGTGGATTGGATATCATTGGTTATATCATTCTCAATTTCTTTCCTTCTAATATCTTAATTGTAAGGAATGCCTTTCTTCTTGTCACTATCAACATCAGTAAAACGTTTCCTCTAACTCTTGGTAATCAGCTTGAAGGACTTGAATATTTCTTTGTATAAAGGGATTTTATGATACTAATATGGGACGTAGTATGGCCATATTGAATAGGTGGATCATCTTGGGTAGGAGTGTCACCCTAAGAAGGTGGTCCATATTGAATAGGTGGGTCGTTAAGAAGGACTAGAGACTCTTCAAAAATGGAAAGGCCTTAAGGTCCTAATATTAAAGGAGAATGAAGTTGAAACTCTTGATTAAGGTTAGAATCATTGATTGGGTGATCCTAAGAATCAGGGGCATGGGTTTTAACATTAGGGGTGCTCCAATGGTTATGCCATGATATCTATACAAAGGCTTGAAAGAATTAGGGTTGGCAAAGAAGTAGCATACCTAATCAGGAGCATTCTTGAAAGGGTGAGACACTGATTGTTTATCTTTGGTATTTATTGTGGTATTCCTACCACCTTGAAACTTGTTCTAAGGTTGTTGGACCACATGATAGATTCCTTGCAATTTATTGGTTAAGATTTATATTTATTTAATTCATTTCTCAAATAGGGGCATTGCACCCTGAGGTGACTCTATGTAACAACTCAAATTTCCACACACAATTTTTTTCAAGTAACTTATGGACAACAATCCTCATAAACCCACATATTTCTCTAATCTCTATACCCCACATATAAGTTTTTAGCTCTTAAGTGAGTTCATCATTAATCCTAATTAATCTTATTTTACCACCTTCATATTTATTTTCTTTAAAAGGGATTTTTTTTAGGCCCACATCTCTACAAGTATCATTTAATGTAGGAGCATACCTTATACATATTTTTAAAAGTGATACCTGGCACATCACACTACACAAGTCACTTACTGTAGATCCTTTCCTTTTCTATCCATTGAAAAGGTTCATGCATATTTCTACAAACCCCATTGGTAATTCAACAAGTTGCATTATGCTAGCAATGGTTGTGTACTCCTTTTTATTTTAAGGATTTGGCCTACCTGGTAGCAACCAATTCTAATTAAACCAACAGAAAATGAACCACATCCTTAATCACTTGATTTTATTCAGGGTTTTGTTTTAATAGTGTCATAAGATTCAATTCTTTAGTGTGTTGTCCTCGTAGATCAATAGAGTGGATATTCTGAGAACGTATTTGCACTCTAGTTTAGATATTCCATCCAAGCATCTTGGATTTTTTAGTGAAGTCCTTCCTAGTTCATGCAAGCTCTTATCTCACGGGGTACTTATATTAGTATTGGTGAGTTCGAGTGTCTTCTCATTTAACAAATCTATTCTAAGAAAAGTTTCACCACCTATAAACTTGCCCATGTTATCCCTTTATGTATGCCCTCATGACAACAAATATCTTTCCCTTTTCTATCCATTGAAAAGGTTCATACATATTTTTTCAAACCCCATTGGTCATTCAATGAGTTTCATTATGCTAGCAATGGCTGTGTACTCCTTTTTATTGTAAGGAGTTGGCCTACCTGGCAGCAACCAATTCTAATTAAACCAATAGAAAAGGAACCACATCCATAATCACTTGGTTTTATCCAAGGTTCTATTTTACTAGTGTCATAAGCTTCAATTCTTTAGTGTGTTGTCCTCATAGCTCAAGAGAGCAGATATTCTAAGAATGGATTTGCACTCTAGTTTAGATATGCCATCCGAGCATCTTGGCTTTTTTAGTTAAGTCCTTCCTTCATGCAAGCTCTTAGCTCATGGGGTACTTATATTAGTCTCGATGAGTTCGAGTGTCTTCTCATTTAACAAATCTATTCTAAGTAAATCTGCACCACTTGTGAACTTACCCATGTTATCCCTTTACGTATACCCTCGGGACAACAAAGAAAAATGCTTAAATATGTTTAATGATTTACTTCAAACATGCATTTGTGTGATAACAACAAGGATTCATTGCACCAACAAGATTGTAAATAGAATTAAACATTCACTAGAGGCTTCCTCGATCACAATGCATAAATGATCCTTCGAAAATAAATCACAAGTTTTAAAGCATCAATTATCTATTTACCATTCCCATTTAACATAACCACAAAGTTAAAATAGTATGCAAAGAATACTTCCAACCAAAATCCAATTACTATAGCATCCAAAAAGTTTGTTACAATAGTGTAGCTCAAAGTCATCCACTATCATGAAATTTACATTGAGAATTTCCACATAATCTCATAATACAATCTCCTTCATACACAAGACTCTAAACCATAATCTTCCACTGAGACTACCTATCTAAAAAGAATATATTTGATGCTTCCAATGCATGGTAAGCCCAAACTTCCCTGATTCTCCAACGAGAGACTTTCTACCACATCTCTGATGAAACTCACCACTAGTGCAATACTACCCAATTCAACTTGACACTACCGCAAGATCGATTCTCTGACACACCCAAACAGATAAATCTTGGTCGCTAGAAAGGGATTGTCCATGCTCCAAGATCAGATATGGCACCCATTCAAAAGAACACAAAGACTAACACATAATCATATTTAAAAGTGAAACTTCACACTGCAACCAAGCCATACTTCATTCTGTCGAAGCATTCCAGATTCGTCACACAAGAAGCAATTCATCTTACACAAAATGCAACAAGAGCAAGGCAATTTCTTAAACAATCCTGCTCAATAAAACCTTCATTCACTATTTCTTCTAATCAGTCAAAACAAAAAATGTACACAAAAAATTCCCATTCGTTCTACATTCACCAATTACCAACAAGCCATACTCGATATAAGGTTTTACGTATATTATAGTAATTACTTAGTTCACAAGTCCAACCTTCATTTTCTTTCCCAAGGAAACCCAACAAACATGGTTTTGAAAAGAATGCAATAGTAAAACAACCATGGTAAATTGGAGTAAACAATAGCTTCAGTCAAATTTCTATCTACAAACTAGATCAAACACAGGTTCTTTTCTTCTTTCCATAGTCAACAATTAATGAACAACTTTCCATTTTTGTACAGTAGCGACAACAAGAATTCTAACCTCTAAAACCACTAGCTGACTCTTAATTGAATTTACCACCAAATACATAATTCTAGCATCATACTATAAAGCAATTTGTTCTTCTTCAAAGAGTTCTACCTGATAAATGACGTCGGTATTTATGCTTCCTACCTGCAACTCAACCTTCCTTCATCGCCAGTTCATTCCTTCTCTCCTGCACTCTTATTTTCCCAACCAACCTCTCTAGAAAATACCGCACTACTTTCTTTTTTCTTTTACTTACCAAAATGCTTCCTTCTTTTTGAAACCTTCCACTCCCAAGGATATCATGTTCTATGCTCGACACGTTACTCTCCTCCATCCATCGCCAGGGGTTCCAACAAAATTTTAATTAAAAGTGAAGGTGAAGGAAACATTGCAACACAAGCTCTCATGATTTCTCACTAACAACCATCCAAAATGCATTCATATCTTTGAGTGGAACAAAGTTTTCGCAAACATTAAGATATCATAGCAACCACGAAACAAAAAGCATTTCGAATAATAATTCTACGAGGAGCAAGCTCTCTTTTATGAAAACAAAGAAATCACACATGACACTAGAAACCATACTTATAACAAAATCTTACTTCTTTTCTAGGTTCCAAACTAGAAATATATTTCAAAACAAAACACAAGATTCCATTCCCTAGAAGCTCAACAACAAACAAACAATTCCATAGTCATTCATCCTTTAATCAAAACAACCATCTTTATGTTAAGCATTCCTTAGCTAAAGGTCAACATAGTTAAATTCCTTTTATGCAAGTCATGTTATGCATTCTCCTTGAAAGAAGCACTCATTCATGTTGCTTCCAGATACTTCATCGATTAACCCATCACATCATTTCCCGTGGACATTCCCTTTCTTGGTGACCAATTCTTTTTGCCACCCATAGCAACCTTTTTCCTGCAAAAAGTGATGTTCCATTAGCAGCATCTTATTATTTCATAAAACCAAGTTACAAGGATGTTAGCATGAGAGGATGATCAATCAAATCACCACATAATTTCATCAACAATACATAATTTTTCATGATAAATAAATAGATAGATAGTCCATCATCTTTTCAAAAATAGTACTAACACATCATGTAAACATAAGCAAAGTCCATCATCTTTTCAAAAGTAGCACTAGCACATCATGAAAACATAAGCAAACCATAAAACCAAACATTGGCCAAGGGAGGGTCATGACATACTCCCCCCTTAGGCTTAACACAATCCTCTATGTCTCCCAAGGTTTTTTAAAACAAGCAAGTTATTTACAAATATTTTTCAAACAGAAATGGAAAATGATTTTGCATGTCCGCCACCTTCTCCCAAGTAGCATTCCTTTCAGAATATCGATCCCACTAAACTTTACACTGCTCCAACATTCCTTTCCTCATCAACTTGGTTTGGTACTCAAGGATCCTTATTGGTTGAACCTCTATAGCCATGGGGTTCACCATCTGCAAATTAGAGAAATCCCACACATGCTCAGGATTAGCAATGTATTTTCTAAGTAAAGAAATGTGAAAGGTGTTGTGAATCTTAGATAGATTAGGTGGTAAGGCAAGTCGATAAGCCACAGGACTGATCTTCTCCATAATATCAAAGGGTCCAACATAGTGAGGATCAATTTTCATGGACTTGATCGCACTCTTTCTTGGCTTTACCCTTAAAAACACCTTGTCACCCACTGCATACTCTCTTGGAGATCTCTTAAGATTGACATAACTCTTTTGTCGATCTGCAGCTTCTTTTAGTCATTCTTTGATCATTCTTAATTAATGTTCCATTTCTCTAACCATATTGGGTCCCAAAAAAATTTGGTCCTTGGAATTGTCCCACAACAATGGTGTCATACATTTTCTTCCATACAATACCTCAAATGGTGCCATTCCTAGGGTTGAATGGTGCCCATTATTGTAGGAAAATTCCACCAAGTGTAGATAATCCTCCCAACAGGTTTTCTGATCCATACAGTACATGTGAAGCATGTCTTCTAGCACCTAGTTTACTCTCTCTATTTTCCCATCCATTTTTGGGTGGTATGCAGAACTAATATTTAGTCTAGTTCCAATGGAATGATGCAAAGCTTGCCAAAACTCAGAGGTAAATCTTGAGTCTCTATCCGATATAATCACTTCTAGAAATCCATGAAGTTAAAATATCTCTTTGGAAAATCTATTAGCCACTACCACAACATCATCCTTTGTATTTCTAGGTATAAAATGTGCAACCTTGGTTAGTCTATCGACCACTACGAGGATTGCATCATGTTGGAACCTATTCTTAGGCAGCCCTACTACAAAGTCCAAGGAAATTACTTGCCACTTTTGCTCAGGTATGACATGAGGATTTAACAATCCTACTGGATGCCTATGCTCAACCTTAACTTTTTGACATTCAAGACATTGAGTGACATATTCATTTATGTCCCTCTTCATCCCAGACTAGTAGAAATTTTTCTTCATGTTCTCCCTCATCTTTGCTCCACCAAGGTGAGCAGAATATGGAGATCTATGAGCTTCACTCATAATATTTTTCCTTAAATTTCCAACTTTGGGTATTACCACTCTGTCCTTAAAGCAAAGGAATCCATCCTTAAAGCTGAAATCCCTGCATATATCTGGTTTCTCTTCCATTATTTTCCTAATTTGCTTGTAATAAAGGTCTTATGTTTTTTATTCTCTTTGACTTGTTCCATCAAGTCAAAATGGAAATGGGATAAGACAACAATGTGTTTCCTTCTACTTAAGGTATCTACTACCTTATTCTCTTTCCCTTTTATATACTCAATACCAAAATCATATTCCACAAGAAATTCCATCCATCTTCTCTGCCTAGCATTGAGTAGGGGTTGAGTAAATATATATTGCAGACTTTGATGGTCAATCCTTAGTTCAAAAGGTCTTCCTACGAGATAGTGTCACCAACTTTTGAGAGCAAACACTATAGCTTCCAACTCTAAATCATGAGTTGCATAATTATTCTCATGTCTTTTCAACTTTTTAGACCCATAGGCAACCATTGCTCCATCCTATGAGAGTACTCCTCCCAAACCCTCCATAGATGCATCTGTGCATACTAAGAAACTTCCTTGAGGTTCAGGTATCTTTAATATAGGAGGTGTAGTGAGATTTTGTTTAAGCAATTCAAAAGCTTCTTTACACTTATCAGACCATCTGAACTCCTTTCCCTTCCTTTGCAGGTTAGTTATAGGTGTAGTAATTTTGGCATAATCTTTAACATATCGCCTGTAGTATCCAGTTAAACCCATGAAACTTTTGACTTCTATCACATTGGTCGATGGTGGCCAATTCATGATAGCCTCAATTTTCTTAGGATCTACTATGATCCCATCTACTGACACAATATGACCCAAATATTGCACTCTTGTCACATAAAACTCACATTTAGATAAATTCCCAAACAACCAATTTTCCCTTAATAGCTCCAACACAATTCTGAGATGCCTGTCATGTTCAGCTTTATTCTAGGAATATATCAGTATGTCATCCAAGAATACTAGAACAAACTTGTCTAGTTGCTTCCTAAATATGTTATTCATCAAATTCATGAATGTGATTGATGCATTCGTTAAGCCAAATGGCAAGACGGTAAATTCATAATGCCCATACCGGGTCTTAAAAGTTGTCTTATGAGTATCCACATCTCGGATCCTCAGTTGATGGTATCCAGATTTCAAATCAATATTGGAAAATATTGTGGCACCCTTGAGTTGATCAAAGAGATCTTCGATTCTAGGTAAAGGATATCTATTTTTGATAGTTGCTTTATTTAACATCCGGTAGTCAATGCATAATCTTAAAGAACCATCCTTCTTTTTCACAAACAGTATTGGTGCACCCCAAGGTGACACACTTGGTCTTATTAGTCCTTTCTCCAACAAACCTTGAAGTTGAATCCTCAATTCTTGCATTTCAATGGAATTCATTCTATAGGGAGCCCTATGAATAGGCTCAATCCCTGGTTGAAGTTCAATAGAAAATTCAAATTCTCTTTTTGGAGGTAATCCGAGTAAATATTCTAAAAAAACATCCTTAAACTCCTGAAGAATAGGGTGTCTCCAAAAAACTTCTTCTTTCTTTTCTTCCTTCAACTCATTGATCTTAACTGTATATACCATCCCTCATTTTTTGATGGCTTTCTTAAGTTGCAAAGCCGAAAGAATTTGTGGTTGAAAAGCCCCTTGTAGGCTATTCACTCTTTGAACCATCCCATCAACATTTGTATAATCAATCCAATGGTCTTGAAAATTAATCACTGCTTTATGTGCTTGCAGCCAATCCATTCCTATTACTAAGTCAAAGGTATGCAATGGAGCAACATATAAGCATCCTATGGTCGTTCCTCTAGGCAAAGTGATGACCACCCTAGGATAGCATTGTTTTACGGAGTAGGTTTATCCTGAACCGTACTCGACCTTCCACCCATGTGTCAAAAATTTTGGCCTTACAGTTATATGATTAATTAAGCTAGTGGAAATAAAACTATTAGTAGCACCACTATCAAATAATATTCTAACACTTCTACCAAAAATTTTACCTTTTATTACCAAAGGAGTGGCCTGTCCATCCAAGTTCTGGTTTTGTAGTAGCGTATATCTTGTGCATTGGTTCCTTAGGTGCAGTTTCCTTGTTCATTAGTTCTTTTCCTTTTGAACTCATCCCTACTCTTTGTGGATAATTAGTGGCGTAATGAGCTCCCTTACAAAGAAAACATCCTTCCTTGGATCTTGGATGTTCTTTTCATTTCAGCTCTCCCATTGTTCCCTCTTCCTTGGGCAGGTTAGTCTATCTCTATGGTGATCTATTACCACTATTGCCATGATTATCTCATCTATGCTTCCTTCCTCGAAACCTTCTTCTAAAATTCCCTTGCTTACTATCTTCTTTACCATCCTACTTAGGAACGCTCTTGATAGCTTGCTCACGCTCCCATTTCATGAACCTTGAACTATTTCTCTTTCTTAATGCTTCTTTACCCTACTCATCTAACCCCTCATAGTCAAAGTAGGGTTTAAGGTATGTCTCAGCTTTCCTTGCCAACTCATAGGCCTTTTGCAATGTTTTAGGTTCTCGCATATCCACTTCCTATCCTATCCGAGGATCTATTCCTAGTATAAACTTGTGGATCTTCATTTTCTCAGTATAAGTGGGTACATATTTCACCAGCTTAACAAATTTTTGATAATATTTTTCCATGGTCCTAATTCCCTGATGAAGTTTAGTGAACTCATCATACTTCTGGGAATAGAAATATTCTGTAAGAAACCTTTCTTTGAAGGCTTTAACAAACTCTTCCCACTTCAAATCAACTACAGCTGCTAGATTTCATTCCTCACTAAGGGTTTCCCACCAGGCTAAACCATCTCCTTGTAGATGCAATGTAGCATAGGATGTTCGAGTGCCCAAAGAAAAATTCTTCATGATGCAGTATGTCTCTATCTCCTTTAACCAAGCCTCGACCTTATCCCCATCTTCCTCTCCATTAAACTTGGAAGACTTCAGATATTTCATTTCCTTGCCCAACTCGACCTCCAATCGAACCCTAGCCATATATGCCTCAGTGAGTGGTTCATCCACTTGTCCCCTTCTTGGATTACTATATTGTGTTTCTCTACTCAGCACAACCTCCAATAACTATTTTTGGGTCTCCACCTGCTCACAAAGTAGAGCCACTATTTCAGTAAGATTCTCACTTCCATCGGGATTCTCCGTTCCAACCTCAGGTGTTCTATTTTCTGCGTTGGTTCCTCGAGTTACCCTCGTTGATGGGGCAACACTCCCTCTTCTTATTTTTGGTGGCATTGTCCCCTGACCACACACAAAGAGGTAGTAGGAGTAAATTTCCAATTCTACTATGGTATTTTCACCTACCGACTAACTTCTAGATTAACAGTTGGTTTTTCCCTTTTCCTAAAAATAAACAATCCAATAAGGTAAACCTACTATTAATCATTCCCAAAAAGTTTGCATAATGAGTCGATTCCCCTTTTTGAACCATGCTCTGATACCAAATGTAACAACCCAAAATTCCACACAATTTTTTTTCAAGTAGCTTAAGGACATCAACCCTCTCAAACCCACATCTTTCTCTAACCTCATTATCCCATAGATAAGTGTTTAGCTCTTAAGTGAGTTCATCATTATTCTTAACTAACCTTAGTTTACCACCTTCCTCTTTCTTTCCTTTGAAAGGGAATTTCCTGTAGGCCCACATCTCTACAAGTGTCATTTAATGTAGGAGCATACTTTCTACATCTTTTGAAAGGTGATGCCTAGCACATTGCACTACACAAGTCACTTAGTGTAGATCTTTTCCTTTTCTATCCATTGAAAAGGTTCATGCATATTTCTGCAAACCCCATTGGTCATTCAATGAGTTGCATTATGCTAGCAATGGTTGGTGTACTCCTTCTTATTTTAAGGAGTTGGCCTACCTGGCAGCAACCAATTCTATTTAAACCAACAGAAAAGGAACCACATCCATAGTCACTTGGTTTTATCTGGGGTTCTATTTTACTAATGTCATAAGCTTCATTTCTTTAGTGTGTTGTCCTCGTAGCTCAAGAGAGCGGATATTCCAAGAATGGATCTGCACTCTAGTTCAGATATGCCATCCAAGTGTCTTGGATTTTTCAGTTAAGTCCTTCTAGTCCATGCAAGCTCTTAGCTCATGGGGTACCTATGTTAGTCTTAGTGAGTTTGAATGTCTTCTCATTTAACAAATCTATTCCAAGTAAAGTTGCACCACCAGTGAACTTACCCATGTTATCCCTTTATGTCCACCCTCAAGACAACAAAGAATAATGCTTAAAATATGTTTAACAATTTACTTCAAACATGCATTCGTGTGATAATAGCAAGGATTCATTGCACCAACAAGATTGTAAATGGAATTAAACATTCTCTAAAGGCTTCCTTGGTCACAATGCATAGATGATCCTTCAGAAATAAATCACAAGTTTTAAAGCATCAATTATCTATTTACCATTCCCATTTAACATAACCACAAAGCTAAATTAGTATGCAAAGAAAACTTCCAACCAAAATCCAATTACTATAATATCCATAAAAATTTCGTTACAACAACGTAGCTCGAAGTCATCCACTACCGTGGAATTTACATTGAGAATTTCCATATAATCTCAAAATACAATCTCCTTCATACACATGACTCTAAACTATAATCTTCCACCGAGACTACCTATTTAAAAAGAAGATATCTGATGCTTCCAATGCATGGTAAATCCAAACTTCCCTGATTCTCCAGTGAGAGACTTTCTACCACATCTCTATCAAAAACTCACCATCGATGCAATACTGCCCAATTCAACTTGACACTACCACAAGATCGGTTCTCGGCACACCCGAACAGATAAATATTGGTCACTAGAAAGGGATTGTCCATGCTTCAGGATCAGATATGACACCCATTCAAAAGATCACAAATACTAACACATAATCATTTTTTAAAAGTGAAACTTCACACTGCAACCAAGTCATACTTCATTCTGCCGAAGCATTTTAGATTCGTCACACAAGAAGCAATTCATCTCACATAAAATGCAATAAGAGCAAGGCAATTTCTCAAACAAACCTGCTCAATATAATCTTCATTCACTTTTTCTTCTAATCAATCAAAATAAAAAATATACACAAAATTCCCATTCATTCTACTTCCACCATTTACCAGTAAGTCATAATTGATATAAGGTTTTACGTATACAGTAGCAATTACTAAGTTCACAAATCCAACCTTCATTGTATTTCCCTAAAGAAACCCAGCAAGCATGGTTTTGAAAAGAATGCAACAATAAGACAACCATGGTAAATTGGTGTAAACAATAACTTCAATCAAATATCTATCTACAAACTAGATCAAACACAAGTTCTTTTCTATTTTTCCACAATCAGCAATTAACGAATAACTTTCCATTTTTGTTCAACAACGACAATAAGAATTCTAACCTCTAAAACCACTAGCTGACTCTTAATTAAATTTTCCACCGAATACATAATTCTAGCATCATACTATAAAGCAATTTGTTCTTCTTCAAATAGTTCTACCTAATAAATGGCATTGATCTTTACACTTCCTACCTACAACTCAACCTTCCTTCGCTACCAAATCATTCCTTCTCTCCTGCACTCTTCTTTTCCCAACCAACCTCTCTAGAAAGACCACACTACTTTTTTTTCTTTTACTTACCAAAATACTTCCTTCTTTTCTGAACCTTCCACTCCCAAGGATATCATGTTCTATGCTCGGCACATTACTCGCCTTCATCCGTTGCCAAGGGTTATGTTGTGGCTGCTCCACAACATACCCCAAAATTGGGGATCCACATTTAAATTTTGTTTTTTTAGAGTTGCGAGTGGGTTTGAATGATAATTTCATTGCCTCCAGGGTTTGTTTTGGTGTGGTAGTGAGTTTGTTTTCTTTCGGGTTTGCTGAAGTGATCGAGGTCTCCTTCGTTTGCTTGTAGAGCCATTGATGTAGAGGTTGATTGCTTTTTGTGGTTTTTATTAATTGTTAGGTTTTGGAATTTAATAAAATCATACATTTGAATTTTAATTAATTCAAGTTTTATGATAAAGTAGAATTAATCAAAGAAAATAAAAATTAAAAATATTGTTATTATATATATTTTTTATATATAATAATAATAATAAAAAGATAAAAATAAAATATCATTATATATAAATAAATAAAAGGAACTTTTATTGTTTTTTATTGAATATAATTATTGGTTCCAATAACAAAAATAAATAAAAATAAAAAAAAATAAAAAACAAATAAAATAACACCTATATATATATATGGTGTTATAAAAACATTTCAATAATAAATATAAAAAAATCAAAAGTGAAATATAACAAAACATGTAAAATATATTGTGTTCCCATACTATATGGGAAAATTGTGTTTTATTTATATAATGTATGCAATGTTCTATGATCTAATGTATGTGATGTTCTTTGTTTATGGTCGTAGAGGATTACATTGGACGACCACGGTGCACTAAAGACAAGCAAGGCAGATGGGACACTCCGAAGTCGATTTGGACGAGCGCCACGATGGGACATTAGATCCGACAGCATGGTGTGAGGTTGTTGAAATGCGGTCGAACCAGCAGATGCGACGAGCAAAATGACGTGGACCCGGCGATGGCGCCACATCAGACAAGGCTAGCGGTGAGGTCTTCGAGGTAGTTTGGAGGAGCAGACCCAGAAGCATTATGATAGAGATCAGGGTAATCGACGTCAAGCGTAAGAGATCCGACGAAGATGACATCGATGTGGCGGGCTATTAAGATGTGTAGATGCCGAGGTGGCCAAAGTTTTTAAAGGTAAACACAAACCATGATGCAGATGAATGTGTGCATGAATTGATAGCCAATGACTCAGAGGGTTTTGATGACAGTGGTCTCAAATCGGAGCGATATACCAGGCAGTCATATTCAATTGAGCACAATAGAATTATGTGGACAGCGTGGCAAGGATTTTGTACCTATCATCAACAAGGAGGAGTTTGGGCCTATCAGCAATAAGCGACATGTATTGAGGAGCAATGTCTGCGACAACACCAAACATGGCAAAATCAGATTAAGTGTTACGAGCTAAAACGTAACACGCGAAGGTAATGGTAGTATGGAAGAAAATAGAAAGGAGGCTGTTGGAAATAAAGTTTTTGGAAAACCAAACATGCAACAGGAAACAAACATCCAAAAGAAAGGAAACGAAGAATTTATGGAAAACTTATAATACTGCATTGAAAGATGGCAATGGGGCTGGATTTTTTTTGGGAGTTGGCTGCACTATGTTGGGCCAGATTTTTGAAATTCTTTTGCCACACTGCTGGATTGCTTTTCCCCACATTATGCCTATTTAGGAGCTATAATTTTTTGCACCTATTGTAAACATTGAATACCCTTCTTACTGCAATATGATGGAGAAGCTCAGATTTTATGCATTTTAATGGTTAATTTGTTTTTATTTTTGATGATGCATTAATGTTAACATTCTCTATTTTTGATGATGCATTAATGCTAACATTTTTGCAAATTTGAAAATGTTCTTCAAATTCATGGTTTAATGGATACATATCTCTTGGTTGATGCTAACATTATTATTCATATGATAAACATTTGAGATTGGTTAGTCATTTTATGCTTCTTTGTGAGAAATCATTATTTGATTAACAGTTTGGTTCTAAAGTTATTCTTTGAGTTTCACTAATGGCTACAAATACTGGAAAGTGGTATGGGATGTATGGTAATCCTTTGAAAATTAGTGGAGATGCTCATGACTTACCCAAGAACATAGAGAAGCTTTTGCCCAAGTTTAAGCACAATGGCATGATATTAGCCGAGGAGCACATTCAGTCCTATGTGGATATCCTAGTTAGATGGAATGTCGAACATGAGGATGTGGCATGTAGACTATTTCCTTGGAGCCTATATGAGGTGGCATATGATTGGTACATCAATTTACCCACTGGCTCTATTACGTCTTGGGCCCAATTAGAAACTGTTTTTATCAATCAATTTAGGTTGCCCATTGATCCTGTCACGATTTATCAATAATTTACTTCTTGCAAGAGGGAACCTAATGAGCCATTGAGAACATTCAACATGAAATTTTGAAAGCTCTATGCGATATTGATTGCTCCTCATACTATTGAGGAGAGTGGTGCTCTTCAAATATAGTTTGGGGTATTGGATCCCTTGCTTGCCATGTTCACTAGGACAAATCCTTTGGTTACTAATCTTGCCTCGGCCTATATGGAAGCTCTGATTGTAGATCAATAATTAAGGCCATAAGGTTATGGGATGGAGCAATTACCTATGGTAGGACAACTAGGGGCTTGCAATCAAACCTCAGTGGTAAACCAAGCATGGGCACAACAAAATTTGATATCAAATACTTTGCACTGTAATTAATTTTATCCTACCATACCCACTTACGCTCCCACATGCGCTTATATGAGTACATCTATCCATCCAACCATTCCACGGTTAGAGAATCATGTGGTCACTCATGGAGCCATTGCAACAAGTATTCAAGATTTGCATGTTGATATCAATCCAACTAATCCTACTACTTCTACCACCCAATCCAAGGAGCTTGTGGTGGAAATAAAAGATCAAAAGAAGTTGGTTAAGAAAGTAAGTAGAGATGTGGTTCCATTACGAAAATGAGCACATCAATGTATGCATCCAAATCATCCTAGGAAGAAAATTCATGATGTTAATCTTAATGATATTTTATGTTATGCTCCTTTAGGTGATATAAGAAGTATGGAGGTGACTTTCATTGAAGTAAATGCCTATTCAAAATGTCCTGAAGAGCATGAAGATTTTGGAGAAGAAATTCTATGGATGGGTAACAAGAATTTGGAATCAAATCATCACCATTCTATTTGGGAAAGAAAGGATTTAGAATCATTACCCACAAACGAGGATTTGGATGAACAAACCCATCAGGATATGATTTGGTCATGTTTACTCGCAAAGGAAGATTGGGGTAACTATTTGGAACAAGATGTAAAAATTGATCCCTTTTTAGAAGCCTCTAGGTCATCAAAAGTGGTTGAAAGTAAGCTTGAAAGAGAATCAATAAATGAATTCGAAGACATAATAGAATTTCACCACTTGTTCTCGGAAGATACATTGGATGATATTGTTGAAATTGATGGCCAAGAAAACATACACCTTCCAAAGTGTGATAAAATTGAATCATGGGTTACCAATTTGGATTATGATGGCCTTACAAATTTGAATTCAAGAAATAACCCACTTTTGGAAATAATTGAACCATCTAAGAAAGGTGAAGATGAAGTGGATGAGCGGGGAAGATGGGATGGGAGGGGGAGGGACCTGCTCCCCTTTCCCTGGTTCTTGCCCAGTCCATCATTCATCCCAGGTCATCCCATTCTAGTAATGGTTTGTAGCAGATGATCTCCTTGGGGGGAGATCCTTGCCCACTTTTTTCTCCTTTCCCAATAGTTTTTTGGGTTTCCTCGTTTGAATCCCGAGCCTAGTGCTTCCTAGGGATCCTCTAGGGTTTCCTACATGTTCTTGGGATCTTGTCCTTGATCTCCCTTAGGATTTTCCCTGGGGTTTTTTTGTAGGTTGTTACTGGGATCTGGTTCCTAGGGCTTTCTCGGTCTATGGTGGTTGTAGGTTGGGTTCTTGTTCGCTTCCTGGTGCATCCTATGAGGTTCTCTCTTCATCAAGGTTGGTATAGGGGGGCCAGTTTCCTCTTTTCTTGTGTTTCCTCTCTGGGATGCCATTGGTTGCTGGTGGTCTCATCCCTTTGGGTGGGACCATGTTTGTTTTCCTATTAGAAGGCTTCTTTTTGCTGGATTTGTTGCTTGGTGGACACTTTGAGCATTTGCATGGCCTTGGGGGGGCCTCTTCCTATGCTTGAGTTGTTCCTAGCCCTAGTCCTAGTTCCCTGAAGTTGTTCGTGTGCAAGGATGGAGATTCCTGGTTATTTATACTGGGATTATTTGTGTTTTTAGTTTCATATCTCGATATTGGGGGGGATCGGTGATCTATGCATGCAAACCCTTGGATACCTCAATTTAGGTTTTCATGGATCCCATATTTGTGTTTGCTACTGCTTTTTGCCTGGGCTTCGCAGGTTTTCATTTTAGTTTTTTTTAGGGATTCTACTTTCTGGTCCTGCTTCTTGGTGGACTCTTAGAGCTTGTTCTTGGCCTTGGGGGGGGATTTTCTTGTTACTGATTTGTTCCCAGCACTAGTTCCTCTTCCCTGGAACTATTCATGACCAAGGATGGTGGGTCCCTGGCCCTTTGTGGCTTTCGAGATCCTTTCTTTGTGCCTACATTTATTTTCCTTGGATCCTTCTGGCTTCCTCATAATCCTATTGGCGGGATTCTAGTGCTATAGTTTCCCAAACCCTTTCTTATACTAGTTCTGTTGTTGGGCGGGACTTTAAAACCAAGTGTCAGCAGAATCAAGGACTTCTTCGATTTACTGGTTTTAAAACCAAAGTAGAGCCAAGCAGTAACTTTGAAACCATGCCACATGGAGAGGAAAGAAAGATCCTACATTCAATATGAATGAACTCACACTCGAACTAGAGAGTAGCCAAAGAGACACAGTAAGGTGGCAGTGCAGTTTGAATTTTTGACCAATGAAAATTTAGAATGCCATCATTGAGCCACTAAGAGGAATGAGTGGAAGTTGGAAAGTGTGCCAGTGGCTAGATTGCATAGAAACTGCATTAATTGTGGAGGATACGTGCACTCCAAGAAATAAAAGAAGCAAAAATCACACATGATGTTCATTCAGTAGCTAATTGCATCCACGGAGTGATAAAGAGTGAAACGATACTCTGAGGTTTTTTTCTACGAATTACAGAGAGCAAAGTTTTGTTTCTACCAAGATGGCTTTAAAGGATGCCCAAGAGTTCAAAAATCTAGATAGAAGGGTAGTGCCTCCATACATTGATAGAGCAAAAGTTGAGGTAGATACAAATATGGTCCTCACGAAGAGAACAAGGCTCAGGAAGAGCATTAATGATAGATTCAAGAAGAGAGCCACTTTTTCTGTGGAAGGTAGATGTGCTATCCTTTCTTACTTATATTTTTGCATTTGAAATTCTATTCATCCCTGTCTAGAATTAATATTTGCTATAGTATCATCGCTTCTTTCTATCATAATATTTTTGCCCTAGGGTCAGAACCATATATAAAACCTAAGGAGTTTAAGGTAACTGACTAGGCTAGGTATTATTCCCTAGAGAAATGAGAAAATGAATGTGAGTCATTTAGGAGATGGATTTATAAATAGCTTAATGCTAAGATCAGGAATAAACTACCTGAGGTCCCCATTCCTATCAATGAATTTCCAAACCCTATACTATTTTCTATGTTGGCTTGTATGGAGGGTCTAGATTCTGAAATATTGGTGAACGACTAGCAAATTGCCATAGCCTATTGTATTTATAAACAAAATAATGTATGAGGAAGGCACAAAGGAAAAATGGACTAGGGTGATTTATTTTTATTGGCCAATTTTTCTTGCATAGAGGATACATGAATAATTGGTGAGAATGAAAAGGGGCTCTAATGATCTTAGTTTCAGGCATTTCTCGAGTCTGGTATGGATGTTATGTTGTCATTAAAGACCATATGCCTTGGATTTCGATCAGGGACAAAACTAGTGATGGAGAACCCCTATCGGTTAATAACTGGACAAGTCACTTGAAAAGTAGTGAGTATTTTTATAGATTCAACTTGGAATTTCTTGGACCTGCCCTAGATTTCCACCCTTGGCTAAGCAAATTTTGAGATTGAAGGGTGTTGAGGAAGGAGATTGGTATTTTTTGACTAAGGACACAATTATCAGATTGTATGGTTTCGTGGGTAAACCTTTTCTCCTATCCCATTTTGTTACAGAAAGGATTTTTGCCTTGGACTATTTGAGGTAGGCAGAGTATATTTATTTGCATTATGGTTCTAGGAGAAAGAGAAAATATTTACTTACATACCATACTGTGGAGGACATTACCATCACAAAGAAGGGGTAGATTTAGCTAATTGACCAATACCTTGATAGGTTAGGTCTATTTTACATTCCCCAAATATGGAGTTACGACCCTGATGGTATTTTCACTACCAAAAATATGGCCCTCAATGGAGAAAAAACTTAAAAATTTGAAAAGAGGCCTAGGGCTCATTTTGAACAAGGTAGAAATAATGATGAGATCACTATTTTGGAGTGGAATGTGTCGAATATGGGTCAACTACCTTCATGGTTGGACTTCTATGAGCATATTGTTGATTATGACCCTAACAAGAAGAAGATTCATCGGATTACAGAAGCCACAATTCATGACATTAAAGAGAAAACTAAAAATAAAAATGAACCTCGGCCCGAGGAGGATGCTACAGAAGAAGCTGAGCAAGGAGAACATGGAACGTAGAAAAGATATCAGATTGGTGGAGAATGAGAATTAAAATTGGAAAACCTAAGTCTAAGTTTGGCATGAATATTGGTAAAGAGTTTTCTAAGAAATATAATGAAAATATCAGAACCTGGAAGCAGAAGCACATTCAAAACATAGTGTTGACAGTTGAAAGGTCCCAGGCTAGTTCTAAATCTCTATCTCCACCCACAGATCAAGAAACTCTAGCAGAAGAGCAGAAAACTCCTTTGACAGTAGCGAAGGTCTTAAAAAAATTTCATCCTACCACTGAAAAATGGAGAAGTTTTCTAAAGGAGCGCAACTTCTGAGAAAAATGCAATATTCCAATGAAAAAGTTATCAGTGCTCCAGTCATCAAAGCAATGTCTAGGCCTAAATTCTTAGCTCTGGGTGGTCAACCTCCAGACATAGATGTTGATTGGAGGAAGAAGGATGTGAGTTTTAGCTTCACCCCCTTTTCTTTTATCGTTGTAGCATCAGTTGAATTGTGTCCTATTTCTGAGCAAGTCTTGATTTCTAGAGTAGTACAAGGAGATATATCAAAAGAAGATTATGAGAGTGAGATGGATTCCTTTTAATTGATCCACAAAAGAACTAAAAGAGCCCTAGAAATAAGGGAAAGAGAAGTTTCAAAGAAGCAGAGATTGGATATGGAGGATATTGCAAAAGAGGTAGCTATTTTTGTTGTAGAAGAATTGACTCACCAAGAGCAGCAACATGAAATAGAAGTAGAATAGGAGCACCCTATATCTATAGGTGAAGGTATGGTTTCTAATCCCTCTTCTCCTCTACATCCTCCTAAATCCCCAAGGAATTATGCCTCCATTTCTGGTCAAGAAAATGTAACAAAGGTACATTCTCTCTCTCGTAGTCCACCCCATATTTCATTGGTTATCTCTAAAGTACAAGTCACCACCTCTGTTCCCCCAAAGTCACCTCAAATCCCACTTTCAACATCTAATTTTCCCACTTCATCATCTCCCATCATTTCATCTTCACTCTTATCATCACCACCATCATAGGGACATATCGTTCCAAGTACCACCATTCATCCAGTTGTTAGTCTTGCGACTATTCCTATGAGTCTATCAATAGCAACAATATCAATAGTTATAGAGTCCATTGTCATTACAGATACTACTATGAGTACTCCCATACCTCCGTTGTCAACAACTCAGTCCACCCCTTTATTTCTAGTATCTTCATCTCCCTTGGTTGCTAGTTTTTCAAGTCCTATCACTTTTCCAAAAGAGCAGGCAACCACACAAAAGACAAATGGTTTCTGGGTAGAGAAGCTTTCTAATCCTTCCAACAAGATGGTTGTCACAAGAATAAGTATGTATGTTGATCCGGTGGCTAGGAAAAGAGTATCTATATCTATGACTCCACTTTTAAATAAGCCTAAAACTAAAATGACAGTCCAAGATTACCGAGTGGAGGAGGTCATAGAGGATATTGATAAGCTTGCTGAAGAAGATGAACTAATCATGGCCAAAGCCCACTTGGACACATTCTATGTGAAGAATGATATATTCAGAGAGAAGGTGAGAAAACTTGAGAAGCGAATTGAAAATCTTTAGAATAATCTCAGAAATCAGAAGGAAATAGAAAAGGCTCTGAAGAAAGAAGCCAAGGGCTAGCAGGAAAAATTTCAAGAGGCCAGTAAGCTCAAAGATCAGCTAGGAGAGCAAAATAAGCTGAGTGTAGAATAAGCAAAATAAATTCAAAGTTTGAGACATCAGATTCAACTTGAGAAAGCTAAGTCTTCTAGCTTTTCCAATACCGGTTTGAAGAATATTATAAAAGGGATGCTCTCTGAAGTCCAAGGGAAATGTTTAGGGCTTCAATTCATGATTGATTATCTTGATGATTCCAGCCACTTACTCCTCAATGTTCAGAGAGATCTAGATGAGATCACTAGAGAGTTGCAGCCTATGATGATTCCAATAGAAAAAAATTTACAGGTTGGTTGATAGCAAACTCAGTGATTATGCTAAACCAATTCCCAATAAATAATGGAATATTTCCAGAGTTGTTGCTAGAATTATGGTTAAGAAGCACAAGGCACTTCAAAGAGCCTGGCTTTTGTTTGACAAGAATGAGGGAGTGATTAGGGATGTTGTTGATATGAATAAAGAAATTATTTCAGTTTGCTTCAAAGGCCTATGGATGGAAGATCATAGCTTGCTATCCATGGAAGAGATCTAAAAAAGCATGGATGAAAATCTGTAGGATAAATCTGGAATTGATATCTTGAAGATCCATTACCCCAAGAGAAAGCATTCCCTCTATTTACCAGATTAAGAGATCTCATGGAAGGTCTAGTGAATAGATGGAATGTTTCTAATTATGAGGACATTGGATAATTACAATATGTTTATAAGTAGCTCAAAGAGATATCAAACCCCTTTGAAGCAGCCTAGAAATAGACTTTAAAATCTTTGAATTTGATGATTCAGTTGTTTGGTGATGCTTCTAGAGGAAGGCATAAAAAAAAACCTTACCCAAAAGAAGAATAAGAAGAAGAAGAAGAAGAAGAAGAAGAAGAGAATGAGGAAGAGACCCATGAAGAGGAAGAGCAAGATGGAGCTATTACAGGCCCGAAAGGGGCCCACACTTAATTTTTTTTTTTTTTTGTACATATGTGCAAGTTTTGCATTCTTATTTTTTGCTCTAAAAATTGTCAGAAATAAGAAATAAATGCATGAAGCCTAGAGAGGCATAGAGAGCAGGAGATTTTGTGTGAAGGCATTTTTGCAATAATGCCTTATGAAAGGAGTAGAGTTATACCTAATTTTTGAAGACAATGGCAACATGCATTTATTTTTGGTATAGTCTCCTTATAAGCGAATGAGTTGGGATGTTTTTGGCATCATCTCTATATGAACCTTTACCCTCTAAATAAACTATTAGATTTTTCAGAGGGTAATGTTTGTATGGAGGTTATTCTTTAAAGCATATTTTTGACGATGAGCATTTTTTGACTTCTAAGGCCCAATGGATAAGACTCTGAGTTTTATGGCTTTGCGAGAAAATCCACCCAAGAGGTGCCAGAATGTAGGCCCAAAATGGCCACATACTTAGAAATTTTTTGAAAATTTTACCTAAGTCATAAAGTTCGCAATCCGCACACTTTGCAATGTATTTTGGAGTGGATCCACAACAAAGGCAAAGAGTCTACCCAACACTTGGTAAATTTTCACACTTGGAGTGATTTAGCAAGGTTTCTTTTGTTCTTGGCTTTGTACTAGTGACACATCCTGAATCTACAAAAAAATTTAAATAAGGATGATTTTAGCGTAAAATAAGTGCATATTGGCGATCGCTTCATATTATTTGGTATCTTTAGAGTGGCTAAGTGTTGGAGAGCCCAATTCTAGAGAGTGCAGTGAGAATTTTTACTCGAAATGGTGACAAAAAGTGGAAATCTAAGTATAGAAGATGTGGATTCATGACGAAGGATATTTTTAACTAACTCTCTTTTGGAATGAAAAAAAATAGCGATGTACTCTAAAGTCAGTGTGGATTGGAGAAAGAGTTACTTTGCATTGCAATAGGCCTGGAATGGTGTTCACTGGCAAATATACTTGCTTTGGTTTGGAATGGAATCCATAGAAGTTTCAAATGAGATATGACATCATCAAATTTTTGTACAGATTGGAGAATGTTTCATCGCCAAAGAAGGAAAATGAAGGATAAAGAGTGGATTTCATCCCACTTCACTTTCAGAGCATTTTAATGCTAGATTGGTGTTCCATAGTTTCTGAGGCATAAATGATGACATCATTAGTTTTTTTAAATAGAATGGTGTTGTGTTCTCCCATGCCATTGTATCAATCTTATATCAGATTAAATCATAGCCATACGATAAGGGAGATCAACGATGGAGATTTTGCTAAGGAATCTAAAGTATATAAAAGTATTTCTTCACCAAATTTATAACAATCAGTTTGAGGAGGAAGCTGAAGCATTGAGGGTTTCAAGAAAATAGAACCAAATATGGTTATAGATATAAGGTTCCAAAAGGCTTCCAATAAAAATCGGTGATGTATATGCAATCTCTAATGGCCATAACTCAAGTTAGCGTCAAATGACCCACAAGTTATAGATAGTTTGAACTACCATGGTGATCCACTTGAAATGGGTTTCTCAGAGCATGAACAAGTAAGAGAATGCCAATAAGAACTCTCTACTGAGCTATCAAATTTTAATCTTTGTAATATTCCTTGTTATTTTAATTTTGCAAAACTATAAGTAGAGGTCGAACTCTCATTTTTAAAAGGTCAGCTCTAGTGTGTTTGCCTGTGCTATTGTAAATATTCCCAAGGACTAATGAAAGGAGTGTTACATTGATCTTCACCTCAAAGCTTATGTCTTCATATTTGATATTAGAGGTTCAAATTCTTAAGTTGTAGTTCTGTGAATATTTAAATGGTTAGTTTGTGCCAAATTAATGGATTACTAGCTGTTAGGGTAATTGAAATATGCTTTTGAATTTGATATTTATTTTTATGGAGTACATGTCTATAAAATATAGATATTGGTGAATTTTGTTATTTGGATTATCACTATTTAGATATTGAAATTGTTATATGTGATATTTCTCTGCTATTCTTTAATAGATGAAAATAAATTTAAATTGGGATAATGTTGATCTGAGTAATATGTCTTTAAGTCATTTTTTTAGAGCTTTTTGTTGTAGTGCAATGTTGTTATCCTATCCGACCACTATTGTTCACATATTTATATCCCTAACCTTTTCTTACCCTAATATCAAAACCCCAAGTGTTGTTTCAACATCTTGTTTAAGTTGACAAGGAACCAATCTACTTTGGAGGTTGGATCAAAAACTCTGTTTTGGTCCATCCAATGTTGAGTATTGAGCTGTAGCTATCGAGTGCAAGCTTAGATAGAAAGTAGGAAGATAGACAACCATAGTATTGAGTAAAATTTGATGCAATTTAGTGCCCAACAGAACTCATTCATGTTGCCTACAAATACTTTATCGATTAACCCATCACATCATTTCCTGTTGACATTCCCCTCTTGGTGACCAATTCTTTCAGCCACCCATAGCAACCTTTTCTTGCAAAAAGTGATATTTCATTAGCATCGTCTTATTCTTTCATAAAATCAAGTTACAAGGATGTTACCATGAGAGGATGATCAATCAAATCACCACATAATTTCATCAATAATATATAATTTTTCATGATAAATAAATATATAGATATTCCATCATATTTTCAAAAATAGTACTAACACATCATGTAAACATAAGCAAAGTCCATCATATTTTCAAAAGTAGAACTAGCACATCATGAAAATATAAGCAAACCATAAAACCAAACATTGGCCAAGGGAGGGCCATGACACCCTACTTCTGGCATTCAATGTAGAAAGTTGACTTTTTCTCATATTTTGTTGCTTGGCATCTATGATAAGAGCTAGAAAAAATACCCAGGCATGTGGGAAGCTTAGAATCTAGGTTGGTGATAATGCATATATTATCATAAATCATCTAAAACTTTACTTTAGTTACTAGATCGAAAGCAACTAGATCCTTGATGGTTTGGTAAATTACTTTAAGGATTCCATCATACTAAAACTAGACTGAAATGCCTAGGATTCTAACCTATATGGGGGCCAAATTAATTCTTTGGTCTCAGGATCAAAATCATCTTCCCACCTTCTCCTGAAAAGACTTCAATGATCAAATAACTAGGGGCCTCCAGTAAGAATATGGCTGGTATCTTGAGAATTGTTCAATCCGATGAGGAATATGCTTATGGATAAAGCAATAAAGTCCATATTACGAATGGGACACTACTTAGAGAAAGCCCATTACTCTGTGTTTGGGAATCCACCAAAAATCTTCCTGACTAGGGACAAGGCATCCTAAGAGACTAGGGATGTCATGATTTTAATAGGGATAATAACCTCTCTACCACTAGAAGTGATATGGATTGATTTATCAAAGAAATTGAGTTGGAGATACCATGGTCTATTTTGGACTATCTCCATGAAAGAGACTAGTAGAATTAGATTTATTATATCATTTGTTTGATATTATGTAATGTACCTAAGGTACATAACTAGGACATTAGATTACTTGAGGGGGAAGCTATCTAGTTTGTTGAGCAAGGTGCAGTGACAATATTGTCATTGTTGTCAACATATTCAGATGGACAGGTTGATGTAGTGGACAATTTTTTAGAGGTTTTTCAGAGAATGTATAATGATTTTCAATGCGTATGAGTATGTTTTTGATGTCCGGGTGAAGTTGTTATAGGTTGTTCGTGCAAATTTACAAAAGTTGAAAAAATCATCAAGAAGTCAAAAATTTGCAAAAGTCATCATGAGCACAGTTGGACAAGATGGATTATTTTAGAACATTCTAGCATGTCATGAAACAATTCACAACAGTTTGGAGGTGTCAACACAGTGTTTTGATTGATCGGTGACGTTTTCGGTATCTTGGCGGATGATGCAAGTGGTTGTATAGGCCAAAAAGGGCGGTTTTGTCAGAAGCATTGCAAGCAAACCGAGAAGAATTTGATAGAAAAATTTGAACTAAAGGTGGTCGTTATCTTCAAGAACATGTGTTCTAAATTTCCACCAAAATGGAGAAATGAGGCTAATGTTACAAGCGTTACAAGGATGTCACAAAAAATGCTCTTTTTGGAAAAAGTGTGTTAGTAGTAGTTTTCGTGGAGGTGGTATAGGTAAACCATAAGGATTTATATAGTGATATTCATATTGGATGTATTTAGAATTATATATATTCTACATTTCAAATTTTAGAGAAAACAAAGTTACGAGGTGAGAGTTATGATTGTTGTAAAAATGGTACAAGTCACTTTTATGACAATTGTTCCACTTGTGCAAAATCCTTTAGTTGGCCGTTTCAACCTTGCAGAGTCACAAAAGTTTTGGTTTAAATTTTGTTACACCTTCAAGGCATAAAATAGAGCATCTTTCATTTTTTTTTTGAGGTGTCACGTGGCTCCGAAGTAAGAGAACGAGTAAGGTGTCAATTATTTGCATGTGACGTGTTTGACGAAATGTCTTCTCAAAATAAAAAAAAGGAAGTTATATTGTTTTAAGAAGCTTCATTAAAGAAAATATTTTTAAAATGAAAAAGGGAAAAAGAATGCAAGTGTGTGCTTTTTAAATGACAAGGGATTTTATTAAAAATTAGGGACTTTATTTTGTGAAGAGAGAAGTGTGTGTGTGGAGAAAAATAAAGAGTGAAAATTCGTGATTTTTGGAGAGTGGTGAAAAATGTCACTTTAGTATTTTGGGTATAACATTCTCATATGATATCCATTTTGGCTGAAATTTTGAGAGGAGTTCGTAGATAAAGTGTTACACAATACCTAGAAAGTGTTTAGCAATTGGTAAAACGAGCTAAGAGAACAATCAATTTTTTTTTTTAGAAGAGAAGATTCAAATTCTAAGTAATGCAGAGAGAGGGATGTTATACTGGGTGAAATAAAAAGTTTTATATTTTGAGCTTACATACCATAGAGGGTTCTAGTTTTAGTGAAGACATTCATATATGTCATTTTATTATCAATATCAAAATCAAGTGGGTGCTTGGTAGAGGGATTGGTGCTCCTTTCTGCTGGTGCAGATAAATCTGGGGTTGGTGCTTCTTTCTTTTGGTGTAGATAAATCAGGGGTTGGTGCTACTTCCAGTGGGTGCTGGTAAATTGATTGTAAATTTGGTGCTTTGTAAAGGCTAGATTTGGATGGGAGTCCAAATAGTCATTTTCGAAGATGTAGCCAAATCGGTGAACCTTGGTACATCTTGTGTTGTGTGATGTTCTCTTGTTATGCTTGCTTTATTTTATTTTATGTTTTCATTGTTTTGGATTTGAGTGTTGAATATCTAAGTTTTAAAGAGCTACACTGATCCTTCCCCCCTCTCAGTATCATTATGAGACTAACAATTGGTATCAGAGCGAGGTTTATGAAGAGGTTTAACCAGCTAGGGTGATCTTAGAAGTGACACAATGGTAGGTGGTGAAGGATTCTCATCAAACAAAGCACCATTGTTTGACGAAACTAATTACATATTTTGGAGACTCAATATGCAGACATATCTTTGTGCTTTGGGATATGATATTTGGGATTCAGTAGATAGTGAATACACAATACCCACCACTTCTCCAACTGATTCTACTGATAAAAAACTATTTGATAATGACTCAAAAGCAAAGAATGCTATCATGTGTGGATCAGTGGATAGCGAACTGGTAAAGATTATGGGTTGTAAAATGACAAAGGAAATATGGGACAAACTAAAGAGAATTCATGAAGGAGACGTTAAGATCAAGGAGTCCAAGTTACAAACACATCGAGCTCAGTTCAAAGTATTAAATATGAATGACGATGAAAATATGGAGGCATATATGCTGAGAGTTAATGAAGTCATTAATGCAATTAGAGGACTCGACGAGGAAATCAAATATTCTGTCATCGTGCAAAAGGTATTAAGATCCCTTCCCCAAAGATTTAATTCTAAATTTTTAGCTATAGAAGCTAAAGATCTAAATTCTTTTAGTATGGATGAGATGCATGGTTCTTTGACTGCATATGAGATGAGAATAGAAAAATCTAAACCCACAGACAGAGAAGCTGCTTTTAAGGACCATAAAAATATGAAAGCAAAATAAGAATCCGAGGAAGAAGAGACATCAAATGAAATGGAAGTAAAGTTTGTTCAAAAACTAAAAATAGGAAAATAAAAATATAGAGGAAGGTTATCATTTAAATGTTTCAACTATGGAGGCGTTGGGCATTTTGCAGCTAAATATCCACTTAATGAGAAGAGCATAAGTGATAAAGGATCGCACGAAGAAAGAAATGACTGGAAGAAAAAAATAAATTTTAGAAAAGGCAACTTCAAGAAGAAAAGTTTCATCTCCAAGAATGTCAGTTCATCAGAAGATAGTTCTAGTGAGGATTCTAAAAAGGAAATAGGTGAAGCTCTTTTCATGGCACTAAAAGAAGAAAAACCAGAAAAAAAATAGGAATGTGATGAAGAATAAATTGATGCAGAAGTGAATTTGGAAGAGGAACTAGTTGCAGCTCTAGATAAATTGAAGATAGAAAGAAAAAATAATAAGAAAATTTCAAGAAAGCTTGAGGATGCAAATGAAATCATAACAAATTTGAAAGTACAAATAGAAGAATCCAAGAAAATCTCCAAAGATATCAAAGTGCAAATAACCATGAAAATAGATTATTGCAGCAAGCTAGAAGAAGAGATTGTTGGTTTAAGAATGCAGCTAGAAGAGATGAATCAGAAAATTAGTTGTTATCACAAATGTGAAGAAAGTTCTATGAAGCTGGATAAGATCATAAATAACCAAAATACTATAGGCATCAAATTTGGTTTGTGTTTTTATGAAGGAGAATCCTCAAATGGATCAAAGGCCATAAATAAAGAATCCAAAAAGAATGAAGAGAAGAAACAGGTTGATCAAGCAAAAATGAATCATGCAAAGGAAAGCAATAATGCAAGGCACGAAAGGAGAATTGACAATTATGGCTTCACCAATGTCATACATTAAAGAAGAAGATTTATGGCTCCTATGACAACATGGCAAAGACCACCACCTAGGTTCAATCATCTCTTTTCTAGTTACTATTTTAAATGCAATGGTTATGGACATAAGATCTCAGATTGCAAGTATAATGTAGGACCAAGGAATTTTACCAATGGAAATGTTTTTTCACCTTTGATGGATTATGCAGTAGAATATAACTATCATAATTTTGGGCATATTGCAAGAAATTATCGAAGTACATTTACATCAAATCAATTTCAGGGAAGAAAATTTTAGCCAAATGGAATAAGACAAAATAGAAAATTTCTCGAAAAACATGCACAAGCTACTAAAAAAGAAAAGCCAAAATAAGAGCCCAAAATTGTAATAAAACCTAAGTGGAAATAAAAATAGTGACCTAAGGAATAAAATGAATCCTTGATTGTACAGATGGCAATTAAAGCACATAATAAATCCGCACCATGGATACTTGATAGTGGATGTTGCAGTCATATGACAGGTGACAAAAAAAAATTGAGAAGTTGCAGCAATATGAAGGTGGTTCAGTAAAGTTTGGAAACAATGATGGAGCTAAGATAGTTGGCAGAGGTTCAGTTAATATTAGTGATGAAAAAATAAGACCAAAAGAAGTCTTTTTTGTGGTTGGTCTAAAGCATAACTTGTTGAGTGTAAGTCAGATTTGTGATAGAGGTCATGAAGTGATCTTTAAGAAGCAAGGTTGTGAAGTCAAAAAGGTAAACAATGGGAAGTTGATAGCAACTGGATCAAGGACATATAGAAACCTGTACACTCTCTTAGAGACTTCATAAGGAGCTTGCTTGATTGGACAGGAAGAATAGAATTGGTTGTGGCACAAGAGGCTCGGTCATATCCATTTTGAAAATCTAGTAAAAATAAGCTCAAAGAAAGCAGTGAGAGATATTCCCACCATTGGCAAACCATAAAATAGCATTTGTGCTTCATGTCAAAAGGGGAAGAAAACTAGAGTCTCATTTAAAACAAAAGAGTACTACACAAGCAAACCTTTGGAACTAGTACATACTGATTTATGTGGACCCATGAGAACGCAAAGCATAAACGATGACAAATATTTCATGTTGTGTATAGATGACTATTCCAGGATGACATGGATACTATTTTTGAAGCATAAATCAGAAGCTTTTGAGATGTTCAATATTTTTAAAAACTAAGTTGAGAATCAAACAGGAAAAAGGATTAAATGTTTAAGGTTAGATAGAGGAGGAGAGTTCATTTCAAAGGATTTCACAGAGTAATGTGAAAAATATGGCATTAGGAGATAGTTTTCAACAGCTAGAACACCTCAGCAGAATGGTGTGGTAGAAAGAAAGAATAGGACAGTGTAGGAAACGACACAGACTATGTTGACTGAGAGAAAAGTAGTAGACAAATTTTGGAAAGAGGTAGTCCATATTGTGGTATACATCCAAAATAGGTGCATGTTGAGGTCACATGAAAGCAAAAATCCTTATGAGTTGTGGTTCGGTAAAAAAGGCAACAACAAGATACTTTAAAGTTTTTGGTAGCAAGTGTTACATCAAAAGAACTAAAGAAAACCTTGGTAAGTTTGAGGATAGAGTGGATGAAGGTATTTTTCTTAACTATTCATCAAAAAGCAAAGCTTACAAATTCTACAACAAGAGGCTAAGGAAAATTGTGGATAGTGTCGATGTTAAAGTTGATGAAGGCAGGGAACGAGTAATTAGCTATGAAGAGAACTACACAATTTATAAAGAGGTCATTGAAGGAGATGAGGAAAATAAAATGGAAAAGAAACCAAAAATTGACTCAGAGGATTCAAACAGTGATTCAAAAGTGGAAGAAAACAAGAAATTCAAAATAGGCAGCTGGCGAAAAGATCATCCTAGAGAGCAAATAATTGGAGACCCCACAGTTGGTGTTCAAACAAGAAGAAGATTAGTAACTACTCTTTATTATCCAGCATTGAGCCAAAAAATGTTACTGATGTAAGCAAAGATGAAATTTGGGTAAAGGAAATAAATGAAGAATTAGATCAAATCGAGAAAAACAAGACTTGGGAGTTAGTACCAAGACCCGCAAATAAAAATATAATCAGTACTAAATGGGTCTTTCAAAACAAATTGAATGAAGAAGGACAGGTAGTCAAGAACAAAGCAATATTGGTATGCAAAGGCTATGCACAAGTTAAAGGTATTGACTTTGAGGAAACCTTTGCACCTGTGGCTAAACTAGAGGCAATTAGAATGTTTCTAGCTTTAGCAGTTTACAAGAATTTTAAAGTTTATCAAATGGATGTGAAATCAAAATTTTTGAATGGAAAACTTGAAGAAGATGTTTATATTGAGCAGTCAGATGGTTTCCAGCTTGGTGATGATACCAACTTGGTTTGCAAGTTGAAGAAAGCATTATATGGCTTAAAATAGGTACCTCAAGCATGGTATGCAAGGCTAGACAATTATCTTACTCAGGAAGGGTTCCAGAAAGGTATGGTGGATAGTAATTTGTATGTCAAAATAGAAAATGGTCATCATATTGTTCTTGTTGCATATGTAGATGATATCATATTTGGGAGCAGCAAAGATGAGTTGTGTAAAGATTTAACAAATAAGATGCAGAAAGAATTTGAAATGTCAATGATTGGTGAACTTTCGTATTTCCTCGGATTGCAAGTTAATCAAAAGGAGAAGGGCATATTTATTTATCAAATTAAATATGTGAAAGAGATGCTGAAAAAGTTCATAATGGAGGATTGTAATCCAGTTAGAACTCTCATGACGATAGGTTGCAATTTGAGCAAGGATGACAAATCTCCACATGTTGATCAAACTATGTATAGATCTATGATTGGGAGCTTATTGTACTTGACAGCTACTAGACCAAATATTTTGTAGAAAGTATACATGGTAGCACAATTTCAGGCTAGTCCCAAGGAGACTCATGTGACAGTAGTGAAGAGGATTCTTCGGTACCTCAAGGGTACTATGGAGTATGGGTTATGGTATTCGAAAGGTAAGGACTCACCCTTATTGCATATTCAGATGTAGATTGGGTAGGATGTGTAGATGAAAATAAGAGTACCAGTGGAGGTGCATTCTATCTTGGAGACAGGTTGGTTGCGTGGCATAGTAAGAAATAGGAGTTAGTCTCCTTATCCACAACAGAGGCAGAATACATTGCGGTGACAATGTGTTGTATGTAGGTATGGATGAAATATACTCTGAAGGATCTTGGCATTAATTTTAGTGAGCCAATTGCAGTTAAGTGCGATAACACCAATGCCATTAACATCTCAAATAATCTAGTTATGCATTCTCGCACAAAACATATTACTATCCGGTATCACTTTTTTAAGGAGAAAGTTGCAAAAGGTGAGCTTAAGCTAGATTTTGTTCCAAAAATAGAGCAAGTAGTAGATATCTTCACCAAACCATTGCCCAAGGAAGTATTTGAGTACATTCACAAGAAATTTGGAGTGGTCACACTTCCCAAGAATTGACTAGCTACTGGGGCCACATTCTCAGGGGGAGCAATTGTGTATTTGTTTATCTTTTTGCTCATGTTTGTAACTTTTGCTAAGTGTAATAATTTTTGTCTGAGAATTTTGTGCATGGACTCAAGGGGATTTTGTAGTAGCCCTTTGGTCTTGTTGTCAAAGGTGGAGAAGAGTTATAGGAAATTGTGCGTGTGTTGCCAACAATTCCAAAGGGGGAGATTGTTGAGCAAGGTGCAGCGACAGTATTGTCATTGTTGTCAACACACTCGGATGGACAGGTTGATGCAGTGGAAAGTTGTTCAGAGGTTTTTTGGAGTATGTATAGTTATGTTCAATGTGTATGAGGATGTTTTTTGATGTTTGGGTGAAGTTGTTACAGGTTTTTCATGCAAATTTGCAAAAATTGAAAAAACATCAAGAAGTTGTTAAAAATTTGCAAAATTCATCATGGGTGCAGTTGGATAGGATGGATCAGTTTGGAACATACCATCATGTCATTAAATAGTCTATAATAGTATTGGAGGTATCAGCATAGTTTTTTGATTGATCGATGACGTTTTTGGTATCTTGGCGGATGATTTGGCAAGTGGTTGTACAGGCTGAAAAAGGGCAATTTTGTCAAAAGCACTACGAGTAAAATGAGAAGAATTTGATAGCAAAATTTGAATTGGAGGTGGTTATTATCTTCAATAACATGTGTTCCAAATTTCCACCAAAATTAAGAAACGAGGTGAATGTTACAAACGTTGAAATACTGTCACAAAAAAGCTCTTTTTGGAAAAAGTGTGTCAGCAGTAGTTTTCGTGGAGGTGGTACAAGTGAAACGTAAGGAGTTATACAATGAGATTTGGACTGGATGTATTCAGCATTACAAATATTCTAAGTTTCAAATTTAGAGAAAATAGAGTTACGAGGTGAGAGTTATTATTGTTGCAAAAACGGTACAGGTCACTTTTATATCAATTTGTTCCACTTGTGCAAAATCCTTTAGTTGGCCGTTTCAAACTTGCAGAGTCACCAGAGTTTTAGTTTCAGTGTTGTTACACCTTCAAGGCATAAAATAAATCATATTTCATTTTTGGTTTGAGGTGTCACATGGCTCCGAAGTAAGAGAATAAGTAAGGTGTCAATTCTTTGCATGTGACGTGTTTGATGAAATGCCTTCTCAAAAAAAAAAAAAAAAAAGGAAGTTATATTGTTTTAAGAAGCTTCATTAAAGAAAATATTTTTAAAATTGAAAAGAGAAAAATAATTCAAATGTGTGCTTTTTAAGTGACAAGGGATTTTATTGAAAAGTGGGGACTTTATTTTGTGAAGAGAGAAGTGTGTGTGGAGAAAAATAAAGAGTGAAAATCCATGATTTTTGGAGAGTGGTGAAAAATGTCACTTCAGTATTTTGGGCATAACATTCTCATATGATATCCATTTTGGCTGAAATTGTAATAGGAGTTCGCAAACAAAGTGCTACACAATACCCAGAAAGCATTTAATAATTGGCAGAACGAGCTAAGAGAAAAATTAGTTTTTTTTTGTGATAAGAGAAGATTCAAATTTTGAGTAATGTAGAGAGAGGGATGTTATACTGGGTGAAATATAAAGTTTTAGATTTTGATCTTATAGATCATAGAGAGTTCTAGTTTCAGTGAAGACATTCATATATGTCATTTTATTATCAATATCAAAGTCAAGTGGGTGCTTGGTAGAGGGGTTGGTGCTCCTTTCTATTGGTGCAGATAAATCAGAGGTTGGTGCTCCTTTCTGTTGGTGTAGATAAATCATGGGTTGGTGCTCCTTCTAGTGGATGCTGGTAAATTTATTGTAAAGTTTGTGCTTTGCAAAGGCTAGATTTGGATGGGAGTCCAAATAGTTATTTTCGAAGATGTAGCCAAATCGGTGAACCTCGGTACATCTTGTGTTGTGTGATGTTCTCTTGTTATACTTGCTTTATTTAGTTTTATGTTTTCATTGTTTTGGATTTTAGTTTTGAAGATTTAATTTTTAAAGAGCTACACTTATTCACCCTTCCTCTCAATGTCATTGTAAGACTAACATAGTTACTTGAGAAAGAAGGAAAATATGCACAGGTGCCAGTATGCATGTTGTAAGTGTGCAAGGTGTCATATTGTATAACTAGAAAGATTGTTGGCTAAGGAATCCATGTTCCTATATAAAGGACTTGAAGAACACAAGCTTATACTGAGAGGGGGGTGAACAGTATAAGATCAACTTTTACTTTTCTTTCCCAAACAATATTATCCAATGTTATCAATTGCAATATCAATAGCAGTAATAAAAATAATGCACAAATCATCACACACATGAGAGACACAAATTTAACGTGGTTCACCCAATGTGGGTTACATCCATGGAGAAAATATTTCTTCTAAATCTTCTCAACAAATATCTTGGGAATCAATTCCCTATTACAATGTTTATGGACCTCTATCTAAAGGAGATCTCAATCCCCAATACTCTGATTTGTGGATCTCTCTCCACAAGAGAACTCTATCCCCTTTGCTCTGGTTTGTGGATCTCTCTCCATAGAGAAACTCTATCCCCTCTTACTCTAGTTTGTGGATCTCTCTCCATAGGAGAACTCTATCCCCTTTGCTCTAGTTTGTGGATCTCTCTCCATAGGAGAACTCTATCCCCTTTACTCTAGTTTGTGGATCTCTCTCCATAGGAGAAATTTTCCCTTCAACTGATTCTTGGACCTCTATCCATAGGAGAACTCTATCCCCTTAGCTAATTTGTGGACCTCTATCCACTAGAGAACTTTATCCCCTCTCTGGTTTATGGATCTCTATCCATAGGAGACTCCTCTCCTTTCTGCTCTGGTCAGCTCCAAAGCCTGCTCAAGTCTCTACTCCAATATGCCTCAAGCCTTCACACAAGGCTTGCTCAAATTAGCAACCAAACCTACTCTTAATTCTATCTTAAATCTGCCTCAAGCCTTAAAACAAAGGCCTGCTCAAAACTACAACCAAACCTGCTCTCAATGTTATCTCAAATCTGCACCAACCCTTGTCACAAGGCTAGCATAAATCTGCTCCAACTCTACTCTCAAATCTATCTCAAATCTCAGCAAATACTTCTCAAATCTACCTCAATTGTCAGTCTTTTAGTTTCAAATCTACCTCAAATTATCATTTTCTTCTCAAATATTCTTCAAGTCTTCTCACAAGACTTGCTCAAATCTACCTCAATGTTGCTTCAAGTCTTCTCACAAGACTTGCTCAAATCTACCTCAATGTTGCTTCAAGTCTTCTCACAAGACTTGCTCAAATCTACCTCAATGTTTCAATTATTACAAGACTTGCTCAAATCTATCTTAATGCTCCTTCAAGTCTTCTCACAATATTTTCCCAAATCTATCTTAATGCTCTCTTCAAGTCTTCTCACAAGACTTGCTCAAATCTACCTCAATGCTGCTCACTGAACCTGCTCAAATATTTCCAAATCTTGCATACAAACAATGCTTATATCTCTTTCAGAAATACTTTCTTCAACTAGGCAATTCAGACATATTCTACTTAGAATTTGTTTAACCTCTGGAACATATAGAGAATGATATGCACTATCAAATACCCAATATGTTCTTCACATTCACAAATCTTGCATTCATCTAATCCAATCTCTACCTCTTGCAAAATCCCTTTCAAATCAAATCAAACTAGTGTATAACTTTGCTTCACAAAATTGGTCTCTATTCCTTGCAAATTTACTCTCAATGATCAACCACAATAATGCACAACTTGCTTCACAAATTCTTCCAAGAAGAATGCACAATTTGTTCTCAAAACCCTAACTCAAGTGTTTCCAAATTCACTAGTCAATGATGCACAATTTGTTTTCAAAACATAGCTCAAATATTTCCAACAATACACACTAATCAACCCTTTTATCTCCACCTTATAATTCTAAAATATTTTCTCAACCAACTACTCTAGAGAAGTAATAATGTCAACATACCTCTCAATTTGCTTTGATGAAAAATACCCTCAAAACCTATTCCAAAATAATTTCCTTTTTGCCACTTTAAGAAGTTAGCCAATCTTCTTTTCAAATCAAACACAATAACCTTTCCTCAAAAGTTTGCACATAATTATCCTCTTTTTATTTTCTCAAAACAAGGCTTTTAATTGAAGAATAAAAACCTTTTAATTTTCCTTCACCATGCAAAAATTACACACAATAATTTTACCATAAGACACCTTATAACTCCTACTTTAAAACACACAATCATACAATAAAAATCCTTATCACACCTTATTTCTCCTTCTAAATATATTTTAAATTATAATATCAAAAACCCTTTTCATACCTTATTTCTCCTTCCAAAAGATTTAAATTATAACACCAAAAGACCCTTTACACAACTTATTTCTCCTATATCAAATGTGCAAATATTAAATACCAACTTAACCTTATAACTCCACAAAAATCAAAATACAAATTAAAAATTTAAATACCTCCTTTTATTCTTCCCTCAATGTGACTCGAACCTCTCACCTCGTGAGAGCAAAGTGCCCAACCAAGGGGCCACGACCGGCTGCGCTAACGCAACTCATGAGAGCTCTAAGGCACCAATCGCCTTTTATCTTCTCCTACCGTGTGCTTTACCCAAACCAAAATAAAAGGTCTGCGATGGGTTTCAAACCCAAAACCTCCTCCTCACAATGCCTTCACATCGGCTCAACCACCAGCTGGTCTAGCTGGCTAGATGGGTTTAAAATGCATACTCACTTGAATATGAAACCTCCACTTTCACCTCAAAGGACTGCGCTTCCTCTTCTTTCTTCTTCTCTACCGAATGCACCGAATGTCAAGTGGATTATTGCATGATTTTTGAACACCTTGCAAATGACCTTAGGCACTAATATTTATATGTTTTATTTGGTCTTCATCCAACGTCGATGCCACCTTTGTTTTTTCACCCATATGACGTCGACCACTTTATTTGAAAATAATTCGAATTTATCTTCAATTTCTTGGTGCTCAAATATAATTTAAAAACTTTATATTATAATAATAAAATATTATAATATTGCTCCTTTTGAACCTTGCCTTTATAATTAATATTATTGCCTTCAATAATATTAATAATATTAATTCTTTTGAGCCTTGCCTTCATAAATAATAATATTAATTCTTTTGAACCTTACCTTTATATCCTTTTAAACCTTGCCTTCATATTCTTTTAAACCTTGCCTTCATTTTAGACCATTGTTCCAAAGAGCTTTTAAGCCTTTTGTCCTTCATTATAATATTCAAAATGTAGATATTATAATGCTTTTCTTCAACCAATATTATAATAATAAATATTATAATATTATCAATGACAACCAATGACATCTTCTCTTTTGACATCAACCTATGACATCAATCCTTTGACATCAATGACAACACACTATACTCAAAATTTCCAACAATCTCCCCCTTTGTCATTGATGGCAACCCTTTCTGAAAATTCCTTTTCCAACCACTGGATTCCAAATTTGCTCCCCCTAAGAAGCTTCTCCCACTGAATGCTCTCCCCCTTACTCAAATCTCTCCCCCTTTGACATCAATGGCAAAGGGACTCCTTTGGGGCTAAATATAAGACTCTTAGCTCAGCCCCCTCCCCACCTCCTTTCCTTGAGGTGATTAATTTTGGGGTGGGAGTATCTCTACTCCCAGCATACAATGCTCTTTTTCTTTGTCAACCTTCTTTTTCAACACTTTTGTAATCATACCCTTTTGATCCTTTTGAGTGTCCTTGTTCTTGCTTGACTCTGGAAGTTTTGGAAACTCTGTTCTACACCACTTGGCCTTATGCCCAAGATTATTGCACTTGTAACACCTAATGTTGTAGTTCTTGGAAGGTGTAAGTGTCTTGAAGTTCCTCTTGGTGAAGCCATAATCATTTCTATCATGAACCCTGTAGTGGATCACTTTATGACCAAAGTGATTACAAGAGTAGCAATACCCTTGAAAGAAATATCCATATTTGAATGAGTTGAAGTTCCTCTTAGTGAAACCATACTCCTTTCCATGAACCCTACAATGCATAGCTTTGTGACCAAAATGATTACATGAAAAACAATACCCTTTGAAGAAATCTTGTTTTGAAACCTCTGGTCTCTTAGTCCTTTCTTTGCCTTCTCTGTGATGATCCATGTTTCTTGTTTGTGCATTGTTTCCTTTCTTAGTGAAGCTTCTATTCTTCAACTTATCCACATAAGTCTTAGTTTCTTCTTCACTCTCTTCCTCTAAAACTTCCTCTTCTTTTGAGCTTGAGCTTGACCCTTCTTCTTGTTTCCCTTGTCCTTCTTCAAAACCAAGTCCTGTTTTGATAGATGAAGATCTTTGTGCATTGATAATTTTATCCAAAGTTTTTGAACTTTTCCCAAACCTGTGTAGCTTGTCCTTAGAATCTTTCACTTCCATCCTTAGAGAAACCACCTCATGTTCTAATATTTCACATTCTAACTCTTTTACCTCTAACTTTTCAACCATGACCTCTTTAAATCTCCTTGCCTTAGCTTTTGAGTTTGTGAGGTCTTGTAGAAGCTTTTCTTTTTCTTCCTCATGTTCTTGAACTTGAGCCTTTAGTCTTGAATTCTGCTTTCTAACTCTTTTCAACTCTCTAAGAGCAACAATAAGTTCTTCTTCTAGATCAATTGTGCCTTCTTCTTCATTTTTTGAATCTTTCTCTTCTTCTTGGTCTTCAAGAGCATCTTCATACCCTTCTACTTTATCTTCAATAGGAGCATTTTCTTCTTCTTCTATTGCCAAAAATAGAATCTCTTCTTCTTCACTATCTGAGAGTCTTTCATCACTATCACTTGAAGCATTGCTTGCCTTGTTAACATAGAAACTCTTCTTGTGCCTTTGAAAGAACTTCTTTTCATGCTTGCCTTGACCATACCTATTTTTCTTTTCATGCCTAAATTTTCCTTCTTCCTTTTTCTTATAATCCTATTTCTCTTCACTACTACTGCTTCTGGCTTATGGACAATTAGATGCATAGTGACCAAAATTACCACAATTAAAATATTTCATAGTCTTCATACCTTTGTGTTTTCTTGAATCCTTCTTATTCCTTCTCACATAGTTAGCTTCTTCATTACTGCTTGACTCACCACTTGATTCTGGTTTCTTATCTTTTGTCTTCTTTGAAGCTTTGAAAGCTACCTCTTTCTTGGAATTGGGATCCTTTTCTATTATCATCTCATAAGCTATGAGAATTCCATGTAACTCATCCATAGTCAACTTATCAATATCTCTCATCTCTTCTATAGCTAAAACCTTTGCATCATACCTTATAGGGAGTGATCTTAATACTTTCTGAGCAACATTGGAGTCTTCAATTTTGAATCCAAGTCCATGCATGGTATTAACAACCTCATCCACATGAAGTAAGTATTTAGAAATATCTTCCTCATCTTCCATATTCAAATCTTCAAACCTTTTCTTGTGGTTTTGTAGTTTTGCCAACTTGACCTTGTTATCTCCTTCATATGTTTGCTTCAATTTATCCCATATCTCTTTTGCTGATTTGCATTGCATAACTTTCACAAATTTTGATTCACGTAATCCACTTAAGATTCCATTCATAGCCT
This sequence comes from Wollemia nobilis, assembly GCA_028583015.1. Classification (NCBI taxonomy): domain Eukaryota; kingdom Viridiplantae; phylum Streptophyta; class Pinopsida; order Araucariales; family Araucariaceae; genus Wollemia; species Wollemia nobilis. The sequence goes on along the minus strand of JAQPPZ010001424.1, from coordinate 4,516,588 downwards.
TGGTATTATTCACATGTAACTGCTTACCATCCTTATCTGTGGGAGGAGTAGTTGTAGGTGTGAACCCATCCTCAACAGATTGCCATATTTCATATCCTTGTGCCATCAAGTAAGTCTTCATCCTTATACTCCAGAAAGCATAATTGTTCCCATCGAACAATGGAGCCTTATTTGATGAAGATCCATTCTGAGATGCCATTTGTGTTCCTGTAATATCTTCCTTCAAGTTGTTAGACTTTTTTGAAGGAACCTACTCTGATACCAATTGAAGAACACAAGCTTATACTGAGAGGGGGGTGAACAGTATAATATCAACTTTTACTTTTCTTTCCCAAATAATATTATCCAATGTTATCAATTGCAATATCAATAGCAGTAATCAAAACAATGCATAAATCATCACACACATGAGAGACACAAATTTAACGTGGTTCACCCAATGTGGGTTACATCCATGGAGAAAATATTTCTTCTAAATTTTCTCAAAAAATATCTTGGGAATAAATTCCCTATTACAATGTTTATGGACCTCTATCCAAAGGAGATCTCAATCCCCAATACTCTAGTTTATGGATCTCTCTCCATAAGAGAACTCTATCCCCTTTGCTCTAGTTTGTGGATCTCTCTCCATAGGAGAACTCTATCCCCTCTTCTCTAGTTTGTGGATCTCTCTCCATAGGAGAACTCTATCCCCTCTACTCTAGTTTGTGGATCTCTCTCCATAGGAGAACTCTATCCCCTCTACTCTAGTTTGTGGATCTCTCTCCATAGGAGAAATTTATCCTTTCTTTGGTTTGTGGATCTCTATCCATAGGAGAACTCTATCCCCTTTGCTAATTTGTGGATCTCTATCCACTAGAGAACTTTATCCCCTCTCTAGTTTGTGGATCTCTATCTATAGGAGACTCCTATCCTTTTTTCTCCGATCATCTCTCAAATATCTATCCAATCTACCTCAAGCCTTCACATAAGGCTTGCTCAAATCAGCAACCAAACCTGTTCTCAATTTTATCTTAAATCTAACTCAAGTCTTAAAAAAGGCTGCTCAAACTATACCAAACTCTACTCTCAATGTTATCTCAAATCTGCACCAACCCTTGTTACAAGGCTAGCACAAATCTTGTCTGACTCTACCTCAAATATATCTCAAATATGTTCAAGTCTTACAGACTTGCTCAAATCTACCTCAATGCTTCAGTCTTCTCAACTTTCTCAAATTTACTCAATTGCTTCAAGTCTTCTCACAAGACTTGCTCAAATCTACCTCAATGTTACTTCAAGTCTTCTCATAAGACTTGCTCAAATTTTTTCCTCAATGTTGCTTCAAGTCTTCTCACAAGACTTGCTCAAATCTACCTCAATGCTGCTTCAAGTCTTCTCACAAGACTTGCTCAAATCTATCTTAATGTTGCTTCAAGTCTTCTCATAAGACTTTGCTCCAAGTTTCAAATCTACCTCAATGTTGCTCATTGAACCTGCTCAAATATTTCCAAATCTTGCATACAAACAATGCTTATATCTCTTTCAGAAATGCTTTCTTCAACTAGGCAATTCAAACATATTCTACCTAGAATTCGTTTAACCTCTGGAACATATAGAGAATGATATGCACTATCAAATACCCAATATGTTCTTCACATTCACAAATCTTGCATTCATCTAATCCAATCTCTACCTCTTGCAAAATCCCTTTCAAATCAAATCAAACTAGTGTATAACTTTGCTTCACAAAACTGGTCTATCTTTCTTGCAAATTTACTCTCAATGATCAACCAAAATAATGCACAACTGCTTCACAAATTCTTCCAAGAAGAATGCACAATTTGTTCTCAAAACCCTAACTCAAGTGTTTCCAAATTCACTAGTCAATGATGCACAATTTGTTTTCAAAACATAGCTCAAATATTTCCAACAATACACACTAATCAACCCTTTTATCTCCACCTTATAATTCTGAAATATTTTCTCAACCAACTACTCTAGAGAAGTAATAATGTCAACATACCTCTCAATTTGCTTTGATGAAAAATACCCTCAAAACCTGTTCCAAAATAATTTCCTTTTTGCCACTTTAAGAAGTTAGCCAATCTTCTTTTCAAATCAAACACAATAACCTTTCCTCAAAAGTTTACATAGAATTATCCTCTTTTTATTTTCTCAAAACAAGGCTTTTAATTGAAGAATAAAAACCTTTTAATTTTCCTTCACCATGCAAAAATTACACACAATAATTTTACCATAAGACACCTTATAACTCCTACTTTAAAACACACACAATCAACTCATACAATGAAAGAATCCTTATCACACCTTATTTCTCCTTCTAAACATATTTTAAATTATAATATCAAAAACCCTTTTCATACCTTATTTCTCCTTCTAAATAGATTTAAATTATAACACCAAAAGACCCTTTACACAACTTATTTCTCCTATATCAAATGTGCAAATATTAAATACCAACTTAACCTTATAACTCCACAAAAATCAAAATGCAAATTAAAAATTTAAATACCTCCTTTTATTCTGCCCTCAACGCGACTCGAACCTCTCACCTCGTGAGAGCAATGTACCCAACCAAGGGGCCACGACCGACTGCACTAATGCAACTCGTGAGAGCTCTAAGGCACCAATCACCATTTTATCCTCTTCTACCGTGTGCTTTACCCAAACCAAAATAAAATAGTCTACGATGGGTTTCAAACCCGAAACCTCCTCCTCACAATACCTTCATGTCGGCTCAGCCACCAGCTGGTCTAGCTAGCTAGATGGGTTTAAAATGCGTACTCACTTGAATATGAAACCTCCACTTTCACCTCAAAGGACTGCGCTTCCTCTTCTTTCTTCTTCTCTGCCGAATGCACCGAATGTCGAGCGAATTATTCATGATTTTTCCACACCTTGCAAATGACCTTAGGCACTAATATTTATATGTTTTATTTGGTCTTCATCCAACGTCGATGCCACCTTTGTTTTTTCACCCATATGACGTCGACCATTTTATTCAAAAATAATTTGAATTTATCTTCAATTTCTTGGCGCTCAAATATAATTTAAAAACTTTATATTATAATAAAAATATTATAATATTGCTCCTTTTGAACCTTGCCTTTATAATTAATATTATTGCCTTCAATAATATTAATAATATTAATTCTTTTGAGCCTTGCCTTCACATTTAATATTATTTCCATCAATAATATTAATTCTTTTGAACCTTGCCTTTATATCCTTTTAAACCTTACCTTCATATTCTTTTAAACCTTACCTTCATTTTAGACCATTGTTCCAAAGCGCTTTTAAACCTTTTTTCCTTCATTATAATATTCAAAATGTAGATATTATAATGCTTTTCTTCAACCAATATTATAATAATAAATATTATAATATTATCAATGACAACCACTGACATCTTCTCTTTTGACATCAATCATTTGACATCAATGACAACACACTATACTCAAAATTTCCAACAATAGGCACAATAGGCACAACAAGTACAAGGAAGAAGCAACCAAAGGAAATGCCAATGGAAGGGCCAAAAATATCGAGCATTCTCCATCATCGAAAGGGCATTTTCTCCAACATTGAACCTATAGTTAAAATAAGCTTTACATAAATTATAGCAAGCCTCTTAAAGGCTACTTACGTAAGCTAAAGGAGCCAAAGGAACTCTATCACACATATTTACATAAATCACAAGCAAGGCAGTAAAGTTATTTATATAAAATAAAATATAGAGCATAGTACAGTATTCAAAAGCTTCAAGCTTCACCTCTATCATTGTGAATAGGGAGCACAACGTAGGGATAAGTGCACAGTAGCAAGTAGGATGTTACGTTGAGAGTAGCATCAATAAAGGATAGCAAAAGAGCTACCATATCTTCATCCCAAGCTCCAAGATGGTTCATAGAACACCTTGTTGGAACCGATTCTTGCATCCATAGGATTTTGATTATCACACTACAAGAATCCATTTGAAACCAACGAGCTATTACAGGCTCTGGTTGACCTGCCTCATGTTCTGCTAAAAATAAATATTGCTAAAGAAGATTGCAGAACGGGTAAGGAAACCCCAGCGGTAATTCTTTGATTAAACTCTAATTACACACTCCATATTTATATTATATTGTATGTATTAAAATGACCAAGCATGAAAACAACCATTGTTATGCCTTATGTAGACCGGTGCCTAGATTCATTGGGTTGTTATAGCAATTTAACAATAATACTATCATGAACAGAAATAAGGGGAAGAGAAAAATTGGCGTTCTTAATCTTATTCGAATATCGTAATAAAACCAAGAGTTAACCAATGAGAGAAACATATATAATGCATTCAAATAATGTAACCCATTATACAGTGACACACAATACCAAGACAAAGAAATGATAGGAATAAAACTTAGAATTGTATTGATTTATGAAATATTACATGCAGAGTGGGTAGGATGCCTTTAAACTCTATTTTTCTCAATAGAATACATCAATACAATGAAGAAGACTCTGTTCAAATGATGTAATAGGTCTCTCCTACTCTCCTTATTTCAATCTAATAACAGAAGAGTCTCTAAATCCTAGGCTCAATAAGACTAGAAATATTCTCAGCTTCTTGAATGCTTTCCTATCATACGATCCTACATAGCAAGGGGAGGAAGAAAGAATGAATAAAATAAAATAGACACAAAAAGGAAATACAACAGCACAACTACCGAGCACTCAAGTATACCTCTTAGCAAAAATGCTATTCTCTAATTGCTTGATGCAAAATTTGTACCTGTCTGCTTCCTTTTATAGCTACTGGTTCTTGATTCTATTATTTATGGCACAATCCCAACCCCACACTTGTCACCCTTTGGTTTGATCCTTCAGATATAGTACAGTTGTGCTCCACTACTTCCTTTTGTTCGTATTGTATACTTTGCCAGGATTTTTTTAGTTTGACTATTTCTATTAACCAGTTATCTCAGTTGTTGATAAGTGTTCTCCTTTTGTATCTTCCTCATCCTTTGGTTGACTTACCGCTTTTGAACTCTACCCTATTTTAGTGCTTTTTATTTCTTCTTCAAGAGGTGTGTTTATCTTCAGTTGTAGACCCCATACTACGGTTACTTTTATTTTTTTATTTTGTTGAAGTTCTCTGATTTGTTTTCCAATGAGCCTCCATGCATCAGTATGAAAGGTTATAACAAACCTTACTATGTTCATTTCCTGTAGGATCCTATTTTTCTGTGTTGTATCTTAAGAGATATTTCTCTACTGATTTTGGAGAGGCAAACTGTATAATCTATCTCTTTCTTGACTAGGGGAGGTTGTACTTGTGTAGATTTTTCCTGAGACAAATGTTCTTACAGGATTTTTGATCAAGTCTTGCATTTTTACCTTTTCCTTATCACTGTACAATATGTGGAAAAAACTTCTTTCCTCGGCTATTGTCTGAATTTGTAGTATTTCTATCACTGAGCTTTCAATTGTACTTTGGTATCAATGTCATTGCTGACTATGTTTGTGATGATAAAAATAATTCATCTTATGATGTGCATGTCATTGGATTTACTTTTGATGAAGCACTTCCATTAGATCATTCAAACCTTAGACAATATGCTTAAAATAAACACTCTTATTTTCCTTGCAGTTTTGAACATGTGCATTCGTAGATTTTCTTTGAGGTGAATGTTTCCTCTAGATCATGTGAATCCTGCATGGGGGTTAGTTCAAAGTATACTGCACATATATGAAATTTAATATTCAAACTTTAGGCTCAGTTCTTTCATTTAAATCTTTCGTAATTTAGGCCCTCGATGAAAGTCAAATTAAAACAATCATTAATTCAATAACTCCTATTGAAAACTTAGGCAAATTAAAACTCTTAATTAGATGTGTAAAAAATTATTTATTCCTTAAAGGCTATTTCCATTATCTCCATGGATAACATATCAGAAGCAATTTGATCTTCGAATAAACTTTTAAATCTTTTAATTTTTATTAAACCTATCCCAGACCATATAAGGCTTATACCATTAAAAACTGATCACCTTTTTGGGCACTTGTCATTAGATCTATTCATGGAGGTGTGCACCTACAAAGATTCATCAATCATTAGATCTGGGTTGCTCCAAGCACTATCATTGATATTTGAGGACCTGCATGGTCGTTAGTCCAAAGATATAAACATGTGCCAACTTAACCTGATTAACCTTGAAAACCATGGGGGTTAGCAATAATCTGACTAACAGTACTTAGGCTTAAAACTTTTATCATTCACCTCGTGCTCATTATTAATTAATGCATTAATCCCACATAATCGGTAATTGAAAAATTTAATAAACTTTAATTAAACCAAAGGCACTTATGATCTAATTACCCCTTCATACGCTCATCGTTAGATCAAACAATGGTTGTGCATGCCCGTTTAATCTTTTAGATATGCACAAAAGTTAATCGAGAAGAAAGGGGGTCATTAACAATGTATTAGATCCTCCTTAATCCTTATTATGCAATGATTTTAGCTTTTAATAAAATAGTTTAATTAATCATCCGATAAAAATATCGTAAATATAACCTTCAGATGTCTTGGAAAAATGTTGTCATCGGATCAGGGTGGGATCGAGTGCTACCATTAGATCTGATGGAGATGCAATACAATTATCCTCTACTTGGATGGAAGTTTTACCAGTTGGTCAATCTGATATGAGCGCTGTCATCGGATCAACTAAGGTTCGAGCACAGTCATTGATATCTTAAGACCTACACACATTTTAACCATGGGGTGCATACCTTTATCCGTTAATGACTTGAGACCTTGTGTTATAATTTTCCTTTAGGCCTTGGTAAACTTTTAAAGTAGTGATTAAGGAAGAGGGAGTGATTAACTATGTGCTTAGGACCCTTATTAATCATGCTTATCTGAAGTTAATGAATTTTTAATTAAAATTTATCCCCCGGGGGGGGGGGGGGGGGGGGGGGGGGGGTTGGTTCTTTTTTGTTTGTTGGGGGGGGGGGGTGCCGTTCTCTCTCCCCTCTTTTTGGGTTTTGTTTTTTTTGTTGTTCCCTCTCGCCCTCGTCTTTTTTCTTTTGTGGCCACCACCAAAAAAAAAAAAAATTAATTTAATCCTTGGACGCTTGAAACCTTCTGTTGTTAATGGTTGGCTAACCTGAGTGGCGCGCGGTCGTCAGATCTTATCAAGATTAAGCGCAATCACTCAAATTTGGGAAGATGCATGCTTTTTAATCATTGGTTTTTATAATGCGGATAATTTTAATCCCAAAATTAATCATTTGATTATTAATTTTAAAACTTGGATTATTTCTTAATAAATCTTTATGATTAACCTTGATTATCTCTAACGAACGCGCATCCATCGGATTAAGACAGGAATGAGTGCTACCCTTAGATTCTTTGATCTTTCCTGATTTATAATTGAAAAGGGCGCATGACTCTTATTTGAGTTGAATTAATTAAAATGCCTTAGACCTTAGGTTATACGACTTTGACCATGGCATTATTAATTAATTAATCTTTGGGTTACTTATAAGAGTGCATCCGTCCAGATCTAGGGGGATGAAGCGCATCCATCCAGATCGGAGGAGTTGCATGTTTTTTATTAATCAGATTTAAAAGTGTTTTAATCTTAACTTATCCTCGGATTTAGCTTTTATTCCAGCCAGTTTTAACTTTGAACTCGTACTTAATTTTTTTGATTGTTTAATTTTAAGCTCTGATTAACTTTTAATAATTCTTGTGCTTATCCTTGCTTAACTTTGGTGAAAGTGCCTCCGTCGGATCAAGATGGAGTGAGCGCTACCTTTGGATTTATCGAATTTACCCAAATTTTAATTAAATGAGTGCAAGACTTAGGCTTTAATTGATTTAAATTTGTAATTTGACCTTTATTGACTCTTTAATAATCTGACTCTTTGGAGAGCGTGCATCCGTAGGATTGGGCTCAGCTCAAGTGCGTCCGTCCGGTCAGGAGAGCAGCATGGGTTTAATCATGTTAATTACTTTTGACCTTAGGTTATAATCATTTAGATTTTTGACTTGTTTGACTTAACCTTCGGGCTTCTTCCTAAAAATGCATCCGTTGGATTGGGTTTTGATGACATGCTACCCTTAGATTAATTTTAAAATGCTCATTTTATAACCTGATGGGGCGCATACCCTCAAGATATTTAATAAAAACCCTAATGCTAACTTTATTTTTTTGGACTTTAGACCAAGGTATTTGATTTATTTTACTTTGTTACTTTGAATACCTTAAGACTTTATCATTTGATTTAGGCCCAAGGGGAACTTTATTTTAGGGAGATCGGAGCTAGGCTTTTTAAAATCTGATTAATAAAATGTTGCCATATCCCTTATTTGAGCATTATTGAAAAGGGGCACACACTTATTAACAACCAAGGTTAGACTTCATCATACAGACCCATGAAAATTTAAGTTACTCACACCAACTGAAGAGGTGACCAACATCATTAACATTTTGATTGAAACCAAAAATTTAAATTTGGGGGTTTCAAAGTTGAGTCAAATTTGGCTCCAACACACCTACAAAAGAAGATAAATTGCTTGCTCTCCTATAAATTGATGCAAGATAAGGAGAAACATATGGAAGGAGTTATAATCTCCTTATTGGAGGTGTTACATAGGAAAATCCATGCAAAAGGGTTGAGTGCCACTTGGCACATTATTCCCTCATGGCTATCATTTCTCTAATGCTCAATAAAATAACATTGAGAGAGCTCAAGTAAAAAGGATACGTAACGGTTAGTGGATCAATGTTACAAGAAGAGGAGGTAGTGTTCCTAAGCAAATCAAATGTCACTTATTCGTTAAATACTGCCTAGCTGGTAGAGCAACATTACAAGAAGAGGAGGTAGTATTACTAAGCAAATCGAGTGTTATTTATCTGCAAAAGACTACCCATAAATGTAGCACAAATAAATGAAGATATAGCATTCATATCCAATGTCTAGAGAGTGTGAAAAGCAAGCGCATTATGGTCAATTCGTAGCATGGAAGAAGGAGAGAATAGGAGCATTAAAGACTCCATTGAAAGGTCCAATATTTATTCACGTCTAGTGTCAATGCAGAATCTCGATAGCCATAACAAGCATGGAAGAATGAGGACATAGGAGTATTAAAGACTTCATTGAAAGGACCAACGTCTACTCTCCAAGCGTCAATAAAGAATTCTAACAGCCATACCACACTTTTTTTCTTATCCTCATCAAATCAAGTGCCATAGAAAGGGTACGTAGAGTATTGTCATACTTCAGCCAAATCAATTCCATCCAAGTGTGAAGTTAAAAGGTCTAAGGTAAGGAAACTATCTCATTAATATTGCTTTCAAACATTGGAGTTATAATGTAATATTTTATGGATTAAATTTTAGGGTTGAGAAAGCAAAAACATAGGAGATGACTTACCTAAAAATTAGAATACTATTTGCAAATTAACCTAGGAGATATAAGGCCTTCTACTTAGGTTGAATCATTTAAATATTTTTCAAATATTATTATCTTTTCTAATTTTCCAAAGTTGGGAGTCATAAGGTCTACTACTACAAATTGATTTATTGGAAATTAGAAAATTTGAAATCAAATTCCAAAGGGTCATTATAAGAGGTTTATCAATATCATATAAAGGTTGGACATTATAATATTTACTTATCTCAAATCCTTTCAAATAGAGACAAAATATCCAACATTAAAAACCTCTTGATATCTAGAAAAAGTGCTTAGTTCAATAGAAGCAATAAGGACAATAGAAGTTGTTTTTAGCATTTTCATAACTTAGTTAAACCAAGATTTAACTATATCCTACAAGTATGGATTATTGGTATATATATTCAGGTGCAAGTAATCATATGACGAGAAACATACATTGGTTCAAATCTCTAAAGAAGATAATTGAAAATCCAATTGTTGTAGCAGATAGCAAAACATATGAAGTAAAAGGAATAGGAAATATTTCAGTGAATCTTAAATATGGAAAAGGTATAATAAAAAATGTATTGTATGTTCCTGGACTAACTACCAATCTTATTTTAGTTTCACAACTCATGGATCAAGATCTATCTATTGAATTCAAGGTTCTCACTAGAAGAAAACAATATCACATCTCTAGATAGGGAAGAATGATAGCATCAAAATCTTACAAAAATGGTCTATTTGTTCTAGACATTACCTTTCACTCAGCACTCTTAGTCAATGCTTCAAAATTATGGCACAAATGACTAGGACATACCAGTGAGACATCAATGAAGGAATTATCCATATATCAAATGGTAGAAGGACTACCCAATCTATCTCCAAAAATGACTATATGTCCAGAATGCCTAGCAGGAAAACAACATAGAATTCCTTTTGAACTTTGTTAGCACAGGGCTCAACATCCTCTAAAAATAATATATATATATATTTATGTGGACCAATGAAATTTGACAGTGTTGGAGGTCATAAATATTTTTAGTTGTTTGTTGATGATCACACTAGAAAAATGTGGGTATCCTTTATGAAGTACAAATTAGAAGCATTCAGTCACTTCAAATAGTTCAAGCTTCAAGTTGAAAAGGAATCAGGAAAGACCATAAAATTACTTCATTCAGATAGAGGAGGAGAATTTATTTCCAAATAATTTGATTCATTCCTTGAAGAAAATGGGATCAAGAGACAACTTACTACAACATACTCACCTCAGCAAAATGGAATTGTAGAAAGAAGAAATAGATCTATAATGGAAATGGTAAGATGTATGTTGAAAGAAGCACAACTTGGCCATGAATACTGGGTTAAAGCAGTACAAACAATAGTCTACATACAAAATAGACTACCAACAAGAGTGCTCAAGCATATTACACCAAAAGAAGCATGGTTAGGACAAAATCCCAATATAGAAAAATTAAAGATATTTGGATGCAAATCTTACATGCATGTTCCAAAGCAAAGGAGAACTAAACTAGATGACAAGACTATGATAGGGATATTTGTTGGCTATGACAATGAATCTATAGGGTACAAAATTTTAGATCCATCTACAAAGAAATTCTACATTAGTAGAGATGTTATCTTTGATGAGAAATCCAAGACCAACCCAGATGAATCTAGTGGTGACACAGAAGTTCTCATAGATCTATCAGAAGAAGATACAATGAGTATAGAGTCAAAATCAGAAATTCAAGGATAAAATATAGAAGCATCATCACCATTTCCTAGAAAATATCCAATATGGCTTAGAGATACTCTTAGATAATCGTATTTAGAAAAAATGTTAGATCTCGTCACTATAGGATCCCAAACTCATAGCATGACTAGAATAAATAGAGGAATGTTTAGCAACTTAGTAGAACCAACATCAATAGCCCAAGCACTAGAAAACTCACACTGGAAAGTGGCTATGGAATCTAAATATGCATCACTCAAAAAGAATAAGATATGGAATCTAGTAAACCTACCCCCAGGAAAGAAAATAGTAGGATGCAAGTGGGTTTACAAAATCAAATACAAAATAGATGGAACACTTGAAAAATACAAAGCTCATCTAGTAGCCAAAGGATATACTCAGATAGAGGGAATTGATTATGAAGAAACATTCACACCAACAACTCGAATGACCACTATTCATACAATCTATGCACTAGCAACACATCAGGGTTGGAAACTTCATCAGATGGATGTAAAAAGTGCCTTCCTTAATGGTGACTTAGAAGAAGTCTATATGACACAACTTGAAGGCTTTTTTATTCAAGGGCAGGAAAGTAAGGTATGCAAATTGAATAAATATCTTTATGGACTGAAACAAGCTCCAAGAGCATGGAATATAAAAATCAATGATCATCTATTACATCTTCAAAATAATTCCATCAGATCCTAGTCTATATACCAAGAAAATTGGAAATGATATCTTGATACTCATAGTATATGTCAATGATATAGTGATTACTGGAAGTTTAGATAAGGTAATAACTAACATAAAAAGGGATCTAAAAAAGTATTTTGAAATGATAGATCTAGGTCTAATGAACTACTACCTTGGTCTAGATATTTATCAAGGAAAAGATAGAATAGTCATCACTCAATCAAGGTATGCAAAATCTCTCCTTGAAAAATACAGAATGATAGAATGTAAGCCCAAAGATACACCAATGGAACAAGTATTTCAACTATCCAAAAATGATAAAACACCATTAGTTTTAGCAACAATGTATCATCAGTTAATCGAAAGTCTTCTATATCTAACAAATAGTCGACCAGACCTGGAATTTGTAGTAAATTATCTTTCTAGGTTCATGCAAGAACCAAGAGAAATTCATTGGAAAGCTATAAGAAGAATACTACAATATATCAAGAAAACTACAGACTATGGATTACCTTATTTGAAGGATGTGAAAGATTTCCACTTGCAGGGATACTAAAATTTATATTATTTCTTCTATCTCGGATCAGGACCCATATCTTGGCACAACAAGAAACAACATACAATGGCACAATCATCTACTGAAGTAGAATATAGAGTAGCAAGAGATACTACTTGTGAAACCCTATGGTTACAATACATACTATCTAACATGGGACTCAAATGAACTCCTACTATGATATTCTGTGATAATCAAGGAGTACTAAATCTAATCAAGAATCCAATCATACATGAAAGAATAAAACATATTGAATCTCAATGCCATTTCATCAAAGAACACTTTCAGAAAAAGCATGGCATCCTCAAGTATGTACCTACAAAAGATCATCTGGCAGACATATTTACAAAGGTGCTTGGAAAAATCAAGTTCCAAACATTTAGAGATCATCTATGTGATTCAAAATAATCTTATACTAAATAATGTAATACAGGGTGGTGTTAGAATTAGATTTTATTACATCATTTGGTTGATATTATGTAATGTGCCTAAGGTACATAACTAGGACATTAGATTACTTGAGGGGGAAGTTATCTAGTTACTTGGGGAAGAAGTAACATATGCACAGGTGTCATTGTGCATGTTGTAAGTATGCAAGGTGTCATCTTATACAGCTAAAAATATTGTTGGCCAAGGAATCCATGTTCCTATATAAAGGGCCACATAGTTCTATTTGTAAGTAAGCTGATTATTCCATTGAATACAAAGTTCCTTTGTTTTTACCTTTGTATCATGGTGTTATGGAGCACTAGAAAAGCCATCAGAGATAGAGGTTGAAATTCAAGGTGGGTCAAGTGAGGGATCCCCTCTAACACCTGTGGCATCCATAACCCCTATCGGTCCATCCTCAGGACTAGGCTTAGGATCATCTACTCTACCATCACTAGTGCCTGGATTCCCCCTTCATGAAATTAAAAATTTTGGGAATACTTGTTTTCTCGATAAGAACCACTACCTTTGCTCACCATATTCAGATGCTTGGTTAATTTCTTATCCTCTAACTACTAATAAAATATGACAATAATTGGATTGGGTTTGTTTGGCTTGTGAAGGTTCAAAAGTAGAAAAATACTTTTATGTAAGAAACAATTCTAGATCTTAGGTTTCTACTAGCAATTTAATTGAGGGAGAGGACATTAATAAAGAAGTGGATGAACTCCAAATTGCTTCAAGAGTTCTATTTTCCCATTTTTCCATACAAGAATAAATTGGTTTGGAATCTATCAAAATATTGTGGATACTTTGTTAAACTATGATATAATATTTTAGAGCAATCAAATTTTTCTACTCCTAAGTATTTCCCTTGGAAGTGTATTTGATCCCTTTATGGCCTCCCTAGGTCTCAACATTCCTTTGAGTAGTCTTCCAAATTAAAATTCTTATAAGTGACAATTTATAAGAAAAATGATATGATGGAAATTTTAGGTGTGTATTATATAAGGAGAAGCCAAAATCTTCATATCACCTACTTCTTCATTTTTCTTTTGCTCCCATCATTTGAGGAAGTGTTTTCAAAAATATGAGAATAAAATTTGCTCCATTAACATTATGATGCAGGAGCATCCAACGGTGTAAGAGTGATCTTGCATCACCTAAATTTGTATTTTTTTCATTTTTTTCTCAAGTTTATTTGTTTTTTTAGAGGTTGGATAAATAGACCCAACGCCGAGATAATCATCCCAATATCCTGAGCGGTTTGGGAGATATGTAATTTTTAAGGTCTCCGACCCTGTCAAAACTAATGAAAATCCTACTAGTAAAACTTGGAGGTCAATTTTGAAGGCCTTAGAGGCCTTTTTAAGGGCTGAAATATGGTGGTATTATGTTTGAACACAATATTTTTTTGCCAAACCCTTCGAGAGATTTCCGAAAACATGCACCAATAGTCATTTCGAGCAATGAGCGATGAGTTATGACCTCTAGAATTTTGCCCCCAAAATTCAAATTTCAAATAGATTGTTCTAGGTGGGAAAAGGGGAAACAAGGTATTTGGTGGGATTTTCAAATTTTTAAGTAGTTATTCTCTGTAATCTATGTTTTCATAATAGTAATTCAAGAAAGATTTGGCTCATTTTGGCATTTTTCCCTGGTTTTCTATGGATTGTATGTGTTTGTTTTAATGCAACTCTGCTTTACATTAGAAGACATGATATAAAATATTGCATAGATTACTTCAAATTTAAAGCATTAAGTAATCTAGAGGATTGATCTTCCCATTATTTATTGAAATTTATGGCTTGAAAGGAATAACAAAATTTTTAAAAATGAATCACAAAATCACACCCAAGTTTGAATTTATAGTATTGCCTCTTAAAAAAAAATTGTACACATGGTGTTCATCATGGGAAGTATCAATGGTGGAAAAGGTGTGTTAATATCTTGGTCACAAGATTTTTGGACCAGCACAATGTTGAACAAGATTATATAGATCAAAATTGTGTATATATACAATAAATGTGTAGGAGGATGGTTTGAATAATGAATTATCAACCATCTTTTCAAGTACAACTCTTGAATACCTAAATCTAACTATATTACATAATGTAATAAATTTCTAACATTCCCCTCTTATTATATCATACTTAAACAAGGGTAGTAATCAACAATTCAAAAATTTCAAAGTATCATAGACTAGTTCCCACTCATTAATCCATTTATATCATCATGAATAGGGATAAAATAAATTGTTGACCTCAGTAGGACTAACCACACTGGACTCAATCAAGAATAATAATAAACACAACTATCCAATATTTTATGTTATAAGTGGATAAGAACACATGTTATCCACCAATACATTTGTAAATAATGACACACTCATCTATTTACAAACCTTTGTGATTAAAAGCACAATCAACCAATCATAGGTATAACACTTTGCTTGTGAATAGGGATATATACAACCATTCATAAAATTATGTGCAAATAGTAACACACTCTAATATATATAAAATAAATGGTAATTGCTTCTCTTGAGTGAAAAATTATCTCTAGTAAACAATGAAGTCTAATTCAATCATTAAAATGGATCATAGTTGGGTCAACCATATGACCCTCTCATGTTGAACAAAGTCTTTTTGAATATGTGGTCTTCAAAAATCCTTGGCATATTGCTTCAATAGGATGGTTGCATTGTGCTCAAAAAATATGTTTTGATTAGTATAGATAAAAATTTATTCTTTAAGAAGATACATCAAACCTATATTTGTGTCAATTAGAATATTCAAGTGCCTCACTTCCATGTGAGTGCAACCAATACTTCACCAATGTATCTTATAAGAGGCTAAATATCCCTTCTTATGAAGAATAAGGAATATTAGATATTTTCTTCTTCCAAAAAGAGTCCTCAACCCTTCATGACACAACATGACTATATGACCACAGAGTGCATAAAAATTGTACTCATTTCCAAAAGGATATTTGTGTTGATAAATTGGCATCCACTATAAGATGTCAAAATTTTTTAGAAAAAAATACATGCTTAACTAGTCAACTTAAGCTAAAATATTTCTTTATCATCAATTTTAAATTAGAGAATTCAATTTTACATATAACATGTAACATATTCTCCATCTACTTAATCTTTCAATAGCCAATTGGAAACTGTTGTCTTCCTCAAAAATAAACATGTCATATCAAACATTGGTGCTCTAGTTTAAAAAGATCAATGCTCCAACTTGAATTCTTATGGAATATTTTACCAAATTTCTATTGTAATAAATAAATATGCCAATTGTCTTATCACCTACATTTAGTAACAATAAAAATTAAAATATTTTTTAAAGGCTTCAAATAACCTTCCCATGAAGCATGTGGGTTTTTTTAATATGTTGGCATATCTTTTCCATTTTTAAAATACATGTTATTTGCATGTAATAGATCATGCATAGCACTTTCCTCTTGGTAAATTGTAGGTAACATGTTCATTTTTAATCTATAACACAAGCCTTTAGCTGATAACATTTCACTAGTACTTAACTTTTATAATCCTATGTATTGATTAGATGGCAACTTTACCATAGATGAACCTCTTACATATTCATATGTCCTTGTCGTTAGATGGCCCAATCAATATATGGTAGGGTCAATGTTCACTTTAGAGGGCTCCTTTTTATATGGTAGTATTAAATTTTATCTCAAATGAAAATATCTTGTGATGGAACCTCGATATGAATCTTCCAAATAGCAAGTTATATGACAACATCAATGTCTTTAAAAAACTCTTCTCAAAATGATAAATTTTCTATAGATAGTACTTATAGCTCTAGATGGTAGCTCTTCTCTAGAATATAACATCAAGTGGTAGCTCTTCTTTAGATAACCCTATTTTATGATGGCATAATCTTTAGACACTAGCAATCATGTACAATAAATCTTGGGCCATTCCCATGCATTTCTAGAATGAACAAGGGTATAAAGAGACAAAGAGGATGATTTACAAAAATCTCTCCAATGCAATACTTTAAATGGAGTATTATTTGAATTAACTCCTTTAGATAGTTCAATTACCTTAGACCTTCCATTACTTCCATGCAATCTATAATAAAATTGAACTTCAAATTATCCCACTAAAATAAAAACATGAAATAAAAGATTTGTGTTTCCTCCTCCATGCATTTTTTGCAAGATAAAAATCAATGTTGATTTTGATGATACTACTTTCATATTATTTTGCATTATTTCCTTAACGGTAGTAAGAAAAAATTATACTCCTCATAGTGTTACCTCTAGTTGATGTCCAAATTCTCATACAAAATCTTTATTCAATCTCATATAGTAGCACATCTCCGAAAAATCTTCCTCCAAGTAACACCTCATAAATTAATCTTATCTTCTGTATGCTCCAAGAATTATGAGATCTCTAATACCACATGTTGGACCAATAGGGTGTTGGACAAGATTATATTGATCAAAATTATGTATATATACAATGAAGGCATAGGTGATTGGTTTGAATAATAAACTATCAACCACCTTTTCAAGTATACCTCCTAAATACCTAGCTCTAACTATATTACATGATATAATATATTACTAATAAATATTTGGAGATGCATGAAGGGTAATCTACAATGATGGGGTGGTTATAAAGAATCGACATATATAGAATCATGGTAAAATGAAAATGTCCAAATTTTGGGTTCATCAAACTTAATTTTGATGTTGTTTCCAAATAAAACCCTAGAAAAGCTAGTATATATGGGTTTTGTACAATAATCAAGATAAAATTATTCTCACCCACTCAAAATGATATAAAACTTCAACAAATAATAATGCAAAGGCTATGGCACTTATTAAAAAGATCAATATAGCCATGGCAAAAGGATGGAGATATATTTGAATAGAGGGGGAACTTATAGATTATTATTAATGTTGTAAATATATATATATATATATATATATATATATATAGATTGTATCAACAATAACATTATTCTAGATATTCATCAATTATTGATGGAGGTAATATCTTGAAAAATGTCAACATATCTATTTTGAAGAAAATGAGATGGTGTAGTAACTCTATTATCTTGGGATTCTTAGTACTTTGGTAGATTATAAAACTAAGAAATTGAATAATTATATCCTTAACCCATTTTTTTAAGGTGAAGTCTAAAGATATCATTTTCTCTAAGAGTGTGATTGGGTCAACTAGAGTGAATCATTAGTCTATACAAGAGGAAATCATTTCTACTAAAGGAGTGAATCACTCTATTTTTTGGAGTGAATTTCTCATCAATGGTCCAAGTAAGACAAGTGTGCATGAATATCAATAAAGATCTCATGGAAAATTCCCTTTCATCCTTTTTTGGTATTGTAACTTATTTAGAAGGATTTTGAGCTAGTTGGTGAAGTATTTGGAAGCATGTAACACTTGGAGGTGCATCATTTTTCTAAATACGCTCCTAAATTAGTAGAATTACTGGAAGTAGAAATTTATTACCCTAGGTAATTCTTAGGTGAATCTATTCTATAAATAGGATCCATTGGATCTATCGTAACAATATTTTAGCCTTGAAGAAATTAGAGTTGCACTTTGTGATACCTACATTATAATTATTCTAGTATAGAGAATAATAAAGAGATTGTGTAAGACTTTTATTTTCTAATTAGGGTACTACTCTTTTGGATGGTGCAATACATTATGATTGTGATACCAACCTTTCACCTTATTTCCATTGTTATTTTTTTTCATACATGTGGAAGTGCATTTTTGCTATTTTATTTCTTTATATTTTGATTGATCACACACTCTCATTGTTATAGCTATGGTTGCATATTATTTTCATGCAATTTACTTTAATCTATCACATCCTTATCTTCCAAGCATTTAATTTATACATTTAAATTTTATTTTTTGTAAGTAGATTAGATTAAATTAGATTAGTTTATTAAGGATAGTGGGGATCTAGTGTAAATCCATAGGTTGAAGGGGGAAAAAACTCTCTTCTTTCAAATTTGCGTATTGATTTACAATGCACATAAGATGTTGAACAATTCCCCAATAAACATATTTTTTGACATTTCTGGTCGAACAAAGGGCTTGATTTCCATGTTGATACAAGCCTAGCCCATTATTAAACCTAATTTTTGTATGTATTTTAAAATTCGTGTGTATGATTTTGTAAGTGTTTTATGAATAGGGACTCCATTTTGAACTTCATTAGATTTATAAATTTTCATAAAGCAACATTCAAATTCATCAAGTCTCTTGGATTGTGATGTCAAGTTATATTTTTCCACTAGTAAAAAGTAGTTTTCCAAAGTTTTGAGAAATTTTTTGAACTTTCAATCTAGATAGCAATTATCTCTCTTAGAAGTGATTCACTTGAAAAAAGAAAAAATTCTAAGTCTCCAAAGCAGATCACATGGTGTGATAGAGTAAATCATTGTCTAAAGAGATTCAATCATCTAGAATAAATTGAAAATTTCTAATTAATTAAATACTAGTTTGCTCAAAAATTAGAAGTGAAATTATCAAATATATTTGCTCCACATTTTTCTTGATTGTTTGAGAAGATATTTACTCCTCGATTTAAAATTTCCATTTATAACTGTAGCCATGGAATTTTGAGCCATTTCAAAATTCCTAACCCCTCTTAGCCCACGTAAAATCTACCCTTCATCCACCTACCCTTTTTTTTGCACCTTTGCAACCATTTTCTAACCTTTGTCCTCCCTTTTGGTTATTTTTAGCTAATTCGACAGTTACTGGAATAGTTCCAAAAATTGTAGAATTCACTAAAATAGCATGCCAATCTATGTTGGTGGATTATTTTTTGGATATCACCCTAAATTTGGTTTTGCTAGATATTTTGTGAATTCGATGCCTATTGAAACAGTTCCAATTGTTGCTAAATTCACCTAAAATGGAATTTCTCCTAAATTAACCCAGCTAACTTGATTCAACCCCTCTAACTTTGCAATTTCTACTTTACATCATATTTTAAAACCAGTATACTACTCCCTAAAAGGACTAATGGTGATTTGAGGATTTTAAGGTGTGTCACATTTATGTAACCAATACGAGATCAGGCGGATTTGATAGTGCTATCATCATTCAAGCGATATTAGGAGATCGGATCCAACATATAATCACTGCAAGCATTTCATTATTTTATTTTGAGCATATCACTTATCATTTTTGCACTTTTAGTTTTTTGTTTCCACAGGTTTGGAAAATTCGATAATGTCAAATTCGTATTCTATTTCCTAGTGAATTTGCTTGTTAGTGTGAAATTTGTGGAGACACAAGTTGGGGGTTAACTGATGCTTCCAAGTTCATCATCACACTTTGAACTTGACATATTGGTAATTTATATAGGCATTATACTCTGCATTTTGCACTATTTGAACATTTATCTTCAGTCATTTATTCATTTGTAATAAGATTTATGATTTATCAATTTTCATGCAAGGTTTGCTAAAGGAACCTAGGGGATCTGATTGCCATGCCATCAAGACTCATTTGATATTGGCCTAAGCAAATACCTAATTATTGACAACCATTTTTATTTCCCTGTGTTATTAGTTGTAGGTATCTTATGAATTTGACAACCGAATTCATGACAGAGGTTAGTTGTTGAATTCATTTATTGACGTTGAATTCATTTTCTACTTTTTGTCAATTTTTTTTTTTGCTACCAAATTTACCTACATCAGCCATCTGACTCATATATGTACACCCATATAATTTATTTTAAGTTCTGCATTTTGTTTTTATTTTTGCATTAAACTATCAAAATATCAAAAGATTAAAAAAAAAAAAAAAAAGATAACGAATTGCATTAGCCTAGAAGTATTACACTTTGTGTGTTTTTTCAAGAAATATAAATTACATATAGCATAGACTTTAGTTGTATTATGTCCTAAACTTAGGCATGTGTTATTAAAAGAACTCATCAGACATTATACCTTGTCTAGACATGGAAACAGTCTTTAAATTTTTCCTGGTGAACCCACCATATTTTATTGACAATCACCAAAGGATGCATGACACCAGGTACCCCTTGTATCAAGGTATAGACCTTTGATTTCCTATCCATCTTCTAGGCACGGATCCATTAGCCTAAGGGAAATGGGTGCAAAATTTTTTATCTGCATTTTGTGGTAAACCCAACATAAAACGCCATCCTTTTTTATTTTGTTTTTCTTTTCAAAAAAACTAAACAAGACCATTAATTTTTTTTCTTAGATTAGTTAAATATAATAAAAAAAATTTAAAATTTTCTCGATTCACATTTTTGTTTTTATACCATTCTCTAAAAAGAACAATATCTAATGTATTATTTCCTAGTCTCAGTTGGTCTAGACATAATTAGAATACACAGTGAAAGGGTTTATCCATACCCACAAACCTTTGGAAAGGGATTATCCTTTTGACTGTGCTCAAAAAACTAAAAAAAATTAATCAAGATTAAAATTTAACCAGTCCAACAATCGTCATAGTTGTGGAATAGAGCACATGTTTCTTTTTGAATAGGTGTATCACTGACCATAGTGAACTAGGTGAGGACTGGTAGGACCTGGGCTTAATCATGACTTGGATTTCATTATCAAACATCTATATGTAAGCATTCAGGTGAAGGCCTTAATTCAAGATAAGTCAACTACGCTTCCAATGTTTTTCCAATTTGTGATTTGTGATTAATAGAGTGAAGAGATTCTTCTTGTGTGACATATTTTTTTTATATAAATAAAAAAATAGCTATAGTTAAATGGTGGATATTTGCATTAGATAATTTGTATTCATAGACCTTAGGAAAACATTCATACAACAAGAAGTCGATCTTCATTTTAGGCAAGACAAAGAATAGTGGGATCATTTGTGGGATAACCTTTATCTCATTAGGCAAAGGTCTAAAGAGTTAAAAAAAATCAAGAGAATCAATATAGCTAAAGCTCTAGGTGCAAATTACCATTCACCTTACTTTGATATCAAGAGAAGTTGTGAATGTTGGTTAGCGGATAAAAGAGCAAGTATCGATTCAATAATATATCCTTGGGAATGCTACTTTGAGGATTCCCTAATTGTTCATAGGTTCTTGGTAGACCTAGAAATTAAATAGGTGACCTTATAACATAATACGAGATACAAAAAAGCACCTAGATTTGTACTCTTCAAGAAATTCTACAATGATTTACAATTTTAAAGCCCTACAACTATTCAAGGAAAACAATTTATCGTCCATTTAATTCATATTTTAAGATGATATTGTACATTTGAAGAGGAGCATTATATGAGTCCAAAATAATTGGAATCAATTAACAATATTCATAAGCTCTATAAAAAATATTGAGATTTACACTTAAGATTGGTGAAAAAACTTTGTGACCAACTTAGTGAGAAGTCTCAATTAGGAAAAACAACAAAAATAAAAAAAGGACAATAAATATATAATATAAATAAGTTTTCTTATATCTAAAACTAAAAAAAATAACATATATATAAATATATAACCATGACTATAACTTTGATAAATGGTAAGGAAATCAAAGGTCCCTCAAAAGACCAACTTGATAGTGAAAATCCTAATGTGGAAAGTGTTGAAACAGAAGAAGAAAACAAGGAACAAATTGAACAAGTTGGACAAATGGAACAAAGTAAACAACTTGAATAGGATGGACAATATCACTTTGAACCTCAGAAAGGTCCCAAGGGAGAATTTTATTTTCAAACTATGGATTTTTTTAGGGTTTTGTAAGCAGTAATCATACCCCTATTACTCATGCCTTCGTAGAAGAATATCATCATGCAAGGGGTGAGACTTCAGTTGAAACATATTTAAAAGAGGCTTTTGGACTACATCCCTCTTCATCTCAAATTCCCCCTAAAATATTTGTAGGAGCCACTTCGAATAGCTCTACTCCAGCTCATCACTTCACCCATGGTAATGTTTATCTTGGTACTACTCAAATTACTCAA
The DNA here is from genome assembly GCA_028583015.1 of Wollemia nobilis. Lineage (NCBI taxonomy): Eukaryota > Viridiplantae > Streptophyta > Pinopsida > Araucariales > Araucariaceae > Wollemia > Wollemia nobilis. The sequence continues at coordinate 4,493,746 of JAQPPZ010001424.1, read as the reverse complement.
TCTCAAGATATATTTACTCACATATCAAGGCTCATGAAGCACTACAACAAAAACTTGTTTATGCTACTTCGACTACTATTAATTTCAAATAAATACCACATGTTTCCTCAACTAATAATGGTTTTTTCTCATCACTATCATAATCTACGTACCCATCAATTTCATAACCCATATTCGTAAGTTTCCACCATAATTTCTTCTCAACCAATTCATTCACAAACTACTTCTTCTCAACCACTTCCTCCACCAACCTCCAATCCATATTCTTATATATCGACATCTCATTCACAACCTCCTCAATCAGCTTCTCAACTAAATTCATATCCATATTCTTACCCACTCCCAAATTCTTCCATTAATATTACATATCCATATTCATTTCCCCATGCTTCTTTTTCTAATCCCATGCACAATAGTATTACTATACCAAATATGAATTCTCATCAAACTACACAATCTAACTACTATCCTCCTCATGGAAATATAGTAGCACCAAGTGTTCACAATGCACAATCACACCATTTGGAAAATATAGTAAAACAATTGGCATCACGATTGGATCATATAGACCCATATCATCCAACATACAGTTACAAAGAAATGTGTAACCAACCTTTAGACCCTCTAATTGCCACCAAGCCATACCCCAAATATTTTCCAATGCTAGTCCTACCCATCTACAAAGGGACTAAATATCCTATTGAACATCTTAGGATGTTTTGTACAACATGTCATGACATTGCATATGATGACATGTTGTTATTGAAAATGTTTCCTAAGAGCCTTGGGGGCATGGCCTTAGAGTGGTACTATCAATTACCAACACATTCTTTGAGGAACTTTGAAGAAACAACTGAGTTTTTTGTACATCATTTTGGGGCATACATTGAAATACATGTAACATTTAAGGATTTGTGTAACCTCAAACAAGGTAAATATGAGAGCTTCATTGAATTTTTAGCGAGATGGAGGAAAATTATAGGAAAATTACATTTTTACTTACCATCTAGGGAGATGTTAGACATTTTTATTTGAAAACTTGCAAGAAAAAATCTCATATGAATTGGAAACTACCACTCTAACTTCATTTGATCAATCCATTGACTTGGCAAGGAGAGTAGAGGAATCCCTCATTAGAAGAGGTTAATTGAAAAGAAAAGATAAGACTTCTAAAAACCAATACAAAAATAAGCATGTGGTGGGATATAGGATCATAGACAATAGGCCCCTACAAATTTCAATGCTGCTAATGTTGTAAAGAAATGTGTATTGAAAGCACCACAAAAACCCCCGCCACATAATTTCATAAAATTAAATAATCCATGGACAATGGTCTTGCCATAATTTTTGGAAAGAGGTTTGATAGAATTGTCAAAAATTTGACAACCAGACACCACTCATGCTTGGAATAGACTGGATCAACATTACGATTTTCATCAAGTTGATGATCATCCAACAAATACTTGTAGGAGAATAAAACACCTAGTGCAAGATCTAATTGATAATGGTAAATTGGAGGTAGAAGGTTCTTCTCCAAACTCCACTATTCTTGTGAATACGCAAACTCCTACACAGCAAACACATAATGCAAATCAAAATTTGGACATTTTCCAAAATTCGTTACCCAACTATGGTAAATAAGTAGTAAATCAAATGGATTATAAAAATGTACCCCATCCAACATGCTACATAGGTATAATTAGTAACCTTCTAGCATCACAACCTTCATGAAGTTTATTCATTCCTACGCAGTCTTCTATTACAATCGAGATATGTCAAGAGAAATAGTCTCAACCCTTATCTCTTGATTATTTAAAAAGTAAATAAATTTTTGAGATCGATATTAGTTTCCTTCACTATAATAGTCTGGGGATGAATTAGAACCTATAATATCTATCATATATTTGTTAGTTCTTAAGGAACCCTTCCCGAGAGTGCTGAAAACTCACCCATATTCACGTTGCTCTCTCTAGAGTAAGCACCAAATCATAAACCTCACCCCATTCAAGTTAACCCATCCTCTTCGCTCATCACTATACAACCTTTTATTCAACCAAATAATACAGTGGGCATGATTGGAGTTATAACTAAACAACGGGCTCAAGCTCAAGCATCTCAATTCCAACCATCTTTAGCTCAATCAAATGACCCTGTTCAACCACATGTAGTCTTGAAGGTACATTATAAGCATAATAATACAAATAAACCACAATAAAAGATATATTTTTATATTAATGAATATCACTTCTAGAACTTCTGCAATACTCCCCCATTATTAGGGAAGAATTGATGAATACCTTAAGTCAGATTATGGTGCCTCAAGATATAGATCTAGATGTTTTAGTTAATTTTGTAGCCTCTTACAGAGTAGATTACATTGATTTCCATGATAAGGATATTCCTCCTAAAATTCTACACAAAGATAATTGATGAGCATCAGATATGCTCATATTTTTGTATGAGTACCAATGGTTTTTGCACGGCAATATAATATGAGTTGTATATTTTTATGAATCATTATGTATTTATTTAATGAAATTATGTGCATTATCTAATTTGTGTGTGAAGTGTGTTTTGTGTAGTTATTCACTTATTTTATCATCTTTTGCTCAGTCGAGGTCCTACATGGACCTGGCACGCTTCTACTTCATCGATCTAAGGCATATTAAATAAGGTGCCTTACTCAAGTAGGCACCTTACTCAAGTAGGCACCAAGTAGGCACCTTACTCAAGTAGGCACCAAGCAGGCACCTTACTCAAGTAGGCACCAAGAAGGTGCCTTACTCAACAATTATGTGCATTGACCAGATGGTTGCAGAAGGACCCCATTGACCATAGTTCCATGTCACATAGGCTATCTATGGGAAACCGTCGAACAAATGAGTTATCTCAGATGGAGTGGATGAACACGTAACCAATCAATGAAGCAGAACCCAAACAACGCAGAGATCATCCTATCACTAGGAAAAGATGAAAAGTTATTTATCGTGCACCTATTACAGTAACTAAACTATCCTAGTTTAGACTATAACTAGGTTACCTGTTGTAACAAAACTGTAATAGGAAGTCCTGTGTGTGTTATATAAACACATGGACTTCTCTGAAATAGGGGAGGCAATATTTTAGAGAACATTATCACATGTAACATTGCATTGCACTATCAATAAAATCTCGAGAGTTCCTTCATTAGTGTATTGTCTTCATGATTTATTGAGTGGGATCTGTTGGAGCCTAGGCCCACTCCAAGCTAGTATTCCTCCCCTACTTTTCTCAGTTATTTTCTTAGATTTAATTATGCATTATAGTGTGTTTATTTCCTAGATTAATTTACTTGCTTTAGTGTGGTGTGCCTTTTAATTATGCAAGTGTGTTTACCGCTTTCAGTGTGGTGTGTTTACTTTCACGTATTTTATTTATGCATAAGTTTTATTGGTGTGGATGAATCAATTGCTATTTTATAAACACCCCCAATGATAGTTTAGCAGACTCATCTCAGAAGTGGTAGTGTGAGTAGTCTTAACCATGGCACTTCAAAAGTCTATGAGCTCCCTGGTTTGACAATTTAAATGCGAGGGTTGTGACATATATAGGACAAAATTAACCAGTGTTTTACCCCCAATATTTTGGCATCATTTCTAGGGAAGCACCACTATTAGATTGATTACAGTACCCCTTAAAACCTTCTATCTAACTTTGTATGAGTCCATTGAGAAAAAGAGGACCCAATGATCATTTCATAAAATAGAGCCCATCAGAGAAATTTGAGTCAACCAAAAATTTTGAATTTGAATTAGATTCTCTCGAATCCCCACTAGTAGTCCACTAGAGTGAACATCCTCTCTTTGTGCAAAGCTCTTCCTCATCCCATCGACTAGGAAAAGAGTAGATCATTCTAAATCCTTTGTTTAAGAGAACCCCCTCCGAAGAAGAACTATTGTGGAAAGTCGTAGAGGATCAGACCATAACACCAACTGACTTAGAGGCTCTAGTACAAAAAGTCTAGAATGATCGAAAGGCCATAGAATCTGCATTAGAGACCACATTTCCTAAAAAAATGGTTGAAGAGACTTCATCTAGTTTTAGCTTCTCGATAGAGGAAGGAGTAGGGGAAACCAAAATGAAGAACATATCCCCTACCCATCTCCCCACCTTTAGGGGATACCCAACCGAAGACCCTGACCTATTTTTATTTAAATTTGATGTGTTGTGTAGGTCTGTCAACTATAAATTAGATGCTCAAAAGTTGAAACTCTTTCCATCGACATTGGATGACTCAACTCTACACTGGTTTATCAGGTTGGGGAACAAGCAGATCACCACATGGGAAGAAATGAGGAAACTCTTCCTAGAATAGTACCAAGACTTTGGTAGAGCATGAGACTCCAGAGAAGAGGTCCTAAGTATGACACAAAAGGAGGATGAATCTCTGGAGGAGTACTGGGAGAGGTTCAATTTCAACCTACAATGATCCCCTCATGCAAAGTTGGGTGATAAGTCCCTCAGAAGCATATTTTTGAGGGGACTCAACAACGAGTCATTGGAGGTGCTCAACATGATTTTTGGAGGGGACATCTACCAACACCCGATGGAAGACATCCAATAATTGTGTCAAAATTACTCATGAAGGAGAGGCAAGCCCACTCCCAGAACCATGAAGGTGACTACATCGATCACAAAAATAGAGATAGGCAACATGTTGGAAGATCTAAAAAGTGAAATGCTCTCATCTCTAGCACTACAGTTGGATACGCTCTTGTTGGAGAAGAAGAAATAAGAGAATGAAGTAGCATTGACCTATTTCTACCTAAAATGTAGAGGGAAGCATGCTAGGAATGCATGCCCGAAGAACAAAGTTAGAGTATGCATGATTTTCCAATAGAATCACAAAACTCGACTGTGCCCATAGCTACCCAATATCAAGGAAGATGCTGATGTAAGTGAAGCCTATTTTATGGGCAATCAAAGAAATTGGTAGCAACCCCCTATGGGGAATATGCTAATGGGGATGTCACCCTATGGAGGAGGACCGTATATACCATAGGGGCAGCTGAAACCACCTAATATGGGGTGGTGGGGACCACCACCTTGGATGAACATACCTCCAGGAGCTGTGTTTTCCAATCAACAACCATGGATGCTATATTAGCACTCTGGGCAATAGTGGAGGAGCCATGGTCCATGGAACTCCGCTCCATAAAACATGGTACAAGCTCCACCATAGCAAGGCATACCGACCCTTCCTATGATGAGACCTACACAGTTACCAGTACAGTCGATGGTGAACCCAAATAATAAGGTAAACCAGCCAGCATACCAAGTAGAGGGAGAGATGTATCCGATGTACAATATTAGTTGTAATCCCATTCAACTTAGGTTAGGTAGGTAGCTAGGAGTAGAAGCACCTCCCCTAGTAGAAGAGGAGGAAAATGTAGAGGAACCCCCTCTTATAGAAGAGGTGGAGGAAGAAAAAGTTTTTGAGAAGATAGAGGCCCCATTCCCTAAATGGTTGCAGGAATAGAGGAAGTCGACACAACCGGAGTTCGATATCCTTTCTAGCTTGAGGAATCTAATAGTTACTATTCCACTCTTCCAAGCTATCCAGGATATTTTGATATACACCAAGGTGATAAAGGAACTTTGTCTGAGGAAACCCAGATGGAAAGCGGCCCAGACCATCAACGTCGTCAAGAAGTTGGTCGACTTGATGATGGGGAATGCGTGCCATCCCAAGTACGCAGACCCAGGTAGTCCAATTTTGATTGTAAAAATAGGAGGGCATTTATTGACTAACACATTAGTCGATCTTGGTGCAGCCATCAATGTGATGCTGTAGGAGACCATGCAGAAGCTAAAACTCTCCAATCTGAAGCCCACCAAGATGGTGTTGCAACTGGCCGATAGGTCAATAGTAGCACCAGAAGGAATGCTCGAGGACATCATTGTGATAGTCGATGCATGGGAGTATCCGATGGACTTCTTGGTTCTATAGTCAAAATTAGGATTGGGTGGTTACCCACTCATCTTGGGGAGGTCATGGCTAGCAATAGTCGATGCATACATCAGCTATCATGATGGATTGATGACCATCTCAAATGGTCAGAACATCAAAATATTGATGATCTCTCCCCCTACATAGTCCATGGATACGTTGGGTGAACCCATGTGGGACAATCAGGAGGATGGGTCATTGTCCATGCTCCAACTAGTAATGGCATTGAAAGAGTTGGAGGAGGAAGCCGATGAAGATGGTGTCATTATGGGATTCCTCCAGGGAGAGTCCTCCCCTATAATTCTTGAATCACCCTTGGTCGATGCTCAGGATCATCATACTAGGAAAATCAAAATTGAACTTGGTAGAACATTGAACTTCAATAGTGAGTTGACACCCACACAACTGATAGAGCTAAAAGAACTCTTAACTAGGCATCAACAAGCATTTTCCTAGGATTACTTGGATATGAAAGGAATCAGCCCAAAAATCTGCACCCATCGAATCTACCTCGAAGAGCAGGTGACTCCAGTAAGACAACCGCAAAGGAGGATGAACCCCGCCATGAAGGAAATTGTCAAAGCTGAGTTACAGAAGCTCTTGTCAGTAGGGTTCATCTACCCAATCTCTGATAGTGAATGGGTATCACCACTTGTGGTGGTCCCCAAGAAAAATGGGAAATGGTGAATCTATGTTGATTACAGATCACTGAATAAGGTGACCAAGAAGGATCACTTCCCACTTCCCTTCATTGATTAGGTATTGGATACACTATCTAGAAGGAAATACTTCTCCTTTCTAGATGGATTCAATGGATACAACCAAATTTAGATCAGAGAGGAGGACCAAGATAAGACAATGTTTACCTATCCATGGGGAACGTTTGCCTATAGAGTGCTACCCTTTAGGTTATGCAATACACCAGCCACCTTTTAGAGGGTGGTGTTAAGCATATTCTTGGATATGATGGGGGAAGCAGTTGAAGTGTATATGGATGACTTCACCATTTATGGTGAAAACTTTGAAGAGGTGATGATGAACTTGGAATGAGTGCTCTAGAGATGTGAGGAGAACAACTTATCCCTCAGTAATGAAAAGTGCTTTATGATGATGCATGAGGGCATAGTGTTGGGACACCACCTCTCGATAGAGGGAATTAAAGTTGATAAAAATAAAATAGAAGTCATCAAGGACCTACCCAACCCAAAAATGTAGAGGGAAGTAAGAAGTTTTCTCGGCTCTACTGGGTACTATAGGTGATTTATCACCGACTTCAGTAAAATCACCAAACCATTGCACACCCTACTCTTGAAAGACATGGAATTTATCTGGATGGAAGACTATGAACAAGCCTTTCAAACACTGAAGGAGAAGCTGATTTCTACCCCAGTCCTATGGGGCCCAAATTGGGTAGTCCCATTTCATATTTATTGTGATGCATCCAATAATGCAATTGGAGCGGTCCTCGGGAAGAAATATGGTGAGGAATTCTATGCCATCTATTATGTTAGTAAGAACTTAGTAGGGGTTGAGCTCAACTACATAGTGATAGAAAAGGAATTCCTCGTAGTTGTGCATGCCATCAATAAATTCTACCACTATATCATTGGCTATAAGGTATTCATCCATATGGACCATGCAGCCATTCGGTACTTAATGAGTAAGCCAATGATCAGTGGTAGGATTATCATATGGCTCTTGCTACTGTAGGAGTTTGACATCATAATCATAGACAAGCCTAGGAAGGATAATGTAATCATAGACTTCCTATCTAGACTAATACTAATAGATCATGTAGTGGTGGAAGACCAGTTCTTGGATGAACACTTGTTTGTCATCAATGAATAGATATCGTGGTACATAGACATCACCAACTATCTGGCCATCGGTAGAACATCCCCTACTCTTTCATCATGAGAGAAGCATGTGGTAATAAAAAAGAGTACCTCTTTTTTGTGGGTTGATGGCCTCCTATTTAAAATAGGGCCTGATCAAATCGTAAGGAGGTGCATAGCAGAGCATGAGTTTGTGGAGATACTTAAATCCTATCATAGTGAGCCATGCAGAGGACACTTTGTAGGAAGGAGGACTATGTACAAAGTCCTACAGACTAGGTATTTTTGGCCCACTTTGTTCAAATATGTAGCCACATACGCCAGCAAGTGTGACGAGTGCTAGAGAATGGGTAGGCCGACCCATAGGGATGAAATACCCCTTCAACCTCACATGCACATAGAGCCCTTCGACAAATGGGGTATGGATTTCATGGGACCAATCAACCCACCTTCGATCGGGAAGAGATACATTCTAGTCTGCATAGACTACATCACTAAGTGGGTCGAGGTCCAAGCACTAAGGGACTCTAAGGAGGGAATGATGGTAGAATTCTTATTCGCCCATATTTTCATGAGGTTTGGGGTGCCTAGGGAAATTACAATGGACCAAGGACCCCAATTTACCTCCAAATTAATTGGGGAATTGATGAAGCAATACAAGGTCTGACATAACAAGACCACCCCCTACCATCCATAGGAAAATGGATAGGTGGAAGTAACCAATAGGGAGATAGAGAATATTCTAATGAAAACTATGCAACAACATCAGAAGGATTGGGCTACAAGGTTACCAGAGGCAGTGTGGGCATACAATACAATATGGAAATCAACCATCAACTTTACACCATTCGATTGGTATACAGGAAGGATGCGATGATGCCCATCAAATTCGAGATTAAAAAACTTAGAACGATGGTGGAATTGGACCTGAGCCTAGATGAAGCATAGAAGGAATGGATTCGATAGCTGAATCAGTTGGATGAATATCGAATGGATGCCCTACAGAGAATAGAAATCATCCAAAGGCAAAGGAAACAATGGCATGACCACCATATTAAGACAAAATAGTTCAAGGAAGGAGACTGGGTATTATTGTATGATTCCAAGTTCCAGGAATGGAAATGTAATATGATGTAGAGGTGGATGGGACCATACAAGGTGGTAGAGATAATAAAAAATGGTGTTGTGCATGTTAAAATAATTGATGGTAGCAACACCATTCTCACAGTTAATGGCCACCGGTTACGCCCATACCACACATCCAAGAATTTAATGGTGGAGCCCAGAATAGGCATGGGGGAAACCCCATCCAATTAAAATTACCAATTTCTCAGCAACATGGTGGACACAAAGGCATCCACCAAAAATTTAGTCTTAGTTTCTTATTTTTGTGTGTTGCAGGTATGGTGCCCGCATGCAAGCTGTAGGTATCCTAAGAGCTAGGGCCTAATAGGCACGGATTGCACCAGACCTACATATTTTCCTACTTTCTAGCTTATGGTGTGTTTTGTAGGGACAACACCCACATGCAAGCTACAAGTATCCTGAGAGCTAGGGCCTAACAGGCATGGACTACATTTAACTACATTTTCTTTTTTTCCATTTTCTTTTTGTAGGGGAATGGCCTGATTGTACGAAAAATAGGCATCTTGGATAACAAGGCCTAGACCGGCTCAACATCCATGAACCTACACATTTTAGAAGATAGTTTTGATCCAAGCATGGGCATGGGCACCAATTCCTCACAAAGGAAAAATTATACACCCTCGTGCTTGGATGAAGCAGATATCGACGTAGTATGAGAAGAATTTTAGAAGGCTTGATCAACCTCACATCAATGAACATGTCAGCTATTGCTAACTTTTCAATGGTGGGAGAACACTTTACCATAGAAGGTTAGAAGGGAGGTGCCTTACTTCAATTTCTTACTCCAAAAGAGAGGTGTCTTACTCTACCAAAATGGTGCCTTACTCTAAAATGGAGGTGCCTTACTCTGGTGCCTTACTCTAGAAGAGAGGCACCTTACTCTAAAAGGGAGGCACCTTACTCTACTAGAATAGTGCCTTACTCTAAAAGGGACGTGTCTTACTTTTTCATATTACTCCAAAGTAGGCATGTCAATCAATCGAGGTGTTTGACTATGGTTGAAAAGTCTAAAAAAAAATTAGGTGCCTTGATGTTACACAACAAGGGTGGAAAAAAAATGTGTGTGCATCCAAGTAGGCACCTTACTCTAGCGTCTTAATTCAACACCTTACTCTAGAGGTAGGCATCTTAATCTGGAAGTAGGCGCCTTACTCCGGAGGTGCTCGACATTCCTTCATTCAAAAAAAAAAAAAGGATGAGGTGCCTTGATGTTATGCATCAAGGGCCATATAAAAAAAAAGTGTATTCAAGTAGGCGCCTTACTCAAGTAGGCACCAAGCAGGTGCCTTACTCCAATAGGTGCCAAGCAGGTTCCTTATTCAAGTAGGCACCAAGTAGGCACCTTACTCTGGCACCTTACTTTGATGCCTTACTCTAGTGCCTTACTCAAGTAGGCACATTGATTGAATAAAAATCACATGTGCAACTTGGTAGTACGTGGAGTGGTCAAAGCCAACATCATCACCTCATGTGATGGAAATCTGAAGGCACCCAAAAATATTTTAAAATTATTGGGTAGGATTTTTGCACATCCCAAGGCCAACCGTCGAAGGAGATATGTATCCCAATCTGAACCAATAGGATCCACCACATTTTTAGCATGGGACCTCGAGTGAACTAGAATTGCAGTAACCAAGGTGATGTAATCAACACATGGGAAATACATTATCACCATTACCATGGATTACCAAATTGGCATACTCCATGAAGCATGAAATGACCAATCAGGTATGTGCATGATTTTTTAAATATATACATAATTTTTCATATGATATGCTTCTCTAAAAATAATGTCGATGCAAGAATTGAATTGGCCCCTCATGCCTAATACATCATGCCAAAAATCAATTTGGGTGGCGTACCCTATCAACCCCAATGTAGAAGCAATTTTTGGGGTTAGGCACCTAAATCTATAAGAAGGTGCCTTACTGTGAATAAGGCATCAAACCAGTTGAAATAAATAGAGAATTCACCATGGGAGGATGATCGAAGAACCATGCACTCAAAAAGCATGAGCCCAGTGGCACTGAGGGGATTAGAGGAGAAGTCCGTAATCGGTTTGAGGTGGTCGGGTGGATGGATTACTATCACTTGGTCAGCCAAAACCAGGACATAGAGGCAGCAAAAGAGTTTGCTACCACTGTGAGAGGAGAGGTCACCCAACTATGTAGACTGGAGATTCTAGTCACCCCAAAGCACATCGCTCATGTCACCGACCTTCCCCTCACTGGAGAGTGCACATACAAGGATGGCATGGTAATCCAATGCATAAAATTGTTGCTCAGATAGAGGAATGTCTAACTTGACCATGGAGGGCTCCCAAAGTAAGGACTTTCGATGCACCTGAGGAAGCTCTTCGAATAGGTTATGAGATACTTCACATGCATAGGGAAGTACTCACACCTGAATGTGAACCACATGCAGTTCCTGAACCACCTAGTGCATGGGTGAGAAATTAATGTGTCATTCTATCTAGAAAGTGCCCTAAAGGATGAGGCATCATGGTACTAGAGAGGAGTGGTCTCTACCCTAGCCCATCATAGGCTAATTATAGCCCTAATACAACATGTTGAGGAATATAGGGGAAGCTCATCGGTGGTAGGGGCTGAACATTTTGATGCATAGGAGCAAGTGGTGGCCAAAGTAGGGTAAGAGGCCAAATTACGAGAAGTGGCCGAAGAAGTAGGGGCTGAAAATTTTGATGCATAGGAGCAGGTGGTGGTCGAGGAAGAGTAGGAGGTCAAATTATAGATAATGGCTGAATAAGAAGGGGGACAGTCCCAAAACTTGCTGGATGTTGGGAAAGAATGGCAGATTTCTCTGCCTGATTATATAGAGGATAGGTCAGAGTCCTCTTACCATGAATTAATAGCTCGTTAGACAAAGTGCATACATGGTCGAAGATACCTACGATGACTAATTTTATTGAGTGAGGAAGAAGAGGAAGACATAGAGGTTAGATTCATGGCCTAAACCTTGTAGAATTTGGCTACCCATAGTCCACAAGACTTGCAGTCTTCAATAGGCCTATAATAGTAGCTCGAGGTGTCGATGGAAGAGGACCGCACTGGGTAGAGTGAGAACTTCATGATGTAGGTATTATTTTATGAATTCAAGGAGATGACTATAAGGAAAATTTAGAGGTAGGAGGCCACCGTCACCCAACTACAACAACTAATTTAGTAGCTCAGGGTAGAAAATTAGTAGTTGCGGGCTAGGGCGATTGAGATATGAGATGCCTCTACCCAAATATATTGGGCAATTGAGGTGCCCATGAACTCTCCAACCTCACCAGAGAGGGTAGTCTCATCCAGGGTAGTTAGGTTAGACACCCAAAATGAAGAAGTAGAAGTAGGAGAGGGTTCGTGTGCCTCTGATAGAGAGGAATAGGGGAATTCTATTTTTCAAATAGAAACCCTTGTAATCGATATTGATGATGATGAGGAGCATTCAGGGTAGAGCCAGGGGAAAGACCCTAAACCTGATGCCAAGAAGGACTCTCAAGAGCACCAGGCACCCAAAATTGAGGGACCACTACCTAAAGAACCTAAGGAGTAGTCATCGGGTGACCATGAAATAGGGGAGACAACTACGAGGGAATTAAGACCAAAAGGGTAGATTCCTGGATCCTCTAATAGGGAAGCATATCCTATGGGAAAGGAAGATATCCCCATGTAGACTACCACAATACTAGAGAGGAAAAATGGAAAGGCACCTCATACATCATAGAAGATGGCAAAGAGAAAGGCTAGAGTTATGTTCACCGAACCAAACCCCTAGTTAAATGAAGAATGGGAAGAAGGCATGCATGCCTTCATTGAGTGAAAAGAAAATTTTAAAAAGCTCCGTGAAGAGTTCAAGGTGGCAAAGGTAGCTAGAAAATCTTCCAAGAAGGTCGAAATAGGGCCTAGCATCTATGTGGACCCTACTACGGATGACCAATTCTGGGAGATATATGGTTCATCATAGGGCTGACCCTCCAAAATGAGGAAATGGTTGGAAAGACGAGGGATATTCAGACTAGAGGTAGAGGCAGTAGCAATTGTAGAATAAAATGCTAGCCTCACCCCTGAAGAAATTTGGCTATACAAGGCCAGCATGGTCATTCAAAAGAGGGACAACTATGTTATTCCACTCAAAAAATTACATCCTCAACATGCTGACCTATGGTAGGAAGCAGAGGTGGTATTCCAAAGAGGAGAAACGACTGTGGCCGCGGCACCCAGCACAGGTGTTGGGCCGATCTAGACCAAGAGGCATATCCAATGCAATAGGAATCTAGTGCAACCAAAGGATGAATACCAATCCAACATAGCTAGAATCTAGCATAGCCAAAGGTCAACATAGCCCAAAAATGCCTCGTAACAAACCAGTGCCCCTCAGTAGAAATGAAAGCCTCAGAATGAAGAGAAAGCCAAGGCCACCAATAAGAAAATGAAATAGGAAGATGTGGCCTATGAGAAGGAGGTGATTACCAATTTTAGGTGCCATGAGGGCATGGCACATATTAGGCATGGGGGGATGATGAGCATCAGATATGCTCATATTTTTGTATAAGTACCAATGGTTTTTGCATGAAAATATATTATGAGTTGTATATTTTTATGAATCATTATGTATTTATTTAATGAAATTATGTGCATTATCTAATTTGTGTGTGAAGTGTGTTTTGTGTAGTTATTCACTGATTTTGTCATCTTTTGCTCATTCGAGGTCCTACATGGACCTGGCATGCTTCTACTTCATTGGTCTAAGGTATATTAAATAAGGTGCCTTACTCAAGTAGGTACCAAGTAGGTACCTTACTCAAGTAGGTGCCAAGCAGGTGCCTTACTCAAGTAGGCACCAAGCAGGAACCTTACTCAAGTAGGCACCAAGCAGGCACCTTACTCAAGTAGGCACCAAGTAGGTACCTTACTCAAGTAGGTTCCAAGTTGATGCCTTACTCAAGTAGGTTCCAAGTTGATGCCTCACTCAGGCACCAAGAAGACGCCTTATGCAATGATTATGTGCATTGATCGGATGATTGTAGAAGGACCCCATTGACCACAGTTCCATGTCACATAGGCTATCTATGGGAAACCACTGAATGAATGAGTTATCCCAGTCGAAGTGGATGAACATGTAACCACTCAACAAAGTAGAATCCAAAATAGCATAGATATCATCCTATCACCAAGAAAATATGAAAAGCTATTTATCGTGTGCCTATTATAGTAACTAAATTGTCCCAGTTTAGACTGTAACTAGGCCGCATATTGTAACAGAACTGTAACAGGAAGTCCTGTGTGTGTTATATAAACACACAAACTTCTCTGAAATAAGGGAGGTAATATTTTAGAGAACATTATCACATGTAATATTGCATTGCACTATCAATAAAAGCTCGAGAGTTCTTTCATTAGCGTATTGTCTTCGTGATTTATTGGGCGGGATCTACTGGAGCTCGGGCCCACTCCAAGCCAGTATTCCTCCCCTACTTTCTTAGTTATTTTCTTAGATTTAAATATGCATTGTAGTGTGTTTATTTCCTAGATTAATTTACTTGCTTTAGTGTGGTGTGCCTTTTAATTACGCAAGTGTGTTTATCGCTTTCAGTGTGGTGTGTTTACTTTCACGTATTTTATTTATGCATAAGTTTTATTGGTGCGGATGAATCAATTGCTATTTTATAAACACCCCCAATGATAGTTTAGCAGACTCATCTCAGAAGTGGTAGTGTGAGCAGTCTTAACCATGGCACTTCAAAAGTCTACGAGCTCCCTGGTTTGACAATTTAAATGCGAGGGTTGTGACATATATAGGACAAAGTTAACCAGTGTTTTACCCTCAACAATAATCCTCTTTACATAACAACATTGATTGGGGATGTTTGTGTTAAAAGGGTGTTGATAGACAATGGGTCATCCTTGAAAATTTGCACTTATGACTTTTTCAAAAGGTTTGGATTCAAAAATGAGGACTTAAGAACAATATATTTGATCATTAAAGCCTTCAATGATGAAACTCAAGAAGCTTGTGGTGTGATGTCCATCCCACTACAGGTTGGCCCTAGAATTTTAAACACATCTATTTATGTTGTACCCTACATGGAATCGTACAATATTCTTCTAGGGCATCCATGGATTAATGCAATGAGGGTAGTCCCCTCTACCTTACATCAATGTGTAAAATTTGAATTTAAAAATCAACTTGTCACCATCCATGGTGACCCTAGGCCTTTTGAGTTATGTGCGATGGTTGAGCCAGTCAATGTTCCTTTCTGTCCCTCATTATCATCATCATCACCTCCTACTCATTGTCCACCTTCATCTACATTAGATCTACCCTCTTCATCTACCCCTTCTACA
The DNA here is from genome assembly GCA_028583015.1 of Wollemia nobilis. Taxonomy (NCBI): domain Eukaryota; kingdom Viridiplantae; phylum Streptophyta; class Pinopsida; order Araucariales; family Araucariaceae; genus Wollemia; species Wollemia nobilis. The sequence continues at coordinate 4,478,426 of JAQPPZ010001424.1, read as the reverse complement.
TCTATTGATACACACACAATAGATCCCTCCACATCATATTCTCTCATAGATGAGGTGCTAACTGATTTTTCTACCATACTATCACCATCTGAACATAAGGATTTTGCCATACAAGATTCTATCATCTTGTCTCGGCTACCACCATCTCCGTGTATGATAGGATTACCCCACAAGAAAGGAGATGTATACCATGTTGGTAGTTGTACATTCATTTCTATTGGATATTCCATAGATGAGATTATCATTAGCAGAACAAACTTAATCTTTGATGAGAGTAGTTTTACCCATTGCTATTTTTTAGATAGATATACAATTTCTAAGCAAATCATGTGTGGCATGGGTTATAGGGGTAAAGGCCTAGGTCACTTGGAAAATGGTATACATGAACCTCTTGATGCTAAAGAATGGCCTGCATGATGTGGTATTGGCTACATCCCCATGAAATACCAACCTTTTCCCTTTGATGATGATGATCATCTAATCATGTATGATGAATATTTAGAGAATCAACAATGCCTGAAATGGATCAAAAAGGATGAAGGACCTCCTTTTCCCTCCAATAATTACTGCAATATGCTTTTGGTGATTCATCCCAAAATGATTGCCACTCCAGATGAATGTGTGGAAGGAGATATCTTTTATGACATCGCACATGATGAGATCATGCGAAATGGTTTCTTCTTTGATGGATCCATCCCATGTATAGCACACATTCAAATATCAACTATGCAGGATGAATTAGCAAATTTATCCTTAGAAGAACTTCAAGAAATGGGTGTTTCACCTGCTCCTCCCAATTTTGAAAGGGATTTAAACATTGTGATAGAGGATATTTTGAAGATTAACATTGGCACTAAAGCCAACCCTCACATGGTTAAAATAGGAGCTACTTTGAGTGAAGAAAAACAAGCTAAATATATGAGCCTCCTCATAGAATATCCTGATATCTTTGCATGGACTTATGTGGATATGCCTGGCTTAGACCCCTCCGTAGTCATGCATCATTTAGTGGTTCCATCCTGATGCCAAACCTGTGAAATAAAAACTTAGAAAAATACACCCTAAAATTACCTTATTGGTCAAAGAAGAGCTTCAAAAGCTCTTAGATGTGGATTTCATCCAAGCCATTGATTATTCTGACTAGATATCCAATATTGTTCTAGTATCTAAAAAGGAGGCTAAGAAAATTAGGGTATGTACTGATTTTAGGGACATCAATGTTGCATGTCCCAAAGATGATTTTCCCCTTCCCAACATGGATCAAATTATCGATTTTATGATTGAGAGTGGGATGTTATCCCTTATGGATGGTTTCTCAAGATATAACCAAATCCGCATAGCACCAGAAGATCAACCTAAAACTACTTTTATCACACCATGGGGAACTTTCTGTTGGAAAGTAATGCCCTTTGGTTTGAATAATGTAGGTGCAACCTATCAATGAGCCATGACCTATGTGTTCCATGATATGATGTATGAAATTTTACATGATTACATCAATGATATTATTGCACATTCTATTGATGAGGAAGACCACATTCCTGACCTTCGATGAATATTTGATAGACTTCGCGAGTACAAAGTCCATCTAAATTTGGACAAGTGTGTTTTTGGAGTCAAATATGGAAAGTTGTTAGGGTTTATCATTTCCATGTGAGGAATAGAGATAGATCCAATTAAGATAGATGCCATTATAAATATGCCACCACCCAAGAATTTGATTGAGCTTCATAGTTTACAAGGCAAACTCCAATCTATCCATCGCTTCATTGACAAGTTAGCAGATAAATGCCAACCTTTTCTTAAGCTTCTTAAGAAAGGTACCCCTTTTAATTGGGATGTTGAGTGTCAAGAATATTTTGAAGCTCTTAAAAATTACTTGCTTACACCACCTGTGCTTATCCCTCCTAAACTAGAACAACCCTTTATCTTGTACATATCTACTTTGGAGCTCGCATTGGGGGCAATGCTCACCCAACATGATGAGGAAAAGAAAGAGTGAGCAATCTACTACATTAGTAGAACTTTAGTGAGTTATGAAACTCACTACACACCCCTAGAAAATCTCTACCTCACTGTTGTGTTCTCTACACAAAAATTGTGTCACTACATGCTTAGTCAAAGAACATTCATCATAGCAAAATTTGATCCATTACATTATTTGATGAGTAGACCTTACTTGTCGATACATGCAACAAAATGGGTTCTCGCCTTAAGAAAATTTGATTTAACCTTTATTGGCCAAAATTCCATCAAAGGACAAGTTATAGCTAGATCAACTTGCTGTTGCTCCCCTTGAGTCCACTCATCCTTTAATAATAGAATTTCTAGATGAATGTCTTAATTTAGAGGATGATCATTCAGAATCTTGGTCTCTATTCTTTGATGGAGCCCACTGCATGAGTGGTGTAGGTGTAGGCATTATATTGGTGTCTCCATAAAAACAATTAATTCCCTTATCATTTAAGCTCCAATTTGCTTGCACAAATAACACAATAGAGTATGAGGCTTTAATCCTTGGTTTGCATGCAGCTTTGGCCTTAAGAATTAAAGTTTTATCTATTTTTAGAGACTCACAACTTGTGGTAAATCAAATTAATAATATATACCAAACCCGAGATGAGAAACTCCATCCTTATAAGGAGTTTTTCCAAAAACTTATCTTTTTTTGAAAAAGTCACCATTGAAGCCATTCCCTGTTCTAGCAATCATTCTGCGGATGCTATGGCAACAATTGCTTCCCTAATTCCCTTGGAGTTGGATGATGATCAGGCCACTATTATCATTCATCAACTCTGAGAGCCTACCTCACTAGAATCTAGCCTAACACCTTTGGATGTCTTTGCGATTGGAGATGCATCATCAAAACCTTGGTATGTGGATATCCTCAATTTTCTCCAAAATGGCTCATTTCCAGATGGTTTAGATAGAAACCAGCGTAGACTCCTACGTAAACGAGTTGTTCGCTTTATCATCCTAGATAATACTTTTTATAAGAGGTCTTTTGAAGGTATTCTCCTAAGATGCCTCAACATGGAAGAGTCTCAAAGAGCACTTAGTGAAGTACATGATGGATCTTGTGGAGGTCACTTTAGTGGCAATGCTATAGCCAAAAAGCTCTTACGGATGGGTTATTATTGGCCTTCCATGGAGAAGGATGCAAATGATTATGTGCATCGATGTGACAAGTGTCAATGACATGCAAATATTGTCCATGCTCCTGCTCAAAATATTCAAGCCATTTCTTCCCCTTGGCCCTTTTCCAAATGGGGCCTCGATATCATTGGGAAGGTCAATCCAATTTCATCTGATGGCCACAAGTTTATAATAACAACAATCGAATATTTTACAAAATGGGTAGAAGCCATGCCATTGGCTTCTTGTACAGGGACCCAAGTCTCTAAATTCATTTTTAATCAAATTATATGTAGATTTGGGATCCCCTCTACACTTGTTTTAGATAATGGAACTTGTTTCAAAAATAAATATATGAAAAAGCTTTGTGCAAAATATAATATCCAACATAGATGGTCTACTCCCTATTATCCACAAGGCAATGGCCAAGTAGAAGCATCTAATAAAACCTTAATCAAAATATTAAAGAGGTTGGTTAATAAGTCGGGTCGAGATTGGCACATTTAGTTATATCCAACCTTATGGGCTTATAGGACCAGTGTACGAACCCCTATAGGTGCTTCTCCTTTTATCTTGGTCTATGGTACCAAAGTCATCTTCCCCTTTGAGCTTGAAGTACCTTCTTTAGGGCTTCTACTTCAAGATGCCAAAGTAGGAGATGAGTATCGTGTTGGATGATTAAGTCAATTAGAATTACTAGATGAGAAGCGCATAAATGCCTTAGAGCATCTTCGTGCCTATCAAGAAAAACTTAAAATATCATATTCAAAGAAAGTTCATAATAGGTCTTTCGAGGTTGGTGACCTAGTTCTTAAAGAAAATCATAAAAACACTAATGCTCGAATAGATCTTAAAGGTAAATTTAAACCAAATTGGTTAGGACCATTCATCATAACTACTAAATTTGGATCAGGTGCATATCATTTGGCCACACTAGATGGAAAATATCTTAAGGAGCCAATGAACATAATGCATCTCAAGAAGTACTATGCATAAAATCATGTCTCACCATTGTACATAAACATCTTGCATTTTGTACATAAAGCATTTTGCATTTGTCATCTTACATATAGCCCATTCTATAACTTCACTTATCTTGCATAAATAATATATCATGTAGCTGCATTTTTTTGCACCTCCCAAAGTTTATTTTAGTCCAATTGCATATGTAAAATAGTCACATCCAATTATTATGTTATTTAAAATTTCAGATAGATGCTATCATGTTCATAGTCAATCTTGGTCTTTTTGAATGATTAAGAGTCTATCTTGAACCACTCACATGATTCATATTTTAATAAAATCTTGATTCTTGATATTGATTAAAAATCTCTCTTGAATCAAAGCACACTTTTCATTAAGAAAAATTTTGAGTTTTGGGAACTGATTTTGCCATTTTTGAACCAAACACATATCACACTTATTAATAAAATCTTGCATCAAGAAAAGGATGATACCTTGATTGGTTTGAACCTTGAAGCGAAAAAGTCTTCTTGCTTGTCCCATTATGCACATAGTCCAAAAATAAAAATAAATATACATCTTTACAAAATTTTACAAAAAAAGAGTAGGTAGTAAGGATAGGATTACACTTCCATCCAGATGGATATGTAGTCCAAATCCCCAAATATCTACTTCTTTTCACAAAAACAAATAAAAAATAATAAATCTCAAGTAGTAAGGATAGGGTAAAAATTCTCATCAGACTTGTTGAGAATCTGATTCCCCAAAACTTGGAGACCCAAATAAATACAAATAAATAACAAATCATAATAAATCTTCAAGTAGTAAGGATAGGATAAAATTCTCATCGAACTTGTTGAGAATTTGATTCCCCAAAGCTTGGAGACTCAAATAAATACACAAATAATAATAAATCTCCAAGTAGTAAGGATAGGGTAAAAATTCTCATCGGACTTGTTGAGAATCTGATTCCCCAAAGCTTGAGAGACCCTTAATAATGGACTATGATGCATGGTGACACGTCTCTCTTGAAGAGACCTCTAACCACACATAAGGACAAGCTAGCCTCTTGGTTCCCTCCATGACTGGTTTAATCTCTATCTTACTCAATATTGGTAAATGAATCCATTTTTGCACACACAATGGTTCTTAAATTGGCTTGCATCATTACCTTACTCAAAATTGGTAAATGAACTTCACAAGCACACACATTTGGTTCTTGATAGATTTGCATCATAATCAAGTTCAAGATGGAAAAAGAATACATGAATCACACACTGGTTCTTGATAAACTTGATTTCATCTCAAAGATAACCAAGATTCTCCTTGAATTTTGATTGGCTAAAGTCACTATATCTTCATGGATTTGTATGACTATTAGCATAAGCAATTGAGGCTAAATCAATAATTAGTCTTGCATTTCATATCCACCACCTTAGTACAATGTATTCTCAATCATTTGCTTCATCATATTGCATGATTGCTTGCCATACACAAATTTACATTGATCATACATAATTGCTTGGTCATGTAGTTGCATAAGGACTTTGCGATGATGGCATGAGATAACCCTAGTAAGGTTTTTTTATATTCACTTCACACTAGGAATCTTATGCCTAGCACAAGTCCTCTATCACATCCTTCATGCTCAGTCACTCATATTACCCCTTACTCCCCTTAATTTTAATCAAAATTAATATTAAGGATATACATTGTTCATCACCAACAATGTCATTTTCAATCATTAATTTCAAAAACTTTTGGATCATACCCCTTCGATGTCAGCATAACAACATACCTCACATAGGATCTGCTTCATTACCACAAGTGAGTGGTAGCATATATTTAGGGTCATACACAAGAACACATACTCAAGGACTATTGTTGATTGATCACAATCATAAGGGTATATTTCCCAACACACCTCACATCTAAAAATATCACTTACATTATTGTTGGTCATCAATATGACACCGTGAAAAGTATAGAGGCAGACCAGTTCCATCATATAATGATCACCTCATTGGGATCGGGTGATCAATATTCAAAGGAGACTGTTTCCTCAGGGGTGGTTCCAACTATCTACATTGTGGATTTGGGAAAGGGAAAAGAGAGAAAAGATATAGGAAAATTTCCATAGCTAGAACTCACAAGGATGGGTATAACCGCATCAAGACACATGCAGGCATAGCACCATATATGGAAACATAGAGTCGACACCTAACATATCATCCAATTATGACCTTGCCAAGCTCTACAAAGTAGTGGGTAGAGGATGAATTCCAAAACCAGCGAATAGGTGCATGAAATCTAGGATGTAGAATTAGAGTGCTCTTATATAAATAGCTTTAACATAAATAAACCTCCAACCCATTTTCATAAATGTGCACTCCCGAGTCACTAAGTGAATCTCATGAAATCCATATTGCAGAATAATATGAGACCACCTAAATGACTAAATCAAAAATAAGCATTCACACCTTGAATGGAAATATGAAGGTAAAATTAGAGACCAAACAGTGTTGTATCTATATTTACACAATGGTGAAAATCTTACATATGAATTTAGGAATGATCAACATTCCACTCTTTATAGGCATATTCAAAATTTAACATTAATGGCGATAGGCGGGAAGACAACCCTTGAAGCTGATAGGCGCTAAATGGGTACACTATTCCTTGGGATAGCATTGATCTTCTAGAATGAGGTAGATGCATCTGGTTCAATTTGGGCCTTTGGATTCTCTAACATTTCTACCCAGTTCATTAATTCTCAGCTACCTCATCATTTTACTCAATTGGCAATCCTCTAGTTTGATGGTGCATGACTGAAATTGAAACACCTTGGGAGCAATGTGCCAAAAACTAGTTACTTTTGTGTATGATTGTTAGGTACCTAGACTACTATAGCAGTGAGTACATATTTTTTTTGAATTTTGGGTGATTTTGGGAGCCCTATGCATCGGGTGGGTGTTTTCTTTATCTTTATTTTTGCCCATGGGGACATTAGGGAGGAGGGAGGATATTTTTTAGAGGTTCCACATAATTTATGCTCACATATCCTACCCAATATGGGCAGGATATTTTGTCCTCCCTAAGGATGGTATCATACGATTTTTCTACCCTTTCTAGTCGCTTGAAAGGTTTTCCCAACAAGTGGGTGGACCTTTTGGAAAGTTTTACCCAAGTCCAAGGGTGGATCATCCACCAGATCTATCACCCACCTTGATTTAATCCACCATATTCCTACTACTTTAGTATATCCATCACTGCATCAACCACAACTTGATAAGTTGATATCTTTTGCCCATCCATCAATGTTCCTCAATATTTTGGTGGACTCCTTTGAGAAGCATCATCTCGCAAAAGCATGTGGGTGCAAAAATACCTAATTGCACCTACAATTCCATCAAATCACATCCTATTCTTCTACAGTTGTATCTTGAAGAGCATGATAACAATTTCATTAGAAATTAAACATGACTTTAAGCATCTTATGTAATATCATCAAAAACAACAAAATTTTATGTATTTGCATAACATATAAAATAGACAAAAATGACAATGTGGTATTATGCATGAAAAAATATACATTAATATATAGTGTAGACTGATATGCCACAACCCAAAAAATTAGTCACTAGTAAAGTATGCCATAAAAAAGGTAAAATCTTGGCATATCATCCCATATATCCTTAGTCCTCCCCCATATCCCCTAGTGGCCTCAGTGGAGACATGTTCATGGATCAAGTCACTATCCATGAACTAGACTATGCACCACTCTAACTCTAACTCAGAGCAATATCTACTGGAAAAGGCACTCTCTAGCCCTCTGGAACTGCTTGATAGTATAAACCCTGATAGAATACTTCTCATTGATAGGTTCTTGCCAACTTCCTACTACTACTTGAATGAGTCTACCTGCTTGAAGAGGGCACATCCCTATCTTATTGCTATAACTAGGAGTATGCCTCTGTTAAATGAGCCTCATCTATCTATATATACCTCGACTGAGTGGCTATCTACTATGTTTGGCTCATCACTTGAGCTCTCAAAGTCACTATCTCCACCTTATAAGCCTCCACCTCTCTCTCTAGCTCAAAAATCTATTGTTGATCACCTATCTCCATCTTCCTCATCTCTCCCTCACCCTCCAGTTGTTGGATTCCCTCCCACTAGAGTCTCTCTTCCTACTATTGTACCTCCTACTACTACATAGTCTCCTATCAAGATGCCTCCTCTTGTGGAGATCCCTCCTATCATAAAAAATCTTCTTTTATTGGTAGGCCTCCTCTCATCCTAGGACTAGTCCCCCTCCTCACCTAAGATGAGGATCCTCCTCCTTTTTGTGCTCTCCTCAATAAAGCAATTGCTTGAACTACTCACTACATCTAGACTATTGGTCGTGTTATCTTTGGTATGATCCTCACTGGTCTAATATCCTCATACCACTGTAAGTACCCATTTCCTACTCCTATATAATCCTCCTCAGGTAGCTCTACCACTGGATCATTCTCATCATGCTTAGAAAACCTGGATGGACTAAGCTCACCAATAATAGTTGATGGATCCCTCATCACTTGCTTATACCAAATATCTCTCAACTCTAGTATACCCTACACTAGACAAAACTAGCATTGAATCTGATTAACATGATACAACTCCATCTCTATCTTCTCTCCCCATAGCCATCATACCCATCACACCCATTCCAACTCCATCGCATCCTCATCCCAACTAGGGTATCTTTGCTAGGGTCTCCATATGACCCAATGAGAAAGTAGCCCATCTATCATCCACCTAGTAGCGATAAACCCATCATCTCCTTATTTTTGTTCTCCTCTGAGGGGATCCCATCAGTATACGATTGATCACCCCTTATCCACCTATTGATGAGATAATCCATGAGGTCTCCCAACTACTATTTTTTCCTAGCTCCACACCTGAAGTAGAGTGTTGAGAATGAGGTCACAACCATGCTTATACATGATATTATATAATATCCTATATAAACAATGCAATACAAAAATACCCAATGCTAAGTGCCTCTCACCGTCTGTCATATCCACCACCATCTCTGCAAATCCCCATGGTAGATTTCATCCACTCTTAATGTAGGCTATCAAACCAGTAACCACCCCATTCAACACCACTTTTAAGGTAGAGATACCCTCTCTCCCTATCATCCCCTCAACACTAGTACCACTCTGCTCAATCGGATACCCTAAATCCCTAGTCAACTACTCCAATTACCTTGTCTATGTAGTTGACTTATGGATGAAATAGCCCCTAATAAAATTATGGAGGATCATCCATACATCCTCTAGGGTAAAATTCATCTCTCCTATAGGTATTCGAAATGTCAAATATTTTTAGTACCACCTCTCCACCATGGTAGTCAGTAAGGCATAATTTGTCTCTCCTCTAGGCATCTCTACCACATGAAGAATACCCACCCATCCCATAAATGCCCTATCTTCTACATCTTGATTCCCCACCTGTGCATCGAAGACTCCATATCTCTACCCCCTGTTCCTGAGATTAGCAATTTGCAACCAAAAATAATAAGCATCATTACATTATCATAATCATTAAACTATTGAATCATAAAAACTTAGATTAAATTGTAAAATTCTAGAAAATTTTCAAATTCAGATTGTGTTCCCCAATTCTTAGGGTTTGTGAATTCTATAGCCCTATCTTAGCAAATTCAATAGTCCTAAATTCATTGTATGCTGAGTGTTGAAATTCATCACAAGCTACCGAATTCATTTGTGATGGCCACATGATGAAAATTTTGATAAAAAATCTAGATAAAAGTGCAAAAATTGGAAAAAAAATATGCAAATTAAGGATAAAGAAGAGATTTTACGCTTACATGTATCCTCGCTCCACCCTCGTTACCACCCATTCGCACCAATTTAGCTATATGCGTAGGTAAACGCATTTTCTCCAGAGCCCTAATCTATTTTTATTCATAGTAAAAATGAGTTAGGGTTTCACCCTAACCCCTCTTTTTACCCCCTCCCCCCATTCTTTTTTTGCATTTCCTTTTTCTTCCATCTGCAACTTCGAGTTCTATGAAGAATGTTGCATTCTTCACAAAAATCGAGGGGGCACCCTAGTCAAAAAATTAAAATTATTTTTTTATTTTCCTACCTTGATTCATGTGCCAAAAATAATAATAATAATAAATAATAAATAATATATATGTAATAAATAAATAAAATATTTCTCTTGCTAAACAACATTTTTTGTGCTAACATTCTATCTAAAAATCACCCATCCTTTTTCACCTATGAAATTTTTATCATTTTTTTCCAAGTGGCTATGTCTTTCTTTGATGCATTTATTGCTCATAAATGTGCCAAAGAGGGGGAAAATATAGCCATGGAATTTTGACCCATTGCAAAATTCCTAACCCCTCTTAGCCCATGTAAAATCCACCCTTCATCCGCCTACCCTTTTTTTTGCACCTTTGCAACCATTTTCTAACCTCCATCCTCCCTTTTGGTCAATTTTAGTGAATTCGGCAGTTAATGGAATAGTTCCAACAACTAAAAAATTTACTAAAATAGTGTGCCAACTTGTGTCAATGGATGACCATTTTGATATCACCCTAAATTTGGTTTAAAAAGATATTCCATGAATTTGGCGCATGTTGGAACAGTTCCAATTGTTGTCAAATTTGCCTAAAATGGCAATTCTCCCAAATTACTCCAACTAACTTGATTCAACCTCTCTAACTTTGTAATTTTTGGTTTATCTCATTTGTTAAAAGTAGTATACTGCTCCCTGAAAGGACTAATGGTAATTTGAGCATTTGAAGGTGTGTCACATTTCTACAACCAATACGAGATCAGGCAGATTTCACAGTGCTATCATCATTCAAGAAATATTAGGAGATTGAATCCAAAATCTAGTCATTGTAAGCATTTCATTATTTCATTTTGAGCATATCACTTATCATTTTTGCACTTGGAATTTTCTATTTCCATAGGTTTGGTGAATTTGGTAGTGATGAATTCGTGTTCTGTTTCCTACTGAATTTGCCTGTCAATGCCAAATTTGCGTAGACACAAGCTAGGGGAAAATTAATGCTTCCAAGTTCATCATCACACTTTGCACTTGACATAATTGTAATTTATATAGGCATTATTCTATGCATTCTACACTATTTCAATATTTATCTTCAGTCATTCATTCATTTGTAATGTGATTTATGATTTCTTCATTTTCATGCAAGGTTTGCTAAAGGAACCTAGAGGATTTGATTGCCATGCCATCAAGACTCATTTGATAGTGGCCTAAGTAGATCCCTAATCATTGAAAATCATTTTTAGTTCTCTGTGTAATTAGTTGTAGGTCTTTCATGAATTTGGTAACCGAATTTGCAATAGTAGTTAGCTATCGAATTCATTTTTTGCTTTCTATAAAATTCGCTTTCTACTATCGAATTTACCTTCATCATCCATCCATCTTAGATAAGTACACCCATATGATTCATTTTAATTTCTACCTTCTATTTCTATTGATATTGATTTATTTCTATTTCTATATTTGCATTAAGCTATCAAAATATCAAAAGACAAAAAAAGAGTAAGATAACAAATTACATTATCCTAGAAGTATTCTGCTTGATGTGTGTTTTTTCAATAAATTTTAATTATTCTATTTTGTACTTAGGCATGTATTATTAAAATAACTCATCAAACATTATACCTTGTCTAAACGTAGAAATGGTCTCTAAATATTTCCTAGTGAACCCACCATAATTTTTTGACAATCACCAAATGAGGCACAACACTAGGTGCCCCTCATATCGAGGTGTAGACCTCTGATTTTCCATCCCCCTTCTAAGCACGAATCCATTAGCTTGAAGGAAAGGGGTGCAAATTTTTTTATCTACAATAACCAAAAAACTATATCCATGTCAATACAAGTATTTTCATGGGATGATTAAATATTATGAAATATACACTCAAAGACACAACAATAAGCAAAGATCTATTTCCATTCAAACTCATCCCATATCAAAGGAAGAATATGAAAATGAAAAAGAAGAAACTTTTCAAGTCGATACGTGAAGAGGAATAACTTGAAGTGACTATAAATCTAACTCTATGGAAGGGTCAAATGGCTAATCCACCTAATCAAGGTTAGAATACTTTATTTATATACCCTTAATGGTTTATAGATTTAAATTTTCTCAATCATTCTCCAATATTATTATTATACCTTTCCTAATACCAATCAAACTTGGGCTTCCATTGGACCTACAATTACAACTATAATTATAAATCCATTGTATTAAATTACCCAATATTCTTAGATATATTTGAATGTATCATAACATTCCAATTAGATATGGTCCTTAGCTAGTATACCTAGTAAACCAAATAACCAATCCTTCTAAATAGTAGCATCTTCAAGTACTCAAGTTAAAATAAATTAATATCTAACATGATCTAATCCTTAAAAAAATCCTCTAACAAGTACATATCAAGTTAGACTTTACTTAGATCAAGTAATAAATTCAATACTTTAAACAAATATTTACCTCTTATTCAATAAAATATACCCTATACTAATCCTAGCAATCCTTATGTCTGAATTTCAATCCAATCCATAGCTCATAATTTTTAAAAATTGTTTGGTCACATGGGGATACAAGGAATTTCGGGTACATCCCAAGTCAAATATTACATTCTAACTAGTTATCCATAATAGAATCTAAAGCAATAAGTATACTAATTAAAACAAATACCATAATACAAATTGTAAATTATTTTTTCCATATAAAACATGAAGGTCATATCGATTCAAAATCAAGCTTATCCAAACCCACCTCTACTACAAAATCTAAATCCTTAGTTTCCACTACAATAATATATTGCCCCCCATATTTTAAATTTTTCTTACAATAACAATTTTCCATATATGCTTCATTCTCAAGCATATGTAGCCCCACCTTATGGATAAAAAAAAAAACGTATTTTGATGTAGTATGGGAAATTTCTTTAGTATAACCAAGTGCCCATGTTAGGTATGGCTCAACACAATTTTAGACTATACCTATTAGGGATATTTAAATATAATGTCTTTGTAATCAAATAAAGAAGACAACAAGAAATAAAAAATAAGGAAAATCAATGTGCAAATAAAAATAGATTGTATTAAGATACATTGGAGCCTTGATCTCCTTTTACAATGAATTACTCCAAGTATGCAGGGTTAGAATTACAATATTTGCTTGCTCTCAAAAATACAATGATAAAAAAAAAAAGGAGAAAAACCATTTTTTCCTAATCAAATGAATTTGGTGTTGATTGATCTTCTCTACTATAATCAGTTGTTTGGATGGGCTTGAATATTCTTGCGGGCCATCCTAGCTTTAGTAGCTACTCAAGAACCTATCACCTACACATATCCTACCAAAATAGAGTTAATAGCATATGAAGGACCTCCATTGTGTGAGGCCCTTTTTAATGTAGATAAAAGCTATAAAACCCTAAAATATAAATACTTGTAGAACATGAAAATAAAGTGCAGAAGGTAGAAAACAATGAAATATAAAATCTTGTTGATTTACCTGCTCTGATCTAGGTCTGTTGATGGTTGAATCTACTCGTGTTAAAATATAGGGTTGTGCTTGGGTATATATTTCTCCAAATGATCTACAAATTTGTTGATAAATTCTAGGGTTTATTAGGAACCTACCCTCAAAATTTTACCTTAATCCAAGTCTAGATGAGTGAGATATAGCCAAAATAAGTTGGGTAGTTAGAGCAATCCTTGCAAACATGAGCAATGTGATGGTATAATTTTATCCCCTTACTTAATGGGCCTTTATTGCTCTAAATAATCTAAAAATTTATGGATATTATAGGTTTTTATATGAATCTACCCTTAAAATTTCAACTTAATCCCAGTCTGGATGAGTGAGATATGGTCAAAAAAGTTGGGTATTTTGAGTAGTCTTGCGTAAAAATGGGCAACATGATGGTATGAGTGTGATGGTATGATTTACCCCATATACATTCATTGAATTTATGGGTTTTTTATAACCTTTTGTAATTTTGGGATAGGGATAAGAGGAGTATTATGTTTTGTGAAGGGTTAGGGTTTGGTAAGTATCTAGAATTTGATGAATTAGATTTTGTGAAGGGTTAGGTTTGGCATGTGGCTAGGATTTGGTGTCTACATATACTTTTTTTTATACTGCATTATGTTAAACACAATGTAGTGCAAAAATAAGAGACACTTAGTTTTATTGTATGGATAAATGGACCCCTTTCTTAATGCATAGGAAGAATTATTTTTGGAAATTTTTATTTTAACTTACCCCCTCAATTGGTGAATGGGTGAAGGATTAAAACCAATGAGCCAATTGACCAAATATGGATTATGTGGTGGCATTTATGGATGCAAATATTGAAAATAAATATCAATTCCATTATCCCAAATTTGGGGTAGGCCTATATTGTCAAAATTATTGAGCAAGGTGCAGCAACAGTATTGTCATTGTTGTCAACACAGTCAGATAGATCTGTTGATGCAGTGGACAGGAAGTTCAAAAGCTATTCAGATGCAGAAGACAGGAGTTCAAAGGTTATTCAGAGTATGTACAGTGATTTTCCAAGAAGACCGAAGTGGCCCATATGCAAAAGATCAAAGAAAAAGACAAGTAAGAAAAGTGTCGCGATATCGCGACATATACAGCAGCAAAGAAAAACTGTCGATTTCGTGACATGTTGGAAGAGAGAGAAAAAGCAAGAAAAACTATCGCGATTTCACGACATGTTGGAAGAGAGAGAAAAATTAGGAAAAACTATCACGATTTCGCGACATGTTGGAAGAGAGAGAAAGTAGGAAAAACTATCACGATTTCGCGACATGTTGGAAGAGAAAAAGGCAAGTGGAAAAACTGTCACGATTTCATGACATGTTGGAAGAGAAAAAGGCAAGTGGAAAAACTGTCACGATTTCGTGACATGTTGGAAGAGAAAATGCAAGTGGAAAAACTGTCACGATTTCGCGACATGTTGGAAGAGAAAGAGAAAGCAAGAAAAAGTGTCGCGATTTCGTGACAAGTTCGAAGAAAGAGAACAAGTAAGAAAAGTGTCACGATTTCGTGACATGTCGCATTTTCGCGACTAAAATAGGAGAGAGAAAGTAAGTTGGAAAAGTGTCACGATTTCGCGACATGTCGCATTTTCACGACTAAAATAGGAGAGAGAAAGTAAGTTTGAAAAGTGTCACGATTTCGTGACATGTCGCATTTTCGTGACTAAAATAGGAGAGAGAAAGTAAGTTTGAAAAGTGTCACGATTTCGTGACATGTCACATTTCGTGACAAAAGAAAGAGAGGAAGAGATTTGGTCACGATTTTGACAAAAGAAAGAAGTGGAGTGTCATGATTTCACGACAAAAGAGAGAAGAAGACTTCAGGTGGTCACGATTTTGACAAAAGCAAAGAAGTAAGTAGGAAGTGTCATGATTTCTGACAAAAGTAGGAGTGATATCATGAAAAAGAAGCGAAGTCTATGGAAGAGTGTCATGATATCGTGACAAAAGCAAAGACGAAGTATACGGAGGCGAAAGTGTCGTGATATCACGACATGTAGGAAGAAGGGGAGGGGGAAGAAAAGAGAAGGAGAAGTGGAAGAAAGTGTGGATAAGTTTATGTATTTTGGCCTAAGCAAAGAGAAAGAGGAGAGAGAAAAAAGTGTCGCGATATCGCGACATGTTGCATTTTTGTGGGCCAAAGCAAAGAGAAAGAGGAGAGAGAAAAAAGTGTCACGATATCGTGACATGTTGTTTTTTGACAACAACAACAAAAGAAGCTTCAGAGGCAGAAATGTCACGATTTCGTGACAGGTCGTATGTGCGCAAGACAAGAAGAAGAACCCAACTAAAATGAGAAGTATGACAATGGACCGACATCTCTACAACATTTATAGGGGTAGATAGAGTGAATTCATGCAGCTAAAATATGAAGAGTGAACAAAAGTCAGTGCAGGCTATAGGGACTATTATCGAATGAAATCTTCGAGCGATGGAATTATCGAATATCTTCATGAGTTGAAGCCGACTAAGACCGATGATAACCGACTAAGATTAGGGTTTACATTTGTTATGCAAGCCGACTAAGATTAGGGTTTTCATCATGAAAATATTGTTATAAAAGGAGGGTTATTTGGAGAATTGTGGTGTGGTTGAATAAGTCATCGAATGTGTGTCGAAGTGTGAAATGTGGTCGTAAGAGCATAGAAAGTGCAAAAGCGATGAGATGATGGCGAAGTGTGCAAAGTGAGCGAAGAGTCATGTCGAATTGTCCTAAGTGCGTCTGTGAGTGTGCAGATAGAGCAAAGTGTGCAGAGAGCGAAAAGGTTGAAATTTGACCAAGTGCGGTTGTGATTGCATAGAGAAAGTAGAAGGTGTAGAGAGTGCAAAGGGCAAGACGATCACTGAAGTGTAGGTAAGGAAGTAGAGTGTAGAAGAGATGCGTAGAGGGTGCGATAGAGAAGCAAAGAAGGTGAAGTGGGGTGGGGGGGTGGGTGCATAGACCAATCAAGGTCTTGCAAAAGCAAAGGTATCTTTTTGTTAAACTTGTAGATTCAAATTGAAGTCCAGGTTGGTGCTTGGCATCAGGGGTTGGGGCTTCTTGGGGGGTAATCGTAATTAGTAAAAGGGTTGGTGCTCCTTCTTGGTTGGGGAATCGAGGGCCTTGTTGGTTTGTTTTTTTTTGGGGGTTTTTTTTTTGGTGTAGATAAATAAGGGGTTGGTGCTCCTTCTAGTGGGTGTTGGTAAATTGATTGTAAAGTTGGTGCTTTGCAAAGGCTAGATTTGGATGGTAGTCCAAGCAGTCATTCTTGAGGAGTAGCCAAATTGGTGAACCTCGTTAAATCTTGTGTTGTGTGATGTTCTCTTGTGATACTTGCTTTATCTGGTTTTAAGGTTTCATTATTTCAGTTTTAAGAGCTATGAATTTAAGTTTAAAGAACTACACTGATTCACCCCCCCTCTCAGTGCCATTGTAAGACTAACAATTGGTATCAGAGCCAAGTTCCTATACAAGCTTAACCGGCTAGGGTGATCTTGGAAGTAACACAATGGCAGGTGGTGAAGGCTTCTCATCAAACAAAGCACCTTTGTTTGATGGAACTAATTACGCGATCTGGAGAATCAGGATGCAGACATATCTTTGTGCTTTGGGATACGACATCTGGGATTCAGTAGATAGTGAATACACAATACCCATCACTCCTCCAACCGATGCTGTCGATAAGAATCTGTTTGAGAATGACTCAAAAGCAAAGAATGCTATCAAGTGCGGATTAGTAGACAGTGAACTGGTAAAGATCATGAGTTGTAAAATGGCAAAAGAAATATGGGACAAACTGAGGAGTATTCATGAAGGAGACGATGAGATCAAGGAGGCCAAGTTACAAACACATCAAGCTCAGTTCGAAGCTTTAAAGTTGAATAACGATGAGAACATAGAGGCATATATGCTGAGAGTTAATGAAGTCCTAGAGGATGATTCTAAAAAGGAAATAGGTGGAGGTCTTTTCATGACACTCGAAGAAGAAACAGAAAAAGAACAGGAATGTGATGAAGAAGAAATTGATGCAGAAATAAATTTGAAAGAGGAACTAATTGCAGCTCTGGATGAATTGAAGATAGAAAGAAAAAGGAATAAGGAAATCTCAAGAAAGCTTGAGGATGCAAATGAAATAATAACCAGTTTGAAAGTACAGGTAGAAGAATTCAAAAGGATTGAAGAAACTCTCGGGTCACAGATCAATGAGAAAGAGATTGGTTGCTGCAAACAAGAGGAAGAGATTGTTTTATTGAAGAAACAACTAGAAGAGGCCAATACAAATCTCAAATTCGAGAAGAGCACAGAGTTGCTAGATAAAATGATAAGCCAACAAAGAAGCTCCATGGATAAGCGTGGTCTTGGATATGAAGTTGAACAACCTTCATCTTCCAACTCTACGAGAAGAAGAAGTTCACTGTTGAAGGATCGAAGCAAGAAAAGTTTGAAGCTGAATCTTCAAAAGGAAGAAAATATCAAAGGAGATCTACAGCAAAGCAACCACAACAAAAGAGGTTCTATCACTCTCACTCTATTCATAATAATACTTTTAATGGCTATTGTTTCAGATGCAACCAGTATGGTCACAAGGCAACTTATTGTGGATTGAATAATAAATCAAAGAGTTATGTTGGTAGAAATACATCTACGTTTCTGAGTGAACACTATGTACAATGTTTTCAATGTAATGGTCATGGGCACATAGCAAGGTTTTGTCCAAGCACTTTTGTATCTAATCTAAGGCAAAATAGTAGATTTCATCAGACGCAAAGAATGCAACACAGACAGGGAATAAATCATGTACATAAAAGAAAGGAAAATAATCATTCATCAAGGATGCACAAGAGACAACCACACAAGAGAAATGTTCGAGTTCACAAAAAGGTGCAAAACAGGGATGTAGTTGAAAAATCCAAGCCCGAGTTCAAGAAAGTTTGGAGAAAGATAGAAGAAAGGAAATCGTGTCTCCTTGGACTGAAGGAGACTACTCCTCTATTGCACTAAGCAACTCCAGGTAGCACATCCTTAGGGGGAGCAATCTTAAAGTTTTATTTTAATGCTCCTATGTATTTGTTTGGTTATCTGAGGATGAAAGGCAAGTAGTCAGGGGAGTTGTCGTATAGTTGTCAAAGTGTGTTTCAGTTCATGTAGTTGTTTGTGGAGGTACCATGATGGGTGGTTGATTTCTAAAAATATCATCAGAGTGAAAAGGATTGATTGTGGTTTCTTTTTTGAAAGTGATTGGTTTAATGCTTCAAGGTTTTCTGTGCGTTGAATTTGAGAATAGAACATATAGAGTCTCTAACAATTCTCTTTATGCTTCTATGAGATTGATTTGAGTTGAGATTGGGATTTGAGTATAGAACATATTGAGTCTCTAACAATTCTCTTTATGCTTCTATGAGATTGATTTGAGTTGAGATTGGGATTTGAGTATAGAACATATTGAGTCTCTAACAATTCTCTTTATGCTTCTATGAGATTTAGTTGATATATTGATTGAGCATTAAGTATAGAACATATTGAGTCTCTAACAATTCTCTTTATGATTCTATGAGATTGGATAAGTTCTGTGTGATCTTGTTAAGCAGATTTGAAACAAGCCTTTTCACCCTTATGTACCTCAAGGGTACTATGGAATATGGGTTATGGTATCCGAAAGGTAAAGACTTCACCCTTATTTCATATTCAGATGCAGATTGGGCAGGAGGTGTCGATGATAGAAAGAGTACCAGTGGAGGTGCATTCTATCTTGGAGACAGATTGGTCGCGTGGCACAATAAGAAACAAGAGTCAGTTTCTTTATCGACAGCAGAGGCAGAATATATTGCAACGACAACATGTTGTACGCAGGTATCACTTTTTGAAGGAGAAAGTTGCGGAAGGTGAGGTTAAGTTGGATTTTGTTCCAACTACAGAGCAAGTAGCAGATATCTTCACAAAACCATTGCCCAAGGAAGTTTTTGAGTACCTTCACAATAAATTGGGAGTGGTCACACTTCCCAAGAATTGACTAGCTACAGGGATCACATTCTCAGGGGGAGCATTTAAGTATTTGATTATCTTTTTGCTCATGTTCATGATTTTTGCTAAGTGTAATAAATTTTGCCCGAGAATGTTGTGCATGGACTCGGGGGAGTCTGCAGTAGCCCTTTGGTATTATTGTCAAAGGGGGAGAAGAGTTACAGGAAATTGCACATGTGTTGCCAACAATTCCAAAGGGGGAGATTGTTGAGCAAGGTGCAACAACAGTATTGTCATTGTTGTCAACACAATCAGATAGATCTGTTGATGCAGTGGATAGGAAGTTCAAAAGCTATTCAGATGCAGAAGATAGGAGTTCAAAGGTTATTCAGAGTATGTACAGTGATTTTCCAAGAAGACCGAAGTGGCCCATATGCAAAAGATCAAAGAAAAAGACAAGTAAGAAAAGTGTCACGATATCACGACATATACAACAGGCAAGAAAAACTATCACGATTTCGCGACATGTTGGAAGAGAGAAAAAGCAGGAAAAACTGTCACGATTTCGTGACATGTTGGAAGAGAGAGAAAAAGCAAGAAAAACTGTCATGATTTCATGACATGTTGGAAGAGAGAAAAAGTGGAAAAACTGTCATGATTTTGTGACATGTTGGAAGAGAAAAAGGCAAGTGGAAAAACTATCATGATTTCGTGACATGTTGGAAGAGAAAAATGCAAGTGGAAAAACTGTCATGATTTCGCGACATGTTGGAAGAGAAAAAGGCAAGTGGAAAAACTATCGATTTCATGACATGTTGGAAGAGAAAGAGAAAGCAAGAAAAAGTGTCACGATTTCGTGACAAGTTCGAAGAAAGAGAACAAGTAAGAAAAGTGTCACGATTTCATGACATGTCACATTTTCATGACTAAAATAGGAGAGAGAAAGTAAGTTGGAAAAGTGTCACGATTTCGTGACATGTCACATTTTCACGACTAAAATAGGAGAGAGAAAGTAAGTTGGAAAAGTGTCACGATTTCGTGACATGTCGCATTTTTGCGACTAAAATAGGAGAGAGAAAGTAAGTTTGAAAAGTGTCACGATTTCATGACATGTCACATTTTCACGATAAAAGAAAGAGAGGAAGCGTATGGAAGCAGAACTGTCACGATTTCGTGACAAAAGCAGAAAGCAAGACTTTGAAAGCAGAAGTGTCATGATTTCACGACAAAAGCAGAAAGAAGTAGTGTGTTTGACAAAAGTAGAGAAGACTTCGAAGGTAGAAGTGTCACGATTTCATGACAAAAGTAAAGAAGCTAAGTACGAAAGCAGAAGTGTCATGATTTCATGACAAAAGCTAAGTTGAAGACTACAGAGGTAGAAGTGTCACGATATCATGACAAAAGCAAAGTTGGTGCAAAAGCTATGGAAGTTATGGAGTAGAAGTGTCACGATATTGCGACAAAAGCAAAGACAAAGTATACGGAGGTGAAAGTGTCACGATATCGTGACATGTATTTTTGCCTAAGCAAAGAAAAGGAAGGGAGAAAAGGGGTAGAAGAAGAAAAGAGCAAGAAGAAAATGTGTCACGATATCGCGACATGTTGTATTTTCACGGGCCTAAGCAAAGAGAAAGAGGAGAGAGAAAAAGTGTCGTGATATCGCGACATGTTGCATTTTCGTGGGCCAAAGCAAAGAGAAAGAGGAGAGAGAAAAAAGTGTCGCGATATCGCGACATGTGTTTTCATGGCAACAACAACAAAAGAAGCTACAGAGGCAGAAATGTCATGATTTCATGATAGGTCGTATGTGCACAAGACAAGAAGAAGAACCCAACTAAAATGAGAAGTATGACAGTGGACCGACATCTCTACAACATTTACAGGGGCAGATACAGAGTGAATTCATGCAGCTAAAATATGAAGAGTGAACAAAAGTCAGTGCGACGGCTACAGGGACTGTTACCGAATGAAATCTTCGAGCGGTGGAATTACCGAATATCTTCATGAGTTGAAGCCGACTAAGACCGATGATAGCCGACTAAGATTAGGGTTTACATTTGTTATGCAAGCCGACTAAGATTAGGGTTTTCATCATGAAAATATTGTTATAAAAGGAGGGTTGTTTGGAGAATTGTTGTGTGGTTGTATAAGTCGTCGAATGTGTGTCAAAGTGTGAAATGTGGCCGTAAGAGCGCAGAAAGCGCAGAAGCGGTGAGATGATGGCGAAGTGCGCAAAGTGAGCGAAGAGTCATGTCGAATTGTCCTAAGTGCGTCTGTGAGTGTGCAGATAGAGCAAAGTGCACAGAGAGCAAAAAGGTTGAAATTTGACCAAGTGCGGTTGTGATTGCGCAGAGAAAGCAGAAGGCACAGAGAGTGCAAAGGGCGAAGACGAACGCAAAGTGTAGCTATAAGGGCACAAAGTGTACGAAGACAGTGCATAGAGGGTGCATAGAGAAGCGACTCAAAGAAGGTGAAGTGCGGCTATAGATGTAGAAGATGTGTATGTTCTGTAAACAGTGAGAGAGATTGGGTAAGCAATAGACCAGTCAGGGTCTTGTAAAAGCGAAGGTATCTTTTTGTTAAACTTCTAGATTCAAATTGAAGTCCAAGTTGGTGCTTGGCATCAGGGGTTGGTGCTCCTTCCAGTTGGTGCTGGTAAATCAGGGGTTGGTGCTCCTTCTAGTTGGTGCTGGTAAATCAGGGGTTGGTGCTCCTTTCTATTGGTGTAGATAAATCAGGGGTTGGTGCTCCTTTCTGTTGGTGCAGATAAATAAGGGGTTGGTGCTCCTTCCAGTGGGTGCTGGTAAATTGATTGTAAAGTTGGTGCTTTGCAAAGGCTGGATTTGGATGGTAGTCCAAGCAGTCATTCTTGAGGAGTAGCCAAATTGGTGAACCTCATTAAATCTTGTGTTGTGTGATGTTCTCTTGTGATACTTGCTTTATCTGGTTTTAAGGTTTCATTATTTCAGTTTTAAGAGCTATGAATTTAAGTTTAAAGAACTACACCGATTCACCCCCCCTCTCAGTGCCATTGTAAGACTAACACCAATTCCTTTGGTTGAGATGATGTGCAATTTTGATGTGGTAGATGGACCAACCAATAAGGGTGCATGTTCAACCCATTTTGTAGATGGCATGGTGCATACCAAATTGAGTTTTGTGAAGAATTTTCGCTTTTGCGACCTTGTAGAGAGGGCTTGATGAAAACCTTGGTCAAATTTTCTTGAACGCAGTCGCATTCCAAAATTGAGGGATCAAACTGATTTGATTTCAGACTAGATAACATGAGGTGATATCTTGGATGCATTTATGGGTTGATTTGATGATTTTTGATGACTTCTAAGGCTGATTTGATGGGATTTTTTTTTAATTGAATATGACCAAAGGAGTTTGGTTCCTTTGGAGCCCTTTTTTTTTAATTTTGGTATGCATGTGATGAAATGAATGTATTATGAATGAATGCAATTGGTGATGATGTATGCAAATGGATGAATGGTGTTGCCTCATTAATTATCATTTGAGGAGGTTATGGACCATTGTTTAGTAGACTTTGCCTTTATTGCTTAATCAGGGACACCAACATCTAATATCAGAAGATAAAGTGACATATAATACATATGTGATAATGTGATGATGATATGGAATGAAAGCTCACTTATGACTCTGTTTGCCTTAGGGATAATGAATCTAGAGTTTTTTTATTTTAAAGACTCAAACATCCTAGTGATCTCAAACAAACTCATCTACTCATCTTGCAAATCCATATGATGCTAATGGCATCCTAGCAGAGTCAAATATCTCAAGGACCAATTGTGTGTGCAATGAATGTTTATTTTCCATCGATTTTGAGTAAGGTAATGATGCAAGCCAATTAAGAACCATTGTGTGTGCAAATAATGAATTCATTTACCAATCTTGAGTAAGGTAAGATTAAACTAGTCATGAAGAGAACCAAAAATCTAGCTTGTCCTTATGTGCATTCAGAGGTCTCTTCAAGAGAGATGTGTCACCATGCATGAGCATAGTCCAATGCTAGGGTCTCCAAGCTTTGGGAAATTAGATTCTCAACCACTCAAATCGAATCTTGATGAGAATTAAACCCTATCCTTACTACTTGAAGGCCTATCATTATTATTATGTTTTTATAAAGAGAGCTTTGGGGAATCAGATTCTCAACCACTCGAATTGAGTCCTAATGATAATTTTACCCTATCCTTACTACTCACTCTATTATTATTATTTTTTTTGTAAAAAGAGTTGGAGCTTTAGGTAATTGATATTCTCAACCACTCAAATTGAGTCCTAATGAGAATTTTATCCTATCCTTACTACTCACTCTTTCATTTTTGTGAAATCTTTAAAAGATGTATATTTATTTTATTGTTGGACTATGTGCATAATGGGACAAGCAATAAGAACTTTTTGCTTCAAGATTCAATCCAATCATGGCATCATCTCTCTCTGATGCAAGATCTCATTAATAAATGTGTCATGTGATTGGTTCAAAAATGGTAGAGTCAACTCCCAAAACTCAAAATTTTCTTAGTGAAAAGTGTGCTTTGGTCCAAGAGGAGACCTGATTTAACTAGGAATAACCTATAGCACCTAAATACTGTTTGACGTTCAAATAATACCAAATAAATGAGGTGCTATGGGGTTTTATTGCAACTTTTTTGTGTGTTTTTTTTTTACATAACTTATGTGGTTGGAAAAATGACACTAACATTGACCAAGGGTGCCCCTGATTAAGGCAACAAGATTCAATGGATGAAAAATTATCCAAACTGGTTGAATGACTTTTTATTCGACAAACAACATGACACAATGAAGTGATGTGGATGCAAGAAATGCAATGTATGTGAAAATGATGTGGTATATGATATGCAATGAAAATAGCATGGATGCATGTGATGCAATATGAATGATTAAATAAAAATTTGTTTGTGTTTTTTTGCCATGTATATGTATATATAGTTCACATTAGGCATAGAATGCTCTCAAGTGTATAATGTTTAATGGTTTAGGCTCTTCTATTCCCTTGAGACTGGTAAGACCTATATGTTCCTGGACCCAAATTCTATTTTAACAATATATGGACCCAACCAATTAGCCATAAATTTATCATGAAGGTGTGGCAAAGTGTTGGTGTTTTGCTAATTCTCTTTAAGCATAAGATCTCCTACTTGGAATTCACACGGATGAAATTTTGCATTATAAGCATACTTGAGATGATCTTGATACACTCGTAGGTTCTCCAAGGCATTGATTCACCTTTTTTTAATAAGTGTGAGTTGATCAAAACATACTTTTCTAGCAATGTTGTCATCCATGAATTCTTGTAATGAGATGTGTAGTGAAGGGATCTCGAGCTCAAGAGGTATAATAGCCTCAACACCATAGACTAGTGAAAATGGAGTTGCCCTTGTAGGTGTATGGATGCTTGTTCGATAAGCCCATAAAGCCAAGGGAATTTGAGTATGCCAATCCTTATGGTTGTCTTTAACAAATTTCTTTAGAATGGCTATCAATGTCTTATTGGTGGTCTCAACTTGTCCATTTTCCTGTGGGTAGTAAGGAGTCGAGAAACTATGTTGGATATGGTATTTCTTGCAAAGCACTCAAACATCCTTATTCTTAAATGACTTACCATTATCTAAAATTATCTTTGAGGGAATACCAAAATGATAGATAATGTGTTGGAGTATGAACTCCACAATTCGAGGTCCTATCGTATTGGTCATAGGAATTGCATCAACCCACTTCATGAAGTACTATGTGGTAGTGATGATAAATGTGTGTTGTCCCAAAAAGGGAGGCAATATTTTTACAATCAAATCAAGGCACCATAGTGAGAATGTCCAAAGACTTCAGATTGGTTGCAACTCTTGTGATGGCACATGAGTTAAATTGATATGTTGATATTTTTATATTTCTTGATATAGTTGCAACAATAATTTTCCATGGTGGTCCAATAGTAACCCATACACAAGATGCACTTTGCAATGGCTATTCAACTAAAGTGGCCACCACAAGTGTTATCATGAGCCTCAGACATGGCTTTTTGTGTCTCTGCAAGTTCAAGATAATAAAATAGAATTCCATCATAGCCATGTCTATACAACACATCCCCTAGAATAGTGTAATGAGCTACCTTTTGCTTGAAATTTTATTTGGTAGTTTATGATAATTCTAGTGGGAATAACTTGAGAAAGTCCTTCACCTGATTAATACAAGGTTTGTATGGCTCTTTTTTAATAAAACAAACGTCTTTCTCATCCTTAGACTCAGTTCATGAGATTGTAGATTTGGAGATTATTGTAATGATGAGCGGTTGGATCTCTCCTATAGGGTTCTTTGGAACCAATGATCCTAGAGAGGCCATCACATCTACAAATCTATTATTCAAATGAGGTAAGTTGTCAATGTTGTACCAATAAAACTTTGCTAACAATTTCATTGTTATTTCATTATAAAGCTTTAAGACTAGTTCTCTACATTGGTAAGTTCTCTTCACTTGATAAACTACCAATTGGGAATCACAAAATATTATTATATACTTAATACCCATAGCTATGGTAGCTTGAAGTCCTAATATTAGGGCTTCATACTCTACATTATTTTTTGTGCATGGGAAGTCAAGTTTGAATGATAAAGGAATGGGCATCCCTTTTGGTGTATGAAACATGACTCCTACACCTTGTCCTTTCTCGCACTTGGAACCATAAAAGAATAGGGTGATGTCAACATCATCTTTAGGGATGACATCTTCCTCCTATTCAGTGATATTAAATACCAAATCATCTAGTAGCTCGATGAACAATGGTTGGTCATTAGGAAGTGGAGCTTCCATGAGCTGATCGGCTATCACCTAACCTTTAATGGACTTTTGGCTAATGAATTCTAGATCAAATTTTGTTAAAAGCATTATCTATTTTGTGGTACGGGTGTTGTATGTGTGAGTCATCATGTAATGTAGAGGATTTTCTTAGGCTATGATATAAGCAGTGTGACTTAGCATGTAATATATGAGTTTCTTAGTGGCAAAAACCACTGCTAAACATAAATTTTCCACATATGCGTATCTGGTTTCATAACTCACCAATGTTCAACTAATATAATATATTGCTTGCTCTCTATGATTTTCATTCTTTTGTGCAAGCATTTTCCCTAATGCAAAATCCATAGCTGAGACATAAAGATAAAAAGGGACCCTAAGGTGAGGTGGTGTTAGGACCAACGAAGAGGCTAGATATCACTTAATGTCATTGAAATTATGTTGGCATTCCTTGGTCCAATCAAAAGTGACATTTTGTAGCAGGTGATTGAATGACCTACATTTATCAGAGAGTTGCACGATGAAGTGATAAATCACTTGGATATTTCCTTGTAAGTTGTGCAACTCCTTAAGGTTTCTTGGGAGAGGCATTTCTATGATAGCCTTGACCTTATTTAGGTCCACTTCAATGCCACACTTGGAGATAATGAACCCTAGAAGCTTACCTAATGTAACTCCAAAAATGCACTTCTTAGGGTTTAACCTCACTTTATGTTCCAAAATTTGATCAAATATTTTTTCTAATACATCGATATGATCCAGACATGTTTTAGATTTAGCTATCAAATCATCCACATAGTCTTCAATGATCTTATGCATGTATTCATGGAAGAT
Source organism: Wollemia nobilis (assembly GCA_028583015.1). Lineage (NCBI taxonomy): Eukaryota > Viridiplantae > Streptophyta > Pinopsida > Araucariales > Araucariaceae > Wollemia > Wollemia nobilis. The sequence goes on along the minus strand of JAQPPZ010001424.1, from coordinate 4,451,091 downwards.
ATACGTCATGGCACATTGATACATAGCTTCTATATTTTTAAGGCCGAATGGCATCACCTTGTAACAAAAATTCCCCCAAGGTGTTGTAAATGTTATTTTGTGTTGGTCATCAAGATTGATTCAAATTTGGTTGTATCCTAAAAAACCATCCATTAAGGAAAGCATTTCATGGCCCACACAAGAGTCTACAAGTTGATCGATGTTTGGTAAAGGAAATTCATCCTTGGGACACACTTTATTTAGATCTTAAAAGTCCATACATATGTGAATCTCCTCGTTAGGTTTGCGAATAGGTACCATGTTTGAAAGCCACTCAGGGTAATTAATAGGTTGAATGAAACCCACATCTAATAATTTTTAATTTCTTCCTTGACCATGAGGGCAATGGTAGGATGTAATTTTCATAATTTTTTCTTAATCGGCTTTGCATTAGTACCCAAGGTGAGATTATGTACTACCAAATTAGGGTCAAGACTAGGCATGTCTTTATAAGACCATGCAAAGACTTCCTTCTTCCTTGTGAGCACATCTATGATTCATCCTTTCTCTTCTACAGATAGACTTTCTCCAAGTTTTATGATTTACAGGTTGTCTACATATGTGCTTAGGTTCATGTCAATAGGCTCTTCAATAGCCATATGTGAACCCTATTCCAACTAATAAGATATTGGTACCAAGTGAATGTCATCAATGATAGTATTAAATGTCTCTGGTGTGGCCTCTTTCACTTCAACATGATAGGCAAAAGAAGGGGAGGGTGAAGGCAAAGGCGAAGGTGAAGGTGACAGCTACAAAATAATGTAGGTGATAAAAGCTCTCAACAATTCCTAAAAAAATAAAATTGGATATGGATGGTGGTGATGAAATAAATAAATTTGGATATGGATGGTGGTGGATATGGATGGTGGCGTATATCCCAATTTTTTTCCCTCATGGGTACCAAATTGGCTACCCAAGTAGAATGTTTTATTGGGTATATGATCTTAGCCTTTAATAACTTTAAGATCTCCTCTCTCATAATGGCTTTGATCCTTGTATTGACTAGCCTCTACTTCTGCCTAGATGGTTTTGCTTCAGGCTCTAGCTTAATAGTGTGTTGGATAACCTTTTTATCATACACCTTGAGATCCTCATATGACCAAGCTACAATGTCTTGGTATCTTAAGCATAGAGCTTTGATATCTTCTACTTCCTCAGGTGAACATCATATTTTGACATTGAGATTTTTCTCTTTACCAACTTCAATTTCTTTATATATTTTTTCCTTGTTCTTCATGGCTTTGGTCTTCTTTCTATCCTCATTATCAAACATACTTTAAAGGGTGACCAAACCTCTTGGGATATGATTGTTCCTTAGTTGGATAATGTCCTACTGATCAATTTCATCTGAATTCTCCTCTTGGACAGTAGAAATACATGCTTCTCTCACCAAAAAATCAACTATTTGTTCATCACTTTCAAAAACCTACCAAAAAATTTGCCTATCTGGTGCTGTAGGTCTAAAAATCATTTTAATTTCCTTGGCATTATTAATTCCAAATTCTACAGAATATTTTAAGTTATCTCTCTTTGTTGCTAATAAATCAGCCAGAGTATTCTTTTCTCTGGGAATAAAATTTAAATTCAAGGCATCAAAAGATTCCATTAAATCCCATACCCTATTTTTGTAATATTTTAAGTAATGGTACTTTCTACTACACCTATTTCTTACTTTATGGACTATTAGCTCATAATCGCCATATATATTCAAAATATTAATGCCCATGCTTTCTACTTGTATCAATCCTAGACATAGGGCCTCATATTCTATCACATTGTTAGTACATGACCATGTCAGTCAGTAAGAAAAAAAATTGTACCTTCTAACTGGGATTGTAGGTCGACACTAGCTCCTGCACCATTTTAGCATTTAGCACCATCAAAGTACATAATCCAAGTTTCTTTCTCTCTGAGAGGCTGGTTGGATATAGCCGAGATTTTCTTCTCTAATTCTATTAATATGCTATATGTTCCCATACCAGTTCCGAACTAACTATAGTCTTCTTTGAAAGGCAATTCATCCTCTATGTCCAACTCTTCAATGTTTTCCACCAGCTCAAATTCTTCCAAAGGATTAAGATTACACATATATTCTTCAATATTTTCAATGTGATAAGCTATTGGTTTCTCAAGTGTTATCCTTATCCTTTTTCCTTTGAAAGGACTTACCAAGCTATATTAATCCATATACATACATCCCCCTAGATTTGTAGTAAACTCTCTCAAAAGACATAATCCAAAATAGGTTTCTAAGTCAACCACAACTATTTCTTGCACTATTATCACCTCAGGGGCTCTGTGCAATCTCATCGGTACATCTTTAATGACTCCAACTATCTTGACAGGTGTTCCATCTAGTTGTAATACTCTAGGACAAGATCAGGTATACTCCATACCCATCTCTTCACAAACTGCTCCTGAGTCAATCATACAATTTCTAACTACCCAACCCTCCATTCTTAGGGATTTATAGAAAGGGGAAGGTTTATTCTTTAAAATAGTAGGTGTCATTTCTTTATTTTTTTATGACATACTAAGGATTTTTGTGGCCAATCTATTTTGAGGATTTTTTTTGAGAGAAGTCTTAAGTAAGTCAATCTGACTAGGGATGAATAGAGGGTCATATAGGTTAGCTTTTGATGGGATCCTTTTTATTTCTTCAACAATGTTGTATTCAGACTTAGTCAAGGAGAGTCTTTCTAGCCTTTTTTCTTGCTCACCATGTCTTCTTTTATATTTTTGGGTGGCCTCTAATATTTGTCTTTTTGTAATAGATGGGAACCTCAATCTTTCTTGATCTTCATCGTTGGATCCCATCTGGTCTCCTTCTGTTTCCTTTTCATTTCTTTTATGGATACTATTTATCTTATCTTTGCCCTTTTCTTGAGGAATAGGGAAGGTTTTACTACTCTGAGGGAGGGGATCAGTTTTCTTCTGAGAAGGGACTTGGAATTGTCCCATTTTTTTAGGGTCTACTTGTAAGGCTTTCTTCCCAGACCTTGTTATAACTGCAATTGGGTTCTCCTCAGCTGATTCTTTCCTAACCATTATTTTATCAAGGTACCATAACATATTGACTCTCCCATTTTGATTTATTTTAGCTTGATCCATAGCTTGTTGCACATGGCATTGGTACATAACACAATACTATGAGTCATGGGGGTCATTGCATACTAAACACCAAACATTCACAAGATTAGTATATGAAGAACATTTTGGTTCCTCGTATACTGCACTCACTCTAACCCTAATAATGTTACTCGAACCAGGTCTCTGATATTTTTTTACATATGGTAATCTCCTTTGTTGTGACTTTTCTTAGTCTCTCTTTTCCATTGAATTCATTCTATTACTCAGAATTTTCAGAGTATTTTGGATATCTAGGATAGCAAAAAATGAAAAACACAAGCTTATACTGAGAGGGGGGGTGAACAGTATAAGACCTCTTTTTACTTTTTCCTTTATACTTCAAAATAGTAAAGCAATATACCCAAAGCAATATCAAAGCAATGCACAATATCATCCATAAAGTGACATCAATTTTAACATGGTTCACCTAGAATGGCTGGGCTACGTCCATAAAACATTTCTCTAAAAGTTATCTCAAAGTTCTTTGGGAATCCTTACCAATTACAATGTTTATGAGCCTCGACGCAAAGGATATACCTTCCCCCAATCATAATTTATGAGCCTCTGCTCAAAGGAGATACCTTCCCCCAATCAAAATTTATGAGCCTTTGCTCAAAGGAGATACCTGTTGGTCCGGCTTTCATGCACACCCCGGGAAAGGATGAAGCAAGGAAGCTCCGGAGAGACCCACAGGACGGATCCCACTCGCTTTAGGATCTAGCTGGTTATCCAAGGTGCGAGTTACCGAGTTGGGTCGAATGGCAATTCACTCTTTTCCACTTCGGAATAGATTTCAATATGGACTGCTCTGTTACCTTACGGGGGGTTCTTGAACTTGTTCAGTAGTTGCAAAAGTTGATCAGATTTAACTTGAATTCTTGATCTAGCTCTCATGGGTCGGCGATTTAAATAAAAGACAAACAAAGAAAATAAAAATGGATCATTCATCGAAAACAAAGAGAGGGTAGGGTAAGGCAGAAAAGAGAAGCTTATCAAACATTAAACTGTAAAACTTAAACTGTCAATTTTATCTATGCTACTAGCTTCACAACAGAACAAATCAAAGAAGAAAGTGTCCAGTGAGTCTAAGATCACTTTCAACTAAGAGCACAAGGCGAGTGAAACAGATCTAGCGAGAAAATTATAAATCCAAGGGCAGTTGGTTAAAGCTGGTATCTTTCACCGGCAGCCTAGCTCACACGGTGAAGACAGAGCAATTAGAACAAACTTAACCTCAAATCTGTAATTTCCCCTAGCGAGACAAGAGAACAAGCTGAAGCCTAACGACATATTTAAACTTGATAATGTCGGATTTACAACATATATCTAACAAACTTTAAATGGAACGGATAACAAAAGAAGATACACTTATCACACTCTGCAAAATATTAGGCTCCTGGCCATGCTATCACAGAAAAGCTAAAGCACATCAACTCCAAGTCCAGAAACAAAGGATTTCACAAGATTTGCAAGAAATTGCTTATAAGCCTTTTATTTCTAAGTCTCCGCCTCCCGCGATTACATTTAGAATCTGTATTTATAGACTCAGGACGAGACCCTGATCTTTTCAAAATATCTTGCTCAAACCCTAAATCTTATCGCACTTAAACCCTAGGACCCGGGTTTTACAATAAAAATCCATTTAAAATCAAAGTCCGGATAGAACTTAACCCTTCGGCAAATCAGTGCAGTCAGTTGCCATAAATGGAGAAGATAAAATCTAAAGCCACTTGCATTCATCCGCAGTTGCAAATAAATGCCTCCATTAATTCTGTTGGTGAGCCGGATGAGTCACCACTTCTCCATCAATTCATCTCCGTAAAGCCATCTCTGAGTTGAAATTGTCTTCATGCTATCAATTCTGTCATAAATTTTTCATTGAATGCTCTCACCGGCGGCTTCTCTTCTAGCATGGCGGTCCTTGACTAAATCCGCACTTTAACTTTGCCTTTATGGCCTTTCCCGGTTGTCCCGCAAGTGCCAGATGGAATCCTGCATGAAAGACAAAAAGATTATATTAGCACTTTAATAAACATTAAATCCAAGCTTAAAACATTAAAAATAGATTAAAAACAGCAAAATAAGCTTGCATGTCGGCCTGCTCTATCTCCTCACGCTTTGACACGTGTCGCTACCCCAGGATGCCTTCTGTTTCCCGCTGGAATGCACTTCTGGTCAACTTTGAGGACTTTCTCTCTCCTACCGAGCAGTGTCACGATTTCGTGACATGTCTCCAGTCGCTCTGGCTGCTTCTCCCTACTCGGCCGCGAAAATGCGACATGTCGCGATTTCGCGACATGTCGCAAAATCGCGCCTCTCGCTGGCGGCCGTACATCTTCCTCAAAACGTGCAGCGCGTCGCTACCATTTTCTCCCTTCGCCTTTGAAACGTGCAGCGCGTCGCTACAGCCTTTTATCCCTGATTTTGAAACATGCAGCGCATCGCTGCAACTTTTTATTTCGACTTGGAAACATGCAGCGCATCGCTGCACTTTGCCCAGATTTTGAGACATGCGGCGAATCGCTTGCAATTTTGGACTTAGCCACTTTTATCATTTATCCTCAGTGAAAATGGGACATGTCACGATTTCGCGACATGTCACGAAATCGCGTTCGTCTGATTTCTTCTCTCTCCTCCGGTAGACAGCGATTTTGCGACACTTTCCAAAAATGGAAATGTCGCGATATCGAACACTTCCAAAAATGGAAAGTGTCGCGATTTCGCTACAAAAAAATGACTTGGCGGATTTTTGACTCTTCAGCCCACTTTCTCTCTCCTACCGTGAAAATGCGACATGTCAGATTTCGAATAAAATCGCGCCTTGTAGGTTCATCTTCTCTCTCCAAAAGTGCGCGATTTCGCGACATGTGGAAATCGTGCCTTTCTGGCACTTAGCCGATTTTCATGCATTTTCTCTCTCTTCCGTGAAAATGCGACATGTCACGATTTCGCGACATTTTTCTCCCGGCTTTCTCTCTCCTCATCCTGCAGCGATTTCGCGACACTTTCCAAAAATGGAAATGTCGCGATATCGTGACACTTCAAAAAATGGAAAGTGTCGCGATTTCGCTACGTTATTCGACTTAGCTGCATTTGTATTTTCTGTCGCGATATCGCGACATTTTCGAAAATGGAAGTGTCGCGATATCGCGACACTACCAAAAATGGAAAGTTTGATTTTTCATGAATTTATGCAACTATTTTCAGGATTTTCTCGGTACCGGTGCAAGATTTTCTTAAGCATGAATGATTTCTAGCATGTAAAAAGTGAATTCTTGGATAACACAGCTAGAATGCAAGAAAAAGCACAACTTTAAAAAGGAGGCAAGCAAAATCTGGATTTAAAACCTGAAAAGGATCAAGAGGGTCCCTATTTGCAAAAATGAAAGTTCAGAGTTTTCAAGAGGATGGAATCTCATTTTTCAGTGGGGGTGTGTTGCTTCTCAACAAATGGCGATATCTGCGGGTAAAATAGTAGCACTATTTTAGAACCCAAGACTCCGGTTTCAAAACAAAAAGACCATGCATCATGCCTTGCCACGAGACATTCTTCACAATAAATTGACTATTAGCGCTTTGTTAAAATTTCCCAAGGACATACTAGGTTGGATTACTTCAAGGAAGATTTCTGATAAGCAATTTCAAGGGTATAAAACTTTCTTCAAGGATGACTGAATTGAATGCTAAACTTGGATTAATCAACTTTTCTAGATTGTAAAAGGGAAACCGAGTAGAGCTCCGTTTACTAGTTTAGCCTTTACTGGCCTAGACAGAGTTACCCTTTAGATTTACACGACCCAATTTACAACTGTAGGGGAGAATCTAATATTGGCTGCCTCTTTTAATTGTTCAACTCTTTTTCTCTTTTTTCTTTTTTTTTTTTTATATCTCTCTCTCTGAAATATATCAATATCTGAGATGCTTTTAGGGAAATCACAATTTTCTTTTATCATTTTATCAATCGGAACTATTTCGGTCTAGGCATTGATAGCCTCCGTGGATACCCAAATAATTGCATGAACCATAGTCCCCTCTCATAACCGACTTTTCTTGGATTCCCAGGAGTTCCTCCAACTAAACGACATAGCAGTTTTTCTATCATTAAAACAAGCGTGGCAAGTAAGACACAAGATCCAATCATCTCTCTACCTTTGTCTGAATAACAAAATAGCTCTACTATTCGAGTCAAGCGAGACTATCTCAATTAGAATAATGAACGACATGGGCATTGGATTGAACTGGATTGATCGACTTAGAATAAAACAATTTTAGCGGCTGACTTTTCATTGATTGCTCGAGCAAAGGTTAAAGGACAAAAATTTTAGAAGCCAAAGGACTTTGTACGGGCTTCCAAGGACGAGCACGAGCTTCTAAAGCAAAACAGAATAAAAGCGTGGAAATAAAATAAACTAAACAAGAAAAAAATAAAGACAAAGGAATAAAACAAAAGGTAAAAAGATAAAATAGAGAAAAAAATAAGCTAAAACAAAAGCAAAGCAATTAAAAAAAACTAAAAAAGAAATAAACTAAAAATGAAATAAATTAAGAAAAACAAAGAAAAAGAAGCAAAAAAAAAGTAGAGACTAAAATAAAAGCAAGCTAAAATAAAAAGACAAAGAAAGGAAATAAAAAGCAAGACAAAAGAAATAAAGCGCACAAGCTAAAACTAAAAAACAATTAAAGATAAAAAAAAGAACAAAAAATAAAGCTGAGACAAATAAAAAAAAAGCAAAAAAAAAAAAAAAAAAAATAAAGCAAAGAAAAACTTCAAAGCTTATTTACAATGCATACATATGTTACAACTTCCCTTCATACTCAAAAAATGCAGCAGTTGGGAAAGCAGAGAAATGGTGCCTTAAAAAAATTTGACCATGGCAAGTAGTTTAGAAAAATTACCTTTCAGGTCCTGTTGACGAAATGCACTCCAGGCTGTGCTTCAAAAATTTGCTATCTGGGAAAGACTTGTGTTTACTGTCTTCCCTGTCCCATTTGAAAAACAAATCTGCAACTCCTTCAAATTAAACAAATCATATAATAACAAATCATATGATAACATGTTTATGCTTCTAATTGAAGGGTTTGCAGAGTTCTTTCAAAAGGATTGAATGTAAAAAACCCCCAGGATCAAATACCTTAAAATCTTGACAGACCCAGAGACCACCACATCTTCAAAATTATGTGACAACTGAAAGAAATCATGTTTTATCTGTATGCCCTGGTTCTTAACAACTTGAACATTTTGTGGTTGTTGTACTGCTTCAATATCCAGGACTTCAATTTTTATCCCTCTAGAAGAATGCTTACAATTTTCCTTTTCAACTGAGCCTTGCTTAGATTTAACCTCATCAATGTGCAATGTCCAAACATCATTGTTGTGATGGTTTAGAGTTGTAACTATTTTCACTTGCTCTGTTGCCAAATTATAAACTCCAATATCTGCATCAACACAGTTTATAGCCTTATCTTTGATATTATGTTCAGAAGTTGCAGGCTTATGTTGAGACAGTTCATCAATTCCAAGTTGGCTGACCACATTCATATTTACTATATTTTCCTCCTTTTCTTGAAATCCAACGGGTGGTCCAGAGTAAGCCTTAATCAAGTTAACCTTCTGTTCAACAATGCGAGGCGAGTTCATAGAGGGTGATGTCGGCTTTAAGTTCCCTCATATCCTCAATGATGTTATCCTCCTCGATTACTACGCATAGTGATATTGAATCTCACTTTCATCATCCTCTGATGAGGAAGGATCATTATTAAGTTATGGACTCTCACATTTCAAGTCATAATTATCCATTTTGAACTGTTGAAAATCTTGCATTTCATCCGTAGGAGTCTCTACAAGACTTTTTGTCTCTTCGGGAAAAGTGAAAGAATCTGAAACCCTGGTTGTACTATTTTTGGGTGAACTAGAAATATCAATATTTCTTTGATCTCTAGGAAAATTTAACTCACCAGGAAAAACTTGATTTGGGTGGTGCCGAGATCATCAGCTGTTCGGTTCAAGCACTGCACTTTGAATTTGTCAGAAATTTTCTCTGTATTTTGCACATTCTGAGTGGATGTCACGGTTAACGGAGTCTCCTTGGGTAGAGCATGACATGTTGGCACTAACTCATGATGTGGAATGGGGTTCAGAAATAGGCATGTTACGTGTAACATAGGATATCAAAGGACTGCTCAGAATTTGAGGCCCTAAGCTGTCTTTCAAGAATTAAGGCTTCTTTATAAGCCCCTGCCAGGGTTGTGATATTGATGTCTCTCTTGAGGAAAATAGAGGTCACTGAATCCAATGCATTCTTGTAGATTTCTAAGGCCAGATTTGCATTTGGGATGTAATGGCCAGTCATTCTATCGTAAGCTCTTTGGAACCTCATATTGAAAGAACTGACAGTTTCTCCCGACTCTCTCTTGATCTTGAAAAATTGTTGGTATAAAACCTTGGGATCTATCACTACCCCAAATTGTGATATAAAAGCTTTCTCTAGATCATCCCAGCTAGTAATGGAATTTCTGGTGAGGTTTAAAAACCAGTCATAAGCTCCCTCCTGGAGAGTGAACGGGAACAATCTGCAGGCAACATCTTCATCTTGTATATTCAACAATTTTAAAGCATTTTTGAAAGCTAGCAGATGTTCTTCTGCAGTTCTTGTCCCATCATGTTTGTACCTAGGGAGATATCTTTCCGGGCTTCTGGGCAGGTCATGGGCTATACCCGGGATATTCAAAGCAGTGGGGCCTAACCAATTTGCCATTATTACTTGGCTGACAGTGATGTTCTGAGTTGTGATTGGATAACGCCCAGTGGAGATAAAGCTATTACGAACTTGAGGTCTTCTCTGGCAATTTTAAAAGCTGTGACAACTTACAAAAAATTTGAGACAATTTACAAAATTGTCAGTATTTGTTGCTTCAAATGTTGTTGTTATGCCCTTACAATACTTGAGAGTTCAGCCCTCCTTCTAGCCCAATTAGGTTGTTGGTGAGGAGGAGGAAAATGTAACTTTGGATAAAATACGGAGTTCCACATACAGTCGGATTTCTCAACTCAAGTGCACTAAGAACAGATGTTCTGGCCCTCCTTCTAGCGCCAATTAGGTTGTTGGTCAGGCTTTCATGCACACCCCAGGAAAGGATGAAGCAAGGAAGCTCCGGAGACACCCACGGGACGGATCCCACTCATCTTTAGGATCTAGTTGGTTATCCAAGGTGCGAGTTACAGAGTTGGGTCGAATGGCAATTCACTCTTTTCCACTTCGGAATAGATTTCAATATGGACTGCTCTATTACCTTACGGGGGTTCTTGAACTTGTTCGGTAGTTGCAAAAGTTGAAATCAGATTTAACTTGAATTCTTGATCTAGCTCTCATGGGTCGTGATTTAAATAAAAGACAAACAAAGAAAATAAAAATGGATCATTCATCGAAAACAAAGAGAGGGTAGGGTAGGGCAGAAAGAGAAGTTTATCAGACATCAAGCTGTAAAACCCAAAGCCATCAATTTTATCTATGCTACTAGCTTCACAACAGAACAAATCAAAGAAGAAAGTGTCCAGTCGGTCTAAGATCACTTTCAACTAAGAGCACAAGGCGAGTGAAACGGATCTAGCGAGAAAATTATAAATCCAAGAGGCAGTTGGTTAAAGCTGGTATCTTTCACCGGCGACCCTAGCTCACACGGTGAAGACAGAGCAATTAGAACAAACTTAACCTCAAATCTGTAATTTCCCCTAGCGAGACAAGAGAACAAGCTGAAGCCCTAACGACATATTTAAACTTGATAACGTCGATTTACTGACATATATCTAACAAACTTTAAATGGAACGGATAACAAAAGAAGATACACTTATCACACTCTGCAAAAGATTAGGCTCCTGGCCATGCTATCAGAGAAAAGCTAAAGCACATCAACTCCAAGCCCAGAAACAAAGGATTTCACAAGATTTGCAAGAAATTGCTTATAAGCCTTTTATTTCTAAGTCTCCGCCTCCCGCGATTACATTTAGAATATGTATTTATAGACTTAGGACAGACCACTGATCTTTTCAAAATATCTTGCTCAAACCCTAAATCTTATCGCACTTAAACCCTAGGACCCGGGTTTTACAATAAAAATCCATTTAAAATCAAAGTCCGGATAGAACTTAACCCTTCGGCAAATCGGTGCAGTCAGCTGCCATAAATGGAGAAGATAAAATCTAAAGCCACTTGCATTCATCCGTAGCTGCAAATAAATGCCTCCATTAATTCTGTTGGTGAGCCGGATGAGTCACCACTTCTCCATCAATTTGATCTCCGTAAAGCCATCCCTGAGTTGAAATTGTCTTCATGCTATCAAGTCTGCAATAAATTTGTCATTGAATGCTCTCACCGGCAGCTTCTCTTCTAGCATGGCGGTCCTTGACTAAATCCGCACTTTAACTTTGCCTTTATGGCCTTTCCCGGTTGTCCCGCAAGTGCCAGATGGAATCCTGCATGAAAGACAAAAAGATTATATTAGCACTTTAATAAACATTAAATCCAAGCTTAAAACATTAAAAACAGATTAAAATCGCAAAATAAGCTTGCATGTCGGCCTCTGTTTGTCTGCCTCACGCTTTGACACGTGTCGCTACCCCGGGATGCCTTCTGTTTCCGCTGGAATGCACTTCGGGGTCAACTTGAGGACTTTCTCTCTCCTATCGCGATTATGCGACATGTCGCGATTTCGCGACATGTCGCGAAATCGCGACGTCCTAGCATCTGCTGCTTCTCTCTCATCGGCCGCGAAAATGCGACATGTCACGATTTCGCGACATGTCAGAAATCGCGCCTCTGCTGGCGGCGTACATCTTCCTCAAAACGTGCGGCGCGTCGCTACCATTTTCTCCCTTGCCTTGAAACGTGCGGCGCGTGCATTTCACCTGACTTGAAACATGCGGCGCATGTGCACTTTTCTCGATTTTGAAGACATGCGGCGCATCGCTGCAACTTTACCTCTCGACTTGGAAACATGCGGCGCATGCTGCACCCTTTGCCCGCGATTTTGAGACATGCAGCGCAATCGCTGCAACTTTTGGACTTAGCCACTTTTTCATTTATCCTCAGCGAAAATGGGACATGTCGCGATTTCGTGACATGTCGCAAATAGCGCTGGTCCCTCTTGATTTCTTCTCTCTCCTCCGGTAGACAGCGATTTTGCGACACTTTCCAAAAATGGAAATGTCGCGATATCGCGACACTTTCAAAAATGGAAAGTGTCACGATTTCCTACACAAAAATGACTTGGCGGATTTTTGATTCTTCGGCCCACTTTCTCTCTCCTATCGTGAAAATGCGACATGTCGCGATTTCGCGACATGTGAAAATCGCGCCCTTCGTCGGTTCATCTTCTCTCTCCAAAAGTGTCGCGATTTCGCGACATGTCGCGCCTTTACGGCACTTAGCCGATTTTCATGCATTTTCTCTCTCCTCCGTGAAAATGCGACATGTCACGATTTCGCGACATTTTCTCCCGGCTTTCTCTCTCCTCATCTGCGGCGATTTGCGACACTTTCCAAAAATGGAAATGTCGCGATATCGCGACACTTCAAAAAATGGAAAGTGTCGCGATTTCGCTACGCTTTTCCGACTTAGCTGCATTTGTATTTTCTGTCGCGATATCGCGACATTTCCGAAAATGGAAGTGTCGCGATATCGCGACACTACCAAAAATGGAAAGTTTGATTTTTCATGAATTTATGCAACTGTTTTCAGCATTTTTCTCGGTACCGGTGCAAGATTTTCTTAAGCATGAATGATTTCTAGCATGTAAAAAGTGAATTCTTGGATAACACAGCTAGAATGCAAGAAAAAGCACAACTTTAAAAAGGAGGCAAGCAAAATCTGGATTTAAAACTAGAAAGGATCAAGAGGGTCCCTGCTGCAAAAATGAAAGTTCAGAATTTTCTAAGGATGGAATCTCATTTTTCAGTGGGGGTGTGTTGCTTCTCAACAATACCTTCCCCTCTACTCTGGAAATGATCCCTCAGAAGATCAACTGCCTCTACCTCTTGCCAGCACGTGGAACTCCTTTCCACTGAAGACCTCCTGTCCTCAATGCTTAGCCTAAGAGACCTCTACCTTCTATGATCACGTCCACAGTAGCTCATCAACCTGTACCAAACATAGTCAGTCAGTCTAGTACAAGTCTTCTTTTGTTTGTTAGATCTATCCAACGCTTTGAACAAATCAATCCTCTACACACAAGCCTTCTCAAATACTTGCCAAACCTATCCTTAGGTTCTTCTCAAAGAACCAGTGCTCCTCTATCCTTAAGTTATCTGATAGAACTATCAAAACTCAGCTCACAAGTCCTCTTCTAGGACCTATCCAAATCTTCTCACAAGTCCCCACCGAAACCTATCCAAAACTGCTCACAATTCCCCACCAGAACCTGTCCAAAACCTGCTCACAATTCCCCATCGGAACCTGTCCAAAACCTACTCAAAAGTCCCCATAGAAATATGTCCAAAACCTCAGCAAGCTCACCAAGAAAAACTTTCTTAGTAGGAAATCACAAGGTGAATTGTTAGAGACCCAATGTGATTTTTCAAACTCATAGAAGCATAAAGAGAATTTTTAGAGACTCAATATGTTCTATACTCAACTCCCAATATCAAAACTCAACTCAAATCAACTCAACTCAAACTCAATCTCAAATCTAAAAACTCAACTCAATATCTAAAATGGATAGGATAGAATGCTTTCTTTCAAGAACATGAAACCCCGACAATTGCCAACTATGCAAAGAATCACATAATAATGATACTTATGTTCTTTTCACCATCAATTAGGGCTTCAACAACAATGCTCATCAAACAAGGTTCAATCAACACCATTCAGCTCAAAACACAACCTTGAAGCATTTCACAATCAACATCAGAAAAGGAAACAAGTAGAACTCCTTTTCTCTCCAATATTGTTTGAACAAAAATCATCCACCAACTCAACTCACAATAGCACAAAACAACTTTTCAAATCATCAACAAAGGATTAAGCCCAACACTTTAACCAAGTAAAGAATAGCTTGATTATTACCAATTTAATGAAAGCAAATATCAATCTCAAAGCTGCCCACTTAAGGTTTCACAACTTCACACAAGAATCAATTGACCTTAAAACATCATGTTTTCATTTCCATAAACAAACAAAATCACTCTCAACATTACAAGAAAGATTTAACCCTTATACACCTTATTTCTCCCTTATAGTCTTATCACAAATAAAATTTATCTCTCATAAGAATGCAATAAGATATTTCAACAACATCTTCAAAAAGAATCAAAATACAAACAAGCTTTAAACTCCTTATAACTCCTAAGCTATTTTTCCCTCTAACAAACTTCCTCCATCCGCAAAAACACTTAGCAAAAATTAATTTTGAAAATACCTTAGCCAACATCAAAAATCGCTATGGAGAAATTTGCGCATGAATTCTAACACCACCCGCTGTGTCCACTTCACGACAAAAAACCCTTTCACGATATTTGAATGTGGAACCTCCCGTTCAGGTAGCGCGCCAACAGCCTAGCCGCTATCGGTGTGCCAAAGGCACCTGGTGAGGTTTAAACCTCATGTCATTAACCTTGATCCTTCTATGCAAGAGATAAAATGAAACCACAGTCCCTTCCTTTCCTCTGCCATGACACAACAACAATAAACTTTATGATGGATTCAAAAAATGGTGAGTGCAAACAAACGAACAGCGGATACACGAAAATCAGTGAAGACACGGTCAAATTTACAATGAGCAACTCCTTTCAAAATTTGGATGGATTAATCTTTTTTTTCATCGAGGGAGATTTATATGCAATTTACCATAAGCTCTTTGACGTCGGCGAGGAGTTTAACATGTCGGCGAAGGTCTTGGCTAGCGCCCACAATGTTAAAACATTTTTGCCATGGATTAGGAGAACCCATTGCAAATAATAATTTATTTATTTAAAAATAATTAAATGGAACCTTAACAAGGTTTTTAATTATTTAAATAAATACTTCCTCCTAGACCCAAATGCATTAAACCAATGCATCCACCTGTAATCTTTAAACCTGCCAACTTGGGGTTTGCAAAAGACCTTTGAAATTGTCATGTCATAACCTTCATCAAAACAAACTATTTGACATCAAATTAAATTCCTTCAAGAGCTTCTTGACATCAATGACAACTTATACACTTGAGCAAAGGCAATGTACCCAAAGTACCCAAAATTGCCAACAATCTCCCCCTTTGTCATTGATGGCAAACCTTTACTGAAAACACTTCTCAAGAGCCAAAACTAAAACCAACTGTGCTAACAACTGAGAAACTATGCCCACAACTAAGAATCTTCCTTTGAATTTTTGCTCCCCCTAACTTGAAGCTTTTCTCTTCACTTTGAAGCTCTCCCCCTTACTCATATCTCTCCCCCTTTGTCATCAATAGCAAAGGGCCACCTTTGGGGCTCAAGACTAAGAATGAGCCTCTTAGCTTAGTCCCTCCCCCACCTCCTGATGAGGTGATTAATTCTGGGGTGGGAGTAAAACTCCCATTAGGCACTGATCATCATTAGCGTCTATAACTTCCTTGCCAGGCCTTCTCTTGAACTCTTTGTCCATATTCCTATTCTTGTCACTGTTCTTGTTCTTGTTCTCATCCCTGTTCTTGTCCATGTCTTGATCCTTGGACCTGGTCATGCCACTGTTCCTATTCCTATATTCTGGAATTTTAGCTCTACACTATCTGATTATGTGACCTTCATTGTTGCACTTGAAACACTTGACAATGTTGTTTCTCTGAGGTAAACCTGATCTTTGAATCCACCTGTTCTGGCCAAACCTATTCTGACCAAACCTGTTCTGACCAAACCTGTTTTGATCAAACTTGTTCCTGTTATTTACCTTGCAATAGACTGCCTTGTGCCAAAACTATTTACAAGAGTAGCAATACCCTTGAAAGAAACTAGCACTTTTGAAATTGTCATTTACCTTCTTCACTTGAGCCATGCAATGTGAAGCCATGTGACCAAACCTGTGACAAGCAAAACATTTGCCTTGAAACTTTCCTTTATTTGACCTCTTGGGTCCTGAAAACTTCTTCTTCTCATTCTGAATTCTATTTTTTATTTATGTGCATCTATCATTCAAGGACTCCTTTTCTAAAGTACTTTCCTCATCAGAACTCTCTTCCTTTTGGAGTCTCTTACTAGACTCTCCAACTTGTTCCTTGTGTGGCTTAACAAAACCAAGGCTTGTTTTATCTGTTGTCTTTCTTTGACCTTTGATGAGTGACTTAACCTTTTTGGAGTTATCTTGAAACCTGTAAAGCTTATCCTTGTACTCTTTAGTTTTCTCTTTCAAAGAAGCCATTTTCTATTCTAACTCACTATACTCAAGAACCTTAGACTCTAACTCATCCTTGAGTTCTTGTGTCTTAGTTATAGAGAAGTCAAGACTTTCTATAATATCATCTCTCTCCATACAACATTCATCTAACTTATCCTTGAGTCTAGCATTCTTCTTTCTTTCCTTTTTCAAAGCACTAAGAGCACTAATAAGTTCACTTTCAAGATCCTTTATTTGTTTGCTTTTTGAATCATCAAATCCTTTTTCAGATTTCTTATCACTAGAGGTGCTACCCTTTTCAAAAACCATACATGCATCTTCCTTATAGTTTTAGAAGCATCCTCATACATACTAGAAACCAAATCATTATTTATGCAATCATCCTCAAGGTGACCAAAATTTCCACATCTAAGACATTTCATGATAATGAATCTATGTTTCGGTTCTTCCTTTTTTTTGATATGAAAAACATCTCATTTTCATTATCACTTGAAGAACTTTCACTATCACTACTAGAACACTTACTTGCTTTGTCTAGGTAGAAACTCTTCTTGTGCCTATGAGAATACCTCTTTCCTTGATTGTTGTGCTCATCTTTGATCTTCTTGTGATGCTTGTGCTTTTCAAAATCCCTGCTCTTAGAATCTTGTTTATCTTCATCACTTTCATTCTTTCTTGCTGTAATATGCCCCTTCATCACTAGAAGACTCATCACTATCTTGAAGCTGTTTACCCTTGGATTCCTTGATAGCCTTGAAAGCTGCCTCTTTCTTGACATCAAGCTTCACTTGAGTTCTCAACTCAAATGCTTTGAAGTGTCTTAACTTGACCTTTCTGACATTTGTATCACCTGTATGAACCACTTTCAACCATTTCCACATTTCACTAATTGTCTTGCAGTGAATCACTTTGGTGAGATCTGCTTTCTATAAGCTTTTTAGGATTGCATTCATTGCTTTTGAATTGATGTGATGTAGGAGCCTTTCTTCTTTAGTATTAAGACCATGTACAGGAATAGTGTACTCATCTTCAATCACTTTCCATACCTCATTACCAAGTGCCATTAGATGAACCTTCATCCTTGCACTCTAGAGACCAAATTTTGACCCATCAAGAATAGGTGCTACATTGCCACTTGAATGATCCATTGTGTTCTTTACTAGCTTTTCCTTCAAGTTGTTAAACTTTTTGAAGGCACCTGCTCTGATACCAATTGAAGAACACAAGCTTACACTGAGAGGGGGGTGAACAGTATAAGACCTCTTTTTAGTTTTTCCTTTATACTTCAAAATAGTAAAGTAATATACCCAAAGCAATATCAAAGCAATGCACAATATCATCCACAAAGTGACACCAATTTTAACATGGTTCACCCAGAATGGCTGGGCTACGTCCACAAAACTTTTTTCTAAAAGTTATATCAAAGTTCTTTGGGAATCCTTCCCAATTACAATGTTTATGAGCATTGGCCCAAAGGAGATACCTTCCCCCAATCATAATTTATGAGCCTCTGCTCAAAGGAGATACCTTCCCCCAATCAAAATTTATGAGCCTCTTCTCAAAGGAGATACCTTCCTCTCTGCTCTAGAAATTATCCCTCAGAAGATCAACTGCCTCTACCTCTTGCCATCATGTGGAACTCCTTTCCACTGAAGACCTCCTATCCTCAATTCTTAGCCTAAGAGACCTCTGCTTTCTATGATCATGTCCACAACAGCTCAGCAACCTGTACCAAACATAGTCAGTCGGTCTAGTACAAGTCTTCCTATGTCTGTTAGATCTGTCCAACGCTTTGAAAAAATCAATCCTCTACACACAAGCCTTCTCAAAGACTTGCCAAATCTATCCTCAGGTTCTTCTCAAAGAACCAGTGCTCCTCTATCCTCAAGTTCTCTGATAGAACTATCAAAACTCAGCTCACAAGTCCTCTGCTAGGACCTATCCAAATCTGCTCACAAGTCCCCGCTAGAACCTATCCAAAACTACTCACAAGTCCCCATCGAAACCTTTTCAAAACCTGCTCACAATTCCCCATCAGAACCTATCTAAAACCTGCTCACAAGTCCCCACCGAAACCTATCCAAAACCTGCTCACAAGTCCCCACCGGAACCTGTCCAAAACCTCAACAAGCTCACCAAGAAAAACTTTCTTAGTAGGAAATCACAAGGTGAATTGTTAGAGACCCAATGTGATTTTTTAAACTCATAGAAGCATAAAGAGAATTGTTAGAGACTCAATATGTTCTATACTCAACTCCCAATCTCAAAACTCAACTCAAATCAACTCAACTCAAACTCAATCTCAAATCTAAAAACTCAACTCAATATCTGAAATGGATAGGATAGAATGCTTTCTTTCAAGAACATTAAACCCCAACATTTGCCAACTATGCAAAGAATCACATAAAAATGATACTCATGTTCTTTTCACCATCAATTAGGGCTTCAACAACAATGCTCATCAAACAAGGTTCAATCAACACCATTCAGCTCAAAACACAACCTTGAAGCATTTCACAATCAACATCAAAAAAGGAAACAAGTAGAACTCCTTTTCTCTCCAATATTGTTTGAACAAAAATCATCCACCAACTCACTCACAATAGCACAAAACAACTTTTCAAATCATGAGTGCAGACAAAAGAACAATTGATCCATGAAAATCAGTGAAGACAGTCGAATTTACAATGAGCAACTCCTTTCAAAATTTAGATGGATTAATCTTTGTTTTCGTCGAGGGAGATTTATATGTAATTTACCATAATATCTTTGACATTGACGAGGAGTTTAATACGTCGACGGAGGTCTTGGCTAGCACCCACAATCTTAAAACATTTTTGCCATGGATTAGGAGAACCCATTGCAAATAATAATTTATTTATTTAAAAATAATTAAATAGAACCTTAACAAGTTTTTTAATTATTTAAATAAATACTTCCTCCTGGATCCAAATGCATTAAACCAATGCATCCACCTGTAATCTCTAAACCTGCCAACTTGGATTTTGCAAAAGACCTTTGAAACTGTCATGCCATAACCTTCATCAAAACAAATTATTTGACATCAAATCAAATTCCTTCAAGAGCTTCTTGACATCAATGAAAACTTATACACTTGAGCAAAGGCAATGTACCCAAAGTACCCAAAATTGCCAACTAAAAACTCCTAAGATGGTTGAGAAGGAAGGGGAGGAAAAGGATTTGTAAAGGTCATAGGCTTTGGTTGCAAGATTGCATTCATTTTTTGATATGGGGATGATAAATATAGAGGGTCTATGTAAGAGGATTTTGTGGATTGTACTTGGCTACTAGTGGTTTCTGAGTTGTAAGGTAACATAGTTTTGGGGGGAAGTCTTTCAATATTGATTAGGATGTTTTCAGCATGAACTAATGTATTATAAATTTAGGGGAAGGTTTCCACTTTTGATTGTTGTGTCTACAGCCCCAACTTTGATCCAAGAGCTTGGATATAATACATATAATCCAAACATGTAGTTGGTCTGGCAGTAGGAGGAATTCTTTTCCATGTTTTGTTGAATATCAAATTAAAATTTGATGCTAATTTTTTTGCATGGATGTAAACTAATTAAGTATAGAAAAAGGATCAATAGATTCATTAAATTCCTCTATGAATGGCTCAGCTAATGCTTGCCATGAAGTGATAGAATTATATTCCAGGGTTCCAAACTAATGCAATATCTTTCCTCTAAAGGATAGGGCTAGAATTCTTACAATAATATTGTCTTCCTTTATGTTGTGGATTGTTGCCAGATTCAAGATATCCTGACAGTGTTCATAAGCTATTTTTCTAGTTCCATCATAAGTGGGGATAGCCTTAGATATAGCCTAGGGGATGACATCCATTTAGGCTAATCTAATGGGAACTATTATGTTCCATCTAGGGTACTTCTGTAATGGCTGATTAGGAGCCATATTTTGTGCCATATTTTTTACTCTAGGTCTTATTGGGGGTACTATTGGATTCTCTTCCAAAATCTCTTATTTTTTGATGAAATCTTGATCTAACCTTCTGGCAACCGTAGCCCCTCTGTAAGGTAACTTATAGTAAAAGTATTTAGGGTTATTCCTTTTGAAAGGCCTGGTATACATGAAAGGACATTGGTCTACAGGGATAATTCTTTTTCTAGGTCTAATGACCAAGAAGTCACCAGGTGAACTTGTTTTTCTCTGCTTATAAGGTCAAGATAATTTACCAAGTCTTGATTCCTTCGGTTCGAGATAATAATAACTCATTTAATGGGTTTCGTGTTCCTTATAAACTGGTCCCATTGAGCATGCCAAAAACTATTAGGCATCGAATTGCACCAAGTTTTCACTCTATACTATGGTTTTCTATCTTCCTATTTTCTATCTAGGCTTGCGCCCGATAGCTACAACTCAGTACTAAACATTGGATGGACCAAAATAGATTTTTTGATCCAACCTCCAAAGTAGGTTGATTCCTTGTCAACTTAAACAGGGGTTGACATAATTATTCTCACTTAGGATTTGAAGGTTAGGGTAATAAAATGCTAGGGTTAGATAAATATGAACAATAGTGGACGGATAGGTTAACAGCATTGTATTACCATAAAAATCTCTAAAACGCTAACCCAAATATACATAACTTAGATCAACATTATCACAAATTGAATGACTCTTCATTCATTAAAGCATAGTAGAGAAATATTGTAGAAAGAGATTTCAATATCTAGACAATGATAATCCAAATAATAGAATTCACCAATATCTATATTCTACAAAAATACACTTTTAAACAATAAAGATCAAACTTAGAAGCAGATTTCAATTACTTCCATGGCTAGTAATCCATTCATTTGGCACAAACTAACCACTTAAGTATTCATAGAAATACAGCTAAAGAATTTGAACCTTTGATATCAAGCATGAAGATACAAACTTTGAGGCAGATATCATTGTAATGCTCTTTCCATTAGCTCTTGAGAATACTTATAGTAGCACAGGAAAACACACTAGAGCTGATCCTTAAAAAAGAGAGTTCGACCTCTATTTATAGTTTTGCAAAAATTTAAAATTACAAAGAACATTACATTGATTTAATTTTGATAGTGCAACAGAGAATTCTTGTTGGCATTTGCTTACTGGTACATATTTTAGAAAATCTATTGAATGTGGTCCACCATGGTAGGTCGAGGCCTTTGCAACTTGCTGGTTGTTTAGTGCAACTAGAGTCCAAGCCATTTGGAATCATGTATCATCGTTGATTCTTATTGAATTTTGACTGCCACCGTAGATTTTTAACCATATCTATTTTAGCTTTCTTTGAAACCCTCGATGCTTCAACTTCCTCTTCCAACTAGTTGTTTTAATTTTGGTGAAGAAACATCCCTAAATACCTTAGATTCTTCAATGTAATCTCCATCGTTGATCTCCCCTATCACATGGATATGATTCATTCTTGATATAAGCTTATTATAATGGCGGGTAGAACACAACACCATTTCACTCTAAAAATATTGGTGACCTCATCATCCTATCTTAAAAACTATGGAAATGCCAACCCGACTCTCAAATGATCTGAAAACTAATCAAACTCGAATCTGCTCCTTGTTCTTCATATTCCTTCATAATCTACAAGGTGCCTTCTAATCCACACAAAAAATATTGATGACATCACTCCTTTGTGACTTTTGCAGATCTGATTTTTGAATGAGCAAGTGCATTAGCATATGATCGTCAATCCGGACCTGTCATAGCGCAGTGTGACCTTTTCTCCATTCCGCACTATCCTCATAATAAAACCTTCCACTTTATCATCATTCAAGAAAGGAGAAGTCAAAAATATCCTTAGTCACGAATCCACATCTGCCTTGGCCATAGCATTCTGCTTTGTAACCATTTTGGGCATAAATATGCTATGGATTTTTTGGAATCGGGCCTTCTAAAACTTAGCCGCTCGTGAAGTTGCCAATCCACGCTTTTTTATTGCCGACATCATCTCTTCTCAAAACTTTTGTGGATTAAAGATGTGTTGCCATCTCGAAGCTGAAAATAAAAGAAGACTCCCATAATTGGGCATTCCAATGCTTAGCCATTTTTCAAATATGTCAATTTGTACTTTTTAATTTCTGATGTCATCTCTTCTCAAAACTTTTGTGGATTAGAGATGCGTTTCCAGTTCGAAGCCGAAAACAAGTTTCCCAGAATCGCTTCAAGCATGAAAAATTACTAAGTTTTGGGCGGGATCATAGCTTCTATTGTAAATCCACTCCAAAGTATACTGCAAGATGTGCAGAAAGAAGACTTTATCCCTTAGGCAAAATTTTTACTAAGTATGTGGCCATTTTGGGCCTATAGTAACTTTGATGACATTATCTTGATATAAAAATTATATAATACAATCAAAGGTTCCATGCATGTCTAAACATTCCCCATAAATATTTTTAAGGCATTGGGGTCTTGGGTCTAAACTTAAATGGACTTTAGGATGTCCATTAATACCTCTTGATGTGGGGGAGACTATTATATCAGCTCATAGATCGATAATTTAGCTGAAGCTAGCTTGAGGCTATGTGTCAACCAACTCCTTAGTGTGATAGGGGGTCTTGGTGGATGACTTGGAATATGGATGGGTGGAGGTGGGTTAGTGTGATTCAATTATTGAGGCACATTAGGTATTGGTGCTACCTACAAGAGTACCTCTTGTGCTATTTCATTCGATTGTTGTGTTCTATTTGTATTTCTTTGACTGTGGGTGACTACATGAATAGCACCTACAAAACCTTGGTATTGGTTGGTATTGTATATATGATTTACTCGATTAAGGGGAACTATAGAATTTGAGGCCCCCATTTTTTGTTATTGATCCTCACGATGAGGTAGTGTTTTTTTAAATGCTAAGGTTCTAATTTTGTTATGCCATAGGGTTATCAATCTTGAGAATCCCCTTCTTGATCAAGTCTTACATGATGTTCTTGAATGAGTAACAATCATTTATATCATGATATTTTTGTCAATGATAGGTGTAATATTGGTACTCCTTATAATTCCTGCCATGAGGCTTGTTGGGATCCTCAGGCTTAATCTATGGTAGCATAATATATTGCACTTCGTACAAAATTTGGAAAATGCTAGATAGTGGCTCAGGTAGTGGGGTATATTTGTGGATCAGTAGATTGTACTATCGACATTGACTATTTTTTGTTGTTGTAACTTGGTTGTGTAGCTATTATGGGGGTAGAACCACTTGATAAGTCTGTTGATGTGGTTTTTGTTGTTGTGGGGAATGTTGAAGTTTTACTTGATCTTGTTGTGTGTGTATTGGAGGTTGGCTCAAGACTACTTGATTTACTTGGCCCACTTTGTATTGGCCATGATTGTTTCCCTTTTGACCTTTATTTTACCATTTTTTTCTTTAGTTTTATCTCACCCTCTTGAATCTTAAATTCCTCTATGACCCAGGCTTGGGTGAGGGCTTCCTCAAATGTCCTATACTATTGAAATTGTAGTAGAAAGAAGATGGGTTTTGAATAGGAATATTCTTGTTAATTATTCTATAGGGAGGTTGAATGGCAATTTAGTGATAACCACCCTCTAGTGGTTTCCAAAATCATAAACCAACTAGTCTTTGAATTGTAGGTTGAACAAGTTGGTTAATGTTGTCTTCTTTCTAACATTCAGGAAGAAACACTCTAAGAACTGGTCTACCAATTGCTCGAAGGTAAAAATACTATGATATGGTAAATGATTGTACCACTCTAGAGAATATCCTCTAAATATCTAAGGAAATTTTTGGAGCATTAAGGTATCATTATCTTGTATTCTGAAGCATGTATTGATAAACACGTTTACATTCTCTCTAGGGTCCTATTTCCCTTTAAACTTGTCAAACTTTGGTAAGATGAAATCTATGAGATAAGGTGGTAATGGTACCAAATAATGAATTGAATTATTAACCAGTTATCTCAAGGTTAGTTTTTGGTATATCATTCCTAGTGTTTGCAAATACACATTATGAATCTTATTTTTCAAGAATTGAAATTTGGTATCCTCCAATGGTACTTGGAATCCTTGGTTTGCTTGATGTGTGTATATAGGGGGCTTTGTTGGGTGATGAACTATTTTTATTAAATGATATTATAATTGGTTTGTGGATTAATGTTAGTTGGGATCTGATTATTTTGGATGCTCTACTCAAATTGGTTGTGAAGTGATTGATGTGGATAAGGTGGGGGTTGATGATGTGAAGTTGGGGGAATGATTGTGTGTTGGGTTGATTAAGTGACATGGATTTTATGAAGTGGATGGGTGGGTAAGGTTATTTTGGGTGGTCAAGAAACAGAGGATGGATCTTTGGTAAAGAAAGTGTTTTGGTTTGAAGTGGGTTGTGTTGTGGCCACTGCATAACTAGCCTCAAATTTGGGGACCCACCTTTAAAATTTTGGTTTTTGGTATTGTTGGTTTGCATTGAGTGGTAGTCATCATAGATCCCTACCCATAACCTTGCAATGTGGATAATGAGGTTATTGGTTGGGTGGTGTCTCTTTGTTGGATTTCATTTTGTTTTGTTGTTTGGATTAGGATTAGCATTTGAGCTACTCTTCAAAAGTTAATTAAAATATTTTCATTCAAATATTTGTTTAGGTTTAAATATTGATTTTAAATATTGTCTCGTTGCTTTTGAATCATGATAATCCAAACATTCAAAGTGGATGGATTCAAATTTGAAATCAAAATAAATAATAATAAAAAAATAAAATATATATACATATACCTATATAAATAAGAAAATATAAAACAAAAATTTAAAAATATATATAATAGTACATATAGATAAAGGTGGATATTGTTTTATGCACTTTCATAGCGTATTAGCAGTATATTATATTAGGTTAGGATTTTTTAAAATTAATTAAATTTCTAATTTGATATCATACATGTTATACAGAAGACAGCAAGGCCCAAAGCTGACGAGTCGTGTGGATAGGGCTTGGTAGATCCCAACCGGACAATGCAATGGCTACATGGATGCCAAGATTATCAATGGGTAGCCCGAGTGATATGGTGACCTATAAGGAGCAGATGAGGTGGCAACCTAGCATAACTTGGTTGTGCACGTGGATGAATAGATACCAAAGGATAACTTTGACTATTGCGGATAATATGGATGGAGGTCAAAAATGAAGATGATGGACGTGGACGTAGAGTTACACCTAGATATCTATGATTGAACCACCAAGTGATATAGATGGTGATTGACATCCACATAACCATTGGATAGTACTGCTATTCTATCGATGTCGGATATGTAGGAGGAAGGCGAGTTTCTTCCATCAATAACATCATAGCGTAGACCATCAAAATGCATAGATGGGAAGACATGGGTAGTGACAGAAAGGATGTGCATAGTGGTAGAAATCATGAGTACACAATGGTAGAAATCACAAGAGTGATATGTCATCCCAACCAAACATTGAATCTATTAGTGTTTGACATGTGGAAGGATGAACCAAGATCATGAGGATATATTGAATACATAATTACCGAACTATGGAGAGAATTCAAAACATGAAAGGCAAGAATTATCCAAAAAATTATCACTTCAGAATTTGGTAGTAGCAGCTTTAAAGGTGGCTTCCAAAATATGAAAAATATAGGTTTCTAGATATCCCATTTGGTCTTAATATTGTGAATGAAGAAGAAAACCCTCTTCATTTTAAGGTTTAGCAAGATGAGTTGTATTATTGTGGTGAATTGGGTTGTGTTGGGTATGATTTAAGCACAGTGGACAGGGTATTATTCCCTATTTTCTTTAGAGGTTGACCGATAAACCTACAAAAGACATGAAATAGAGGGTGTTTATGTGCTTAAACTAAATTTTATTCATGGCAAAGAGCACGATGTCATTGTCTCACTTAATTTCTACATTCATATTAAAAAAGGGAACAGTCCATCTGTTGTAAAGGTTTAATCATCATTATGTGCTAGGTGAATATGGGTGTAGTCTACCAAATGAGAAGTTCCAAAATGTACAATACCACAAATATAGTCTAGACAAAGATTCCCAAATAGAATGCATAGACGAAAATTATCGATGTATAATTGATAAAGAAAGGGGTACTTTATGTTGTTGTTGGACCTTATTACCACTACCTCCTAGAGACAGTAGCACATACACCATTAGTATCGAAGTGTGGAGACCATGTTTCGATCGAGCACAATGTCGGCATAGAGATAGTATCAACAATACCATAGGCACGTATTGAAATATCATAACAAATGTGGCATAGTTAGAGTACCCATACATATCTAGAGTGTGAAAATCCCTTTTTGAGTTGGCCTATGCACATAGTGATACACAGTGGCACCACCGAAGGTCTAAGAATAAAATGATGCCAGATGTAGCTATGGGATGGTTGTGCTAGGCAATTTTACTGAGTAGGTTTGAGGTGGTTACATAAAATATCTACAAAGAAATATCAAAGGAAGACATCAGGTAATAAAAAAGAAAAAATATATATCATGAAAGGTAGGAAAGTCATACGGGCTGGCACAAGTGTGGTAAACGTCAAACAAGATGGAGTATGGGGTTAAATAAATTTGCCATAATAGAAAATAATATGTCATCAAGTGTAACATTTGAAACGTCGGTAAGGACAAAATGAAAAGGCTTTATAAAATAAAAGGGAAAAAATGGATTCTCTGGCTGGAAGAAAAAAGAAAAAAAAGTGTTTCGAGCATAACAAGCAAGCGAAGGAAGATGAAAAGAACGAAAGGCCAAGGGATTATGGATTCAATTCAAATGGCTACGAGCTAGGGAAAAAAAAGGAAATAAAAATCCTTAATAAAAATATTTAAAATGGAGGTAAACTCTATAACAAAGGCTGGATTTGTTTTTTGAAAGCCAAGGAGCTGGCTGGCAATTTCCTGTAAAAATAGGGGCATTATTTTTTTTAATGCAAATTTTTTTAGAAACTTGCATCTTGTAAGAAAATCCTAAGGAGAAATTTCTTTAGTGTTTTAAGTTGATTGTTTATCTTTATTTTTCATATTTAGAGGCTTATAGACAATGTTTAATGCATTTCAAAGGTTGCATTATTGAATGTCTAGAAATATGGATTTATTTTGTTTTCCCTAGAAGATTACACCTAGTTTATTTTAGACTGTGCAAATGTAGCTTCAAATAAATTAGGTTACATTTAGAAACTCTCATATCTTCAATTTTACAAGATAGGGTAGCTTTGCACTGATGTTTGTGGGGTTTGCATGAAGTTTCATATTTTCAACATCTTCATTTATTTTATTTTCCTTTATTTTTCTAACCCTACATTTTTTCCATTATTTTTAAACTTTTGTAAATAAAATCAAAAATAAAAAAAAACTTAAAATTCTAAAAATAGAGGCACAGAGCTCTAGAATAAGCTTTAATATTTCATTTAGAGAAATTTTGATTTTATTTTGAAGCTAATTCGAAATTATAAAAAATATTCAAAGTTGTTATTTTTAAAGGGGTTTTGCAGTTTTGAAATTAGCATGATTTCATAGTTCAAGCTTTGCTTTTCATTTTCAAGCAATAAATTAGCTTCCCTTTACGAAAATTACAATTTTATAAAAGGGGGTAATTCATATGGCATTCCAAGGGCCATATTTTTAGAGCAATAAATTAACTTCTCTTTATGAAAATTATACTTTCATCAAAGAGGGGCAATTTATATGGTATATCAAATTCTATCACATTCACAAAGTCATTCACATATATTATTTTATGTTCATGCTCAAAGCAAGCTAAAATGAATCCAATCATCATTTAATATTCACATTTAGAGATAGATTTTAATCTTTTGTTTCATGCTCAAAGCAGGATTTAAGGAAGATAAAACTTGTTTAAAATTTGCTTAACCAAAAGAAGATAAAATCTACCTAAAATACTTCAAGATAAAATGAACCAAGGCATTTACATCATGGTCATATGATGGCCAATCACATTTTCTAATATTTTAAGTTTCATGAACAATCAATAGCATAGCACAATAAAGTAAAACCAACACAAGCCCCTTGTTAACAGTTATTTGCAAATCACTGAGGTATTCCTAGCATTTATTTGACACATTTTTAAAAGCATACAAGCACACATTAAGTAAAATAAACCTTGGAGAAATTTATATTTCTTTGCAAGAGAGGGTTTTCTAATCAATATCCTAACGGTGAGTGTAGTTTTGCAATTGGGCAAAATTACCACTCAACATTTTGGTGCTAGAAGGAGGGCATGAATTGGTATTTATTGATTTAATGCTTTTGAATTGTTCATGCAGTGAATCATTTGATTTTGTGTAACCTTGAGAGCTCTGAATTATTGAATGTTTCATGTCCTATTGACTATTATCTTTGGCCTCCTTTAGCACTCAATATTTTAGCACTAGAAGGAGGGCCTAAATTGGTTTACTTTATTGCTACTTAAATGCTAAATTGTTTATGTTTACTTGAAAAGGTTTATTTGAATGCATTGGTCTTTTCTAATAAGGTTTTGTTGACCACTTTCATTGATTAAAACATTCTCTAATTGATGATGCATTAATGCTAATCTTTTTCAAATTTGAGAATGCTCTTTAATGTAATGGTTTAATTGATGCATATGTTTTGTTTTATGCTAACATGATAATTTATATGTGAAAATTTTGAGGATTTTAATTCATTTCATGCTTCTTTGCAAGATATTTCTTTGACTAACAAAATTGGTACTAAAGTTGTGTTCCTTACGATTCACTAATCTCATTGTTTACTCCAAATAGGGTAGGAACTACATCTTGGATAGGTGATTATTACATCCATTTAAACATGCCTATCCATCAAATCCTTGAAGGTGTAGAAGAATTTTTACCTTAGTTTAGGCATTATGTGACCTCGGCTAAGGAACATATTTAGAGATACAAGGACATATTAATTTATTTACAAATTATACGTACATATGTTCATTGTAGGTTGTTTTGATACACTTTAGATGAGGTGGTTTTGGACTGGTACATACATTTACCTATAATTTTTATCACTTCTTGGGATCAACTAGAAACAATATTTCTTAGACATTTTGGAAAACTAGTTGACCCAGTTGAAATGCTAAATCAGTTTATCTCTATCTGTAAATAGCCTAATGAATCCATGAGTCAATTCAATGATAGATTCCATAGGTTGTATACCGAAGTGATGACACATTATATCATGTCAGAAGAAGAGGTTATTCAAGTCTACATGGGAGCCTTAGACCCCTTAATTTCTACTTTTCTAGGCAGAGTTCTTAAAGATCCATCCTTACCTAGAGCCTACAATGAGGCAGTGATAGTAGAACAATGATGGATTTTTAAAGGGGTTTATGTGGGTATATTATCATTACTTAATCCTAAGGCTTAAAATCAAATACGACCTATGATTCAGGTTGAGGCTCAACCTTCTCCCATGGTGAACTATTCTTCAGGAGCTATGGATTCCAACCAACACCAACCATCCAATATAGCACCCTTGAATCAAATGATGTCTAATGTGAGAAATCAATGGGATAAAAGTGAATGTCTAAATAATAAAACCACCTTAGATATCATCTAAGAGGAGGTGCAAGTCTTAAAGCAAGTGTACATTAATGAGGATTGTGATAAACAAATCCATCAATATGTAGATATTGGTTCATTTTTATTCACAAAGGAATATTGGGACAATCATAGGAAGCTCAATGCAATATTTGATCCCACTAAAGAAACCCTTGACCCATAAAAATGGGTTGGAAGTGAATTGGAGAGGAAATCAATAGATGAATCTAAAGAGGAAGACACGATAGAATTTCATCACCTATTTTTATAAGACAATTATTATAATGATCGAGAAAGCCAACATGAGTCAAATTATGACAATCTAGAAATGAAATACTTAGATTCATTATTCACAAAGGAGGATTGGGATGATCATAGAAAGCCAAATGAACCTTTTTTAGAAATAATTGAGCCACAAAAAGTGGATGAAGGTGATTTTGAAAAGCAACCTATTATTGAATTTAAATAATGTGGAGTGGTTGAACATCACATCCTAGTTTTAGAAGATAATTATTATTGGTGGAATATATGGGATGACTTTGTCACTCTTTCTAATAAAGCACTCGCTTCACCTGATATGCAGGACAAGTTACAAAGGCTATTTCTATAGCTTAAAAGAGACATCATTCAATTACAAGAACAAATATCTTAAGATGCATATCTTGATAATTCTACAAATCACCCTCATGAGAAAAAATTTTAAGATCCTAATAGTGACATTCTTTTAGACAATGGAGGGATTCTAGAGTGGACTAGTTTTGAAACATATGATGAATCATGATCTTCCATAAATTTGGATGAGATCATTGAAATTGATGATCAAAACCTTCAACATACTCAAAATAATGAACTGGAAGAAATGAAAGAAGGTATGGAATCTCATCAAATGTCTCAGGAAGATGAGTTTATTGAATACTTTGCCAAAATAGAAAAGGAAGAAATGGTTAATGTTTCATGTGATCCATTGGTTTTGGATGAAGAAAGGGAATCACTCAATTGGTTCCCATTTGAGGGGCAAGAAATTGAAGGTCTTGTTTCACCTAAGGACTCTATGCTATCTATGCTACCTCAGATAGAGAAAATTCTAGAATCTGACTGGTTTGAGTTTGATGTCATTGATGACCCAAATGAAAATGTGGCTTTATTTGAAGTAACTCAAGTCAATGATCGGAAATATGTGTTACTTAACACATCCCCTAACCGGAAGGATTTATGGTTTGAAAAATATAGACATATTTTTAATTGGGTGCCTAATTTTGGTGTTTTTGAAAAATAGGTCATGGACGAAGAAGTGTTACATGATGATGATGGAGAACATGAGAAAAAATAAGAAGTTACAAATCCTATCCAAGTCTTGGTAAATGGAAATCCCATGATGGGAATACTTGTGGATCCAATCTACCCGAAACTATTCATAATGTCTTTCCTCATGTTTAAGATTGGGAAACGACGATGGAGATTGGGATCTTTAGAGCTCTTTAGATCACTAAACAATGATGATGACTCGCTTAAAGTGCCTAATTCTCTCGAAACCTCTCCCCTCCCCTCCATTTTAAAAGGGTCGGGCCCGGGCCTTTTTAGAAGGAAACAAAACAAAACCTTTTATTCTTTAGCCGGAAAGGAAAGCTCTTTCTATTCTATACGGGATGCATCAAAGGTAAAATCTCACCTTTTGTGTTCCACCATTCAAACTCCAAGTAAAAGTGGGCCTAATTGTTTGTTGGATTCAAATATTATTAATGATGAAATACCATTTGTGGTTGACAAAGAATTTAAGTTGATTTATACTCACACCACTAATAATATTGCTTTGTCAAATGAAATAGGAGTAGATATGCTTGAATTATTGAATCAAGTGCATCAACAATTAACAATCAAATCTAAGATACAAAATTATAAGGATCCTCATTTAGTAGATATCTTAGATGATTGCAAATTGTTACATAAGCATGATTGGACTAAATACATGGAAAATGACTTGACTTGGAAATTTTTAGAAATAGGCTCCTACTTGCAAGACCTCATATTTGAAAAGGAAAGCCTAATTCTAAATCATGAATTGAATTGTGAATTCTACATTTTAAGGAATAGCCAAGAAAGAATTAAAAATCAATTATTGCCTTATCAATTTGATGATTTGAAACTCCACTATAGGATTGCTAATGTAACTAGATTAAAATGGTGGAGTGAGAGGCAAAATGAGATTCTTTGTTTTGTGTGGCTTAATATTTTCTTGGTTAGATTTTCTTGGCATGCATATCATGATATATGTCTTTTAAAGTGTGCTAACCGTGTTTGGGATCCAGGGAAGTGATAGCCTATATTGTGCATCATCTTGTACATTATTGTATATTATTGTATATAGTTTGGTTTTTATGCTTTTATTTTAGTTTTTTTGTTTTGTGCTTTGTCCTTATAATTTTGTTTGACAAGTTTTGTGTTTGCTTTCTTGTAAATTTGTATTAGGTTAATTTTTGGGTTTATCTCCAAGTGTGGATTTTGATTTTTCCATTTTGGGGTTGGTCCTTTCATTTGAGGTGATGTTTTTTAAAATATACTAATGGCATCTTGATCATTTTTGTGTTCCTTTATCATGAAGGGTGAATTGTCTATCATGTGGATCAAATAAAAGAGGATGAAATTGTCTAGTAATCATTCCTATATTTTGGGACAATGAATCACTTTGCTAAATCTATATATAAACACGTCATATTAAAAGGCATTCCTTGGAATATTTAAGGATGAAGTCATTTTGGTTTGCAAATTAAGGAAAAAATCTAACACATTCCATTTCAAATATTTTCCCATGTGGTGCATAAAATTTTGCAAATCCATTCAAAAAA
This sequence comes from Wollemia nobilis, assembly GCA_028583015.1. NCBI lineage: Eukaryota > Viridiplantae > Streptophyta > Pinopsida > Araucariales > Araucariaceae > Wollemia > Wollemia nobilis. The sequence continues at coordinate 4,418,180 of JAQPPZ010001424.1, read as the reverse complement.
ATAAAAATTACAAGCAAAGGAAAATAATATAAAATCAATCACCAGGTTTGGATAAACTCTACTAGGGCTATAGATGCCTGATTGGAAGTAGGGCTCTGTCTAGACAAAGCTTGTTTAAAAAAAAAGGCATTGCAAAATATCAATTAAACACAAGGGTAATTTATATAAACCCTATAGAGGCTATAGATGCCTGAATAGCAGTAGGGCTTTGTCTATAAATTTCCTTTTGGTAGAAATAGTTCATAGCCTAATGCAAAGCAGGTGATGGAATCTGGATGATTGTCAAGGATGCAAAATGAAATCACTTTTCACACACATTAAACCAAAGAAAATGTTCATGTATTTCATTTGAAGTTATCTACCCCACCTTCTGGATGTTGCTAGATGGTTTGTCTTTTTAATCTTTGGTATATTTGTTTTCAGAACTGGGTTCTTCACCCAAAATGCTCAGGATTATTTCCCAGTAAAGTCACCATTTGTTGTGGTCATTGCACAACTAGCCCCAAATTTGGGGACCCACCTTAAAATTTTGGTTTTTGGGATTGTTGGTTTGCATTGAGTGGTAGTCATCATAGGTCCCTACCCATAACCTTGCAATGTATATTCTGAGGTTCTTGGTTGGATAGTGTCTCTTTGTTGGCTTTCATCTTGTTTTGTTGTTTGTATTAGGATTAGCATTTGAGCTACTCTTTAAAGGTTTATTATAATGGTTTTAGTCAAATATTTGTTTAGGTTTAAATGTTGATTTTAAATGTCTTCTTATTGCTTTTGAATCATAATAATACAAGCATTCAAAGTGGATGGATTCAAATTTGAAATAAAAATTAAAAAATAATAATAATAATAATCAAAAAATAAAAAATATATACACATACCTATATATAAGAAAATATAAAAAAAAAAATTAAAAAACTAAATAAATATATATAATAGTACATATAGATAAAGGTGGATATTGCTTTATTCACTTTCATAGTGTATTCGTAGTATATTCTATTAGGTTAGGATTTGCTGAAATTTATTTAAAGTTTCAACTTGATATCATGCAGGTTATGTGGTAGATAGCAAGGTCCAAAGCTTATGAGCCACGTGGATAGGGCTTGGTAGACCCAAACCAGACAACGCAATGGCTACATGGATGCCAATATTATCGATGGGTAGCATGAGTGATATGGAAACCTATAAGTAGCAGAAGAGGTAGCAACCTAGCATGACTTGGTCATGCACGTGGATGAATAGATACCAAAGGACAACTTGTATTATTGTGAATGATACAAATGGAGGCCAAAAATTATGACAGCAGACGTGGACGTAGAGTTGCACCTAGATATTTATGATTGAACCACTAGGTGACATAGATGTTGACATCCACAGAACTATTGGATAGCAGCGCTATGTTGTTGATGCCAAAAATGTAGGAGGAAGGTGAGCTACTTCCATCAATAACATCATAATGTATACCATCGAAAGGTGTAGATGGAAAGAGGTGGGCAGTGATGGAAAGGACATGAACAGTGGCAAAAATCATGAGTTCACAGTAGCAAAAATCACAAGAGTGATATATCATCCCAACCAAGCATTGAATCTATTAGAATTTGATATGTGGAATTACGGATGAAGATCACAAGGTACCATGACTGAAGAATTACCGAACGATGGGGAGAATTCAAAACATGAAAGGTAGGTACTATCCCAATGTTTCTCACTTCAAAATTTGTAATGTCCCTAATTTTTAATTATTAGGATTATACATAAAATGTGGTGTGTTAATGTTTATGTGGCTCGGATAAGAAAAAAAAAAAAAAAAAAAGGGGTTATAAGGGTTGACGCCACATTAGGGAGTTATAAGGTTAATTTAGCTATTTTATTAAAACAAAATAAAATATAATTCTCAATGGAGAATTAGGGTTTTGGCTAATAAAAGGAGGCTTGGGCTTCATTCTACACATCCATGGTTATTGTAATTGATCTCTTTCTCTTGTATTTGGCTGCAAAGTCATTTGCAATTCTTCTGTGGACGAAACCCTGCAGAAGTGAACTCTTGTGGACGAAAACCTGCAAGAGTAAAGCCTTGAGGACGGAGACCCTCTTGGTTTAGAGGCGAGAGGACGAAAACCCTTTTGTCTCGAGAGGGGCAAACTCATCCGGGGTTTGCATATGAGCTTGTATTGATCAGCATTTGTGGGCGGAGTTTCAACATTTCAGCCATTGAGGGCTTTATATCGAGAAATTGATATCCAAATCAGCATTCGGGGTTTTTTGGCATTTGTTTGGAGGGATTCCGTTTTCCACAGGCCAGATATTGTTGATTCGACTTCCGAATTGGATAGAGAATTTCATGCCATTCATTTTGACAGGTTACACGACATGGTTTCGTTAAGATTCAAAAGAGTTATGGCATTTTGAAGTTCGCTTGCCAGTCCAGATTTCTAATATCGCGCGCGAGGAATTTCAAGTTGCAACAAATTTTGGACCTGTTCTTCATCAGTTATTATTTTTTGCATTTCAGAGACTTATGCAGTTCCCAATTGATCAAATTTGTGAGTTAAAATATTGGTTGTAATTGCCCTCTTTTCAGATTCAATAAAAGCAGTGTTTTAATGAAAAACTATGGTGTTTTTCCATGATTATTGTGTTAGACGAGATGAGTGATTTAATTGATTCCTAAATTATTGCAAGAAAATTACTATTTCATTAGCTAGGGTTTGCCAAATTCAATTTAGGGCAGCACATTACAGTGGTATCAGAGCTGGTTTTTCCTGCCAGCCTGTTTAGGGTTTGCTGAACATTTTAGAAATGATTTAAGTATTGTGTGGAAAAAAAAAAAATTCAGCTGCCGTGAGTATTTTTCAGACTTGGAAGTTAGGGTTTGGTTGCCGTTTTCAAATCTAGGGTTTCCAGTTTTTGGGTATTGGTGATTTGAATACCCTTTTGGTTGATTTTGTCTTTAAGAGTTCTGGGTATTGTTAATTCAGAGCTCAGGCTATTCTTCCAGCTTGTGGAAGCCTAATTAAATTTCAGATTCATGGAGTCTTATAATGATTGGTCTAGGAGACAGCGTGATTGGGATAGGACTCAGAGTGAGATACAAAAATCCATCAGTCAATTAACTGCAATGATGCAAATTTCTCTACCTTCAGTTTTTCTTCAGGATAAGGTTGATTTTTCATTTATAAAGTTGCCGAAGAAAGTTGGAGTTGAACAAAATACTTTACAAGATCCTAAAATTGCAGCTAATATTGCGGCTAATAAAGTTGAGCTCGTTGTCCCAGAAAAGTTGGAAAAGCAGTTGACAGTAGCTATGTCACCTAAGTCAGCACCTATGGTTCCCTCTAAGGCTAAGGTTGAGCATCACACATCCAATAACAGAAAACAGATTCAATCTGCAGAACATATCGATAAAAGAATGGATGTAAGTTGTAAGCTCTATGCTTTGGGGAAACAACTTGAGTCCCAGAAATTGTCAAAAGATGTTCTTCTTGACAGTCTAAAGGAAATGGATACATGTCTAGTTGAACTAGATCAATCTGATCGTGAGGTTTTGAATTGGGCAGCGAAAGTACCTATAGTTGCATTAGGCCAGCATTGGATTATGAGACATGCGAGACGGGGATGTGAGACTTGCGAGTCACCTCTTGTCTCGGTGAGATCATAAGGATTACGGCTCCGGAAGCACCCTACAATGACGACATCATGAAGGAGGGATTACAAGTGATGGTTGACGGTTTTCATGGTTTGAATAACATCAGGGACCGATCCTATGGTAAGAAGGTTAGAATTTTGGAAGTAATGGCAAAAATTAGAATATATGTCTTTTTGCTTGATTTAGATTGTGCTGATCTTAGTCTCCAGATGTTTCGACATTTTATGGCTTCTATCAGTGAAGATCATGAAGACATTATATCCTCTTACATGCAAACCATCATGGTACGCATCATTGAGGAAAGTGATGACTTTACCCAGCTCATCTTGCCCAAGTTGATGGCTGTTTTGAGGCAAGGACAGATTACCTCTTCAGTTGCACGTAAATTAGTTGACAATGTTTCCAAGCAGTGTGAGAAGAAGCTGAAACCTCTCTTGGTACAGGAGGAACGAGGAGAAGGAAAAGAGACCGAGTGACTTACGGATGCGAGGACTACCTCTCAAAAGCAAGAATCAATTGAGAAGAGAACAGCGTTGCTTCACTTGCCAAGAAGAGTGGTCACTTGGACATATATGTGGGCCCATAACCCACAAGTCCCAGGACAACTATAGTACCGAGGGTAATGACAGGACAACAATTGTGGAATTGCTTCCAGAGCAATCCAGTGAGCTCTGTGAGACCTTGGACATAAGGTATGATGAGCCTTGCATTTTTCCTAGCAACAGTTCATTGTTGCATGGTGTTTTTTTTCATGGTGAAGACTCCAAATTTGATGAGGAGATCAATGTCGATGAAGATGTCTTCTGGTTAAAGTTAGAAACAGAACAGACCAGCAAGTGGTTGGATGGTGGCTTTCTTGATGAGTTGGAGAGTTATGCTTGATGAAGTAAATGAGAAGATTGATAGAGACAAATTTCCTTTTGATCCGGGTGCTGACTTGAACATTCAGACTGCTGAAATTCAAAATATAAACATGCCACCTCTTCAAGAAACTTGTGTGGAAGTACAGGAGGGCAAAATTGATGAAGATGAAGTTAATTCATCTTGTGGATCTCATTTTGGTGAGGGGCATAATGAATTTCGTGATAGTGGTGAGATCATAGAGCAAGCTGATTTTGACATTGTTAAATCAGCAGTTGGTGAGGATGTGCATGCAGTTGATAATTCTTGGGTTGAGCATGAGTCAGTCCTAACTTCAGTGCACGAAGTTGGAGAGTGTAGTGTCAAAAGGAATGCTGATCTAGTTGGGCAGCAATTGTCAGCCCATGAAAGCATCATCTGTACAAGTCTGACTCAATCAAAAGATAAGCTTGATGACAGTGTTGTTTCGCTTCTCTCAAAAGAAAAAATAGATTGCAGTCAAGCTATCGAGCAAATTCCTAGCACCTTGACTTCTAGACAAGGAATTGGAGTAGAGGAACAAGAGCAGTCATATCTTTATTTTGAGAATAACATCTCCAATAAAAGTCCCAAATATCATCTTTGTGATGCCACTGGTCAGCAGCTTTCTGAACAAAATATCATCTCTAATGAAGCATCTCAGCAAGCACTTCAGGAGCCAAAACGGTCAGATTTTCATTTTGAACATGAAAAGAGAATCTCCAATGGTCATAAACATCACCTTTATGAAGATGTCGCTAGTATACAACCTTCTGAACAATATATCATCTTTAGTGAGGTATTTAATCAAGCAGCGCAGCAGCAAGAGCAGCCATACTTTCTTTTCAATAATAATGAATGGACTAATATTGAAGAAATTTCCTATATCTTGAGTATCTATCCCTTGAAAGATTTAATTCACATTCAGCCTAGTATTGTAAATATGGCAAATGCATTTTCAGTTTTGATGTCTAGCATTCCACCTACAGCCATGAGACACGTGGACATTATATGTTTTAAGTACTTAAGCAGAATTCAGTCCTCATATGTATTCGGTACAGTCACGGAACAACAGCATATAAGTTCATGCAAATTGGCCTTAGAGGAAGAAGTTGCACTTGAAAGAACGTTTGAAGAATTAGTGCATTGCCCTGCCATAAATAGAACTGCAGATCGTTTCAGATCCAAGCTTATTTTAATGAAAGTTAGGGAGTATGGATGCTTGCACAACACAAAGGCGGAGAAGATACTTCAGAAAGAAGCGTGTGTAGATCTTGATGTTGGGAAAATAAAGAATGGCTATTATCAAAAGGAAACAAAGTTTGTTGGCTCAAAATTAGATTTCTCTTTCATTATGTCTACAGTTGTTGATCATTTCCTATGTAGTTCAGTTTCAAACAATGATGGTGGACTGGGTTTGGTCGATGTTGGAAGAATTGGGCAATTTTCACTCATTGCTATTCATGAAGTTCTTTTCTTGATATGCCTCATGACGAAATCAGAATTGCTATGCTCAGTGTTCAGTCATGTTTTTAGCAATTCCATCACTCTTTTACATGATACTCTTGTTGAGAATGATGTGGGAGTGATCCTAGGAGAATTGGGAAAAATTGGGAAGATTCATTTTATTACTGCTCACACCAAATCAGATTTGGTAAGAGCTATATCAGACCTGTTCTTGTTCAGTTTGGATGAACGTGGAGGCATAGGGCATCATGGAGACAGTTTAGAGATATCCCTGCATGAGCAAAATTCAGTTTGGAAAAGGCTTTTGGGCAACTTTGGCAAGATTATGTTGGTGAGAAGCAAGGGATTGATTGGCTTCTTACTTGGTTTGGATATTTGTGCACACTTGAGACAGTCTTCACACAGCTTTGAGAAAGTCTCATTTGGGCAAGCTTTTTACAAGGCTGGTCTTAAAGAATCAGGCTTACTCCACATACAGTTTGAACTGGGCAGCGAAGAAACAGTTGGTTTCTCACTTGACTTGGATAAATGTGCACATTTGGGAAAGTTTCTATACAGGCCTGGTAAAGAATTATTGGAGCAGCATCACCAGGTGATCAAGAAGGTATGTAGATGGATTGGTGAAACTCTTGGTATCCTTCTTGACTTGGTAGAAACACATGGGTTAATAGATTTCACTTATGGCCATAAAAATAATGATAGTATGATTGTTGTACTTCCATTTCTCAGTCCATGTTTCATGGATGCACTCATCACTATTATTGGTTTGGCCACATTTATGCATGATATGACTAATAGAGATGATGAGGGAAAAAGTTTAGATGTCTTTCTCAGTGCTGTATTGAAGAAATCAGACCTGTTGAACTCACTTTGCAGTCACTCATCCATCATCATTGCTGGTTTATTAATACTCATACATGGTACAGCTGTAAGGAATGATAGAGCACTTAGTTTGGATGCATTTTGGGAATATGAACAGACCTTTTTTGCTGCTGTAATCAGAAAATCAGAGTTGTTACATGTTCAGGATTGGTTGGGCAGCAAAGAATTAGCTGGGTTTTCACTTGGCTTGGATGTATGTGTACATTTGAGACAATTTCTATACAGCCTTGGTGAAGTATTATTTGGGCAGCGTACAGGTTTTGCATTCTTCTTTGGTAAGAAACCAAGTTTGGGACAGTTTGGGAAAATAATTATGATGTTGTCCTTTGCATTCACCCTTGGATCAACACTGTGGGAGTATGGTAAGATTTTCTTGAAGTTAATTTGGGACCTTGGAATCATTCTTGCTTATGACTCTGAATTGATTTGATGGAGTTTGTGTTCGATTGCTTGAGGACAAGCAATCTCAGGGGGGGATGTATTGTAATGTCCCTAATTTTTAATTATTAGGATTATACATAAAATGTGGTGTGTTAATGTTTATGTGGCTCGGATAAGAAAAAAAAAAAAAAAAAGGGGTTATAAGGGTTGACGCCACATTAGGGAGTTATAAGGTTAATTTAGCTATTTTATTAAAACAAAATAAAATATAATTCTCAATGGAGAATTAGGGTTTTGGCTAATAAAAGGAGGCTTGGGCTTCATTCTACACATCCATTGTTATTGTAATTGATCTCTTTCTCTTGTATTTGGCTGCAAAGTCATTTGCAATTCTTACGTGGACGAAACCCTGCAGAAGTGAACTCTTGTGGACGAAAACCTGCAAGAGTAAAGCCTTGAGGACGGAGACCCTCTTGGTTTAGAGGCGAGAGGACGAAAACCCTTTTGTCTCAGAGGGGCAAACTCATCCGGGGTTTGCATATGAGCTTGCATTGATCAGCATTTGTGGGCGGAGTTTCAACATTTCAGCCATTGAGGGCTTTATATCAGAAATTGATATCCAAATCAGCATTCAGGGTTTTTTGGCATTTGTTTGGAGGGATTCCGTTTTCCACAGGCCAGATATTGTTGATTCGACTTCCGAATTGGATAGAGAATTTCATGCCATTCATTTTGACAGGTTACACGACATGGTTTCGTTAAGATTCAAAAGAGTTATGGCATTTTGAAGTTCGCTTGCCAGTCCAGATTTCTAATATCGCGCGCGCAGGAATTTCAAGTTGCAACAAATTTTGGACCTGTTCTTCATCAGTTATTATTTTTTGCATTTCAGAGACTTATGCAGTTCCCCATTGATCAAATTTGTGAGTTAAAATATTGGTTGTAATTGCCCTCTTTTCAGATTCAATAAAAGCAGTGTTTTAATGAAAAACTATGGTGTTTTTCCATGATTATTGTGTTAGACAGATAGATCTGAGTGTGATTTAATTGATTCCTAAATTATTGCAAGAAAATTACTATTTCATTAGCTAGGGTTTGCCAAATTCAAGTTAGGGCAGCACATTACAAAATTTGTCAGCAGCGGCTTTGAATGTGGCTTCCAAAATATAATAAATACGAGTTGCTGGAATATCCCATTTGGTCTTAATATTGCAAATGAAGAAGAAATCCCTCTTCATTTTAAGGTTTAGCAATATGGGTTGTGTGATCATGTTAAATCAGGTCATGTTAGGTACAATTTAAGCACAGTGGACTAGGTATTATTCCATATATTCTTTGAGGGTTGATAGGTAAACCTATGAAAGACATGAAACAAAGGATGTTTATGTGCTCAAAGTGAATTTTATTCATGGAAAGGAGCGTGATGTTGCTATCTCATTTCATTGCTATGTTTGTATCAAAAAAGGGAACAGTCCATCTATTTTAAAGGTTTAATCATCATTGTGTGTTGGGTGAATATGGGTTTTCTTTATGGAGTGAGAAGCTCCAGAATATACAATACCACAAAGACAGTTCAGACAAAGATTCCCAAGCAACACGTGTAGATGGTAATTGTTGATGTCCAACTGATGAAGAAAGGGGTACTTTATGTTGTTGTCGGACCTTATTACCACTACCTCCTAAACAGCACACATCCATCAAACAAATTCCATTACAAATTCTAAAATTATATTATACAAAAGTGATGGACTTGGGAATCGATATTTCCTTCAATTGAAGAATGATCTGCATCGTTCATGGGAGATACATTTTTGGGTAGGTAGTAATCAATGTTGAACAAAGTATTTTTGTTTATAATATGTGGGAGCAAAAATACAATAGCGCATACACCATTAGTAGCAAAGCATGGAGACCATATTTTGGTCGAGCACAATGACGACATAGAGATATTATTGGTAATACCATAGGCACATGTTTAAACATCATAACAAGGGTGGTGTATTCAAAGCACCCATACATGGCCAGAGTGTGAAAATCCCTTTTTCATTTGGCCCATGCATGTAGTGATACATAGAGGTACCACCGAAGGCCAAAGAATAAAATTATGCCATACGTAGCTATGGGATGGTTGCACTCGGTAGTTTCACTGAGTAGGTTTGAGGAAGTTACATAAAACGTCTACAAAGAAATTTCAAAGGGAAACATCAGGTAATAAAAATAAAAATATATATCATGTAAGACAGTAAATTCAGACGAACTGGCACAAGTGTGGTAAATATCAAACAAGATGGAGTATAGGGTTAAATAAAGTTGCCATAATAGAAAAATTAATGTTGTCATGTGTAACACTTGAAATTTTGGTAATGACAAAACAAATAGGCACTACAAAATAAAAGGAGAAAAATGGATTCTCTAGCTGGAAGAAAAAAATAAAAGAAAAAATGTTTCAAGCACAACAAGCTTGCGAAGCAAGATGAAAATAACAAAAGACCAAGGGATTACGGATTTGTTTCAAATGGCTATGAGCTAGGGCAAAAAAAGGAAATGAAAAGTCGTAATAATATTATTAAAAATGGACCATAGAAGAAGACTGGATTCTAATTTTTCTAAAATTAGGAAATTTACTAAAAACACTCAAACCTATGGAAGAAAGTAGAGAGGGGAGGGCTCTGGTCCCTCCCCTGCTCCCCTCCCATGGCTCCTGGTTCTTGCCTAGTCCTTGGCTCAACCCAAGTCATCCCTTTCGGGGAGTGGTTGTTTGCAGATGATCTCCTAGGGGGAGATCCTTCTCCACTATCTACGCCCCTCCCAACCGGCTAGGGTTTCCTTGGTTGTTTTTTTGGACTGGTGCTTCCCAGGGATCCCTGTTTGGTTGGGGATCCCTTCCCTTTTTCCCTCAGGCTTCCCCCTGGGGTTTTTTGTAGGTTATTCGCGTGGATCTGGTCCCCTACGTTTCTCGGTGCGGTGGAGGTGACGGTTTAGAGTTTGGACAGCTTCCCTCTTTTTTCTTGTGAATCCTCGACAGGATCTGTGCTTGGACGAGATTCTTGGTCCCTGCTGCTGGGATCTTCTGTTTTCCTAGGGTGGGTTCCTTGTGGTGCAACTCTCTGGTCACTTCCTGATGGGTTGGATCCTCTCTGTGCTGGCTGTCGGCTTCCTGTAGGATGGCTCTCACTGAACGGAATGTTTTCCCAGTGGGTGGCTAGTTTCTCCACAGGGCGGGATTCGCCAAATCCGCCGGTTTTCCCGTGAGGCGGGATCCTTTCTTTTCTGCTGGTTTCTCGGATGGTGGGATTTCCCTGTTGCTTCCCGCTAGGCGAGACTGTTTGTGGTGGTTTTGACTGCTTCCCACGAGGCGGGATTTTATTGTAACAATTTTTCTTTGCTTCCTGCTGGGCGGGATCTTCTCGATGGTGGTTTTTGGCTACTCCTGCTGGGCGGGATCTCCAAAACTACTTTCTTTCTTATTTGTTTGTTTCCCGCTGAGAGGGATTGTTTCATGCTTACTGTTACCGCTAGGCAGGATTTCTATTTTGGTGTTCAGTTTCAAGGGATTGATGCCCTAGGCCCATTGCTTATGTAATCAGGTTTTGGGATCCTTGTTAAAACCCGCTGTAAATACAAACACTACTTACCAAAAAAATATTATTAAAAATGGAGGTAAACTCTATAAAAAAGGTTGGATTTGTTTTTGAAAGCCAAGGAGCTAGCTAGAAAGTTACTATAAAAATAGGGACATTATTTTTTTTTAATGCAAAATTTTTCAAAAACTTGCATCTTGTAAGCAAATCCTGAGGATAAATTTCTCAAGTGTTTTAAGTTGATTGTTTATCTTTCTCTTTCATTTTTTTAGGCTTATATACAATTTTTAATGCAGTTCAAAGGTTGCATTATTGAATGTCTATAAATATGGATTTATTTTATTTTCCCCAGAAGATTGCACCTAGTTTATCTTAGACTGTGCAAATGCAGCTTCGAATAAATTAAGTTACGTTTAGAAAATTTCATATCGCTGATTTTTCAAGATAGGGTAGCATTACACTAATGTTTGCAGGGTTTGCGTGAAGTTTCAGATTTTCAAGAGCTTATATAATTTTATTTTCCTTTATTTTTCTAAACTTACATTTTTCCATTATTTTTAAACTTTTGCAAATAAATTAAAATTTTGAAAAAATAAAATAAAATTCCAAAAATAGAGGCACAGATCTCTAGAATAAACTTTAATATTTCATTTAGAGAAATTTTGATTTTATTTTGAAGCTAATTCAAAATTATAAAAACTACTCAAAGTTGTTATTTTTAAAAGAGTTTTGCAATTTTGAAATTATCATGATTTCACATTTTGAGCTTTGCATTTCATTTTCAAGCAACAAATTAGCTCCCCTTTATGAAAATTACAATTTCATAAATGGGGTAATTTATATGGCATTCCAAAGGCCATTGTTTTTAGAGCAATAAATTAACTTCTCTTTATGAAAATTATAATTTCATCAAAGAGGGGTAATTTATATAGTACATCAAAGGCTATCACATTCACAAAGTCATTCATGTATATTATTTTATTTTCATGCTCAAAGCAAGCTAAAATGAATCCAATCATCATTTAATATTCACATTTAGAGATAGATTTTAATCTTTTGTTTCATGCTCAAAGCAGTATTTAAGGAAGATAAAACTTGTTTAAAATTCTAATAGCATAGCACAATAAAGTAAAACCAACACAAGCCCCTTTTTAATAGTTATTTGCAAATAACTAAGGTATTCCTAGCACTTATTTAACACATTTGCACAAGCATACCAGCACACATTAAGTAAAAGGAACCTTGGATAAATTTTTATTTCTTTGCAAGAAAGGGTTTTCTAATCAAAATTCTAACTGTGATTGTGGTTTTGCAATTGGGAAAAATAACCACTCAATAGGTTGGTGGTTGAAATCTACCACCAATGATTGTTGTTGTGAAATAGGATTAATGCTTTCATTGGTTCTATCTACAAGCAATTATTGTAGATATTGCAATGATTGTTGTATGGCAATTATAGATATGGTTTGCATGGTTGTATGGGAGGTAGAGGTTTACACATAGTGAGTGGTCGTGACATGGGTTAAGATTAATGGAGGGTAAGTTGTGAAGGGGATCATGATCGAATGAGGAGTGATATGTTGCATAGGGTCAACAAATTTTGATGATGTGGGCCGGATGGAAGCTGGAACTTGTGAAGTAGCATTAATTTGCACTTCGAAGAGTAAGTTAAAAAAATAGTGGTATGGATAGATAGGATTGATATGTGTTGGCTAGATTATGATGAAATGATCTGATTAAAGGGTATGGATGTGGCCTTGAAAAGAGGGTTGGTGATAAATTGGCTAATTTGGTTATGTTGTGTATAGGTGGGTTCCTACTAAAAAGTAGGGACAAATCGAGGTGGAATGGTAAGAGGCACCAAATATGGGAAGACCAAGTTTAAATAGCTTTTGATGGCATCAAAATCTATATATGTAATGCAGTGATTAGATGGTGTGGATGGTTTGATGCAAGGAGTCTCAAGGATGGATGTATGGATAGCCCTTTGCATCATATCAATATTCAAAGCGGATGCTAGGTTGGATGACCCTATGAAAAGGTCGAGATACATAGTCCATGATACATCGACTTGGCTAGCCATAGAAGTGGCTATGGAATGGGAGGTTTGAGTGGAGTACTCCATGGGTGAAGGTGGTTGGCTTGAAGAACATAAGCTTATACTGATAGGGGGTGAAAAGTATAAGACCACTTTTTACTTTTCTTTCCCAATCAATATTATGCAATGTATCAATAGAAATATCAACAACAGTAATCAAAGAAATTCATAAATCACCACACACAATAGAGACACCAATTTAACGTGGTTCACCCAATGTGGGCTACTCCACGGAGAAAATATTTCACTAAAATTATCTCAAAAAATCTTGATATACCTTTCCTTATTACAATTTTTATGTACCTCTATCCAAAGGAGACACAAATCCCCCAATCAGGTTCATGGATCTCTATATTATAACTCCTTTCTCCTCTACTCTATATGAAGATATTCTAGAAGAACTATTGCCTCCACTACATAGGATTATAGATCTCTATCCACTGAAGACTCATATCCAAAATCAAAAGACCTATCCTCACTATCCTGCCTAATGGATCTCTATCCACTAGAGACTGTAATCCTTTATACTTTTTCACCTCCAAAGCTTGCTCTCAGCTTTGTCTCAAATATATACTAAACACAATCCTTCGGTCTAGCACAAATTTTCTCAATCTTTGTCTCTGGTCTGGAACAAACCTATCCTCAAATTTGCACCAAAATCTGTCCTCAAATCTACACTAAACACAGTCCTTCGGTCTAGCACAAATTTGTCCTCAATCTCTTTCCTCAAGCCTTAACACAAATATTGATTTAATCATAAATCAAATCTATTAGATCTAACCTAAATCTTAACTCAAGGTTTGAACAAATTAATCAACCAACTCTGCTCACAAGTCTTCTCAAAGACTTATCTCAAATCTGCCTTGTAAGCTTCCACAAAAGCTCACACTAATCTATCCATAGGTTATCTCTAGAACTTACCTCAAATCTGCTCAATAAGTCCTCACTAGAACTTGTCCAATCTCACGTAAACATATATATAATTTTTAGAGACTCAATATGCTTCACACTCACAACAAATTTCAAATACTTTCACTCTCTCTCTCTTTTTATCACAAAAACATATAGAGAATTGTTAGAGACTCAATATTTTTCACACTCACAAACACTCAACCTCTTTCTCAAATAAATTTAGAATATGGAACAATTTATTTCACAGAACTAGAACTATCATCTCAGCACTTCCACTTGACTAGGTTCAACCAACTCTACTCAACCAATCACTCAATGAAACAATCCTTGCTCACAAACCCTAGTCTAAGCATATGAACACTCACTCAATTATTTCCAATCAATGCTCATAAACAATCTCACAAAAAAATGATACTCATGTACTTTCACAAACCCTAGTTCAATATAGTTCTCAACTTCACATAACAATGATACTCATATTCTTTGCATAAACTCTAGTTCAAGCATATGAAAGCTTTACTCAATATTGCCAACAATGCTTATCAAACAAGGTTTCTAGAATCAACTTTCATTCCAAAAAAAACAAACTCAACAATGCTTGTCAAAAAATCCTTTTCTCTCCAACTTAGCATTCACAACATCCGATAATTACTCACTAGGAATATGTGCCCATACCTTTTTGTTTGATGAATAAGTGCCCTTAAAACCTGTCTTAAACACAATTTTCTTCTTTACCAATTTCAATTGTTAGATGACAAAATATCACACTAACACTCTCTTAGAATTATTTCTTAATTACAAAAATAATCAAATTCAAATATACCTTATTACTCATTCTTTAAAATTAGCAAGCATCAAAGCATACATAAAAATTAATTACTCAATTACTCCTTATAATATTCAATCTTTAATTAACAACCTCCAAAAATAAAACTCTCAAAAATAACGGTGCCTATCCTTTTATCTCCCTAAAATACTTAATAATAAAATTTAAAATAAACTTTATAACCCTTCAAAATATTTAATTTCCATTCAAACTTATCAAATCCAAAATACCTCATGCAACCTTGGCAAATATTAATGCATACCTTTTATCTCAAGAAAAAGGCCTCGACGGGTTTCGAGCGCGAGACCACTCCCAACTGAGCGCCTTATCGAGGTGCTATCCCACCATATGGGCTACGAGCCTCCACACAAAGGGCAATGCTCAAGCCTTCCTCTTCTCCCTTTCCAATCAATGCAGCGTAAAACAAAACATACTCCTTTCTTGCAAAACCAACTCAACGGGTTTTGAACCCTGCTCTTCTCGCATGTCGTATGTCTTAGCGCTACTCGTTGTTGCCAACTATGCTACATAGCACTATGCGATGAAAAAGGAGCCCTGATCCTATTTGTCTTATCCCCTACCTCTGAAAGTTTTCAAAAATACAAAAAACCTTTCCTCTTCCTTGCGCACGAGTCTTTTGAGTTTCAATCAATAATTGCATAGAGACTTTTGACTAAGGTTCTTGTCCTCTTTTATACACGAAGGCCAATGTCATAGAAACATCGATGCCTTATTCAAATTTTGAATTTGAATAAATTAATAACCTTTATAACCCAACCTTAGGATTTAATTAACATAAATTAATTTTATAATTAAATTATAATTAATCTATAATTAACTTAATAACTTTAGAAGTTAATTAAATTAATTAATAAATTAATTTATAATTAATTTAAATCTCCCCTTTTAATATTATAATATTATTTTTCTTGGGCCTCTTCATTGCTCTTTAAAACTCATCTGACCACTTGGAACCAAATCTTACCAACTGAAGGTAGATTTTCCTTTTGCACTGATTACGAAATTGCTTCTTCTTGCATTGCTCACTGAAACTGACTTTTGACATCTATGACAACTCAATTACTCAAAATTTCCAAAAATATCCCCCTTTGTCATTGATGGTAACCCAATTATCTTTTCCCATTTCCTTAACCTTTTCTTTTGTTCTTCCCCCCTAGGAAACTGCTCCCCCTGAATCAATTCTCTCCCCTTAAATCAAATCTCTCCCCCTTACTCAAATCTCTCCTCCTTTGACATCAATGGCAAAGGGTCACCTTTGGGGCTTGGTGTTAAGAATGATACTTTTATCTTAGCCCCTCCCCCACCTCCTCTTTAGGTTGTTAATTTTGGGGTGGGAGTATTTCTACTCCCAACATGCACTAATGTTTACCTTTTTTTACTTTCCTTCTCATATGATCCTTTTGATTCCTCTGACTGTTATTTTTCCTGCTTGTCTTTGGAATTTCTACTCTACACCACTTTGTTGTATGTCCATCATTATTACACTTGTAACATGTAATATTGTTATTCCTTGGAAGTATAAATGTCTTGGTATTTCTCTTGGTGAAGCCATATCTACTCCTGTCATGAACCCTGCAATTCATTGCCTTGTGACCAAACTGATTACATGAGTAGCAATACCCATGAAAAAGTTACCTATTTTTGAAGTTTTCATATTCCTATATTTCACATGTCTTGCACTGTGAAGCCTTGTGCCCAAATCTATGACATGAGAAATATCATCCATTGAAATTTCCTTGCCTTGACCTCATTGGTCTTATAGTCTCTTTTACCCTGTTCTGATTCATGTTCCATTTGTTTCTCATTTGTACATTGTTCCTTTCCTTTTTGAACTTTCTATTATCCAAATCATCCTCAGAAGTCTCACTTTCTCTTACACCATCTTCTTTTGAAGTTTCTTCTTCTTCAAAACTTGAGGTTTACTCCTCTTCTTGTTTCTTTTGTACCTATTCAAAACCAAGACCTGTTTTATTTGTTGATTGTCTTTGTACATTGATCATATTATCTATGATATTTGAGCTCTTTCCAAACATATGTAACCTGTCCTTAGACTCTTTTATTTCCTTCCTTAGTGAAGCTACTTCTTGTTCTAACCTTTCACATTCTAAGACCTTTACTTCTAACTTATATTTGAACTTCCTTGTTTTAGCAGTTGTCTTGTTTAGATCCTCTATAAGCTTTCCTTTCTCTTCATCACATTCTTGAAATGGATGCTTAAGTTGGGAATTTTAATTTCTTACATTCTTTAATGTCTTAAGAGCATAAATAAGCTCTCCCTCAAGATCGACTTCTCCTTTCTCTGATTCTTCCTCTATTTTTTTGCCTTTGAAAACATATTCATTCTTTTCTGACTTGTCTTCTATAGGATCACCTCATTCTTCTTCTTCTAGTGCCATTAGAATATTTTCTTATGGTCCTTCAAGTGTATCTTCATATTCATCATCATTGAAACTGAAACCACTCTTTGTACAACTATCTTCAAGATGTCCAAAGTTACCACATCTAAAACACTTGAGAATTATTGGTGACCTTTTCTTAACTTCTTCTTTTTCCTTTGTCAGAAATAGAACTTCATCTTTATCATTATCTGAGAAACTATTATCACCATAACTTGAGTTTGCATAGTAACTTCTCTTCTATATTTTAAAGAACTTATTTCCTTGTTTGCCTTGTCCATCCTTGCCTTTCTTTTGGTACCTATATTTTTTTGATTCCCTTTTCTTATGATCCTATTTTTCTTCATCATTCTTATTTCTAGCTTCTTGAAAATCAATTGCATAGTGACTTTACTTTCCACAATTGAAACATCTAGCATATTTTTCATATTTAAATCTTCTTCGATCCTTGTTCCTTCTACCATAATTTACTTCTTCATCATTGGATGACTCATTGCTTGAATCTGACTTCTTACCCTTTATCTTCTTAGTAGATTTGAAGGTTGCTTCCTTTCAGATATTAGGTTCTTTTTTTTTTCTCATCTCAAAATTTGTAAGAATACCAAGTAATTCATCTCTTGTCAAAATATCACCATCTTTTGATTCCTCTATAGTTGAAATATTTTCACTAAATCTTTTTGGGAGAGATCTTAAGATCTTATGACAAACATCAAATTATTGAACCTCAAGTCCAAATCCTTCCATGGAGTTAGCAACCTCATCTACATGAAGTAGATAAGCACTAATTTTTTCCTCATACTTCATTCTTAATTCTTCAAATTGACCCTTGATATTTCGTATCTTTGCCCTTTTGAAATTTGTATCTCCTTCATATATGCTTTGCAACTTATCCCAAATTCCTTTTGCTGATTTACAATGCATAACCTTTATGAACTATGTTCTATGCAAACCTTTCAAAATTGCATTCATTTCTTTTGAATTGTAATGATGTAGAAGCTTATCATATTTATCTATAGGTGGAGTAGTTGGTGGTGTGTATCCATTTTCAACTACTTCCCATATTTCATTATCGAGTGCCATCAGGTGAATCTTCATTCTCATACTCTAAAATACATAGTCGCTTCCATCAAATATTGGTGTTGAATTATCTGAGGATCCACTCTTAGCATCCATTGTGTTCTTGTAGGATTTTCCTTCAAGCTATTAAACTCTTTCAAAGGAACCCGCTCTGATACCAATTGAATAACACAATATTATATTGAGAGGGGGGTGAACAGTATAAGACCACTTTTTACTTTTCTTTCTCAATCAATATTATTTAATGTATCAATAACAATATCAAAAATAGTAATAAAAGCAATGCATAAATCACCACACACAATAGAGACACCAATTTAACATGGTTCACCCAATGTGGGCTACTCCATAGAGAAAATATTTCACTAAAATTTTCTTAACAAATATCTTGGGAAACCTTTCCCTATTACAATGTTTATGAAAATTTGTCCAAAGGAGACACAAAATCCCTAATCAGGTTCTTGGATCTCTATCCATAGGAGAACTCCTTTATCCTCTACTCTGGCTGGTGGTCTTCTAGAAGAACTGCTACCTCCACTATACTAGCTTATGGTTCTCTATCCACTGAAAACTCATGTCCTCACTCAGAAGACCTATCCTCACTACCCTGGCTAATGGATCTTTATCTACATGAGACTATCGTCCTCTATACTATGTCACCTCCAAAGCTTACTCTCACCTCTATCTCAAATATGTACTAAACATGGTCCTTCGGCCTAGCCCAAATTTGCTCAATATTTGTCTCTGGTCTGGAACAAACCTATCCTCAAATTTGCACCAAAATCTGTCCTCAAATATACACTAAACACAGTCCTTCGGTCTAGCACAAATTTGTCCTCAATCTCTTTCCTCGGGCCTTAACACAAATATTGATTTAATCATAAATCAACTCTATTAGATCTAACCTAAATCTTAACTCAAGGTTTGAACAAATTAATCAACCAACTCTGCTCACAAGTCTTCTCAAAGACTTATCTCAAATCTGCCTTGTAAGCTTCCACAAAAGCTCACACTAATCTATCCATAGGTTATCTCTAGAACTTACCTCAAATTTTCTCAATAAGTCCTCACTAGAACTTGTCCAATCTCACATAAACATATATATAATTTTTAGAGACTCAATATGCTTCACACTCACAACAAATTTCAAATACTTTCACTCTCTCTCTCTTTTTATCACAAAAACATATAGAGAATTGTTAGAGACTCAATATTTTTCACACTCACAAACACTCAACCTCTTTCTCAAATAAATTTAGAATATGGAACAATTTATTTCACAGAACTAGAACTATCATCTCAGCACTTCCACTTGACTAGGTTCAACCAACTCTACTCAACCAATCACTCAATGAAACAATCCTTGCTCACAAACCCTAGTCCAAGCATATGAACACTCACTCAATTATTTCCAATCAATGCTCATAAAACAATCTCACAAAAAAATGATACTCATGTACTTTCACAAACCCTAGTTCAATATAGTTCTCAACTTCACATAACAATGATACTCATATTCTTTGCACAAACTCTAGTTCAAGCATATGAAAGCTTTACTCAATATTTCCAACAATGCTTATCAAACAAGGTTTCTAGAATCAACTTTCATTCCAAAAAAACCAAACTCAACAATGCTTATCAAAAAATCCTTTTCACTCCAACTTAGCATTCACAACATCCAATAATTACTCACTAGGAATATGTGCCCATACCTTTTTGTTTTATGAAGAAGTGCCCTTAAAACCTGTCTTAAACACAATTTTCTTCTTTACCAATTTCAATGGTTAGATGAAAAAATATCACACTAACACTCTCTCAGAAATATTTCTTAATTACAAAAATAATCAAATTCAAATATACCTTATTACTCATTATTTAAAATTAGCAATCATCAAAGCGTACATAAAAATTAATTACTCAATTATTCCTTATAATCTTCAATAGTTAATTAACAACCTCCATAAATAAAACTCTCAAAAATAATGGTGCCTATCCTTTTATCTCCCTCAAATACTTAATAATAAAATTTAAAATAAACTTTATAACCCTTCAAAATATTTAATTTCCATTCAAACTTATCAAATTTAAAATACCTCGTGCAACCTTGGCAAATATTAATGCATACCTTTTATCTCAAGCAAAAGGCCTCAGCAGGTTTCGAGCGCTAGACCACTCCCAGCCGAGCGCCTTATCGAGGTGCTATCCCACCATGTGGGATATGAGCCTCCACACAAATGGGAATGCTCAATCCTTCCTCTTCTCCCTTTCCAATCGATGCAGCATAAAACAAAACGTACTCCTTCCTTGCAAAACCAAATCAACGAGTTTTGAACCCTGCTCTCCTCGCCTGTCGTATGTCTTAGCGCTACTCATTGTTACCAACTGTGCTACATAGCATTGTGTGATGACAAAGAAGCCCTGATCCTATTTGTCTTATCCTCTACCTCTGAAAGTTTTCAAAAATATGAAAAACCTTTCCTCTTCCTTGCGCTTGAGTTTTCAATCGATAATTGCATAGAGAATTTTGACTAAGGTTCTTGTCCTCTTTTATACATGAAGGCCAATGTCATAGAAACATTGATGCCTTATTCAAATTTTGAATTCGAATAAATTAATAACCTTTATAACCCAACCTTAGGATTATTTTAATTAACATAAATTAATTTTATAATTAATCTATAATTAGCTTAATAACTTTAGAATTTAATTAAATTAATTAATAAATTAATTTATAATGAAATTATTTAAATTAATTTATAATGAAATTATTTAAATTAATTTATAATGAAATTATTTAAATTAATTTATAATGAAATTATTTAAATTAATTTAAATCTCCCCTTTTAATATTATAATATTATTTTTCTTGGGCCTCTTCATTGCTCTTTGAAACTCATCTGACCACCTGGAACCGGATCTGACCAACTGGAGGTGGATTTTCCTTTTGTACTGATTTTGGAATTGCTTCTTCTTACACTACTCACTGAAACTGACTTTTGACATCAATGACAACTCAATTACTCAAAATGTCCAACAACTAGCTTAAATTGTTGGCTTGACTTTGCGTCAATATCATAAGCTAGGGGGATAATGGGTGTGCAAAGTATGTGTGTCTCAATATGTGAGATCTATACTATGAACCAAGCAAACAATCACACCAAGCAAACAAGAGTTTTCAATTTTTGTAATGTTTTGTTTTGAATTTGATTTTTTTTCTTTTCTTTTTATTTTTATTGTTAGTTTTTTTTTAAGTTTTGAAGGTTTTTTATTTTATTTTAATTTTTTAGTGCGTTTTATGTAACCATAGGCTTAAAATCTATGCACAGTAGGTGTTGGAATGAAACTAAAAGGTGTTTTTGCATCCAGCCCTATGATGAAATATGAATCACGAATGGCTAAAAGAGTTTTCTATATGAGGCTTAGTGATGGGTGTAACCTAGGGGAGAAAAATACCTCTAGAAGAGGCCATGTTGTATAGTGCTATTTTGTAAGAAAATAAATATGACACCAAGAAATGAAAAATAAAAATGGATTTTGTATTAAGATACAGTGGAGCCTTGATCTCCTTTTACAATGAATTGCCCCAAGTATGTAGGGGTATGATTACAACATTTTCTTGCTCTCAAAAATACAATGATAAAAAAAGGGGAAAAAACCCATTTTTCTAATCAAATAAATGTGGTGTTGGTTAACATTCTCTACTACAATCAGTTGTTTGGATGGGCTTGAATATCCTTGCAGGTCATCCTAGATTTAGCAGCTGCTCAATAACCTATCACCTACACACATATCCTGCCAAAATAGAATCAATAGCATATGAAGGACCTCCACTGTGTGAGTCCATTTTTAATGTAGATAAAAACTATAAAAAACTTAAATTTAAATACTTTCAAAACATGAAAATAAAGTGCAGAAGGTAGAAAATAGTGAAATATAAAAACTTGTTGATTTACCTGCTCTAGTCTAGGTTTTTTGATGGTTGATTATACTCCTGTTCAAATGTAGGGCTGCACTTGCATCTCTATTGATCCAAATTATATAAAAATTAGCGGTTATGTTATAGGTTTTTCAAGAACCTACCCTCAAATTTTTAGCTCAATCCAAGTCTGGATGAGTGAGATATGGCCAAAATAAGTTGGGCATTTTGAGGAGTCCTGCACAAACGTGGGCAGCATGATGGTATGATTTTGTCCTCTCCCTACATGGGTCTTTATTGCTCCAAATTATCATGAAATTTTTGGATATGTTCTAGGTTTTTTCAAGAACCTACCCTCAAAATTGTAGCTCAATCCAATTCTGGATGAGTGAGATATGGCCAAAACAAGTTGGGTAGTTTAAGCAGTTCTATGCAAATGTCGACAGCGTTATGGTATGAGCTTGATGGTATGATTTCCCCCATATATATTCATAAAATTTATAGTTTTTTTACAACATTTTTAAATTTTAGGGTGTGGAGAAGAGGTGGATTAGGTTTTGTGAAGGGTTAGGGTTTGTCAAGTGGTTAGGATTTGGTGTCTATAGTCTTATTTCCCATTTCATTCATTGTAATGATGTCATTATTGATCTTTAATGGAAGTAAAACTAAAATGGATATGGATAATCTTAATGATATATCTATCTTGAATTTAGTACACCATGTCTAGGAGGAAGACATCATGGTACATTTTCTTATTTACTTGTTGAAGGATAAAGATATTTTGTGGTATAGAGGTTTACCTAAAAATTTAGTTGCTAAGTCAACATCAATTATAGAACCTTCTATGAGAATATTTGTTCATATAAGCAATGGATATTCAATCCTTTTTCAATTAAATTATATTCAAATACACTCTCAAGAAAATATTCATGATTATAGTTTTATATTCATGATGACTTTGTATTTGTTTCTGTTAAATGTGCATCTTAATGAAGAATAATCTTTGTTGTATTACATAAAAAATTTATAGTTTGATCTAGAACTAATGGTTTGTAATGCTAAGAATATTTTTGAAGAGACATCACATGTAGAATACATTCTTATTAGATTATATAAATTGCCACCTAGCCCCAGTTACAATGCCCACATAACATAGAACCCACAAATCCTAGGATCTCCCCATACAATTGCATCAATTTTTAAATGCTCAACCATATTCTAACACAACCACCTACCCACAAATAAATTATCCTTATATGGTGACTCTACTAGTGCAAAGCAATCTGATTTCTTTCCAATATTAATTTCCCACTACCAACTTCACCACAAAATAGTAACATGACTACTCTAATCTAGAGTCAAGATAATATAACAAACCAAAATATTGAATGATGGAGATGATGGATATAATGAAAATAATGGTAAATAATACCAATTCTAATAAAATATAAAGTGTATGACAATCAAATAATGAATGGCAATAAAAAATTTGGTAGTAAATAAAAATCACGTCCACAAAAGACCAAGTCCCTTGATAAAATATTGGTCATCCAAGTAATTACGTGCAAAATAATATGTTAATGTGAATTTGGAGATTAATACCTTGTGGTGATTTTTCCTAAATGTTGGATGTAATCCTATAGAATTAATTATGGCCATAATACATATAAAAACTAAGTTGTATAACTAGTAATTTCAAGATTAGGAGGCCATAACATTAGGATAACTAGTGCTCATAGCAAACCAACCACTTGCAATAACTCAATCAGTTTATCAACCTCCTATTCTAGTACAATAAGCACTTCTAGAATTGCCACACCCCAATAATATATTTTCTCAAGATTTTGTATTTCTAAATATGATGAAGATTCTTCTGTTGAAGATAGTTTTGTATGCACTAATCAATAAGAAGTTCGAACCAAAATTAAGAAGAAATCAATAAAAGAATATGAATCATCTAATCAGCAAGTTGAATGTAATACCAACATTGTAGTATTGAGAAGAGCTCAACCAACATTAATGTAAATAATAAAATATCAATATTGTTCATATAATAGGATGCATAGGAATCAAAAACAATGTCAATTATGGTATTGACAACTAGCACTTCAAATGAAAAATAAAATCAAATCAAGAAATAGAAAGAAGATAAAAAAGAAAAGAGTTTACGAGGATATAGTTATGGAAGACAAATAAAAGGATAAGCAGAATGATAAATAAAGGGATAAGTTATAGAAATAAGGAAAAATGCATTTAAGGTTCTTGTCCATGACTGGTGAAGAACACATAATTGCTAACAAGGTAGTATAGGAAGTTCACATCAAGTCATAAAGTAGCACTATTAAATTCACATTCATTATCACTTAAGATATGAAGAAGATACCAACCAAATTTAGCATGTTGGAAGCCCTAGCCCTACTAGGTCAAAGGTTCTACTCTAAAAATATCTCAAGGAGCAAGAAAGAAGTTTTTAAGGCTAAAAATGGGCCACCATAGCAAACACATCCCAAACTAGCAGAATAGTAGAATTTGATAGTATAAGACCCACAAATATCCAAGTCAATGGGGTTTTTTTATTGAACATATCAAATACCAATATATTAAAGTCATCACCATTATAAATGACTCTAAAAATTTAGAATTATTTGCTGAGAATATACATAGTAGATTCAAAATAAAATATAACAATAATTCCAAAGGTTGTGTACAAAGAGATGGATCTACCATACACCAAGACCACTACAAATCCTATTCAAATGGATGGAATTGGGTGGAATACTTTAGGAGTTTTAATATATCTAATCCTGATGTTTATGAAGCATCCTAAGCCTATAGTTGTATGAGAATTCATTATAGAGGGACTAGGAATACGAAAAAAGATGGATATTTAGAAATGGACTATATGCATATAAATGTACCTAAGGATGAAAATAATGTTAGGAATGAAAATCATCCTCCATAACACTACTTTTTGCATAATCTTGATGTTAACTGTGTGGTAAAATGAAGCTACATGAGTTTGTGGATGAATAAAATATTGAGGAAGGCCCTATTTTAGATATTTACATGATCATAAGCATGCTTCAACAACACAATGAACTAGAAGTGAATTTTGAAGAGATGGAGCTTGGTAACTAGTTGATATTTTAAGATCCACCATTATTCTAACATTAACCAATAAGTAGATTCAAGGATTAGATGACAAATGGATCATGCATTTTGATAGTTCTAGAACTAAAAATAGGGTTTATTTTGGTATTTAGTTAATCGATCCTCAATGTACCTAGCTAAATTATGCTTGTAGGTTATTCAATTTCACAAATAATATATATGAATATAAAGCACTTTGTATAGGCCTAATAAAAGCTAAATATATTAGCATTAAGAAAACTAGAGTTTTGGTGACTTAAATATGTTCAAAAAAGGGTTAATTCATAATATGACACTAACAACAAGTGAAGGGGGGCTCTGCATGGGACTTCCTTTGGGAAGTCCTTCTCCACTTCCCTACAGCCCTTCCCTGGTCCTGTCCTAGATCCTTGATCCTATCCCAATTTCCCTGGCACTTCCTTTATCCTTCCTCCTTGGCTGTATGGTGTTGCAGACGATCTCCTTGGGGTGGGAGGTCACTTATTCACTTTTTTTCCCCTTTTCTTTCCCTTTGGTGAGGGTATTTTTTAGTGCTTGGTTTATAATATGTCTTTGGGTTCTTTCCTAGGGCCTTTCCTAGGTTTTTTAGGCTACTTCAGGGATTCTTTTCCTTGGAGATCTTAGTTTTTCCAAGGTTTTTTGTAGGTTTATACTTGGTGTTGGCTTTTAGTGGTTCCTCATGTGTGGGTTGTTGTGGCTATGGGAGAGTGGCTTCATGAGCAATTTTACATAGCATATTTTTTATTTGGTGGACCATGTGCTTTCTATTGTGAATCTGATCTTTGGTATTGTTGATGTGGGTTCGATGGGCTCTCCTATTTTTTGTGGTATTGCATGAGGGCCTCTATTTTGCTTACTACTATGTTCCTACTGGACTTCCTCATATATTTTTTTGAAGTTGTTTGTTTATGGTGTTGAAGGTTATCTGGTTTTTTTTGGTTACATCTTCTTGGTCTGGGAGGACCTGTTCTTAACGCCAGCAATTGTTTTTCCCTGTGGCTCCTTCCCTTTGGTTTTCTTGGGAACTTTCCCATATCTTTCCCATGGCCTACTGTTATGCATCTATTGCTTCCTCTCCTTTTTATAGCATCTTATTAGTTTCCTCTCCTCTCTACAAGATGATCTTGTGGCCTATGGAGATCCTCAGTTTGATGATCCACTTTCCAGGCCTCTCAGGGATGCAGTTTCATCACTGTTTGTTTGTTTTTTGGCATCCTTGCTTGTTTCATCCAAATTATGGTTTTCCCCTACATTGGATGTTTCTCTTTCCTAGTTTCTGGTTTCCTCTACATGGGATATTTCTTTTTCCTACATTTTGGGTTGTTCAAATTTGTAAATAGGTGGGATTGTTCCTTTGTTGAATTTTTTTGCCTTTTATCTTTCCTACTAGGCAGGCTTTTCAATTTTTGGCTATTTTGTGTTTTTATACTATGGGTGTAATTTCATCATGTCCTTATTTAAGGTGGTCCTTATGCCTATCCTAACATCTTTCCTTTATTTTATCTTGATGGCTTTCCTTAAGACTTTCCTAAAGTCCATCCTCAGGCTTTCCTATAGCCTTTCCTATGGCTTTTTAAACAATTATGTTGAGTTGTTGTAATTAGGTTTTGGATACCTTTATAAAAACCCATTTTAATTTTAATTTAACCTATCAAAAAAAATGATACTAACAACAAGCACTTGAAGTCCTATAAACATAAATTTTAGGATCTTCTAGAGAGCTTTCCTTGAGAGTTAAACAACAAAGTAGATGAATTGGCCTCCATAGCAATTAAATTTAACCCCACTAGAGATGTGGAATAGGCTAAAATAACTTGAGGTGGTCTCTAAATATATTATCCCTAATAATTCCAATCTATAGTAGGTATTTAACAATGATGAGTAGATTATAGAATTTTTCATCAATGAAGCTTAGTATGCTAAATATAACAATAAGTATGGGGATGACATAAAATATGGCATGATCCAGTTAAAGACCACTAAAATACCTAGAGGCTTGATCACACTAGAAATCCTATTCAATTAAAATCATAACTCCAAGAATATTAAGGTTAAATCATCCTCACACCACTTGATTAATATGTGTGAAGGTAAAAAACTACTCCTACAAAAGGAATGCATTGAGGAAGAAGTAATGTTTTTTAAGGAACTCTATGGGAAATATAGTAATATCATTGTATGGTCATATGAGGATATAATATTTTATGATAGAAGTATCATAGAACATACCATAGATATAGAGCCCAAAACAAATCCCTTCCATCATAAGTAAAGGTCTATCAACCCTAAGATCAAAGTGGTGATGAAGAAAGAGATTCTTAAGCTTCTATATGCTCAAATCATATTTTCCATTAAGCATTCCACATGCATTTGTAACCTAAATATCATGCATAAAGGAAATTAGGATAGCAAATTATATGTTAAGTTTAATAACTTGAATAGAGAATCACTAAAGGATCATTACACTCTACTAAAAACTGATCAAGTTTTGTAAAAGGGATTGGATTCCAAATATTGTCACCCCTCAATGGTTTTTGGGATATAACCATATATGGATAAATTATGGTGACAAAAAAAAATACCATTCATTATAAAGTGAGTATTTTTCTATTAGAGGATGCCTTTTGATCTATCTAATATAGGAGGTACACTCTAGAGAGTCATGGATCTTACCTTTGTAGGATTGATAGATGAGATCATACTCATTTAGCTAGATTATTTGACTATCTTATCTAAGGAAAGCAACAAACATATTGAACACTTTGAGTCATTTTTTAAGAGGTGTAGGGAGTATATAATTTCATAAAAACCAAAAAATATCTTTTTGCATAGAATAAGAAGGAAATATCCTAGGATGTTCGATATCTAAATAAGTCCTTGAAATTAATATAGATAGGATTAAGATAATACAAGAGTTGCCTTTACCAACATCCACCAAAGGGATCAAATATTTTCTAGGGAATACAGTTTGTGTCCAAATTCATAACTACTTTGAACAACTAGTTAGGCCCATAACCAAAATGTTGAAAAAATATGATACTTTTGTCTAGACAAAATAAGGTAAACAAGTCTTCCAAAATATAAAATATGTGATCACAAAGGTCCCAATCATCATTAACTTTAATTTTTTGTAAATAATTTAGGTTGTATGTGTTCACTTTTGATGAAATAATTTTTATTGTCCTAACTCATAAGGACAATAAAGAAAAAGAAGATATTATCTTCTTCATGAGTCAAGTGCTCCATAATTATAAATAAATACACACTTTCATAGAGAAATAGGTGTTCACTATGATGAAAGCTCTATTAAAAATACTATTTATCGTAAGGTAAAATCATAAATTTTTGTAGTACATTCTAATGTAAGATCTTTAGTGTGAGAGGGTGAATTGGGAGAAAAGAGAGTAGGTTGGATAAATAATATTCATGAATTTAATACTGAATTTAATCTAACCAAATTAGTGATAGGTATGGCTTTATATGTGAACCTAGTCATTTTAGTTGATAAGGAACAAGTAGCATTAATGGAAGAAATTAAATCAGGTGGATTATAGACATTAAGATATGTGTAGAATTTATAGGTTTCAAAAGCTTCAACTCTATAAGGAGTTAGATTTAGGCAAAATGAAATGTACTACACCTAGCCAGACAATGTGCTTTTTATAAAGGGATATGATGGAGTATTGTTGTGATGTGTAGAAGAAGAAAATATGAAATACCTAATCAAGGAATATCATAATGAATGAGGATATTATTCTACCCAAACCATGAGCTCATAAGATCCTAAGGGTAGGATATTATTAGCCTACCATATTTTCTAATTATATCTTATAGGTTAAAAAGTGTAAAGCTTGTTATACTTTCATATGTAAAAGAATAAAAGAACCAATACCCTTGAAACCCATAATTGTCATAGTCTTTTCAACAATGGAACCTTTATTTTAATAGGAAAATCATCCTCTATCAAGTGTTAAACATGGATAGATTCTAAATACCATTGGTTACTTCACAAGGTGAACTGAAGTAGTGATAATAATTCACAAACCAAGAAGTTATTATACAGCTCTTGGAAGATATATAACTAGATTTAGGACTCTATCAATGAGTAATAAATAATATCAACATATTCATGGGATTTAGGCTAATGAAATGTGTGCTAGATTATGGATTTGTGTTAAAAATCACATCAAATTACTACCCTAAAGGTAATATTTTAGGAGAATCAATAAATAAAAATATTATAATAATATTGAAAAGGATGATAGCCTAGTCACAAAGGGATTGGTACAAAATGTTGAAGGCATTGTTGGATGATAGGATAACACCTAAAGTTTTGATAGGATAATCTCTACACAAACTCATCTTTGGAAAAGGAGCACTAATATCAATCAACCTGGAGCTCCCTTCTCTTCAATTGGCCCAAGAATTATAGCTCGAGTGGATGCAATCGTGAGGAAATGTCTTACTAGCTCTATAATAAGAGGAAAAAAATCCTTCAAAAGGTTTGTATAGCATCATATGGTAGTCAAAAGGTGGTTCAAAAATAAGGTGATTGAAATGGAATACAAGGAAAGGTGACTTATTATTCAAATTGGATGAAGATAAAGCAAATATTGTATGCCATTGGAAGTTTGATTTACTTTGGATTGGATCTTACCAAATTGATAGACTCATAGATCTAAATGCTTAAATACTTGTAACACTTTATGGAAGGTCATTGCCTATTTTAGTCAATGGATAGCATTTAAGGCCCATTTGAATATTCTAAAAATAATAAGAAAATATAAATATGTATATAGTAATTTTTAATTTTCCTTCTACTCTTATTCTTGTTTTTATTTTCCTTTTTCAAAAGACAATATAAAAAAACAAAGAATAAAAATAGAAAAACACAAAATATTAAGAAAATTCATGTTTGAGTGAAAATATTGAAAAAGGTGCTCAAATATCTTGTTTCTTTTTTACTTTTATCCCATTAATCAAAAATTTCCTTACAAGCAAATTTATAAAATTTTGGCAAAATTAAAATAAAAGAAGTGATTCACTCCTTTAAAAGTGAATCGCTCTAACTAAAGGATCAAATTGTTTTGAAAATAAAAATGCACCAAATTGCTAAAGACGTAGTAATACCCTCCCATGCCATGGTGGGTTGAAGTGAACACAAGTGTAGTAATAAATAGTGCATGAGGAACACATGATAAAAAAGAAGACCCACACCAAAACTAGGATATAAATTTCATGAGTAGTCACAAATTCTTATTAGTGTGAATTCTAAGTTACATATATGTAGAGAAAAGAGATTCAAAAACTCCTTGAATGGCTATGCAAGGCTCAAGCCAAGCCAATACACAAGAGATAATGAAGGAGAGAACCCCTTAGAAATATGGATGGATTTTTATTCTTTACAATGATAAGAAGAGAGGTATTTATAATAAGAATTGGGGAAAAGCCCATCAAAAATCCATGTAGGATTTCAAAATTTAAAGTCAAATTTTTCTTGGGCTAGTTGACATCAACAGTAAATAATCTAAAGGCTCTAAAGATCTGTAGTTGGATGTTGGTATAGGAGATCTCCATGATTAGATCTATGTGATCATTTTTCTTTAATTCCTTGAGTTGTGTGCTACCCCTTGGGCTATCCTCTTTGTCACCACTTTAATTCTTCAGTTATCACCTAGGGAACTATATCCATTTGTGGGGTGTTAGGACCAAGACCATATCATCATCCCTTCCCTCATGTCTAGTTACTCTAGATTGGTCTAGGTTTTTTGGTGTTCAAAACTTGGCTCGTCCACACTCTTGGAAAGTTCCCTTGCTGAAGGTGTCCTTAAATGCATCCTCTAGAGATGATGGTTGTCATATTATGAGGTGTCTTACTTCTATGGATTCCTCTTCCACTACATACCATGAGGAGGTTTTTGTGGAGATGTCAAGCCTAAAGGCTTAGGTAGGGTATGGAAATTAGAAGTCTTTCAATTTAATTTATCCTTCCCTAACCTTTAGATATCAAGCTCCCCCTAGGGGACGAGGAAGGCTTTCCTTACTACCTATCCATTCAAATCCCTTGAACTATCCTTCCTCTAAGCTAAGCAAATGACCTTAGTCCTCAAGATTCATTGGTGGTAGCAATTTGGAATGACACTTGGGACTAAGGGACCTCCTTGGTTAGGAGAAGGGACCAACTTTGAGGTCTCTCCCTTCCAGAGGGATAAAATGCCATGAACACTAGTCAGTGCAAGGCCCCACTAAAAGTGATTTTTTTTACCATCATTGAAATGGCTCACGGATACCGAATAATTATCAGGTCCTTATTAAGCCACTACTAGAAAGGCTATTGTATTATCTCTTGATTTTGTTTTAGTGGTTGGTTTAAGGTCCATGGTGAAGGAAGCATTAGGTTCAATATCAGTTGATGGTAGTTGTTCCTCCTCAATTGCACTCTAGACGGTATTCTAGCTTTAGCTACTCCATAAGTTGTAGGGGTTTTGGACCTTCTTTAGGTAGGCAATCTAATTAAAATTATCTTTGGAGGGAGGATTTTCCCACTGTAGTGAATCTTGACTATAGTTTTGGTGACTCATAGGGGAACTCCTACTAGTAATAGTTAGGGAACCCATACAAAGGTGCCTTATCCATTGGGTATAGAGTTTGAATAGGGAAAATTCTAATACTTATATAGTAGTAGGATGTGCTTGAAGATGGAAGGTTTTGCGAACAACTTCACTCAAAAATTTGTAGAGACTATGAGTGATATGAACCTTTGATTTATAGACCACATCACTTGGATAGATCATGAGGCTCACTCTTATCTTGTCAATCAAATGATGATAAATGGTCATGTAAAGACCCGTTCCCTCATGCCTAGGATTTATAAATGCCATCATCTTCTAAGTTTCCCTCCAACTGGGTGTGGTTGTTGTCCTTTAACTAACCATAAAGGGATATCCACTAATCTAGAGGGGTTGTTAGACATTCCTTAACCCTTAACAACTTTATTCTTAATGCTCATGTGATTTTAATCCTCCTACTACAAGTATGAACCCATCCATGTCCTACATTGGTTTGGTAGGCCTATAATAAGATGGCTTAGAAAAATATCTATATTTTTAATGTATAAAGTCATATTGTGTTGGTGGTTCCTTCCTTACACTAGGCACTCATCCCATGCCAATTTGGTTGAAATTTATTATAAGATCAACTCCCTAGACTTCCATGTTGTGTTTTTTCTTCTTATAGGTTGGATGTGCTCTTTATTTGAGTTGGGAACTCTTTTCTCTTTTAGTTGAAACCTTGGTGGTGGGATACCCTTCATATTTGATGCTTATTTCCTTCTAAGTATAGATATTTAGTTCAAATTTGGTATGTTGGTCCTTCATATCTTGCTCAACTCTTCGATATCCTTTCAATCCTTGATGTTGATCCCAAGGGAAGCCATAGTGGTACTATAGTAGGAGTTCAATTAC
Source organism: Wollemia nobilis (assembly GCA_028583015.1). Classification (NCBI taxonomy): domain Eukaryota; kingdom Viridiplantae; phylum Streptophyta; class Pinopsida; order Araucariales; family Araucariaceae; genus Wollemia; species Wollemia nobilis. The sequence goes on along the minus strand of JAQPPZ010001424.1, from coordinate 4,385,488 downwards.
TAGGTTGGTCTTTATACCCATGTGTTCTACTTCTTCTCTGGCTAGCCACCAGGTAGATCCTAATGCTTGAGCTACCATTTTAGGCAAGGAGAAGAATATAGGCATATCATCCACTTATAGCTTTGGATTGACTTTCCTTAATATCATAGGGTCAAGCAGAAAGGTCTCACTTCTATCCATGTAAGTTAAATTATATTTCCCTCTCTTGTAATTCTATCTAATATCGGTATTATCTTGATGTGGATTATGGTCCTAGCTCAAGGTTTCTCAAGGAAGCTCGATTGTTGGTGCTAGTATCATTCAAGAGATATAATGGTTTCCTTTCCAATGCTTCTATGGAAGTTGATTTCTTCTTTGTTTTGGTTTGTCTGCTTCCCTAAAGACCTATTATAGGCTTGGTTCTAGTTCCTTATTAGGGTCTATTTACTTCAATTTAGTTTTTTCTCTTACCTTTTTTTTTGTGGTTAAGTATTTTGTTGTACCTAGAATCCAGAGTATACCTTTAAAATTGGATAGTAATCCACCATTAGGTCCTCTTGGGGGGAGTTTTTCTTTGGGAGATAGTGGGAGGAATCTAACTTTGGATGGGGAGGGGAGGGAAGCAATTAGGACTTAGAGAAAATAGAGGCGCTAGGGACTTTGGGGGAAGTCTACCAATTAGTATGAGATCATTTTATGATTTAAGGGCAATATGATAAGTAGCAAGGAAAGAGTTCCTCCCTCAAGTTTTTATCATTGTGGATATTTTTAGGTGGAAATCTCCAAGATAAAAAATGAGTACCATACCTAGGGATGGATTGATATCATCTAGTATCGTTTGCCAAGTTTTGTGGAACTTGGCATTGAAGTCCTTTATTGCCTCATCAGGATCTCACCTAGTGTTAATCAAGTAATCTAGCAGAAAATCTCCTCCCTTTTCCATAAAAATATTCATCAGTTGTGTGGGCAGCTATTTTTCACTCCCTTAATGAATATGTATGTATGGAGACATACCACTCACATGCTTTCCATTTCAAAGATGCTACCAGTAGCCTAAGGGATATATCCTTAACCATTATGTTGTGCATGACAAAGTGTATATCCATATAGTGTAAGTGCTCCAATGTGATGGTTGCATATTCTCTGGTGAATTCTGGTAAGGAATATAAATCCCGTATGGAAATTGAATCCCAAGTGTTAGGTGGGATCAAAACAACCAAAGGGATTTTATTCTTCTATGTTAGAATCCTCCCATCCATATCTTACTTGATTTCTTTGTTTTGTCTTTATAAGTTGGTGAATAGAGGCTTCCATTAGGGACCATAGCTTTAGGATCTATCATCGATGTTGTTAGTCTAAGGACCAACAAATTCATAAGGTGAATATATTTAGTTCTTATATAATTATATGGATCAAAGCCTTCAGTGGAAGCTCAATCTTGTGTTCTTATTGGTGGTTGTTTTATATTCTCCTTCTTTGTGTAAAGTTGCTAGGTGGGAGGTGTTGTTGGTCAAATAGAGGTTCCCACTATATCCTTGATCTAGGGGTGGTGACTTATTATAGGTTATTTAGCAATAGAGTTGCTATGAAAATATACAAGATGCTTCAAAAATTTGGTGACCATAGCCTTCATCAAAACAATGGTCTGAATTATCGATCAAGGAACTGATGAGTATGTGCTAACCACTTAAATTATCCACCAGGTTCGATTCAAAAGGTACATTTCTTTGTATGAGCCAATATATTTTCTTGCATACACTAAGTGGTTCCTTCCTAGGAAAGCAGGGAAAAACTTGAAACACATTGAAAAACAAAGCATGTGCAATGAAAGAAAATCCTAAAACTACACAAAATTGTAACTAGTTTAACAACTATCTAGGTTTATTGCAGCCATATTACTCCTAATTAATATTTAAAATATAGTAAATTAACCCCTACTTAACAACTAAAAAGAATCCATTCAAAATATATACAACCTATTAACTACCTATATTAATCTAAATCTAGTAGGAGAGAGGTTTTATAAATTGTCCAAGTTAAGTGGGCCCTTGCTAAACCTACAACAACATAAAATATTTTTCTTCACAATTTCTAAATTTACTTCAAAGCACTAACATAAATTACACACCATCATACAAATTTTACAGATATCACATGAACTAGAAAATCACTTTTATTCCTTTAGAAAGTTAAATTCTATCATTGCTAGAAATGCATAGTCATGACAATCCATACAAAAACCAAAATGTAATACTTATAAAGGTTTTTCTTCACATTCTCTCTAACCTTGAATACAATGTCTACTTTGGTATTTATAATGTACCAGGCTCCTTATTGTAGAATAAACTCAACTAATTCTAAAAACTAACTTAGAAATTAGCTACAGGAATAAAGGTTTTATTACAATCATGTTTGTTGCTAATCTATAGGAGAGATAAAACATCCTCTATTGGTTATTGCTAACCAATATAAGGTATGAGTTATCTCAACTTATTCCTAACTACTTCCTAACTACCTAAGTTGTCTTGTTGTTGTCAAACAGATTTTGCCCTACTATAATTATTGTTGCTAACAGGTTCTGCCCAACTGTAATTGTTGTGTTCTTCCATTTATATAGCTCCCTTATTTCTATGAATGGTTCCCTAAAATTCAGGATATTTTAACTCCTATTTTCTATGAAACCCATCCTATGCTTCTAGTTTGGTTTCATGCATAACCGATTTTATAGGAATTTCCTATTTTTTTGGAACAAACTTGTAGCTATAGATATTTTCGTAGTACATCATGTAGTATTGAAAAATGACCTGTGTATATAACAACACTCCAATGCAACAAAATACATAGAAATAAAGCAAATAACAACAATAATAATCACATTTACCCTTTACATCTACTCCATTAACATTTAAGTGTAAAACATTTCATTTAACAAAAACTAGTAAAACTATCCATAAAATCCTTCAAAAGTAATCAATTTGGATATGAAAGTAAGGCTAATAAATGTAAATCCCTAGCCTATTTTTCTAACTCATCATTCCCCCCAACTGACTCAATTGCATGTCCTCATGCAATTTCATTTATCCTATTAGCTACTAACATCAGTTTTCTTTTTCTTGATTGTTTTCTTAATAGTCTTTGTAGTAGTTGTTAGTGTTGGCTTGGTTAGAGGAGATGCTAGAGTAGAGACTTGTTTTTTTGTATTAGTTTTAGAATTTCCTTCACTTGTACTTGAATTTATAATCCATTTATATTTTAGTGTCTTTAATTCCCTAGGGCATAATTTTTCTTCCTTTTGCTCTATCTCTTTAACTGTAGAAATTTTTTGTTGCTACCTAGGATTTTTTTCTTCTTTGTTGGAGTTTTTTCTACACTATTTTCTTATTACCCTTCACCTTCTTAATACCTACTGTATTTTTAATAACAGGTGATGGATTCTTAGCTTCTTTTGCAGCAATTTTTTTGTGTGTGGACATTGCTTATTTTTTCACCAAGGCTGTTATTTCTTGTACATTTTCTTCTTCTTGCTTCCCTTCATCTTTTTCTACCTTAACATGCTTGATAGCACCTACCATTGTGTCTTATAGAGATTCAATAGGTAAGATGCAGGTTTTTTAACACAAAATATATAGGAATTTAAATTGCAATAGGTACTAATAACAGGCAACACACAGAGTTTGAACATACAAAAAAAGAGACTACATGAATGATCCTCCTTTCCAACTAGAGAATTTTCCACATCCTTGTGGAAAAGAAAACTAAAATAGATGGAAAGGGTGGAAGAAGAGAATAGAAAATCTTAACAGTTTTTACAAAAATGAAGTATTTACAGTTGAAATTAAAATGAAGAGATAAAAAGGTACCTAGACTAGTATGATATTTTCTAAAGTTGTGATCACCATTGGAGGACAGCATGCTAAAGACATCTATTCTCAACTACAAACTGCATATATCTGTCATCATGAAAAAGGTTTGAACTGGTGGTGGGTTTTTTCTTTTATTTTTTGTTTTCTCTTTTTTACAGATGACCCTCGTTAGCAAGCTGGTCTTTAGAAATCAATTATCCATTTACACTAGCAAGTTGGTTTTCACAAATGGATATTATTTTTGCAAGGGTGAAGAGCCAAAAAATTTGGTTTTCATCTTCCTCCTTGGCCTTATGGCACTAGTTAAGGTTTTCACCATAGAACTTTATTGTTTTTTTCTTTTTTTATTTCTTTTATTTTTTTATGCTTGCTAAAGGAAACATATCAAGCACTGGTAGAAGGTTGCAGGTCAAAAATGAACTACATTTTTTCTTGTTGAATCACTTGCTTAATGAAATCACCCAATTTTCCTTGTATGAAGCAACTATCTTTGTCAAGATATTCTCAAGCTCCCTATTGGTAACCTCCACCTGACCATTAGATTGAGGATGGTATGGTGAAGATTTTCTATGGGTCACTTGATATTTATACACAAAGGCAGCTATTACATCAAACATGAATTATGGTCCCTGATCTGATACAATCTCCCATGGTGCTCCAAAATATAGGATGTATTCATTGAACTAACTTAAAGGAGTAATTGGATCAACAAAATCTAGTCTCCACCTCTCAAAAATTCCAAGACCACCTAAGGATGAAGAGGTATCTCTACTAAAGGTGTTGGTCTTCTCATCCTTTGGCAAGGATCACATCAAGAGATAGACTTTGGCATCATAGTGCATTATTGGCCAATAGTAATCTATTTGTAGGATTTTGTAGATGGTTCTCTTGGTTGCACTATGTCCTCCACATGGTTCATAGTGTGTTGCACACAAAATATCAAAGATATCTTCTTCCTGCATACATCTATGAATTACATGGTTAGGACAAAATTTAAATAAAATACCATCTACCCAAGTGTATTGAGCACTCTCATGGATTAGTTTGTATCATTCATGTGGTGAGAAATGGGTTGGTACTTTTCCTATCATCAGATCAAAAAGTTTCCCAATGACATGAATAGTATTTTTTGCTTGGGTGCTTAATACATAACTCTCTAATGGCCTTGGAAAAAATAGGAATATCCTTTAAAGCCTACAAAAGTAGGATTTTATCATTAATATTGCATAGTTCTTCCATTAGATCAAAATTAGTTTTGGGTATTTCCCTAGTTACCATCAACCTCTAAAGAAAAGGAGGTTCATTTGACTCTTTTTGTTCACCTTCTACTATAGGAGAATGTTTTGTTGTTTATGCAAGCCCTAAAAAACATCTTGTAATACCTACAAATTTATCTATAGGTACTATAGGTTTTTCTACAATATGCCTTGTAATAACAACAGACTATGATCTTTTGATAGTAGGAAGGTTAGTTTCTATTGGATTCTCATTTTCCTCTTTAGTGATGATAGGAGAAGTAGGATCAAGTAAATTTGTCCCTGACCTAAGTTGGATTTCATTACAAGACAAGAAATTGACTGGATAGGTACCTTTAGCTTCATAGACCGACTATTGGGTAGGTCTATTATTGGGGTTAGGCATTGGTTGAGTAGGAAGAGGAGGTTGTTTGGGTGGTGCATGACTATTATTCCCTTATGGAGGAGGTAATAATTGTTGTTTTTGAGGTTGTTGAGGAAATTATCCTTGAAATTGTGGTGGATTGGACTGATATTGTTGTGGATATGACCATTGTTGGCCTTGCCAACCTTGTTGTGGCCAATATTGATTGGACCAATCTGGTTGTGACCAAGGTGGAACATTATTAGACCATTGGGACCATTATGGATTTGACCAATTATGATTATAGTAAGGAAAATTAGAATGAGTATAGGGATTAGGTATACCTGAATATCATCCTTGATTGTCTCCTTGGAATGGCCTCCTTTGTGCAACAAAGAAAATATCTTTTTCTTGAAAATTTGGTTCCTTTAATATTGTCTTTACTGTAGGTAAATGTTGGTAATATTCTATTGAATGTTGTTGATCATAAATATTGCAAATGGTAGTTTTGTCCAAAGGACAATCATGTAATGCATGCTTGTTCTTGCAGTGAGGACAATAGACTACCTCTACTTCAGTTTTTCTTTGCAGCAAATCCATGGAAGTGGTAAAAGTGCCCAACAAATCTATTTTCAAATCTTCCAACATATTATTGAGTTCAATTCTTGTAACTCCCCCATTAGTTCTAGTTGTCTTGTTATTGCACAAAGATGGCCTTATGCGAGAGTAATTGGTACATAACTCCAGAATTCAATGGAAAGGAAGATTAGAAATGTTTCCTCCTCCCATTAGATTGAGGATATCAATGGTCTCTTCTCTTAATCCTTTTAGAAAAATAGTTCTCAACAAATCATCATCCAACTCAATGTTACCTCTCTTCATTACAAATTGAAATATCTCAATGTAATCTTCAAGTCCTTCACCTTCTTTTTGAGTCATCTTGAAAATTTCACTCTTTTGGTCTCTCACACGACAATAATCTTGGTATTTCTCCAAGAAAATTACCTTCATTCCATCATCACCTTTCCAAGTAGTGATAGAATTTTCACCCAAACCCATGAACCAGTGTAATGCACCATATTTTAAAGTGGTTGGAAATAATTTTAACTTTTGTGCATTAGTGGTGTAATCATAGGTGTGACAAAGCACTTCAAACTCAAAAATAAAAGTGTTAGGATCTTCAGTTGCCAGTCCTCTAAAAGTGGGTATGGTTGATGGAGAGATATTCTTCATATGCCCATCATTATTATTAGCCTCTACCCTTGGAAGGCATATAGGGAACTTGAAAGTGCTTTGTGGCTGTCTTGGTTCTTCTTCAGCCATGTGGAAATCCCATAGAGTCCACAATCATTGAGTGTGAGGTCTTCTTGGAGTAGTATAAGGACTAGAACTAGATGATTCACTCTGTTCTTCTTGCCCTTTACTTCCTTTGTTTATAGCCTTAGGAATCTCAACTTGTCCTCCTTTTTCAAGTGTATGGGTGATTTCTTCAATAATCACATGAGCTCTTTCCTAGATAAATTGGAGTTGATCTTCACCACCTGAGGACTGTTGCTCAACTATAGAGGAAATGATAGTCTATTGGATTTGTGAAGCCTCTTCTTGTTGCTCAGTTCTTGGTAGATTTTTCTTAGGGTGTGTGTGAGAGATGAATCTTCCACATTCATCTCATGGTCGATTCATTCATTCATTCTCCTCCTTGTTAGAAAAATTTACAAAAATAAATAAAACAAGGACATAAAAACTTAAAATTGCAAAAATTAAGCAATATAGGAATGAAATTTACTCTAAAAAGTAATAAAATTTAATCCTAGAAAGTAATGAAATTTAATTCTAGAAAGCAATGAAATTACTATAGAACCTGACTTTCAATGCCTTTATCCACTTGATAATTGCTTGTTGCTTTGGATGAGACCAAACAACCCCTCCAAGTATTTCAACATGGAAAGTCCTTAGCTTTTGCAAGATCCAATACTATTTTTGTAGCCTTCCCCGACAACGATGCCAAAAAGTGATGAGTTTGTGCTAACCACTTAAATTGTCTACCAGGTTTGATTTAAAAGGGGCATTGCTTTGTATGAGCCAATATATTTTCTTGCATACACTAAGTGGTTCCTTCCTAGGAAAGTAGGAAAAACTTGAAACAAACTAGAAAATGAAAGCATGTGCAATGAAAGAAAATCCTACACTACATAGGCATGTAACTAGTTTAACAACTATCTAGGTTGATTGCAGCCATATTACTCCTAATTAATGTTAAAAAAACAATAAATTAACTCATATTTAATAGCTGAAAATAATCCATTCAAATAGACTAACTTATTAACTACCTACATTAATCTAAATCTAATAGGAGAGAGGTTTTATGGATTATCCAAGTTTAGTGGGCCCTTGCTAAACCTGCAACAACATAAAATATCTTCCTTCACAATCCCTAAATTTACTTCAAAGCACTAACATTAATCACACACCATCATACAAAAGTTGTAGACATCAAATAAACTAGAAAATAACTTTTATTCCTTTAGAAAGTTAAATTCTATCATTGTTGGAAATGCACAATCATGACAGTCCATACAAAAACCAAAATGCAATACTTATAAAGGTTTTTCTTCACATTCTATCTAACCTTGAATACAATGCCTACTCTAGTATTTATAATGTACCAGACTCCTTATTGTAGAACAAACTCAACTAATTCTAAAAACTAATTTAGAAATTAGCTGCAAAAATAAAGGTTTTGTTACAATCAATTTTAGAAATAAAATCATGTTTGTTGCTAATATATAGGAGAGACAAAATGTCCTTTGTTGGTTGTTGCTAACCAATAGAAGGTATGAGTTGTCTCAACTTATTCCTAACTACTTTCTAACTGCCTAAGTTGTCTTGTTGCTATCAAACATATTCTGCCTTGTTGTAACTATTGTTGCTAACAGGTTCTACCCAAGTGTAATTATGGTGTCTTTCCATTTATACAACTCTATTATTTCTAGGAATGGTTCCCTAAAATTTAGGATATTTTAACTCCTATTTTCTAGGAAATCCATCCTATGCTTTTGGGTTGGTTTCATGCATAACCGAATTTATAGGAATTTCTTTTTTTTTGGAATAGGTCTGTAGTTGTAGATCCTTCCGTAGTACATTCCATAGTATTGAAAAATGACCTGTGTATATAACAACACTCCAAGGCAACAAAGTACATAGAAATAAAGCAAATAACAACAATACTAATCACATTTACCCTTTACATCTACTCCATTAACATTTAAGTGTAAAACATTTCATTTAACAAAAACTAGTAAAATTATCCATAAAATCCTTCAAAAGTAATCAGTTTGGGTATGAAAGTAAGGCTAATAAATGTGAATCCCTAGCCTATTTTCCTAACTCATTAGGGATAAATTTTATAATTCGTGTTCCACTAGATGTGCTAGTCTAAACTATTGGGGATCAAAATTGACCCTATGACTTTAGGTGTCATGACCCCCCATTGTTGTGGTTCACTCTTTGCATATTCTAAGTGGGTGCATCCAATTCCCTATGCCTCATGTGGGGGAACCAATTCTAGGAAGTCTATGGGAGCATGGGATGTGGCTCCACCAAATAACCTTCAAGATATTTAACCAAGGCTGGCTCCTTGCTTGGTTGTTGTCTTTGATGCTTATATTTTCCTTCATACACTAGACTACTCTATAAATAATTATATCAGGAAAAGGTAAAGGAAAAAATTAGGAAATAATGAGAAAACATAAATTTTAGGAAACAAATCCTATCAAGCCTATCTAGGGTGGCAATGCATCAAAGACCTAATAAGACCCTCCCATGTCATGATGGGTTGAAGTGAACACATGCATAATGGTCAATAGTGCACGAGGAATATAGGTCCCTCCAAGAACACATGATATAATAGAAGACCCACACTTGAACCAAGATAGGGATTTTATGAGTAGTCACGAATTCTTATTAGTATAAACTTTGAGTTATATACATGCAAAGATAAGAGGTTTTAAAAATCTTCGATTGGCTATGTAAGGCTTGAGTCAAGCCAAGATATAGGAGACAATGAAGGAAAGCACCCCTTAGAAATATGGATGGCTTTCAAATATTTACAATGAGAAGAAGCAAGGTACTTATAAGAAGTAGAAAAAATACCCCCAAAAATCCATGTAGGATTTCAAAACTTTCCCAAACTAGTCGACATCAATAGTAAATGATCTAAAGGCTTTGAAGATACATAGTTGGATGTTTTTGTGGTAAATCTCCATGATTAGTTGATCATTTTCCATTAATTCCTTGAGTTGCATGCTACCCCTTGATTTTTCTTCCCTATTTTCACTTTAATGATTCAATTGTTACCTAGGGAACTGCATCTGATTATGGGGTGTCAGGACCAAGATCAAATCATCATACCTTCCCTCATGTATGGTTTCTTTGAGATGGTTTAGTATTTTTAATGTTTAAAATCTAGCTTATCCATGCTCTTTACAAGTTCCCTTGGTGAAGGCATCCTTCAATGCACCCTGATGATTATTGTCATCTTTTGAGTTATTTGGGGACTCCTCTTCCAACATGTACTATGAGGAGGCTTGTTGGTAGATGCAAAGCCTAAAGGTTCAAGGAGTGCATGGCAATTGGAAGTTTTTCAAGTTGCCTTATCCTTCCCTAATATTTAGGTATAAAGCTCCCTCTAGTGAATGGGGAAGACTTGTCTTGTCACCTCTCAATTTGGTTTCCTCAAAGCATTCTTCCTCTCGGCTAATAAAATGGCCTTAGTACTTAATATTCACTAGTGGGATCAATTTACAATTATTCCTAGGACTAACATACCTCCTTGGTCAGGGGAAGAGATCAACTTTGGGTTCTATGCTCTTCAATAAGGAGAAAATTCCATGAAAATTATTTGGAGCAAGGCCCCAATAAAAGTGTTTCCCCTTTTTGTTAGGAATTGAAGTCACTATGTAGTACAGGCAGCCAAGAAATAGGATTATAGTAGGTTCAAATAGTCCAGATGTCTAGGCTAGTAGACATCTGGATTGCCAAATGTCTAGGATGGTAGACGTCTGGGCCTAACGTCTAGGTAGCTAGATGTCTAGGCTGGTAGATGTCCAACCTGATGTCAATCCAAGTATACGTCATAAGAGCAGTCGTCTAGGTATACGATAGAAATATGAAAGATGAACAGTCTTGGGAGAAGAAATGAATAATATTTTGGAGGCTTCCATTTGAAGAGGAAAAAAATAGTTTAGAGTCTTCCTTCTGCTCTATAAAAGGGACTTGACCCCTTGCGTATGTATAAAGGTGGTTAAAAACATTGAAATATGTGGATGTAAATTTTGCTAAAAATAATAAAAGAGAAGTTTCCATTACCCCGTGGTTTTTCCTGCACATTGCAGGTTTCCACGTAAATCTCTGTGTCACTTGTGTTACTATTTTCATGTTCTATATTTTTATTATTGTGCTTCCTCTTTTAGGTGATAAATCTTGGAGTTTTCCCCTAACATTTGGTATCAGAGCTAAGGTTTTGTACGAGTGGGAGCTACAACAATGACAAAAGGTGTAACCAAGTTTGATATTGAGAAATTTGATGGCAGGAACTTCGCTCTATGGAAGATGAAGGTGGAGGATTTTCTGGTTCAGAATGACCAAGCGTAAGCCTTGAAAGGGATCACAAGTAAACCGAGAAACATAAAATATGAGGAGTGGGTAACTCTTGATAGGAACACATTTTATACAATCCATCTCTACCTAGTGGATTCTGTCTTGTTCAATGTAGCTAAAGAAAAGACCGCAAAATCCCTTTGGCAAAAGCTTAAAAATTTGTATGAAAAAATAGCAACTAACAAGGTCTTTTTGAAAAAATAGCTTTATAGCTTGAGGATGAAGGAAAATTCATTTGTGTTAGATCATTTGAATGAGTTTAATACTCTGATCAGTAAAATATATTTAGTTAATGTGAATATGGAGGATGAAGATAGAGCTATCACCCTACATTTTTCCCTCCTGGATACTTGGGATCATATGGTGATGACCATCATTAATTCATCATCAAGAACTCTTAAATTTGATGATGTGGTAGTTGCTTTATTGGCAAAAGAGTTGAGGTGAAAAATATCTCTGGAAACCTCAACCAATGAAGCCCTATCTGTGAGAGGTCAATATTTTAAGAGGAGTAAACAAGGTAGAAAGTATTTCAGATCTAAGTCTAAAGGGCATAAGCAAAAATGGAAATGTTGGCATTGTGGAAATCTAGGACACTCCAAGAAGGACTGTTGGTAATTAAAGAATGATGAAAAATAAAATCAGCCATCAGCTGAAGCCAATGCAGCAGATTCAGGAGAGATGAAAACATGTGAAGCCTTCTATATCAGTAATAGTAGATCAATTTTATATACCAGGTTTTGGACTCAGGTGCATCTTTCCACATGTCTCCCCACAAAGATTGGTTTGACAAATATTAGCCATACTATGGTGGAAAGGTCTATTTGGATGATGATCATCCTTTAGAAATTATGGGAAGAGGGGATATAAGGGTCAAGTGGGACAATGGTAGAGAAAGGATGCTATGTGATGTGCAACATGTGCCCGATTTGTGGAAGAATTTACTATCAATAAAAATGATAGATAAGTAAGGGTATTCTATCACTTTCAACAACAACTACTGTAAGATTACCAAAGGAGCTCTTGTAGTAGCAAAGAGAGAATATTATGGGATATTATACCATTTATGTGGTGATACAATGATAAACCATGCAATAGTAGAAACTTCTATTCATGATGCAATAATGCTATGGCATCAACACCTAGGCCATATGAGTGAAAAAGGCTTGAAAATTTTACATGACAGAGGTATGCTTTCTAGGATTAAGTCTTGTAATTTAGACTTATGTGAGCACTGTATTTTTGGTAAAAAGAAGAGGGTTCGGTTTACTACAAGTCCTAGTAAGAGTTCTAATTTTCTACAACTTATACATTCAGATATATTTGGACCTATCCCCACTCAATCCTTGAATGGCACCATCTATTTTCTAACTTTTATAGATGATTATTCTAGGAGAGTGTGGGTTTAATTTCTGAAGAAGAAGTCGAAAGCTTTGCATAAATTTAAGGAGTTCAAAGCACGGGTAGAAAAGAGTTTGGGAAAGTCAATTTTGTATCTCAAGTCAAATAATGGAGGTGAATATTGCTCCAAGGAATTTAATAAATTTTGTATGCAAGAAGGTATTAAGCACCAGAATACTGTACCATACACTCCATAGTAAAATGGTGTGTCTGAGTGGATGAATCAAACAATCATGGAACATGCAAGAAGCATGCTTAGCACAGCCATGTTGGAGAAAAATTTTTGGGTAGAGGATATTAATACAGATGTTTATCTTATTAACAAGTCACCTACAGCTACGTTGTATGGTTATATTCTAGAGGAGGTTTGGTGTTGTAATCCAGTTAATTACTCTCATTTGTGCACCTTCGATTGTAACGTGTTTGCCCATGTACCCAAATAAAAAAGGTCCAAGCTTGACCCAAAGTCAAGCAAATGTTTTTTCTCGACTATGGAGATATAATGAAGGGGTATAGACTGTGGGATCCTACTTCCCACAAGGTAATTATTAGCCGAGATGTAATTGTTGATAAAAAAATCCATGCAAAGGAAGGAGGTACAGCAAAATCCTAATGTTGTACCTGTTGAAGTAGAATTGAGTGAGATGAACATGCTAAAGTTTTTGATCAGCATGTAGAACAACAAGTAGAATAGGAAGTAGAGCAGCCACAATGGTCACAAGACCAAGAGCCACAACCGATACATCATCGGGTTAGAAGATCTACACATCCACAAAAGTGTACAAAAATGTATTCTTATGTGTATCAATTCTCTTTTGCTTTGTTAACTTATGATGGTGAACCTAGTTCATTTCAAGAAGCTAGAGAGTCTAAAAATACAAGAAAGTGGAGGAAATCCATGGAGGAGAAAATCGAGGCACTTAGAAAGACTAAAACTTTAGAACTTGTGGATCTCCCTCCTATAATAAAGACTGTTGGAAACAAGTGGGTGTACAAAGTGAAGAATAACAACGATGGGTTGTTGGAATGCTATAAAGCTCAATTTGTGGGAAAGAGCTATGTATAGAATTCAGGTGTTGACTTTAATAAAAATTTCTCTCCAGTTGTAAAGATGACTACTATTAGAGATCTACTTACACTCGTAACTGCATAGGATTTGGAATTGGATAAGTTTTATGTAAAGACTACTTTCTTGCATGGTGATCTTGAGGAAGAGATATATATGGATCAGCCTGAGGGATATGACAAAAGAGGCAAAGAGCATTTGATTTGTAGACTAAAGAAATCACTGTACGGGTTGAAACAGGAACCAAGGATGTGGTACAAGAAACTTGACACCTTCATGAAGATCCAAGGTTTCAATAGGAGTGAAGCTGACCATTGTGCATACTATAAGAGGTTTGACGATGGTATTTTTATTATTTTGCTATTGTATGTTGATTATATGTTGGTTACAGGCCCCAGCATGAATAAAATCATTGAAATTAAGGCTCAGTTGGCTAGGACATTTGAAATAAAGGATTTAGGAGTAGCAAGCCAAATTTTAGGGATGAAGATACACAAGGATAGAAAAGGAAAAAATATCTGGTTAAGTCAAAAGTCATATGTGGAAAATATTCTACAGTGCCTCAATATGCAGAATGCTAAACCAGTGAGTACCCCACTTCTTCCATACTTAAAGTTGTCTTCCAACCAGTGTCCTAGAATGAAATCAAAGAAGACAAGCATATCTCATGTACTGTATTCATCAGCAGTAGGAAGCCTCATGTATGCCATGGTGAGCACCATACCATATATTACCTAAGCAATGGAAGTAGTCGATCGGTACATAGCAAATCTTGGTAAGGATCATTGGAATGAGATGAAGTGGATATTCAGATATTTAAGAGCCACTTCATATGTTGCCATTTACTTTGTATAAGAATATTTTCAAGTTATAGGTTTTGTGGATTTTGATTATGGTGGAGATAGAGATGGGATAAAATCCACTACAAGATATACCTTCACTCTTGTTGGAGGGGCAGTGAGTTGGGCTTCTAAGTTGCAGTCTGTTGTGGCTTTATCAACCACTGAATTAGAATACATTACAGAAACTCATGCTAGCAAAGAGGCAATTTGGCTAGAGCAATTGCTGGGTGACTTCAAGATAATGCAGGATAAAATTACATTGTATTGTGATAGCCAAAGTGCTATTCAACTAGTGAAGAATCCAACATTCCATGATTGCATGAAACACATTAATGTAAAGTACCACTTTATCATAAATATGGTGGAAGAATATGGGATCCTATTGTATAAAATTTTCATTGAAGTGAATCCTGCATATATTCTTACAAATTCAGTCAAGGTAGAGAAGCTTGAGCGGTGCAGAACTTCTTTGGGCTTGCTAAAAAAGTAATAAGGGCAACATTGGGCAATTGGAACTGGATGAAGATCTTTGGCAAAAGAATTCCTGAATATTAACTTCAAGTGGGAGAATTTTAAGAAGTGAAGTCACTATGCAGTACAAGAAACCAGGAAACAGGATTGCAACAGGTTCAAATAGACCAGATGTCTAGTTTGGAAGACATCTAGGCCTAACATTTGAGCTGCTAGACATCTAGGTTGGTATACATCTGGTCTACCAAATGTCTAGGCTGGTAGACATCTGGGCCTGACGTCTAGGCTACCAAACATCTAGGTTTGCAGACATATGGGCCTGACGTCTGGGCTGCCATATGTCTAGGCTGGTAGATGTCTAGGCCTGACATCTAGGCAACCAAATGGCAGATGTCTAGGCCTAACTTCTGGGTAGATATCCAGCCTGACGTCAAGCCAAGTAGATGTCATAGGATTAGACGTCTAGGTAGATAATAGGAATAAAAAATATGAATATTCTTGGGAGCAAAAATGAATAATATTTTGGAGGTTTTCGTTGGAAGAGAAAACTAATAGTTTGGATTCTTCCTTCTACTCTATAAAAGGGATTTGACCCCTTGCATATGAAAGAGAGAGGTTGTTGAAAACATTGAAATATGTGGATGTAAATTTTTCTAAAAATAATAAAGAGTGAAGTTTTCATTGCCCCATGGTTTTTCCTGCACATTGCAGGTTTCCACGTAAATCTATGTGTCACTTGTGTTATTGTTTCTATGTTCTATATTTTTGTTACTGTGCATCCTCTTGCAGGTGATAAATCTAAATTTTTTCTTAAAAATTTTATCATCACCAAAGTGGCTTAGGGGTTCCAAGTATTATCGAGACCTATTTTAGCCAACATTAAAAAGGCTATTGGATTATCACTTGATTTTATTTTGGTGGTTGGGTTAAGGTCCTTGGTGAAATAAGTATTAGGTTCAAAATTAGTTGATGATGGTTATTCCTCCTCGGTTGCACTCTATATGATCTTTTGGCTTTAGATTCTCCATGAGTTGTAGGGGTTCTGGCCCTTTCATTTTAGCTTTAGGTAGATGCTTTGATCAAAATTACCTTTGGAGGGAGTATTTTCCCACTATGGTGAATCTTCACTATAGTCACCATCAAATAGTCATCATAAACCCTTGATTACCATCATAATACCTTTGCATATTACCATATAATACTAGATTTACCTTTGCAATTGACCTACATATTTGGTTTTTTTTACATGGTGGAATTGGTAGCCGCCACGATGATCTGGGTAGGTTTTCTATATTTTATGGTCATCACAGTATTTTGCATTGTCTGCCTTGGATCTGTCGCATAGTACTCTGTGTAGTCTACCCTTATAAGCACCATGTTGTAATAATTTTAAGACTTTTACACTGTTGAAAGCGCAATAAAAGGAACAAGTGTTCAGTTCAACAAGGCCTGATATTTGAACCCTAGATGTTCATCCTCTTATAGGGTTGCATCTTTATTTTTTTGGCTAGTAAAATCTTGGATTTTTTCTCCCTACCTACCATCTAGTCAAGTCCCACACGTAGGACCTCATCCACTTTAAAAATTTTAAACCTTTAACATTTGTCTCACCATCTTCTTACAAGTCATTTTTCATCATGCCCTTGATAGTCAAGCCATACCTAAAATTCTACCCTTACATCAAAGCAAACTACACCAAAATATTTTAGCAAGGGATCAAATTGTTTAATCCAAGCAAAAACATTTTGCAAGTCCAACTCTCAAGAACAAAATTACTCCAAAGAGGATAAATTTCACTAGCTCAAATTTAAAAAAATCTCCAAGTCCTTGGCAAGTGAGTTTCTCACCAAGGACAAGTGATTTGTTTGATTAAAAAAATGCAAGAAAAAATTTTGAATCGTCTATCATTGAGTGGTTCACTCCATCAATCATTACCAAATTTCTCTCCAATCCAACACTCAAAAAAATTCTAAACTTCCTCCCAAGTTCCAAATTTCCATGGATACTAGTTCACTTATAGCAAGCACCTCAATGGACAAGGTCAACCCCATAAGCCCACCTGCCAAAACTACTAATACATCTATCGGCACACCAATAAAAAACTACTTAAGCTCAAATATTCACATAGGCAAGTACATTTAATGATAAAGATAAGAAAAATAAAAGGGATCCTCCATTATCTAAGAATCCAAAAGAATTGTTTAGTAAACCTCATCAAACAAGGTAGAGGGGAAATATAAGTACTCCCAAATTGAGATCATAAAATAAGCATAAATGAGGTTCAAACTAAGGTCAAACATTGATTCTTAGATCATAAGCAAAATATGGACCTTGAGGATTACAATGAATCCAATGTCACATGTGTCGAATTGCTTAAAAATTTAAGAATATTTTTGATACAAGGTATGACTAGGAGAGAAAAATATCATACCATTCTCCTAGGAAGAAATTGTATTTTTCATTTGGGAAGAAAAACTCAGGAATATAATAAATGTTAAAGATAACCTAACTATGTGGATCACCTATAATCAAAAAATAGAAAGGGAGTACCATCATAGGTTTGACTACCACTACTAGAGATATTTCTTAATACTACACCTCAAGGATCCAAATAAAAACTTATATTTTGATTTACCTATGAAGTGGTATCTTTTTTAGGATGATATTTAGTTGGTTTTTTTTGGCATAGCTATAGTTTTAAGGGATATGATAGATGAGCTTATCTATGAGAAACGTATGGAACTCTTGCATGTAGTGGATAACTATATTGGGTACTCATATAGGATAAATTATGCTAAATATATAATGATTCAAATGAATAGATAGTTGTGGGATTTCAAGAAAATTGGAAAATTCACCTACACTTCATACATGATTTGGTTGATCCTAAGCAAAAATAAGCATTGGTTTCCTACACTATTAGATTAGATTGGTCTAGCAACAAACCCCCACCCATAGTTGAATGAATGGATGTACCCTATAAAGGATCGTGGAAGACCTCCTATGACTTCTATGATGTTGTGTACCATACCATTATGAAGGGGGTGAAATAAAAGGTACCACACTTGTTAGATAGAGATCATAGTTTACTTAAGTCAAATTAGATAGTCAATAATAATTTATACCTTGGAAATATAGATCCTTCATTCAACTTTTTGGGTTCTATATGATGTTTAAGTTGCTTGCAATTGTTCTAGACTAGTTATTCAACATCAATTATGTGTGGTAGTTAGATTATGTGAGCTTAAAGTATTTCAAGAACTAGAAGAAGTTGATATACTATACTACCAAATAAAAGGCCATGGCTATCACTCCTAAATTAAGAGGCTTCTACTCAATGATTGATGAAAATCTAAAAATCATAGGGGTTGGAGCAACTAAAATATTTTTTTTCTATGATCCTAAGGGGTACTTCAAGAGAAGTTAAGGGGAATCCTTGACGTTTAATTCTTGTACATATTACGTAATAAAAATTTTGCATGATGTACAAGAAGTAGGAAACTTGAATTTGAAAGGAAGTGGAGGATGGCAGGAGCAAGGGTTGGAGCAGAAGCTTACGTAGGGCTGGGATCGGATCCAAAATAGGGCACAGATTACTTTGCGGGACCGGCACCAGGGTCAGGATCAGGTACGTCTGGGCCCAGGCCCGGTCCAAGCAGATCCATGGCAGGGTCGAAAGGGGGCTACTCGCTTGAGCTAGATGGTGGGTTGGGTCGGGTCGAGATCCTGGGCCCACACCCCCAGCCCGGCCTTGACATGACAGACGGCCTCGGGAAGAAGCCCCTCGATCCTGGGCAAGGGCTTGCCCCGAGAGGGCCTAAACCCTCCTACCATCAGATTTTGGTGGGCTCCAAGACCCCTGCTCGAGCCCTGGGCATAGGGTTTTCCCTTCAAGGCACCCACATTTCCATCCAGGAGGAGGTTTATTCATCCCTGGTTTTTGAATCTTCATCTTCCTTGGTTGGGAAGTTCTTGGGCGAGTGCCCAGACATGGAGACTATCTACAAATGGGCGGCTACCAAATGGAAGGTCTCTGGGCATATTCAGCTGGTTGCCCTATCCAAAGGCTTCTTCATTATTAAACTCAACAACAGTGAGGATGCTGAGAAGATCCTGTCGGGTGGGCCTTGGTTCCTGGGTCACAAAATTTTTTTCATAGATGTTATGGTGTGGATTTTCACCCCAACACCTAAAGCATCAACTTTGCCCCGATCTAGGTTTGCCTCCTGGACCTTCCCTTTCATCTGTGGCGTGAATATGTCCTAAATCTCATTTCTCAGTCGGTTGGAGACCTTGTGGCCTTTGATCCCATGACCAAGGCTGGCTCCTGCATGATGCATGCCAGGTTCTGTGCTAATGCCAATATCGAATCTGAGCTCCCCTCCTCGGTTACCATCTCTTTTGGGTCTTTCTTTTGGCATCAAACCCTAATCTATGAAAATAAACTTGCTTTTTGCACCTCTTATAGCACTCAGGGCCACCTCCCTCACCAATTCTCGACATCTAGAAATGCTGATGGCCCTAATCCCAAACTCCCTCATAGATCTGGTCGGGCCCTGTCTTGGGATCCCCCTCGTCCTGACCCCAGTGCTTCCCATAAGGAGGTCTCCCCGTTGGGCCCAAAGGCCCCCCTTGGTAGGCCTGGTTCGAAGGGCAACCTTTCCCAGATTCCTATTCCCAATGACCCCTCTGGGGACCCGATCCTAGACTCCCCCCCACTTCTTATTTTGGCTGCTTCCCCTCAAGCCCCGACTACCAACCCCATCCTGAGGCGCAGACCCCCTTCCCCATTGGCTCCCCCTCTAATTGGGACCCCCTCCTCCCCCCTCACCCCTGTCTGACCTCGGCCCCCCAAGAATCCTTCTCGAAACCTACCCCCTTGGTATGTGGATTTGAGTGATCTAATGATGAGACCAAAGCCAGATCTCCATCCGAGCCTGACGAAGTCAACCTCAAAATGACCCGAAGCAGGTCCTTTGCCATGAATTTTGGTAGCAAACTTAAACGAGGGTGGCCCACCTTGTGTGAACAACAGTCAAGAATTATAGAGGATGACATAGCTAATGGCTCCCAGACTACGCTCTTCAACGTTGGCACGAGCTCTCACAAGGTAGACGACACCCGATCCAAACCCCTCGCTCAGGAAGGAAAGGGGGGCAAGTGACCCCACAAGACTGCCAAATGAAACTCATCATCTGGAACATCAAGGGACTCAATGGGGTCCCCAAGAAAAGGATCCTCGGTCAACTCCGTAGGGACCATTGCCCATCCTTCATCCTCCTCCAGGAGACCAAGATAGATGATGTCGCTGCCTGGAGGATAGCCCATGCTACCTGGCGCAACTGCGAGTTCCTTTCCACCCCCATGACTGGCTCAGCTGAGGGCCTTATGTGCATGTGGGACCCCCAATATTATGAGGGAAGGCTAATTTCTTCGTCACCCAGGATTATGAACATTTTGGTTCACTGTCTCAATTCAAAGCGATCGTGGATTCTGTCCAATGTCTACGCCCCCAACAGTCCCATTGAGAAAGCAAGGCTTTGGCAAGAAATCAGCTCGATGAGAGAAGCTTTTGCTCCCCTGCCCTGGATCCTATATGAGGACTTCAACAGCCCCCCTATTTTCCTTTGACAAGTGTGGGGGCTCTGAGGTTAGGACCAAAAGCATGGATAACTTTGGGGCCTTTACCACCCTCAACAAGCTCATGGATGTCAGCTTGAAGGGATCCCGGTTCATGTGGTCCAACAAAAGAGTGGGACCCAGCCACATTCAGGTTAGATTGGATAGAGTCTTCTTGTCTAAGGAAGCCCTCCCCATTTTTGTTGATGGCACCCTGTTGGCCCTCCCCAAAATAGGGTCTGACCATAGCCCCCTCCTCCTCAAAACTGATCATCGCCCCCATAGGAGGCCCTTCCAGTTTGAGTCCATGTGGCTGCACCACCCTGACCTCCGGGCCCAGGTCGGTTGCTGGTGGGCTCCCCTAGTCCCTGGTCGCCCTGTTGAGCAAGTCTTCCACAAGCTGAGACATATCAAAGAGCACCTTAAGGCATGGAACAAGGAAGTGTTTGGTAACATCTTCGAAAGCAAGGAGGCTGTCCAAAAAAAACTTGAAGATATTGAGTCCAGATTCCAAGTAGGCTCCCAAGAACTGAGGCTCAGGGAATAGTAGTGCATTGCCCTTAGTGAGTACCACAATATCTTGGCCAAGAAAGAAAATTTTTGGAGGTAGAAGTTGCATGCTCTGTGGATCCAAGATGGCGATGCAAACACCAAGTTCTTTCATGCATCGACCCTCCAAAATAGGGGTTCCAACAGAATTGCTGAGCTGGTTGATAGCAATGGCAGAACCATCACCAAGGAGGAGGACATCTGTGCTGAGGTAGTCCACTTCTTTCAAGAGCTCCTAGGTGATGGACCTCCTATGTCCTCAGAGGTGGCTAATTCCCTTCTAGATCACATCCCATTGTCTATCCCAGCCATGGCAAATGTGAAGCTGGTGCAGGCCCTATTTGACTCCAAAATCCAAGCTGCCACCTTTTCCATGAAGGCTGAGGTGGCCCCAGGCCCGGAGGGGTTTCCTCATTGCTTCTTCTAGTATTTCTAGGACATCGTTGGTCATGATGTGTGCACTACCATCCAAGACATGCAGTTTGCCAAATCCATCCCCAGAGGTATCAACACCACCTTCATAGCCCTGATCCCGAAGACTCAGGCAGCCAGATCCCTGTCAGACTTTCGCCCCATCAGCTTGTGCAATGTCCTCTACAAAATCTTGACTAAAGCCATGACCACCCACCTCAAAGACATCCTCCCCCTGATCATTGCTCCCTATCAGGGAAGTTTAGTCAAAGGTAGGCTAATAACAGATGGGGTCATCATCATGCATGAGGCCATCCACTCAGCTATCCTATCCAAAAAGGCCCATTTCCTTCTCAAGCTTGATATGAATAAGGCCTTTGACAGGGTCAATTGGAGCTTCCTGACCAAGGTCCTACTCAAATTTGGGTTCCACCCTTTCTGGGTCCAACTCATCAACAAGTGCGTGTCCTCCCCTTGGTTCTCAATCCTCGTCAATGGATCCCCGACCAGGTTCTTCCCCAACTCTAGAGGCCTCCACCAAGGTGATCCCCTATCCCCGATTCTCTTCATTATCCTAGCTGAGGCCCTAGAGCGAACCATTTTGAACGTTGTGGCTCACGGTCTTATCTCGGGTATCAGGCCGACACAGGACCTCCCCCATGTGTCCCACCAGTAGTTTATGGACGACACCATCCTTTCCTCCTCGGCCTCGGTCCCTCAAGCCAAGGCCCTCAATAACATCCTGACCCTATACGAGGAGGTGGCTGGGCAGAAAATCAACCTACAAAAAAGCAAGATTTTCTTCATCAATACCCCCTTGGCTAGGCAAATCAAAATTGGGCGGATCCTGGGATGCTCCCCCAGCTCCCTCCCCTCTTCTTACCTCAGTCTTCCTCTGTTCACAAGGGTGTCTTCCAAGATGCTATGGAATGGGGTGATTGAGTGGATCCAAAGGAAACTTGCCCCTTGGAAAGGCCACCTTCTCTCGTAGGATGGCAGAGCCACCCTCTTGGCATCTGTCCTTCAAAGCATACCGATATACTTCATGTCTGTCTTCAGAATTTTGGCATCCATTGCTACCCTCATTGAGCAAATTTAGAAACACTTTCTTTGGTCAAGCTATGAGGACAAGAAAAGGATTCCTCTGATCTCCTAGCCCCTAGTCTGCTGCCCCAAAGGAGAGGGAGGGATAAGGCTCATACGGATGGTCCCCATGAATAAGGCCCTTCTGTCCAAACATGCCTGGAAGGTTCACACCAATACCTCCGACGAATGGGTTTGCATTATGCATAAAAAGTACTTCCACAACCACCCCTTCCTCGGTGACACCCCACCCCATGATGGATCTGCCTTTTGGAAGTCTCTGCTTTCCACCAGAGATATTGTTTAGTAAGGGACCAGATGGATTCTTGGGGATGGAGCCAAGATTGACTTCTAGGAGGACAAGTGGATTCTCAACGATGCCCTAAGCTCGGATAGGGAGCTCCTCCTCCTCAAACTTGGGCTTGCAGATTGATTCCCCAGAGCATCTGACTACATGACCTAGTTCCATGGGTGGACCATCTAGAAACCCATCCTGAACCCTAAGTTCCCGCTTCAAGCTGCCAGACTTCAGTGCATCCTCAGTGCGACTATCATCCCATATTTTGAAGATAGTGATAGATGCATGTGGCATGGCTCTCCCAATGATGTTTTTTCAGTCAAGTCAGCTTACCACATTTAGAGAACCCCAGGGGCGACCACCTTCCCGACCCAGCAGGTCTAGGCCAAGAATTTGATCCCCAAAATCAGCCATTTCGTTTGGGTGGCCATTCAAAATAGAATCCTCACGATCGAGAATCTGATCAAGAGGGGTTTCTAGATCCCTAACAGATGCTTCCTCTACCGTGCCACTTGGGAGTCAACCAATCACCTTTTCATAAACTATTCTTTCTCCTTCAAAGTCCTGGGCCTCATCCTCTCCCATTTCTCCATTTAGTGGGCGGCCCCCAATTCCATTTTTGATCTCCTATCTCAGTGGCCCACCCCCTTTGCTCACCCCTTTCTTCACTTCCTCTGGAAGGCCTACCTTCCTCATATGCTCTGGAAAATTTGGCTCAAACGTAACAGGTGAGCCTTTTCCTCCCCGGCCCGCTCCCCCCAGTGGTTAGTGACCAAATTAGTCTCCTTTGCCATCGAGAATTCTCGCCTCATTCCCCTTTTTGTGGAGCCCCGGTGATCGAGCGAAGCCTCCCTACTTTCCTCCCTCGGCATTCAGCTTTCCCCCCCTGCTCCCCCTCCCGCCCCCTCCCGACGCTCCCTAACCAGGTGGACTCCCCCCCCTATTGGCTTAATCTTAATTTTTATGGCACCTCCAAAGGCAACCCTGGGGCCTCTAGGACATGCGGGGTCATCAGAGACTATAACGGGGATCTGATCACAGCCTTCACAGTTTCGCTAGGCAAAAAAACCAACAATTTTACCAAAGCAGCCAGCTTGCTTAGTGGGCTCTCGGCCCTCAAGGGCTCCCCCCCAAATCTCATCATCGAAGGTGATTCCCAAGTCATAATCAAAGCTGCCAGTAGGCCTGATTCCTGCTCCTGGCGATTACATAATTCCATTCAGGAGGCCCTCTTCATTCTTCAGGACTTCCCTGATCATGCCTTTTAGCACGTGTTCATAGAAGGTAACAGGGCTGCTGATTTCATGGCAAATCTAGCCATTACCGCTAAATATTTCACCACCTAGTCCTCACACTTCCTTGCAAGCCTAGTTCAAATCGTGATGCAAGATCATTCTGACCATGTTGTCAACACTGGCATCTAGGCTTCCCCGTGACAGGGCATCGAAGTCCCCCTGACATGCGCTTCTGAGGCCCGAGGCTTCTCGCCCCCATGTCAACCCATCGGCTAGCCACCCTGTCTACGAAAGGATCATCCCGATCCCCCTCATGGTGCCACATGTCCCTTGCCTTGTCAGATGCCCGTGTTGGCCAGTTGGCAGCTCTAGCAGTCCCATCTGGCCTTTGGTGGCCTAAAGGTTTTTGGTTTTTGATGATGCTATTTTTTTTTGAAGTCTCACGGATCTGTAAGGTTATTTTGTGCCATAACATTTTCTGTAGTCATCAGGGCCCTCGGGGCTGGCCTGATTTTTTTGTTATCATTTTAATGCTTCGGCTATTACTGTAATTAAGGTTTTGGGACCCTTTTCAAAAAACCCACTGTAAATAATCTGTTACCTATCAAAAAAAAAAGGGTACTTCAAGAGGTAGCTAGAGGATTGGTGACTATATACCTTCTACATGTGTGAAAAAGGTATAATGTTGAGAAGGAATCTAACCTATCAGAAGTGTCAACCTTGGCTAAACTATAGGAGTTGCATGGATACAATTTGATATTTAGTAGTGATATGTATATGCTCCAAAATGGTTTACCTTCTATGTCGATGCAAAGGTCAATAATAGTTTCAATCCTAATCATAAGATTAATCATCAAACCAAGAGTGCTCTAGAGATATATGGTGACACAAAAATGAAATTTCTCTCCTAGAAAAGGATTATACATGAGATAGGGACCCTAAATATTCTTACCCATCATGGGCCTTTTGATGAGTTGTTTTCAATCTTTTGCAATAGATGGCAAGAATAGCTGAAAATTTTTCTATTGTTAGTGTAGAAACTACTTTATTGATTTTCCAATCTATTCTAACAATAATTAGTAGCATAGTGTAGGAAATGGTCTAGGAATATATTGAAAATGGAGTAAAGGATTCATATGGATAAATTTTAGAAATAATGGCTACAATAATAGAAATAACAATGCATATAGGCCCAAGTGAAGGTAAAATATTTTCAAGGAAGGAAAAATCCCCCACAAGAAATCCCACATCCTAATATCAATCATAGAGATGCAAAAAAGGAATTATTCACCATCATTTCCAATGTAAGTGGTGAAATGCTCAAATAATATGGAAATACATACCAAGAAAATAGGCATTGGTACAAATATGTTATGGAGGTCATCGATGGTGCTAACACAATGAATAAGCACCTAAATAGAACCATTAGAAATGTGGAAACTACCAAAGTATATGCTCTCATGTTCCCTCACAAAAAATCTTCCCCTTCCATTATTTCCTCTTAATTTCTATCTTCCCACCTACTTCTATTCCTGCCTCTTCAATTCCCTTAACTTCATTTGCTACACTTTTCCATCCATCGATGAGTACAATCCTTGATTCTCTAGAAGGCACACCATCTTCCACTTACAAATGCATCTCCATTGTCTCCACCACTTCCATCACATCATTTACATCACCCATAGTTGAATTCAATACCATTCAATGAATGGTCTTGTACACAAAAAAATTATCTTCATCTCCATTGGTATCTCTTATTTTTACTACATAGACATAGACATCCAAGGTATCAATATCCATATCGACCTTTCCTTCTATCTCTACCAAATGTTCTCCATTGACCATATAAATTTGTCCACCACATCATAAAGTATCTCAGTCATGAGGTCTCTCATAGGTTCTTTGATGTTATTGGTGTCTACCTATCCATTTATACCACCCAATAACAATGAAATTTGTCTAGAAAATCAATTATGCACCAAGGGTTTAAGACACCAAAGAGATGTTTGATTGGATACGATAAGAGGAGGAAATATTTGGAGATGAATTCCAATTTAGAAAGAAGAAATCCCCTAGAGTGTTAATGGCCCTATAGACACAAATAAGATATGGTATCAATAAAATCATCATTATGAAGCACTCAATAAATACCCCTCCAATCCCTACACAACTTTGGTAGAATTCATCACTAGAATACCTGAGCTAGATTTGACTTGCACTGATTCCTACTAGATGTTGAAATTTGTGAATCATATATAGACTAGATCTACAATAAAATGCATCAAATTAGTGATGGAAAATAAGGCCAATAAGAACAAAATACAAGATAAAATATAGGCAACATCCTAGATTGAAGCAAAAAAAATCTAACTCCAACAAGAAATGAAAGTCCTCAATAATTCAAAGAGCTATAGATTAAACTTGTCAAGAGCATGGTTGTAGGAGTAATTCAAAGAGCTATAGATTAAACTTGTCAAGAGTGAGAAACAAAATAATTAACTATAATATATCTCTATGTAGTGGGTAGAATTAGCTCAGACAACAGTAGAGCAAGAATAGAAATAATTTAAGCTATAAAATGAAAAGATGCAAGCTGCACAATAGATAAAATGCCTAAATATTGGGAGAGCAGTAGAGAGGAACAGCGAGCATAGGGCAGCCGCAGAGCTAGGGTTTCAACCAGTAGAGTAGCAGAAGGGTAAAACCAGCAGCCGCCAACAGCAGGAGAGTGGAGCAGCAGTCTCCAAGTGCAGGGAGGGAGGAGATGTCGATGGGCAGGAAGTCATCTGCAGGGGAGCTTGGGAGCAGCTATGGTTCATGTCTTGGGCACAATAGAGCAACTGAAGGGCACCAGGGATCCAGAGGTACGGAAGCATTCGAACCCATTGAAGAAGATTGGGTTGTTGACGGTGTCAGTCGAGGTAAGGACCCACCAGACAAAGCGGGTGGTGGGGCTCAAAAGTCTTATGCCCAAGCAGTGGCCTCAAAAACCCTAAATAGGTTTTTTACCAAATAGTTGTTTTTGATTGGGGATGATCTGGACATCCCAGTAAAAGTTCTTTCAAGCTTCATGGAGTTTGAGAAATTTACCCTCATAGGCAAATTCATTGGCGATCGTCCCGACATGGAAACTATCCAAAAGTGGGTAGCAAGCAAATGGAGGACTTTTGGTCATATGGAGCTAGCAGCCCTATCCTAGGGTTTTTTTGCCATTAGACTAAACAATAAGGAGGATTACTGTAAAATTTTGGCTGGTGGGCCATGGTTTCTGGGCTACAGAAGTTTATTCCTTAGGAAGTGGAACATGGATTTCAGTCCTGATACCCAGAACATCAACATTGCCCCAATATGGGTTAGGCCCTCGAATTTTGGCTGGCATGAAAATTTCATAAGGGGTATTGCACGCTCCATTGGGGAGTTGGTCACCATTGACCCACCCACCCGAGCTCGAATAAGGTTTGTCCAAGCCAGTTTTTGTGTTCTGGTAGATTTGGAGGTGAAACTCCCAAATTTCATCACTCTTTGGTCTGGAGGTACCATTCTTCATAAATAAGCTATTGTCTATGAAAATAGACCAACTTTTTGCCCCCAATGTCGGTCCCAAGGGCACCTCCAATCCTAGTGTCCTCTTCAAAAATCGGGTAAGCAAAAGCGTGAAAATGGCAACCCCTTGGAGCATGGGGAAGGTCAGGCAAAGCAGTCAAATCTTCCAAATGTGAAGGGTCATGAATCTCCAAGCCCCTCTAGAGTCTGCATCATACTCTCTCAGCCTGAAGAGAATCCCACTCTCCAATTGGACCTCAAGCAACTTGAGACTGACAATCAGCAAGGAGCAGACTCCCACTTGGAAAGTGAATCACAGGAAGAGAAGGAACAGATCCCATCCCAAATTGTGACTCAGACTATTTCTCTGCCCCAATACATGGGTCATCCCAATTTTAGCCAGTCGTAGATGATGCTAGAATATTACCTCTTACGAAGGAGGGGTGAACAATCTGATCACATTAGCCCTAAAACATGATGAGCCGAAAGCAAAGTGTGGATTTTAGTAGTGAGAGGAAGCAGGGTCGTCCTCCTAACAAAGACAAGTGGGACAAAGAGACAACAAATGATGTTGCAAATGGAACCCAACATTTGCTGGTTTTGGATGACTGTGGTGCTCAGATTGACGAAGTGCATGCATCAAAACCTCCCCCTCAACAAGTAAGGGGAGGCAAGAAAAACCTCAAACTATCCAGATGAAATTCCTCTCATGGAATGTGAGAGGACTGAACGGTGCAGCCAAATGAAGGTTAGTGGTTGATCTCCATAGGAGGACTAATCCTTCCATCCTTATTTTGCAAGAGACCAAGGTCGATGCTATCTCCTCTGATAAAGTTGTGAAGGCCATTTGGGCCAAGGCAAATTGTCTATCCAGCCTTGCAGTGGGAATAGTAGGAGGACTCATGGTTCTTTGGGACCCTTCGATGTTTGAGGGCACCTACTATCAACTTCCAACATAATCATCAATGTACTATTCCAGTCCAAAACCACCAATTTTTCTTGGATTCTATCCAACGTTTATGCTTCAAATTCTACCATAGAGAGAGTAGAAATGTGGAAAGCTATCTCTCATATGAGGGAGAATTTTAGTAATTTTCCTTGGGTTTTAGGGGGTGACTTCAATTGTCCCCTTCATCCTTCAAAAAAAAAAGGAGGATCCGACCACTTCAGTCGTAGCTTGGAGGACTTCAGGGATTTTGTCTCTACTAATGGCTTGCTCGACATCGAACTCAAAGGGGCTTCCTTCACTTGGAGTAACAGAAGGATTGGGAGTGGTTTGATTCAAGTCAAGCTTGACAGATTTTTTATGTCCCAAGAAGCCATTCCTATCCTTGGTGGGGCTATCCTTTTGGCTCTTCCAAGGATTGGTTCTGACCATAACCCTATTTTCTTAGAGGCAGATGATGGGCCTATTTTTAAAACCCCCTTCAGATTTTAATACATGTGGATATCTCACAAGGACTTCAAAGGTTTGGTTTCAGCATGGTGGCAATTGAAGGTGGAAGGAAATTCTCCTAAAAGGGTGGCTCTAAAGCTCAAAATGGTCAAAGAAAAGCTAAAAGTTTGGAATAAAGAGGTTTTTTGCAATATTTTTGAGTCCAAAAAATCCATCTCTAAGAACCTGAAGGTTTTGGATGAAAGGATGGAACTCGAATGTTACACTAAGGGTCTCAGGGAGGAAGAGCGGAGTCTTTTGGTGGACTTTCATTCTATTCTCGCTAGGGAGGAAACGTTATGGCGCCAGAAATCTCGTGACCTTTGGTTGAAGAATGGAGACACCAACATGAGGTTTTTCCACACGTCTACTATGAGGCACAGAGGGGCCAACAAGATCAGATAAGTGGCTTGTAAGGATGGGTGCATTACCAGGGAGATAGAGGAAATCAGGAGCGAAGTGGTTGACTTTTTTCAAGATTTGCTTGGCACTCCTCCGGACAGCAACCTTTAGGTCCAAAAATATTTGCTCGCCAATTTTCTGACTAAATTCCCCCATGAGGTAAGCATTAAGCTTCTGGAACCTTTTTCCTCATCCGATATTAAGGAAGCATTGTTCTCCATGCAACCAGATAAGGCCCCTAGCCCTAATGGTTTCCTCCCCCGATTCTTCCAAGTCATGTGGGAGGTCGTGGGTCCGGATGTGTGTGATGCTATTCGGGTTATTCAAGCTTCCAGATCCATCCACCCAAAACTCAATTCCACCTTTATTTCCCTTATTCCTAAGTCTCCTGCCTACAAAATTTTCTCTGACTATCGACCCATCAGCCTGTGCAATGTTTTTTACAAGATTCTTACCAAGTCTATAGCCAATAGACTCAAAACAGTCCTCCCCATCCTGATTGATCCTTGTCAAGGAAGCACTGTTAAAGGCAGAAACATTCTTGATGGTGTCATCACTGTCCATGAGACCCTTCATTCTGCTTATTGCTCCAAGAATGCTACTCTTTTTATTAAGCTCGACATGAACAAAGCCTTTGATCGGGTTGATCAAATTTTTTTATGTGCAATCCTCCTCAAGTTCGGCTTTCATCCCCAATGGATTGACCTTGTCTACAGTTGTATATCCACTCCCTTTTTTTTGTCCTGGTCAATGGGTCCCCAGCTGGGTATTTCCAAAGTGCCAAAGGCCTCAGATAAGGCGATCCTTTATCCCCCATCCTTTTCATTCTTCTAGTGGAGGTTCTGATGAAGAACATGAACTTATACTAAGAGGGGGGGGTGAACAGTATAAGACTTAACCATTTAATAATTTCAATTTCAGATAGCAGTGGCATCAACACAATATTAAACAAGACAGAAAACATCACACATTGAAGACCCATTTTTAACGTGGTTCACCCAGAATGGCTAGGCTACGTCCACAAAACTTTTCTCTAAAATTTTATCTCAAATTCTTTGGGAAACCTTCCCAATTACAAATTTTATGAGCCTCAGCTCAAAGGAGATACCTTCCCCTAACTCTGCTTTTGCTTGTGATCCTCTAGAAGACCTCTACCTCTGCTGCCCTTAGCAAATGGAACTCAATCCACAGAAGACACCTATCTTCACTGCTTTGGCTGGAGACCTCTGTCCTCAACTCTATCACCTCAAAGCTGGTCCTCAAATTTGCACTAAACACAGTTCTTCAGTCTAGCACAAATTTCCTCTTTCTCTTTCTCTAATCTGCACCAAACATAGTCCTTCGCTCTGGCATAAGTCTGTCCTCTTCCTCTTCCTCTTTCTCTGGTCTGCACCAACACTATCCTCAATAGGTCTCTCTACTCTGTCACAGCTGCACTTGATCGAAACCAACTTGCGCATTGTCTGTGCAAACACAACAGTATTCAACACTCTGCGATCGAACTCCTCACTCTGTGCATCAACTCGCCACTTCTACGCTATCTATGCTGTTATGGCTACATCTCACACACTTTGCTTGAATCAACTCGACTCGGTCTCTACACACCATAGACTTCACTTGTGCAAGTTTGATACTCACATTCAATACCTTCAATCTCAAAATAGCCCTCCTTTTATAGAATAAATTCCATGATCAAAACACTCAATCTTAGTCGGTTGTAACCCTATACTCCATCGGCTACAAAACCCTAAACATCGTCGGCTCAAAGTTAACTCTGTCGGCTTCACTGCCTCTGCAACTCTCCTGTAGCTTCTGTCGTGAAACTACAACATGTCACGATATCGTGACACCTTTTGCAACCATATGCCTTCCTTTGGCTTTTGTCATGATATTGTGACACCTTAGCCATTTTCAACTTTACTTAAGTTCTTGTCATGAAATTGTGACACTTTCTACTTCTGCTAATGTCATCTTCACTTCTATCATGAAATCGTGACCCTTCTGTCTTCATGACCTTCTTCTTTGATTTTGTCATGAAATCATGACACTTTTGCCTCTACTAACGTCATCTTCACTTCTATCACAAAATCATGACATTACTTGCTTTCTCAACCTTTTCTTGGTTTGCACCAGTGAAAATGGAACATGTCGCAAAATCGTGACACTTTTGTTGCCTTATGCTTTTCTCTGCATTACGCCCGCAAAATTGGAACATGTCACGAAATCGTGGCACTTTCACCTTCAAGCTCTTCTTTCTAGAATTTGTCACAAAATCATGACACTTCTTCTATTGAAGACTTGCTTCCTGGTTCTATCGTGAAATCATGACACTTTCTCCAACTGAATGCTGCCATCTCAACCTGTCATGAAATCATGACATTTTTTGCATCCATAAGTTGTTCCTTCATCCTATCATGAAATCGTGATGCTTTCAGCTTTTGTACACTTTCTCTACTGCCTGTCACAAAATCGTGACACTTTCAGCTTTCGAAAGCTTTCCTTGCAGCCTGTCATGAAATCGCGATGCTTCTCATTTCAAACTCTTCCCTTAGCTGCATGTCACAAAATCACAACGCTTCTTATTTCAATATTTTTAGCATGTCATGAAATTGCGACAGTCCTCACCTCAATCTCTACAGCATGTCACGAAATTGCAACATTTTTCATGTTACTTTCTCTCTCTTAGAACTTGTTGTGAAATCACGACAGTTCACACTGTGGAATCTCTCTTCAGCATCATGTCACAAAATCGTGACACTTTTTCATTTGTACAACCTTCTTTGCAAAATGTCATGAAATTGTGACACTTTTCCTTCTCTACCTTCCTACACTTTTTGAGTCACGAAAATGCGACATGTCATGAAATCGTGACACTTTCCATCTTGCTCTCCTTCTCTGCCAACATGTCACGAAATCGCGACAATTTTGCCAAAAATTTCTCTCTCCTCAAGCATGTCGTGAAATCGTGATAGTTTTGCCAGCACTTTCTCTCTCCTCAAACATGTCATGAAATCGCGACAGTTTTTCCAATCGACTGCATACTTTTTCTTACTTGTCTTTTTCTTTGATCTTTTGCAAATGGGCTACTCTGATCTTCTTGGAAACTCACTGTCCATGTTGTAACCTTCATCAAAATAAATTGCTTCAAGAACTTCTTGACATCAATGACAACATCTATACTTGAGCAAAGGTAATGTACCCAAGGTATCCAAAATTGCCAACAATCTCCCCCTTTGTCATTGATGGCAAACCTTTACTGAAACACATCTCAAGAGTCAAAAACTGAAACCAATTGAGCCAACAACTGAGAATCTACCTTTGAAGTTTTTGCTCCCCCTAACTTGAAGCTCTCTTCTTCACTCATATCTCCCCCTTACTCATATCTCTCCCCCTTTGTCATCAATGGCAAAGGGCCACCTTTGGGACTCGGGACTAAGAAAGAGCTTCTTGGCTTGGTCCCTCCCCCACCTCCTAATGAGGTGATTAATTTTGAGGTGAGAGTACAACTCCTAATTTCTCCCTTAGATACTCAAACATATCTCTTGGAAGAGGTTTGGTGAAGATATCTGCAATATGCTCTTTAGTGGGCACATACTCTAGCTTGACCTGCTTCTCTTGCACTTTCTCCCTTAGAAAATGATATTTGATAGAAATGTGCGTCCTTGAGTGCATTACGGGATTTTTGGAAATACTTATGGCACTTGTATTATCACAAAGAATGGATATGGGTTGTTCATGCTTGACTTTGAAATCCTCCAAGGTGGTTTTCATCCATAAAACTCGTGTACACCTAGCCACTGCTGCTATGTATTCAGCTTCTATTGTAGATAAGGAAACTGAAGGTTGTTTCTTACTTAGCCAAGAAACCAAACTCTTTCCCAGAAAGAATGCTCCACCACTAGTGCTTTTTCTATCATCAATACTGCCTGCCCAATCTGCATCTGTATAGGCTGTGAGGGTGAAAACATCACCTTTGGGATACCAAAGCCTAAATTCCATAGTGCCCTTCAAATATATGAATATCCTCTTGACTGCTATAACATGAGATTCTTTTGGAGCTACCTAAAATCTTGCTACTAATCTAACGACCTACATGATATCCGATCTGGTAGTTGTACTGTATAGTAAACTGCCAATCATAGATCTGTACAACTTCTGATTTGCCACTGGAGATTCATCATCTTTACTTAGATTGCACCCTATAATCATTGGAGTACACATGGGTTTGTTGTCCATCATCCCAAATTTCTTCAACATTTCTTTGATATACTTTTCCTAAGAGAGAAATATATCATCTTTTGATTGCGCAATCTGTAGCCCTAAAAAGAATGACAGCTCTCCAATCATAGACATATCAAATTCCTTCTGCATGGTGTTAGCAAAAACTTTGCACATCTGAGTATTATTTCCCCAAAAAATAATATCATCAACATAGACAACTATAATCAACATATCATCATCTTCATTCTTAATATACAAAGTTGCTATCTGCCACGCCTTTCCCGAAGCCTTGCTCATGAAGATAACTATCAAGTCTTGAGTACCATGCCCTTGGTGCTTGCTTTAACCCATATAAGGCATTTTTTAGTTTACACACATAGTCTGACTGTTCTATGAGAGACACTCCTTCTGGCTATTCTATGTAAACTTCTTCTACCAACACCCCATTTAGAAATGCTGATTTTACATCCATTTGATATACCTTGAATGATTTGAAGCTTGAAAGGGCCAAAAACATTCTGATAGCTTCAATACGAGCAACAGGCGCAAACGTCTCTTCGAAATCAACACCTTCTACTTGAGCATACCCTTTACGGACTAACCTAGCTTTGTTTCGACAATATTTCCATCCTCATTGAGTTTATTTCTGAATATCCATTTTGTGCCAATGACATTCTTGTCCTTAGGTCTTGGAACCAAATCCCAGGTTTCACTTTTCTCTATTTGATTTAGCTCTTCATCCATTGCTTTTACCCAAAATTTATTTGTACATGCTTCATTGAAATTTTTTGGCTCAATCTGAGATAACAATGAAACATTCGCAGAATCATGTGAAGGAATGACTCTTCTTCTTGTTTGCTTGCTATTTAGATCACCAATGATTAAATCTTTGGGATGATGTTTCTGAACATACCGTGAAGGAGTTTTGGGAAGCAGTTGTTGTCTTTCCTCTTCTTCATCTGACACCTCTCTGAATTCTTCTTGACAGATTTCATCACTGAGTTCCTTGACTGGTTCTCTTATCCCTGTCTTTTCATCTATTGTTACATTTATGCTCTCTACAATTGTATCAGTTCTTTTGTTGAAGCATCTGTAGGCCTTGATTTTGTTGGAATGTCCAAGGAAAATTCCCTCATCACACCTAGGATCAAACTTACCCAAATTCTGATCTTCCCTTTTGATGAAGCACTTACTCCCGAACACTTTGTAGTATTTTACTGTAGCTGGTCTTCCTTTCCACAAATCATAGAGAGTTTTATGATGATTGACTCTGAGTTGATCCCTGGTGATGATGTAGACTGATGTACTTACTACTTCTCTCCAAAAGCCATCTGAAAGTTTTGACTCATTTAACATTACTCTAGCCATATTTTCAACAGTTATGTTTTTCCTTTCAACTACTCCATTTTGTTGAGGAGTTCTTGTTGCTAAATATTCTCTTTTGATTCCGTGTTGCTCATAGTATTCCACAAATTAATTTGAAGTGAACTCTCCTCCTCTATCTGATCTTAAGCATTTGATTCTCTTGTCAGTCTCATTTTCAATCATTTCTTTAAAAGCTTTAAATTTTTCAAAAGCTTCATATTTTTCTTTGAGAAAAGTAACCCAAGTCATTGTAGAATAATCATCCATAAATAGCATGAAGTAGCTATCTCCCTGAATGCTCTGAGTTCTAGTGGGGCCACACAAATTAGTATGAATAAGATCCAATGGTTTGGAATATGTATACCCTTTTGATTTGAAACTGGTTTTGGTCTATTTACCATGTTGACAAGGACCGCAAATGATGTTATGGGGCCTTTTTATTTTGGGCAAGTCTCTAACTGATTTCTTGTTACTAATACTGACAAGATTATCAAAACTCAAATGTCCCAATATTTTATGCCATAACCAACTCTCATCTTCTTGAGTTAGAAAACACTTTTCCCTTTTTATCTCACTCAACATGTAAAGATTGTTTGGAGTCCTTGTAGCCCTAGCAATGAGTTTTCTATTTTTTTCTTTACTTATCTCACATCTATCTGAAAAGAAAGATACTATGTGCCCTTGATCACAAAGTTGACTCACACTAAGAAGATTATGTCTTAGACCTTCTACATAGAGCACATTTTCTATTTTGGATTTCCCATCCAAACTAAGAGTCCCTTTACCACAAATTTTGGCGGACCTGTTATCTCCAAAATTGACTGTCCCTCTGTTTGTTTCTTTTAAAACCAAAAACTTTTTCTTTTCACCAGTCATATGTTTTGAACAACCACTATCAAGATACCATTTTTCTACTTTGTCTTGAGCATGAAAAGTAGTTTGAACTATCATTGACTTAGATTTTATCTCATTCCTCTTTTTAGTGAACTCAAGGCTAAATCTTTCCAAACTGCACATCCTTGCTATATGCCCAAAATTCTTGCACTTGTAACACATGATATTTTAATTCATAAGAGGTGCAAACGAGTTAACATTTTCCTTACTATGGCTATTCAAAGACTTATTGCAATGTATAGCTATGTGACCAAATTTCTTACAAGAAAAACAATAGCCATGGAAGGTATTATGTAACCTGTTTTGATGCCTTGGATGATTGTTCTTCTTGCGATCAACTAGAATCCACTGCTCTTCAGGATGAAGATTGATCTTGCTCGAAGACCCTGTTTCATGAATGGTGATACCATCCTTCTTTTTCTTTTCACATGGAATGTTTTGTCTGAAAGTCAACTGTTCCAACTTCACTCTAAGAGACATAATCTCTTCTTCTAGTTTCTCACAATCAGCTTCCTTTCCTTTTAGAGCCTTTGTCAAAAACTGTTCAAACTTCTTCCCTTCTTTAGCTAGAATTTTGAAATCTATAACATTTTGAGACAATTTTGATCTTGTTGTCTCTTCTTCTTGACATTGATGCCTGAGAACATAATTCTCTTCCTTGAGTTTGTCAAGCTTTCTCAAAGCCAAGAAGAATTCACTTTTGAGATCGAACTCAAACTCTTCATTTCTATCTGAATTTGTATGTTCCTCTGATAGATCCTTCTCCAAGCTATTAGGCTCTTTCTGGAGTGACCTGCTCTAATACCAATTGAAGAACATGAACTTATACTGAGAGGGGGGGGTGAACAGTATAAGACTTAAACATTTAATAATTTTAATTTCAGATAGCAGTGGCATCAACACAATATTAAACAAGACAGAAAACATCGCACATTGAAGACCCATTTTTAACATGGTTCACCTAGAATGGCTGGGCTACATCCACAAAATTTTTCTCTAAAATTTTATCTCAAATTCTTTGGGAAACCTTCCCAGTTACAAATTTTATGAGCCTCGGCTCAAAGGAGATACCTTCCCCTAACTCTGCTTTAGCTGGTGATCCTCTAGAAGACCTCTA
This sequence comes from Wollemia nobilis, assembly GCA_028583015.1. Lineage (NCBI taxonomy): Eukaryota > Viridiplantae > Streptophyta > Pinopsida > Araucariales > Araucariaceae > Wollemia > Wollemia nobilis. Next base: position 4,348,437 of record JAQPPZ010001424.1, on the reverse strand, counting down.
CCTTTGTTGCCCTTAGCAAATGAAACTCAATCCATAGAAAACACCTATTTTCACTGCTCTAGCTAGAGACCTTTGTCCTCAACTCTATCACCTCAAAGCTGGTCCTCGAATTTGGACTAAACATAGTCCTTCAGTCTAGCACAAATGTCCTCTTTCTCTTTCTCTGATCTGCACCAAACATAGTCCTTCGCTCTGGCACAAGTCTATCCTCTTCCTCTTTCTCTGGTCTGCACCAACACTGTCCTCAATAGGTCTCTCTGCTCTGTCACAGCCACACTTGATCGAAACCAACTTGCACACTATCTGCGCAAACACAACAGTATTCAACACTCTACAATCAAACTCCTCACTCTGCGCATCAACTCACTACTTATGTGCTATCTGCACTATTATGGCTGCATCTTGCACACTTCGCTCGAATCGACTCGACTCGGTATCTAAACACCGTGGACTTCACTTGTGCAAGTTCAATACTCACATTCGATACCTTCAATCTTGAAATAGCCCTCCTTTTATAGAATAAATTCCATGATCAAAAAACTCAATCTTAGTCAGCTGTAACCCTATACTCCATCGATTGCAAAACCCTAAACATCGTCGACTCAAAGTTAACTCTATTGGCTTTACTGCCTCTGCAACTCTCTTGTAGCTTCTGCCATGAAACTACAACATGTTGTAATATCGTGACACCTTTTGCAACCGTACACCTTCCTTTGGCTTTTGTCGTGATATCATGACACCTTAGCCATTGTTAACTTTACTTAAGTTCTTGTCATGAAATCGTGACACTTTCTACTTTTGCTGATGTCATCTTCACTTCTATCATGAAATTGTGACCCTTCTGTCTTCATGACCTTCTTCTCTGCTTTTGTCGCAAAATCATGACACTTCTGCCTCTATTGACGTCATCTTCACTTTTGTCATGAAATCACGACATTACTTGCTTTCTCAACCTTTTCTCAGCTTGCACCAGCAAAAACGAAACATGTCACAAAATCGTGACACTGTCATTGTGTTATGCTTTTCTCTACCTTATGCTCACAAAATTGGAACATGTCACAAAATCGTGATGCTTTCACCTTTGAGCTCTTCCTTCCTGATTTGTTGCAAAATCATGACACTTCTTCTGTTGAAGACTTGCTTCTTGGTTCTGTCATGAAATCATGACACTTTTGCCAACTGAATGCTGCCATCTCAACCTATCGCAAAATCATGACATTTTTTGCATCCATAAGCTGTTTCTTCATCTTGTCATGAAATCATGATGCTTTTAGCTTCTGTACACTTTCTCTACTACCTGTCGCAAAATCGTGACACTTTCAGCTTTCGAAAGCTTTCCTTGCAACCTGTCGCAAAATCGTGATGCTTCTCATTTCAAACTCTTCCCTTAGCTGCATGTCACGAAATCGTGACGCTTCTCATTTTGAGATTTTTAGCATGTCATGAAATCACGACAGTCCTCACCTCGATCTCTACAGCATGTCATGAAATCATGACATTTTTCATGTTACTTTCTCTCTCTTTGAACTTGTTGTGAAATCGTGACAGTTCACACTACGAACTCTCTCTTTAGCATCATGTCGTGAAATCGTGACACTTTTTCATCTGTACAACCTTCTTTGCAGAATGTCATGAAATCGTGACACTTTTCCTTCTCTGCCTTCCTACACTTTTCGAGTCACGAAAATGCGACATGTCGCGAAATCGTGACACTTTCCATATTGCTCTCCTTCTCTGCCAACATGTCGCGAAATCATGACAGTTTTGCCAGAACTTTCTCTCTCCTCAAGCATGTCATGAAATCATGGTAGTTTTGCCAGCACTTTCTCTCTCCTCAAACATGTCACGAAATCACGACAGTTTTTCCAGCACTTTCTCTCTCCTCAAACATGTCGTGAAATCGTGATAGTTTTTCCAGTCGGCTGCATACTTTTTCTTACTTGTCTTTTTTTTTTATCTTTTGCAAATGGGCTACTCTGATCTTCTTGGAAACTCACTGTCCATGCTATAACCTTCATCAAAACAAATTACTTCAAGAACTTCTTGACATCAATGAAAACATCTATACTTGATCAAAGGTAATGTACCCAAGGTACCCAAAATTGCCAACATCTGAGTTGGTCCATGAAAGAGGCTCTTCATAAAAACAAGATTTTTGGCATTTTTTTGACTTCTAGAGTTGATCTTGTTACTCATCAGAAATTTGTGGATGACACCCTCATCTCCACTAGGGCGTCCGTTGCCCAAGCCAAATCGCTCAAGTGGATCCTGTCCCGTTATGAGCAAGCTGCAAGGCAAAATTTCAATTACATCAAGAGCAAAATCTATTTTATTAACACTCCCCTATGCAGGTAACTTTGGATTGCTAGAATTATTGAATGCACTATTGATTCCCTACCTACGTCCTATCTAGGGTTACCTCTATATTATAGTGTGCGAGCGAGTGGGGATATGTGGAACATGATTCTTGAGCGCCTTCACAAGAAACTCGAAACTTGGAAGGGCAAACTCCTATCGCAAGCCGAAAAAGCCACCCTTACCAAAGCTTGTCTTTAGGGGATCCCGACCTACTTCATGTCGGTGTTCATGCTTTTGGTTGCAATTCACTCCAAAATTGAGAAGATTTAGAGGACCTTTTTATGGTCTGGCAGCGAAGAGAAATCTAGACTCCTCCTTATTGCCTGGGACAAGGTGTGTTCGAGGATAGACCAAGGCGGTCTGGGGTTGAGAAGATCAAGACTTATGAATTTAGCTCTAATAGCGAAGCACGCTTGGAGGATTCTATCTAGCGACCCGATGGAGTGGGTTAAGCTGGTTAAAAATAAGTATCTTGGCCCCATTTCCTTCTTGGATGTTGAGACCTCCTCCGTGGCATCGACCTTTGGAAATCTATGCTCCAAACCCAGCATTTGATCAGCCTGGGAGCCCACTGGCTTTTGGGTGATGGCAACCTCATTTTATTTTGGAAGTACAGGTGGGTGACTGAAGAAGCCCTTGGGTCAAGGGCAGATCTTGTTGGGCTGAGAGGTTTGACTGACCCTAACTCCCAACTCAGGGTGGCAGAGTTCATAGATCGGAGCACCCATTTTCCTCTATGGAAGATTCCAGTTGTGGTGGGGTTTAATAATTAAGTTACCTTTCTTGCAAATATCCTCCAATCAGTTTTAATTCCTTCTACCAAGAGGAATGACAAAATCATCTGGAGTGGTATGGAGGATGGGCTTTTTTCTGTTAACTCGGCTTATGAGTTTCTTACCACCAAGACTGCTTTGGACTATAGGTGGAATACTGTGTGGAGGAAAGGATTTGTCCCTAAAATCAACTTCTTTGTGTGGATTGCTTTCCACAACAAAGCCTTAAAAATTGACAACCTTCACAAGAGAGGTTTTGCCTTCCCCAACAGGTGTTACTTGTGTCTTGCAGATTGCGATATGAGGGATCATTTATTCTTGCATTGCCCATTTTCCCACTCTGTTCTTAGTATTGTCCTATCCTCATTCCAAATCCTATGGTGCTCTCCCCGTTCCCTCAGAGATGCTTTCGACCAATGACCTAATCCTTTCAATAATCCTAAACTCTACTTCCTCCTTGAGGCCTCCTTCCATCATTCAATTTGGCAAATTTGGTTAGAGAGGAATGCCAGAATCTTTGGCAGAGCTCCTATAGGGCCCCCTTCTATTGCTCAAAGGGCATTTTCCTACGCCATCAAGAATTCTATTGTTGTTCCCAGTACTTGTCCCTACCTTTTGAGCAAAGAAGTGATTCTCAAAATGATGAATCTCTGGCCATTTTTGGAGGTTGTTAAAGGGCCCTTTCGAAGGAATATTATTTGGACAAAACCCCCCATGGGGTGGATTAAATTAAACTTTGATGGAGCGGCTAAGGGGAATCCTAGGCCTGCTGGTGTTGGGGGTGTTGTCAGAGATCATGATGGGAATCTTGTGATGGCCTATTGTGAAGATTTGGGCTCCTAGACAAATCACTATGCCAAAGCTCGAGGTGCTCTGAAATGTATTAGGATACTCTTTGAGGATCCTCAACCTCTTATTATTGAGTGTGACTCACTCAACATCATGAATTACCTTCTTAGTACCAAAAATCCATCTTGGAAAGTCTACAACATCATCCTCGAGGCAAGAATGCTTCTCTCCTATCATGGTAGGTGGAAAGTAAATCATACTTTGAGAGAAGTTAATCGCGTGGCTGACCACATGGCCAGCAAAGGGCTCATGACCATCTGTCTAGTCATGTGGCGGTATCACTTCCCATCCGAGGTGGAAAGGTTGGTCAGAGCAGACATCCATTCATGAAGCTTTCCTTACGCAGTTTTTGGAAAGCCCCCTCCGACAAGTTTTGGTGTGGTGTGGCAATTTTGTCTACTTAGTTTTCCATGGTGTCTTCTCTGTTTTGCTTTCCTCATTTCATTTCTTCGGGCTCTACTTGGTGTTCCTTCGGTTTTGTCCTGTTTCTTTTTCGTTGGGTTTCCAGGCCTAAAAGCCCTTTTTACAGTTTCCAAGTCTTTAGCATTAGGATGGCTTTACTTGCAATTAGGATTATTGTTACAGCCAAGAGGTATGATGCATCATTAGAAATATGGCTAATTTTGTACATAAGGTTTTGAGATCCTCCAGAAAAACCCACTATTAATATATTAAAATAATTACCAAAAAAAAAATGCCTAAAGATTGCTCAACTCTAAAAATAAAATGAAAATCTAAATAAATATTTTATAGTAAAAAAAAGTATGCTTTGGATATTGATCAAATTAATCCCCTAAGGGATGACATTAATACCAAGGTAATGAATGCCAAGAGTTACATTGATTTTGTTACTTGAGATGAAACCATCTTTGATCAAATCACAAATATTATTCAATAGAAGATGAACTCATTACAAAGAAGTATTAAAAAGTGATTAAATGTTTGGCCATGATGATGGCAACACAAGAATATTTGATAAGGATAGATATAATGGGAATACAAAAGCATTAAAGTTAATTTTAGATGACAAATGAAGACTACAAGTCTACAAGGACACACTTTCCACCATAAAATCTCAATTCATGACATGATAGCTAAAATTTACAGGTTAGTAAAAATTGGGTTCTCTAATTTGTTTGATGACAAAATAACCTCCTCGATGAAGACCTGTTGTAGACTATTTAATAAAAAGTCCAAGGCTAAAATCGATACTTTGGCCGATTATATGGAAAATTTGAAGTCACTGCTAAGTAAATTGAAAAGACTAATTGAGTAGAAATATGGGATTTTTGAAAAACTATTTCACAATATTGTGAGGGATTCCAAGATCTTCATAGACCTATAGTTGTTTGGGGATGATGAATGATAGAATTTGTTGAAAATACTTCCATAGTGTCCAAGGAGGGCCAACACAATTTTGTATTTTTATCAAAAAACATCCTAATTAATAAACTTCACGCCAAAGGGTAGAGGCAAGAACTAGTATCTCTCATTAATTGAGCTTGGTACCTCATGAACTTACTAAAAATATAATAATACAGTTACTATCTTGGGATTCTCAATACTTTGGAAGCTTTCAAAACAAGAAAACTAAACAATTAAATCCTTTAGGGACATATTTTTGGAAGGGGAAATCCAAAGACATGATTTGCTCTAGGAGTATGATTGTCTCAATCAGAGTGAATTGCTAGTCTACCAAAGAGGGAATCACTCATCAATGAGCCAAGTAGGACAAGTGTGCATGAATTCCAAGAAATATCTCTTGGAAAGTAACATTTTGTCTTTTTATGGTGTCATAACTCATTGAGAAGGTTTATAAGCTAGTTAGTGAAGCATTTAGATGCATGTAACATTTGGATATGCATCATTTTTTTAAAATTACTCCCCTAGGAGTAGAAATTTCACCCTAGGTAACTTTTGGGTAAATTCCTTCTAAAATAGAAGTTATGGGCTCTACTGTAAACATATTTTGGTCTTAAAGAAATTAGAGCTACACTTTGTGAGACCCACATTGTAAGTTATATTACTTTGAGAATAATAAGAAGATTGTGCAAGACTTTTACTTTCCAATTATGGCACTAGTCTTTTGGACGGTGGAATGCATAGTGATTGTGGTACTACCATTTCATGTTATTTCCATTCCTTGGTATTTTATTTTAATATGCATGAGACCACATTGTTGTTATTCAATTTCTTTATCATTGATTGATCACACACTCCTTGCTATGGTTAAAGCCATATTTTATTTCCATACAATTTACTTTAGTCTCTCACACCCTTACCTTCCAAGCATTTATTTTTAACATTTAATTTGCACATTAGTAGATTAGATTAGATTAATTTAGTAAGGATAGTGTAAATTCAACCTAAATTTGAAGGGTGAAAAGAGCACAATCTCCCTTCTTATAGTATATGTTAACAAATTTGCAATGCACATAGGAAGTTGGACAATTGCCTAATCAACATGTGAAAAATAATTTAGTTAATTGCATATTTGATCTTCGCCTTAGTAAAATTTAACTTTTAAAAGGTAATTGGCCAAGGAAAATTTTATTTCTTAATGAAAAATTATACCAAGAATTTAATAGAGAAAAATTAGCAGTTTAAGAGAGATGGAAAATATTTTATGGAAAAGAAAGCTAGATATGACCTAATTAATCAAATAGCACATCTAATACTTTTTGGGTTTGATAGGAGTGGCCTCCAATAAAAGTTGCATATAGCTTTTTAATAAAAAAGACTATGTTGTAATAAACCAAAAGACACTAACATGAACAATTGAAATAACCCTCTTCTTCCTAATCAAATCATTTGATATGATCTCAACTTGTTCATGATTAGGATGATAATGAGGCTAATGATAGATTCCTAACCTATTTACAATTCAATAAGAATTATTTTAACTAGGTTGATTAGAGCTTCATGACACTCTTTGAAGAATATTTTGGATTTTTTTATTTAAGGTTTATTACTATAATTATCATTTGATATATGGTTGTATTTCTTCCTCATAGATATTGAAGCAAAAACAAAATCTGACTTTGAATTTTCCGTAGTGATTAACATCACTAAATTAACCATAACACTTAACGCAGTGATATTGCTTGTCTTATGTACATCTCAAATATATCTCTAAACATTCATTCACAATTTCTATTTTCCCATATAGTTGAGAATCATATGTTGAGTTCATGTTGAGTAGAATTCCACTTAATGCATAAATATTTTTTTAGTAGTTAGTTAAAATAGGGTCTCTATCACATATAATAGACTTAGGCATGTCATTTAGTTTGAATTTTTTATTCAAAAACACCTTAGTCATCTTGCTTGTTGTGAATGGGTGCTACAACACACAAGAATATGTGTATTGGAAAGTTGATTGACTATCACAAAAAACTTTTATTCTCCCTTCTGATTTGGGAAGACCTTCAATAAAATATAGAAGAATATTCTCTCAATGTTTTTTAGGAATTAGGAATGGTTACAACAATCTAAGGAAATTGATAGCTCTATTGTTCCTTTGATATACGTTATATCTTTTATTCTTCAATTTTATTCCTTTTCAAAAAAATTATTAGTTCATGCTTTAATAGGGTTTAGAAAATCCTAATTATTTTGCAAATTAAAATGCAAATAATTACTAGAGGATTTTATCTTTTATCTAGATAATTTGATTAAGAAAACCCTATCATTTTTTGTAAAATAAATCCTTTCCATGAATATTTTTTATTTAATTATTCTCTAGAATCAAGCCTTTAAATAGTTTGAGAACTCTCAATGTTAGTTTTTCGTTCTTCCCTAACATGTTCAATCTACACCTAAGTAGGGTAAATATAGCGTAAACAGTGATTGAATATTTATGCTTTCTAAAGAAAGCATCTACTACCAAATTTTTTTCCCTTTTTATCTTCAATCTCATAATTGTAACCCAATAATTTTATCAAGATATTTCTCCAAATACACATTGTATAGAGTGGATGTGTGGGCAATTAAAAGTGTCTTAGCATGATTTGAGACCCCTTCAAAAGAATCAATGTTTGATATAACAAGGGTTCTCTTATCTCTTGCATTGAAATACATATCATTTAGAAGAAAAGAAGAATATCATTGTATCACAATAATTGTAATAAAATTTGGCAAGGAATCTCTCCTAGAGCAGCTATAAACATTATATCTTGGAAGTAAATTGGTAGTGTAAGACCCTCCCACTATCCTAAGTAATAATATGTGGATAGAGTCTTTTTCAATGCAAAGGAATGGGTTGTAAGACAAGTACTAAAGATGGATTTTAGAGATAATTTTTTATTGATGTGTGAAAGGACTTGTAAGTGGATCTCATAGAGGTTAATAGATGATTCTATGTACAAATTATAAGTATAAAAGAGTGGATTGTTTCTTGGAATTTCATAGATGACAATTTAGTGTTTAGAGACTAGTCTAAAGGTGATCTCCAAAAGAATCCTCTAATGGATCTTGAAAGGTCCTATGATTAGATCTTTTATTTACTCTATGCTTTTGTTGGAAGTAAAATAAATGGCTAGTGGTATTGAGTGGCTTGTTGCTTACCATTTCCTAGATGACATCCTAAATACTACTTTAAAGGTGATCTCTAAAAAAATCCCATAATGTAGCCTAAAATTAATGATGCAACAATTGTTCTTCACCACCTTGATTGAGATTCTTCAAGTTGAAATTTTTGGGATGTGCCATTTATTGAGGCTATGCAAAATGGTTATCCCATATATTTAAGTATCGATTGTGGTGGAAGGAAAAACCCATGGACTACCACCCTCATAATTTCCAAATATTGTCTCTTTAAGCTTTGTAATTTCATGTGATTATCTATGGCTAAACAAAAGGATCATAGGGGTTTTGGTCCTTAAGCTCTTACATTGGTTGAATCAATGGAGGCCTCTACTAAACTCTTCCTTGATAGGGAGGTTGTGGTGATGGCGAACAAAGGGAAATTATAACATGAGGGTTGAGGAGAACCTATGCAGGTTGGAGGATTTCATGCTAAGGGTAGACAAGAACATATTATACTAGCCTCTACTCCTAAGATGGTCTCAAAGGTACTACACAGAGAAAACCCTCCTTTATTATGTCCATCATATGGTGGGTAGGATGTTGAGGCATGATCAAGATTCTCTCTAGCTTCATGGATTTCTGGCTAAGTTCTATTTAAGTTATGATTCCAATTATCCTTTTGTTAGGTATAATTTCCCTCCTCTTATGCTTGTTAAGTTATAATTCCAATTATCATTTTGTTAGGTATAACTTCCCTCCTTTTATGCTTGTTAAGTTATGATTCCAATTATCCTTTTTTTAGGTATAACTTCATTTTCCTTTTATGTTTATAATGTAGATGTTTCAATATACCTTTAGAATTTTTTTTTTATTTTCTATGATGCAATGTGATTGACTGTGGATCCAAAAAAGCCATTGATATCTATGTTCTAGTTTTATATATTGTCGATATAATTCAATATCCCTAAATGCTTTTAAGTTTTATCCTAAAAGTAATATCAAATTTATATGCATCTTTACTCATTTATCAATCATCAAAAAGAAATCTACATGATCAAATTATAAATTTAAAGATAATATCAAATTTATATGCATTTTTAGTCATTTATCAATTATTTTAAAAAATTCGACATGACCAATAATAAATCAACCATGTTTGGTTTCCTTTAAAAATAATATTAAGTATATAATTTCTCGCAGCGCATCTAGATATTTTTTCCCTCAAATAAAAAAGTAGTATATTATATGGATGTTTAGAGAATATTAATGTTGTGTAAATTATAGTAACATGAAGATACATGAAATGTTGCTTATAAGAAAGGTTCTTGGTTCAATGGTTGGGACAAATAGTTAATGTAGCCTCCATCAAAATTTAAATCTTGGCAACACCAAATAACTAAATGTGACTAAATTGATACAAAAGGGAAAATAAAACCTTTTCAAAACCCTACTTTTAATATAATATATATATATATATATATATATATATATAATATAAATAAAAATATAAAATAACTTGAAAAAAGTGGTCATATGCAACACAACTACCTGCATCAATATCAGTACGACCCATCCCAAAAAAAAGTCTCACTATTTATTGGTTTAATTTCTTTTAATTATTTGTCATTATTGTTTCGAGTCTTGTCTCATAACACGAGGAAAACCATATTTGGTTTCCATTAAAAACAATATTAAGTATATAATTTCTCACCCCAAGTTATGTCTAGATTTTTTTCCTCAAATAAAAAAGTAGTATGTTATATGAGAATATTAATGTTGTGCAAATTATAGTAACATGAAGATACATGAAATGTTGCTTATAAGAAAGAAAGGAAGGAAGTGAAAATTATTTTATTATTATTATTTCTATTAATTATAAAATTTAAGGATTCAATTAGTTCTTGGTTTAATGGTTGAGATAAATAATTGATATAGTCTTCATTAATTTAAATTTTGGTGGCACCAAATAACTACATGTAACTAAATTGATGTAAAAAGGAAAGCCTTTTCAAAACCCTACTTTTAATATAAAAAATATATTATAAGATTTAAATAACAATATAAAAATAACTTGAAAAAAGTGGTCATATATATTAACACAACTACCTGCATCAATACAACCCATCCCAAAAAAAGGTCTCACTATTTATTGGTTTAATTTTTTTAATTATTTGTCATTATTGTTTAGAGTCTTGTCTCATAACAAGAGGAATTGTCTCCCGCATGAGAGTGAAACCATTCAAAAGACTACAATTTAACACAACTATAGAATCACTGCTTTTGTATTGACATAAAAAGGGGGTTACAAGGTGAATCCTTTTTACAGCTTTACCTTGAAGGCTACAAGTGGGTCTTCCCTAAGGAAGCCCTTATCAATGTGTTCAAAGGCAGCAAGATTCATCTTTTGGATGTTCCTCAGTGTAGGTGGGCTTCTTGCTCATGGGCCACCACTGGTTTGATGTGTCCTTTGTACCTATTGGACCTACAAAATCTAGTTAGAACATTTAGGGGCCTGCCTCAATCAAACCCCATGTTTATGAAGACAAAAGACCTCTAAATCAAGCTTAAAACATGAATAAAACTATATAAAATGATATAAAACCCTAAACTAAGCCATACTTACCTATTCGGTGAACTCTGTTTTGTTATAGAAAAAGTTCTCACAGGTGGGTGTGAACTTTTCTAGGCCTAGAAGTTCGCACGGGGTCGTGCGAACTTGACTGTCTTTAGCAGAATTCATAGAATATACTTTCTGAGTTGTCCTGATGTTGTTGCTCCTTTGCTCTTTCGTCGGGTCACCTTCGAAAGTTGCCTTCATTGTCGATAACCTGTCTAAGTCACAAGGAGTATCATGGATATAACAAAAACCCTATTGCTATGATGGATGTGTTTGATGTGTGATTGATGTTGGATGGCTAGAGTGATTTCAACAGAGTTTTTTATAAGCTAAATTTGGAATCCCTAAAATGGTGAAAATGGCCTTCTACTTATAGACTTGGCCAAGGTTAGGGGAGGGGCTGAGGTGTCCCATGAGGTGTCCCTTGTGAGGTGTGTGTGGTGAGGTGTCCTCCTAAGAGGTGTCCCTTGAGGTGTCCTACCTCATAAATGAGATTGGGTGAGAGAATCCCTCACCCATCTACAAGTCATGATGACCTGGAGGAAAGTCTCCAAATGGCATTAATTGAAACCAACTTGGAAATATCTTCAAATTTGAAATTGCCTTTTTGGTGCAAAAGTCTCCAATTCTCATTTATTGCCTAGGAGAGTGTGAAATGGAGGAAATATCTAGGTGAGAGGTGGCAAGGCTAGGCTAGGCTAGACTAGGTGAGGTGGAAAGGCTAGGCTAGTCAAAGTAGACTAGGTGAGGTGGAGGGTTAGAATTAAGCATGATTAGCCTAATTAACCATAGGATTAGCCATAAAGCAAGTTTTGACTAAGATTGTTGACTTTTTGAGCATAAAGTGCTTTTTGACCATGGTGGAGAATTCAACCTTGGTTGAGTTGTGAATGAGGTCACATGAGGACCTATAGTTAAGCGTAGGAAGGGGCTTAGCTAGCCCAAGGGGGCTAAGGATGATGAATAGTGATTTTAATAAATGAATAGTGTTTTAAAGCCAATTTATGCAATTTTCGAGGGTTTTGCAAATTGATTGATCGTGAAGATGAGGAGAGGGACAATGTGCAACTTTTGGGTGTCTACATTTTACCCCTTTTGTATTGGATTGTGTGAAAACATAGTTTAGTACAAAAATTGATGATATGAATTGATGGAATGATTGGAAGGCAAAGAATTTGTGATTGATGACTTGTGGATGATTGCGAGAGAGATGCATTGATAAAAAGAAGAAATATGATTTGTGATTGAATACAACATTTTGAAATATCGTAATGATTGCTTTTGAGGGAAGGCATAAGATTACCTTATTTTGTGATCAATGTGAGATGTTCCAATTGTGGAAGGAACAAATGCCTTTGCCAATTTTTTCTTCTGATTGATTGATGAGTTCTTTTGACAATATTTGACAAACCGTTGGAGTCGTAGGGTAGAGCTTAGTCAGGTGCTTCATTCATAAGTGGTCTTATGACTACCACTTTGAAGAAGGGAATCCATGAGCTATCTACAGTCATAGGTATTTTGAGGTCTATCAAATATTATTTTGTTTTGAATTGGAGTTTTGATTGAGAAGAGAAATTTTGTTAGATTAAGGACTTGAGATAATCATTAGCAAAAATTTTCTTAGGCATTTGTTGTATCCGTGATTGGATGTTTTGGTTGTTTGATCATGTGCAAGGTAGCTTTTGATGTGTTTGAATGACTACCCCCTCAAGCGATGAATTGGTGATGGAGGAGATGAAGATCGGTGATGAATCGATTGATAATGATGAAGATGATGGGAAAAATGATGAAAAATGTTGGAAAATGATAAATCCAAGCTAATTTAGGGTATCAATTTTGGAAATTAAATAAATTTGATTGGAAAAACAATTCGTACACCGGGGTGTGAACTAAAAAGTTTGCACGAGGGTGTGCAAATTTCACGTTCGCACATGTGGGTGCGAACCTACAAAAAGTAGGTATAAAAGTAGAAAATGGTGCATGAATCCTCATTTTGCATCGTGCGAATGAGGGAGAGAGTGGTGAGGAAGAAATTGTGAAGCGAAGCACTACCAGATTATTGAATGAAAGTCGAGCAATGGTGAGTGGGTAGGCAAGCACGAGTGTAGGTGGAGGCATTCCAAAGGTAAGTGAATTGTGCCAACCTTCGAATGGGTGCAAGTATTTAAATGCTAAAGAACATTTAATGTGCTTGTGTGTGTATTGAAATGTGTGTATATTTGTGAAAATGCTTGAATGTATGTGTTTGAAATGTGTGAATGTACTTTATGGTAGAAATGTGTACACAACATGTAAAATTTCCCAAATGGGTATCTCGATGTGTCATTTGTTTTGACTTTGACTTTGTGACCTCGAGAAGCGTGCATGAAAGACTGTGATTATTTTAGCTTTTGTATGCATGCAAGATGAAAATTGATTGTACAATCATACTATTTGGGCAAATGGGTATCCAAATCTGTGTTCATTTAGCATCTTTGACCTTATGTTTGTATTCTTATTTTACGTGTTTTTACATGTTGGTTTGCATGTTTTGCATTTTAGACTTCGTATGTGCATGTTGTAACAAAATGGATGGGACGTATTGTCTAATTTGGTAAATGGGTATCCAAAACTACCCTCTGTCATAAGTTCACACGGGGGCGTGTGAATGGCAAGTTCGCATGGGGATGTGCAAATGGAAAAGTTCGCACGGGGGCATGCAAATTCTTTTTGAAATGTGGAATATGGACATGTGGTTTAAAATTGAATGCATGAAATATTAACATGTGCTTTGAAATGGATTAATGTAGGTGAAGAAGATATTTGCATGACATCGATTGTGAGAGCTTAGGAAGAAGCTGTAGGATGTGTGGCAGGTGGATGATGGTACCTAGCTGTGTGTAGTGGGGTTGTATGGAGTGTGGGAGATGCGTGATGTACATGCAAATCATGCATATGTATTCGCACTATGTGAGAGGTGGGATCTAGATAGGAACACCTTCCATTTCTTGATAGGGGAGATGACTATTACTTTGGAGGATGTGTACCACATCTATCGGCTATCGATAGAGGGTATTACGGTGAGGATGATGGAGAGGGATGCATGAGATGGTATTTTGTAGAGGGCTCTTGGAGAGAGATGGGCTAGTGTGGGGTTGAAGGGTGGGGTGGACTATGAGTAGTGTTGGGTGGACAAGATGTTGTCCAACCGCCATGTGATGGTGATGTTGATGATCGTGAGTCATGCCTTACTTGATACTTTAGGGGTGAGATTCCCCTAGAATATGATGGGGATGGTGTGTGATATGGTGGAGTGGAAGATAGTGTATGCATGGGCTCCAACATTGTTAGCGCAGGTCTATAGAGAGTTGCATGGAGTGGTGAGGATAGATCGGTCAAACATCAGTTTTAGTCCCTTGCTATAGGTGTGGGCATGGGAGCATATTATGATATTATGACCATCATTGCTTCCTTATGATGCTCATACATTGGAGGGTCGTGATGTGCCCTTTGTGATGAGATGGAGGATAGATATGGAGAAGAAGATTAAGAGGGAGTGGGAGGGTGATCTGATGTACTATCACATGAAGCTAGGGGAGTTAAAGATGGTTGATATTAGATGGAGGCCATGGTGAGGGGTGCCTAGTTGGGATGAGGATGTGGTGCATCTTGTCTGATTAGACAGGGGTGGTGGATGGTGGGGAAGTATGGGAAATAGGTGGAGTATTTCCCATTTTTATGGGTGATGCACTAGTTTGGGTTGTGATAGGGGTGACCAGATCCACTAGTGGTGATTTATAGAGTGGTAGGTGATCAAGGGCCAAAGCTAGTGGTGCCACCTTTAGACTTGACTCGAATGAGGAGATAGTTGTCCTAGATGTGGATAATGTTGGGACCACTATGGAGTATGATGTGTGGTGGTCGAGGTAGAGATGGGAGCCTAGAGTTGGGGTGGTGGATGAGTGGGGTGAGGTAGTAGGTGCATTTCTAGGAGGGGTGATGATAGTAGCATCAAGGCATGGGGGATCACTAGGGGTATCAAGATTATTACTATATGGAGGATCACCAGGAGTATCATGGTCACCAAAGCTTGGGGAGGAGGAGGTAGAGCTAGATCATTTTATCTAGTGTGTGTAGCCATGGCAGGATGAGCATATTTTTGTGAGTGGAGGTGTCTTAGGACAGCCAAAGGTGAGTGAGGTATTACCGACAAAGAGGGAAGTGGTGATGGATGAGATGCTAGTGATGGAGGATGGTGGAGGGGTGGAGGAGATAGTGGGAGTGGATGGAGGTGTAGCCTCACTACCTCCTACATTTTATTTTATGATTGGGCTATAGGATATGATAGTAGTGCAGGAGGAAGCAATATAGCTACAATATGAGATATGATATTTGGAGGAGAAGCTAATAGATATCAAGCTATATTAGGTGATAGATCACTCTACAATAGTGGAGGAGAGGTGTAGAGTGGAGGAGAGGCTAGGGATAGCCT
The DNA here is from genome assembly GCA_028583015.1 of Wollemia nobilis. Classification (NCBI taxonomy): domain Eukaryota; kingdom Viridiplantae; phylum Streptophyta; class Pinopsida; order Araucariales; family Araucariaceae; genus Wollemia; species Wollemia nobilis. Next base: position 4,332,842 of record JAQPPZ010001424.1, on the reverse strand, counting down.
TGAGAGAGTGATATGAGGTGAGAGCTAGGGTGGAGCAGTTAGCCACTGAGAGAGAGGCTCTCATTGGTGAGTGGGATGCTGCTCGAGTAGAGAGGGATGAGATGATTGAGTTAGTTAAGTGATTGTAGTAACTATTGGATGAGGCGAGGGTGGAGGTAGAGGTCGAGAAGGCCAGTTGATAGGAGTGTGTGGAGGGGTGCAATGAGAGGTGGTTGAGATGATAGCTTTAGAGAGGTGAGTTACAATAGATATTGAGAGCTTATGAGTGAGCATGTAGCACCTATAGTAGGCACATAGGAATGTAGAGGTGGTGAGGTTGGTCGAGGAGTAATCGAGGGTAAAGATGGCTAGTCTTCGAGTAGAGGTGGAGCATTTATGGTAGGTAAATGAGGGATTGATAGCAACCCATGTGAAGGAGGCTATGAAGAGAGCATAGTGTGAGGGTAAGTTGATTGTGAGTGGATTAGCGATACCAACATATTCAGAGTCATGATCAAGATCTCAGAGTTAGTCTTGATGGAGCCAATGTAGTACACCCTCTATAGCATGGATGAGCTAGTATATGGTAGCACTAATAGCCTCATAGGTAGTGGGAGAGGTCCTAGAGGTGAGGAGAGAGGCACTAGTGCACAAGAGGTGGGCGATGTTTCTCCAAAGTGAGGTATCGCAAAGGGGAGCGAAGGGGAGTGAGGAGACTCCCATTGAGTAGCCCATGTGATGTATCTTTTTTTGTTGGTCGGGTGGCCATCCATGATTTTTGTATGATGAGTATATACATGATATGTACATGTGATGAGGTACCCACAAGGGTACACATTTTATTGTAGCCTAATGGTATTTTTGAGATATATATATATACATGACATTTGGTAGTGTTATATCATATTGCATTTTTTTGTGTGTTTGTTTTTGCTTTATTGTGTATGTACATGAGAATGATGTAAATGTGTGTATATAGCATAGATGTGTGAATTGATAGATGTGTAGATGTGATAGAAGTAGATGTATGTGGAATGAATGAGATATGACCAAGTGTTGAGTAGTATGGAATTGAATCGATTATGAATATGCTATGCATGAGAATGCAGGTGGATGCAAACAATGGTGAAGAAAGCACTTGTATTATTGCAAAACAAGGTGTAGTGTAATCCATTCCATTATTTCAAAGATGTCGGATGTGAAAATTTCTTTGAAAAGGTTCGAACATGACAGTTTGAGCAATCAAACCCATTGAATAACTGAGCAAATTTTTTGCAAAAATCTTAACTGGCTTGGCTAACAAGAACCCAAGCATGGATCAGTGTGTGTGAAGTGAAGTTCATTTAACCATTTTGAGAGAGGATGGTTTCAACTGATTGTTAACTTAGCCTGTAAGCTAGCTCATCCACAAGCGCGCAATGGTCTGTACAAAAGAAGGTCGCTAATGTGACAGACATGTCACCACTTGTAAGGCATACTCCATTGCCAGTCAAGCATCTATAGCTCCGATGGAGATCTACCCCATGATTTCAATATGGACCTGAGGACCTCAGGGATTCAAGCTTGAATGATAGTACTCTTTTGATTTTCATTCCATTTGTAGTGCTCTTTTTGGGCATTTGCTTTTGTTTTCTACCCATTTTCTTCTCTTTATTTTTTTGTAGCTTGTCCTTTTTTCGATCCTCAAGGTTTGATTTAGATCATGCAAATGATAGGATGAGCAAGGTGACTTTCGCTAGGCGGCCAGTATATGCACAATGTTGCCAATCCTATTCTCAAAATTTGCTTAATGTGTAAGATGTGCAATTTGATCCATGAAAGAGCGCAAGTTAACCAAGGGAATCTTTGAAGTGCTTTAGAAATTACCAACTTTAGATGGTGGTTGATTGAAGTAACTATAGATGATTGAATCTCACAAAGCTTTCAATAATCCAGTCTCATGAAAATGGGATTGGACACCAAAACTATTGTGCTAGCAAGTGTGTATTTAATTCTCCAAATATGGTATTCACAATGAATATGTATAGATATGGATATGGACATAATCTATATGCATGTGAATATGTGTGAAGAATGAGGTGTTTTTGAATTAATGATATAATGTGTGAATATGCAGCAATCGATGTAGTGAATGGTATGATGTTGTAATGCATGGAGTATGCAAAAACTATACAAGGTTACCCTAGGATAATATCTAATGGAATGGGGTGATGAAATTAATGAAGAGGATATGATATGAGAATAGAAAATAAGAAGAAGAAGAGAAGAAGAGAGAGAAAGGAAGGAAATGAAACTAATCAAAGGTATGTAGCCGCTCGAAGCGTGACCATACAACATTGACAAGTAACAAGAAGAAAGGGGAGAGGGAAAGAAGAGAGAAAATGAAAGGTATGTAGCCACTCAAAGCATGACCATACAACATTCATTAAAGAGGAAAGGAAGAAGAAGAGAAGAAATGATGAAAAGCAGATTTGGATAATGCAATTCGATAGAACATCGTAGAGTGCCAATTTTATGTTTGTTTTTGTTTTTTTTTTGTTGTTTTTTGTAACTGTGATGGTATATACAAAGAATGATGAGCCTTAATGCCAATTCTTAGGCATAAAATGCTCGAAGATGAATAATGTTAATGGGCTCAAGGTCAGCAAGACCTTCCAACGTGGCAAGTCGATATGCCCTAAAACCAAATTTATGGGTAACAATGTAAGGACCTAGCCAATTAGGTGCAAATTTGTCATGAAGATGGTACGGTTGGCTAGTAATATGTTGGTTCTCCTTGAGGACCAAGTCTTCAACTTAAAATTTATGTTGATGTACCTTAGAATTATAGGCACATCAAAGATGATCTTGATAAATGTGTATGTGTTCAATGGCATGGATTCGATGTTCATCCAAAAGGGTTAATTGGTCTAGCCTAGCTTGATGAGCAGTGTCATCATCAATGAATTCTTGCATAGAGACATACAATGATGGAATTTCGAGCTCCAAGGGCATGATGGCTTCAGTACCATATACAAGAGAAAATGGGGTTGCCCCAGTTGGAGTATGAATGCTTGTGTGATAGGCCCATAAGGCCAGTGGCATTTGATTGTGCCAATCATGATGTGATTCTACAATGGTCTTTCGAAGAATGGTGCAAATGGTTTTGTTAGTAGCTTCAGCCTGGCCATTACCCTATGGGTAGTATGGGGTGGAGAAGCTATGTTGAATATTGAATTTCTCACATAATGCGTGAACATTCTTGTTCTTGAATGGTGTACCATTATCAGAGATGATCTTGGATGGAATTCCAAAGTGATAGATAATGTGTTGAGTGATAAAGTCAATGATTTTGGGACCTATCATTTGGACTAGAGGGATGGCTTCAACCCATTTCGTGAAGTATTCTATGGTAGTAATGATGAATTTGTGATTGTTGGATGAGGTGGGGGTGATTTTATCGATAAGATCCAGACCCCATTGAGAAAAAGGCCACATTGATTGAATGGGTTGGAGAGCTTGAGATGGTAAATGTGTGAGATTGGCATGGTGTTGGCATTTGACACACTTTTTGATGTATTCACAATAGTCATGTTCCATTGTGGGCCAATAATAACCCATTCATAGAATACATTTGGTAATAGCCATGCCACTAAAATGGCCACCACAAGTGCCATCATGAGCCTCTTGAATAACATGTTGGGCCTCATGTGGTTCAAGATAATGTAATAGAATGTCATCATGACTACGCTTGTAGAGAATGTCTCCCAATAATGTGTAGTAGATTGCTCATTGTTTGAAAGCATGTTTGTGAGTGTAATTCAGATCTGGAGGGAGGATACCGAGCTTGATGTAATATTTGACCTGGTAGAACCATGGGTCATGAGGTTCAACTTGTACAATATTGATACCATCATCATGAGAAGGTGGGGAAGTGGAAATGGTAGAATGGAAGAGGGTGTGAATGGACACGTGAGTTGTGTCGAAATGTGGATTTTATGGAATGAGTGAACCTAGAGAAGCCATAGTGTCAGAAAAATGATTGGTGGAGCGTGGAGTAGCAGTGATGTCATACCACTCAAATTGAGCAAGTAAGTGTTCGATGACTTGCTTATACTATTGAAGGATGGGGTATCGACATTTCTAGTTTCCCTTAATTTGATTGACAATGAGAAGGGAGTCATCAAAGATGTCTAGATATTGAATGTGCATTGAAATTGCTTGCTTGAGGTCGAGGATAAGAGCTTCATATTTGGTATTATTGTTTGTACAAGGAAATCCTAACTTGAAATAAAAGGGGAGGGGCTCCCCCTATGGTGTAAATAAGACTATGCCTACACCCCCTCCATGTTCATAGTGAGAGCCATCGAAGAAGAGGGTTAAGTCAACAGTTGACTCAGGTTCTACGGGTTCCTCAGATTCAGTAGTATGGAACACATAATCATCAAGAAGCTGGATGAGTAGCGGTGTATCGCTCGATAAAGGTGCTTCAACTAGCTGATCAACAATGACTTGGCCTTTGATGGATTTTTGACTAATGAATTCGAGGTCAAATTCCATGAGAAGCATAATCCATTTGGTCGTGCGACTGTTATGGTAGCTCTTACCCATCATGTAATGGAGTGGATTATCTTGGGTGACCACATAAGTAGTGTGATTGATCATGTAATGTCATAGCTTTTGTGTGGCAAAGATGATGGCAAGGCAAAGTTTTTCCATGTAAGCATACCGTGTCTCATAACTTACCAATGTTCGACTGATATAGTATACGGCCTGTTCGTGGTTCATCTCATTTTTTTGGGCGAGTAGTGTGCCCAATGCAAAATTAGTAGCAGATATGTACAGATGAAAAGGCCGACTAGGATGGGGTGGTGATAGAACCGATGGAGATGTGAGGTAAGATTTGATCGCATCAAAAGCAATTTGACATTGATTGTCCCATTTGAAAGGGACCCCCTTTTGAAGGAGATGATTGAATGGCTTACACTTATCCGAGAGTTGGGCGATAAATCATCGGATGGATTGTATTTTTCCTTGCAAGCTACGTAGTTGTTTGAGATTCGAAGGGGGAGGCATATCGATGATAGCCTTGACTTTTTGAGGATCAACCTCGATGTCGCGTTGTGAGATAATAAAACCCAAGATTTTTCCTGAGGTGACACCAAAGACACATTTTTTGGATTCAATCACACATTGTGTTCCAGGAGGTGATCGAAGATTTGATGGAGGTCCTCAAGATGTTGGCCATGCATTTTGGATTTGGTGATAAGATCATCGACATAATCTTCGATAGTTTTGTGCATGAAGTCATGAAAGATATATGTCATTGCATGTTGATAGGTTGCCCCAACATTTTTGAGACCGAAGGGCATGACCTTGTAACAAAATATCCCCCAGGGGGTCGTGAAAGATGTTTTATGTTGGTCATCTAGGTTGACACAAATTTGATTGTAGCCAAAAAATTCATCCATGAGTGATAGCATTTCATGCCCTGTTGTGGCATCGACCAGTGTGTCGATATTAGGGAGTGGAAAATTGTCCTTGGGATAAGCTTTGTTAAGATCCCTAAAATCAGTGCATATGCGGATACCCCCTTGGGTTTTTCTATGGGAACCATGTTTGAAACCCACTCAGGGTAATCGATTGGTTGTATGAACCCGATGTCAAGAAGTTTCTGTAATTCCTCTTTCACCATCAAAGCAATTGTGGGATGCATTCGGTGCAACTTTTGCCTAATAGGTTTAGCATTATCATCCAATATCAAGTTGTGGACAACTAATGATGGATCAAGGCCAAGCATATCCGTGTAGGACCATGCAAACACCTTTATGTACTTTCAAAGGAAAGCAGTGAAGAGGACACGTTCATCGATAGAAAGACTAGCTACGAGTTTGACAATGTGGGGATGGTCAGGATCATCATCGATGTCAACATCAATGGTGTCCTCGACAAGCATGTGAGAACCATCATGGAGTTGAGCGGGAGTTGGGATGAGGTGGAGATCATCAATGACGTCAGGAAGGTGGAATTCATCATCTAGATAAAAATCAGTATGATTGATCCAAGGTAGGTGGGGTGGAATGGAAGGCAAAGGTGCGTTAGCGGATCACAATAATTGAGGTGATGGGAGGAACTCAACAGGCGATGGTGTGGATGAAATATTGTCAAAATCGATAAAATCTGTAATGGGTGGTAGAATGTAATCGGGATGATGTGGATAGCGAAGTGGGGCGTATAAGTCAATAGATATCATGTTGATGAAAATGCTTGAAGTGGTGGACATGGAGGAATGTGATGGCAAAGAATCGGAGGAGGATGATGAATCAAGAAATGGTTGGTTGAGACCAGGAAGCAAAACCATGAGTGGGGAATGGGAACAAGAATGGGAACGGTGGACTTGTTTTCAAGTGCAAAATGGTATGAATGGAATAGGTGGTGGAGGTGAAGGAGGGATGATAACTAGTAAATATGGATTGAGTGATAAATCGGTAAATTGATCGGTGAGGGCTTCAACCATGCAGGAAGAAGTATCCTCATGCGATGGAGATGAATGAAAGAATGTGGATGGAATGTCAACCGTAGATTGAGGGGATGAACAGTCGATAGGAAAATTGAGCTCAAATTCATACCCTTATCAATCCTTCTTTACAAAATCCTAACGACAGGTTTGTAATTGGTTACCATCCTAAAACAATCAAAACCCTCGAGGATTATTTTCATCATATCAATCTCAACACCTGCATTCTCATGCATAGCATATTCATAACCGATTCAATTCAATATTATTCAAAACTTGGTTATATCTCATTCCTTCTACATACATATACTTCTATCACATATACACATCTATCAATTCACACATCTATGCTATATACACATGTTTACATCATTCTCATGTACATACACAATAAAGCAGAAATAAACAAGCAAATGCAATACGATATAAAACCACCAAATTTCTTGTATATATCTCAAAAATACCATCAGGCTACCATAAAATATGTACCGTTGTGAGCACCTCATCACATGTACATATCATGTATATAACTCATACAAAAATCATAGATAGCCACCTGATCACCAAAAAAAAAAGATACATCATATGGGCTACTCAACCAGAGTCTCCTTGATCCCCTCCATGATACCTCACTCTAGAAAAACATCGCACACCTCCTGTGCCACTAGTATCTCTCTCCTCACATATCAGACCTATCCTACTTCTTGTGAGATTTTTGACACTGCCATCTGCTAGCTCATTAGTGCTACAAAGGGCGTACTACATTGGCTCCATCAAGACTGGATCTGAAATCTTGATTGTGACTCTAAATATGTTGGTATTGCTAATCTATTCATAATCAGCTTGCCCTCGCACTGTGATATCTTCATAACCTCCTTCGCATGGGTTTTTATCAATCCCTCATTTTCCTACCATAAATGCTCCATCTCTGCTCAGAGACTAGTTGTCTCTGCCCTCAACTGCTCCTCAACCAACCTCATCACCTCCACATTCCCATGTGCTTGTTGTAGTTGTTGCATGCTCACTCACAAGCTCTTAATATATGATGTAACTCGCCTCTCTGAAGCTATCATCTCAACCACCTATCATCACAACCCCTTCATACACTCATTTTGGTTGGTCTTCTTTGCCTCTACCTTCATCCTCACCCCATTCAATATATATTGCAATCACTTAGTTGAATTAATCACCTCATCCCTCTCTACCTGAGGTGCTTCCCACTCACCAATGAGAGCCTCTCTCTCAATGGCTAACTGATCCACCCTAGCTCTCACCTCATCCCGCTCTCTCATAGCTATCCCTAGCCTCTCCTCCACTCTACACCTCTCCTCAACTACTGTAGATGGGTCTATTGCTAAATCTAGCTCAATATATTTTAGCTTCTCCTCCAACTCTCGTATCTCACCACCTAGTTATCTCACCTCCTCTTGGGTCGCTATCATATATTGTATCCCAATTGTAAAATCAAATGCAGGAGGTGATGATGTTATACCTCCACCCACTCCCACTATCTCCTCCACCCCTCCACCAACCTCCATCACTAGCATCTTGTCCATCACCACTACTCCCTCTATTGGTAATCCCTCACTCACCTCAGGCTATCCTAAGGCACCTCTGCTCACCAACCTATCATGCTCATCCCTCCATGGTTGCACACATTGTATCAACTAATCTAGCTCCACCTCCTCCTCTTCACCAGGCTCTAGTGACCCTGGTACTCCTGGTGACCCTCCACACTATGATGATCCTGATACCCCTAGAAATCCCCCATACCCTGAATATATTGTCATTGCCCCTCTTAGCAATGCACCTGTTGTCTCACCCCATTCATCCACCATCTCAACTCCAGGCTCCCATCTCTGCCTCGACCACCACACATCATACTCCATTGTGGTACCAGCATTATCCACATATATGACAAATATTTGCTAATCGGGCATCAAGTCTAAAGGTGGCAACATTGGCTCAAGCCCCTAATCACCTACCACTCTATAAATCACCACTAGTGAATCTGGACGCCCCTATCGCAATCCAAACTTATGCACCACCCACAAAAATTATAAATACTCCACATGTTTCCTATACTTCCCCACTATCCATCGCCCCTGCCTAAATAAGACAAGACGCACCGCATCCTCCTCCCAACTAGGTTCCCCTCTCCATGACCTCCATCTAATATCACCCATCTACAACTCCCCTAGATTCCCACGATAGTACATTAGATCACCCTCTCACTCCCTCTTTATCTTCTTTATATTTTTCCTTCATCTCATCACAAAGGATACATCATGGCCCTCCAATGTATGTGCATCATGTAGAAGCAATGACGGCCACATTATCATAATGTGCTTCCATACCCACACCTGCAAAAAGGGACTAAAACTTATACCTGACTGATCTATCCTCACCACTCCATGCAGCTCTTTGTAGACTTGCATCAAGAATATTGGTGCCCATGCATACACTATCTTCCACTCCACCATATCATGCACCATACCCATCATATTCCAGAGGAATCTCACCCCTAAAGTATTAAGCAAGGCATGACTCGCAATCATCAGCATCGCCATCACATGTCGGTTGGACAACATCTTTTCCTTCCAACACTGCTCATAGTCCACCCCATCCTTCAACCCCATACTAGCCCATATCTCTTCGTGATCACTATACAATATACCATCTTGAGCATCCCTCTCTGTCGTCCTCATCATAATACCCTCTATCAACTGTCGATAGATGCAGCATACATCCTCCAAAGTAATAGTCATCTCCCTTGTCGATAGATGGAATGTGTTCCTTTCATGATTCCACCTCGCATAGCATGGATACATATGCATGATTTGCATGTACAACACACATCTCCCACACTCCATATAACCCCACTACACACAGTCAGGTACCATCATCCGTCTACCACACATCCTGCAGCTTCTTCCTAAGCTCTCGCAGTCGATGTCGTGCATATATCTTCTTCACCTGCATTAATCCATTTCAAAGAACATGTCAATATTTAATGTGTTCAATTTTAAACTGCTTGTCAAATATTCCACATTTCAAAAAAAATGCACGTACTAGTGCAAAAAATTTTGTTCACATGCCCCCGTGCGAACTTCTGACAACGGGTATTTTTGGCTACCAGTTTGCCTCAAAATACGATTTGTACCCTCATTTTTGTCCCAGCATGCACATATGCAGTCCAGCACGCCACATACATGCAAAACAACATGTAAAAATATGCAAAACAAGAACACAAACGAAAAGTCCAAAAGATCAACTAAGCACATATCAAAGTATCCATTTGCCCAAATAGCATAATTGTACAAAAAATTCTTATCACGCATGCATACAAAGGCAAAAACAATCACATTCTTTCATGCACGCTTCTCAAGGTCACAAAGCCAAAGTCAAAATAAATGACACATCGAGATACCCATTTTGGACAATTTTACATGTGCACACATTTCCACCAGAAAGTGCATTCATGCATTCAAACATTTTCACACACATGTACACATTTCAATACACACACAAGAACATTAAATGTTCTTGTGCATTTAAAAACTTGCACACATTCCAAGGTTGGCACAGTCCACTTACCTCTAGAACGCCTCCACCTACACTCGTGCTTGCTTGCCCACTTGCCATCGCTCAACTTCCATTCAACAATCCAGCAGCGCTTCGCTTCATAATTTCTTCCTCACCACTCTCTCCCTCATTCACATGATGCAAAATGAGGATTTGCACGCCATTTTTTGCTTTTATACTTGCTTTTTTGTAGGTTCGCACCCATACATGTGAACGTAAAATTTGCACACCCCCATGCAAAATTTTTCGTTCGCACCCCAACGTGCGAATTTTTTTTTCTAGTCAACTTTATTTAATTTCTAAATATGATGCCCTAAATTAACCTGGATTTATCATTTTCTAGCATTTTTCCCATCATCTTTTTCATCATCAATTAATTTATCGTCGATCTTTGTCTCCTCCATCGTCAATTCATCGCTTGAGGGGGTAGTCATTCAAAAACATCAAAAGCTGCCTTGCACATGATCAAACAATCAAAACATCCAATCACAAATACAGCAAATGCCAAAGAAAATTTTTGCTAACGATTATCTTAAATCCTTAATATAACAAAATTTATTTTCTCAATCAAAACTCCAATTCAAAACAAATCAATATTTGATAGACCTCAAAATACCTTTTACTATAGATAGCTCATGGATTATCTTCTTCAAAGTAGTAGTCGTAAGACCACTTGTGAATGAAGCACCTGACTAAGCCCTACCCTACGGCTTCAACGGTTTGTCAAATATTGTCAAAAGAACTCATCAATCAATCTGAAGCAAAAATTGGCAAAGGCATTTGTTCCTTCCACTATTAAAACATCTCACATTGATCACAAAATAAGGCAATCATATGCCTTCCCTCAAAATTAATCATTATGATGTTTCAAAATACCGTACTCAATCATACATCATATTTTTATCAATGCGTCTCTCTTGCAATCATCCACAAGTCATCAATCACAAATTCTTTGCCTTCCAATCATTCCATCAATTCATATCATTATTTTTTGTACTAAACTGTGTTTTCACATAATCCAGTACCAAAAGAGGTAAAATTTTGACACCCAAATTCGCACATTGTCCCTTTCCTCATCTTCATGGCCAATCAATTTGCAAAACCTTCAAAAATTGCATAAATTGACTTTAAAACACTATTCATTTATCAAAATCACTATTCATCACCCTTAGCCCCCTTGGGCTAGTTAAGCCCTTTCTATGCTTAACTATAGGTCCTCATGTGACCTCGTTCATAACTCAACCAAGGTTGAATTCTCCACCATGGTCAAAAAACACTTTATGCTCAAAAAGTCAAAATATTGGTCAAAACTTGCTTTATGGCTAATCCTATGGTTAATTAGGCTAATCATGCTTAATTATTACCCTCCACCTCACCTAGTCTACTTTGACTAAGATACTTTCCACCTCACCTAGTCTAGCCAAGCCTAGCCTTGCCACCTCTCGCCTAGATATTTCCTCCATTTCACTCTCCTCGGAAATAAATGAGAATTGGAGACTTTTTCACCAAAAAGGCAATTTCAATTTGGAAGATATTTTCAAGTTGGTTTCAATTAATGTCATTTGGAGACTTTCCTCCAAGTCATCATGACTTGTAGATGGGTGAGGGATTCTCTCACCCAATCTCATTTATGAAGCAGGAAACCTCAAGGAACACCTCTTAGGAGGACACCTCATCACACACACCTCATAGGGGACACCTCATGGGACACCTCAGCCCTCCCCTAACCTTGGCCAAGTCTATAAATAGAAGGCCATTTTAGGGATTCCTAATTTAGCTTATAGAAACTCTGCTGAAATCACTCTAGCCATCCAACATCAATCACACATCAAACACATCCATCATAGCAATAGGATTTTTGTTATATCCATGATACTCCTTGTGACTTAGACAGGTTATCGACAACGAAGGCAACTTCCAAAGGTGACCTGACGAAAGAGCAAAGGAGCAGCAACATCAGGACAACTCAGAAAGCATATTTCATGAATTCTACAGAAAACAATCAAGTTTGCACCACCCCGTGTAAACTTCCAGGTCCAGACAAGTTCGCACCCACCATGCGAAGGGTGCAAACTTCTGCTACAGAAAAATAAAGATCACTGGAAAAGTAAGTATGTCTTAGTTTATGGTATTGAATATTTTTATATAGTTTTGAGCATGTTTTGAGATTAATTTAAAGGTCTTTTGTCTTCATAAACACGGGGTTTGATTGAGGCAGGACCCCAAATGTTTTAACTAGATTTTGCAAGTCTAACAGGTACAAAGGACATATCAAACCAATGGTGGCCTACGAGCAAGAAGCCCACCTACACTGAGGAACATCCAAAAGACGGATCTTGTTGCCTTTGAACACATCGATAAGGGCTTCCTTAGGGAAGACCCACTTGTAGCCTTTAGGGTAAAGTTGTAAAAAGGATTCACCTTGTAACCCCCTTTTTATGTCAATACAAAAGCAGTGATTCTACAATTGTCTTAAATTGTAGTCTTTTGAATGGTTTCATTCTGGAACGCCCGGTGGGACTACAAAAGCAACCTGAAGCAAAAATTGGTAAAGGCATTAGCTTGATTGGACTAGATTGCACCTCGGACCCCCAAGATTTTGGGACCTGTCGTTTGGACTAGAGGGAAGTTATTTTAAAAGACTACAATTGGTGAGGTGGAAAGTAGGCTAGTCAAAGTAGACTAGGTGTGCGATGAAACCATTCAAAAGACTACAATTTATCACAGTTGTAGAATCATTGCTTTGTATTGACATAAAAAGGGGGTTACAAGGTGAATCCTTTTTACATATTTTCCCTAAAGGCTACAAGTGGATCTTCCCTAAGGAAGTCCTTATCGATGTGTTCAAAGGCAATAAGATCCATCTTTTGGATGTTCCTCAGTGCAGGTGGGCTTCTTGTTGGTGGGCCACCGCTGGTTTGATATGACCTTTGTACCTATTGGACCTACAAAATCTACTTAGAACGTCTGGGGGCCTGCCTCAATCAAACCCCATGTTTATGAAGACAAAAGACCTCTAAATCAAGCTCAAAATATGCTTAAAACTATATAAAAATATTCAAGACCATAAACTAAGCCATACTTACCTGTCTGATGATCTTTGTTTTATTGTTGCAGAAGTTCGCACGGGTGGGTGTGAACTTGTTTGGGCCTAGAAGTTTGCACGAGGTGGTGCAAACTTGACTGTATTCGATAAAATTCATAGAATATGCTTTCTGATTTGTCTTGATGTTGTTGCTCATTTTCTCTTTTTCCAGGTCACCTTTGGAAGTTGCATTCGTTGTCGATAACCTATCTAAGTCACAAGAAGTATCATGGATATAACAAAAACCCTATTGCTATGATGGATGTGTTTGAAGTGTGATTGATTTTGGATAGCTAGAGTGATTTCAGTAGTTTTTGTAAGCTAAATTGGAAATCCCTAAAATGGTGAAAATGGCCTTCTACTTATAGACTTGGCCAAGGTTAGGGGAGGGGTTGAGGTGTCTCATGAGGTGTCCCCTATGAGGTGTGTGTGGTGAGGTGTCCCTTGTGAGGTGTGTGTGGTGAGGTGTTCTCCTAAGAGGTGTCCCTTGAGATGTTTTGCCTCATAAATGAGATTGGATGAGAGAATCCTTCACCCATCTACAAGTCATGATGACCTAGAAAATGTCTACAAAAGACATTAATTGAAACCAACTTGGAAATATCTTCCAAATTGAAATTGCCTTTTTGGTGCAAAAGTCTCCAATTCTCATTTATTATTGAGGAGAGTGAAATGGAGGAAATATCTATCTAGGTGAGAGGTGGCAAGGCTAGGCTAGGCTAGGCTAGACTAGGTGACGTGGAAAGTATGCTATTCAAAGTAGACTAGGTGAGGTGGAGGGTTAGAATTAATCATGATTAGCCTAATTAACCATAGGATTAGCCATAAAGCAAGTTTTGACCAAAATTGTTTAGCATAAAGTACTTTTTGACCATGGTGGAGAATTCAACCTTGGTTGAGTTGTGAATGAGGTCACATTAGGACCTATATTTAAGCATAGGAAGGGGCTTAGCTAACCCAAGGGGGCTAAGGATGATGAATAGTGATTTAATAAATGAATAGTGTTTTAAAGCCAATTTATGCAATTTTTGAGGGTTTTACAAATTGATTAGCCATGAAATTGAGAAGGACAATGTGCAACTTTTGGGTGTATACAAAGAGTTCTTATATTAGCTTTAATATTTGAAATGTTTATTCTGCAGCTCTCAAAGTTTTGATTTTTTAATTGCATTTTGATGTTTAATACAGTTTAAAGAAATATTTTTAAAAAACAATTATGGTTAAATAAAATAAACATTTGTCCAAAACAGTAAGAATAAGTCTATTTTACTATATTATTAGGTAACATAAATGTTTATTAGTTTAAGAAAAATTGGTTTGAGTGAAGATATTTATTAGTTTAAGAAAAATTGGTTTGAGTGAAGATATTTATTAGTTTAAGAAAAATTGGTTTGAGTGAAGTCTCTATCTTGTTAAACTTACCTTTCAAATTCCTCCCCAAAGAAAAAGCACTTCTTAAAAAAAATCAAGCCAACCAAAACAGAGAAAAGTTGTACAGAGTAAGCAATTTCCAAATCAAAATTAGAAGAAAAAAATAAATTGATGAAATTTATGATGTTGTAATGATAGTCAAGGTCATATGTGTATCATCTAGTTTAGAATAGATGTGAATTTGGTTTCGTCATATATTTTATTATTAATATTGATTATAAGGTTGTGGGAGGATGGAGAGCGGGAAAGCAGGCAAGCGAGTGGCGGATGGAGAGCGACCGGGAGGATGCGGCAGAAAGGAGGCAGGATGGTCAGGCGAGGGTCCTGGAGGGACAAGCCATGGCAATGATGACGGGGCAGGGCCCGATGTAGCAAGGGCCCAAGCGGATGGGTCGAACAGGAGTGAAAAAGACCCTCCTAACAAGGAGGGACCAAGAGGTGGGGTAAACCTAAACCAAAAAGGATCCTACGCCCAGGTACTAAGTCCAGGATCCCCAACAAAGCAACCCACCCAGGAACTGCTTCCTTGTGGAGCAGATTTGGTCATCCCCGAAGACCTAATGGACAACTACCTGGAGCTTGAGCATTTCACTCTATTGGCAAGTTCGTAGGAGGGCGACCAGACATGGAGACCATTCAAAAATGGGCTTTTTCCAAGTGGAAGACCAGCGGCAACATGGAAATTGTTGCCCTCTCTCGAGGGTTTTTCGCCATCAGGCTCAACACTCAGGAGGACTGCTGCAACATCTTGGTTGGGGGACCATGGTTCCTAGGGCGCAGGAGCCTTTTTCTCCGAAAGTGGGGAGAGGATTTCAACCCTGAAACCCAAAACATAAATGTAGCTCCTCTGTGGGTTAGGTTGCCAAACCTCCCTTTCCAATGTTGGCACGAGAATGTCATCAGAGGGATAGCCCGGTCCATAGGTGAGCTCGTTGCCATTGATTCTTCCACCAAGGTCCGATCCAGGATGGTCCATGCCCGCTTTTGTGTCTTCGCTAACCTAGAAACAGAGTTACCCACTTTCATAAACTTGTATAGAGGATCACGCATCATCAAGAGGCAGCCCATAGAGTACGAAAACAAGCCAGCCTTTTGTACTCACTGTCGCACTCAAGGTCACCTCCTGAATCAGTGCCCTATCTTGAGGGCCCAGAATCAAAAGGCGATAGGTCCGAACAAGGGCATGCAGAGGAACCAGGGTATTCCTCCTCTCAACAAGGAGTCGGTGCTAGGCCCGAAACACATCATGCGTAATCCCGCCCACCAAGCACCTCAGGAGGAAGGTCAGAGTGATGTTCCAGATCAAGGCAAGCAAAACCGTGAGCGAGGAGAAGCCTCCCCGTCAGCCCAAAAGGAGCAAGAGGTGCTCTCAAAATCCTCGCTTCACACCAGTCCTAGCATAGAGGATCCAGTTACCCAGGTACAAACCCTTCCCAAAATTGTTGTTCCAAATTCTTTTATGGATGAGTACCTGGTGGGCAATAGGAAATCCCCAAACCGCTCGAATAGGGGTGAGGTACCCCTTTCTCCTTTCTCTGAAAAAGAAGGCCCATCCGTCTCTAGGAGAATCAGCCCCAAAAACACTAGGAGCAGGAAATAGGCCATTGACTATGGCAGCGAAAGGAAAAGAGGGAGACCCTCTGACAATGAGAAGAGAAACAAGGAAACGACGGAGGACATCGCAAATGGAACCCAGTTGACGCTTTTCTCTGATGATTCCGACAACCAGAATGACAAGCAAGGAACCAAACCCCCCTTCCAACTGGTGAAGGGAGGCAGGAAAAACCCTAAACCCTCAAAATGAAGGTCCTCTCATGGAATGTGAGGGGCCTCAATGGGGCAGCCAAGCAACGGCTGGTGGCTGACCTAAGGAAAAGGATCAATCCTTCCATCTTCATTATGCAAGAAACCAAAATCGATGAGCTCTCTTCTCGAAAGTCTGCCAAGGCCATTTGGGCCAAAGGAGAGTGCCTTATCAGTCCAACTCAAGGCACGTCAGGTGGGCTCATGTGCCTTTGGGACCCTACCCTGGTTGAAGGAAGGCTTTTGTCATCCTCGAGCAGGATCCTAAACATTTTGTTTCACTCCAAGACCAAGCAATCAGTCTTGGATCCTGTCCAACATTTACGCTCCAAATTCCCCCATCGAGCGGGCCGAAATGTGGGAAATCAGTAACTCAAATGAGGACCACCTTCAACACCTTTCCATGGATCATAGGAGGAGACTTCAATAGCCCGCTGCATCCGTCTGAGAAGAAAGGAGGTAACGACTCTTTCAATAGAAGCATGGAGGATTTCAGAGGTTTTGTCAATACCAATGAGCTCATGGATGTTAAGCTCAAGGGGTCCTCTTTCACTTGGAGCAACAGGAGGATTGATAGCGGGCTCATCCAGGTGAAGCTGGACAGGTTCCTCATCTCTCAAGAAGCTATCCCTCTGTTTGGCGATGCCACCCTGTTGGCCTTACCTCGGATCGGATCAGACCACAGTCCCATCCTCCTTGAAATTGGCAGGCCTCCCTCCTTCAAAACTCCTTTTCGTTTCGAAGCCATGTGGACTCTCCACAAGGATTTCAAAGATCAAGTGTCCTCATGGTGGCATCAAAATTTTGGAGGATCCGCCACTTCTCGGCTGGCTCAGAAACTAAATATGGTCAAAGAAAACTTGAAAATCTAGAACAGGGAGGTTTTTGGCAACCTTTTCGCCAGTAAAAAGGCCATTACTGAGAAACTTTAGGAGATGGAAAGGAGAATCGAAGTTGGGGACCATAGCAGCCCCACTAGGGAGGAGGAAAGGAACCTCCTAGCAGAGTTCCATAACATCCTGGCTAGAGAGGAAACCTTCTGGAGGCAGAAGTCAAGAGACCTGTGGGTCAAGGAAGGCGATGCTAACACCAGGTTCTTTCACGCCTCCACTATGCGGCACAAGGCATCCAACAAGATCAGGGAGATTGTGTGTAGCAATGGATCATCCACCAAGGACATAGTTGAGATCAGGGATGAAGCGGTGTCCTTTTTCCAAAACCTCTTGGGAAGTGCCCCGGAGGGTGACATCCAAGCTCATGATACTCTCCTATCAAATATTCCTTGCATCGTTCCTCAGGATGCGAACCTCATACTGGTGGAACCTTTCTCCCATGATGAGATTAAGGAGGCCTTGTTTTCAATGCAACCTGATAAAGCCCCTAGGCCGGATGGTTTCTCTTCGAGGTTTTTCCAAACCCTATGGGATGTGGTGGGGAACGATGTCTGTGAGGCCATTAGAGAGATCCAGTCAACCAAAGTTGTCCCTCGCAGTTTCAACTCCACCTTCTTGGCCCTCATCTCGAAAGCCTCTGACTGCAAATCCATCTCTGATTATAGGCCTATCAGCCTGTGCAACGTCATCTACAAAGTGTTGACCAAGGTTATGGCCAACAGGTCGAAGCCCATTCTCCCCCTTATCATTGATCAGTCTCAAGGCAGTTCGGTGAAAGGGAGGAACATCCTGGATGGGGTCATCTCGATCCATGAAACCCTGCATTCGGCCTCAATGACCAAGAAGGTTGCCCTTTTCCTCAAGCTTGATATGAACAAGGCCTTCGATAGGGTTGACAGAGGTTTCCTTCGGGAGATCCTCCTCAAGTTCGGCTTCCATCCCCTGTGGGTTGACCTCATCCAGGGCTGCATTTCCTCCCCCTGGTTCTCTATCTTAGTCAATGGCTCTCCTGTCGGTTTCTTTCAGAGCTCAAGAGGTCTATGTCAAGGGGATCCTCTGTCCCCCATCCTTTTCATCATCCTCGCAGAAGCTTTGGGAAGAGCCCTCAAGGATGCCCAACAGCGGAAGAAGGTGACCGGCATCCTCCCTGCCTCGGGGATTGAGGCGATCACCCATCAGCAGTTTGTGGATGACACGCTCCTGTCCACCATAGCGTCAGTAGCTCAAGCCAAATCCATCAAACGAATCCTAGGACTCTATGAGAGTGCTGCCGGTCAAAAAGTTAACTACATCAAAAGCAAGATCTTTTTTCTCAACACCCCTATCATGCGTCAAGTTCAGATTGCAAGGATCTCGGGGTGCTCTATTGACTCCCTCCCCACTACCTATCTTGGCCTCCCTCTCTTCTGTGGGCGTGCTAAGGAAGGGATGTGGAACATGGTGCTCGAGAGAATCCACAAAAAGTTGGCATCGTGGAAAGGCAAGTTCTTATCCCAAGCTGCCAAGGCAACCCTCACTATGGCGTGCCTCCAAGGGATTCCGACCTTTTTCATGTCTGTTTTCAGATTGCCTACCTCGATTCTTCACAAGATTGAGCAGACCCAACGGAACTTTCTTTGGTCAGGCAATGAAGACAAGTCCAGGTTTCCTTTGGTGGCCTGGGACAAAGTTTGCAGAAGCAAGAAGCAAGGAGGATTAGGGTTCAGGAGAATGGCCAAGATGAACCTAGCGCTCATTGCCAAACACACCTGGAGGATCCTGGCAGATGAACCGGCAGAATGGGTTAGAATTGTCAGGAGGAAATACCTCACTAACACTTCCTTTCTTGAGGATGGGATTCCCACTAGGGGGTCGGCTTTCTGGAAAGCCATTGTCCAATCCAGGCAGTTGATCCAAGACGACATCAGGTGGATCCTTGGGGATGGCCGGAGCATAGATTTTTGGAAGGATAGGTGGGCCCTAGAGGACCCTCTCTCTGAGCAGACCGGGTTGGTTCACCTTAAAACTTTTCTTGATAACAACTTTGGGCAGAGGGTGGCCAATTTCATTGAATGGAGAAATGGCTCCCTACAGTGGAAATTCATTGATGCAGAGGGGCTAGAGACTGAGGCCGACTTCCTGTCCTCCATCCTTAAGGACATCATCATACCCACCAACAGAGGTCCGGATCGAATGATTTGGAGGGGGACCGATGATGGTGGATTCTCTATCAAATCTGCCTATGAATTCCAATGCAAAGGGCTGAAATCGAACTTTCCTTGCAACGTGGTCTAGAGGAAATGTTTGATCCCAAAGGTAAATTTCTTCTCGTGGATTGCCTTTCAGAATAAAGCTCTCACAATTGACAATCTTCACAAGAGGGGGTTTGTTATTCCCAATAGGTGCTATCTGTGTGAGTCTGCCTGTGAGTCCTCTGACCACCTGTTCTTGCACTACGTTTTCACTGGGTCGGTCCTTGGCTCCATCCTCTCTACCTTTCAGATCCAATGGATTCCCCCAAGACCATTAAGGAGGCTTTCTTCCAATGGCCCAATCCTTTTAAAAATCCCAAGCTTCGTTTCCTATGGAATGCTTGCTTCCACCATTTTTTGTGGCAGATATGGTTGGAATGCAATGGTCGGGTCTTCGGTAATCCTCCCAGGGATCCTCCCTCAATCGCTCACAGGGCCATCACCTTTGCCATTGAGAACTCCAAGCTTATCCCCAACCCATGGCCCAAGCATGTGTTTGAAGAGGGTTTGTTCAAATCCTTGAAGTTATCAGGGGAGATCAAGGAGCGGGAGGATCCGCGGTTATCCAGGAAGGACGTCAGGTGGGTCAAGCCTCCTCAAGGATGGTTGAAGTTAAATTTTGACGGGGCCTCTTGGGGCAACCCAGGGGCGGCCACTGCGGGTGGATCAGTTAGAGACCATAATGGACAGCTCGTCCTGGCTTTCTGTGAAAACTTGGGGTTTCAAACCAATCATGTTGCGGAGGCCAGAGGACTTCTGAGAGGACTCGAGCTCATTTCGGAGGATCCCCGACCCTTGGTAGTTGAAGGGGACTCACTGAACATCATTAACTACATGATGAATTCCCAGGATCCGACGTGGAAGGTTTTCAATGTCATTTCTGAGGCCAGGAACCTCCTCCTCCGGAGGAACCTAGTCCAAGTCAAGCACACCTACAAGGAGGGCAATGGTTTAGCCGACCACTTGGCAAATAAGGGATTATTGTCCACATGTCTCGTGGTGTGGCGGCAGTTGTTTTCGACGGACGTGGAGAAGGTCGCCAGCCAGGATATCGCTAATGATTCCACATAAGCAAGAAGAGAGGATCGGGCTTGGGCGAACGGGCACGGAGAGCACCAAGACACCTGTCCTGTCGAGTACAGATGGCAATTCCACCAATCTTTTTGTTGTTTTTTCAGCATGTTTTACCTCCAGTTTGAGGTTTCTGATGTAGCCCTCCTGGGCATTACTATGTTTTTTTTGGTAAGGTTTACTATGGTTTCTACTGTACTAGCCCAAGGGGCTCCTTTTGTTACTAAGGGTTGCGGCCTCTCATGTTATAAGGTTTTGGGATCCTCTTAAAAAACCCATTTTGTATATAAAATATCTACTTACCAAAAAATATATATATATTATTATTAAAAAAATTGTTACAAGGTTCTTTTTTTAATTGGTTATATTAGATTGACAAGATCCATCTTTACAACTATCAATCATCTAATTATATAATTGTTGTATATCATCTAGTTCCAAATAGATGTGAATTTAGTTTCGTCATATATTTTATTATTAAAATAAATTGTTACAAGATTTTTTTTAATTGATTATATTAGATTGACAAGATCCATCCTTACAACTATCAATCATCTAATTATATAACCTATCATTGAATTGGCCCACAACTTTAATCCATTTAAACTCGTACTATTTAATCAAAATATAAAATATTTACCTCCAATACAAGTTTCAGTAAGGCATGAAATAAAGAGGACATTATCGCCTTCAACCATTGAACAATCCTGCACATTTATCATGTGTATCATCACCCATCATCCTGTACGGTAGAGTATTGAAAAATTATTACCACAAACTTAGATTCAGTAATAGAGTTTGTGAACCTTTTCCAACGTAAGTCTTCCTATGTCTTGTGAAAAGACTCGGAGGTGATGGCAAAAAGCTTTAATTTATTCATTGGAGCAAGAGCCTATTTAATACATGCTTTAAGGTTACAAACTGGAAGATCGATAAGGAGTATTGGTACATGAAAAAAATATTAAAATAATATTCCAGCTAATAATAACCTTTCAGCTAACAATGCATGATTTAATAATAATGTAATCAAATATCGTAACATCCCCCTTTATTACATTATTCGGGTTAAAAAATATTAGGACCCTCAATTAATTTAGGAGTCTAGGCTCTTGTTCTTGGCTCTTGCTGCTCTGGCTTTGGTTGCTCTGGCTCTTGAGTAACCACGTCTGCCATTGGATTAGCCACTGGGTCTGCCAATGTCTCCATCTCTGGGTCAATTGGGATGGCCACTGGGTCTGCCAATGTCTCCATCTCTGGGTCAATTGGGATGGCCACTGGGTCTGCCAATGTCTCCATCTCTAGGTCTGCACTTGGGATGGCCACTGGGTCTGCCAATGTCTCCATCTTTGGGTCTGCCATTGGCTCTGCCTCTGTGTTGCCCACTAGCTCATCCACTGGCTCTTTCTTTGAGTTTGCCTCTGGGTATGCCACTGCATCTGCCATTGTCTCCATATCTGGGTCTGCCATTGGGATGGCCACTGGGTCTGCCAATGTCTCCATCTCTGGGTCTGCCATTGTCTCCATATCTGAGTCTGCCATTGGGATGGCCACTGGGTCTGCCAATGTCTCCATCTCTGGGTCTGCCATTGGGTTTGCCACTGGGTCCACCTCTAGGTCTGGTCTGCCATTGGATCGGCCTTTTGGCCTGCCTCTGGGTCTGTTGCCTCTTGGCCTGCCTCTGGGACTATTTTTGGGAGATTGCAATTGCAATTGTCTTAATTGTTAATAGTGCTGCATTAGAAGCAGATTGGACATCTAAGGCAAACAAGCCACTTTTGTAAGAACCGATGGCTATATGCTTACCATTCTTAGTGATAAAACACCTCTTATGGTCATTCTCAACTCTGAAATCAACCTTCATATTTTTCTTAGTGATAAAACACCTCTTATGGCCATTCTCAACTCTGAAATCAACCTTCATATTTTTCTTAGGGATAAAACCTCTTATGGCCACATTCTCAACTCTGAAATCAACCTTCATATTTTTCTTCAGTAGCTGAGGCACAGACAACAAGTTGTTGGCTAATCTTGGGGTAGTTAAGAACTTGGAATTTGGATTTTTTATCAATAAATCAAGTGACAGTGCCTTGTGAACAAAGCATGATTCCATTTCTTACTGTAAACATCCCCGACGTCAAACGTAGCTCTTAGTTTCCATAAATGCATGTAATCTTAAGGATCGAGTCTGTAATACCAAATCGCTGATTGTGATTTGGAATGAATCAGTCCAAGCATCTAACAATATAACCCGCTACCAAATTAATAGGTGATTGTATAAAAAGATGGGAAAACATAAGCCAAATTTGCAAACAAGTGTCACTAATGACATGGTGGAATTAAATAATGATTGCAAGTGAATTTATCCAATATAGTAAGCGCAACAGTATTTGAACCCATAACAATACAGGGCGAATAGATTATCACAAACAAACATTCTTAAAAATATTCTTTGGGAAATCATACAAAAAATATGCCAAAAACCCTACTTGTATTATGGAGAAAATAAGGAGGGGGGCAAGGGAGGGATGGCTCCAGCTCCAGGTTCCCTTGGACTGACCAGTCCCACTTCTCCATTTCCCTGCCCCCCTCCCGGGTCTGCTCTCAGGCCTAGTTTCTAGGTTCCCCTATTTTCTCAGGTTTCCCTCTTGACGGGGTTGTTGGTCTGCAAGGAGGGTTTGGTGGTTTCTTGCCCTGAGTTTCTTGGTTCGACGGGTTTCCAGCATGCTTTCGAGGCTGTTGGAAGAGGGTTGGCTCTGGTTTTTTGGTTGCTGCTCGGGATCTTCATCTGCGTTCTTTTGGCTTCGGGGGGCGCATTTTCTCGTAGATGGTTTTCCCAGTCGCCCCATGAAACCCGTCTTCGAGATCTCCTTGTAGATCCGGGGTTTGTTTTTTCTTGTGGATGGATCTCAGGGATCTTTCTATAGTCTGTTGTTTGGGTTCTGGGGGGGTGCCCATGCATGCAGTTACATCTCTCCTTGGATCCATTCCCTGACAGACAATGGTGGGGCTAGAAGTTTTCTTGATGGTGGTTTTAATGGCTTGTTTCCTTGCAGGGTTTGATCTTGGGATGGGGGCTCAAGATCTTACAATGCAATGGCTTCCGCTATTTTTTCTACCCATCAAAATCCTTCTCAGTCATGGACGCTCACGGGACAGCTTCCCTGTCTCTCCTCTGCAGCTTGCATCCCAGATCGGGGTTCCTGTTAGGCAGGGGTTGTGTTCTTCTGGGCATGCTGCTGGTTTTCCCGTTGGGCGGGATCCACGAGTTCGCGGGTTTTTCTACAGGTTCAGGGCATGCTGGTTTTCCCCGATGGGGGGTCATGGGTTTGTCTGCAGGTCTTGGGCGTACTGCTGGTTTTTCCCGTTGGGCGGGTTCGCCTTCTCTTGCTGGTTTCTCTGAAGGCGGGATTCTGGGCATGCTGCTATTTTTTTCCTGCAAGGCGGGATTTCCTGTTGCTGTTGGGTTTCCCGCGGGGCGGGACCTTCCCTTGCTGCTAGTTTTTTTCCCCACTGGGCGGGACCCTTCACACCCGGTTTAGGGTTGGTTTGGTGGTTTTCCCGCAGGCGAGATCTTCCAATTTTGCTGGTTTTCCCGCTAGGCGAGATTTCTCAAACATGCTGGTTTAGGGTTTGTGTGCCTTTCCTACTTGGCGGGATTCCTAAACATGCTTGTTTTCCCCTCGTGGCAGGATTTCCAGATTGTGCGGTTTTTTCCCCATGAGGCGGGATTGTAATTTTTTCTGTTGTTTTCCCTGCTGGGAAGGTTTTTAAATTTGCTAGGGTCCCCGCTGGGCGGGATTTTCCCTTTTTGACTGCCGGTTTTTCCCGTTGGGCGGGATTTCCTTTGTGGTGGTCTTCGGATGTTTCCCGCTAGACGGGATTTTATCTTCATCCTTGTAATAAGTCTCCCACTGGGTGGGATGTGTCATTTGGGTTTTAACCCTCGGTTTGGTCTTTTGACCTGTTGTAAGAAGGTTTTTGGGATCCTTTCAAAACCCGCTTGTAATATAATTCCAACTTACCAAAAAAATATGCCAAAAACTACCCCTGCGAAAATCACTCATAATGTATTCCACAAATGTGCCATATCACAAACTTGTGCAGAAAAAAACAGCACACAACCAACTGTGCTATGAAAATAAATATGCACAAAATGATACAAGCAGACCATGTTTTGGCAAGAACATCAAACATATGCAGTACACATTCTACCATGTTGATAATCAGTACTCAAGTAATGCACTATACAAGGTACCTTTCCTTGTATATTGCTGCTACCTACATGTTTTGAAAATAGGAATCTGAAGATCTTAGCACTGAATATATCAAATATCTTAACAAATAAAATATCTGTATCTTTGTCTCGAGGTTAAGGGATAATCTAAAGTCTCCCGTATCATACCTAAGATCTAAAGTTTACTAAATGACTTACATTAACTGCCAGAAACACAAAACATGAAAATGATAGCAATGAAAAATCTAAAGGTTTGTCACATCCAAATAAATTTGAAATTTTCACATACTGATGCAATCCAAAGTTCCAAACAACCAGATTGTCTTCTATAAAGAGCCAAAATTGCAGCTGCATGAATTAAACCTCAGTTTTATTAAGGCAATTCAGCCTGATGCCAACAACCAGAATATCGCGCCTTTGCAAATAATATTATTGTGTCCTCAACCACAATTACAGCTAGATCTCCATAACACTCATCATCCCAAAGCAATTAACATTAGACTTCCAAACCTAATAAAAGGCAGCCTGGAAACAAATGTGGTAATGGGTAATAATCTGTATAAATGTTCACAGGAAAGCACATAACCTGTGTGATATTTTCTAAGCATCTAAAAATGTCAAATTAAGAATCCTACAAATAATTAGGCAGGTTGTCATCTGCCTTTCAATCAAATTACTAGAAACAAATTCAGACTGCCATAATAGATGCAGCCAAAGTAACAAATGGAATTTAAAATTGCCTGGAGATATCACAAAAATCATGATGCCGCATTGCTTTGGATGGGAACAACAGAATTGTAATGTTCCCCCAGTCCAAATGCATGTTTGTGATAAGATAGCATTATGCTTGGATTGGAAGATAAGTCGCCTTCATTTTCAGACTTGTACTCCTTTCCCATTTCGACATCTGGAAATTTTCCAGAAAATATAATCATGTGTTTTCTCAATGAATGAGCAAGTGCTCCTAATTCAAGCTGACCTCCCCATGCTGCAGTTGATTCAACCTCTCTACAATAATTTTCAAATCTTTCCTGCAAACTATCATCTGACTCTGTATCATTTTCTGAATCAGCTAAAAAAAATGGTACGAAATCTTCAGCATGACTTCGCATGTAACCAGCAGCCATTTCTCGAAGTTGTTGATATGAATACTGGCACTGAAGAGGATATAGTGATAACTGATTTTCTACAGCCCTGTAGAGGCAATGACCGTCGGGCTTGATTTCATATAATGATAACCCAAGTGGTTGAAGCTTCTCCTGCAACCGTTGATTTTCAAGGACTCTGTCACTGATTACGTTGCCTTGTTCCTCTTGTATTCTCTGTTCACGTTCTGCCTCCTGCTGTGCTCTCTTTTCACGTCGCTTTACACCTTTACTTGGCTTTCCAGAATGCCCTGTATTTGCATTTGCACTCGTAACAGACACACCTGCCATTGCCTTTACCAAGTTGTCAAGACCATTGGAGTCCTCACTCTTGTAGCCTAAAGATGAAAGCTCCTTTGCATGACGAGCTCTCATTTTTGAATCTAGTTTAGCAATTTCTTCCTCGACTTGCTTCTTCTTGGTTTTTTGCTCCGCCTTGCTACCTTTGGCAGCTGCTTTCTTCAAATTTATCTCCTTGTTCTGAAGCTCTTTAATTTCACGTCTGCATTCATAATAGGACAACATGAACTCCCATTCAAAGTAAAAAGGGTGATAAGTTTTACCAAGACAATAGAAGATAGAAAGGTAGACGAGAACCATATTCTAAACCTATGCTAGTAACCATGTCTGAAGCCTATGCTAAATAAGGGAGTTAAGTCAGTATATACAGCCACAGTACAAAGTCCCAATTGAGAGATGCAATTTCATGTTGAAAAAGAAAACTTTGAGAACTTGACAGAACAAACTCAGATTTTAAGATAATCAGATCTGTTTTCAGCTAAGGGCATCTTAGGCAGCTTGGGGATACTGAACTGATAGATGGGATCGATAAGAGAATGCTTCATCCCCTCTAAGGAGAGTAAAGAAAGAAAAGCATACAACACGCAAGATCAAACTGTAGAAGGATATAGGAAATTCTATCAGCCAAATAGATAGAAGCTTGAAGTCAGCGCTTGCACAAAGCACCTAAAGGTAGAAGGTAAATCTTGCACAGTGGATATCTTAGTCGGTGAAGAACTAGTGACAAATAATCTTGCATGTAAATATTACTCATTAAACTTCTGACTCTCCATCAATAGTAAAATTTAATTGACTAAAAACGCTATTGCAAAATAATTATTTTCAAAATATCTTCCCACAGAATGGCCTAACAATCAGCCAATTATGTAATTGGTTCAGTATAGTAAGTATAAGCATTCCCCTTTAGCTCCTGCTCTAGAATTCTTAACTGCAGCAACTAATAGATGACTGCTGGATCAAAATCTTCAAGCTGCCAAGATGACTCTGACCAATATGTAGAACTCGCAATCTCTAAGCAGATCCTGCAAGCTGATATGTGGAAATTTTGTCATCTGCTAAAACCAAGATATCCAGCAAGAAAGATTTTGCTTGGATGATTTTGGAAGAAATACACGTCTAGATTTAAGGTACCAAGATATTCCATAAACAAAAATGTACATCAGCTGTATGTCAGGATAACTCCATCACTCATAAGACTACCAAGGAAATCAATGAAATTAAGGTCCAAAGGAACAGACAAGCCCACAAAAGACTAAATTGACATCCCAAATATGTACCTTGTTAACATACAGGTCAGGATAGAGATGTGCTTCTTTATCTAAACAATGAGCAAGAAATTATCTCACCAGAAAATAATAACAATATTGAAAACCACAAACATAGAGATAATTCCAAGCAGGTTGAGGCTATAGTCTAACTGCATATCTACAATTTCCACATGCAAGAAAATGCACAGCTACTCAACAATGGCTATGATAAGATAGTCACTGCCCGGTTTAATAAATAAACTATTATTGAAGTAGTTAAGGTGAAATTTTCCTCCCTTATTCAAAATCATATGGAACTTCAACTAACAACTATGTAAAGGCTAGGGCGCTTCTTGCAGGGATTAAAATTGGAGTAGAAAAAAAATGGAAATATATTTCAAGTGAAAGGGCCTCACAAATTATCATCAATGCTATTAAAAAAATGGATGTGAAGACTGGATAAAAAATAATATTATTGCTGATGTTCATCATCTATTACTAGAGGCAATCTCTTTGAAGTGTGAGCATATTTATAGAGAAGCAAATTGGGTAGCAGATACAAGGGGTTGATCTTCATCCCGGTGAAATTCAAATTTTAGAAGGCAACTAGCCAAATCAAATTTTATCTCCTAATCAAAATGATGTCAAGGAGCTGACTGTGAAAACATAGCACTTTGAAAAAGTTGAAGAATATATTTAAGAAAAAAAAATGAAAAATTTGTGCTAAAAAGGTATGCTGCAGCAAATGTAATATTTTAATATTTTGATGGGAGTGGCCCCAATAGAAGCCACATATAACTTATTAAAAAAAATTAATAAATAAATTACTATTCTAATCCACTTGCAATCATGATTACAACTCACACAACTTAAAATTCAAGAAACACCTACAGACAAGACACACTTACCATATTTTGTGGTAATATGTTTTCAATTTGAAAATGACTATGATGAGATTGTCATTGCTTATTTTTAGTAATTAAAAATTTATTCTAATCAAAATGCAGTCATGATTACACCTCAGGCACACCTATGAATTCAAGAAATACATACACCTACCAGATTTAGCAGTAAATGCTTTTTGAATTTTGTCTTCGCATAAGGAAAATTATGTGCAAGAGGAAGTCACCAAAAGTTTAGGTAGCATAAGTAACAACAAAAAGAACGGGTGGGTACAGATTTTGCATATGTTCACGTACAGAACAAGAAATTCAATATTAACATTTTTGTCCAGGACTTAAAATGCATATAGATGAAAGAGAAGAGTCTACAAACAAGAGGATATCATGGACCTTTCAGGTGTGGCTTGTGTGAGAAGGATCTAGAAACATCAAATCATTTACTTCTTCATTATCCCTTTGCTTGTACCATTTGGGGCTGCTTTTTCAAAAATATGAGAATGTATTGGGCAGCTCAATTAACATTGAGAGAGCTGATGAAATGTTGGATTAATTATTTCAATGTTAAAGCATTATGTATCTGTGGAGGATGGTCATGTTCTTTTTGAGTGACGAAAGGAGCGATGGCGAGCATTTTCTCTCAGGTAAGTTCTGGCAGGAATGTATCGGGTGCAGCAGCGGCAGGGAACCTCGAACCAGGCGAGATCCCCAGCTTTGCTATAGGGGAGGGCACTGATGAGTCAGATGTTGATGCTGAAATGGACCTTTCCGCTGGGCAGGAGAAAGACCCGAGGAAGGAACCCCCGGACAAAAACGAGGGCTATCCCAAGGTAGGTGGGACCGGCGCTGGGCCCTCCGTTTCTGCATCTTATCTTCAAAAGGTCACGGGTACCAAATCGCAGAAATCTACCAAGGACCGAAGCCCTTTGATAGCAGTTGGAGAAGACTTAGTGATTCCAGAAACCCTAATGGCCGAATTTCTTTCCCTAGAAGAACATTCTCTGATTGGGAAGTTCGTGGGCGGTAGATCGGACATGGAATCCATTCGACGGTGGGCCACTACCAAGTGGAAAGTTTCAGGGAATCTTGAGATTGTAGCTCTCCCTAGAGGGTTCTTTCAAATCCGCCTTAACAATCCCGAAGATGCAACCCGCATTCTAACAGGGGGGTCGTGGTTCTAGGGGAAGAAGAGTTTGTTTATTCACAGATGAGGGAAAGATTTCAACGCCGAAACTCGAAGCATAAATTTCACTCCAATGTGGGTTCATCTTCCGGGACTCCCTAGCCAATTTTGGCATGAAGACATCCTGCAAGGAATAGGTAGATACATAGGGGAAATGGTGACCATGGATTCGACCACCAAATCTCGCACCAGGTTGACCCAAGCCAGAATACGCGTCAATGCAAATCTTGATTCCCAACTCCCAACTCGAATCAATCTAGTCTATGGTTCCTTCTGCCACTGCCAGGCCATAGAGTATGAAAACAAACCGGCTTTCTACATCGAATGCCGAACTCAAGGAACAAACCGGCTTTCTACATCGAATGCCGAACTCAAGGACACCTCAAGTCCCACTGCCCCTCGCTCAGACCACAGAAGGAGGTAGATTCTAGCAACCATCTCTACAGGAACCAAGGGAAGCCCCCAATGCAAAAGAACATGCAAACAAAGGGAAGCAAAAAGTGCAGCCAAAACAATCAGAGGACCAAGCTCAGGTAAGCTCCCTGTTCGCTCATCCTAATTGATTTGATATTCCGGGAAATATCACCCACTCTGATACAAAAATAAATGAAGGGTTATTCACTCAGCAAGAAAATGATATGTCAAATCCAAATGCCGACCTCCAAATCCCCACCATCGAAGAAATTATGCAATATCCCCTTCCCACTAGTAGCCCTGTCTTATCTCCAATCAAGCTAGCTTCCCCTGATCCCCCCCTAAAAATCTTCTTTCCCAAAAGGCTGCCGAGAAAACAAAAGCAAATTTCAGTCCCAAAAACACTCAAAGCTCCAAAAAAGCTTGTGTCGATATTGGCAATGACAAGAAAAGGGGAAGGCCCAATATCCAAGAGCAAATAAGAAGCCAAACTACTGAGGACATAGCTAATGGAGTCCAAACAACCCTTGTACCTGAAATTTTTACTCACCCGAAGGAAGATCCCAAATTACCCAAACCCCCTGTGCATCAGCCAAAAGGGGGCAAGAAATCATCTAAAGTTTCCAGATGAGAATACTCTCATGGAATGTGAGGGGCCTCAATAGTGCAGCCAAGCAGAGGTTGGTTAGCACTGTCAGAAAAGAAACCAAACCAACAATCCTTATTATTCAAGAGACCAAGTTAGATCAGTCAAAAGCATGCAAGGCAGGCAACACCATTTGGAAAAACAGTGGAAGCATTTTCAGTCCCAACCAAGGTCCATCTGGGGGTCTTTTGTGCCTTTGAGATCCATAGAAAGTGGATGGTAGAGTAATATCGTCCTCAGATAGAGTTATAAATATCATGTTTTTTCGCAAAGACGAGGATCAATGTTGGATCATGTCTAATATCTACACCCCAAACAATCCCCTCAACAGGAGTTTTTTTTGGGACCAACTAAGTCAAATGAGGCAGGCTTTCAAAAATTTCCCTTGGGTTTTGGCTGGGGATTTCAACTCCTCCCTTTACCCATCAGATAACGCAGGAGGCAATGACATCCCTACCAAAAGTATTCAGGACTTCCATGGGTTTGTCACTGAGAATAATCTAATGGATATCCAAATCCGAGGAGCTCAATTCACATGGAATAACAAAAGAATAGGGAACAATCTGATCCAAGTTAAGCTAGACAGATTCTTTCTATCTCAAGAAGCCATACCTCTGTTTGGCGATGCCTCCCTCACTTCCCTGCCCAGAATCGGATCGGATCACAGTCCTCTCCTGTTCGAAGCTAACAAGCCTCTAGTTTTCAGGACCCCTTTCAGATTCGAGGCAATGTGGGTTCTCCACCCAAATTTACGTAATCAAATTGCAGGGTGGTGGCAACAGCAGGTGGACGGATCTCTCATCGCTCAAGTTACCCAAAAACTCAACATAATCAAAGACCACATCAAAATTTGGAACGAGGAAGTGTTTGGTAACATTTTTGAAAATAAGGAGCAAATCACCAACAAGCTCAAAGTCATAGAAGAGAAAATTTAGAAAGGGCAGATGAGCATACAAATCAGGAATGAAGAGAAAAAGCTCATTGTCGATTACCACAACATTCTAGCCAAGGAAGAAATGTACTGGAGACAAAAGTCTAGAGCCTTGTGGCTCAAGGACGAGGACTCAAACACGAGATTTTTCCATGCCTCCACTCTTCGTCACAAAAGCTCCAATAAGATCAGGGAGTTAATAAACAGTGATGACACAAGTATGAGAGACATCCACCTCATCAAAAATGAAGCAATCACCTTCTTTGAAAAAATGCTGACAAATTCCATTGTTTTCAAACAGGCCTAGGATCAGCTTCTTCAGCATATTCCAAATCTGGTATCCCCTGAAATGAACGACATGCTCATCAAAGACCTTACCAATGAAGAAATAAAGCAGGCTCTTTTCTCCATGGCCCCTAATAAAGCTCCGGGGCCTGATGGCTTCTCCCCCAGGTTTTTTCAAACTTAGTGGGATATCATAAGGGTTGACACTTGCAAAGCCATTATTCACATGCAAAAATCCAAAGCCATCCCCAGAAGCACCAACTCCACCTTGATCGCCTTAATCCCTAAGGCCCTGAGTGCAAATCCATGAATGACTACAAACCCATCATTCTATGTAATGTCATATACAAGATTCTTGCCAAAGCCCTGACAACAAGACTCAAAGAAATACTCCCGCTCATTATAGATCCTTGCCAGGGCAGCTCGGTCAAAGGAAGGTCCATCCATGATGGCATAATCACCCTGCATGAAGTCCTCGACTCAACTTCCCAAAACAAGAAAGCAGCCCTTTTTCTCAAATTAGATATTAGTAAGGCTTTTGACCGAGTAAATAGGGATTTCCTCCTGACTGTTCTTTAGAAATTTGGTTTTCATAGGGAATGGATAAATGTAATCAAAGGCTGCATATCCAACCCTCATTTCTCAGTCTTGGTTAACGGATCACCCGCAGGTTATTTCCCTAGCGGCAGAGGCATCAGGCAGGGAGACCCCCTGTCACCCATCTTTTTTATAATACTTGTTGAATCTCTAGGAAGAGCACTTAAGAGTGTTGTCAGTGAGAAAACTATCACAGGGATTAAGGCTGCCTCGAGTCTAAACCCGTTGTCACACCAGCAATTTGTGAATGACACAATACTCGCTACCTATGCTTCAATAGTGTAGGCCAAGATGATCAAAAACATCCTTGATTTATATGAGAAAGCGGTTGGGCAAGAAATCAACTATAACAAAAGTAAAAGCTTCTTCATCAATACCCCCCCTTTCTAGGCAGATTAAAACCGGGCGTATTCTTCAATGTAGCATTGGTGAGTTCCCTACTCGCTATCTAGGGCTTCCTCTCTTTTACAGTCGTCCCAAATTGTCTATGTGGAGTCATGTGGTGGAAAGGATAAACAAAAACTTAGCTGGATGGAAATGGACTTTTCTAACGCAAGTAGGTAAAATCACTCTTATTGCAGCATGCCTCCAAAGCATCCCAACCTATTTCCTCTCAGTATTCAAAGCTCCTGCTTCAATTTACGCCCAAATCGAGCAAATACAAAAAAGATTCTTGTGGGGAGGCACAGAGGAGAAGCAAAAGATTCATTTGGTTGGATGGGAGAAGGTTTGTCGACCAAAAAACCGAGGTCTAAGACTTAGAAGAATCAAGCATATGAACACTGCTTTGCTGGCTAAGCAAGCCTGGAAAATCCACACAAGTTTCAATGCAGAATGGGTATTAATAATATTGAGGAAATACCTTCAGCACAAAGAATTCACTGATGAAGATATCCCCAAAGAGGGATATCAGCTTTTTGGAGGTCAATTATTCAGGTCAAAGAAGTTCTCCAAAAAAAGGTTCAAGGTGACATCTGGAAACATAACTAGCATAAACTTCTGGACAGACATGTGGGTCAATGATCAGCCCCTAGTTGAAGATGATGAGATATTTGTCCTAAAACCTATCCTTGATGGCACCATAGGCAGAAAAGTAGCAGACTTCATCCAAAACATCAATGGGTCTAAAATATGGAAAGACCTCAACATTAACTCAAATGATGGGCACATAACCAAGGCAACAAGGGCTTTGGCTCTTATGCTGAATACTATAGTGATTCCGACGGATGGAAGAGAAGACTTTCTAATTTGGAAAGAAACGGGCAGTGGATGTTTTTCTATCAAATCTGCCTACCAACTTACTTATCCTCAATCCACAGCAAGCTCCCTTCTCTCCTAGCGAAATCTAGATCAAGTACCTCATCCCAAAAGTGGCAATGTTTTCCTGGTTGGCAATTCAAAACAAGATTCTAACCACTAATAATCTCATCAAGAGGGGGATGATGGTACCCAATAGATGCCACATGTGCTATAAAGCTTGGGAATCCGTCAACCATCTTTTCACTAAATGTGATTTCTCTTATGTTGTTTTGAGTAACTTATTGTCCAATTTCCACATCACCTAGATCCAACCCAACTCCCTGGTAGAGCTTTTCACTCAGTGTCCCAATCCTTTCAAAAACCTTCGGTTGAAATCCTTGTGGAAAATGTGCACTCACCATGTCAGGTATGGCTAGAAAGAAACAACAAGGTGTTCTCTAACACTCCCAAGGACCCTACCTCCATTGCTAGTAAAATCATCAGCTTTGCCACAAAGAACTCCTAGCTCATCCCTTGCACAGAACCCCCTGATGTGGAATTGGAGCTTTTTCTGTTCAGCAGTCTTAATATCCCTAGGGAAGATAATCCTCGTGTCACTCATCCCCACCCAAGGCACACCTCTTCATGGAAACCCCTCCCCCCCCCCCCCGGCGGGATGGCTCAAGCTCAATTTCAATGGAGCTCCTAAAGGAAACCCGAGAATGCCAGGGGCAGGAGGACTGGTCAAAGATAGCAACGGCAAGATTGTGGTCGCCTTTGCGGAGAACCTAGGCATTCAAATTAATCACGTAGCAGAAGCGCATGCCCTGTGGAGAGGTCTCAGCATCATCCAAAAGCACAAAGGGAACTACGAAATAGAAGGGGATTCTCTATACATCATAAATTATATCAACAACATCTCCGATCCTTCGTGGAAGGTCATGAATGCCATCAGGGAAGCCAGAAACATGATTAGAAGACAGGGCAGCGTGATATGCAGACATGTGTACAGGGAGGCAAACAGATCGGCTGACCTCTTAGCAAACATGGGAATCAGTCAGAATTCCTTGTCTGTATGGGATAACAATCCGCCCTCAAACATTGTCAATGAAGCCAACCAAGAGTGGGCAAAACACGGGTTGAACTGACCAATGCAAGTTCGAAGATCAGTGGGGTCGGCTCAACATTGTTTTGTTTGGGATGTTGTCCATATATTATCTGCATCAATATTGTTTGGGGTGTTGTCCATATATTATCTGCATCAATACTATTTAGGGTGTTTGCTATTAGGCTTATCGGCTTTTAATCAAGATCAATGCAAATTATGTTTGAGGGTTGTCCATATATTATCTGCAATTGTTTGGGGTGTTTGCTATTTGGGTTATCAGCTTTTAATCAATGTATGGTGAACGGTGTTTATCCATGTATGGAAACACTTTTTTAAACTTTAGTCTTTTAAGCTGCTAGCCTTCCTTGAGGTTTTTGTAACTACTGGTTTTGGGATCCAAGAAAAAACCCTTTAATATAAGTTACACTATTTACCAAAAAATATTTATGGCTTGAAATTTATTTTTTGGAATTTCCTGCCATTATTTTTTGGAATTTATGGCTTGAAAGGAATAATACAATTTTTAAAGATAAATCTCAAAATCATGCCCAAGTTTGATAGCATATTACTGCCTCTCTTGCAAAATGTTTACAGACATGGTGCTCTTCAAGGGAAAGTCTCAAGTGAGGAAATAGAAGTGCTATCCTCAAGTGAGGAAATAGCATTGTCGTTGGTGGTGGTTGTTGGCTACTGGATTCCTTCAAACCGTAATTTGCTCGCTATTAGGATGTCCGAAACGTGTTTGGGTTGGGGTGGTAGGTAGGCAAACTCCTTTTTTTGTTTGCAAGAGGTTAAATGAAAGAAAAAAAACACTTTATAACTAAATCAGCCACAAGCTCTATACGTGTGGCTGCAAGCTAATTTTTTCAAAAAATCGTCAAATCAGCAATTCAAGGCGATTTAACTCGGCAAAGCAAAAACTGGGTTAAATATCAGGGAATCGGCGATTTTTGTTACTATGGTTACAGTATTATTGTCTCTCTTGCAAAATGTTTAAAAACATGGTGCTCATCATGGGAAGCCTCAAATGCAAAATAACAAGTGCTCGCATCTTAGTTACAGTATATGGATATACATGGAATGGTCATCTACAACAATGAAGTTAACACAGAATTTGCTGCGATTTATGGTAAAATGGTAATGTCCAAAAATTGGGTTTATCAAAATTAATATTGATGGTACTTTCAAAGGAAATCTAGGAAAATTTGGTGGAGGTTGTGTTTCTTGAAATAATGAAGGCAAAATTCATTCACTTACTCGTAATCATATGAACTTCAACTAACAACTATGCTGAGGTTAAGGCACTTCTTACAGAGATCAAAAGTGCAATCAAAAAATTATGGAAATATATTTCAATTGAGGGGGCTTTATAAATTATCATTAACGCTATTAATAAAAAGGACATGGAGATTGGATAAAAAATAACATTACTGTTGATGTTCATCAACTATTGTTCAAGGCAATCTCTTGAAAATGTGAATATATCTATACAGAAGTAGATCAGGTAGATGATAATTTGGCCAATTGCAGTGTTGATCTTCATCTTAGTGAAATCCAAATATTAAAAGGCAACTGGGCAAATGAGATTTTATCCTTTCATGACAATGATGTCATGACATCATTGCAAAAACATAGCAGTTTAAGGAAGATGAAGAATATTTTTGATAGAAAAAGAAATGAAGAATATTTTTGATAAACGGTAAGCCAGATTTGGTTTAATTGACCTGACATCAAATGTAATAGTTTGCTATTTTGATATTAATATGATGTAATATTTATGGAGCCAAGAGGAAGTGCAAGCTGGGATTCAATCATGGTAGAAGAGAGACGGGTTTATCCAGAATGCATCAATGCTTCAAACCCTTACCATGAATGCGTAGAAAATTGTTTCCAGATTATTGTTGAAACGAAGGAACGCTGAGAAAAAAAAGAGACTCGGGCAATTGCGAGCCAGGAGGGAGTGCAAGCTAGGAGTGAGTGCGAGGCAAGATCGAGTGCAAGTTGAGAGGGAGTGTCAACCAAGAGGAAGTGCAAGCCAAGAGCGAGCCGAATTAGCTAGTATGGAAGGAAAGTCATATTTGAAAGCCCTAATGAGAAGTCAGGATACCCTAGCTAGAAATCAAGATGCCCTTGTCAAAAGTATGGAAGCCCAAGTTGGAGATAAGTAGAAGAGAGAATACATGGAAAGTCCAATCCAGATAGCAAAGGTAGCAGGTTCATGATCATAAAAAGGGTTTTTAAAGATTCAAATTCGCATCAAGTGGAAGTGGAGATCGAATTCAAATTATTCTATAACTTTTCTTCCTAGAGTTTTCTCATCATCTTTTCCAATTCAGAAATTAGGGATAAAATAATGGTTGTGGCCCATGGTTTAGGGGAAGAGATGCACTTTATTTGAGACCATGGAATGAAAATTTTCCTATTAAGACAAAAACTATTAAGAAGCCTCCAATGTGGGTTTAGGTTTTTGGACTTCCATATCAGCTTATAAATAAGGATGTTTTGAAGAATATTGGAAATACCCTAGGGGAATTCATCAAGGAAGGACTAACTACTAAGGAGGGAAAGCATGCTATATATACTCGAATATGTGTTTCCAAGGGTATTTCAAAACCTTTGCCACAAACCATTAAGATTAAATCTGAATCAAGAAGATGGGATCAACAAGTAGATTATGAAAATATCACATTTCATTGCCACAATTGTTATGAGATTGGACACATAGCAAGAGTTTGCAAAGTGAAAACTATGAAGAACAAGATAAAAAATTCTAGCCATGAGATAAACTTCCAGACGAAGCAAGGAAATCATACGATAACAGAAGCTAGATCAGATCAAGGATATTCCACTCCAAAAGAAGAGGCAAATAAATCCCATCTACAATATCATTTGGCAAGTCCAGAAGGAATTAAAGTTGCAAAAGAAGATGTGGAGAAAAATCCTAAAACAAAGACAGCAAAAGAGGTCAAGTTTATTCCAGGTAAATCATCTTCAATTTCCTCAAGTAATATAGAATCCTCTCAAAGTAATAAAAGTGAAAGTGGTGAAGATGTTATCCCTTGCACTTTAAGGTTTCAAGAGCAGCATAATAAAGAAATAAGGATGGAGGAAACCCATAACAATTTAGGGTTTTTAGGACAGAATAAGAAGCTAAATGCTAAAGAATAGCATCCTTGCACATTAAGGTTTCCAAAGCAACATAAAGACGATTGTGATTTTGAGGTTATTTCTTTCGGATCCTTCGAAACAAGGCAAACCTAAAGATGATAAGTCTTACCATGAGCAGTGTGAGAAGATTGAAGAGATTGATGAAGAGAAAAAGTAACCCAGAGGGATATTGATATGGGAAAACAAAAGCAAATATCACAAGTGTTAACAAGAAGTGGGGCTAAACCCACAAATAAGAACCCTAAAAAAGGTATTAAGAAATTGTGAGGTTGTTATAGACAAGATGTTTATAGGTATAGAAGCTAGGCAGCAAATATTTTAGCCATTTGTGGTGTTGAGTTTTATCTTGACAGTATTTAAATTTCAAAAGACATCTGATATAAAAGGAGTTGATTGTGGAAACTTAGCAGTTTGAGAAAGATGGAGAATATCTTTGATAGAAAGGCAAAGTTGGATATGCTTTAATTAACTTGTTAGAAATGTAATGAGAGCAATGTAATGGTTTGTTTTTGTAATGGGTGTAGCCCCCAATAGAAGCCACATATAGCTTATTGAAAAAACTATTTTCCTATTTTGATGGGAGTGGCCTCCAATAGAAGCCACATATAATTTATTGAAAATAAATAAAAAATTAAATAAAAAGCATAGACAAAAAGAGAATGATATGTATTAAAAAAAATTCAAAGGAAGCCCATGTGAATGACCTCTTGTTTAATCATTTAAAATATTAATAATCATAATAATTTATTTATTAAAAATAAAAAAAATCCTATATGTACTGACATTCAATACCATATCCTATGTTTTCCAACCTTGAAACCTACTAATCTTAACATAATCCCATCCCCAAATAACCAAAGCATGAGGATTTGCAAAAATAGGGATTGCCTACTCAAACGTTGGTAGATAGTTAGATAGTAGATACAAAGGCATTAGAGCTTGCAATTTAACACCTTAAATATACGATGCAAAAGCATTACGCAATTGAATCCACCTGAAATCCCACGTCTTAAAGAAACAAGTCATGTGAGTACAACAATACAGGGATTAACACTTTGACACCTCTATTCTTTGTGAATTGTAGAACAGTGGATGCAAAAACATAAAAATATTCAATTACTCATATTTATAAAATCCACTATTCAAATCAAACACTACACGAGTATAACAGCATTTAGATTTACCTACTTATATAGTTAATCCGAGCGTTAGCAAGTTTCAGATATTGCGGCGAATCTATTGTGCATGTTTGCACATGTTATACCAGAAAAGTTACTGCCTTCCGACACAAACCAGGTTTACGGCTCCCCAAACAAAGAAAACAAAATGGACCACTCCATTAATACCATCAATTACTGTAAAATCCTATCCCTATAAGGGATTCATCTCAGCTTACACAAGAATTTGTAAATAACAAAATCAACGATCAACTTCAAAGACTTCAATACCCTTCAATGGGCATCTCACCTCAATCATTTTTTTTTTTAAGATCCAATATCAATAAAATACTCTCATTCCTAAAAGATGGATTAGTCACCCCACCCACCAAATTTTTTTTGAGAGCTAAAAGAATTTATCTCAATACCTACACAACCCTAAAATTTCCAAACCCTAGCAACTTTCTTTGAAAAACAAAAACATAAACACACACACTTACTGGTGTCTGGCAAGCATTTCTGCACGGCTTTCCTTGGGATCTTCCGGATCAACAGGGGCCTTGTCTTCATTCTTCTCGACTTGGTTGTCGCCATCATGGCCGGAAAATGGCTCCAGATTTTTATCGGAAGTGTAAATTCCATTAGCGACTTCCTCTTGGCGATTGTCGTTGGTCGAAGAGACCTCCATTTCTAGGACAAGAATATAGACACAAATCAACTCAAGTGCAAAGAATATAGACACAAATCAACTTAAATGCAGAGAAAGACGAGTGTGGAGGTGGAAGTGAAAGAAGAGAAACCTTCTTAAGGATTGAGGTCTTAATCCGTAATGTTGCCAGACAGTTGGATTTGGGGTGGGAATCCAAGGCGACTATAGAAACGAATAAAATAAATAAAGGAATATTTGAATATATGGGGTATAAGAATGAGATTTATCTCAAAGAGAAACAAGGGTTTCGGCTAACCGCCATGTCCAACTAGTTCTTGCTTGTCATATATACATCTCAGCTTTTAATTTTGGTTGTCTTTGTGTGATTCTCGTGCCGACACAAGATTTTTCTACCCCTCTTTTTTCCTTTCTTTTTTAAATTAAGGGAATTTGTTCCCATACAGCTTTCCGCCATAGATATGTTTCATAATGGAGGCGATGGATTCGAATGATATCCTATTTTCAAATATATAGTTTTGATAAGGAGTAACTTAGTTATAAATTTTTTATATATTAATTAAATATTATATTAAATAGATGTATTTAATTGGTTTTGTTGAATATGAAAAGCTTTGACATTAGTAGCCTTTGGAAAGAACAATATTGAGAGATGATCATAAGAAGATAATTGTTTAAAACTAAGGTAATGTTAGGGTAATTTTTTTTAAAAATACCTTATCTTTTAAGAATCACTTTTCTACAAGAGTTGTCTAATTTAGATGATTCTTAAACCAATTTGTATAGAATTTGAAGAGTTTCAAAATGGGTGGTCGTAAGAAAGAATTTCAACGTTATTGAGAGAGATACAACCTTGTGAAGTCAATTATCCGAAACAAAGACATTGTCGATTTTCCAAATCACGAAGAACAAAATTGTAAATATCTATCAGTTAAGGTTCAGATGATAGGAGGAGCAATCACGAAGAACAAAATTGTAAATATCTATCAGTTAATTGGTTTTGTTGAATATGAAAAGCTTTGACATTAGTAGTCTTTGGAAAGAACAATATTGAGAGATGATCATACGAATATAGTTGTTTAAAACTAGGGTAATATTAGGGTAATTTTTTTTTAAAATACCTTATCTTTTAAGAGTCACTTTTCTACGAAGAGTTGTCTAATTTAGATGATTCTTAGATCTATTTGTATAGAATTTGAAGAGCTTTAAAATGAGTGGTCGTAAGAAGGAATTTCAACGTTATTGAGAGAGATACAACCTTGTGAAGTCAATTATCCGAAACAAGGACATTGTAGATTTTTTAAATCACGAAGAACAAAATTGTAAATATCTATCAGTTAAGGTTTAGATGATAGGAGGAGCAACGGAAGGCTAGGGCATCAACGAGGCAAGACATTTTATCTAGGCATAGATTTTTTTAGCTAAGTTTCTTTTCCCCTTTATTATCTTACAAATTTTGCATGTAAATTCCTTTCAATGAGTTATACACAGGTTTTTACAAGGGGTCCTAGTTCCCTCATACTAAGTGGGGTTTGAACCTTGGACCTTTCAAAGAGAGGCTAAGGCCCTTACCGCTACAGTAAGCTTGTAGCTATGTTTTGCATGTAAATTATTATAGGTTTATTTTTAAATAATATAATCGCTTATGATATATTGGTAAATTTTAGTAGATTTTGAGTTATAGTTTATTTCCTATGGACCAATTTATAGCTAAATCCTTATAATCATCCCTAGTAGTAGAGGTTAGTAAAGACCTCATAAAGAAGCTATCCTTGTTGCTCAAAGATAAAGCAATTTTTGGTAAATTTATTGGATCTTGGCCAGTGGATCCAACCTTGAGAAAATGGAGTGATAAGAGTTGGAAGTCTCTAGAAGTGAGTTTATCCTTTCTTCCCAAAGGTTTCTTCCCTAGCCATTTTGTTTTAGGGAGGAAAGAGATAATATCCTAAAAGGGGGTCCTTGGTTTAAGGGAAGAGCAGGTCTCTTCCTTACCTGCTGGTATGAAGGCTTTGCACCTAAAAAGGTAAGTATCAGTATGGGTTAGAATGTATGGGTTACCCATAAATAGATACCTTCAAGACAATAGGCAACACTCTAGGAGAATTCTTTAGGATTTCAAAAACTACAAAAGATGGATTCTTGGATATTTATGTTTGGATATTAGTCATGATTGATATAAGTAAACATTTGCCATAATCAATCATTCTTAAGTATTAGGGTGAGTTGTGGACCCAAACCATAAATTATGAAAACATATATTTTAGATGTAGAAGATGTCATGAGGTGGGACATATTGAGATATCATGCCTTAAGAAAAGTCTGACATACCACAAGAGAAATTTACAAATGTATATGAATGAGGATGGTTTTCAACTTCAAAAAATAGGTCTTGACAAATAAAAGTAAATAAAAAATGGAGATCAATAAGGAAGGATATTGGAAGAAATGACGATTCTATTGAGATTTAGCCTATGAAGAAAAAATAAATCAAAGCTTAGAGGACACAATACAACAAGATCAAAATATTAACAAGGAATCATCTAATTAGTATGATCATAATTTAGAGATGAACATTCCCATTGAACCTAAGGAATGTGCCTCATCAAAATTTGAAGACTCTTTTGAAGTAACAAGCATCATTCGGGAGAAGAAAAGTGGTAGAGAAAATGCAGTGTTAGATGTTAATACCTCTACCATTAATAATAAAATACCAAAAAAAGAGCAAGTCAAGTCAAAAGCTTTCGTAGCGAAGCCAAGAGAGGATAATTCTAGTGAAAATGAAAGTTTTGAAAGAATAGAATAATAATACCTACTCCTTATACAAGCAATACAAAGGGACGAAAACCCTCAAATCATCAAGCGAGAGTCAGGGAAGTAAGAGTAAACATAAAGAAAGGAACATAATCTAAGTTGGTTGAACTTCTCTTTACCAAACAATAAAATTATATTGGTAATTTAGAGGCGGGGCCAGTAGCCCCTAACTAATCATGATTACCATCTCATGGAATATAAGGGGTGTTAATGCCCCCTCAAAGCAGAGGTGTATCAAGGACCTCTATTTAAGCAATAAGTTTGATATTATTTGTATCCAAGAAACTAAAATGACAAAGGAAGAAGTTTCCAAAACTATGAAAACAATATAGACAAGATGTACATGGGATGTTATGGATTGTGAAGGAGCAGTGGGAGGAATTCTAACTAGTTGAAATCCTGTTAGAACCTCCTCTACAACCATTCATAAAACTAAGCATTCAATAGCCTCATTAGTTACTTGCTACTTTGGAAATATTTGTTTCATTGTTATTAATGTCAATGGACCTACATGTAACATCCCAATTTTTATCCTACTTTGTGTTTGCATTATATAGCTTAAGGTTTGATTTCATAGAGGTAATTATGAAATAAAAATAGATAAAGTATGTTTGGCTAAACTAGGAGAATTTGTTGCTAAATATAAATTGTCAGTGGCATTGAAGACATTTACTTGGAATATTTATTTGTCTCTGTAGTTAGTTGAGAAATGTTGAGATTGGTTTACTTGGTTAATCAAGATCTTTAATTTATGTTAAGATTTATTAGTGGACAACATTAAAGAAACATTAAATATAGTGTTATTTTATCCCTAGATTAGTTACAAGTTAATTGTGATTAATTAAGTTAATTAATTAGTTGCTTAGCAATGAAGAAAAAATTAGTTGAAGAATTGGTATGTGTTGGGTTGTGATTGGACCACCTCGTTTCCAAAGTCAAACTAACTCCCATTTCAAGATAGCATTTATGATGGGCTCATCTTCAACAATTTTTAATAATAAAAAATGGTTATGGGGGGAGGGTGAGTTCCATTATAAATAGAGGCATTTGGGAAGGCATGAGAGAGCGATATTTGCGGAGTGATATCAGGAGTATGCTCTCCAATAGAATTGGATCAAAAACCAAAAGTCTCGCATTTTTTGCAAATTGGTTTTGGAAATCTAAAGGTTCCTAAGGAGTATGCTCTTCGGATTTTACTCGAATCAGAAACTAGAAGGGCCTCATGATTTACCTTAGTTTTCCTCGCCTCATTACTTTGTTTAAAGAAAAAAAAGCACATGTGGGATAAAGAACTGGAATATTTACCAAAGCTTGGGTCAAAGGAAGTCAGTAAAAGATCCAGGTCAGAATTATGAATTCCATATACCCTATAGATAATAAGTATGTTTGATTAAGGAATGAAGAGATAATATAGAAGTAACCTTATTGTTGTAAGGGATAAAGGGTTTAATGGAGTATAAAGAAAAGCTTTGAGTTTAAGAAGTTTGTTGTTTTGCAATTTATGAGGGTTCTTGTCTGAAACCATGGTTTGCATTAGCTTTATAAAAAAATGTTCTTCTAAATAATTTAGAGGATTCAAGTTTAATGAACCATTTTATAAAGAAACTCATGAAAATGAATATGACTTGATGTGAGCATGCATGGGTAAGGTAGAAGCTTACGTATAGTAGGCACAAGGGCTAAGTCTAGGCTTTATGGTAAAAAAAAGAAGAGCGCCTCTTGAATGTGTTAAAGACAGAGTGATCTCAAGTTTTATATTGAAGAAGCCTTGTTCTACGATCTTGAGCACAGGTTTACCTTCGGTAAGAGTGCTCAAGCTCCATTATAGGACTCTCATGCCCTGTGTAGTATGTTTTGGGTAGCCATGTCATAAACCGAGCGATCTGGTTGTGGTATGAGGGACAAGAATCACTCTACTTGTAGATATGAAGGTCATTGGTGATGTTTAGATTTATTTTTCATCTAGAGGGGGTATGTCATAAA
Organism: Wollemia nobilis; assembly: GCA_028583015.1. Lineage (NCBI taxonomy): Eukaryota > Viridiplantae > Streptophyta > Pinopsida > Araucariales > Araucariaceae > Wollemia > Wollemia nobilis. Next base: position 4,288,254 of record JAQPPZ010001424.1, on the reverse strand, counting down.
AATGTAGACGCTATGGTCGGCACCTTCGTTAGAAATTTCTCGAACGACGTCTTCCGGATGGGACGCAATGCATCCTCTAGACAAACGTTGAAACCCTGGTCCTATTTAGCGAGTGCAAGGGACTTCCAATTTGACTTGGGTTGGGTTTTAGAGAGAGTTTACGCGATGTAGATCGTGTTCGAAAGAAACACAGTCGTTGTCCTATGAAAGCCTGAAATGACATTGATTTTTGGTAAATTAAAGCTTAGGGTTATTTCCCTAAAGGTCTTATGAAAATAATAATAATAATTATAATAATTCTAACAATGACAAACCTTAACCGTCGATGATGAAACCCATCTATGACTCAGTTTGCACCACTTGTCACTACCCGGTTGGTTGCTTAGGGTTTGAGCTCCCCATGCATGAATGAAACACGTGTAGGCGTGAGGCTTCAGGCAAGAGTCGGGGGCCATATCGTCGAAAGGCTTCAGGGAGGCTATCGCCTCAAGTTGCATGCTAAGCGCTTAACCGTTAGGCTAAAGCGCTATCACCTAACATAGGCCTTCCCTTGTAAAAATTAAAATTGATGGGAAGAATTTTCCTATCAATAGTAATGCTTTAAGGAAGTATGATAAGAGTTCAGTTAGAGTATGGGTGGTGAAATGAAACAAGGAGGTGTAACAAGGTTTGTGGATAGGAATCATAGACCTAAGTTTTGTGATTATCACTTTGGGTCTTGGATTTGTTATTAAATAAAAAAAAAAAAAAAGTGAAAGAATCTAATTGGAAGCATTAGACAACTATCCTAAAATGACTCAAATTAAGACAAAAAAAGAAGTTTAAGTTCACCCAAGGAAAATTTATATGGGTACCTTGTCCATTTATGGTATAAAATTTTGAAATGTTCGTGATTCTATGAGTATCCCTTGTCATGAACAATATTAATATGACACAAAATTATTGATGAAATCCAATGCTACATATATATGTATATGTCACAATACAAGAAGTTAATTCTAGGTTGAAACTTAGAGTGACTTATATTAAAGGGAATAATCCTTTTTGAAAATATGTGGTAAACATAGTTTAGCCTACTCTTAGAGAGTTTGATTGATTATGATGGATGTTTTTGGCCAAATCTAACAAAGATGCTAGTAGTGGATTCTTTTGACATTGTGATTTTATGTTATGAAAAAGATTGTTTAAATGTTATTTTTGGGTGCTTATGTCTCTTGAGTCTTGGTAACAAAAATGTATAATGACACATTTTACCATATTGTGATTCCAATGCATTGTACAAATAGAATCATGTATATGCAATCATGCATGCTAAATTAAGAAATGAAATATTGTGATGGCATAGTCTAATATGGGAGAAAGGTTAACTGGGTTGCATTTATCGAGAACATATGGGGGTTCTCCGTAGCCATGTCAATGGATGAAGTTAGTATAGATTTAAGAGCATGTTTCCTGTGTGATGAAATATGGGATGAAAGGAATGGGAAAAGTTTCATTCTTAGGACAGTATGGGATTTCCTACTCTTGAATTGTGTTGAATGCTTGGTTGCTGAAATTTTTTTGCATTCTATGGATTACTATTTGTATCGCTCCAAATTTTTCACATCCTTACCTTCAGGCTATAGGATCCGTGCCCGGAAGGGGGATGGGAAAAGGATGTCGTGGTACCTCGGACTGAGAGGACTTTGCGAAGGTCCCGCCTCTCAAGGGAGGTGTATTTTGATGATTTTTCGACGGATGGTGGGTTCACCAGGAAACATTTAATGGCAGTTTCCACGCCTAGGTTTGGAATGTGTTTTTATGTGTTTTTTTTAACCTTAAGCATTCATATCCTAGGTTTGGCCAAATGAGTCTAAATTAATCTATATGAAAATGCAGATTTAATGAATACAGAGAACAAATTTAAGACAGAAAAATAGAAAAATTAAGGAAGAATAAGAAGAATACCTAATTTGGATGTCTGATGGAGATTTTGATGTTTGAAGCAGTCAAGATCGTCTGGAATTCGATAGAATCGTCTGAAATCAGACAAGATCGTCTAAGATCTGACGAATTCGTCACGAATTCGTCAGAGACCTGCAAACAAAAGAACAGATGCAAAATACAGAGAATACTACTATTATAGTAGAGGGAAACTATGCAAAATAACAATGACAATACTGAACTGAAACTTAAAGACCGAAACATGTATGAATGATGCTAATTAAATCATAATTATAGATTAATTATGCCTTTGATCTAGATGGGTGAACTCCAAAATGCAATATAACATAAAATATCAAATAAACTAGCTAATTTGCAAAATAAAACAATAGAGAAAAGGTGAAGAAATGCAAACTTATGGCACTAATTGCCTCAATGTGGACTGCAGTCGAGATCATCTCGCATCAGTACAAAATCATCTCTGATTCGACAGGATCGCCTCCGATCTGAACAGGTTCGTCGACGACGATGTATGCTTGCTCCGGCTAAAAAACAAGATGATACCTGCAACAAAATTGATATAGGACCACTGCAAATGAAAACTTAGGATGATTTAACGTGCATGAAGCTAGGTTACAGAGAATTTCAGCCAGGGGTTGGGAAGGGAAGGTCCTAGGGTCTAAATAGGCTTAGGGGAGTAGTTAGGAGGTTGGAGATCATCCCTATTTGGGAGATCTCCAACGGGGGAGGGTCTCTAATGGCGCAAACACGCTTCTGCCCGAATTAGAGGCCCGTTGGAACAGAAGCTAATTGTGCAAAATCAGTTTTATGACAAGATCGTCTGGACGTCCTAGCCCAAACGAAATCGTCAGATCTGGGGCGATATCATCTGATCGGTGACGATATCGTCAAACGGTCAAAACAACCTCTAAAAATGGCACAAAAAAGGGGGAAACGGATTACCCGATGGTTAACGGGTGATTTGGGAGGTTAAATTTGAATTTTAAATTATTTACTAAGGTGAATGTAATTATGAAAATTTTACTATGCCAATTTTAGGGTGCTACATTTTGCCCCCTCTTTAGCAAATTTTTTGAAGAAAATGCATTAAAGATGAGTTCTTATCGATCTACGAGAAAACAAAAATTATTCCCATTTTTTAGGTGACGATTCTTGGTTGAATCGTACAATAGCTTACTATGGTGCCCCCTCCGTGTTTTTACCCAAATCGAACGTTTGAGGTAAAAACGCGAAAAAGAAAAAAATTATTTTTGAATAAAATTAAGAAAAATAGGGTAAAACCCTAATTCATTTTTACTGTTCATTTTTTGGTTTTTTAGAGCTCTGAAGCAAAAATGGTGGAGACGACGCACAGATCGACAGAGGTCCGATGCGGTCTACGGGTAAGAGTCTAGACTTAACTAGAATGCTTTAATTTAATTTTACATGCTTTGTAGGTAATTTTTAGATGAATTTTGAGCATCACGGCCATTTTTGAGCATCACGGCCGTTTTTGGGACTAAATCGTCCCGATTTCGACGAAATCGTCTCAATTTCGACGAAAGGGGGATGATTTCGTCAAATTAGAGACGATTTCGGCTTGCGAAATCGGAGACGATTCTGCTCAAATTTGGGACGGTATCGTCCAATAGTGGGCGATATCATCAATTGCATAAAATTGAATTTTAACTTGCATTATTAATTACTTGAATTGTTTATTAATGATTGTTTGTTGTTTTGTTGTTTATGTTTGCAGAGAGGTTTGCTAAAGAGCAGGGAATGGAAGTATGGAGGTTTGAGGGATGACTTGGCCACTCTCACACAGAGCAGAGTGAGATCACCGGCACAGGTCGAGCTTGCGAGATATGGCGAGAGATGCCACAGGTGTCCACAGATATGGGGCTACTAACGGACCCTAGCAGAGAGATGGTATCCGGGTTCCTCATGTTTTTGGCTACCGACAGGGGAGATGACTCCCACTCTAGAGGATGTATGGAGGATTCTAAGAATCCCCATACAAGGACGCTTGATCACTCCTACGGCCAATCAGGGCCACACTATGGGACGACTGTGTGGTGACCCGAGCTTCACCCTAGAGAAGGGCGAAGTTAATATCGAGGCACTACGCCAGATGCCTGGGGCATCTAGACTCACATGAGTGCTAGCTGGAGTGGTTGGTGGACTTTTGTTGTGCCACCAGAGCGGGTGCAAGGTGTCATGGATGCTGGTAGATGTGATCTGCGACATGCGAGACCACAACTATAGGTTTTCTTGGGGCAGTTATGTATTATGTCGATTGTACAGGATCCTATATGGGGTCGTGTACAAGGGCAACCGATGTCTGGTGATGACATCGCTCCTATAGGTTTGGTGCTGGGAGCACATTATAGTGCGGAGGCCGATAGGGCTTCCTCTAACAAGGGTAGACGGGGAGAGGCCCCGAGTCTTCTACTGGTGGCTCCGGAGAGGGTCATAGCGGTGGATCGACATCCCTATGTCCCAGAGACTACTGGATGACCTAGTCTCAGACCAGATTACCTGGAGGCCGTGGCGAGGGCACCCAGGGTGGGTCGAGGATGAACATGAGTTGGCTCGCATCAAGCGAGTTTGTTGGCTACGGATGGAGAGGGGAGAGGTGGAGCTCCATCGCTATGACCGAGTTTTGCGTCAGTTCGGTCTGCAGCAGGGGATCCCATCTCTGAGGGATTATGAGTTTTCCCAGACTGTTCGAGATAACACCATAGTTAGCGGGGCTCCAGACATGCAGCGGTTTTGGAGCCAGGACATGGACGATGCCCCCATCCAGCCAGTGGATGGGGACGACGCAGGTGTAGCCAATGGCTACGATGCCTGGTACGTAGGCATCCGCCCTCCTCGGATGACGAGGGCACAGGGTCCGATACATGCGATTGTGCGTCGAATAGGGAGGCGATGCCAGGCAGCGATGGAGGCGGCCTAGGGTCACGGTGGGAGAGAGCCGAGGAGGCCACAGGCATAGGAGAGGCCACGACGGAGGGAGAGGAGGGAGGCGAGACCCCCATCTCCATAGAGGGAGAGGCCACCATCGCCCGATAAGGGCAAGGGCGTTGACACAGGAGAGAGTAGCGAGATGGCTACTCTTCAGGCGGAGAGAGATCATCTCCAGGCATAGGTGCAGACTCTATAGGATGAGGCTGCATGCCACCGAGCTAAGGTGGCACAGTTGTGAGACGAGATTGCATGCCTCAAGGCATGACGCGGAGGGGCGAGCTTTGGAGAGCTGACACGGGCTATCGCCCAGCTCACTTTCTATCAGACATTGTATTATCAGCTGGTGCAAGAGGCAGATAGACTACCCTTGCCAGCCAACATTGCAGATCCGATCAGGATCGGGTCGTCGAGGACCACGTCTCGATCGAGGACTAGGACTACTCAAACTGCGATGGGGCCACCTCGTCCACCTCAGGGCGAGGGAGGAGATGAGGCAGAGAGCTCGAGGGGCTCTCGAGGCTAGAGGGCTACACAGCTTTGTATAGACTGATATTGTATTATTATTTTTTTGTTGATAGAGGATTGAGTATGTCGAGGTACAGATTATGACATACCAATCCAGTTTTGATGATGTATATATACTGTTGACATATATATGATATGTTATTAATCATATGACTTGTATTATGTGTATGCTTATGATGCTTTTATGTTTGATTGATTAATTTGATAATTGGATTGAGGATTCATGAAATTATGTCATTTTGAAAATTTATAACTTTGATGTCATGTTATAATATTTTAAATAAAATAATCTGATGTAACAAATTGATTATTTGTGATGAAATGTGATAAAAACTAAAAAGAGACTTCTAACAATAATTTCAAAGGACATTGTCGCTAGTATAGACCATTTCGTGGAGTCGTTGCTCACTCGGTCGTCAAGCTAGTCCCATTTATAGAAATATTGTTAAAAGTAAAAGAGTGCTTAAGAGACTGTCTTAAGACTTTGGTGCAATAGTGCAAATGATGATGATGAGGATTTGTTTTCAGAGTTTCATGAAAATAGTATGCATGAAATAATGTTAAAATGATTTTTTCTAGGCATAAATTCCTAAGTGTGATAAAATTTTGGATAATTCTTTAGGAATTATACCATCTTTGCAAAATTGAAGGTTGACATAATGACATGAAATAATGAAAATGGGTTTGCTTTTTAAAAGCATAATTTGTGTAAAATAATGATTTAAGTCATATGGTTTTTATGATTTTTAAATAAATGGGGAATAAAAATTGTTACGATGATTTGTGCTAGGCATAGAATATGTAGGTATAGACTTATACCATCATCGCGAAAATCCAAAAAAGATAGTTTTATTGCATGGTTGATTTTTGATAAACAGAAAATATGAAAATGAGGACTTGCGCTAGGCATAAAATTTCAATTTTGGTTTTGGAACTATACCATCATCGCGAAAGTCAACCAGATATATATGTTTTGAGTGTATATTTTGAAAGAAATTTTTGATTTTTCTATTATATAGTTGTCTTTTTGGTAAACAACTATACTTGATTTATTCCAAACAAGTTGCAAAAATAATATTTCAAAGTATTTTGAAGACAAAAGTTAGATTTATAAGGAATCCCATGTGCATATGTGAATTCATTTCTGATCTTGATTTATCATAATGATACACAAAATCTCTCAAATACAAATGTGTGTGCAATTGCTTTGTGCATTTACCAGTTTTGAGCAAGATACTATGATACAAGTGATTTGAAGAAACCAAATAAGTGTTCACTAACCATGATGTAGATGCATATAACCATATTAGACTACTATGTAGGTCGGATTATCAAGAGCTAGCTAATCCATAGCGGACATAGGTCTATACAAAAGAAGGTCGCTAATGTGATGGACATATCACCACGCTAGGAGTTACCCAAGGCCAAGCGAGTTGGGCACAAACCACCTGTTATGGGGCTTACCTCACAATTTTTGAATAATTGAGAATTCCAAGGATTCAAGCTCAACCCTTATTTTCTTTTCAAAGGGTAGGGAAAGGGATTTTATTGCTTTTGCTTTTGCTTTATTTTTCTTTTTGTATTTTTTTTTGCTTGATTTTTGAGATAGTGCTTGAAATATTGTTGTAATGATATAAAAGAACATTTTTCTTTTCTCTTTTTCTTGAACTTTTCTTTTCTTTTCTTTTTTTTTGCTAGGGATACTTGCTCGGATTAGCTGTAGAGCAAGGGATTTTTATTCTGGGTAGGGGTGAGCTTGTCCTTTTGCCAATTCTCAAAGATTCTAGACCATGTGCATGATAAGATAGCACGGGAAACTTTTCGCTCAAGAAACCATGTCTACTAGGTAGCAAAACATGGAAATTACAAATATAATCATTTTATTGTGAAAAGATGTGCTTGGTTTAAGTAAATAACAAGATCAATTCTCTATGCTCAAACTTTATTTAATTAAATTTTGTGGACTTTGATATAAGAGAGATTAGTAATCATGCCAGATAAAATCAAGATATTTATTTTTGTGAGTGTGCAAGTGAGGGATTCCAAATAAATGCTAATTTATCAAAAATAATTTGAAACATACAACTGCAACATTTGGTTTTGAATATTTTTGATGATTATGAATGTTTTTGATGTTTTTGGATTTATAAATTTGAAAGAAATACAAGATAGTAATTTTGAAATATTTTAAACAAATATATACAAGGATGAAATGACCAAATTTATGCATAGTAACATTTAAGATGCAAAATATTCATGGGTTCTTTAAGTTCTTTACCATCTAAGGTAGATAATTTATATGCTCCTGATTCAAATTTAGCAGTAATAATGTATGGTCCAAGCCATTTGGGCTCAAATTTACCTTTAAGGTCCTTAGTTGCATTTGTATTTTTCTGATTTTCTTTTAAAACAAGGTCGCCGATCTCAAAGGATCGATGACGAACTTTCTTAGCATATGATCTTTTAAGCTTATTTTGGTAAGCACGGAGATGCTCCAAAGCATTGATGCATTTTTCATCTAGGAGTTCCAACTGATTGAGTCTCGCAACTCGATATTCATCTCCTACTTCGGTATCTTGAAGTAGCAGAGCCAAAGAAGGAACTTCCAATTCAAATGGAAAAACTGCTTCAGCACCATAAACCAAAACAAATGGTGAAGTTCCCGTGGGGGTTCGAACACTAGTTCGATAGGCCCATAAGGCTGGGTATAATTGAATGTGCCAATCACAACCAGTTTTATTGACCAATCTTTTGAGAATTTTGATTAAGGTTTTGTTAGATGCTTCGCTTGACCATTACCCTGAGGATAATAGGGAGTGGACCAGCGATGTTGAATCTTATATTTTTGGCATAATTTTTTAACATCTTTATTTTTGAAACAAGTTCCATTGTCAGAGATGAGATTTGCAGGAATTCCAAACCTACAAATGATTTGATTAAAAATAAATTTAGAGACTTGTGTGCCATTGCAGGAAGCTAAAGGCATAGCTTCGACCCACTTCGTGAAATACTCCATGGCGATTATGATGAACTTGTGTCCATCAGATGACACCGGATTGATTTTGCCAATAATGTCTAAACCCCATTTAGAAAAGGGCCAAGGAGATGAAATATCCTGCAGCTCTTGTGTAGGCGCATGGACAAGGTCAGCATGTTTCTGGCACTTTTTGCAATGGCGCACATACTCATGTGCATCCGTTTCCATGGTAGGCCAAAAGTATCCTATCCGAAGGAGATTTTTAGCAATGACACTACCACTAAAGTTTCCTCCACAAGATCCATCGTGGGCTTCACTCAAGGCTGATTTAGACTCTTCTAAGTTTAAACATCTTAATAGGATACCTTCAAAAGATCTCCTATATAAAGTATTGCCAATTATTACAAATTGACTTGCTCGTCGATGTAATAATCGATGCTGGTTTCTATTAGAATTGGCAGGGAAAGTCCCCTTTTGGAGAAAATCAAATATGTCCGTATACCAAGGTTCAGGAGTAGTTTCATTGATTAGAAACACATCCAAAGGCTCTAAGCATGAATTATTTGAAGCGGGTTCCTGGAGTCGACGAATAATGATAGTGGCATATTCATCATTTAACTCCAAGGGTAGGAGAGATGCAGCTGCGGCCATAGCATCAGCTGCACGGTTGCTAGTTCGAGGAATAGCTTCCAAGGTAACTTGATCAAACAGAGACATTAATTGTAAAACATAGGCCTTATATGGGCGCAGTTTATCATCTCTAGTTTGATAAACTTGATTAATTTGGTTTATAACCAGTTGGGAATCACCAAAAACTAAAAGATGTTTAATTTTTAGTGCTAGGGCAGCTCGTAATCCAAGGATTAGAGCTTCATACTCAATAGTATTGTTGGTGCAAGCAAATGTCAATTTGAAGGACAGAGGAATAATATGTTTTTGTGGGGATATTAAAATAATACCCGCACCAGCCCCACTCATGCATCGGGCTCCATCAAAGTATAAGGACCATTGTTCAGTATGGTCGGCCTCTAATTGAAGGCATTCATCAAGAAATTCGATGATGAGGGGATGGGTAGACTCTAAGGGTGCAGCAGCTAATTGATCTGCTATGATTTGACCCTTAATAGACTTTTGTCCTATGAATGTGAGATCAAACTCGCTTAGAGCAAGAACCCACTTGGTTGTGCGACCCGATAAATAAGGTCGACTCATGAGATACCTCAAGGGATCGTATTTAGCAATGACATAAGTTTTTTGACTAAGCATATAGTGTCGTAATTTTTGCGTAGCAAACACGATGGCTAGACATAGTTTTTCTAATGTTGTGTAGTGGGTTTCATAATTGATGAAGGTTCGGCTAATGTAATAATTAGCACGTTCTCGCTTTTCATCATCAAGTTGAGCTAACATAGCTCCTAAGGCATAATCTGAAGCTAAAATATATAGGAGAAATGGGCGATCAGGTTTAGGTGGTGAAAGCACAGGTGGATTAAGGAGGTATTGTTTGAGAAGTTCAAAAGCTTCTCTACATTCTGTGTCCCAATTAAAAGGGACATCCTTCTTAAGGAGTTTAAGAAAGGGACCAGTTTTGTCCGCCAGCTTATCAATGAAGCGATGGATAGCTTGAAGTTTACCTTGTAAACTTCGTAATTCAAATATATTAGTAGGTGCGGGCATATCAGTGATGGCCGCAATCTTGAGAGGGTCGATTTCAATACCACGTAAAGAAACTAAAACCCCTAATAGTTTATCGGACTTAACTCTGAATATACATTTTGCTGGATTTAATCAAATAAGATATTCTCGTAATCGATTAAAAACTTTTCTCAAATCATCTAAATGATTATCTTCAATAGTAGAGCGAGCTATAATAATCATATAGGATATCATGCATCATATCATGAAAAATATAGGTCATAGCTCGTTGATAAGTTGCACCTGCGTTCTTTAAGCCAAATGGCATCACTTTCCAGAAAAAGGTACCCCAAGGGGTAATAAAGGCTGTTTTAGCCTGATCTTCAGGAGCTATCCCGATCTCGATTATAACCGGAGAATCCATCCATTAAGGACATCATCCCACTCCCGATAGTAAAGTCAATGATTTGATCCATGTTTGGAAGAGGAAAGTCATCTTTAGGGCATGCAACGTTAATATCTCTAAAATCATGGCAAACCCTAACTTTGGTAGCTTCTTTCTTGGTGACTGGAACTACATTTGAGATCCATTCCGCATAATCAATAGCTTGTATAAAGATAACATTCAGGAGTTTTTCTAACTCCCCTTTGACTAGCAGAGCCACTTTGGGATGCATTTTTCTAAGTTTTTGTTTAACAAGTTTAGCATCCGGATGGACCACTAGATGATGCATGACTATAGAAGGGTCTAGACCTGGCATATCTTCATATGTCCAAGCGAAGACATCTTCATACTCTTTAAGAAATGCAATGTATTGTTCTTGTTTTTCTTGACTTAATTCTGATCCAATATTGATTATGTGAGGATTGTCCTCAGTCCAATATTAATTTTAATGACGTTTTCTACCTCCATGTGTAGATCTCTTTCAAAATTAGGTGGGGCGGGTGAAACGCCCAATTCTTGTAATTCTTGTAAGGTTAATTTAGATAATTCATCTTGAGGATTAGTGGCCTCAAGTTGGGCTATAGTTGGTATAGAACCATCAAAATAAAATCCATTGTGTAACATCTCTTCAACAGAGACATCATGGAAGATATCTCCTTCCAACTCTTCATCGGGGTCGGCAATCATTTCAGGGTAAGCTATGGATAGCATGTTGCATGAAAATGACTAATTTTTAAGAGGCAAATCAACATGCCTATCCAAATAATCTTGATAACATATGACGTGATCATCATCATCAAAAGGAAAGGGTTGACCCTTACTAGGAAATAGGCCCACACCACAACAGGCAGGCCACGGTTCTACCTCGAAAGGTTCTTTCATGCCATTTTGGAAAGGTCCCAAGCCTTTCCCTTTATATCCCATTTTAAGCATCATGGGTTTAGCTTTAATATAATCATTGGTAAAATAACACCGAGCATATCCTTCATGATGAGTTTTGATATTTCGAGGGATTCTTCCCCAGTCCATATCCTTTATAAATGAAGGCACAACTCCCGACTTGGTAAGTACTTCCCATAGGTTGTGGGAGGCCCAAAGTACGAGGAGATGGCGGCAATTTATTTAAAAGAATTGAATCTTGCATGAAAGCATTTGTTTTTTTTGATATTAAGGTTGTGGATAAATCTGGTAAAAGTTCATCAAAAAGGGCATAAGATGTAGAAGGCTTATTACCTATATCTTTAGATGTGGGAGGAATGATAGATGTGTCTATAGGTTTTGAATTTATAGGGATAGAACTTGAAGGATTGGTTGTAGATTTAAGATCTTTTTGAGGTTCTAAAATGATTTGTTTAGAGGGTTGTTGGTCTATATAGGAGGATGAAATTAATGGAGGGGAAATAGGTGAAGTTATGGGTGTGTGTTTCACGGTTTTAGATGAAAAATAAGAACTAGGATGTGTGGATGACAGAGCAGGGCAAAATTGCACTCCAACCGGTTCCGCCAAAGCACACATATCAAAAGGTCTAGGGTCACCATGGATAGTGACCAACTAATTTTTAAACTCAAATTTAACACATTGGTGTAAGGTTGATGGGACCGCTCGCATGGCGTTGATCCAAGGGCGACCCAAAAGTATATTGTACGATGCTAGGCAATGTACAATAAACACGGTTGTTTCTAGGGTTCTAGGACCAACTTGCAATGGGAGGGTAATAACTCCACATGTTTCTTGTGTTTCGTCATTAAAAGCTTTGATAATCATATCGGTTTTCTTCATTTCATCACTTCTAAAGCCAAATCGTTGGTAGAAGTCAAAAGTGCAAATGTTTAGAGATGAGCCATTATCAATCAAAACTCTTTTGATAACTACATCTCCAATTAGAGCAGTAATGTATAAGGGATTATCCTTATGTAAACTGTGTTGTGGGATATCTTTATCCCGGAAGTCAATACAATCAATCTCTCGAGTGATGATAGTATTGGCCATAGCTTCAAGTTGAATGTTTTGAGGTACCATCATTTGGCTCAATGTAAGCATCAACTCATCCCTATGGGTGGGAGAGGATCTTAATAAATCCAAAAGGGAAATTCTGGCCGTAGTATTGGACAATTGCTCATTAATATTGTAAGGGGGTTTAGGTTGAACAGTAGGAGCATGATTCCCTTTATTGGGGTTTTTCAAAATGAATGGAGCCGATCCATCGTTCTGGTTTGGTTCTTGTTGGGAATTTTGAGCTTGTTGTCGGGTGACGACTCCAATGGTACCTACAATGTTATAATGAAGACGTTGAACTGGTCTCGGTTGAGCATTGATGGCTTGTTCATTAGAAAGGAATATATTAGAAGAAGGTCGAGTAGTAACTCGTCTAGGAAATGGTTCTTCCGGAACCATAGCATCTGTGATGGGTTGAATAGGATCCAATTCATTTTTAGAACTATTCGATTGGTTTGAAGTAATTTCTAGTTCACTTTCAGTATCTGATTCTATATCACTAGAATTCGAAGTTTGAAAATTATGTAAGGGCCTGGTCGTAACCAGGGATAAGGTTGTGTCAAATATTTGAGGATCTTGAATAGGTAATTGTCCGCTAATGGTTCCTACATATCGGGTAGGAGGGGGAACATTATGATGTTCGATTTGATTGGCTACCTCTTTACCATGTCGTGGTAAAGGGTGTTGAAATATGTCTAGAGTTTGATTGGCATTTTGATTTTGATTTTGGGGAACGGTCTTTTGAGTATTATTAGGAGGGTTTTGTTTAGGTTGGAAGGCTTGCACTTCCATTTCATTATTGTCAATCAAATCCTGTATTTTATGTTTCAACCTTTTACAAGCGTTGGTAGAATGTCCAGGTCCTCTATGGAAATCATAGTGTAAGTCAACTCTGTATCCGGGTATAGTTGGATCAGGTTCCCGGATAGCTGGTAATTGGATCAAACCTCTTTCGAGTAATTGAGGTAAAATAGTTGATAAGGGTTGGTTTAATCTAGTAAATTCTCGAGGAGGCTTGTCAGGAGGTTTCAATATAAATTTTTTTGTTGTCTTTGTTGCATTGATATTAGCAACATTTCTACTGTCAGTGACTCCATCACCGATGACTTGTTTGTTTTTATATTGATTTTTGGATGTTTTCTCATCATCCTTCTTCCTAAGTTGGCCTCTCCTAATGAGGGCATCTTCTACTCTTCGAGCTAAATCTATAGCTTGATCGAAGGTAGTTAAGGTAGCAGTCGATAGCTCATAAGATATTTGTTCTTGTAAATTGTTGATGAAAATGTCCAACATTTCCCTATAAGGTAGCACAAAGTGCAGTTTTCCTATCAATTGCCTCCATCTAGCTAAGAAATCGGCAAAACATTCATCTTTGTCTTGTTTTAAATTGTATAAATCTTTAATAGTTACATGCCTCTCGATGTAGGCACTAAATTGATGGACAAATGATTCCATTGTTTCTTCGAAGTTTCTCAAAGAATGAGTGGGCAATTGATAGTACCACTCTAATGCCATTCCACCTAAACTTTTTGGGAACATTTTTAATAATAGCAAGTCATCATGCGATATGTCATGACATGCTATCCTAAACATGCGAAGATGCTCTATGGGATCTTCGGTTCCTTTATATATAGGCAAGATAGGCATGGGAAAATGCTTAGGGTATGGTTGAGCTACAACTATGGGATCCAAAGGTTGACTACATATCTCTCGATAATTATACGAGGGATGGTAGGGATCTATCTGGTCCATACGCGAAGCTAATTGTTTCACCATGGCTTCCAGATTACTAGTTTGCCCCCCATATTGGTTCGGTAGGGCATTGACATGGGTTTTATGGGCATATGATGGCGGAACATGAAGATTAGATGCCATGTTACTATTGTGCAAATTATTGGTAGGAAAAGTATTATGAAGGAATTTTGAAGTTGTATTATGATGTATTTCGGATTGTTGAAAATTTGTATTTGGCTTCGTTTTAGGTTTTTGTTTACTTGAAGCATATTACTCAATAGTTTGGCAGAATAAAGTAGTGAAGGAAGGTTTCTTTTGTGTGGGAATGATTTTAGGTTGAATAACGAGGTTCCTTAGGAGGTTGGATAGCCTATTGTTTTGACATGTTTTGAATCATAGAGACCATATCCGTATTGGATGGTCCAACCTTATCACTTTCTTGATCAATGAAAGATAAGGGATTAATGCGCACATCATACATATGTTCCAAAGCTGCCTGAGTGTCACTAATTTGCCCTTTATCAATACGAATTGCCACATTAAGGTCATCAATGTTATCACTGAGAAATTTCTTGAAATGATCTATGTTGTCAAAAGCAATAGTTCCATTTGGAGCTACTCTAGGGGATGAGGATCCATCCTCTTTAACACTTCCTTCTTGTTCCTTATCTTCACCTAGGTCATCTTCTGGTTGAACTAGAGTTTTTCCTTCCGAAGTTGGATCTTTAGGAAGGACATTTGGGTTTCCAGTTGTATCTTGTAACCAATCTTCTTCTTCTCCTAAAGTTTCTTTACCATTCCTAAGTTTAGGCATGGTGCTAAATTTTGATTTCAGCAAATATATATATATATATATATATATATATATATATATATATATATATATATATATATATATATGCAACAAATTAAGAGGTATATATTTACTATATACCTACTACAATATTTGAAATGAAATGTTTAAGTTTTTGCTATGTTTTTTAGTTTTTTAGCTTTTTTAGTTTTTCTTTGTTTTTGAAATAATATTGTAAAGACAATCAACACAATAAATGCAAGAAATAAGACTGAAAGTAATAATCTAGTTTTCTATAAATAATTTATAAATATCATTAATAGGCTCGAGTTGTTCAGGAGTCATGAAGTGTTCTTCTTCAAATTGAAAGTTTTCTTTTAAAAATTTGATGAAAAGAGCTATAGTGATATTATCTGTCTCAGATGCTGGTTGATAAAAGTAAAGCTCATGGCAATACTCTCGATATAGCACAGCTCACGAAACTCTATTCCATATTTCCCTATCTGTAAGAACAACCTCTTGGTCTTCTACACAACCTAGGAACTGGTGCACAATGGCTGCGTTCTCGAGGTATTCCTCGAAGGTGAACAATTTCGAAGATACTAGAGCTCTCCTATAAGCTAACCATCTATGGCAGGCTCTCTGAAGTTCATGATAAAAAACTAGTTGATGAGGATCCAAGATTCTATCTAGGACTAGCCTCTTGATTTGCTTAAGTTGTGTGGACCTAGATGAGATGAGACTAAGTCTTCTATCAAGTTCGTTCCACAGGAATTGATTTCTACTTGTTTCAGGCACATTAAGCATAGAATTGATTTCTACGATTGCCAATTGGTTTTCTACATTTATAGTAACTGCTAATCTTTTCTTAGGAGCTACCATCTAAACATGATTTTAAACTTTAAATGTTTTAAAATGCATCTATGTTTTAGTTGTTCTATTTTTTTTTTGTTTTTTGTTTTCAAAAGGTTATGATGCATTCACGTCGGGTTCACCAAAATGTATCGCTCCAAATTTTTCGCATCCTTACCTTCAGGCTATAGGATCCGTGCCCGGAAGGGGGATGGGAAAAGGATGTCACGGTACCTCGGATTGAGAGGACTTTGCGAAGGTCCCGCCTCTCAAGGGAGGTGTATTTTGATGATTTTTCGATGGATGGTGGGTTCACCAGGAAACATTTAATGGCAGTTTCCACGCCTAGGTTTGGAATGTGTTTTTATGTGTTCGTTTTTAACCTTAAGCATTCATATCCTAGGTTTGGCCAAATGAGTCTAAATTAATCTAAATGAAAGTGCAGATTTACTAAATACAGAGAACAAATTTAAGACAGAAAAATAGAAAAATTAAGGAAGAATAAGAAGAATACCTGATCCGGATGTCTGATGAAGATTCTGATGTTTGAAGCAGTCAGGATCGTCTAGAATTCGATAGAATCATCTGAAATCAGACAAGATCGTCTGAGATCTGACGAATTCATCAGAGACACTGCAAACTAAGAACAGATGCAAAATACAGAGAATACTACTGTTCTAGTAGAGGGAAACTGTGCAAAATAACAATGACAATATTGAACTGAAACTTAAAGACCGAAACATGTATGAATGATGCTAATTAAATCACAATTATGGATTAATTATGCCTTTGATCTAGATGGGTGAACTCCAAAATGCAATATAACATAAAATATCAAATAAAATAGCTAATTTGTAGAATAAAACAACAGAGAAAAGGTGAAGAAATGCAAACTTATGGCACTGATTGCCTCAATGTGGACTGTAGTCGAGATCGTCTCGCATCAGTACGAAATCGTCTCTGATTCGACAGGATCGCCTCCGATCTTAACAGGTTCGTCGACGACGATGTATGCTTGCTCCGATTGAAAAACAAGATGATACCTACAACAAAATTGATATAGGACTACTGCAAATGAAAACTTAGGATGATTTAACGTGCATGAAGCTAAGTTACAGAGAATTTCAGCCAGGGGTTGGGAAGGGAAGGTCCTAGGGACTAAATAGGCTTAGGGGAGTAGTTAGGAGGTTGGAGATCATCCCTATTTGGGAGATCTCCAACGGGGGAGGGTCTCTAACGGCGCAGACACGCTTCTGCCCGGATTAGAGGCCCGTTGGAACATAAGCTAATTTTGCAAAATCAGTTTTGCGACAAGATCGTCTGGACGTCCTAGCCCAGACGAAATCGTCAGATCTGGGGCGATATCGTCTGATCGGCGACGATATCATCAAACGATCAAAACAACCTCTAAAAATGGCACAAAAAAGGGGGAAATGGATTACCCGACAGTTAACGGGCGGTTTGGGAGGTTAAATTTGAATTTTAAATTATTTACTAAGGTGAATGTAATTATGACAATTTTACTGCGCAAATTTTAGGGTGCTACATTATTGCATGGAATTTTGTAGTTAGAAATGCATATTCATAATTTGGATTGTCTTGATCCTGGGTAACCTATCACCTAGTATTGGTTGGATTGAGACAACTATTGTTGAAGTACCTGATGAACCTAAAAGAGAGTTGAAGACCATAAGAAGTTGGTATTGTTTTCAACTCAATGAGGCTATTGTTGTAACATTAAGAGCTTTTTGCAAATGAAATGATGTAATAGCTTGTAGGAATTTATGATTCATTGAAAAATGTTTCATAATGTAACTTCTAAATATCTGATTGTATAGTTTATAATCAGTGTAAATCTCTTTGAAGTATTATATTTTGAAAATAAATTGTTTACCTGATCTAATATATACTACTTGAATTCTCAAGTGGATACTTTGAGTATGAATGGTTAAATTAGATCTTTATAATCCTGTAAGTACCAATGTGGAAACACATGATGAACATAAACATATCAAAGATTATACAAATGACAGATCTAAATAGTTAATAGTCAATGAGATAAAGTGGTAGACAACATATGCCTACAAGAATTGATTGGATGATTCCCTTAACAAACCATATAGGGTATGGTTGGTTGGTTAAGCACTGCACCTAAAAATATTATATCATTGGAAAACAATGAGTAGTCATCAAGGCATACACTTAAAGTTAGGTTGAAAGATACCTATGGTTAGGTTGAAAGATACCTTTGGTTAGGTTGAAAGATACCTATGGTTAAGTTGAATGATACCCATGGTTAGGTTGAAAAGATACCTATGGTTGGAACTAGTTTAACTTAGGGTTAAACTTAAAAAGAGAAATGAACATTCTTGTTGAAATAGACTGGAAAATTTTGTTAGTCTTACAATGGCACTTAGAGGGGGGGTGAATCAGTGTGGTACTTTAATCATGAATTTATAGCTCTTTAAAATAGCAGCAATTAAAAACTTATAAATAGATACAACAAGTACAACAAGAGAACATCACACAACACAAGATTTTAATGAGGTTCACCAATTTGGCTACTCCTCAAGAATGACTGCTTGGACTACCATCCAAATCCAGCCTTTGCAAAGCACCAACTTTACAAACAGTTTACCAACTTCCACCTGGAAGGAGCATCAACCCCTGATTTATCTGTACCAATAGAAAGGAGCAACAACCCCTGATTTACCAGCACCTACTGGAAGGAGCACCAACCCCTGATTTACCAACACCAACTAGAAGGAGCACCAACCCCTTGATGCCAGACTACAACCTGGACTTCAATTTTGAATCTATAAGTTTGATGATAAAATACCTTTGTTTTGACAAGACCCTAACTGGTCTGCTTCACCTTTGCATTCTCTGCGCACTCTGCTCTCTCTGTGCAATCACTTCGCACAATCTGCTGCTTCACTATCGAGCTTCACGATCATCTTCTCCCTTTTGTGCACTCTGCTTCCTTTGCAAATTTCACACTTAGCACGATTCGACTTCTTTGCTCACTTTGTGCACTTCACCATCATCTCGCCGCTTCTGTGCTTTCTACGCTCTTACGACCACATTTCCCACTTTGACACTTATTCGACGATACTTCACACAACTCTCAACTCTCCAAACAGCCCTCCTTTTATAACAATATTTTCATGATGAAAAACTCTAATCTTAGTCGACTGTAACCCTAATCTTAGTCGACTGCAAACCCTAATATTCGTCGACTGCAAACCCTAATCTTCGTCGACTAACATCGGTCTTCGTCGGCTTCAACTGCCTCTGTAACTCTTCTGTTGCTGTTGCCACGAAAACACATGTCGCGATATCGCGACACTTTCACCTCCGTACGCTTTCTCTTAGCTTTGGCCCACGAGAATACAACATGTAGCGATATCGCTACACTTTTTCCTCCGTACGCTTTCTCTCAACTTTGGCCCACGAGAATACAACATGTAGCGATATCGCTACACTTTTTCTCTTTGCTCTTTTCTTAGCTTTGGCCCCTGAAAACATAACATGTCACGATATCGTGCACACTTTCATCTCTCTCTTTTCTTGGCTTGTACCTACGAAAACACAGCATGTCACGAAATCGTGACACTTTCGCCTCCTTGCCTTCTCTCTCCTCATTGAGTCACGAAAATGCGACATGTCGCGATATCGTGACACTTTTTCTCCTTGCGCTTTCTCTTTGCCTTCGGGTCACGAAAACCCGACATGTCACGATATCACGACACTTTTTCTCCTTGCACTTTCTCTTTGCCTTCGGGTCACGAAAACCCGACATGTCACGATATCGTGACACTTTTTCTCCTTGCGCTTCCTCTTTGCCTTCGGGTCATGAAAACCCGACATGTCACGATATCATGACACTTTTTCTCCTTAGCTCTTTCTCTTGTCATATGTCATGAAATCGCGACACCTTTTTCTCTCTCCTCTTTCTCTTCGCTTTGGACCACAAAAATGAAACATGTCACGAAATCGTGACACCTTTTTCTCTCTCCTTTCTCTTCGCTTTGGACCACGAAAATGAAACATGTCATGAAATCGTGACACCTTTTTCTCTCTCCTCTTTCTCTTCGCTTTGGACCGCGAAAATGAAACATGTCACGAAATCGTGACACCTTTTTCTCTCTCCTCACCAAAACATGTCATGAAATCGCGACACTTTTTGTCTAACTCTTCTTACAATATGTCATGAAATCGTGACACTTTTTCTTCCGTACAACTCTCTCTCTTGCAATATGTCATGAAATCATGACACTTTTTCTCTCGAAATCTATCTCCTGCCAATATGTCATGAAATCGTGACACTTTTTCATCCGTACAACCTTCCTTGCAATATGTCACGAAATCGTGACACTTTTTCTACTTGCCTTTCTTTCTTCCAACATGTCACGAAATCATGACAGTTTTGCTTGCTTCTCAACATGTCGCGAAATCGTGACAGTTTTTCTTCCTTCTTCTCTCTCCTCCAACATGTCACGAAATCATGACAATTTTTCCACTTCCTTTTTCTCTTCCAACATGTCACGAAATCATGATAGTTTTTCTTTCTTCTTCTCTCTCTTCCAACATGTCACGAAATCATGACAGTTTTTCTTTCTTCTTCTCTCTCTTCTAACATGTCATGAAATCATGACAGTTTTTCTTTCTTCTTCTCTCTCTTCCAACATGTCGCGATATCATGATAGTTTTTCCTGCTTCTTCTCTCTCTCCTAACATGTCACGATATCATGACAGTTTTCTTACCTGCTGTATATGTCGTGATATCGCGACACTTTTCTTACTTGTCTTTTTCTTTGATCTTTTGCAAGTGGGCCACTTCGGTCTTCTTGGAGACTCATTGTCCATACTCTGAGTAACCTTTGAACTCCTATCTTCTGCATCTGAATAGCTTTTGAACTTCCTATCCACTGCATCAATAGATCTATCTGACTGTGTTGACAACAA
This sequence comes from Wollemia nobilis, assembly GCA_028583015.1. Taxonomy (NCBI): domain Eukaryota; kingdom Viridiplantae; phylum Streptophyta; class Pinopsida; order Araucariales; family Araucariaceae; genus Wollemia; species Wollemia nobilis. The sequence goes on along the minus strand of JAQPPZ010001424.1, from coordinate 4,267,436 downwards.
TGACAATACTCTTGCTTGCACCTTGCTCAACAATCTCCCCCTTTGGAATTGTTGGCAACACATGTGCAATTTCCTGTAACTCTTCTCCCCCTTTGACAATAATACCAAAGGGCTACTGTAGACTCCCCCTGAGTCCATGCACAACATTTTTAGGAAAAATTGATTACACTTAGCAAAAATCATGATCATGAGCAAAAAGATAATCAAATATTTAAATGCTCCCCTTGAAAATGTGATCCCTATGGCTAGTCAATTCTTGGGAAGTTTAACCACTCGACCAATCTGTCTCCAAGATAGAATGCACCTCCACTGGTACTCTTTCTGTCATCGACACATCCAACCCAATCTGCATTTGAATATGATATAAGGGTGAAGTATTTACCTTTTGGATATCATAACCCATACTCCATAGTACCCTTGTGATATTCTAGAAGACTCTGTCTCTCTATTGCACTGACTGGTGGACCTCTCTCCACTTGAAGAATCCTCACTCAGATCTATCTTCAACTGTGTTGGCTGTTGAATCTCTATCCATTGAGACTCTATCCTCTGTACTCTGTCACCTCCAAAGCTCTATTAATAGGCTCACTAAGAACCTGCTCAATAGGCTCACATAGAACCTGTCCAAATCTGGTCTAACAAGCTCACCAAGAACTTGCCCAAATCTTCTCTAGCAATCTGTCCCAACACTATCCTCAAATCTGTCCCAACATTGTCCTCAAATATTTCCCAAAGGCCTTCTTCAAAGGCTCAATCAATCATGCTCAAGTAGTACTCAAAATGAACTCAACAATGAATGACAGTCTCAAACCAAATCCACTTTATAGAAGCATAAAGAGAATTGTTAGAGACTTAATATCTTCTATTCTCAAATCTCAATCTCAACTCAAATCAAGGAAAGTTTATTTTATGGAACTTGAACAACCACATGCATCCAATCACTTGACTAGGCTCAATCAACTCTACTCAACCAATCACCTCAATGAACAACTCTTTATCACAAACCCTAGTCGAAGCATGTATCAACCAACTCAAAATGTTTTTCTCTAACTCAAGTTCAAGTTCTTTGCACAACCAATGGGCTTCATCAACAATGCTTATAAAATACAAGGTTTAATAACAATTCTAAAACCAGAAAACCTTGAAGCATTAAACCAATCACTTTCAAAAAAGAAACCACAATCAATCCTTTTTACTCCTCTCACATGAGTCTCCTTGGGATTGGCCTGAAATCATGCTACCATGCATACTATGCTCGGGGTGCCTGTTTCAAGCCATATATCTTCAACTTACAAACCAAGTGGGGATCATCACCAAGCTGGGAACCATCTGGCTGCTCAATATAAACCTCTTCTTCAAGCTTCCCATTCAAAAATGCTAATTTCACATCTGTCAACAAAATTGACAAGTGACTCACACTTGTACCAACTTTTGTCCAATATTGTACCAACACTGCAATTTTACTATCAATTCTGTGCAAGCATCAAACACAGTATCACAACACCAACCAAATCCCTTTTTACATTTTTAGCTTGGTCTATGTTTTCTACAGTCACCGCTGGTCACACCTTACTGTCAACTGTTCGAATCAGAAAACAATATTTTGTTAACCACTTCACGGCCAACTATAGTGCACCTTACTCAAACTCATACTTCTGGACCTCGGATAGGTATGATTCACAAAGCAAAGTTGCTCATCTTGATGAGCTAAACATGAATCAATGATCAAACTTCAATATTTTTCACCACAATGTCAAAATAGATCTAACAATCTTCATATCAATGTGTAGTTCAAATACCCACTGCTTTTATCGAAATACATATATACGGCTAGAGCAACAATCTTTTACTAACCAACTTATCTGAACTGTTATAATCCTTAACTTTGGATAGTGGTAGTAAGAATCATCACCAGAACAACAATGACATATAGCAATACTACCAATAATGACAACTCTCAATTTAATCACCACCCTTCATGGCACTTCCACAAATTACATGAACAGAAAAACACACTTTGACAACTATACAACAACTTCCCTGACTACTTGCCTTTCATCCTCAGGTACTCAAATAAATACATAGGAGCATTAAAATGAAACTTTCAAGATTGCTCCCCCTGAGGATGTGCTACCTGGAGTTGCTTAGTGCAATATCGGAGTAGTCTCCTTCAGTCCAAGGAGACATGAATTCCTTTCTTCTATCTTTCTCCAAACTTTCTTGAACTCGGGCTTGGATTTTTCAGCTGCATCCCTATTTTGCACCTTTTTGTGAACTCGAACATTTCTCTTGTGTGGTTGTCTCTTGTGCATCCTTGATGAATGATTATTTTCCTTTCTTTTATGTACATGATTTATTCCCTGTCTGTGTTGCGTTCTTTGCGTCTGGTGAAATCTACTATTTTGCCTTAGATAAGATACAAAAGTGCTTGGACAAAACCTTGCTATGTGCCCATGACCATTACATTGAAAACATTGTACATAGTGTTTACTCAGAAACGCAGATGTATTTCTACCATCATAAATCTTTGATTTATTATTCAATCCACAATAAGTTGCTTTGTGACCATATTGGTTGCATCTGAAACAATAGCCATTAAAAGTATTATTATGAATAGAGTGAGAGTGATAGAACCTCTTTTGTTGTGGTTGCTTTGCTGTAGATCTCCTTTGATATTTTCTTCCTTTTGAAGATTCAGCTTCAAACTTTTCTTGCTTCGATCCTTCAACAGTGAACTTCTTCTTCTCTAGAGTTGGAAGATGAAGGTTGTTCAACTTCATATCCAAGACCACGCTTATCCGTGGAGCTTCTTTGTTGGCTTATCATTTTATCTAGCAACTCTGTGCTCTTCTCGAATTTGAGATTTGTATTGGCCTCTTCTAGTTGTTTCTTCAATAAAATAATCTCTTCCTCTTGTTTGCAGCAACCAATCTCTTTCTCATTGATCTGTGACCTGAGAGTTTCTTCAATCCTTTTGAATTCTTCTACCTGTACTTTCAATCTGGTTATTATTTCATTTGCATCATCAAGATTTCTTGAGATTTCCTTATTCCTTTTTCTTTCTATCTTCAATTCATCCAGAGCTGCAATTAGTTCCTCTTTCAAATTTATTTCTGCATCAATTTCTTCTTCATCACATTTCTGTTCTTTTTCTGTTTCTCTTTTAGAATCATCCTCTAGGACTTCATTAAATTTCAGCATATATATCTCTATGTTCTCATCATTATTCAACTTTAAAGCTTCGACCTGAGCTTGATGTGTTTGTAACTTGACATCCTTGATCTCATCGTCTCCTTCATGAGTACTCCTCAGTTTGTCCCATATTTCTTTTGCCATTTTACAACTCTTGACCTTTACCAGTTCACTGTCTACTAATCCGCACCTGATAGCATTCCTTGCTTTTGAGTCATTTTCAAACAGATTCTTACCGACAACATCGGTTGGAGGAGTGATGGGTATTGTGTATTCATTGATTACTGAATCCCAGACGTAGTATCCCAAAGCACAAAGATATGCTTGCATCTTGATTCTCCAGGTCGTGTAATTGGTTCCATCAAACAAAGGTGCTTTGTTTGATAAAAAACCTTCAACCTCTTTCTGGTTCAATTTTCTCTTCCACAGAAACTAAACCGATCGAGATGCCCTTTTGGAGGAAGATCTATTCTTCTTACCCATTGCGTACTAATCCAAGATCAACCCTAGCTGATTTAGCCTTTGAAGGGAACTTGGCTCTAATACCAATTGTTAGTCTTACAATGGCACTAAGAGGGGGGGTGAATCAGTGTGGTACTTTAATCATGAATTTATAGCTCTTTAAAATAGTAGCAATTAAAAACTTATAAATAGATACAACAAGTACAACAAGAGAACATCACACAACACAAGATTTTAACGAGGTTCACCAATTTGGCTACTCCTCAAGAATGACTACTTGGACTACCATCCAAATCCAGCCTTTGCAAAGCACCAACTTTACAAACAGTTTACCAGCTTCCACTGGAAGGAGCATCAACCCCTGATTTATCTGTACCAACAGAAAGGAGCAACAACCCCTGATTTACCAGCACCTACTGGAAGGAGCACCAACCCCTTGATGCCAGACTGCAACCTGGACTTCAATTTTGAATCTATAAGTTTGATGATAAAATACCTTTGCTTTTACAAGACCCTAACTGGTCTACTTCACCTTTGCGTTCTCTACGCACTCTACTCTCTCTACGCAATCACTTCGCACAATCTGCTGCTTCACTGTCGAGCTTCACGATCGTCTTCTCCCTTTTGCGCACTCTACTTCCTTTGCGAATTTCACACTTAGCATGATTCGACTTCTTTGCTCACTTTGTGCACTTCGCCATCATCTCGCCGCTTCTGCGCTTTCTGTGCTCTTACGGCCACATTTCTCGCTTCGACACTTATTCGATGATCTCTCGACGACTATATCTAAACTTCGCACTTTCAACTTGTTCAACTCTCCAAACAGCCTTCCTTTTATAACAATATTTTCATGATGAAAAACTCTAATCTTAGTCGGTTGTAACCCTAATCTTAGTCGATTGCAAACCCTAATCTTCGTCGACTGCAAACCCTAATCTTCGTCGGCTAACATCGGTCTTCGTCGGCTTCAACTACCTCTGTAACTCTTCTGTTGTTGTTGCCATGAAAACACAACATGTCACGATATCATGACACTTTCTCCTCCGTACGCTTTCTCTTAGCTTTGGCCCGTGAGAATACAACATGTAGCGATATCGCTACACTTTTTCCTCCGTACGCTTTCTCTCAGCTTTGGCCCGCGAGAATACAACATGTAGCGATATCGCTACACTTTTTCTCTTTGCTCTGTTTCTTAGCTTTGGCCTCGCAAAAACATAACATGTCACGATATCGCGACACTTTCGCCATCGTACTTCTTTTCTTGGCTTGTACCTACGAAAACGTAGCATGTCACGAAATCGTGACACTTTCGCCTCCTTGTCTCTTTTCTTGGCTTGTACCAGTGAAAACACAGCATGTCATGAAATCGTGACACTTTCGCCTCCTTGCCTTCTCTCTCCTCATTGAGTCACGAAAATGCGACATGTCGCGATATCACGACACTTTCTCTCCTTGCTCTTTCTCTTTGCCTTCGGGTTGCAAAAACCCGACATGTCGCGATATCGCGACACTTTTTCTCCTTGCGCTTTCTCTTTGCCTTCGGGTCGCGAAAACCCGACATGTCGCGATATCATGACACTTTTTCTCCTTGCGCTTCCTCTTTGCCTTTGGGTCGCGAAAACCTGACATGTCGCGATATCGCGACACTTTTTCTCCTTAGCTCTTTCTCTTGTCATATGTCGCGAAATCGTGACACCTTTTTCTCTCTCCTCTTTCTCTTCGCTTTGGACCGCAAAAATGAAACATGTCGCGAAATCGTGACACCTTTTTCTCTCTCCTCTTTCTCTTCGCTTTGGACCGTAAAAATGAAACATGTCGCGAAATCGTGACACCTTTTTCTCTCTCCTCTTTCTCTTCGCTTTGTATCGCAAAAATGAAACATGTCACGAAATCGTGACACCTTTTTCTCTCTCCTCATTCTCTTCGCTTTGGACCGCAAAAATGAAACATGTCGCGAAATCGCGACACCTTTTTCTCTCTCCTACAACATGTCACGAAATCGCGACACTTTTTCTTTTGGACTCTCTCTCCTGCAATATGTCGCGAAATCGTGACACTTTTTCTCTCGGACTCTCTCTCCTGCAACATGTCGCGAAATCGCGACACTTTTTCATCCGTACAACCTTCCTTGCAATATGTCGCGAAATCGCGACACTTTTTCTACTTGCCTTTCTTTCTTCCAACATGTCACGAAATCGCGACAGTTTTGCTTGCTTCTCAACATGTCGCGAAATCGCGACAGTTTTTCCACTTGCCTTTTTCTCTGCCAACATGTCGCGAAATCGTGACAGTTTTTCCACTTGCCTTTTTCTCTGCCAACATGTCGCGAAATCGCGACAATTTTTTTTCTTCTTCTCTCTCTTCCAACATGTCGTGAAATCATGACAGTTTTTCTTTCTTCTTCTCTCTCTTCCAACATGTCACGAAATCGCGACAATTTTTCTTTCTTCTTCTCTCTCTTCTAACATGTCACGATATCGTGACAGTTTTCCTCTTCTTCTCTCTCTTCCAACATGTCGCGAAATCGTGACAGTTTTTCCTGCTTCTTCTCTCTCTTCTAACATGTCACGAAATCGTGACAGTTTTCTTGCTGTTTGTATATGTCGCGATATCGCGACACTTTTCTTACTTGTCTTTTTCTTTGATCTTTTGCAAATGGGGCAACTTCGGTCTTCTTGGAAACTCACTGTCCATACTCTGAATAACCTTTGGACTCCTGTCTTCTACATCTGACTAGCCTTTGAACTTCCTGTCCACTGCATCAACAGATCTATCTGATTGTGTTGACAACAATGACAATACTATTGCTGCACCTTGCTCAACAAATTCTCGCTAATCATTATGGGACACTAGCCACTTCCATACACATCGATAAACTCTAATCAAGTTTATTCTTGTGTGGTGCATAGCCTTGGAAACTCATGTGACTACTTATGCAATGGAAAAATATATAAAAGACTCATACGTATGTAAGTTTGTAAAAAAAAATGATGATGATGGTTAGTTTTGGTTGGGTAATTTGGGGTTATTACACTACAACTTAGTCAATAATATTAGAAGTATGGAGTGGAATTGAATTTTTTATAAGAAGTAAAAACCAAGAAACTTGATTCATGATCATAGGAGATTTTAATACCATAACCAAGTTGGATGAAATTTTTTGGGGAATTAGGAAAATAACCTAGAGCATGACAAATTTCTTAACTTTTATTTAAACCAATAATCTATAGGAGGTTGAGTTTGAAGAAGACAACTATACATGGACCAATAATAGGAGAGGCCATAACCTAATAGCAAAAAAATTAGGCAGGTGCATTCTCTTAAATCATTGGAAAAATGAAGGGACTTGTTCTAAATTTAATACCTTGACAAGGATTGGTTCAGATCATTGGCCAATAAGAGTTAAAATGGTGGTAAGTAAATTAAAAAAAGATCATATTTTAAATATAAGTAGATTTGGGAAGACCATCCTCAATTTGTTGATATGATAGTGCAAGCATGGAATTCTTTAGGAAAAATTGGGTTGTATACACTTCCAAAATAAATTAAATCAATGACATATATGTTAAAATAATGGAACCAAAACACTTTTGGAAATATTTTTTAGAAGAAAGAAGTAAAATAAAATTCTAAAAAGGTGAACATAATAATCCAAGCTCGGAGGAAAGGGAGTTTCTTAGTGAATAAAATAATATATATATTTTTTTGAAAAAATAAAAAACTTGTATTAATACAAAGAGCTGTTACAAACGGGAGAAAACACATCCCAGCCAAGAGCAAACACCAAGACAACAAGAGCAGAGCAGAAAAGTCTGCACAAACCAACAAAGAGCACAAAAGCCAACAGGGCGCGAAAAAGTGACATGTCGCAAAAACGCGACATGTCGCGAAATCGCGACAGTCAACCCCGTCTCGACCGTCGCAACGCCCCTAGTCGCGAAAACGTGACATGTCACGAAATCGCGACAACCAGAGCCCTTGGCAGCCGACCGCCAAAAAGGTCACGAAATCGCGACGACACCTCCCTCCGGCGCTCCAGCAACAAAGGTGTCGCGAAATCGCGACCAAAAATCCAAAGAGCTCCCGAACTCCAGAAAGGTCGCGAAATCGCAACAAGATTTCTCCAGAATAAAATAATATTTTGAACAAGGAAAATTTTGGAAATTAAAATTGAGATAGAATTGGTTAAAAGAGGGAGATAAAAACATATTTTTTTTCATAAGATGACAATAATACAGATATCAACATCTGGAATTAGTAGAATGGGTTTAGATTGAAGACCAAAGTGAAATAAAAAAGGAGACAAGGTTTTTTAGCAAAATATTATAGGATTGAAGGAGTTTAAAATTTTAATGATAAATTACTACAAGAAATACCTTCAATTATAATAGATGAAGACAATAGGAAACTGATGGAGCCTATTACTCTAGAAGAAGTTCATTTAGCTCTTTTCTCTTTTGATAAGGATAAATCCCTAGGTTTGGATGGGCTTTCTACAACATTCTATCAACATAATTGGGATATAGTAAAGGATTATTTATTGGTGGCAGTGGAACAATCTAGGGTAAAATAATATATACCTTATAAAATAAATGCAACATTTCTTACCCTATTTCCAAAAAAAAAAAGGATGCATAATTGTTTAATTCATTTAGGCCCATAAGCCTATATAATATGGCATATAAGATACAATCCAAAGTGAGGGCAAATAAGTTAAGACCACTATTAGACAAAATTATTTTACAAGAACAAGGAGGATTTGTGAAAAAGAGACAAATTCTATACGGGATCATAGTAGTATTTAAATGTATGCATTCGATAACTTCAAGAAAAGAGAGAAATGATCTCAAAACTTGATATGAGTGAATCCTATGATAGAATTAAATTGGATTTTCTTTTTGCGGTATTATATAAGTTTAGATTTGGGAAGAAATGGGTCAAATGGATTAAATTTTGTGTCTCTATACTATCATATTCAGTGTTGGTCAATGGGTTAGTAACATAATCATTTAAACCCAAGATAGATCTTAGATAAAGAGATCATCTATCATCGTATATGTTCATTATTATGGTAGAAGTATTGGATAAGAACTTGAAGAAGACTAAAAAATATGGGCTAATCAATGGACTTAAGGCTAGTAATAACATTGACAACATCACCCATCAATAATTTATGGATGAAACATCTCTCTTTTGGAGGTAAGGGATAAACGAGGCCAAAGCTTTGAATAACTTCTTAATGGAACATGAAAGAGTGTCAAGGTAGAAAGTTAATTGGATAAAATCCAAAATTTACTTCTTAAACACTCTAGATAGAATCAAATCAGGGAATGTTTACCCCCTCAAGCAATGAGTTGAAGGGTAAATAAGTGGAAATTGTGATTATGGTGTAATTGATTATGAATGGCTATGAAATTTGATGTATCACATAATTGTTTGAGGAAGGAGATGGAATATTATATTGAGTCATGATCAATGTAAGATGCCCCAATTGTGGAAGGATGAGTGTCCTTAAAACTAAGACTTTGACAAATTGATGAGATCATTTGGGTTGGTAGACTGGTCAAACATAGGCATACTCATGATTGCTTCAATGGGCTTGACTGGTGGCTGTAGTGAAGGCATACAAACATGAGTAAACCTATAGTAACTGGCGTACAACATATCAAATTTGATTGAATTGGAGTTTTGATTGAGAAGAGAAATTCTACTTTTGTTTACCCCAACAAATGAGGGATTATGATAGTCTTAGGCGAAGGTTCTTATATAAATGCAATTTCCAAGATTGAGTTTTTTTATTATTGATCATTCATAAGACAAATTTATTGTTTGATGTCTACCCCCTTAAGAAATGAGTTTATGGTTGAATAAGTAAAGAATGATAATTAATCACTTAATTAAAATACCATTATATGAGCGCATAGTGGTTAGGAATGATGAAAATGATGAATTTTGAGAGAAATTGATGGAATTTTAAAATGTTATGGGAATCATATCCCTAGGTACGAATTTGTGGTTCGTACCTATATGTATGAATATCATATTCATACCCCTTCGTACGAATTTGACTATATGAACCCTATGTAGTTTTTTGGCATTTTGGAGGACCAAATGATGTCAAAATTTGATAAAAATTATATCGTCAAAAAACTCTTTTTGATCTTGATCCAATGATGGTGGTTTTGTGAAATTTGAAAGAAATTTGGTAGGGGAAAATTGGATCAAATATGACCCTAAGTTTTGAAATAGTGAATGCTCAATTTTAGGTTTTTGAAAGGGAAATTTGGCTTGGTTGGTTAGAGGGTCAATGTATGAGGGTGAATTGATGATAGTTGATGAAAAATGGGCCGATTTTGAGTGTCTACATGAAGAACACAAGCTTATACTGAGAGGGAGGGGGTGAATAGTATAGCGTCCACTTTTTACTTTCTTTCCAAACCAATATCAATTATTGTACTTAATTGCAATAACCAAATATAGCAGTGTGTATTAATGACATAGATAGCAATAGGAAGAAAGTGCACACATCACCACATACAATTGAGACACAAGATTTAACGTGGTTCCCTCAATGTGGGGTAGTCCACAAGATAATATCCTTATAATATTTCATAAAAAAATAGGGATCCTTATCCAAATACAAATGATTACTTTGATCTACTCAAAGCTAGGCTATCTTGATTTGCTCAAGTGGGCTCCATTGATCTGCTTAACTAGGCTATCCACTGATCTACTTAGCTAGGCTATCCACTGATATTTTAAGGTAGGCTATCGAATGATCTGCTTAGCTAGGAAATCCATTGATCTGCTTAGCTAGGCTATCCACTGATCTGCTCAGCTAGGCAATCCACTGATCTATTCATCTAGGCAATCCTGATATGCTCAGATGGGCTCTTCACTAATTTTCTCAGCTAGGCAAATGGTGTTGGTATGTTTTTCTATTTCTCTTCTATCTCTTTCACTACTCACAAATATGCCTCAATGCCTTCTCACAAGGCTCAAACAATCCTACTCAAATGTTGTCCCAAATCTGTACTCAAGGCCTTCACAAAAAGGCTCAAACAATCCTGCTCAAATGCTATCCCAAATCTGTCCACAAATTTATCCCAAAAGCCTTCTCAAAGGCTCACTCAATCATGCACAAAAGCTGCCTCAAATATGTCCACAAATTTTGTCCCAAAAGCCTTCTCAAAGGCTCAATCAATCATGCTCAAGTAGCACTCAAATCTCATCCACAAATCAACAGAGGCAAGACTCAATGATGAACTCAACAATGAATGGCAATGTACTCTTCAATGGATGACAACAATGATCCACAATGATCTCAACAATGTATGACAACTACTCTCTCAAGTGGATGATAACAATGCTCAATAATGAAATCAACCATGTATGACAAATACTCTCTCAAATGGATGATAACAATGCTCAACAATGAACTCAACCATGTATGACAAATACTCTCTCAAATGGATGATAACAATTCTCAACAATGAACTCTCAAATACATGGAAAATGAGTTCTCTAATGAAAAAATCTCCAAGCAATAGCAATGAGGACTTTAGCCAACCAAGGACAATTTCCACAAGTGATAGCAATAGGTTCTCAATAATACCTTCCTCATGCAATGTCAATAAGCTCTCAAGAAACAAGCACAACTCCCTCAAGAAAAGAGCTCTCAAATAGCCAACAACGATTTCTTCAAATAAAAGATAAATGTATCCACAAGTGACTAGCAAATTATCTCCTCAATGGTCTCAAATAGTGGTAATGTACTCAACAAGTAACCAACAATAATCTCCTCAAGCAATGGCAAAAACCTCCTCAATAATGGCAATACTCTCAATGAACTCCACTAAAGTAATAATGAACTCAAGCATCAATTTTATCCACAAAATTGATTTTCTAATCCATCCACTTCTTCTTAATATCCAAGGCACATAATCAAGCAATTTGTCTTCAAATTCAAACCCTAACTCATGTGCATGTCTTCTAACTCAAGGTAGCAATTAACTAGGTCTCAAGTTCCTAGTTTAATTTTATAATTAAATCATGCACTAGAACATATAACAAGTTCAACACTTTTCAACCTTATGACTCCCTAATTTTTATTAATACATACAACAAGCACCTATGCTTTTATTTTTAATTCCATACCTTATAACTCCCTAAGCACATACAACAATCATTTATTTTTACTAAATACCTTATAACTCCCTAGTTATAATAGAAATGATTTTCAATGCACTAAATCTTTGGCAATATCAAATATTACCATGCGCTAGAGATAAATACCTTTTTACGAAATACCTTTGCCAAAATTATTGTGCCTTCACCATCTTCGAAATTGTTAATTCCTTACCAAAAACAATGCGCCTTCACACCTTTGTGGGAGTCGAACTCTTTTCCTCTCACTTAGCGCTGTGAAGCGCTTACCACGTGGGAATCAGCCCACATTGGTATTCAATCCCAAACACCCAACTTTGCCTGTGCTCAAATCTGAAAACTCAAATTACCTTCCTTAGCAAAACACTTTGCCCTTGGCAGGATTCGAACAATGAACCTACCTTGTGTAAAGTTCATGCGCTACCAACTGTGCTATAGGCTCCTGCATGATGTCACTTTCTTGCGTTGTCTCCTTGACCTTGCTCTCAAAAAAAAAATATTTTTCTTTATTTCTTAGCTACTTCCCTTTTGACGATTCTCACTCATGCGCAATTATTCCCAATCTCTTATAAACAAAGGTTTTACCTTTTATTTATATGCACCTCCATGCCTTCGAATGACTTCGATGGATTTTATTAATCTCCCCAACCATTGCACGTAGGCAAATAATAAAATTCAACTTTAGACCTTAGAATTATTAAATAAGAATTTAATAATTCACCTCTTAACTTTGAATTGGGATATCTCCTTCATTCTTTTGAATTTTGCCATGAAACTTTTTGCACCTAGGTTTTATTTGAAAAACCTTTTCATCCATCATTATTTGTAGAAGTCTTAGCATAGTGGTTTTAATGAAAAAACCCTTTCCAATGGTTTTAATAAAACCCTTTCCAATGGTTTTAATAAAACCCTTTCCATTGGTTTAAATAAAAACCTTTACCATTGGTTTTAATAAAAACCCTTGCAATTGGTTTTAATAAAAACCTTTACCATTGGTTTTAATAAAAACCATTAATATAATATTTAAAAATTAAATATTATATGCCTCTTGTGCCACAAAACCCTGTATACATCAATGCTCTCCAAAATATCATAAATGATTATTTATTAAGTGCTTTTGCTACCAAAACTCAATGTGATCCATGTGACATCAATGATCTATGTGACATCAATGACAACACAAAATAACTCAAATTGCCAACACTACAGAGACAATAAATAGGAGGAGAGCGGAGAGACTCCAAGGGATTAGCAATAATGAGTCAATGTTTGCATTGTAGTAATGTTTTGGGTGTGGTGGATGCACCACAATTTTTGTAGGATTGTTTTGGTGAGATAAAATAGAGATGCATATTGAGACATATATAGATATATATATGATGTGGCTTATGAGAAATTTTATGACATATACATGATTTGATACATATATGTGATGAGGATTCATGGATATGTGTGATGATTTGATGTATTATTATGATGTTATTGTGATATGATTAGGAATTGGTGCATTTTCTTTGATAGATGTTGTTTGTATGTGTGGTATTATTTTGTTTATTGTTGATAGATGTTGTATGTGTGGCATTCTTTTGTTCATGGATGGATTATGGGTGGGTGTATGATAGCTACAATTACTTAACCATAGCTCAAGATTGTTGAGGTGGTCTAAGATGTGTTTCATGTTAGTCAAAAGATGGCTTGAGGTTGTTGGGATGGAGTTAATGCATATGGCAGGTGAGGTAAGCATTGATTGATGCGGGTAGGAATGTGAATATGGGTAAGATGAAGGAGGAGGAAACAAGGGACAAGGGAGCTATGGCATACCAATCGATTAAGCTCTTTGGGATAAAAAGTGGGATGATGGAAGAAGGGGTGGAGGACATAACCCTTGATAGGGATCGATATGATAGGGTGGATATCAGTGTGAATAGGAGAGAGTGTTTCTCTCATGAGGGCTCATAAGAGGAGAAATATGATTAGCTTGATACCTTAGTTCATGATCATAGGATGAAATCCTACCACATAATATGTTAGGTGAGTATGAGTTATGCAAAGAAATAAATGGATTTCAAGAATGGGTGGTTTCCTCTAAGTACCTTGATGAATTGGTTGGTGAAGAAGAAATCATAAGAGAAGCCTCCATAGCTAAGCATGATTGCTCTCGAGATTAATCTTGGGTGAGGAGAGTGATGATGGGTTAAGGGTTATGAAATTGGGCTGACAAAGTAGTTTAAATGAAAGGTATGTCTATCAATATGTTTTGGATATTGCTAGATCTATTTGTGTTATGGTTTAGGGAATTGTACCTGTTTGTATGAATATCAAATTTGTACCTCTATGTACAAATATTATATTTGTATCTCTCTGTATGAGTTCAAATTTGTACCTATCTATACAAATCTATGTTGTAAAATAGGTAACATAGGCATAATTGTGAAGGAACAAACACATGTAGGTTTTGAACTACGTTTAGGTTTATTTTTGTGGTTTTGTGATAGTTTTGTAGCATAAATCTAGCTAACACCAAAGATGTTGCAAAAAATAGGCAAGTATTTGGGTATGTTTGTAGGTGTTTTTGACGAGCTATGCAATCAATGAATGATTGCTTTACTGGTTTCTTTTGGAACTTTGTTTGATTTTTCTTGTTTTTGTGTTTAAATTTGAAAAACCTATAACAAGTAAACATGATAGTGGTGGATGTACTTCTAAGAAGGTATGTTGATGCACATTTCCCAATAATACCCAAAGGTATGCAAGGAGTAACTATGTGACAATAGATAAATGGCTAATAATGGTGGATATGGATCAGGGTAACCAGAAAGGAGGAATATATAAACCTCTTATGAAAGAGGTGGCACTGTCTAAGAACTATATAGGCTAGCTGACTTTTACTTCACCATTGATCGAGCTTAGTCAATAGCAATAATTACACACTCACAAAATTATGTATAGCCTAATGAGGAGGGGTGTATAATCCTAAACTACCCCAAGGATCTCTCATGGGTAGGGAATTTTCCAATGATGAAGTCCAAAAAATTACTTGAGAGCACCACTATGGTGTCTAGAGAGCAAGCTAATGGGTGAAGATGAATCCCAATGTCATTGGTCTCAATTAAAGGTTGGTGATGAAGTCCAACCCTACTAATGTGTGAGAACCATGTAGGTGTGTGGGGTTTTTTTTATTAAAAAATAAAATGCAAAAAGAAAAATAAACTATGAAATTAGTAAAAGGAGAATGCTATTTTACTTTATTGAAATGAAACTTGCACTTTGAAAAGAAATTTAAGTGAAAGTTTGAAAAGATGCTTGAAAAATAAGTTCTATGCTAGGATCATGTGAAAAGTAAATGTTTATGCTAAGAGCATGTAAAAGACAAAGAGCTTGTGTTGAGTGATATGCAAGCTAATATTTGCTTTATCACAAATTTTTCTACACTGGTCAAGATAGATCGATTAAGGCTATGACCATATGTCTTGTAAGAGCCTTATGGATGAGACAGATTGAGGTCCATTCTTAGCTCAAAGAGATAAAGAAGTTTGGAGGCTTTCTTTACGCCTTATGCAAATGCTTTATGTTAATAACTAAAGATATAAATGCATGAAATGGACTTCCAAAATTAGCTAAATAGATGACCAAAGTGATATTGGTGCATTTTTGTAAAAGGTTACAACAAGGAAAGTGTGCTTTGTAACAAATTCAAGCTAAAAAACATGTTTTGTAAAGATAACCAAAGGAATTTGGGGCTTGTGTAAAGTAATAAAAGCAAGCATCGATAGTAAAGATTATCATTTTATGAAAGAAATTATGATTTAAAACTAGATATATAGGGTTTTTAGAGTACTTATTTGTGTTTTGCAATATCTAAACTTTTTCCTGGTTGGTTGTTAGGGTCTAGACTATGTTTAAATAGATTCGTACCCCTCCATATGATTGGCAAAATTATACCCTGAGGTATGAATATCATATTCATACCCCTTTGTACGAATCTAGAATAGGGGTAATTTTTTTATGGCTTAGGGTATGTGTGTTATAGAACCTGTTGTGTAGTTTCCTAAAACTAAAAAGGGAAAAAGGTTAGATTTGTAACAAAAATCTTGTAAGTGACTAAGAAACAAGCTAAATTACTAGATAAAGGTCACAAGGTGGTATAAAACCGAGTTTTATGACAAGCAATGACAAAGGGAAAGTATGCAATTTCACCTTAAAGACGTCATTTTGGGAGGCAGTTTGGCCTGAGAAGGCAATAAGGTAAGTGAGATAACAATCTCAATAGGGAGTATTTTACCCCCTGATTTATCTTGAATTTGATGTGGAATGTGTAAAAAGTGATACCTTGCTATCAGAGACCTAGTTTTAGGAGTGCTTTCTAGATTTGTATCCTTGGGTACAAATTTGGCTCTTTGTGGGTTTGTAACTCTCCATACAAATATGGCTTGTAGACCAGAAAAGGCTTATGCCTTGGACTTGAGGTGTGTTTTAGGGTTATGGAGAGTTCTATGCTGGGTTGGTGGTACCTATAACACAAAATAGTGACAAAGATATCACTTAGCTAGAAAGCTAATGGAAACATTAAAAAGTGGGTACCGTGATCGCCATAATGAAGTACATAGAAAACAATATTTTGCATTGATATTTAAAAGGGATTACAAGTGTTGTCATTTTTATAAATTTTACCTTTTGGAGGCTGCAAATTGGGGTCTTCCACAAAGGAAGCCCTCTTTCAATGGAGATTTGTAAACAACCACATATGTCTTCTTCATATTCCTTGATGTGAGTGGGGTTACTGCTTGTGGACCACTGTTAGCTATGTTGATCCTTTAAACATTCATAACCCTACAAACATAGTTAGAAGCATTTGGGGGTCTATCTCAATCAACGCCCTCATAATAACAAACAAAAGATTCTAAATCTAGTCTAAAACATGATAAAATGCTTGAAATGAATAAAAAATGACAAAATAGAAATACTTGCTTGATTTTGTAACTTGTTGCAAGGTTTTGCACTAAAATTTAGTCTTTTGTTAGCTTTGTACCTTTGGGTATGAATTTGACTAGTTTGTGGGTTTGTACTCCTTTGTATAAATCTATCTATGTTATCTAAACTTAATTTTTTTTAGTTGTAGGGGTCCCTCTAGTGTTGTTGCAACTCTTATTCACATCTAATGATCTTTTGTACTTGTGATTGGGAGTAATTTACAAAGGTAAAAGGGATACCAATAAGCACATGTGGGTTTCTATGGGGGTTGATGGTGAGTGATGGTTGAGTGTAGTGGAGTCTAGGTTGATTTTGGCAAAGTATAAGTATGAAAATGGATAGGTGATAAAGATAGAGGAAATGACCGTCTATTTATAGGATTTGACAAGGTTAGAGGGGTCTAAGGTGTCCAAAAAGATGTCCCTTGAGGTGGCATAACGTAACAACCCAAAAAACAAGAAACAAGAAAACACACAGAAAGAGAAAGAATTTTTTTAGTAGGAGAAGGATTCATAAACCCCTAACCAAACTTAGGTTAACTTAATGTTTAAAAAAATCCCTAAGTTTCTCAAGAACTATACCACACAAGATTCCCCTCATTCAAGTCCCTTCTGCATATGCATATCTCATGTTATGCACATAAGCCCATCCATATTATCATCATTGATGAGCTAGACTTATCACCTTTAATCATTAGAAGGTGTACACACATCTCCATATTCTACACAAGTCATTATGCATAGGTATGCTATGTGTACTATGAGTTAAGCTATCAAGATTGTCCTCTGACAAGCTATATTAACTAAGTTATGATATTCTATAAACCTAGTTACCATTCTACCTAAGGGGGTCTTAAGACCTTAGGTTACCTCTAAGTTCACCATAGAACTTACTACTGAGTTCTTATGAAAAGTTATTCAACAAGAAAATAAAGATAATTCTCAATACAAAATCTAACAAAACATAACTCATTAAACATGCAAAATATAACTAGAAACATGGAACAATAATTAAAGAATAAACATGCATAAGAAAGGATTTAAATACATTCACATTAAATCAAATATAATATAAAGGTGCATCAACTATATTGTTCATTTATTACATAAGCATGTATGGTAAAACCTCCATACCTTTAAGCAATACATTACATCAATCTCATCAGGAAAATCTCCCCACAAATCTAATCTATTTGCATAAAGAAACAAGATGAAGTAGAGAGAAAACTTGTGCATTGGTTCATTTGTAACTTTGGTCCTCCCGCTCTTCCATCGATCAAGTGAGTATAGTAGGGGATCAGGACACTCAGTTAAGGATAGACATACTTCTAAATGCATTTACTCATTTCATTGCCAAATTGCAACTATACAACCAACCCAAGCAATTCAACTATCTAATGCATAGTTGATATCATAGAAACTACTCTTTCTATTTCTCCTCTCATCTTCCTATGAGAGTCTTTCAACAATACATCTAGATCATGGGATTTACTTGTAATAAATGATTCAACCCTTATTCAACAATTAAAGTCCCATACCCTTAATTGCCAAATAATATAGGTTCATATTTATTTATCAAATTATAGTCAACTACAATAATCCATAAATAAATCCCTCCCTTTTAATTTCATAAATTAAAGTCCCATACCCTTAATTTACAAACAACCAATTCCATATTTATTCACTAAATTAAAGTCTACTATTTTAATTCATAAATAAACCATTTTTTCTTTCATTTCATAAATTAAATTCCCATACCCTTAATTTACAAAACAAATCAAGTTCATATTTATTCATTAAATTAAAGTCAACTACTTTAATTCAAGTATAACCCTTTTTACTTTCATTTCATAAATTAAAGTCCTATACCCTTATTTTTCATTAATCTAAAATCTACCATTTTAATTAATGAACAATATAAGGAACCTTCTCTTCCATTAATCTAAAATTCACTAATTTAATTAATGAAATAATATAAGGAACCTTTCTTCTTTTAATCTAAAGTATACAACTTTAATTAACAAGGCTAATATAATTCTACCTTTCATTAATCCAAAGTATACAACTTTAATTAACAAGGCTAATATAATTCTACCTTTCATTAATCCAAAGTATACAACTTTAATTAACAAAATATTATAGGATCTTCATATTATGAACCATTACTCAACAGATAACACGACCTCGTCTGTACAAGCTTGACAAAACACTAAGACACACACACAGGTAACTCGTCTTGCTAAATATCTCGACCAACATAGAAGTATGTCGAACTATGGAGGTCAAGCCACCACTCCATAAGTGGTATCCTTATTGCAGGCGATGGTTCTCACAAGGTTACTCGACACACATATCCCTCCAAGCAAAGGGCCACCAACATAGACTAGGTTCATTAAGAACACATTACCCCACCTCCAAAAAAAACCTCAACATAGGCATGACTACCATAATGGTGACATGTTTGCCGACTATAAGAGATGCTTACCCCTACATGGGATGTTTGAGCAGCCAGTGGCGAGGGATATCAAACATACACACACAGGGTTTGGTTCTCAGTCCAAATAATGACAACCATAATCAACCTTCCTTGACAGTTCCATTATACGAAAGTAACATGATGACATAGTTTACCAACTCGACTTAGGCAAACATAGAATTCTTCTAGGAATCGCAACATTTATAACGAGGTGCCCAAGGACCTATAGTTTTATTTTAGTTGTCAACACCTTAACAACAGGTGGTGCGGTTACAAACTCAATACCTACTAAACTACTTATCAGAGGTTAGATGCAGCGAATGGATTCATCCTTCTCAAGATATAACAGATCCAATGACGAGTCTTAGCAACTCGTGGTGGTCCGATATAATCCCTAGCTTGGTTGGGCAATAATACAATGCCATAGAGCATCCAAGCTCTACATACCCCACAATGGATAGGTTTACCTCAATATAGGGTGACAATGTTTAAGACGACGCCATCATGAACCAGAACAAACAAAATACAAGAGTAAACATTCCAAAGGATAGGAGTATTGATCATGACCAATCTATTTAATCTTGGTGATTTCTTTAGATTTATGGTGTGTTTTTGTGTGGGTGTCTCCTCCTAGTTTTTTCTTCACTTCCTCTCTGCTTTCCCCTTCCTCTTTCCCCCTTATCCTCCTTTTCCTTTTCACCTTGTGATGTCTACTTTATCTTCC
Source organism: Wollemia nobilis (assembly GCA_028583015.1). NCBI lineage: Eukaryota > Viridiplantae > Streptophyta > Pinopsida > Araucariales > Araucariaceae > Wollemia > Wollemia nobilis. The sequence goes on along the minus strand of JAQPPZ010001424.1, from coordinate 4,247,446 downwards.
TGAATTGTTGCGCTCATCGTCCGCCATAACTCCCCATCTACTCTGGATAGTTGTAGGTCGCCTGTCCCATCCTCTACTCAGATTGACATAAATGGAGTCCCACCCTTCGTCTGAGTTGGCAGGCGTTCCCATACCTGAATGCGTACTGCCACGATGTTCGAACTTATGGCAGATTTCCAAATCTTAATATTTTAAAGATTTAATTTCCTTCAGGGTGGTTTTTGATGGGAGTTCATAGCCATCACTTTTTTTTTATCATATCAACTATCTATTTAAAATGAAATCATTTTATCATTCTAAACTAATGCAACTATTTATTTAAAATGAAATCCTTTTATCATTCTAAAATAAATCAACTACTTATTTAAAATGAAATCCTTTTATCATTCTAAAATAAATCAACTATTTATTTAAAACGAAATCCTTTTCCCATTCTAAAATAAATCAACTATTCATTTAAAACGAAATCCTTTTCCCATTCTAAAATAAATCAACTATTCATTTAAAACGAAATCCTTTTCTTATTCTAAAAAAATCAACTATTCATTTAAAATGAAATCCTTTTCTCATTCTAAAAAAATCAACTATTCATTTAAAATGAAATCCTTTTCTCATTCTAAAATAAATCAACTATTCATTTAAAATGAAATTCCTTTTCTCATTCTAAAATAAATCAACTATTCAGTTAAAATGAAATCATTTTCTCATTTTACAATAAATCAACTATTCATTTAAAATGAAATCCTCTTATCATTCTAAAATAATTCAACTATTTATTTAAAATGAAATCCTTTTATAATTCTAAAATAAATCAAATATTTATTTAAAATGAAATCCTTCTATCATTCTATGTACTAGAGTACACAAGGATGGAGATAACCTACCATTCACACTTTCCAAGTTATTGAGGCAATAGTGCTGAAGTAAAAGACAATAAAGCATGTGAAACAGACAAAGAGGGAGTCTTTCCATCAATTTAGTCACCTTTCTCAGCCTCTAGAACTTATGATAGCTACTAGGCTATCAGTCTAGGGCTCAAGGTGGCTAGCTATTGACGATTATCCCTTAACCGAATGCATGCCTATATGAATATATCCATCCTTGTTACCTTCGAGTTGCCTTATCATCATTTCCCCAACCTCAAGTACCCTCGCCTTTGATGGATGACTCAAATTATTCCACTTACAAGTGTACCTGATTCTACACATTGGCAATTTGTTAGTATTATCATGCTCTTCAATATATACTAATATTGCATAGCCACTTAATTGCACAAAATTGAGTATTAAAGCACCATCAATTAATACATTGTTTTCCATGTCAAAAGGTCCATCTAGGAGGGTCATGACATCCTTCCCCACTAGGACTAAACACTGTCCAGATGTTTCTCAGTTTTACACAATCACAATAAAATCAAAATGTAGTCTATAATAGTTTAAAGATCATCAAACAAATAAGGATACTATTTTTACATATTTACCACTTTCTCTCAAGTGGTATTTCTTTCAGAGAAACAATCCCACTGGACCTTACATTGCTCAAGAGTTCGATTCTACATAGTCTTAGAGCGAAACTCAAGAATATTTACTAGCATTACTTCAATTACCTCTGGATTTACTATTTGCAAATTAGAAACATCCCACACATGTTTCTAATTTGCAAATGATATTTGGAAAGTATCATGGATTTTTGACATATTAGGAGGTAAAGCAAGTCAGTGCTAATCGAACTAATCTTCTCGATGATCTCAAAGGGTCCTAAAAATCGTGGATCCATTTTCGTAGACTTGATCACACTTTTCATTGGTTTGAACCTTAGGAACACTATCTTCCACTAAGTACTCCCTTGGAGTTCTCTTTAAATCAACATAACTCTTCTATCTATCAGTAGCTTCATTTAGTATTTATTTGATTACCTTTAATTTCTCTCCTATTTATCTAACCATTTATGGTCCAATCACAACTCTATCCTCTAGGTTATCCCATGACAGTGGTGTTATATAATTTCATCCATACAAGGCATCAAAAGGTACCATTCCTAGAGATGAGTGATACCCATTATTGTAGGTGAACTCTATCAAAGGTAGGTAGTCTTCCCAATGAGACTTGTTATCCATGCAATACATGCAGAGCATGTCCTATAGTACTTGGTTTACCCATTCTATTTGACCATCTATCTTAGTGTGGTATGTTGAAATCATGTTCAAATTTGAATCTATTGCCTGATGAAGGGCTTTCCAAAACTCAGAAGTGAACTTGGAATCCCTATCTGAGATGATTACCTTAGGAAATCCATGCAATCGGAATACCTCTTTGGAAAATCTATTAGCCACCATTTGAGTATCATCCTTGGTGCTCCTAGGTATAAAATGTGTAATCTTAGTCAATTTATCGACTACTACCAGGATTGCATCATGTTGGTACCTGGTCTTAGGTAAACCTACTATAAAATCCATATATATGACCTACCATTTTTGTGTAGGTATACTATGTGGATACAACTATCCTATGGGGTGCTTTCATTTTGCCTAAACTTCTAGCATTTGAGGCATCGAGTGATAAAATTAGTAATATCCTTCTTCATTTCTACCCAAAAGAAGGTTCTTTTCATGTTTTCCCTCATATTTGCCCCATCGGGTTGAATTGAATGAGGAGATCTATGAGCCTCTTGCATTATTAGCTTTCTTAAATCACTTGATTTTAGTATGATGATTCTACCTTTATAGTACAAAAGGTTATCTATCACCCTACACCTTATTGCCCTCAAGGTCTTTATCTATTCTAGCTTGAATTTCCTAGCCATATTCATCTTGATATTGCTCCTACCTCACTTGATCCATGATATTTATGTGACTCTTGGTTATGCTGCTATGTGTCTCATTCTTCTCACATCAACAACCTTATTATCTTTTTCTTTTATATACTCAATTTCAAATTCATACTTGATGAGAAACTCGATCCACCTTCTCTGTCTTGCATTGAGTATTGGTTGGGTAAATATGTACATTAGATTTTGATGATCAAATTTTAACTTGAAATTTCTCCCCACCAGATAGTGGTGTCAAACCTTTAGAGCGTGCACCACATCAGCTAGCTCTAAATCATGAGTAGCATAATTTACTTCATGCTTTTTAAGCTTCCTTGAAGTATATGTTACCATTAACTCTTCTTGCGTAAGTACTCCTAACCCTTCCAACAATGCATTAGTGCATATTAAAAATTCTCCTTGAGGATTTGGAATCTTCAATATTGGTACAGTAGTGAGCCTCTACTTCAATAAAGCAAATGTAGTTTCACACTTTTCTATCCATTTGAATTCCTTCCCTTTCTTTTAAAGTTTAGTTATTGTCAAAGCAATTTTTGAGAAATCCTTTATATAACGTCTATAATAGCCCATTAACCCCATGAAGTTTCTTAATTTAGTAATATTAGTAGGGGATCGCCAATTCAATATGGCTTCGATATTATCTGGATCCACTACAATTCCTTCTGCTAATATGATAGGCCCTAAATATTGTACCTCTAAAACATATAATTCGTTCTTGGCAAAATTTCCATAGAGTTGATTTTCCCTTAGTAATTATAACACGATCTTGAGATGTTTATTGTGTTATTACTTATTCCAAGAGTATATTAGGATATCATCTAGAAATATAAGGACAACGTGGTCTAGGTCCCTTTTGAACACACTATTCATCAAATTCATGAAGGTGATTGGGGCATTAGTCAGTCCAAAGAGTAGGACTATGAATTCATAATATCCATACCTAGTATTAAATGTCATCTTGTGAATATCCTCCTCACATATTCTTAACTGGTGATACCCTGATCTCAGATCTATCTTAGTAAACACCATGGCATCTCTCAGTTGATCAAATAAATCTTGGATCTTAGGTAGGGAATACTAGTTCATGATTGTAGCTTTATTCAGCATCCTGTAATCAATACATAATCTTCAAGAGCTATCTTTCTTTTTTACAAATAAAATAGGTGCACCCCAAGATGACACGTTTGGTTTTATCAGCCCCTTTTCCAATAACCTTTGTAATTGTACCCTTAATTCCTGTATCTCAATAGGTGTCATCCTATATAGAAATTTATAAATTGGTTCTACTCTTGGCATGAGATCAATAGTGAAATCAAATTCCCACACAAGAGGGAGTCCAGGTAAATCCTTAGGAAATACATCTTTGAATTCTTGCAAAATTGGGTGTGTCTCTAACACCTTTTGGTCTTCACCAACTTTATTCAACTTAATTACATAGACTATCCGTCCTTTACTAAGGACTTCTTCAACTACATCGTTGATAGCATCTAGGGTTTGAATGCCCCCTACTTACTATAAATTCATAATCTTTCCTTACCTCCTTCAGAATATTTGATCCATTTGTATTGGAAATTTAATATGACTTTTTGGGCTTGTAACAAATCCATCACCAAGATTACATCAAAGGCATGAAGTGGAGCTACATATAAGCAACCTTCAGTGGTTCCACTAGCTAAAGCAATTTACATCATAGGAAAACACTGGTTTACGGAGTAGGTTTGTCTAGAACCATACTCAACCTTCCATCCATGAGCCAAATATCCTAGCCTTTCCAACATATATTTTCCTAACTTACAAGAAATAAAGCTATTAGTGGCTCCACTATCAATTAATATATTTACTTCCTTATCAAAAATCTTACCTTTTATGATCAATGGGGTGGTTTGCCCCTCAAGCTTCTAACTTCGAGTTGTAGCATAGATCTGGTGTGCAAGTTCATTTCCTTTAATATTGGATGTGCTTGGCCCTGATCGGTGCAAACACTAATTATTAAAATGTGGATCTCTATAATAGTAACACCCATCCTTGGGTCCATGTCACTTTTCTAATTTTTTCTCCTTGCCTTTGATAACTAGAATTGAAAGTTATGATTTTTGTGGTTGAGGCTTAGCATTATTCGGGTTGTTACCTTTCTTATAAAAATTCTTCTTTAACTTATTCTAGCTTCCATTATATTTATTCTCAGGATTTTAGGGGTTTTTAGCCTTTCAATCCTATTTGGCTTCTCATTTTACAACCCCATTTCTATTCCTCTTCTTTAGTTCCTATCTCTCTTGCTCAAATGAGGTTTCATTTTATATTAGAAGTGCAACTCTACTTTATTCGCTAGGTCATATGCCTTTTACAATGACTTAGGTTCCTACATCTCTACATCATGTTTTTATCCTAGATTGCAACCCATGAGTGAACTTATGAACCCACATATTTTCATTATAAGTAGGTACATACTTCAATAATTTTACCAAATTTTGTTAGTATACCTCCACTAATTTGGTTCCTTGCCTTGAGCTGGAAAGTTCCTCAAATTTTAGGGCATAAAAATATGTTTTGAGGAACCTCTTATTGAAGATGACTATAAATTCATTCCATGGAATATCTACTAGTTCAATATTAGTTTCCTCATAATAAGTTTCCCACTAGTTGAGGGTGACTCCTTCAAGGTAAATAGTAGCCCAAACAGTTTGGGTTCTTGAAGAATATCCCTTTATCGTGAAGAAAACTTCCAGTTCCCTTAACCAAGCCTCAATTGCATCTCCATCTCCTTCTCCATCAAACTTGGAGATACAAATATTCTTTAGGTCTCTTACCATTTCTTTTTTTAGGAGGATTCTAGCTTGTATATGCTTCACAGTCAACCCCTCAACTTGGTTAACTTCTGAACCTCTAGCTTGCAAATTTTGGTTCGCAATGGTTTCTAACATATATCTTAACTAATCTTGCATTGTGGCAACTATGGTAGTGAGATATTTAATTCCCCTATTGGAATTTTCTAGATCCTTATTTTGGATCCCTTCTTTAACATTACTTTGTTGAGTTTGCTTAGCTGTAAGCATATCTCTTCTGGCCTTAAGTGGCATCTAAACCTAGTTTCAACCAAGCAAAATATTAGGTTACAATTTCATCTTAAATTGTACCACTAATACAAGCCATAATATAGTTATTCTTGCCAAAATATTAGTAATATAACTAGGATAATATTCCAATATTACAATTTATCATTAATACCAAAGCCCATACTGAGGTATCGTAACATTCATCTCCCCTTGGAATCAAATCCATTAGATTCTAATAAGCAGAGACTCTAGGTCATCCCAAATTTAGCTTAAAATTAAGCAAGCCTTCATTGGAGATACCCAAATATATTTTAGCACATAAGAAGCTCTATACCCTCATACCTAGAGCTCTGATACCAAATGTAATGATCCCAAAAAAAAAAAGTAAAAAAACACACAAAAAGAGAAAGTTTTTTTTAGACTAATGAGAGGGATTCATAAACCCCTAACCAACCTTAGGTTAACTTATAGGTTTAACAAAACCTCTAAGTTTCTCAAGAACTATACCACACAAGATTCCCCTCACGTAAGTCCCTTCTGCGTAGGCATATCTCATGTTATGCACATAAGCCCATCCATCTCATCATCCTTGATAAGCTAGAATTATCACCTTCAATCATTAGAAGGTGTACATGTATCTCCATATTCTACTCAAGCCATTATGTGTAGGTATGCTACATGTATTATGAGTTAAGCTATCAATATTTTCCTTTGAAAAGCTATCTTGAATTAGGTACAATATTCTATAAACCTAGTTACCATTCTCCCTAAGGGGGTCTCAAGCCCTTAGGTTACCTCTAAGTTCACCATAGAACTTACTACTTAGTTCTTATGAAAAGTTATTCAACAAGAAAATAAAGATAATTCTAGATACAAAATCTAACAAAACATAACTCATTAAACATGCAAAAGATAACTAGAAACATGGAACAATAATTAAAGAAAATATGTATAAGAAAGGATTTCACATTAAATAAAATAGAATACAAAGGTGCATCAACCATATTTTTCATTTATTACATAAGCATGTATGGTAAAACCTCCATACCTTTAAGCAATACATTACATCAATCTCATCAGGGAAATCTCCCCATAAATCTAATCTATTTGCATAAATAAACAAGATGTAAATTAGAGAGCAAACTTGTGCATTGGTTCATCTATAAATTTGGTCCTCTCGCTCTTCCATCGATCAAGTGAGGATAGTAGGGGATCAAGACACTCATAGTTTAGGATAGACATGCTTCTAAATGCATTTACTCATTTCATTGCCAAATTGCAACTATACAAACAACCCAAGCAATTCAACTATCTAATGCATAGTTGATATCATAGAAACTACTCTTTCTATTTCTCCTCTCATATTCCTATGAGAGTCTTTCAACAATACATCTAGATCATGGGATTTACTTGTAATAAATGATTCAACCCTTATTCAACAATTAAAGTCCCATACCCTTAATTGCCAAATAATCTAGGTTCATATTTATTTATCAAATTAAAGTCAACTACTTTAATCCATAAATAAATCCCTTCCTTTTCATTTCATAAATTAAAGTCCCATACCCTTAATTTAGAAACAATTAATTCCATATTTATTCACTAAATTAAAATCATCTACTTTAATTCATAATAAACCCTTTTTCCTTTCATTTCAGAAATTAAAGTCCCATACCCTTAATTTACAAAACAAATCAATTTCATATTTATTCATTAAATTAAAGTCAACTCCTTTAACTCATAAATAAACCCTTTTTTATTTCATTTCATAAATTAAAGTCCCATACCCTTATTTTTCATTAATCTAAAATATACCATTTTAATTAATGAACAATATAAGGAACCTTCTCTTCCATTAATCTAAAATTCAGTAATTTAATTAATGAATAATATAAAAAAAACCTTTCTTCTATTAATCTAAAGTATACAACTTTAATTAAAAAGGCTCACATAATCCTACCTTTCATTAATCCAAAGTATACAACTTCAATTAACAAGGCTCACATTATCCTATCTTTCATTAATCCAAAGTATACAACTTTAATGAAAAAAATATTATAGGATCCCCATCTTATGAACCATTACTTAGTAGATAACGTGACCCCATCTGTCCAAGCTTGACAAAACACTAAGACACACACATAGATAACTCGATTTTCTAAAGGTCTCAATTGACATAGAAGTCCATCAAACTATGGAGGTCGAGCCACCACTCCATAAGTGGTACCCTTATTGTAGGCGACAGTTCTCACAAGGTTACTCGACACACATCTCCCTCCAATCGAAGGGTCACCCATGTAGAGGAGGTTTATTAAGAACACATTACCCCACCTCCAAACATAACCTCAACATAGACATGACTATCATAACAGTTACAGGTTTATCGATTGTAAGAGACCCCTACCCCTACATGGGATGTTTGAGAAACCAGTGGTGAGGAATAGCAAACATACACACACGAGGTTTTATTATTAGTCCAAATAATGATAACCACAATCAACCTTCCTTCACAGTTATGTTAGATGGAAGTAACATGATGATGCGGTTTACGAACTTGACTTAGAAAAACATAAGATTCTTCTGGGAATCACGATGTTTATAACAAGGTACCAAAGGGCCTATAGTTATCTTTTAGTTATCAACACCTTAACAACATGTGGTGTGGTTACAAAATCAATGTCTAATGAACTACTTATCAAAGGTGAGATGCAATGAATGGATACATCCTTCTCTAGAAATATAACAAACCCAACGACGAGTCTTAGCAACTCGTAACAATCCGAGATAATCCCTAGCTTGGTTGGGAAACAACATGATGCTATAGAGCGTCCAAGCTCTACATACCTCGTACTGGATACGTTTACCCCGACATAGGGTGGTGAAGTTTAAGACGATTCCACCACAAACTAGAACCAACAGAATACAAGAGTAAATATTCCAAAGGATAGGATTATTGATCATGACCAACCTGTTTAACCTTGGCGATTTCCTTAGCTTTATGGCATGTTGCTTTGTGGGTGTCTCCTCCTAGTTTTTTCTTCACTTCCTCTCTACCTTCCCCTTCCTCTTTCCTCCTTTTCCTCTTTTTTCTTTTCACCTGGAAACATCTACCTTATATTCCTTGATTGTTGTGCTAACCATCTGCCATCACACCCCATCTACTCTGGACAACTATAGGTCATCTTTCCCATCTTCTACTCATATTTACATAAATGGAGTCCCCCCTTCGTCTGCGTTGGTAGATGCTCCCATAACCGAATGTGTACTTCCATGACGTTCAAACTTATGGGAGATTTCCAAATCTTAATATTTTAAAGATCTAATTTCCTTCAGGGCGGTTTGTGATGGGAGTTCATAGCCATCATTTTTTTTTTATCATTCTAAAATATATCAACTATCTATTTAAAATGAAATCCTTTTATCATTTAAAAATAAAGCAACTAATTATTTAATATAAAATCCTTTTATCATTCTAAAATAAAATAAACTATTTATATAAAATGAAATCCTTTCATCATTCTAAAATAAATCAATTATTTATTTAAAATGAAATCCTTTTCTCATTCTAAAATAAATCAACAATTTATTTAAAATGAAATTCTTTTATAATTCTAAAATAAATCAACTATTTATTTAAAATGAAATCATTTTATCATTATGAAATAAATCAACTATTTATTTAAAATGAAATCCTTTTATCATTCTAAAAGAAATCAACTATTTATTTAAAATGAAATCCTTTTATCATTCTAAAATAAATCAACTATTTATTTAAAATGAAATCCTTTTATCATTCTAAAATAAATCAACTACTTATTTAAAATGAAATCCTTTTATCATTCTAAAATAAATCAACTATTTATTTAAAATGAAATCCTTTTATCATTCTAAAATAAATCAACTATTTATTTAAAATGAAATCCTTCTATCATTCTATTTACTAGAGCACACAAGGAGTTATGGAGACAACCTATCCATTCACACTTCCCAAGTTATTGAGGCAATAGTGCTGAAGTAAAAGATAATCAAGCATGTGCAACAAACAAAGAGGGAATCTTTCCATCAATTTAGTCACTTGTCTCAGCCTCTAGAACTTATGATAGCTACTAGGCTATCAGTCTAGGGCTCAAGGTGACTAGCTATTGATGATTATCCCTTAACTGAATGTATGCCTATATGAAGATATCCATCCTTGTTACCTTCATGTTGCATTATAATAAGTTTTCCAACATCAAGTACCATCGTCTTCGGTGGATGACTCAACTTATTCCACTTATGAGTCTACTTGATCCTACACATTGGAAAATTGTTAGCAGTATCATGTTCTTAAATATCTATTAATATTGCATAGCCTCTTAATTGCACAAAATCAAGTATTAAAGCACCATCAATTAAAACATTGTTTTCCGTGTCGAAAGGTCCATCTAGGAGGATCATGACATGGGGTGGAATGTCTTATAAATGAATTTGGGTGAGAGAAGTCATCACCCATCCATGTGCAATTAATGGGTATGGGTGAGCCATGAAAGTCTTCTCCCCATTATGACATGGTGGAGGATGACTCATCCAAGTTTTGAATGCCTTAATTACAAAAATCTTCATTTATCATTTATGGTATTGAATGTGCATAGGAATGTGGAGTGGAGCAAGGGTTAAAGTCTAACCATAGTTGGGTTAACCATGGGTTTGGGGTTGACCAAGGTGAGGTGGAAGGTGACTCACCCATGCTTTCAATGCTTTGAAAGCCAAAAGTCTTCAAATATTATTTATGATGTTAAATGCTCATGGGAGATGTGTGGAGCAAGGGTTAAGTCTTACTAGAGTTAGGTTGACCCTAGGTTTAGTTGGTATTATAGACACCAAAACGTTAGCACTTAAAAAATCCCATTTGCATCCCACCACAAAAATTTGCATAATAAAATATATGCCTAAGTCCAAACTTAGGCATATAAATCCTACACATTAAAATTATTTTCCAGATTTCATAAATTTGGAATATCTACCTAGGATGCCTTGCCTACCCATTAGACATGTGTCCTAGCTACATAACCACCATCACTTGCCACATCTCACACACTCATGTCACCCTTATCCCTTCACATGGGATATACCTCACACCTCACTCCACTTGCACTCACCCATTAGCCACATCACCCCAGTTAAGTGAGACACCCTAGGTGACTCTCTATAATTGCCCCTTCCGTTTGGTAACCTTGGATTGCCACTTGGTAATCCTAGCTTGCCACATCCCTTTCCCTCCAAAATATAAAATTACCTACAAAAGCAACACCATCCCATCAACCAAAGGAGGTTGAGATAACACACTGTCAGGCTGCCATAATTATACTAGGAGCTTTCATGCATCCTGAGGAAATCAAAGACTCGAAGTCTTAGAGTGCCCTTTTTGGTTCTTTCTACCATCCAACCTCAATCACCCGTCCATTGTTACACAGTCACAACCACCCTCACGTGGTTGCCTAACCACCCTCCCACTATTGCCCAGCCATAACCTCACACCCATGGTTATGCAAAACACATGATATATTTTAATGATACAGATCAATTACTTCTAATTTGTTAGAAAGGTATTTAGGTTTATTTTTTTATATTTTATGCATGTAACCTTGTAGAAAGCATACACCTAACTAATGCATCAATTGATATCAAACATTAAAGCATAAAATATTGACAATAATGAATTCAACAAGAAAGAGAATGTTTCTTTTATTAAATCTTTGTCAAATCCAAATTACATATACGTCCCTCTTAGGGATACCCAATGTTGATACAATTAATACAATCTTGAAAACCCTCTAAATGAGGGGGAGGTGTAATTCGTAGGCTTTCCACAAAGACACGAACTGCTCAAGATCAATGGTGACCTTCTTCTCTCATGAAAGAGGTATTTGCTACCTTGAATGCCTTGAAATGAATGGATCCTATAAACCCTACATTCAAGAAACAACAAGAAAGGATTAAACACAAATATGACCTCTCTTGATGAGGCTTTTGATGGAAACTTGCATAAATGATGATAAAGAAAACAAGAAAGATGTAAATCTATGAATATTAGCACAAAATCATCATATTACTATGAAGCATAGAAAGAAAGCATGTAATCTAGGTAATAAGCAACCTAATTAACCATTAGAAACTTGAATTGCATGAAATGACAATAAACTAGTCTAATTGATGGAAATAAGGAAATGAAGGAAATCTGCCTCTAAATCCTAATTCTAACCATACAAATGCATGAAAGAAACCTAAACTAAGTCATATCTTCCTAAATACATGATTAAAAAATGAAATCTATGGCTAAAATAGAGTAAATCAGGGATCAAACCCTCATCGCAGGTCTGAGGCACGGTGGGCACTATTAGCCATGGCTGAGGTGCAAATGCTCTTGCTCTTGTAATCAGGGCTTGTATCCTCAATTCTCTCTATTGAATTGATGGTCAAGGGTCACCTTGATGTCCTCTGATGGATTGGTGGTTGAATTCACTAGATTCATGGTGGAAGAGGCTCAATTATGGATTCTTGATCTCCTTAGTCCTTTGACACCTCCATTGCTTTGAATGCATTCATGATTGGCAAGTTAGCTCTCTCCAAAAGGTTGCAATTGAGTCAACAATTTGGTAGAGCTTCAATTTTCAACTCCTAAAGATTCTAGACTTCTCCCCAATTTGGAGGGGGGTCTTATAGCACTCTCAAGTCCTTGGTCTAGCTTCATGGAGAAGCCAAGAACAAGAAACCTATAGTTGGATCAGTTGGAGGGAACCTTCTCGATGCTTCCCCACCCAAAACCATTTGAATCTCCATTGCCCAAGCCATTGTAACTAAAATTTGGCTCGGCCCAGGATTCAAAATAGTTTTGATGCTAGCCATGGCTCTGAGGCATGACCAGCTCTATTAGCCATGGGTGTCAACCATGGCTAAGGCTGAGTTAGCCAACTCTACCCAAATTGAGTGGTTAAAACCACTACTTCACCTTGGAGCTATCCAAGATCATTCATATGGTCTGTTAGCATGTCCCATATGAGTAGTCACCTTGACATGACATGTTTTAGGTGTCTACAGATGCCCCTTTTGAGATGCATTGTGAGAATGAACAATGTTGAGAAAAAATAGACCTCCTAAAATGATGTCGTAGGTTGAATGATGATCATTGATCTGATCAACATTAGATGCCTAGTCCTGCCAAAGGGTACACATCTTAGAATCATTGCTTCCAACTGAGGGAAGGCTTAAATTTGAAAAATCTTTTGCAAGCTCCAATGATGATCGGGTAGCTTCAGTGCTACAATAGTACCGATAGGTGGAGAGCTACTAACTTAACTATCATAGTTGCTTTTTGCCCCAACAAAGGGTAAGCTTATGATAGTCTTTGGCAATGATTCATAAGATGAATGCAATTTGACAAGATCGAGTGATCTCCTATTGAATTTGATTATGATAATTGATATAATGACTACCCCCTCAAGCGATGAGTCGATGAGAGTAGGACAATTTAATGAAGCGACGAGTCGCTTGACCACAATGAGTGATTTGAACAATTTAAGGTTTTAGCACTTTGATATACTTGGCAAGGCTTAATTCAGCCATGATTGCAACTATTAATAGTAATTGTACATCTCTATCCCATGGAGCAGTCCGGCCACTGTGGCCTTCTTAGGGAATCAAAATGATAGCAATTCCAATTAGGCTTATGTTGAATCATAATGTTCGATGATCTGCTAAAAATGTCATAGAAGCATTGAGATGAATACCTCATTCCCATGGAGCAATCCAACCGTCTAGGCCTTCTTAGGGATTGAAGTGAAGCATATCAATTCAACGATGACTAATTTACCCCAAATGGCCTTATGGTAATTTACTCATCTTTTCAGATTGCATGGATCACAAGTCACTGCAACCACCAAGTGTATAGGGTAAATAACTGGATACGAGGTACATTTGAAATTTGAATTATTTGAATTTTTTTGTTATTTTGAAAATTTTGAGGGTTTTGGCCCATTAGATATTTTTTATTTTGCATTTTGAATCCCCTCATGGTGAAATTTTGAGGGTATTTATGTCTGTATGCTAGCTGTACTTGTCAATCATAGCCAATTTTTATAATTTTCTTAGTTGTGGCTCTGACCCATGATCGAAAAACCCTAATTCTGTGCTCGTGGTTTCCAAGTGCGGTCGAGGGAAAAATGGAAAATATAAAAGAAAATATATCATTTTCACATCATTATTTTCCAATTGTTGACTTGCAAAACTAAGAGCTCTGAGAGGTGAGATTAAAATTTTGATATGGAATATTGCTGCAAACCTCATGAAACACCCACATGGTAGACTCGATGGATGCATCCACTAGTGGTGGAGCTGATGCTGGAAAGGTAGCACTACAACTCTCTCATTTGATTTACCCAATTAAAATGAACCTTATTAATTAATGGGTTAATTGAACCTCACTAAACTATCGGTAAAGAACCTCATCATAGCTTAGGGTTAGCAACTTAAAATAAACCTCATTAAGTAACGGGTTAACTGAACCACATTAAATTTTGGTAATGAACCACACCATAGTTATATTTAGACTAGGTTAGATTAGATGGGTGGGATATTAATTTTTTGTATTTTTTGGGATGGGACGTGACCCTAAAAAGGTCACTGCTCTTAGCCGTGGGTGGTATTCATGGTTCCCAATTGGTATATTGGGGGCTATGGTTGTCAGCCATGATGGGATTTAAATCCCAATGGTCAAAATTTTGACCGTTGCTATCGATCATGGGTCCTAGCCGTGGTTAGCTGACTTTAGGAAAATTTCTCAATTTTTTATTTTTTGAGTTTTTGACTGATTTAATTGATTTTTTTGAATGTTTGATGCAATCTTGATTTTTTGAAATGTGTTGCATGCATTTGTGAATGTTTTTATCTTTTTGAAGATTTTTTGAATTTGTTTGACTTTTTAAGGTCATTTTTTGATGTTTTTGATTGATTTTATGTATATTATTTATGTCTCTCTTCAGAATTTGACCATGAGGGTGAGGGAATCAGACATCCTTCATACCCTTCATAATGGCCTCAATGACATTGAGTGGGCCTAGTTTGGAGCCATTGGATTTGGCTACATGCTACGACTTCCATCGATTAGAGTCGATCAGGCTTACATGACCACTTTGGCCCATCATTGGGATGCGAGGACCAACACCTTTCACCTGCCCATAGGTGAGATTACTGTTACTTTGGAGGATGTCTACCACATCTTTCAGATCTTGATCTATGGTGAGGCCATCACATCTTCACCCATAGAGGTGAAGGATGTTATATTTCGATAGATCTTTGGTACTTAGAGTGCTATAGCATAGGTAGATTCAGACCATGATGGGGTCCACATCGAGGATTAGTACCATGAGAATGTCTTCTCATGGTGGGTAGCTGTGCTCATGCACTTGATAGTTTAGATTGTGCTACTGGACACATCAAGAGTGAGGTTCCCTTGGAACCTCTTGGCTAGGACATAGGATGTGCTAGTGAGCAGCACTAGAGAGCCATTGATCCTATCCTAGGGGAGCGCTCTACTTGCATAGCTCTATGATGAGCTGTATTGGATCACATGGAGGACCCAAGTGGGAGTCAATGTAGTCTCCTACTATAGATCTAGGTATGGTAGCACATCATCATTGAGTACCCCATACCACTACCTCTCTGGATTGTTGATATTGCTGAGGAGAGCTAGTGCTATGCTGCTTGCTGGCCTAAGGAGGTTGAGGGGTTTAGGAGTAGGACTCGAGTAGGAGATGTATAATACTATATTGATCATATTGCATGGCTATAGATTAGGTAGGTGCTATGGAGGCCCTACATGGATTGTCCTACATGGTCGAAGGTAGATAGGTACCTGAGGAGGACTTGGTATGATAGATGGCTTCTCGGGTGTAAGCTCGAGATATGAGAGTTCTTCTACTTCTCTCGTGTGACTAGGTAGTTTAGGATTCACTAGGATATCCCTCCTACTCCCACTATCTATCATCATCTTAAGGTGGATAAGGACTTGGCATGGCCTTAGGTGACTCCACTAGGGGATGAGGATGATGATTTCTAGGAGTTTGGACTAGAGGATGTAGGGACTATAATAGATTATGACACCTAGTGGACTACCAGGTTGTGGTGGGGTGATGGCCCTCTAGGTAGACCTATAGATGGTGAGGTAGTAGTAGAGGTAGAGGAGGCACATCTAGAGGGTGTAGATCCTCATGGGTGTAGAGTGCACTAGTGGATAGAGGGTGGATGGGGTGAGGCTATAGCTGAGGAGGAGCCCCAGGTAGAGGAGGGTGAGGAGGAGCCCGATGATGAGGTGTCCTAGCTCAGGGCCTAGGTTGCTAGCTTACAGATATGGGTGGGGACCCTTCAGATGTAGATCCGAGAGAGGGACACTTCTATGGCTACTCTATAGGCACAATTGAGAGCCATGTAGGATCAGTTGAGATAGGGATAGGAGTAGTGGTGGGGATATGAGGAGGAGAGGACTCTCCACCTAGCATAGATTGTGAGTGCCACTATAGCTCTAGAGAAGATGACACTTGAGCAAGATCTTGCATAGTCTCAGCTATAGCTCATGACTCATGAGAGGGATCTAGTGAGGAGTGCATGAGGGGAGCCCTCGACTCCATAGGCTGCTCTTATGGCTCCAGCTGTATCGAGACTAGTAGGTTTGGATGTGGGTGTAGAGATCTAAAGATTATGTGTCCTCATTTAGGAGGCTAACATGCAACATTCTTTAGATGTGGCCTGCATCACTCTCTTGGAGGGAGAGATTAGACTACTTGGGGGTGAGGTTCTAGAGAGGACTACTACTGTAGGGACCCAATGGACCAGGACATGGGAGATAGGGTAGTCATCAGCATGGCCCAGTCATAGGACTCATAGGTCAGAGAGGTCCATCGGTTCCAGCTCTAGGCGGACTCATCGAGAGGGTGGAGGTGATGGAGGAGCCTCATAGACTAGGGGTAGGTGCTGCCTAGTATAGATCTTGATAGATGTTTGTACCATTTTTTAGTGTAAGGTCGAGGACCTACACAGTTGTAGCCTATGGGCATTTTGGACATATGCCTATATACTTTTTTTTGACACACATATATATATGATATGATATGAATTTATGAGACTCATTATATGTGTAGATTTATTTATTTTATGTTTATGAGATGCATATGGATGCAATGCTTATATTGTATGTTGATTTGATGCTATATGATGTGATGTATGGATGACATGCACTAGCTAGATGATGGATGTATGACTAGATATTGTGATCTAGATGTGTAGATGGACTACTATGATGTATGCATATGTGGATGCACTTAAATGCATGTTTAATTTGATTTACTTGTATGCATTTAATTTATGATGCTATGATATGATGAATGCAATGTATGTAATGCATTATTTACATGATGTTGATATAATGTAAATGAACATGTATGTTTTAATCACTTAAAACATAATGTATGAATGCAATATGGGTTTGACAATCTAATGGATGACACCATAGAATGTATAATAATCATGACATGTAATTGATACTTCTTATCATAAGAATTAATCAATTAAACATCCATATGTGCTATGAAATGTTGTATTGTTTCTATTCATAAGCTTTTGGTAAGTTAAAATAATATGCACAACATAGTCAATGGTCGTCTAAACATCATTGTTGATATCCATCCGGTATCTATCCTATATTATGAACACTCCTTAACAAATAAACTCTCATAAAAGGAAATTGATAATTGATTGATTTGATATGGTTGTTGCTATTTGGGAATTTTTGAGGTTTTCCATGAAACTCAAACACCCTAGTTGACTTATCAAAAGTTGTATAATGACTATACTAGACTTCTGAAAAATAAAGTTTTCGTTATGAAAGACCAAGCTATTCATTACCCCTGTGTGTGCAAATGAATATATTAGATGAGACATAAGCATACCCCAGTGCTAGGTAGGATTCATTCAGCCCATTGTTGTATTGGGGATCCTCAAATGTCCACCCGATCCTAGGTTTGGATTTAGTTAGACTAGACCACTAGGCAATACATGCCACCTAAAGCTAGCTCATGTGTAAATTGCTTAGACCTACCCCAATGCCAGGTGGGATTCATTCAGCCCATTGTTGTATTGGGGATCACCCTATGATTTTTGAGCATTGATCATTCCAGGGATTCAAGCTCACCCCCTTATTTTCTTCAATTTATTGGGATACTTGCTCATATATAGTGATAAAAATCACTATTTATTTTGTATTTTATTTTTCTTTTGTTTTGAGCAAGGGATTTGATTTGATTTCTAGGATTTTGCTCCTTTTTTGTAAGCAAGGGATTTATTCGGGTAGGGGGTAAACTTATCCTTTTTCCAATGACCACTACTCTAGACCATTGCACCTCACAAAATGAGCAAGTAACAAAACCTTTCACCTAAGGTGACCCAGACCACTTTTGTAGTGTTCATCCTTCCTTACCCTAATTAGGATTGTTAATGTGTTTGATTAGTGATGGGATTATGATATGCTAAGTGCTATCAAAACTAGACCTCATCTACAAAAGCAAAGCAAGATTTCTACTAAATCTGAGAAGACCACTAGGTATGGCTGAATGATTAAAAAACCCTAGTATATTCTTCATAGCAATAGGAGGGGTTGTGTTGAGAAACACAATTACTCACAAGGGTGATGGATGATGATGATAATGCATAGATGCATGATTGAAATACAAACATGGTGTCATTTGTAAGATTGCAAACACAACCTATCCTAATGCAAGTGTGATGGATGGAAATACCTAATGCAATGCAATTAAATGAAATGCATGTGCAAAATGAAAATGCATGATGCAAATGAAATGCAATATTTTTAGATTTTATTGCTTTTTGATTTTTATGGATTTTGAAAATTTTCCATATTTTTTAGTTTTTGAATTATTATGTGTGGAATACCTTAATATGAAGGATGTTGAGAGGTTCAGGCTCTTCAACACCTTCAAGCGATGTCAAGTGATACGTTCTAGGTCCAATCTACTCTGAGATGATGTAAGGACCTAACCAGTTAGCCATAAATTTATCTCGCAAGTGCGATGGTAGATTTGAGTTCTGTTGGTTCTCTTTCAGCACAAGATCACCAACCTTAAAGTCTCTCAGATGGAATTTACTATTGTAAGCTCATTTTAAGCATTCTTGGTAAATATGGAGATGCTCAAGGGCATTCATATGATGTTCATCAAGAAGCATCAATTGATCTAGGTGAGCTTGCCATGTAGTGTCATCATCGATGAACTCTTTCAATGTGATGTATAATATTGGAATCTCCAACTCTAGGGGTATAATGGCCTCAATGCCATATACTAGTGAAAATAGGGTTGCCCTAGTGGGCATCCATATGCTAGTCCTGTAAGCCCATAATGCAAGGGGTAGTTGGATGTGCCAATATTTATGGTTTTCTTGTACCATATTTTTCAATATGGCTACCACTATCTTATTTGAAGCCTCAGCTTACCCGTTTGCCTGCGGATAATATGGAGTCACAAAACTATGTTGTATATTGTACTTAGATGTTAAAGCCTTCATAATTTTGTTCTTGAATGATGTTCCATTATCCAAGATTATCTTGGATGGTATCCCAAAATGACTAATGATATTGTGAAGTATAAACTCCGTAATACATGCTCCAGTTGTCATTGTTAAAGGGATTGCTTCCACCCACTTTGTAAAATACTCAGTAGCTATTATAATAAATGTATGTTAGCCTGATGATGGAGGAGAGATCTTACCAATTAGATCTAGACCCCACTGAGAAAATGGCCAAGCCACTTGAATGGGCTGTAAGGCCTGTGATGGCAAGTGCATAAGATTAGCATGATGCTGACATTTGATGCATTTCTTGACATACACGATGCAATCCTTCTCCATAGTGGGCCAATAATAACCCATTCAAAGGATGCACTTGACAATGGCCATGCTGCTAAAATGGCCACCACATGTACCATCGTGAGCTTGCAAAATTGCCCAAGCTAATTCTTGGGGCTCAAGACAATGAAGGAGAATTCCATCATAGCTTCTATGGTACAAGATGTCTCCTAAAAAGACATACTTTGTCACTTTCTATCTGAATGTGCATTTTATGGCATATGATAATCCCTGCGGGATTAAACCAAGCTTGAGGAAGTCATGTAATTGTGACATCCAATCTTGATAAGCTTCTACCTTGATTGACAAGATGACTTGTTCCCCTGGCATTTTATTGTGCATGAATGCAGATTGGGATACAACCTTGTGGTGAATGGTGGTGCCATTCCCCGTAGGACCCTATGAGATCAAAGACCCCTAGGATGCCTTCTTGAGAAAGTCTCTGGATTTATAGAACCACTCATGGTTTGGTTCTATATGAATCATGTTGATTGATTCCTTATTATCAAAAGTCACATGTTGCATCATGACATGCGATAGCATCTTTACATGAATGGTAGTAAAGTTAGTAGATAGATTCTAAGGGATTAAGGATCCCAAAGATGCCATAGTGTCTACGAATATATTCGATGTATGAGGGATTGCCTCGATGTCATACCACTCTAGCTAGGCTAGATAAGTGTCAACAAGATCCTTGTAAGCTTTCAATATGGGACACCTACATTGAAAAAGTCCCTTCACTTGATTGACTATGAGAAGGGAATCACCAAAGATATTTAATCATTTAATCTTCATGGTGATAGCTATTTGGAGGCCCAAGATTAGGGCTTCGTATTCAGCATTGTTGTTGGTACAAGGAAAGTCCAGCTTAAATGACAAGGGCATTGGAGCACCTTGTGGCATGAAGAAGACAATTCCTGCACCACCCCCTTGCTCACACTTTGAACCATCGAAGAACATAGTCATATCAGCTTTGTTATCTGGTTCTTTGGGTTTGGGTGCTTCTGATAATGCAAAGACTGCATCATCAGGAAGCTCTATGGTGAGAGGCCTACTATTCTCGAGAGGCACCTCTACCAGTTGATCAACTATGACCTATCCCTTGATGGAATTTTGGCTAATGAATTCCAAATTAAATTCTATCAATAACATGATCCACTTCGTAGTACGTGTATTATGATATGTCTTGCTCATCATATACTACAAAGGATTTTGTTTGGATATCACGTACATCATATGACTTAACATATAATGATGCAACTTCTTTATTGCAAACACTACTGCTAAACATAACTTCTCCACATATGCATATCCGAGCTCATAACTCACCAAGGTGTGATTGATGTAATATATGGCTTGCTCTTTGCCTTGCACATTATTTTGGGCTAACATGGTTCCCAATGCAAATTTGATCATTGATATATATAAAAAAGGCACATCTAGTCTTGGTGGAGCTAGCACTAGCGGCATTGCTAGGTATTGCTTAATTTTAGTGAAGGCCACTTGATAGTCCTCATCCTAATTGAATGGGACCCCCTTGTGTAGTAGTCGATTCATGGGTCAACATTTATTCGATAATTGTGTGATAAATCACTTTATGGATGCTACTTTGCCCTGAAGGCTTCTTAACTCTTTGATATTTGTGGGAGGATGCATTTCTAATATGGCCTTGACCTTCATTGGGTCAACTTCGATGCCTCATTTTGAAATGATGAATCCCAAGAGCTTTCTTGAAGTTATACCAAATACGCACTTCTTGGGATTCAACCTGACATTATGCTCTATCAAGTGATCGAAGACCTTCCTCAGGACCTCCGCATGCTCTTCTCATAGTAATGACTTTGCCAATAAGTCATCGATATAATATTCCAAGATCTTATGCATGTAGTCATGAAAAATATATGTCATGGCTCACTGATATGTGGCACCAACATTTTTAAGGCTGAATGGCATAACTTTATAGCAAAATGTTCCCCATGGCATTGTGAATGTGGTTTTATGCTGGTCTTCGACTTTAATCTGAATCTAATTGTAACCAAAAAAACCATCCATAAGGGAGAGCATCTCATGACCCGTAGTTGCATCTATGAGAGCATCTATGTTGGGCAATGAAAATGAATCCTTTGGTGTTGCCTTGTTGAGGTCTCTAAAATCCATACAAATATGGATCCTTCCATCAGGTTTTCCTATAGGTACCATGTTTGATACCCATTCTGGATAGTCGATGGAGATAATGAACTCTACATCCAATAACTTCTACAGCTCATATTTAACCATTAAAGTGACTGTTGGATGCATCTTTCTGAGCTTTTTCTTGATAGGTTTCTTGGAGGGATCTAGCGAAAGGTTATGAGTAACCAATTTTGGATCTAGTCTCGACATATCCTTGTATGTCCAAGCAAAAAGGTCAGGTCTCTCTTTCAATAGAGGGATGAGTATGGCATGCTCATCAGGAGATAGACTCTCTCCAAACTTGACCTTCTTAGGATTAGTGGGATCATTACTGATATCCACATCGAAGGTCTCCTCTACTGACATATGTGATCCCTCCTCAAGTTGGTGAGGTGTAGGAATCAAGTGGATGTCATCATCTGGGTTTAAAGGTCCTACATCAGAATTTCCCTCAACATGATAAACATCATGTGCACAGCCTGGTGCAAAATGAAAAGGTTGCAACATTTCTTCATTAGGGAAGAAATCTTCAGGCTCTAGTGGTGAATCAACATGATCCCAATCAATAGCATCTACATTCAGATACAATGGTTTGGAGGGGTCAACTAGATTGTGAAGTGGAGTGGTCAAATCAATGGAGATCATATTGATGGAATGGATTAGATCTCCAGGACCACGTGTGTGTGACTCTACATTGATATAACTTCCATCCTCGAGATGTGGCTCTAGGGGTATGGGGATCTTCGAATCTGATCTATGAATAGACTCAAAAATAGGATCACTGGGCTCAAGGAGCTCCATGTACATTGGTGGATCAGGGAAGACTATATGATAAATCATATCCAAATTGGGTGGTCTCCCTCTGAGGCATGAGCCAAGATAGACTCATCGATACATCTCATCGATGTCAACCAGTTCATGATGATGGCACAAATAGTGAGGCCCAAGATAAGCTCTCTCGGTCTCATCCTCATCATCACTATCGTATATGAGTCCTTCACCCCTACCGACTAGAATTGGATGATTAGCAATATGAGGCCCAAGGTAGGCCCACTCTATTTCATCCTCATAGTCACTATCAACCATGAAGTATTCTTCAGTCTCACCCATTTGTTCCATGGGTAATAGATGATGTAGATTTAGAGGGCCTAAGTAGGCCAACTCAGTTTCATCCTCATATCATTCATTGTGTGAGGATAGCTCATCATCATCTATTCTAGAATCATAATCTGGTCCATCACTTTTGATGATGGACTCTGCTATACCTAGATTTTGGATCTACATACCTGTGTCATCGGTAGCTTCATGAATTTCATTGTCCAAGTTGGCTCTTGGATTATCTCCTTGATTTACCTCTACCATGATGTGCTCATGATAGATCTCTGGTGGTGCTTTTGAGACATAGGTTACCATCCTATTACCCCTTTGTAGATAAGAAGGGTTAGGGTGATAAGGATTCTAGTCCACATCATCCCCCAAAGTGAGGTTTAGATGATCTAAAGATGCTGCTAGGAGCTCATCCTACCCTTGGATATGATAGCCTAACCCAAACCTATCAGTTGGTAGCTGATATTATGGTTTGATGGGAACTCTGCACCCCTACTCAAATAAGCCTAAGTTGTAACCATGCCAATGGTAACATTTAAAGTAGCACAAGGTGAATTTAGGGTTAGATAGGTAATGAACATTCACCATGAATGGTTCATCATCATCCTCATCTATGGGCATGTGATTTGTCAGTTGATCTAGCCCTCCATAAATGAAGTTTGTTTGGTTGGGTGGCACCCCCAATGGTACCACCATCCCCATGGGAAAGTGATGGGCTTGAGGTCAGCCCATGTCCTATGTAGTTTTGATAAATGGTATGAACATCACGTTCTGCATAATATATTCTGCTAATCCAGGGTTAACCAAATGTATGGTCACCTACGGTGCAGATGACCCTATTGAAGAAGCAGGTGAGGTAGGCTGAGGTGCCTCCTCGACTTGATTTTGAATGTCCCCTTCATCCATGGGACTAGGACCCTCAATAGTGGCTACTTTGGGTGCTTGCTTTGTCTCTTTTCACCTAGTTTCACCTTGAGCTTCTTATCATTCCTAAGCACTATGGATGTCGTAGGTTTAGTCGAAGCTACTATTGTGTGCTCTGATAAATGTGGTGCTACCATGGAAGGTCCTACACACACTCCTTTTAACTTACCTTCTGGATGTTTGATTGGTGATATCGATCGTATATCTAGATGCATTGAGGGAAGAATGAAATCTCCTAGCAAGTCAGCTAAGTTCACGTATTTGAATGGCTCTTCATTAGAAGGAACCATGTGAACTTGTCCCTCATGTATATATTTTATGCACTGATGTAAGATCGAGGGAATACAATACATTTCTCTAATCCAAGGCCTCCCCAAAAGGATGTTATACTGCATGGCACCTTCGATCACATGACACATCATAGGGATGGTCTTAAGTCCAACCTAAATCAGAAGAACTATGGTACCTACCATTGAGCATAGTGCATCATTGAATGCTCTCAAGGTGAAAGTGGAAGGTACAATGTGTGACTTTGGCAACTTTAGATACGTTAATGCCTTGGTTGTAATTATGTTGATTGATGACCTTGTATCAATCAAAACCCATTTGAATGGTGTGTGGTTAACACATGCAATTATATGTAGCGATGGGTCCACTATGGTAGTGGAGACCATCTTAATCTTGTGATCACTAAATTGAATGACCGGTTCACTGCACTATTGCACATGTCCCATGAAGTTTGTAAATGCTTCAGGGTCCTAGGACTAAACTTTGATTGATCTTAGAATATCCATGAGTATCTCCCTATGCTTAGGAGACTATTGAATCAATTCATATATCGACAACTTCATTGGAGTTGTCTGCAGGCTTTGAACTAGCCTACTCCTAATGGTCACCACCGATCTTGTAGGTGGGCCTAGAATATTTTGAGCTAGCCTTTGTTGAGGTGCAACATGCACTCTAATTGGATCTAGAGGTGGATTTGGTCTTTCATACCTCCCTTGTCTCATGACAACATTAACCATATCGATGAATCCTTGAGTTGGCGGTTCAACCCGCACTTGATTCACATGACCGACATTGTTCCTCGATGGCTCATGATTTGGTAAGGGGTTCTTGAAGATCCCCATATTCTAGTTGTCTGGATCTTGAGGGTTGTCCATAGTTAGCTCTCCTCTTTTGATCATGTTCTGTACTATATGTTTAAAACTCCAACATCCTTCGATGTCATGTCCTTTCACCCTATGGAAAGCGTAGTACAAATCATCCCTATACCCCTTTGGCTTGGGCTGATTAGGGTCTATTAACTTGATCTCTGGTAAGTTGAGAGCCTTGGCCTCGCACAATTGATGGAATATCGATGTCATCGATTTCGACAAAGGTGTGAACTGGCGAGGTGGGCATTGTTCTTTATTCTTACCCTTTTTGTTATTATTGCATTGATCATATCATGCAGGAGGAGGTTGGGCTTGATAATTCTATTGTTACCCCTTATCCCCTCTCTGGAGGTTTAACACCACTTGGTTGACATGGGTCGGCTTGGCCTGTTCCTTCTGATTATGGGTGTTCTTTTTGTTCCATTCCTTCTTGTTCCTGAGTTTCAAGTTACCCTCCTATAACTTGATGTCCTCTATTACCTTGGCTTGCACCAAGGCCTCCTCGAATGTTTGATACTATTGCAACTACAGTAGTAATGAGATGTGCTTCACACAACTCTTGGTAAACATCCGAGTTAGTTCGATGGTCAAAATGGAAAATGGCAACTTTACCATTATCTTTCTCCATATTTTACCATAATCCATGATCGACTCATCATCATGTTGCATTAAAGTAGCCATATCGGATAGGTTCACCTTCTTCTTGATATCGAAGGAGAAGCATTCAAGAAATACATTAGCTAGCTATTCAAATTTGGTTATGCTGTACCTCTTAAGTTGATTAAACCACTCTCAAGTAGGGCTTGAAAGGGTTGTGATGAATGTTCTCAGCAATAGAGCATCATTGCTTTCAATCTGAAAGCACATGTCCATAAAGCTCATAACATGTTCTTGAGCATCTTCCTCACCTTGAAACTTCTCCAGCTTTGGCATCTCGAAATGCTTGGGATATGCTAGAATGGGTATGGATGGGCATAAAGGTTCATTATGAATCTTGTTCAAAGTCAGCTTTTGATAAGTTATCCCTTGCTTCTCTATAGCTCGAACCTTGTCTACCAAGGCCTGATAGGCCTTCAAAGATAGAATTTCCTCTTCTCTAAGAGGTCCATGAGGAGCCTTTGGAGGTAAATTCTTCTTTGGATGAGGTGGGGGAATGGGATCATCCTCCACATCTACTAGGGAGATCTCAAGATATTCTTATTCTTGATCATCTCCCACTTCTTCATACTGTGTATGCCCATGATGTTCGAGTGCTTGGTACTACATCATATTTTGGGTCATGTGGTGAGTATGGTTCTCAATATGCTCAGGGTATAGATCAGGTTATGAAGTAGCTCATCTATGAGTGCACTCCCTGTACTCACTATGAGGGGGTAAATTGGCTCGAGCCAATCGATCCTCTCACTCAACATGCTCCTTTTGATCAAGGATGCATTGTTCATGCATGCATTTCTCAAAAATATGTTGCCTATGCAACCTCTACCTCTGAGTATCCTCATTTTTGAGGTGCTCACACTCTGCATGGACATCCTCCAATTGATCTTGGAGAATCTACTACCATTGTTTTGACACCAATTTCTATGATCGATCTATAAGATCGACCATGTGTGGTCTCTGGTGTACTCATTTAGTCTGAGTAACTTTATCGGTATGACCTCTGATAGACTGGTTTACCATACTCTTGCCCTTGTCTATGTAGATGACATTCATATTCTGGTGTTGTCTGTACTCTATGCCCACGTGGGTCGATGGGGCAATTATACTACGAGGATGCTTAGAGAATTCTCCTAGCTCTCTAATGGTCCGATGTGTGCTCTCACTATGAGAACTCATAGAATGAGAATGCATAACTGAGGGTTTATACCCTAGCTACCCTAAGACTCTATCTAGACCATCCAATTGCCTAGTGCACCATGGCTCATGTGGTGGCGTACCATTGACTCCAATCTTAGACATGTCAAATGTGAACTTGCTAGGTTGATTGTTGTTTGGAGTCTATGAGGGCCTATGCCTTGAAGCATCCCTCTCTTCCTACCCCTGAGTGGGTAGATTTTCTACTTGTCTATTTTGAACTGATGGGGGCCTAGAGCCTCCCTTGTCTCGAGTATGGATGGGCACTAACTTAGTTATAGTTCCCTCTTCAATGATGTACTCTTTAGTGGATCCGGTGGATCCATGAGGTGTACGATCATGATATATACTCCCATGCTCGAAGGGCCCATGTTGGGATCTTCCATACTCGGATCTATCTCATGAGGCATGTGCATTGCCTCCTCTAAGTGGGGTATTCTGATGAGAACCCCTATGCATAGAGTTATCCCCTCTAATGCTCATCGAACATCATCTAGGAGGATCTTGTGATTGAGGGTTCTTCATGTTGTGTTGTGAATTGGGTGGAGCCTCGACTTCGACCTCGATTCTGTGTCGAGATCGACCACTCCATGTGACAACCATGATGTTGTATTATCTCGTATGTATATTTTAAGGTAAACAAAGCAAACAATGATGATTATCTCTTTTAAATTTTCTTTGTGAGCCCTAACTAGTTTGATGTGTTTTGAAATTTGTTGAAACTTAAACTACTCTCATCATGTTTGAAATTGTTGATGATATACTCAATAGTTTAAGGCTTTCACCTGTATACTCGTAGCTCAACAACCTAGAAATGAAAGTCCAGGCCATGTAATCCAACCTATAATGTGTGGTAATGAAGTCCACACATGGTCAGGGAGCACAGGTCCTCTCGATCCTCACCCAGTTCACCCATAGTCAGTGATATACCTCTTCAAAGAGAGATACATGCAGATTTTCCATGGGCTATGATGGATCTTGGAACTGGTATTGGTCTAGTAATAGGGTTCGAGGGAGTTGGGCCAATGGATGGAAATCACTGCCACCATCGTTGAACCCTACTAGTGGTTGGATATGACTTCCAACTCACTAGCATTTAGATAGTGCATGGTGTGTGTTTGTTCATTTTAGATTTTGCATGAAAGTAGAAATGCAACACCAAGCACACAATGCTCTTTCCTAAATGCCTAATGATAAAAGTATTTAATGTTCAGAAATATGCATCTAATTATTGAATGATTTTTAGAGAATGTAGGTAAAATGCTCTAATCAGCCTCTGATTGGGCCACAATAGGTAAACTCTAGAAAATAGACTCTGACTGTTAGCCATGGGACAGAGCCATAGGTAATAGTGTTGGTCATGGGATAGAGCCATGGGCCAGGATCTTAGCCATGGTTGATAGGTGCAACTAATAGTGCTAGCCATGGCTATCAGCCATGGCTGATAGATAATAGAATATTTTCATGATTCTTTTCCTTTTACTATTTTCTATGTGATTTTAATTAACTAAAAACAAAAAATATAACAAAACTAGAAACACAGAGGATCAAAATTACCTAGAGTCCTCATTCTATGGAGAGGTAGTCTACTTCCTACCTATTTTCTACTCTGATGCTAACCATGGCTAACACCTACAACAATAAAATAGAATAAATCCATCAGTTACTATAGAATTTGTGGGGTTTCCATCATGATCACCATCTGTAACCTTGTAGAAAGCATACACCTAACTAATGCATCAATTGATATCAAACATTAAAGCATAAAATATTGACAATAATGAATTCAACAAGAAAGAGAATGTTTCTTTTATTAAATATTTATCAAATCCAAATTACATATACGTCCCTCTTAGGGATACCCAATGTTGATACAATTAATACAATCTTGAAAACCCTCTAAATGAGGGGGAGGTGTAATTCGTAGGCTTTCCACAAAGACACGAACTACTCAAGATCAATGGTGACCTTCTTCTCTCATGAAAGAGGTATTTTCTACCTTGAATGCATTGAAATGAATGGATCCTATAAACCCTACATTCAAGAAACAACAAGAAAGGATTAAACACAAAGATGACCTCTCTTGATGAGGCTTTTGATGGAAACTTGCATAAATGATGATAAAGAAAATAAGAAAGATGTAAATCTATGAATATTAGCATAAAATCATCATATTACTATGAAGCATAGAAAGAAAGCATGTAATCTAGGTAATAAGCAACCTAATTAACCATTAGAAACTTGAATTACATGAAATGACAATAAACTAGTCTAATTGATGGAAATAAGGAAATGAAGGAAATCTACCTCTAAATCCTAATTCTAACCATACAAATGCATGAAAGAAACCTAAACTAAGTCAGATATTCCTAAATACATGATTACAAAATGAAATCTATGGCTAAAATAGAGTAAACCAGGGATCAAACCCTCACCATGGGTCTGAGGCACGATGGGCACTGTTAGCCATGGCTGACAACCATGGCTGAGGCGCGAATGCTCTTGCTCTTGTAATCAGGGCTTGTATCCTCAATTCTCTCCATTGAATTGATGGTCAAGGGTCACCTTGATGTCCTCTGATGGATTGGTGGTTGAATTCACTAGATTCATGGTGGAAGAGGCTCAATTATGGATTCTTGATCTCCTTAGTCCTTTGACACCTCCATTGCTTCGAATGCATTCATGATTGGCAAGTTAGCTCTCTCCAAAAGGTTGCAATTGAGTCAACAATTTGGTAGAGCTTCACTGCATTTCAACTCCTGAAGATTCTATAACTTCCTAGACTTCTCCCCAATTTGGAGGGGGGTCTTATAGCACTCTCAAGTCCTTGGTCTAGCTTCATGGAGAAGCCAAGAACAAGAAACCTGTAGTTGGATCAGTTGGAGGGAACCTTCTCGATGCTTCCCCACCCAAAACCATTTGAATCTCCATTGCCCAAGCTATTGTAACCAAAATTTGGCTCGGCTCGAGGATTCAAAATAGTTTTGATGCT
This sequence comes from Wollemia nobilis, assembly GCA_028583015.1. NCBI lineage: Eukaryota > Viridiplantae > Streptophyta > Pinopsida > Araucariales > Araucariaceae > Wollemia > Wollemia nobilis. The sequence continues at coordinate 4,217,420 of JAQPPZ010001424.1, read as the reverse complement.
AGCCATGGCTCTAAGGCATGGCCAGCTCTATTAGCCATGGGTGTCAGCCGTGGCTAAGGCTGAGTTAGCCAACTCTACCCAAATTGAGTGGTTAAAACCACTGCTTCACCTTGGAGCTATCCAAGATCATTCATATGGTCTGTTAGCATGTCCCATATGAGTAGTCACCTCGACATGACATGTTTTAGGTGTCTACACCGCAAGCATCTATTCAAGGGTTTTTATGTGCATTGGTTTTTAATCATATATAGGTGCTACTGACCCTTTTTTGCCTTCCATGTGTGCAAGAGATAGGTATTTGAAGAGCTATTGAATCTAGGAGTGGCCCTACATATAGGATACAAAAGCCCACTCACCTTTGGAGCTATAGTAGAGGAGCGAAGAACACCCAATAGTTTGTTGAAGAGTTGGAAGACCACCATCAAAAGTATTTTATTTAGAAAAAGAGAGCATTGTAATATCTCCCTTGAAATATTGGGGTAAAACATTATAAATTGGGAGATTTAGGCTTCCCTATATCAATATTAAAAAAATATTTTTCCCATTATAATCTCTTCTTTTTTGTTTCGTGTGTTTTGTGTTCAGTTCTTTTTGGTACAGGGGTTAAAAGGGTGAGGTGGAGGCTAGGCTAGTCAAAGGGTAGACTAGGTGATGTGTCCATTGGTTAGATTAACCATGGGTTTGAGTTTGACTATGAGGTGGATTTTGATCAAGGTTAGGCTAGGGTGAGCTAGGATTAGGTGGAAGGTGGATTGGGTAGACTAGGATGAGGTGTCTCTAAGTTAAGCTTAAGGGATGATCTCATGGTGACCAGGGGCTAAGCGTAGAAAAGGGCTTAAGCAGCTAAGGGGGATTAAGGTGATGAATAGTGTTTTTAGATAAATAATACAAAATTAAAGGTGTTTTACAAATTAATCTATTGTTATGATGGGATGATTAAAAATTTGAGATTTTAGGTGTCTACAATAACCTTAATTTATTTCAATATCTCTTAGTCTAATTTTTCTTAAATATTACTTCTACCAAGTCTTCAAAACTATCAATCTCTACCTACATGGTGAGTACTATGAGATTCATAGGTGTTGATGGTAAAGTCATTTAAATCACATTCTTCCATCTCATCAAATATATTACTATATGATGAGTACTACAAGGTTGGTAGGTTATGATAACAAGATCAATCATATCATCTATTGTCCTCCATGTACCACCATGTATGGGGGTAGCTGGTCAACGTACATTCCCCCAACTAGAGGCATCATTCATTGTCACATGAATCAATTATAAGTCCTTTATAACAATTATTTATGAGGTAAATAAAATCCAATAGAATTTCATTAAGCATTTTTTTGGAAGGAAAATCTCTAAATCCAAAGTCATAGGCAAAGCTAAACTAGAAGTTCTATAGGTAAATCTAAATCAAAAGTCCTATATATATATTTAAATATAAATATCTTATTTTTATGTTCATACATATGTTTCTATAATAAAAACTAACTACAATACCTCCAAGAAAATCTAACCAAAGTCCCCTAGGCAAATATCAAAACAAACCAAAGGATATTTGGGCAAAGTTAACTAAAGTCCTCTTGGATAAATCTTAAGTAGACTTATGCATATAGTTGTACATATTTGTATATATAAATTTTTTATTTTCTAAGCTAAAGTCCCACTGGTAAATCTAAGCTTAAGTTCCCCTTTGGTGAATCACACTTTGCACATAGTTGTAAGTAGTTTTACTATAACAACACATCATACATTTGTCAGTGTGTCATCTAATCTATCATATCCAATTATCTTATCTTCACTATATCTAATAATTCTTATTCATCTGTCATTCACTTTTAATTTCATAAAATTTAGATAATCCTTTATCATTAATCAATTAAACCATAGTACGAATGCGAATGATAAATTACTATGAATCTAGATAAATTTTGGTATAATTTTATTGCTTTTAGAAGACCATGGATTAGGATTTTTATGTTCTAGATTTATAGAAATCCATGGATCCTTGGGTGAATAATTGCATTAAAAATGATAATATTGGAGATGGTAAGAATTTGAACAGAGATTACAACGATTAAAAAAAAAAAAAAAAGAATTTGAATAGATATCAAGAATCCACTAATGAGAGAATATTGAAACTGATAATTCTTGGATTTGGGATTTCTTGCATGGAGTTGTGAATCAAATATTAGGGATATAGTCCATTAATGGTGGGTAGTTTGGGAGGATAGAAAAGTTATTTTTCTTGATTTTGGTGCATGACTATAAAAAATGTTATATGTAAAGAGTGTTGGTGGCACTTTTATGATGATACCTTTGCCATTATGACCATGAGGGGTCAAATTTGGGCAAGAAATGTCAAAATTGAACACTTTGGCAAAAGTGCCACCAAGGTCACAAATGCATAGTTAATGCTATTGGTCATGCCCTAATGCTTTCACTCTTGGAGCAATAACTACTCTAAATTTATCACAAGGAATATTGATTCAGTTTTGTTGATAGATAAAGCGATCAACAAATTTGGATATTAGCTTTGTATGCAAAATCGGGTGTCTATGATTCTTAGTTTATATTTTTTAAGTGAAACAATTTTTCTAGAGAAATTATCCATTTGGAAATCCTATTTGACTTTAAGTTTAGATAACTGTTGAGAAGCAACACACCCCCCCACTGAAAAATGAGAGTCCATCCTTAGAAAACCTCAAGCTTCCCATTTTGCAGCAGGGACCCTCTTGATAATTTTCAGGTTCAAATCCAAATTTGCTTGCCTCCCCGATTAAGTTGTCCTTTTCCTTGCATTCTGGTTTTGTTGCCTTTCAGATTTCATTTTGTGCATGCTAGAGTCCTTCATGGGCAAAGAAAACCTTGCACCGATGCAAAAGAATGCAGAAACAGATAGAAAATTTCATGAAAATCCAAAACTTTCCCTTTTCGGCAAAGCCACGAAATCGCGACACTTCCATTTATGGAAATGTCGCGAAATCGCGACAGGAAAATAGAAAACCCGCCAAGTCAGTTTTGTGTCGCGATATCGCGACATTTCCATTTTTGGAAAGCGTCACAAAATCGCTACCGACCAGAGGAGAGAGAAGAAAGTTGTACGAAAAGGAGCGATTTCGCGACATGTCGCGAAATCGTGACATGTCGCATTATCGCGACAGGAGAGAGAAATGGGCTGCAGGAGTGAAAATCGACTAAGTCGCAAATGTGTCACAAAATTGCGGTCAACGCGGTCAACGCATGCAGCTACGGGAATTGTCACGATTTTGCGACATGATGAGAAGAAAGTTGACCAGAATGCTTGCAGCTGTAAACAGACACATGTCACGATTCTGTGACACGTGTCAAGACACGTATTAGATGAAACAGAGGCCGACATGCAAGAAAGATTAGGATTTTAATCTGTTTTAATGTTAAAGTGTTGATTTAATCTGTTTTAATGTTAAAGTGTTGATTTAATGTTTATTAAATTGCTAATATAATCTTTTTGTCTTTCATGCAGGAATCCATCTGTCACTTGTGGGATAGCGAGAAAATGGCCATAAAGACAAATTCAAATGCAATTTAATTAAAGGCGGCCATGTTGAAAAGGAAGGTGCCGAGAGTTGATGTTTCATTCCAGTATTTATAGATCTGTCCACAAATGACTAAGCAATCGCGTATTTTACCGGTGAAGGCATTCAATGAGGATTTATGGCAGAGTTAATAGCAGACATATATTTTCAACTCCGGGATAGATTTGCAGAGATGGAATAGCGGAGAAGTGGTGACTCATCCGGCTCACCAACAAAAATTAATGAAGGCATTTATTTGTAGCTATGGGTGAATGCAAGTCGCATTTGATTCTATCTTCTCCATTTATGACAGCTGACCGCCCTGATTTGCAGAAGGGTTAGGTTTTATCCAGTATTTGTTTTAAAATGGCTTTTATTGTAAAACCCGGTCCTAGGGTTTAAGATGATAAGATTTGTAGTTAAGAAAAGATATTTTCTGTAAAGATCAGGATCTGTCCTGAGTCTATAAATACAACTACAAAATGTAATCGCAGGAGGCGGAGACTTAGAAATAAAAGGCTTATAAGCAATTTCTTGCAAATTTTGTGAAATCCTTTGTTTTCTGGACTGGGAGTTGATGTGCTTTTGCTGTTTTCTGTGGTAGCATGGCCAGGAGCCTAATATTTTACAAATCTATGATAAGTGTATCTTCTTCTGTTATCCGTTCCATTAAAGTTTGTTAGATATATGTTGTAAATCTGCCATTATCAAGTTTAAATATGCTGTTAGGCTTCAGTTGTTCCATTGTTTGCATGGGAAATTATAGATTTCAGGTGTAAGCTTGTTCTAATTGCTCTGTCTTCACCGTGTGAGCTAGGCTACCGGTGAAAGATATCAGTTTTAACCAACTTCTCTTCGGTTTATAATTTTCTGTTAGACCTGTTCCATTTTGCCTTGTGCTCTTGGTTGAAAGTGATCTTAGAAATCTGGACGCTTTCCTCTTTGATTTGTTCTGTTGTGAAGCTGATAGTATAGATGAAATTGACAGTTTAAGTTTTACAGCTTTAAAGTTTGATAAACTTCCCTTCTTGCCTTACCCTACCCTCTCTTTGCTTACCGTGAATGATCCATTTTTACTTTCTTTATTTGTCTTTTATTTGAATCTACTGACCCATGAGAGCTAGATCAAGAATCAAGTTAAATCTGATTGTTAACAAGTAACAACTTTTGCAACTACTGAACAAGTTCAAGAACCCCCTATAAGGTAACAGATAGTCCATATTGAAATCTATTCCAGAAGCAGAAAAGAGTGAATAGACATTCGACCCGACTCTGTAACTCACACCTTGGATAACTAGCTAGATCCTAAAGTGAGTGGGATTCATCCCGTGGGTGTTACCGGTGTTTATGCTCATTCTTCACGGGGTGTGTATGAAAGCCGGACCAACATTTAATTGGCGCTAGAAGGAGGGCCCGAGAACATCTGTTCTTAGTGCACTTGAGTTGGGAAATCTGACTGTATGTGGTGCTTGACAAATATTGTATTTTATCCAGAGTCTGGAATTTTAACATTTAAAAGTGGCTCAGTTTTATAAATTGTCAATACAATTTTTGTAAGTTGTCAGTGTAGTTTTTTAAATTGCCAAATACGTAACCCGTTGAGAACTCGCAAAGTTATAAGTGCTTGTGAAAACTGGATTCTACATACAAGGTAACAAGGTCCCACCCCGTAGCCGGAGAGCTCCTTGTTCCTGAATTAGAAACTCCGAGAAGAAGTAGCCACATAAGGGCCACATCTCTATCACAGACAGTTTTATCACCATTGATAGTCACTCCAACCAGAGCTCGGAATATTCCTGTCAATCCATTAGCTATGGCAAATTGGTTGGGCTCCACAGCTTTGAACATTCCGGGTATAGCCCATGACCTGCCCAAAAATCCAGAAAGATATCTCCCGGTACAAACATGATGGGACAAGAACCGCAGAAGAACACTTGGTTGCATTCAAGAATGCACTGAAGTTATTAAATGTACAACATGAAGATGTTGCCTGTAGACTCTTCCCGTTCACTCTCCAGGAGGGAGCATATGACTGGTTTTTAAACCTCACCAATGATTCTATCACCAGCTGGAATGATTTAGAGAAAGTTTTTGTGTCACAGTTTGGGGAAGTGATAGACCCCAGTATTTTATATCAGCAGTTTTCTAGCATCAAAAGGGAATTAAGTGAATCTATCAGATCCTATAATGTCGATTCCGAAAGCCTATGGTAGACTTACTCGGGTATTATGTACCTAATGCCGACTTGGCATTAGAGATTTTTAGAAATTCCCTGGATCCCATGACCTCTGTCTTCTTGAAGAGAGATGCCACTGTTACCAATTTGACCGAAGCCTACAAAGAAGCTTTGATTTTGGAAAGACAGCTTGGGACCCCAGCCTTTAAATGCTCAAGGAAGTTCCTCTTATCACACAAGTCGCTCCCGTGTTTAATCCCATTCCACATCGATGATGTCGCCAGCTCGTCGAACTCTACCATCAGCAAGTCCATCAACTGCTGCACCCGTTGAGAATGTACAGAACCCAATGAAAGAGGCTGACAATGCAAGGATTGAAGAAGTCTCAAAGATTGTTCAGAAGCTGGCCAATGATTTTTTGAGTTTTAAAAGGCAAACTTCTACTGGTGACAATCCCAACAGATACTCATATCAGCCAAACAGATTTAATAGGCCCCCATATGAACCTAATAAAGATTACAAGGGTAAAACTCATGATGTGAACATCTGTGATTTAGCTCTGCCCAACTGGTGCAGAATACATGCCACTTCTCAGCATGGGGAGTTGGACTGTCTGGAATTTTGCAATGCATTTGAAGCCTTGTCTGGTGATCTGATCTCCCCTGAAAATCAAAGAACTACTGATGGCCCAAGTTCATCTAGCCACAGTGCAGCCATGGTCCTAGATTCCTTTTCTTTCCCGGATGAATCTGAGAATGTAGTTGAAATGCCTATAGATGAAGTACAGGCTTTCCAGTAGTACAGAAGAGATAACTACAACCTGAGAAACAGGAATCCGGAGCCCAACACTACATCAACTCCTCCGGATAACTCTCACAATGTTCCTCCGGACCCCTCTCCAAGCAATAATCCACCTCCACCAAAGGGAGGGGCTCAAAGAGTACCAGATGTTGTTGTTCCTCTACTTAACAAAGGATATAACATAGTGGAGGATATGAAAAAGATTAAGGCCAACATTACTCTGCATGAGCTAGCACAGATTTCAGAGCAGAGAGACAATCTGATAAAGACATACTTTGGCCCTGCTGCTAAACCTGTAGACAAGGGAAAGAAAATAGCAAATGCCAATCTAGCCATGTACAAAGAAAAAGCTGAAGTTCCCCCTTTTTACCGATCGTCAAAATTTTTGGGAAGAACTTACATAATTGTTTGGTAGATTTAGGTGCATCTCGCTAATGTTATGCCACCGGCCATTTGTCGCAGCTTGGGACCGACCCCAATGAAGTCTCGAAAGGAGAGTTGTCCAATTGGACAAGTCGAAGTTAAAGTTGTTGGAGAGCTTCAAAATATTCACATACAATTAGCATCTGAGCCAAGGGCTCAACATAAAATTGAAATCCAGGTTGTGGATATCCCAATGGGATATGGGATGTCGTTGAGTAGGGATTGGTCTAGGTCCTTGAATGGATATCTGGCAACAGATTTTTCACACATGTGGTTGCCATGGAAAGGAGTGGCAAATCAATTGCGGGTTGACAGAGAACCCAGGTACAAGCACACCATTATAGAGTACAATGCAACAAATGAGACTGTCAATGTTGCAGAGGTAGACATTGGAGTCTACAATTTAACAACTGGGTAGAGTAACAAGTTTAATAAAGCTCATCCTGTACATACTAATGAAGTTTGGACACTTCATGTGGATGGAGCAAGATGTAAGTAGGGTTCTGGAACAGGGGCAGTCCTCAAAGGGCCTCAAAGTCAGACATTTTTTATGTCTTACCGCCTGCAGTTCCCATGTACTAATAATTTAGCAGAGTATGAAGCTCTGATTTTAGGTTTAAAGTTTGCTTTGGATAAAAATGTGAAAAACATTCAAGTTTTCACCGATTCGGAATTAGTGGCAAGTCAAGTCGTGGGTAAATTCCAGTGTAAAGCCTCCTATTTGAAGGGATACAAACATAGGGCCCGGGATCTTGTAGAAGGCTTTGATGCATTCAATCCGACACACATACCCAGGGAAAAAAATTCACATGCTGATGTCCTGGAATCTTCAGCTGCAAGTTTAAAGCCATTAGAAGATTATAAGTGGGATAAGTTCTCAATTGAGTTAGTCCCCTGTCCTTTAGTTCCAAACAATATAGACAACTTTCAAGTTTTCTCAGATGATCAACAGATTGTAAACTTTTTGCAGAGTACTAACACCTTTGAGAATGCTATAATTGATGAAGGCCAAAGAGACACCCTGCTGGAACAGTTGGATGATGACAGAGGAATAATGATGTTGAAGGACAACAGGATCCCAAAAGGAATGGTGGAGCTAGAAAGGCTATTTGATGTTGACAAGATCAGGAAAAGGGTGAATTCTGAGGATTTTGTAGCTACCATAGACAATGGGACTGAAGACCTGAACATAGGCACTGAGGAGGATCCAAAGAACATCAAGTTGGCAAAGGACTGTGATCCAAAAATAAAGAAAAGTCTGGTTGATTTTTTGCACAGGTCCAAGGATGTAATGGCTTGGTCATACAAAGATTTAAAGGTATTTGACCCAAAATTTTACATTCACATCATACCTTTGAAAGAATTTTGCAAGCCTTTCAGACGTAAACAGAGGCATGTTAATGCTCGTTAGAACCCCTAATCCAAACGGAAGTGGAAAAGCTCTTGAGTGCAGCAATTATTTTTCCCATCAGGCATTCTACCTGGGTGGCCAATCTGGTGCCAGTCAAGAAGAAAAATGGGGAGATCCGCCTGTGTGTGGATTTTAGGAATTTAAACAAGGCTTTTGAAAAGGACAACTATCCCCTGCCTTCTATGGATGAAGTCTTGAAAATTGTTAATGGGTCAGAGATGATGTCTTTCCTGGATGGCTTCTCGGGGTACAACCAGATTTTGGTTGAGAAGGAAGATAGAATGAAGACTGCTTTTACAACCAAGTGGGGGACTTTTGCTTACAAAAGGATGCCATTTGGGTTAATAAATGCTGGAGCAACATTTCAAAGAGCAATGGATCATGCCTTCAAGGGGCTTATGGGCAAATGCATTGTAGTTTACATGGATGATCTAACAGTCTTCTCCAAATCCATATTTGACCATGTAAAGCACTTAGAGTCTGTGTTTAACAAGTGCAGGGAGTTTGGCATTTCCTTGAATCCAAAGAAGTGCATTTTTGGTGTAACAGAAGGCAAATTGCTGGGACACTTGGTCATAAAAGATGGCATTTCTATGGATCTAGGCAGAGTTGAAGCCATATCTGGCATACCATTTCCCAACTCCAAGAAAGAGTTGAGGTCATTCTTTGGAAAGATTAACTTTGTCAAGAAGTTTATCTCAGGATTTGCAGAGATAGTTAAGCCAATGAATGACATGTTAAAGCAGATTTCCTAGATTGTTTGGACCCCAGAAGCTAAGACTCGCCTTCCAAGAAATCAAGACAGCCATTAAATAGGCACCAGTTCTGGTAAGCCCAGACTTCAGTGCAGATTTTTATCTATACACCTTCTCTTCTGAACATACACTTGCTGCAGTTCTGACCCAACGGAGAGAAACTGGGGAACATCCAATTGCTTTTAAGAGCACCAATTTGAAGGGAGCTGAGCTAAAATATTCCCGTTTAGACAAACAAGCTTATGCTTTGGTAAATGCAATGAAACAGCTTCGGACACTATATACTGAGGAGCAAAATTCATGCCATAGTGCCAGACCCAGCTGTTAAATACCTTCTAAGTCAGAATGAGTTGGGTGAACTGAGGGGAAATTGGGTCACAAGGTTGCAAGAGTATGACTTGGAGATTAGGCCTACAAAACTGATTAGGGGGCTTGGTTTGTCCAGACACATTGCTGAAGTGCCTCTACGGGAAGAAGTTAATCAGTTAAATTTTGAATCTGATGATTGGTATGGAGATATCATTCATCTGCTACAGTTTGGAATTTGCCCATCCCATTTGAACAGAACTCAAAGGAGAGCATTAAAGTTAAAAGATGCTCATTATCTCCTCAAGGCAGTACTCAGTACAGGGAGAATTATGCTCGGCATTTTCCTAAGATGCATTTCTCCCAAATGAAGTCGATGAAGTCATGGCTAGTTTTCATGAAAAACTAGGGGTAGGGAATCCATCAGGATCTGAAACTACACATAAAATACTAAGAGCAGGCTATTATTGGCCTACACTTTTTAAAGATGCACATAAACATGTCAGAACCTACCATCAGTGCCAGACATTTGCAGCCAAAGAGGCCAACCGGGCCCTGCCATTGCAACCTGTTGTGATCAGTAAACCTTTCATGCAATGGGGGCTTGATTTTGTGGGAGTCATTAACCCGAATTCTTCAGCAGGGCATAAATATGTTCTGACAGCTACTGACTATTGCACAAGGTGGGTTGAAGCAGCAGCCACCACAAGAAGTACAACCCAAGAAGTGATTGATTTTCTTGAATCAAATGTCATAACTAGATTTGGGGTTCCCCCGAATTTGGTCTATGATAATGGGCCAGCATTTCAATCATTGGAGTTTGCAGATTGGGCATACCAGATGGGGATAGTTATCAGATTCTCATCCAACTACTATCCCCAAGGCAATGGACTGGCCGAGTCAACAAACAAGAATTTAATGAATGCCATCAAGAAGTCTGCAGCAGATAAACCCAAGCAATGGCATACATTGTTGAAATATGCACTGTGGGCTGACAGGATAAAACATAAGGTTGCTCTTAAGACTTCTCCTTTTGCTTTGCTGTATGGTACCCAACCAATTGTTCCCATCTATCTCAAGTCGCCTACCTACCAATTTGCCTTAGATTATTTTGAGGATCATGATGATGTAGAAGCCCGTGTTTTAGATCTCACTAACTTGCAGGATGAAAGACTCCAAGCCCTGGAGCACTTCAGTAGACATCAAGAAACTGTCAAAAGGTGGTTTGACAAGAGGGCCAAAGTGAAAGCTTTCAGACTGGCAGACTTGGTGCTCCTGTGGGACAAGGCTCATGAGAAGAAGGGTAAGCATACAAAGTTGCAGCCACTGTGGATAGGCCCCTACCAAATTGCTGAGATATTGGGTAACAATGCATTCCGTTTACAAGATCTAGATGGTAATTTTCTGGACCTCCCTGTTAATGGTCAATACTTGAAACATTATTTCTCGGCTGTTCCATCCAATCTATCATTTGAATGAGTCATAAAGAAGTTGTAACATATGTATACATTGTAAGTAAGCTTTGAAGTTTTTCAGTTTTATTTCTAAGTCTCAGTGCGCTTTTATTTTTGTTTTGTTCTTGAGGCCTGTCTCTGTCCTTGGAAGTCTCGTCCAAAGTTCTTCAACTTTTGAAATCTGTCCTTTAACCTTTGCCTGAGCAATCAATGAAAAGTCAGCCTGCTAAAAAAAAAAAAAAAAAAATTGTTTTATTCCTAGCTGATCAATCCAGTCTCCACCCATTGTTTATAATTCTAATTGAGATAGTCTACTTAAATTGAACAGTGGAACTATTTTGTTAGTTAGGACAATGGTAGAGAGGTGATTGGATCTTGTGTCTTGCTTGCCACAGTTGTTTTAATGATAGAAAAATTGCTATGCTGTTTAGTTGGAGGAACTCCCGGGGAATCCAAGAAAAGCGGTTATAAGAGGGGACTATGGTTCATGCAATTATTTGGGTATCCACAGAGGCTATCAGTGCCTAGACTAAAACAGTTCCAGATTGATCAAATGATAAAAGAAAATTGTGATTTCTTTAAAGCCTTTCAGATATTGATGCATTTCAAAAATAAGAGAGATAAAAAAAAAAAAAAAGAGTTATATGAGAGAGAGGCACAGATTCCAAAAGCTATTTTTCTTTTACCAAGTTGCGTATTCTACCTTACAGTTGTAAATTTGGGTCGTGTAAATCTAAAGGGTAACTCTGTCTAGGCTGTAAAAGGCTAAACTAGTAAACAGAGCTCTACTCGGTTTCCCCTTTTACAATCTAGAAAAGCTGATCAGTCCAAAGTTCATCATTCAATCCAGTCATCCTTGAAGAAAGTTTTATACCCTTTGTAATTGCACATTAGAAATCTTCCTTGAAGTAATTCAGCCTAGTATGTCCTTGGGAAATTTTAACATCTAGCAGTTAGCAGTCAATTTATTGTGAAGAATGTCTATGGCAAGGCATGATGCATGGTCTTTTTGTTTTGAAACCAGAGTCCTGGGTTCTAAAATAATGCTACTATTTTACCCGTAGATATCGCCATTTGTTGAGAAGCAACACACCCCCCACTGAAAAATGAGAGTCCATCCTTAGAAAACCTCAAGCTTCCCATTTTGCAGTAGGGACCCTCTTGATAATTTTTAGGTTCAAATCCAAATTTGCTTGCCTCCTTGATTAAGTTGTCCTTTTCCTTGCATTCTGGTTTTGTTGCCTTTCAGATTTCATTTTGTGCATGCTAGAGTCCTTCATGGGCAAAGAAAACCTTGCACCGATGCAAAAGAATGCAAAAAACAGATAGAAAATTTCATGAAAATCCAAAACTTTCTCTTTTCTGCAAATCCGCGAAATCGCGACACTTCCATTTATGGAAATGTCACGAAATCGCGACAGGAAAATAGAAAACCCGCCAAGTCAGTTTTGCGTCGCGATATCGCGACATTTCCATTTTTGGAAAGCGTTGCAAAATCGCTACCGGCCAGAGGAGAGAGAAGAAAGTTGTATAGAAAGGAGCGATTTCGCGACATGTCGCGAAATCGCGGTAGGAGAGAGAAATGGGCTGCAGGAGTGAAAATCGACTAAGTCACAAATGTGTCGCAAAATCACGGTCAACGCGATCAATGCATGCAGCTATGGGAATTGTCACGATTTCGCGACATGATGAGAAGAAAGTTGACCAGAATGCTTGCAGCTATAAACAGACACGTGTCACGATTCTGTGACACGTGTCAAGACACGTATCAGATGAACAGAGGCCGAAATGCAAGAAAGATTAGGATTTTAATATGTTTTAATGTTAAAGTGTTGATTTAATGTTTATTAAATTGCTAATATAATCTTTTTGTCTTTCATGCAAGAATCCATCTGTCACTTGCGGGATAGCGGGAAAATGGCCATAAAGACAAAGTCAAATGCAATTTAATTAAAGGCGGCCATGTTGAAAAGGAAGGTGCCGAGAGTTGATGTTTCATTCCAGTATTTACAGATCTGTCCACAAATGACTAAGCAGCTGCTAGATTTTACCGATGAAGGCATTCAATGAGGATTTATGGCAGAGTTAATAGCAGGCAGATATTTTCAACTTCGAGATAGATTTGTAGAGATGGAATAGCGGAGAAGTGGTGACTCATCCGGCTCACCAACAGAAATTAATGAAGGCATTTATTTGCGGCTGTGGGTGAATGCAAGTCGCATTTGATTCTATCTTCTCCATTTATGACAATTGACCGCCCTGATTTGCGTAAGGGTTAGGTTTTATCCAGTATTTGTTTTAAAATGGCTTTTATTGTAAAACCCGGTCCTAGGGTTTAAGATGATAAGATTTGCAGTTAAGAAAAGATATTTTTTGTAAAGATCAGGATCTGTCCTGAGTCTATAAATACAACTGCAAAATGTAATCGCAGGAGGTGGAGACTTAGAAATAAAAGGCTTATAAGCAATTTCTTGCAAATTTTGTGAAATCCTTTGTTTTTTGGACTGGGAGTTGATGTGCTTTTGCTGTTTTCTGTGGTAGCATGGCCAGGAGCCTAATATTTTACAAATCTATGATAAGTGTATCTTCTTCTGTTATCCGTTCCATTAAAGTTTGTTAGATATATGCTGTAAATCTGCCATTATCAAGTTTAAATATGTCGTTAGGCTTCAGTTGTTCCATTGTTTGCATGGGAAATTACAGATTTTAGGTGTAAGCTTGTTCTAATTGCTCTGTCTTCACTGTGTGAGCTAGGCTACCGATGAAAGATATCGGTTTTAACCAGTTTCTCTTCGGTTTATAATTTTTTGTTAGACCTCGTTCCATTTTGCCTTGTGCTCTTGGTTGAAAGTGATCTTAGAAATCTGGATGCTTTCCTCTTTGATTTGTTCTGTTGTGAAGCTGATAGTATAGATGAAATTGACAGTTTAAGTTTTACAGCTTTAAAGTTTGATAAAATTCCCTTTCTGCCTTACCCTACCCTCTCTTTGCTTACCGTGAATGATCCATTTTTACTTTCTTTATTTGTCTTTTATTTGAATCTGCTGACCCATGAGAGCTAGATCAAGAATCAAGTTAAATTTGATTGTTAACAAGTAACAACTTCTGCAACTACTGAACAAGTTCAAGAACCCCCTATAAGGTAACAAACAGTCCATATTGAAATCTATTACAAAAGCGGAAAAGAGTGAATAGACATTCGACCCGACTCTATAACTCACACCTTGGATAACCAGCTAGATCCTAAAGTGAGTGGGATTCATCCCGTGGGTGTTATCGGTGTTTATGCTCATTCTTCACGGGGTGTGTATGAAAGCTGTACCAACAATAACCATCTCCATATATTTTCAATTCATCATCCTCATGCTTTCCATATAAGATTTTTATCTTGTAATTCCTCTAAATTAGGAAGGAAGTTAAATATTTGATGCTTTTCTACAAATGGTTTTCCAAATGCACATATTATTTGAGAAGTAAGACTTATGAGTAAGTTCAACTAAAAGAGAATTTACGAGAATACCTAGGTTTGGCAATAGAATAGTAGTAGATGTGGCTAAAGAATCTAGTATGTTATTCAACTCATAAGGGATGTGCACCACATTGAAGGCATTGAACTTATGGATCAAGTCCCATGCTTTATTGTGATAGGTTCTTAATAGCATGTTTAAGCATTGACACCTTTTCTATAAGTATTTGACTATGAGCTATATGTCTCCAAACACCTTAAATTTATTAATTCCCTTATCTAAAGTCCATTGAAACCCAATGATTAGATATTCATAATTTGCTCTATTATTTGTACACTAGATTCCCAAACTTATGACTTTGGTTTGTTTAATTTCTTTTGGAGAAATTAAGACAATCCCAACATTGGTTCCCTTCTTTGAATTTTCTCCATCAAATTTTATTGTCTATAAATAACTTTATTCTAATTGATCAATTGGTTATGGGTCTTCTTTTCCTATTGTGATGACATAAGTACCCATGTCCAAGTCTAAGTACATAACCATGTTATTATCTTGTAACTATCTACTCATAACAAGGTTCCCTTTCAATATTTATTTGATGTGCTACCACTCTCCATGACAACCAAATGTGTGAAAATTCTATAGCTATATTTCCATTCAAGCTACTCTCCCATTATCTACTTAACAAAAAGACAAAGGCATCTAGTATATCAACCACCACTATGCCAATACAATGTTGTACTCGAGTTTCTAAGGTTACTTATATTGGAATGCTAGACAATTTACTAATCAATTTAAACTAAGATCTATCTAATTGAATTATTATTCTCAATTTCCTATGGGTTTTCAAACCCAACTTCCTACATATTGACATAGGCATTATATTTTTACAAGATGTAGAATCGACTAGACAATTGTGTAGCATTTTCCCATTTATAGTGAGTGTGATAAGTAAAGAAGGTCTTTTTGCTCTACCTTTTGGGTATTCTTTTCTTCAACTTTCTACTATATAAGGAAACTGGTGGCATGAGGTTACTCAAATCATCTGAGAGAATTTATCTTTGTTAAAAAATACATAAAAGTCCATGCACAAAAGTGTTCACTTTTATAAATCTTAAATCTTCTTAAACATTATATTTAGCTTCATATTCCCTTCTTATAAACTATTCTCTACACTATCTCTTGTTATTACATAGGCATTATATGTAAATAGAGTAGTTACCAAAATAGTCAAGATAGATGAGTGGAACATCATTAAGGTGTCTAAATGGATGAATTAGATTTGCTATGACTCCTTATGCACTTAGTGTCATGACCCACCTTTAGCAAAATTTTTATGTTGATAAATTTATGTTTGATATGTTGTTTTGTGCAATGAAGTGATTGACTATTTCAGATTGGTATGCAAAACACTTATTTATTTTATGAGAAATATGATATGTGAATATTATTTTGGGATGTAGGATAATTCCATGTTTGGTTTTGTGAAAACCTACATTTTATATAAGAATACGATGCTGCTAATGAAAGTGCACTTTTGAAAGAATATGTCTCTTCATGGTGGTAGAAATAATTAACCACCGAGAAAAAGGATACCTTGGGGAAATGATGTGATGGGTTATTTGTCAAAATATTTAAGGAGGCAACATGGATGAATACCCCTTTCATGAAGATGCATAACATGATTTGCATGAGAAAAGAAATATTAAATTGCTTTGAATTTTTTAGTTGCATAATAATTGCTTATGAAGGAATTTTGATTGAAAAGAAAAAGCATTATAATGAAATAAATGAATGTTTGTTCCCTTGTATTGCTGATTAATAAAGGTAGGAACAATGACAACTTGGTTGATCGAAGCCGGTATTTGCTACATGTTGTTGGCTTTAGGGTTTTTGTTCCACTCCTTTTAGAGTTTAATATCCCCCTCTTGGACTTTGATGTCTTCTATGACTTTGGCCTGTGCCAAAGTCTCCTCGAATGTTTGATATTGTTGCAATTGTAGGAGTAGAGAAATTTGCTTTGAGAAACTTCTCATGAAAATACAACTTAATTCTATTACAGGTATAGTGAAAGGCAATTTGGACATCACTTTCATGCACCTATTGCCATAATTAGTGACTGGATCATCGTAAAATTGTCTAAGGTTAGACAAGTCAGTCAGATTGGTTTTCTTCTCAACTCCAAATGAAAAATGTTCTAGGAAGACGTTTGTGAGTTGATTAAAACTATAGATGATATGCCTTGGAAAATGGTTGTACCACTCTAAGGCTAGGCTAAAGAGTGTTATCAAGAAAGTCCTTAACAATAAGGCATCATCTTCTTGAAGTTGGAAACATAGGTTCATCACGTGTTCTTGTGCATCATCATCCCCTTTGAATTTATCCAATCTTGGAATTTCGAAATGCTCAGGATATGGAGGATATGATACTGAGGGATGTAGTAGTTGGTTGGAAAACTGATGCAATGTGGGTTTTTGGTAACCCATCCCTTGTTTTTCTAATGACTTTATGCACTCCATGAGCACCTTATAGGATTGAGATGAGATTATCTCATTTTTTGGAATCGATGCTTGCGGTGGGGGAGGTAGAAGGTTTATATTAGGATGATATGTATGAATATAATCGTCATCTATTCCCTCATAGAGCATCTCAAGATACCTTGGGTCCTGATATTTTGGTTCTAGATCTTCATAGGCTTCATACTTAGTTTGATGATCTAGATGCTATTGAGACCTATGGGTTTGTATGGGTACACGAGGAGGGATATTAGACCTAGGAGATAGGTCCTAGTATTGCACAATGCATCTTTGGTAGGTTTCCTATCTATAGGTGCTAAGTGTGGGAAATTTATCATGCACTTCCTTTGGTGATATTTCTTGGTACAAATATTGCTAACGCAACCGTTGTTGATGCACCCTATGTTGTTCTAATTTGGTATGATCTAGGTGCTCTTGATTCTTTTACAACCTATCCAATTGTAGCTAGTTTGTGTTTGGACTAGGTAAAAGATCAATCGTGTGAGTCTTGTGAGTCCTTGCATCAATGTGAAGGAACTTTGCTTGTTCTATGGGTCCAATAGGGTTGGCCACCCATTTTTCTTGATCGAGGGAAGTCGTATTAACCTGATTTTTAGGTTTGAAGGTCAAGTCTTCATATTGAGATGGTGTATAGGCACAATGTGCTTGCATGGAATAATCCCTTGATGAAAAGTAGGATTTGTGCCTTCCTACTCCTCATATTCAAGATAAATGTGAGAAAATAAGGCTATGTATCTCTCTTGATAGTGGGGGCCATGTATCTATCTAGGTGAGTGAACTTTCAACTCATCCATTGTATATCAAGTAAAGTATCCCACTCATACAAGCCAGGTGTTGATGCATAATATCTTTCATACTCAACATGGTGCATGGGTCAGGTTGGGACGCAAATATGTGACACTGCCCTATTGGGCCCATTAATGGGTATGTTATGTCTAGTGGTGGTACGAGATCAACTACGATCAAGAGGTTCATCTTCTTGATCATCTCAAAGATCTAGAGGTGCCTCCTAGGTTGGGACATCCTAAAGATTTGATTCCATATAGGTAGTTTTAACATCACAATAGATGCCAGGGAACCATCTAGGAATGACCAAGTCCTCGAGACTAAATCTAAGGCATTCGAGACCTCGTTAATTTTTTTGCATTGCCAACTCGTGATTGAGCCATGATATTTGATTATATAAATATAAAGGAAACAAAGTATACAATGTGTTTATCTATTTTAAATTTTATTTGTGAATTCCTATATTGTTTGGTGTGTTTTGATGTTGAAACCCCTAATCCTATGAAACTAAAGGGGTAAATAAAATAGAAAACACTAGAAGGTAATTCTAGCATACCCCCCTAATGGAGAATATACTCAAATGATAAAGAGTGGTTTCCTATTGGATTTTGAATCAAGGTAAACCTAAGGAATCAAAATTAACCCCCTGGAGGAGGTTGCACTATCTGAGTCCTGCTACTAGCCCAACAAGACGTTCACTTCAACACTTGGGTGTATCTTGGACAAAAATGATAGTTGCATTCCACTGATTATTTCACCCCATGGTAAAAGGGCACTACTAATCCTTCCTACTCTAAGTGCACCTAATATTAGGGGATATTCTAGTGATGAAGTCCAAAAAATCCACTCGCTTCGAACAACTAGGTTGCTAGGGTGTGAGCCAATGGGTGGAGATGAAGCCCATCGTCATTGGTCTCGATTAACGGTTGAGGATGAAGTCCAAACCGTTAATGTTAAAATAGTGCATGGTGTGTGGGGTTATTTTTATTTTATGCAAAGCAAGTAAAGCATAAAGCATTTGATGTTCTTTCACTAATGCATAGAAATAATATTTTAGATTTAGATTTCTAAATAAATGAACGTTTTAATTTTAGAAACCTATTAGATATAGAACCCTACATGAACAACCTTTAAGTAGGTAGCAAGCAAGTAGACCACAAAGTACTAAAACAAAGGCCATATTTGTGAGGGACAATCTATATTAAATGTCATATAACATAGGGATGATAAAAAATAGGGGCCATTTGGGATAGGGATGACCACAAAAAGAGATCATCTAACCCAAGGACGATTAGAGACAAAATACTTTAAATTGAAATATTTTCTGTAGTTCCTCTATTGAAGCATATAAATCTTAACTTTATATACTATAAGAAGGAAAGGAATGATAAAAGAACTCACAGGTGTAGCCTAAGTATAATGTAGATATTGTTTCTAACCTTTTATAATTTCTACTCTAAGGCCATCTTGGGGTAGGATGGCAGGGTCTGCTGGCCATCTTGCAGAGGGACGATCATGATTGTTGATCATCTCTACAAAGGATGGCAGTACTTGTAATTCAAAAACATAAGAAAAATAATAATTAGCAACAAATTTATGAAATATGGACAAATTTCGTCTGTGATTGCCACTAAAGTATGTAAAAGAGACCATACATCCAAGAAAATAAATGCAATATTGAAATGTAGCAAATCTAAATGTAACCATGCAAATAAAGAACAAGATAAAGAAATGATTGAACGATGCCATTTTATTAATAATGCTTTGTTATTTCCAAGAATATTACAAGAAAATCCCTCTTAGGGATTGCTACCAATATTGATATAATGAAATACAATTATAGCCATTTTGGGTGTATTCGTAGGATCTCTTTTGCATCCTCACAAACTAATTTGGGAAAGGGTTTCTCCTGACCTTTGTAATGTAATATGGTGATGATTAAATCTTTATGCTATTTTAGAAACTTGCAAAGACCTGTAATCTGCACACAAAGAAACTTAAAAGGTATCAATAGCATATGAAGAGCCTTTTCAAGATAAGACCCATATACATGATAAAAATAATAATAAAGAAAGTTAAAATACAGTAAAAAAATACATGAAAATGTAATCTAACTATGTGAGGAAATAATTGAAGTGCTGTTAAATTTACTAAAAGCAAAAAATAGGAAAAATAGATCTCTGTTGGGATGCCATCTCTATGCGGGATGGTCTTGCCTGAGAGATTTCTTAGGGTGAGACGATTGCACCTATAGGTCATCTTGGGGTGAGACGACCGCTAAACTGTGAGCGATGGATTCCTTATGGCCAATGTGAGGTAATACCAGGTTTGATCCATGGACATTCTTGGTGCACTCATAAAGAATAACTTAATGACAATATTTAACATAAAGCAAGAGCATTGGATGGTGCAAAGAAGTACGAATTCAACCTTCAACCTTTGGGATGGTGCATTGGGATGCTTGGAAACTCCATGGCTGAATTTTGGTAGCACTTCATTGCTTTGAGAGATGAGAGCACTTTGAGTCTACAGTTCAAAAACACTTTGTTATATGGAATTGCTAGGAGTTATTAATGAAGGCTATGCACCCTTATATAGACTTCCTCAAAGGTAGTCTTAGATTTTGAATTCAAGAAACTATTATTCTTGGCTAAAATTTATAACTACTTGAACGATTTCTCAAGATTTGGGGTCTCGTTGCTTCAAGTGTGACCGTCTCAAGGTGGGGCGGTTGTGACTATAGGCCATCTTGGGGTGAGATGATCATAGTTGGAGGCCGTATCAGGGTGATATGGTCTCTATTGCAAAAGGAAATTCCTCCCTATTTGAGTTGCGAAAACCACTATTAAGCCCTAGGGTTTTCCAAGTTGGGTCATATGGCCTAAAAATGTGTCCATATAGCTAGTGTCCTCAATATGACATGTTTTAGGTGTCTATAAAGCCAATAGAAAGATCATTAAGAATTTTGCATGATATCTTATCCATTAGGTTACAAGGCTCTGTTAACATTCATTAATAGAGAAATACATAAACAATAATTGATATGACATATGGATAGTTGCCTTGAGCCCATGAGTTAATTTGCAGAGCTAGATTGTGTGCCAATATTATTGAAACTATTTACTGGTTGCATTTTTTGATGGTCAGGAGTCATCCAAGATTTACTTATTTGCATGTGATTCATCATTTTCTCTCCAATTTTTAGTGTATTTGCACTGTAGCAAGTCTATAGCTCCTCTGTGGACATGCATGAATAAATAATGAAAGTGGTTATTTTTATTAAGAGCCCAGTTTGGTATTTTAGTTAGGATTCCATATCCATAAGGATGAAACAATCAATTCTATTTATAGTTTGGTTTTGATAGGAATTTTACACATAACAGTTAGATTCTACCTAATAACACATTTGATGCTCAATGAAATAAATTTTAATGTCATTATTCATCTTAGATGTCACCTTCCACTTACATAAAGTGAAGGCAGATAGGTGTGCCATAGGCTTTTATCACATTTATTATTATTATCAAGGTTTTGTTTGTCATGCAATTTACAAATATTCTTACACTTAAAACATTGTTGTGTTTAAGATTAATGTTGCTCGAGGATAGTCAAATATCTTTTTGCTCTAAAGATGCATTGGTGGTGGATGGAGTTGAGGATTATTCACATCAAATTGCAGAGATGATTGGGCTACGTAATGAGTTAGAATTCATTCAAGCTGGTGTAAGTGCTTCGATCATTTCCTTCTACATTGTGAAGATGATTTTATTTGATAAATTTCTATTGATAATAATGCTAAATGCAAGGCACAAGTTGACTATTGGATGTGTGTCTGTGTGTTTATTTTACTTCTACCTAAATTTTTTTTCCTCTCCCTTCCCATAATACTTGTGTTGTATTTGGAGGTAGTAAAATGTCTCACTTCGTAACTCTTTGTAATTGTCACCTTTTACCTCAAAGAAGGAAGCTAGGGAATTGTTTGAACCTATGGATTTCTCTAACTACTCTTAAATTTTCCAAGCTAGTCATGATTGATTACAAGCATTTACCAAGTTGGCCATTTATTCCATCTAATATATTTTGTATTATTTTTTATGAACACTCCTTTTTGGCCTTGCCTATTATGGTCTATTTGCTTTATGTTCCACTTTTGTTTTAAATTTCCTCAAGAATCATAGTAAATATTGGGTTTGTTAGATACACAACACCTTGGAAGTTTTATGTATAGATAATGCTTTCCTTCTGTAAATGAATTTAGTTATTTGGTTAACTGGCATATGAGTCCCATTTCATCATGAGTGTTTAAAGTTAACTAACCAAAATAAAGTAGAGTTGTACAACTAACTAAATTCTTTATTTAATTTAGGTTTGTTGCTCTCGTTGCATTGAACTGAGTTTGTAAACAAAATTTTCATCTATGGAGGTTCCTTTTGCATGTTGGGAGCATAATTTTGTTTTAATGATCAATTTTGTCAAATATGTAGATTTTGTAAATTTGTACATTTAAAAAATATTTTTACCCTTGTTTATACTTTTCATATTTATCCTTATAATCTGAAACCTTTTTTAACCATTCTTATTTATTGCAGGTTCACATTGTACTGGATATTGGCTATGGTTTTGGTAGTTTTGGGGCTCATCTCTTTTCTAAATAGTTGTTAACCATGTGCATCACTTCTTATGAGGTTTATGGTAGTCAAGTTTAGTTAGCTCTTGAGAGGGGCCTTCTTGCAATGTTGGGATATTTTGTTTCTAGACAACTTCCATATCCTTCATTATCCTTTGATATGGTTCATTATACCATGTGTGAGATGTGTGGATAGAAAATAAATATCATGAGATATATGGTTATTATTATTACTATTTTTAATCTCATTGCTTAAAAAAGTGAAACTAATGTTTCATGAGTCCTGTAGTCCATAAACTTTTATTGGACTAGTAATAATGCAAGCCCTTAATCATGTTTATAGAATTTCTCACTCTAATCGACACTGGATTGTAGTATGGTGAATGATTGTAGTGGATATATTTTCTTAGTGTGTTGTGGATACAATAGTTCATCTTGCCTTGCACTCAATGTACAACCTATTGTTACAATATATGGAATTCCTCACTCTATCAACATTATATTAAATTTTTATAAGATCCCTTACTACTATCAACATCATTGTATATTAACTTCCTATAAACAACATTGTATCAGTGTTGTCTATAGTGGGATTATTGCTAGTTTGGTGTATGGTAAATATAGTGGATTATTTTATCTTGCATTAAGTGTATCTGAGATGTATGCAATTTGTTGTTACAATCCCATTGTTTGCATGTGACATATTTTCAATTAGAATTCTTGGGCTGATAAATCATTACTTGTGTTGCTTTAAAGTTCACATTTAAGCATGAATTTTTTATAAGACTATCATAAATGTTTGATTTAACTTTTAGTTATCACTACAAAAAATGAGCACATTTGAAAAGTAACTTCAATTGTTTCTAATATGATATGAAATTAAGATGTGATTTATGAACACAAAAATTGTTATTATGCATGTCGTTTCCAAAGTTGCCAAAGCTCGACTTTGCTTTTCCCATATCCTTTATATATATATATATATATATATATATATATATATATATTTAGGTGAGATCCTAAGAAGGTGGTTTTAAATCACCCTCTTAGGTCACCTTAATATGATTGTTTTAAAAAATACTCTTAGCCCTAAGAGATCTTAACCCTAAGATGGTGGTTTTAAATCGTCCTCTTAGTCCTAAGAGTGCATTTTAGAGCCACCCTCATAGTCCTAAGAGGGCAATTTTTAGCCACCGTCATGTGATGTGGACTTTTACGATACCCTCATAGATGGTGATTGAATAACTGGCCTTAAATATCGTTAAGCGTGGTTAAAAACCGTTTTTAAAGCCTTTTTTTGGTGTAGTGGCATGTTGAAGGAAAAACAATTACCAAACAAGTTTTGGGGTGAATCTATACATACAACCTTAGTTATCAATCGTCGAATATTTTAGAGAAAATTCAAAATTTGTCAAATTTAAAACCCTAGAGAATAAGTTTGATGAATAAACCCTAAATTTGGTAAGAAAAAAAAGGATGGAAAACAAGCAGGGAATGAACCCGGAAAGGAGAAAATGCATGTAGGAAATTTTTCGCATGTGTTTTCAACCCGCAAGAAAAATAATTCGGTGGAAAACAAGCGGGGAAAATGCACACAAGAAGGGGAAAATGCCTGCAAGAAATTTTTCGTATGTGTTTTCCCCATATATATATATATTTTTGGAAACAATTACAACATCCAAAAATTTGCAAATTAAAATTTGAGTTTGGCAATAGCTATGACTATGAGTTCTAGCTTCTGCAACTGCGTTAAATTTTTCTCTATATTGTAATTTAGTAGTTTTGTTGGGTTAATAGATTTACTATTTTTATATTAATTTTCTCATATTTTTGTTTTATATATATTTTAAATAGAAAGTAAAATTAAATAAGATATTTTTTACATTTAATTTTAATGTTTTTATATTATTTTTTATTTGGTTATGTTTATATATGATTTTTAATACATTTAAATAAAGTTCTATATTAAAAATGTAAAAAGTAAGTTTACATTCTTTTAATACATTTAAATAAAATTTTATATTTAAATGTTGAAAGTAAAATTAAATGACATTTTTTTTCAGAAAAAAACTATTTTAAATGGCACCATTAAAATCTACTGTAGAAGCTTGGAATATATGACAAGGGAATTATTGATGTTTATTTCGAGTCTCTGTTTAAGTTTCGTAGTTACTAATTTATTTATGTAATATTGAAAGGATATATATACATTTATAATGTATCAAATTTTATTCCGAATTTTTAAACATGTTGAATTTTTTTCGAACTTCATGAATGTCAAACTCGAACATGAACTCGAGCTTGACAACTAAACATACAACTATTTACATTCTCAATTGGAGCACTACAAAGCTAGTAGAAAAATTTGCTCCTTATGAAACTTGGAACGGTAAAAATCCAAGTACTGGTCATTTGAAATTTTTTGGTTCCACATGTTATGTGCACATTCCTAAATAAAATAGAAGAAAAATTGATGAGAAATCTATCAAATATTTTGTTGGCTATTCTTATGAATACAAAGCTTAAAAATGTTATGATCCAACTACTAACAAGTTGTATGTTAGTAGATATGTGGTATTTGATGAAGGGGGTATATAGCAAAGAGACTAGAGAAGTTGTTGTCATTACCCCATAAATTGATGAACTAGATCCTAATGAAAATGGTGAAGCCTTGCAGCCAAAAAGTGAAGAAAAATCTAGCTCTTCTATATTAAATAGTGAATCCATATTCAAGTTCATCAAGAGGATGTATTGGTACAAAAAGGCTTAGCAAATATCACCCACAAACATAAATGTTGGATGAGGATTATACAAGGAGAGTAACTAGATTACAATCAAAACAAGATAATAATTTATCCCGACTAGTGTGAGGTGCTCCTACAACGCATGTAAGGGTTCTGTAGATATTGATGCTGCTCCATACAAGTGACTTCACATATCCAGTAACCAACTGGATAGTTATGTTCCTAACTCCTCCAACAACTATAGTGTGGTGGAATATCTTAGTAACAAGGATATACCATTGGATTTATTTCCCCAATGATCTTCTTCTACTAGAACATTTGGGGTCTTATGAAATCCAAACGTAAATGTATAGTTTGTAAAGTTTACCATAAAATGTTTAGAATTGGGGGTCTTATGTTTAGAGAAAGTGAAGGTTTATGCGTTATTGTTGTCTATGGCCTGTCATGCTATTTGGCTAGGAAGAACTAGGGTGAGGTGGCATCGCCACCTTTATGGTGGTGCAATGATGGTCACAGTTGGTGGACCATGGCTACGATTCCACCAACAAAGCAATATGAACCATGTTCCATATTAATGACCATGTGCTAGGGGTTGCTAATCTCTATGTATTTGATGATGTTATTGAGAGGTCTCATCTTTGGCTTGGATTGTGGACTTTCTACCTTCTATCACATGGGTTATTTATGATAACTTCAATATGCTTGGAGATGATTTTGACAAGCAAGGTGGGTATCATATGCATTGGTCAACTGTAAAAAAACTACTTGGTTTTACATGTGGAAATATTTGGGGCTTATTGATCTCACTACTAGGTGATGTCAGTCACATCTTTCTTTGTTCACATGGTCCAATATGCAGGTTGGACTTGAAAAAATTATTAAATAGCTTGATCGAGCGATGTTGTTAGGGTAGCCCATATGTAATTTTGGAAGCTATCATCGTCTCCCAATTGAACCTCTCCTTCAGGTCATTTATTTAGAACACTCCTACATATGGTTTCACATTGAATGACTATATTAAGGACTATTTTTTCTTTTTTTTTTAAATAATTTTACAAGTATCCCTCTCGTTTTGTTGATGCTACTCCTATGGAAACTTTAGTGTTAGTGGATATGCTACCTTTTTGCTAATGTTAAATACTTTATAGTTGTCCTAGGTCCTTCTTGTATTAATGTCTTGCATAGGATTTTGGGGCGTGCTTCTATACCACCCACATTTTTATGAATTGTGTATGCTTATTATTCTTTATTTAATAAGATCAAGTCAATTTCAAAAAAGAGAGTAAAATATGCATTATTATCTTTTCTAATGTTGATCCTTTGAATTCTAGAGAAGCATGTGCTAATGAATATTGGGTAAAGGATATGGAAAATGAAATTGAATAGATTGAAAAAATGATACTTGGGAGCTTGTTTCTCCTCCAAAAGACAAGACTATAGTTGGTGTTAAATGGGTTTATAAGCTAAAATATAATGTTGATGGAAGCATAGCTAAACACAAGGTACAATTGGTAGCCAAAGGCTATGTTCAACAAGAAGGAATAGACTATGAAGAAAATGTTGCACTAGTTGATAGATTAGAAATAGTAAGATCTCTTTTTGCACTAGTTGCTCATTTTAGTATTAATGTATATCAAATGGATGTAATATCAAAATTCATACATATATTTATTGGAAGACATTTATATGGATCAACCACAAGTATTCAAAGTTGTAGGTCATGAAGATAAAGTGTATAGGCTGAATAAAGATCTTTATGGGTTTAAAGAGGCACCTAGAGCTTGGTACTCTAGGATTGATTCCTACTTGCATAAAAATGACTATGAACAATGTTTGACTAAAAGTACACTATATAAAAAGGTAGTTGGATCAGATTTTATCGTCATATATTTATCTGTTGATGATATCATTTTTATAGGCAACTCTACTATTTTGTTGAAATAGTTTAAAAAGGTTATGTTGGATGAGTTTGAAATGAGTGATTTGGAAAAATACAATAGTTTCTTGGTATGCAAATAAATAAATCAACTCAAGGTATATCTATTACACAATCCTAGTATGCTGAAGATCTTTTAGTAAGAATTAAAATGAATGGTTGCAAAACCTATTAGTACTCAAACAATTATGGGTTGCAAATTGATGAAGGAGGATTCTTTCCCTCTTGTGGATGCAACACTCTATAGGTATTTGGTTGGTGGCTTGATATACCTTATAGCTATTAGGATAAATATTATGTATTCTATTAGATTAGGTATATGAGTGGTACAAAATATTTTGTGTTATTATGATACTAATTCTTGTGATGTTGAGGCCTATACAAATGAAGATTAGGTAGGGAACCTTGATGATAGGAAGAGTACTTCAAGTTATGCTTTCTTTTTTGGTGGCAAATTGGTGTCTTAGAGCAACAAAAAGCAACAAACAATTACATTGTCTACAATTGAAACAAAGTACATGGTTGCATCATTCACTTGCACTCAAGCCATTTGGATGGCAAGACTCTTTGAAGACTTGGGAATGAAGATTGATTACTCCATTAAGATCTATTGTGACAACACCAACACTATATCCATGACAAAGAATCCATTGTTTCATAGTCTGAGTAAACATATTGACATACACCACCACTTCATTCATGACTTGGTAGAAGATGAGTTTATAGCTCTCATATTTTGCAAATCTCAAAATCAAGTTGTTGATATTTTTCACAAAGGTTTGAATACAGAGATTTCAAAACTTGAGAACATTGATTGGAGAATGAAACATTGACATCAAAGGGGAGAATAAAAATATTATGATGTCTAATGTTCCACTCCTTACTTAGCATTGATAATTGCAATCTCTCTCTCTCTCTATATATATAATTACACCCTTCTTGTAGAAGTGCTTTATTACTAAATTTAGTTGAAAAGAAAAAAATGTAGTTGAAGAAAAAAAAGGGATTTTTAATTTTATCTAGATTTTAATTTTACTTAGATTGGAATAATTTATCCAAATCCAATTTTATTTGGATCGCATTTTAGCTAGATTAGAATATTTTATCTAGATATAATTTAATATGGATTGGAATTTTTTATACAGATTGTATTTTTACCCAGATTGGAAATTTTATAATATTTTATCCAGATTTGATTTTTATTCAGATTGCAATGCATGTAAAAGAAAAATAATATTATATCTAGATTTGCTTTTATAATTTATCCGAATCTAATTTTATCCTCACTAGTTTGGAAAAACTAGGTTTATATAAAGAGGATCTTGTAACCATTTGAGAGGTATCTCTTTAGGATCTCTTAAGGATCTACAAACAAATTTTATTATATTTTGCTATCTTTATTACAAAAGTATTGCTACTAGTGAAGTATGATTTCTTAATATTATTGGATTTAACTTGATATTTTTAGATCTTGTTAGCTAAATTTAATGCTATATTTTTTTGCTAGATTTATGCCATTATTTTTTTTAAAAGAAAAAAATTATTTACTTTTTTTTTGGTAATTATTATAGTAGATTAAAAAAGGGTTTTTATAGAGGATCCCAAAACCTTATGTACAAAATCAGCCTTGCATCATGCCTCCTGGCTTTATGTATAAGCCTATTACAGAAAAACGTAACCCCTAAAAAAACCTGATTACATAAGCAATGGGCCTAGGGCATCAATCCCTTGAAACTGAACACCAAAACAAAAATCCCGCCCAACGGTAACAGTAAGCATGAAACAATCCCTGTCAGCGGGAAACAGACAAATAAGAAAGGAAGTAGTTTTGGAGATCCCGCCCAGCGGGGAGTAGCCAAAAACCACCATCGAGAAGATCCTGCCCAGCAGGGAGCAAAGAAACATCGTTACAATAAAATCCCGCCTTGCGGGAAGCAGTCAAAACCACCACAAACAGTCCCGCCTAGCGGGAAGCAACGAGGAAATCCCGCCATCCGGGAAACCAGCAGAGAAGAAAGGATCCCGCCTCGCGGGAAAATCGGCGGATTTGGCGGATCCCGCCCTGTGGAGAAACCATCCCGCCCACCGGGAAAACATTTCGTTCAGCGAGAGCCATCCTGCAGAAGCCGACAGCCAGCACAAAGAGGATCCAACCCATCAAGAAGTGACCAAAGAGTTGCACCACAAAGAACCCGCCTCGAGAAAACAGAAGAGGATCCCAGCAGCAGGGACCAAGAATCCCGTCCAAGCACAGAGCCCGCCGAGGATTCACAAGAAAAAGGGGAAGCTATCCAAACCCTAAACCATCACCTCCACCACACCGAGAAACGCAGGGGACCAAATCCATGCGAATAACCTGCAAAAAACCCTAGGGGGAATCCTGAGGGAAAAAGGGAAGGGATCCCCAACCAAAAAGGGATCCCTGGGAAGCACCAGTCCAAAAAAACAACCAAGGAAACCCTAGCCGGTCGGGAGGGGCACAGATAGTGGAGAAGGATCTCCCCTAGGAGATCATCTGCAAACAACCACTCCCCGGGAGGGATGACCTGGGTTGAGCCAGGAACTGGGCAGGAACCAGGAGCCATGGGAGGGGGAGCAGGGGAGGGACCAGAGCCCTCCCCTCTCTACTTTCTTCCCTCCCAAACTCAAAAAAATTATTTACTTAACAAAAAAGTACAAAACTATTTAATCAGAGATCAAAGTGAATAGAGCATTCTAAAAAATAGAACATGAAGACAAAAAATAACCTCATTATTGGAGTCTTTGTCATCCTCGCATACCACCCCTGCCCTTCTACTTCTTGATGATTTGGTGGCAATAACCAAGGGCTATATTTATTGCTTGATTCGCTAGTGTGTCAGCCTCTTTGTTGAATTCCCACCTTATGTGTTGATAGGATATTTTGCCAATGATCCTACCTAGTTGTCTAATCCTATCTTGAATAATATTCAATTATAAATATCTAAAATCTTTATTTTTGGCAAGAGCTATTATTATCAGTTTAGAATCCCCGTAAATTGTGACCTGAGTGATTCCTTGCTTTGCCACCAGTTTTAAGTCGATTTCACATCCAATAGCCTCTACCACGTTGTTATATTTTGTTCCCAAGTTGATCATGTATTTTAGTAGGATCTCATGAAGCCCTGTAAGAATCAGTCCCCCTGCTACTGCTTGATCGGGGTTGGACTTGGAGGCACCATCAAAGAAGAGTGCTAGAAAACATATGTCAGGCAAATAATTGTTTGCTTTACATCCTCCCTGTATCAAGAAAGCTTAGAGATTAAGTTGGTAGATAATTCTTCTTTATATGGGTGATAGATCTTCTTCATACTATTGTTGACAAAAACTAGATTTGACATTTAGGACTAATTCTTCTTTTATCCTTCGTATTAGAGTTTTATTGTCCTTACCTTTGCCTTCAAAAATCCTCTAGTTTTTGTCCAACCAGATGTGCCAGATGACAAAATATGGTATAGAGCTCCACAAATATTTTAGGAGGGGCTTACCTTCCAGTTTACCTTTATATTATTTGTTCCACTTGGTAAAACATGTGTCTATGGTTAACCTTCCAGAGTAGGAAATACCAAGAATTTTGGTTATTCCTAACCAAATTGAAATTACCTTTGGGCATTCAAACAAAATATGGAAAAC
Organism: Wollemia nobilis; assembly: GCA_028583015.1. NCBI lineage: Eukaryota > Viridiplantae > Streptophyta > Pinopsida > Araucariales > Araucariaceae > Wollemia > Wollemia nobilis. Next base: position 4,186,783 of record JAQPPZ010001424.1, on the reverse strand, counting down.
TGTTTCACTATTCTACCTACACCTATAATAAATATGAGGCCCTACTATACTCCTCTTTTATAGATTATCACCTGTTAAGATTTTATTTTGAGAAACTAGCCAACTGAATACTTGCAGTTTAGGTGGTGCTCTAGTTTTCCATAATATCAATAGTTTTTTTGTTGGTAGACCCAATTTGTTGATGTTGGACTCCTAGATGCATTGAGTGTTCCCAATTATTGTTGATGCTACCCCAAATAAGTTTTTCTAGCATTGTGGGATGAATAGGTCTAATGATCGCCACGTGGGACTTAAACAAATCCCAATATCCTTGAAGCTGAGATGGAATGTGAGGGGAGATCCAGTTCAAAGTGTTTGAGGTCCAATAAAACAAGTCACCTAATTTGAGTATTCTTTGTATTTCCAAGTGATTTTGCAATTTGGAGTTCTCTCTCTTATTGGTGGATTTCCTAGGACAGGATCCTCCAATAGAGTAATTAACTTACCATCTCTCGGTAGCCAAGAAATTTTATCCTCTATTATGCTCTTTTTAGACACTATATGTTTCCAAACCAACGAGGCTCTGGGAAGTTTGTCTATATGTTTGAGAATTTGAATACCTGTTTGATTATTTACATACTTGCTGACTAGTATGCGCTGCCATGCTTGATTGTGTTTAAGCATGTTCCAGAGAAGTTTTGCTCCCAGTGCTTTTGAAACTATCTCCATTTTTTTATTCCTAGTCCTCCTTGAATTTTACTTTTGGTGACCATCTCCCAATTGACCAAGTGAAACTTTTTTCTTTCTAATTGCCTACCTCCTTGCCATAGGAAGTTGCATATGATTCCATTTGCCTTTTGTAAAATAAACTTGGGAGCATGATATACTAATAGTTGGTAGACTAGAAGAGAAGCTAACATTGATTTGATCAATACTACCCTTCCTGTAATATTGAGCCAACTATTATTGTAACTTTGTATCCTCCTAACCATCTTGTCCAATATTGGGGTCCAACAATCTAAGGCTTTGAGGTGGAAGCTCATGGGCACTCCTAGATATCTAAAATATTTTTTTGTGTCAGATAGAAATCCTAGAATAGTGCAAAAGAGTTTGACTCTTATTGCTGCAAAATTTTGTTAATAGAACTAACTCTTTTAAGTGTTTATATGAGACATGGTAGCTTATGTGAACCAATCTAGACATTACTTGAATTATCTAACATTTTTCTTGGTGGATTCACGTAGAATAATGCTATCATCTACAAATTTGGAACGTGTTACAAATTTATAACCTGCTGTAGCCTCTATCCTTGTTATTTTTCTTTCTCTTCAAATATGGTTGATTAATCTTCCAAGAGTCTCAGGTAAAATGATATAAAGGTATGGTGATAGTGGACACCCTTGTCTAATTCCCATTGTAGCTTGAAAGAAATTTATTGGTTCTCCATTTATTAAGGGGGCTATCCATGGGGTTTTTATGCATGCTCCGATCCACTTGATGACCTAATGTGGGAATCCAAACTTTTGTAGGACCTGTTCTACAAATTGTATATTAACTCGATCAAAGGCATTTGCCATATCAAGTTTTATAATAATTTGTTTCTTTTTTGATTTTCTACTACTATGGAGGGCTTCATGCACTATTATGATATTATCATATATTTATTTTTTAGGCATGAAACCTCCTTGCTCTTTTGATATTATTTTATCAAGTTTCTTCTTTATTCTATTGGCTAAAAACTTGGTAATAATTTTATAGAAAGAGTTACATAGACAAATTATTCTGAATCTAGAGAAAGTAGTGGTATTTTTTTCTTTAGGAATCAATGCTAGAAGGGTGGAGTGGATGGCTTCAAGAAGTTTACCTTTCACTCTAACATCCTCAATCATGCGTATCAAATCTTCTCTGATGATGTGTAAGTATTGCTGGTAAAAGTTGTTTGTGAATCCATCAGGTCCAGGAGATTTATCCTTTAGTAGAGTTGCTATAATCTCCTTAAGTTCTTACATAGTTATTGATTGAATGAGATCCTGTTTGTCTTCCAAAATTAATACTGTTGGTATATGCTGCAGTAGTATTACCAAGGAATAAGGGTTACCATTTTCTCTGGAGAGCAAAGCTGAGTAATGATGATTGGCAAGTTCCTTAATTTTCTTCCTATATGTATAAGTGGTTCCTTCATGCTCTCTCATTGATTATGTTCCTTTGGAAACGTTGCATGGTTTTTAGATGAAAATATTTGGTGTTTCTATCCCCCTTGCTTAGCCAGACCATGCAGGATCTAAGCCTCCAATGTATTTCTTCTTCAATGCTTAATTTATTGAGCTTATGAATTGGGTCATTTATTGCATCTTCTTGCCATGGTTGAGGAGGATGATCCCCAAATTTTTTTCTAGCTGCTCTAGTTGTTGCATCAACTGCTTATTGTCTGGTTTGACTCTTGCTTTTTCTACCAACTAATTTTTTATCACATGCTTCAATTTTTGAATTTTGATTTTCCACTTTTCTTGGGGGTTGGTGGATTGGACCTGTTCAAGTTCAATGAAATATTCTTCTGCTAGCCATTCATAGTTGTATTTAAAAGAATTTTTTTAGGGTTGTAGGCTTTGGCCCGCTATCTAAGAGAATTGGCTTATGATATGAGATAGAGTTATGAATGATGTGACTGGAAGTGAGGGGAAAGTGTGTTAGGATATTTTCACTGATAAAAAATCTATCCAATATTTCTATAATATCATTTTTCCCTACTCTTCTATTGCTCCAAGTGTACTTTCCTTTGGTCGGTCAAATTTCTTGTAAGCTTTCATCTACAATAATTTGATTGAGTATATCTCTATTTGGATCCCTTGCTAAACTTGTTGGATATTTTGAGTCCCTAAGCTAAAGTTTATCATTGATGTCAAAAGGACCTATGTAAGTAAGCACTATGATTTTTCTCTACAAAGAGCTTCATGAGAAGCAAAGGTTTTGATCAAAGGTTCAAGAAGGGATGCATGGCATTTGGTTCCAAAAGGAGCTTCAAGGGAAGCTTAGCAAAAGATTTTTATGAAAACCAAGGAAGGCAAAGAAAGGTTTTATTTAAAACCATGGATGGCATATTTGAAATGGGTTTTTCTTAAAACCCAAGTTGGCTTTTCATTTCATCGAAAAAGGTGCCCTGGTGATGGAGAAATTTAATTTTAAAGGTTTAGTTTAAATTTTAATTTATTTAAAATTAAAATTTAAATTTTAAAATTAAATAAAAGAGTTTTCCCACCATGTCCGCCGACATCATATATTTTATCATGCAAAGGTTTGAATATTTAAAGGGGTTGATTTTATCAACCAAGTAGGTGACAAGAAATATTATCCGCATTCGATTATCCCCTCCTTCGCAATCGTTGATTCCCCCCTTCCGATTTCGTTTGCGCACTGCACGTGGAACAAGGGAGAAAGTTTCAAGGCATAGGTGGAGAGGATGGAAATATAAGTCTCAAAGGCTTAAAGCCTCCATGTGGGAGGCCTAGCCCACACAATGGACGAAGAGTGCACTAAGATGCACGACGAGGAGGAACGCGGGGTCGAAACCACCCGAAGCCATTTTGCAAGGTATGCCATAATTCGATCGCCAAAATTTTTGGGTGCATGAAATATTTCAAATTTTCTAAGGTTGTGTTAAGCATCGACTTTCACGAAGAGTATAGTGGATTTAATTTTTGCATATGGCTAAGGTTTGATATTTGATTAATGTGGGATATTTCCTAAGAAGGCTTTGTGATTATTATTTTTTAAGTGCAAAAGTGTTGAAAGGAAGGATATAAAATATTTGAGTTATTTTATGGTATAAGTGGTTTTTGGAGTGACAAGGTTATGCAATGTTTTGATTTATTTTATTTTATGGTATAAGTGGTTTTTGGAGTGACAAGGTTATGCAATGTTTTGCTTTATTTTATTTTATGGTACAAGTGGTTTTAGGAGTGATAAGGAAGTTGTGCATTAATTCTTAAGAAGGTTTTCTAATTAAAAGCCTTGGTGAATATTATTGTGAAGTGGAGTAATTTTGATTATTTTGTGATCTTCTAACCCTTGTGAGGATTGGCAAAAGAATATTGTGATTGTGGCAGATTTCCAAAGAGGCTTCTTCATATTCATAAAAGGTATGGGCACATTCTCCTATTGATTGATTATGGTGGTTGATTATAAAATACCTTTGGAGTGAAAAGGATTGATTGTGGTTTCCTTTTCAAAAGTGATTGGTTAAATGCTTCAAGGTTTTCTAGTTTGAGAGTTGTGATTAAACCTTGTTTTATAAGCATTGTTGTTGAAGCCAATTGGTTGTGCAAAGAACTTGAACTTGAGTTAGAAAAGAACATGAGTATCATTGTTATGTGAGATTTATGGTTGAAACATTGTTGGAAACATTTTGAGTTGGTTGATACATGCTTGGACTAGGGTTTGTGAGAAAGGGTTGTTCATTGAGGTGATTGGTTGAGTTGAGTTGATTGAGCCTAGTCAAGTGGATGCATGTGATTGTTCAAGTTCCATGAAACAAACTATTCTACATCTGAATTGAGTTGAGAATGAGATTTGAGTATAGAACATATTGAGTCTCTAACAATTCTCTTTATGCTTCTATGAGATTTATTTGAGTTGAGATTGGGATTTGAGTATAGAACATATTGAGTCTCTAACAATTATATTTATGCTTCTATGAGATTTATTTGAGTTAATATTGGGATTTGAGTATAGAACATATTGATTCTCTAACAATTCTCTTTATGCTTCTATGAGATTGAGTTGAGTTGAGATTGGGATTTGAGTATAGAACATATTGAGTCTCTAAAAATTCTCTTTATGCTTCTATGAGATTGAATTGAGATATTGATTGAGCATTAAGTATAGAACATATTGAGTCTCTAACAATTCTCTTTATGATTCTATGATATTGGACAAGTTATGTGTGAGCTTGTTAAGCAGATTTGAGACAAGTCTTTGAGAAGGCTTGTGGACTGATTTTGAGTAAGCTTTTGTGGAAGCTTGCTATGCAGATTTGAGCAAGTCCTAGAGAGGACTTATTGAGTATATTTGGACAATTTATAAGTGAGCTTGTTGAGCACATTTGGACAAGTTATGAGTGAGCTTGTTGAGCATATTTGAGAAGGTTCTGTGTGGACCTATTGAGCAGATTTGAGCAGGTTTTGTGTGGACCTATTGAGCATATTTGAGTAGGTTTTGTGTGGACCTGTTGAGCAGATTTGAGGAGGTTTTTGTGGACCTATTGAGCATATTTGAGTAGGTTCTATGTGGACCTATTGAGCATATTTAAGTAGGTTATGTGTGGACCTATTGAGCATATTTGATAAGGTTCTGTGTGGACCTATTGAGAAGAATTGTACTAGACCAAATGTACTATGTTTAGTGCAAGAGATTGAGTAGAGTTGTGCTATACCGACTGGACTATGTTTAGTACAGTATTGAGATAGAGCTTTGGAGGTGATAGAGTATAGAGGACAGAGTCTTAGTGGATAGATATCTAGAAGCCAGGACAATTGAAGATAGATCTAAGTGAGGAGTCTTCAAGTGGAGAGAGATCCACCAGTTAGTGCAACAGAGAGACAAAGTCTTCTAGAAGATCACTAGCTAGAGTAGAAGGGGAAAGAGTTCTCCTGTGGAAGAGATCCATGAACTTGAGATTAGGGGATCAACATCTCCTTTGGACAGAGGTCCATAAACATTGTAATAGGGAAGGATTCCCATGAGATTATTTGAGAAATATTTAGAAGAAATATTTTCTCTGTGGAGGTAGCCCACATTGGGTGAACCACGTTAAAATTGGTGTCTCTATTGTGTGTGATGATTTATGCATTGCTTTGGTTAGTGCTATTGATATTGCCTTTGATTATATTGATTAATACTATTTGGGAAAGAAAAGTAAAAAGTGGTCTTATACTGTTCACCCCCCTCTCAATATAATATTGTGTTCTTCAATTGGTATCAGAGCTAGTTCTTTTAGAAGAAGTTTAACATCTTGAAGGAAGATCCTACAAGAACACAAATGACAAAGAAAGGCAAGAGTAGAAGCATGAGACACAAGAAGAAAATAACATCTATGGTCATGAAAGAAAAGGAAAATGAATTTAGTATTGTTGTGTTGGGAGGACACATGGAAATAGATTAAATACATGAATCAAGTAATGGAGAAATATCCAAATTGATAAAGTTTTGTACCGGATGTGGGAACACAGGTCACCATACAACTTATTTTCCACAAGAGTTTTTTGTTTATGGTCAACTTGACCATGATGTAAGATATTGTAACGAGTTTAGTAGCAGTGAAGATGAAGATGATATTCTCAAAAATGAAATCCTAGAGATTGGTTCAAGAAAGGATAAGAGGGATAATCAAAACATGTATGAAGAAGAAACTCTAATTTTAGTAATAGAAGAAAAATAAGATGCTTCAAAAAAGAAAAAGGGGAATCCACTCTTAAGGAGCTTATTGAAATGAAAAGAGAGAATTTAGAATTGAAGGCTCAAATAAAAGAAGATGAGAAATGTAAGACAACTTCTATAGGATATCTCTGACTTGAGAGACAAGGTTTAAAAAGCAAGAAGATTTGAAGAAGGTATGATTAAACAGTCAAAGGCAAAAGATATAGAATGTGAAAGGCTTATGATTAATCTTGAAGAACTAAAAATGGAGAACTCAAGATTAAGGGATCAATATCAAGAAGATGAGAAAGAAAAAGCAAGGTTTCTATAGGAACTCACTAACTTCAAAATAAAATTTGAAAAGACAAGAAAAATTGAAGAAGGTATGGCCAAAAAATTAAAAACAAAAGATCTAGAGTGTGAAGGATTAGAGCATGAGATAGTTTCACTAAGGTTGGAAGTAAAAGGGTCTAAGGAAAAACTACACAAGGTCGAGGAAAATTTAAAGATCATGGAAAGGACTATCAATGCACAAAATTCATCAGTCACCATAACATGACCTTTTTTTTGGTAGATAAGATACTATAGCATTAATATCGGGTTTTATAGGTTGACCTAAAACCTTTTACAAAAATCATCCTAGGGCTATTGATGAACATGTCCTTACTAAGGATCCTATATATGTAAAATCTACATGCCGCCAAATCCATTACATCCGGTAAGGCACACAACCTATTATCAAAAAGAAACTTCCCATACAAAATTTTGGGTATACCCTAAGAAAACACACCTACATCATAATTACAAAAAAAAAATAGACATAGATCCCTTCCTTGAAACAATGGAGAAACAAAAAGCTACAAAAACACATAGCAGAGTACTAAAAAAAAATCCCACAAGCTTTGTATTGATAGTTACTCTTAATAATTATTTGGTAATTTCTTTCTTCCATATATGACATGCTTTGGGACCACATCCTGTCTTGGCCAATTAGCCTTGGAGAAGTGAACCTGCTAGCTAGATTTATGGTGGTGGCTATCTGGTGGTCCACGTGGCTTTGGTTCGAAGTCTTATATTGCCATTTCTTTTCTTCCTTGTGATTATCAACCAACCTCAAATTACTAAGATGAATAGGAGCCATGTTATTTGACATGTGACTGTCCCTATTAGTCTTTGTGGTATTTCCAAGTAGCATCCACCAAGACTGATAGCTCGGATAATTTTTATTGTGAGTCCATTTCAAAAAAGAGACGAGAATACTCATAGCCTTTGAACTTACAGTGCCTTCCCTGTTGGTAAATTCAACTATCATTCTTTGCATTCTTATTGAATAAGCTCCTCTACTTTGCTTGGGACACTATGTTCCCATTTGAAAAGTCTGTCACCATCGACACCCAAATTGGCCAGCTTATCAGCAACTTTGTTAGCTTCCCGAAAGACATGTTGGGCTTTTCTGTCCTGTCTTCCCTGGAAAAGGATCCTAGCCTCTTCAACAGTTGTTTTAATCCTCCAAGGAGGTGTTTTCAAATTATCAAGGAGATTTATAACATGCATAGAGTCTCCTTCTATGATCAAATTTCCTTCTAAGTCTTAAGTCATTTGAAGGCCTCTACGCATAGCTCTAGCTTCAGCTTTGTTGTTCATGCTTGTTCCCAAATATTCAAAAAATGCAAGCATCATATTCCCATTATGATCTCGGACAATACCGCCAGTGCCGAATCTACCAAGATTGTCCTTGGTTGCTCCATCAAAATTAAGCTTAAACCAACCCGTAGGAGGTGGGGACCACTTAACATTGGCTCTAGGGTTGACTACCCTAGGCACAGACTCATCTAACAAGGTTAAGCTTAAATATTGAGCAATCATGATCTCCTGCAGATGAGGTTTATGACTATAAAAAGGGATAAGGTTCACATTCTCGTTGGCAAAGGATAGGATCCTGGCAATGATAGTTTGATGATCATGGATAGACTCATTAAATACTCTATAGTTCCTTTCTAACCACACCTGCCAAAGATAGCGATTGAGACAAAATTTCCACATGTATCTAATTATTTGGCTTGAAAAGGGGTAAGTCCACTAGACAAATAAATCAAGTACAATGGCTGGTTTAACCCAAGAAATATTGAAGGCCTAAAAAACCCCACTTAGGACAATAAAGAAAAAAGAGCACTAAAGGAAAATATGATAAATGGTCTCCCAATTAGCCCTGCATAGATAATAACGATTAGTGATACAAATACCTTTACACATCATATTATAAATGGTTAGAATTCTTCCTTGGATAACCACCCATGAAAAGACTACAATTTTTGGAATTAAATTTTTTATCCAAACTAAGTCATTTTGGAGGACAAAATCCTCATCATCAAGCATAAGCTTGTAAGCTAATTTAACAGTGAAATACCCATTTTCCATAGGAGCCCAGGTCACTTGATATTCCTTGGGTCTCATGGGGATAAACTATTTCTCGAGAATGTTACAAAGATCATTTGATTTCACTTGAAATCCCTGAATCCTTATTTGTTTCCACTTCATTCTGCCTCTATCCTCAACCATATAATCAAAGACTTTTCTTCCAATGAGTTCTTTTGTGATATCTCTGATTCGAGCTAAGTTAGGATATTGCGTCAGTGGTTCATCCTTAGCCCACCTGTCATTCCAATAATTTATCCTCTCACCATTGCCCGAAACCCATATTAAACCTTTTTTGATGATTTCCTTACAATTGAGAATTGCTTTCCAAAAAGCAGAAACTCTGATTGGAACTGAGTCACTTAGAAATTCCATATTTTGAAGATACTTTCATTTGATGATAGCAGTTCATTCATTTTCTTCACCATAAATGAGGTGCCATGCCTACTTAGCTAGTAAAGCTAAATTAATATAATCAATTATCCTTAGACTTAAGCTCCCATTTTCCTTGGGTTTGCACACTTTGGTCCATCCTACAAGGTGTATCCTTTTTTTCTCCTCTAATCCAGTCCATAAAAATTCTTTTTGGAGTTTCTCAATTTTTTTGGAAAACCTTCACAGGGGCTTTGAAAATAGAGAGGAAATAGACTAGAATGCTCTAAAGAGAGGCCTTAGTGAGGGTCAACTTTCCTACTTGAGATAGAAGATGACCTTTCCATCCAAGTTTTTTTTTGAATTCTTTCAATAACCCTGTCGCACATTGAATCTCTCGGAGAACCAATGAAAAGAGGGAGACCAAGATATGAAGTGGGGAGGTTTGCTATATCACACCCTAAAATTTATACAATCCTTCCTTTCCTTTTAATGGGGGTGTTCAAGAAATATAACTTGCTTTTACTAAAATTAACTTTCTGACTAGCAACGTCCTTGTAGAGTTGCAAGATGTATTTAATTCTTTTGGCCTCAACCACCGATGCCTTAGTCAATAGAAGGGTATCATCGATGAATTATTGGTGAGAAAAAACCCTAGTGAGATATGTTGCCTTGATTTTTGATATTAGCCTTGAACTACAAGCATTTTTGATGGTTTTTCCTAAAGATTCTACCACAATGATGAATAACATGGGGCTAATAGGGTCCCCCTACTGAATTCCTCTGTGAATTTGAAAGTAACCAATAGTTGTTCCATTAACCAAAATTGAGAACCATGCTTTAGAAATGCATTATTTGATAAAATTAACCCATTGGTGGTGAAAACCAAACTTAAGGAGGATAGAAATAAAAAAGTCTCAATTTAGCCTATCAAATGCTTTGTTTATATCAAGCTTGAGGGCAAAAATAGACCTGTTAGTCTTATGAGCAGAGTGCAGAGCTTCATGAACTATGATAACTCCATACAATATTGATCTACCCTAGACAGAGCTTCCATGGAATGGATCTATGATGTGGGGTAGAAAATCTCTCATTATATTTACAATGGCTTTAGTTAGGATCTTGTAAGAAACATTGCACGGACTGATTGGCCTGAAGTCAGCCATAGATTCAGGGGTTTGCTTCTTAGGAATTAGAGAAATAAAAGTAGAGTTGAGACCTTTTGGGATATGATTGCTTGCTTGGAATTCTATGACATAAGAAAATACATCCTCACTTACGATGTCCCAAAAAGCTTGATAGAAACGAGGGGGAAAGCTATCAAGTCCTGGGGCTTTATATAGCTGCATGCTAAATAAATCTCCCTTAATTTTCTCATCAAAAAAGGGAGCTAGAAGATTAAGGTTTATATCCTCATTTATTATGCTAGGAATGGATTGCAAGAGAATATATTTGGCCTCCTCATTGCACTGCGATTCCTGACCAAGGATAGAATTGAAATAAGTTACTGCCTCCTTTCTGATTTCTATTACGTTTTGAGTAATAGAACCATCTGCTTTTTAAAAAATTTTTATCTTGTTATTGCTTCAGTTTCTAAGTGTGGTGACATGAAAAAAATTAGAATTTGAATCTCCATATTTCAACCAAATAGCCCTTGATTTTTTCCTCCAATAGATTTCCTCACAGGCCAAAATATTATGAAACTCTGCTAGTTTTGTCCGTTCCTCCTGCCTAGTAGTTTCATTAGCATCACCATGTTGAATCCTCTGATCAATTATCTTCAAACTTTCAAAAACCTATTTCTTATTTTCAAAGAGGTTTCCAAAGACCTCTTTTTTCCAAGTTTGAAGCTTTTCCTTAACAAACTTTAATTTTCTAGCAAGTTTAAAAGTTGCACTACCCCTGACAGGCGGCTGCCACCACTGAATTAAGTTATCTTTGAAACTAGAATGTTTGATCCACATAGATTGAAATCTAAAAGGTTTCTTGAAGGACAGAGAGTTAGGGATCTCCAACAAAATGGGATTATGATCAGAGGCAATTTTAGGAAGGGCTTGTAAGGCAGAATCACTGAACAGAGTTGTAGCCTCCTTTGCTAGAAAAAACCTATCAAGCCTTTCTTGAATGAGATGACACCCAATCCACCGATTGCTCCAGGTATAATTCACTCCTCTAATTTTTACATCCATCAACATGTTGGAGTTCACGAAGTCATTGAACTCATCCATGCTCCTGATAGGTGGTCCATTTTCACCCATTTTCCATAACAGAACATAGTTCTAAAGAAGAACACGAGAAACAGGAAGCAGAAAAAGGAGAGTCAAGCTCAAACACTAGAAAATAAGAAGAGTCAAAAGAAGTAAGTAAAAGAGAGAGTAAGACCTCTAAGGATAAGTTGGACAATAGAAAGTTTAAAAAGGAAAGGAACAATGCACAAGTTAGGAACAAATGGAACAGGAAATAGGTAGAAGAGACTAAGAGACCAATGGTGTCTAGGCAAGGTTTCTTCAATGGAAGATGTTTTTCATGTCACAGGTTTGGGCATATGGCTTCACAGTGCAGGACTCATGAAAGATAGGTATATGGAAAATAACAACTTTTCTAAGGATATTTCTACTCATGCAATGGTTTTGGTCACAAAGCAATGAATTGTAGGGTTTATGATAGAAGAGGATATGGCTTAACTAGGAGAAATCCTAAGACAATTACACATCCAAGGAATAATAACATTAAGTGTTATAAGTGCAATAATGATGGTCACATAGCAAGATGGTGTAGAGCAAATATTCTAGAAACAGGCATGAATAGGAACAGGAACATGAACAGGAATAGGAATATGAACAAGAATAGGAATGTAAACAAGAATAGAAATATGAACAGGAACACAGGTATGAATAGAAATAGGAACAAGGATGAGAATCGAAATAGGAACAAAAACATGGATGAGAACAAGAACAAGAATAGGAATAGAAGTGATGACATGAACAAGGATGATAACTTGGAAAGAAACAGTGAGAGGATTCAAAAAACTCACAAAGGAAGAGAGAAAGATAAAGGCACATATCTATGCTTTTGGGAGTAGAAATACTCCCACCCCAAAATTAACCACCTCATGTGGAGGTGGGGGAGGGGCTAAACCAAGAAGCTCATTCTTAGCCCCAAGCCCCAAAGGTGACCCTTTTCCATTGATGTAAAAGGGGGGGATATTTGTTTATTGGGGAGAGATTTTGTATAAGGAGAGATTTGATATTTGAGAGAGCATTGAGCTAGGGGGAGCAAAGACCCAGGGGGAGCAGAAGATAAGGTCAAGTTTTAGTAAAATGAATATGGGTTGCCATCAATGACAAAGGGGGAGATTGTTGGAAATTTTGAGTCCCTAAGCTAAAAGTTGTCATTGATGTCAAAAGGACCTATGTAAGTAAGCACTGTGATTTTGCTCCACAAAGAGCTTCATGAGAAGCAAAGGTTTTGATCAAAGGTTCAAGAAGGGATGCATGACATTTGGTTCCAAAAGGAGCTTCAAGGTAAGCTTAGCAAAAGTTTTTTATGAAAACCAAGGAAGGCAAGCAAAGGTTTTATGTAAAACTATGGATGGTAGATTTGAAATGGGTTTTTATTAAAACCCAAGTTTCATCGAAAAATGTGCCCCGATGATGGAGAAATTTAATTTTAAAGGTTTAGTTTAAATTTAAATTTATTTAAAATTAAAATTAAAATTTTAAAATTAAATAAAAGAGTTTTCCCGCCATGTCCGCCAACGTCATATATTTTATCATGCAAAGGTTCAAATATTTAAAGGGGTTGATTTTATCAACCAAGTAGGTGACAAGAAATATTATCCACATTCGATTATCCCCTCCTTTGCATTCATCGATTCCCCCCTTTTGATTTTGTTTGCGCACTACACGTGGAACAAGGAAGCAAGTTTCAATGCATAGGTGAAGAGGATGGAAATATAAGTCTCAAAGGCTTAAAGGCTCCACGTGGGAGGTCTAGACCATATGATGGGCGGAGAGTGCACTAAGATGCATGACGAGGAGGAACGCAAGGTCGAAACCACCTGAAGCCATTTTGCAAGGTATGCCATAATTCGATCACCAAAATTTTTGGGTGCATGAAATATTTCAAATTTGCTAAGGTTGTGTTAAGCGTCGATTTTCACGGAGAGTATAGTGGATTTAATTTTTGCATATGGACAAGGTTTGATATTTGATTAATGTGGGATATTGCCTAAGAAGGCTTTGTGATTATTATTTTTAAGTGCAAAAGTGTTGGGATATTGCCTATGAAGGCTTTGTGATTATTATTTTTAAGTGCAATGTTTTGGTTTATTTTATTTTATGGTATAAGTGGTTTTTGGAGTGACAAGGTTATGCAATGTTTTGATTTATTTTATTTTATGGTACAAGTGGTTTTAGGAGTGATAAGGAAGTTGTGCATTAATTCTTAAGAAGGTTTTCTAATTAAAATCCTTGGTGAATATTATTGTGAAGTGGAGTAATATTGATTATTTTGTGATATTCTAACCCTTATGAGGATTGGCAAAAGAATATCATGATTGTGGCAGATTTCCAAAGAGGCTTCTTCATCTTCATAAAAGGTATGGGCACATTCTCCTATTGATTGATTATGGTGGTTGATTATAAAATACCTTTGGAGTGAAAATGATTGATTGTGGTTTCCTTTTTGAAAGTGATTGGTTAAATGCTTCAAGGTTTTCTAGTTTGAGAGTTGTGATTAAACCTTGTTTTATAAGCATTGTTGTTGAAACCAATTGGTTGTGCAAAGAACTTGAACTTGAGTTAGAAAAGAACATGAGTATCATTGTTATGTGAGATTTGTAGTTGAAATATTGTTGAAAACATTTTGAATTGGTTGATACATGCTCGGACTAGGGTTTGTGATAAAGGGTTGTTCATTGAGGTGATTGGTTGAGTTGAGTTGATTGAGCCTAGTCAAGTGGATTCATGTGATTGTTCAAGTTACATGAAACAAACTAATCTACATATGAATTGAGTTGAGATTGAGATTTGAGTATAGAACATATTGAGTCTAACAATTCTGTTTATGCTTCTATGAGATTGATTTGAGTTGATATTGTGATTTGAGTATAGAACATATTGAGTCTCTAAATATTCTCTTTATGCTTCTATGAGATTGATTTGAGTTGATATTGGGATTTGAGTATAGAACATATTGAGTCTCTAACAATTCTCTTTATGCTTCTATGATATTGAGTTGAGTTGAGATTAGGATTTGAGTATAGAACATATTGAGTCTCTAACAATTCTCTTTATGCTTCTATGAGATTGAATTGAGATATTGTTTGAGCATTAAGTATAGAACATATTGAGTCTCTAAAAAATTCTCTTTATGATTCTATGAGATTGGACAAGTTCTGTGTGAGCTTGTTAAGTAGATTTGAGACAAGTCTTTGAGAAGGCTTGTGGACTGATTTTGAGTAAGCTTTTATGGAAGCTTGCTATGCAAATTTGAGCAAGTCCTAGAGAGGACTTATTGAGCAGATTTGGACAAGTTCTGAGTGAGCTTGTTGAGAAAATTTGGACAAGTTCTGAGTGAGCTTGTTAAACATATTTGTACAAGTTCTGAGTGAGCTTGTTGAGTATATTTTGACAAGTTTTGAGTGATATTGTTGAGTAGATTTGAGCAGGTTCTATGTGGATATATTGAGAATATTTGAGTAGGTTCTATGTGGACCTATTGAGCAGATTTGAGTAGGTTCTATGTGGACCTATTGAGTAGATTTGAGCAGGTTTTGTGTGGACCTATTGAGAATATTTGAGTAGGTTATATGTGGACCTATTGAGAGTATTTGAGTAGGTTATGTGTGGACCTATTGAGCAGATTTGAGAAGGTTCTGTGTGGACCTATTGAGAAAAATTGTACTAGACCAAATGTACTATGTTTAGTGCAAGAGATTGAGTAGGGCTATGCTAGATCAATTGGACTGCGTTTAGTACAGTATTGATATAGAGCTTTGGAGGTTATAGAGTATAGAGGATAGAGTCTCAGTGGATAGATATCTAGAAACTAGGACAATTGAAGATATATCTGAGTGAGGTGTCTTCAAGTGGAGAGAGATACACTAGTTAGTGCAACAGAGAGATAAAGTCTTCTAGAAGATCACTAGCCAAAGCAGAAGAGGAAAGAGTTCTCTTGTGGAAGAGATCCACGAACTTGAGATTAGAGGATCGACATATCCTTTGGATAGAGGTCCATAAACATTGTAATAGGGAAGGATTCCCATGAGATTATTTGAGAAATATTTAGAAGAAATATTTTCTTTGTGGAGGTAGCCCACATTGGGTGAACCATGTTAAAATTGGTGTCTCTATTATGTGTGATGATTTGTGCATTGATTTGGTTATTGCTATTGATATTGCCATTGATTATATTGATTAATACTATTTGGGAAAGAAAAGTAAAAGTGGTCTTATACTGTTCACCTCCCCCTCTCAATATAAGCTTGTGTTATTCAAAACTTCCCATAGCCTTCTTCCAGTGGTAGAGAATCATGTTGAGATCTCCTCCCAGTATTATGTTTTCAAACTTCTCATTGTCTAGCCATTGTGGTAAGTTTTACCATGCTTCTATTTTTTGGATAGGAAGATTTGGACCATAAAAATTAATTACTGCTACACCAGTTCCATTTGGTAAGACACATTTTGTACCTATCCAGTTATTATGCTAATGTTGTAAGCTACAAACTAATTATTGTGGGTCCTAAGTCAAAGCTATTCCCCCTAAATCTTTTGTAGATTCAATAGTTATTAGTTATGATTGTGCCCATATATTCTACCACTCTGTAGTTAGTGTTGCCTCTACTATTTTTGTTTCCTAAATATAAACTATTGTTGGCTTTTGCTCTTGTATTAGAACTTTGAGATAGTTTTTTTTTTTAGAGGACTTCCAAGTCCCCTACAGTTCCATGACATAATTTCCATTTTTTGGATTGTTTCTTAATTTTTATGAAGCCCTCCTCAATTTTGACCTACGTTTTGGACTACAAGTCTTTTTTTACTTGCTTATTTCTGAGTTGTTGGTTCGATTTTATTTCCTTAGCTATATATTGTGTGGTAAAAAATCCCCTAGGAATCACTATATTCTCCACTTGTTTTTCTTCTACCTCTTCCTATGAGTTCCCAATAGTTTCTTCTCTAGATGTTGTGTTATCTGATGTATCTCCTAAGATCTCTGGTGACTTGTCAACTTCAGTTGTAGGTATCTTCTCTTTATCTTTAGAAGCCATCACATCTAAAGAGGTGATTTCTTTTCCTCCATTAAAACTTGAAAATTTATTTTTGTGGTGGAAGATTTTTTTATCCTATGGTTGAGGTTGTTGATTCTTGCTTCTTGATCTACACGGTCTCCTTTTGACATACTGGAATCCTAGTTCTTCCTTTTTTGTTTCCTATTCTTGTTTAATTGGGCAGTTTCAAGAGAAATGCCCATGATAATGGTATGCTATACACTTGAATGGTGTATTCTCATAGTACAGAGGTTGGTTATGTATCCAATAAAACATATTTATTCCAATATACTCTAGAAAATCCTTTTTAGACTGACTTGCACACATATGCATGCACATATAACATTATTGGCCTTTGGAGGAGCCCGATCAATCAATGTTACAATAGCATTTCCTATTAATTACATCAAAGGTTTTTTCCATAGGTGCAGTGGAAAAAATGGCAACTTCACCCAAATATAAAATTCTTTAGGCTCCTCCTCTTGAGGATCAAATGTCGTGCTCCACGGGGTCGTGTAGAGTGGGCTGGATCCTAGAAACCAATGACCTCCATGAAAGATAGTGCTCTTATCCTCCACAAAGTAAATGTAATGACAAAGTATCCCCTACCTATCATCATGAATTTATAATATGAGACTTTAACCCACCAATGTGTGTTAATCCATTTCTAGATTGTGATTGGAATAGGCCATATTCCCACAAATTTACATGCAAGGGCTTGGGTGGAAAGCATGAGCAAAGGCTGCAGGATGTAAGCTGGAGGTATCTCAATCACTGGAGACTAATATAACTTGGGAATGAAGGTACCATTTTTAGAGCGAGCATGTGGTTTTATATGGGGTGATTTTCTTGCTTTAAACACTTGATGCATATGATCCAAATTTTCCTCATCAAAGGAAAACTGTTGTGAAAACATGGATAAGGCCTCATTGCCTGCTTGTTTGAAAAGTGAGGCTGTAGTTGTTATTGCAACCAAAAGATTGCCATAAATCACTTTCAAAAGAAGAGGTCCCTACATTTAAATCCCTAGCCAATGAAATATTTTCAAAGCTAAATCCAAATAAGTACCATACTTGAACTGATACTCACAATCTCTCCTGTAAAAATCGATTGAGCTAGGATTTTTTATCTTCCTCCAAATTTGTTCCTCCTCCAACAAATAAAAGATTTCTCCAAAACAATAAATTACTATCACTTGTATTTTTTTTTTAATTTTCTCTATGCTTCACTTTGTAAACCCTAGCTTTGTTGTGTGTACTCCATGATTCTAGCCAAACAAACTTCTTCAAATTGTTGTTCACATGCACGAAAAATTGTAGATGGATCTTCAATTGTGACCATGGCTGCTCCTGCTTGATCATATTTTCATCCTTATGCCATTATTATAGATGCTTTTTTATTGTAATTTATATGAAATTTCTAGCTAGTATTAATGTAAACAATCTAGTCAATACAATGTTTTTTGGTAGCTTGTAGCTTCAATAGAAATTAAAACCTTCAATTGGTATTAGAGCACTCAATTTCTTTGTGAAATAATTATAGAAGTTATATAGTGTTTAAAATATGTTGTGTACCTATAGTAGAGCTCCTTATGGGGAATATTTTTGTTTATAGACTTGGTTATGAAGTCCATTTTATTCATTAATCCCACTAGAGTATGCTTTTCAGCTTATCCCTAAACCCTTTGGCCAAGAATAAAAGCAAAAGGAAGAACAAAGATGTTGGAGAATATTACATTATTTGGTACATGATAATGTACCACCTTGGGTACATTATTGTAAATATTAGATTAGGGTTGTATCTTAGATTAGAGTGTGAGTTTATATTTCATGTAATGTAATAATATGCAGGAAATGCACGTGTCATGTAATTAAGTGTGCAAGTATTGTGAGTGTGGATGTGCACAAGTATCCATTATGTAAGAATGTACATGTATCATTAGAGTAGGAAAATGAAGAGTTTCAAAGAAGAGTGAAGGTCAAGAGTGCTTCATGTGAAGAGTCACATTCTATTATATAATTGTGATAAAGCATTGTAATTAGTTATCAAAAATACATTGCACATAACATGCATTAGTAGACCTTTATTCTATATCATTTTTAGTATTTTTGTGAGCATTTTCAAGTGATTATTTTGTGAGTATTTCTGAAGTTATTTTTGAGTTATACTTGTGTGAGTTATTATCATTATTGAGTATTGTAACTTTATATTCAAATTTGTAGTTATTTACTTTAAGTGTCGAGCATCAAAAGCTAACAAAAGAGTCTATTTATTAAAAAAAACTTTGCTATTGAAGTCTATTTTCTTAAAGCATCAATTAGATAAGAAAAGGATGGATAAGAGTGTCCCCCATTTGCAAGTGGTCAAAAATTAATATATCTTATAAATGGTGAGGTGTGTCATCTAAAAAATGGTCTAAAGCCATCTAAATAGAATTCCATCAAAATGCAAGGGCATTAGCCAATAAACTTATTTCCTTAATTGTGCTATTGAAATAGTTATGGAGTTAGGCTAATAAGAGGAGCTATGATAGATGTGATCAAAATTATATTTTATATTAAAAAAAAGGAAATATTTCAAAAACCTCATCGATGATGCCATTCTTGAGCATCCTCTCTTTTGTTTGCATAGCGGTCACTAAACATTGATGAGCAACTTGAAAAAAATTGATTTCTTGAATTAAAAAAAATGAAGCTATGATGCCTTGATCTTGCTCAACTCTCTGGCCAAGTCACTAACTAACAACCATATTCACCATAAAAAATCTAAAGACTCAAAATCACTATACCTTAAAATATTTGAATCGTCGTTCAACGCAAGTCAATCATGAAGAAGAACAAAAGGATTTTGTGACTTTTGTTGACACATTGCCCATTTTATTTTATGCTCTATTCACTTAATGAAGACATCTTGAAAAACATGAATATTTTGACACTATTAAGAGACCTTGTTGGCATACCAAAATTGAAGAATAAAATAATACATTTTCACCATTTTTGTTTCCATGCCATAATGGTTAGTAAGGGGAGACTCAGGTTCTTTGCAATAACAGGTCTTAAGTTCAACTCCCTATCTGTTTTTGTTTTGCATTAATATTTCTAGAAATGGAGTTTATAATTTTCTTTTTTCTTTTTTTCATGCATGAACCTAGTAGGGAAGTTGGACAATTGAAAAAAGGTATAAAAAGGGGTCCAAGGGTCAAAACTTACTATGATAATTTTTTAAAATTTTTATTTAAAAAAAGTAAAATTTAAAAAGAAAAAAATGAAAGTATATTTAAAAAATATTAAAAACAATCTTCAAGAGGGCATACCATAATCATGCAGTCATATGAGTGAGGGTTATTAAGAGTCAATTTTTGTTTTTAATTTATGTGATGTAAAGCATCTTGACTGAGTTAATAAGCAATTAAAAAAAAAAAACTATACCTTGTACATAAATCAAACATATGCTTAAGCCTACTTATAACAATTGATATAAATGATACCTCTGGCTTGCATTTATAGGTAAAGCTATTATGTTAAGTTACTAAGTCTATATAACAATGTTTGGGCATTGACCCAATAAATCATTAAGAAGAAATAATGACATCATTTTTTATGATTTTCACTCTAGTTTCAACCCTATTCACCACTACAACTAGACATAAATCTCGAAATCTTGAAATTCCAAGTATATAGAGAAGTTATACCTACATATAATATTTCTATTTAAAAAATTGTTATTCAAAGGATAAATTCATTTATGTACTACCTTGGTACCACAAATTGTTCTCTTTCATGTAGTGTAACATCCTCTCTATTTTGCTATTTGTCCACTTGCTATTAATTTTATAATAATATACTGCTCATAAACTCTATGAGTGTATGAAATTGCATCTATTTATAGGTAAACAAATCAGTTGAACTTGTTGCTTAAGCAAGCAAATTAGTTGTACCTGTTGTCCACCTTATGAAGAAAATATAGTAGTTGTCTACTTGAGGTAAGGTGGGATATGATGTTTAGTGCTTAATGCACCATGGCCTATGAGTACATGGAAGCTCACTGAGAAAAAACTCATATAGGGACATCTTGTAGTTGAATGCATATGCATGAATACGTGTGATGTGAACTTGTCTAAATATGCCTGATGAATTTGAATAGATGTGAATGAATTTTCTAGGTGGAATGTGTGCGTAATTATATATATTTATATTTATATAATAAAAAATATATAAATCATAATTAAAAATATAAAATTAGAATAAAAATAAAATGAAATAATAAAATAATAAAAATAACAATAATAATAAATAGATTAAAAATAAAATGAAATAAAATCATGAGTTTATTTTTATGTTTGTTACAAAAACACGATGTCTATACTCTACCTTGAATCATTTAGAGTTACCACTTGTAAACCATTCAATAAACATTTTGCACATGTGTCGCTAGATATGAGCTTTGTATTAGCTATAAGATGATGCTTAAGTTGTGTTTAATCAAGAGAAGATCAATGGAAAAGAATTTGCTTGCATTTTGTCAAGCTGCTAAGTTGAACTCGTGTTTTGGATTAGTCTAGAGGAGTACTGCATCTATTCCATAGGTCGGCTCTATCTGAAATATTGATGGAATGTTGTAATGCTTTGATTTGTTGGTACTCTGTGTTTGGTAGGTTTTAATTATGAAATTGCATAATCCTTAAAAACACAGGTAGTGTGAATAAATTACAGAAGTATGACACAAAAAATCTTAAAAAGAAAAATATGAAGTTAATGCTTCAGAGAATAAAATAATTTATTAGAATAAAATATTAGTATGTGCATATTTTGTGATGATGAATAATAGGTAAATTATTTACAAAATCTAGTAGTTTAAATGCAAATAGTTGAATTGGGTGTGAAATCTTGTCTTTGCATTCTAGCTGCATCCATATTAAAGGCCATGTTCACCCAAACTAGCTGCAATGCTATTTTTTTGCCACACACACCTGAGAGGGAAACTCATTAAGTTTGACCTTGGCTGAGAAGAGCATTTGAAGTTGTCATTTGTAGGATAGTTTGACAAATTAGATGCTAGAGCGAGAAAGAAATTCCTCAAGTTGTTCTTCTGGGTGAACACCGTTATCACCAATGGCTAAATGGAGACTTGAAAAACACAAATTCACTGTATTATTAATATTATAGTGAGATGATTATGTTTAAGCAGAATGAATTTTATTTATATAAAATTAAATTTAGCAACGATTATATGTTTTAAAATGTGGATATCTTTATCAATTAATTTTCATTGAAAGAGAATACCTTGTGTAAATATCAATATAATGATGTCTAGTGAAGATTAAATTTTAAACTGCTATCCTTTGTGTGGTGAGACAAAACTAAAGACCACCCAATTGCTTTAAATAAAAGATATTTCACACCCTATCTTAGTTGGATTTATTTAGCCCTTGTTAGTCTTTAGCATAAAATAAATGAGCATTGTGCTCACTTGTAAAATGTGCTACCGGATGGATTTATAGTCTTTAGTAATCGCTTGTGGTAGGTAAACCTTACACAAATAATGATAAACAATCTTTCCAAATGCAAACCAACAAACTTCCATTGAATTAATTTTTCCCAATTAATTGATTTACAATCCAGAGGTTTCAAAAAACACTAGAACTCATTTAATAATAACATAAAAATATTATTATAAGATTATTTGGCTGTCAATGACAAAGACAAGCATCGTTTATTTATCCAGACCAAAATTCAAATATATGGAAAACTACTCACTTTAAAACTTAAGCATGATGCTGAGTATAGATATAATAAGTCTTTAGTTGAGATAAACAAAAGGTTAAATCTAGTTTAAAAACCCTTTTATGTTGAAAATAATTTTTACTTAGCTTTACCACATATGTATGTAAATTTTTTTTGGTAAGTTGAAAATTTATATACAAAAAATGGATTTTTTAAGAGAATCCCAAAACTTCATTACAAAAAATACCATAGAACCTTACAATCAACCAAAAAGGTTGGAGGATCCCAAAAGAGAAAATTGAAAGAAAAAACAACCAAAAAAAAGAAAGACAGTGTGAGAAATCCGTAGTAAATGGACACCCATATCTGCAAAAAATATTAGAGAGACCCCAACTGGTAAAACCATTGCCCTACCCTGGGAGCCAGGACTCAAAACCTCAAAAAATAGAGTCCTAAACTCCTTAGTTCTTGGTGACTTCCTCCAGATCATCAGAAGTCTTACTGCACTTCCGAGCAAATTTCTTGAGGACCTTGATAGTGTCATTGACAAAATTTGCAATATTAGCCATCAAATTGATGGTGATCTTCAAGAGGAGGTGGGTTGAAGAAAAATTGTTGCCATTGTCAAAATCTAAAATTACATGTGTTGGAGAGGATGCCTTCTCCTTCTTGGCCTCTTTAGGAAAGCGGAGGACTTGGGAGCCAGCGGGACATCCTTTGCAAAATTTTGCTTCCTCTGAGAAACACGTCTAGCACTCCTGTGGGGAGAGGGCTTGCACCGGGCCGGTGGGCTAGGTTTTCCATACTTGGAAGGGCTCATATTGTGGATCCCAAAACTAGTGGAGGAGACTGGAGAAGGATTGGATGCCATAGGGGTTACCTTTTAGAGAGGAGGTCTATTTGCTATGAGATGTTTAAGGATAACCACAAGAAGACCTTGGTGTAGGGGTTTGGCATGGATTTTTTGGAACTTTTCAATGGAAATTGTGAGGGAGTACAACAAGTAGTCTGGAACGCACAATTTATTAGCTTCATGAAGGTGATTAAAAAACTAATATGGAAACTCCGCAATAATTTCTTATGATCGTAGCAAGTGACATATTGTATAATTGGAACAATGACTTCATTCCAGAGGCTAGGAAGAGAGGATTGGTAAAGGGTAGATTTGTCCCACCCAAGATTCTTTCCCTTGTCAAGAAACTAGTCATTTTCCTCCTAATTATGTTTGTCTCGATGAATAAAGTGTCTAGTAGGGGACAACCCTATAATTTCACACAATAGCTCCAAAGTGACTCTAAAGTGGACATCATGGACTTTGACCTTACCTCTATCCCAGGTATCCAGAAAGTCCTTGGTGATCTCTTCGTTTGGACCTTTGAACTTACGTAGAAAAGGGGTGAACCCCTTAGTGTCCATGGAAGCTTATGCAATGCTTTCGAGCTTGAGCTGGGTTGGATCCATGTAAAAATTTGCCATGGGCATCAATGGGGGAAACAAAAAGTAGGGAATAATGGGGCACGGTAGTGGGCGGGGTGTAGGGAACCTAGGGGAATAGGGGTTGAAGGGTGGATACTGGACCATAGAAAGCCGAAAGGAATAGGAGAGAAGAAGGAAAAAATGCAAAAAGAGATATGGCAGGGGTGGATAAAAAGACTCTTGAGGGAGGCTCATGGGTAGGGGGAACATTGTCAAGAAACCACCTTCTACAAGGGGACTCAACGTCAAAAATAAAAGTTTACACATGTGAAGGGTGGCGAGGAGGGATGCTGATGAGAATGGGAGAAAAATGACCACTTTGGAAAGTCCTATGGCTTTGAATAAGGTGGATAAAAATCTGGAGAAGATTCAAGAAGGGCTAAATTGGAGCATTGGGACTTGGAGCGATGACGAGAGTGAATCCCATGAGATTTTCTTTAGATGATTTTGTATAGTCAAGGGGCAGGCTAACATGATCTGATGCCTACCAATTTATAATGATGGGTTCATCATTCAAGATTATACACAAAGTGTGGGTTGTGGGCCACCGCTGGAGGAGTCCCCTCATGTCTTTGTTGATATGGCCCCTAACCATTGTGGTTGAGATGCTACCAGGTTGGCTTTCCAAATCCCTATGGATTAGTGCCCAACATCAGATATCTTAGAAGCTTGGACAAGGATTTGAGACTGGAGAAACCTTAGCCTTACCCGAACCTAACTTGACCCAAGGGACACATTGCTTTTATAAATTACATTTTTGGCTTATCGTAGTTCGCTACATCCAAAATGTCATGGGGAAAGTTTTGATGCCACACAATCAACTTCCAGGGGAGGATCCCATGTTGGCCATGCAATATATAAGAGTTTTGGCCTCCCTGTACCTATGCTGGACCACTAAGGAGGCTCTGGATTATAGGAGATTTTTAGCCTCTGTTATTGTGTTGTTGACCATCAAAGACAAAGTTTTAGAGTTATTCAAGTAATTAATGATGTTCATGGAGTCTCCTTCAATGAGTACCCTTCTGGGATCCTCTACAAGGAGGCAATGGTCTCTCCATAGAGCCCCAACCTTAGCTACATGATTGGTCTGGATGCCCAAAAATTTTGAGTAGGCAAGAATAAGCTCACCGTGATGATCTCAGACGATGCCCCCAAAACCAGTAAAGCTTGGGTTACATTTTTATGCCCTATCAAAATTAAGTTTTATCCATAATTTTGAGGGGGTTCCTAGTGAACGTTGGCTCTAGGGTGGATAGAGATATGATAACAAGTGCCTTAACTTTCATAGGGGATATTGTGGATTTTGAATATGGAGGATTCTGAGGCAGACTGGGAAGCTAAAGGGTATGGAGTAAGCTTAGTATTTTTTATGGTGAAAGCAATGACCTAGAGGTGACTAACAGAGGATCCTTGGAGGAGTCAGTGAAGGCTTTGCTATTGCATTCAAGCTAAATATACCAGAGGAAATGGTGAAGGCACACCTCCTAGAGGAACCGAAGCTTGAGATTGTAGAAGGGATTTGACCACTAGGAGAAAAGGTCACTAATAGACTTTGGAGGAGCCCATTGAATGTGGTATTGTGGAGGAAAAATCATAACTCAAGAACAAGTGATTAGTAGACTCCTAATCAACCATACAAAGGTAGCACTTGTTGAGGATTGAGAAGCCTATTTTGTGTAGATTTTATATAGTAAGAGATTTTTTTTGAATAGCAAGCCAAGAGAAAAAACTAACCTTGGGAATCAATTTTTTCTTCCATACCAATTTGAATGGAGTGAGAAAAATTTGGGAGGATGTTTGGATGTTATATGTTGATTTAACTATGAAAATGCCACTGTCGGATCCTTTCCAAATAGGCCTATCAAGACCTTCTCCGATGGGAATGGTAGCTGAGTTGAGGATGATGGACAGGGAGTTTGTAGCCTCATCCAGGTTGTTGTCATTGATTATTTTCCATCGAGGGTGTTTTCCAAAGTGGGTGATAAAGTCATCCACCCTACTTCCAAGAGCTAAATTCATAAGAGGCTTGAGGCCTACTATATCTGGATTGTCAATCAAGGGATCGCCTTAACCCACCCGTCACTCCACAAATCAATGTTGTCACCATTACCCTATCACATACTGCCTTAGAGGAACTTTAATAAGATATTATTTGTGTTATGGTAGCTAATTTTAATGTTTGATGTATTTTCATTGTGTTTGTTTCTGTCAAGATGCTACGTTGGATTACTTGATTTTAGAACCATGTATTCTTGAAGGTGGAAGATTGACCACCATATATGAGAAGGGAAATGATGACAAAAACAACTCAACGGGTAATTCTCATATTCCTATCATCACTAGTTACCTCCCTGATGACGGTATTACCTGAGAATTACTCTAAATTTCCTTCCACTCAATGGAAAAATGGTGATGGAGAACAATGAGCATATGCATCGTGCTTGTATGCCATTTATGTGACTTATATTTTATTTGACAATTAATTTTCATGCGATTGGTTTAATTGAATTTTAATTTGAAAATGCAAATTAAATAATGTTTTGCATTTTACAAATTATTCTAGAAAATGTTAAAAATAATATCTTAATTATGATTTTTTGAAATCCTTAATTTGAACAGTTTTTAAAGAAAAATATTTATTTTGTTCTAGTTGATTCCATTTTAGAAGGAAATTAGGTGAATTGTTCTCTAATACAAACCTGTCCAATTTTTATTGAACCAAAAAAGAAAGAACATTCTGTTGACTTAAAGGAGCACTCCTTTCCTCTACATGGTTGCTTTAGATTGGCTGAATGGTAGGTGAGACTCCTCCAATTTCAACTCTGTAACACCCATCAACCAAATAGTAGTAGTTGTCCTAGAGATGGGGGGACACAAAAAATGAGCCACCTTTTCTATTAAAACAATATATTTTTAGAAGTCTTCACATGGGGAAAGGGAAAGAAAATTAATAAAATATTTAGAAGCATATTTCTTGTCTGAAAGAAATTGAGCTATAAATTTAGGTTGAGAAAAATGGCATGTTATGTTATGTTTATGGTGGATAAGGGGCTAGAAAGAAGAAGTGAGGAAGCACAAATCAAATAGGAGTCATCACTTTGCTGGAGTTCCAGGTGGGAGCTTTCCACTCCCATTTTACTTAATTTTTGTATTCACAGGTTGTCTTTGAATAGCTTACACTTTGCTATGGTATATAACGAGTAATAATTTTGTGCACTCTAAAATCCAAAATGAATACCCTGTGTTTTGTTGACATTTATTAAGAGTATGGCATTTTGGATGTATATTCATATTTTTTTAGGGTCTTATTCCCTCTATGTCCGTGTATCCTATTTCAATTTGTAGCCGACCAAAATTGCCATGGTATATGAATAAAAAGAAAAGTTGCCATAGGATTTGTGTTCATCTCTGAAATTCCAATAAGGGTGTCATGGTTTTACTATAAATAAGATCATAGGTGTCATTGGATACCTGTTATATCCTCGTCTGAGGTTCATTGTTATCTCCTAGAGAGCTTTGCCAACAAACTCTCACTCACTCTTTTCGAACACCAAATCATCCTATGTTAGTTGTAGAGGGTTTAGAACCAATTGACAAACTATTTGGAAATATTTACTAGAACCACATTCTTCATTAACCATTCTAGATGGAGTAAACTTATCAATTCCCTTGCCTACTCGTTTACACCATGTGAAATTCTGATCGTCGCCCACATAGAGGTATGCACTAGAAATTTCTTTGTGAAACATTAGGTTCGGTCTCATTATGTTTACTCCTTGAAACATCGTCTACCTGTGTGGTGATTGATTTGTCTATTTTATTTATTGAAAATCCCTGATAACGAATTGATCTGATCAAAATAAGCCAAGGTCTAAGGAGATCACTGATTGTGGCCCATTGCCATTACACACTGTTACTCTGTTGGAATTTCATTCCACTTTAATACTTCTTCTTTTTTTGATTGTGTGTTGATTTGATGACATAGTGCTTACTGTGGATCACCAGTGAGGGCTAGTTGCAAGAGAACGAGGCTTACATATTTTCCATTTGTAAATCAAATTCCCATCTAACCTTGAGACTAAAGGTTATTAAAAACTATACCCGACTAAACCAGATTGAGTATAACTATATATGTGTGGTTTTTACCAATCGAACAACATCGTAAGCTCCAAAATCATTATCATACTCATAAACCAAGTTTCTGGTTCAAACTATCATGTTCTCCTCACTGCAATTCTCTTAAGACACCGTTCACGATAGTAAAGAATAAGATATGATTTAATAGATACCCAGGTCACAAGATGGTATAATCATGCTTGTCATGGCTAGATTCTATCAACGCTACCTACCTTATCTATGTAACCAACAAACGGATTTACAAAAAGGTATCCGGGTCATATTTAAAAATGACTGTCCATTGGCATCCTTAGCTGTAATTCCTACCACTCTTGTTATCTTATGTTGGGTGCTTGCCTGGACGTAACAATTGGGTCGATCTTAATAATGTATAGTAGTGTATAAGTATGATTCTCTATTGTGAAGTTAGATTTTTATGTGATAAATCCTCTTGGCCAGATTCATAATTTTATTTCGATGATGCATGACATATGAGTACTGTGGGATGTATTGGTTAATGTCCCTAGCATCGATGCTCGAATTCAAGCATTACAAATCCATTAGGATTCCTTAAGCTTACCCTACCATTGGTAACTAATCACTGTGTGCTCTTTTGAGTTTGTAGAGGCATATCTGTTTATGTGACCAAGAAAGATATATTAGTTTGTATGATTGATTTCATCAAATGAAATTATGTTAAGGACAATAAAATTAGGCTTTACAATGTATTAAACTTATAGGAATCCTCTTTATGTTTTAAAAATGTATTTGATTATTGATATGGAATTTAGCTTTCATAAATGCTTTTATGATTATTGGATAATATATGGTGTTTATTCATTAAAAAAATACCTCTTTTGTTTTGAAGAGGTGTTTAATCTATTTTAAGTAAGTTCCTTTTATGTGATATATGAGTCTGTTTATTTGGGTATTTGTTTGAAATAAGAGGAATGAATTCTAGATATAAAGTGATTCATCTAAATCCTCATTTATATATTTTATTTGGTAAATGTTAGATGCTCAATTTTTATGTTATTTCGAATAGATATTTTCTATCAATTGAAAATGTTAAATTTTAATTAACAAGTAAAATTATATATTATATGTATTAAAATGAAGATTGTAAATGAATTTAACCGACTAGAAGCATGGTTGACCTTCTAGTTTTGGGAAGGATGGATTGGTGTCCATTCCTTGGGAAGAGGTATGAGACTCTTCCTTATGTTTTGTGATAATCCAAATGAATGATGAATGAAATTAAGAGTTAATCCTTATAATTAAAATTATTAAATATGGATAAATGATGGAGATGCATGCTTGGTGATTTCTTTGAATGCAATATACATTTGGCAAATGATTGTTGCATAATTGCATAATATAAGCATGGTTTGCTTGTAATGCATTTGGCATATTTTGCATCCGAGTTGTCCTGATCCCTTCACTATCATCTTTTCCAACCATGAAGAATTCAATATATTTCAGAGAAGAACCAAACAACACATTTTGAAGACTATTGCAATGTTCATTATGTATAAGCTTGTTTTAAATAGTTTTATTGTAATGGCTGAAATAATTATTGTAAATACAACCATGATTTGTAATATTTAATGTATTTGATTAAAATATTTTTATATTAGTGATAAAGTATCCATAAAGAAATATTCACCTCAATTGAATGTTAGGTGATACATGCTTTGGAATATGAGCAAGTAATGGAATTACTTTGGATATTACACATTGTCAAATGTATGGCATTGAGATTTGTGTTGCTTTAGTAGATTATATGGATGTATCTAAATTCTCTCTCATGGACTTTAATAGTGTAGAAGGAAATTCATGGATAACCTTCACAATAATATAAGACAAAACAATGTCTACACCATCCACATAAGATAACTAGAAGCAAACCAAAAACTAAATGTAATCGGATATGGCAACAATCACCAAAATTGTCACACCATGTAAATAAGTAAATTCTATAATGATGCTTAAGACAATATCCCAAGTCATACGTAAGTTTTCAAGAGAAATAATAAGATTAATGACTCTCTCCTTAATACTAGTCTTCATGGATAGTATGGAGAGGAGGGGATAATTCCCTTGGGTAAAACTCCCAATTAATGGTATAACCATTGAAATATCCTCATGAAGGACATAGCCATTGTATTATCATCATATCAGTTGGTGATGGTATGGAGGAATTAAAGGAGTTGGTACTCCTATTTATGAATGGCTACAAATGAGTTTAAATGTAACTTTAATGATCATTTGGGATATCCTTGTCTTAGTTCATTATTATACTCTTGACTCATTTAAAGGTGAACAAAGATAATAATAGGTAAAAAAAAAATTAGTGGATGAGTAGTAACAATTGGGGTTGTTACATACCTAGAATCCACTGTAAGCCTTTTTGGATCAAGTGCCCGATTTGAGTGATGGATTTCCAGAAGATCGATCTGCTAAGAGGGGCCCCATCATCCAGGATTTGGTGATCAGAAAGATATTTATTTTTGACGATCTGAATCCACTCAACTGTATCATTGGTGAGGATCTTCCAAGTATGTTTTTATAGCAACACAAAATTTATTTTGGAGGTTTTTATGAAACCCAAGCCCCCTTGCTCTTTGATTTTGCACACTATATCCTAAGAAACGAGCAAGATTCTAGTCTTCTCATATGTTATCGATCATAGGAGCATTTTCTACAATTTTTCGATATTACGACACATTGCCATGGGGACTTTAAAAATAGATAAGAAGTAAATAAGGATGCCTTGAAGGTAAGCCATAGTGACAGTGGCTTTGGTAGCCTGGAATAGGAGATTTTCTTTCCAAGCAACTAAATTCTTTTGGATTCTCTCAATGATATTGTTCCACATGGAATCCTTTGTATTACTGAAGAACAAGGGGAGGCCAAGGTAGGAATATGGGAACGAGTCAATCGTGCACCCAAGGATCTGGGCTATCTTGGTTTGTCAGGCTATGATACTATTAATTAAGAAAACTTTGCTTTTAATAAAATTGACCTTTTACCCATCAACATTTTTGTAGAGGAGGATGTGCTTGATGGATTTCGTATGAAGGACAAAATATTAAGTGGATAAAATAGTGTTATCAATAAATTGTTGATGGGTGATAGGGCTGATGCCTGATGCAACTTGGATGCCAAAAATCCTCTAGCTCTAGAAGGCAGCTTTGAGGGATTTACCCAAAGAGTTATCTAGGATGATGAAGAGGATGGGAAAAAGTAGATCTCCCTAGCAAATGCCTCTAGCACTTGGAAAAAAACCAGCAGGGGACCCATTAACAAGGACAATAAACTAGGAGGATGAAAAATAGCCTTTGATGAGGTCGACCCAAGTCGGGTGAAATCCAAACTTGAGGAGGAAGACAAGGAAGAAATCCCAATTGAACCTGTTGAAAGCCTTGTTCATATTGAGTTTGAGAAAAAAATAGGCTTCTTTACAAGGGAGGCAGAATGCAGAATTTCATGAACTGTAATGACACCATCCATGATGTTCCTACCTTTGACAGATCTACCTTGACTGGGGTCGATGATGAGAGGGATGTTAGGATTAAATAATAAAACATGAGCAATAAAATGTGGAAATAAAACATAGAAGAAATAATGCAATACACAATAGACATATATTTACGTGGTTCACCCAATATGGACTACATCCATAGAGAAAATAACCAAGCCTTATATTCCATCCAAAAAAACCTTCTTTACATAGTTGCACACAGAACATTACAATCAACCGCCATAAAACATCCTATTACAAAAGTGCATTACAATTTTAGGTTAAAAACCCACTTAAAATCTACCATCTGATCTATGACCTAATATCAAATGATCCAGATTTACATAAAGGAAAAAACATCTCTTTTTTTCTTTGGCATCCCCCTGGACCCCCCTGGAAGATACTAGTAGGGGGGCCTAATGCCCCCCTACACCCCCTTGGAAGATACTAGTAGAGGGGCCTAATGCCCCCCTACACCCCCTTCTTCACTTTGTGGGTCCAAGTGCGGATGAAAACAAGTTCTTCAAATTAATTAGGCTCCACAATCAACAAGGGAGGATCATCTTCATTCTGTTGGCCATAACTTTAGTGAGGACCTTATAAAGGTCATTACACAAATTGATGGGCTAGTAATCGAACATGGACCTGTAAGAGGAAGACTTGGGTATGAGGGCTGTGAAGGTGGCATTAATCCCATGGGGTATGGACTGAGTGATCTAGAATTCTCTTATGGAGGTACACACATCTAAATTGACAATGTACCAAAAGGCTTGGAAGAACTGGGGGGAAAACCATCCAAACCAGGGGCCTTGTCAGGTTGCATGGAGAAGAGGGATTCCTTGATATCATCTTGGGTGAAAGGGCTGAGGAGCATGGAGTTAGACACCGAGGGAATGGAGGGGGGATATTTTCCAGAAGGTCAGACTTGGCTTGGTCATCACACTTGGAGGGGTTACCAAGAAGATATTGAAAAAAGAGATAGATTTAGACCTAATCTCAATTATGTCCTTGGTGGTGGATCCATCGATGTGAGTGATCTCCCAGATTTTGTTTGGCCTCTATGTCTTAAGATGGAAGCATGGAAAAAATTGGTATTGGAGTCACCATATTTGATCTGGAGGGCTCTTGAATTTTGTCTCTAGAAAGTTTCCTCCCTCACTAGAATATTGTGGTACTCAGCAAGGAGGTTCCACTCTTCATCCATGATGGTTTTTCTTTGATCTACAATGTCTATTCACCCTTCGATATCTTGGAGCTTCTCTATAATAACATTCTTGCTTTTGAAGATGTTTCCAAAGACCGCCCTATTCCAAACCTTGAATTTTTCTTTGACCAATTTGAGCTTTTGGGAAATTTGGAAAGAAGAGGAACTGGTGAAAGGCTATTGCCACCAAAGAGAAAATTGGCTTCTGAGGTCAGGGTGGTGGAATCACATTGATTCAAAGTGAAAATGGGACTTGAAAGAGGGAGGCTTTCCTACTTCAAGGAGAAGGGGGCTATGATCAGAGCTAATAGTAGGGAGGGCAAGGAGAGATGCATGCCCAAAGAAAGGAATCACCTCTTTGGAAATGAGGATCCTATCAAGCTTCACCTAAATGAGACCACAACCTATTCTTCTATTGCTCTAAGTGAAGTTGGCTCCTTTGAGCTAAATATAGAGGAGTTCGTTATAATTTAGGAATTCACTGAAGTCTTCCATTATTTTGTTTATGGTATTGAGATCTCCCCTCTTGTATGAAGGATACAAAGGGATGTTGAAATCTCTAGAAATGACCCAAGAAATAGTGTTGAAAGTGCTCCTCATTTGGCTGATCGAGTTCCATAAGCATGCTATTTCAAGGGGAGAGTTTGGGGTGTAAACATTGGAAAGGACCAAAGAGAAATTGTTGGTATTACATTGAAAAAATATGTTGATGATTCTGTTAGAAGATGACAAGAGTCTTCCTTCGACCTTGGATGATTCCACAGGCACATGAGC
This sequence comes from Wollemia nobilis, assembly GCA_028583015.1. NCBI lineage: Eukaryota > Viridiplantae > Streptophyta > Pinopsida > Araucariales > Araucariaceae > Wollemia > Wollemia nobilis. The sequence goes on along the minus strand of JAQPPZ010001424.1, from coordinate 4,153,520 downwards.
CCTCCTGAGGATACTTGAGCAGGGCTTTAGAGGACTTATCCCCTATTCCAGATTATATTTGTAAACTTGAGAGAAGGCATCATCATTTTTAGTTTCTTGAAGAATGAAAATGGTGGGCTTACGCTCTTTCCTTAAGTTAGCAGCGATGCGTTGTTTGGCTACTTCATTCAAGCCTCTCACATTCCATGAGAGGATCTTCATTAACACATTTTTTGGGATTTTTTGCCTCCCTTAACCTACTAAATGGGAGGTTTGTTTCCTTTTGGTTCATATTTCTACATATCTATATTCCTAGAGAAGAGAGTTGCTTGGGTCCCATTAGCTATGTCTTCCCCAGTCTCTCTATTCCTTTGCTTGATAATGGATGATCTTCCTTTTTTTTATCGCAGTTAAAGTCGATGGAGGATTTTTTGCTTCAAGTGTTTTTGAATTGAATATATCAAGATATTGGTGGTTAGCCATAGGGCTTCCCATATCTTCAATAAGGAGGTAGTGTGCCTCAACAGGGGTAAGGTATGGCCCTGATCTAGTTGGGGAGGGGATAGGGGAGTTGGAGGTTGGATTCCTTGAATCAGCAATGAGAAAATAATCTTTAATACAATTAGTGATAACAATAGGAGAGAGAGGAGGTACCTAGACCTGATTGGGATCCTCAAGAGGAATAGCCATTCCTTTACCTTTCCCTTCATATGGAGCTTCCTTTCCTTGCATTGGGACATAGCGTTCCTCACTGCCTTGAGGTGTCATGGCTGAAGATGCCTGACTAGGGTCTCTAGGGTCACTCCTTGGGGGGGAGAGTTTTGAGTCTACTCTCTAGGAGGTCCTACACTACACTTTACACCCTTTTCAGGCCCTTTGGAGGCTAGATACTAAGATTTTAGGGTGGGGCACTAGTTCCTTAGGTGTCCCTAGGAATGACAATGCACGCAAAAAGCATGTTTGTTATCATATTCTAGAGGTTGGCACCTTCTGTGGGAGGATCCAAAAATGAGGTTGACAAAGGTGGAAGCTCAGAATCCAGGTTGGTGTTGATACAAATGCGAGCATGGACCATCCATGACTGGACTTTGGTGGATGAATCAATCACTACTAGCTCATCGATAGTTCTGGAGATTCCTCTGAGAATGTCATCATACTAGAACTGAAAGGGGAGGTTTGGAAATCTAACCCATATTAGGGCGATGTTGATATTTTGGATGTCAATATCAAAATATTCAGCCCACCAATGGATGAAGAGACTATTTCTACCTAGGAACCAAGGTCATCTGACTAGGATTCTACATGCATCCTCTTGATTGTTAAGCCTAATGGTAAAAAAAATGCTAGATAGGGCAACAATATCCATGTTACCACTTGTTCTCCATTTGGAGTAGGCCCACTTATTGATGGTATCCACGTATGGGTGACCTCCGATGAACTTGCCTACTAGAGAAAATTTTTCTATTACGAGGTAGCTTGACATAAAATTTTTTGATATCACAAAATCCATGTCATTGGGTACTAGATTCTAGGTTAGGTTTTTAGGGAGGGGCCCTTGGTTGACCATTTGGGCATAAAAGACAACACCAAGTTTGTTCAAATCAAAATCCTTCCCAAGGGTTTGACCAGCCAACGGGTCCCATTTGTCCAGAGGCTCCTTTCCATGTGATGAGAAGGAGAAAACCCCATCGATCGGATCCTTACCTGCACTGCTTGCATCCGATCCTACCATGGATCCTCCATCCTCTAAACTATCATGTTTGCCTATAACTTCTCCCTTTGCCATCACTCCTCTTAAACCATGTATGTAAAATTTTAATAATAATACTTTAAACTATTTTCATTAGAAAGAAAGGGTCTTCAAAATTATTTAATACTTGGTTAACCTTATCTTGACAAAGCAACCACCCTTGCATTCATAAGGTTCTTTTCATTTTTTTACATAATTGGATATATGTGCCATTAGCTTAGTAGTATAGGCTAGGTTATAAAATTGAAATATTAAATTTTAATTTATTGAGTCAGTGTTATAACGAAGGATACAATTTGTCGTTACGATTAGCTTAAAGTATAGACTTTACATAAAAATTTATTTTAAAACTCCTAAATAAAAATTATTGGTATTTTCTTGCTTTTGTAGTATGTGTTATCACTAAATCCTGGAATATAATAAATAATTGTGGTATTAAATTTAAAAAAGAAAGTAAGTTGAATGATAAAGGTAAATACCCTTTTATATTTTTAGTATAATTACTCACATGGAGTTTTAATTGTTTTAAATATTAAGTTTTTATACTTTGATATTAAGTGAATCATGGCTCTTATAAATTAAATAATATATATTTAAATAATAATAAATAATTTGAGACATGATTTATGTTTTCTCCTTATAAATAGCAAAGAGTATAAACGTATGAAAAGTTTTGTTAATGTTACTTAAAATTCTTTTAGAGGTAGTTTATCGAAAAGAAAACAAAACCTATATATATATATATATATATATATATGCCATACTTTAGAAAGGATTCTAATGATGATCTTTAATTTTCCTTTAAATTATGACGTTAAATAATTAGAATATGAAGGACCTTCATTATCCTTGATTACCTGAAACTAGAATGTAATTTATAAAACACTTTTTTAAAATGAAAGCTTAAGAGCAATGAAAGGTTAATAATGCTAGTTTTTATTATTAAAAGTTAGTATTGGTTTTAAGAATATCCTAATATTTTTAGGTAGTTGAAGGAACTATTTATAGTATTTTATGAAAAAACCTATTGGTGATATGTATTTCTATGTAAAGAATTTTTCAAAACATGAAATTGGTCCAGATTAAACCCATCGAGGAGGATGGTATGTTAAAATTTTTTATAGCCATCAAGGTAAGATGGTTTAAATGCTATATAAGATAAAATTAGGTGATCTATCAATTCAGATGAGCACCCACCCAACACCGATAGTTGTAGGTAGGGCAACTGTTACGAATTGATTTTAACCATTTTTTGGAAATTCTACCTTGGACAAGTAGGTCCTATTACCATGAAAAAGTAACGAGGTGTGGTATGGGACACTCTCTATAGGCTAAGAATAAAGTAGTACATGAGGGATCTCATGTATTATTCTTGATTAGGGAATTGATAATAGACTATCAAGGTATTACTAGGGAAGCTAGACCTCGAAGCTAGAAGGTCCAATGGAGAGTTGGTATGGGACAACTCTTCGTCAAACGTTGCATAGCCTAAGATACCTGGTCCCGAGCTAGGGTAATGGTGGGCCCTAGTTGAATCTAGGGAAGGTGGATTCTCAACTAGGCACTAGGTATACTAACGCTACACCCTAGCATGGAAAAGATAATAAGAATATATGTGCTTCTGGAAAAAAATTTAGGACAAGGATCCTAAGAAAAACATGCTTTGCGGTGGGGAAATATGCGTCCACCCTTTCATGTGTTATGGACCCTGGAAGGACAACCCCATACCATGAACATAGACCTCTAGTAAAGGAGACAAATGCATTTATAAGATGATACCTATTACAAGATTTGGCCAATCTCAAATGTTTAAGGAACCATATTTAGTGTTCAGTTACATTGAAATGGATAATCATATGCCTATGTACTAATTAAAATTGGGTGATGCATAAAATTTCTATGAGTTTGATCGAAATGTCTACTCCATGTTTTAGACAACCAGATGAGTAGACCTAGGGTGTTACATGTAACTTAAGGCCTCTCTCATGTACAACCATGTATATCAAGAGGACTATATTCTTCTATATATTGATAGGTATATACGAAGGGTAGGCATATAGGAAGGTTCAATATATCAAACTAGTGGTATATTGAAAGGGGGCCATTTAGGAGTCATAAGAAACCCTCACTATTGTTTTAAAAAAATAAATTCTAAAGACCATAGCGAGAAGTGTTCACATCACTTAAAAAAATGGGAAAGACAAAGAGAAAATAAGCCAAGGAGCAAGTTGAAGTTCAAAAAATATTTGAGACCAGATACTGATCTTTATTTCCAAGAAGATAGTAAAGATGAAGTGAAGCAAGTTGAAGATCAAAAGTGTGTAACACCAAAACTCTAAGAAAATTATGGTGGATAATTCTTATCACTTAGGTGCTACTTATAACTGATAGTCAAAGAAGCTTATGTTTGTGAAGACCACTTTAAAAATGGTGTTACATTTTCTATTGATGATGTAAATAAAATTTACATGTGATTAATCACTCTTGACATCCTTGAGGTTAAATGTAAAAGGCAAGAGGAAATGAATTAAGGTTTAAGGTCAATCCCATGATGGAAAATGTTGTGACATAAATGACCTCATATAGACAATAAATTTTACTTGTGAATTGATAATTTAAACATTGTTGACAAGCTTATATTAATAATTGTTTGTTGAGACATAAACATCCTTATCCAAAGGATAAATTTCACTTGTGATACTAGTGATTTGAACATTATTGGTAATAGTAGTATTTGTCTTGAAGATGAACATCATGATATTATGTTCAATCTTATTGATTGTGCTGGCTATGAAAAATTCCATGTTATTGATGACTATAGTGATCATGAAGAGTTAGATATTTGAATGTTGTTGAAGGCCATGTTGAATAACATAGTGATGATGAAGAGATTATATGCTTTGAAAAGCACACCAAAGGTATTGGATAAAAATTAATAAAAATAATGGGATATAATGGCATAGGATTTGGAATGAATGGACAAGGCATAAGAAAACCCATACAGTTAAATACAATTCCAAATAATGAAGGCCTTGGTTATGATGGTCAAATAGGAAGTTATGACACCAATTTTGTAAGAAAATAAATTTTTATAAAGGATAAAAATTCTAGAACAAGTTATAGTCATTATGGATGATTAGGACATATGATAGCTAAGTGCTGGGTCTTGCATCCTTGTGAGATTTGTGGTGAAAACAATCACTCTTAGAAATATTGTTGACACAAAGATAAAGTGTCCAACAAAAACGTGCTGATTATAGATGGTTGGATGTAATATAATGGGATAAAGTTAAATAATTGTAAATGGATTCTAAAAAAAATATTTTGTTCTCAGAAGAAAGCAAGGATAAGACAAAGTTTGGTGGTTTACCATAGTAATAGGTATAGTTTATCAAAAGTAAGTTCTCCTATGAAGTAATGTAATATTAGGATTATTTATATGTATGAATTTTGCACCAAAATTTATAGATGACCTGGGATATGCTCAAAAATTTTGTAGTTATAGACCCTACTATAAAAAATCACATATAAGATTTTAAATGAGTGGTGAAAAGTACCATAGCTAGAGCTAGATATAGAGCCCAAGCTAGAGCCAATGCTAGATCTAGAACATAATTTTATTGTTACTACCTTAAGAACTAATAAATTAATAGGGGCAATGGTTTTTTTATAAAATATGTCATTGTGACGATGAAGGACACCTTCATATATTTTATATACCAAATAATGTAATAAAGGGGATATTATATAATTATTACATTATTTGATGTTAGATAGTTTGTTATTATTATTTTTTCTTTGATTACATAGGAGAGTTGGTAACAACCACACTATTTTTAGTAATTGACAAGTGCAGGTTTCAAACCATAGGACTGCTTCCACCAAATCTATTTTGCTTCGTTATTGTTGATCCAACATGAAGGGAACCATCGGTTGCCTGGGATTCGTACCATCATCATCGATCTGGTGCGCACTCAAAGGATTTAGATCATATTACTACCTTTACAAATATGCTACCCCAAAGGTTTGAACTTGGGTGTCTTCTTGGTAAATGCCTGGCCAGACAAGCACTCACCAATCCACCTAGACCTTAGGGGCTAATTTTATTACTACACCTTATAGGAGGTTACGAGAAATTGAACAGTTAGATAAGAAGGTGAAGCACCAAGATTCTCTTGAGACAACCAGGAGATATACCATTGTATGTATCAATATATTTATATAGATCTAAGGTTAAAGGTGAACAATAAAAATATTTTATGTTTTGAAAACTATCATTCCTCTAATTTATTTTTAGTGTTGTTTGGTGACATCCACATTTATAGAAAAATAATTGAGGATCATTTGATTCACTTGGACCAAGCCTTGAAGCTAATTTTAGAAAGTGTACTGTACCTCAAAGGGATGTTGAGTATTTAGGGTATTAGTATAAGAAGAACAAAGTAAGGTGGACCCTAAAAAGTTAAGGATTTAAAAAATTGGCCTAAACCCAAGACTTTTAAAATTTTACATGGATTTTTGGGTCTCACCATCTACTATTGAAAGTTTGTTAAATATTATGGAAATATCATAGCTTTTATCATAGATATTTTAAAATGTATTCATTTAGGCGTCTAAGGTAGAAAAATGAGATTATAAAACTATTATGCAAACTATGTGCACCCCTCTTATAATTGCTATGTCAGAATTCTCTCAACTCTTTACATTGAATATGATACATCAAGGAATGGAATTGGAGCAATACTCATACAACAATATTAGCTTTATATTTCACTAGTAAATCCATTATAGGTAAGCATTTGGGAAAGCCAACATATAAGAAGGCATATACACCAAATCCTAGCCACTCATTATCCACTCATCATCGTCAAATCACAACCATCCATCATTATATATATATATATATATATATATATATATATATATATATATATATATATATATATATATATATATATATATATATAGTATAAATCCTAGTAATTCATAATCCATTCATCATCATCAAATCTTAGCCATTCATTATATATATATATATATATGTATAAATAAATCCATTGTTTATAAAAACTCCATCCTAGTGGGCCATATGGAAATCATTTCCACTTATTAAATGCAATCCATGTCATTTACCAAGTTGCAATCTCAACTATTGATCATTATTTAATCTTGGATGTCCGTTGTTGTTGTCAAAATACCAACATTAAATAAAGCAATTATAAAAAAAAGAAAATAAGAGAGAAAAACAAAAAATGAGGGAGAAAACACTTGCAATGAAATATCAATCACATTTGCACAAACCCTAGCCATTTCCATCACCGTTGTTTGTTCATTGTAGCATATGTGAACCAGTCCTTGGACGCTACCAAGCATTTGCACATTCATAGTTCAAGCTCCTCAACCACAGATATTCAGGTATTGACAAGGTTATTTATTGTTTCTAACTTATATTTTCCTACATTTTGTTTATATTTCATAATCATTGCACTTAGGGTTTTGTAGATTTGCATTTTATAGAGGGCCTCACATAGTGGAGCCCTCACATGTATTACTAATCCATATTTTGTGGTTTGTTTATACTTAGGTTTAGGAGATATTGCTATTGGCAGCTGTTGCAACTTGGAGTGGTCCTGTAGTGGATACAAAAGCCCAATCAAACCTTGTTTGGAGAAAGGAAGATTTGAAGAAACTATTGTCGATTGATCTAGTTAGAGGGTTTTACCCCTATGTTATAAATTACTGTATCAAAACAAATCAACATTCTATAACCCCTGATTTGGGGCACATTGATGTATAAAGTGGAGATAAATTTCATGTACACATTGTGGTTTGTTTTGATTTATTCCTATTATTGGTGTTGACATTTTTTGCTTTACAAAATGGCAATCATGGTGGGACCCCCAATGGGTTTCATATTTTGATTTACCTTATTATATATTGATTTACTGATCTATGTTTTCTATTTTTGCTATGGGTCTTTAGAAGCTCAATTGCATGAAATTCTTAAAATTTAAACCTAGGATTTTCTGTAAGGGTTTGATTTGTGCTTGCATGGACACCGAGTTGCATCTGGGAAAAATACGACACCACATTTGTGAAGGTGGGGAAAAATACTTAAAATTCTGGGTAAGTTATTTAAAAAAAAAACCCTTGCCGTATTTATTTTTGTTTTTTTTTTTTAAATCATCTTTCTATTTTTTTAAAAATTAATACACCAAGTATTTGTAGGCATCCTAGACATCTTAGGAATTTTCTTTTCAAAGAAATTAAAATTAATAAAAGAAGTGCATTTTAGAATAAGCAATTTATTTTTTTACCAAAAAATCATATAGACTTAAGCATTTTATTTTCAAAGAAATTAAAATTAAAAAATAAAAAATAAAATAAAAGAAAGAAGTGCATTTTAGAATAGCCATTTATTTATTTACAAAAAAATCATATAGATTGCATTTCGGGTTAGATCTGCACTTGCAAATAATTACATTAGGATTTTCAAATTTATTTTAGTCTAATCTAAATTTTTCAGAAACATTCTAATATTTTATTTGGAAATTTACCCACTACATTTAGCTCAAGTTTTTTGTTATTCATGGCATTCTGTTTGCTACTTTGTTTGCCTGGTGTGTTTTTATGTTTGTTTTACGTAAAAAAATTGAAGCGCATACTAGATGCATATTAAGATAATTTTTTCTTTACATTTTGATATTTAGAAGAAAAAAAACACCATACAAAACAAAAATTAAAAGGAACCACACACATTGCACTCTCTACTTTTAACATCAACGAGATGGATTTCATCACCAACTGTTGATCAAGACCAACGATGGTGGGCTTCATCCCCATATGTTGGCTCACTCCATAGCAACTGTAGTAGCCCATAACAAGTGGCTTTTTGAATTTCATCATTGAAAGATCCCCTAAATATGGGTGTGCTCAGAGTAGGAAGGACTAGTAATGCCCTTCTACCATAGGGCTTAATAATAAGTGGAATGCAACTACCATTTTTATACGAGCACACCCGAGTGTGAATAAAAAGCCTATGGGACTCATCCCATGTATTAGGTAATTAGTAGGACTCAAATAGTGTGGCCTCCCTCGGGGTATTTTTTATGATTCCTTAGGTTTACCTTTGAGCCAATCATACCTTTAGGAAGTCATTTTTAGCCATTCTTGATTCATCCTTTGTCAGAGGGTGGATTCGAACACACCCTTTTAGTTGCATCCATAATTCACCTTGCATAGTGGTTTTAGCATTAGAAGTATTAACATCAAAACACACAAAACCAAAAAAATCATAAAAAAATCAAAAACTTTTTCAAAGACATAGGACACACTTGGTTGCTTGATTTGTGTGTTTGTTCATTTTTTTGCAATTGTACTATTTTTCACACACACACTTTGCACATTAATTATCTTAACCTACTTATAGCTTATAGTAGTGATCCAAAATCAAGATAGAGCCATGAGTCAGATACCCACTAGCCAACCAAATTCATCCATGGAGTGCTTCACTCCTTTCCTAGCCACTTTTGTGCCTAACCCAACCTATGTGGCATGAACAAGACATCTTGACTTGTATGATGGACCTTCTCATGTGGCATCTACTTTGGATGTAGATACACTGCAGAGATTAATTCACACTATCATCCCTAAAACATAACCATCTACACCAACCGATCATTGCACCACCTACATAGATATGGATAAATTTAGAGCTTATTTAAGACCAACTAATCTAGTTCTAGAGTATCTTAACATCCTACCCAGACATGTTCCTTCTTCTCAAAAGGAACCAGGAATACCCAAATTGATCTACACAACTTGTAGCTCCTTCCAACATTCCCTCAACACCAAAAGTTTTACTTCCACCGAATCAAGTCACACCTACTCCATCTCCCCTGACATCTCCATAAAATCAATAACAACTGTACACACTACACCATGATGGGGATAATCCAACTATTACAACTAAACATTCCAAGCTAAATTAGGAACATGAGCATATGGATATGTCCATTAGATAAAAGCATCATGAACCATCCACACTAGCTTATATATTGATGACTTCTGAACCACATCAGCTTAATTGTTCCCCATCACCTGCACCCAATCCACCTCTATCACCTACTAGTTACCAATAAATTTTATCAACATCTATTCAACAACCCCTCAAAAATACCAATAGTCATCGTCACTAGACTTGCAATAAATCTTGGATCGGTTAGCTAACATCAAGCTACAATCAAGTTTCCAACACACTCCAATTCTACAATTTTTTTTAACTTGAATTAAAAATATTGAGTTACAGTTGAGTCATCATCAATCTCATCAGCATCCATCTTAGCAACTTCAGCAATTGTAACATCCACTTTTGCAACCCACACCTCAGGTTACACTACCTATGCCACAAACTCAAAATCAACCATAATCAAACAAATGCACTAAGCATCTTATGAATTTCTCTCATGACCACACATCACTTTTAAAGTCTTACTCATCTATATTCCAAAGGTCATATGAGGTAAATAAAATTACCTTGGAACCAATAAAACTTGAAGATCCAACCAAATGAGGTAAGGTATTTAAGAAGTACTTGTTTTGTCCCTATAATTGACAAGCACACCATAACATCAACAATTGTTTCATATTAAAAAATTGTCCAATATCTTATTGATAGGGGGCATTCCCATTCCTATTCCACCTCACCCACCTCATTCAAAATGCCAATGTCGTACCTATAACCCTCAGTTTGAGCCAATGTCAACCATATTTCAAAATATGCAAGAGACAAAAACAATTATTTTACCTAACGTGCACCCTATCAATCTGAATAGACTTAATTACAAGTCATATTAGGAAGATAATTATTACCTCCATCACAATAAAATGGGTCACAACATCAATGATTGCTTCACATTTAAAAATGTGGTCCAAGATCTTATTGATAGGAGGGCTTTTTCCATAGACAGTCTACTCACCTCATCTGATAAGGACCTGGTATCAACTCTAACAGTAGCAGGGATGCTCAATGTATCACACCTTCCCATTCATCCACATCATCAACCATAAAAAAAATTGGCTATTCTCAAGGTATCATGCATTCCCAATCATCCAAATCATCAATAATCAAACAAATTAGAGATTATCAAGGTATCACACCTTCCCAATCATCCACATCATCAACCATAAAACAAATCAAGGATGCTTAAGGTATCACACCTTCCCTAGACACACAAAAAAAACATAAAAGTATTATGCATTCATACTTCATTCCATACATTCATCTTTGCATCCATGTCATTTCAGTACATTTCATCCACCATACTAGTGGTCATTTGCTTAGTTTGGATAATTGTTAATCCAATAAGTCTTATCACCTTAATTAGGGGTACCTTCAATTTTACATTAGTACTATTTCACCATTTCATAATCCATGCCATAATTTGTAATAAAATATCACCACCCCTAGATATTTTTGATCACTCAGCCACTCCTAGTGTTCCAAGTAGCCTCCATTGCATGCCAAGTTTTCTCTAGTTCCAAAAGCACATTATCACTTTAAAAAAATCTTGAGTTCTAGGATTTGACTCTAAAATTCTTGAACCAAACACATTTAACACTTATTAAAAATATATTGTGTCAAAGAGGAATAACACCATGATTAGGTTGAACCTCGAAGCAAAAATTTATTCTTGCTTGTCCTATTATGCATATATTTCAAAATTAAAATAGTGGTTTTCACCACTAACATCACTTATAAATAAAAGAATGAGTATTAAGGATGGGGTAAAATTCTCATCACACCTCTATTGAGAATCCAATTCCCCAAAGCTCTAAATATTTTACAAACCACACACCACAGGTCCCCAAGTAGTAAGGCTAACACTACATTTCCATCCAAATGGTTATGTAGTTCGATTCCCAAAAGCTTAGAGATTATACCATTGGACTATGGAGCTAACCTCTACTAGGGCTATAGATGCTTGATTGGTAGTGGAGTATGCTCATGCGTGGTGACACATCTCTCATGAAGAGACCTCTGATCACACATAAGGACAAGCTAGCTTCTTGGTCTTCTCTATTATAAGTTTAATATCACTTTACTCAATAGAGGTAAATGAATTCACATGCACACACATTGGTTCTTGATTAACTTGAATCATCACCATACTCATGATTGGTAAATAAACATTCACTACACACACATTTGGTCTTTGAGATTCAATATAACTTAATGAGTTTGTTTAAAATCACTAGGATGTTTGAGTCTTTGTAAAAAATTTCCAGATCAATTATCTATAAGTCAAAACATCACATTCATACCATACTCACATCACTACATGAGTCTTCCACTTCATATCCCATCATTAGATGTTGGTGTCCTTGATTAAGCAACAAAGATAAAGTTGGTCAAGCAAGAGTCTAAAACCTTTTACAAATGATCATTAGAACATGATGTCATTCATTTATTTGCATACATCAAACAATCATCAAGCAACTTGGGGGTGTTTAAGGTATCACACCTTCCCCATCAATCACCTTAAATAATAAAATAAATCCATTTCATTCCAATTATTTTCACCTTCATCATCTGCTTTGTTGCTTTCATCATTTCATCTCTTCTCATGTGCTCCCCTTCAAAAGCCCCCAAATAATCAAACACTCCACAAAAATATCACATCACCACAAATACATTCAAATCATCATCTTGCATCATCATCATCTCAAGTGAACCTTTTATCTAGTGATTTATTCTATTCCCCTCGTGATTGCAACTATTGATTATCCATGCAATTCAGTAGGATAGCTAAATCACCATAAGGATGCTTGCTCATATCATCATCTAGTATTATCTTATTTGAAAAAAAAATCATTTGGTCCCTCATTTATTGAGTGAGACTATGTTTAAACTAATTTTCTCAACATTGCCATTGATACCCTCTCTATGGGGTTTACAAATATGAAAAAAATCCTACTTTATCATTTTGTATTAACAAACCTCTAGGGTCATTGGATAGTGAACTAGATTCATTTACTTCATCATTTTATTTACTTTTTAATGATGCCAAAAATTATATTTTCAATAGCACAGAATCACCCTAGACTCGGGGCAACCAAATTTGACTTTGATTTTTAACATCAGGATACATCACATGCATCCATCACACCATCCAAATAAAAATTCCCATATTTCTAGGACAAAGACAACATCACCCATTGCACCATAAAAAACCCTATTCTATTGGGGAAAAAGCAAATTCAATCAATCCATCACAATCCCTATCCTACCAAGGCAAAGGCAACATCACCCAATCAAAAACCCTTTTTTGTTAGGGCAATAATAATCAATCAATTTATCACATCCATTACATCATACACATTTATGGTATCATTCATACTCATTGCATCTACCACATTTTTCAATTGTCTCATAAGATTCATTCTTCACTCATTCACCAATTGGGGAGGTAAGCTACAACCATAAATTTTATTAGGATCTTACACACCTGAGAAAAGAGTCCATTCCACTAAACTAGGTGTCTCTTGTTTTTGCACCGCATTGTGTTTCATACAACACGATAAAAAAAGAGGCATCTATAGACACAAAATCCTAGCCACTCATTATCCACTCATCATCGTTAAATCACAACCATCCATCATTAGTTTTATATATATATATATATATATATATATATATATATATATATATATATATATATATATATAGATATATCCTAGCCATTCATAATCCATTCATCATCATCAAATATTAGCAATTTATTATTAATATATATATGTATATATGTGTGTATAAAATCTAGGCTGTTTATAAAAATTCCATCCTAAAAGGTCATGTGGCAATCCTTGCCACTCATTAAATGCAATCTGTGTCATTTACCAAGTCGTAATATTAGTCGTTGATCATGATTTAATCCTGGCCTCCTGTTACCATCGTCGAAACCCCAACATTAAATAAAGAAATTATAATACAAAGAGAGAAAAAAAAGAAAAAGGAGGAAGAAAACACTTGCAATGAAACATCATTTGCATTCATACAAACCCTAACCATCACCACCATATCTGTTTGTTCACTACAACATCTGTGAACCAGTCCTCGAACACTACCAAGTGTTTACACATTCATAATTTGAGTTCCTCAACCATAGATATTCAGTGATTCAGGTATTAACAAGGTTATTGATTGTTTCTAACTTATATTTTCTTGTATTTTGTTATATTTCATAATCATTGCACTTAGGGTTTTGTAGATCTACATTTTATAGAGGGCCTCACATAGTGGAGCCCTCACATGTACTATTGATATGTGTTTTGTGGTTTGTTTGTACTCAGGTGTAGGAGATATTGTTATTGGTAGCTATTGTAGCTTGGAGTGACCCCATAGTGGATACACAAGCCCATATAATCCTTTTTTGGAGTGAGGAAGATCTAAAGACACCATCATCAATTGATCCAACAAGAGGGTTTTACCCCTCTATTGTAAATTACTGTATCAAAACAAATCAACATTCTGTAACCCTTGATTTGGGGTACATTGATGTATAAATTGGAGATCAAGACTCCATGGTTTAATAATAATATATGACATTCATTTCATCTGCACATTGTGGTTTGTTTTGATTTATTTTTATTATCAATGTTGATATTTTTCTACTTTACAGAAGGAAATGATGGAAATCCTTTATGTGATGACACATTGAAAACCATATCTTGTGGGCTAACATTTCTACATAAAAACCAACCATCACAACCTCATTGTTAGTAATTATTATATCATATCCCATATAAAGTGGCAAGTGGTGTAAACACCCCTCATAAGACATATACATGTAGTATAGGATAAAGATAGTTGGAAGTTTGGTTAAGAGTTTGTTATACCTAAAATAGACATTCTATGTGGTTAAATACCCATCATTGCATGAAGCATTGATATATAACATTTGGTATCAAAGCTAATAGAAGAAATACATAATTCTCTTTCTAATCCTCCTTTAGATTTGACATAGAGAATCCAAAAGATTACTCTATTTAAGAAAAGAAGTTTCAAGGGTAAAATATCTTGTATAAAATTGTTTAAAGAAAATATCAAAAGGAGAGGTAATCATCACCATGAAGTAAAATTACATGGTAGATTCAAAGGTTTAAGGGTGAAAAACCCTACCAAATGCAAGATACTTCAAGCGTAAAAAATGGTTTCAATCCCTTTCAAGACCAATAAGGTCACAAGCCTGCAAGTAACAACAAGGTCAATTTTAGCAAGAAAGAAAAGGGATCATATGTTTACCCTATTTCCATTTTTTTTTAGAGAAAAATCCCTTGTGGGGCTGCCTTGGTTTGAGAGACCATGAACAGGGGGTTCTACACCATCAAAGTCACCCGAGAGTCGTACCCAACCCTGCCCACACCAACATTATCAATTAGATTTTGGATACCCAATTCAAATTTTTGGTAGGGTGGATATTTGAATCTGGGACCTCTCTTGGAGGATGCCGTCTCCTCTTCAACTCACCTACAACACCTGGGTTACCCTATTTCCATTTCAAAAGGTAAGAAATGAAGCCATAAGAAGCTCCTAAAAAATAAAGAAATCCATAGATTCTCCTCAAAATTAAAACAAAGATAACAAATCCATTGAAGCTTCTTAGAAGATTATAAGAAGAAAACTAGCAAAGAGGAAGACATTAAAAGCTCTTTAAAGTTTGAAAATAAATGCACTACTAAAAGCAATGCACTACTAAAAGAAATATATCCATCACTTATTAAAAGATGGTATTTGATAGCAATAAAGTATTTTTTATCTCAATATATCAAGTTTAAATCCTTACACAATGACATACATTCAATCAATGATAATAACAAGCTCAATGAAAAATATTATTGAAAAAAGTATCTACTTAAACAATGCAAATAAAATGTATTGTAGAGCCTAGTTGATCATCCATTACAATGCATTGTCTTTAATATATGCAACTTGACATAAGACTCTTCACATTCATGAGACTTGACCTTTTTTAATTTCACTAGCTCTCTATTTCCTCAAAATCATGGAAGATATGCATCTTTATATTTCTCATAGGAGAAGTATATATTATTGAATCCTAATAGTGAAAAACCTCTAATGATTACACACACTTAAAGATAAAAATTTACAAGAATATTTCACACCATACATTTACAAAGTATTTACAAAAATATTTACAAGTACCAAATAATGTAATAGACTCTAACACCCCCCCATATTACATTATTTGGTATAAGGTTTATTGTATTCATTTTCTTTGGTCTTCTTGACTCTAATTTTAACATGAAAATTTTGTATTCAATTACATTTTTTGAATGTTGTTTTTCTGATAGAAACTGATCTAAATATTTTTGAGAGAGTGCTATCACATTTAAAGCAAATATACCATTTTTGTAAGATCCAAGGGCTTCAATATTATTTTATCTTTTGATAAAACATTTCTTACTACCATTGATGACTTTGAATTCTATTGTTCTTCCTCTATCCAACAATTGTGATATTAAAATTAGGTTATTTGTTATTCCTAGAACATAAAGAACTTTCTCTAGTGTGCATTCTAAGAAAGGTAGACTAAGTGTAACATTACTTATTCCTTGAACTTGGTAGATTTTGTCATATGCAACCTTAATTGGTATATTTTATTTTACTTGAATGGAATCAAACCAATACAGGTTGTTAGTCATACGATTGTTGGATCCTAAATAAATATACCAATTTTTTTCATTATATCCATACTTTATTTCTATTTTATTTGATTGTGGTAATTCACTATATATCAAAAGATGTTTGTGACAATATTTTCTTCGCTTTTGAAATTCTTTCTTAATGGACTTTGCTTCTTTGATCATATTTGACTTTGTGAAAGAAAATTTTGTTGGCATCATAATCGATTTTATAATTTGCTAATGCCAAGTAGAAAGCCTTTTAACTACTTAATTCTTGATTTACAATAGTTTCAAAAATTTGAGAAAACTATAGAGACTTTCATTAAAATTTGTCTTTAATCAAACACTTCTTAAAATCTGAAAATATTATTCTCCTTTCTTTAATTAATGCAATTATTTCCAATTTGTTTGCATTATAAACACTATCTCTTTTCAACCTTTTTCTCTTTCAATCTTAATAATTCCTTTCAAAATTTTAATATCTTGTTTAAATAAATTTTCGTTCTCAAATGTTCCACTTCTAACTTATTCTTTCCAATCAAATATTTTTTCTCAAATCATTTCTCTTTCTTAATTCTATTTTAATATTTTTCCTCCTGCTAAATTTATTCTCACTTTCAAAATTTTCTTCAAGTTATTTTATCTTTATTTTAAATATCTATCTCTTTTCAATTTTCCACATTCAAATTTTCCTTTCAAACATTTCAAATTTTCTTTATTTTTCAATCTTCCTTCATTTTTTTAAAATTTGAATGATTGAATTTTCATTTTTTTAGCTGCTTTCATATATTTATATATAAAATTTGAATATATGATAAATATTGCACCTTTAAATTACCTTCAAATATTTATTTTACCATCCTTTGCTTTAATATTTTGAATCTCTAAAAGGTGCCAATACAAAAATTATTTACCTTGGATATTTTCAACAACATGCTAATTATTCAAGCATTTCATCCCATAGGCATTTGTTTTAGCTCTAGTCTTCAATAAAGTATCTCCTACAACATTCTCACGACTCCATATTTTGTATCTTTGTCTTTTGATGCATTTTCCAATGTAATCCTCCTATAGACCAACAAGTTTTTCTAATTCACAAGTTCTCCAAACCATTCCAATTGTCTTTCTTAGGTTCTCTCAAAATATTTCCATCCATATACCTATTTTGGGTCAAATTTTATTGCACTTCTTTAATAGGTGCCTCCATAATATTCTATAGTATTCTTCACTTGTTCCTTCCTTTCTCTAGTCATCTCCTTCATATTTTTGACATGTTTGTTTCTTGATCATATATTCACCCTCTTCTTGGATGTTTTCATCCTCAAACTTACACACAATGGTGGTTTCACACAAACCTACTCTCTCTTTCTCTCTTTCACAAGATTCTTAGTATTGTCCCTCTCTCTCTCTCAATAATAACTCTTTACACAATAGTGGTTCTCCTTTCCCAATAGTGGCTTTGATACCCTTGATGTCAATTAAGTATTTTTTCTCTCAATATATCAAGTTTAAATCCTCACACAATGACATACATTCAATCCATGATAATAACAAATCATTGGAAAATATTATTGAAAAAATCATCTACTTAAGCAATGCAAATACAATGTATTGTAAATCTTATTTAATCATCTATTACAATGCTTTGTCTTCAATATATGCAACTTTAACATGAGACTCTTCACATTTATAAGACTCTTGACATTTCTACTTTCACTAACTCTCCATCTCCTCAAAATAATTATAGATATGATTCTTCATATTTATCATAGCATAAATATATTTGATTGGCTCCTAAAAATGATAAACCTCTAATGATTACACACACCAAAAGATAAACATTTACAAGACTTTCACGACACATTTACAAAGTATTTACAATTATATTTACAAGTACCAAATTATGTAATAAAATCTAACAACAATTGCTATCATCTTTTGTTATAAGAACAAAATTACAGGTAGCTCTAAAGGAGACATTATTGAAGAATGTCAAGGAAGAATATGATAAGTGTAAATCTAATTTCATCACAAAGCATATTGCAAGCATGAAGACAATCGACACACAACCAAAAATGGTCTCAGGTGAATATTCTAATTAGAATAAATACTAATAAAAGGATAAGGAAAAAACTTGTGTTTAAATAAAAAAAGAAAGACAAAAGACTTAGACAAAAAAACTTAGCTATAAAATAAGAATAATGTGAAGTTAACCATTATTAAAATTTATAACAAATCAAGGCTTACATATTTTAACAAACAAGCTTAAAACTCTTGTGTGGAAAATAAAGAAATTGAAATAAGAGGATCCAATTTGATTGATCAAACTCAATAGAAGTGCACCTCCATTGTGGAAAGCTTAAAATATCCAAAGTTATAAAGCATCTCAGGATTGGCACTAGTAAAAGTTGCATTTCACCAAAGAGACTAAGAAGCCTCAAAAAAATAAATGATCCACATCAAAACCAAAGCTGGAAACATAACCCAAGAAGAAGAGAATAATGATTGAATCATTTTTTCAAAGGTGCTCCTAATAATAAATGTTCTTTGTAAACGTTTTATCTCTAACCTAATATTTCCTCATGCATAATCTCAATAAGATGAAGGAAATATTGGTGCAACCTGCTATGGATAAGCACTCAAATTTTTTGAAGTGCTTCATTGGAATGTCAACCTAAGGGAAATAATCCATGGTCCAAATATCCAAATATCAAATGATAAAGGTCTTAGACGATGTCAAAGTACAAGAAAACACATAAAAAAGTCACACATGAAAGTAGGTATCCAAAAACTAGAAACATCATAGTCTACTTGAAATATTTTTGAATCAAAAGTTTAAGCCATGTAGTGGAAATAAAGGAATTGAATTTGGACACTTTGTTCAAAAAAATGCTTGAATAATTAAGGAAAAATTTGTATGCCCAAAGAAGAAAAATATATACAAGAAAATTAGACGTGTGGACAATTGCAATAGGTATCAAGGTACCAAGAAGACAAAAAAGCCAACCTAGATAAAATAAATAAAAATATTTGTCCCACATTGGTGGTGAAAAAGGAAACTAGTAGGTGTTATCTCTCCCACTATAAACAAAAAAAACACATGCATCCATAAAATAAATAAAGAGAAATGATATTATTGAGCTTCTTTTTTTGTGTTACAAAGAGCCCTCTTGGGGATTTACAATGGAGTATCCAAGGTGTAGGACTCTTTTCTTAACAATATTATGCAATGAAATCTATGATACCTCCATGATGTTTTTCTTGACTACAATCAAGTTTTGGGTGGGTTTTTGGTGACCATCGTTGGTTGAATAGAGTTTCACAATGCCTACACATATGCAAGCAAAAAAAAAGTTAGCGACACTTGCTAATACATTGAAAAAACTAAGAAAAGAAAGAAGCAAATTGAAATGTAAGCCTACATACTTTGATCTAAAGAAAATTTGGCAGCATTTGATTATACTCAATATCTATGTCCTCTCCTTTGGTGATGTTGAGATCTCAAAGGATGTATGTGTGTTCACAATTTCAACAATGCTTTGCTTCGATTTATTTAGATGTTGTCTCTCAAATAGAAGAAAATGATGATTAATTTATAGAATTTTTGGTGAATTGGTGAGGGGGATGACTTATCCAGTTAAGTGGTGTGATTTAGAGTTTCCTCTTTGGAATTATCAAAATGGAGCTTTGCATTGGAATTATCACCAAGGGTGTGCATGCATATTGAAATTATTAATGGATCTGCACATCTTAGAATTGTCACTAGATGTACATGCATTGGAATTATCACAAGATTTGCATGCATTGGAATTATTGCCAAGGGCATGCATACATTAGAATTATCACCACATGCACACGCATTGGAATTATCACCAAGGAGAGGTGAGAGTGGAGGTGTGATTGAGAGATGTGGAAAGTGAAGTGGATATGGGATAAGGGTGAGGTGTGCACATAGGATAGGGGGATGGGGAGTGCCAATGAATACTTAGTGGAAGGAAAGGGGACTTTAGGAATATTTATTATTTATTTAATAATTATTATATTTTTTGGGGGGTTTTGGGATTTATGTGGAATTGGACAAAATATCCTTAGGTAATTATGAAATTGACACATTTTGGATGTCTGGATGTCTATAGATGCTCCTTTTTATACCATGTTGTGTGAAAACACAATGCAAAGAAAAAATAAATAACACCTGGTTGTTGGATTGATGATGGATGGTAATGATTGTTGGTGAATGATAAAAAATAATTTTACCTTGAAGAGGGTGATGTAAGATTACCTCAAATCAAGGACAATGTAGGATACCCCAATCATGAAATGGAAAAATACCTTTGAATATTTTCCTTTGATATATTGATGAGATCACTTGATGTGGTAAACAAGCTAGCCATATGGTAGGTGTCCTCATGATGCTCTAATCAATTGTAAGTGGTCATCAATTTTACCACCTTGATTGTAGCATAGGCATGTAGACCCATACAAACATAGGCATGACATGTAGTAAATTGAATTTGATTAGAGTTTGATTGAGAAGAGAAATTCTGCATTTTTACCTAGCAAAGTAGGGTTCATGATAGCCTTAGACAAATATTCTTTAATACGTGTGACTCTAGGATTGGGTGTTTAGGTATTGGACTTGTTTGAGATAAAATTTTATGGATATTATCTACCCCCTCAAGCGATGAGTTAATGAAGGAAGGAATTGATGACAATAATGAAACATTTGATAAAATATGAATGGATAATAGAAGGGAGATGGGGTGTGTGGAATGTGGTGGTTGTGTGTTGTTTATTTATTTTTGGATGATGGAGTGGAAGTGGTGATGAAAATGTATGAAGTGTTTGTGACATGATACATATATACATATATGTATATATATATATGTGTGTGTGTGTGTGTGTGTGTGAGAGAGAGAGAGAGAGAGAGAGAGAGAGAGAGAGAGAGAGAGAGAGAGAGAGAGAGACTTTTGTGGAAATGATGTACCTTGTATGTGATAATGTGATCTGTGATAATTGTATATATGGATGTGGTCTATGTGATTTAATCTATACATGACAATAATAAATATATGAAATAATTTTAGGTGATTGATGATGGGTACAAATAACATGATGTGTAGTGATGACAATTGTAGCACCCTAAAATTGGCACAGTAAAATTGTCATAATTACATTCACCTTAGTAAATAATTTAAATTCAAATTTTAACCTCCCAAACCGCCCGTTAACCGTCGGGTAATCCGTTTCCCCTTTTTCGCGCCATTTTTAGAGGTTGTTTTGACCGTTTGACGATATCGTCGCCGATCAGACGATATCGCCCCAGATCTGACGATTTCGTCTGGGCTAGGACGTCCAGACGATCTTGTCGCAAAACTGATTTTTCACAATTAGCTTCTATTCCAACGGGCCTCTAATCCGGGCAGAAGCGTGTCTGCGCCGTTAGAGACCCTCCCCCATTGGAGATCTCCCAAATAGGGATGATCTCCAACCTCCTAACTACTCCCCTAAGCCTATTTAATCCTTAGGACCTTCCCTTCCCAACCCCTGGCTGAAATTCTCTGTAACTTAACTTCATGCACGTTAAATCATCCTAAGTTTTCATTTGCAGTAGTCCTATATCAATTTTGTTGTAGGTACCATCTTGTTTTTCAGTCGGAGCAAGCATACATCGTCGTCGATGAACCTGTTCAAATCGGAGGCGATCCTGTCGAATTAGAGACGATTTTGTACTGATGCGAGACGATCTCGACTCGTAGTCCACATTGAGGCAATCAATGCCATAAGTTTGCATTTCTTCACCTTTTCTCTCTTGTTTTATTCTGCAAATTAGCTAGTTTATTTGATATTTTATGTTATATTGCATTTTGGAGTTCACCCATCTAGATCAAAGGCATAATTAAACCATAATTGTGATTTAATCAGCATCATTCATACATGTTTCGGTCTTTAAGTTTCAGTTCAGTGTTGTCACTGTTATTTTGCATAGTTTCCCTCTACTAGAATAGTAGTATTCTCTGTATTTTGCATCTGTTCTTCTGTTTGCAGGTCTCTGACGAATTCATCAGATCTCAAATGATCTTGTCTGATCTCAGATGATTCTATCGAATTCCAGATGATCCTGACTGCTTCAAACATCAGAATCTCCATCAGACATCCGGATCAGGTATTCTTCTTATTCTTCCTTAATTTCTCTATTTTTTTGTCTTAAATTTGTTCTCTGTATTCATTAAAATCTGCATTTTCATATAGATTAATTTAGACTCATTTGGCCAAACCTAGGATATGAATGCTTAAGACTAAAAATGAACACATAAAAACACATTCCAAACCTAGGCGTGGAAACTGCCATTAAATGTTTCCTGGTGAACCCACCATCCGTCGAAAAATCATCAAAATACACCTCCCTTGAGAGGCGGGACCTTTGCAAAGTCCTCTCAATCCGAGGTACCGCGACATCCTTTTCCCATCCTCCTTCCGGGCACGGATCCTATAGCCTGAAGGTAAGGATGCGAAAAATTTGGAGCGATACATTTTGGTGAACCCGACGTGAATGCATCATAACCTTTTGAAAACAAAAAAACAAAAACAAAACAAAAAAAATAGAACAACTAAAACATAGATGCATTTTAAAACATTTAAAGTTTAAAATCATGTTTAGATGGTAGCTCCTAAGAAAATATTAGCAGTTACTATAAATGTAGAAAACCAATTGGCAGCAATAGAAATCAACTCTATGCTTAATGTGCCTGAAACAAGTAGAAATCAATTCCTGTGGAACGAACTTGATAGAAGACTTAGTCTCATCTCATCTAGGTCCACACAACTTAAGCAAATCAAGAGGCTAGTCCTAGATAGAATCCTGGATCCTCATCAACTAGTTTTTTATCATGAACTTCGGAGAGCCTCGCCATAGATGGTTAGCTTATAGGAGAGCTCTAGTATCTTCAGAATTGTTCACCTTCGAGGAATACCTCGAGAACGCAGCCATTGTACACCAGTTCCTAGGTTGTGTAGAATACCAAGAGGTTGTTCTTACAGATAGGGAAATATGGAATAGAGTTCTGCGAGCCGTGTTATATCGAGAGTATTGCCACAAACTTTACTTTTATCAACCAGCATTTGAGACCGATAATATCACCATAGCTCTTTTCATCAAATTTTTAAAAGAAAACTTTCAATTTGAAGAAGAACACTTCATGACTCCCGAACAACTCGAGCCTATTAATGATATTTATAAATTATTTATAGAAAACTAGATTATTACTTTCAGTCTTATTTCTTGCATTTATTGTGTTGATTGTCTTTACAATATTATTTCAAAAACAAAGAAAAACTAAAAAAAAAAAAAACTAAAAAACATAGCAAAAACTTAAACATTTCATTTCAAATATTGTAGTAGGTATATAGTAAATATATACCTCTTAATTTTGTTGCATATATATATATATATATATATATATATATATATATATATATATATATATATAATTGCTGAAATCAAAATTTAGCACCATGCCTAAACTTAGGAATGGTAAAGAAACTTTAGGAGAAGAAGAAGATTGGGTACAAGATACAACTAGAGACCCAAATGTCCTTCCTGGAGATCCAATTCCGGAAGGACAAACTCTAGATCAATCAGAACATGACCTAGGTGAAGATAATGAACAAGAAGGAAGTGTTAAAGAGGATGGATCCTCATCCCCTAGAGTAGCTCCAGATGGAACTATTGCTTTTGACAACATAGATCATTTCAAGAAATTTCTTGATGATAACATTGATGCCATTAATGTGGCAGTTCGTATTGATAAAGGGCAAATTAGTGACACTCATGCAGCCTTGGAACATATGTATGATGTGCGCATTAATCCCTTGTCTTTCATTGATCAAGAAAGTGATAAGGTCGGACCATCCAATACGGATATGGTCACTATGATGCAAAACATGTCAAAACAACAGGTTACCCAACCTCCTAAGGAACCTGTTATTCAACCTAAAATCATTCCCACACAAAAGAAACCTTCCTTCACTACTTTATTCCGCCAAACTATTGAGCAATATGCTTCAAGTAAACAAAAACCTAAAACGAAGCCAAACACCAATTTTCAACAATCTGGAATACAACATAATACAACTTCAAAATTCATTCATAATACTTTTCCTACCAATAATTTACACAACAGTAACATGGCATCTAATCTTCATGTTCCTCCATCATATGCCCATAAAACCCATGTCAATGCCCTACCAAACCAATATGGGGGGCAAACTAGTAATCTGGAAGCCATGGTGAAACAGTTAGCTTCACGTATGGACCAGATAGATCCCTACCGTCCCTCGTATAATTATCGAGAGATATGTAGTCAACCTTTGGATCCCATAGTTGTAGCTCAACCATACCCTAAGCATTTTCCCATGCCTATCCTGCCTATATATAAAGGAACCGAGGATCCCATAGAGCATCTTCGCATGTTTAGGATAGCATGTCATGACATATCGCATGATGACTTGCTATTATTAAAAATGTTCCCAAAAAGTTTAGGTGGAATGGCATTAGAGTGGTACTATCAATTGCCCACTCATTCTTTGAGAAACTTCGAAGAAACAACTGAATCATTTGTCCATCAATTTAGTGCCTACATCGAGAGGCATGTAACTATTAAAGATTTATACAATTTAAAACAAGACAAAGATGAATGTTTTGCCGATTTCTTAGCTAGATGGAGGCAATTGATAGGAAAACTGCACTTTGTGCTACCTTATAGGGAAATGTTGGACATTTTTATCAACAATTTACAAGAACAAATATCTTATGAGCTATCAACTGCTACCTTAACTACCTTCGATCAAGCTATAGATTTAGCTCGAAGAGTAGAAGATGCCCTCATTAGGAGAGGCCAACTTAGGAAGAAGGATGATGAGAAAACATCCAGAAATCAATATAAAAACAAACAAGTTGTCGGTGATGGAGTCACTGACAGCAGGAATGTTGCTAATATCAATGCAACGAAGACAACAAAAAAATTTATATTGAAACCTCCTGACAAGCCTCCTCGAGAATTCACTAGATTAAATCAACCCTTATCAACTATTTTACCTCAATTACTCGAAAGAGGTTTGATCCAATTACCAGCTATCCGAGAACCTGATCCAACTATACCCGGATACAGAGCTGACTTACACTGTGATTTCCATAGAGGACCTGGACATTCTACCAACGCTTGTAAAAGGTTGAAACATAAAATACAAGATTTGATTGACAATAATGAAATGGAAGTGCAAGCCTTCCAACCTAAACAAAACCCTCCTAATAATACTCAAAAGACCATTCCCCAAAATCAAAATCAAAATGCCAATCAAACTTTAGACATATTTCAACACCCTTTACCAAGACATGGTAAAGAGGTAGCCAATCAAATCGAACATCATAATGTTCCTCCTCCTACCCGATATGTAGGAACCATTAGCGGACAATTACCTGTTCAGGATCCTCAAATATTTGACACAACCTTATCCCTGGTTACGACCAGGCCCTTACATAATTTTCAAACTTCTGATTCTAGTGATATAGAATCAGATAGTGAAAGTGAACTAGACATTACTTCAAACCAATCGAATAGTTCTGAAAATGAATCAGATCCTATTCAACCCGTCACAGATGCTATGGTTCCAGAAGAACCATTTCCTAGACGAGTTACTACTCGACCTTCTTCTAATATATTCCTTTCTAATGAACAAGCCATAAATGCTCAACCGAGACCAGTTCAACGTCTTCATTATAACATTGTAGGTACCATTGGAGTCGTTACCCGACAACAAGCTCAAAATTCTCAACAAGAACCAAACCAGAACGATGGATCAGCTCCATTCGTTCTGAAAAACCCCAATAAAGGGAATCATGCTCCTAATGTTCAACCTAAACCCCCTTACAATATTAATGAGCAATTGTCCAATACTACAGCCAGAATTTCCCTTTTGGATTTATTAAGATCCTCTCCCACCCATAGGGATGAGTTGATGCTTACATTAAGCCAAATGATGGTACCTCAAAACATTCAACCTGAAGCTATGGCCAATACTATCATCACTCGAGAGATTGATTGTATTGACTTTCGGGATAAAGATATCCCACAACACAGTTTACATAAGGATAATCCCTTATACATTATCGCTTTAATTGGAGATGTAGTCATCAAACGAGTCTTGATTGATAATGGCTCATCTCTAAACATTTGCACTTTTGACTTCTACCAACGATTTGGCTTTAGAAGTGATGAAATGAAGAAAACTGATATGATTATCAAAGCTTTTAATGACGAAACACAAGAAACGTGTGGAGTTATTACCCTCCCATTGCAAGTTGGTCCTAGAACCCTAGAAACAACCGTGTTTATTGTACATTGCCCAACATCGTACAATATACTTTTGGGTCGCCCTTGGATCAATGCCATGCGAGCGGTCCCATCAACCTTACACCAATGTGTTAAATTTGAGTTTAAAAATCAGTTGGTCACTATCCATGGTGACCCTAGACCCTTTGATATGTGTGCTTTGGCAGAACCCGTTGGAGTGCAATTTTGCCCCGCTCTCGTCATCCACACATCCTAGTTCTTATTTTTCATCTAAAACTGTGAAACACACACCCATAACTTCACCTATTTCCCCTCCATTAATTTCATCCTCCTATATAGATCAACAACCCTCTAAACAAATCACTCTAGAACCTCAAAAAGATCTTAAATCTACAACCAATCCTTCAAGTTCTATCCCTATAAATTCAAAACCTATAGAAACAACTATCATACCTTCCACATCTCAAGATATAGGTAATAAGCCTTCTACATCTTATGCCCTTTCTGATGAACTTTTACCAGATTTATCCACAACCTTAATATCAGAAAAAACAAATGCTTTCATGCAAGATTCAATTCTTTTGAATAATTTACCGCCATCTCCTCGTACTTTGGGCCTCCCACAACCTATGGGAAGTACTTACCAAGTCGGGAGTTGTGCCTTCATTTATAAAGGATATGACTGGGGAAGAATCCCTCGAAATATCAAAACTCATCATGAGGGATACGCTCGGTGTTATTTTACCAATGATTATATTAAAGCTAAACCCATGATGCTTAAAATGGGATATAAAGGGAAAGGCTTGGGACCTTTCCAAAATGGCATGAAAGAACCTTTCGAGGTAGAACCGTGGCCCGCCCGCCGTGGTGTGGGCCTATTTCCTAGTAAGGGTCAACCCTTTCCTTTTGAAGATGATGATCAACTCATATGTTATCAAGATTATTTGGATAGGCATGTTGATTTGCCTCTTAAAAATCAGTCGTTTTCATGCAACATGCTATCCATAGCTTACCCCAAAATGATTGCCGACCCCGATGAAGAGTTGGAAGGAGATATCTTCCATGATGTCTCTGTTGAAGAGATGTTACACAATGGATTTTATTTTGATGGTTCTATACCAACTATAGCCCAACTTGAGGCCACTAATCCTCAAGATGAATTATCTAAATTAACCTTACAAGAATTACAAGAATTGGGTGTTTCACCCGCCCCACCTAATTTTGAAAGAGATCTACACATGGAGGTAGAAAACGTCATTAAAATTAATATTGGAACCGAGGATAATCCTCACATAATCAATATTGGATCAGAATTAAGTCAAGAAAAACAAGAACAATACATTGCATTCCTTAAAGAGTATGAAGATGTCTTCGCTTGGACATATGAAGATATGCCAGGTCTAGACCCTTCCGTAGTCATGCATCATCTAGTGGTCCATCCGGATGCTAAACCCGTTAAACAAAAACTTAGAAAAATGCATCCCAAAGTGGCTCTGCTAGTCAAAGGGGAGTTAGAAAAACTCCCGAATGTTATCTTTATACAAGCTATTGATTATGCTGAATGGATCTCAAATGTAGTTCCAAGTCACCAAGAAAGAAGCTACCAAAGTTAGGGTTTGCACAGATTTTAGAGATATTAACGCCGCATGCCCTAAAGATGACTTTCCTCTTCCAAACATGGATCAAATCATTGACTTTACTGCCGGGAGTGGGATGATGTCCTTAATGGATGGATTCTTCGGTTATAATCAGATCAGGATAGCTCCTGAAGATCAGGCTAAAATAGCCTTTATCACCCCCTGGGGTACCTTTTGCTGGAAAGTGATGCCATTTGGCTTAAAGAACGTAGGTGCAACTTATCAACGAGCTATGACCTATATTTTTCATGATATGATGCATGATATCCTACATGATTATGTAGATGATATTATAGCTCGCTCTATTATTGAAGATAATCATTTAGATGATTTGAGAAAAGTTTTTAATCGATTACGAGAATATCTTATTCGATTAAATCCAACAAAATGTATATTCGGAGTTAAGTCCGGTAAACTATTAGGGGTTTTAGTTTCTTTACGTGGTATTGAAATCGACCCTCTCAAGATTGCGGCCATCACTGATATGCCCGCACCTACTAATATATTTGAGTTACGAAGTTTACAAGGTAAACTTCAAGCTATCCGTCGCTTCATCGATAAGCTGGCGGACAAAACTGATCCCTTTCTTAAACTCCTTAAAAAGGATGTCCCTTTTAATTGGGACACCGAATGTAGAGAAGCTTTTGAACTTCTCAAACAATACCTCCTTAATCCACCCGTGCTTTCACCACCTAAACCTGATCGCCCATTTCTCCTATATATTTCAGCTTCAGATTCTGCCTTAGGAGCTATGTTAGCTCAACTTGATGATGAAAAGAGAGAACGTGCTAATTATTACATTAGCCGAACCTTCATCAGTTATGAAACCCGCTATACAACATTAGAAAAACTATGTCTAGCCATCGTGTTTGCTACGCAAAAATTACGACACTATATGCTTAGTCAAAAAATGTATGTCATTGCCAAATACGATCCCTTAAGGTATCTCATGAGTCGACCTTATTTATCGGGTCGCACAGCCAAGTGGGTTCTTGCTCTAAGCGAGTTTGATCTCACATTCATAGGACAAAAGTCTGTTAAGGGTCAAATCATAGCAGATCAATTAGCTGCTGCACCCTTAGAGTCTACCCATCCCCTCATCATTGAGTTTCCTGACGAATGCCTTCAATTAGAGGCAGACCATATTGAACAATGGTCCTTATACTTTGATGGAGCCCGATGCATGAGTGGGGCTGGTGTGGGTATTATTTTAATATCCCCACAAAAACATCTTATTCCTCTGTCCTTCAAATTGACATTTGCTTGCACCAACAATACTATCGAGTATGAAGCTCTAATCCTTGGATTACGAGCTGCCTTGGCACTAAAAATTAAACATCTTTTAGTTTTTGGTGATTCTCAACTGGTTATAAACCAAATTAATGAAGTTTATCAGACTAGAGATGATAAACTGTGCCCATATAAGGCCTATGTTTTACAATTAATGTCTCTATTTGATCAAGTTACCTTGGAAGCTATTCCTCGAACTAGCAACCGTGCAACTGATGCTATGGCCACAGTCGCATCTCTCCTGCCCTTGGAGTTAGATGACGAATATGCCACTATCATTATTCGTCGACTCCAGGAACCCACTTCAAATAAGTCATGCTTAGAGCCTTTGGATGTGTTTCTAATCAATGAAACTACTCCTGAACCTTGGTATACGGACATATTTGATTTTCTCCAAAATGGGACTTTCCCTGCCAATTCTAATAGAAACCAAGCATCGGTTATTACGTCGACGAGCAAGTCGATTTGTAATAATTGGCAATACTTTATATAGGAGATCTTTTGAAGGTATCCTATTAAGATGTTTAAACTTAGAAGAGTCTAAATCAGCCTTGAGTGAAGCCCACGATGGATCTTGTGGAGGACACTTTAGTGGTAGCGTCATTGCTAAAAAGCTCCTTCGGATAGGATACTTTTGGCCTACCATGGAAACGGATGCACATGAGTATGTGCGCCATTGCGACAAGTGCCAAAAACATGCTGACCTTGTCCATGCGCCCGCACAAGAACTGCAGGCTATTTCATCTCCTTGGCCCTTTTCCAAATGGGGTTTAGATATTATTGGCAAAATCAATCCTGTGTCATCCGATGGACACAAGTTCATCATAACCGCCACTCGAGTATTTCACGAAGTGGGTCGAAGCTATGCCTTTAGCTTCCCGCACCGGCACACAAGTCTCTAAATTTATTTTTAATCAAATCATTTGTAGGTTCGGAATTCCTGCAAATCTCATCTCTAACAATGGAACTTGTTTCAAAAATAAAGATGTTAAAAAATTATGCCAAAAATATAAGATTCAACATCGCCGGTCCACTCCCTATTATCCTCAGGGTAATGGTCAAGCATAAGCATCTAACAAAACCTTAATCAAAATTCTCAAAATATTGGTCAATAAAACTGGCCGTGACTGGCACATTCAATTATATCCAGCCTTGTGGGCCTATCGAACTAGTGTTCGAACCCCCACTGGAACTTCACCATTTGTTTTGGTTTACGGTGCTGAAGCAGTTTTTCCATTTGAATTGGAAGTTCCTTCTTTGGCTCTGCTACTTCAAGATACCGAAGTAGGAGATGAA
Source organism: Wollemia nobilis (assembly GCA_028583015.1). Classification (NCBI taxonomy): domain Eukaryota; kingdom Viridiplantae; phylum Streptophyta; class Pinopsida; order Araucariales; family Araucariaceae; genus Wollemia; species Wollemia nobilis. The sequence continues at coordinate 4,122,510 of JAQPPZ010001424.1, read as the reverse complement.
TATCATGCTGGCAGACTCAGTCAGCTGGAACTCCTAGATGAAAAATGCATCAATGCTTTGGAGCATCTCCGTGCCTACCAAAACAAGCTTAAAAGATCATATGCTAAGAAAGTTCGTCATCGATCCTTTGAGATCGGCGACCTTGTTTTAAAAGAAAATAAAAAAAATACAAATGCAACTAAGGACCTTAAAGGTAAATTTGAGCCCAACTGGCTTGGACCATACATTATTACTAGCTAAATTTGAATCAGGAGCATACAAATTATCTACCTTAGATGGTAAAGAACTTAAAGAACCCATGAATATTTTGCATCTTAAACGTTACTATGCATAAATTTGGTCATTTCATCCTTGTATATATTTGTTTAAAATATTTCAAAATTACTATCTTGTATTTCTTTCAAATTTATAAAATCCAAAAACATCAAAAACATTCATAATCATCAAAAATCTTCAAAAACTATTTGTTACATTTATTTATGGCACTTGTTAAATTTTTTGTTCAAAAACAAAAATAAAACCAAAAAAAAATAAAGAATAAAAATCAAAACAACAATATGCTTGACTCTTTCGAAACCAAAACAATATAAAGAAGAAAGAGAGAGTCAACATTCTCAAAACTTCTCAAAAGTGTTTATATATATTTTCTTACAATTATTGCAGTTATATGTTTCAAATTATTTTGGATAAATTAGCATTTATTTGGAATCCCTCACTTGCACACTCACAACAATAAATATCTTGATTTTATCTGGCATGATTACTAATCTCTCTTATATCAAAGTCCACAAAATTCAATTAAATAAAGTTTGAGCATAGAGAATTGATCTTGTTATTTACTTAAACCAAGCATATCCTTTTCACAATAAAATGATTATATTTGTAATTTCCATGTTTTGCTACATAGTAGAAGTGATTTCTTGAGCGAAAAGTTTCCCCTGCTATCCTATCATGCACATGGTCTAGAATCTTTGAGAGTTGGCAAAAGGACAAGCTCACCCCTACCCGAATAAAAATCCCTTGCTCTACAGACTAATCCGAGCAAGTATCCCTAGCAAAGAAAAAAAAAAGAAAAGTTCAAGAAAAAGAGAAAAGAAAAATGTTCTTTTATATCATTACAGCAATATTTCAAGCACTATCTCAAAAAATCAAGCAAAAAAAAATACAAAAAGAAAAAGAAGCAAAGTTCAAAAGAAAGCAGAAAGCAAGAAAGCAATAAAATCCCTTTCCCTACCCTTTGAAAAGAAAAGAAGGGTTGATGAGCTTGAATCCCTGGAATTCTCAATTATTCGAAAACTGTGAGGTAAGCCCCATAACAGGTGGTTTGTGCCCAACCTCGCTTGGCCTTGGGTAACTCCTAGCGTGGTGATATGTCCGTCACATTAGCGACCTTCTTTTGTACAGGACCTATGTCCGCTTATGGATTAGCTAGCTCTTGATAATCCGACCTACATAGTAGTCTAGTATGGTTATATGCATCTACATCATGGTTAATGAACACTTATTTGGTTTCTTCAAATCACTTGTATCATATTATCTTGCTCAAAACTGGTAAATGCACAAAGCAATTGCACACACATTTGTATTTGAGAGATTTTGTGTATCATTATGATAAATCAAGATCGGAAATGAATTCACATATGCACATGGGATTCCTTATAAATCTAACTTTTGTCTTCAAAATACTTTGAAATATTATTTTTGCAACTTGTTTGGAATAAATCAAGTACAGTTGCTTACCATAAAGACAACTATATAATAGAAAAATCAAAATTTCTTTCAAAATATACAATCAAAACATATATATCTGGTTGACTTTCGCGACGATGGTATAGTTCCAAAACCAAAATTGGAATTTTATGCCTAGCGCAAGTCCTCATCTTCATATTTTCTGTTTATTAAAAAATCAACCATGCAATAAAACTATCTTTTTTTGATTTTCGCGATGATGGTATAAGTCTATACCTACATATTCTATGCCTAGCGCAAACCATTGTAACAATTTTTATTCCCCATTTATTAAAAATCATGAAAACCATATGACTTAATTCATTATGTTACACAAATTATGCTTTTAAAAAGCAAACACATTTTCATTATTTCATGTCATTATGTCAACCTTCAATTTTGTAATGATGGTATAATTCCTAAGGAATTATCCAAAAATTTTATCACACTTAGGAATTTATGCCTAGAAAAAATCATTTTAACATTATTTCATGCATACTATTTTTATGAAAATCTGAAAACAAACCATCATCACCATCATTTTCACCATTGCACCAAAGTCTTAAGACAGTCTCTTAAGCACTCTTTTACTTTTAACAATATTTCTATAACTGGGATTAGCTTGACGACCGAGTGAGCAATGACTCCATGAAATGGTCTATAATAGCGACAATGTCCTTTGAAATTATTGTTAGAAGTCTCTTTTTATTTTTTATTACATCACATTACAAACAATCAATTTGTTACATCAGATTATTTCATTTAAAATATTACCGCATGACATCAAAAGTATAAATTTTCAAAATGACATAATTTCATGAATCCTCAATCCAATTATCAAATCAATCAAACAAACATAAAAGCATCATAAGCATACACATAACACAAGTCATATGATCAAAAACATATCATATATATATCCACAATATATATACATCATCAAAACTGGATTGGTATGCCACAATCTGGACCTCGGCATACTCAATCCTCTATCAACAAAATAATAATAATACAATGTCAATCTGTACAAAGCTGTGCAGCCCTCTAGCCTCGAGAGCCCCTCGAGCTCTCCGCCTCATCTCCTCCCCCACCCTGAGGTGGACGAGGTGGCCCCATCGCAGTCCGAGTAGTCCTAGTCCTCGATCGGGACGAGGTCCTCGACGACCCGATCCTGATCGGATCTACGATGTTGGCTGGTAGGGGTAGTCTATCCGCCTCTGGCACCAACTGATAGTACAAAGTCTGGTAGAAAGTAAGTTGGGCAATAGCCCGTGTCAGCTCCCCAGTGCTCGCCCCTCCGCCCCGTGCCCTGAGGCATGCAATCTCGTCTCACAACTGTGCCACCTCAGCTCGATGGCATGCAGCCTCATCCTATAGAGTCTGCACCTGTGCCTGGAGATGATCTCTCTCCGCTCGAAGAGTAGCAGTCTCGCTACTCTCCCCTATGTCAATGCCCTTGCCCTTATCGGGCGATGGTGGCCTCTCCCTCTGTGGAGATGGGGGTCTCGCCTCCCTCCTCTCCCTCTGTCGTGGCCTCTCCTGTGCCTGTGGCCTCCTCGGCTCTCTCCCGCCGTGACCCTGGGCCACCTCCATAGCCGCCTGGTGCCGCCTCCCTATCCGACGCACGACCACGTGTATCGGACCCTGTGCCCTCGTCATCCGAGGAGGGCGGATGCCTGCGTACTAGGCATCGTAGCCATCGGCTACACCTGCGTCATCCCCATCTACTGGCTGGATGGGGGCATCATCCGCGTCCTGACTCCAGAACCGCTGCATGTCTGGAGCCCCGCTAACCATGGTGTTATCCCGGATAGTCCAAGAAAACTCATAATCCCTCAGAGATGGGATCCCCTGCTGTAGACCGAACTGCCTCAAAACTCGGTCATAGCGGTGGAGCTCCACCTCTCCCCTCTCCATCCGTAGCCAGCAAACTCGCCTGACGTGAGCCAACTCCTGTCCATCCTCGGCCCACCCTGGATGCTCCCTCCATGGCCTCCAGGTAATCTGATCCGGGACTAAGTCATCCAGTAGCCTCCGGGACATCGGAAGGTCGATCCGCCACTGTGACCCTCTCCGGAGCCACCAGTAGAAGACTCGGGGCCTCTCCCCGTCTACCCTTGTCAGAGGAAGCCCTACCGGCCTCCGCACTACAATGTGCTCCCAACACCAAACCTGTAGAAGCGATGTCATCACCAGACATCGGCCGCCCTTGTACACGACCCCATATAGGATCCTGTACAATCGGCATAGTACATAGCTGCCCCAAGAGAACCTATAGCCGTGGTCCCGCATGTCGTAGATCACATCTGCCAGCATCCACGACACCCTGCACCCACTCTGGTGGCACAGCAGAAGTCCACCAACTACTCCAGCTAGCACCCGTGTGAGTCTAGATGCCCTAGGCATCTGGCGTAGTGCCTCGATATTAACTCCGCCCTTCTCCAGGGTGAAGCTCGGGTCACCACACAATCGTCCCATAGCATGGCCCTGATTGGCCGTAGGAGTGATCAATCGTCCTTGTATGGGGATTCTTAGAATCCTCCATACATCCTCTAGAGTGGGAGTCATCTCCCCGTCGATAGCCAAAAACATGAGGAACTCGGATACCATCTCTCCGCTAGGGCCGTCGGTAGCCCCATATCCGTAGACACCGTGGCATCTCTCGCCACATGCCGCAAGCCGGCCTGTGCCACCTGATCTCGCTCCGCTCGTGTGAGAGCGGCCAAGTCATCCCTCAAACCTCCATACTTCCATTCCCTGCTCTTTAGCAAACCTCTCTCGCAACATAAACAACAAAACAACAAACAATCATTAATAAAAAATTCAAGTAATTAATAATGCAAGTTAAAAGTTCAATTTTATGCAATTGATGATATCGCCCACTATTGGACGATATCGTCCCAAATTTGAGTAGAATCATCTCCGATTTCGCCAGTCGAAATCGTCTCTAATTTGATGAAATCGTCCCCCTTTCGCCGATTTCGCCCTTGGATGAAATTGACGAAATTGAGACGATTTCGTCGAAATCGGGACGATTTCGTCCCGACGACGTCGACGGCCCAAAAATGGTCGCGATGCTCAAAATTCATCTAAAATCTACCTAAAAAGCATGTAAAATCAAATTAAAGCATTCTAGTTAAGTCTAGACTCTTACCCGTAGACCGCGCCGGACCTCTGTTGATCTGTGCGTCGTCTCCACCATTTTTGCTTCAGAGCTCTAAAAACCAGAAAATGAACAGTAAAAATGAATTAGGGTTTTACCCTATTTTTCTTAATTTTATTCAAAAATAATTTTTGCTTTTTCGCGTTTTTACCTCAAACGTTCGATTTGGGTAAAAACACGGAGGGGGCACCATAGTAAGTTGTCGTACGATTCGACCAAGAATCGTCGCCTAAAAATGGGAATAATTTTTTGCTTTCTCGTAGATCGAGAAGAACTCATCTTTAACGCATTTTCTTCGAAAAATTCGCTAAAGAGGGGGCAAAATGTAGCACCCTAAAATTGGCGCAATGAAATTGTCATAATTACATTCACCTTAGTAAATAATTTAAATTCAAATTTTAACCTCCCAAACCGCCCGTTAACCGTCGGGTAATCCGTTTCCCCTTTTTCATGCCATTTTTAGAGGTTGTTTTGACCGTTTGACGATATCGTCGCCGATCGGACGATATCGCCCCAGATCTGACGATTTCGTCTGGGCTAGGACGTCCAGACGATCTTGTCGCAAAACCGATTTTTCACAATTAGCTTCTGTTCCAACGGGCCTCTAATCCGGGTAGAAGCGTGTCTGCGCCGTTAGAGACCCTCCCCCGTTGGAGATCTCCCAAATAGGGATGATCTCCAACCTCCTAACTACTCCCCTAAGCCTATTTAATCCTTAGGACCTTCCCCTCCCAACCCCTGGCTGAAATTCTCTATAACTTAACTTCATGCACGTTAAATCATCCTAAGTTTTCATTTGCAGTAGTCCTATATCAATTTTGTTGCAGGTACCATCTTGTTTTTCAGCCGGAGCAAGCATACATCGTCGTCGACGAACCTGTTCAGATCGGAGGCGATCCTGTCGAATCAGAGATGATTTCATACTGATGCGAGACGATCTCGACTGCAGTCCACATTGAGGCAATCAGTGCCATAAGTTTGCATTTCTTCACCTTTTCTCTCGTTGTTTTATTCTACAAATTAGCTAGTTTATTTGATATTTTATGTTATATTGCATTTTGGAGTTCACCCATCTAGATCAAAGGCATAATTAAACCATAATTGTGATTTAATCAGCATCATTCATACATGTTTTGGTCTTTAAGTTTCAGTTCAGTGTTGTCACTGTTATTTTGCATAGTTTCCCTCTACTAGAATAGTAGTATTCTCTGTATTTTGCATCTGTTCTTCTGTTTGTAGGTCTCTGACGAATTCGTCTGACGAATTCGTCAGATCTCAGACGATCTTGTCTGATCTCAGACGATTCTGTCGAATTCCAGACGATCCTGACTGCTTCAAACATCAAATCTCCATCAGACATCCGGATCAGGTATTCTTCTTATTCTTCCTTAATTTCTCTATTTTTCTGTCTTAAATTTGTTCTCTGTATTCATTAAAATCTGCATTTTCATATAGATTAATTTAGACTCATTTGGCCAAACCTAGGATATGAATGCTTAAGACTAAAAACGAACACATAAAAACACATTCCAAACCTAGGCGTGGAAACTGCCATTAAATGTTTCCTGGTGAACCCACCATCCGTCGAAAAATCATCAAAATACACCTCCCTTGAGAGGCGGGACCTTCGCAAAGTCCTCTCAATCCGAGGTACCGCGACATCCTTTTCCCATCCTCCTTCCGGGCACGGATCCTATAGCCTCAAGGTAAGGATGCAAAAAATTTGGAGCGATACAACAATATAATGAAATGTAATAATATATATATATATATATATATATAACATTTGATAATTGTTTGAAAAAGGCTAAGCAACATATTATTACTCATGATTTGATATATTCATCAAGGGCATAAACACAATGGAATTGATGCAACTATGGAATGGTATGGAGAAAATGTGATGTAATGAATGCATGAGATGAGTGGAATGTGGAAGCAAAAGTAACATGACTTGTCATTGCACCTATCCTAGAAAGGAAGAATTGCTAAGTGATTTCAAGAAACTCAAACACCCTAGGGACATCAATCAGACTCATCTACTAAGAAAATAGGCACTTGAAGATGCTAAGACCAACCAAGTGAGTCAAGTTTCTCAAAGACCAAAGTATGTGCAGTGATGTTCATTTCCAATTTTGAGTAAGGTAGGGCTAACCAATTGTGACTCAAACCATTATAATCTAGCTAATACATGAACGATCAAAGGTCTATATAAAAGGAGATCACTAATATGATAGATGTGTATCCACATAGAGTGAATACTCCACTACCATTCAAGTATCTATAGCCCTAATGGATATAGTCCCACAATCCTTCGATATTGCTCCACTGCCATCCAGGCACCTATAGCCCCGATGAAGATGTCCATGATGAAGTATGAAAATGATTTTGTACTATTTATTTTGTGTTTGGCCTTTATTTTTATTTCTTTGATATGGTTGCTATTTGGATCCTTAGGTTTGGATTATGCACATAATAGGATGAGCAGGGGAAACCGTTCACTTTATGGCAAGAGGGACACTTGGTTTCATCCTCCCTAGACTCAAAATATGATTAATATGTGATATATGTGCATGGTCCAGTAGAAAACTTGAGGTAATTAGGAAGGCTTATAGCACTCAAGGACTAAATGATATTCAATGGAGGTTGATTGAGACACTAGGTATGGCTGAGAGACTAAAATAACCCAAATATTCTCCAAACCTAAGAGAGGAAAGAGACAAATTATGGCGAGGGATGAATGTGAGACAAATGGAAATGGGGGAAAATAGAATATAAATAGGTTTGTCCAATACAATCATGAAGACACCCTTGATTACTACAAAAAAATCATATGTGATGATATGTGTCAAACATGACCAAATGATGAGCAATGTGGCATTTGATTCAAACAAAAGAACATAAAAAAAACATGGAGAAAGTGGTTATGAGGTGATGAAGTGAAATATGATAGAGAATGATGAAGAAAAGGAAGAAGGAGGGAGAAAAGAAGAAATATGATAGGGAAGAAATGAGGGAAACACAATGTTCCATGGTACATAGCCACTCGAAGCATGACCGTACAACTAGAAGTGATGTGTAAGGAAATTTTATAAGGAAATGAAAATTGGAATGAGGAGGAGAATGCGAGTGGAAGGTGTTGTGTGTTGTGTTTTTTTTGTGATGAATTTTTTTTTTGGTATTTATTATGTACAAGAAGATAAAGCTAACTATAATCTAGGCATAAAATGCATGCAAATGAAGGATATTGATGGGCTTAGGTTCCTCAATTCCCTCAAGAGTGGAAATATTATAGGCCCCAGATCTAAATGTTTGTGTGACAATGAATGGACCAAGCTAGTTGACAACAAACTTATTGCATAGATGAGGAGGAATATTTTAGTTTTGCTGATTTTAGTTGAGTATGAGGTCACTAACATGGAATTATCATGGATGAATTTTGTGATCATAGGCTCTTTTGATTCAATATTGATAAACACGAAGGTGTTCAAGAGTTGATTTGTCATTCATCAAGAAAAGTGAGTTGATTGAGCCTTGCTTAGCATTTTGTATCATCATCCATGAATTCCTACAAGAATATACGTAGTGATGGAAATCAAGCTTAAGAGACATGATGGCTTCAATACCATAGACTAGTGAAAATAGTGTGACCCCTGTTGGCATGTGGATGCTTATTCAATAAGCCCAAAATGCCAAAGGGAGATGAAGATGCTAATATCTATGATTTTATTTAACAATTTTCTTAAGAATAACACAGATAGTATTGTTGCTGTCTCCAGCTTGTCCATTTCTCTAGGGGTAGTAAGGTGTCAAAAATTTATGTTGGATATGATACTTGTTGCAAAATGCTTGAACATCCTTGTTTTTGAATGGAGGACAATTATCAAATATTATCTTTGAAAGGATACCAAAATGATAAATGATATATTGAAGCATGAACTCCACAATTTGAGAGCCCATCATGTTGGTAAGAGGAATTACCTTAACCCACTTGGTGAAATATTCTATTGCTATGATGATGAATGTATGTTATCCTAAGGATGAAGGTGATATTTTCCAATAAAATCCCCACTGCAAAAAGGACCACATGGCTTGAATGGGTTGCAATTATTATGATGGGACATGGGTTAAATTGGCATGATGTTGGTATTTAAGACATTTCTTAACATATGCACAACAATCATGTTCCATGGTGGGCCAATAATAATCCATGCATAAAATGTGCTTTGCGATGGCCATCATACTAAATTGACCACCACATGTGCCATCATGGGCTTGGGATATCACTTAATTTACCTCTTCTGGTGCAAGACAATAAAGATGAACACCATCATAACCATGATGATATAGTAAATCCTCCAAGAGAGAGTATCAAGTAATTTTTTGTTTAAATATGCATTTAGTGGTTGGTGATAATTCTACAAGGAGGGCACCAAGCTTTAGAAAATACTTTATTTGAACAAATAAATCATGGTAAGGCTTTGTATTAACTAGATTGACATATTGTTCATCATTTGAAGATTTCCTAAAAATGGTCGATCAAGAAATCATTGTGACATGAACATTAATGAAGCTATTGAAAGGATTTTGTGGAATAAGAGACCCTAGGGAGATCATGATATCTACAAAATAGTTATATTATATTCGTGTGGCTTCAATATCATACCATTCAAAGGTGGTGAGAAAATTATTGATAATCTATTTATAATACTTTAAGATCAAGCATTTGCACTTGTAGACCCCCTTAAATTGATTGAAAATTAAGAGGGAGTCACCAATGATTTTGATATACTTAATACGCATAGCAATAATGGTCTAGAGTCCTAGTATGAGGGCTTCATGCTCTGCATTATTATTAGTATAGGGGAAGTCAAGCTTGAATGAGGAAGGGATATGAACCCCTTGAGGCATGAAGAAAATAACTCTAGAAAATTTCCCTTGTTCATACCTAGAACCATCAAAGAAAAGGATAATATCAACTTCATACTCAAGTTCAATATGTTTTTCAAGTTAGGTAGCACTGAAGATAGAGACATCAGGAAGCTCTATGATAAGGGGTTTATCATCTTGGATGGAAGATTCAATGAGTTGATCGATAATAACTTGACCCTTTATGGATTTTTGATTGATGGATTCAAGATCAAATTTTGTTAAAAGCATTATCCATTTGATAGTGCAACTATTTATGTAAGTATGACTCATCATATAACGTAGTACATTTTACGTAGCAATAACATAGGTGGTATGATTAAGCATGTAATAGAAAATATTTTTGGTTATGAAGACTACAATGAGGTATAAATTCTCCACATATGTATATTTTGTTTCATAACTCACCAAAGTATGACTAATATAATAAATAGCTTGCTCATGGTTGTTGACATTTTTTTGTGCCAGCATAGTTCCTAGAGCGAAGTCAATGGCAAATATATACAATTGAAAGGGAATGATTGGATGAGGTGGATATAAAGTAGGTGGTGACACAAGATAATTATTAATGGATTCAAAATGTCACTCTTAGGTCCATGCAAATTTAACCCCCTTTTGCGAAATATGGTTGAATGGCTTGCATTTATAAGATAATTAAGCGATAAAGTGACGGATCACTTGGATCATTCCTTGTAAGCTATGCAACTCTTTGAGGTTCATAGGAGGTGATATTTTGATAATGGCATTGATATTATTGGGGTCCACTTCAATACCTCTATTGGAGGCTATAAACCCTAAATATTTATCAAAAGTGACACCAAAGACACACTTTATAGGGTTGAGTATCACATTATGCTTAAGTAATCGATCAAAAACCTTTTGCAACACATCGATGTACCCAAGGTGAGTTTTGTATTTTGCCAAAAGGTCATCCACATAATATTCAAAATTTTTGTGCATATAATCATGGAAGATATGCCATGGCACATTGATAGGTGGCCCCAAAATTCTTAAGACCAAATGACATGAATTTATAGAAAAATATTCCCCAAGGTATTATAAAAGTTGTCTTGTGTTGGTCATCAAGATTAATGTGAATTTGGTTGTATCTTGAGAAACCATCCATGAGGGAGAGCATTTTGTGGCCAGTTGTGGAATCCATAAGCATATCAATATTTGATATAGAAAAATCATCCTTGGGACATGCTTTGCTTAAATCATGAAAATCAATGCAGATGTGTATCCCCTCATTGGGATTGCCAATAGGCACCATATTTGAAATATTTTATAGATAATTTATGGGTTGAATAAAGCCCACATCTAGAAGTTTTTGTAATTCTTCTTTGAATGGTAGGATTTAATTTTATTAGTTTTTTATTTGATCGATTTGGCATTGGTATTTATTATGAGGTTGTGGATGACAAGATTTGGATCAAGGTCAAGCATGTATTTATAGGACCAAGAAAATACTTGTTTGTATTTGGTCAAAAGGGTGACAAAACATTTTTTCTCTTCATACAAGAGAATTTTTTCAAGTTAAATGATTTGGGGGCTATCAGGGTCATGTTAGTCATGGATTTGGCACCTAACGGGGAGGCGGGGTATGGAAAATATTGATGTGCCTATGGACCCACACCAAAATTGAATGGTTGTCACATCACGAAGAAGGTGGGACAGTCGATCTTTGGAGAATGCTAGTTTGTAAAGGGTCCTAGCTACTAGCCTAAAAATAAGGAAGTAAAGGGGGAATAGGAAATGAATGAAAGGAGGCCACAACCAGAATTGATAAGGATGGGTTATAGTTGCATCAAGACACATGCACACTCAGCACCACCAGTGGAAACACATGTGCACCACCTAACAGATTAGCGGATTGTGTCCTCACTCTTATTTTAGTATAGTATGTTGAAAGTGAATTAAAAAACTAGCAAACAGGTGCATGAAATCTAGGATTCAAAATTAAAGCACTCCTACCCAACTAGCTTTAGCAGAAATAAACCCTAACCTAACACTAATGAAAATTCTAGAACAACCTAGTAAATCCCACAAAATATAGATAGTAGAATTGAATAAGGTTTACTTAGATAGCAAAAAGTAGAAATAAGCATTCAAAATTAAACACAAAAGATGTGAAGGCTCAACCGCAAATAGTTGTACAATCATATTTACACAATGATGCAAAACATTACATGTGAATTATAATGGCTAAAGAGCCACCATTTGGAATGGAAACCATTCCAATATTTATCGAAATATTACAATAAATTTAAATTACATGCATTAATGGTGCTAGACAAGAAGACAATGTTGAAGTAGACAAGCGCTCAACTGGTACTCTACTTCTCAGGATAATGGTAGTTGTATAGATGAGGTTAGGTGCTTCTACACCAATCTAAGCCTTTGATCACTTTGAAATTTTTGTTGGTCCATAAATTCTCATCTACTTTACCCCTTCATTTAGTTGAAATGTCAAAGCAATTTGATTACCATATTTGTGAGCACCATTATTTCATACTATAGCATCTGCGGTCATTAATACTCGTGATAGGATATCTTGATGCTCCTTTTTGGTGGGTAGTAATCCTAATATAGAGGAAATGAATAGTACATCATTTGGTGTATCATTTATGACAAAGTGAGGGTTTGGGAAAAGGTCTACCCTACTAACTTACCAAATATTTACCTTCGATAGTTCTACACAACATACTACCTTAGAGTTCTACCCACTTGATGGATGGGGCTCTACAAAGTTTTGCCTTGAAGGATTTCCAAATTTTCACCCTTTTATGGGAAGAAATTTCCTTCCTCTTTATGGGTGGGGATTTTCAATAGTTTCTCCTTTTAGACTAGCGTAAGTTACCGCCTAGCTAGTGGATGAGGTTTTTATAATACCTCCACCCATAGGTAAATTCTAACCACTCACCCAATTAACTATCCACCCTCTATTAAAAACTTCACTCCTAAAGTGGACTTTGCTTGATTTTTGGATATTCTACCCACTTGCTACTTATTGCTGCCCATCATTTTTGCCTTCATCTTCTACCCAAGCATCAATGCTTCAAATTTGACCTACCCTTAGATCATCATCTTGCAAAGAAGAGTGGGTGAAGGGGTGCTATATTTTACCTACACTTCTGGTGACTCACATGGAATTTTCTCCTATGAAAAAGGATAAACTAGAAAGCTATGCACACAAACACACAAACACAGGAAAGAGGAAGGGGGCAAATAGGGTATAAACAAAAGCAACTAACAAGGGCTGTAAGATAAAGGAGGAAAGTAGTCAAGGGTGAATGAAAAATGAGATAGGAAAAAGTGAAAGGGAAGAAAATAAGGGGGACCACAAGTGGAAAAAACAAGTAAAACCAGTGAAAGATAATAAGAGGAAGAGAGAGGAGGGAGGGAAACACAAGAAACAATAGAGGTAGAAATACGGTGACCACTAACTTCATCGATTAGTAGTAATAAGAAACTAAGGAAATAGAAGGAAGAGAAGAATACCAAAAAATAAAAGAAACAAAAGGGAATGTTATCCATGTGACACCCCTAAAGATTATGCTTCCATAAACATACGTTACCAAGGATCAAGGCTTATTCAAGAATAGACAAAATTCCATGAGCATTTGTTAGTTCTAATGCAACACCTCTTTCTGATGCAATCTCACAAAAACTTGATTTGCTTATTAGCACTCTCCTAGGGAATCTTTAGTTGCTACCTTTTTCTTAGCTTTATCCACTCAACACATGCTACTATCACCCTTTTAGGGTGCTATCTATAGACCAACCTTCCCATTTGGTCGAGGAGAGGCTACTGCTATAAAGAATGTAGTGGAAATACTTTCTAGGGATTAAATGAAATGATGTTCAAGTTTGAGACCTTAATCCATTGGGCACAGAGTCACAACAACAACAAAACACAAAGAAGAACATAGCCTATAAGGGGGAGTGCTTCAAAACCAAAGCACTTTCTAAAATCCATTCTTATAATTTCCATTACGAGTCATCATGGTACAAGATGATGTCATTTTTCCAAGTGCCTACTACACCTTTATTTAGCTATCAACCTATTTACACAAAATTGCAGTGCAATTGACACACCACAACCACTGATTTATCCTAGAAATAATTTTGAGTCTACAATTGTTAGACTAGATTGTATAGAACTTGAGGCATTGCTTGTAGTCCAATTGACAATGCTCTAAGATTTTCCAAGCTATAGTATATCCAAAACTTAGTAGATCATCACACACACCAATACTTATGCAATCAATGATCAATGTGGTAATAAATCTTGCCATGTGGGAAATTTCCTTGAGTACTAGTTCATCTAGCAATAGGCTCTAGTGTCACCATTCCTTGGTGTCTTATCCAAAAAGGGCTTACACCTATCGGTTCCTATTGCAAGAATTTTTATATACACAAAATGCATACAAGAACAAAAAATTGACAATAATAACTACACTTTATTCCATTATATTTGAAGCCAAAGTCAAATTACAAGTACATCCCTCTTAGGGATAACCACTTTGATACAATTGTTACAATAGAATGTAATGTTTCTCTTTCAAGGGTAGGTGTGATTTCCAAGTGCCTTTCAGGATGACACAAACTGCTCTAGGGTGTCTATGACCCTCTTCTCCACGATTAGAGGTATTTGTTGCCTTGCATCCCAAAACATTGTTAGTCCTACATGCAATAAACAACAAGAAAAATTAATAGCAAATGAGGCCTCTCTTGATGAGGCTTTTAAAGGGTGCTTGCACAAAATATAACATGATAATAAAGAAATCAAGAAAGTGATTCAAATCATGTACATTGATCTAAATCATGATGATCTACTATTAGAAACATGAAAAAACTAAGTATTGGCATTTTTGCCACATTGTTTTGTTGCTGTTCATACAAAAGAATGCACACATTGTAGAGACACTTAACAAATTTTGTGCTAAAGCAAAGGTGTCACGATATCACGACATGTCGCATTTTCATGACCTGTCGCGTTTTCACGACGTCCGTACCAAAAAAGATCTAAGTATAGAAAATATTGTGATATCACGACATGTCGCATTTTCGCGACCTATCGTGGCTAAAAAAAACCAAAGGAAGCAAGGGAGTAAAACTATCGCGATATCGCAACATGTTGGATTTTCATGCTAGGAGCAACAAAAGGAAGCAGTAACGACAAAGTTGTCGCGATTTCATGACATGTCACATTTTCGTGACTTGTAGTGGCAACAGAGCACAATGATAGGAAAATGTCGTGATATCACGACATACAGCAACAAGGAGGAGCGCCAATGGAAAATGTCACGATATCGCGACATGTCGCGTTTTTGTGGAAGGGCTGAAGATAAACACAAGGCAGGAGAAAGATGTCACGATATCGTGACATTTTTTGAAACGAAGCCAAGCAAGAGAAACTTGTCGCGATATCACGACAAGAAGCGACAACGAAGGAGAAGACAAGAAATTGTCACGATTTCGTGACATGTTAGGGCGGAAGGGCAAAGCGTGAAGAAATGTCATGATTTCGCGACATGTCATGTTTTCACGAGGAGAAAGCAAGGAAGCAGCCAGATAGTACAAAATGTCATGATTTCGCGACATGTCGAATTTTTGCGGTCAAAAAGCAACAAAGTACAAGAGGACAGAAGATGTCACGATTTCATGACATGTCACGTTTTCATGATGATAAAGTAGAAAAGTACAAGAAGATAGAAACATGTCACGATTTCGTGACTTGTTGAAGATGAAAGAACAAAACGGAGAAAACATCGCGATATCGCGACATGTCACATTTTCGCGACCTGTCGCGTTTTCATGGAATGAAAGCTAAAAAGTACAAGGTCGAAGGAAAGTGTCACATTTTTGTGGTGAAAGAGCGAGAAGGGCAGTGCCAAGTACGAAATGTCATGATTTCGTGACATGTCCCATTTTTGCCACTTGCAAGAAGATGAAGGCCAGAAGAAGAGAAATTGTCGCGATTTCGCGACATGGTGAGTTTTCGCGACTTGGAGCAGCGAAGAAGGCAGGCAAAGGAAGATGTCATGATTTCACGACATATCATGAAAACAAAGCAAGGCGAAGAAAAATGTCATGATTTCACGACATGTGGAAAGAAGGCTAAATGAAGGCAGATGTCGCGATTTCGTGACATGTTGCAGTTTCACGAAAGTGAAAGACAAGAAGAGCCAAGCAAGAGAAAATGTCACGATATCGTGACATGTCGCATTTTCGTGACTGGTGGCAACAGGAGAAAGCAGTAAGGTAAAAGTGTCGCGATTTCGCGACATGTCGCATTTTCGCGACCTGTCACATTTTTGTGACAGAAGCAATAACAAAGGCCCGATAAGGTTATGTCTGCATTTTCCTTCAAAATTGCATAGGAGAACGTGAGGAGAAGATAAGGATCAAACAAAGTAACGTGTTAAAAGCTCTCCAACTGATTTTGAGATCGAGGTCAAAGAGGCTCCAAGATTAAATGTTGTTGTTTACCTATGTGCACAAGAAGGAAGAACGTGTTAAGGCATACAGTTTTCAAAGCCACCAAAATTAAAGATGCCTCCAGTATTAAAAGCTCTTGTTCGTGATCTCCTAACGCTTCAAGCATGCCCCGAGAATGGTCATTTAATGGAGAAATCTGGTCCCTTGTTTCCGTTCGATTTTTAGTTTTGATCCATAAAAGCAGGGAATGTGATTTCTCCAAGGGTGATGGTTCTCTCTTTTCAAGTGCATACTTTGCGGATCTCCTCTTAAAAATCTGTTTTATGTTTTAAATGTTGTGATGCAAAAGAGAGAGGGAAGACCTCTATAAATACTCATGTATATCTAAAGAAAATAAGGTTAGACATTTTGCAAGAAAACTCTCTAAGTTCTCTACATCAATAGAAGAGACTTGGCTTCTAAAATTTGCAAGCATTCTTATGTGTGTGATTTCCTTCTATTTTTAAAGTCATTTCTATTTATGCTCATGTTCTTGCTGTTAGGTTTTGAATTCTGCATTCTGAATTCAAACGTTGCTGGTTAGTGAGTAGATTTTGAAATGCGATCTGGGGGTTATCTCTACAAAGGTGTGAGTGAAATTCTGCTGCTTTCCTTTTATTATATGTTGTTATAAAACTTGGTGGAATTCTTGCTGTTAGTCTACCCCAAATTATACACTTTGGCCTATGGCCATATTTCCATCTCTTTCTATTATTTCCCTTTCTTTTCGCATTTTCCATTTCTTTCCCGCACCCTTATCTTCAAAACAAGTTTAGATTAGTTTGGGAGCCAGCCCTCTCTGGAGATTGGCCCGGGAGACTTCTCTTTCTCTCGACCTTTCAATGTTGGCCGAGTCTAGGGTGCACAAGTGATGAAATATTGTACTTAGGCAGATTTGTGACCAACAATTTTTGGCATGCCCGGTGGGACAGACTGTTTCTGTCTCAGTAAGATCCATAATCGGTGGGACAAATATTATTCCGACTTGACAAACCCACCTGTGCCAACAGTTTTTGGCATGCCGGTGGGACTCACAAGTCCCATATTTTGACACCCGGAGGAATCAAGATTTTGATGAACTATCTTGACCTCAAAGCAGAGATTGTAAGTTCATCTGGTGACTCTGCTGAAGGTGACTGTATAGTACCTAGAAATTTCTAATCGTGAAGCTGGTGAAAATATTTGCTTCATGATCACGAGATCAAGTGCCAAAGAATCGAAAGATCCAGTCGAATTCTTCGAGATTGATGTTCAAAACTGGAGGGAGCGCTCAAGATTGGTAAGTCCTGTGAACCCATCATTTGCTATCTTATCACAGGCGGTAGGTCAGTTTGTGCCATCTTCGACTCCTCCCAGTACTGCTACGAGCTTGCTACATCCAGATCCAACAGTCCAAATGGCCCAACATCCTCCACCAAGGAAGTTCTCGACATGGAATAGTTTGGGAGCCTTGAATTTATTGGCACAAAATCCAGTCCCTCAAGCTGCTTTGAAAGCTTTGTCGACCTATGATGGTACTGGTAAAACTGCTTATGAGCATATTCACGATGTAGCCTCTTTGGCGGCCATCCATGACATAACGGATGAAGACGTGATGATAAAATTGTTGGTGTTGTCATTGAGAGGGAAATTGTTGTATTGGTACCGATCATTGCAACCAGGCACTATTGCATCATGGGATCAATTAGGAGAGCTGTTAATCAAAAAATTTCATGAACAAGTTGATCCATACTCCTTGTTGCATCAATTTAATGCAATTCAAAGGCACCCACAGGAGGAGATAGCGGACTTCAATGTCAGATTTACCAGAAGCTGGCAGAGAGTTCCTGAAGGTCTTCGGCCCACTCATGAGCAAGCTGCATTCTATTATCTCAGAGCTTTTAACATAGACATTGGCTTGGCTATCCGACAGTCCAACGTGACTACATTCCCAGAGCTGTTCGAACAAGCGCAAAAGGTGGAAGCTGACTTGATTGCCATAGGTAGGCTTCCCCCAAAGGTAACAATGCCTATCTTACCTGATCTTCCTAAGCATTTGTATTCTGGTTCATTTTCATAGCCTATGCCTTCCATGTATCCTATTCCATCATGGAGCTCAAGTGCGCCTCAGATCGCACCCATTCCAGTTCCCCAGCTCCCTGCTCCAACTATTCCATAATTGCCTACACCAAGCATTCCGCAATACCAGCATACAGGTGCAGCCTCCACATCTTACACTGCTCCATCCATGTACCCTTCATCTTCATGGAATCCTCCCACAACTACAGTACCTATGATTCCCATTCCATAGTTAACCTCTCCACTTCCAACTCCTGCATTACCTCCTCCACCAGTTCCATTACCTCTACCGGCACCACCTGTGTCCTCAAGCCCAGATCCTCAATTGGCTGTTTTGCAAGAAATCCAGTCGGCCATGAGAGCCCTCTCTAACAAGGTGACATCTATGGAGCGGAGAGAGGCAGAAAGGAACTATCAGCCACGAAGATTTATTCCGATGGTAACTAGAGAGCAAGTTGCTCCTAGCAAGGCTATAGAGAAAGTACCTAAAAGGAACTCAACGATCCTGGTAAGTGAAGAGGCTGGCCCTTCTAAAGTTTCACATGAGCCATCTTACTGGTGTTCTTCATGCAATGACCCACATGATGAGTCCACCTGCATGGTCCACCAAAATTATTTACAAGTTCTTATGGGGAGCCGTATAAACATGATTCGAGAGGTGGATCATAATTCCATGATGTCTCTTGAGGAACACATAGCAGTCCTGACACGCAGTGGCAAGAAACCAATGGTGGTAGATCCGACTAAGATGGAACCATTGAAAGTGCCTCTTGCACAAGCAACAAAGCAACAAATACCTACAAAGACTCATGATCCTCCAGCTCAACAACAAGATCCACCTATTTTTCCGAAGGATCCGCTACCACCACAAGCAAAAGAGAGGTTGCCAGCTAAGGCTTCTATCTCCCAGCCACAAGCAGAAACAAAGGAACAAGCTAGAGAGATGTTGCGGTATCCATCATTGACTAAACGACAGTGAATGGAGGCCACTCAGCAATATCGAAGCAAATATGAAGACACTATTGAAAAGAGGGAGTCTGGTGCATCTACATACAATATTGTTGAAGAATTGAAGAAGATTCCAGCCAAGGTTAGTCTCTATGATGCATTACAATTACCTGGGCAAGTTGATTTGTTACAAGAATCATTGAAGTCTATGAAAGATAATGAGAAGAATCCTACCCAGAAATTTTTTTCTCAAACATTAACTTCTTCAGCCACTGGAAAAAATAGACCACCCCCATTTTATTTGTCACTTAGGATGGAGGGTTGGATAGTGCACAATTGCATGATTGATTATGGTGCTGCGACAACTGTCATGCCAAAGGCAGTTTGTGAAGTCATGGGTATGGAGTATACAAGAAGTAGCCCTGGTGTCTTGCAGTTGGATGGGACTCCCATGAAAATAGTGGGTGTAATCAAGGATGTTCCCATCTCCCTGCATGCTATGCCTCAGATTTCTGTGATCCAGGAGATCATAGTAGTGGACCTAGAGCCATGTTTTGGTATGTGTCTCTCCCGAGAGTTCACGGCTAAACTCGGGGGTTACCTTTCTTTGGATTTTACTCATTTGGAGGTGATCCATAAAGGTAAAAAGGTGAAAATTTTCAATGAGAAGCCCTCCACATTTCATGTGGAGAGAATTGATGAAATGGACAGATTAGCAAATTCAGTGCACATGATGTCTGAAGAATTTGGCGAGCTTGACTTAATGGAAGAAGCGTTGGAAGAGCTCTACCCAGAAAATGAATTTTCCATGGCCAATTTCAATGCCAATTTCAGAACGAGGAAAATGAATTTTCCATGGCCCATTTCATAGTGTGAAAACACAGTGTCACCTTGTACATATATAAAAAAAAAAAAAAAAAGAAGAAAAAAGAGAAAAAGAAAAAAAGAGAAAAAAAAAGCACTACTTGTGGGAGTTCCCTTTTGTACAGAATAAATCAACTTTGGCTCCTTTTGCACACGAGCCCGCAGGTATGTTTATTTCTTTCTCTTTTTCTTTTCCTTCCCAGCAGATAGTGGCTTTCATCTACTTCTTTCTTCCACTTCCTCATTTTCATTCCCTTCCCCTCCCACTCCTTCTTCCACTGTACATAATCAAGCCACTACTGTTGTTTCTACTCCCCTCTCTGATGTTCCCTTTTCTTCACTTTCCCTTTCTTCTAACCCTTTGTCTTTTGAGCACCTTTCCATAGTTCCCACCCCTTTCTCCATCCCATCCACTCCCATTTCATTATCTATTTTCATAGAATCCCAGTAGCTGGTAGCACAGTAGCACCCTCTTCAGTTGTTGTATCTACCACTTCTACTCCTCCATCTTCCACCATTCCATCATTCACCATTCCCGTTCCATGGCCTATGCATCTGCTGGTCATCACTCCATTCATTCCCATTTTTGTAGTTCAGGTGCTTCTCACTACTGCCATGGAGATCCTTGCACAGCACCTGGTGATTACCCAGCTCAACCGAGCTAGGCAAAATGCAGTAGTTCAAGGAATAAGGGAAGTTCTGCTCTTCCATAAATTTTTGTTGTAGGTCCTATTTTTGAATACCGAGCGCCAACAAGAGTTTGTTGCAGCAGCCCGTAGAGACGTCCAGCATCAACCAACACTCACTTCTTCTGCTCCTCCAGCTTCTTGACTCTGTTGCCCAATGGATAAAGGCCTGAGGTTCGTGCATACAATAGAACTGTATACCCCGCGAGCCACCAAGAATGTTGGCATTTTTGCCACATTGTTTTTGTTGTTGTTCATACAAAAGAATGCACACATTGTAGAGACACTTAACAAATTTTGTGCTAAAGAAAAGGTGTCGTGATATCGCGACATGTCACGTTTCGTGACCTGTCACATTTTTGTGACGTTCGTACCAAAAAAGAGCTAAGTATAGAAAATGTCACGATATCATGACATGTCGCATTTTCGTGACCTGTCATGTTTTCGCGGCTAAAAATAGCCAAAGGAAGCAAGGGAGTAAAACTATCGCGATATCGCGACATGTTGGATTTTCACGCTAGGAGCAACAAAAGGAAGCAGTAATGGCAAAGTTGTCATGATTTCGTGACATGTCACATTTTTGTGACTTGCAGTGGCAACAGAGCATAGTGATAGCAAAATGTCATGATATCGTGACATACAGCAGCAAGGAGCGCCAAAGGAAATGTCACGATATCGCGACATGTCACATTTTTGCGGAAGGGCTGAAGATAAACACAAGGCGAGAGAAAGATGTCGCGATATCACGACATTTTTTGAAATGAAGCCAAGCAAGAGAAACTTGTCGCGATATCACGACAAGAAGCGACAACGAAGGAGAAGGAAAATTGTCGCGATTTCACGACATGTCAGGGCAGAAGGGCAAAGTAAAAATGTCATGATTTCATGACATGTCACGTTTTCAGGAGAAAGTAAGGAAGCAGCCAGATAGTACAGAATGTCATGATTTCAATGTCAAGTTTAAAAGAAAAATTCGAAAAGCAACAAAGTGCAAGAAGATAGAAACATGTCACGATTTCGTGACTTGTTGAAGATGAAAGAACAAACGGAGAAAAGAGATGGACATGAGAAGACATGTCACATTTTCATGATGAAAGAGCGAGAAGGGCAGTGCCAAGTACGAAATGTCACGATTTCGTGACATGTCCCATTTTCGCCACTTGCAAGAAGATGAAGGCCAGAAGAAGAGAAATTGTCACGATTTCATGACATGGTGAGTTTTCACGACTTGGAGCAGCGAAGAAGGCAGGCGAAGGAAGATGTCACGATTTCGTGACATATCATGAAAACAAAGCAAGGCGAAGAAATAATGTCGATTTCGTGACATGTTGTGGAAATAAGGCTAACTAAATGAAATGTCACGATTTCGTGACATGTTGCAGTTTCACGAAAGTGAAAGACAAGAAGAGCCAAGCAAGAGAAAATGTCATGATATCGTGACATGTCGCATTTTCATGACTGGTGGCAACAGGAGAAAGCAGTAAGGTAAAAGTGTCGTGATTTCGTGACATGTCGCATTTTTGTGACCTGTCACATTTTCGCGATAGAAGCAATAACAAAGGCCCGATAAGGTTCTATCCGCATTTTCCTTCAAAATTGCATAGGAGAACGTGAGGAGAAGATAAGGATCAAACAAAGTAATGTTTTAAAATCTCTCCAACTGATTTTGAGATCGTGGTCAAAGAGGCTCCAAGATTAAATGTTGTTGTTTACCTATGTGCGCAAGATGGAAGAACGTGTTAAGGCATACAGTTTTCAAAGCCACCAAAATTAAAGATGCCTCCAGTATTAAAAGCTCTTGTTCGTGATCTCCTAACGCTTCAAGCATGCCCCGAGAATGGTCATTTAATGGAGAAATCTGGTCCCTTGTTTCCGTTCGATTTTTAGTTTTGATCCATAAAAGCAGGAATGTGATTTCTCCAAGGGGGATGGTTCTCTCTTTTCAAGTGCATACTTTGCGGATCTCCTCTTAAAAATCTGTTTTATGTTTTAAATGCTGTGATGCAAAAGAGAGAGGGAAGACCTCTATAAATACTCATGTATATCTAAAGAAAAGAAGGTTAGACATTTTGCAAGAAAACTCTCTAAGTTCTCTGCATCAATAGAAGAGACTTGGCTTCTAAAATTTGCAAGCATTCTTATGTGTGTGATTTCCTTCTGTTTTTAAAGTCATTTCTGTTTATGCTCATGTTCTTGTTGTTAGGTTTTGAATTCTGCATTCTGAATTCAAACGTTGTTGGTTAGTGAGTAGATTTTGAAATGCGATCTGGGGGTTATCTCTACAAAGGTGTGAGTGAAATTCTGCTGCTTTCCTTTTATTATATGCTGTTATAAAACTTGGTGGAATTCTTGTTGTTAGTCTGCCCCAAATTATACACTTTGGCCTGTGGCCATATTTCCATCTCTTTCTATTATTTCCCTTTCTTTTCGCATTTTCCATTTCTTTCCCGCACCCTTATCTTCAAAACAAGTTTAGATTAGTTTGGGAGCCAGCCCTCTCTGGAGATTGGCCCGAGAGACTTCTCTTTCTCTCGACCTTTCAATGTTGGCCGAGTCTAGGGCGCACAAGTGATGAAATCTTGTACTTAGGCAGATTTGTGACCAACACTAAGATAAATCTATCTAAGCTCCCAATTAACCAATTGAAGACATGAAAGCATGAAAACTATTTGTTATACCTACACTACAATAATGAGGTAAATTGCAATTAACTCTTAATATGTCAGTCAAATGGCTCTAGAACATTGAATTAAACCTATATCATGATTAATCTAATCTAGTTAAATAGAATACAAAACAAAGAACAAGGAAATCAGGGATTACCCACTAACCGCGGGTCCTTCAAGTGGTGGACACTATTCACCACGACTGAAATCCATGACTGAGCCTAAAGTAAGTTTACCCTCCAAAGCAAGGCCAATTTTCTGATTCTCCTTGCTAAATTTATGGTCAAGGGTCACCTATGTGTCCTATAATATATTTGGCAGTTGAATTGCTTTGTGAGTGCACAGATTGCACAAAATTAGTGTTTCTTGGTTCTCCTATCATTCTAGGACCTCCATGGCAATGTGATCTCCAATTCGGTAGCAAAAGTATTCCTATAAATGCATGTGAATGATTATGCAATTCAAAAGGGCTTTGATGCTCAATTGATTATGCTTCTCTCTCTTTTCCCCAATTCGAAGGGGGATTATATAACAATTACCAAGGGCTAGGGGTGGCTTCATAAAAAAATATAGATCAAGATTGGGTGTTTGAGCTTGTTGGATGGAAGGATCCAAAACCTTCCTCGTTAAAACCGCTCTAATTCATAACCAATTGGCTATTGCAACTGATTTTGGATCAGATGAAGGCCAACTAACTTAGAGTCCTAACCACGGATGACAAGCATGGTCAGCTCTACTAACCACGAGTGTCAGCAGTGGCTAGAATTAACTAGGCAAAGGTGCCCAAATGAGTGGTAAAAACCACTTCTATACCTTGGCATCTATCCAAGGTCTTCTATATGGTCTTCTAGCATGTCCCATATGAGTAGTCACCTCGGTATGATGCATTTTAGGCGTCTACAGATGCCCCTTTTGAGATGCATTATGAGATAAAAAACACTGAGCAAAAATAAACCTCTTAAAATGATATTGTAGGTTGGGTGATGATCATTAGTCTGATTAAAATTAGATGCCCAAGTCCTACAAAGAGAATGCACATCCTAGAATAATGCTTCCAACTTTATGAAAGGCTTAATTTGAAAGGGTTTGCACTCATTATCAGACATTTAGGTAGCTTTAGTGCTATAATAAGAGTTAGGCCTATATAATTGAAATGAGGAGATATACAAATAAACTATCATATATGCTATTTGCCCCAACAAAAGGGTAAGCTTATGATAGTCTTTGGCAATGATTCGTAAGACGAATGCAATTTGACAAGATCTAGGGATCTACGATCAAAGGATATTCTATTGAAATTGATTATGATTTGATATTATGACTACCCCCTCAAGCAATGAGTCGATAAGGGTAATGAAAATTAAATGAAACGACGAGGTCACTTGACCACTATGAATGATCTTGAAAAAAATAAGATTTAGCATTTGAATACTTGGCAAGGCCTAATCAGCTATGATTGCAACTATCAATAGTAATTTCCTATTTATATTCCATGGAGTGGTCTAGCCATGAAGGCCTTCTTAGGGAATTGAAATGAAAGCAATTTCGATTAGGCATGTGTTGAATCATATTGTCGATGATATGCTAAAAATATCATAGAAAAATTGTGATGAGTATCTCGTTCCCCTGGAGTAGTTCGACCGTCAAGGCCTTCTTGAGGATTGAAACGAAGCATAACATTTCTACGATGATGAATTTACCCCAAATGTCTTTATGGTAATTTACTCATCTTGCCGAATTACATGGAGCGCAAGTCGCTACAACCACCAAGTGTATAGGGTAAATGACTAAATACGAGGCATATTTGAATTTTGATTTATTTTATTTTTTTGTTAATTTTGAATTTTTTGTTTTATTGGTTGGGAGGTGCGATGCTCAAAGAAAGGATTTCCATAGTGACAAACTCGGTTGAATGTACTTTATAATCTCATCCAATTATTCTATTTTGCCTTATGATGATATTTTCCAATGTTGTTGTGCTTTGTTTGGCTCATTCTGATGATTTTGCATCACCAAATATGCTTATTTTATGTTTCTTGTGGCAATTCTGGTCTAGTGAAAAATTTTAATTTGACCTTTTAAGGCTCTCCATGATGGGAATTATGAGCATTTATTACGGTTTTCTGATCACATCTATCAAAAGCGGTGGAAAATTCCAAATTCCTTGATCGTGACTCTAAGCCATAGTTGCAAAACCCTAATTCAAGGACCGTGGTTGGAAGGCACGATCCGAACCAAATTCAAAAAATATATAAGGTTTTGACATTTGAAATATTTCATTATTTACCTGATATTGACAGTAAAAATTGAGAGCTTTGAGAGGTAAATAGTGAAATCTAACATGGAACGTTATCACAAACTTGACTTGCTCACTCTACACCCATCTAGATGGCTGACCAACCGAAGGCTTCGACCAGTGGAGGAGCCGGTGCCTCTAAGGTAACTCAAAAACTGAGACCACACACCCAATTACTAGATTAAAATTAACCACACTACAAAATAGGTTAACGAACCTCACTGAACTATCGATAACAAACCTCACCCTAGTTAGGTCTAGCATAGGTTAGGTTAGAGGGGAGGGTTTTTATTTTCGAGGCTAAATTTGGGATGGAAATGACCTTGAAAAGGTCATGTTCCCTAGCTGCGGGTGGCAAAAACGGTCCCCAATTGGAATATTGGGTACCATAGCTATCAACCGCGATGGGATTTAAATACCAACGGTCACATTTTTGACCATTGCATCGACTGCGGTTCTGACCCGCGACGCGTAAACTTTTGAATTTTTTTTAATTTTTTTTATTTTTTTGGGCTTTCTTGGCAATTAATGCCATTTAATGCATTTTTGAAGTGATTTTTGATTTTTTTAAAATTTTTGATCATGTGTGTGCATGTTTTTGCTTTTTATGAGCTTTTCTAATTTGTTTGTCATTTTAAAATTATTTTTAATTATTTTCATTTTTTTTATTTGATTGCTTTTACTCAGGTCCTAATGAATAGAGCGAGGGAGACTGATCTCCTTCACAACCTGCGTCGCACTCTCACTGACATGGAATAAGGTTGGTTTGCTATGGTGGGGTTTGATTACATCTTCGATCTCCCCACCATCAGAGTTAATCACTCCTACTTGACTACCTTGGCCCGTCACTAGGATGCACAGACCAACACATTTCACCTATCGACGAGTGAAATGACAGTGACTCTGGAGGATGTCTACCATATATTTCACCTACCTATTGATGGTGATGCCATCACCTCCTATCCTACCATAATGAGAATGTTTTTTATGCTATCTTTGGCATATGGAGTCATGATTATCAGGGTCACATTGACCATAGAGGCATCCACATCAAGGAGTGGTTCTAGGCTAGCTTCTTTTCATAGTGGAAGGCTATGTTCATGCATTTGATCATCTAGATCAGGCATGAGGTTCCCATGGAACATATTAGCTAGGACCAGGAAGGTTATGGTTAGCTTGACTAAGCAACCTTTTATTTTGGTGTGGGAGAGCACTCTTCTTGCATAGCTCTACCACAAGCTATATCAAATCACATGCCACAGTAGAGTGGGCATCGATTGCATTCTACTCCTACAAATTTGGGGTTGGTAACATATTTTTATAGAGCACCCCATTGAATTACCACTAGATATCACTTCTATCCCTGAGGATCGTCAGTGCTATGCAGCTTGCTGGCCCTGGGAGCAAGAGGGCTTTAGGAGTAGGTCTTATGCAAGAGACTATTGGAACCTATTCTTGCATCCATAGGATTTGATTGTCACAGTGTAAACATATGTTTGAAACAAACGAGCTATTACAGGCTTTGGTCAACCTGCATCTTTGTTATGATAAAGACAAATATTTCTAAAAGAAAACTGCAGAACGGGTAAGGAAACCCTAGTGGTAATTCTATGATAAAGCTTTGATTACATGCTCCAGATTAATGTAACACTATATCTATTAAAATGACCAAGAAAGAAAATAATAATTTTTATGCCTTATGTAGACCAATACCTAGATTCATTGGGCTGTTATAGCAATTTAACAAAATTTTTGATATGAACAAAGAGAAGAGGGAAAAAAAAATTGGCACTCTTAGACTTATTCGAATATCATAATAAAACTAAAATTTGACCAACAAAAGAAACGTATATAATGCATTCAAATAATGTAATCCATTACAAAGTGACACAGTACCTAGACAAATATATAATAGAAATGAAACTCAGAATTGTATTGATTTCATAAAATATTACATGCAGAGTGGGCAGGATGTCTTTTAACTCTATTTTTCTCTATGAAATACATCAATACAATGAAGAAGACTTTGTTCAAACAATGTAATAGGTCTCTCCTACTCTCCTTGTTCCAATATGGTAATAGTAGTCTCTGAATCTCAGGCTCAATAGGATAGGAAATAATATCAGCTTCTTGAGCACTTTCCTATCAAAATCCTGCATAGGAAAGGGAAGAAAGAAGAATGACTGAGAAAAATTGACACAAAAAAGAGATACAAAAACACAACTCTAAAGGGTACTCAAGTATATCTCTTAGAAAAAATGCTATTCCCTAATTGCTTGATGATGATTCTAAACCCATATGCTTCCTTTTATAGCCTCTAGTTCTTGAATCTATTATTCTTGGCCAGTTTTTAGCCTTACACTTGTCCTCTTCTAAGTTGATCTTCAAAACTGGTATAGCTGGCTTCCACTATCTTTTTTTTTTTATGTTGTACACTCATCTTTGAAATTTTAAGATAGTAGGCTCTTTTAACCAGTGATGGTGGTATTGGGAGAGTCTGTTCTTTCTTCCACTACTTCCTTTTTAACTATTTTTCCTTCAACTGCTTCTTCCTAAAATGTCCCCCTTTTAGCATTTAACTCTTTTGCTGTTTCGAAGATTTATTTTGTTGACACAGGCCTTTGTTTAGTTGGAAGAGTTTATCTAATTCCCCATTGTTGACCATATGTTTCAACTTATTTCCCTTTTTGGCCTTGTTGCAGCCACTTTATGTGTTCGCTTATCAGTCTCCAAAATTCTGTGTCAAAGGCTACAGTAAACCTTAGCATATTCATTTCCTAAAAAATTCTATTTTTCTTTATAGCAAGGATGAACTTGTTTCTATCATATTGGATGAGCAACATCTCCATGGTATTTACCAGAAATGTAGATTGTCTAGTCATTTCTAACTCACAATTAAATCTTGCTATTATATGACTGAGTAACTCTTCTATATTGGGGGCTTCCAAGAATTGGTCTAAGGATAGACCAATATCCACCATTTTACCTGTTGCATATTCTATCAGATTATCCATTTTAGTTACAACATTGATCCACTTTTTTTGGTTTACCCCAAATATGGCTACTTTCAAGAACTCAAAATTGAATTGGATTTTACCCCGTCATTTGTTATTATCTCTTGACCCTGTAACTATTCAAAATTGTCTCCTATTAAATCAAGGGTACGACGAATGACTTAAAATTCTTCTTCCTTCTCCTGTATCAACATTTGAATTTCTTGAGTAGTTAAATCACCCTAATCTACCTAAACATATCGGTGGGCCCCTTGGAATGAACTTGTATTTCATTGATATGTCCTTTAGTGCATTTAGATAATAGGCATGATTCTAAATCTTTACCATTAAAGGGGACTGTTCCTTTGGAGTTTCCTTTTATGCCAATTCTTCCTATTGTTTATTTATTAATGTTTTCATTTCAGCTTTTTTCTTCTCTTCTCTTTTCAATTGATGACTTAACTCTACAATTTTCTCAACTAGTTGGTCCATGGTTTGATTTTACATTGCCTTGACAACTTTGACCATTTCACCTTATTTTACTAGTACTAATGAGCCCTTGGTCTCCTCATTGACTCTGAATACAAGTGGGTCTTGCAGCGTAGGAAGATTTACCTCTGCTATATCTAATACAGATGTTTCTAATCGTGGTTTATTTGTAAGCTATTCTTATATATTTCCCATCCCTGCCACTACTTGTAATTCCTATTCATTTGTAGTAGTAAAAGTAGTCTACTCATTTTTCCTCTCTAAAAAAATATTTGTAGAAGTTAAATTCAATTTAGGCTTCTTCTCTTTTTCAATGGTTATATCTTTTTGATTCTTCATTTGGTGACTTTGGAACAGACCCCCAAATCCACCAGTTCTTCTCATATTCATCCACATTACTGATGGAACTTTAATCTCCTGTCCTTTTATTTTTAAAGAGGCAGGGATGGCCATGGGTGCCAATTTATTCACACTTGTTACAACTAATACTCTATCATAAATGGGAATTATAGCCTATCCTGGGAGAGAAGATTTCTGGAAAGGTGTTGTCACAATTTCATTCCCTTTAGTTTTCTTGGGTTTTGGAAACCTCTTGGAAAGTGCTTGGTGCTACCTCTATTATGAGAAGATCACATCTAGGAGGTTTGATCTATTGCTCTACTATATCTGTAGTATTAAAAATGACCTCCATATGATGAATACCTTGTTCTTCTATCAACTCCAATAAAGGGTCTTCCTTGATAGCTTGAGCATATCCTGGTAAAATAGGTGCTACAGATTCTACTAAAATTTATCTAAGCATTCTTAATTCTGTAGGGTAGTCATAGGCTTCATAAATCTGGGTGTTGCACCTATATTTAGGAAGGAATTCATCCCATACAACCTAAAAATATGTTCCTTTTTCCATGGATTCTAATAATATTTCTTCATAAGCATCTTTTCGATGCTATATTTGAGCATACTCTCATTTTCCATCATTTTACTGCATATCCCTTTTGGGTCATAAAACCTCCAAGTTATCTCATCGAAGTCCATGGTATCTAAATCAAACATTCCTTTGAGTAGTTTAGGGTAGCCAACAAATATATAGTCCTCAAAGCAATAGGGGACATTTGAGCCATGGGACTTTACCATGTTTCTTCACTAGTCTCATCTTGGCTTCCTCGACCACCCACATACATAACTCTAGAGATTCTAGGGACAATGGACAATACATAGGTAACAACTTAGGGGGAATTTTGGCTCTATAGAGCCTAATATAGGTGAAACATTATGAGAAAAATAAATCCCCAATATCCTTTTCTTTGATAAAAGCCCTTACTCCTAACCCTAGTCTCTCAGGGAGTACACCGATTAAGGTCCAATGGATTTCTACCATAAAATGGTCACATAACCAGCCCACGTGAGTCCGCCCTTTGTGCATTCTCCAAAAAATGGTTTGGACGTAGGGACTGTTAACGACTTCTACTATTTCAAAAATAGCCTTTTTCAATTCTACCATTTGATCATGTATTTGGTTACTTAGTTCTAGCTCCCATGCATATATTGGGGTGTGTTGAGTGGTGTTTTCACCCAATTGTGAAAGCACACTCTCCGGTAGGATCTGAGTCCCAAAATCCTCTGCTTGCAAAGAAAGTAATTTCTCCAAGGTTCCTCTTATGTTGATTCTAAAACACCAATGATGTTGCTCACTGTAAATGCAGGGAATACCTTAGGGTTGCAAGTGGATGTTAACAAGGGGCATTGTAGTTCACTTTAATTTGGATTTGCAATGGACTCTGAGCTTTGATGGGTTTTCAATTATTTATTTAAATGACTGTAATTAAAATACAAAAAATAAATACGGGTTTAAAAATAAAAATAAATGCAAATGAATATGCAACTAAGCTACGTCCAGAGTATTGCCATCTTGATTGATAAAACCGAAGACAATGAGGTTTCTGCATGCAACCCAACCTACTGAACCTGCAAATTCGCACAATTCAGATAAGCCAGGTGCGGGTTTCTAGGGTTTCTACTGTAGTTTCAGATTTAGGCATTCGCATGAAGCAACCAAGAACACTTGCATTCAACTTCACCTATAAGCCTAGAAATCTGAAAGGGAAAGATAACACATTGAATCATGCATGCAAAAATGAC
Source organism: Wollemia nobilis (assembly GCA_028583015.1). Lineage (NCBI taxonomy): Eukaryota > Viridiplantae > Streptophyta > Pinopsida > Araucariales > Araucariaceae > Wollemia > Wollemia nobilis. The sequence continues at coordinate 4,091,068 of JAQPPZ010001424.1, read as the reverse complement.
TCCTTCTTTCTCATCAATGAAATGCCAACTCTCTGTATTTCTGCATTAAAATGATGTATCAATTACAATTACAGAATGTTCCAGGTTTTACAAATCCGAGAACAAATGAAGGAAATTGCCCAAGTGCGGGCCCGAATGGCATTGAAGCCTTTGCCCCCCAAACCCGCAAGCAACAATTTCCAACCCTCGTATCAATCCGTGCTTCGAGTTTATACTAACCGAAACGTCTCTTCGGTTCTCCCTGTGTCGCTTCGTTTCACCTTCCAGCATGTGACCTTTCAAATTCTTGCCTTTTCGATGCTTTTGTTCCATGTTCGATTTTGAAACGTTCAAAATCTACCGCTGCATGTAACGCCTCTGTAGCTCTGACACCTGTATGCCACGTGTCTCATGTTTTCTGCGCCTTCTGTAACGTCTTCCCGTGCAAAACACGACAAAACAACATGCAGCCCGTTCACCTTCCTGGCCGCAAAAATGAGACATGTCGCGATATCGCGACGTTTTCGACCAACAACATCGTTTCTCCTCCTGCACAGCGAAAATGAGACATGTCACGATATCGCGACGTTTTTCTGCTTCGGGCCATCTCCTCACCACCTGTCACGAAATCGTGACACTTTTTCGTTCCGTACCCTCTCGCTGTTACTTGTCGCGAAATCGCGACGCCTTTTCGTTTCGAGCTGTAATGCTGCCTTCTGTCGCGAAATCGCGACGTTTCTCTTCTCCGTACACCTTCGCTGCATACTGTCACGATTTTGTGACCATTTCGTGCTTCATGTCCTCCTGTCGATTCTGTCACGATTTCGCTACCATTTTACTCTTTCGTACATTTGCCAATTTTCTGTCGTGAAATCGCTACGCTACCTCTGTCCGTACTACTTCGCTGCTTCGGAGCCGCGAAACCGCAACCTGTCATGATTTCGCTACGTCTTTCTTGCTCGCACTACCTTCTTGCTTTTTTGTCATGAAATCGCTACCATTTTTGTTCCGTACACCTTTGGCTACTTGGAGTCGCGAAAATGCGACATGTCGCGATATCGCGATGATTTCTCGTTTCATGCCTTCCACCTACAATCTGTCGTGATTTCGTGACGTTTTTCACTCGGCACCTCTTTGCTCAATGTTGTCACGATTTCGCGACGTTTCTCTTCTCCGTACGCCATGCTATTTTCCTGTCACGAAATCATGACCATTTTCTATTTCGTACACCTTCGGCTGCACCCTATCGCGAAATCGCGACGTTTCTCTCGCTTCGGCGTGCTTTGTAGCTTTCTGTCGCGATATCGCGACGCTTTTCTCGCTTGGCACCTTCTTCCTGCTTCCTGTCGTGAAATCGCTACCGTTTTCATTCCGTACACCTTTCGCAGCAACACGTCACGAAATCGCGACACTTCTCATTTCCAAGCAGTGGCAGCTCCATACGTCGTGAAATCGTGACGATTTTCATTCTTGCCTTTCTCTCTCCTGCCTGGGCCGCGACGGAGCAACATGTCACGATTTCGTGACACCTTTTCATTTTTTCCAGCGACATGTCGCGATATCGCGACAACTTTTCATTTTTGCCAGCGACATGTCGCGATTTCGTGACACCTTTTCTTTTTTTTCCAGCGACGGAGCGACATGTCGCGATATCGCGACGTTTTTCTATTTTTCGGCAGCGATGGCGCGACAGGTCGCGATTTCGCGACACTTTCAACACTTAGGCATTTTTTCTCTTTTCTTCATTTTTAGCATCTGGGTCACCGAGATTTCATCCGCAAGCCTACAAAAAAGGTGGGTCCCCAATTTTGGGGTGTGTTGTGGATTAGCCACAACAAATGGCGACTCTGCTGTAAAATGCTCTTGAGCATTTTTAGTAAGAACCCAACTTTGAAACATATCACCAACTCGAAAACATGTGTTAGCACCTAAGCAATACAAACAAATGCCCAAAGATCAGAAGTACATGAATCATTAGAATCATCAAGTATTAGCTCGGTGTGTGCAATGGATTTCTTTTCCTATCGTTTGAAATTGATCCACACTCCATTGTCTGTTTTGCATGAATGCATATGTGAGATGGTGAATGATTTGTGTACCCTAATGAATATGCTAAGAGATTTTGCTTTCGTAAAAGGCATAGTCATTCTTCTATTATTATGTACAAGCATTCAAGATTGCCAAACCCTCTTAGGATCCACTAATTCATTACCTTATTGTATCCCAAAGTTGGTTATGAGTCCCTACTATCTGGAACCCATGTGCAAGTGAATGTGAAATCAGAACTTTGGGGAATCAGACTCCCAACCAACCGAGATGAGAGTTTAACCCTATCCTTACTATTCTGATTTAGAGTTCATTACCTCACTTTAAGCAAAATAATTAAACCAATTATGGAAGAAATGGTCATGCTAGTCTAACCCTCTAGACAATCGGTGGTCTTGTTTTTGAGGCAAGACATGATGCCATGCATGGGCATATCTAACCCCACAATCCAAAACTTATCCTCATTTCTTTGGACCTTGGGGATGACTACCCATCCTTTGCCAGAGGACAAGTAGTACAATCCTTACAATCCAATATAAATATGAGATGGGAAAAATTTATTTTTTTACTTCTTGGACCTTGGGGATGACTACCCATCCTGGCTAGGGACATGTAGTACGATCCTTACAATCCAAACTTTAGATGAAAAATATTAATTTTGTTGCTTAGACCTTGGGGATGACTACCCATCCTTTGCAGAGGACAAATAGTACGATCCTTACAATCCAAGATTTATTGTGAAATGAGACATAAGAGCTTTGGGGAATTGGATCCTCAACCTAAGCGAGATGAGAATTTATGCCCTATCCTTACTACTCCATGTAGGTCAAATCAAAGCTTTGGGGAATTGGATCCTCAACCTAAGTTCGATGAGGATTTAACCCTATCCTTACTACTCTGATTTTAGGCTTTAAGCTCTATGGAAGTGGTCAAAACCACTGTTTTAAGGATCATGTTGCATAATAGGATAGACATGAAAAACCTCTTTCGCCCAACCTTTTCTTCCAAGTTAGGTCATGATCATTTTGCTCAAGATCCTTTTTAATGTATGAGACGTGCTTGGTTCTAGATATCTCAAGACTCAGTTCCCAACCTTAGGATGCCTCTTACATTTATGTTATAACACAACCCTAAGAGGGATTGACACACTTAAATGATATGTACCTAAGATGCATATGCAACTAAGATGAAATGTATGTAAAGTGAGATGGAACATGAATGCATTATCTCTTGAATTGCAAATGAAAATGATTTGTCATGCAAAATTGACTCTTTCATGCATCACAAAATCAAACAATACAACTTAAGATGCTTGTGGTACTTGTGGAGCTTTTACAGGATAATTCCAATATTTCATATTCTCCTAACCTTAAGCATAAGTTGACATCTCATTTTTTTATTATTATTTTTTTAATTTTTTATTTATTTATTATTATTATTATTATTATTATTTTATCAGAATAAACAAAACATGTCAATTGAAATCAAATCCACAACCAAAATCCTAGCTAAACTAACAATCCTAAACAATAAAAACAAAAAACTGAAAACTCCCACCAAAACCGAAAGAATAATATCAAAAATCTCACAACCTAAGGGCTAAAATAATGCTTTAAAATCTGCCCATTAACCGGTAGCATAAAATCTCTCCCTTCTAAAGTTTTTAGCTTGAAGGTATTCTTCCCAAGAATCTCTGAAATCTGATATGGGCCTAACCAAAGACAATCAAACTTTTGATGATTCCCTTTTTCCTCATGTCTTTTGTCCCATAGTAATACCAAATCTGAAATTCTGAATGATTTAACTTTGGCCCTTCTGTCAAACCATCTTTTGATAACTTCCTGGTGTTTATTCATGTGATTCATGGCCTCTTCTCTCTTTTCATCAAGGTGCAGCAAATGACTTGACCTGGCTTCAACTTGATCATCTGTCCCCAAGTACTCTTGTATGAAATGTAAGGTCTGCAACTTCAAATTTGCAGGAAATATTGGGTCTTGCCCATAGACCAAATGATAGGGAGTATTCCCTATGGACTCTTTCACTCTGGTCCTATCTGCCCAAAGGGCAAACTTCAATTGGTTGTGCCAGTCCCGAGGGTTCTTTTCCAGCAACTTCTTAATGGTATTCAACAAATTCTTATTTGAAGATTCGGCCAACCCATTTCCTTGAGGATAATAATTGGATGCAAACTTTAAGCTCACTTTGTTATCATATGCCCAATCTGCAAATTGCGTAGAAATAAACGCTTTACCATTGTCACTGACAATAGAATTGGGCATTCCAAATCTTGTTATAATATGGTCCTCAAGGAATTTAATTACAACGTCTGTGGTGGCATGTTTAGTAGGAATCGCTTCTGTCCACCTTGTACAGTAGTCTATAGCTGTCAATATGAATTTATGAGAATCAGAAGAATTTGGGTTAATAACCCCAATGAAATCTAGTCCCCACTTGTGCAAATGGTCTCATTTCAACTACAAGGTTGTAACGGCATGGCTGCATTTCTTTCTCTACTGGCGGCCACTTGACGGATATGACAAGATCGTACATGGGCATGTGCATCTTTGAAAATATGGGGCCGGTAGTATCCTGCTCTCGGGATTTGATGTCTTGTAGCGTTGGCCGCACCGTGACCAGTTCCATGTTTCCCGTGAAATTCTTGCAACACCCTGGCGGCTTCTTCTTTGTTCAAGCACCTCGGGTAGATACCTTCATGATTCTTCCTGTAAAGCACACCAGATTTCATCAGATAATTGACAGACTTAAGCCTTAAAGCTCTTCTCTGTGTTGAATTCAGATTAGAAGGACACTTACCAGTCAATAAAAATTGCACAATATCAACATACCAGTCATCCTTAGCAATGTATTCTGTATTCGAGCATTGGCCTGTTATTTGCGGATTATTTTCTGCGATCGCCTTCGCCGAGTCCCCTGTCCTCGAACTAGTTTCATAGGTTGGATTTCGAGATCAAATTCTTGGATGGTGGAAATCCATTTCCCTCTTTTCTCACCTAGTTCATTTTGTAAAAACATGGTCTTGACAGCGAGTCGGGCACGATAGCAATAACTCTGTTGTGTACAATGTAGTGCCTAAATTTTTTCACCGTTTTAAAAAGTGCGTACATTTGCTTATCAAGGATCGAATACCTTAATTGAGCATCTTTCAAGGGGGCACTTAAAAATGCTATGGGTTTTTCGGCACTATCCTCGCCTTTTTGGGTTAAGACACTCGCGAAGGAGTGTTCTGATGCAAAAGCATAAATATAAAAAGGCTTGGAGTAGTCTGGGCTTATAAGGACAGGGGCTCTGGAAATGGCATCTTTGATGTTCTGGAAGGCCACTCTACTTTCCTCGTTCCATTTTACATCCACATCTTTCTTGAGCATCTTGTTCAGAGGCTTGGCTATCTCAGCAAAGCTAGAGATAAACTTCCTCACAAAATTAACCTGCCCAAAGAAAGATCTCAATTCTTTTTTACTACTCGGGAGAGGTAGGTTTTGGATAGCTTGTATCCTTTACGGGTCGATGGATATGCCCTCTTTTGAAATAATGTGACCCAGTAATTTTCCTTCTGTTACTCCGAAAATGCACTTTTTGGGATTTAAGGAAATTCCATGTTCTCTGCATCTTTGAAGCACTTTCTTTAAATCTTTGACATGTTCCTCTCTCTTTTTCGAGAAAACTGGGATATCATCCACATACACGATGATGCATTTGCCTATGATCCCCTTGAATGCATAGTCCATGGCGCGTTGAAAAGTTGCACCAGCATTTAACAGTCCGAACGACATTCTCTTATATGCAAATGTCCCCCACTTGGTAGTGAAGGCTGTTTTCATCCTGTCATCTGGATGTATAAGAATCTGGTTGTACCCAGAATACCCATCGAGAAAGGACATCATCTCAGATCCATTTACCATTTGTAGAATTTCATCGATTGATGGCAGTGGATAATTATCTTTTTGAGAGGCTTTATTAAGATTTCGAAAATCTATGCACAGCCTAATCTCTCCACTCTTTTTTCTCACTGGAACGAGGTTAGCCACCCAGGTTGAGTGCCTAACAGGAAAAATGATTTTCGCTTCCAATAATATTTTAACCTCCTTTTCGATCAAAGGCTCCAATAGCGGGTTAACAACTCGTTGTCTTTGCCTAAAAGGCTTGGAGTCTGGCTTCAAAGGGATGGTATGTGTGATAATGTTTTGGTTGTATGTCTTCAGCTCATTGTAGTTCCAAGCAATACAATCTATGTAATGTTTCAATGCCTGCATTATATTGCTCCTTTCTTCCTCTGTACATGCCTTTGCTATGTACACCTCCTTTGGATTGTCTGCACTCCCTAGATTAATTGAATCACATGCATCTTTAGGGAGTGGGACTCTTTTTCCTTTCTTGGTCTTGCATCCCATGTCGAACATCTTTTCCAATGAAACCACGTCTTTAGGAATTTTGTTGGATTGATACGCAGTTTCAATTTCATTTTCTGTTTCATCCTGCCACCTTTGCTCCTCATCAATCACCTGATTTTCAAAAATACCCGAGTTCGTGACAAATTTGAAAATATGTCTGTCACTTTCAAAAACCTGGAAATTCTTTACATTATCGGGTATTGATGGACAAGGAACCAGTTCAATAGAAAACTTTTTACATCTTTTTATATCAACCGGGTTTAACATGCCCACGGTGACTGCAAGAGAGTCTGCTATTCGATTTCCTTTCCTGGAAATAAGGGCTATATTGAATGCGTCGAATTCCTCAATGAGGTCCATAACCCTAGTTCTATAAAGGCTCAGTCTTCTATCGTGGCATGTATACTGTCCTTTGATTTGCTTGACTACCAACTCAGAATCTCCCAAAACCTTCAAGCATTTAACATGTTTGCTCAATGCTAGACGTAAACCAAAGATCAATGCTTCGTATTACTGCCACATTGTTCGTGCAAGGAAATTGCGATCTGTAAGCAGCTAATAATGGTTTACCTCCTGGACCAGTGAGCTCGACTCCAGCTCCTGCTCCCTGTCTAGATTTTGATCCATCGAACCTGAGCAACCACGTGTAATCATTTTCATCAGAAGATCTACCATGACATGCCTCCTCTTTAGGTTCTTCAACAACTTCCTCAACATCAAGTGCATAAACTCCTAGTTCTGGCTCAGAAAATTGAACTTCATTCGGCTTGTTAAAATCTGTTATAATCTCCTTAAGCCTCGGTTCATTTTCCACTCTGATTTGGTTTGCAATTCCCTTCCATGGTAGCCACATATGTGAGCATACTGTTGAAAAATAGCCATTCAGAGTTTTCATCCAATCCCTCGCAAGTAACATTCCATACCTACTTGGGATATTAACCACCAGAATGTCCACAACTTGCTTGAACCCTGGGTTCAGAATTCAATTGAATCTTGACATCATATAGAGTCCCCACTACATTTACCTCTGATCTGTCCAGTTGCAGGACTGTACATTTGGATGAAACAGGTTGCAGGCCTAGCATCTTACATATTTCTGCAGGCATGAGGTTGCTCGTGGCACCTGTGTCCACCAAACAGTTATGCAAATTCTTACCCGCAATTCTCAGAGTCAGTAAGAATGGCGGGACATCCCTTCTCTCCTTTCGCAAAATGAGATGGGATTCAACTCCTTTTCCTTTCCACGTTTGATCAGGTGAGTTCAACGCTTTTATCAATGCCTCCTTTTGGCCCGGCAATCTAGCTGCGTCCAAGAACGAAAGGCTAGATTTGGACTTCTTTAGATCCTCCACTATGTCATAGTTTGGCTTTTCGAATTTGACTGTCTTCTGCACATCATTAGACATTTCTCTTCTGAGTGGAGGGGGAGGATTATTATTTGCCTTAGTATCGGGAGGAAGAATAGAGTTGTTTGGAGGTGTTGATGAAGTTTTAGGGGTTTTAGATTTACTTCTCAAATGGTATCCATGATTCCCCTTCCTAAAATCTCGAAAAGCTTGCACCTCCTGTTCCAAAATTTCGTCTTCTTCTTCCTCACTCTCACCTTCTTGATGATATACAGTTTCCATCACCATAATATTATCATCTTGATGTTGTGATGGACCCTCATTTGATACCAGTTCCAAATCATCAACTTGTGCCTGAAGACAATGAGTGTATCTCGCAATTTCAGGACAATTCCTCTCATTGTGTTCTTTCGTGTTGTGCAACTTGCACCCCCTTTCCCACGCCAAATCTGAAAGATTCAAAAGAGAATTGGATTGGCTAGGTCCTGTAGAAGTATCTAATTGATTAGCAATGGGAGCGGGTACTCCCCCATTGTTTGGCTTGGTGTTCCAGTGTCTCCCTCTATTGTTAAAATTTTGATTTGGGTGAGGGGCATGGGACTCATACTTCTTTTGTTGAACCCTGTCATTGCTCAGTTTATGAACTAATTTCTTGAGCTCTTCGACCTTCGAATAAATCTCCTTCGGTGGAATCACATTGTTGTTAACCCCCGTTGGATTCGCATAATTGATGGGGTCTTGATTCAACATTTGGGTCGGGTTCGAGGAATTTGATTCCCGTATGGATTGACACTCTGAATCGGGGTTGGATTTGGAAAAGGAACTATGGCTTGAGGATTGACTTGGCTAGTTCCTTGCATAGTTGATTGACTATTCTGCAAAAATGCGGGGACAGGTGGAATGGATGTGATTGGTTGGATTGGAATGGGTGCATACGCGGGTGTTGGTGGATACGATTTCTGATATGGGAAGGCGTTCATGCTTGGCATTTGTGGTGCCATGAGTTGATTTTCCTGGGGAGCTTGACCATATGGAGCATATTGTCCCATCACAGGCATCTGGGTAAACCCGTAGCCCTGTGGTGTCATTTGTTGCTCGATAGTCATGGCTTCGTTATAGGCTAAAGCCAGCGTGGTGACTTGAGGATTACGTCTCGCAAACATGGCTGTCATGGGGTCCAATGCCCCAAAATATATCTGCAAAGCCACTGCGGGATCGATGGCAAAGTGCCTAATTGCTCTATTATAGCACTTTTGGAATCTCTGATTAAACATTATGATCGGTTCCCCTTGGCCCCTTTTGCATGTAATAAACTGATTGTAAATAGTTGCGGGATCCAAGGGTGACCTAAATTGATTAACAAAGGCATTTTCCATTTGTGTCCAAGAAGTAATTGAACCAGTAGGCAAGCATATATACCATTCATATGCTATTGGATCTAAGCTCATGGGGAAAAGTCTGCAGGCCACATCTTCATATTGAACTTGCAGCCTAATTAAAACATCCCTATAGGCTTGGATATGTTCTTCTACTGTTCTTAGGCCATCTGGTTTGTATTTAGGCAGAAATATTTCAATGTTCTTGGGGATTTCATGGATATCCCCAGCAATGTTCAAAGGAGTATTATTAGCTCCATACCAAGGAGCTGCTGGAGCTTGAGCCATTTGACTCAAAATCGATGAAGACAAACCTACAATAGCAGTAGAGATATTACTGACAATAGGAACACTAGTGGCAACTGATATTACGGGCGTAGATCCACTCGATGTTCCTGGAGAAAATAGGTCTTTTGTGACTGGTGAGCTTACGACTTGCTTGGTTTTATTCTTGGGAGTACCAGTAAGGTCATGAAAAATGGTTTCCCCGGTTGTTTGGGACCTGGTTGCAATACGACGCGGTGGGTCCAACCTACCTGATGAAACCCCCGATTATTTCAATGAAAACCTGCAACAAAAAAAAAAAAAAAAACGTGTTAGGTTTGGAGCTGTTAAAAAAAATATTTCAAAATTAAATCAAAAGATATTATTCATGTATGAAAACCAAAATAAAGTAAACCGATTCGGCCCTCCTTCTAGCGCCAATCTGTTGAGTGGTGTTTTCACCCAATTGTGAAAGCACACTCTCCGGTAGGATCTGAGTCCCAAAATCCTCTGCTTGCAAAGAAAGTAATTTCTCCAAGGTTCCTCTTATGTTGATTCTAAAACACCAATGATGTTGCTCACTGTAAATGCAGGGAATACCTTAGGGTTGCAAGTGGATGTTAACAAGGGGCACTGTAGTTCACTTTAATTTGGATTTGCAATGGACTCTGAGCTTTGATGGGTTTTCAATTATTTATTTAAATGACTAAAATTAAAATACAGAAAATAAATACGGGTTTAAAAATAAAAATAAATGCAAATGAATATGCAACTAAGCTACGTCCAGAGTACTGCCATCTTGATTGATAAAACCGAAGACAATGAGGTTTCTGCATGCAACCCAACCTCATCGAACCTGCAAATTCGCACAATTCGGATAAGCCAGGTGCGGGTTTCTAGGGTTTCTACTGTAGTTTCAGATTTAGGCATTCGCATGAAGCAACCAAGAACACTTGCATTCAACTTCACCTATAAGCCTAGAAATCTGAAAGGGAAAGATAACACATTGAATCATGCATGCAAAAATGACTCCTTCTTTCTCATCAATGAAATGCCAACTCTCTGTATTTCTGCATTAAAATGATGTATCAATTACAATTACAGAATGTTCCAGGTTTTACAAATCCAGAACAAATGAAGGAAATTGCCCAAGTGCAGGCCCAGAATGGCATGAAGCCCTTGTCTCTGCAACTCTACAAGCAACAATTTCCAACCCTCGTATCAATCCGTGCTTCAGATTTTATACTAACTGAAACGTCTCTTCGGTTCTCCCTGTGTCGCTTCGTTTCACCTTCCAGCATGTGACCTTTCAAATTCTTGCCTTTTCGATGCTTTTGTTCCATGTTCGATTCTAAAACGTTCAAAATCTACCGCTGCATGTAACGCCTCTGTAGCTCTGACACCTGTATGCCACGTGTCTCATGTTTTCTGCGCCTTCTGTAACGTCTTCCCATGCAAAACATGACAAAACAGCATGCAGCCCGTTCACCTTCCTGGCCGCGAAAATGAGACATGTCGCGATATCATGACGTTTTCGACCAACAACATCGTTTCTCCTCCTGCACAGTGAAAATGAGACATGTCGCGATATCGTGACGCTTTTCTGCTTCGGGCCATCTCCTCACCACCTGTCGTGAAATCGTGACACTTTTCCGTTTCGTACCCTCTCGCTGTTACTTGTCACGAAATCGTGACGCCTTTTCGTTTCGAGCTGTAATGCTGCCTTCTGTCATGAAATCGCGACGTTTCTCTTCTCCGTACACCTTCGCTGCATGTTGTCATGATTTCGTGACCATTTCGCGCTTCATGTCCTCCTGTCGATTCTGTCGCGATTTCGCTACCATTTTACTCTTCCGTACATTTGCCAATTTTTCATCGTGAAATCGCTACGCTACCTCTGTCCGTACTACTTCGCTGCTTCGGAGCCGCGAAACCGCAACCTATCACGATTTCGCTACGTCTTTCTTGCTCGCACTACCTTCTTGCTTTTTTGTCATGAAATCGCTACCATTTTTGTTCCGTACACCTTTGGCTACTTGGAGTCGCGAAAATGCGACATGTCGCGATATCGCGACGATTTCTCGTTTCATGCCTTCCACCTGCAATCTGTCGCGATTTCGTGACGTTTTTCACTCGGCACCTCTTTGCTCAATGTTGTCACGATTTCACGATGTTTCTCTTCTCCGTACGCCATGCTATTTTCCTGTCACGAAATCGTGACCATTTTCTATTCCGTACACCTTCGGCTGCACCCTATCGTGAAATCGCGACGTTTCTCTCGCTTTGGCGTGCTTTGTAGCTTTTGTCACGATATCGCGACGCTTTTCTCGCTTGGCACCTTCTTCCTACTTCCTGTCATGAAATCGCTACCATTTTCATTCCGTACACCTTTCGCAGCAACACGTCGCGAAATCGTGACACTTCTCATTTCCAAGCAGTGGCAGCTCCATACGTCACGAAATCGTGACGATTTTCATTCTTGCCTTTCTCTCTCCTGCCTGGGCCGTGACGGAGCAACATGTCACGATTTCGTGACACCTTTTCATTTTTTCCAGCGACATGTCGCGATATCGCGACAACTTTTCATTTTTGCCAGCGACATGTCACGATTTCGCGACACCTTTTCTTTTTTTTCCAGCGATGGAGCGACATGTCGCGATATCGTGACGTTTTTCTATTTTTCGGTAGCGATGGTGCGATAGGTCACGATTTTGTGACATGTCGCGATTTCGCGACACTTTCAACACTTAGGCATTTTTTCTCTTTTCTTCATTTTTAGCATCTGGGTCACCGAGATTTCGTCCGCAAGCCTGCAAAAAAGGTGGGTCCCCAATTTTGGGGTGTGTTGTGGATTAGCCACAACAGGGTGTTATGCGCTTGTTGAGTGGTATTTTCACCCAGTTGTGAAAACACACTCTCCAATAGGATTTGGGTTCTAAATCCTCTCTTGCAAAGAAATCAAACAAATAACTTCTCCAAGGTCTCTGCTATATTAGCATTTTACATCTGTGTATTAATAATATCAAATAAAGATATTCAATTTAAATTCTTGGAACACCTTAGTGGTTGCAAGTAACTGTTAACAAGGGGCACTGTGGTTTATTTTACTATGAAACTTTAATGATTATTCATTGAACCTGAATAAAGCAAATGTGATTTGATCTTAGTGATGAAATCATTTTATTTTCAGTTTTGGTATATTTTCAAGTTGTTTATTTTAATGACTGTAAATTAAAATAAAAGTTAAACTTTCTGGAAATAAAAGTGCAAAAAAGATAAAAATAAAATGTAAAGAAAAATGAAACTAAAATACATTCAGGGGATGCAATCCTATTCTGACAAAACCGAAGATATGAGGCTCTCTGCCTGCAACCTAACCTATTGAACCTGTAGAACATGCACAATCCAGATAAGTTAAGTGCTGGTTTATGGGGTTTTAACTATGATTTTTAGATTTAGACATTCGCATGAAGCAACCAAGAGAACTTGCATTAAAATTCACCTATAAGCCTAGAAATATGAAAAGGGGAAAGATAAACATTCAATCTTGCATGCAGAAAATAACTCCTTTCTTGTCAATGAGGTGCAACACTCTGAATTTTCTATATTAAAAATTGGTCATTTACAATAACAAAACTTTTTGGTTTTCCAAACCCAGTCTATGGAAGAAAATAGCCTCAAAGCAGGCCCAAAATGGCCCTCTGGCCTTCAGCACTGCAACTCTTCTTACAACAATTTCCTACCTAGTCCAATGTAAAGGAAAAATCCAAACAAAGTGGAAGAAAAAACACTCCAAAAGTAGGCCCAGAATGGCTTATTGCCTTTGGATCTGCAACACTGCCTGCAGTGGTTTTTGACCTCTGTATCTACCTTTTGCTTCTGCTTTTAAATCCTCTGGCAATGCTCTTTGTTTTGCCCTGTGACACTTCGCTTCACCTCCCAGATCACTTCATTTCATCTTCCCCACCTCTTCATCATTTTTGGCTTTCTGCTCGACGTCGAAACATTTGATCTTCTCTGTGAGCTGTAATTATCAATCCTAAAGCATTATCATATCCCTGACATCTTTGTGCCATGTGTTTTGTGCTTTTTTGCATGTTCTGTAATGGCTCACTGTGAATCACGACCAGAAATAGTATGTCGCGATATCATGACAACATTTTATAACTACAACTTTGTTCCTCTACCTGCATCGCCAAAACAAGACATGTCATGAAATCATGATGTTTTTTTGCCAACAGCCTTGTCCGTCTTCATGCACCACAAAAATAAGACATCATGATATCACTTTTTTTTTCTCTTTCGAGCTGTGCAAATGCAACCTGTCATGAAATCATGATGTTTTTCTATTTTGGGATGTGCAGATGTAACCTGTTGCAAAATCGTGACGTTTTTTTGTTTTAGGCTGTGCAGATGCAACCTATTGTGAAATCGCAACATTTTTCTCTTTCAAGCCGCGTGGATGCAACCTGTCGCAAAATAATGACGTTTTTCTCCTTTGCTATGTTTTGTTGCACTTAGCCACAAAAACGTGACATGTCATGAAATCGTGACACTTTTCATTCCATACCACTTTGGCTGCTTTCTGTCGTGAAATCGTGACACCTTTTCATTCTGGGCTGTCTCACTGCTTTCTGTCATGAAATCGTGACACCTTTTCATTTTGGGCTATCTCACTACTTTCTGTCATGAAATCATGACACCTTTTCATTTCGGGCTGTCTCACTGCTTTCTGTCATGAAATCATGACGCTTTTCTCTTTCGGGCTGTCTCGCTGCTTTTTATCGCAAAATCGTGACACTTTTTCATTCTGTTCACTTTGGTTGCTCCAGGTCACGAAAACATGACATGTCGTGATTTCGTGACACATTTCCCTCGCTTAGCTTGTCAGTCACCGTGAATCATGAAAATGAGACCTATCATGATTTTGTGACATCTTTCTATCTTTACCTCCTTTACCACTGATAGATCATGAAAACGCAACCTGTCATGACTTCGCGACACTTTCTTTCATATTTTCCTTCGTCACTTTCCTATTGCAAAAACCTGACATGTCACGATATTGTGACATTTTTTAACTTTGCCCTTCATCTTGTCTTCAAGTCGTGAAATGGCTACATGTCGCGATATCGTGACAAATTTTGCATTGACTCTTCTCTTGCTGCCTTCGACCGCAATTTCATGACATGTCACGAAATCGTGACATTTTCCACTTCATGCTGCATTCTGTTGCTCTTGGCTACGAAAACATGACATGTCACGAAATCATGACACTTTTTCGTTCCAACATACTTTGCTGTTCTGAGCCGCGAAAACGTGACATGTCACGATATCATGACAATTTTCTTTTTTTGGCCGCGATGGAGCAACATGTCACGATATCGTGACAACTTTTCATTTCTGGCCGCGATGGAGCAACATGTCACGATATCGTGACACTTCTATTTTGTGATATTTTGCTTTTTTCTTGATTTTTAGCCTATGGGCCACTGCAGTTTTCTTGGAAAGCATGTAAAAAATGTGGGTCCCCAATTTTGGGGTGTTTTGTGGATCAACCACAACAAATGACAACTCTGCTGTCAAATGCTCCTGAGCATTTTGGTGAGAACCCAACCTAAAATATACAAGCTTAGATACAGGTGTCAACACATAAAAGATAAAAAAATACCGATATATCAAAAATACATGAAACATCAGAATCATAAAGTATCAGATCGGTGTGTGCAATGTGTTTTCATTCCCTATCACTTGAACTTGATCAAAATTCCATTGTCAGTTTCACCTATGATTTGTATGTAAGGCTATGAATGATTTGTGCAGGATTTGATGTATGATGAAGATGCTAGAGATATAACAACCTACTTTACAAAGGCTCAAACCTTCTAATATCATGAACAAACATATTAAAGTTGTCAAACCCTCTTAGGACCAAATATATGTATACTAAATTAATTTACTAGATCCCAAAGTTGGTTATGTGTCACTACCATCTTGAACCCATGTGCAAGTGAAAGTGAAATCAAAACTTTTGTGAATAGGATTCCCAACCTAAGCAAGATGGGAATTTAACCCTATCCTTACTATTCTGATTTGGAGTTCATTACCTCATCTTGAAAAAAATAATTTAACCAGTTATGGATGAAATTGTCAAGCTAGTCTATCTATTTGAGCAGTTAGTGGTCTTGCTTTAAACAAGACATGTTGCCACGCATGAGCATACTTAACCTCATAATCCATAATTTGGCTTCATTGATTCTTTTTCTTTTATTTCTTGGACCTTTGGGATGACTACCCATCCTTTCTAGGGACATGTAGTACGATCCTTCCAATCCAATATTAAGATGAAATGGGAAATATTAGTTAATTTTATTTCTTGGACCTTTGGGATGACTACCCATCCTTGCTAGGGACATGTAGTACGATCCTTCCAATCCAAGATTTATGATGGAATGAGACTTAGCAACTTTACTTCTTGGACCTTAGGGATGACTACCCATCCTTACTAGGGACATGTAGTACGATCCTTCCAATCCAAGATTTATGATTAAATGAAACATAGAAGCTTTGGGGAATCGGATTCTCAACCTAGGTAAGATGAGAATTATGCCCTATCCTTACTACTCCATGAAGGTCAAATCAGAGCTTTGGGGAATTGGATCCTCAACCTAAGTTCGATGAGGATTTAACCCTATCCTTACTACTCTGGTTTTAGGCTTTAAGCTTTATGGGAGTGGTAAAAAACACTGTTTTAAGGATTATGTTGCATGATAGGATAAACATTAAATATTCTTTTCACCTCACATTTTCTTCCAAGCATGGTTTTGATCATTTTGCTCAAGATTCTTTTTTAATGTGTATAGAATGTGCTTGGTTCAAGATAGCTTAGGCATCAGTTCCCAACCTTAGGATTTTTTTTTCTTTATGTTATAGAATAACCCTAAGAGGATTCAACACCTTTGCAATGATTGTACATGACATGAAGATGCAACTGAGATGAAATATATATGCAATGTGGAATGTAACATGAGATATGAATGCATTGCTTCTTTTGAAATGTGGATGGAGTATATATCACCTACTTTACCATAATGTGAAAAAATGACAACTTCATGCATCACAAATTCCAAACGATATTCTTTAATGTGTTTGCAATATTCGTGGAGCTTTCTGCAATACAATTTCGATGTCTCATATACTCCAAATCTAAGACATAATTTAACATCTTAAAAACAATTTTTTTTCATTTTTTTTTTTAGACAAACCAAACATGTCCAAAGGACTAACACACAAAACTTAAAACCAAAATGAAATAACAATCCCAAAAATGAAACTTGAAAACACAAACCAAAACCAAAAAACCAAAATCTATATACAAATGTACAATATAATACAAGATGATGTAAAGCTTGGACTATCACTTTCTTGGATCCCAAACATGATTAGAACACTTCAACAAAAATATAATGTGATATGCATGCCAAGTGTTGTAGGAATCGAACAAAAACAATATTAGACCACAACATGCAACAACTTTTAACTTTCCACGCTCACCATACCAATTTGATTTAGTTCTATTACCAACACCATAGGTGGGATTCAAATCAAATTGATTAGACAATGGATGACATTCAATTTTATCTTGTCTATTCTTTAAAGTGCAAGTTTCATCATTCCATTCATGATTTAGAACTAGGCTCTCTTTATCCAAAATGAGACTTTGTAAGTAAGAGCCTATTTCTAAAAATTTTAAAGCCAAATCATTTTCCAAATTTGTAGGCCAATCAAATTTGTGTAACAGATTTGCAAGCATCTAGGATATTTACTAAATTAGGATCATTAGCAGCTTTTACCCTAGATTCAATTAGTAATTGTTGATGAATTTGATTTAACAATTCAAGTGCATCAACTTCTTTTCCATTCATTAAAATAATGTTATTAAAGGTGTGGTTAAAAATTATACCTTGTTTTTCACACCTTTAACGACATTTCATCATAAACATAATTCAAATTCAACATATGGTCATGCACCCATTTGAAAACATGACCCTCCTTTTTAGCCCTCAAATGTTTTTGGTCAAAGTGTATGTCAAGTAATCTATTTTGATGATCACTTATTCGAGTTGCTTCCAATTGATCAATCTCTTTGTCATTTGGTTCTAATTCTTTGTTCACTATCCATGGTATCTCTTCATGTGAGGTAGAAGTTTCAATATCTTGTATATCCAGTGCAATATGGGTTTCATCTACAGGGGTGTGAGAAAAGAATGCATCATCATATCTCCCCCAACCATTGTAAAAATCGTCATCCAGATCCATGGAATGAAATTCCATGATGTTTGTGGCATGATATTTTGATTCATTCATAAATTATTTTTCTTCTTTGTCCTTGGCAATAGGATCATTATAATCTTCCAAAATTTGATGAGATTTGAAACCCTCTTCCAAAACATCCTCAAATTGTACAGGAGTTGTAATATCTTCCTTCGAGTAGGCAATTATGTTGTCCTATATATCAATTGGCACACAAGTTTCATTAGCAGTTTTGGAGTGAGTGTAGTCTTCCCACTTCTTCCAAGCATCATAATAATCATATTTCAAAATCAAGTGGTGATGTTCAACTACTTCTTCAACATCTTCCAATTCATCAATGTGTTTCTCATCAAATTCATCTTCACCTTCCTTAGATGGTTCAATTATTTCCAAAAGTGGGTTATTTCTTGAATTCAAATTTATAAGGCTATCATCGTCCAAATTAGTAACCCATGATTCAATTTTATCATAATTTGGAGGGTGAAGAATTCCTTGATCGTTAATTTTATGCATCTCATCAATAGTGTCTTCCAAGAACAAGTGGTGAAACTCTATCACATCTTCAAATTCATTTATTGGTTTTCTCTTGATTTCACTTTCAACCACTTCATTCAATTCTATGGTAGGTTCCACCCTATCACATATTTCAAACATTGTTGAATTTAGAACCCCTTCATCCGAATAATCATGTATCTCTATGAATGAGATCATTTCTGCATAATCCTCACTAGCGGATGTTGTCTTAGTAATTTGCACCTCCTCTTGGACTGTATCTAAGGTGGTTGTAACATTGGGATACTCAAATTCATCCCCTTGATCATTTACCTTAGGTATCATTGGAGTGGAGGGTGCTATTTTTAATGGTTGGTGTAGGTTGACATCAATATATTTAGAAGGACAATCTCTTATGTGAACATGTTGTGCCTTTTCTTCTTCAAGATCTTGTCATTCTATCTCTTCTAAGATTTCATGGATTTTCTCTAGAGACAAGCCACCCATTTTTTCCTCAATGAGTGAAGCAAGTGTGGGGTGTATGGCTCCCAGGTATACTTCCATGGCTTCGTCTTCTAATGTGTTAAAATTTTCCCACACTTGGGAGTGCAACTCATAAAATCTTCCATTGAATTGACTCAAGGATTCATTAGGCTCCTTACATATGGAGGTAAACTGATTTTTCAAGATTTTTAAGTCAACCTAATTACCAAAATGATAAAGATAGGCTGCTTCTAGTTGTATCCAAGAAGTCCTAACCTCCATGGGTAGTTGGCTGTACCAAAAGAATGGTTTATCTTCCAAAATGTATGCAAATAACTTACAAGCTACCTCCTCATAGAAAATATGGAATTGACATAATGTATCCTTGTAGACATATAGTCTTTGCAAGTATCCTAGTGGCACATCTTGATTAAAACATCGTAGAAAATCTAATAACAATTTAGGAATTTGATAGGGTACCACAGGTACAGACAAACCCTTATAATGATCCTCCATTATAGATACCATTCTTTCTCTTAGAGACATCATTTCTTTTCTCAGGGATACCATTTGCTCTTCAAGTGTTGTCATTAGTGAAACTAAAAATGTAATTTTAGAACCAAATCTGTTAGTCAAAAATGACAGAAGGAATCATGACACATCAACGTGGAATAACTAGCAAATATCCAACCTGCAATGTATGAAAAAAATCAAGTTAGCATCAACCAAGATATGTATTCATTAAAATCAAATGAAAGTAATTGTATGGAAACAACACTTCGTTAGTCAACCAAAATTTTCAAAATTAAATCAAATCACATTGTTTCTGTATGAACAATCAAAAACGTGTTAGAATAATATACATGAATTGCTTGATGTAAATCAAATAAAATAAACCAATTCGGCCCTCCTTTTAACAATCTGTTGAGTGTTAGGGGACTAAAGATAACAATCAATATAGCATGAGATATACAAAAATTTAAATTTAAATCACACTAAAATAAACCCATCAGGCCCTCCTTCTAGCACCAATCTGTTGAGTGGTATTTTCACCCGATTGTGAAAACACACTCTTCGATAGGATTTGGGTTCTAAATCCTCTCTTGCAAAGAAATCAAACAAATAACTTCTCCAAGGTCTCTGCTATATTAGCATTTTACATCTGTGTATTAATAATCTCAAATAAAGATAATCAATTTAAATGCTTGGAATACCTTAGTGGTTGCAAGTAACTGTTAACAAGGGGCACTGTGGTTTATTTTACTGTGAAACTTTAATGATTGTTCGTTGAACCCGAATAAAGCAAATGTGATTTGATCTTAGCGATGAAATCATTTTATTTTCAGTTTCGGTATATTTTCAAGTTGTTTATTTTAATGACTGTAAATTAAAATAAAAGTTAAACTTTCTGGAAATAAAAGTGCAGAAAAGATAAAAATAAAATGTAAAGAAAAATGCAACTAAAAGACATTTAGGGGATGCAATCCTATTCTGACAAAACCGAAGATATGAGGCTTTTTTCCTGCAACCTAACCTATTGAATCTGCAGAACATGCACAATCCAGATAAGTTAAGTGCTGGTTTCTAGGGTTTTAACTGTGATTTTCATATTTAGACATTCGCATAAAGCAACCAAGAGAACTTGCATTAAACTTCACCTATAAGCCTAGAAATCTGAAAAAGGAAAAGATAAACATTCAATATTGCATGTAGAAAATAACTCCTTCTTTCTTGTCAATGAGGTGCAACACTCTAAATTTTCTGTATTTAAAATTGGTCATTTACAACAAAAGAACTTTTTGGTTTCCCAAACCCAGTCTATGGAAGAAAACAACCTCAAAGCAGGCCCAAAATGGCCCTTTGGCCTTCAGCACTGCAACTCTGCTTACAACAATTTCCTACCTAGTCCAATGTAAAGGAAAAATCCAGACAAAGTGGAAGAAAAAACACTCCAAAAGTAGGCCTAGAATGGCTTATTGCCTTTGGATCTGCAACACTACCCATAGTGGTTTTCGACCTTTATATCTGCATTTTGCTTCTGCTTTTAAACCCTTTGGCAATGCTCTCTGTTTCACCCTGTGACGCTTCGCTTCACCTCCCAGATCGCTTCGTTTCATCTTCCCTGCCTCTTCGTCATTTTTGGATTTCTGCTCGACGTCGAAACGTTTGATCTTCTCTGTGAGCTGTAACTGTTGATCCTGAAGTGTTATCATAGCCTTGACATCTTTGTGCCACATGTTCTATACTTTTTTGCATGTTCTGTAACGACCTAGTGTGAATCGTGACCAGAAACAGTATGTCATGATATCGCGACATTTTCTAACTGCAACTTTGTTCCTCTACTTGCATCGCGAAAATAAGACATGTCATGAAATCACGATGTTTTTTTGCCAACAACCTTGTTCACCTTCATGCACCGCAAAAATAAGACATGTCGCAATATCGCGATGTTTTTATCTTTCGGGTTGTGCATATGCAACCTGTCACAAAATCGTGATGTTTTTCTGTTTCGGGCTGTGTAGATGCAACCTGTCACGAAATCGTGATGTTTTTCTGTTTCGGGCTGTGTAGATGCAACCTGTCGTGAAATCATGACATTTTTCTCCTTTGGGCCATGTGGATGCAACCTATCGCAAAATCATGACGTTTTTTTCCATCATTGTGTGTTGTGGCACTTAGCCGCAAAAATGTGACATGTCGCGAAATCATGACACTTTTTATTCCATTCCACTTTGGCTGCTTTCTATCGTGAAATCGTGACACCTTTTCATTCTGGGCTATCTCACTGCTTTCTATCACAAAATCACAACACATTTTCATTTCGGGCTGTCTCACTGCTTTCTGTTGTGAAATTGTGACGCTTTTCTCTTTCGGGCTGTCTCACTGCTTTTTGTCAAAAAATCATGACACTTTTTCATTATGTTCACTTTGGCTGCTCTAGGTCGCGAAAACATGACATGTCATGATTTTGTGACACATTTCCCTTGCTTAGCTCGTCAGTCACCGTGAATCGCAAAAATGAGACCTATCACGATTTCACGACATCTTTCTATCTTTACCTCCTTTATCGCTGATAGATCACAAAAATGCAACCTGTCGCGATTTCGTGACACTTTCTTTCATTTGTTCCTTCCTCACTTTCCTGCCATGAAAACCTAACATGTCGCAATATCACGAAATTTTTTAACTTTGCCCTTCATATCGTCTTCAGGTCATGAAATGGCTACATGTCGCGATATCGTGACAAATTTTGCATTGAATCTTCTCTTGCTACCTTCGACCGTGATTTCATGACATGTCACGAAATCGTGACATTTTCCACTTCATGCTACATTCTGTTGCTCTTGGCCGCAAAAAAGCGACATGTCATGAAATCACGACATTTTTTCGTTCCAACGTACTTTGCTATTTTGAGCCACGAAAAAGCGACATGTCGTGATATCACGACAATTTTCTTTTTTTGGCCGCGATGGAGCAACATGTCGCGATATCGTGACAACTTTTCATTTTTGGCCGTGACGGAGCAACATGTCACGATATCGCGACACTTCTTCTCTTTTGTGATATTTTGCTTTTTTCTTGATCTTTAGCCTATGGGCCACTGCAGTTTTCTTGGAAAGCATGTAAAAAAGGTGGGTCCCCAATTTTGGGGTGTGTTGTGGATCAGCCACAACAGCGCCCAATTTCTCTGTGCTACTAAATACAAAACTCTTTTACTCACTAAACTGAGATCATGTACCCCTAAGACTGTTTATCATATCACAAAAATATTGGACCCATGGCTTAAAAGCAGTCTTCCTAATTGGGAATTGATTAACTATTATCTCTTTTGTATCAAACAAAGATTTAAAAACTTATAATCCTATGAACATTCAAGATTGATGTTCAATTACCCATTGTATCAAAAATGTGGTAGACTCTATTAAATTGAAGACTTTCCTAATGTGCTCAACTTTGATACTGAATACCGGTCGGTTCCTATTATCTCAAAATTTTATAGTCCTTTCGTCATATGCCACTGCTAACCATGCCATTAAATCTGAGGAGAAGTAAAGCTTTAGACATATCAACTTCTCAAGGTTACTATTCTATCTGTTACTTCTGGGAAAACCCTTATATTATAACCTCCAGGATTTATGAAATAGGTCAGCCATTATCCATGGGGTCCTGTTATCATTCTCCATCACATGAGAAAAACTCTTGCTGCATGTATTGTTGATATCATACTGCTGTGCTGGA
Source organism: Wollemia nobilis (assembly GCA_028583015.1). Lineage (NCBI taxonomy): Eukaryota > Viridiplantae > Streptophyta > Pinopsida > Araucariales > Araucariaceae > Wollemia > Wollemia nobilis. The sequence continues at coordinate 4,068,124 of JAQPPZ010001424.1, read as the reverse complement.
GTAGGTTTCTTATCAGCTCCACACTTTTGAGTAAATTCATACATTGTGCTATCGGGTACAGGTGGTCCAAAAATCTCAAAGTATGGTGACCGATCTGTAATGAATTTCATTGCTTCTATAGTGTCTTCGGGTGTAAAAGCATCTCCCCAAGATGCCATTGTGCTCATGGTAGCGAGTTTGGTTTCCTCAAAAAATCTTGAAACTCTTCCTCTCTCTGTACCTCTTGCATATCAATTTTTGCTCTTAGATTACCAGGGTGGTAAATTGATCGATTTTGTGAGCTTAAATACTGGGTGGTGAAATGAGTTCGATATTCTCGCACGTTTTGTCATTAATACTACATTACCAACTAATTTTTAAAATTATCCAAAGGAAATTTGCCAGCACATCTTCTTTCGAAGTTGGGCTTTTATGGCAGGTAATATCCTTCATATTATATTCCCCTAAGTTCTTTGGTTCGTGTATCCATAATCATTTATAGTTTCACTATTGGTCACTAAAGCTTCTTCTTATCCGATGTGGGATTGTGATGTGTGATAGGCGTGGCATCCATTTTGAACCTTGTGCCACCTTGGCCTTGAACCATAATTAAATCTAGGGATTGAATAAACTTTTAATTAGGCAGCAATCATCCTGGGAATCCCTATAAGATTTGGTTCTTGATGTGAGTGCCTATCCTCATCCTAGATATCCTAAGGTTCCTTGAATAACCATGATTTGAGTGCAGCCGTTGGATCAACCTTTGTTCTTGCCTTGGATATTTTATAACCTGCAGCTTAGATAACCAAAAGAAACATGCTTCGAATCTTCCCTTTTTTTTAATATTTATTAATCAAGAAAAAAAAGGGCAATTAATAATTCGTTAGGACCCTTGCTAATGTGATTAAAATTTTATTAATTGAATGCTCACTTAGGCTTACCATTAGATTTACCTTCGAAGCTTGTGTCGTCGTTGGATTATCTTGAGAGGGAGTGCATCTGTTGGATTCGTCACAAGATGTCTATTGGGTTATCACCACTTGTATCTTATCATTTTGACTTTGACTCAAATGCTACCGTCGGATCCTTTTAATCTTAATGGAGGGCTACCGTTGGATTTGCTTTTTTTTGGTCGGCTTGTCTTTCGATTGGCTCATTTAAGCACCACCATCAAATTAAGTAAGAACGAAGTGCTACCCTCAGATTTAAATCAATGTACTCAATGAATAAAGTGAATCGATCAATTTCCTCTAATTTGGTATGTGATTTATCATGTCATTCATTCATTATCCTTGGTAAATAGTGATGAATGCACATTGTCAGATCATATATTTGATCAAGAGCAGTCGTCCAATTTCTTCAAGCTTACATTGGGGTGTTTTATTGCATCAGGTGCATCCATCCAATTTTCCTTTGATTATATGTTGCCATTAGATCTTCTGCAAGTTGCACACTCGATAGTTGAAAGGAGAGCATTATTATATTTGATTAGTCTTGGTTTAAGCTGAATGGATGTAATTAGTCATGTGTTATACCCTTGCTAATGCATGATTAATCTTAGCTTTTACCTTCATGTTTACCCGATAACCTTACCATCCTATCATTTGGGTTTGACTATGGTGTAACCATTGGATTTCGATAAATGTTAGCATGACCGTTGATTTCTTTCAACCTGCGGGGTTAGTTACCAAAAAGGGCCTATGATTTTAACCTTTGTTTAAGCCGAAAGGGGGAATTATTAACTGATGCATTAGACCCTCACTAATCTCATTTAAAATTTTTAATTAATATTGTGATCCTTTACCTTTTTGATGCACCTTTTATGAGAGCACCATCATCGAATCAGAATTTTATCGAGCACTATCGTTGGATTCACCTGATTAGCTCACTATTTAATTAAAGGGGGCACATACCCTTAATGCCTTTGACCACAGTATTTTAAAGAGTGGTTTAATCAAGTTAAGCACATCCATTGGATTCTTCTTTGATGAAGTGTTGCCCTTAGATCTGTTTTAAGGTGCATGATTTTTAACCCAATGGGGCGCATACCCTCATGGTTTTAATTAATACCCCCTTTTAAACCTTATGTTTCAGATTTTAATATTGTGCTTAAATTTTTTAGGTTTTAAGATCATGGCATTTGATTAAATCCTCTTAATACTTTAGGACTTTAATGATTTAAAATTTGACTTAGGTCCAAGTATGATTATTGATCTGAAAGACTAAAACTTTGTATTTTTAATAGTCGGGTTTTATTAAAAGGGATTGACTTTGGCAACCTTCTTAAGATATAACAATTTTTTGAAGGTGCACATAATAGCAATGTTTAGGGTTAAACTTATGGAAAACCAACTTCTTTAATAAGATGCAAAGAGACTAGCAATGCTTGCTTATTTTGATGAAACAAAAAAATTAAATTTGGGGATTTTAAATTTTGAGTCAAATTTGGCTCCAACAGAGACCTAGACTACTACATTGGTTGATTTGCATAGTTCCGCCTTCAGTAGATATGATGGTGACTGTATATGGACTACCCATCCTGGATAGAGGTAGATAGATACCTGCATCAGGTGTGTAGAGATAGGTTGGTTATCAGTCGAAAGGTCGACATACATGAGTACCATCACTACTCTTGTATATTGAGGTGCCTATGATCTACAAATGCCTGGTCCTAGAGAGGGACCTGAATTGGACCTAGGTGACTCCACTAGGGGAGGTTGATGATGAATTCTAGGAGTTGAGCCTAGCAGACGTAGGCACGATTGTTGATTACGACGGGTGGTGGGCTGACTTCTAGTAGTATGGAGAGGGACCTCTAGGATGACCGATATATGGCTTTACAATAGAGGGCACAAAGGGCATAAAACTAGACCCTAACAGATGTAGTACCCATAAGAGGACTAAGGGCACATGGGGCATAAGGGCCACTATAGAGGAGGGCCCACAGGCAAAGGTAGAGGTAAAGGAGGAGACCTCTGAGTAGGGTGAGGTACCTTTAGATAGCAAGGTAGGACAGATAAGGGCACAAATTACCGATCTCCAAAGCCAAGTTGGGAGACTCCACACCCAGCTCTTGTACAGGGACACTTCTATTACCACTCTAGAGGTAAAGCTATCTTGCAGCTAGATCCAATGGCATGACTATGAGGGGGAGAGGGCCACTCTACAGGCAAGGATTACCATGGTGGAGGTAGAGATACATAATATCATAGGGCAACACACTCTTTTGTAGTCCTAGGTTGACACTTCTATAGTTTTACTTACCACTTACCAGGATAGAGGATTAGCTCCCCCATATTCATAGGTTGCTTTAGTGCCCCTAGTTGTTCCAACAGTACCAACAGTGTAGGAAGCATTAGGCTTAGATCAGGGGGCCAAGATTATGAGGTTTTAGGCTCTGGTTGAGCAACATATTGAGGAGGCCTAACTCAAATCTTCTTACATTACCATATTGAGAGGATGGATTGGACTGCTTGGGGGTGAGATTCCAGATATGCCCATGACTATAGGATCTTAGAGAACTCATAGTTGGGATATAGGGTAGTCTTCAGCTAGCTCAAGTCATAGGACTCACAAGTTTGAGATATTTTCTAGTTTTAGCTCACAGAGGATCCACCGAGATGGTGGAGGTGATGGTGGTGCCTCACAGATTGGGGGTGTAGGCCCTGGCTAGTACATATTTTATAGATATCATTATACCATTTTTGAGTGTAATGTCGAGGACCTGCACATATATAGCCTACATGATTTTTTGACCATCCCATTGTATTGCACTTTATTTATTTTTGGTACACACACACACATATATATGATCTGAAATTTGAGACTCATTATATGTGTAGATTTTATTATGATTTTTTATTGTTTATGTTTTATGAGATGCACATGGATGCAATGCTTATATGTTATGTTGATTTAATGCTATATGATGTGATGTATGGATGTCATACACTAGATATATGATGGATGTATGATTTATATGCTATGATATACATGTGTAGATGGACTACTTATGATGAATGTATATGAATGCCATATTTGATGTTAAATGTGTGTATAATTTGCTTTACTTGTATGCATTTAATTTATGCTGCTATGACATATTCTATGCCATGTATGTATTGCATATTTTTCTATGATGAATGCTATGTAAATGAACATGTATGTTTTAATAATTAAAACATAATGTATGCAATATGAGTTTTAACAATCTAATGGATGACACCACCGAATGTATAACAATCATGAATTGTATTTGCTTTATCTTTTTATGAAAGATAGTACACCCATATGTGAAATGCAATGATGTATGTTTTATGTTCATAAGCTTTTATAAATTAAAAGAATATGGATAACATAGTCATTGGCCATCTAAACATCATTTCTGACATACATTCGGTATCTAACATATATTACAAATAGTTCTAATAAATAAAATCTCGTAAAAGAAATTGATGTTTTGATGATTGCATTGAAAATTGGTTGTTGCTATTTGGAAATTTTTGAGGTTTACCATTAGACTCAAAAAACCTAATTGACTTACCAAAAGTTGTATACTAACCATACTAGACTTCTAGAACATAAGGCTTTCACTAGGATAGGCCCTAACTGTTCATTATCCCTATGTGTGTAAATGCGTATATTTAGATAAGGCATAAGCATACCCCAATGTCAGACAAGATTCTTTTAGCCCATTGGTAATATTGGGGATCCTCAAAAGTCTATCCAATCCTAGGTTTATATTTCAGTTGGACTAGACCACTAGGCGATATAGGACACCTGAGACTAGCTCTTCCACATTCAAACATTGGTCTGCAAAAAAGCAGGATGCTATTCTATCAGACATATCATCATGTGTAAGGTACAGTAGTGCTGATAATTCTAGGGATTCAAGTTTGCTCCCTTATTTTATTTATTTTTTGGGATACTTGCTCATATATAGTGACAAAAATCATTGTTTATTTTGTACTATAGTGACAAGAATCACTGTTTATTTTGTACTTTCCTTTTTGTCTTTTTCTTTCTTTTTCTTTCCTTGAGCAAGGGATTTGATATTGATTTTTATTTTTTTGTACAACTTGATCTTCATTTGATCCGAATTTCTAGGATTTACATTTTGTAATTTGATTTAGAAACTTCCTTTGGGGATTTTTCTTTGGGGAACTATTTCTGGGATATCAATTTAAGATATTGATATTAGGGTATCAATCTAGAGGATTGATCTAGAATATCACTTTGGGATATTGCTTATTTTAATGTGAGCAAGATATTCTAGGTAGGGAATAAACCTATCCTTTTGCCAATTTCCAACATTTCCCATACCATCCGCACAGGTGGATAAGTAAGAATAAAATTTTCACCTCAGGATACCTGGTCCTGCTTCATTGCTTTCATCTTCCCCTAGTCCTTATTAGGATTGTTTAATTTTTTGATTAGTGATAGGGTTCTGATATGCTAAGGGCTATAATAACTAGACCTCAACTACAAAAGCAAAGTAAGCTTTCTATCAACTCTTGAGAAGACCTCTAGGTATGGTTGAATGACATGAAAACCCTAGTATATTCTTCATAGCAACAATTGGGGTTGTGTTAAAAAACACAATTACTCACAAAGGTGATAAATGGATGAAAAATATAGTGCATAGATGCATGATTGAAACACAAATGTGGTGTCATTTGTAATATTGTAAACACAATATATTCTAATGCAAGTGTGGTAGATGAATATGCCTAATGCAATGCAAAGGTGAAATGCATGCGATGAATGATATGCATGATTAAAATGGAATGCAATGATGTAAATGAAATGTAAATATTTTTTATTTTTGATATTTTTCCATTTTTTTTGGATTTTATTGCTTTTTAATTTTTTTATGGATTTTAAAATTTTGACCAAGGGATTTTTTTTAAAACCATTGGAGCCTTTTGTGCTTTGACCAAAGGGATTATAGATACCTTTGGAGCCTTTTATGAATGACCAAAGGGATTACATATGCCTTTGGAGAATTTTATGAATGACCAAGGGGATTACAGATGCCCTTGGAGCATTTTATGGGATGACCGAGGGGATTACGTATGCCTTTGGAACCTTTTTGAATTGACCAGAAGGTTTACAGATGCCTTTGGAGCCTTTCCTAGTTCTAGGCATAAAACGATTTAAGATGAAGGATTTTGAGAGGCTTAGGCTATTCAACTCCTCCAAGCGATGTCAAGCGATATGTCCCAGGTCCAATCTTCTCAGAGATCATATAAGTACCTAACCAGTTAGCCATGAATTTGTCTCACATTTCTGGCAGTAAATTTGAATTCTGTTGGTTCTCTTTCAACACAAGATCACCAAAATCAATGTCTCTAAGATGGAATTTTCTATTGTAATATCATTTTAAATGTTCTTGATAAATGTGGAGATGTTCAAGGGCATTCATGTGATGTTCATCAAGTAGCATCAATTGATCTAGGTGAGATTTTCGCGTAGTTTCGTCATCAATGAACTCTTTCAATGCGACACACAATATTGGAATTTCCAACTCTAAGGAAATAATGACCTTAGTGCCATATACTAATAAAAATGGAGTTACCCAAATGGGTGTCTGAATACTAGTCTTGTAAGCCAATAATGTATGGGGCAACTGGATGTGCCAATCTTTGTGGTGTTCTTATACCATCTTTTTCAAGATAGAAACAACTATCTTATTTGAAGCTTCAACTACTCTATTTTATTATAGATAATATGGAGTTGCAAAAATATGTTTGATCTTATTTTTGGATGTCAAAGCCCTCACATTTTTGTTCTTAAATGACGTTCCATTATCCAAAACTATTTTGGATGGTATCCCAAAATGGCTTATAATATTTGTGAGTATAAACTCAACAATACATGCTCTAGTTGTTGTTTTTAAGGGAATGGCTTCCACCCATTTAGTGAAATACTTAGTATCCATGACAATAAAATTATGCTGGCCCAATAAAGGAGGAAAGATATTACCAATGAGATCAAGTCCCCACTGAGAAAATGGTCAAGAAGCTTGGATGGACTATAAGGCTTGTGATGGCAAGTGCATAATATTAGCATGATGTTGATATTTAATGCATTTCTTGACATACACATTGCAATACTTCTCCATAGTGGGCCAATAATAACCCATGTGAAGGATGCACTTGATGATAGTCAAACCGCTTAAATGGCCATCACATGTACCATTGTGAGCTTGCAAAATTGCCCAAGATGACTCTTAGGGCTCAAGACAATGAAGGAGCACTCCATTGTAGCTTCTATGGTATAGGATGTCTAATAACAAGACATACATTGTCACTTTCTATTTAAATATGTATTGTGTGGCACATGAGAATCTTGAGGGATTACACCAAGTCTCAAGAAGTCATGTGTCTGTGACGTCTAGTTATGATAAGCTTAGGCTTTGACTAATAAGATGACGTGTTCCCCTCGTGGTTCTAAATTTGCAAATGCAGAATAGGAAACAACCCTATGGTGAGTGGTAGTACCACTCCCCATCGAATCCTATGAGATCAAAGACCCCCAAGATGCTCTCTTGAGAAAGTCTCTGGTTCTGTAGAACCATTTATGGTTTGGTTTTACATGAATCATGTTGATTGAATCTTTGTTATCCAATGCTTTTCACTGCATGGTAGAATGTGACAACATTTTTACATGGATGGTAGTGAAATTGGTAGACAAATTCTAAGGGATTAGAGATCCCAAATATGCCATTGTGTCTACAAATCTATTGGATGAACGAGGGATTGCCTCGATGTCATACCATTCTAGTTGAGCTAAATAAATGTCAATGATATCCTTGTAAGATTTCAACACTAGACATCGACATTGAAATTATCCCTTAACTTGGTTCACAATGAGAAGGAAATCACCAAAGATATTTAGAATTTGTATCTTCATGGCAATAGCTATTTGGAGACCCAAAACTAGGGCTTCATATTTAGCATTATTGTTAGTGGAAGGAAAGTCCAACTTAAAAGAAAAGGGCATTGGAGCTCCTTGTGGCATGAACATGACTATTCCTACACCACCCCCTTGCTCACACTTCAAACCATTGAAGAACAATGTCATATTGGATTTGTTATCCGGTCCCTTGGGTTTGGAAGCCTTTGATAAGGTAAATAATGCATCATCAAGAAGCTCTATGGTGAGGGGCCTACTATTTTTGAGAGGCACAACCAGTTGATCTGCTATGAATTGTCCCTTAATGGAATTTTGGCTTATAAATTCCAAACCAAATTATTTCGGTAGCATGATCCACTTTGCAGTACGTGTATTATGACATGTCTTGCTCATCATGTATTGCAAAGGATTTTTTTTGGATATGACATACGTTGTATGACTCAGCATATAGTGTCGCAATTTATTTTTAGCGAACACTACTTCTAAACATACTTTTTCAACATATGCATATCCTAGCTCATAATTCACCAAGGCTCGATTGATATAATATATGGCTTGTTCTTTGTCTTGCATATTATTTTGGGCTAACATGGTTTCCAGTGTAAAGTCGATTGCCGATATATATAGCAAAAATGGCACATATGGCCTTGGTGGATCTAGCATTGGCGGCATCACCAAGTATTGCGTAATCTCAGAAAAGGCTACTCGAAAATCATCATCCTAATTGAATGGGACCCCCTTGTGTAGCATTCAATTCATGGATCAACATTTATCCAATAATTGTGTGATAAATCTCTTTATGGATGCTACTTTACCCTATAGGCTCCTTATTTCTTTGATGTTTATGGGGGGATGCATCTCTAAAATAGCCTTGACCTTTGTTGGGTCAACTTTGATGCCTCATTTTGAAATGATGAATCCTAAGAGCTTTCCTAAGGTTACACAAAATACACACTTCTTAGGATTCAATATGACATTATGCTCTATCAGGCAATCAAAGACCTTCCTCAGGACCTTTGCATGCTCAGAATACAATAATGAGTTTGTCAAAAAGTCATCAATGTAATCCTTTAGGATATTATACATATAGTCATGAAAAATATATGTCATAGCCCGCTGATATGTGGCACCAGTATTCTTAAGGCTGAATGGCATAATTTTATAGCAAAATTTCACCCATGTCCTTCTAAACATGATTTTATGCTTGTCTTTGGGCTTAATCCAAATTTGATTATAACTAGAAAAATCATCAATTAAGGAGAACATTTCATGACCTACAGTGGCATCTACCAAATCATCGATATTCGATAATGAAAATGAATCCTTTGGTGTTTTCCTATTTAGGTATTTGAAATATATACAGATACAGATCCTCTCATAAGGTTTTCCTATAGCCACCATATTGGATACCCATTTCGGATAGTCGATAGAAATGACAAACTCTATGTCCAACAACTTTTGCAATTCATCCTTAACCATTAAGGCTACTATTGGATGCATCTTCTTGAGATATGCTTGATTGGTTTCTTTGAGAGATCTAGCAAAAGGTTATGAGTAACCAATTTAAGATCTAGACTCGATATATCTTCATAAGTCCAAGCAAAGAGATCAGGTCTCTCTCTTAGCATAGGGATGAGGTTAGAAAACTCATCAGGAGTTAGAGTCTCCCTAAATTTAACCTTCCTTGGATTGGTGGTATCATTACTGATATCCACTTCGAAGGCTTCCTCTACTGATATATGGGATCCCTCCTCAAGCTAATGAGGCGTAGGGATCAAGTGGATGTCATCTGCTAGGTTTATAGGTTCCTCATTGGAAGTATCCTCAGTGTGATAGACATCATGTGCACAACCTAGCACAAAATGGAAAGGTTGCAACATTTATTAATTAGGGAAGAAATATTTAGGATCTAGAGGTGAATCAGTGTGATCCTAATCAATAGCATCTATATTAAGACACAATGGCTTGGAAGGATCGGTTGGATTGTGGAGTGGAGTGGTCAAATCAATGGAGATCATATTGATGGAATGGATCATGTCTCCAAGACCACATGCAAGTGAATCAACATTAGAAAAATTTCCAACCCCAAGATGTGGTTTTGGGGGTATGGGGATCTCTAGATCTAGTCCATGAATAGACTATCATATGGGATCATTGGGATCAAGGAGCTCTGTATACGTTAGTAGATCGAGAAACCATGTGATAAGTCACATTAAGATTCGATGGTCTTCCCCTAAGGTGAGGATGGAGATTTATCTCTTTGTACATCTCCTCAGTAGTATATGGCACATTACGATGACATAAATAGGGAGGTCCTAAATAGGCTCTCTATGTTTTATCCTCGTCATCACTATCATAATACAAAAACTTGCCTCTACCTCATGGGATCAGGAGATGCTCCACATGAGGTCCCATGTAGGTTATGTTTTGATAGCCATCATCATTATCAAAGGGCTCTTCGCTCGTATTAATTGATTCCAAAGGTAAAATATGATGCAAGAGTGTAGGGCCCAAGCAGACCAACTCGGTTTCATCCTTGGATTGCTTATTATTTGAGGATAACTCAGTGTCATAAATTCTAGAATTGTAGTCTAATCCATCACTTTCGATGATGGATACTGCATGCACGTATTCAGAAGCAACTTCTGATTTGATGTCCATAGCTGTATCAAGATTCTAGAAATGCATACCAATATCGTTGATAGCTCTACAAATTTGATTGTCCAAGTTGGCTCTTGGAATGGATTTTGGGCTGGTCTCCACCAAGATGCTCACATGATATCTCTCGGGTGGCTCTATAGTGATATAAGTCACTAGCCGGTTATCCCTATGAAATGCAGAAGGATTAGGATGATAAGGATTGAAGTCAAATTCACCCCCCAGATTGAGGTATAGGTGGTCTAAGGATGTCACGAGGATTTCATCCTATCCTACAATGTAGAATCCCAACCCAAACCTATCAGTAGGTAATTGATATTGTGGTTCTATAGGCCTCTTACACCCCTACTCAAATAGTCTGAGATCGTAACCATACCATTGGTAATGCTTAAAGTATCATATGATGTAATATGGGTTAGAAATATAATGAACATTCATGGAGAATGATTCATTATTGTCCTCATAGATGGGCATGGAAGATGCAAACTGGTCTAGCCCTCCATAGATGAAGTTGGTTTGGTTAGGTGGTACCCCAAATGGTTCCACCGTCCCTATGGTAAGGTGATGGGCTCGCAGTTGGCCCATATCCTATGCAATATTGATAATAGATGTGAACATCATGTTATGCACAATATATTCCCCTAATCCAGGATTAACCAAATGGACGATCACCTACGGTGCAGATGACCCTACTAAAGATGCAAGTGAAGCAGGCTGGAGTGCCTCTTTGACTTCTCCTTGAATTTCCTCTACTTCCATGGGAGTAGGGTCTTCAATGATAATTGTCTTGGGCATTTGATTTATCTTCTTTTTGTCCATATTTTCTTTCAACTTCCTATCATCCTGTTTTATCATGGACATAGTCGGTATAATAGAAGTAGCTGTCGTGTGTTCCAATCATTGAGATATGGATGTTTTATGTCTAGCACACACTTATTTGATCTTACATCCTAGATATTTTATTGGTGACATCTAGGTGTAGTGAGGGGAGCACAAATTCCCCTGACAAATTTGCTAGATTCATGTATTTAAAGGGTTCTTCATTCGAAGGAACCACATGAACCTATCCCTCATGAATGTATTTGACACATTGGTGTAGAATAGAAGGGATGCAATACATTTATATGATCCAAGGTCTCCTTAGAAGTATGTTATATTGCATAGCACATTCAATTACATGAAACATCATTAGGATGGTCTTCAATCCTACCTGAATAGGTAAAACTATAGTATCGATCGTTGAGCACAATGCATCATTGAATGCTCTCAACATGAAGGTAGAAGGGATGATATGCATCTTGGGTAACTTCAAGTGAGTTAATGCCTTGGTAGTTATGATATTGATTGATGACTCCATGTCAATCAAACCCACTTGAATAGTTTGTGATTTACACACAGAATCATATGCAATGGCGGGTCTGCTATAATAGTGGAAACCATCTTGAATTTGTGGTCATGAAATTGAATGACCGGTTCTTGAAACTATTGCACATGCCCCATGAAGTATGCAAATGCTATTGGATATTAAGGTTGCACTTCTATGGACCTTAATATTTCCATGAGTGTCTCCCTATGCTTAGGAGACTACTGAATTAGCTCATAAATTAATAACTTTACTGGAGTTGTTTGTAGGTTTTGGACCAACCTACTCCTGATGGTCACCACCAATCTAGTTGGTGGGCTAGGTACATGCTGGGATGACCTTGTAGGAGGCAAAAATTGGACTTTAATAGGCACTGGAGGTTGATTCGGTCGTTCATACCTCACGTGTCTTATGAAAATATTGACCATTCTGATGAACCCTTGGGTTGGTGGTTCGATGCGTACTTGGTTGACTTGGCCAATATTATTCTTTGGTACCTCATTATTTGGTAGAGGATTTTTGTAAATCCTCATATTTTGATTATTAGGTGCTTGTGGATTGTTGATAAGAAGTGTACCTCTTTCGATCATATTTTACACAAGATGTTTGAAAGACCAATATACCTTGATGTTATGGCCTTTCGATCGATGAAAGATGCAATATTTATCATCATTGTAGCCCTTAGGCTTAGGTTTATTAGGGTCCATTAACTTGAATTTTGGTAAGTTTATAGCCTTTGCCTCTTATAACTAATGAAAAATTGAAGCCAACAACTTCGATAACTAAGTGAATACATGAGGTGGGCATTGTTCCTTATTTTTACCCTTATAGTTGTTGTTGCACTGCTCATATTGCACAGGAGGAGGTTGGGCTTTATAGTTTCATTTTTGTTACCCCTTATACCCTTTCTAGAGGTTCAACACCACCTGATTAACATGGGCCGACTTGTCCAGTTGTCTATAAATACTTTTCTTGTGCCACTCATTCTTATTCCTAAGATTCAAGTTACCCTCCTATAACTTGATGTCCTCTATCACCTTGGCTCTTTGAATGCTTGGTATTATTGCAACTGTAGCAATAAAAAAATGTGATTGGCACAATTCTTCATGAACATTCACTTTAATTCAAAGGATAGTATGGAGAATGATAACTTTACCATTATTTTTTTTATTATTTTCTATAATCCATCACTAGCTCCTCATCATGTTGCGTTAGAGTGGCTAGGTTAGATAAGTTTACCTTATTCTTGATGTCGAAGTAGAAGCGTTCAAGAAATACATCAGCTAGTTGTTTGAAACTAGTGATATTGTACCTCTTTAATTGGTTGAACCACTCTTGACCTGGGCCTAAGAGGGTCATGATGAAGGTGCATAGGAGTAAAGCATTGTTGCTCTCAATATGAAAGCACATGTCTAGAAAACTATTCACATGCTCCTATAAATTTTCTAGTCTAGGCATCTTGAAATGCTCAGGATATGCTAGAATAGGCACTGATGTACATAGAGGTTCATTATAAATTTTGTTCAAGGTAGGCTTCTGATAAGCCATTCCTTGCTTTTATATGGCTTGAACCTTCTTTTCTAAGGTCTTATAGGCTTGCGAGGAAAGAAACTCTTCTTCTCAAGATTGCCTTGTAGGCACCCTCAGAGGTATATTCTTCCTCAGTCGAGGTGGGGGGCTAGGCTCGCCCTCCTCATTGAATTGGAATATTTTTGGATATTCTCATTCTAATTCCTCTACCACTTTATTCTCATACTGCCTATGCTCATGTTGTTCGAATGCTAGATTCCAATATTTGTGCTGAGCCATATGACAAGTATGTGTATCTATGTTATCAGGATATAACTTGGGCTGTGAAGCCACTCGTCTATCAACATGCTCCCTGATCTCACTATGAGGAGGTAAAACAGTGCTATCCAATCGATCCTCTATCTCTACATGCTCCTTCTAATCGAGGATGCATTGTTATCGCATGCAATGTTCATATAATTTTTATCTTATGAAACTCTACCTCTGAGAATTCTTATTTTTGAGGTGCTATTTCTTTGCATGAACATCCTCCAATTGATCTTGGAGAATCTACCATCTCTGCTTTGACATCAGTCTATGAGCTCTATCAACATGATTGGCCATATGAGGCCTCTAGTGAGTGCGCTCTATTCAAGAAACTTTATGGGTATGTCCTCCAATGGAATGATTTACCACACTCTTACCTCTGTCTATAAAGACAATATTCATGTCAGGCTCTCTCCTATACTCAGTTCCTGCATGTGACATAGGATCACGCATGTCTCAAGAATGCTTAGAGCACTCTCCATGTTCTTGAGAAGTCTTGATGGTGCTTGCGCTACACTCACTCGTAGGTCGAGAGGGTGTAGATGTAGGCTTATATTCTAGATACCCAAGGACTCTGTATAGACTATCCAACTATTTTCTACACCATGGATCATGAGGTAGCATACCATTTTCTCCTACTTTGGATATATCTATGGTGAAATTGGAAGGTTCACCCCTATAGGGAGTCTACATGGGCCTATGCTTGAAAGTGATCCCATCTACTTGCCCCTAAATAGGCGGATCACGATTCTATCTGTACTCATATGGCAGAGGTCGTGATACTCCCCTAGATACAGGTTGAAGGGGTACCAATATAGATTCCTTGATAGCATATTATTTAGCTAAAACCATGGATGCTCACGAAATGTGGTTACAGTACATGCTACTAGGTGCAGAACCCCCATGCTGGGAAGTCCTATGCTCTGATTTGTGTCTAGAGGGATGTTTAGTATTTCCTCTAATCGAGGTATTCTCGACAAAATCCCCTCATGTGGAATTATCCCCTCTAATTCTCATTGAACGATGTCCAGGAGGATATTGTGATTGAGGACATTCTACATCGTATTGTGCACTAGGTGGAGCTTGGGCTTCGATCTCAGGTCTATGACCATATCGACCCCTCCGTATTTGCACCATTGTGTATCCTATATCTATATTTAACTTTATTTAACATGCAAAGAATACAATGATGATTATATCATTTTATAGTTTTAAAATGAGCCCTAAAATGTTTGATGTGTTTTTAATTTGTTGTATTAGTAAAGTAACTCTGATCATGTTTTGCAATACGTTGATGATTTTCTCAATTATTTAATGACTTTCACATGTATGCTCATAGCTTGACAAATTGGTGATGAACTCCAGGATGTGTAATCCCTTGAAATATGGTGATGAGGTCCACACCCAGGTAGGGAGCACAGGTCCTACCAGAATCTCACCCATTTTCACCCAGTCAACATTATACCCTCTAAAGAGAAATACATGCAATTTTTTGGGCTACAAAAGGATCTCAAGTTTGGCCTTGGTCTAGAACATAGGGTACATGGGAGTTGAGATGATGGATGGAAATCACCTCCACCATCATTGAAACCCTACTAGTGGTTGGATGTGGCTCCCAAATCACTAGCATTTACTGTGAAACATGGTGTGTGTGGTTCCTTTTAATTTGCATGAAAAGAAAGAAACATAATACAACATTCAAATGATTCTACATGCTATGAAAAATGAGCATTTGATTTCAAAAGTATGCATGGTTAATCTACATGATTTTTTGACAGTGCATACTAACGATGGTATGGCCACTAATAGGGCCTCATGCAAGCAAAAATAACATATAAGAGGGGCCTAGATCACTGGAAACTAGGGTGGACTGCACTCAAAAGTCTGTTGTTCCTAGCAGTGACTAGTATATCCTAAAAAAAGACCTAAGGACTCAATGCATTTAACATATTTCCATTGCCTTCCCTAATTATGCTAATATTTTGCACTCTCTAGAAAAACACAGATAGAGAACAAAAAAAATAGAATGACAGTGGGACCTACCATAGATCCTCATTTGATTAAGCTTTTTATACCTACTATCCGATTTGTCAAATTTTGACCATGGATCTATGGCACGATGACCATTGTTTCCCGTAGATGTCAACCACGATGATAACTTTTGACCATGACTGTCAACCACGGTGAGCACCTATCATAAAATATGATAGAAGTCATAAATTTGAGGCATAAAATATGAAGTTCCATCGTGATCACCTTCTGTATTATCCAAAAAGGGCTTACACCTATCGGTTCCTATTGCAAGAATTTAAATATACATAGAATGCATACAAGAACAAAAAATTGACAATAAGAAATACCCTTTATTATATTATATTTGAAGCCAAAGTTAAATTACAAGTACATCCCTCTTAGGGATAATCACTTTGATACAATTGTTACAATAAGATGTAATATTTTCCTCTCAAGGGTAGGTGTGATTTCCAAGTACCTTTCAGGATGACACAAACTGCTCTAAGGTGTCGATGACCCTCTTATCCATGATTAGAGGCATTTGTTTCCTTGCATCCCAAAACCCTATTAGTCTTACGTGCAATAAACAAAAAGAAACATTAATAGGAAAGGAGGCCTCTCTTGATGAGGCTTTTAAAGGATGCTTGCATAAAAGATAACATGATAATCAAGAAATAAAGAAAGTGATTCAAAGCATGTACATTGATCTAAATCATGATGATCTACCATTAGAAACATGAAAGAAACTACGATAAATCTATTTAATCTCCTAATTAACCAATTGAAGACATGAAAGCATGAAAAATATTCATTATACCTACACTACAATAATGAAGAGAAATTAAAATTAACTCTTAATATATCGATCAAATGTCTCTAGAACATTTATAAACCTACAACATGATTAATCTAACCTAGTTAAATAGTTAGCAAAACAAAGAACAAGGAAATAAGGGTTACCCACTGATTGCGAGTCCTTCAAGAGATGGGTACTATTCATCACGACTAACAGCTGTGGCTAAGCCTGAAGTAAGTTTACCGTCCAAATTAGGGCCAATTCTCCAATATCCTTGCCAAATATGTGTTCAAGGATAACCTCTATGTCCTCTGACATATTTAGTGGTTTAATTTCTCACTAAGTGCACAGATTGCATGGATTAGCGTTTCTTGGTTCTCATATCCTTCTAGGACCTCCATGGCAATGTGATCTCCAATTGGGTAGCAAAATTATTCCTATCAATGCATGTGAATGATTATGCAATTCGACAAGGCTTCTCTACTCAATTGAATATGCTTCTCTCTCTTTTCCCCAATTTGAATGAGGATTAGATAGTAATTGCCAAGGACTAGGGGTGGCTTCATGAAGAAGCCTAGATCAAGATTGGGTGGTTGAGCTTGTTGGATGGAAGGATCTAGAACCTTCCTCACTCAAAATGCTCCAATCCATAACCAATTTGTCATTGCAACCAATTTTGGGTTGGATGAAGGCCAACTGAATTTGAGTCCTGACCATGGTTGAAAAGCACGATCAACTCTGCTAACCACGAGTATCAGTAGCAGCTAGCACTAACTAGGAAAAGGTGCCCAAATGAGTGGTAAAAACAACTGCTATACCTTGGTATCTGTCCAAGGTTTTCCATATGGTATTCTAGCATGTCCTATATGAGTAGTCATCTCAGCATGATGTGTTTTAGGTGTCTACACTTGGGATCCACATAATGTGGAATTCCTATTGCATGCACCTCTGATATATCCACACAAGTTTGATAGCAGGGCCCATTGATTGTCATCCTTGCTATTGAGTTCTTATAACCTGCCTCCTGACTAGCTGAGCTCTCTCATTCTTGCTTAGTGTGCTCCTAGATATAAAAAGGGTGTAAATCTGTGCCCCTTTTATCAAAGGGATTTTCCATATAGTTTAGGTCCCCTGTTTGTTGGAAGAAATTGCAAGCAATAAAAGTATTTATTGTAGGGATCATGCTTGTATCTCCTTTGTATGATCTCAAGGAGAGATTTATCCCTTATGTTTTGCATAGCTATAGCCTTGGATCCTGCATAGCTTTGGATGGCATCCATTATGGATATTATGTAGTTAACAGGAGAGCAATAGTATTTTGAAAAGAGGATGGGAGGGAAAATTTCTTTGAAAATATTTTTTCTACTTGGATTAGGGTTTTCTTAGCCTACAAAGCCTCCTAAAATACTTGAGGGAATCTTATTTTTTCCAAATTTATGGAGGAGGAGGCTTATATATGAACTAAAAGCTTAAACATAGTATAGGTGAGACTGGGAAGGGGATGACTGATACTCTATGGGAATTCTTTCCCAAATCCTTTTGAATTGTATGTTGAAATTTGTAATGGATTCAAAATGGGCTCTCTTGATGAATGAGATATGCATAAAGAGTTGGAAGGGATCCATGGAGCCATCAAATGCATCACTAATATTTCCTACCAAATATACCCATGAGCAGATACTTCTCTGCCCAAGATTTTGGTACCATAATAATGCCCTTCCTTCTAAAGATAAGACCAAAAGTCTGATCATGAAATATTTATGAGTGATACCATGGAGGGTCACTATAGTAATGATATCTTCAAGGTGCTCTTGAGTATTTCCTTCAGTGACATCATATCTTGTTATGGCCTTCAAGGTACTTTCAAAAATCTCATGCTAGCATTGGAAATTTAGTGGACCAAGGTCATCCCACTAAGAATAGCATAGTTGAGCCATTGTGGCACCAATATTCAGGAGTTTTGGTACTTTATGTGGAGTTAGAGTCACCAGATGAGCATGATTTATTTGCTAGTGGGGTTAAGACAACTCATTAAATCTTGAGTCCTCTGGGATATTTAGATATTTTGTAGTGCTGGAGAGGCAAATGATCTTGAAATCTAGATATTTTGCTCAGAGGAGCCGCTAGGTGATTTGGTAGGATGTGGGTAAACTAGAGTATCACCAAAATCTGATTTCCTTGAGCACGAAGACATTTTAAGTCCTAATTAGAGTTGTCAAGTTCTACTTTATTTTCAAGCCAATCGATCATAGGAAAACTGATTTGTTTCTTAATAGAGTCTCTTGGTGAATAAATAGATGTTGCATAGCATTCACTAAACTCTTCAGGTATGAGACCTTTTGGATCCCACTAGGTGTGCTAAAAATGATTGGTCATGGATTCGATACCTAATAGAGAGGTGAGGTTTGAATATGACTGATGCACCCATAAAATTGTGCCAGCATTGAATGACCATTGTACTTTAGGAGAGGCAAGACAATCAATCTCCATAGAAGGCTTATTTTTGAAGGGTCCTAGATACTAGCCTAAAAATAAGGGAGTAAAGGGGGGTGAGAAAGGAATTAAAGGAGATCACAACCAAGATTAACAATAATGGGTTATAGCCACATCAAGACACACACACACTCAAAACCATCAATGAAAACATAGGTGCACCACATAATAGATCAACAAATTAGGCTATCACTCATATTTTAGTGTAGCAGGTTGAAAGAAAATTCTATAATTGATACATGAGTGCATGAAATTTAGGATTCAAAATTAAAACACTCCTACCTGACCAACTTTAGAAAAAATAAACCTCAACCCGACACTAATGCAAATTCTAAAACTTCCCAGTAAAGCCCATGAAATCCAGATAACAAATTTAAATAAGATTTACTTAGATAGCCAAAAGCAAAAATAAGCATTATAAGTTAAACAAAATATGTGAAGGCTCAACTAGAGACCAAATATTTGCACACTTGTATTTACACAACAATGCAAAATATTACATGTAAATTGTAATGGCTAAAGAGCCACCATTTGGAATGGCAACCATTCCAGTATTTATAGAAATATTACAATAAATTTAAATTACATGCATTAATGGTGCTAGGTAGGAAGATTGTGCCGAAGTAGATAGGCAATCATTTGGTACTCTACTCCTCAATATAATGGTAGTTATCTAGAAGAGGTTAGGTGATTTTGCACCAATTTAAGCCTTTGATCGCTCTGATATTTTTGTTGGGCCATAAATTCTCTTCTACTTTGCTCCTTCATTTAATTGGTGGGTTAAAGAAATTTGAATTACCATCTTTTCACCCATTGTTCTTTTGTACTATAGCAACTACGGTCATTAATTGTAATGACCCATTTTTGGATTTTACCTTGTATATAAGTGTGGTGTGATGTGCGGTGTGTAATTTGTGAGTTTGGTGTTATTTTCATTTAGTGTGGCTTTTGATAGGGAAATAAAGTAAAATAAAATAAAATAATAAAGGGGGAGATATAAGGGTAATGTGACTTAGGGGTGTTTTAAATATTAAAATAAAGTGCTAGGAGACATAAGGATATAATTTAATATTTAATGGGTGCTTTAAGTCATTTTAGGGTTTCTCCCCTCAATGAAGAATTATAAGATTTTATCTATAAAAGGGGACTTGGGGGCTCATTTGCACATTATTGAACTCATTTTTCTTCTCTACTTGTATTTGGCTCTCAAGCTGAAACAAAACCCTCTTGTGGATGAAACCCTGCAAGAGATCATCCAGAGGATGAAAACCCTCTTGGATTGGAGGCTAATTATGAAACCCCTTAAGCATTTCAATTGTAAATCTACCCAAGATTTACAATTGTTCTTATTGGATCAGTGAGACTATGGAGAACTAGGGCTTATCACATAGGTTGAAGTTCATTTTGAAGAAGTCTAGGGAGAGCATTGTTGTTCTATTGCATATTTTACTCAGTTTATGGCCTGCCATTAGCATTGGAAGCACAATATGCCAAAAAAGCCTACTGTCAGCCATCACAAGGGTTTGGTGTGAAGTTTAACATTATTAGGGGCTGCTGCCATACACAACAGATTCATATATCCTTAGTTATACCATTGGCATCTCTCACACTTCCATCTACAACTGACCAATATTAACATTTAGTCATAAATTTATGATCTTTCAATCAATATTGACACTCAGTCATAGTTTTGAGACATTCCAATCACAAGGAAAAATCCGTGCCAACCATAAGAAATATATACATCAGAATTCTACTTATGAACTGTGAGTTTCAACTCCATATGCATTTGCTCTATTTTCTAGAATAATGAATATCAAATCCTCTTTGCACAGTATTGTGTTTGCTATTTGATTTCTATTCTCATATGGATGCTTGCAAAGTGTTTGAAGCAATGACAATGCTATGTGAATGAAATACAAACTGTTTGTCTCAATCCCAATGAACTATGAATGTGTTACAAAATGTTTGAAAAAATACACATGCACATAAACTTGATGAAAACTTAAGAAAGGAACATCACATTAATACTCATGGTGGGATATCCTAATGCTCCTTTTTGGTGGGCAGTGATCCTAACATGGAGGAAATGAGTAGCATGTCATTTGAAGTATCATTTATGATCGAGTGAAGGTTTAAGAAAAGGTCTATCTTGCCAACTTCCCAAAGATCCACCTTTGATAGTTCTACCCATTGTACTACCTCATAGTTCCACCCTGAAGGCTGATCAAAGTTCTACCCTCTGATGGGCAAAAATTTCCTTCCTCTTCATGGGTGGGGATCTGCAATAGTTTTTCCCTTTATACTAGCGTAAGTTATTACCTAGCTATCAGGCGAGGTTTTTAGGATACCTCCACCTGTAGGTAACATCTAACCATTCGCTCAATTAATTATCCATCCTCTATTCAAAACTTGACTTCTATGATAGAATTTGCTTGATTATTATTGATCTTTCACCTAATTTCTACTTGTTGCCATCCATCATTGTTGCCCTCATAATTTTCCCAAGCATAAATGCTTCACAATTTGACCTTATATTATATCATCATCTTGCAAAAAATAGTGGATTAAGGGGTGCAAAATTTCACCTATAGGTCGATGCTGAGGTTTATATTAATGGTTTCATTAAAAAGCATGTGGGATCCCTCCTCAAGCTAATGAGGTATGGGGATGAGGTGAATGTCATCTAAAATATTATCAAGGAGATCTGGTGTAGTATCATTAACTTTAGCATGATAAACAAAATAAGGAGAAGGTGGAGGAGGAAGGTAAACATTGGATTATTTGAGCAATTAGTTATAATGAAATAAAAAATTAAAGGAGAGGATTATATATGACACTAGAATGGGTGACGATGGGGTGGAAGAGGTCATTTGGATTATGGAGAGGTGTAAATAAGTTAAAAAAAATCATGTTGACTTGGGGGAATGAAGAGGGTCATGGACTAGAGGTCAGGTTCCCATGTATGTTATCATGGGGAGGAGTTGGTCTAGAATGGGTAGGTGAGTATTAGGTTGATGTGGAAATAGTGAAGGTGGAGGATGCATGTGCACATTGGGGTGCTCCAATCGTAGGATAATAGAAAATATGGGAAGTGATGCAGGGAATAAAAATCCATTATCTTGGAAATTAGTGATGGGGATAAATGGGGATGATTCTTCTTTGGAGTGATCAGAGGCAATCAAAAGTTCTTCAAATTGCTTATCAAATCCATATTATAAGGTGTCAGATAGAGTGGTGTGAATGGTGGTAACTTGAAAAATTCTTTTGGCAATAGATGAGTGTACTCTGGATCAATTTATTCATTGTCACTATCCTCCTCGAGACCAAGGGTGATATGTCATAGATCACCTTAAAGGAGATTGATAGAAGGATGTTCAACATACCTAAGAGCTTGAAAACTGTGCACTAA
Organism: Wollemia nobilis; assembly: GCA_028583015.1. NCBI lineage: Eukaryota > Viridiplantae > Streptophyta > Pinopsida > Araucariales > Araucariaceae > Wollemia > Wollemia nobilis. Next base: position 4,045,657 of record JAQPPZ010001424.1, on the reverse strand, counting down.
TAAAACAAATAATGATGTTAAAAACAATAATGAACACATGCACATAATCAAACATTATGATAAAAATAGTAAAATAATGAGTTGGGTTTTTTTTGTTGATTATAACTTATCTTTATCAAAACATATTACAATCTTGTCCCCTAGAGAGAGTTCAAAAGTGTGATACAATTGTTAGATTTAGAGTCTATTACATAATTGGGATAATGTAAATGTACCTTTATAGATAAATACTTAGGACATTAGATTATTTTAGGGAGAAGTTATCTAGTTACTTTATGCAATGTAATAAATGCACAATTGTTAATGTGTAAGGTATCCCTTTTACAGCTACGTAGAGTGTTGGTCAAGGAATCTATCTTCCATTATAAATGGGCCTCATTGTAAGAGATTTATGAGATAGTAGGTATTAGTAGAATTACTATGTAACTCCATCAATGATGGAGTACAATGTAGTCTTGTAGCTTCTTGCATGGAGTGTCCATTTCCTCCATAGCAACATTGTATTCATTTCCATAATTTCTATTTATAGCATATTTTTGTAATCTTGTAAATTTAATTTCTCTCATATTTTTGCATCTTGTGATTGCCATATCCCATTGCGATCTACCTCAAAAGCTAACAGTGGTATCAAAGCCATGATATATCTAATCATAATAGAACTAGCTACTATAGATTGAGAGAAGAACCACCATTAGTATTAAGCCCAAATTTCTGTGAACTTGATTCGCCATAGTGCATAGGCTCTTACAAAAATATTTAGAATAATAACGATGGTAGGGAGAGCTTTGAGAAAGTACTATTATTAAAAATTTGTCCAATCACCATAGCTTTGATTTTTGCAAACTGGATGTTCCTTTAGACCCATTGGATGTAAATTTTGTTACTTTAATATTATTTGGTAGAACATAATGGAAAAAGATATTTTAAAATTCATTTGGCTCAGAGTCTTCCCACAGAGTACTTGTGAAGATAAGGACTCAACATTTGATCCACTAGTTTGATGAATCAACTAGTGAAGCTCATTTAAGAGATCAAAAATGTTTACTATTACCTATAGTTTCTTTTATTGTAGGGAACTAACTCTCAGATGATTGGGACACCTCATACAACAAAAATCTAGGAGATTTCAACTTTGTTACCCAAAATTTGGAGTGCCTTCATAGTGTAGGTATTATTTGTTGCAAGATAATAATATTATAGAAGATACTAGGAGAAATAGTCATGGTGAATTTTGGATATTAAAGATCTCCATCGATAAGATTCAACTTCACAATAGAAAAGGCCACAAAATCCTTGACCTTGAAAAATGCCACATAAGACTTGATCCTGAAAAGGCCACAGAAGCCTTGATACTGAAGAAGACTCCAAAAGAGAGTACTTGATTTAGAAGTAGAATTAGATTTTAGTACTGATAACTTGTTGTAGGGCAAGGAGATTCAGTGAGTTGGGAAACTTCCTACAAGAAAGTTAGGAAGATTATCTATAGACACCAAAATCTAGCCATTTTTCCTCCATCCATGCTTTCCCACAATTTCCACCACCAAAACATAGCCAATTTGACCACCATCCCTATTTTCCTATTATTTTCGAATATTATTCACATTTATTTATGTATATTTATTATATATATTTATATATAATATTTTATATTGTATTTTAATATATGTTTAATAAATATGCATTTATTTAAGTGAATTAATCCCAGTAATAAAATTCCATTTAATATTGATTATCCATTTACATAAATCCATGCCACACCCTAGATTTAATATCTACCCTTAGATGTGCTTTAATCTTAGCCACATGATTAGTGTCATTGAAATCCTAGAATGCATTAGGTTAGATTAAAAATAGGAGCTATTTTGATGGCTCAACCCCTAAGTTGCTAGATTTTCTTGTGTTCAAATTCCCTAAGTCCCTAAGCCCCCAATTTTTTTAGTTTCTTGAGTGCTTAAAATGCTTAAGTTCCTTAGGCCACTTTGTGTTACTTCTGCTACCATCCTCATTCACCGTAAGACCCCATCACTTTAGCCATCCTTTCAACCTTTCCAGATTTGCTTTTGCAAAATCCTTCCTCTCAGTCCTAGGCACCCATAGACATTTATTTCAATAGACAGGTGCCCGTGGGTATTTTATATTATCACTCCTGAAGACCCCCTAGCCTCTAGGTGACACTAGGGCATCACTGCACCAGCCACCTGCATAAGACATCATGCATCAGAAGATAGTAAGTAAAATAGATCCATTTGTATATTGATATTTGAGGGTCTTACATAGTGGAGCCATTCTAGTTATTACTAACTTCCTATTATTGTTTTTATGTGTGTAGGTTTGGAGATCCATCAACTTTGGACAACTGTTTAAGCTGGAGTGGTCTAGTTCAATCGATATTTTAAGCCCACTCAACCCTATTGGGATCAAGATGAGCTTGAAGACATCACAAATTTACTTTTTAAGGGTTTTAGAGAATCATAACCCCTTGTAATATTGTATCAAAAGGATTCAAGGATCCAAGCTTGTAAAAAATGGAGTTTCTAGGCTCCCCATATCAATGAAAATTATTTGATTATGCAATATTGTGTTTCATTGTATTTCATTTATTCAAGCATTTTTTGGGTGTTGCATTTTACATATTTCAGTATCTTCTTCTAAATCAATCCAATGCTTGAAGTAAACTTGAAGGTGAAGAAATCGGGTGAAGATCTCATTGACGAAACTTCCATTTTTGGATGAATGAGAAGGACTAGGAAATTCCTATTCAAATCTATAAGTAGCATAATCAAGAGATCCAGGAAGGAGATCTCAATTATAGAAGTTGAAGAAGATCTCAAGGAAGACCAAACAAGCTGTAAAATTGAAGACCTAGAAGAGATCTCAAGGGAAAAGGCTTGGAGAGCCTTGTTGGCGAAGCAAGATCATCAAAAGAGTTCCTAGAAGAACTCATTGGAGAAATTATCCATCAAGAAGAAAGCTTCTAATAAGTAAAATAATTGGGAAAATTATCACCATATGATAATAAGCCCAAAAAGGAGAAGAAGAAATGGTAACGAATACCAAAGAATATATAGAAGGCCTCAAGACATCTAGAGTCTTGAGAATAAGATCATGCTTGAAATCATAATTCAACAAGAAAACTTGAAGATAGAAGAAGCTTACCAAATATGAAAGATTTAAAGATTACCTTTCACAACAAGAAGGCATAAATATTTCTCCAAATATACAGTAGAAAGAAGAATATTACAAGAGAAGAACAAGCCACCAAACCCTAGGCTCATGAAATAAAGTTTGAGACCTATTTTTTATGAAGGAGGAGTTATTTGGAAAAGCTAATAAAAGTTACAGAACTCTATCTAAACCAACAAGCTTGATCTACATCCTCTACAAAAAATATTTTAAAAAGGTAAGCAAATATTGGTGCAAGTAGATTCATTACTTTGGATTACTTATCAAATTTGTTAAAGCACCCTATATTGGATCAAAATTATAAATTTGCAAATTGAATTATAGTCTTCAAAAGTTCAAAAGAGAAAAATTTCTTTTTAGGATCATTTGCACATAAGGAGTTTATTAGATCTGAAAGTTACAACTATCTATCAACTATCTATATGATATTTTAAATGGAAAAAGAAGACTAGACCATACAATTATGTTTGTAGAGAACTTTGCAAGAGTTAATTCCAAATTATGCTTGAAAGGTTGCAGTGGAATTGTTAAGTGCATTTTTGATATATTAGTATAGCAATAAGGTGATATTATTGTTACCATTAAAAGTTCATCTATTAAGCACTATACTAGTTGATTTTTTAACTAGTTATTCTCAATTAGTTTGTATTGTTAAAAGTACAAAAATAAGAACAAAATATACAACACTTTCATGGCCAAAAGAAGCCACCATTACAAGAAAAAATGTGGAGAAGAAATCCACCATTGAAGTCCTTGAAGGAAGCCTCAAATTGAGACCTTGGAAGTCTCAAGATTCAAGGATAAAGAAAGGGTTTCATTTCAGTCTAGAGTGTAGGAATCCTTATTCAAAAATAGCATTTCATTAGCTTGTATTTATTATCATCTAAAGAAGAATAAGCAAGAAGGATTATGTAAAAAATATTCATTTTGGTGCAAGATCTATCTTTTAAAAAAATATGACACCTCTTTTGTTCCTTTGAAAGGACATAAGTATTACTATTTATAGGGGGTAGTAAGGATGTTATATCCAAAAAATTTCTAGCAAAAGGAAGGAGCCACCGAAGAATATCACACGATCATTAGTGGAAGGAGCCATTAAAGATATTACACGATTGTTATATCTAGCATATTTCCAACAATAGAAAGGAGCCACTAAAGAGCTCACATGTCCAAGAATCAAGGTGTTTAGAAATATCATTTTTCCTCCATCAAATCCAGCCCTATAAGTAACACATCACCTGCAATAGTGGAGCCATTGAAATAAGGTATTATCTATTGTGTTTACGTAGAAATAAGGGTAGAATTCACTGATAAATTATCTATGTAAAAGTCTAGGAAAAAAGACCACCTATTGGATCTTATAGACAACACTATATTTCAAGCACTAAAAAGGGGTACAAATTGGTATTAGAACAAGCTATGAAACCTACAAATAGGTGAATAGAAAGTAACTATACCTAAGGTATCCATTGAAGCAAACTCCAAAATAAAATAAGATCAAAAGTGTGCCATAGAACCATCGAGAAATCCAACTATATCCATCCATCATCCTCACTAAGCCAGTGTGCAAAAGGAAGATTGCATCTTAAGAAACTTAGAAAGCTCATGTAGGATGCAAATATAAAGGAAGGATTATGGTTGCAAGCTCATATTTGAAGCATTACATGCACAAGTCTTGAGCGACACTTGGCACAAATTCTCTAAGCATCCCAACGTTCATGAAGATCCAAGTGCTTACCTAAAAGGGAGTTACATAAATTTTGGAGGGAGTTAAGAATCATTGGAGGTTACCACCAACCTCTTCATTACCAAAGGTACGTTGAAGACACCTACCTTGTAACGCTTCAAGTGACAGAACAAAGTTCATCCTATTTAAGGTGCCTATCCTGGAAACGGAGAGATAAAATGAAGTCAAGCATTGAAGCTTACTTGGATAAAAAGGCTAATTCAAGCCATACACCATTCAAAGGTGTAAGAGAAACATTTATGATGCTGTCATAAAACCAAAAAACCAACACTTGCATTCAGAGGAACCTTGCAAAGCGTATTTCAAGGAATTTTTTAGCATCATTTGTGGAAGAGGAGCACTAACCAAGGAGGAAAGCAATATCGATCAAAGAGGGCTTTGAATTCTTATGAGTGCTACACAACACAAAGCTACAAATTTACCACCACATAACATTGAAGGATTATTAAGGTAAAGGTTGATTTTATTAGCTTGCTTTAAACTTAAGGTCTTTGGAGTTATAAGGGTACTTTATATCTACTATTGCAATATTCAGCATTAGTGATTTATTAAGCAAGCATATTTAAGAATTGTTAATATTTGCAAAAAGTAACCAAGGAGGAATAAGGGTTATTACTAAAATTTAAAATTATTTTCAAATATTATTATTTTTTTTTTCCAAATTTGGGAGTTATAAGGAATACAACATCAAATTAGAAATTGGAAATTAGAAAATATTAAAAATCAACCAAAAGGGGTATTTAAAGAGGTTTATTAAATATTTTCAAAGGTTGGAATTTTTATAATAGTGTTGTCTCAAAAACACTTAAATGAGGTAAAATAAATCCAACATCAAAACCTCTTCAAAAATTGAAATAGTGCTTAGTTCAATAGGAGTAATAAGGAGATTAAAAAGTTGATTTTGTTGTTTACAAAATTTTACGAAGTCAACCCAAAATTAAACTAAAATTTACAAAAATCACTATATTGATCATATATCCTATCCAAAACACCCTAGGGAGGCATAAGGAATTCTAAAAAATTTGGTAATATTAGCATTTATAAAAAAAATTATCAAGTTCTAAATTCATTGGATAGATGTAAGCTTTCTATAAAACGTTATTAGGTTTGTGAACTCTCATCATTAGGGAGATATAAGGAAGTCTACAAAACCTAAGGGTTAACAAATTTTTTATAAAATAAAGCTTATATATTCTAAGGGTTACATATACCTTAATATTGGGAGCTATAAGGTATACTACTAAGATTCTATCAAATCCATTTCTACAATTACTACTTCTCATGGATGAAATTTTGAGAAAAGCTTTCAATAATGAAGAACTATTCCATGAAGTAGAATTCTACTCTCAAAATTTAATAGATACTCTGGAAGGGTACAAGTATCTATCAATGAGCAATAACAAAAATTCTCCTTATTTCTTAAGGAAGCCAAAGAAGGTAACTTTGCAGCCTTGATTGGTTATCTCCATGAAATCCTCTTCATAGCATGGTGGAACTAAAAAAAAATTGGTTATATTCTCACAAGAAGAGTGTCTAATGATTTATCTATCATTAATTGTGTTTGTACTTACTCAACACAAGAATAAAGCCAACAATAAGGAACAATATTATTGTGATGATCAACTAATTTGCCATGAAGCAAAAATTCCACTAGCTCCAATGCAGAATCGCAAGAAGAGAAGAAGGAAGAAGAAGAAAAGGCATGCCAAAAAGGAACACAACACTACAAATATTGAACCAGTTGAGCACACTCAAAAGAAAGAGGAACCTACAATATTAACTTACTCTGCATCAATTGAAGAAATAAACTACTGGCTGAATTTGATCACAGTAAGCAATGAAGGAGAATACAAGTTCCATCATTTGATGGAAGATCCATATTGAATACTAAAGTCTTCAATACCCAAATAATGTAATACAGGGGGACGTTAGAGTTAGAGCCTATTACATCATTTGAATCATGTAAATATACCTTTATAGGTACATACTTAGGACATTAGATTACTTTAGGGAGAAGTTATCTAGTTACTTTATGCAATGTAATAAATGCATAAGTGTCAATGTGCAAGTTGTAAATGTGCAAGGTGTCCCTTGTATAACTAGGTAGAGTGTTGGACAAGGAATCTATCTTCCATTATAAAAGAGCCTCATTGTAAAATATTGATGAGACAGTAGGTAGTAGTAGAATTTTTTGTAACTCCATTAGTGATGAAGTACAATGTAGTCCTATAACGTCTTGCATGGAGTGTCAATTTATTCCATAGAAACTTTGTATTCATTTCCATAATTTCTATTTATAGCATATTTTTGTAATCTCGTAAATTTACTTTCTCTCATATTTTTTCATCTTGTGATTGCCATATCCCATTGCAATCTACCTCAAAAGCTAACAACAATTAATACAAATAGGAGGGTTTTGATCCCCTCTAAATCATCTTGGTGCATTGAATGGTCTTCTTGCTAATGCAAACCATTTGGGGGTAGGTTTATGCGACCATCGCACGAAGAGTGATGTGAATCTAGTACTCCTTTGTCATATGTTGAATCATGTAATTTGAATTCAAATAAATGAGAAACATATCAAAATTATATGAAGAGCGCACCAAAATTGGGCTCATATTAATCGATATGAATGCAATAAATGAAGATAAAACCATATTGAAACATGTATAATCTAAAATCTATCTAAATGCAAAAATAGTAAAAATACTGATCTAAGCTATACTAAAATAAAAAGCAATGAACTAGGTCTATGGTCAAGATCATCTCAGGGTGAGACAACCTTGTCTGTGGGTCATCTTGAGGTGAGATGACCATTGTCACAGGACTATGTTTTTTTTAAACCAAATCTAGGTGGCATCTAAGATACTTTGGGTGTGTTATCGATAGATTATTGTGCTTGGGAAAGTGATGTGATGGATCAAATCAGATTTGGAGTAGATATGTTCAATTATACACAAGATAGGAGTGTGGCTTTCCAGTACCATGATCTCGATTTGGGGGATGAAATGGGTAGCACTTTATTGCTTGGAAAATCGAGGATTGAATTCGATAGCATTTCATTGCACAAATTCAAAGGTTATCAATATTTTCAACTGATGGGTGAGTACTAATTTATAGACTTCTCATATGGAATTTAAAAATGGTAAAAGCATCCTGCATGAAAAAGCAAAGAGGTAGTTTACATGAAGAAAAGTGAATGCTTATCTCTGAAACCTTATGCAATTGACAATGGCATGTGTTTTTCTAATTTTGGCCCATGCGAGGTGTTTAATGCCTTTTACAAAATCATGCATGAGATTAATTGATAGTTTTGACTACCAGTTATGTGTTATTTTATTTTTAAACTTACCTTTTGGTTGTCATCTCGGGTCGATATGGCCATAGTTTGGAGGCCATCTCGGGTCAAGACGACCATGGTTTTATGGGGAATTGTACCCATTTAAGTGGTGAAAACCATTGTTTTATCCCTAAAGCTATCCAAGGTGGGTTATGTGGTCTAAAAGGAGTCCATTCAAGTAGTCTTCTAAAAATGACATATTTTAGGTATCAACAGATACCCTTTTTTTGGGATGCTTTATGCAAAAGCACAATGCAGAGCAAAAATAGAGAACCTAAAATGGTCAATAAGATGGTTAATGATATCCATTGATAAAATAAATATAAGATGGCCCAATCATGAAAAGAGCATGCACTTTTGAATTATTGCTTTTGATGAATTGAAGAACTTAATTTTTGGTAGACTTTTCAACCATGGGTAGACAAGATCTAGTCTATAGGCGATGGCTTTGAGTATACCAAATTTTTTGTGACTTTTCAATCATGGATAGACAAGATTTAGTCTAGCAGTGATGACCTTGAGTATACCAAATTTTTGGTAACCTTTCAGTCATGGGTAGACAAGATTCAGTCTAGTAGCAATAACCTTAGGCATACTAAATAGATTTTGTTTAAATTTGTTTTTGCTTGTTATTTGCCCTAGCAAGGAGGGCATATGATTGTCTTTGGAAATGACTCTTGAACGAATGTATTTTACATTTTTGAGTGTTTGATTATTGATTTGATTTTGAGATTTGTAATTTACATGACTACCCCCTCAAGCATCGATTCGATAGAGGATATGGAAAATGATGAAAGTAGTGAGTTGCTTAACCAAGATAACCTGATTTAGATTTTATCGGGTGAATGTGAAAGTTAAAGGGCTTTTGAACCCATGACAACCTTGATTTTGACCCTATTTGACTTGTAATTTTTGGAATTTTTTATGGAATTTTTTTTAGTAATTTTTGTAAAAACCATGACTATCTCACCCTGAGACAATCACATTCCACCATGTGGCTATCTCAAACACTTGCATTTTTAGAAAAATATAAATAGTAAATTAGCACATTCTGACGTCATTTTAACCATTTGCAATGAGAGAAGAGAGAGATAGTGAGGAGGAGAGTTAAATTGTTGATGCAAAGCACTATAGAAAAGTATACTAAACCTGACCATGGACCATCCTAAGACTTCTTCGAGTAGAGGAGACATTGCGAGGAGGATAAGTACCTCATTCACACTTTTTGTCAAATTTTAAGGATAATATGAACCTCATTAACTAAAATGGTTAAGGAAAATCTCAAATTTTTTTTAAGAAAAAAAACCTCATCTTAGATTAGCTTAGATTAGATTTGGTCATTTTAATCCTTTTTATTCAATTTTTGCAAAAAAAAACTATTTTTTTGTATGAAAACTTGTTTTTCGTTTTGGATTTGGGGGCCATCTCAGGATGAGACGATCCCTTTTTTTAATTTTTTTTTGTGAATGTTGGGTCCAATGATCAATTTTTTTACTATTATGGAGGTCATATTGACCCAATATGGCATCACTTAGGGGCCATCTCGACCCGAAAAAGTCTCACCTAGGGGTTGTCTAGGGCTAAGATAAAAAGTGTTTATTTTGTTTTTGTGTTATTTTTTTTTAAGTGTTGATTGATGTTATGGATTTATAAATTTATTTTCAACTTATTAGAGCATGACATAGGTTTACCTGCATCTATAATAGAGCACATGATGATATCTTTAATGATGATTAGGAGAGGCTTAAGGTCATTGGCCTTATGCATATCACTAGATTGAAGTCAGTGTATGCAGACCAGGCCTATCTGATAGCCTTGGCAAACTAATGGGAACACAGAATAATACCTTCCACATTTTGGCTATAAATATGACCATCACTCTGAAAGATGTTTATAGGATTATATACATATTTATAGAGGGAGAGCCCATTGTATCATTGCCTACTAGTGAGCAAGCAAGAGTACTACAAAGAGTATACCAATAGCATTGGTAGCTTATAGAGCATGATGTGGAGAGTGGTGGGGTTAGGGTGGATGTTGGTTACAATACAAAACTCTTCATGTGTAGGCATGTAGTGCTTATGTCACTTATGTCTAACTTGGTGATGCCTGATTATTTGGGTGTGAGGTTCCCATGGAACCTCCTTGATCTTGTTTAGGATTTGGTGGAGTGCTAGTATAACAAAAACAAATTATGGCTTGGGGGATTACCATACTGGCACAAATCTATAAGGAGTTGTTTGAGATTTGGCATCATGGTCAATGTGGATTAGGGTGCAAATTCCTTCTATAGATTTGATATTGGAAGCACATTTGGGTGGATAGACCAAATGGGCTACCATGGGCAATGTGAAGGTAGATTGTTGATAGAGATATTCTCTATGCTATTCACTGAATATAGGATCAAGAGAAGGGTCAAAGTTTCCCCTACTCAGGAATGATTGATCACTACATTGAATCCTTGGAGAGGTTGAGGCCAAAGCATGTGATATGGTGGCCATGGAGGGAATTTTTGCCTTGGGCAAAGATAGGTCAATAGATTAGGTGAGTCAGACACGGTCGATGGTTGATTGGTTGACATGACAATGAGTGTGAGTACTTCCAGTAATCATGTATGACCTATTAGTTAGGATTTTGCAAGGATATACTAGATGATCCATTCATTTATAGGTGGTAGATAGATAAAGTAGGGCTAGCTTGGACTCAAGTTAAGATATTATATGATGAGGCATATGAGCCACTAGCTGATCCATACATAGAGGAGCCAAATGCTACTCTATATTATGACACTTTGTGGGTGATTCAATTATGGCAAGGAGGTAAAGTAGGTGGTGGTCAGGCTAGGGTAATTGGTGAGGATAGAGCAGGTGCAATGATGGACCATTCATAGTGGTGAGTGCATAATCATACTAAGGAGGAGTGGATTGAGACCTCAAGGAGAGGTGTAGATGATGAGGAGAGTGATGATGAGAAGGATCCTCAAGAGCAATTAGCTTCTTGTAGGGAGTATATTCACACCCTCTAGGCTCAAATGGAAGATCGAGACACAACCCATGCTATAGAGTGGAGCCAATGGGATGGTGATAGGAAGCAATGGAGGGGTTTCGGAGAGGTGAGGGGCACCCTTTAGGCTCAAGTGGAGATATTGATGGATGAGGCTACGAGGGTGATGGTAGAGTGAGATTATCTATGGGTGTTTATGGTAGGGATTACAGTAGAGTAAGATGATCTACAGATATGATTACTAGGGGTCATAGTAGAGCATGATGCTATACAGGTGCAATTGGTAGGGATGATATCTAGGCAAGACTCAGAGGATGTAGCTAGACTATGATCAAATATGGCATAGCTATAGGGTAGAGTGTTCCATTTTTAGGTGTAACATTAGTTAGATCAATACTACATCACTATATTGGAGGATGAATTATACTGACGAGGTGGTGCCCTACCCTTATGTTATTTAGTAGGGGGATCTCATAATAGTAGGGCATATAGTGAATCATTAGTGAGACCATAGGTTCCATGATTCATAGAGTCAAGTGCATCTCATAGGGCAAGGGCCAATGGATCTAGGCAGCCTCATAGAGATAAGGTTGAGGATGGTGGTGAGAGTGGTTGCACATATCCAACTTGAGTAGGGATCATTCTCATGTTATATATTTTTAGCTTATCATTTTTGGGTGTGAGATCTGAGGACTCACCTTTGTAGCCTACGAGTATTTTGTACCTGATGTACTATTCCATGATATATATATATATATATATATATATATATATATATATATATATATATATATATATATGATCTTTTTAGTTATGCTTATCATGTTGTTTAATGCTTATGTTATTTCATGTATGGATGCACTTATGGATGCAATGATGGATGATTGATGTATGCCTAGACATTGTAGTATGTATGCATAGATGTATAATTACTGAGTGTTTTTTATATTATAGAGCTAGAATGTATGCCTAGATGTATGCATGTATGTTATGTACTAATGACATGATGATGCAAAATTTTATTTTCATATTTATATGTTAAAACATAATGAATGAATCTAAGATGCAAAAACAAACTAAGTGTAAGCACCATTGAATGTATAAAAGTCATTAATCAAAATGTTAACCTTTTCATGAAAGACACATTTGAATATGAATTTTATGAAACATAGCATAATGTAACAATATATGAATGATGGATGTGAGATAGTAATATGTTACAAGGGAACAACGAGGTTTTTAATGAGACTCAAACACCCTAGTTGACCATTCAAAAGTTGTATACTGACTATACTAACTCTAAAATATAAAAATCTTCTAGGAAGACCCAAATATTCAATATTCCTATATGTGCATAGTGATGTTCATTACCATAATTTTGTACATGATTGGACTAGACTACTAGGTAATACAAGCCATAAAAAGATAGCTCATCCACAAGCTGATATTGATTTGTACAAAAAAGGTTGCTAATATGACAAATGTGTTGTTAGAAATAGATTATATTCCATAATTGGGTTATGTAAATGTATCTTCCAAGGTACATACTTAGGATGTTAGATTAATTTAGGAGGAAGTTATCTAGTTACTTCATGCAATGTAATAAATGCACAAGTGTCAATGTGCAAGGTGTCACTTGTACAACTAGATAGAGTGTTGGCCAAGTATCATATTTTTCCTATATAAGGAAGACCTAATTGTTAGATAGATATAAATAGGAAGAGTCGATGACACAGTGGATTAGGGATCTTAGTAGGTAGTACAATTATGTGTCGATCACCATCCATTGGTGATGGGTGTAATGTAGTCCAGTAGATTTATTGATGGAGTGTTCATTTCCTACATAGCTACATTGTATTCATTTATATATATATTATGTTTATTGCATATCTTATTCATCTAGCATATTTACTTTCTTTCATATTATTCTGCATCTCATTTGTTATCTCCCTTGGCATATTATATCAAAAGATAACCGTGGTATTAGATCTAGGATAGATCTAGTTTGTGTAGGTCTACAGGAAAATCACCATCATTACTGAGCCTGAGTGTTTTGTCAACCTGATGTGCCATTGGACCAGTCACAGTAAAAATATCTCAGAAGAATCTAGGTGATAGAATTAGGAAGAGTCACAAGTGAGGACTGAAAGAAATTTTAGTCCCAAAAAATACTAAGATTGCATTTGACTAGAGTTTTTCCACAGAGTTATAGGAAAACTCATGAATACTAGGACTCAAAATTCAATCCACTATATTGATAGATCATCTAATGAAGATCAAGGAAATATAGAATTTACTAACTATTATCCAAATTTTCATTTATTGCAGATAATTAATTCTCATAGGATTGGTACTCCTCCTATGATAGAAATCTAGGAGACTCCAACTTCATTGCATGAAGGTCGGTGTGCCCTAATAGTGTAGAGATTAGTTCCTTATATAGGAGAAGAACACTATAGAATAAGACTTATGAAGAAAAGGTGTGGTGAAGCTAGGATACTAAAGATCTCCATTGTATATTAAAGAACATTCCATAGAAGCCTTGATACAAAAAGGCCATATTAGCCTTGAAGAAAAGTCCATGGAAGCATTGAAGTAGAAGCTATAGAAGTCTTGATATTGAAAATGCCACATAAGTCTTGATACTAAAAAGGCCACATAAGCCTTGATACTAAAATAGGCCATAGAAGCCTTGATCCTGAAGAAGAATTTGAAAGGAATATCTAATTCATAAGTAGATTAAGATTTTGGTATTAACATTTTTGTTGCAGGGAAAGAAGATTCAGTGAGTTGGGAAACTTCCTACAAGAAATTTAGGAAGGTTATCTTCTTTAGAATCAATTCAAAACCTGAAGCAAAGGATATTAGGAAAAAATTTTATTGAAGGACTTCTAGACTTGGAAGAAGGACTAGGAGAGTCCTTCTTGAGTCCAAAAGTAGCATAATCAAATATCCAGGAGCAAATCACATCGCCAACACTTCTAGGAGTATAAGGTTGAAGAGGTCTGAATTGAAAACCAATAGAATATGCAATATCAAAGACCTTGGGAAGGTCTCATCGAGCATCTAGAAAAATGTTAGGAAAGCCTTATTGAAGAAATCATCAAAGGATATCTCACTGGAGAAATCCACTACCAAGGAGAAGCCCTTGATAGTGAAGGAATTGGAAAAATTATTGCCATCCAAAAATAAGCCCAAGAGAAGGATAATTTAGCAAGGAGTGCCAAATTGTATAAGAATAATCCAGTGAAAGAGCTCAATAAATTTAGAATCTTGAGAAGAATATCCTACTTGAGGTTATAATTCAACAATAAGACTTGAATATAGAATAAGCTCGTCAAATTTAGGATATTTGAGATTACCTTGAAGAACACAAGCTTATACTAAGAGGGGGGTGAACAGTATAAGATCAAATTTTACTTTTATTTCTCAAACAGTATTATCCAATATATAAATGCCAATATCAATAGCAGTAATCAAAGAAATGCACAAATAATCACACACAATAGAGACACCAATTTAACGTGGTTCACCCAAAGTGGGCTACTCCATGAAGAAAATATTTCACTAAAAATTTCTCAACAAATCTCTTGGGAATCCTTTCCTATTACAATGTTTATGGACATTTTTTCAAAGGAGACACCAATATCCTAATCAAGTTCATGGACACCAATCCACAAGAGACACAAATCCCATATTATAGTTCATGGATCTCTATCCATAGGAGAACTCCTTCTCCTTTGCTATGGTTGGTGATCTTCTAGAAGACTACTACCTCCACTTCATTGGCTTATGGATATATCTCCACTAAAGACCTATATCCTCACTCAGAATACCTTTATCCTCACTACCTTGGCTAATGGATCTCTATCCACTGGATATTACTATCTTCTACTCTGTCACCTCCAAATATTGCTCTTAGATTTGCTCAAACTCTATCTCAAATCTATACTAAACACTATCCTTGTGTAGACACCAAAACAACACCAATCCGATTATGTGACTACAAACACTGATCACATTAACACACACAGCCCCCAGGGTAGCCCCCAAAGGTTAAACAGTGGTTCTAACCACTTACACAACAGTTTTGCAAGTCAAAAATCAGTTTGGCACCTTTTAGACACTTTATTTCTTATTCATCCCACCCAGGGATGAGTGCGAATTTGTACTCATCCTACCCAAGGACGAGTATGGATTTGTACTCGTTTCACCCAGGGACGATTACTAGCGCTCGCTTCTGGGTGGGATGAATGCCAGGTTTGACCAGCAAAAAGTTAGACCTCAGCGCATGACAACTCAGAACTACCACTCAGCTTTTCATGCATGACATAGGAGTGCAAGTGAGTTTTTATAAAACACACAAAGACATGCACAGAGGCAGTTAATAAGCCCTTGATCAAGAAGATGTCTTCTCTTCACAAACAAAAGCATTCATGCAAAGAAACACTTTTGCATGTTAATTCAAAGAGACCCCTTGGGTATATAAAATGGTGAGTTTCCTCACCCAAAAATATACAGAGAAGGAGCATTTTGAGCGACGAAGTGCTGCTAGTTCACTTACTGGCGATTTGTGCTTTAATAATCGTGGTATTTCTTTTAGTTTCATGTTTATGCTTTTGTCAAGTTTTTCATTTCATTTAGATTCATTTCAACCATCATTAGATTCATCTTTTATTTTTCATACACAGGTGCTACTGACTTTCTTGTTTGTTTCTTTGAGTGCAGAGTTGCAGCATTGGAGGAGCGGCGAGGAGTCTACCTTACCAATGCAAGCGGCGGCAACATTTGGCCCGCCCATTCCAAACGTGGGCATGCAGAAGGAGGAAGAATAAGTCACAAATTGTAACAAAGACCAATTTAACGCTCCTAGCCCCTAAAAAGGGAGGAGACGTCTATGTAACCGAGGATAAGAAATTTGAATAAAGAGGGCTATGATTTCCTTACATCTTTTCTTTCGTCTCCAATTTATCTCCTTTCCTTGTTTTTGTGCATAGGATTAAAGCGTTACATTTCATATTATATTGCATAGTTATAGTTTTCCTTTTGCTTCTGGAATCTCGTGCTTTCAATGGCGATCACGGTGGGACTTCTATCCTCTGTTTTTGTTTAGGTTAAATTACTGATCTAAAATTGCTTGTTTTTTTACAGGTACCTGTTTTTCAACAATCGGACTATTATTCGTCTCTGCAAGTGACGATTATAGAATTGTTACTCGTCTCACCTCGGGATGAATAAATTATTCGTTCCACCCTGGGACGATTACGGTTCTGTTATTCATCTCACCCAGGGACGATTATAGATCTGTGCAAATTTTTAGAGCAAATCAGGAACTTTCGATTAGGCAGAGAAGAGGTTGGGGTTTTTACAGCTTCTGTTAAATTTTTGTTTTTCTATTTCTGGTTTTTAGTTTGAATGGCTTAGGGAAAGATTTCTTTTCGTTTGCTTGTTTCAATTTCGCAAAATTAAAACGAACCCCACACATCACGTTACATTTTAAACCAAGGCATTGGTCGTAAGACCCCAACCCTTGAGCAAGACCAATGGTGGGTTCATCACCACCTTGGCTTAGCTTTGCATCCATTCCCCGATTGTCAACTGTTGTTAGGCGTAAATCCTGACGAAAGTTGACCGAGTGTCGCTGGGGTGATTCCCATGCGTGCAAGGATAAGTCTTCTATGGTAGGTGCCATTAACAAGACAATCCCCCTTTCGTACCGCCTACGTACCATGTACCATCTGCTCTCACGTACCTATAGTCTCCCTCTCGTAAGGGCGGGTATATAGAGAGGTTGGTATATCGGCTTGGCTGGTATATTGAAGGGGCGACCATTTTGGGAGTTATATGAGCCATCATAATGCATTTAAACGTTCTTCAAAACCTACAAAAACAAAACAAAACAACAAAAACACACTAAACCAGATTTAGGGCACACTATTAATCTTTAAAAGAGATAAACATTGCTTGTGTGTGTATGCTATTTTTTGTTTAGACAAAAAAAATCAAAAATCAAAAAAATCATAAACAAAGATAAAAATCTACGCATTTTGCCACTCGCTCCAAAAGCTCCAAGGATTCCCGCAATCGCTTGGTCACTCCAAAATGCCCCAAAGGTGTCCATGAACCCTTTGGTCAACCCAAAAGTGCCCTAAGGTTCCTATAAGTGATGCAGGACCATCCAACAAAATATGGGAAAATTTATATTTTTCTCTAAATTTTAGTGCATCTTGTCGGGGCCATAACTTCTCAACCGTAGCTCCGATTGACTTGAAATTTTATAGGGAGTTAGTTGGGATAATTTTAAACAAATATAATTCCCTAGAATTCTATTTGCCCAGAAAAGTCAGTTTTCGGGGCCAAATTCCATCATCTAGTGCCTCGAAATTAGGTTTTAAAATTACGTGCCCAATTTTTTGCACTTTTTGAGCTGTTCGAAGGCTAATATATCCTAATGTATTTAGAGTTAGGACTTGAAACTTTATTTATGTATTATCTATTGTAAGAGGGATGCACACAAATTTTGGGCCCCATCTGAATCATTTCAATTTTTAGGGTTTTTAGAGAGACATCGCCATGGTATTCACCTGTAGTCAAGCCCACTCATGGGCAGACGCTACGACGAATGTCCAAAGAAACATGAGTCGCATCCGTTATAGTCCCCAGGATTTGGTCATACCACCTTGGTGACCTAACACACAAGGAAGTCCCCTACACACCTTAATGGAAAGGGACTATAGGGGCACCTCTTCTAGGGGCACTCCTGTTCAGCATAGCACCCAGCACGCACCCTCCCATGAGGGGTACATCCGTAGGAGAGCTCCCTTAGATGCTCGCTATGAGTGGTCACCACGCAATGAAGCACTAGGTCAACATAGGGTTCGACGGGAGGAACCACATGATTACACTATCCCTCCTTCACCCCCTCTAGTTGTCAGGCCTACAAGGACAAATCCAGAGCACAAGGCTCCTCAGGCGGGGCGAGCCAACTCTACCCGTTCCTATTTCACTTATGAAAGGGGGCACGAGGAAAATCCTTATCTTCCTCAAGAACAATATACATCGCGGGAGCAATACGCCTCCGCAATTGCTAGCTTTCAGGATCACCTATTGAGGCCAAAGCCTCGGGGGAATGCCGCTACCCCCAACAGAGGGAGGAGGCCTATAGAGATCTCAGACCACCATGACCGAGATATATATCTAGGAGATGCATCTAGGCCTTCTAGACATGAGACGATAGGACCAACTATCTTAGAATCTGCCAAGCATATCGCATGTCGGATGGAACTCACGTTACTTGAGCTAGAACAACAACAGTTAGAGCAACAATATCTTTTAAATCAAGAGTGCCTTCAGCACCAGGAGGATGAGTTGTTACAACACACTATGTAGGCGAAGACTCCAACCCCTTGCATGCATAAGACAAAACATTATGAGAAACACAACTGGGTGCAAGACAGGTCTCTACGACCTTATCAAACGTTGCCCTTGATGCCTCCTAGACTTGAGCGGGAGGCTAATCCTAAGACCAATGACGGGTGCCTTCTTCAGGCGCCCACCCAGGTTCATGGACCACCCCAAAAAATTCTTCAAGAAGCCTCTGAGGAACCTGAGCTAGAAAAATATTGGACTAAAACAAAATACCAAAGCATGGGGGGTGCTATTCAGTCATCCCTCTCAAGGCATCAAGTTTCCCACAAATTACAATGGGAACAAATCAAACAGGAGGAGCTCAAATCCCTCGATACAAGCAATGCACTGCCCAAGCACTTAGAGTTGGTAGAGATCAATATTTTGGGGTCCCAAATGCCCAACTCACATGAAAATCCTCTCAAAGAGGATCAACCCCTAGTTGTAGAGCTACCTAATGACGAGGTCTTCCATATCTCAGAATCACCAAATTTTGATGAGCCTGACTCTCTTGCCAAAGATGAGTCAACATATGCAATAGTGCCATGGTACCCGTTCGACTCTGATAGCACTAATTCACAGGTGGTCCCCATGGATGAGCATCACAAAATTATCCTAACATTATTCCCTTTGGAGGCTCCCATCGAGCCTGTGCCATTACAGGAAAATTCGGTCCCCCCACAAAGCGTGAAACAACCCCATCAAGACCATGTCAATCTGCTCAAGTCGGACGAGCTTAGCATGTCGCAGATAGCTATCGAGGCCAACGAGGGCCTTTGGATCATCAAAAATGATTATGAAGATGAAACTGAGATGGCATATCTCAATCATGCACGACGGCACAATCACCCTGTCACCCATGACGAACTAATGGCCCAACTAGGCATAAGACTAAGGCATGAGTGGCGCATAGACCCAGCCCACTGGCATCACATGTTGATCCCACTCCTTTGGGAAGATCGTGAGCACCTTCCACCCAGAGATATCATAGCACCATCAGTGCCGAAGGCAGACCTTGCCCTCCTATCCGTGCATAAGGCCGATCCATTCGTGCCAATTCCTACAGAGCCAGATTCGGTGCACAAAGATCATCATGCTGGGGGTACCTCTATTCCCTGAAGAGCCAGTGGTTACACCAAATGCTCCAAAGGTGTCCATAAACCCTTTGGTCAAACCAAACGCTCCAAAGGTGTCCATAAACTCTTTGGTCAAACCAAAAGCTCCAAGGATTATCGCAATCTCTTGGTCATCCCAAAAGCTCCAAGGATTATCGCAATCACTTGGCCACCCCAAAAAGCTCCAAGGATTATCTCAATCTCTTGGTCATACCAAAAGCTCCAAGGATTATCGCAATCTCTTGGTCATCCCAAAAGCTCCAAGGATTATCGTAATCGCTTGGTCATCCCAAAAAGCTCCAAGGATTATCGTAATCGCTTGGTCATCCCCAAAAGCTCCAAGGATTATCGTAATATCTTGGTCATCCCAAAAAGCTCCAAGGATTATCGTAATCGCTTGGTCATCCCAAAAATCTCCAAGGATTATCGCAATCGCTTGGTCATCCCAAAAAGCTCCAAGGATTATCGTAATCGCTTGGTCATCCCAAAAAGCTCCAAGGATTATCACAATCACTTGGTCACCCTAAAAGATCCAGGGATTTTCATAATCGCTTGGTCAAACCCTAAATTCCCCAAAGGTATCTATAAACCCTTTGGTCAAGACAAAAGCTCTAAGGATTACCACAATCGCTTGGTCAACCCAAAAGCTCCAAGAGTTACCATAACTGCTTGGTCAACATAAGTATTCAAAAATCAACAAAAACAACACAAAAATCAAAATCACAAAAACATTTGCATTTCAATTCCATGCATTCTCATAACACATCAAAATTACAAAAACAATTGCATTTCAATTCCATGCATACTCATAAAAAAAAAAAAAAAACAAAAATCAAAATCACAAAAACAATTGCATTTCAATTACATGCATTCTCATAAAAAAACAAAATCACAAAAACATTTGCATTTTCCATACATTCTCATAAAAAAAAAACGAAATCACCAAAACATTTGCATGCATTTTCATAAAAATCAAAACACAAAAATATAGGTTGCATTAAACATTGCATCCATCCCTTGCATACTACGATAGGTCATACAAGTCAAAAGCACCATAGGCTGTCATTACTTGGCAATTCCATCATTTCCACCTCAAATCCATTTCCATAAACGCATACATCTAGCATATCACCTTTTTATTTTAGCATAGTCAGTTGTTTCCTAATGTATATAGGGTTTTCGTCATTCAGATGTCTTTAAATTTCTAGCCAAAAACTGTACACAGTTAAACAGATTTTACATGGGACAATTTTACTTGGATCACACCTTGTTACGTCACGTCCCAACACAAATTAACACACATATAATAATTCCTAAGTTGTGTGAATGAAATATGAAACTTGCACCGTAATCCCGGTTACCATAAGCGAAACAACTATCTTGCTTATCCCCCTGTGCAATTGACCCTAGAAATGCTGAGAGTTGGCAAAAGGACAAGCATCCTCCCTACCCAATTCCCCATGAATCCCAAGTTCTCAAAAGTTGCAAAAACATCAAAAATTTGCAAAACGTCAAAACACTAAAATTTGACATCCTATAGTGCACACATCAAAAGGCACAAACAATAGTGATTCTCGTCACTCCATATTCAAATCCCTTGCTCAAAAAAAAAAAAAAAACAAAAAAAAAAAAAAAAAGACGACTACTATCATAAAAATAAACAGTGATTTTATCACTACAAAGGAGCAAGTATCCCAATACAATTGAAAAAAATAAGGGAGTCAAAATTGAATCCCTGGAACTCTCAGCATTTCGACAGGACATGAGGCAAGATTCAGTACCGATTTGGTTGATAGCCTATTGGTCACTGGCGGTAAACCTCCTGCATGACGATATATCTGTCACATTAACTTGTGTGCAGATCAATGTTTGCATGTGGATGAGCTAGCTTATGGTATCTTAGAAAGCATCGCAGATTAATTTGACTAAATATAATAAAGGAGTTAGTGGAGCTAATTAGGTGATCCTCAGTACAGGTTCGGTTGATAGCCCATCTGGCACTGGCGGTATCCTGATGAATAACACATAAACGAACTCAATTGCACACATAGGGATATGAAATAACTTGGTTAAATTCAAGTCAGATTTATACCTTGTTCTAAAGTCTTGTGAGATAAATGTACAGTCTTGGCTAGTTAGTTAAAATATCTAAATCTAAGAAAAGCTTAACTACATTTTAAAAAACAATTGTCACATTTTATTCCGTACATCACCATCAAAATATATGCAAAATACAAAAACAAAGTTTTTACATGCAAAGTCATTTCACAAAGTCATCCCATTAGTATAGCAAGTCAGTCAAATATTGTACAGTCTATGGTGCATCGACACATCATCAACACCTCATTTCATTCATTCCCTATCCATACATCATACAAATTAAAAACATCACATTCATAATCGCCTCTGCATACATCAAACACATACATAAAAACACGCAAAACAACCAAAATATAAAAATGACAAATGCCAACAAAAACACTAAAAATTGCCGGACAAAAGTGCTCTTGCACTTAACCTCTTCGCATTAGAAAATTGATGTCGGGGTCTACCTTGTCGTTATCCTACTCCCCAAGAAGGCTACCATAGCTGGACCGCTCCATGGGAAGACGGATTTTCGCCCATGTTACCCCCAAATGGCATCCCAAAATGGGTTCACACCCACCAAAAATAGGTCCACAAAAAAAATCGAGAAATTGCTCACGCATTCAATGGACAACATTTGAAGGCACCCTCACTTAAGTCATCTTGGGTCAAGCGACTTGTCGCTTTTCTCATGTCAGTCATTTCTTCATCGATTCGTCGCTTGAGGGGGTAGTCACACTTAAGTCACCAATCAACAACAACACACCCAATCAAGGCAATGGCATGTATTCAAAAAATCATTGACAAAGACAATCATGCTCCTGCTTGGGGCATCAAACAAGAAATAATCACAAAATTGATCAAACACTTGGCATTCCCAAAGCATGAACACAAGGTTCCCCCGTGGACAAAAGGTTATGCCCTTTGCCTATTCATGACTGATCAATGTCCAAGCTCAAGTCACACCTCACCAAAATAGGTTAATACTTGAAATCAAATTCCTTAGCTCATCAGAAGCAAGGATTCAAGAATGCATGCCCTTTCCATGCTTGGGGCATCAAGAGTTGGTTAGGTTATTGAGAAATCCTAATCATTAGTGCTTTGGTTATCTATTTTTGCTCGACGTTGTGCCATGCATAGCGCTTCCCAAAAAGGGGCATCTGTAGACACCAAAACAGCACCAATCTGATTATGTGACTACAAACACTGATCACATTAACACACACAGCCCCCAGGGTAGCCCCCAAAGGTTAAACAGTGGTTCTAACCACTTACACAGCAGTTTTGCAAGTCAAGAATTAGTTTGGCACCTTTTAGACACTTTATTTCTTATTCGTCCCACCCAGGTACGAGTGCGAATTTGTACTCGTCCTACCCAAGGACGAGAATGGATTTGTACTCGTTTCACCCAGGGACTATTACTAGCGCTCGCTTCTGGGTGGGACGAATGCCAAGTTTGACCAGCAAAAAGTCAGACCTCAGCGCATGACAACTCAGAACTACCACTCAACTTTTCATGCATGACATAGGAGTGCAAGTGAGTTTTTCTAAAACACACAAAGACATGCACAGAGGTAGTTAAGAAGCCCTTGATCAAGAAGAAGTCTTCTCTTCACAAACAAAAGCATTCATGCAAAGAAACACTTTTGCATGTTAATTCAAAGAGACCCCTTGGGTCTATAAAATGGTGAGTTTCCTCACCCAAAAATATACAAAGAAGGAGCATTTTGAGCGACAAAGTGCTGCTAGTTCACTTACTGGCGATTTGTGCTTTCATAATCATGGTATTTCTTTTAGTTTCATGTTTATGCTTTTGTCAAGTTTTTCATTTCATTTAGATTCATTTCAACCATCGTTAGATTCATCTTTTATTTTTCATACACAGGTGCTACTGACTTTCTTGTTTGTTTCTTTGAGTGCAGAGTTGCAGCATTAGAGGAGCGACGAGGAGTCTACCTTACCAACGCAAGCGACGACAACATTTGGCCCGCCCATTCCAAACGTGGGCATGCGAAGGAGGAAGACTAAGTCACAAATTGTAACAAAGACCAATTTAACGCTCCTAGCCCCTAAAAAGGGAGGAGACGTCTATGTAACCGAGGATAAGAAATTTGAATAAAGAGGGCTGTGATTTCCTTACATCTTTTCTTTCATCTCCAATTTATCTCCTTTCCTTGTTTTTGTGCATAGGATTAAAGCATTACATTTCATCTTATATTGCATAGTTATATTTTTCCTTTTGCTTTCGGAATCTCGTGCTTTCACCTTGATCTAGCATAAATATTCTCACAAGTCTATCTCTAGTCTAGCAAAAATATTCCCTCTAATTTTCACCAAAATATATCCTCAAACCTATCCTCAAATATATCCTGAAGCCTAAAATATAGGTCTGATCAAATCACAAATTAACTTTACTCATATCTACCTTAAGCCTTATCACAAAGCTTGAACAAATCAATCAATCAATTATGCTCTCAAGTCTTCTCAAAGACTTGTCTCAAATATATCCATAAGTCCTCTCAAGAACTTGCTCAATCTACTCAACAAGTCTTCACCTAGACTTACCTCAAATCTATCCAACAAGTATTCACCAAGACTTACATCAAATCAGATCAAAACATCTTCACCAAGACTTACCTTAAATCAATTCAACAAGTATTCACCAGGACTTACCTCAAATCTATCCAACAAGTCCTCAGAACTTGTCAAATATGATCAACAAGTATTCATCAAGAATTACCTCAAATCTTCTCAATAAGTCTTCATCAAGACTTACCTTAGATCTACTCAAAAAGTCTTCACCAAGACTTACCTCAAATCAGCTCAACAATTCTTCACCAAGACTTACCTCAAATCAGCTCAACAAGTCTTCATCAAGACTTGCCTCAAAACTGCTCAAAAAGTCTTCACCAAGACTTGCCTCAAATCAGGTCAACAATTCTTCACCAAGACTTACGTCAAATCTATCCAAAAATTCCTCCCTAGAACTTGTCCAATCTACTCAACAAGTCTTCACAAAGACTTACCTCAAATCTGCTCAACAATTCTTCACCAAGACTTGCCTCAAATCTGCTCAACAAGTCTTCACCAATACTTATCTCAAATATGACCTTAAGCTTTCATAAAAGCTTAATCACATCTGTCCTTAAGCTTTCACAAAATATTACTCAAATCTATCCTTAAGTCCCCTTCTAGGACTTGCTCAAATATGCCCACAAGATTTCATAAAAGCTTGCTTAACTCTGTTCTTAAGCTTTCACAAAAAAATACTCAAATCTGTCCTTAAGTCCCCTTTTAGGACTTACTCAAATCTACCCACAAGATTTCACAAAATCTTGCTTAACTCTATCCTTAAGATTTCACAAAAGCTTACTCAAACCACTACAAATATTGCATACAAAACTCAACTTAATCTATTTTAGAAAACCTCTTCAATCACACAAATAAGTTTCACTCAGAATCTTGTTTAATCATAGAAACATATAGAGAATGGTCAAAGACTCAATATGTTTCACACTCACTAGGTTTTATACCCAAAAAAACACTTTATCACTTTCAAACTTTCTTTCAAATCAATTCAAAAATAAGGTATAATTTGTTTCACAAAACTTGAACTATCACTCCAATGCTTTCACTCAATAATTCTCATCCAACATCATTCAAACATTTACTCAATGAAACACAACTTACTTACAAACCCTAACCAAGTGTTTCACTATACTTCAAACCACTCACACTATGGGTCTCAAACCTTGGTTCAAGATGATTCCAATGTCACATAATAGTGATATTCATTTTCTTTCAACAAACCCTAGCTCAATATACTTCTCAATCTCACATAATAATGATACTTATGTTCTTTCACAAAACCTAGCTCAAGATAGGTCTCAATCTCACATAACAATGATACTCATGTTCTTTCAACAAATCCTAGCTCAAGATATTTCTCAATCTCACATAACAATGATACTCATGTTCTTTTAATATCCACAAATCATGCACAAGAAAACTTACTCAAACATTTCCAACAATGCTTATGAAACAATCCTTTTCACTTCAACTTTGCATTTCACAACATTCAATCCAATAATATTTCATTCATAGGAAGATGTGCCCATATATTTTGTTTTGATGGAGATATATATTAAAAAACTATCTTAATCACAATCAAAACCTCTTTACCAATTTCAAGGTTAGATAACAACAACCTATCTCAAAATCTCCACATAAATTTTCTCCTCAATTGTTATTTCATCATACAAAAATATAAAGTCTCAAGTACACCTTATAATATCCAAAATTTTCAAAATATAATTATCAAATATTCTAATAACTCACTTTCACAACAATTCACTTCATAATTTTAATGCATAGAATAATCAAAATAACTCCCTTATATCTCCCTACCAAAAAATGCATTATCAAAATAATTAACACCACTATATAGAAATATTCCAATATACTTTTCACACAAAAATTTAAATCATTCAACTCTTTCAACCATGGAAAAATAATATTTATTTCAACCACCTTATAACTCCTCAAGGTGCATACCATCAACTTTGGACCAAGCGTAATTTACACAATTTAAAAAAAAAAGTTTAAATGCCTTTTGCACACATTGCCTTGATGGGATTCAATCCCTTGGCATGCTGCTGCCAGTGCCCTCGCCACAACCTAATCATCGTGTGATCTAGGTGCGCACTTGGGATACAAAAGTGCCTCATCCACTTTGTCCCTCTACTTGGCACCAAAACCAAAAAAAATATAAACTTACCCTTTTGTTGTCATCGAGACTTGAATGCGGAACCTTCGCTCACCCAATGCCTTAAACAGTGATGCCTTGCCATTAGACCAACCATGTGGTTGATGATAATGCTTTAAGCCTTAGTCGATTTAACCTCCATGTTTTTCTACTGCTTTTAAAAATTAAATAACCTCTTGCCTTTATGTGCTCACGAATTTGCACCAAACCTTACCAATAATCACACATGCATAAATTCAGAGACTTACCTTAATGTTGCAAGTCTTATGGTATAAATATCATTCATATTTTTCTTCAAATGTCGGTGGGGGATATTTGTTTAAATATTTTTATGCCCAACCCTAACTTAGGGTTTAATTACTTTATTTTATAAATTTTTATAATATAAATATTATAAATAATTTATAAATAACCTTAGGAATTATTGTTAAACCTTAATATTATAATAATAAATATTATAATATTATTTCCTTTGGGCCTAGGTATTTTATTTTTCACCCTTAGACCTTATCTTGCCATATTTAATATTATAATAATAAATATTATAATATTATTTCCTTTGGGTCTAGATATTTTCCTTTTTACCCTTAGACCTTATCTGACCACCTTTAATATTATAATAATAAATATTATAATATTATTTCCTTTGGGCTTAGGTATCTCCTTCATTAAAGGTATTTAACCAATATTTTGACCAATCATGTGATGCTTTTAAACCAAATATCTTGGGCTTAAAATATAAATATTTTAACCATCCTTTTTCTAAATCCTTGCAATGATCATTGGCACTGACTCTTGACATCAATGACAACACAACTATTTAAAAATTTTCAACATACCTCTCACAGCAATAACACATCGCTTCAGACACATAGAATTATCCAAATCTACAACAAAAGGAGAATATTACAAGAGGACAACAAGACACCAAATCTTAGGCTCATGAAAGAAAGTTCGAGACCATAATATGATGAAGAAGGAGCTATTCAAAAATAGTCTACAAAGAGCTGCAAAATCCTACTCGAAGTAGCAACTTGGTGATCTTAGACACCAAGATCCACATCCTCTATAGAAGCAGCAAAAGGAGATACAAAATATCATAAAAATATTTGCAACTATGGGTGCTAACTAACTCATTAATTAGAATTCTTATCAGATTCATTAAAGCACCTTATCTAGATTAAAGTTGCATGAAGAAAAGTAGACTATAGTCTTCAAAAGTGAAAATAGAGAAAGGTTCTTTTTAAGGTTCATTTGCACATTAAGTAGGAGTTGATTATATTTCAAAATTATATCTATTAACTACCTATCATCTACTTTGAAAATAGAAAAGAAGACTAAGTCCTACAATATTAGTTGTAGTGAATTTTCTGAATAAATTTTAAATATTTATTTTAGGTTATTCTTGATTAGTTGTAGTAGATTGATTAAAGTGCATTAAATTGAGATTTAATTGGAGTGAAAATGTGAAATTGTTAGTGCATTAAAAATAAAGTCTATTAGATTTATTTTGCACTATTATACTACTCTCAAAAGAAAGTAGTTTTTATGTTCTTGAAGGGCACACAATCTGATTTGTATCAAGTGTCTAAAGACACTATTGAAGCACACACATATACAACTTGTAGTGGTAAAAATAAGGCACCCAAAAAGGTTATAATCCTCCAAAACTTGGAGAAGAACACAACTAACCGAAAATAGAAATAGAAGATTCAATATTGAGACTTGGTGAGTCTCAAATCTAAAGCATTACAAGATTGGATGCAAGAAAAGAAAATGCAGAAAATTGCATAAACTGAAAAGCTTCTATATAATGCTATCTAATATTGGATTTATTATAAAATTATCCAAGAAAAAAGTGCAAGGTGTCTAATAATAAAAGACAACCTCAAAACCCTTGTATTGCAAGAAGAAAAATCTGCCATAAAACCAGAATTTCAGATCTGAAATAAGAGTGCAAAAGAAGGAGGTTTATGTACAATCTATAGTGCATTTTTTTGCACCATTTTAATATGGTTTTTTACAGCCCAAGATAATATTTGGATGTGTCCTCAAAAGTCATAATATCAATAGGAAAAGCATCCAATAAAGGCCAGACATAAGCACTCTTATTTATAAGTAATAGGAGCCATTCAAAGGGCTCATCTTGGACGGATGAACCTGCAAAACAAATCCCACAAGAGGCTATTGTCAAAGATATATCTACGTAGAGAAAAGAGTGCCCATAAACCAATGTACAACAATGTGAGATAGATAGCAACGTGATATAGACAACAATATGGAATGCACAACATATACACTACAAAAAAAATGCGTCTACTTCTACCAACGTAAGACAGATAACAATGTGGGAGAAACAACATCTAAAGGACATCTATTTCTACTAAAGAGAAACAAAAAAAATCTACACTACGAAGATGCACATGCATTAATACATTGGAGGTATAGAAGATAAAATACAAAGGAGCTAAATTCAAAACTTGGTGAAGATCATCCACCAAATGAAGCATCAAAATCGTTATTCAAGCTCCATAGCACCTCATCAATCCACCTACATAAAATGAGTTTTCTTGCTGCTCAAGAAACATATCAAAGAAAAGAAATGGTAAATGAAAAGACCTAAGGAGTTATAATAATATTCTTGGAAGACATTACAGTGAAGCTCTACATGCAAAGAGCATGAATACCATTTGGTATCAATATTCTAAAGAGCATGCTTTACAAGAATGTTGTCTCTCAATGCTCAAGCATATGTTTCAATAACTTCACTAAAGCATATGTCACATGAACTTCATCTCTAATGCAAAATCATAAGTGGTGACACTTGTTGTTCTCCTCAAGTCCCACATGAGTGATCAGGAATTACAAACTGACCAACAAGAAAGAGTTACGAAGAAGGAGCACCCATATGTAACAGACATGATAGTGTCACAAGGCTTGAGTCTGCTCCTCCAATAAAACACTCAAAGTCCAAATATCATAGCAAGGTATAGAGAGAGTGAAACAAAATCAAATCTAGTCAAGCACAACATGGAAGGAAGGTAGAAGGAGCATTTAATTCTCTAGGTCTTGAAGGTCAAATCTTTCAAATTCAGTAGCGTATATGTTCCAAAATTAAAGATGAGCATCTCCATTGATTCCAGTGCCCAAGGGAACCTTATCATCACTATTATATTCAGCCAAAGGGAGCATCAAACAGTGAGGAGACTAGCATAAAAAAGGTAAGGGTTAAATCCCACTTTATTATTGCTTTCAACTTTGGAGATATAAGGGTTATAAACTAAGGTATAAAATTTAGTGAAAGAAAAAGTTGTAAGGGATAACTTACCAAATTAAAATAATATTTGCATCTCAACCTAGGAGAATATGGAATTCAACTTAGATTATTTTATTTGACATTTTGCAAATATTATTGATTTTATAATTTTCCAAATTTGGAGTGATTAGGGTTACAACATCAATGATCAAACTAGGTATTTGGAAATTAGAGATTAAAACCTAAGGGTTATGAAAGAGGTTATTAAATATTTATTGTTAAATTTGGAAATTTATATTTTCTTGTCTCTAAATTTCTCAAAAGGGACAAAAGGAATCCAACATTAAAACCTCTTCAAAAATCGAAAAAGTGCTTAGTTCAATTAGGAGAAATAAGGTGTTAGAAAAATTTATTTTTGATTGTACAAAATCAATCATAAAATTGAAATCTATTTTTACAAAAGCACTATATCATACTCTAAAACATTAGAGAGTCATAAGTCATTCTACAAAACTTGATCAAAGGTTGTCAAGTTGGGAAGATATAAGACTTATTAAAAACCTATAATTATGTGTTCATACTCTCATTACTAGGGAGTCATAAGGAAGCCTACAAATCTAAAGGATTACTAAAGGTTTCATCAATTCAAGCTTATATTCTTCAATCAGGGTTTGCATATCCTAATAAAGGGAGCTACAATGTAGACTACTCTATTTCAAATATTTCAAGTTATAAAAAAAGCTACTATCATGATAAATGGAATAAGAAAAATACCACTATGGATTACAATGATGTAAAGGGCAAAGAAAAATAAGACCCAATACAATGTGAAATAAATTTTGAAATTAACAGCTATGATGATTCATTTAATGAATAAAATTATCAAAATATGGAAAAAATGATCATCAAGTTTTTATACAAAAAGGGAAATATGGAATAGCTTCAATTGTGCACATGTGGTTAGAAGGTCTTATCAAGGATATAGACAAACATGATATTCCTAATATAAACTACAAAATTGCTAGATCATCCTTATTGTGCATTCATTGCAATCAATATGGTCATGGAAAAATCAGTTTTTAGATTTTTCATCCATGAAAATATTGTGATGGAACAAATCACTCATATTTATCCTGTCACTTCAAACACATATACTATAAATAATATGAAATATTATTACTTCAAATAATAACAATTATCTTCAAGAACTTATTCTATATGGATCTACTAACATTGAACTCAAGGTTGATACTTATAGAAACGGGTATTACAAAGGTACAAGGGAAGGCCGAAGGGTCAATTCATATCCACTTAAGGCTTGCACTATAATGAGAGCAATGGTCCATAAAAGATGCTTGACATAAAGGAACAAAGAATGGAAATATACAAGGAGCCATGACATGAAGATTGAAACAACAACAAAAGAACCAAATCAAGACTCCACCGACCAAGACAAAATCCAAGAAGAAGATAAA
Source organism: Wollemia nobilis (assembly GCA_028583015.1). NCBI lineage: Eukaryota > Viridiplantae > Streptophyta > Pinopsida > Araucariales > Araucariaceae > Wollemia > Wollemia nobilis. The sequence continues at coordinate 4,014,281 of JAQPPZ010001424.1, read as the reverse complement.
GATCCATATTGAAGATTAAAAACCTTCAATACCCAAATAATATAATATAGATGGGTGTTAGAAATAGATTATATTCCATCATTTGGGTTATGTAAATGTATCTTCCAAGGTATATACTTAGGACATTATATTACTTTAGGGGAAAGTTATCTAGTTACTTCATACAATGTAAAAAATGCAGAAGTGTAAATGTGCAAGTTGTAAATGTGCAAGGTGTCACTTGTACAACTAGATAGAGTGTTGGCCAAGTATCCTATTTTGCCTATATAAGGAAGGCCTCATTGTTAAATAGATATGAACAAGTATAGTCGGTGATATAGTAGCTTAGGGATCTTAGTAGGTAGTACAATTTTGTGTGGATCACCATCCATTGGTGATGGGTGCAATGTAGTCTAGTAGCTTTATTGATGGAGTTTTCATTGCCTCCATAGCTACATTGTATTTATTTATATATAATTTATGTTTATTGTATATATCATTCATCTAGCAGATTTACTTTCTTTCATATTATTCAGTATCTCATGGTTGTTATCTCCATTGGCATATTATATCAAAAGCTAACATGTGTCACCACACATGAGGCTACTCCACTACTAGGTCGGTGTCTATAGCCCATTTTTGATGATGGAGATCACTCCATAGTTTTCAAAAACGAAGAATTCCAAGGATTCAAGCTCTTCACCCCCTTCTTTTATTTTGATTTCTTTCTCTTTTTTAGGAGGGATACTTGCTCATTTTTGTGGAAGAGAGGGATTTTTTTTTGGGAGGGGGAACTTGCTCTTTTTGTGGAAGAGCAAGGGATTTTTATTGCTTTGGGTAGGGGAGCTTGTCCTTTTTTCAATTCTCAGCATTCTAGACCATACAAATAATAGGATGAGTAGGGGAAACCTTTCACTTAAGGAGTAAGGACTACGTTGTAGTGTCACCTTTCCTTGTTCAAAATCATATTTAAAAATATGAAATTGTGTTGGAATTTTGAGATATTCAAGGTACAATAAAAGCAAGACCCTAACTTCAAAAATCCAGATAGCTTTCCACAAAATTTGAAAATAAAATTAGGAATGGCTGAATGACCAAAATGCCCTATTGAATACCCCATAACAACTTACTGGGTGAGGGGAAAAACATAGACACCAAGGGGAATGTGGATGTAAATTATTTGTTGGATGTGTGTGTTTTCCTTATGAAATTTTGAAAATTAAGAGGTGTGCGTAAAATAGTTAGTGGTCATATAAACATCATTGTTGATGGTCATATAATATCTACCCTATCTTACAAGAACCTCTTAACAGTCAAAAGAGCACATGAAAAAGTACAAATTATGACAAGAGAAAAGGTTTGATTAAGACTCATGACAATCATACAATCATGGTTCTCTACAAAATACAAATAGTAAAAATGAATGTGTGGTGTGTGTAAGTCTTTTATGAACTTTCGAACATTAAGAGGTATGCATAAAATATTTAGTGTCCATATGAACATCATTGTTGATGATAATCCAATATTTACCCTATCTTACAAAGACCCCCTAATGGTCAAAAGGCCATAAGGACAGGTGTAAGTTCCAACAATGACTAATATACCTAATGCAATGACTAATATGCCTAATGCAATTAATTAATGAAATGCAGTAATGTGTAATGCATGATCATGTAAGTAATGCAATATTTTTGTAAGTTTTGATTTTTTATTATTTTTATTGTATTTGTTATTTTATTATTTTTTTTGCATTGTGTGTTATGCATGAAATTCCCATAGGTGGAGAATGTTAAGAGGTTCAGGTTTCTCAACACGATGAACGTGCCTAACCAGTCAGCCATAAATGTATCCCGTAAATGGGGTGACAAGTTGGAATTTTATTGGTTTTCTTTTAGCATAATATCACCAAATTCAGAAACCCTAAGATGGACTTTTGTGTCATAGGCTTGCTTAATGCGATCTTGATAAATGTGAAGATGCTCAAGAGCATTGATGCATCATTCATCAAGAAGCATGAGTTGATCTAGGTGAGTTTGTTGCATAGTGTCATCATCGATGAACTCTTGTAATGAAATGCATAATGATGAAATTTATAATTCTAAGGGTATAATGTCCTCAACACCATATACCAAGAAAATTGGAGTTGCCCCAGTGGGCGTTCGAATGCTAGTTTGATAAGCTAATAATGCTAGAGGTAGTTGAAGATGCCAATGTTTATGATTATAATTTTCCATTTTCTTGAGAATGATAATGACTATTTTTTTTTATGCCTCTACTTACCTATTACTTTATGGATAATAAGGCATGGAAAAACTATGTTGAATATTATATTTAGCACATAAATATCTCATATCCTTTTTTTTGAATGATGGTCCATTATTTGAAATTATTTTGGATGGAATACCAAAACGACATATGATATGTAATAGGAATTTTGTGATGCACGGACCTATTGTAGTGGTAAGAGGAATAGCTTCCACCTACTTTGTAAAACATTTTGTGATTGTTAGGATGAATGTGTGATGGCTAGATGAGAGGGGAGAAATTTTACTGATTAATTCAAAACCCCATTACGAGAAATGCCACAACAAATGAATCGGTTGTAAGGCCTATAAAGGTACGTATGAAATATTAGTATAATGCTAAATTTTAACACACCTTTTAATGTAAGTGTAATAGTATCGCTCCATAGTGGGCCAATAATAACCTATTTAGAGGATGTACTTAGTGATAGCCATGCCACTAAAATGGCCATCACAAGTACCATCATGAGCTTGGAAAATAGCCTAAGTAGACTCTTGGTGCACTAAGAAACAAAGGAGAAGACCATTTTAGCTTCGACAATAGAGTATATCTCCTACCAAGATATACTTTATCACTTTTTGCTTGAATATCCATTTTGTGACATACAAAAATCTTGAAGGAATGGCACCCAATTTTAGGAAATATCTAAGTTGAGGAAAACAATATTGATACGACCCCACTTCGATCAGATAAACTATTTATTCCTCTCTAGATATACCTCAAAAAAATGTGGAGTGGGAGAGAACCTTAAGGTAGATGGTCATTGAGTTTATTATAAAAATGAGTTTATGACACCAAGGACCTCTAGGAAGCATAGTTAAAGTTTTCTTGAATTCTGGAGAACCCATGTTGGTAGGGTTAAATTTATATCATGTGAACATTTCACTCATATTTGAAAATGTCTTGTGAGACCATGGCCTAAGAGAGCATCTTGACCTGAATAGTTGTGACATCATATAATGGGTTCTACAAAATTAGACACCCCAAGGAAGCCATCGTATTCATAAAGTGGTTGGATGAATGACGTACAACCTTGATGTCATAACATTCAAATTTAAATAGTAATTGTAGCGATCCTGGGGCACACACACCGCTCTAAACCTACTTGCAAATGTGTTTAAATCCAAAATATAAAGTGAAAGACCATGAAAAATCATATAACATAGAAGTAACAAAGATATGTCTCTTTATTTGTATTGGAACCCAGTTACAAGTCGGTCGCTCTTAGGGATACCCATTTTTGATATAATGATGCTACAAGTGGGTAAGATGTCCCCTCGCAAAGGGGTGATGCGCTATCACAAGATATTTGGTTCTACACATGGAAATGTATGAGGACTTACAGATACCTCCTTCTCTAGGTATGTTCCCTAGAGGGATCCCTTTTGCTCTCATATGTTGCAGATTTCATCTGATGAACCTGTGGCCCTATAAGCAATGTAAAAACAACACACACTTAGATGTCTGAGAATGCCTCCCTGGGTGAGGTTGTTAGTAATTAATATATCAACATGAAAGCAAGTGCAAACTAAACCTATGCTATGAAGTTAAATGAATGAAATTATGCTAGACTAATGATGTGCTAAACAGAATAATAAAACTAATGTATAAAACCCTAAGCTAGATCTACGGGCCATTGTTCGAGATACTGGCCACTAAGGTGAAATTCATTCTATTTGCACTAAAGCTATGGATCAAAGCTTGTATATGATGTTGAAATAGTGGTCTCTTTGCTCTCCAATTTTTTAGGGCTTCACTGTAAACGTGATCTCCAAGAGAAGCTCTCTAAGTCTCGAAAGCTCTCCTCAATGACCTATTCTGATAAATTTTGGATCCTTGGTGCTCTTAGGCTTGCACATTTTAAAGTGTGTGAAACCCTAGGTCTATGACCAATCCCTAGGACTGAATCCCTAATGTGTAGTGAATGTTAGCATGAGAAGATTTTTTTCTTTTCTATGTTTAAACACTATTTATCTAAAATCTAACTGCAAACTTGAGTCACCTATGCAAATTGGTCATTTAGCATGAGCAGATTTAGTTTTTTCTATGTTTGGAGGCTAGTTAACTAAAGTCTAAATGCAGACTCAAGTCTCCTATGTGAATTAGCTATGAAAGGGAATGCAAAGTTACTCTTGCTCACCTTTATTGCATGCAGACTACTACTTCTACCCGTGATTGAGCATATTTTTTGGCAAAATGCCTTTTGTGGCTTAGCCGCTGTCATCTATAGTGGCTAATATCTGGTCATTGTCGTCTGCAACAAATAATATCTTGCCACTCTAAGCTTGAGTGGCTAAGGTTTGGCCACTCTAATGTTGAGCGGCTAGGCTTGGATGGGCTTAAAATACCCCAGATGAGTAGTGAGAACCATTTTTGATGCTTGGAAAGTCCAAGACTATGTCATGTGATCTTATGAATGTGTCTATGTGAGTAGCTCCCATAAACATGACATGTTTTAGGTGTCTATAGATGCTACTTTTTACGATGCGCTATGTGGAAAACACAATGTTGAGCAAAAATGTAGACTGATAGGTTTGTAGGGTGTATGGTGATCAATGCCAGATGGCCCAATCATGCAAGATGGCGCACACCCCTTGAATAATTTAATCAACATTTGGAGAACTTAGCTCAGTGGCTTGGACATGTTAAATTGCACTCATTCCTCACACTCAATCGGGTAGCTTCAATTGCCATAATAGTTTCGATCGATAGGAGAGCTACTGTTGAAGATTTCATGTCTGCTTACATTCTTAGTAAACAAGGGAAATTATGTGATTATTGTATGCAATGATTCATAGAACAAACACAATTTTGTTATGATCGAGTGATATTTTGTTGACTTTGATTATGATAATTTTTGAAAATTTGAACTACCTCTTCACTCAATGAATTGGTGAATAAATGACAATGAATGAAGCGACAAGTCACTTGACCAATATGACTTAATCTAGTTCCTTTATATAATTTGTTCCTTTAATGGGTGAAACCCCATCCAAGTGTGATTCCAATTGTTTATGATACTCATCCATCCCTATCTCGAGGAACAGTCCAACCATCAATAGCCTTCTTAGGGAGTTACGATGAGTGATTTTGTTTATACTCATATTGTATCACTTTGGCTTAGTGTTTTTGATGTCATAAGGGGATGAAGATGATCCTATCATACCCATGGAGCAGTCCAACCATCTTGGTATTTTTTGGGTTAGAAGTGATACATCGTGATTCCAAAATGAATGTTTTTACCCCAAGTAGCCTTATGGTGACTTAATCGTCTTACCGAATTACATGGAGTGCAAGTCACTGCAATTGCTAAGTCGATAGAGTAAGTGACTAGATACAAGGATTATTCAAGAATTTTTTTAATGTGATTTTTATGTTATTTTGGTCATTATGATGACTAGAAGTCTTTAGAATGTGATTATCTTAATGTTTTTATTGCTTCTCATGGAGGGGCTAAGGCTATTTTTATCTAGTATCTCGGTCACTATCAAGTCTAGCAGCCACCAAAGGCCTACCCCTGGTTTCTCTCATCCTAAGTGACCAAGCGATGCGGGTTGCTGACGTCAACAAAGACCAAGACAATATAAAAATAAATCCTAGGGTTTTATCCTTTCACTTTGCCAGTTGTTAATTTGCTTTCTTGGGCTCTGAGGTGAAAGTGAATTTTACAGTATGGAGCATTTCTACTTGGAAGATCATGGCTATACGAGATGAAGCATATTTGCATGGAGGAGTTAGAGCTTCTTGAGTATTCCCTCAACCTTTAACCTTGCTTGTTTATTTTTATTTTGGGTAAAACTAAACTACATTAAGTAATTAGTAATTGAACCTCATTAAGCTTGTTGGCAACGAATCAAAACCCGTAGCTAGGCTTAGTTTAGGTTTTTATGTGGTGGGCTTATCCCCATTTTGTTTTTTAGCTTTTGTTTTATTTTTTGGTATTTTTTGGCCTAGGGTTGACGTGTCTGCCTCGTAACCCGTCAGACGCTCTTGATCAGAGTAGCCAAGAAGGCCTGTAATTTGGTTGTTGTCGCTGGAATTGGCTGGTTTGAATCCCAACGATCAAAAAATTTGACCATTGAGGCTTGGCCATTGTCAGCTTTAGTGGTCAATTTTTGACCACTGAAGGCAAAAGGGGCCAAGAAAATTTAGTGATTTTTTGATTTTTTTGAAAATTTTTGGGTTGATTTATTTATTTCTTTTAAAATTTTTACTTGTTTGATTAGGTGCAACCCTGTTTCTTCCTAGACTTAGTATATACCATAATTATTTGCATCGTTTTCATGTTTATTATGCGTTATATCTTAGATGCATTGTAGTTATGACTTATTTTATTTTTCTTAGATTCTTACTGCTCGAGATCGGGACCCAAAGCTCATGAATACAATTTTACCCCTCTTGGATGATGATGATTGGACTTGGCTCAAAGCCCATGGGCTACAGTATGTCACTAGACTACCCACCATTATGGCATATCATGCCTAACTTATGACTTTAGTCCATTGATGGGACCCTCGGACCAATACCTTCCACTTTTATATTGATGATATGACCATCACATCAGAAGATGTGTACAGAATCTTCCAGATCCCCTTTGATGGATTGGCCATCGTTTCTTTAGCCACTAATGATCATGTTGCTATTTTTGCTTGAGTTTTTAGAGGGAACTCTATGGAGGATCTCAAGGACACCAAATTTGGGGGAGTTTCCATCTCGTATTAGTACGATGAGGGTGTCTTATCTACGAGGCATGCGATGTTACCGATGGTCATCAAAAATATCTTGATTCTAGATTGCTCAGATTTGAGGCTCCCATGGAACCTCTTGGTGATGGTTCAAGACCTATTGGATAGTGAGGAGCCTATGATATACACATGGAGTGGGTATTTTTTGGCTCAGTTCTATGATGAGTTGTACCACATCCATCGGTGAGGTCGCATCGGTGTTGCTTGCATCTTGCTTCTACAGGTTTGGGGATGGGAGCACATCCAAGTAGACCATCCCAAAGGGCTTCCTACTGAGATTACAACTATGGAGGAGTGAATGCAATGCTATATCGCTAGATGGGATTGAGAGTGCAAGCTATGCAAGAGCCGTTGTCATGCGAGGGAGCTTTCCCATTACACTACCACTTTTACTGGGTTGCAGGTCAAGGATGTTATGTGGCACCCATATCATGAGTGCTCGATGTGGGATGATCCAACCAATTTTACTGCTATGATGCAGTGTTAGTGATGGCTCCTTGCCCATAAGGTTTTTATTTTGGAGCATTTATTCTACTATCAAGTTCTTTGTAACTACGGGCTATAGTAGGACGTGCCACTTGTTCCATTTTTGTACAAGGACCTCGCAGTGGAGAAGGACCTTCCCCTATGGTAGATTACAGAGCTTTCAGATGATCTATATGCCCCAAAATTCAACTTAAGAGTCATTGGGGGTGTTACAGAGGCATATACTCAATGGTGGGGAGATCTGCTGTGGCGTAGTATCGATAAATTGGGTCATGAGGATGATGGCAATGATGATGGTACAGATCCGATAGGGCACAGAGTCTGAGCCAGGATTGAGGTTTGGGGACATCCAACATAGAAGGTGGCAATGGAGGAGCAAGAGGCTCCTAATGAGGAGCTGGAGTCTAAGGAGAGATATTCTACTATGAGAGCACAGTTACATGATGTCAAGGCCGAGCTCTAGTCGACCTAGATCTAGGTGCAACAGTGAGATGCTACTATTGCTCAGTGGGATACCACCATAGAGAAGCTCACAATGCAGATACAGGATTTGCAGGCTACTATAAGGGGTGGTACTACCAAGATGTAGTTTGTTGTTCCTCCTTCTAAACCACAAGGGGCTCTAGAGACAGATCTAGGGGCAAATGTTATACACCTACAATCACTATTGGATGAGTATGAGGGGTGGATTCAGGGTTATGTTGGTCACATTACCATTCTCCAGATGCAACTCAAGAGGCATGGGATTGTACCTAAGGAGGCACCAGGTGTATGTGGTTCATAGGTCAATGGGTGATCCACCTCAGGGTATTCTTCTACCTATCCCAGCCAGAGGACCCATACTCAGATAGAGAGGCCAATAGGTTCACACCATTCGGATTGTGACACCACCATAGGGGGAGGTGGCACTGGGGGAGGTGATGTCAGGGGCTCAATCCTTGTATTTGATTGATGGTACTTTGTTGATTCATTTTTAAGGTTGGTTTGACCTACCTGACTATAGCCTATGGGTATTTTTGTACCTTTTATGGACCTGATACACACATTTATATGATATCTTTGTTTTATGACTCACTATGTGTATCGTTTATTGCTTATGTTTTTGTTTTATTTTGTTTTATGATGCAATGGATGATGGTATTATGATGAATTGATATATGTATGTGTTATATGATAGATGATATTTATGATGATGTGGATTTGAGATGGATACTTATGTATGTGTTTATGTAAATGCTTTTATGATTTAATCATTGTGGCATTACGTGATGTATTTCGAGTTGATTTGATGATGGATTTGTGATTCTTTGTATGGATGAATGCAACTATGTGATATTTGATGTAAATGGATGATTTATGACTTGTGTATTTATAGATGAAATTTTTTTGTTAAATGCATGTTTTTTTTTTTTAATTTATACATCTAACTCATGCTATGATATGGTGATTGCAGTATGTATTTTAATGTGAATGAACTTGTATGTTTTAATCACTTAAAACATAATGGATGCCTATGCCATGATTTTGACAATTTAACAGGTGATACCACAAAAAGTATAACAACCATGAATATCTAATAATCATTCTACTCATAAGAATTAATTATTTAAATATTCCATATGTGCAATGTAATGGTGTGGAATGTATGCATTTTCTAGATAAGATTCCATAATTTAAGAGATGTAAAATCATTAGTGGCTGTTTAGACGTCATTTATGACATATATTCGGTATCTATTGATATTATTTTATTAATACCCCCTAATTTACAAAAGCTTATACAAAAATTTGATGATGTGATTGATGATATGAATTGTTGCTATGATAGAAATATATTTGCTAGTTTTTCCTGATACTTCAAACACTCTAGTTACCTTCTCAACAATTATGCACTGGTCATACAATATTTTTGTAAAGCAAGTTTTTTAATCTGTACTCGGATATTCATTCTCTCTGTGTGTGCAAATAAATATATTTTTGATAGAACTCAAGCATTTCCTTTGATTTCATATGGGATTCTTTCAGCCCATTGATGAGATCAAGGATTCTCAAGTGTTTTATCTCATCTTTATGTTGGACTTAGTTGGACTATACCACTAGGCAACTTTGAGTTACTTAAGCTAGCTCATCCACATTTAAAGTCTATACAAATTCTAGGAGCTTTTGTGATAGACATATCGTCATGCGTAAGTATTTCTCCTTCCAGTTTGTGCAATGCTGAGAATTCCATGGATTCAAGTTCTATTCCCTTTTTTTCTTCATTCATTTTGGATACTTGCTCATACTTAGTGATGAAAATCACTGTTTATTTTGATTGATTTTTTTATTTTCTCTTGAGCAAGGGATTCTTGTAGTGATGATAATCACTGTTTATTTTGCTTTTGTTTTTTTTTATATTTTGAACTATGAATTTGGGTGTTGATGTTTGAATTTTGAAGAATTTGAACTTTCGGCTTTGAGATTTGAATTTGGCTTTGTTCCAGGATTTTGCTTATTTTTATGAAAGCAAGGGATGTATGCACTGATGATAATAACTTATTTTTTGATAGGGTAGAACTTGTCCTTTTGCCAATTCTCAGCACCTTTAAATCGGTTGCACAGGGGGATAAGCAAGGAAGTTCCTTTTTGCTTTTGGTAACCTAGAACACTTTATAGTTTTTATCTTTACTTTGTATCAACTAGGATTTTAGTATTCCAATTAGTGATGGGATCCTGAATATCCAAGGTACTACAACTAGACCTTGCTCTTCTACTAATAAAAATGGATTTCTACAAAATTTGATAAGACCACTAGACATGGTTGAAATAATAGGAAACCTTTGCATATTTCGTATAGCAACATTATTTGGTTGTGTTGAGAAAAACAATTACACACATGGATACATGGATGAGGATAAATTATATATTATGATTGAAATACAAACTGTGGTATCATTTGTAAGATTGTGATCATAACATAAGCAAATACAATGGATATGCAATTATGCGGATGCAAGATGCAAATATTTTTTTTTGTATTTTTGCTTTTGTTTTTGTGCTTTTGATTTGACCAAAGGGCTTTAAAATACCTTTGGAGATTTTTGTATTTTGATTTTGACCAAGTGGATTGGATACCCTTGGAGCCTTTTTGTGATTTTATTTGACTTGACCAAAGGGCTTTAAGATGCCTTTGGAGCTTTTTGTATGATTTTGACCAAGCGGATTGGGTACCCTTGGAGCCTTTTTGCGATTTGATTTGACTTGACCAAAGGGCTTTAAGATGCCTTTGGAGCTTTTTGATTTTGATTTTGGTTTGATTTCGTGACATATTTGAATTTTTTTATTTTATGTATATTTGAATGTTTTTGATTGATTTTATGACATATTTGAATGTTTTTTATTTGATGTATATTTGAATATTTTTGATTTTATGTATGAAATGCCTTTATATGAATGATATTGAGAGTTATAGGCTCTTCAACACCATATAATGATGCAAGGAAATATGCTCCAGGACCAACTCTCTCTGAAATTATGTAGGGGCCTATCCAATTTAACGTAAATTTGTCTCGCAAATGCAACGACATGTTTGAGTTCTATTGATTTTATTTGAGCACTAGATCCCCAAATTTGAATTCTCTAAAATGGAATTTACTATTATATGCTCATGCAAGGCAATTTTGATAAATATGGAGATGCTCCAAGGCATTGAACCATCATTCATCCAGAAGCATTAACTAGTCCAGACAGTCTTGTCGTGCTGTATCATTATCTATGAAGTCCTTTAATGCTATGTGCAAGGTTGGGATTTATAGTTCTATGGGCATGATGGCCTCAGTTCCATATACAAGTGAAAATGGTGTTTTCCCAGTGGTCGTTCATACACTAGTCCTATATTCCCATAGTGCCAAAGGTAATTGCAAATGCAAATCCCTATGATTATCTACTACTATTTTTCTCAAGATGAAGACTATTGTTTTGTTTGAGGCTTATGATTGCCCATTTCTTGCGGATAATAAGGCATTGAAAAACATGCTGAATATGGTATTTGTTCACTAAAGCACACACATTTTTGTTCTTGAAATATGGTCCAGTAGGCCCAAAATGGCCACATATTTAATAAAATTTTGTATAATTTTTACTAAGTGATAAAACTGCCATTCTGCTCCATAATAGGGTTGATAAGATGAATCCAATCAACAACCATGTATTTTTTCTTATTTAAAATGATTCGAGGAACTCCATTCTGAGTTTGGATTGAAGAAGGATTACAAAATCTACAAAAGTTTGTGAAAGGTAGTGATGTTAGTAGAAAAAAGTGTGGAATGGCCCTTTTGCATATACCCAATTCCAAAAACTCTTTTTGCTCTCCACCCCGGATTAACGCTACCCTCAAATCCATAAAATTCTCAAGGAGATGATGACGTAAGCAATGAAAAAGTGTAGATTAAAAATTTAGAGAATGAACGAGTCTTTTTCTATCTAGAATGAAGATAAGGTGGAATAGTGGAATGATGTAAGAACTTAACTCTGGATCCGGACTAAAGAAGATACTCATTCTATCCGAAATGGAATCTATAAAAGTTATAAGGAAGAGGTGATGTCATCACCATTTTAATGCATATTGGAAAGGATAAAGTGGAAGATAAGGGTCCCAAAGTAGATTCAAGGTTTGAATTTCCAAGATTCGGATTGGATGTTCTATTGCTAAGTAAAATGATGTCATCCAACAAATTGGATTTCAACTTATATCGAATCTAATATGGATCAAGGGATAAAGAAGATTAACAGTGGAGGTTAGTCTACTAAATTTGGGCCATTAAAAATTGATGTCCCTACACCAGAACTATAATATATTGACCGAAAGACAAAGCGTCGAGAGTTTCCAAGAAGATCAAACTAGAGGTAGTTGTAAATTGACGGTGGTGATCTACTCCCAAGAAAGATCAACGAAAGTGCATCATATGGAATTTTCTAAAACATAGTTCTAATGAGTGACCGAAAAGTTACAAAGAACCTGTGCTACCATGGTGGTTTCTCTTTTAGTAGATTTCTCGGAGGTCTTACCAATCAGCTAATGCTAGCTAAGATCTTTGCTGAACTATTGTAACAATATTATGTGTATTGTTTCTTGATTATTGTAATAAGAAAACTATAAGTAGAGGTTGAACCCTTGTTTTGAAGGGTCGACTCTAGTGTGTTTGCCTGTACCATTGTAAATATTTCTAAAGAGCTGAATTAAAGGAGCAATACATTTATCTTCGCCTTAAGGTCGTGTTTCCATGCATGATGTCAGAGGTTCAGATTTCATAGTTTTATTTCTATGAATACTTAGATGGTTAGTTTATGCCTATCTTGGATTACTAGCTGTTATAAGTAATTGAAATCTACTTTGAAGTTTATTCTATGTTATTAGTAAGTACATTTATGTAAAATCTAGGTTTTGGTGAATTCTGCTATTTGGATTATCATTCCCTAGATATTGAAATTTCTTGCTATAATATTTCTTTGTTACACTTTAATATTTGAAATGAGCTATCTTGGGATAAGGGTTGATCTGAATGTATGTCTTTAATATGTTTTTTTGGGAGATTTTTATGGTGATGCAATTTTGTTAACCAATATGTCCATTGATAGCTACATCTCTCTAACCCTAACCTTCTCTTACCCTAAAATCTAAGCCCTAATTGAGCATAATTGTGTCAAAAATATGCCAAGTTGACAAGGAACCAACCTACTCTAGAGGTTGGATTAGAAACCCCTATTTTGGTCCTTCCAATGTTGATTGTTGAGCGGTAGCTATCAGGTGCAAGCCTAAAAAAAAAGTAGGAAGATAGACAGCCACAGTATTAAGTAAAACTTAGTGCAATCTAGTTCCCAATAGTTTTTGGAATTCTTGGTGGGATAGGGTTCACAAGGAACACGAAACCCATCTAGCAGAGTTATTATTATCTCATCCTAAAGGAATCAATATTTGGTGAATTGTCTTGACATTATTAACAAAGAAAAGAAAGTTCACCTGATGACTCCCTGGTCAGAAGACCTTGAAAAAATATTTTAGACCAGTACCCTTTCATGTATACCATGTCTTTTAAGAAAAACAGCCCTGATTCTTTATTTTATTTTGAGCTACCTCTAAGAGGGGCTGTTGTTATCAAAATTTTATTGAAGAAGAAGAGCTTCTAGAAGAATACCTATTAGTTCCCTCAAGAATACCTAAAGCCAAAAATATGGCACAAAATGTGCCTACAAATCAGCCACTATAGAAGTACCCTAATTGGGATTCAACTAGGCCCCTTAGATTAGCCCAAATTGATGCCATTCCCAGGTTGTATCTAAGGTAACTCCCATATATGATGGATTTGGAAAAATAGCTTATGAGCACTGCCAAGATAGCTTGAATCTGGTAGCAATTCATAACATAAAAGAAGAAATTATTATTGTCAGAATTTTAGCCTTGTCATTTCGTGGAAATATATTGCATTGGTTTAGAACTCTAGAAGATAATTCTATCACTTCATGGAAATACTTGGTTGAACCATTGATAGAATAATTTAATGAACCTGTTGATCCTTTTTCCCTGCTAAATCAGTTTATAGCCATGCAAATAACTCAGCAAGAAACTATCTCAGACTTTAATTTGAGATTCAATAGAACATGGAAGAGAATTACCCCCACTACTATACCAACTACTTGTTTGGCTTATATGTATTACATTAATGCCTTGGTATTAGAGCTAGGTCTAAAAAAACAACAATCTAGAATTAAAACCTTCCCCCAAGTTTATAATACAACCGTTCATTCTAAAAATATCCCGATCAATGTAGGAAGAATTCTCGTGAAGACCGTGTTGCCCTACAATCCAAAAACCAGTAGTAGCCATGAGAAATCTATAAAATATTCCTACATGGACCCCCTTTCTTTACCATATCCATATCCTAAGATAAATCTGATTCCTGGATCTAAACCCGTGTCCTCCATACCTTCTTTTCCCCCCTTTCTTCTCAACCTTCTCAAGAATTATCTGCTATTCTGGACATATAAAATACCATGAAAAATCTGAGTAATAGAATGAATTCAATGGAAAAGAGAGATCAAGAAAGGTCACAATAGAGGATATTCCCATATGTAAACAAAGATCAAAGGCCTGGCCCTAGTAACAGTACCAGGGTTAGGGTGAATGCAGCATATGAAGATACATAATTTTCTGCAGATACCACTCTTGCAAATGTCTTGTGTTTAGTATGCAATGACCCCCATGACTCGTAGTCTTGTGTGATGTATCAACACCATGTTCAACAAGCCATGGATCAAGCTAAAAGAAATTAGAAGGGGAGAGTTAATATGTTACGGCACCATGATTAGATCATGGTTGGAAACAAGTTGGAGGAAGAAATCCTAATTGTTGTTATGACAAGATCTGGAAATAAAGCTTTACAAGTAGACCCTCAGAATATGGGATAATTCTAGGTCCCTTCTCAAAAGAAGGCTAACTTCCCTCATCAGAATAATGACACTTTTCCTATTCCCTGAGCCTGGGGAAAGGAGAAAACTGATAATTTCCCTAAAAACCTAGAAAGAGTAATAGAAGGAGACAAAATTAAATCCAAGGGTGAAGAACAAGAAAGGCTCAGGTTCCCTTCTATTACCAAAATACAAAGGTTAGAGGTAACCCAAAAATACAAAAGGAGGTATGGTGAGCCAGACAGAGGACTGGAAAGACTATCCCTAACCAATTTTGAGTATAACATTGTGGAAGAGATGAAAAGGATTCCATAAAAAGCTAGCCTATATGATACTATTTTCATCCCGGGATAGATTGACCTGCTTAAAGCTTCCCTCAATAAAAATCCCTAGAACAGACCAACCACTACCATCCTCAGTATACCATCAGAAAAGAAATAAATGACACCTTATGTTCTAAAGAAAAAACCTTACCCTTTTTATATATCCCTCAGAATGGAGGGATGGGTATTTTGGAATTGTATGATTGATTCAGAAGTATCAACCACAGTTATGCCTAACGCAGTCTATGAAGAAATGGGTATGGAATATACCCGGTCTTGTCTTGGAGTGTTACAGTCAGATGGGACACCTGTAAATAAATTTGGGGTTATTAAAGATGTAATTATGAGGTTCCATAGAGCACCTGAGGTGACAGTAGTATAAGAAATAGTGGTGGTGGATTTAGAACCCTATTTTGGGTTATGTTTCTCAAGAGAATTTATTGCAAATCTAGGATGATGTATGTATATGGATTATTATAGCATGGTAATACCTTTCAAGGGAAAGAGGATAAGGATAACTCCTAAAAAACTAGTTGCTTATCATATTGAAAAAATTGAAGAAGATATGTGCAACCTTAACCCTTTGGAGGAATTTGAGCTAGTAGAAAATATTGAGGAACTAGACATTGAAGATGAGTTACTTTTCAAAGAATATTACAGTCAATTTGAAACTGGTATGGGTACATACAACATCACAAACGAATTGGAAAAGAAACTTCCTACTATTTATAATCAATCCCTAAGAAATAATGAAACCTAGATTATGCACTTTGATGATGCTAAATGTAGAAATGGTGTAGGGGTTGGTGTGGTTCTAAAATCACAGTCCGAAGGAATGAAGAATTTTTCTTATAGATTGACATGGTCATGTACCAACAATGCTATAGAATACAAGGCTTTGTGCCTTGCATTAATGCAAGCTGAAAGCATGGGCATCAAGATTTTGAACATATATGGTGATTCTAAGTTAATAGTACATCAGGTAAGAAATAAGTGTAGCAGTAAGCACCATTACTTAAAGGCTTACAAGAATAGAGTATGGGACCTAATGGATTAATTTGATGCCCTAAACCTAAATTTTGTGCCTAGAGAAGAGAATCACCTGGAAAATGCATTGACAACAAAGGGAGCTAATTTTAATCCTGTTATGGATTTTGTAACTAAGAGGACCAAGGGAATTAGAATGGTTTTCAGACCTGCAGTTCCGGATAAGCAAATATTTTGGTAGTTTTCAAAAGTGATTAACATATTTTGGAATTTATGATAAAAGAAGCATACCTCACAACTGTCCAAGAGGAAGACTTGGAGGAGATAGATCAACAAGACTTCATCCAACTGATAAATAATCATATCCCAAGGGGATTGGTCACCCTTGAAAGTTTATTTGATAATGAAGATAGGAAGAAGGTTGGAGATATGAAGGTTGGTGAGAAGATCTGTAAGGAGGTAGAAATTGGAATAGGAAAGAAGCTAAATATTGGTATCCAATGTTCTTATGAGGAAGTAGAAGAAATCAAAGATTTGTGCATAAAATACAAAGACATTGTGGCTTGGTCATATGAGGACCTTAAATTTTATGACAAAAGGATTATCCAACATACTGTTGAGTTAGAACCTGATGCTAAACCATTACAAAAAAAATAGAGGCTTGTCAATCCAAGGATAAAAGCCATTATGAGAGAAGAACTTTTAAAGCTGCTAAAGGCTAGGATAATATATCCGATAAAACATTCCACTTGGGTAGCCAATTTGGTACCCGTAAGAAAGAAGAATGGAGATATATGCCTATGTGTGGATTTTATAAATATGAATCAAGATTCCCTCAAGGATCACTATCCCCTCCCTCAGATTGACCAGATCTTACAAGTGGTAGTTGGAGAAGAGATATTCTCGCTATTGGATGGTTATTCTAGATATAACCAAATTTGGGTAAAAGATCAAGATCAATACAAGACAACATTTACTACAAAATGGGGTACATTTGCCTATCATAGGATGCCCTTTGGTCTGTCTAATGCAGGAGCTACATTTTAGAGGGCCATGGATTATGCCTCTGGTACACTTATAAAAAAAGTTATTCTGATTTACCTAGATGACATACTATGTTTTCTCATGATAAAAATGATCATCTATCTCATTTGGAACAAGTTTTTCAAAAATGCAAAGAATTTGGTATTTCACTAAATCCTAAGAAGTCATTCTTCATAGTACATAAGGGAAAAATACTAGGATATGTGGTCTCAAAGGAAGGTATGGTCATAGATCCAGATAGAATTAGAGCAATTCTAGCTATTCCATTACCTACTAATAAGAAGATGTTGTAATATTTCTTAGGTCAGATCAATTATGTCAAGAAGTTTATTTATGATTTTGCATAGAAGGTGAGGCCTATATCTGAACTACTCAAGAAAAAGATAGAATTCAAATGGATTGAGGTTAGGAAGCAAGCTTTTGAGATCATCAAGCAATCCATTTCCATAGCCCTAGTATTGATAAATATTGATTTCAACAAATATTTTATTCTCTACACTTACAGAGCTGAACAAAGCTATGCTTCGGTGCTCACCCAAAGAGATGATCAAGGGGATGAACACCCTGTATTATTTTGGAGTCAGAGTTTACATGACTATCAAGTAAAATATAACTTTATTGAAAAACAAATGTTTATTGTGATGAAGTCACTTAATAAGTTCAAACAATATCTGGTACAGAGCAAAACTCTGGTGTATGTGGTTCATCCAGATGTGAGAAGTTTTATCTTACAAGGTGACCTAGGAGATAAAATGGCTGGTTGGATTACTAAAATCTAGGAGTATGACATGGAAATACACCCCACCAAGATTGTAAGAGGTATATCCTTATGCCAAGGATTGATAGATACTTCAGCTTTATCCAAAATAATAGCTTGTTAGATGATAGAAGAGGATCAAGTAGAGATTGTCCACACTCTGACTTCCGATTGGATCAAAAAAATTACTAGGTATTTTTAGACTGGTATATGCCCACCTGATCTAAATTCTTCTCAAATAAGGAGGTATAGAATTCATGCTCTAAAACATGTGTTACTACCTGAGGGGCTGTTCAAAAAAACTTGGATGATATTCTCCTAAAATTTTTGAAGGAGGACCAACAAAAAAAAGTCCTAGAAGAATTTCATGAAGGGTCAATAGGTGTCCATAAATCAGGCATTACTACAAATTTGAAGATAATAAGAGTAGGCTATTATTTTCCTACTGTGTTCAATGATGCTTTTAAAGTTACCCAGGTTTGTGATAAGTGTCAAAGGTATATTGGAAAGACTAGAAATGTTGCATCCCCCTTAAGCCTATTCAAGTTGAAGATCCTTTTCAACAATGGGGATTAGATTTTATAGGAGTCATAAATCCTAATTCTTTAGCAGAGAACAAGTTTATATTGACAGCTACAGATTATCTTACCATATGGGTAGAGGCTATTCATACAAAGAAGACAGACCAGGAAGTTGTGATCAACTTTATGGAGAGTTTGATTTCCAGATTTAGAGTTTCAAAAGCTTTGGTGAGTGATAATGGCCCTACTTTTATAGGATATAAGTACATTGATTTTTCCATAAAGTATGGTATCACTCTTAAAAATACTTCAAATGATTACCCACAAGGTAATGGACTTGAATAATCTACCAACAAGAACCTATTAAGGATTTTGAGAAAGTCTCTAGAAGGTAACAAAAGGATTTGGCACCTATTGCTCGACCATGCTCTATGGGCAGACATGATTACTATTAAAAATTCTATCAAAACTTATCCTTATGCACTAGTATATGGAAAAGAGGCAGTATTACCGATTCACCTAGAGATTCCTGCACTTAAGCTTGTTAGTTCGAAATACAAGTTAGAGGAAGATCTAGTGAAAATTAGGTTGACACACTTGCTACAAATGGAAGAAAGAAAAACTCAAGCATATGATCATTTTCAAAAGCATTCATTAGAAATTAAATCATGGTTTGATAAAAATGCCAGGTTCAGAAAACTTCAAGTAGGAGACTCAGTTCTTAAGTGGAATGTGGACAGAGCAAAGCCGGACAAGCATGAAAAGTTTGATTTCTTTTGGGATGGTCCGTTAGAAATAATATAAGCTAAAGGGTCTAATGTATTTTAGTTGAAGTACCTAGAAGGAAACATACAACCAATTCTGGTGAATGGGTTCCACCTTAAGATTTACTATATGTAAGAAATAAGCTCATTATAACATATGTATATATATTGTACAAATATTTCCCTCTCCTTTCTGCACTTTCTATTTCATTTTCTTTTTGCACTTTGTAATTAGTTCTTTTTCGGAGAAATTCTTAAAAAAGAGGAGAGAGAGAAGAAGTTTTGCAAGAAATGACTAAGTATTGGATAAATTTATGGTAATATTCCATCTCATACATTGTGCTGTGCAAAAATCCCCGAAGTGGCATTCCGCCCTCAAGATCGCATTGTCAAAACCAAATTGGCAATTCTGTAGAATGGTCTATATTTTTCTACCCCACATAAGGAAGGACAAGAATGTCACTGATTTTGGAACCTCCAAATATAGAGATAGCTAGAGCGAAATCAGACCAAATCCAAACAACAAGTTTTGATTTGACACAAGGAGGCTAAATATTTCTTGTTCATTCAATTCTAATAAACTTGCGCATGAAGCAAAAAATAGCCGAAGGGATGTGATGAGCTGGCGGTGCAATTTCAAAATTTGACCAATGAGGAGATAGGGTGCTGCCATTGTTCCACAAAATTAAATAATGAAACAGATTGGAAAGTGTACCTACAAAGATATCATGCAACAGCTACATTAATGGTGAGAGATACAAGGTCTCCAAAAGAGAGAAGTAATGAAAATCATATGCCAAATTCATTTGGAGGCCCCTTGCATCTATAGAAATGTATAAGAGGTATAGCCATACCTTGGAGGATTTACTGCAAATCAGGAAGACAAAGCTTGCTACTGTCAATATGGCACCTAAGAAATAATTTGCTAAATCATTGAAAATAGCGACAAGATTGCAGGTGCATGCACATCGCACCAGTTGAGTTGCAAATACGATGATGGCAAGAGTAGGGAGGATCTGCCTCAGGACCGATTTTGAATTTCCATATTTTGAAGGGAAGCCAATGCAACTCCAAGGTATGGTAGCCATAAAATCCCTTTTATTCTCTTATATCTGTGATTTTGTGCACCATTATCCTAAACTAATGTCTGCTATGATTCAGTTCTATGATCCTGATAATAGAATAGTCAAAACCCCTAAGGGAACTCCCCTATTTTCTATTACAAGGGAGGCATGCTATGAATTATTCGTCATAGGGGTAGGTGCACCATCAAAACTCAGACCATTTAGCGTAGCAGAGCTAGATAGGACTTACAATAACATGATGGGTGTAGAAGAAAAAATGGAGGCACTAGAAAAATGGCTTTGCTTTAATTTCATAAGGATAAGGAATGAAGCTGATATGCCTAAAGTCCAAACTCATATTGATGAAATTGCATACCCAAAATTATTTTCTATGTTGGCTTGTATAGAGGGTTTGGACTCTAATAGGATGGTGCACAGTTGGCAAATCATCATGGCATATTGTATGTCTGATGAGAGGATGTACAAGAAAGGTATGGGAGAGAGGGATACCAGAGCAATTTACTTTAATTGGATGACTTTTCTTGCTTAAAGAATCCATGAGAAGATGGTAAACATGAAGAAAGGTGTTGGTGCTCCCAGTTTCAAGTATTACTTGAGTCTGATATGGATGTTCTATGTAGTTGTCAGAGATAGAATGCCATGGATTCCAGCTAAGGATAAAACCAGTGATGGAGAACCCTTGCTAGTCCATTATTGGATAGATATTTTTAAAATCAGTAAGTCCCATTACAAATTCAATTTGGAATTTTTGGAACCTGCCCTTAAAATAATGTACAAGTGCCCTAGTTTGCCTTCCTTAACTAAGCAGATTCTAAGGAAGGAATACTCTGAGGAGGGAGATTGGTATCTACTAATAGAGGGCATAGTAATTAGGTTGTACGGTTTCATAGGTAAACCCTTTCTCTTACCTCACTTTGTCATAGAAAGGCTATTCGCCCTAGAGTATCTAAGGTAGGTGGTATACATTGATGCAAGCTATGGTTTTGGAAGGAAGAAGAGGTCTCTAATTAATTACCGCCCTAAAAATAATATTATTATATATAAGTGGTAGGACCAACAAATTGAGCAGTACCTTGAAATATTAGGTCTGTTCTATATTCCTCAAAGGTGGAGTTATGGTCTTGACGGTATTTTAACTATGAGAAATAAAACCCTCAATGGAGACAAGGCCTATAAATTTGAAAGAAGGCCCAAGGCTAAATTTGAACAGGGGAGGAATAACGATGAAACTAATCTTTTGGAGTGGAATGTTTCAAATATGGATCAATTGCCTCCATGGTTATAGTTCTATGAATAGGTGGTGGATTTGATCTAGAGCATGAGCTCAGTCATTGGCTTACGAAAGATGCAATTGATAAAGTGAGAATTGAATCTGCCAATTTGAAAGACCTTCCTTCTGAAGAAGATATATCACATAGAGGAAAACCAATATAGAAAGGGCCATGGAATGTAAAAAATATTGTAGATTGGTGGCATATGAGGGTCGAAATTGGAAATTTTTTTCCCAAATCAAAGTTTGGAATGAAAATGGATAAGGAATTTTTTGGAATTTATAATAAAATATTTGAAACCTGGATATTGAAGGATGTCAGGAATATTGTTTTTATAAGTGAAAATCCCCATAATGATTCTAAATCGCTACTTCCTCTAACACATCAGAGGATTAAGATAGAAGTACGAGAAGTTCCTTCGACCGCAACTAAAATACCTAAGATCTCCAAACCTATCTCTGAGTTGGTGGAGAAGCTTACCGAGAAGGCTAAATTGAAAAATGAGATACAATATTCCAAATATATAGTGATCAATATCTCGCTAATTGAAATAATATCCCCACCTTTTTCTATTATTCCCATAGTCTCAATTGAATTACGACCCATAGCTGAGCAGTCCCTACTTTCAAGGGTAGAACAGGGAGACGAAGAGGGGGAAAATTATGAAGGGGAGAAGGCCACTTATCAAATAGTGTATAAAAGGACTAAGAGGGCCCTAAAAACAAAGGAGAGGGAGGTCTCCAAGAAGTAAAAAATAAGTGTAGGAGAAATTTTTGAAGAGGTAGTTGTTGCTACTATAAAAGGGTTAGTTGATCGAGAATAATAGTGGAAAGAGTGAACAGAGCATCCCATCATAGTCAAAGGTACAATTTCAATCCCTATTCTCCTTCTCATCCCCATGAATCCCTAGAAGGTTTCTCTCCATTTCTAGTCAAGATGCACCTCCTCACCTTTTCTTCCTCGCTCTACGTATGGAGGTTCAATCAACTATGGTCACGCCTCCAACCCACCTTCGTTGAGCAAGGTGCAGCAACAGTATTGTCATTGTTGTCAACACAGTCAGATAGATCTGTTGATGCAGTGGATAGGAAGTTCAAAAGCTATTCAGATGTAGAAGATAGGAGTTCAAAGGTTATTCAAAGTATGTACAATGATTTTCCAAGAAGACCGAAGTGGCCCATATGCAAAAGATCAAAGAAAAAGACAAGTAAGAAAAGTGTCACGATATCACGACATATACAGCAGGCAAGAAAAATTGTCACGATTTCGCGACATGTTGGAAGAGAGAGAAAAAGTAGGAAAAACTGTCACGATTTCGCGACATGTTGGAAGAGAGAAAAAGCAAGAAAAATTATCACGATTTCGCGACATGTTGGAAGAGAGAGAAAAAGCAGGAAAAACTGTCACGATTTCGTGACATGTTGGAAGAGAAAAAGGCAAGTGGAAAAACTGTCACGATTTCGCGACATGTTGGAAGAGAGAAAAGGCAAGTGAAAAACTATCACGATTTCGTGACATGTTGGAAGAGAAAAAGGCAAGTGGAAAAACTGTCACGATTTCGTGACATGTTGGAAGAGAAAGAGAAAGCAAGAAAAGTGTCACGATTTCGCGACAAGTTCGAAGAAATAGAACAAGTAAGAAAAGTGTCACGATTTCATGACATGTCGCATTTTTGCGACTAAAATAGGAGAGAGAAAGTAAGTTGGAAAAGTGTCACGATTTCGTGACATGTCGCATTTTTATGACTAAAATAGGAGAGAGAAAGTAAGTTGGAAAAGTGTCACGATTTCGTGACATGTCGCATTTTTGTGACTAAAATAGGAGAGAGAAAGTAAGTTTGAAAAGTGTCGCGATATCGTGACATGTCGCATTTTTATGACAAAAGAAAGAGAGGAAGCGTACGAAAGTAGAACTGTCATGATTTCATGACAAAAGCAGAAAGCAAGACTTCAGAAGCAGAAGTGTCATGATTTCATGACAAAAGCAAAGAAGTAAAGTACGGAAGTAGAAGTGTCATGATTTCATGACAAAAGCAGAGAAGAAGACTTCGAAGGTAGAAGTGTCACGATTTCATGACAAAAGCAAAGAAGCTAAGTACGAAAGCAGAAGTGTCACGATTTCATGACAAAAGCTAAGTTGAAGACTATGGAGGTAGAAGTGTCGCGATATCGTGACAAAAGCAAAGTCGAAGTCTATGGAAGCAGAAGTGTCGCGATATCGCGACAAAAGCAAAGATGAAGTATACGAAGGTGAAAGTGTCGCGATATCGTGACATGTATTTTTGTGGGCCTAAGCAAAGAAAAAGAGCAAGGAGAAAAAGTGTCACGATATCACGACATGTTGCATTTCGTGGCCAAAGCAAAGAGAAAGAGGAGAGAGAAAAAGTGTCACGATATCGCGACATGTATTTTCGTGGCAACAACAACAAAAGAAGCTACAGAGGCAAAAATGTCACGATTTCGTGATAGGTCGTAAATGCGCAAGTCAAGAAGGAGAACTCGATTGAAATGAGAAGTATGACAACCAACTAAAATTAGGGTTTACAGTTGTTATGAAAGCCGACCAAGATTAGGGTTTACAACCGACTAAGATTAGGATCTTCATCATAAAAAATATTGTTATAAAAGGAGGGCTATTTGGAGAATTGAGAGGGAGATGTGTGGAATGTGTGCGAAATACGATCGTTGTGCATAGAGAGCAAGTCGTGTCGAATCGTGCTAAGTGCGAAATTTGTAAAGAGAGCAGAGTGCACAAAAGGGAGAAGATGATCGTGAAGTTTGACTGTAATGAAGTAGAGTGTGCGAAGTGATTGCATAGAGAGAGCAGAGTGCATAGAGAACGCAAAGGTGAAGAAGACTAGTTAGGGTCTTGCAAAAGCAAAGGTATCTTACTGTCAAACTTATAGATTCAAATTGAAGTCCAGGTTGTAGCTTGGCATCAGGGGTTGGTGCTCCTTCCAGTGGGTGTTGGTAAATTGATTGTAAAGTTGGTGCTTTGCAAAGGCTAGATTTGGATGGTAGTCCAAGCAGTCAATTTTTGAGGAGTAGCCACATTGGTGAACCTCGTTAAATCTTGTGTTGTGTGATGCTCTTTTGTTATACTTGTTGTATCTAGTAATAAGTTTTAATTGTTGCGGTATTAAGAGCTATAAATTCAAGTTTAAAGAGCTACACTGATTCACCCCCCTCTCAGTGTCATTGTAAGACTAACAATTGGTATCAGAGCTAAGTTCCTGTACAAGCTTAACCAGCTAGGGTGATCTTGGAAGTAACACAATGGCAGGTGGTGAAGCTCTTTTCATGGCATTTGAAGAAGTAAAATCAGAAAAGGAAGGAGTGAACTCTGAAGTATGTGGTGAAAACCCTGAGGTTGAAGTAGATCTAGAAGGTGAGTTGATCTCTGCACTTGAAGAGTGGAAAATAGAGAGGAAAAAGAATAAGAAAATTTCAAAAAGGCTTGAGGATGCAAACGAAATCATAACAAATCTGAAAGTATAGACAAAAGAATACAAGAAAATATCTGAAGATCTCGAAGTACAAATTACCATGAAAATAGATTATTGCTGCAAACTAGAAGAAGAGAATGTTGGTTTACGGATGCAGATAGAAGAGATGAATCACAAAATTAGTTGCTATCACAAATGCGAAGAAAGTTCTATGAAGCTGGATAAGATTATAAATGACCAAAGGCTTGTAGGCATCAAATTTGGTCTGGGTTTCATCGAAGGAGAATCATCAAATGGATCAAAGGCCAAAAATGTAGAATCCATAAAGAATGAAGATAAGAAATAGGTTGATCAAGGAAAAATGTCTCATGCAAAAGAAAGCAATAATGCCAGGCACGAAAGGAGAATTGACAATGATGGATTCACCAATGTCACACATCAAAGAAGAAGAAGACCTATGGCTCCTACGACAACATGGCAAAGACCATCACCCAGGTTCAATTATCCCTTTTCTGGTTTCTATTTTAAATGCAATGGCTATGGACATAAAATCTCAGACTGCAAATATAATGTAAGACCAAGGAATTTCACCAGTAGAAATGCTTTTTCTCCTCTGATGAATTATACAGTAGAATGTTATAACTATCATAATTTTGGGCACATTGCAAGAAACTATAGAAGTACATTTGCATCAAATCAGTTTTAGGGAAGAAAATTTCAACCAAATAGGATGAGACAAAATAGAAAACTTCCCAAAAAACATGCACAAGCTCTTGATAAGGGAAAGGCAAAACAAGAGCCCAAAACTACTATCAAAATGGAGTGGAAAGAAAAAGAGCGACTTAAGGAAGAAAAGGAATCCTTAATCGTACAAACAACATTTAAAGCATAGAATAAATATGTACCATGGATACTTGATAGTGGATGCTCCAGTCATATGACAGGTGACAAACAAAAATTTGAGAAGTTACAGAAATATGAAGGTGGTTCAGTAAAGTTTGGAAATAATGATGGAGCTAAGATAGTTGGCAAAGGTTCAGTTAAATTTAGTGATGAAAAAATTAAGTCAGAAGAAGTCTTGTTTGTGGATGGTTTGAAACATAACTTGTTGAGCGTAAGTCAGATTTGTGATAAAGGTCATGAAGTAGTTTTTAAGAAGCAGGGTTGTGAAGTCAGAAAAACAAATAGTGGAAAATTGATAGCAACTGGATCAAGGACATCTGGCAACTTGTACATGCTCTCAGAGACTTCAGAAGGAGCTTGTTTTATTGGACAGGAAGAAGAAAGTTGGTTGTGGCACAAGAGACTCGGTCATATCAGTTTTGATAATCTAGTAAAAATCAACTCAAAAAGGGCAGTGAGAGATATTCCCACCATCAACAAACCTGCAAACAACATTTGTGCTTCATGCCAAAAGGGGAAGCAAACTAGAGTCACATTCAAAACAAAAGAGTACTACACAAGCAAACCTTTGGAACTAATACACACTGATTTATGTGGACCCATGAGAACACAAAGCATAAATGGTGACAAATATTTTATGTTGTGCATTGATGACTATTCTAGAATGACATGGATATTTTTCTTGAAGCATAAATTAGAAGCTTTTGAAAGGTTCAAGATTTTCAAAAACCAAGTTGAGAATGAAACAGGAAGGAGGATCAAATGTTTAAGATCAGATAGAGGAGGAGAATTCATTTCAGAGGAGTTTGTAGAGTACTATGAAAAATACGGTATTAGGAGACAGTTTTCAACAGCCAGGACACCTCAATAGAATGGAGTGGTAGAAAGAAAGAACAGGACAATGCAGGAAATGGCACGGACTATGTTGGCTGAAAGTAGAGTAGCAGATAGATTTTGGAGAGAAGCAGTCCATACTATGGTGTATATCCAAAATAGGTACATGCTGAGAACACATGAAAGCAAAACTCCTTATGAGTTGTGGTTCGGTAAAAGGGCAACAACAAAATACCTCAAAGTTTTTGGCGAGCAAGTGCTACATCAAAAGAACTGAAGATAATCTTGGTAAGTTTGAAGATAGAGCGGATGAAGGTATTTTTGTTGGTTATTCACCAAGAAGCAAAGCTTACAAATGCTACAACAAGAGGCTAAAGAAAATTGTGGACAACGTCGATGTTAAATTTGATGAAGGTAGAGAACGAGTAATTAGCTATGAAAAGAACTACCCAATTTATGAAGAGGTTATTGAAGGAGATGAGGAAAACGAAATGGAAAAGATACAGAAAATTGACTCAGATGATTTAAGTTGTGATTCAAAAGTGGAAGAAAATAAGAAATTCAAAACAGACAATTGGTAGAAAAATCATCCTAGAGAGCAAATAATTGGAGACCCCAAAGTTGGTGTTCAGACAAGAAGAAGAGTAGTAAGTTACTACTCTCTATTATCCAGCATTGAGCCCAAAAATGTTGTTGACGCAAGCAAAGATGAAAGTTGGATGAAGGCAATAAATGAAGAATTAGATCAGATCGAGAAAAACAAAACTTGGGAGTTAGTACCTAGACCTGCAAATAAAAATATAATCGGGACTAAATGGATTTTTTGAAACAAATTGAATGAAGACGGACAGGTAGTCAGAAATAAAGCAAGATTGGTATGTAAGGGTTATGCACAAGTTGAAGGCATTGACTTTGAGGAAACTTTTGCACCAGTAGCTAGACTAGAGGCAATTAGAATGTTTCGGCTTTAGCGAGTCTACAAGAATTTCAAAGTTTATCAAATGGATGTGAAATCAGCGTTTTTGAATGGGAAACTTGAAGAAGAGGTTTATATTGAGCAACCGAGATGGTTTCCAACTTGGTGATGATCCCAACTTGGTTTGCAAGTTGAAGAAAGCATTATATGGCTTAAAACAGGCACCCCGAGCATGGTATGCAAGGCTAGACAACTATCTCACTCAACAAGGGTTTAAGAAAGGTATGGTGGATAGTAATTTGTATGTCAAAACAAAAAATGGGCATCTTATTGTTCTTGTTGTATACGTAGATGATATCATATTTGGCAGTAGCAAAGATGAGTCATGTAAAGATTTAGCAAATAAGATGCAGAAAGAATTTGAAATGTCAATGATTGGTGAACTTTCGTATTTCCTCGGGTTGCAAGTTAATCAAAATAAGAAGGGCATATTTATTTCTCAAGTTAAATATGTGAAAGAGATGTTAAAAAAGTTCACAATGGAGGATTGTAAGCCAGTTAGCACTCCCATGATGACAGGTTGCAAGTTGAGCAAGGATGAAAAATCTCCACCTGTTGATCAAACCATGTACAGATCTATGATTGGGAGCTTACTGTACCTGACAACTACCAGACCAGATATTTTGTAGGCAGTATGCATGGTAGCACGATTTTAGGCTAATCCCAAGGAGACTCATGTGACAACAGTGAAGAGGATTCTTCGGTACCTCAAGGGTACTATGGAGTATGGGTTATGGTATCCGAAAGGTAAAGACTTCACCCTTATTTCATATTCAGATGCAGATTGGGCAGGATGTGTCGATGACAGAAAGAGTACCAGTGGAGGTGCATTCTATCTTGGAGACAGATTGGTCGCGTGGCACAAGTAAGAAACAAGAGTCAGTTTCTTTATCGATAGTAGAGGCAGAATATATTGCAGCGACAACATGTTGTACGCAGGTATTGTGGATGAAACAAACCCTGAAAGATCTTGGTATTAGCTTCAGTGAGCCAATATCGGTTAAGTGTGATAACACCGGTGCCATTAACATCTCCAAGAATCCGGTTATGCATTCACACACAAAACACATTGCTATCGGGTATCACTTTTTGAAGGAGAAAGTTGCGGAAGGTGAGGTTAAGTTGGATTTTGTTCCAACTACAGAGCAAGTAGCGAGATATCTTCACAAAACCATTGCCCAAGGAAGTTTTTGAGTACCTTCGCAATAAATTGGGAGTGGTCACACTTCCCAAGAATTGACTAGCTACAGGGATCACATTCTCAGGGGGAGCATTTAAGTATTTGATTATCTTTTTGCTCATGTTCATGATTTTTGCTAAGTGTAATAAATTTTGCCCGAGAATGTTGTGCATGGACTCGGGGGGAGTCCGTAGTAGCCCTTTGGTATTATTGTCAAAGGGGGAGAAGAGTTACGAGAAATTGCACATGTGTTGCCAACAATTCCAAAGGGGGAGATTGTTGAGCAAGGTGCAGCAATAGTATTGTCATTGTTGTCAACACAGTCAGATAGATCTATTGATGCAGTGGACAGGAAGTTCAAAAGCTATTCAGATGCAGAAGATAGGAGTTCAAAGGTTATTCAGAGTATGTACAATGATTTTCCAAGAAGACCGAAGTGGCCCATATGCAAAAGATCAAAGAAAAAGACAAGTAAGAAAAGTGTCGCGATATCGCGACATATACAACAGACAAGAAAAATTGTCACGATTTCGCGACATGTTGGAAGAGAGAGAAAAAGCAGAAAAACTGTCACGATTTCGCGACATGTTGGAAGAGAGAGAAAAAGCAGGAAAAACTATCACGATTTCGTGACATGTTGGAAGAGAGAGAAAAAGCAGGAAAAACTGTCACGATTTCGCGACATGTTGGAAGAGAAAAAGGCAAGTGGAAAAACTGTCATGATTTCGCGACATGTTGGAAGAGAGAAAAGAGGAAAAACTGTCATGATTTCGCGACATGTTGGAAGAGAAAAAGGCAAGTGGAAAAACTGTCGCGATTTCGTGACATGTTGGAAGAGAAAGAGAAAGTAAGAAAAAGTGTCACGATTTCGTGACAAGTTCGAAGAAAGAGAACAAGTAAGAAAAGTGTCACGATTTCGCGACATGTCGCATTTTCGCGACTAAAATAGGAGAGAGAAAGTAAGTTTGAAAAGTGTCACGATTTTGTGACATGTCGCATTTTCATGACTAAAATAGGAGAGAGAAAGTAAGTTGGAAAAGTGTCACGATTTCGTGACATGTCGCATTTTCGCGACTAAAATAGGAGAGAGAAAGTAAGTTTGAAAAGTGTCGCGATATCGCGACATGTCGCATTTTGTGACAAAAGAAAGAGAGGAAGCGTATGGAAGTGAATGTCACGATTTGATGACAAAAGAGAAAGCAAGACTTCGAAGAAGTGTCACGATTTCATGACAAAAGCAAAGAAGTAAAGTACGAAAGTAGAAGTGTCACGATTTTATGACAAAAGTAGAGAAGAAGACTTCGAAGGCAGAAGTGTCACGATTTCGTGACAAAAGCAAAGAAGCTAAGTACGAAAGTAGAAGTGTCACGATTTCGTGACAAAAGCTAAGTTGAAGACTACGGAGGTAGAAGTGTCACGATATCGTGACAAAAGCAAAGTCGAAGTCTATGGAAGCATAAGTGTCACGATATCGTGACAAAAGCAAAGATGAAGTATACGGAGGTGAAAGTGTCACGATATCGTGACATGTATTTTCATGGCCTAAGAAAAGAAAAAGAGCAAGGAGAA
Source organism: Wollemia nobilis (assembly GCA_028583015.1). Lineage (NCBI taxonomy): Eukaryota > Viridiplantae > Streptophyta > Pinopsida > Araucariales > Araucariaceae > Wollemia > Wollemia nobilis. The sequence goes on along the minus strand of JAQPPZ010001424.1, from coordinate 3,983,666 downwards.
AAAGTGTCACGATATCGCGACATGTTGCATTTTTGTGGGCCAAAGAAAAGAGAAATAGGAGAGAGAAAAAGTGTCACGATATCGTGACATGTATTTTCGTGGCAACAACAACAAAAGAAGCTACAGAGGCAGAAATGTCACGATTTCGTGATAGGTCATAAATGCGCAAGTCAAGAAGGAGAACTCGACTGAAATGAGAAGGATGACAACCGACTAAAATTAGGGTTTACAGTTGTTATGAAAGCCGACCAAGATTAGGGTTTACAGTCGACTAAGATTAGGATCTTCATCATAAAAAATATTGTTATAAAAGGAGGGTTGTTTGGAGAATTGAGGATGTGGTGAATGTGTGTGAAATACGGTCGTTGTGCATAGAGAGCAAGTCATGTCGAATCGTGCTAAGTGCAAAATTCGCAAAGAGAGCAGAGTGCGCAAAAGGGAGAAGACGATCGTGAAGTTCGACTATAACGAAGCAGAGTGTGCGAAGTGATTGCACAGAGAGAGCAGAGTGCATAGAGAATGCAAAGGTGAAGAAGACCAGTCAGGGTCTTGCAAAAGCAAAGGTATCTTACTGTCAAACTTATAGATTCAAATTGAAGTCCAGGTTGCAGCTTGGCATCAGGGGTTGGTGCTCCTTCCAGTTGGTGCTAGTAAATCAGGGGTTGGTGCTCCTTCCTGTTGGTGCAGATAAATCAGGGGTTGGTGCTCCTTCCTGTTGGTGCAGATAAATCAGGGGTTGGTGCTCCTTTCTGTTGGTGCAGATAAATCAGGGGTTGGTGCTCCTTCCAGTGGGTGCTTGGTAAATTGATTGTAAAGTTGGTGCTTTGCAAAGGCTGGATTTGGATGGTAGTCCAAGCAGTCAATTTTTGAGGAGTAGCCACATTGGTGAACCTCGTTAAATCTTGTGTTGTGTGATGCTCTTTTGTTATACTTGTTGTATCTAGTAATAAGTTTTAATTGCTGCGGTATTAAGAGCTATAAATTCAAGTTTAAAGAGCTACACTGATTCACCCCCCCTCTCAGTGTCATTGTAAGACTAACACCTTCCACTTCTCAGATACCCACTCCTATGTCTACCATTTTTGCACCCTCATATCCTTCGTTATCACCATCAATGGGATGCTATGTTCTAAATCCATCCATCCCATCCAATATCAGTTTGGTCCCTATTTCTCTGAATTTACCTATATCGACAAAAACAATAATCATAGAATCCACCATTGTAATAGAAGTTGTTGTCAAAGTGTCTTCACCCCTACTAACAAAGAGTTAATTTGAACTTATGTTTTTAATTTCATTATATTATTTGGTGGTCGATGTTTCAAGATTTTTTGCTATATCCCAAGAGCAGGCAAGCACTCAGAACATAAATTATTATTTGGAAGAGAAGCTTACCAAGCCTTCCAGCCAGATAGTTGTGACTAGGAAAAGTATGTATGTTAACCCCATCACTAGGAAATGGGTTTCAAGGTCTTTGATTCCGTGGGTAAGCAAACCCAAGAATGAGATGACTGCTCAAGATTATAGAGTAGAAGATGTCATAGAGGATATTGACAAGCTTCATGCTAAATATGAATTGGGTATGGTCAAGGCTTGTTTAGAAACCTTTTATGTGAAGACGAATATAGCTAAATATAAGGTAGATAAGCTAGAACAAGTTGAAAATCTTAGAAAGAGCTTCTATGATAAAAAGGAAGTAGAAAAATCTTTGAGAGAAGAGGTGAAAAGTTGGCAAGAAAGATTTCAAAAGGCTAATAAGTTGAAGGATCAATTAGAAGAACAAAGGAAGATACATGAAGATCAAGCAAGAGAAATTCAAAATTTGAAACATAAGCTTCAGGTTGAGAAAACCAAATCCTCAGGGTTTTCCAAAGATGATTTAAAAATAATAAAGTGGGAGTTGCTTTATGAAATTCAAGGAAAATGTTCAGGTCTTCAACTTGTAATCGACTACTTAAAGGATGTCAGCCAATTGATCCCATCATTTAGAAGGATGTAGATCGAATCATGGGAGAGTTACAGTCTATGGTGATTCCGACAGAGAAAATATACAGATTGGTTAGTCGTAGGCTTAATGGTGCTGCTAAACCAATTTCTAATAGAGAGTGGAATTTAGCCAAGGTAGCTTCAAGGATAGTGGTGAAGAAGCATAGGGAAGTCCAGAGAGCTTGGTTGTTGTGTGATAGGATGGATAGAAGAATCAAAGAAATCATTGACATAAATGAGGAGATGATTCATGTTGATTTCGAAGGACTTTGGAAGGAGGATCATAACTTGTTATTTGTGGAGGAAGTTCAACAGAACATCAAAGATATATTGCAGGATGAGATTGATATTGATTCACTAGGAGAGCCACTATCACAAGAACAAGCTGCTAAATTAATTATAAGTTACACCCGTGTAAGAGATATCATGGAAAATATGGTGATTAAAGGGAATGCTTCTAATTATGAGGATGTTGGGAAGCTATAATATGTTTATAGTCGACTTAAAGAGACATCAAATCCCTTTGAGGAAGCTTGGAAACATGCCCTCCAGTATTTGGAATCAATGGTCAAGTTGTTGGGGGACACCTCCAATGAGAATAATAAGAGAGTACAAACTCTAGAAGATGAGGATGAAAGGGGTGTGGAAGAATAAGGATAATATTGAGAACTTACAGGCCCAGGAGGGGCTCATGCTTAAATCATTTTCATTTATGTTCATAAATATACATCAATTTTTGTATTTTTGTTTTTACCCTAACAATTGTCAGAAATAAGCAATAAAGGTATGAAGCCTACAGAATAACATTTTTGTGTGAAGGCATTCTTTGAAATAAGCCTTATAAAGGAGGTAGAGTTGTGTATAGTTTTGGAAGATAATAATGGTACTAATATTATGGACACAAGTCTATGGCCGAACAAGTGGGTTTTATGATATTTTTGGCATGGTTTCTATATGAACCTTTACCCTCTAAGTAGAATTTGGGCTTTTAGAGGGTAAGGTTTGTATGGAATTTATTCCTTAAAACATATCTTCAAAAATATTTTTTGTTTTGAATTCTAATGCCCAATCGATAAGACTCTGGATTCATTTGGCTTTGTGAGAAAATCCACCCGAGAGGCGCCTGAATGTAGGCCCAAAATGGCCACATATTTAGTAAAATTTTGTATAATTTTTACTAAGTGATAAAATTGCCATTCCGCTCCAAAACAAGGTTGATAAGATGAATCCGCTCAACAATTCATGAAGTTTTGGTTGTTTAAAATGATTCGAGGAACTCCATTTCGGGTTCAGATTGAAGAAGGATCACAAAATCCATAAAAGTTTGTGAAAGGTTGTGATGTCAACAGGAACAAAAAAGTGCAGAATGACCCTTTTCCATATACTCAATTTTGAAAACTCTTTTTGCTCTTCGCACCGGATTAGCGCTATCCTCAAATCCACAAAATTCTCAAGGAGATGATGACGTAAGTAGTGGAAAAGTATGGATTGAAAATCCAAAGAATGAACGAGTCTTTTTCTATCCAAAATGAAGATAAGGCGGAATGGCAGAATGATGTAAGAACTTAACTCCGGATCCGGACTGAAGAAGATGCTCATTCTATCCGGAATGGAATCCACAAAAGTTATAAGGAAGAGGTGATGTCATCACCATTTTAATGCATATTGGAAAGGATAAAGTGGAAGATAAGGGTCCCAGAGTGGATTCAAGGTTTGAATTTCCAAGATTCGGATTGGATGTTCTGCTGCTAAGTAAAACGATGTCATCCAACGAATTGGATTTCAACTTATATCAGATCTAATATGGATCAAGGGATAAATAAGATTAACAGTGGAGGTTAGTCTGCTAAATTTGGGCCATAAAAAAATGATGTCCCTGCACCAGAACTATAACATATTAGCTGAAAGATGAAGCGTCAAGAGTTTCCAAGAAGATCAAACTAGAGGCAGTTGCAAATCTATGGTGGTGCTCTACTCCCAAGAAATATCAGTAAAAGTGCATGATCTGGAATTTTCTAAACCACAATTATAATGAGTGACCAGAAAGTTGCAGAGAACTCATCCTGCCATGGCAGTTTCCCTTTCAACAGATTTCCCAGAGGTCTGACCAATCAACTAATTCCAACTAAGATCTTTGTTGAACTATTGTAATAAGATTATGTGTATTGTTTCTTGATTATTGTAATAAGAAAACTATAAGTAGAGGTTGAACACTCATTTTGAAGGGTTGGATCTACCGTGTTTTCCTGTACCATTGTAAATATTTTGAAGAGCTAAATGAAAGGAGCAATACATTGATCTTCGACTCAAGGCTGCATTTCCATGCTTGATGTCAGAGGTTCAGATTTCATAGTTGTATTTATATGAATACTTAGATGGTTAGTTTATGCCTATCTTGGATTACTAGCTGTTATAAGTAATTGAAATCTGCTTTGAAGTTTATTCTATGTTATTAGTAAGTACATTTTTGTAAAATCTAGATTTTGGTGAATTTTTCTATTTGGATTATCATTCCCTGGATATTTAAATTGCTTGCTATAACATTTCTCTATTACGCTTTAATATATGAAATGAGCTAACTTGGGATAAGGGTTGATCTGATGCTTGTCTTTAATATGGTTTTTTGGGAAATTTTTATGGTGATGCAATGCTATTAACCTATCTGTCCACTGATATCTACATATCTCTAACCCTAACCTTCTCTTACCCTAAACTCCAAGCCCTAATTGAGCATAATTGTGTCAAAAATCTACTAAGTTGACAAGGAACCAGCCTACTCTGGAGGTTGGATCGAAAACCCCTATTTTGGTCCTTCCAATGTTGAGTGTTGAGCTACAACTATTGGGTGTAAGCCTAAATAGAAAGTAGAAAGATAGACAGTCACAGTATCAAGTAAAACTTGGTGCAATTAAGTGCTCAACAGGTCCATTATCCAATATAATCTTTGAAGGGACCCCAAATTGACTTATGATATTGTGGATTATAAACTCCATAATCCTTGGTCTAGTTGTCGATGTTAAAGGGATCACTTTGACCCATTTGGTAAAATACTCAGTGGCCATTATGATGAATGTGTGTTGACCTGAATATAAGGGAGATATCTTCCCAATCGAGTCTAATCCCCATTGTGAGAAGGACCATGCTGCCTGGATGGGTTGCAAGGCTTGTGATGGCAAGTGAGTGAGGTTTGCATGATGTTGATACTTTATGCATTTCTTGACATACTCACAACATTCTCTTTCCATAGTGGGCCAATAATAACCCATTCTCAGAATACGTTTAACTATGTCCATTCCATTGAAGTGACCGCCACATGTATCGTCATGAGCTTGCAAAATTTCCCAAGATGCTTCTTGGGGCTCAAGACAATGAAGGAGCATTCCATCATAACCTCGTCTATAAAGGATCTCTCCTAGCAAAATGTATCTAGTCATCTTTTGCTTAAATGTTCATTTTTTAGCCTACGATAGGCCTTGAGGTACTATTCCAAGCTTCAAGAAATCCCACAATTTGGAAAGCCAATCCTGATAAGCTACTACTTCTATGGATAAAACTACGTGCTCTCCTTACGATCTAGAACTTGTGAACACTGATTGGGAAGCAATCCTGTGATGAATGACTATTCCAAATTTAATGGGACCTTGAGAGATCAAATACTCCCAAGGGGTTGTTTGCAAGAAGGCTCTAAATTTGAATGACCAATCTTGATTTGGCTTGGTTTAGATCATGTTGATTGAATCTAGGTTGTCAATAACCTCATTTTGTATAGCAAAAAATGTGAGCACTTTCACATGAACGGTTGTGAAATCAGTGGATGGATTATGAGGGATTAAGGATACCAAATATGCCATGGTGTTTGCAAATCTATTTGATGTACGAGGGATTACCTTGATGTCATACCATTCTAACTGGGCTAGGTAAGTGTCAACAAGCTCCTTGTAAGCTTTTAGGAGTGGACATCTGCATTGGAATAATCCTTTGACTTGATTCACTATGAGCAAGGAGTCATGAAAGATACTCAATATTTTAATGCCCATTGCAACTATTGTTTGGAGTCCCAAGATCAAGGCTTCATTATCTATGTTATTTTTCATGCAAGGGAAGTCTAGTTTGAATGATAAGGGAAATGGGGCACCCTACGGTGTGATAAAGACTATCCCTAATATGCCCCCTTTTTCACACTTCGAACCATCGAAAAATAATGCCATTTCTCTTTATTTCTTAGGTTCTTCGGGTTTCGACAAGTCTGATAATCCGAAGATCACATCATTAGGAAATTCTATAGTGAGAGGTTTGCTATCCTTAAGAGGTGCCTTTGCCAACTAATCTACTATGACTTGTCCCTTGATGGAATTTTGGCTTATGAATTCTAGGTCAAACTTTGTCAATAACATGATCCACTTTGTAGTACATGTATTTTGATATGTCTTGTTCATCATATACTACAAAGGATTCCATTTTGATATAACATAAGTGGTATGGATCAACATGTAATGTCACAAATTTTTGGTTGTAAAGACCACTGCCAAGCACAACTTCTCTACCTATGCATATCCTAGCTCATAGATTACCAATGTGTGACTAATGTAATATATGACTTGCTATTTTTCTTGCACGTTCTTTTGGGCTAGCATGATGCCCAATGAAAAATTAGTAGCTGATACGTATAGCAAAAATGGTATGTCTGGCCTTGGTGGAGCTAGCATTAGTGGTGTTTCTAGGTATATTTTGATTTTTGCAAAGGCTTTTTTGCACTCTTCATCCCAATGAAATGGTACATCTTTGCATAGCAACCGGTTCATGGGTCAACACTTGTATGATAGTTGCACGATGAACCATTTGATGGATGCTACCTTGCCTTGTAGGATTCTTAATTCCCTAATGTTGGTAGGGGCAGCCATCTCCATTATGGCTTCCACTTTTTTTGAATTGACTTCAATGCCTCTTATGGAAACAATGAACCCTAAGAGTTTTCTAGAAGTTATGCTAAACACACATTTCTTAGGATTCAATCTGACGTTGTGCTCTATGAGGTAATCAAAGACTTTTGTGAGGACCTCGGTGTGCTCTTGTCGCATCAATGATTTTGTCGGTAAGTCATCCATGTTGTCTTCCAAGATTATGTGGATGTAATCATGAAATATGTATGTCATGGCCCACTGGTATGTGGCACCATCATTCTTGAGATCGAATGACATCACTTTGTAATATAAATTTCCCCATGGAGTTATGAAAGTAGTCATGTGCTGGTTTCGGGTTTTTTTTGGATTTGATTGTATCCAGAAAACCCATCCGTTAGGGATAGCATCTCATGACCCACAGTGGTATCAACAAGAGCATCTATGTTTGGCAACGAGAATGAATCCTTCATAGTTGCCCTATTTAAATACCTAAAATCTATGCAAATGCAGACTCTTCCATCTAGTTTTCCTATGGGTACCATGTTTGATACCCACTCAGGGTAGTCGATAGGAACTATAAAAATTACATCCATTAGTTTTTGCAACTCGTTCTTTACCATCAAAGCAATGGTTAAATGTGTCTTCCTCAATTTTTGCTTAACTGGATTCTTTAGGGGATCCAATGAAAGGTTGTGAATGACTAACTTTGGATCTATCCTAGGCATATCCTTGTAAGTCCAAGAAAATAAATTTGACCTCTCTTTTAGGAGAGGAATTATGATGGCTTGTTCCTCTGGAGACAGACTTTCTTCGAACTTGAATTTCTTTGGTTGAGTAGGATCATTGCTAATGTCCACTTTGAAAGTTGTTTCTATAGCCATACGTGACCCTTCCTCCAACTGGTGGGACATGGGTATCAAGTGAATGTCATCAGCAAGATTTGCAGGTCCTACTGATTCAGTATTTAAACTAGAGTGGAACACATCATAAGCACAACCTGATGCAAAATGGAATGGTTGTAATGTCTCTTCATTAGGTAAAAGATCTCTAGGATCTATTGGTTAATTAGCACAATCCTAATAAATAGCCTATATGTCAAGACACAAAGGTTTAGTGGGATCTACTGGGTTATGAAGTGGAGTGGTCAAATAAATGGAGATTGTATTGATGGATGAGATGAAATATCTAGGACCACATGGGTGAAATCTTATCTCTAAGGTTTCCCTTCCATGCTCGTGATGAGGCTCTGGAGTAATTAGAATATCTAGCTCTGGTCCATGATCTGGTCAGACAATAGGATCATTGGGTTCTAATACCTCCATGAATGTAGGTGGAGGGGATTGACCATGCGATGAATGACATTCAAGTCAATTGGTCTCCCCAAAAACTGCAATCCAGGGTCTATGGCATGAAGCACCGCTTATCTTTCCACAAACATATTGACTTGTAGTAAATGGTGAGGCCCAAGATAGGCCATCTCAGTCTTGTCTTCAAAATATTCATCACTTATCCAAAATCCATTAGCATTAGTATGCGGTCACAAGATGAGGGGCTCATGTCTTGGCCCTAAGTAAGCCATATCTATTTCATCCTCATATTCTTCGTCACTTATGAAGAATCCATTTGAATTAGTATGTTTTCGCAAGTCATGGGGCCATTGCCTTGCCCCTAAGTAGGCTCTCTCTATTGATTCCTATGACTCATAGTTACTTTCATATGATTTGTATCCACTCTCATGGTGTCCAAAATAGGTAAAGCTTTGTAAATAGCAAGGCTCATGATAGGCAAAGCCCTCTTGTGCTTCATCATCACTTACCACATATGCATTTTCTTCTTGATCATCATCCCATGATTTGTAACCTATTGGGGTGACATCAATTATGGATCTTGGATGATAGGTCTCAAGAGGTGGTATGCTTGCCATAGCCACGTGTCTGTTGCTCAGATATATTGCACTTGGTGGATGATAAGAAATAAAATTGATGTCTTCTCATAACCACAAGGTTAATCTATCTAATACTGCTAATAGAGGGTCCTATCGACCTCTGATGTGATATCCTAATCCAAATATGTCAAATGGGAGTTGGAATTACGGCTCGAATGGCCACCTACACCCTTGCTCATATATACCAAGGCCATAACCATGCCAATGGCAATGCTCAAAATAGGTCAGAGCAAACTAAATATTAGAGAGGTAGTGAATATTAATAGTGAATATCTCATCATTGTCCTTGTCTATATCCATAGATTTATGGGCACAATCTAGGCCAGCATAGATGAATTTTGTCTGGTTGGAAGGGATTCCAAGTGGAACCACTATTCCCACTTGCAGCCTTAGATATTTTGGCCATCCCATGTCCTATGCAGATTCTATGATATGTGTAAAAGTTATGTTCTATACAAGATACTCTCCTATACCTGTGCTTGCCAAGTGTATAGTTGCATGTGAGGTGGATGATCCCACGGATGACACTGGCGAAGTGGGATGGTAGTCATCATCTTCGACTTGGTCTTGGTGATCTTCTTCCTCCATGGGAGTTGGAATATCTTCAATATATATGGTTAGCATTTCCTTGAGTTTATTTTTCTCAACCATGGGTGCCTTTAGCTTATGATCCTTCTTTGGTTTAGGCATTAATGGTTTACTAGAAGCAATAGTTATTTTGTATGTAAGATGAGTTGTTGATGCAAATGGGTCCTTTTGTGCCCCTTTGTCTTTGTTATCCAGTTGAATATTTGGAGATGAAGGTCCTACCAATAAGTGGGCTGAAGGAATCACAAATTCTCTTGTAAATTCCACCTGGTGGACATAATTTAATGGCTCTTCATTGGCCAACACCATGTAGACTTTGTTATCATGCACATACTTGACACATTGGTGTAAGATCGAAGGAACACATCGCATGTCCCTTATCCAAGGTATCCCGATGAGGATGTTGTATTGCATGGCCTCTTCCAAGACATGACATATCACGAGGATGGTCTTATTCCCCACATTAATAGGTAGGACTATAGTTCCCATAGTATTGCATAAAGCATCATTGAAAGTTCTTAATTTATAGGCTCCAAGAATGATATTGGACTTGGGGATCTTAAGGTGTTCTATTGCTATTGTTGTGATGATGTTGATTGATGAACCTGTATCGGTTAAGACCCGCTTAAATGATAAATCATTAACTAATGCCATTATGTGCAGCGGAGGGTCTGGTAAGGTAGTATATACTATCTTAATATTATAATCGTAGAATTATATTACAGGTTCTTGGCATTCTTGTAATTGTCCCACAAAATGGATGAATGCATTCATATCTTTTGGTTGGAGCTCTATTGAACTTAAAATCTCCATCAAGGTCTCCCTATGCTTTGGGAACTGTTGTATGAGATCATAAATGGATAGCTTAGCTGGAGTCATTTGTAATTTTTGCTCAAGTCTACTCTAGATGGTTACCACGGGTCAGGTTGGTTGACCTGGAAGGTTGTTTTGCCCCTGCCTTTGCCTAGGTGTAGTTGGGATGTTGATGGGATCTACGGGAGGTTGTGGTTGACCATACCATCTACTCCTAGTTGCTATATTGAAAATTTCAACCATCCCAAAACACCTGTGGGTAGGCGTATCAAATTGGACCTAATTGACTTGTGCACCTTGCCCTTTAGGGGCCTCATGGTTTGGTAGCAGGTTTTTGTAGATGCCCATATCTTTGTTGTCAGGGGCCAGTGGGTTGTCCACTTTAAGTTATCTTGCCTCAATCATGTTTTGCACCTGATGTTTAAAACCAACACAAACTTCAATATTATGCCCCAGTATCCTGTGATACAGGCAAAATTTATCTTCCCTATATCATTTTGTCTTAGGATGGTTGGGATCTATAAGAGGTATATCAGGGAATATAATCTTTCCTATCTACCTCAATTGGTTGAAGATTGATTGCATTAATTCTATCAATGGTGTAAAATAACGAGGGGGTTTGCACTCTTTATTTTGGCCTTGATTGTTCTTTGGATCATAGTTTGTTGATGGGGACTGTGCTTGATAATTCTGGGGCTTCTGCGTAGCCTCATCCTTAGGAATAGCCAATATCACTTGATTAATTGGGGCAAGGTTTTCCTGCTTTTGCTTATACTTTCCATTCTTGTCATTTTTGCTCCACTCCTTCTTGGTATGAAGTTTTATGGTTCCCTCATCTACTTTGATGTCCTCAATGAGTTTGGATTGTGCCAAAGCTTCCTCAAATGAGGGGTATTTTTGTAGTTGTAGCAAGAGGGAAATGTATTTGGAACAACTCTTGGTGAACATCCGGATGATTTCTTCTATGGGAATAAAGAGTGATAGTTTTGCCATGATTTTTCTCCATCTATTCCCATAATCCATTACTAGCTTGTCATCATAATGTTTCATATTGGCCAGGTCTGAAAGGTTCACTCTCCTCTTAGCACTAAAAGAGAAACACTTTAGAAAAGCATTCACTAGTTGTTCAAAATTTGCTATGCTATGCTTGGGAAGTTGGTTGAACCATTGGGTGGCTGCACCCAAAAATGTCATGATGAATGTCCTTAGCATAAGAGCTTCATTGTATTCGAGATGAAAACATGCGTTGATGAAGTTGATGACATGCTCTTGTGCATATTCTTCACCTTTAAACTTCTCGACACAATGGTTGGTTGTGTATTTTTTTCAATGTTGGTTGGATCCCAATAGCCTCTTGTTTCTCAAAGGCTTTCATCTTCTCAGCAAGCTCTCAAAATTCCTTTGAAACGAGGAGTTCTGTTGGAATATGTAATGCAACATTGTGTAAATTATTCTTAGAAAAAAATATAAAGTCTAAAGAATAATATTTGAATTAGAAAATAATTCTATTTTATGTAAAAATATTCCCACCCAATTAATAAATAAAATAAGGATGCTAGGAATATTTAATTTGTGGGAAAATGTTATTTCCCCTTTTCTAGGAAATATTAGAAAGTAACTAATCACTTTCTAATATTTGATAGATGCCACTTATCACACATCTCAAATATTAGATTGTGATAAGATTAGAAATTAACTAAGCAATTTTTAATATTTGATAGATGCCACTTGTCACACATATCAAGATTAGATTGTGATAAGATTTAGGGTTGTAGTAGAAAAGCTTCTCTTTAAATAGGGGTGTTTTTTACTACATCTTAACATATCTTGTCATATTGATTTGTGTTGTAATATCATGTTGATGCATATTGTTGCATAACATTGAAGCATTCTTGTATTGTTGAATCAAATGAGTAATATAGTGATCTTCATAGTGGATGTTTCCCTTCTTCATTTGAAGTAGGGTTTTACCACTTAATATTGGTGTTGTGGGTTTCTTTTGTGTGTGATTGATCTTGTGGAGAATTCTTCGATCTTGGGGAGACTTTGCTTATCTCACACGTTCCTCCTCTTGCAGACCCCCCATGCGGTGGTAGTGGAGGTAACACTCTATCCATTTGATTGGATCTATTTTCTTCCCTTATATGAGGGGATTCAAGATGTGCCTTATCTGGCTCTATTAAGTTTATCCATTCCCCCTTAGTTGGGTTCCTCTCATGATTTGGAGGGCAAATTTGTTGTGAGTTATCTTCTTGTCTAATGGAATCCTCTCTTGGTGATTCAGTGTGCTAATCTCTTTGCTGATCACTTCCACCTATTTTTTGGTCACTACGAGCTAGCTGCTCAGCTTGCTCTCTCAAACATTGCTCATGTTGGCACAACAACCATTCTCTATGTTTATTATATTGAAGAGCATCCAAAAGCTCTCACTCTTTGTGTAAAGTATTCTCTAACTGTCGCACGTGGTTAACTTGCACAATCATAGAGGACTTATGCTTATCTGACCTTGTCCTAGTCATTTTGATTCGTAGATCTCTCTTAGAGGTTTTTGCTATTTCTTAGTCCTCGCTAGCCAATGTGACTTGTTTAGTATATTGTTGAGTGTCTCTATAATAAGATTTTGTGTGTTTGTTATGGGGTCATCTTGATGTACCCCCAGTTTGAGAAGTGGGCTTAGAAGTCACTGTTCGTGAGCTTCCATATGTGGAGTTCTCTATGAATATGGTTTTGGGAGGTGGTCTTAGATGCAACCACTCCAACTCATCCAATTGTCTTATTCTCCATGGCTGATCCTACGGTGTGCCATTCACTCCAATTAGGTCATAGTCTAATGGAATCCTTCTTCTTGTTTGAAGGATATCTTCTGTTTGATGTCTATGATTGGATTTGTTTCTAGTTTCTTTCTCCTTAGTGGGATGATCTATTCTAAGTGTTTCATGTGAATGCTAAGATGTTTTGACTCTTGTGTACCATTTTGGTGATGAGGGTTTTGTAGTTCTTTATACCCTCCATGAGGATGGAGAAGGAGAAACCTCATAATCTCTATGTGAAGAATGAGGTCTAGAACCCTCTTTATGTCTATGTGAGGAGGAAGCTCTTAAAGCTTCCTCATGTCTCTGAGATGTTCATGTGTGTTTAGATGAAGCATTTGAGGTTTCCTTGTGTCCCCTTGATGATGATGTCCATGAGGCCTCTTTGTGTTTATGAGATGTAGTTTCATGTTGTGTTTTCTTATTTAAGGTTTCTCGAGGAGATTATCCAAGGGTTGAGTTATCACTCCTTAGACTCATAGAATTGTTTCTTACGATATTTCGAGTGGGTCTTTCAATGTTACTATGACTTCGCCTAAGGGTATATGTTGTTTCAGACCCTCCCTTGGTGTCAGACCGAGGATGTCTACTTCTTGTTTTAACCATCATTTTGGAATTTAGATTTTGTGTTGCACTTTAAATATGATCAAATAATATCACACAAATGTTTATATTGATTATAGATTTAAGTGTGCCCTAACTGTTTGATGAATTTTGATGTTTTGTTTTTTCTTGCTTCTTGCTTTGGATTTGGAATGAAAAGACTCATCCATAGTGGTAATCAAGAGTACTCATGCCAAACATGATTTACCAAAAGAGACCAGGGTACACCACTGAAATCCCAATGGGGGGTTTGCCTAGCTCTTCCACTCTGAACCAATGGATGTTCCAAAATTGGGAGAAAATTTTAACACAAGTACCTTAGTACCACTATGAAAAGGTTCTTCAATAAGTTTCTAGGAGAATCTAGGGGAAAAACTGGTGGAAGGAGATGAATTCCAATGTCATCAAACTGAATTGAGGGTTGGTGATGAAATCCAACTCCCCAATGTTTAAAAGAAATGTGTGTGTGCGTGTGGTTCATTTTAAGATTGCATGAATAAGAATGCATCATCTATCAGCCATGAACTTTCCCTATATGCGTAATCTAAAATGTATTTCAATATTAAGAAAGATGCATGAACTATTATGAATTAATGAGTGCACTCTATCGGGTGCAAATATGGCCTTTAGAAAGGTTTCAAAATAAGAAAACCAACCATACAATGTCTAGCACATTGGATTATAGGGCAAAATTTATAGATAGAATTTGTTGTTCCTAGCAATGCCTAGTGGAAGCCTAAAAGAAGATCTAAGATATGCAATCGCCTAATTCTTTCTTATTTTATTATTTTAATTCCTAGATAGAAATGTGCTTTAAGTTCACTATTTTAGACACATATAAGTAGACAAAAAGGTGTAAAATATTAGAGAAGTTGTACCAACCTTTAATCCAGCACAAAGAGTTGATGTTTTGACCTCTGCTGCACTCCAATGCTGGCCGCTGTCAACTAGGGTGGTTGGTTCCTGGTCGCTGTTAGTAGGAGCGGCTAAGGATCTGTTGAACACTATGGCTTAGAGCGACTAATTTTTGGCCACTATAGATCAAAGAGGCTAGGCTTGCACACAAAATTAAGTTAGTATCCAGGCAAAAAAATAAAAAGTCAATGGACATCCCACCATGATCGCCATCTGTAGCGACCTCAAGGCACACACACCACTCTGAACCTACTTGCAAATGTGTTTAAACCCAAAAGATGAAGCGAAAGACCATGAAAAGGCATATAACATGGATGTAACAAATATATGTCTCTTTATTTGTATTGAAACCCGGTTATAAGTCGATCCCTCTTAGGGATACCCATTTTTAATACAATGAGGTTACAAGTGGGTAAGATGTACCCTCGCAAAGAGGTGGTGCGCTATCACAAGATCCTTGGTTCCACACATGAAAATGTATGAGGGATTACAGATGCCTCCTTCTCTAGGTTTGTTCCCTAGAGGGATACCTTTTGCTCTCATATGTTACAGATTTTGTTCGATGAACCTGTGGCCCTGTAAGCAATGTAACAATAACACATGCTTAGATGTCCGAAAATGCCTCCCCAGAGGAGGTTGTTAGTAATGAATATATCAACATGAAAGCAAGTGCAAATTAAACCTATGCTATGAAGTTAAATGAATGAAATGATGCTAGACTAATGATATGCTAAACAAAATAATGAAACTAATGTATAAAACCCTAAGCTAGATTTACGAGCCACTGTCTAAGACAACAACCGCTAAGGTGAATTTCGTTCTATTTGCCCCAAAGCTATGGATAAAATTTTGTATCAGATGTTGAAATAGTGGTTTCTTTGCTCTCCAATTTTTTAGGTCCTCATCGTAAATGTGATCTCCAAGAGAAGCTCTCTAAGTATCGAAAGCTCTCCTCAATGACCTATTCTGATAAATTTCTGATCCTTGGTGCTCTTAGGCTTGCACCTTTTAAAGTGTGTGAAACCCTAGGTCTATGCCCAAGCCCTAGGACTGAATCCCTCATGTGTAGTGAATGTTAGCATGAGAATATTTTTGTCTTTTCTATGTTTAAAGACCATTTATCTAAAATATAACTACAAACTTGAGTCTCCTATACAAACTAGTCATTTAGCATGAACAACTTTGTTTTTGTCTATGTTTGGAGGCCATTTAACTAAATTCTAAATGCAAACTCAAGTCTACTATGTGAACTGATCATGAAAAGGAATGAAAATTTACTCCCACTCACATTTATTGCATGCAGACTGCTACTTTTTCCCATGATTGAGCATACTTTTCAGCAAAGTGTCTTGTGTGGCTTAGCTATTGTCATCTACAACGGCTAAGATATGGTCGTTTTCATGTACAATGATTAATATCTGGCCATTCTAAGATTGAGTGGCTAGGCTTGGATGGGCTTAAAATGCCCTAGATGAGTGGTGAGAACCACTTCTGATGCTTGGAAAGTCCAAGACTATGTCATGTGATCTTATGAATGTGTCTATGTGAGTAGCTCCCCTAAACATGACACATTTTAGGTTTCTACAGTAATTTTTCCATAAGATCTTTGTAGGATTTCAAGATTGGACACTTGCATTGATAAATTCCCTTAACTTGATTAACTATTAATAAGGAGTTGCCAAATATATTTAGTTTATTTATGTTCATCTTGAGAGCCATTTGAAGGCCCAAAAGGAGGGCTTCGTATCAACATTGTTGTTGGTGCAGGAGAAATTGAGTTGAAATGAAAGGGGAATGGGAGCCCCTTGTGGTGTGAAAAACATGATGCTTGTACCACCCCCTTTTTAATATTTTAAACCATCAAATAATAGCATTATATCTGCTAATATTGATAGTGCAAATACTGCATCATTTGGAAGTTCTATGTTTAGTAGTTTATCATTGAAAATAGGAGATTCTAATAGATGATTAGTGATAACCTGACCTTTAGTAGACTTTTAAATTATAAATTTAAGTTTAAACTCTGTCAAAAGCATGATCCACTTTGCAGTATGACTATTGTGATAAGTGTAACTCATCATATACTATAAAGGGTTTTATTTTGAAATGATATACATGGTTTGATTTAACATGTAATGTCAAAGTTTCTTAGTGGTAAAAACCACTACTAACTAGAGCTTCTCAACATAAGCATATTTGAGCTCGTAACTGACCAAGGTGTGGCTAAGGTAATAGATGGCTTGTTCTTTGTTTACCTTGTTCTTTTTGGCCAACATGGTTCCTACGGTAAAGTTAGTGGCCATAATATATAACAAAAATGGAACACCTATTCGGGGAGGAACTAACACTGGAGAAGATAAAAGTAGTGTTTAATATCATCAAAGGCTTTCTATCACTCTTGATCCCAATCAAAGGTGACCCCCTTTTGCAATAAGTGATTGAAATGCTTGCATTTATCTAAAAGTTGCACTATGAAGCATTGAATAGATTGAATGTTTCCTCGCAAGTTGTGTAGCTACCTAAAATTAGTAGGGGGAGGCATATCCATGATTGCCTTAAACTTGTTAGGATCTACTTCAATGCCTTGTTTAGAGACTATGAAGTCTAATAGTTTCTTGCGCGTAACTCTAAAATGAACTTCTTAGAATTTAAGCACACATTGTGCTCTAAGATATGATTGAAGACTTTTTATAACACATCAAGGTGGTCCTGATGCACTAATTTTTTTCTAAAAAATCATCCATGTAGTCTTCCAAAATATTGTGCATGTAAATCATGAAATATGTAAGTCATAGTCTACTGATAAGTGGTACCATATTTTTAAATTTTGAAGAGTATGAATTTATAACATAAATTCCCCCATGGAATGGTAAAAGTTAGTTTGGGTTGATAATCAGGGTTGACTTAAATTTTATTGTAACCCAAAAAACCATCCATAAGGGAAAGCATTTCATGACCAACAATTGCATCAACTAGTGCATTGATGTTCAGGATTGTAAACTCATCCTTATGACTCAATTTGTTAAGATATCAAAAGTCTATGCATATGTAAATCCTCCCATTCAGTTTCTCTACAAGGACCATATTGGAAACCCATTCAAGGTAATCAATAGGTTGGATGATCCTGCATACAATAGTTTTTGTAATTCATCCTTTACCATTAAGGCTATTGTTGGGTGTATTTTACGAAGTTTTTACTTGATTGGTTGGATCTTTGGATCGAGCATTAAGTTGTGAAAAACCAAGTTTGTATCAAGACCTAAAATATCCTTATATGACCAAGAAAAAACCTTTTTTTATATCTTGTTAATAAAGCTATGAAATCGGCCTATTCAATAGGTGATAAACTTTATCCTAATTTGACAACCTAAGGATTTTTAAGATTTGTAATTATATCAACATCAATTGTTTCTTCCACTAACATGTGGGATCCCTCCTATAATTGGTGAGGCATAGGTTCAACCTCAGCTTGACAAACATCAACAAGATTTAGAGAATTGAATGTAGCATTAGGTTCAACCTTAGCTTGACAAACATAAACTAGATTTAGATAATTGAATGTAGCATTAGGTTCAACCTCAACTTGAAAAACATTTTCAAATGGACCTGAGGAAAAGTGAAATAGTTGTAACATTTTATTGCAAGGTAGGAACTCTTTTGATGATGGTGGGAAAGTGGTGCAATCAAAATAAATAGCCTCAATATTGAGGTGCAAAGGTTTTGAAGGGTCACCTGGGTAGTGAAGTGGTATGGTGAGATCAATGGAGATCATATTGATGGTTGGAAAATTGATCGGCTATAGAGCTTACATTTAATTTTATCAATTTGATGGAAATCAAGGTTATATTTAAAGAGTAAAAATCCCTTATAGATTATATCGTAGGAGTTAATACTAAGCTTAGCTCAAGTTTCTTTTTCAGGCTTCACATGTACATAAAAGTAAATGAACAAAATTAAATTTGTGCATAAATGAATGATGTAGGATATGATAAATGAATGCAATTATGTTTTAATTTTACTATGACTTGATTTACTGATGCATCTAATTACTGATGAATTGATTTACTGATGCACTTAATTACTATAAACATGATTTAATTTATTTGTGAGGATCCTCATGCAATCTATTTTATTTTATGTAATTTGAAATGCAGTTTAATTTAAGGCTAACTAATCCTAACCTATTGTAGGGGTGAGAGCTCAAGGATTGTCTATAGGAGTGGGCCCTACCTCCTAGAGGGCAGTGTAAGTCTTTCTCCCCTAGTTTACCTTATCTCAATAACTAGATTTTATAACTAATACTAATATTATGTCTATTTTATGAATGCAGATAACAGATAAACACAATTTACATAACAAAAATCAAACAACACATGAAATTGATACAAGTTACCATCTTTGAAGAAAAAATGTTGTTTTATTACTGGAGATTCAACTGTACATGTTGAACGCGTTTCTTCAAAATTGTAAACTTAGAAAAATAGTAATGTAACGATAAATACATCAAAGAATAGAGTGTATAGAGTAGTGTGTAGACCTATTTTAAGGTCTTCTATGTAATTTATACTATGACTAATATAATATTAAACAGTCTTCTCCACGTATTTGACATGTAGATTTTGTGGACTGATGACTATACATTAATAAAAAATAATCTAAAACCTAATAATAATACGTACTCCTACTTGGACTTATAAATATTTTGACTGGTCCAAGTGGCATCCTACTAATAATACTAACAAAAAAATATTATTTTAACTGACTCACAAGATATACATTAGGACCTCATGTCCTATATTCCATGAAATTCTAACAATATTTGCGTTTATATCTCAAACTTCCCAAAATAAACTGATTACAAGATTTATAAAGTAAATAATAACTTTGTCAACTTGAAATATTCTCACGGATAGTATGCGAGAAATGAAATATTTTGCTAGGTAGAAAATATCAATTATTGTCCAACTTAATGTGTCGTCCATCTTGATGTGCCATCCAAATATGATGTGGCATGCTAAAGTCAACAATATTTATTATCCTTTAATAACTACTGGTAAAACATTCTTCAGTAACTATCTTCAGTAGTTACCTTTAGTAGTTACCTTCAGTAGTTACCTTCAATAATTACCTTTAGTAACATACTTCAGTAATCAACATCTATAACAAGATCAATTATTGTTGTCACCAAACTCTGTTGGTTATTTTTCTCGTTCGAGGTGCACTCCAAAGTTCTGCAATCTCTTCATTGATCATCCATATATTTTTCTTGCATTTTTATTAGAACTCAAATAAATTTGATATAAATCAAACACATTTGTTAGATTATGGTAATTAATCAGTTTTCCTAATAAATCACATTTTATTCAATAATAAATTATAGAAAACATATCATAATCATCATATAATTATAATAATGAAACAATTCTGATACAAAAATATGTGTCAAATAACCACTCATCATTCCCCCAAACTGAAGTCCATGCATGTCCTCATGCATACAAAAAGATAATGATGAACATAATATAATAGCCTTATGCATGTATCAAATATTCAGAATTAAAATTTATAGAAAAAAATAACATAAGTTATCATAATCATTGCCAGAATCTCAGTGAATACTATTATACAGAACCTATAATGATTTTAAAAACATACACATGTTTTTGCCAAAATATTTTCAAAACAACTTGAATTTTAACAGAATTGTACTAAGTTTCTTTTGGAAAAATAAAACTTAATCACTAATCTAAAGTACATAAAATAATTCATTTATCAAAAATTACAAAGTTCATAAAACTAAGAAATAAACAATTTATATTAGCAATTATAAAGCAAAAATATTTCAAATATTAACTGTACATATTATGTAAACATTGTAAATATTAATTGTACATATTATGTAAACATTGTAAATATTAATTGTACATATTACGTAAACTGACTTATAAAAATATACAGATACAACATTTCAAATATTGCTTGTACATATTACATATGCCATACAAATAAAATATACTACAGATATAATTAAAAATATAAGTCTGAATAATTAATAAAGGTTTTTTATTGTTCATTCAATTTTGAGCCTACTGAGATAAAATTTGAGAAGAAATTTGAGATGATCGTGGTCTCTGTCCTAGTAATCTATGTTCCCTTTTAACTCACTATACCTACTCCTTAGACTTTTGATCTGCATATGCTACGATTGTTGCAACTGGTGTTTCCACCATAATCGTCTTGATATGCTCAACCTCCAAGGGCTTTCTTTTTGCTCTAAATCCTTGGTCTAGGAAGGATCAAGTTTCTCATCGTTAATATTAGATCAGGGTCCAAAGGCATCCCTCCTTTCAAGACAAGAATTTTTAATGCATTTCCTTCCTTGGCGTGCAGGTCCAATTTTGTAGGTTGATTCTATTGAGTAATACTATGAATCTACTGGGAACTATCCTCCTTGAGGATCTTTGAAAAGTCAATTTTTTTATCAGTGTACAATTGTTTGCTAAATTTTACCAATTTTTTAGGCTTTTTACCAGAAGTAGAGCTCTTATGTGGGGAGACTTTGACAGGTGGCGGTCGGTTGACAGAGTCCACAGGATTTGGTGTCTTATCCGTAGAAAGCTACTTAATTAATTCAATCTAAACAACAAGGGCTCTCTAGATAATTTTAGATTGTTTTGTAAAATCCTCTCTTAGCCTATCAATTTTTATTTGTAGCATTGTATTTTGTGCACGAATATAGGATAAGGTCTCTATAGTAGACTCGTTTACAGGTAGTTCTTGCCCTTGTTCATCCTCTTGTTCAAAATTTTCTATATTTTTCTTTTGCCTTCTATTATCTGGTCGGGATTTATATTTCCTAGATTTACATTTTCGTTGTGGGATTTCAGGCTCTTCATCCTGGCTATTAAAGTCATGCTCTTTCTCTATTGACTATTATCCCTCAGACTTAGTGGATTTTGAACACTCAAGTACCTTGGATTCTTCCACGATCCAATTCCAAGACACTTTCATTTCATGAGCCTTTTTCAAAATAATTAATTTAATTAAGCCATGGTGAGCAATCAGGTGTGGCTTAGGTTTTTCTCAAGAACTTCTAGGTTTTACTCTTAAAATAGTTGACTTCAAAGATTGGAACAAAAAATAAGGGAGGTTAATAACATAGTTAGTTTTATCTAGATATTTTAAATTTATTAAAATTCAAATATGATAGGCTGATAAAATAGACATTCGTCCCTCAATAGTGAAGAATTTAATGATAAGGACAACAACCTCTTGCCATAGAAGGGGAAGTGTAGAGGTTGAAACTCCTTTGATTGAATATTCCTTATCTCTCAGGATTGTACATTTCTCCCCAAATTTGGTCACCAACTGGGTGACACTTTTTGATTTTTTGTAGAAAGGTAAACCAACCTCAGGTAAACCCAATATTTCAAAAATTAGACTCGGGTTTAATTCTAACTGCAAACCTCCAACATGGGTGAGCATAGTGTCAGGGTTAAAGTTTAATATAAATTATCTTGCCACCCCTAAGTCATGGCCTCTAAATTTGACCAATGCCTCCCACCATCGAGCGTTTTCAAACAGTTCAATTACAGAGTCTCTCGGGTTTTGTGTATCGATGGACGATGACTCACTACGCTTTTGGAACACAGGTTTAGGCATGGTGATGGCTGAGGGTTGAGAGGAGTTGATTTTTTCACCAAGAACCCTACAAGTTATATATAAACAAAAGTTTTGTTTAGAGGTCAACAAAAACCCTTAAAAATCTATTGTCTTATTATTTTTTTATATTATTATATTTTTTATTATTTAAAATGTTTTCTTTATTTTACAAAAAAAATAAAATACAATATATTCTCAAACAAAAAAACGTAAAGACTGAGCATATATCTTCAAACAGTAAAATACAATATAAATATATTGTTTTTATTATTTACAATATATTCTTTAAAATCTACTGTTATCATATAAAAATGTAAAGACTGAATTTCTTTTTGTTGTTTGTTTTTTTTTATTTGCAAAAATCCCTAATTTATACAAATTTTTGGTGTAATTTACCAGACAGTCTCCATAATTCGACAAAATAAGAGCTTTCCTAGTAATTTCTGCAAAATTATCAAATAATTCCTATAATTTTACCAGATAATTGTGGTATTTTAACCAAATAAAATATTTTCTAAGAAGAAAAACAATTTTGGTAACAAGAATCACTGCAAATTAATATAATTTTGCCCTAGAATAAAATTGTGTTGTTTTCCCCAATTTTACCCTAAAATACAGTCTCAAATTTCTCCTTAATATTAGCTTAAAACGAAATTTCGGATATTTTCCCATTGTTACCCTAAAATAGAATTTTAGAGTTTTCCCCAATTTTAGCTCAAAATGAAATTGCGTATATTTCCATACTGTTACCTTAAACCCAATTTTCATAATTGTAACCAAATCTCTGCCAAATTCCAAAATTAATTTATTCTAATCATTGCCTATTTCCAAAATTAGCCCTAAGTTCTACTAAATTTCAAAATGTAAAGTATTTTATTCTATCGTATGTATAGAGAATAAGAATAATAAAGAAAAAGAAAAAAGAAAGAAAAAATGTTTACCTGTCGCAATCATTGACATGTGGCCACCTTTCGACGTCGTTGACCACCTCCATATTTTGCCCCCCCCAAATCATTTGAATTATATATGAGTACACACAAAATTACAATAATTCAACCTTTTTCTGAAACAAACCCTCACAATTTATCTGCAATTCACAATGGGATTCGATTCGGGGTTGATATTTTCTTCTACATGACTGCATGCAACGTTGTAAGATTCTATCCAACGATAGATAAGTTTTTTTACCTTCCATCGATGGCAGATGTTCTTTTAGCAACCTATCTACGATGGAGATAATTTACCCTAACATCATCAATGATTAGGGTTTTTAAGTGTTGGGGCAATATCGTTCGTCGATCCTATGTCGATCGACGATGATAATTAAATATTGCATGCTTGTCACTTGATTGGGAAAGAAAGGGGCACGTGTCGTTAATCACAATAGGGGGTATGAATCAGTTTAGCTGTGTTTTCTCCCTTCTTTCTTAGCCCTTGATCTTATATAAATCAATAACAAACATTTTCAATCCGCGTCATCGCGTCTAATTGGCTAGACATAGTCACGTGTCCCGTAACCTTTGCCTGTGATTTACCAAGGTTGTCTTAACATTTCACATGGGTGATTTATATTCATTGATCATGTTTGAAATCGATGGCAAACAACACACTCTGTGTAACCCTCTTCCAATTGGTTTGGTCGATGGTCAATCGTAGGTGTCGTGCGTTGATTGGTTTGGGCGACGGTTGATTGTTGGTGTCACGCTTTTGTATGTTGTATTCGTGGCTTATGAAAAAGGCCCACAACAATAAGTTATAGTCATGTATTTTATTATATAGTTTTAATTATTATATTATATCTTAATACATTGTATTATATATTTTATTATATTTTTATTTAATTTTAATGTTTTAATGTATATATGGTAAAGTTATAATATATTTATTATTATTATTATAATATATAGTATTATTATATATTATATATTATTATAAGTATTATATATTATTATATATTACAAGTATTATTATTTATAATATTATTTCGTATTTTGATTTTAAATACATTTTATTTTAATTATTATATAAATATATATTTTTTAGACTTTGCAATTTTTACGGATGATAACTACAGAAGGGTATTATGGAATAGTATTACTGATAATGATATTACGGAAGCTTTTATAAAAAATATTTACGAAAATTATCTATAGAAGCTACTTAAAAAAAATTCTTACAGAAACTACTTACGGAAGATGCTTACAGAAGATACTTATGGAAGATGCTTACAGAAGATACTTACGAAAGGTACTTACGAAAAATACTTACGAAAGATACTTACGAATGACATCTACCAAAACCATTATAAGAGTTAAGAAAATACTTTACCTGTTCCCAAAACTATATTATGAGTAAGTTCTTTAGCTCATCAAAAGCAAGGACTCAACAACGCATGCTCGAAGCCATAAATCTTAAAAAAAATCGAAGCAACAATGAGAGAGGGAAAATCCAATCATATCCATGCTCTACGATTTAAGGGAAGACAAGAGGAAATGAAATGTTGAACCAAAAATTTCCAAGCTTCAACTCCCCTCAGAGCCCTAACCACCCATTTAGCACATAGAGCAATACCTTGTCGTCTACAAGTCTAAGATTTTAGATTAATATATGTAATAGTTTGCATATATTAATATTGTGGGATTTTTTTGTTCTTTTTTGAACAAACTATAACCACCATTGCATATAATTGGGGGCATAATGGGGCCTACCCTCTCCGTGATTCAAACTTGGGTCTCTACAATGTGAACCTAAAGCCTTTACCAATATGGTGTCTCGAGAGGCATATATTATGAGATTTTCAATTAAAAGATATATATATATATATATATATATATATATATATATATATATATAATAATAGTTATATGAGGGTGAACTTATTTCATTGAATTTTATCATTATAATATTATAACAAGCATGGGTTGAGATTGTTGGATTTGACCAAGGTATTGTGGAAGAACCTATTGATTTTGTGGAACTAAGACTAAGATTTCTAAAACATTATGGTTGAGATTGTTAGATCTGATTAAGGTACTATGGAAAGAGAATTTCTTAATGCTTTGGATTTGAGACTGAGACTAAGATTACTAAAAAATAATGGTTCAAACTGTTGGATTTTATCAAGGTACTATAGAAAGAGAACTTCCTAATGTTGTGGATCTAAGATTGAGATGGCCAAAAAATGAATGGTAGATACTGTTAGATTTGATTGAGGTACTATGGAAGGAGAACCTCTTGATGGTGTGGATCTAATATTGAGATTGCTAAAAAAATTATCGAGATTGTTGGATTTAATCGAGTTATTATGGAAGGAGAACCTCTTGATGCCATGGATCTGAAACTGAGATAGTTGAAAAAAATAATGGTTGAGATTGTTGGATCTAATCAATGTATTGTGGAAGGAGAACCTCTTGATGTTATGGATCTAAGATTGAGATTGTTGAAAAAGTAATGGTTGAGACTGCTAAATGAGGTACTATGGAAGGAGAACCTCTTGATGTTGTGGATCAGAGAGGTGTGGGAGGTAAGAGCGAGAATACCGATCTTATGAGAATAATGGAGCAAGTAGACATGTTCCAATATCTACTTGGTGAGGTGATAAAGAAAAATCTTTCTAGTGTACTTAAAAGTTCTTATAATTTCCTTTTTGAAAAATACAAGCTTATAAGTAGTTGACCAGATAGTGTCCAAGGCAAGTCTAATTGAGAAAAAATGGTTGAGAATGTTGGATTTGATTGAGGTACTTTGAAAGGAGAACCTCTTGACGCTATAAATCTCAGACTAATATTGTTGAAAAAAATAATGATTGAGACTGCTAAAAAAAATGATTGAGACTACTAGATCTAATCAAGATACTATGGAAGGAGAACCTCCTGATGTCATGGATTAGGGAGGGGTGGGAAATAAGAGCAAGAATGCTGATATTACGGGAAGAATGGAGCAAGTAGAATTGTTCTAATATGTAATGTCCTACCCATTTCGAAGGTAAATAAATTTGCCACCCAAAGAGCCAGGTTTCGATCTTGGGTTCCAAACTAAAAACTTGAATGTCTTGTTTGCTGATTCCTTTGATATCATGTAATTTATGCAAATATGAATTTTTTATAGTTTTTGCAATAATACAAATTCTAGAAATAAAATAGCAGCAAACTAGAAATGATTGTATCTTAAAAACTACTCCAATGACTATGAAATTTAAGCACAAACTTATTCTAATGATATTGAGCAAACCTAATGAAGGAAATTGTACAAGGATAAGTGTACCCAGAGATCTAAAGGCCTGATATAATTCTGGAAGTTAACACCAACAACAACAAATTTATATATTCAGTAAATATACTTGTAATACAATTTCTCCAGCATACTAATTGTTGTTTGGTTGTCCAACAATGAGAAAACCTCATACAACATAATGAATAATCCAAATGGGAGGCGTTTGGCCTCAATAAGTGCACGCCCTTCACTGCAACTGGTATGACTTGTTAAAAACCCTTCATAAATGACATAGATCCCTTCCAAACTATTGAAGTGTACAGCTGATAAGCTAATCAAAAACTATGAATAATAAAAAATACAAGCTTCTTTAAAACCCAAGCAATCTAATTCAAAATAGCCTCTAATGGTTTGGCCTCATTGGAAACATCTGCAACCTGAAGTAACTCTAAAAATGGCACCAAGTGCACCCTAAAAATCATCAACAACCTGCCACTTTGAAGCTCAAATCATTCCTCATCACGAAAATTCCACAATCACTCCAAGGATATCTTGAAATCCCAAAAGTGATGTTCATGCTTGAGGGTTTCGTCTCCAAATAAGCCAAATATGCCCTTGCCTGTGGTTTTTCATCATAAACAAGCTAGATATCTTCTTGCAAAATCTATTGCAAGCAAGATCCTTTCTCCAAACATGAAATGTAATACCCAAAGATGTCTTTAAATGCTCTCACAACCTTTATTTATTCTTTTCTCGAGCTAGTCGACCCAATGTGAGTAGAATATGGGATTAAACTTCTTTCTTTTTTACTTACTTTATGTCAATAATTCATTTACTAATGAACACATATAATGACTTAACTCCACAATATCACTTAATAATATTATAATCTCCCAAAGTGGTGTCCAAGCTAGGCATTAATAAAACCACATTAAAACATACATTATTTCCTTCAAAATGAGTACTCATAAGCCCCCTAACAAATTATAAAGTCATACTTAGGAGAATAATATAATAATTTAATGAATTTATAATAATTATAACTTCAACGATTAAAAAATCCATGATCGCTCATCCAAACTCACATCTGAAGATAGAAATGAGTACCCATTTGGCCAAACTAGCCACTCATAGGACTTCTGATCTGCCAAAACCAACTTACTAAAAATAGTAAGTTTCCTGCACTGATAACAAAACAGGTCTAGTCGATCAACTGAAGATATATCTGGATACCCAATTCGATGACGAACAACATTCTGTAGTCAATTCGGCCAGAAACCCGAATCACCGACTTACTATAAATAGTAATTCCTCCCTCAAATCTTGGAATATCCTTGAAAAAATGGCATCCAAAGGCATACAACCATCTAGCAAAATCCCAAAATATTGTAAGAGAATTCTCACAAAATATAAGCCTGGAAAGGGACATTACAGTCCTCCCTCCCCGAGATTGCTTGTCCCTAAGCAATCTAATATCATCACATAACAATATCAATGACAACTGCCATGTGATCCCTGGATTCCAGATGAATTGAAGAGCTCCATATCTCCAACTGAGATAAATCCTACAACTTCCTGAAAGAACTTCCCTCCATACTATCTATATGCCAGGATCCCAAATGAAACTACATAATGACTCACTGTAAAGCTGGTTCTCAAATCTCACTTACATTAAAATATTAAAGACTAAGCCCTAAGACCTAGCATAACTAAGGAACCATATCCCTAGTCATTTATTTGATGCCCTCATTAATGGTTTACATAAAAGACCAAGTAGACCATCTGTAATATGGAGTTTAGCAAAATAGTACCAATATCCTTCTAATATGAAATCCATTGTGAGTCCTAAGATCAGAATTTAGGACTCACTACTTGCTCCTTTGAAATCATAACTAAACTGGAGGTCTAGCTGCAAGAAGAGATTTTAATATCTATTTTGGCTCAAAAATGAACTCCACTGTTGGTATGTGTTAGTTTGTTCAAGAATAATTATTTCATACAGACTAAATTGAAGCTGGTTAAAAATAGCCTCAGAGCTCCTTGCTTTTCCTTTGAAGATCCTGCTATTTCTCTCCTTCCAAATACACCAAAGAAATGTTGGGATTGCTAGGCTCCATATCAATTTCTTCTCCTTACTTGGAGGGATCCATTAACACCACCAATCAAGAATTTCCTTGGGCATGACCCAAGATACCTTTGTAGTCTTCATCCATTGGTTCCACACAACTTGAGCAAAATGACATTTCATGAACAAGTGATTTGTTGTCTCTTTATTTTTTTGCATAGGTGGCATCTACTTGGGCCTAGAAAACATCTTTTGATCAGGTTGTCCCATGTTAGGGTTTTATTTTGAAGAACCAAACATGTAAAGACTTTCATCTTTGGAATACATTTGTTTCTTCATAAGTTCCTCTAAGGTGCTTTTTGCTAAGGTAGATCTAGACATTCCTTGTATCCATTTTTAACTGTACAGTTTCTTACTAGAAATTTTGTCTACTCTAATTGGTTAGGTTCTAGATTAATATAGTCTCATAGTTCTGCATGGAGGGCATCTAGATCTTACCTTAAAAAAATATTTTCAATGTCTCTTCTCCAAGTGTTTATACCATCTTCCTCACTGACTATGTAAGATCTAAAACAGGTGCCCCAGTCCTATTTGAGGGTCTTTTTTAATTTTGCAAGATTTTTATCTTGGTCTAAAGGTCCTAAGTCTCTCCACTTATCTTCCCAAAAATCCATATTTCTTCCTTTACCAATCCTCCATCGAGACCCTTTGTCTATGATGTTGATTCCTTCATAAATATGGTTCCAGATGGCTAAACCTCTCATTATTTGGTTGCTTATGAGTATTGTTGTTGGCTCATTATCTTGGATATATTTGATCCTCATTATGTTGATCCATAGGTTGTTATCTTCTTTTATCAGTCTCCACACTAGTTTTGTTGCTAATGCTTTATTGAGGATTTTCATGTTTCTTAGACCCAAGCCTCCATAAGCTTTTGGGAGGTATACCTTCTCCCACTTTACTAAATGGTATTTATTTCTTTCTTCAGTACCTTTCTATAAAAAATTCTTGCTGATGGCTTCAACTATTTCTACATTATTTATAGGTATTTTAAACATTGTAAGTTGTAAATTGGTAGGCTTTGAAGGGTGGATTGGATCAATTGGATGTTTTAAAATTGGTTAAGGAAGTTTCCTTTCCATCTAGAAATCTTTTTATTGAGCCTTTCAATGATTGTGTTCTAATGAGAAGATTTTATCTGCCAACAAAAAGAGGCATACCCAGATAGGAGGAAGGTAGATTCTCAATTTCACATTTCATGATTGCTTTGATTTTTTTGTTTGGCAATGGGGGTATTGAGGAAATAGATTTTGCTTTTGTCAAAATTGACATATTGGGAAGATGCACCTTCATAATAGTTGATGATGGTCTTGAAATATTTGGCTTCTTTTACCAAGGATTTTCCAGTGAGCAAAGTGTCATCAACAAACTTACTATGGGTTATATTTGAGGTTTTGCTGGTTACTTACAGACCAATAATGAGACCCATTTATTGAGATATTTTTATAGATCTACCTAAGGCTTCTACCATAATAATGAATAGAGCTGAGGAAATAGGGTCCCCTTGTCTAAGCCCTCTTGAGCTATTAAAATAGCCAACAAGGGATCCATTGACTAATATGGAGAAGGTAGCACTAGAGATACAACTGTTGATTAATTTTCTCCACTAGTAAGAAAAGCCAAATTTCTCCATGAATCTATCCAAAAACCTCTAGGACACCCTATCATAGGTTTTACTAATGTCTAGTTTGATTAGCATGCCTAATTGTTTGTTCTTTTTAAGGGAGTGGATGGTTTCATGTACAATCCCTATACCATCTAAGATTTGTATTTGTTATGAGATAATGGAAAGAAAAATCTTGTAAAATCTTTCTTAAAGTTCATCCATTATATTAGAACCTTAGAACCTTAATTTAAAATATAAGACTAAGATGGATCACTCATACTACTTTTTCTAAATTCCATGGATAAGATGTTATGGTCATATATCAAAATATATATATTTTTCTTTTTTATTGAGAGGATATAACGTACAAAAAATTCAACCAAGAAAACCCACTAACCTCTACAAACTAGCCTATCCATTTCAAGTAATGTACCAAAATGTTTACTTATACCATTTATTCTAAACCTAATAACCAATAACTATCATTTCATTTTTCTAACTAATAATCAGTAATGTTTTTCCTTTTCCATTTTTAATTATTAGTTTTAACTACCTTTAAACCAATAAATTATTATGTTTTTCATTTATTTTTAATTATTTTTATATAATAGTTAAAAATATATCTGAAGTTGAAAATAAATATAACTTTGTTAAATTCTAATTATTTAAGATTAATACCAAATCTAAACCAGATGATCCGCTATATTAGTGTATCTCTTGGCTTGAAAAATATATATATATATATATATATATATATATATATATATATATATATATATTAATATTATCGAATGAAAAAAATTAAAAAGAAAAGCAGTAGAAATTAATTAAAAAAAAAAAAAAATTCTAAGGTATAACCTTTGAGATACTCTAAAATTAATAAATGGTTGTCTTGCAGTTATTGAAGCATCTTATTTTTTTTCCAGAATAGTCAAATAAACTGATCATTGAATGTGAACACTAAAATAATATAGTGCCTATTGTTTTAGGGGCTTTTATGAGAGACCTTGATGACTTAAATTTTCTTGATCATCTTTTGCCTGCCTTTGTCAGTGCATAGTTTAGACTAACTGACAACAAACTTTAGTTATCATTATTTCTTTCTTTCTTTGATGTAAGCATGGTTAAAACAGACTGCCAACAAACTTTACTTATCTGATATTTTATTTAATTAATTTTATTTTAAAACTCGTGCAAAGAAGGCAGCATTGACATTGAGTTGAGTTTTATTGTCCTCTTACATCTTTGAAATATTCAACCACCCCTCCAAAAATATTTATGTACAAAATAAGCACATTAAATGGGCTATATGGTTTATATCGAATATAAGTGGAAAAAAAAAACTAATACGCTAAATATTACTATACACTCTTCTAATAATATATATATTTAAGAGTACTTATGTATTACATAGTTTGTTATTTATAATTAATTTTGTTTTCTTCCGTGATATTACATGGAATTACAAACAGGTTAGATATTAATGAATAGATTTAAATAGATAATTATAACAGTTATTTTTATGATGTAATATTATTTTTAATATTCTCTTATTGCATTAAGTTTCTAATAAGTATAGGAATACTAGTAGTTAGATTGGGACAAACATAATACTTCAAAACAACCACTTTATAAACTAAGTCAAACTCAAAAGTTTATCGGTACATAAAAATTATGGGTTACGACAAACTCTATAATCCATGACTTACAATGATGTGAACATTTATTTCTATGATGTAATACTATTTCGAACACCTTCCTTATTACATTAAGTTCCTAACAAGTAGGAGAATACCAATAGCTAGATTGAGGCAAACACAACAGTTCAAAACAACCACCTAATAAACTAAGACAAACTCAAAAGTTTACCAGTATATAAGAATCATGGGCTAGGACAAACTCTATGACCCATGACTTATAAAGATGTAAACATGGACAAATACAATTGCTCACACCTTACGGAATTCTCAATGAAGGATAAGGAAAAACTCAACTATCCATAATTTTACAACCAATATGGATAGGGACACACACTCTATCTATAAAAGTAATAAACAACAACAAACACATCATTTACAATATTTTGTAACCAGTGACCAACAACTTGTCACAACATATCTCTTGTGAATATTAGACATACCATAACCATTTACTAGAATATTCTTTAGATTTTGATCAAAAGATATTCTCCCCACTTTCCTTATGGGAAGGGTCTATAGCTACAAAACCTTAATCTTCTTCACTACTTTCACTTATAAAAAATATCTTTTCTATCTACAACTTTCCATCTATGAGATCCTTTGCCCGTTGAATATAGTTCATAACAATGTAACCGATTTTCTTATAGTAGTAGCACTTAACTTTATTCTTGGAGAGTTATTTTTTCTTTGAAGAGAAATAATTGGATGCAAATAAATGCTAGTTTTTCACAAGCAATACAATTTTCTCTATTATTGAGTGTTTTTCTTTATCTCAATTTTATTCATCAATTAAGGAGACAATTAAATCTTCCAAGCTAAGGTTAATCTTTTTTTAGTATGGATACAATATTAATATAGCTAACAAGCAAACTATTTAATAAAATAGCTTTGGTATCATCATTTTGTACCATGTGAATAATTCCAAAAAGTTGATTCAATAGAGAACAAAAAACTATTAATGTTGGATAATATTGTTTCCTTCTAGTATCTTTAGTCCAATTAGCTTATGCTTTAGACCCTTTTTTGTACTTGATGCCTATAGGCCACATAATTTATTAAGTAAATCCTGAACTTCTTTCATCATCTTAGTGAGATCAATTTTGTGTAGATATGAATAAGAGAGTCCAAGTTTAATTATCACTATGGCTTTTTGATCTTTATTGGTCCACTTTGCTACTGCATATGGATATTGTAGTTTTGCTATGGTTCCCTTCATGACATCTCATAAGTCTCTTTCAAATAGGATCAACTAAATTTTAACTTGTAAAGTATGGAATTTTTACCTTCAAACTTCTCAATAACAACTATATTTTCTATAGTAAATAAAAATATGCCCCTCAAATCAAAATAAGTTATAAGGGTGCCAAGTACCATCGATAATGGACCAAGAAGACTTGAAATATGACTTTATAATTTACTTGGCCGATTGAAAAAGAATGAATATGTAATAAATAATAATTTACCTAATACATAAATGACCAATGCTCTATAATAGTTGTGCCTCTGATTAAAATAATGAACTTAGTATCCTACATTATAATAGTAAAAACTATTGGTTTTTAAAGCCTTATAGTATCACAAAATATCACTAAAATATCATAGTTTATATCACATAGGTCCCTGTATGTTTTCCTGGGCTGTTTGGGTGAAAAACTAGGGTCGTTGGCCCAAGCTATTTGATTTTGAGGAGTTGTTTCAATACATGAAGGGAATTTCCCCTCAACCCTACAATGGGCATTGCCCCTTGAACCTTGTAAGGGGAATCTTTTCCCCTTGATCCCTAACATAGGCAGTGACATGCATTTGGTGATACAGTTGATTGAAGAGAGTGGAGTAAGCAATCAAATAAGAATGTGTCACTAGCAATGGGTTGAGCTAGAGCCAACTGCAATATATATCTAGAACATAATGAAGTGGAAGGTGTGACAAGAATTTGAGTACAATGCTCAATGTTTCTATCTCCAGTGTTCAGTTCATGTGTTGACAAAGATGCCAAGTTAGAGGAAGGAATAGATGTAAGCAGATGATTTGACATGTCTGCATGAATGCATGTTTGAGCGTATGGATATACATGTGTGAATGTGTACCCAAAAAGTGTTTGTAATAAGTTTTCATGTAGTGTTGTATAAGTGATAAAGTATTTGTAGTAATACGCATGTGGCAAACTATTTGTAATAATACACACATGGAAAAGTGATTATAATAATGTAATGGGGTGTTTTTAATGTTTTATGTAAATGGGTAATTTGGAGGTAGTTGGGTAATTGATGACTACCTACCAATCCCATTATACCTATAGGTACGCATATATGTTAAATCCAGTTGTAAAATATATCTAGAATAGGATGAAGTGGAAGGTGGGGCAATAATTTCCGTACAAAGCTCAATGTTTCTATCCCTAGTGTTCAATTCATGTTTTGATAAAGATGCCAAGTTAGAGGAGGGGATAGATGTAGATAGACAATTTGACATGTCTGCATGAATGCCTGTTTGAGAGTATGAATATACATGTATGAATGTGTGCCCATTAAGTGTTTGTAATAAGTTGTCATGTAGTGTTGTGTAGGTGACAACGCATTTGTAGTAATGCACATGTGGTAAACTAAAAAGTTATAAATTAGTAAAGTGCTTATAATAATATAATGTATTGGAGTATTGTTAATGTTTTATGTAAATGGCTAGTTCATAGGTGGTTGGGTAGTTGAAGATTACCCACTAATCCCATTATATCTATATATATGCATCTATGTGAGATATGTGGGGAAGGGAGAGAGTGCTTATTGTTGTTGGCAAAAGTGTATTGTTATCCAAGAGTTGATTGTTGGTAGATTGTTTATCTAAATATGATGTATTGTATATTATTACTTTGTAGTGTATCCATTTATATTTGTAAGTATTCCCATTGTGTATTTTATTTATAGAGGTAGTAATGGAATTGTATTGCAGTGTATTGTATTCCAATTCTACATGTAGTACTACTCACTTGGTTTGCATTCCGGTTGAGTGTATTGAGATTTGGGACAATTGTGTTCAGTTACTTCATTCTTGGGGTAAAATTATGTTAGTATATGTGGCTTTAAGAAATCAACTCATAGAATCTTTATGAAATTCATGCTAGAGGTTTTCTTCATTCAGTTGTGAGAGCATATTGGAAAGAGCTTCCATTAGGAAAGATGTTTAGTAATGTCATCTCTTTATAGGTCCCATTCAACTTAAAGGGGGTGTTGAAAAATGTTAGCATTTCACTTTGGTCATAACTGACTTTGTGCTTGTGTTTTTTATTATTTGGTGCATACTCAATTCTCACCTTGAGAGGTGATCCATGTATCATAACATGATCTAATGGCATGTCAATATGGTAATTACTGGAATTAGTGTGTTTGTACCATGGGTAGTATTTATACTTACATTCACATCATTTTATATATCAATGTGATATCATTGTCATTGCAAGTGAAGGATTTTTGTGTCCAAATGTAATATATCAAATCTTTCGTGTTCATTTTTTGTTATTTTTCATTCTTTGTTCTTTTCCTATTTTGGTTTTGGATGATGAATTGATTTCATTTATTCCTTTGTAAATTGTGAGTTTTTATAGGGTGGAGTGCAGATAAGGGGTAGGGGACCCTGAGTGGGACCTCTACATCTTGTTTTGTTGCTTAAGGGGTAGGTATGATTACGAGGTGTTTTTGGATCCCCACATTGCCTTTGAGATGTTTGGTTATACTTAAGATATCATGGCATCTTGAGGATGGTTTTTTGAGGATGCCATCCCATGTACCCCCTATTGTGGGGTTGATTAACCATTGTTTACAATGATATCTTCCCTTTTGGGATTTCACTAAATGTCAAGGGACATTTAATCCTGTTCTTGTATTCCCTAAAATATTGGGGATGATGTAATGGAGTCCCCATGGGAGTAGGAAACTTCTATATAGAACATAAACTTACTATTATTTGTCATATGTATCGGGAAGTTTTTCTTGTTCCCTCTTAATTTGTAATATAATTATCTCTACTATTTGCTTCTTTATAGACATCACTAGTGGATACTTCTTCAAATGAAGACATAATTTTTTATGCTACTTCCAGTATTTGTAAAAAATTCCAAGCTTCAAAATTTTATTTTTGAGTGTGATAAATATTATTGCATCCTCCTCCTTTACTTCTAGTCTACACATGTCTTCAGCCTTCGCTAGTGCCAAGAAATTGGTTGCTTCTAAGGTCTTAGCTTCATTGTTAGCGATTTGTGGTAAATTTGATTATCTGTAGGCCATTTTTCTAGGTGCATCTCACTCCTCCTGCTTTGGTCATCCTAGGGTTTCCTTAAGAAAAATCAAGATTAATTTTGAAAGGTAGAGTCTTCCTATAGATTTCCTCTTTGGTCATTTGTGCTAATCCCATTTGCAGGGAATGGTGGCTATAGTTTGAATATGGAGAAAACCATTCTTGTGGAATTTGGAAACCACCTCCAAGAGTTAAGAACTTGATTTTGGCTAAGACAAACCAACAAATGTGATAAGGACTAATAGGCGTATAAATTATAAAATAGAAATAAAAAGCATATAATATAAATAATATCAAATGTTAACCTTTTATAAAGGCACTGTATACCCTTGTCAGATGGGTATAGCAAACACACTCATGTGTAACTCCATGCATGTCACCTTGGCCTGGATTGAACTCCTAGCACGTAGCATACACGAACAACTGAAGAAGATGAAGAACAAGAGGTGATTTACTTACATACCCTTCCTATGTAGCTTAGCTCTTCTTATTTTACATGACCTTGGTGAATAAACACAACATTGAGTTGTGAAAGATAGATGAACAAGGTGTGGAATGTTTAGTACTGAACTAGACTCACGTACTAAGGGATAGTAGTCCATATCTTGAGTTTAATAGGCAATTCTTGGGACCAACGCTGACAAAAATCTATGGCAATTGCCCCCATATTTCAAAACGAGTTGTAGATATTTTGAGAGGAAAATCCTAGAAACAGGGTGATTGGTATTTCTTGGAAGAAGGGACTATTATCTTACTATTTGTCTTCTCCAAGTTCCCTTATCTACTGCCCTATTATATTACCAATTGGGTGTTTGGGTTAGAATTTTGTAGACAAACCCACTTGATAGAGCAAAGTCTTGGCCAGGGAGTCAAGAAGGCTTATGTATTCAGATTTCCTGCTAAATTTGAACACATCACAATATCCAAGAGGGACCCCTTGTAGTACAAAAATTTGGAAGCTAATCTCGTTGCCTTGAAGCTTCTAGTGGTGCTGTACATGTGGTATTATGACCCAGACAATATTTTGGTTGAACATTTGAAAAACAATGTGAAGGTACTCAGCTTCAGGTATTTGTCACAGTCGAATATTGAAAAATACAAAAACCTGATCGAAGGTGAGGTGGAACCACTCAAAATTTTGGAGATGCAAAAGAGACCACCATGGAGAAGCTGCTATCAGTATGAGTGGGTTTATGACCTGGAGAGAAATGTAGATCAACTGCTCGATCCCAACCCGATTAACACAATCAACGAGAAAACAGATTGGAAAGGTCATAAGATTGAAGAATGGTGGATAATGCGTTGTGAACGCAATATGATCAAGAAGGTGAAGTACAATACTGATGATTTATTCAGTACTAAATTTGATGCTAAATACATCACCTAAAAACAGAAGAATGAGAAAGAGCTCTTCCCAAAAATCTTAAGGGTGCAAACTGCAGATGACATAAGAGGAAGGATCCAAAGATGAAGTCAAAGAAGGAGAATAATATTTGCCTCAAAACCCACCAACAGCTGACATCAGAAAACCGACCCCATACAAAGTAGCCAAAGCATCCCCTGAAGTTCAGCCTGAATCCTCTGGCCAAAGCTCCAAATCAGGAATGATGTGAAAAAATCATTCAAGTCCATGAATCTCTGGAGCCAGTAGGGCCATAAAGAAGCAAAGACTAGAGAAAGAAAAGGTCGAGCAGAAACAAAAGAGGCAGGAGCCACAATGGGAAGTACTAAGGTGCGAAGTAGTAGTTGCGCGAAGATCGAGCAAATTTGCGAGCGCGATTGTGGACCACGTGCAGGAGGACCAGAGTTCTGCATACCAATACCTGGCCTTGGGCTGCCCATGGAGGTTGTGGAGGCCTGCTAATATGTACATTTTGCATGTAGGATAACCAGGGCGCTCTCCCGGGGGAACTGGAGAAACCATCGTAATGCCTGCTTAATTTACTCTGCCTAATTTGTATCTTATTCTAGATTTCGACCAAGCAAATGCCACTGAAGTTCTGCATATTCAGAAATGAAACGACATTGTTTACTAATCTCAGTAACTCCAATTAAACCAAAACAGCAAGATTCTGCTATACTGCTGCCACCCACTATAATGCACGGATCCGGCTCAAAATCTCAGATCGATTAATCAACCTCTCTGAATATGTAGAAACTTGTTCTTCCAGGGCAGTGGCAGCGACCTGGTGCCGTCGATAGACAGAAATTTTACAGACCAGGCGAATCCAGCAAGAGTCGAGGGGAGCTTTTGCATGCTTATAAATCCCCGTCTTCCGAGTCCACGGACACGGATGCCGAAGGCGGCATAGGGAATTCGTTTTATGACTACACGGGCGAGTTCTCCTTCTCTACCCTCTACACGCCCGAGCATTTCCAGACGGGCACGTAAGATCGAAGTGCTTTGAGCAATGTGGGTCCCGTTAAATGCTGGTCTCTGAGAATGGCACTTTGATTCGATTGGACTGAAAATTTTGAACTTTGAAAAGCATAACTTCTATCAGAAGAAAGATTTCCTGGTCTAATCTACTTAGGTTGTACTTGGCCACCTTATAGGGCATCATTTGCATTTCTTCTTAAAGGTTTCTTCAGACAAGGTGGACGCAGAAACTGAGTCCATTGTCACAGTTTCAGAGCGACCTTTTCTACCATATTTCAGAAGTCTCTTTAGTCCTTTTGGAGCATTTTTTTGGGGATGCGTAGGGACCAAAACGTGCATTGCCCCCATTGTTTGTGTGTTTGTTCTGCATAGTGCCTTGGCATATTCTACCTACAAGATCCTGATGTGAAATATTGCCTTTTACATACAACCTTGTAAGTAAATTTAAGTTAATAGAAATAAGGGAGGGATCATTTTAATTTAAAAAATGTAAATAAATCTTGATATATTTTTTATTTTTAAAATTAACCTTGTTGGCCCTATGATCCTTGAGGCTTTTAGTTAGAGATGACCTTCACTATTTTGTTTCTTGCATTTTTGCATTCTATTAATAAGGATGGTTATTTTTGAAATAATAAAGGCATAAATCACCTCCATTAAATATTTAGAGGTTAGAGTTAATTTTTATAAAGTTCTAAATTGTAATTAAAATTGTGTAAATATATATCAATTAAGGAGGATTCATATATTATCATTATTTTTATAAAAAATAAACATGAAGATTCAATTCAAAATAGAAATAATGTTGAGATTTATTTAAAATGTGGAAATACTAGATAAAAGAAAATTGGGTAATAAATAATTTACCCAATCATGGTGTTCAAATTCATTTTAACAAAATTTAAAATTTAGAATACAATTGTCTTAATGAGATTTATTTCTCTTATTGAAAATGATATCAAGGAGGAAAATATTATGAAAACATGACAAGTTTAGGAACATTAGTCTAGGATCTAAGACCTAGACAAATCACTCACATCACTTTTTCTAAATTCCATAAATTCCATGGATAAGATATTATGGTTACTATGAGATAGAAACCTTAATTGAATTTGGAAAAATATTCACTTCACACTTGGTCTAAACCTAATAACTAATTATTATTATTATTTAAAATTTTACACTTGTTTTTCATTTGTTTTCCATTTCAAAAAAATACAAAAAATTTCATCACAAAATCTTGCTAAATTAGGATAGATCACATTAGTCTAGCTTTCACATTTCAACCCTCTCATGTACATCATATTACATAACTCCTATTACTCTATCTTGTACATACCATTAGATATCTTGAGAATGACATAACTACAAACATAGAATAAAGTTGTTACCAAAACATCAATATTGTTTAAACCAACTATTTTAAAGTAATTCACTTACTCAGTAATAGCTCTCTATTAAATAATAATAATAATATTAAAAAATAGTTTTAAAGTAAGTCATTGAGTAACAAATCTTTATTAAAAGAATAATAGTTAAAAATATACTTAAAACTGAAAATAAAATGTAGCCTACAACCATGTGTCAAACTATTGGCTTGAATATATAGCTCTCTATTAAATAATAATAATATTATTAAAAAATAGTTTTAAAGTAAGTCATTGAGTAACAAATCTTTATTAAAAGAATAATAGTTAAAAATATACTTAAAACTAAAAATAAAATGTAGCCTACAACCACGTGTCAAACTATTGGCTTGAATATATATATATATATATATATATATATATATATATATATATATATATATATATATATATATATCGAAAGGAGAAAATTAAAAATAAAAACAACACAAAAACTTCTCTAAGATATAACCTATGAGATACTCTAGATTTATTAAATGGTGGTCTTATAGTTCCTACTAATCCAAAATTGTATTTGAAGCAACATATTTTTTCCAAAATAGAACTAATTTGTCAATAAAATCAGTTGATAATTGAACATGAATAGTAAACTATTATAGTGTATGTTATTTACACTTATGATAGGTCTTGATAGCTTAACTCAAAGATATTATTGATCATTTTTTAAAAGTCATGCAAAGAAAACAAACATATTAAAATCATGATAGGAAACACATGGTATTGAGTTGAGGTTTATTTTACTCTTACATCTTTGAAATCTTCAACCACCTTTAAAAAAAAAAATTATGTACAAAATAAACACATTGAATGGGCTATATGGCTTACATAGAATATAATACTAAAAGGACTAATACACTAAGTTCCTTAAAATATAGATTTTTTTTCTTTTCATAAAATGCTACCGTAGACTCTTCTTGTAATATCTTTAAGAGTTGATAATGTTTGGAAAACATAATTCTAGAGTATTTATACATTATATAATTTATTATTTACTATTAATCTAGGTATCTTCAAGCTATTATTTGGAATAACAAACACTCACATTAGAAACTCATAAAAAGGCTTAAACAAAAAACTACAACAACTCTAAACATTAATCCTTAATGTAATACTATTTCTAATGCCCCCTTATTACATTAAGTTTCTAACAAGTATAGGAATACCAATAGCTAAAGTGGGGTAAAAATAGTAGCTCAAGACAACCACCTAATGAACTAGGACAAACTCAAAAGTTCACTACTACATAAGAATCATGGACTAGGCAAA
The DNA here is from genome assembly GCA_028583015.1 of Wollemia nobilis. Classification (NCBI taxonomy): domain Eukaryota; kingdom Viridiplantae; phylum Streptophyta; class Pinopsida; order Araucariales; family Araucariaceae; genus Wollemia; species Wollemia nobilis. The sequence goes on along the minus strand of JAQPPZ010001424.1, from coordinate 3,942,440 downwards.
AATATATATCTATGACTTACGATGATGTGAACATGGACAAATACAACTACTCACACCTTATTGAATTCTCAAACAAGGTGAAGTAGGGAAAAACGGTGCACCAAATAAAGATAAAAACTATGTGTATATATGTCCTATCACTAATGATCGCAAAATGAAAGCATGCAAGTAAATGGAAAGATAACGAATAACAAGAACTAAAGCAAAGCAAATATATTTCTTATTAATTGAACTGATCAAAGTTATATGTTACAATGCATCCCCTTGAAGGCTCAAAATGGATGATACAAACGTTTACAACTTGGGTTCCCAAAGATCAAATCCTTCAAAGAATTTGGGTGCACATCCAATGTCTTTCCTCGTCCCCACAATCGAAGTGGGTGGGCCAAGGTTACCTCCGCTTATGTATTTGATCCAGATTTCTATAAGCTCCTTCTCAATGCACTATAATGACCTACACCTACACACAAGGAAACTAGAAACATCAAATAGCAAGTGCGTGTGATAAAAAGCATGCAATCCCCATAGGGGCAAGATGGCTAATAATGATAAAATGCATCAAACCAACTCAAAATGACAAAATATGAAATGGGTATGTAGAAAAATAGGTTTTGGGAAGATATCACCAGAAACCATACCAAAATTGCATCTGATCAGGTTTTAAAATTGGGGTGACTATTCGTAACCTGTAAAACCTAAAGCTTCCAATATTGATTACAGTTTGGGTGTTCTCTCAGATGATCATCGGATACCTGCAAGAGACCCTACAAAACACTAAAAATGTATATATCAGCCAATATAGCTCAAAATGACATGAAATTTGAACTATAGCATCATATAAGCATGTAGAAAATAACTAATTAAAAATAATTAAGAAATAATGCATAAATTTCTATTCATAACAGGGTGGTACGAATAGGACTATCACAGATTAGGAGGTGCTCGAGGGTGTGACACCCACCGTTTCTTCCTAAATTTTGCCATGAATTCCACTTGGGAATGATGCAAAACCCTATGATATGTGTTGTAGTCATATTTGGTGAATAAATTCATTTAATTGGTTCAATTTTGTAACAAATTATGCCTCCTAGTTCACTTGTAAACCTCATTCGCTAGGTAGATATTTTGAGGGAAAAATAGGCACAAAAGGGTGGAAGAAAATCTTGGCAACACTTCGTTGCTTTGTCCTCAAAATCTCCTCCCTATTTTGGTGTGGAAAATATCTCCACTTTATAGCCTAAGGAGGCTTCATGGGTCAAAATGCATGCGAGGGCATGCGAGGCATGAGGTGCCACTTGGCCACCAAGGTGACATGCGTTGGAGGGAGAAGAGAATATCCCAATTTGGCCTCCCTCATGGGCTGAAGCATTAAGATGCTACATGCTCTAACTTTCTAGATTTTAGGGGCAAAAAATGTAACCGTTTGCAAGCACCATTTGTCCAAATTTGACTTTTGGCCAGTCAAACCTACTATTCGCTCCACTTGGAATGAATGCTGCTATTCACCCTAGGGTGGGACGAATAGGTTCTGTATTTATCCCAAGGTGGAACGAATAGTAACAGGGTGTCCAAAAGGTCCCAAAAGTAGCCTAGAACCTTTCAAAAACTTGCATTAAGTGGTTAGAACCATTGTATACCACTTGAGGGCTGCCCTAGGGGCCTTGGTGTATCATGAAGTCATTGCTTGTGGTAGCATAATAAGATTGACCATATTTTAGTGTCTACAGATACCCCTTATTGAGATGCATTGTGTGCAATACACCAATGAGAAAAAATAGATGACTAAAATGGTTGATGATTAGGGTTACTCAATAACCCAACCAAATTTAGATGCCCCAGTCCTGGAAAGAGCATGCATTTTTGAATCCTTGTTTTTTATGAGCTAAGGAACTTACTTTATATTGGATGTCATGGTGCTGCCCCATGAATCAAACCTCTTGATTTTTTGTATCACTATCCGGATAAACTGGATAATTATATCGTAAGTGTGACACTACCAAGAAATCCAGCTCTACTTCTTCTCCCAAGTGATCAATGTTGGGAAGAGTCTCTTCGGTAACATGTACTGACTTTGCAGGCTGTACGTGATGCACACGTAAAGACCCTATATAGTTCACCTCGGCTTCATCCTAAAATTGATCATTGTTTGAGGATTCGCTATCAGCATCATAACTCGGTCCACTCATATTGAAGGTGGACTCCTCTCCATCATCACTATATGGATCTCCTGACTCGAGATCATCTAAAATTGTGGGGCTATACCCTTGCACACCTATGTCGTTGGTAGCACTATGGATTTGGTGACCCAGGTTGTCTCTAGGGTTCCACTCTATATCAGTATGCTCTAAGAGCTCTTCATTATTTCCTTCAAGTGGCTCAGCGATGATGACAGATACCATTGGGTAAGTCCTCAAGAATCTGGATGAATTAGGATGATATGGGTTAAAATCCACGTCATCCCCTAGGCTAAGGTACAAGTGATCTAAGGATGTTGCAAGCAAGTCATCTTGTCCTTGTATCTATAATCCTAGGCCGAACCTATCAATTGTTAACTGATAACGTGGCTCGAGCAGAGTCCTACGTCATTTTTTGGAGAGACCAAGGTCATACCCGTGCCAATGATATAACTCAAAAATATGTCTAGAATAGTCAGGGTTTGATAGATAATGAACATTCATCATGAATGATTCATCATCATCTTTATTTATGGGCATATACATGGGAAGTTGATCTAGCCCTGCATAAACGAAGTTTATTTGGTTGGGTGGTTCTCCCAATGGAACCATGGATCCAACCAAAAATCGATGAGCATAGGGGTGACCCATATCTTGTGTTGTCTCCAGAATTAGTCTAAAGGTAACATTTTGCACAATTTACTCTCCAAGCCCTACAATGGCTATATGAATAGTCACCCACGGTGCGGATGACCTTGTTTACGATATAGGCAAGGCAAGCTGAGGTACCTCATCGGCTATGTCTTGGGCTTCCTCCACTTCCATAGGGGTGGGAGCCTCCTCGGTGATTGGCTCGGGTATATGCTTTTCTTCTCTCTTTTCCATTTTCACCTTTTACTTCCTCTCATCCCGAAGCATCGTTGATGTGATCAATCTCAAGGAAATAGCAGTAGTATGCTCAAATCTATGTGAAACAGATATTGATGGTTGAGCGTCTACCCTTTTCTTTCTTTTAGGAATATTAGCCGATGATGCTGGACGAATATCCAGGTGTGTTGATGGGATTATGAAACCCCCTGGTAGATCTTCCATGTTCACAAATTTAAATGATTCTCCATATAATGGTGCCATGTGAACTTGTCCCTCATGAATGTACTTCATGCACTGATGTAACATCAAGGTAACATAATGCATCTCACAAATCTAGGGCCTCCCTAGTAGGATGTTGTACTGCATGGATCCTTCTATCACATGACACATCACATATATGGTCTTTAGGCCTACTTGGATGGGTAGGACAATCGTACCAACTGTCAAACATAACGCATCGTTAAACACTCTCAACATGAATGCAGTTGGCATGATGTGTGATTTTTGTAGCTTCAAGGGACTCAAAGCCTTGGTTGTTATGATGTTGATCGATGAACCAGTGTCCATAAAGACCTTTTTAAATGGAATGTGGTTTACACATGCAATTATATGCAATGATGGGTTAGTCATCTTAGTGGGAACCGTCCTGATCTCATGATCGTAAAATTTGATCATTGGTTCCTGGAACTACTGTACATGTCCCACAAAATTTGTGAACACTTGAGAATCCTGGGATTGTACTTTAATAGACCTCAAAATGTCCATAAGAGTCTCACTATGCCTAGGTTACTATTGTATCAATTCATATATAGATAGCTTCATAGGAGTTGTCTATAGGTTTTGGACTAGCCTACTCCGTATGGTCACCACGGTCTCATTGGTGGACCTAGAATATTTTGTATCGGTTGTTGATTTGGCATGGCTTGTATTCTTATGGTAGCACACAGTTGATTCAGCTGGTCATACCTCCCATTCCTTGTGACAACATTAACCATACCAACGAACCCCTAAGTAGGAGGTTCGATGCAGACCTAGTTGACGCACCTCATGGTTTGGATGTAGATTTTTATAAATCCCCATGTTCTGGTTGTTATGAGTTAGTGGATTATTTGGCACTATAAGCTCTCCTTTATCAATCATGTTTTGCATGATATGCTTGAAGGACCAACACACTTTGATGTCATGACCCTTCGGTCGATGAAAGATGCAAAATAGGTCATCCTGGTACCCCTTTTCCTTGGGTTGATTTGGATCGACCATATTGATTTTGGGTAATATTATTGCCTTGGCCACACAATTGGTGGAATATCGATGTTATAAATTTTATCAAAGGTATGAATTGGTGAGGTGGGCGTTGTTCTTTGTTCTTTCCATTATAGTTGTTATCACACTTTTCATACTATACAGGAGGATGTTGGGCCTGGTAATTGTGCTTTTGATACCCTTTATCCTCTCTCTAGAGGTTCAACACCACTTTGTTGATGTAGGCCTACTTGCCCTTATGATTCATGGAGCTCTTCTTTGGACCCTATTTCTTGTTGTTAAGCTTCAAGTTGCCTTCCTGCAACTTGATGTCTTCAATCACCTTGGCTTGCACCAAAGCTTCCTCAAATGTTGAATATTGCTACAGCTGCAACAATAGCGAGAAGTGCTTGGCACATCTCTTAGTGAACATTCGGGTTAATTCCATGGCAGGAATATGGAATGGCAATTTCACCATTGACCTCCTCCATCTCTTTTCGTATTGTTCAATTGGCTCGTCATCGTGCTGAGCTAGCGCAACAAAATAAAAAAGGTTTACCTATTTATTTATGCTAAAATAAAAGTGTTCAAGGAAAGCATCTGCTGGTTGCTCAAAACTGGTAATGCTATACCTCTTCTTCTGGTTGAACCACTCTCGGTTTGGGCTTGAGAGCATCATGATAAACGTGTGTAGAAGTAAGGCTTTATTTCTAGCTATTTAGAAACATCTGTCCAAAAATCTCGTGACATGCTCTTATGCATATTTGTCACCTTTAAAATTGTCTAGCCTAGGCATAACAAAATAATTAGGATAAGCAAGAGCAAGTATCGAGGGATCTAGAGGCTCATTGTAAATATTTCTTTAGGTTGGTTTTTGAATATCCATGCCTTGCCTCTCGATTGCCTTCACTTTAGGTGCTAGGGATATGTAGGCTTCTAAAGATAGAAATTCCTCCTCCCTAAGTTGCCATGGCAGCAGTCTAGGAGGTACATTTTTTCTCAATCGTGGTGGAGGATGTTGCTCTTCCTCCTCCTTCACTTGGGAGTTTTTAGGATATTCTTGCTTAGTTCCATCTCCCTCAATTTCCTCATGTTGTTTTTGCCTCTCATGGTCGAAATGTTGTGGTCATTCTCTTGGTAGGGCACTGATATGAGTATAAGTGTCTCTAGATGTGCTCTCTACTCTCTACATGAGTATATAGGCCAGCCCTGGCTAGCTTGTATTCTTGCTCTACGTGCTCATTTTGGGCAAGGATGCATTCTTCATGCATGCACTACTCATATAGTCTCTGTCAAATGAGCCTTTGCAATTGAATATTATCGTCTTTAATGCATTGTCTTTCTATGTGAGCATCCTCTAATTAATCTTGGAGAAGCTATCACCGTTGATAAGATACCAGTCTGTATGATCTATTAAGGTCATTTGCCATGATAGGCCTCTGGTATGCATGCTCTGTGTGAGTGACCTTATGGGTTTTGTACCTATTTGACTGATCTACGATGCTTTTTCCCTTATCTGTAAAGATGACATTGGCATCCTGATGAACTCTATGCTCTATGCAACCATGCATAGATGGTGGATGTATCACATGAGGGAGCTTAGAAGCCTCTTCATGTTCTTTAGTAGTTCTTATAGAACCCCTACTATGCTCACTCAGGGTATGAGTGGGTAGAGTTGAAGGCATATAGCCTAGCTACTTGAGGATGCTACCCAAGTCATTCAACTGTCTGGATCTCCATCGTTCGTGTAGTAGTGTGCCATTGGCTCCCACCTTAGCCATGCCAATAGTGATATTTCTATGTTCATTACATGTGGGAGTTTGTACAGGCCTATGCTCAGTGGTGGTCCTATCTAAATTCCCTTGAATGGGTGGATATCGATCCCATATGTACTACAAAGGTAGATCCATGGATCCTCCTATAGACCTATGTCGTAGGGGTACTAGCTTAGATCCTTGTATAATATACTCTTCTACCGATCCTGTAGATGCACATGTAATGCAGTCTCGATAATGGCTTTTGAGTGGAACACCCTCATGCTGAGAGGCTCCTTGATATATCCTGTGCCTAGAAGAATGCACAAAAACTCCTCTAGTAGGGGTATGCTCAGTAAGTTCCCCTCATGTCAAGTTATCTCCTCTAATGCTTGCCAAATTACGTTTGAGAAGCGCACATGGGTGAGGACTCAACATGTGCTACTAATGTGAATCAGTTGGGGCTTGGTCATTAGCTTCAATCTTATGCCTTTGTTGATCGCCTCATGTCTCCACCATCGTGTACCTAGTGTCTAAATTTATTCTTTATTACACAAACAAGGTATACAATAGTGTTTATCTCGTATTAATTTATAAAAGTGAGCCCCAAATTGTTTGATGTTGTTTCAATGATTTGTTGCGTCAGTATAGAACTCCTTATCGTATTTTTAAAAGTGTTGTATGATATTCTCAGTTAAATTGGCTTTCACCTGTATGCTCGCAGCTCGACAACTTGGATGTGACTTCCAAGCCGTGTAAATCCCCCATGTGTGGTAATGAAGGTCCACACCCAAACAAGGAGTACAGGTCCTCCCAGATCCTCACCCATTTTCCCCCAATCAGCATTATACCTTCCAAAGAGAATACATGCAAATTTTCTAGGGTTCGAAAGGTTCTTGGATTTAGTATTGGTCTAATAACAAAGTGTATGTAGGATTTGGGCCAGTGGATGGAAATTATGCCCACCGTCGTTGAATGCTACTAGTGGTTGGATGTCAAGTCCAAATAACTAGTGTTTAAGAGAAACATGATGTGCATGGTTCATTTTAATATACATAAAATAAATGCATCATATAGCACTCATGTTCATTTTCTATATGCTATGCAAATGAGAGAACATTTCAAATTCACAAAATGCAAGCTATTCTAGATGCTTCTTTAGACAATGTATATTATGATGGTAACAACCACTACTTGGGCCTCACACATGCACACCAAACACACAATTTCTATCAATTACACTAGATTCTAGGGCGGATTGCAATCAGAGATCCGTTATTCCTAGCAACATCTTTCTACAAATGCAAATTGAAAAGAACTAGGACATGATTGATTTTATTTTTCTTAGTTTGCTTTTCCTAATTGCATTTCAAAATAAGCATTCTGTAAAAACACAGAGAAGTAAAAATAACAGAGAGTGGAAAATAGGGCCTACCTTAGGTATTGAGTTGATTTGCACTCTACTTTATACTATTTGTGTTATTAGGTGTAAATCGTAGGTCTAGTCTATGGTCTACACTGTAAACCGCGTGTTTAACCTACGGTTCAATTGTTGGACCGTAGATGATAGCTGCAGTATATACCTACAATTTAAAAAATAAAGAAATAGCAGTTAGATCACATGAATTATGGAGTTCTGTCATGATCACATTTTGTAACCACCAGAAAGGATCACACCTAATGTATCCTATTGCAATAATTGATAAACAAAATACAAAATGCATACAACAAAAGAAATTGCAATGAAATAATCAATAAAATATGCTTTATTCCATTATATTTCAATGCCAAACTCAAATTACAAGTACATCCCTCTTAGGGATAATCATCTTGATATAATTGTTACAATAGAAGGTATTTTTATTTCCCTCTCAAGGATAGGTATGATTTCAAGGTGCCCTTTAGGATGACACAAACTGCTCTAGGATGGAGTAGACCTTCTTCTTCATGGTGAGGAAGGAAATGAATGATTGTAGCTCCTTTAAAACCTATTTCCTACGATCAATTACTTGAAATAAAGCACTATAACATGAAAAGAAGCCATTAATGTCTAAACTACCATAATTATAACAAGTTAGTAAAAACACTCATTATGTCGGTCAAAAGTCTCTAAATTCCTAACTAAACCATTAAAATGCTAAATGTGATCTAATTAGCATATTGGAAATGAAATACTAAGGAGAAGTCATCTTTGTTGCAAATCGTAGCTCTGATGCATGGTCTGCAATGTAAACTATGGCTAAAAGCCATGGTGATCAACCAAGTGGTTTTCCATCCAAATTCAAGGGTTGTGGGTTTGACCTCCTTGTCCAATTGATGTTCAAGGGTCACCTTTGGTGTCCTATGACAAGTTTGGCGGTTGAATCATTGAATTGGGCCTCCGTTTTCTTGAATTAGTGTTTCTTGGCTCTCTAGCTCCTTAGGGCATCCATGGCACAATTGTCATGATGGTTGAAAATTTGTAAAGGGGTTGGCAACAAATCTCTCTTAGTAATCTCAAGTGAGTGTACTATTTGATAGGGCTTTGCTGCTTAAGTGTGCTATATCATCTCTCCTTCTTTACCCTATTTTTGAGGGGTACTTATAGGATTACCCAGGGCTAGGGGTGGCTTCATGGAGAAGCCAAGATCAATAAGGGGTGGTTAGGATAGTTGGATTGGAAGCTTCCATCCTTTAACCACCTTCTTCTAGAATAAATGGTTATTCAAACCGATTTGGCTTGGATGAAGGCCAACTAAACTTCAGTTAAGACCATAGGTTACAACTATGGTCTAGAATGTAAACCACATGTGTCAACCGCAGTTCAGCCTGTAGACCACATGTCTAGGTTGTGGTTCAGACTGATTAGGCCAAGGAGCCCAAATTGAGTGGTTAGAACCATTGCTCTATCTTGGAGTCTATCCAAGATCTTCCATATGGTCTTGTAGCATGTCCATATGAGTAATTGCCATCAACATGACACGTTTTAGGTGTCTACACCTATTTATTTGAGCTTACATAGAGTTTAGGATCCACTAGCAATAGTGTACATATATTTATATGGACTGATGGAGCCTAGTCTTGGAGGACATAGATATTTTTAACTATTTGTTGATGACTACTCCAAAAAGCTATGGTTGTATTTCTTGAAATTAACGTCTAAAGGTTTTACATATTTTAAACATTTGAAGCAATTGGTAGAAACAAAAACTAGAAGATCAATAAAAAATATTCAATCAGATAAGGGTGGTGAATTCTTATCAAAATAATTTGAATCATTTTAAAGACTAAATGGTATAAAAAGATAACTCACTTCAAGTTATTCACCTCAAAAAAATGGTATAGCTAAAAGAAAAAATCATTCTATTATGGAAATGGTATGTTGTATGCTAAAGGAAGAAGATATTTGTCACCAATATTTGGAAAAAGTTGGTAAAACCACAATATATATAAAATAGATCACCTACAAGAATACTTAAAAATGTTTCTCCCAAAGAAGCTTGGTTAGCATTAAAACCTTAAGTAGCACATCTAAGAATTTTTAGATGTAAAGCATACATGAAAATTCCAAAGCAAAAAGAGAATAAAGTTAGTTGGAAAAACCATGAGTGGTATTTTATTTGGATATGATGATGATTCAAAAGGATACAAAATAATTGATCCAGTCACAAAGAAAATTTATGTGAGTAGATATGTGATTTTTTATGAAGAAAACAAAACCATTATTGAACTCCCAAAGGTTAAAATATTTATAATTCTTAATATTTCATCAGATAAAGAAGAATATTTCGATAAAAAATTAGAACATGAAATATTTAGTGAACCAATTGAAATATCAAAATTATTAGTGTCATCACAAATAAAAGAGATAAAGTGGTATATAAATACACTTTAAGATTCAAAGTTATAAACATTGCCAAATATTACCACTACAAGACCTCAAATTCATAGTATGACAAAATAAATATGGCGTTAAACTTAATACATCTAGTAATAAAACCTATAACTACAGAAGATGCTATAAGAAAACCAAAATGGAGAACAACAATGAATAAAAATATGTAGCACTAATGAAGAATAAAACATGGTATTTAGTTGACCTACCACAAGGAAAAAATAGGAGGATGTAAGTGGGTCTACATATTAAAATACAAAGAAGATGGTTCTCTTTCCAAATACAAAACATGGGTAGTTGTGAAAGGTTATACTCAGATAGAAGGAACCGACTATGAAGAAATATTTTTCCCCACATCAAACATGACTATTATTCATATAATTTATGTGTTAGCAACACAATTGGTTGGAAATTATATTAGATGGATTTTTAGAATGCATTTATTAAGGATGATCTTGAAGAAGAAGTCTACATGATTCAACTAGGAATTATTTTCAAAGGACAAGAAAAATAATTTACAAACAAAAAATCATTATATGGATTAAAAAAAGCCCCTAGAGCATGGTACATTAAAATTAATGACCATCTACTATGACACAATTTTAAAAGGAGTGCATCAAACCCAAATCTATATACAAAAAGGGTTGGATCTAAAAGAATAATTCTTGTGGTATATGTAAATGATCTAATAATCACTAGAAGCTCAAAAAAATTAATAGATGGTGTAAAACATGATCTAGAAAAATATTTTGAAATGATAGATCTAGGACTGCTACACTATTGTCTTGGTCTAAAAATTTATCAAAAAGAAAATAACATCACAATGATTCAAACAAAGTATGTAAAATCAGTACTTGAAAAATACAAAATGATAAAATGTAAACCTAATGATTCCTTAATGGAACAAAGGCTTAAATTATCAATATATGATGAATCATAACAAGTTTTTGTTACTATGTATTGAAAAATAATTAGGAGTCTTCTATATTTAATAAATACCAGACATAATATATTATTTGTTGTGAATCATCTCTCTAGATTTATGCAAGATCCTAGAGAATATCATTGGAAATATACAAAGAGAATATTACAATATATCAGTAAAACCACAGAGTATGGTTTAAAATACAACAAAAATGATGATTTCTACTTCTAAGGAAACTCAAATTTTGACTATGCTAGATCTATAGATGATAAAAAATCTACATCCGGGTATGTATTTCATCTTGGGTCATGACCTATTTCATTGTGTAGTAAGAAACAACATGCAATAGCTCTCTCATAATATATATATATATATATAATGTAGTAATAGATGTTCTATGTGAAAAACTTTGGTTACAATATATTCTATTAGATATGGAAATCACAAGAGCTCCTACAATACTAAACTATGATAATCAAGGAGTTCAAAAATTAATCAAAAATATTGTGATTCATAAAAGAACAAAATACATTAAAGCTCCATGTCACTTTATTAGGGATCATGTTCTAGATCATCATATTCAGATAAAATATGTTTCTATTGAAGATCAACTTGTAGATATTTTTACAAAAGCACTTGGATGAAACAAATATAAGATATTTTAGAGCCATATTTGTACAACAAAAGATATTCACACCAAATAATGTAATATGGGAGGGTGTGTTGGTGATATTATATTATTTGGTACTATTAAGTACCATGGAGTACTATCATAAATATTATATTAGGAGTGTGTTTAATAATTGTGTCAATAGTAGGTGTCAAGTTGTGAGGAATGTTTGTGTTATGTAATAATTTTGAAAGGTGTTAGGTGTGCAAATGAAGACTCACAAGTGATAAGTGTAGAAGTGAAGAGTCACATGAGATGTGTCAAGATGTGAATTATAATATTAGGTAATCATGAGAAGATTTGTTATAATTTGAGGCATATAAAAGGTTGCATCTCCCACGAGTTTAAGAAAAATAACAGTCAGGAGTATTGAATAGTTTATTATGTAAAATTATATATTGGAGACAAGCTCCATTTTATATAATCTGAATGAGTTTTGTATTATGAGTAATTATGATTTATGAATGTAATAGAGAAGCATTTTTTGGTGTGCAATATTGTGAGCATGATTTATGTGATTATTTGATCATGAGAAAATTTAACTATGAGATAATTAGGCATATTTTCAAACATTGGGATCCTAGTAGTGTTCTCAAATACCCCTCAATTGGAAGACAAGTCTCATAATATAATTAAGAAAACCATGGATATTGATATTGGGACTCTTGAAGATCTAAATATCCTTAATATAGGAAAGGTTTTGATCCTAATTAAGTGTACAAAATACACCAATATTTTGATAAAGTTCAATGATATATTTACCCGATGCTATGATAACATGCCAGATCTTGATCCTTTTATAGTTGTCACTCTTGATGTAGAGCTTGTAAAGCAAAAATTATAGAATATACATCCAAAATTCACTTTACTAGTCAAAGAGAAATTGTAAAAGCTCCTCAATGTAGGACTCATCAATGCCATAAAAATTCCAACTAATTATTTAATGATCACCTTGTTGCCAATAAAATAGGTAGGTATAGAGTTTACATATACTTTTTGAGACATCAATAAAGCATGTCCCAATGATAAATTCTCTTTACCCAAAATCAACATGATCATGAACTTAAATGTAAAATGTGGAATGTTTCCTTTGATGGATATATCTTTAGGCTAAATCAAGTCAATATTAGGAGGTTACTCCCTAAGGGGCCTAACAATGGTATGATGCTTTAACGATAAAAAAATCTGAAGGCTGAAGGAGTGTGGAAGGATGGAGGTTGAAGAAGCATGGAAGGCTAGAGGTAGAAGAAGAATGGAAGGTTGGAGGCTAAAGGAGTGTGGAATGTTGGATGCTAAAGGAGCGTGGAAGGCTAAATGATAAGTTGATATTTGGAGTTTCAAGGCTAAAGAAGCATGGAAGGATGGATTGGATGAAGGAGCATGGAAGTTTGGTTGGCTGAAGGAGCTACAACAAAAGGTTGGGATGTTGGGTGGAAGGCTAAAATGGTTGAAGGAACGTGGAAGGCTAAAGGAGTATGGAAGGCTAGGTTGGATGAAGGAGCTACAATGGAAGGCTAGGATGCTGAGTGGAAGGCTAGGAAGGTTGAAGGAGCATGGAAGGTTGCTTACAATGAGAAAAACAAAATTGCAAAGTGGGAAGGATTAGGTTTTTTTACAATATCTCATTTTAGGGAGCCATATCTTCGTGAAGAGTTATCTGATTAAGCTAATTATTGGACCAACTTGTGAATAATTTGAATAGCTTTAAAGTGAGTGGTCATATGTGTAGGCGAACTAATAAGTTTCATTAATCAAGCAATAAAATATATACAATTCCTAGGCTATGATTAGCCCATGAGAAGTGGATCTCGCTAACCAATATGAGCCCAAAATAAAAATATGCTAACAACTAGATGCCAAAATAAATAATGGAATAATATAGCTAATCTACACTAACATCCCCCTTATTACATTATTTTTCAATACAAAGGGAGTTGCAAAACAAATCAAATTTGACACGTGCAAGTACCTTAGTAAAGATGTTTGCAACTTGAGCATTGGTGGGAATGTACTAAAGTTGAATTATGTGCCTTGGAACTTCATCTTGAATGAAGTGACATTGTGTGTCAATGTGTTTGGTATGTTCATGATGCAATGGATTCTTAACAAGGTTTAAAACACACTGGTTTTCATAGAAAAAATGAATTAGAGATTTGGATGGATGACCCATACTTGTCAAGATGTGATGCAACCATATCACCTCACACACTACTTCTTGTGCAGCACGATACTCTATCTCTATAGATGAAATAGCAACCACCTATTGCTTCTTGTTGTGCTAAGAGATAGAACCGGATCCAATATGAAAAATATATCCTAAATTTGACTTACAATCATAATATGATCCGGCATAGTTAGAGTCCATGTATCCCTGCAAGAATAATTTATCACTCTTCCTGTAATCTAGGCCATACTCAATAGTACCATAGACATAGTGAAGAACACATTTTGCTACTTTCCAATGAGTGTTCTTAGGCTCCTACATGAACCTCAAAATATAGCTTATAGTAAACATGATATCTGGCCTAGTGTTTTTCAAATATATGAGACTCCCGATTAGCTATCAATAGAGAGTACCATCTACCTAAGGTGAATCATCATACCGTGATAACTGAAGCCCTGATTCCATCGGAGTTGCCATTGGCTTACAATCAGTCATGTGATACTTTTCTAACAATGTCTTAGCATATTTTTTTTATGACACCTTGATATGGTGCTTCTTCTGGTTCACTTCCAATCCAAGATAATAGTGGAGAAGTTCGATATCTATCATTTCAAAATATTTGCACAAGTCACTTTTGATGGTAATTATTCTGAACTGCCTGTAATAATCAAATCATCCACATAGAGTACAAGTAACACTATTTCAAAACCTTATTTCTTGAAATAGAGGTTTGCATCTAATGGACTTCTCTTAAATCCATGTTGTAGGAGGTGATCATCCATCTTAATATACCAATATTGAGGAGCTTCTTTCAAATTGTACAAGGACTTGATCAATTTACACACTTTCTACTCTTGGCCTTCCACTTCAAATCCTTCAAGTTGTGTCATATAAAATTCCTCTTGGATATCACCATTCAATAAGGCACTCTTGACATCCATATGATGAACTTTCCACTTGAACTATGTTGCCATAGCACAAAGAACTCGAATGGTTGTCATCCGAGTAGTAGGTGCAAAAGTTTCCTCATAGTCAATGCCTTCCTTTTGTGCATAGACCTTTGCAAAAATATGGACCTTATGCTTGTCAATTATTCGATATACCTTGTACTTTACTTTGTACACCCATTTGTAGCCTATGGGCTTATTTCCATGCGATAGATCAACAAGCTTCCAAGTCTTTTTTTTTATTTCAGAGACATGCACTTTGCATCCATAGCAGCCTTCCATTGTGGCTCACTAAGGGCATATTATATTGTGGTGGGTTCATGCTCATAAAGTGAATACATAAAAAACTAGTTCTCATCCACTTCCATATCCTCTGATTCTCTCTGGATCTACTGAAAGATCCTTGAAAGATTAAAAAATATCATCAACCTTAGTAGTATCTACTACTGCACTATCTTATCGAGCCATACTGTGAGTACGAGGTCTATTCAAAGTCAATTATGGTGGTGTGGATATCTTTGAGTCTCTGATAGTACTTGTATACCACTTAGAAATATTCTTCCATGGTGAATAATAATAAGAATAAGGTCCTCCTGACTATGGCAAAGAAGGATAATTTTCTATTTTATATACTACAAAATCTAGGTATACATAGGATGTGTTTTATGATGTGAAAGCCTCATAAAAAAACATCTCTACTGACATGAATATTATTGGTCAAAGGATAAATCAATCAATAATCCTTAGAGTTCTCATCATAACCAAGAAGAACATATTTCAAGGTCTTCTCATCTAACTTATTCTTTTTCTCTTTTGGTATGTGCATAAAAACCTTACATCAAAAAATGGGTAGATGAGAGATGGAGGGTTTCCAACTACTCCATTCTTCCTATTGAGTTATTCTATTTAGGGCCTTTGTGGGTGACCTATTTAGAAAGCACACTACTATGGAGGTGGTGGTAGTCATGTGCTTACTGGATCCAGAATCAACATACCACATAAGATCCTTTTACTTGGAGGTGGTGGTAGTCATGAGCACCTTGTGTGCCCATTTAGAATCAGAGTCAAATTTTTCAATAGCAACATTCACCTTGGGTTGCTTATTTTTATTTTGTGGTTTTTTATAGCCCTTGTTCTTAGGTTTTTTGTTTTTGTCCCAACATCTACTTGTGTCATGGGTATCCTTATCACAAATATTGCAATATCTCTTTGCTTGTTGAGGTTGTTTTTCCTTAGAATCCTTGGAAGAATTTCCTCCCCTATAAAAATGACCTTTTTTCTTAGAAACCTTCTTGTTATAATAGAGGGATATATTAGAAGCTTCATCGTTGTGTAGTTGGTGGGCCTCTTCTTCTTGAAGCAAATTGACCAACTCAACAAAGGTAACTTTTCTTTGTGACACTTGAAGGGAAGTAATCAACATTCTTTATGAATCAGGTAAAGCTCTCAAAATAACTGAAGTGAGGAGCTTATATTCTATAGTGTTAGGACCCTCCTAACATGTCCTAATACTTATATTATTTATTAATTATATTCTAGGGTCACAACCCTTCACTCTTACAACTATTAGACTAGGTATTTAAATGCAATCCAAATATGATAATAAGGCATCATCGAACAAATCTATAAATTAAGTCTATTGTGGGTTTTCTACCTTATAATCAAAAAGTGATTCAATATAAAAAATGATCCTGCTTCTCGCACCATTTAGTTTCATACCATCTGGATCAGAGCTATATCAAGGAGCAAATTCACCATTAAAAAATTTTCCCATCGCACATTTCAGCTAGTCCACATTCGTGAGGACGCAAAAAGCATTCACGCTTCATGGATCCGTATCAAAATCCTCGTAAAAAATTAAACCTTCTCCTAAGGTACAAATTAAGTTGTCTTACACCCAAATTTCTCGACCTTTCACATGGTGACCGGTGGCTATTTTGAAAAATCTAAAATATTCAACGTAGCATCAAGGTTTTCGACGTCCGAAACGTAAAGGAAAAAAATTAAAATTATTTTTTTTCTTTTTTGCTCACCTGTACCAAGTCATATTGATCGTTACCTACACCAACCGCAATGGCTGAAGGACAATGATCATTGGATTCAATTCATGAGAAACACGAAAGGCTCGCTGAAGAAGTTCAATAGGAAAGAGAGGAGAATACCCATAACACAAGAGAACTCTTCGAGAAAATATTTGCAATGGATGTTAAACTTGATGCCATCAGTCAAAATTAGGCAACAACACATGCAAATTCACCCAACCACGAGTCATAAAACTGAGCAATGTTAGGAGGTCCACAAACTTCCATTCTACCATGAACGACCAAATTAGACTTCCCAAAATTTGGAGGAGACCCTACAAACTGGAAATACTGAGCAGAGCAATATTTCTCACTAAATCAAATTCCAAAAATGCAAAACGTGCATATCGCATCCTTCCACTTGGAAAATGATGCCATCCAATGGTACCAATGGTTAGAGAAAACTAACGGCACTCCGACATGGTCAACCTTTACATAGAATCTATTAGTGAGATTCGGCCCTAGCAAGTTTCAAAGCTTTACAAGGGCCCTCACTAAATTATGCCAAACCACTTCGATAAGCGAATACCAAGCAGAATTTGAAAGGCTAGCTAATTGAACATCCAGATTAGATGTTGCCTTATTTCAAGCATGTTTTGTCAGTGGATTAAAAAAGAAATTTGAATAAAGGTGTAAATATATAACCCTAAAAACATGTTAGAGACCATCGGCTTGGCGAAATTAGCGGAGGACAAAATCAAGGCACAAAATTGATTCACAAAACCAACTTGGGGGAAACCATCAAAAAATTATCCCAACCCCAAACCAATGCAAAATGGATGAACCCAAAACTCCTACACAACCCCCAAAATTAACCTCGCTCTACCAATTAAGCGTCTGAGTTTCGAGGAAATGAAGGAAATACAAGCTAAGGGTCTTTGATACCATTGCGATGAGAAATTTGACAGCAATCATAAATGTGCCTCATGAAAATTATATGTTCTAGATGCCACATAGGAAGGGAATTCTACTGAAGAGGAACATGAACTCGAAGTAGAGGTATTATCCAACACACTTGAAAGTGATGAATAAAATGCACCAAAGGTTTCCTTCAACGCCCTTGCCGGATTTTTTGCCCCTCAAAAAATACGAGTAAAAGGGTATTTTAAGAAACAAAACCTTACCGTGCTCCTAGGTTCTAGTAGCACACACAATTTTATCATTCCAAAGATGGCTAAAAAAGCAAATTGTTTTATATACCCTTGCAATAACTTCAAAGTGATGATTGGAAACGACAAAAAAATTGCATGCAAAGGAAAGTGCAGAAATATAAAACTAACTATGAGGGTTTATAATATGAAAGGCAACATGTACGTCCTACCCCTAGGTGGGTGTGACGTTGTACTAGGCGTACAATGGTTATGAACCTTGGGCATATTCCAATGGGAATTTTATGAACTATGGATGAAATTCACAGCAAAGAACCAAACCTATATTATCCAAGGCCTAAAATCAGGACCTTCCCAAATCGTCAGCTCACATAGAATGGAGAAAATTATCCGAAAAGGAAACAAAGGAATGGTCGCATAATTATTTTCAATTCAACCTAGTCACAAAGAAGACAAGACACCAGAGTTACAAAATATTTTAGACCACCATAAGGCGGTATTCAATGAACCAAAAGGACTACCTCCACAACAAAGTCACGATCACACTATTCCACTATTTCCAGGGCATCAACCTCCTAATATTAGACCTTATCATTATCCATACCTCCAAAAGACCAAAATAGAGAAATTAGTACAAGAGCTTCTTAAGGCAGGAGTCATTAGACCTAGCAAAAGCCCTTACTCCTCTCCAATTATTTTAGTTAGAAAAAAGGATGGCTTGTGGCCTTTATGTGTCAATTTTTGAGTGCTTAATAAAATGATCATCAAGGATAAATTTCCTATTCCGGTCATAGACGAGCTATTAGATGAACTCCATGGGGCAGCTTATTTTTCCAAGTTAGACTTACGGTTGGGCTACCACCAAATACGAGTCAATGAAAAGGATATTCCTAATATGACCTTTCACACTCACGAAGGGCACTACGTATAGCAAAACATGGGAAGAACATTTGGACCATGTTAGACAAGCATTCCAAATCTTGAAGGAAAATCGACTTTATGCAAAAAGATCAAAGTGTTCCTTTGGAAAATGATAAATTGAATACTTAGGGCATATTGTCTCAAAGGAAGGAGTTATGGTAGATCCTTCCAAAATCGAGGAGGTGAAAAATTGGCCTATTACAAGAACCTTAAAAGCTCTACATGGGTTTCTTGGACTAACGAGATATTATAGAATTTTTTTCCAAAATTATAGTAAAATCGCTGCTCCTCTAACAACATTACTTAAGAAAAATTCTTTCAAATGGTTGTCTAAAGCAGATGAGGCCTTTATCACCTTGAAAACTGTAATGTGTACCACCCCTATTCTAGCCATGCCCAAATTTTCTAAACCGTTCGTCATTGAAAGTGACGCTTCAGGAATAGGAATGGGAGCCATACTCATGTAGGATGAAAGGCCTCTAGCTTTTATAAGCAAAGCATTTTCTCCAAATAATTTAGCTCGCTCTACGTATGAAAAAGAGATGTTGGCAATTTTCCATGCTATTCAACATTGGAGGCCTTACCTTATTGGCCAACATTTCATTATACGCACTGACCATCATAGCTTGAAGTATTTTTTGAAACAAAGGACTAATACCCTAGAACAACAAAAATGGGTTACTAAACTTCTTGGCTATGATTATGAAATTACATATAAAAATGGAAAGGACAACATGGTAGCCGATGCACTTTCTATAAAATTTGAAGATATGCCTCAAGTCCATGCTCTTTCCTCCCTTATTCCTAAATGGGTAGATGAGGTACATGAAGAATGGATAAATGATCCTACTATCCATGCCTTCATTCAACAACTTCAACATAATCCTAATAGCAAACCTCCATACACTTGGAAGGAAAATATATTAAGATACAAAGGGAGGATGGTCCTCACCCCTAATTCAACTTATCATGAAAAAATTCTTCATGAGTTACATACCTCACCCACTGCAGGCCACTCAGGGTTCTTAAAAACCTATAAAAGAGCCACTACCTCCTATTGGGTAGGAATGAAAAATTACATCAAAAACATTGTAAAAGAATGTGAAGTTTGCCAAAGACAAAATGGGGAGACCCTCGCTATTCCAGGATTACTTCAACCTCTTCCTATACCCACCAAAACATGGGCAGATATTTCTATGGAATTTATTGAAGGATTACCAAAATCATGAGGAAAAACAACCATTTTTGTAGTTGTTGATTGTTTATCTAAATATGCCCATTTTTGTTCCGTGGCTCATCCTTATACCGCTAGCACTATAGCCCACATCTTCCTAGATAATATCTTTAAATTACATGGTATGCCCTCCATTATTGTTAGTGACCACGACCCAACTTTCACTAGCACCTTTTGGAAGGAATTGTTCAAATTACAAGGTACTCAACTTCGTATGAGCTCTGCTTACCATCCTCAAACCGATGGCCAAATAGAAGTTGTAAATAAATGCTTGGAAATATACCTTCGATGTTTTATTTCTACTCAACCACTCCATTGGGTAAAGTGGCTTTCACTAGCGGAATGGTGGTATAACACTTCATACCATATGTCCAACAAAATGACTCCTTATGAAGCACTATATGGTCAAACACCACCATCCCTCACTTCCTATATTCTAGGGACTATAAAAGTACATGCAATGGAAACGAAACTTGCTAATAGATATGACATACTACGGATCCTAAAAGAGAACCTACACACCACCCAACATCGCATGAAGCAGCAAGTCGATCAACATAGAAGCGAACATAGTTTCCACAAGGGTGATATGGTTTTCTTATGTCTCCAACCTTACCGTCAATCCTCTCTTAAATAAAAAGGTTCTCAAAAGTTAACACCCAAATTTTACGGGCCATATAAAGTTCTCCAACGTATTGGGACCGTTGCTTATAAACTAGAGCTTCCTCCCTCTTACAAACTTCACCCCGTATTTCATGTATCTTGCCTTAATCTCATAGTTGGAGCCCATATCATGACACAAACCACTCTCCCTAAATTATTCGATGATGGAGTACTTCTAGTCGAGCCAGAAGCTATCTTGGATCGCCGCTCTCGTCACCTTCATACTCACGATATCACAGAAGTTTTAATCCATTGGAAAGGTCTACCTTTAGAAGATGCAACGTGGGAAAATTTTCAAGATATCTAGCAGCAATTTCCAAATTTCCAGATTTGAGGACAAAGCTCCTTTAAGGGGGGTGGCATGTTAGGACCCTCCTAACATGTCCTAATACTTATATTATTTAGTAATTATATTCTAGGGTCACAACCCTTCACTCTTACAACTATTAGACTAGGTATTTAAATGCAATCCAAATATGATAATAAGGCATCATCGAACACATATATAAATTAAGTCTATTGTGGGTTTTCTACCTTATAATCAAAAAGCGATTCAATATAAAAAATGATCCTGCTTCCCGCACCATTTAGTTTCATACCATATAGTCTCCAATATAATTCAACTTTGACTTCAACTTAGCCATTCTACAAAGAAATAGTTTAACTATCTCTCCATGCTTCATACTCAAACTATGAAGTTGAGATTGAAGGTGAAGAATGGTGGAATCATTCTTACCCTCATAGATGATCTTAATGACATCCCATGCCTCTTTACTATATTTCGTGTTAGCTATGTGAGGTTGAACTTCATATGAAAGAGCAAACAATATGAGCACTCTTGCCTTACTATCTTTCTTGTCAAAATAAATCTGATATGCAGTTGGGGTTGTTGAGCCAACTGGTGGAGAAGGTCTTATTGTCATGCCAAAAATAACATCCCATAAATTATCCATTTGTAGAATAGCCTTCATATTTGTTTTCCATGGTGTGTAATTGGAACCTTTTAGTAACTGAGAATCTATCAGGTACTTGTGGATAACGACCATAATAAGGGTTTCTTATAACACCAAATGGTCCCCCTTTCTTTATACCTTTTCCAGACCTCTATACCAAATATCTCTATATACCCGCCCTTACGTTAGGGAGACTATAAGTACATGAGAGAAAAATTATAAGTGGTACATAGGTGGTACTAAAAGGGAATCATTTTTTTTGACACCTACCATAGAAAGTCTTTCCTCATGCATGGGTTGTAACTTCCCCTCAACACTTTGGAAAGCATTTTGTCAGGATTTACATCTAACAACAATAAATATTAGGGTAGTGAATGGAGTGAAAAAATAACAAAATGGTAAACTTATATCTCCATGATGATTGATAGATAATAATATCAGACACCGTTGTTGCATCTATGTTAGGTGATAGATACAGTAGCCCAAAGCATGACATCATTACCTGTAAGTGTGGTCCAGAGGTACTATGTATACTAAACATTGCGGTGTAAATAAATTTACACGGATGGGTTCAATTTTTGGGGACTTAATTGTACTTGATTTTACTTAATGTTGTAGTGCAAAAATAAAAATGGAAATGTAAATGCAACATACAACCAAAAGTGCCCATAAAAATAAAATTTTAGGTGTCAATTTGCATTGAAAGTGCACCTAATTACATTGCCAAAATATTTTTTCAAAGTAGAAAATTCACTCTCTATTCCCCCCTTTTCATCCTTTTGTGAAAAATTTGCAATAAATAGGACATGAAAAAATCCCCCCTTGAATGTGCAAATACATGATGAAATAATGTGTTTTGGGGTATAAATAATTTGTTTTTAATATAAATGGTTGAAGTTTGAGTCAAATTAAAAAAAAAAATTAATGAAAATTTTTAAATTAATTAAATATATAATAAAATCTTAATTAAAAATGAAAAAAAATTAGTTAAGATTTATATTTAATTAAAAAATAAATCATTAAAAATAAATAATTGACTTAATAAAACAAAATAAAACTCATTTACTAAAAAATTACCTTTGCTTTTGGACGGGCTAAGATTGGAACTCCCAACGTGTCGGGAGACAGTACCTTAGCGCTTGGTTTCTAAGCACTCTAGCTATCACTACCAGTGAGGAGGATAAAGAAAGGTCCTATTTGAGGATATGCTCCACTAGATAAGCATCCAAAAGGTGGCACCACTTCCTACCAATAGTGAGACTCGTCACTCAAAGGCAACATTGCTTGGCTCAGGTGCGACACTCTGTCTCGATGGGAATACCTCCATAGTGGCTCTATCAACAGGCAGTAAATTTTTTTTCTTTTTATGTGTGATCCTTCAGATATGATTGGTTATTGGCATAAACATCCACACATTGAACAAGGATACTCGAGAATTGAGTTATGTCACCCAGATATGTCAATCTGAGGGGTGTATGATTAAATTTTCCAGCAACACATGCAGATCGCTAGTAGATTGTAGCGACTGCTACCTCTCAGTTGCTTGCAAATATACCATCCAGGGGAGAGCAAAGCACATCCACAATGTGTAAAATTTCTAGACATGGTAGCTACTTCACTTCTCATATTAGCTCTATCTTCCATTATCAGTGATCAAACAACAATGTTCCATCACATTAAAAACTAGTTCTAGGTCATACTTCTATGGGATATGACACCAATGTATCTCCTGTGGCATCAATCATCCTATCCATAGGAACTAGTGTGAAGTATCCCACATGAAGCAAGAAATCAACACAGATCCCATGCTACGTGAGACCAAATCATTAGATCGAGCAAATTTGCTATTGCATAATGAGAATGTTATCGCAAGGGGTCCTTTGTTATTAGTAGTAGTACATCCAACAAATATTATAGACACCCAATTTGGATCTCAAGAAACAGTGTTCTGCTATTGTTGGTATGGGAATAAAAATAGTTATCCCACATGCGTGGGGTGGGAGGAATATTGGTATTTAAAATGATACATACTCACTTAAGATAATGACTACCTTTGGGTAGTCGAGGCCCATACCAAGTATCCCTTCCGTGACATAACCACATAATGCCACATTAAATATGTCCAATAGGCTTAGGTGTGTCACATCCAGGGTCAACTCCTAGGTCTAGTCGACTTCTCCTATCCATGATCCTCCAGGTTTTGGTCCACCAATCATCATCCAGGGTCACCACATCATGTCTAGGGTCAACCAACTCTGAGTCTAGTCAACTCTTTCTGTCTGTGGTCCAGTCGGCTCCTCTTGTCCACGATCCGCCAGGTCTTGGTTTGAATTGCACCTGTACCCAATTGGTTGAATCACAAAAGAAATGATAAAATAAAAATCACCAAAAAATAACAAAATGACAATCACCACATCATGATCCAAGTGAACCAAAATCCTGCTTTGATACCATGTAGGTGAACCAACAAGTTTCATTAATCAAGCAATAGAATATATACAATTGCTATGCTATGATTAGCCCATGAAAAATGGATCTCACTAACCAATATTAGCCCAAAATACAAATATGATAATAAAATAGATGTTGAATTAAATAATGGAATAAGACAACTAATCTATGCTAACAATATACACAAATTTGAGCAATGATGAGGGAGGGAGATACAACACTGTGAATTCAATCATTCAAAACAAGGGTAGTGATGATTTTTCAAGTTGTGAAAAATAAAATTACAAATATCTTCCAACTAGGGTTCGAACGATGGGAAGAGCAATAAAGGGCTACAACTTCATCAAGGAAGGAAACTAACAATTTAGATCTGGTAAAGTGAACTATGATAGTGTGATGTTTTGGAAATATTACTCCACTAAGATGCAAGGTAGATAGTAGAGGTGAAGTTTTAGCATTGTGAAGGCTGCTATAGAAAAATATCAAGAAAGATGCTAAATTCTGGAGTAATCATATTCATACAAAAATTTGAAAGGATCCAAAAAATGAAAATCAAGAATTCAGACATTTTATGTAAAATGATGTAGGTTTCTAGCTATAGCATCTCAATTGAGATCAAAAGTGTATCTATTTGTAAATTCTCAATCTCTAAATAAGAGAGATGTAGTGGGGGACCTAAGTACAACCCCTTATTATCCAACAAAAAAAATTAAATCAAAATCACTCCTAAGGACCAAGACAAATTTCACCACCTGTGAACATTCTACTATCAATTCATGTCTTTTTATTGAAAAATGTACAATCTACCTACCAAATATCTATGACATATATATTTCATGACATGATGCATGATATCATGGAAGACTATATTGATGATCTTCTTGGTTGGTATTTAAACTAGGAAGATCATGTTTAAGATCTAAGGCACATCTTTAAGTGACTATGGGAATATAAGGTATACCTCAAGCCTTAGAAATTTATCTTTGGGTGATATTAGAAAAATTATTAGAATTTATTATATCTTGATAAAATTAAAGTTGATCCTAACAAGATATTGACTATAGTCAATATGCCACCCCCTCAAACTTTAACCTAACTTAGGAGTCTCTAGGAAAAAATCCAAGCCATTCAAAGATTCATCTCTTGGCTTGTTGATAAGTGTCACCCATTTTCTATGATTTTGAGAAAGGATGTAGTCTTCAATTGCTAAAATAACTATTACGTAAGTGGTCTTTGATGTTCTCAAATTGCACCTATTTTCTCCTTCAAACTATTGGGTATGCAAATGACACATTCCAAATTAGTTGGCACACAACCAACCTATTGGTGAGGTTAAAGGACAAAAAAAATTACTTGGAATAGATCACGTTCCCTCTTGAAAGGGGATTAGTTTTCCCCCAAGGTTTATGTGTGACCAGGTCTTGGCCAACATGGATAAAATTAGAGGTCAATTATGGTTATTCCTTTAAGATGTCTTGCTAATGTAGATCTAGGTGTAAGAATTTTCTAGTACAAATTCCTAACTCTTAGCAGATAACTTTATAACTAATAAATTCATTGCTTTCACATTATAGACATGCATAAACTAGCAATGATAAAATTACAACCAAATGAATTTTAAATTTGTAAATTTGGAATTAATTTTGTTACTAAAAAAAGAAAATTAATCTAATTTTAATTTTAACAAATTTCAAAAAAACATCAAAAGTAAAATGGTAAGAGAGAAATAAAAGAAATTATGTATTATCCCAAATCCAATATCCATTCTATAATATGGTAAATTTAACCCAAAACTGGTCCTAAACTAACTAGTATTCACACATTTTACCCAAGACAATGCAATCTTCAAAGGAAAAGAACACAAACTATGAAGTAAACTAAATGCAACCACTATTAACATGCACAGATTGGACACAAAACTTTAAAGTCTTATTTTCAAAGATATATCATGAAGAACATTCAAATTTATCTCACTTTGATGAATCACAAGATATTGAAATCAAAAAAATATAGAATTGGTTTAGAAAACTATCCAACAAAACAAAGAACTAAAAAAATAAAGGAAAATCTAAACAATGATCCAATTGAACACTTTATGTTAGAACAACTTCCAAATTTTACAACTATATAGAGGGTTGGTATTTATCCATTTTTAGGCCCCTCATATAGGCTGATTTTACAATATATATTTTTTACACTCTCCCAAATTTTGCATATTAAATTTAAAATTTTGTTTTCCAACCAACTAGGGATACTCTCTCCTTGAGTTTATTTAATTTGTTCAGATTATTTAATTGTTGCTACATTCCCACTCAAATATGGATATTAAATTCAAGATTTTTTTTTCCAACCAACCACTACATTCCCACCCAATTATGACATATTATTCAAGATTTAATTTTTTAACCAACTTGTGCTGCACTCTCCTTGGGGTGACCTTGACCATTCCTCATTAAAATAAAACCCCTATGAAATACAAGATTGCATGCATTTGGTTGGTATTAAGTGGTTTAACTCTAGAGCTACTAAATATAGCAAGTGGTTTGGGTATTAACTCTACCATATACCATAATTTTTGTACTCTACAACTACTTGAACATTGTTAATATTACCATGTCCCTATTGATTCCTAAGCTTATTGAACAACATTAATGAAGTTTTACAACTTGATTAATTTACCAATGTTCTTCTCCTCAATTCATATTCCAATAGATATTTCCTTTGTTGTGATCTCCTCGAGCATCTACACCTAATAAATTATAAGAAAAATCATCATGTGAAAATTTGCATAAGACAATATTAAAGACATTTGCAGAAATAAATGCCAAAAAATACAATAAGAGCAATAAATGCCAATATTTATTTTTTGTAAAAAATAGTGAAGTGCTATAGAAAACGGAGTGTTACAAATAAACAAAGCACCAAACCTTTTTAATGAGAGTGAAAAAGTGGGTCCACATTTCATGTGGATTGGGGTATGTTGTGCAAGCAACAACAAATGGTGAATCTACTAGGAAATGCTCTCAAGCATTTTAGGATTAGTGCAAACTATTCTAGAATAAAAAAAAATCATAAAATTAGTAGAATCAAACACTTGACATTTATTCATGGTTAGGACTATGTATTTAGCCTAGAAACAACATTCAATTTTGTCTCAACTAAAGTATGTATATATGAGTGTATTCCCATTCCAAAATTAGTTGAAATTTGTTATTATAGTCCAAAAATTAGGCTAGTTCATCCTTGATTAGACATGGCCTAGAAATGATGAGCCTTCTTCATAGGTAGACATGACACCAACTATCATACATTGCTTCATTGCCAAAAAAATATTTATAGCCCTAACAAAGTTATCTCTGGTCTTACTCTAGACCTTGCTCTATTGTCAGCCAAGTGTCCATAGCCCTGATAGAGTTTGTCTAAATCACCCAAGCAAATAATTTTCCAAGATTATCTCTTTTATTTTTTACACATTTACTATTTTTCTCAATATATAGATACTAAAGCTTTCTCTTTGGGTTGGAGACCATTGTGGCAAATAAGAGGGTAAACGTCAAAAAACTTTTTAACTAATCACTAATCCATAATAATTTTATTCCTATCTATTCTAAATTCTTTAAAATATTTTTAGTGTGAAGTTGTGATAGCCTTTTATATTAATTATAATTTGGCTTGATTTATCCAAATATATGAACATAAAGCATCCCAACTTGGTTACAAGGTGGCCTTCGAGGAACTTGATCATGATATTTACTGTGCAATTTTTGCAAGCTTGAGATTCTAATCTTTGGGTATAGTAGTATATAGTAGTTGGGATGAACTTGTGGATGGATAAAGAATTAGGGTTAATAACACCAAAAAATCCAATACCCATTGTGCAAACATGTGAACTTTGATCACAATTTATAGTGGCATAGGGGATTCCTCTCTCAGTGAGCTACTATCTAACAAACATGGCATTGCCTGATGTGTGCATGTGTAAATTTAGAGATATGTGGCAAATAGTAATCAACTCTTAATATCTAGTGCACCATGGAATTCCCAAAACCATATCCCATCCCATATTTTCCATGAAAGTACTTGAGAAATTTAGCTGCTTCTCGCCTATTTAGAGACCTCAAATAAATTCCTCCATGATTTATTCTATATAGAAAGCCTAATTTTATCATAAAATTTGTAGTTTTGAGACATAGATATCTTCTTTGAGTGGAACTCAAGTGATTGGGACATACATTATTTAGTAACTAACAAATTGTATCTTGATACTACTCATCATCAATGCTTTGTTCCATAGAATAGTGTTGACATGAATTATTGAAATCAAACTTAGCTAATGTCTTAGTCCTTGATCTTACATAACTTTCATGGGTTGAATTTCCAAATCAACCTCTAGTAGAATAGACACACACTTTCCTTTGTTTTCTCCTAACTCATTCTTCATCAACATTGTATTGACAATAGAATTTGGCACCATCCTAAATATTTTTATATGAAAGATATAGTGCTTGAATATATTTATAACGTTAATTATAGAAAATACTTGTTTGTTAATGGATGAATACATGAGTTGAGCATCCCTCAAAGGTAAACTTATGAAATTTATAGGTCTCTCATTTCCAAATTCTATCTTGTAAGCTAGAATGCTACTATTTGAATGTTTCAATGCAATTGAATAAATGTAAAAGGATTGATTAATATTGGAGTATTCATATTTTCCATTATGATTTGTTGGAAAGTAATTTGAGCTTCCTAAGTATATATAATTTTGGTATCCTTCTTGAGAATTATTTTTAGAGGTCAGACTATCTCTGCAATTCTAAAAATGAATTTCCTCACAAAATTAAATTTTCCAAACAAGGAATTTAACTCCTTTTTAATTCTAGGGAGAAGAAGTTTTTAAATGACCTCAATTCTTTCTAGGTCGATGGATATACCTATTTCTAAAATAACATGACTTAGGAGTTTTTCTTCTATAACTACAAATATACACTTATTTGGATTAAATGAAACTCTATAATCTTGAAATTTTTGTAGTACCTTCCTTAAGTCTTCCACATGGTCTCTCTATTTTTTAGATAAAATAGTAAGGTCATCCATGTAGATCACAATGCACTTCCCGATGAGGTCCTTGAAGGTAATGTCTATAGCTCTTTTAAAAGTAGATATTGCATTGAAAAATCCAAATGTCATCATCTTGTATGTAAATGTTTCCCATTTTTTGGCAAATGTAATTTTAATCTTATCTCTAGGGTCAACCATCACCTAGTCATACCCTAAGTAACTTTCCATGAAGGAAATTACCTAGAGCCATTTACCATTTATAGCACTTCATCAAGAGAAGAGAGAGGGTCCTTCTTAAATGCCTTGTTGAGATTTTTTAAGTCCATAAATAGGTGTATTTCTCCATTCTTCTTTCAAACTAGTACCAATTTTGAAATCCAAGAAAAATGTCTCATAGGGAAAATGATGTAGGCTGACAATAGTTTTTGCTCATCCTTGAGCATAAGAGGCTGAAACTATGGGTTCATAGGTCTTCACCTTTGGAAAAAGGGCTTTGTATTTTGTTTGAAATAAATGGTATGGGTAATGATAGATGTATCATAGACCTTTAGATATTTATAACTCTAGGCTAGGACATCTCATAATAATTTAGAACTTGATTTTTCCCATATTTATTCTCAATATAGGTCTTACCTAGGAAGACATTATATGGATTGTCAATATTTTCTAGGTTGCATGCATCAAATGATCCCTTTTAAAATGAATTATTCTACCCTTTGTGGCTTCAATAATCTATATCAATTAGAAATTCTAAATTAATTATACCTTTAGGGGTAGATTTTATCTTCATACACAACTATTTCTTCATGTAGCTTTACACAATATTTTTCTTCCTCATCTATAATTTATGCCTCAAATATGTCCAAATTGGCTATAAAATTAGTTATATGTTGAACAACTAAAAGTTCTTGATATTGTTTGGTATAGAGGGTGTGGCAACCAATTCTACAAAATAATATTTTAGAATGAGCAAATAGTTCTACGGTGCTTGCTACTACTGCTAGTGAATATATAGTATTGTTTTTTCTATGCAAGATATCTTGGATGTTTTTGAAAATTAATTTGAAAAAACTTGTATTAAAACAAATATCATTTACAAGTTGGGATAAGACTTATCCCAACCTTAGCCAAAGAGAACACATGTTTACAATAGTAAAAGAATATTTCCATTGGATTTAAATATCTTAAACCATATCTATACAATGGTTGTTCACTTGTTTACAACTATAAAAGAATATTTGCATTGGAGCACAAATATCCTAAATAATATTTTTGGAATGGTTGTCCAAATTAGCTAAACACTAGATTTTCTTACCAACCTGCCTAATCATCTCATCCTCAATAGCCATGTCATTGTGCCATTGAACCCCTACCTCCTTCTCAATGCTCATCTTAGATAGGAAGCCTACCACTTTATTTAGATCTCTACTCACATAAACTGGAATCACATCATCTAATTCCATCCACAATTCCTTAATTTGAGTGACAAGAATCCTCAACCTCCATGTCTTAAAAGCAAAATTCCTCATGCAATATAGAGCTCCAACCATTATTTGAGAATATAATTCTAGGATTATCCTCCTGTAACCTTGTTTTACTACCCAAATAGAAGCAAATTTGATAGCTAAATCTTCCACTTCATTATTTGTGGCCCTTCCCAAGCCTTGTAGTTACCAATAGAGCATTGTTCCAACATGATTTTCGTAAACCACTCTAGTTCTAGCTCTACCTAGATTGTATTTTGCAACTCCATCAGTATTAATTTTAATCCAACCTTCTAGGGGTGAATTCCAACTAGCTTTGTCCTGCCCCTATTGCACTTCAAATTCCTTCTCCATTGTCCCTATAACAACTTGAGTTTCCTATTTAGCATACACTGCCAAAGTTCCTGTGACTTTGCTCCAAATGACCTGCCAAACTCCATATAAATATGAAAAGGCTTCTCTAAATTTTTTTCCATTTCTCTCTAACCACACTTGCCACCAAATGAATTTTAATTCAATATCCTAACCATTAAAAAGAGCTTTAGATTTAAATCTACCTCTATTCCATCTTTCCCAAATATTATTCCTATTCAAATCACCATTAACTCATATTTTATAATATAAAACCCATATCTTCTAAATCTGTCATGTGAATGGGCACTCAAACATCAACTGATCATCTATTTCCTCACTCTTGTAGCATAAAACACATTGATATGGACCAATGATTCCTCTACATCTAAGATTACCAAAATTAAGAATTTCATTATGCATGAAGAGTCTCTGGAAGGATCTTATCATATCCATCCTTCACTATGTCGACACCAAGGCTCTCATAGTCCCAAGCTAATTCATCCTCCTCATATCTACTTGTCAAAAATATTTCTGCCAAGATTTTAGTCATGATGGGTGTCAAATCCGGAGGGATTGAAATTGGTCACTCATCCAACTTCTTAAACTGCTTAAAATTATAATCCCCCAACTGACTAGTGTTGAAATAAATTTCAATTTGAACCCAACCCTTGGTTTCCATGGCTATTTTTATTGGTTACAGTTCAAGAAATTTAATAATGATAGGTGGGTATTGATCCCATGAATTTGTCTAAAATTGTGTCTTCTCCCATCTCCCCACTTTCCAAAATAATCCATATTTCACTACTTGAGATCCTAGCATAAGAGCCTTCCACACTAAGGATCCATTACCATCCAAAGGAAAATGACCCACCTCATTTGGTTTTAATTATCCCAAATATTTTCTAGTTAAAATTCTACTGAATAAAGAAGTTGGTTGGGATATCCACCTCCAGTAAAGCTTTCCAGCCAAAGTTTTATTATTTAACTTTGATCTTCTCAGTACCAAACCTCCTTTTACCTTGGGTTTGCTTAATTTCTCCCAACCTACTAAGCTCCATTTTCTATCTCCTTTTACTCCTTCCCATAAAAAATTTCTAGCCATCTTGTCCAACTCTTTCCATATGGTATGTGGAACAACAAGGATAGAAAATTTATAAATTGGCATGTCCTGAATGACTGATTATAAAAAATTTAATCTACCCCCATAGCTTAACCATTTGTGAGACCAATGATTAATTATTTTCTTGATATAGTAAAAAATATTCCTCCAGATATCTATTTTTAGTTTTTTAAAATGCAAAAGGACCCCCAAGTATACCACTGGGATAGAAGTCCTTGTGAATCCCAAGATCTCTAAAATTCTATCCTAAAGCCTTTGATCAAGATTGAAAAAGACCACTTTGGATTTTTTATTATTGATGACTTGGTTTGTATCCCTAAGGTAGAAATTAAGTGTATCTCTAATCATTCTTGCTTCCCTGAAGTTGGCCACTCCCACTAATCCTGTGTCATCCACAAACTGTAGGTGAGTCAAAACTTCCTCACCCACCTTGAAACCTGTTAGCAAACCTTGTTGTCTTCTCCTCAAGATGAGTCTACCAAAGCATTCAACCAATATGAGAAAAATATAGGGGGAACAAGGATCTCCTTGATGAAGGCCTCGAGTAGCTCCAAACGATTATTAGGGAAGACCCTTGATTAACACTGAGTATGTCAGAGTAGAAACACAAATCATGATCCATTCTATCCAATACTAAGAGAAACCAAAGGCTGCCATCATCTTTGATAAGAAGCTCCACTCCACCCTATCATAAGCCTTTGGCATATCCAATTTTATGAACATTCCTCTATTACCAGATGTTTGTATTGAATGGATTACCTCCTGATCTAGAACCACACCATCCAAGATCTTCCTACCCTCTACAAAACCCCATTGGTACAAGGAGATAATGCTATGTAGAAGAGGTTTTAGCCGCTCAGCCATTACCTTTGTGATTTTTAATATATGATATTGCATAAGGCAATAGGTCTATAACCTCAAATATGCACCCCCTCCTCCCCTTTTGGAATTAAGGCAATGAAATTATAATTTAATTATTTAAGCATTATTTTACTACCTTTGGACTCCTCTATAATAGCCATTACATCCTCCTCCAAAAGGCCTAAAAAAACTCAATTGGAAAGCCATCTAGACCTAGTGTTTTTTTGTGCTCACTCCAAATACTACATTCTTTGGTTTATCTCTATCAATGGGTATAAGTAGGGCCTGATTTTCTTCTTCAGATATAGTACATGGTATGACAACAAGAATTTTTTGATCCTCTTCATATTGTACCATACTTTCCTTAAATAGTTTATAAAAATAATCCTTAGAATGGAAATGCATACCTAGAATTATATCAAAGGAGTGTCCATTCTCATATTGAAGAGATTCCATCAATGGAAAATTTTGGTATTTTTTTCACCTTCTTATAACCAAGTGGTTCTTGCTCTCCATTTTCTAGTAGGTCTCCTCTTGGTTGTCAATGTCCTCAACTGCTTTACACAATGCATCATCCTCTTCTTTGAGCTACTCTGTAATTGTTCCTTCCCTAAAGTATTTTTGAACCTCATCCCATCTAGCCACCAATGGAGCTCTTTGGACCTAGAAGTCTATCTTGTTAGCTCGCCTCCATTGTTTCAATTTATCTTTGACATAATGAAGTTATTTGTGGAATATAAACATTGTTGTCCCATATGATGGATGGCCTTCTTCCCACCACTATGGAGTTTTCTTTTGAAGTTCCTCTTTTTGTAGCCAAAAATTTTCAAATTTAAATGGTTTGTGATGCTGCACTGTCTTGATCCCCCCTTCCAGCAAAATGGGAAAGTGATATGAAACTGGATCCTCTAAAATATGAAATTTTATATTCCATTTTAAAAATACCTCCTCTAAAATCAAAAAATTATCTAACGTCACCTTCCTGCTATGTGTTTTCCT
The DNA here is from genome assembly GCA_028583015.1 of Wollemia nobilis. Classification (NCBI taxonomy): domain Eukaryota; kingdom Viridiplantae; phylum Streptophyta; class Pinopsida; order Araucariales; family Araucariaceae; genus Wollemia; species Wollemia nobilis. The sequence goes on along the minus strand of JAQPPZ010001424.1, from coordinate 3,908,529 downwards.
CCTCTTATTAATCCAAGTATAGTTGGTTCCAGGGCATTTAATATCCACCAAGTGTAATGCCTAGACTTGGGCAATCATAAGTCAATACCCTGGGTCTAAAATTGGGATTCCCCCTTCCTGATCTCTAGAGGATAATTTAGCATTAAAATCCCCAACAATAATCTAGTCTAAATATTCCCTTGAGACTCTCATGCTATGCACAACTTTACATTGATGCATTTGACCATCTAGGTTTTGAGCCCCATAAAAATTTGTGATTAAAACATGTTTAGATGTGACATTGTTCCTAAAATGTGATGTGAGGACATCCCTCCAAGCTATATGTTCTATTGCATTAAATTCAAGAGAGTTCCAAAAAGTAACTATACCCTTTGAGACCCCTTGGACATCCACTTCCATATGACCAGCATCCCTCCAAAGTCTATTTATTTTTTTACATATAAGATCCAATGATATTTTTATCTCCTGGATAAGAAAAAAATTTGTTTTACATTTTTCTAAGAGTCTTCGAACAACAGATTGATGGGTTGTACTATTTAAACCCCTAACATTCCATGATTGTATAATCATTGGTTACCTTGAGAGCAGTAAAAATCTATTGGCCTCACTGATTCTCTAGTGATCAATTTGTATCCTTGAACTACTATCAATTCATTATTTGATTTTCTACCCACTCCTTGAGGGCTACCATTTTTTTATCTCTTTCCCACCTGAGTTATCCCTAGAGTTGAACTTTCCTTGTTCTTTTCTATTATATCCATGATGACATACTTAATTATCGGTTGCTCTTGGTTATGCACTATTAATACCCCTACACTCTCTGATTGTGGTAACTCACTACACTCAATTACCTACTCTATGATGGGAGGAGATGAAACAGGGGCTTGAACATGGATGTTATTGTTTTCATTATTCCCATCCACTCCCATTAATTGTTCTTCTTCTTGGTCCATTAGTGTCTTAAATATCTCATACCTATTGGAGGGCTTGAGTTGGGTTTGCTCTTTACCATATTTTTTCTTTTGCCTTCTCCTTATTTTGGGTTGTTCAAAAACATCTCCTTGTGCTTCTTTACCCTGAGAAATATTGGTTGTTTCTTTATTTATTTTTGAATTACCCTCCTTAGGAAGATTTGACATTCCTAGAGGAGCCTCCATTTTTATGTTCATATTATTTGGGCAATATTGGACCAAATACCCATATTTGTAGCAAACTCTGCATTTGAAGGGCAATGCCTCATAATCCAGTTGTTGAATCCAATATAGTATTGCAAGTTCAAGCTCCACATCTATCGAAAAAGGCTAGATAAGATCCATTTCTACACATAATCTTGCATAAACAATTGTGTTTCCTTCCATTGTGTCTTTGGAAACACCCAAATGTCTTCCAAGGGAATTACCGATAATTTCCAATACCTGCTCACTCCAAAACTCCATTGGAAGTGCATACAAATGGATCCAAACTGGGATAGTAGTGGGTTTAATTTGAGGATCAAATCCCACTCTCTAGGGTTGAAAAAATAATCCTACCAGACCATGATTCCTCTTTTCTGATTCGAAAGACCTATTTCTATCGGTAAGTGGAGAAAAACTAATAATAAAATATCCATTTCTAATAAACCACAAAGAATACTCACCAATTGGGTTATGCATATCGGCTATTTATCGCCAAATTGGCTAAAATTAAGATTTTTGAAATTTTGAATTGGCTAATACTTGGGACCCTTGACTAGGGCCCATTAGCTAAAAAAAAAATTGGGGGAAATTTTCTTTTGGATCAATTCACCCCAAATTTTATAATAATTTGACCATTTTAAATTTAAATTTCCAACATTGCCCCTAATAATAGTGAACCTTCTACATGTGTTTGGACACTATTCACCTAGATTTCAAAACTGATTCACCAAATTTTTATAAAGACATTTTGGGACTGATCCCTTATGCATGACCTTGCTCACCAAGAGGCTCCCAATTTTGTCGAACCCAAGAATGCAAAAAATTAGGGTAGGGTGAATACCCATGAATTTATAGATCAAATCATGATTGGCTCTATATAAAACTATTACTTTGAACATCCTTTGCTCAATGACAATCTTTGGCCTTGATTTTGACTGTGGCAAGCATCCATTAACTCGTTGAGATGTTGATCTATTTCCAAAAATTGTAAAGAGCATTTTTAATGCAATGTTTTGTGCTTCTTCAATCTCTTATGGAGATTTATACTTTAAAAAATCTACAAAATAACTATGTCTCTCTAAAAGAGGATCCGAAGGTGTCCCCATTGGGCCCTCCTGGGGTAGCAATCTTGTCTTCAAGTCCATAGTAACTAGAAATCTTTGTGGCTATCCAATTGATGCCTTAATTTTCTCTTCCAGAGGTCTCCCTCCAAATATCCCAGCACAAAATCTTCTCTCTATAAGATATATTGGATGTTGAAAGCATCAAAATCCTTAATTAAGTTCCAAACATGACTATGGAAATTTGAAAGGTGCTTATAATGACAAACATACTAGTTTGATATCTATTTGATCATGAAATTTGAATCTCCTTGAAATTGTATCCATTTTACTCCCTTTTTATCATGAACCACAATCCATGAAATAAATATGCATATCTAGTAGTGTTGCATGCATAATAAAATTATAATTAGTAAGCAACAAGATAGGATTTGCCTCTTGGGTTGATCAATTTAGTTCTAGCACCACTACCATATTTTGATTTTGATACTTAAAAATTGAGGGTCCATAATTTATCCTTAATTGTTCTTTGCTTACTTTTTGGGGCCATCATTGTAAGAACATCATTTTTAGGTTTGGTTTCAATTTCTATAGTGTAGAGTCCCAATTCTACATGGCCTCGTTATTGTTGTCGTATTCAATAATAATTTCTTTTAGTCTAGGCTTCTTTTCTATTCAAATATAATTATCTAAGCTAGGTTGGGGAAGCCACATATGTGAGAAATTAGTTTCCATATAGCCATTAAGTGTTCTAGACTAGTCATGACTAAGCAATATCCCATATGCATATGGTATATCCACCATTTGAATATCCATATATTATTGTATCCTTGGTTAAAAAAGCAAGTTGCATATGGACTTGATTTAGTACTCCAACCATATTAACTTATATATTATCTATCTAAACTACTTTCTTGTTTGATGGAATAGGGATCAATCCTAATATTTGGCAGATAACATGATATAATACATTTCTAGAAGCACTTGAATCCATGAGACAATTATGTAAATTCTTACTAGTAGTTTTGTAGTCAAAAGAAAATGAGGGGACTCCACCATTTCTTTGTATATGACCAACTAAGCATCGTTAACCTTCTTAGGCTCCCTTTTATTTTTGTCAAAAAAATTTTTTAGCAACAAATCATTTTGGTTAGTCAAATGAGCTATCTCAAATAGATAGATTTTTGTTTTGTTCTTCTTAAGGTCTTCAATGATATTATACCCAACCTTGCTTTACTCTTAGGGTTTCTATATCTATGGTGATGATGTATTAGATTTTAATTATGTAGGCACTATGAGACCCTTATAAAGGACTAGGTTTTTATCATCCCACTCATCAAGTGGGATAGAGGTACTTTTAGAAGGCATGGAAGAAGTTAATGGTGCTTTTATTTTGTTCTAGAGAGTATAGTTGCTACTTCTCTAAAATTATCAATAAGCCTTTACTTCCTCTTCTATAAATTCTTCAAGTCCATATTCATCCACTTATAAGAGTTCATATGTATCTAAAACTATGGAATTCCCTATATTCGAGTTAGTCTAATTCCTACAACTATTATTTATGAGCACTAGCTCTAGGTTTTCAAAGCACATTTAAATTCTAAATAATAAGTTTTATCATGTTGAGCCATGGAATGGATCCTACAATAGTTGGATAAATCAAGATCTACCAAATTCACTAAATTACCTAAGTTATTGTTAGATTGATTCTAGTTGCTAGCAATATTTGATACTTCTCCATTATTTGGTCGAGCATTCCACTACTAGTTTATCCTTTGAAAATTAAAGATCTCATTTTTATTATTATTCATGGGTTGGTTTTGAGGAGCTTGTATTTATATTTTAAGCCTATCATTCCTCAATTTTTGAACCATGCTTTGTATGTTATATAATTCGAGATTTGAGGTATGATATTGGTTTTATGTTAGTTAAATTGTTATACTAGTTGTGGGCATGGATAAGTTTAGGAATGGGATTAGGCTTGTTAATGATTTATTAGAGGTGTGTGACTAAGAATATTATTTATGGCTACCTGGTTATCTAAGAATCTAGAAATGATCTACTAATTTCTTATGTTAGGTACCATTTGATTTAATGGTGTGGGATTGAAGGGTTGGTTTTTATTAGGATACATAACACTCAATGTAGGTTTCAACATTGGAGCATGTTGTGTAAATGCTTGATTTATTAGTGGTATCTAACTATAATATCATGTTTTATAAATGAGGGTAATTTATCTACACCAAGACCTTGAGATACTAATTGTTCTTCAACTATCATAGCCTCATTATATGTCAATGACAAATATGTGATTACAGGGGGGTTCCTTACAAAAATGGAATTTAATGGATCTAATGCTCTGAGATACATTTAGATTGATAATTATTTTGTAAGGGTGTAAGATGCTACTAAAATGGTGTATAGTTTGTGGAACCTTGTGAAATATCCTCATCAGTCCATTGGGTTATCTAAGAGCAAAAGCAAACAAATAATATGTTACAACTAAATCATTGGGTAGACTGAAGTTATTGATATATAGAACTTCTAGTTAAGCCCATAAAGTAATCACACCTAATGGTAAGATGATGTACCAATAATATGCAAAGTCATCCAATGTGTGAGGAAAAATTCTATAGGCAATACCCTTATGTTGAATTTTTAAATAGACTAAGGCATCTTTGTATGTCTAAATATGTTCATTGGATAATCTCGTTCCATCATGCTTATACCTGGGGAGATATCTTTTAGCATTCTTTGTCATGTCACAAGTAGGTCTAGGTATATTCAAGGGATTTCTTCTCACTAACCATGAAGTGGGATTTACCATTGGTGGACCTTTAGAAATAGTGAAAATAAGAGGGATAGTAGCTATAGGAGAACTATTAGTAAATTGAATAGGTTTGGATATAGGTTTACCTTTGTCATATCTAGGTTTTTTATGTTGGGAAGGGCTAATAAGTTCAAAGTTACCTTTAGCTAACTTAGATCTAGCAATAATAGTATTTGGTTCTAGTTTGAAAATTAAGATTTGTGAAATGGATAATATACCTATAATTTTCTAATACTTAGTGTTCAAGCCCTCCTTCTAGTATGTAAAGAACCTCTTTTCTCATTCCATAAATGTTTCACCAATATATCAAAATATTCAACATGCATCCAAAAAAAATTAATTGCACAATAAATTGCTCAATAAAATAGAGATTGATTATACCCTTGAGGTAGGGGAACACCATACAATGCTCCTTTTGGAAGGAAGCCACTCCATAAGATCTCTAGCTCCACTAGCCAAGAATTATCTAAGAATACATCATAGATTATATGGGGGTACATCTCTTTTTATATGAGTGTGATGGTTCACCTTCCATGAGTTACAAGAACACCCATGTGGTGGTTCACCTTCCATGAGTTATAATGTGTATAATGATATGACAATATTCCTTGTGGTTACATATGACAATATTCCCCAATGGTTACAAATATGATTCTATGGCATACCTATTTCTAGTTTGACATGTGTCATTCCTTTCTCAATAATTAATTTATGGCTCATACCATTATACAATATAATATTAAATTATTAAATATTAAGTACCTATATTGGGTACTTAACATTCCATCCTCCTCACAAATGTTTCATCCTTGAAATATTAGAAGAGGCTAAATAATATGATCTTTTGAGCCATGTTGAATACTGGTACCAATCACGATCATCCATCCATCCTAGTGGAACTATGATTGGTGGTGGTCTTTGTTGATGCCAATGCCATGTGTTGGAAGCATAAATTTCACTTTTTTTCATCCATACTTGCTTGTATTTATGACTTGTAGCATATCCAAAGGGTTGGCTCCTTTGGTTCCTTGTATGTTCCTCATTGTTCTTATGCTACCTCAAGCCTTTTCTCCATGATTGTTTTCTCTCATGGTGGTGTGGATGGCGATATACTCCAACCTTAGCCCAATGTTCAACCTATTTTTGCTCTTCTCTCTTACTCACTTTCATTGGTTCTTCTCTTACTTTTGCTTCCTTGATTTTTGCTACTGCCTCCTCTTGAGATTCTATTTTAGGTTCTATTGTTTGCTCTTCACTTTGTTCCCTTGCAATAGCTACATGTTTTTCCTTATAATAGCTACCTATTTTTTCTTATAATAGCTACCTGCTTTTCCTTATAATAGCTACATGTTTTTCCTTACATTGAGAAATGTCCTGTAATGTTATCTTCTTATTTCAATAACATAACTTCATGAGTTTCTTTTGCACATTAATATTAATAGTACCCAAAGAAAGAAACCAAGGATAAACAAGAATAATATCTACATCATCCATCTCAATAACATGAAAATCTGAATGTAAAACATATTTATCCATGGTGAGCTTTAAATATTCAAAAATTTGAACATTGTCTCCCTCAATTTGTATGTCTTTGATTTTCTTTGTTTGAACTTGCAACCTCTTAGTCAAAGACATATTGATAAAATTATATTTGCTACTAGGATTAATGGAAACAATAATTTTTTTATTTTGAATGCACCCATGAACTTGCAAAATGGAATTTTTACATTCAAACAAATATTTTTTACCATTGTTTGGCACTGACATAAAAGATATAGTTTCTTTAGCTTGCACATTTTTTTTTTTTTGATAATAGAAGGGCTTTTAAAATGGTCCCCAAACCTATTACAATTAGGGTTTTGAAAGGCACCCCTAAACCTTAGATCTAGCAATAAGACATCAAGAAATATTGATTTGGATTCCATGAATCAAACCCAAAAATCCAATGAAATGACCTCATAGCACATAAGCCACATATTTTTATCAAGCAAACGTAAGAGATTGTCCCATGGTCATTATCCTTTTGCTTGGAACCCCATTTTCTTAAAAATGCAACTTCAAATTCTTCCCATGTGTGCATATAATCATGAGAACTAGCAAAGTTGCAATACCAAGATGAAGCTTCCCCTTGCAAGGACATGAAAATTTTAAAGCTCCAAAAACATTTAGAAGGATATAAAGACTTAAATTTTCCCACCATTCCCTAGCATCAATATCATCTTCTCCAAAAAAAATTGGCAACTCCATATCTTTTTTTTCAAAATAGATAGGGTTTAAATAACCGAAACTCAAAAATTAAAATTTTTAAAATCTCATCTATTTCCTTCTTCAACAATTAAATCTGCACTTTTTCTTCAAAATAAAACAAACAACAACTAATTTTCTTACCCGGATTGAAAGTTATGAATTTTTTTCCCTTTTGTCGGCAACCCCAAAAACAACACCAAATGCCCAACTTGCAACAACTATTACTCTCTCAATACTGATTAGAATTTAACAAGTAAGTAGTCATTTTTGTAGTACTCAAAATAACCTGCATGTTGATGCAAAAATATTCTGAAAATGACTACTAAAAAATTTAATACAAATTTTTTTCTTTTTGAAAAAGAATCATGCAGCCAAAAAACAACTTGAATAACCCAAATTCAAACAGCTATAACTCTCTCAAAAATGATAAGAAATCCACAAATGAGAAGTAATTGTTATAGTACTCAAAATAATTTGTATGTTGGTGCCAAAATTTTCTGCAAATGAATACTAAAAATTTAATACAATTTTTTTATTTTGAAAAAAAAATTGTGTGGCCAAAAAACAACAAAAATAACTCAAATTTAAACAACCATAAATTTATCAATACACATCATAATTTAAAAAATGAGTAGTTTTTTTTGTAGTACTCAAAGAGATATACACAATGGAGCTAATTTTTTTTGAAAATGACTACTAAAATAAATAATATGGCCTCTGCAAAATGTGACATTTTTTTTTTGAAAAATGTGCTCAAGCTCTACAAAAACAAATTCACTTTGCCCAAATTGCTGCTCTGATACCAAATATAAAGAAAATTTCTTCTTATTCCATAAATCATTCAATAATTTGCATAAATATTCAACATGCATCCATAAATAAATTAATTGCACAATAAATTGCTCAATAAAATAGAGATTGATTATACCCTTGAGGTAGGGGAACACCATACAATGCTCCTTTTGGAAGAAATCCACTCCACAAGATCTCTAGCTCCACGAGCCAAGACATCTCCAATAATACATCATATATTATAGATAATATTTTCAATGGGGATACATCTCTCTTTATATAATACTATGATGGCTCACCTTCCATGAGTTATAAGATCACCCATGTGGTGGTTCACCTTCCATGAGTTACAAAGTGTAAAATGATATGACAATATTCCTTATGGTTAAATATGACAATATTCCCCCAATGGTTACAAATATGATTATATGACATACCTATTTCTAATTTGACATGTGGCTTTCCTTACTCAATAATTAATTTATGGATCATACCATTATACAATACAATATTAAATTATTAAATATTAAGTACCTATCTTGGATACCTAAAATAGTGCTAGTTCTATTGGGCATGAAAATCACACACTTCAATTTAGGTGACATGGAATCAACCTGTTGGTGAGATCAAAGGACAAGCTAACTTACTTTGAATAGATCATGTTCCCTCTTGAAAGGAAATTAGTTTTTCCCCAAGGTTTGTGTGTTACCAGGTCTTGGATAGAATGGATAAACTTAGAGGTAAATGATGGTTGTTCCTTTAAGGGGCCTAGTTGCTATAGATCTAAGAGATAATGTTTCTAGTACAATATCCTGAATCTTGGAAAATAATTGTATAAACAATAACTTCATTTTCTTTTTATTATAGACATGTGTAAACTAGCAATGATAAACTTACAATCAAATGAATTTTAAACTTGTAAATTTGGAAGTAAATTTTTTACTAACTAAAAAATAATAATCTAATTAATTTAAACAGATTAAAAAAAATCAAAATATTAAGGATAAGATAAAGGAATAAAAATAAGCCTATATTGTCCTAAATCCATTTTTAATTCTGTAAAGTAGCTAATTTGACCCAAAACTAGTCTTGAACTTACTAGTATTTGCATAATCTAAAGACCAAGACAATGCAATCTTTAAAGAAAAAGAACACAGACTATGAAGTAAATTGAGTGCAACCACCATTAACAAGTAAAAATTGGACACAAAACTTTAAATCCTTTTATTTTTAAATATATAACATGATGCACATTTAAATTTATCTCATTTTAATGAATCATACAGGATTAAACTCAAGAGAGTTCAAACTTGGTTTGGAAAACTATCCAGCAAAATAGAGAATTAAGCAAAAAAAAGGAAAATCTATGCAAATTAAAAAGTTTATGGTGGGACTATTTAGAGGGTTGGTATTTATCCATTTTTTAGGCCCCTCACACAACTTGATCTTATAATATTTATTTATTTTTACATTTGCGCCCAAATTTGGCTATTAAATTTAAAATTTTGTTCTCCAACCAAATCATACTACTATCTCCTTGGGAATATTTAATTTGTTTAGATTACTTAATTTCCACTACATTCATGCTTAAATATGGCTTATTAAATTCAATATTTCATTTTCCAACCAACCGATACATTCTTTTCCATATATGGCATATTAAATTGAATATTTTGTTTTCCAACCAACTCATGCTACACTCTCCTTAGGGTTATATTAACCATACCTCATTAGAGCACAACCCTTACAAAATATGAGAAATAATAACTATAGTAAGTGGGTTGGGATTTAAATCTACCATATACCACCATCTTTGTACTCTACAACTAGTTGGACATTGTTAATATCACCATACCCATCATCTCTTGAGTCTTGAGCTTAAAAAACAACATTAATGAATATTTGCAACCTAATGAATTTACCCGTGTTCTCCTTGATTCACCTTTCAATAGATTTTTCCTCGATTGTGATCTGCTTGATCATCTACACCTAATTACCTATAAAAAAATCATCATGTGAAAATTTGCACGAGACAATATTAAGAAATATGTATAGAATTAAATGCCAATAAATACAATAAGAGCAATTACCTCTAATATTTTTTATGGAAAAGAGTAAATCACTATGGATAATAAAGTTCTCTGGGAAATAATGTGCGATGGACAAACTAAACATCAATTTTTTTGGATGAGAGCAAAAAAGTGAGTCTCTAGTTCATGCAAACTAGGGCATGTTGTGCAAGCAACAACACCATCCTTGTCCCCCCTAATCCTTCCAAACTCTTGTTGTTATATGCAGTAGCAATACACCATGCTTTAGGATATATTTTGGTGTAGTATGATGACCAACATAGAGAGTGAGAATTTTTTACATTAGGAATTTTCTCAATTACAATTTCCATTATAACCCTTTATCAAAGTTTTTTCTAGTTGTAGTGTTCACTTCCTAGAAGCTTAGACACTACATGCTCAACCAAAAATTTTTTTTTTTTTTATATTTTTAAAAAAAAAAAAAAACATTTTTAATAACAAGGGTCAATCCATCATAATATATCATATCCAATATTTACCTCTCTATATGAATTGCTATGTGTGTACTTTCACTTAGCAAATTTGATCTTGAGTTTGTCATTCAAAAGTTACTAAAAGGTTAGGTCATCACTAACCAACTAGTATTTGTGCCCTTAGAAGCTAGTTGTCCCCTAGCCATAGACTTTCCAAATGATTAAATATTTACCCTTTAAGAATATTAACCTAATTCTTGAACCCTATACTTTTATGACACTTAATGCATCAAAGGAGTAGGGGAAGGAGTCATATTGTTCATTCCTCAATAGTGGATTATCCCTTTGTCCTTTAAGCTTATATTTTCTTATACAAAATATAATTTAGAGTACAAGGCCCTTATCTTAGGGCTTCAAGCATCATTAGTTTTATAGGTTATAACCCTATCTATTTTTTGATATTCCTAGCTTGTAGCCAACCAATTTAATGGCAGTTATAAAAAAAAATTAAGCCACACAAAACATCATCTAATTTAATGGTTTCTTTTGATAAAATCACCATTGAAGCTATTCCTAGGTCTAGTAAGTTTCATGTTGATGCTATGGTCTTGGTTGCATCCCTTATCCCCTTAGTGTTGGATGATGAACAATCCATGATTATCATATAGAAAAATAGGGACTCTACAACCTTCGATTCTAGCCAACATCCTTTAGTAGTTGTTTTTTGTAGAAGTAACTCCTTTCCCTAATCCTTAGTACAAGGATATTTTTCCGTAGGGATGACACATTACCTAATGGTTTAAACCACAATGAGTGCAATAATATTAAGAAATGCACCTATAGGCATGCCATCATTGGTGATATCTTATACCACTACTTCCTTGACAATATTTTCCTTAGATGCCTAGCTTTATTCGAAGCCCAAGAAATCATCAAAGAGGACCACACTTCAAAGATGTCACCATTGCCAAGAAACTACTATGGAAAGGTTATGATTGGAATTCTATAACAAAGGACTTATGACTATTTTAAGAGGTTTTATAAGTGTTAGAAGTATGAAAATATTATCCACACTCTATCCCAAACTCTCTAGCCCTTGACTTTGCCTTACCATTTTTCTATTTGGGGATTAGACATTATTAGGAATATAACAGTAGTATTGTCTGATGGGCATAAGTTCATCATCTCAACTACTATGTACTTTACTAAATAGGTCAAAACCATACCTTTAACCTCAACCATTGGAGTCAAAGTCTCCAAGATTATGCTCAACTATATCCTTCACTATTATAGGATCCTTTCCATGTTATTATTTGATAATAGAACACCTTTCAAGAACAAGGTTGTCCAAAAAAATTGTGATAAATACAATATTTAGCACAAATTGTCAATGTCTTACTATACTAAATGTAATGGAAAAGCTAAATCTTCTAAAAAGACTATTGTCAAGATTCTTAAGAAGATTATCAACTTAATTGATCAAGATTGACATGTCTAACTATATCCTACCTTGTGGGCCTATTTCACTAGTGTTTTAACTCCCACTGGTGTGAAAAATATGCTTTGGTTTATGAAATTGAAGCTATCTTCCCTTTTGAGCTAAATGTACCTTATACATTTTGCTATAGAACTCATATATTAAATATACATATCATCTTGCCTGCCTTGGCTAGTTAGAACTACTTGATAAAAAGTATATCCATATCTTAGAGAACATATGGATATACCAGTAAAGGATTAAATATGCATAGATCAAGAAGGTATGATCCAATTCCTTTGGATTTGGTGATCTCATTGTTAAATATAATCAAAAGAATATTGTTGTCAAAACCAATATTAAAATCAAATTTGATCCTAATTGGCTAGGTTTATTTATCATAACTACCAAGTCTGGTTTACATTCTTATCTTCTCACCATAGTTGACAACAAAGAACTTAAGGAATAAATGGATGTAATGTATCTTAAAAGGTATTACATTTGAGTCTACATTAGATACCCTACTATTTCTTGATTTGATCTACCTAATTTCCTATCTACTTGCATGCACATATTTGTGTATGTCTAGATTTCTTGTTACATCTTATTTCATGGATTTGTGTTGATATATAAATGGTGGTCCTTGTTAGGATAAATTATCTTCTTTTTACTAGATCACTAATATGAGTGGATCCTTCCAGTCGCATTTTACAACTTAAATTAGGATTCATATAATAATGTCTTTATCATCAATATTTCTATCCATTTCAACCTAGCTTTACTTAAAACTTCTCTCTCTATCAGTTATTTCAAACTATCAATCTCTTATGGTTTAAATACTATTAAAATCACAGGTATTGACGAAAAAATTAAATCAAATTATTTTACCTCATTAATCACTACATAATGAATACTATAAAGTTTGTAGGTGTTGATAGCTAGACCAATCTCATAATTTGTTTTCTTTCATGTACCACCATGCATGGGGGTAACTGGTCAATAATGAACTTATCATCCTACCTAGTGGCATCATTCATTTATATACCAATTAGTCATATGTCCTCTATGACACTTCTTTACAAGGAAAATAAGTCTAAGTAGAAGTATTTTAAGTATTAGTTTAAAGGTAAAGCAAAAGTCCTTTAAGCATCTACTTAAAGGAAAATATTGAATCAAAAGTATGGGTAAGGTTAAATCAAAATTCTTATAGACAAGGCTAAAACAAAAGTCCTATGAGCAAAGCAAAAGTCCTTTAAGCATTTGTTTAAAGGTAAATTAAAAGTCCTAGGTAAGGCAAAAGTCCTTAAGACATTTGTTTAAAGGTAATTATTGTTTTTTTAATGTTTGTACATATATTTCTATCATAGTAAGCTAACCAAGTACCCATGGGTAAGTCTAAAAACTAACTAAAGTCCCCTCAACAAATATCAAAGCCAAGTCCTCTAGGAAAAGCTAACCAAAGTTCCTTTGGGCATATCTCTATGTATATAATTGTATATATCTATATTGTTTTTTGTAAATAGTTATACCATAGCAATGTCCTCTTGGGCATGTCATATAATTTTTCCAATCATTTAATATTTCATCTCCTAAAAATTAAAACAATCATTTCATGTTCATCTTTACTTCATCACAAATCATTAAAAATATCTAATCTTAATCTGTGTAAATCTTAACCTAATTTACACCATCATGATCTAATCTACTAAAGCATGTCTAACATAAAACTCAACACATATAATTGTTTAATCATCATTTTAATAATGTAACATTACTCAATGCTTAACCAGTAATTAACATAAAATATTAATCTAAACTTAAGCAATCACATCATAACTCATTGCTTATGATCCATAAAAACTGGATATATATATATATATATTTATATATATATATATATATATATCAATATCAAAGTATGTATATAATGACATGATGTCCAATCACGATCTATAATTAAAATGATTATAATAATTATCATAATAATAGACAAAGCTCAAAATCATCCATCATCTAAAACTTAGACCTAGTCAACGTTAGCAATAGGGTTCTAGAGCTTTATTTTGTCTCCTTTATGCAATAAAAATAACTTCATTTTATTCCCCGTCCCTTTTATGCCCCTTGGACTCTTGGGTTATTTTTAACTTTATCTTCTAAGTTTCTCATCGCTGCACTAGTGTGGATCATAATCAATTCAAGTTTCCTTGGTATAGCTTGATTTTCCTTCCAAAATTTGATGGGGTACATTGGGTCGGGATAGAATTTAATGCTACAAAAAATATAAAAACTTAACATCACTCTTAAGCAACCAATCATAGCATCATTGACCATAAGCCACAAAAAATATTTGTCTAAAAAATGAGGCATCTATGTTAGTTTTGATGCATTTGTTATGAAATATATGCATAAAAAAGAGGAAAAATATAGACATTAGACTTTGCATGTAGGGCTAATCTTCAAGCTTTCCATTCCCTTCATCAACAATCCTTTCAATCATCCAAATTGAATCAACCTTGATTTTTTCTAAATTTGGAGTAGTTATTACTCCAAGAGAAAGTGTTAGGTCATGAATGATATCAATGGCGATACTTTTATTACCCTACCAATGCTTTCACCAAGTTTTATCTTTGACCTTTCCTACCCATTTTTTTATCTCCAATTCCAATGATTTTGACTATACTGCACCAAAAACAAAAAAACTGAATTTTTGTCCCTCTCAAGTTGCCTACTATTAATGAACTACATCCCTAAAATTTTTATCTATAACTTTTATAGAAATTCTAAATCCAAGAATTACCATTCTTATCCTCTCTCATTAATGGCTTCTTGATATTTTTTAATGTATTACCATATCCAATCTTGTCATATTCAATGGATTTCTTCCTCCAAGGAGCTATGGCTTCCTATAAAACTAGCACTTTGGGTGATCATTTCATGATATTTTTTGAAGTAGCAAAAACTATCAAAATTCATATATGTATTTTATCAAGAGTTCTAGAGTAACAAAATTCTACCAAAATACCTCTAGAATCATAATAATTTGTTATTTTACATGGCAAGGTTATGCCAAAATCTTGCTATGATATTGTGAAGGCCATATTTGCAAGTATTCAAACTATTGTTCCTTGTAAGCTCTCTAAGAACTCTTACAAGCGTTCAAGCAATCAAGTCAACAAGGAATCTTAAGCATTCAATCAAGTATTCAAGAATCAAGCATCGGAGAAATCATCAAGCAATATTAACCATTCAATCAGTTCTTCAAACAATCTTAAGCATTAAATTAAGTATTCAAGCATCAAGCATCCTAGCCCTAAATATTGATCAAGTTCCATCTACGAGAACTAAATGCTTTAATATCTTTGCATTGATGAGTATTTACATACAAACAATTACCAATTTTGGACCACCATCTATGTGAGTCCTTGTGTGTGGTAGTTTATAACTATCCTCATTCTTATTTTTGTTGTAAGGGGTAGTTGATAGCTCCCCTAACTATCTTGTCATCTAGTGAGGGGTAGTTAGTTACTACACTAATTCCTAACTATGATGGAATAGTTTATAACATTTCCATATTATTACATCATAGTTGAGAATTCCTTGAAGAGGAATTTTAGAATAATTTTAAATTTAATTTATCCATTTGGATTGATGAAGATGTATGATTCTTACTCTGAATTTTGATTTTGATTCTTGTTTTCTTGCTTTGAATTCTATCTCCATATTTTTAAAACAAGGGAAAATTTTGCTCCTTAATCAAAATGATCTAAATATGGTTTTGGTATAGTATTGAACATTGGGAAGAGTTAGTCTTCCTTACACCATCCACATGAATTATACATAAATTTAAGGAGTGTTGAATATTACTGATCATGCACTCCAAAGACACACTTATTACAAATATTTTTAATGCATATAATATGTACCTCCTTTAAAGGCTCCATATGGAGTATCTTCATCAAGTAAATTAAATATATCACTTGTTGGTGAGACCAAAAATCTTATCTTGAGAAATTTTTCTATTGTGGTGAGATCAATCACTTCTCATATTTTATTCTGCATCTTGACCTCATTTGTTTTATTAAGTTGTTTCTTAGGTTAGGTGTTGGTCACAAATCTGCCTAAGTACAAGATATGATCACTTGTGCACCCTAGACTCGACCAACATTGAAAGGCCAAAGGAAAGAGATGTCCTCCGGACCAATCTCCAGAGAGGGCTGGTTCCCTTACTAAATCCTACACTGTTGAAGACTAGAGTTGCGGGAAAGAAATTAGAAATAACGAAAAGAGATGGGAAATATGGCCACAGGCCGAAAATGTAAGATTGAGGTAGACTAACAACAAAAATTCCACCAAGTTTTATAACAACATATAACAGAAGGAAAGCAGCAGAATTTTACTCACACCTTTGTAGGGACAACCCTCAGATCGCATTTCAGTACTTACTCACTCACCAACAATGTTTTAAATCCAAAAATAGAATTCAAAACTTAACAGCAGGAACATGAGCATAAAAAGAAATGCTTTAAAAATAGAAGGAAATCACACACATAATAATGCTTGCAAATTTCAGAAGCCAAGTCTCTTCTATTGATGCAGAGAACTTAAGAAGTTTTCTTGCAAAATATCCAACCTTGTTTACAAATAGAACTTTGATTAGTATTTATAGAGGTTTTTGCCTCTTTCATTAAATACATATGGAGGCAAGGTGTCGGCCACTCAGACACCAATAGCAGCAACTCTCACCTCGGTAACAACCATGAACCAATGAACAAATGCCAAAGGAAATATCTACTGATTTTATCACATGGCATATCAAGCTTCAACAGGAATCAACGATCTGATTTCATTCTCTATGGTGGCGCCTTGGAAATGCATACCCACGAAGTGGTCGATGCCTCGAAAATGAACAATATTGCACTGGAATCAAAAGCACCTGGCAGTTTTGGTGATAAAATTGCCACATGAATTAATTTTATCAATCTTAATCCTTTTTCAAAGAAGATTTTTATTGGAAACATGAAACTTCACCCAAAATGAGCCCTCATCTTCAATTCGCCTGAAACGAGCTTTTGCTTGGAATGTGCACTTAATACTTTTATCCTGTGTGAATGAAATTTTACCCCAATATTTGTCTTTTTCTTTGGAAGATCTTCTACCGCCATAAGTAGAACCAATCTTGGAAACTTCATTTCTTTGAAAATTAATAAAAACAAAACTACCGGTAGAATAGTTGCACCAATGAAATGCCTAAAAGGAGAAATATTTATTATATTTTGGAGCGAAAAAGGCATTTCGAAAAGCGAAAAGGGTATTTCGAAGAGCGAAAAGGGCATTTCGGACCAAAACATTTTGGAGAAAAAGTATTTTACTTTGATTGCACCCAAAATTACACCCATTTATTATATTTTGGAGCGAAAAAGGCATTTCAGAAAGCGAAAAGGGTATTTCGGAGAGCGAAAAGGGCATTTCGGACCAAAACATTTCGGAGAAAAAGTATTTTACTTTGATTGCACCCAAAATTACACCCATCAAAAAACTTCAAAAAATAATGTTCAATGTGCGAAAACACTCAAGAAGCATTTGTAAGTTTTACTGGCAAATTTACAACAAAATTTCAATGTGGCAAAAATGCCAACATTTCTGGCGGCTCACGGGGTATTCAGCTCGCCTGAATTCAATCGATCCCAGGCCTTCATTCATTGGGCATAGAGTCCCCGCTATCAATTGCATCTGATGGTCGGCTACTGGTACCAGCTTCATCCTGCTTTTTGAGATGTGTCGCTATGGATTCATACACTGCAACTGCATCAGCCCATGCATCTATAGTAATTGCCTCACGAACTTTGAGTGTATTCACAAGATATCGAAAGGTCTCAATCTTTTCAAGATCAAGATATTTAGCTTTTTGGCTAAGCTCCAGTAATCCTGACTCAATGCGGATGAATCTTTGCATCAACGACAGTACGTGCTCTTCAGTGATGGGCTCCTCCAAGTTATCAATATCTGAGGTATCATCCATGAAAATGGTCCATAATGCATCCAGGTCTTTCTTCGCCAGAATATTGCCCTGATCATCAACAAAGCTAGGGAAACCATTAGCTGCGATGGTCTCAAAGTGAACCAAAGAAATGTGCCTCTCATGCTCGAATGTTTCCTGCAGCTTACGGGCTTCCTTAACTAGTTCCATCTTGGAGAAAAAACTATGCACGGTAATCTTGGCACTTGCCCAATCATGGGCTATTTCACTCATTGGATGAAACCAAAGATCCATTTGAGTCATTGACTGGATCTTCGTGGCCATTTCCAACTTTGGCTCTAAATCTTGCTCTATGTTGTCCACTATAGGTCCGCCATATGAAACAACTGCTTGTACCTCTTGAAGAAACATGAGAACTAAGGTAGCCTTGGTTGCCATCTTCCTACAATTATTCAACAATTGACTATGGGCTTCTTTAATCTTATCCTTGGTAAGAGTCACGGTTTGCATTGCTTTTACCGCCAACTGATTCTGCAAGTTTTGAAGCTGGTCCTGCAAGGCTTGGATCTTTAATTGTGCTTCCTGCTCTACTGCCTAGAACTGAGAAGCTGCCTGTTTGATCTCCATGATTTCATCTTCCAAACGCATAGCCTACTGCTGCCACTATTGAGATTCAGACTATGCAGTATCTAGTTTGACCTTTTGTGTTGCTAAGGCTCCCTCTAGCTCCTTGATCTTTGCTTCAGCCTTGATGAAACAATCCTTATAATGCTCAGCTTGCAGATAAATTGAACTTGATGCCACTTGTATGGTGCCCATTTGCTCTGCTAGATCCATCTTTGTGAGGTCCTCGGTGACTGCTTGATAGGAATAGTCAGTAGGCACCATTTCTCCTTGAGGTTTCTGAACCCGAGGAACCATTGTCACCGTGTGCATTTCCATTGCTGCTGGATCAAAAGTTACTTTCTTCATTGGTTTGGCCATGGCTAGCGCATCCTTTCTCTTGTGATTCTTCAACCATCTTGATGAACTTTGTCATGCCCTACTAATTTTTTTTGCTATCGGGCGCTCAGGTAGCAACTCCATTTCAGAAGCTAGCGGCTCCTATACTGTAAAAATTGGGGAAGACAAGAACAGAGCTTGTTGAGGATTTGATTCGACCATAGGGATGGAAGTGGAGGGTGCTTCAGCCACACTTACTCGAAGAGGAGCTTGCGTGGTTATAGAAGAAATAGGATGAGAAGGCATGGAAGATGAATCTGAGGATAATGGGAGGAAAAATGGTTTTAGGGCGGACGCGAATGAACTAAAAGAAAGGGAAAAGGATGAAATGGGTGAAACTGGGGAAGCATTGGTGACTTGTGACTATGGGATAGTAATGGGAATGGAAGAGGTGGATGTAGCAACTGGAGGTAAATTAGACATGGAAACTATGGATGAAAAGACAGTAGTCACCAAATGCTTATTAGAAAGAGAAGAAGAAAGAAAATGTATACCTATGGGCTCTAACATCATTTGAGTCGATGGTGAATGTTGTTGTGCTAGAATATTGTCTTCTCCTTCTGATCTTGCCTTCTCCACATTTGGATTTACTATTGTCACAATTGGACTTAATTGTCCCAGCTGAGCCATAGAAGATATATCCGAAGAAACAACAGGCTCAATTGTTGGTAAAGGAAGCAATTTGGTGCTCAGCGCAGAAAGGGCCCCACTCCTTGGTTTCTTCACTACGTTAGGAAAAGGGACACTCATAGCTGCACTTCTCTTATTTTGTGGAAGTTGCTCCTCCAGTGGAAATTGCTTTTCTTCTTCATCTTCAATAGTTATCCTCTCCTCTTTTAATGCCTCCTCTTGTCCCATTAGATCCTCTTCTCTATCTGGACTGCTAATACTTCTAGGCACTAAATCAGCAAGGGAGAGGGGTTGGTAATTTTCATACTGTTCATCATAGATCATTGAAAAAGCATCATCCATAACCAATGGATAATTTGGCTTGGGCTTATTTCGGTGAATTCTCATGATCCACCAGCTGGCAATCTTCTCATCAGACCACTCAGGCAATTTTACCTTCATTTGTTCAAATAGACCTGAAGGAGGAACTTGTTCTGGATGATTTTTTGGATCATATTCAACCTCCATCTCATAAAAATCATGCCAAGGAGGAAGTGACGTCATCTTCTCCACATGCCATTCAAGGTCATGTCCTTCGGGATTATTCCTTTGTTGCACGATGTCTTCTCTAGGGCAACAATGAAAATTCTTGGCCTTGATCTGATTGGCAAAAATACCCAAAGGATCATACTTCCATCGTTGAGGAAGCTCAACCAATCCATGGTCATAGAGCGTTTCAACAATTAATTCATTCTGCCCATTCTGAGTAACCGTTATATCACCAAAATTGAAAGGCATAGCGCATGTATTCTTCTTTCCCCTTCCTGATCCATAGGTATCATTTATGAAATCACTTTGTCGAGCAACTTCCAAGGCAAAAAGGTGTTCAGTTGTGAAATATGGCAGCAAAAAAGGTTTACCAGTAAAACCAAACATTCTAATCACCACGCCTTGCGTCAATAAAAAGACATCGCCTCTTTTTTGATCAACCACTTGTGCTTGCATTTCCCGAGGCACTCTGTTGCATACTCCATAAATTAACTCCAAGGCGGGTCCTAAAAACATCCTGTTGAAATTATAGTAGGACTCCTTCGACAAACTTTGAGTCCATGAGTATAGTGGCAATGCTTTCCCTGCTTCATCTATCTTATTTATTGCTATGAAGGCAAAGTGAGAGTGCATATGATAGAAAAAATACCATGCCAAAAGAGAACAATGTCTGAAAGTAATGTCTTCTCCACTTTGTACCTTTTGCAATTGTAAGTGTATCCTCCATTCCAAAAAATATGCCCAATCAAAGAAAATGGGGTTTGGAGTTGCTGTCATGGCAGTCGGAGCATAAAACCCTACTTGTGAAATGTGTTGCACCAATGACGCTTGCCACTTGTGCACTATGGAATCTGAAGATAGTCCCATAAGCCATGCTATCATTGAATACAAATCTGGACTCTTGAAATTCTTTAATGGCGTTGGTAGTTTCGGCAACTCTCCAAATCATGGCATCTTCAATAACTGGCTCTCCATGAACTGCCGCATGGGAATGGTGGATTGATACCTCTCTTCCTCTTCTTTAAAATTGAGCTTTTTGTGTGTGGCATAAGATGGAGGTTGCACACCACAAGCAAATGCATCCCGGATGGAATTAGCTGAAATACTGAATAAATCTTCTCCGTGGGCATTTTGGACAGTTCTTGAATCAACATTATAACATTGTGCAATTGCCCAAATCAGCTCGGGACATGGGTGCACGGGTGTACACAGGTACCAGGAGAGATGAGAATGAAATGCTATAGTACGGGGACTCTCAGCAGACATTTTTTGTGCAGCAAATTCGGCATCCAAACGCAGCTTTTCCGCTCCTTTGTTGGTGATTTTGCAATCATTAATCTGTGCCAGGCGATCTTCATAGGGTCTTAATTCCACATCTTCATCCTCGTCTGCTCGAGCTTTTCGCTGCTTCTTCTCGATTTCAGGCCTTTTTTGCACTTTTATCTTCTTGGCTTCCATAGCTTTCTTCCCCATCTTCAGCTTTCCTTGAATATGCAGCAAAGAACGACAAACCTTGGAGCAAAACAAGAACTCTGCAAATGGTTTGATTGAAAACCGAAGCGATGGCTTCCTTTTATAATTTTTCTTGTGTATCCATTGGAAATCTTACTAATTTTATGGGCAATGCATGCATTCCAATGTTTGTTTTTTTGTTTTTTTTAGAAAGCGTGATGAGTGGGCGGAGTGTATGACGTGGGATGAAAAAAAAGAAAAAAAAAGAAGTATACGGGGATGACGGGTAATGGAGGCATGAAAATGGAATGGCGTGGCGGAAAAGGGGGGAGCAAGGGTTTGAATGTTTTTTTTTGTTGGAACCCGAAATGGCATTTTCGGGAGGTGGAAATGGGCATGGCGGAACCCGAAAAGGGTAATGCGGGGCGAGGAGGGGAAATTTTTTAAAAAAAGTTTTTTGTTTTGTTTGGTGGTTTTTTTGGCATTTTTTTTTTTGTGAAGGGGAAGCGAAATAGGGTTTTCGAAGGCCGAAGCAGTCAAATCGGAATCCCGAAACAGGCATTTCGGGCTATGGAAGTGGGGCGGAAGGAAAGTTTGTGTTCTGTTTTTGGTTTATGTGTTTTTTTTTTGTTGGGCGCTTTTGCGTTTTTCAAAGGAGCAGTGAAAGGAAGCGCGGAACACGGAAGGCGGAATCCAAAATAGTGATTTCGGATTTCCGAAACAGACGTGTCGGGGCATGGGAAAAACAAAAATGGAAGAAAGCAGATTTTTCAAGGCAGGTTTGTCAAGGGAGAGGAAAAGCGGGAAGCAAAAGAGGGGGAAATCCAAAAATTCGATTTTCTGCAGGAAAATCGAAATTCGAATTTCAAAAATATGGAGGGAAATTTTATATTTTTTGGGGAAGGAAAGGGGAGGGAAAAATAGCAGCCAAAAAAAGCAGAAAACGAGGGTTGGCAAGGTAAGGGTATAGAATGGGAAAAAAGGGCAAAAAAATGGAGCCTTTGTTTTTTTTTTTTTTTTACACCTCCAAAATTTTGGATCCTCTAAACACATCATCCCATTCGATCTTCTGGTTTCAATTTTGCTAAGAACTACCCAGTTAAGCATAACCTTCCTAGAGTAGCACTCAGATGGGTGACCTCCTGGGAAGTCCCGGGCCTTGACCACTTTTTCAAAAAAAAAAATCTCTTTTTTTCTTTTTATTGCTACGAAGAAGAAAATAACATGAAAAGGAAAATATGTACATATTTACATCCATAATCTCTATTTTCACTGATAATAGGCCTTCAAATGAAGACCATTAACTGGAATTGATAGTGCATTACCGTCCATATCTTGCAAATAAAAAGAATTAATTTGATTGGCACCTGTGATCTGAAATGGACCTTCCCATATTGCCTCGAACTTGTGATGTTTGTCGGGCTTTGACTTCTTTTCATTCCACTTCAATACAAGGTCGCCAACCTTAAAGGTCCTTTCAGAAGCCTTTTTATCGAACCATTTCTTCGTCATTTCAGCATGCTTTATGAAGGCTTGGTACGATTTCTCCCTTTCTTCCTCCAACTGTAAAAGTTGAGCCAACCTCATGCTCATGGGATCGGACTCATCAGTTTCATCATCAACCAAATGCCAAGTTTGGAGGGCCAATAATTCAATATGAATAGGCAAAATAGCTTCTTTACCGTACACCAAGGAATAAGGGGACGTCTTGATGGATTTTTTTACCGAGATGCGATCAGCCCATAATGCTTGGTTTAAAAGCAAGTGCCAGCTCCGCTTGTTATCGCCAAGGGTCCTCTTCAAAATTTTGAGCAGGTTCTTGTTTGTTGACTCAGCCAGGCCGTTCCCCTATGGATAGTAATTAGATGAAGTTTTCAAATAAATTCCATACGTACCCGCAAATTCACTGATTCTAGCACCTATGAAAGGAGTTCCATTATCTGTTATAATGGCATCTGGGACACCAAAGTGAGTGATCAACCCCTCAAGGAAAGTGATGACTGTGGTTTGATCCGCTTTCTTGGTTGGAATTGCTTCAGTCCATCTGGTGAAGTAATCAATCACAGTCAAGATATACTTGTGGTCGACAGATGAGTTAGGTTCAATAACTCCCACAAAGTCAAGGCCCCACTGCTGAAAAGGTGCTTCTACTTGAATCGGGCGAAGATGTAATGCCCCTTTTCTGACTCTACCAACATATCGCTGACAACTATCGCAATGGGTACTTACTTTGTGAGCATCAACAAACAAAGTAGGCCAAAAATAGCCTGCTCGAATGATTTTTAAGGCCATGGACCTTCCTGCATAATGACCACCTGATAGTCCAGAATGAAATTCTTCTAAAATATTTTCTTTTTCGGAGTCCCTCACACACCTGAGAAGAATTCCATCAATATTTTTGTAGAATAGCCCTTCAGGCAACAAAGTATACCTAAGAGCTTGCAACCTGAATCTCCGACGTTGCGAAGCATCAAGGCGAGATGGACATATGCCTGAAATAAAATAATTGATTAGCTCCTCGGTCCAATCAAGATCGTTGGCGGTATGGTTTGCACAAATTTTTTCGTCCAGACTATCCTCATGCAACACATCTAATGACTCAGAAGCTGCACTTTTGGCTAGCTCCTGACATAGAGCTCTCCCACGAACTAACTTGGTTGGACGGATCTCCACATCATATTCTTGAATTTTTGATACCCAGCCTGCTCTCTTGTCTCCTAATTCTCCTTGGAGAATAAAATTTCTTACATCAGGGTGTATGACATGCACAACCATTTTGCTCTGAGAAACGAAGTGTCGAAATTTCTTTAATGCTTTCATTACTGCATATACTTGTTTCTCAATAAAATTATATTTCTCTTGATGAGGAGAAATAACCTGACTCAAGAAAGCAATTGGCTTCTCACCTCCATCCTCTTGTGATTGTGTCAAAATAGCAACATAACTCTCTTGTTCGCCAACCGCATAGAGAATGAAATCTTTAGAATAATCAGGATTAATCAATACTGGAGCCTAAGTAATCCTCTCCTTGATTTCCTTGAAAGCCTATTTTCTTGTCTCGGTCCATTTAAACTCAACACCTTTCTTCAAAAGCTCAGTCATGGGTTTCACCACTTGAGCGAAATCAACAATAAACTTATGAATGAAATTGATTTGGCCAAAGAAATATTGCAAATATTTTTTATTGGCCGACAATGGTAGCCTCAAAAGGGCTTCAGCTCTTGCAGGATCGATTGCCAATCCTTCTTGTGAGATTACATGGCCCAACAACTTCCCTTATTTGATAGCAAATATGGACTTCTTAGGATTAATTGAGATCCCAAACTCATGGCACTTCTCAAACACCTACCTCAAATGAGCAATGTGGTCTTCTCTGCGATGCGAAAACACAGTCATATCGTCAAGATAGATTACAATAATTCTATTCAATAACTCACCGAAAGCAATGTCCATAGCCCTCTAAAAAGTGGCACCAACATTTGAAAGTCCAAATGGCATCCATTGGTAGGCGAAAGTACCCCACTTGGTGGTGAATGTTGTTTTATATTGATCCTCGTCTTTCACCCAAATCTGATTATACCCAGAGAAACCATCAAGCAATGAGAATCTCTGGGCGCCAGCTACTACATGAAGTATTTGATCGATCTGAGGTAGAGGGTAATGATCCTTTAAAGATGCCTGGTTGAGATTGTGAAAGTCAACACACAACCGAATGTCTCCATTCTTTTTTTGTACTGGGACCAGGTTAGCCACCCATGTTGAGTGCTTGATTGGATAGATTATCTTGGCCTCTAGCATCTTCAACAACTCCGCTTTCATGAGGACTTCAATCTTGGGATTGACAGGCCACTATTTTTGACGAAAAGGTTTTACCCCTTCCTACAATTCTATAGTATGCTGAATCACATTCTTATCGTAACCCCTCAAATCGTGGTAGCTCCAAGCGACAATATCTGGATACTCAAAACACAATTTCTTGATATCTTCGAGTTCTTCTGGGGTGCCATCTATTCCAACCTTGATGACTTTCTCAGGCTCCAAATTCAATTCTTTATAATCCTTCGCATCTATTCTAATCTTGTGCTTCTCAACCCGATCACTCTGGTCGAACAAACTTTCAAGTGTAATCAGTCCCCTAGGGATGTGATTATTTTTTAGTTGAATCATCCCTTCTCTCTCTTCTTCAACAAGGACTCTATCATCAGCGCTTGCAGTTTCTTTAAGCAAGAAATTAACTATCTGGTCATCATTATCAAATACTTGCCAATAGAGACTTTTGTCAGGAACTGAGGGTCTATAAATTACCCTAACTGTCTTAGGCTTTCTAACTACTTGTTCTATAGGAGAGTAGTTAGCACCGAGAGAGGCAAGAATATCTGCATGTTTATTTAGCTCTCTTGAAATTGCTTGAACATTTAAAGCAGTGAAATATTCAAACAAGTCCCAGACTCTATTGCGGTATGCCTTCAGGTAGTGTTGCTTTGCCACACACCTGTTAGTGATCTGATTAGTAACAAGTTTCGAGTCACCAAAAATCTACAGCTGTGTAATACCCAACTTCTCAGCTTTCTTCAATCCAAGGCATAAAGCCTCATATTCAACTGCATTATTTGTGCAACCCCAAGTTAGCCTATAAGAATAAGTCTTTTGCAATCCTTCAGGGGAGATCAACACAACGCCGGCTCCTACACCATTCTTGCATCTGGTGCCATCAAAATACATTCTCCATAATTGATCTGCAATAGGATCGAGAGAATCAGGAACCTTTTCTTCAATCTGTTCTGGCTTTGTGATAGTATAACAACCAATGTCTGTTCCAATCATCGCATTGAAGTCCATGAGCGAAAACTCATCCTTGAGGTGAAGCTCACCCAATGCTTCTTCCATCAAATCAACCTCTCCTAACTCCTCGGTCACCATGTTAACCGCTCCTGGGGAACTTTCTTCTTCCAAATTCTCAATGTGAAAAGGTGAGGGCTTCTCATTATGAATGTGGATCTTCTTTCCCTTGAATGGTATCTCCAAATGCGAGTAGTCTAAGGAAAGGTATCCTCCTAGCTTAGCCGTGAACTCCCTCGAGAGGCACATGCTAAAGTAAGGTTCCAGGTCAACTACTACCACTTCCTGGATGACTGTGATTTGTGGCATACTATGGAGGACAATGGGAATATCCTTGATCACACCTACTATTTTCATAGGTGTCCCATCCAACTGCAAGACTCCAGGGCTACTCCTTGTATACTCCATACCCATGACTTCACAAACTGCCTTTGGCATGACAGTTGTCGCAGCGCCAGAATCAATCATGCAATTGTGCACTATCCAACCCTCCATCCTGAGTGACAAATAGAAAGGGGGTGGTCTATTCTTTCCAGTGGCTGAAGTAGTCAATGCTTGAGCAAAAATTATCTGGGTAGGACTTTTTCTATTATCTTTCACAGACTTCAATGATTCTTGTAACAGATCAACTTGCCCAGGTAATTGTAATGCATCATAAAGACTAACCTTAGCAGGAATCTTCTTCAACTCTTCAACAATGTTGTATGCGGACGTACCAGACTCCCTTTTGTTAGTGGCCTCATATTTGCTTCGATATTGTTGTGTGGCTTCTACCCTCTATATTTTAGTCAAATATGGATACTTGAGCTTTTCTCTGGCTTGTTCCTCTGTTTCAACTCTTGCTTGCGAAGTTGATGCTTTTTCTTGCAATATTTCCTTTGCTTGTGGTGGTAAAAGATCTTTCAATAGAATAGGTGAATCTGGCTTTGATGTTGAAGCAGGAGCTTTTACTTGTTTCTTCTCATCTTGCACCTTTGGGTCAGTAGGTACCCTTAACGGTTCCATCTCAGCTAGATCTACTGTAACTAGCTTCTTTCCAGCTCTTGTGAGAACTGAAACTTGTTCTTCTGATGAAACCATGAAATTGTGATCCATTTCAGTAATCATATTAACCTGACCTCTAGAAGAGCTTGCAACTAGTGTTTGCACATAGTTCAAATGAACCATACAAGTCTCCTCATCGTGTGGATCATTACATGTAGAGCACCAGTATGTTCTATCTATGGGGCTAGCTTCCTCATTCATTGATACAGTTGGGTTCCTCTCAGATACCTTGCTTGTTGAAGCCGCTTGTTCCCTGGTGATTGGCGGAGGTTGAAATCTCTTGGGTTGGAAATCTCTCTCAGCTTGCTTTCTTTTGATAACTGTGATTTTGTTGCCCATTGCTCTTATAGCTGAATTAGCAGACTTCACTTCTTGCAAAAGTGTCGTGTAAGGATCAGGATTTAAGGGGGTAGGAGGTGTCGATAAAGGTAGTGGTGTCGGTGGTGCAGGTAATGCAGGAAATGGGATAGATGGAGGCCGTTGAGGAGCTGACGGGGTAGGTAATTATGGAAAACTAGAAGCTTACTATTGTGATATCGGGATAGGAGCGATCGGAGGGGTGTTGAATTCCATGAAGGGATCGGATACATTATCAGCATAGGCTATGAAAATGTGCTAGAATGAAGATATTGTGGGAGATCGAGAATAATGGGCATAGTTACCTTCGGAGGAAGCCTACCTATAACAATCAAATCAACTTTGGCCTTTTGAGCTTGTGTATACAAATCTAGAAACGTGTTCACATTGGCCTGACGTACTACCATACCAATATCGATGTTGAGCGCTCGAAGGTAATAGAACGCCGCTTGTTCATGCATAGGCCTCAAACCATCTGGAACTCTTTGCCAACTTTGCACAAATCGAACATTAAAATCTACAATCTCCTCTTGAGGATGCCTCTGAATGGTGGTAAATTGGTGCAGCAAAGAATATGGATCAGCTTGCTCATGGAAATTCTTGATCAGCAACTCAGCCAACTGATCCCATGAAGTAATGGTGCCAGGCTCCAACGATCGGTACCAATAGAGCAATTTTCCTCTAAGCGACAAGACCAACAACTTAACCATCACATCTTCATCTAGAATATCATGAATCATCGCCAAAGCAGCTACATCTTGGATATGCTCATATGCAGTTTTTCCAGTACCATCATAGGTCGGCAAAGCTTTTAATGCAGCTTGAGGAACTGGGTTCTGTGCTTGCAAGTTCAAGGCTCCTAAGCTGTTCCATGCAGGGAACTGCCTTGGTGGCTGTTGTTGTTGATGCGGCTGTGCCATGTGAACTGGAATATGAGGTGGGGGTGGAGGAACACTGGTGGCAGTACTAACTGGACTTGGAGAAATAGAAAACACACCAGCTATTTGTGAGGATGTTGCGAATGACGTAAGTGACGGGGTGACCAACCTAGGGCTTTCACCTAATTTTTGGATGTCGAGTTCAAAAAACTCAACGGGGTTTTCAGATTTTTCAGCCTTCGATCTTGTGATCATGAAGTATATCTTTCACCGTCCCCACGTTCGAAGATTTTTGGATATGATCGAGTCGCCAGATGTTCTAATCATTCGGCAGAAAAAAGGTGAACATCAAACCTAAATTCTACTAAGAATGGACTCTTTTAAGTCCCACCGGGCGTGCCAAAAACTGTTGGTCACAAATCTGCCTAAGTACAAGATATGATCACTTGTGCGCCCTAGACTCGGCCAACATTGAAAGGCCGAAGGAAAGAGATGTCCCCCGGACCAATCTCCAGAGAGGGCTGGTTCCCTTACTAAATCCTACACTGTTGAAGACTAGAGTTGCGGGAAAGAAATTAGAAATAACAGAAAGAGATGGGAAATATGGCCACAGGCCGAAAATGTAAGATTGAGGTAGACTAACAACAAAAATTCCACCAAGTTTTATAACAACATATAACATAAGGAAAGCAACAGAATTTTACTCACACCTTTGTAGGGACAACCCTCAGATCGCATTTCAGTACTTACTCACTCACCAACAATGTTTTAAATCCAAAAATAGAATTCGAAACTTAACAGCAGGAACATAAGCATAAAAAGAAATGCTTTAAAAATAGAAGGAAATCACACACATAATAATGCTTGCAAATTTTAGAAGCCAAGTCTCTTCTATTGATGCAGAGAACTTAAGAAGTTTTCTTGCAAAATATCCAACCTTGTTTACAAATAGAACTTTGATTAGTATTTATAGAGGTTTTCGCCTCTTTCATTAAATACATATGGAGGCAAGGTGTCGGCCACTCAGACACCAATAGCAGCAACTCTCACCTCGGTAACAACCATGAACCAATGAACAAATGCCAAAGGAAATATCTACTGATTTTATCACATGGCATATCAAGCTTCAGCAGGAATCAACGATCTGATTTCATTCTCTATGGTGGCGCCTTGGAAATGCATACCCACGAAGTGGTCGGTGCCTCGAAAATGAACAATATTGCACTAGAATCAAAAGCACCTGGCAGTTTTGGTGATAAAATTGCCACAAGAATTAATTTTATCAATCTTAATCCTTTTTCAAAGAATATTTTTATTGGAAACATGAAACTTCACCCAAAATGAGCCCTCATCTTCAATTCGCCTGAAACGAGCTTTTTCTTGGAATGTGCACTTAATACTTTTATCCTGTGTGAATGAAATTTTACCCCAATCTTTGTCTTTTTCTTTGGAAGATCTTCTACCGCCATAAGTAGAACCAATCTTGGAAACTTCATTTCTTTGAAAATTAATAAAAACTGCCGGTAGAATAGTTGCACCAATGAAATGCCTAAAAGGAGAAATATTTATTATATTTTGGAGCGAAAAAGGCATTTCGGAAAGCGAAAAGGGTATTTCGGAGAGCGAAAAGGGCATTTCGGACCAAAACATTTCGGAGAAAAAGTATTTTACTTTGATTGCACCCGAAATTACACCCATTTATTATATTTTGGAGCGAAAAAGGCATTTCGAAAAGCGAAAAGGGTATTTCGGAGAGCGAAAAGGGCATTTCGAACCAAAACATTTTGGAGAAAAAGTATTTTACTTTGATTGCACCCAAAATTACACCCATCAAAAAACTTCAAAAAATAATGTTCAATGTGCGAAAACACTCAAGAAGCATTTGTAAGTTTTACTAGCAAATTTACAACAAAATTTCAATGTGGCAAAAATGCCAACAGATAGGTCATATATTTATGCTTCTTTTTATGTGAATCTAATGACTATAGTTTGAGTAACTTATATGAGCATTCTTGATCCTTATTGATGGCCTCAGTTTCTAGATAATTTTGATTGAAAATTACAAAAGAGAAAAAATCACATTTTGAATGTATCTCTTCAATTTCAATATGTTCCATTTGGACTTGTTTGGTTGACTAATTCTTCTACTAGTTCTCTATTGATTCGAGATGATTGACTAATGCAAATTTGATAATGGTATTGTTTTAACTATTACTTATAAGAGTTAGCCAAGTCCCATCTTTAGTATTTGTGTTTGTTGCCTATGTAGTCATTGTTAAGTGTTTAATAAGCCTTCATAGGAAAAATAATGGGTTCCTCCTCTATTATAGTTTTTTCTTATTTTTTGTTCCTTTTATGAATCCTATTGTGCATGGCTATAGGTTTCATGCTACTTGTAAGTTTTCTTTATATAACAAATATTATCATGATAAACTATGTGAAGTTCAAATATTTTTCCTATTTTTTAACATATGCAATAATCTTGGATCTTCTAGTTTTGTTATAGATGAGACACCTTAGATCCTTGTTGTTTATCAAATTCAACCTTCAAATTATGGTCAAGTAACTGATTTATGGAAATAGTATTCTTAATGAGTCCTAGGACATACATAACTCGTATTAACTTGCATGTGTTAGATCCAAGTTACAATTTGGTATCTCCTTTATCTTTTATATCATAGGAAGGGTCATCACTTAGAGAGACACTTCCTATATTATTGGAATAGTCTAGAGTCTAAAACCAATCCCTTTGACTAGTCATATGATTGGTTTCCTTAGAATTGATATACCATACATCACTATGCCAACTTAATTAAGCATGAGCAAGAAACTTGTATTCTTCTTTTTCTATATGATCTCTTTCTTGGCCTCTTAAATTTTTATCTTCTACAACATTGTTGTGCTCTTGATGATTCTTGGTGATGAGACTATAAAATATCTCATTTTTCAAAACATTTTAACTCTTTTTTTCCTTTTTTATTAAAATACTATAGTATTTTCCAAGTATTTAATCATTATTTATGTTAATATTAAGTGTTAATATAGTAAATTAAAGAAAATATTTTTATTTGCTATTTTGAACTGATTTTATGTGTTTTAGGACTAATTGCATGATTTCTACTTATTGAAAGGTAGAATAAAGTTAGTAATAATTTTACTAAAATTTGTGCAAAACTTATGAATTTAGAAATCTAACAGACCACTATTTTAGTGCAACTTTTTCAATGTTCCATGCTACAGTAGTGATGGCACCAATTGCACACCAAAATATTCTATGTAATACTTAGGTTCTAGAATAGCGTAGGTTCCAGATAAACATAGGTGCCTACATAACATAACACAAAAAAACACAAAAATAATCAAGGAAGAAAACTTCTAGAATGCTGGCAAAAAGGAGAAACACAAAAAATATACTGGTCAAAACACCTTGTTAGCATCTGGTAAAAAATGTGAGTCACATATTTGACTCAGAAACCAGCCAATCAATAATTGGGTAAATCTATGCATAAAATAGAATTGACCTGTCGTATGATCTGGAGCCCCTATTGTCAACTCATGCCTAAACATAATAGAACAACATGATATCAGGAGCTTTGTTGTATATAGATCAAGGCTAGGAAAGCAAGCTACAAGTTTTAGATTTGTTCTAGATTTGTCTTAGACTTATTTCAACTTGGTCAATAGCCAATGAAAGTGCAAAAATAGGATGACTTATCTAATTTAACCTGTTGTTTTAATTGATTGGTCAGATTTAACATGTAGGCCTATGTAATCAATTTAGAGATAGGTTATTGCCCAAAATAAACCCTGTTCATAGGCTAAATAGTTAGAAATATACCTATAAATAATATTGTATGCCCATTGGGTAAAGTTAGTAGGAATAGACCAATTGTGATAGTTTGAATAAAAATGCAGTAATTTGATCATATTGTCTTAAGTCTGAATTTTTTAGCCTTCCTACATATGAAATTTTGACCCTTTAGACTAGTTCTTGCTGAATTTTTCTTCTTTCTATTGAACCATAGAGCAAGGGCCACTCTCTAAAATAGTGAAAGGTCTACTAACATTAGTTGCATGTTTTTTAATTATTTTCTTTCTTGTTATTTATTTTCAACAATCATGTAGCACAATCAAAGTGATAAATTCATTTTTAGCTTTGATTTTTGCCTTCATTAAATTTTATTTTCTAGTAGTATAGGTTATTTTATTTTATTGTAATAGTGTGTTGTTCTTTTTATTTAAAATATATAGTATAGTTTATGTTAATTCCAGCTTATTTCAACTTGTTTTCAATTATTTTCTACAATTTAATTTATGTTAAAGCTAGTTTTATTTTAGTTTGGATTAGCTTAGTTCTTTCAATTAGTAGTTGATTTATTTATGCATTTAAATTAGATTTATTTCAGTTCAAAGTGTGAAATTTAGTATAGTTTTCTTTATGAATATTGCAAAGACATTGTGATTCTTAGTTTCCATAGGCTAGTCTAGAACCTTGATATCCAAGATGCAATTCTAAGACCTCTATCGCATACAACCTTAGGACATTGCCCTAGTTTGACAAAATAATTAAAGTGAGAGCATTAATGACACTCATCACTTTTTGGCATCATTGTCAGGGAACAAATTGGCATTGTTAGAGAACAAATAAGTCATTCAATGTTAATTATTTTCTTGTGAAGTTGTGTAGATTAAAATCCCTAGAGTAGTTTTTAATTTAAAAAAACAAAAAACTTTGCATGAAAATAGTTGCATTGCCTAGAATTGCATTTAAGACATTAGGACACTAGAATAGGAGTCTTTTAAAAATAGGATGTATGAATAGACTTAGAGATGAAAGAGGTAGATTTATTAGAGTAAACTTCCCATGAGCCATAGGAAGAAGACATCCATGATGAGAGGTTGAACCTATACCTGAGTTGCCTAAATTTGTGATTCCTAAAAATGTTAGAATTTTAGAAGAATCACAATCATCAACTTCAGGAAGTGTAGGATCCCCTGAGAGAGAATTGCAAGAATAAATTGTTAGTTCAACACCACCTACCCCTGACAAATCTATACGATCAGGACAATTTAAAAGGATTTATACATATTGTTGGGAATATATAATGGTAGACTTACAAGAGAATCCAGAAAGAGCTAATAATGTGCTCCATCCTGGTGAAACTAGTACACCTACCAAAACTTTCCAATATCCTATTCAATTAAATCCTAATCAAAACTCTCCCATGAAAGTTATTTCACCTTCTGTATTACCAAATTTTAGGGGAGTTGTATTTGAGGATCCTGATCAATTTTTATTTGAGTTTAAGGTTGTATGTCAAACTTATGATTATATAAATGATAATAAAAAACTCAAATTATTTCCTTCCACTCTAAAAGACTCTGCACTATGATGGTTTATGAGCTTAGCACCTAATTCAATCTAAACCTAGGATGAAATGGAAAGAGTATTCTTGGAAAAATATCAAGAATATTATAGAGTAAAGAATTAGAAGGATGAATTATTTAGGATAGAGGAAGATGAAACTTTGGAAGATTATTTGGATAGATTTTCCTTTGTTCATAAGAGATGTGGAGGTGTAGAACCAGAACTTAGTAAAACCATATTCTTGAGAGGATTACAAGATGAATCAAGAGATGTATTGGATCTTATGGGAAAAGGAGATGTAAATAAACTTGAATTTCAAGAAATTATTGAACTCTGTAAGAATTATTCCTGTACAAGACATAGAAGATGTAAAAATGGTAATAATGGAAATGACTTGAAAGAATTAATGGAAGAGTTTTCTAATCTAAAAATTGATATTTTAGTGCATCTTAACACAACATTAGATGAAATGAATGCAAAGAACAAGTCTACTGAACCTTTAGCTATCTATTGTCCAAGATGTAGGAAGAAGCATGCTCTTCATGAATGTCCTTTGAATAAGACTTCTATATCTACTATATGTAGTATTTGTGAAAAGGGACATCCTATAGACCAATGTCATTTGTTACCTAGATTAAAAAGATCATGGAAAAACAATCTCAACCTATAGAAGAACTTAACTTTGTAGGACAAATACAAGGGGGTAATTTTCCTCAATATCCATACCAAAATGCTTCTCAATTTCCTATGAATTGGGGAAATAATCCTTGGTCTATGCCATGGTCTACTTTAGAACCACCTCAACAACCTTAGGGTCAACCACCATGGGCATCATCTCAAGAATGGTCTCAACCTAGATGGATGAATCAATATTGGAATCAACAAAATCCACCATGGTTACATCCACAAATGCAAGGACAACAATGGGTACAACAACATCAACCATACCAAAGGCAATGTTGGTATCAAAACCAACAACAAGGTTTGTTACCTAGTCCTACCCATAATTTCTCTTAAGGATGACAACAACAATAATAAGTAAAATAACCTCCACTTTTGGCTCAACCTATGGCCAACCCTAATAATACTAGATAGGCAACCCTTGTCTATATGGTTAAATTAGAAGATACAACCATGCTAAATATCATTGACTATGACAACATCCAATTGTGTTTAGGAAGAACACTTCTTAAACCTACTCCACCTATCATTGTAGAAATGGGAGTTGATGAGAATAAACAAGAAGACCCATCTACACCAAAACAACATCAACAAGAACAAGAAAAAGAAAAAAGAAAATCTTCCTCAAGATAATTTGCCCTCTTCATCAAAGAAAGTACCATATCTTGAATGATTTGAAATAACAAAAACATCTTTAGAATCTGATTTGGTAAAGGAGTTAAAATATTTAAATATTATAATCCCTTTACTACAAGCTATTAAATATGTACCTATGATTAACAAGACTATTCAAGAAATGTGTATTAAGAAACAAGGAAGAAAGAAGAAAACATATCCTAAAACCATACAAGTAGATGGAAAATTAGCAGACCTCCTTGTAGGAAAACTTATTCCACCTAAGTATGGAGATCTAGGAAGCCTAGTAGTCATAGTAACCATAGGATCACTTCAGATATCTAATGTTCTGATTGACCTAGGGGCAGCTATTAATGTTATGATGAAGGATACAATGCAAAAGTTACAATTAAACAATCTAAATCCTATGTCTACAATATTGGAAATGGTTGATAGGTCAATTGCTAAACCAGAAGGAATAATAGAAAATATTCCTGTAATAGTTTCATCATGGGAATATCTAGTCAATTTTCTAGTATTACAACCCTAAACTACTATGAATGGTTACCCAATAATTCTAGGAAGGCCTTGGCTTGCTATGATAACCACTTTTATTGATTGTAGGTCAGGAGATATGACCATTTCTAATGGAATTGACTCAAAGAAAATCTCTTTATATCCTCCTACAAAACCTTCAATCAATTTTTTTGGTAACTTATGGTTTCCTAAATCAGATGAGGAAAATGAAGAGAACATTTCAACCTTGGCTACCATAGTTGTAAAGGATCATGTAAAGGAATTGGATCCATCCGAAAGAGTTATTTTTGAAGATGAGACTATTTTGATCAATAAATTATATGATTCAGGACTTGAAGATGAACTAGTTATTATTCATCGATTACTATGGAATGATGAAGAACAAGAGCCTAAATATTTATCACCCATTTCAATACAAGATAATTCTTTTAATTTACCACATGGATGGCATCATCATCTCCTCTCATCTTTTCATTGCCCTATATCAAATTTAATCCCTTCAGGAATTACTTTTGATAAAGAAACTAGAATTTTCCATTCTCTTTTACCACACCATTGTCCTCTCAACTCATTGATAAGTAATTTTGAAGGAATCAATTCAATACATCCTGGCACAAAACAAATTGAAATACAACCAGAAAAGTTTTTAAATATCAATAGTTGGTTGTATAATGATCAAGAAGTAAAATTGTTTGATGTATTAAGCCAACATCCCAATGCTTTTGCATGGGAATATAAATATATGATAGGAATTCATCTAGATATATGTACTCATCATATTTATACTCAAGGATGTTAAACCTATAAGACAACCACAAAGGAGATTGAATCCTGCTCTACATGATATTGTTAAAGATAAAATTGAAAAATTATTAGAAGTAGGATTCATCTACCCTATTTTTGATAGTCGATGGGTTTCTCCATTGGTTATCGTTCCAAAGAAAAATGGAAATATGCGAGTGTGTGTCGATTATCAAGAATTAAATAAAGCCACATACAAAGACCACTTTCCATTACCATTTATAGATCAAGTGTTAGATACACTCATTAGGAAAAAGTATTTTTGTTTTCTTGATGGATTTAGTGGATACAATCAAATTCAGGTTGCTCCTGAAGATCAAGAGAAAATAACTTTCACTTGCCCATGGGGAACTTTTGCTTATCAAGTTTTACCTTTCAGACTTTGTAATGCCCCAACAACTTTCCAATGAGTTGTTCTTGCTATTTTCTCTAACTTGACCAATGATTGTATTGAAATCTACATGGATGATTTCACAGTATGTGGTGAAACTTTTGATGAAACCCTAGAAAATCTTGATAAAGTATTAACCCATTGTGAAACTTACAATCTGGCCCTAAATCTTGAGAAATATTTTATGATGATGGATGAAGGCATTGTTCTTGGACACCATATCTCATCTAGAGGAATACAAGTAGATCCTAAGAAGATAGAGATTATTAAAAACTTACCTCCACCTCAAACTCAAATAGATGTTAGAAGTTTTTTGGGTCATATTGGTTTCTATCATCATTTTATCAAGAACTTTAGTACAATTGCAAGTCCCATGTTTATCTTATTGACTAAATATTTTGAATTCAATTGGATGAAGAAGTGTCAAATTGCATTTGACACATTAAAAGAAAAACTGACTACTCCACCTATGTTACAAGGTCCAAATTGGAAACTTCCATTTCACATTCATCTAACACTACAATCGGGGTAACTTTGGGCCAAGTAGAAAATGGAGAACATTATGCCATCTATTACATTAGTAAAAACTTGATAGGAGCTAAGAAAAATTATACTACTACTGAAAAGGAATTCTTAGCAGTAGTATATGCCATTAATAAATTTTATCACTACATTACTGGGTATCAAGTGTTTGTTCATATTGATCATACTACAATTAAATACCTCATGAATAAACCATTGGTTAGTGGATGAATAATATGATGGTTACTACTACTACAAGAGTTTGACATCACTATAGTCGATAAACCTAGCAAAGCTAATGTAGTAGTTGATTTCTTATCAAGACTAAACATCATAGGTGAGGATGAACTAGTAGAGGATTCTTTCTTGATGAAATATTATTTGCAATCTCAGTACAATCACCATGGTTTGCTGATATTTCCAACTATCTAGCAATAGGAAAAGTTCCCTCTCATTTCACTCCTAGGGAAAAATGATGATTAATTAAACAAAGCTCATCATTCAAGTGGATTAATGGTCTACTATTTAAATGTGGACCTGATTATGTTTTATGTCGATGTATTTGACAAGATGAGGTGTATGATATTCTTCATGCATGTCATGATGAACCAACAGGAGGATATTATTCAGTAAAATGCACCATTCAAAAAATTTTGGGTGTAGGTTATTATTGGCCATCACTTCATCGAGATGTAAAGAAATATGTATGACATTGTGATTCATGTCAATGAATGGGTAAGCCAACTACAACAAATGAAATACCTCTACAACCTCAAGTGGTTTTAGAACCATTTGAGAGATGGGGGTTGGATTTTATTGGACCCATTGACCCACCTTCTCAAGGAAAGCAACACATTCTAGTGTGCACTGATTATGTGACAAAGTGGGTTGAAGTACATGCTTTTAAATATGCTCATGAAGAAAAGGTAGCTGATTTTCTATATACCCAAAATTTTCAAATATTTGGTGCTCCATGCTCTATTGTTATAGATCATGGACCCCAATTTGCATCTAAGGTTATAGAAGCATTTACTAAATTTTATGAAATCAAACATAAGAAGTCATCACCTTATCACCCCCAAGCAAATGGTCAGGTAGAAGTCACAAATAGAGAATTAGAAAATATTCTAACAAAAATAATGGCTTCTCATAAGAAATATTGGATGAATAGGTTACTAGAGGTCATTTGGGCATACAATACTACATGGAAATCCACCATAGGATTCACACCTTATGAATTGGTCTATGGTAAGAAACCTCTTTTTCCAATTGAATTTGAATTACTAACACTTCGTACATCTTTGGAAGTAGGCATTGAGTTATCATAGGTACAACAAGAGAGAATTTTACAATTGAATGCATTGGATGAACTTTGATTGGAGGCACTTCACCAAATGGAGATCATTCAACAACAACAAAAAATATGGCATGATAGTCACATTAGGAGCAACAAGTACAAACTAGGTGATTGGGCATTATTGTTTGATTCTCGCTATGCTGATTTTCCTGGCAAGCTACAAACTCGGTGGCTAGGACCATACCAAATTGAAGAAGTGTTCGAGAATGGAGTTGTTTGACTTTCTCCTATTGATGATTCAAGGAGAAAATTGGTGGTAAATGGACATCATTTATGATTGTACCATAAGCCACTAACAAAGGTGGAATTTGCTCAATACTTTTTACAGTCAAACTTACATGTGATAGAAGAGGCTTCCTCTTCTACCATGGATTCAGAATGATCATATATTTACCTTAAAAAAAATTATGAATAATTTGATAGTGAAAACCTCTTTGAGGTGCTATTGAATTAAGGCTTACATGAAAATCGGTCTTCGGCTTGTTTGCCTTGCAAAATTTTCTAGCATTTGTAAGATTCTAATGACTACATCTATGTACCTTTCAGATTTCAAAAATACTTTTTGACAGTAAGGTATGCATTTTCTTTGACTTTACTATTATTAGCTTTAATATTACATAAATTAGGATTAATTTCTTGGCATACCTATGTATATATGAAATGGAAAAATAATATCCCACTAGTATCCCAAAAAGATATTCTGGCACACCCTTGGTTATGTTGGATTCAATCCTAAGTTACTCCAAAATAAGGGAATGATTGCTCCAAATGCTCTAGCATAATAATGCTCATATGCAGAAAAACTCAGCAAAAGATATGCCAAAATAAACATGTCCTTGTGTAAAAAAAATCAATTGTAGAAAGGACAACCAAAATTCAAACAAGTGGTAGACATCCATCATATGTTAGAACCTATCAGGCCAAAATGATAGAGTACCTCTCATGCCTTGAAAAATTATTATTGAAAATTGTTAGGAATGGAGCCTAATTATGAGGAGGCTAAACAGAGAAAGTTTCTAGATTTACTGCAGGACGGGCAGGGAAAGTTTCTAGATTTACAGTTTGTTAGTCTACCAGAGAAAGTTTTCGGATTTACAACGAGACAGCTAGGGAAAGTTTTTTTTGTTTTTATCCCAAAATTAGATGCTTGGAACTCAATGTTAATCTTGGAATGTATTAAGAAAAGCAGTTTTGTTTTTCTATTTTTTTTCTTATATATAGTTGTGAGGAAAAACAGAGATGACTATGACAATGAAAATTACTATGTTGATTCCTTGGAAAAATAGAGAGGAAATTACAACAGATGTTGGTTGTAGGTTGTAACCCTCTATTGCTTGGATTGAGAAAGGAAGGACTAAAAATTCTCGGTGGATGTAACCCACATTGGGTGAACCACGTTAAAATCATTGTCTCTTCTTCTATGTGTGTTTGTCTTATTTTGTTAATTCTGTTGTTAAAGTTTGAAACACTATAATTGCTTTTCTATATAAATATATTTTATATAGTGATTTACTCTAACAAGTGGTATCAGAGTGGTTGTTTTGTTGGGTGCACTTGACAGAAGGAGAATTTTTGGATCAAGTGGGAGCAATGGTGGAAGAAGGGAGGTTTAGAGTTCAAAAATTCAATGGCCAGAATTTTCAATTTTGGAAGATGCAAATGGAGGATTACTTGTACCAGAAGGATCTTTACTTACCTCTTGAGGGGGAAACAGAGAGACCTTCATCTATGTTTGATGAGGAGTGGAGTCTCCTTGATAGAAAGGCGTGCTTGGGAGCCACCGTAGCCTTCAACATCTCTGATGAAAATACTACCAAGGGAGTCATGGATAAGTTGGCCAAGATGTATGAGAAACCATCAAGCATCAAATAATATATTCTTAATGAAAAGGTTATTTAACATGAAAATGAGTGAAGGAGGATCCGTGCATGATCATTTAAATGAATTTAATATCGTCACTAATCAATTGCATTCGATGAGGATTGGATTTTGATGATGAGCTTAGGGCTTTATTAATCTTATGCTCTCTTCCATAAAGTTGGAATAGTTTGGTAATGGCAGTAAGTAACTCTGCTTCGAGTTCAAATAAATTAGAATTTGTGATACTCAGTGAGGACATGAGAAGAAAAACCATAGGAGAATCATCTAGCATCGCCTTAATTGTTGAGAATAGAGGAAGAGGAAGAGAAAGAGGCAAGAGTTCACATCATGACAAATCTAAAGGCAGATCCAAATCACGTGGAAAAGGAAAGCTATAGTGTTGGCACTGTGGCAAAAAGGGTCATCTCAAGAAGGACTGTTGGCAAATAAAGGGTGATGGAAATGAAGGTAATGATAATAATGGTAACACTTCAGAAGCCAATATTACTAGACAAATTCTACAAGATGCTTTAATCTTATCTCTTTATAGAAATAGTGATTATTGGGTAATTGATAGTGGTGCTTCATTCCATGCTACCTCACATAAGGAATACTTCATAGATTATGTTTCTGGAGATTATGGACAAGTTCTATTGGGAAATGACCAACCATGTAAAATCATGGGTATTGGAAAGATTTTGATTAAATCCCCAAATGGATGTCAATGGGCTCTTAAAGAGGTGAGACACATGCCAGATTTAAAGAGAAATCTTATATCGGCATGTAAGCTTGATGGTGAAGGATACACGGTTGCATTCGGAGAAAATGCTTGGAAAGTTACTAAAGGTTCATTGATAGTAGCTAGAGGTAAATTGGTGGGTACTCTTTATTTACTTACTGATTTTTCTCACTGCTCCATGAATTTAGTTTCTACATGTGAGAGTGCATCTTTGTGGCACCAAAGACTTGGCCATATGAGTGGAAAAGGTATGGAAATTTTACATTCAAGAAAGTTATTGCCTAAGTTAAAAGAGATTGATTTGGAATTCTATGAGGATTGTGTTTATGGTAAAGCAAAGAGAGTTAGATTTCTCAAGGATGGAAAGGAAAGGAAGAA
The DNA here is from genome assembly GCA_028583015.1 of Wollemia nobilis. Taxonomy (NCBI): domain Eukaryota; kingdom Viridiplantae; phylum Streptophyta; class Pinopsida; order Araucariales; family Araucariaceae; genus Wollemia; species Wollemia nobilis. The sequence continues at coordinate 3,866,488 of JAQPPZ010001424.1, read as the reverse complement.
AGAGAAATTGGAGCTTGTGCACTCAGATGTTTGGGGCCCAACTCAGGTAACTTCTTTTGGAGGTTCCTCTTACTATGTACTTTTTATTGATGATGCAACAAGGAAAACATGGATATATTGCATTAAGAATAAAAGTGATGTTTTTAATACCTTTAAGAATTGGAAAGCATTAGTTGAAAATGAAACTAGAAAAAGGTTAATGTGTCTAAAGTCGGATAATGGTGGAGAATATTGCAGTAGAGAATTTGATGTGTTTTGTTCTAAAAATGGAATTAGAAGAATCAATGTAGTTCCAAGAACACCTCAAGAAAATGGGGTTGCAGAAAGGATGAATAAAACCATCATGGAGCGTGCTAGGAGCATGAGAATACATGCAGGCTTACCATTATTTTTATGGGCTCATGTTGTTGATACTACAGTATATCTGATTAATAGAGGACCGTCTAGTGCCTTGGATGGAGGAATTCCAGAAGAGCTTTGGATAGGTAAACCAGTAAATTATTCTTTCCTTAAGGTATTTTGATGTGAGGCTTTTATGCATATAGACAAAGAGAACAAAATAAGTTAGATGCTAAGGCCCAAAAGTGCTATTTTATTGGTTACGGTATTGATGGCTTGGGTTACAGATTATGGGATTGTGATAACCGAAAATTCATTAGAAGTAGGGATGTCATATTTAATGAAAAAAACTTGTATAAAGATCGGTTGCAGGGAAAGAAACAAAAAGAGGAAATTGATGAATACATAGACCTTGATGGACACATAGAAAAGGTAACTCCAAAATTGGTAGAAGATCAAAATGTACAGCAGCAACAACAAGCACATCAATCTCCAGAAAGTGTTGTTAGATGATCTACCAGGATAAGTAAAATTCCTCAACGTTTCTCTATTATGTTTTGTATATTGATGCTGGTGAGCCAGAATGTTTTCAGGAAGCATTACAGATGGATACCAGGAATAAGTTGGAGCTTGCAATGAATGAATAAATGGACTCTTTATTTCACAACCAAACTTGGGATTTGGTTGATCTACCCAAAGGTAAAAGAGCTTTGACCAATAAATGGGTGTATAGGATTAAAGAGGAGAATGAAGGGCATAAGAGATACAAAGTAAGACTAGTGGTCAAGGGATTCGCTCAGAAAAAAGGTATTGATTTTGATGAGATTTTTTCTCCAGTTGTAAAAATGACCTCTATTAGAGCTATTTTGAGTCTTATAGCTATAGAAAATTTGTTTCTAGAGCAATTGGATGTGAAGATAACATTTCTTCATGGTGATTTGGAGGAGGAAATTTATATGCACAAACCAGAAGACTTTCAAGTGAAATGTAAAGAGGATTGGGTATGTAAACTAAAAAAGAGCTTGTATGGGTTAAAACAAGCTCCTAGACAGTGGTATTTAAAATTTGATAAGTTCATGGCTAATCAAAGGTTTGAAAGATGTCAAAGTGATCATTGTGTATATTTTAAGCAAACTAGAAATGGTACTATGTTATTTTGCTATTGTATGTGGATGACATGTTAGTTGCAGGAACAAATATGCAAGATATAAACATGCTCAAGAAGAAGTTGGCTACATCCTTTGCCATGAAGGATTTGGGAGAAGCCAAACAAATCCTTGGTATGAGGATAAAAAGATACAATGAGAGTCACACTCGAAATTATCACAAGCAAAATACATTGAAAAAGTGCTTAAGAGATTCAACATGAACAATGCAAAGTTCGTTGCTACTCCATTGGCAAAGCATTTCAAACTCACCAAAGATTTGTGTCCCAAGACACAAAAGGAACAAGAGCATATGGCTAAGGTTCCCTATGCATCAGCGGTTGGAAGCTTGATGTATGCAATGGTTTGTACAAGACCGGACATTGCCCACGCAAGTGGGAGTAGTGAGTAGATTTATGAGTAATCCGAGAAAAGGACATTGGCAAGCGGTAAAATGGATACTCAGGTACTTGAGAGGAACTTCAAATTATTCTTTGAATTTTGGAGGCTCTAATATATGCTTGAAAGGTTTTGTAGATTCTGATATGGCAGGTGATCTTGATGGTGGAAGGAGCACTACTAGCTACATCTTTACTATAGGAGGAGGAGCGGTTAGTTGGATTTCTAAACTCCAACACATAGTTGCCATTTCAACCACTGAAGCTGAATATGTTGCTACTACAGAAGCAAGCAAAGAGATGGTTTGGTTGCAAAGACTAATGGAAGAACTGGGGAAGAAGCAAGAGGATAATAGGTTGTGGAGTGATAGCCAGAGTGCTATACACCTTGCGAAGAATTCGGCATTCCATTCAAAAACTAAACACATCAAACTCAGGTATCATTTCATTAGATCAGTAGTGGAATATGGATCTTTGAAATTAGGGAAGGTTCACACATCACAAAATCCTGCTGACATGCTTACAAAAGTGGTGTCAAGAGAAAATTTGAGCTTTTTCTCAACTTTACTTGGCCTTAAGGAATAAGAGGCCATGATGAGAATTTTTCAGTCCTTGGTTGTAGTATGGTGCAATGGAATTAGTCTCCAAGTGGGAGATTGTTAGGAATGGAGCCTAATTATGAGGAGGCTAAACAGAGAAAGTTTCTAGATTTACTACAGGACGGTAGGGAAAGTTTCCAGATTATAGTTTGTTAGTCTACCAGAGAAAGTTTTCGGATTTACAACAGGACAACTAGGGAAAGTTTTTTTTGTTTTTATCCCAAAATTAGATGTTGGGAACTCAATGTTAATCTTGGAATGTATTAAGAAAAGCAGTTTGTTTTTTCTATTTTTTTCTTATATATAGTTGTGAGGAAAAACAGAGATGACTATGACAATGAAAATTACTATGTTGATTCCTTGGAAAAATAGAGAGGAAATTACAGCAGATGTTGGCCGTAGGTTGTAACCCTCTATTGCTTGGATTGAGAAAGGAAGGACTGAAAATTCTCGGTGGATGTAACCCACATTGGGTGAACCACGTTAAAATCGTTGTCTCTTCTTCTGTGTGTTTGTCTTATTTTGTTAATTATGTTGTTAAAGTTTGAAACACTATAATTGCTTTTCTATAAAAATATATTTTATATAGTGATTTACTCTAACAAAAATATGACCATTATTTTGAGATCATGTGACCATGTGACTGAGAGGCATATGTGGAAGTGAATAAGGAGGAATAATTAGGTGATTATCACCAAGGGTGTGTGACAAAAAGGTTGAGTTAGCGTGATCGAGGCTGCTAATTAATGATCAACCATCGAAGTCAAAAGTGCATAGGAAAATGATATGTCAACTGTGCATGTAAAAATTAATTGGTTGTGGATTCTAACTAATTACATTATCCACATCGATTGAAAAGCATAATTTTGAATTATGTTGCACTTAATCATAAATTGCTACATGTTCTGTCATATGCATCAAGATTATGTAAAATCTTTATTGTGCTTTTCAACATTAACTCACCACCTTATAGAGCATATGAAACTTTTTGAAATATAATTGCATAATAACTAATAGTGTGTTTGCATGTGCCAAGTATGAGAAAGAAAATTTCCATTTTTGATTTGTGATGGAAGGAAAGCAATAAATATTGTAGATTGAATTGAAATATTTTAAACATAGTGTAACCTAGAGCACGTAGAGAGAAACAAATAGTATGGGGGGGCCAAAGCGAAAGGCTGAGCCACACAACATCAAAAAATTATAGACATCCTAAAGTGGTTGCGGTATTCTAGCAAGTGGGGTGGATGTAGTTCCTATAAAAGTTTGAAGAGCACGTGGATACATTGACATAATAGTTCATGCAAAACTTTCAAAACAACCTAGTGAACATAGTGATTAAGATAACCCCCAAAATCCTTAGTAACATTTGTGAAATTCCTTATGAGAGAGGACTTAACAAAATCATTTTGGGCCACTATTCTTGACATAGTTAACACTTTTATAGAAGAAAGTTACCTTGAGCCCCAATTTAATATCAAAAACCATCTCTATAAAGGCATAAAATGAACCAAAATCCTTGGATAAAGTTAATATGTAGGTTATTAAATATGTGATCTGTGAAGGTCAATTTACCATTTTGTCTAGGCACTACATTAAAATTTTGACTCATCTAAGGTATGGTATTCAAAATCCTAAACATGGGATTAATTTACTCCTATATTTATATCATGCTTTGCATGATATGGTAGAGTTTAGGAGGGGTAGGGTTCTATCAAGCACCATGACCTAATCAAATTATTGTGTAAACATCACTTCAAAGGAAATGCACTGTCTTTTAAATGACTCTTAAACACATGGATGAAGGGTTCTATTTATAAAATTCACAAGAAATAAAAATTAAAAGCATCTAGGAGTACAAGAAAATTAGATTCTATAGAAACCCTTGTTTTCTAAGGAATATTTGTCGGTTGAGCTAACAAATAACCTAAAGCTAGAGAATTGCATGTTGAGGGGGAACCTTCATTAGATAGATTTGTATCTCTGAGGAAGAGGTCAAAAACTAGTGGAAAGAGACAAGCTATTAATATATTTGTAGTAGAAAAAGCCACACCAATAACTACAACCAAACCACTAAAAGAGCACCCCACTCCATAACAACATAATAAGTAGCATAGGATTATCTTTTGATGTGGAGACACAAAGGTATTGATTGAATTCAATTTGCATATGAGGAAACCTCTACTTTAGAGGTATCAGAGGAAGAGTCTGCTCAAGCAAAAAAATCCTCAACTAAGGAGATATTTGTACCAGAGGATTCTATAGATACTCTAGAGGGGTCTATCAAGCAAGAAGAAGTGCATCCTTAGGAATCAACTCCTTTACTAGTAAATCCCACACCAATCATAAGTAGTACAACTGAAAGTAGGAGCAAGTAGTCTAGGGTTGCTAAATACATGGAATAACTAATAAGGAAAGGTAGCACAAGGTATAACACTAGTCCAAAGAGGAAATTTTATGATGTATTAGAATAATCTGATGCACAAAGGGAGACATTAGAGCAGTCCAACAGGCAAGCAAAGGCACCTTAAGAGGTGACCAAATCAATTGAGACTATTTCTAGTGAAGGAGAGGAGGAAGCACCCAAATAATACTATAAGAAACATACTCCACAAAAAAAACCTCCTCTCAGGTAGAGTCTAAGGTAAAAATAGAGCACAACTACTCTAAGACAAACACTAAAACCTCCTGGATCTCAAAAATGAAGAAGGCATAAATTTATTATTATGAAATATAAAGATGAGTAGATTTTTGATATATCTATAGAAACAAAGGAACCATAAAAAAAGGATTCTCCACCTAAAATTTTGATTCATGATTCAGTTCCCACTCACCCAATTAAACATGACATTCTAGAAGAACCATGTTTTACTATTGATGATGATTCTGCACAACAACCTCAATATAGGAGTGAGGAACAAAGTGAATATGAAGTAAAAATAGAATATGAGGACCCAAAATATTTTTTTATTTCTTGATTCATTATTAAAACTTAGCATAAATGGTTGGAGGAAGCTCAAAAGAAAATTAAGGAAAAAGGCAGGTATATCTCTCAATTACTATAAAAATTAGATGAAATTATAAATAAATTAGGTGAGGATGTATCTTCTCAATCTATTTATAGAGTATAAGTAGTATATATATTATTAGGATTCACTTATTAGCTTCATCATAGTCAAGATGCTAAATAACATGGTCCAAATCCATCTAAACATATTGTAAATAGAACTATTTTAGAGGAATTGGAACTAGAGGCTCTAGAATAAGTGATTGTGCAACATGGAGGAAAAGTTCCTATGGAGGTTGGTGAGATCTCCACAAAGGTAAGGCATGCACCAGATCATGCACCAAAATAAGTTGCATCAAAACAAACACCACGGCAAGACACACTAGATCAAGTTGAACATGGAGAACTAGAAATAGCTTCATAGCAAGGGACCCTAATATATAGAGTATCAATATGGCAAAGTGATCTAGATTAGCATGAGGTAGAATCAAATGTTATGATCAAAAGGGTTATTATTGAGACAATAGATATTAAACAACCTACAGAGAGGGGCACACAAACTAAACCTCTAGAGATTCTTATTCCACAACCAGCTATTGTTATCCCACATGGTATGGTTACATTGAACAACCATAATGCACAATTTTAAGGTAGATGAGATGATGCCATTATCTAGAGGATCACCTTAAAACACTATGAGCTTTAGAAGAAAAAAATAAGAAAAAAATGAGGATTTAACAACTTTGAGGATAAAATTAGAGACCTATGCCATATTGTAAAGTAGATAGTTGATTGTAAATCACTTGTCTAAATTTACAACCTGTTTCTAAAATAAAAATATTATAGATTTCAGGTAATGAGAATATACTTTGAACTTTCTTGTGATTGATCTACTACAAATATTTTTATTGAGGCATTTTGGCATAGTCCAATGGAACAAAAATATTATTTTGTGAATTCTATGTGCACAAATTTGTACTTTCAAAGGATGTGCAATTTTTACCTCATATTTACACTAGTGATGTCTAATTGAGAGCATTTACCTCTACCATATGAAATCAGTTGCAATGGCAACACAAGGTACATCAATATAAGACTAGTGAGATAGGAGCTGGGATTTTACTATGACATAATCAACCAAATCCAAGAGACCTTGTCAGTGCACATTTCTCTTTGATGGAGAATGTAGCTATTAGGGAAATGTACCTTAGTCATATTCATGAAAGCATAACCAATTTTCAAAAATTTTACAGAGATAGTTTTTATAGGGTAAGAATGGCATGTAGAAAAAGGTGGGATGAATTATCCATAACCTTGAGAAAAAGAGAGCCTATCTGACCAGCCAATTTGATGTGGTCCTACAAGAGAGAAACAACAATGATTAAAGTAATCAAAGCACTTTGACACATAGGCCTAAAAATTTTCCCATTGACTATACTTACCCCTATCTCATACTACTTTGATACTAATCCATAGTTAGAGAAATAATTCTAGGTTTGGTTAAAAAAATATAGAGAAATATGGGATATCATTCTCAAACAAACATGTTCTAGAGTAGTCTATACAAATAACTGGATATGCATACAACCATATCTACATAGAATACATGAGGACATGCATTAGGATAAGTGGAGAGGAGTGATGTGATTAATAAATATCTCATTTTTCAAAATATCTTAATTATTTTACCTATTTTTTATTTAAAAACTATAGTATATGCCAAGTATTTTTTTTTGGTAGGTAAAAATTATATTAAAATCAGGTTTTGAAAGGACCCCAAAACCTTTTTACAACAAGTCAATCGACCAAACCAAAGGTAAAAAACAATCAATTTAAAGAACCCTACCCAGCAAAAAATAGACAGTTTGGAAAAACCCACCCATCGGGAAAAGATAACTTTGACAAATCCTGTATAGCAGGAAACCACAAATCCCGCCTAGCAGGAAACCACCAATTTTGAAAAATCCTGCCCAATAGGAAACCACCAGTTCTAAAAAATCCCGCCCAGTGGGAAGTAGCCAAAAACCACCAGGTTGGAAATCCTGCCCAACGGGAAAACTAGTAGATTGGAAAATCTCGCCCAGTGGGAAACCACCAATTTTGAAAAATCTCGCCCAGTGGGAAACCACCAATTTTGAAAAATCCCGCCTAACGGGAAAACATGTAGGATGATGAATTTAAAAATCCCGACCATCGAGAAGCAGCTGAAAACCACTAGATTGGAAATCTTGCCCAGTGGGAAAACCAGAAGATTTGAAAATCCCGCCCAGCAAGAAATCCCGTCCCACCCAGCAGGAAAACCAGCAAAAAAATGGGATTGAAAAATCCTGCCCAGTGGGAAAACCAGAAGATTTGAAAATCCCACCTAGCAGGAAATCCCATCATCCCCAGTAGGAAACCAGTAAAAAAATAAGAATGAAAAATCTTGCCCAACAGGAAAACCAGCAGGACTGTAAAATGTCATCCAACAGGAGAACTAGAGGAAGAACGGGTTTGGGAACTATAGCACTGGAATCCTGCCAATAAGAGTGATGAAATCAGAAGGATCTAGGAAAAACAAATGCATGCACAAAGAAAGGATCTCAAAAGCCACAAAGGACCAGGGACCCACCATCCTTGCTCACAAACAGTTCTAGGGAAGAGGAACTGGGACTGGGAACAACTCAGGAACAAGAAAAGGCCCCCCCCAAGGCCAAGAACAAGCTCTGAGAGTCCACCAAGAAGAAGGACCAAAAAGCAGAATCCCTCGAACAAGAATTGAAACTAAAACCTATGAATCCTAGGCAAAAAGTAGCAACAGACACAAAGATGGGATCCATGAAAATCTAAACTGAGGGATCCAGGGGTCTGCATGCATAGATCATCGATCCCCCCAATATCGAGACATGTAGCAGAAAACCCAAAGCACCCTAGCATAAAGGACCAAGAATCCCCATCCTTGCACATGAACAACTTTAGGGAACTAGGACTGGGGCTGGGAACAACTCAAGCATAGGAAGAGGCCCCCCCAAGGCCATGCAAATGCTCAAAGCATCCACCAAGAAGCAGATCCAACAAAAATAAGCCTTCAAATAGGAAAATGAACATGGTCCCACCCAAAGGGATGAGACCACCAGCAACCAATGGCATCCCAGAGAGGAAACATGAGCAAAGAGGAAACTGGCCCCCCTAGACCAAGCTTGATGAAGAGATAACCTCACAGGATGCACCAGGAAGTGAACGAGAACCCAACCTGCAACCACCATAGATCGAGAAATCCCTGGGAACCAGATCCTAGTAACAACCTACAAAAAAAACCCTAAGGAAAAGCCTAAGGGAGATCAGGGACAGGATCCCAAGAACATGTAGGAAACCCCAAAGGATCCCTGGGAAGCACCAGGCCTAGGATTCAAATGAGGAAACCCCAAAAACTACTGGGAAAGGAGCAAAAAGTGGGCAAGGATCTCCCCCCAAGGAGATCATCTGCTACAAACCATTCCCAGAGTGGGATGACCTGGGATGAATCAGGGACTGGGCAAGAACCAGGGAAAGGGGAGCAGGGAGAGGGAGTAGGTCCCTCCCCCTTCCCCTCATCTCTTTATATAATTATTAGTCCATTGTATATGCCAAGTATTTAATCATTATTTATGTTATTATTAAATTTTGATATAGTAAATTAAAGAAGATGTTTTTATTTGTTGTTTTGAACCAATTTTTACGTGTTTTAGGACTAATTGTATGATTTTTGCTTATTAAAAAGGTAGGATAAAGTTATTAATAATTTTACTAAATTTTTTGAATAACTTTATGAATCTAGAAATCTATCAGACTACCATTTTAGAACATATTTTTCAACATTCCATGCTACAACAGTGATTTGGCACCAACTGCACACCAAAATATTTTGTGTGACAGTTGGATGCTAGAATAGTGTAGGTGCCAGATCAACATAGGCACATGCATAATAGAACATAGAAAAAACACCAAAATAGTCACGAAAGAAAAATTATAGGATGGTGGAAAAAAAAAAACATTATAAATTTAGTGGTCAAAATGCCTTGTTAGTATTTTGTCAAAAAGGTGAGCCACATATTTGACTCAAAAACCAGCTAATTAGCAATTGGGTAAATTTATGCATAAAATGGAATTTACCTACTGTATGATCTGGAGCCCTTGTTGTCAACCTGCACTAGAACATAATAGAACAATATAATAGCAAGAGCTTTGTTGTATGCATATCGATGCTGGGAAAGCAAGCTGGAATTTTTAGATTCATTCTAAATTTGTCTTAGACCTATGTCAAGCTGGTCAATAATTAACAAAAGTGCAAAAATAGGATGACTTATCTAGTTTAATCTACTATTTTAAATCTGATTGGTTAGATTTAACACATAGGCCTATGTAATCAATTTAGGATATATTGTGTCCCAAAATAAATCTAATTCATGGGTTGAATAGTTAGAAATATACCAATAAATAATATTTTATGCTCATTGGGAAAATCTAGTAGGAATAGACCAATTATGCTAGTTTGAATAAAAATGCAGTAATTTGACCATACACATATCGTCTTAAGTCTAAAATTTCCAGCCTTATTGCATATGAAATTTTGATCCTTTAGACTAGTTCCTGCTAAATTTTTCTTCCTTCTACTGAACCTCAGAGCAAGGTCCACTCTCTAGAACAGTGGAAGGTCTACTAACATTAGTTGTAGATTTTTTTCTTTTTTTCTTTTTTGTTATTTATTTTCAGCAATCAAGTACCATATTCAAAGTGATAAATTCATTTTTAGCTTTGATTTTTGCTTTCATTAAACTCTATTTTTCAATAGTATAAGTTATTTTATTTTATTGCAAAAGTGTGTTGTTCTTTTCATTTAAAATTTGCAATATAGTTTTTGTTAATTCTAGTTTATTTTAGCTTGTTGTTTTCAATTATTTTCTGCAATTTATCTAGTATTATTTTAATATTAATTCTATTTTTTCTTCAACATGGATTGAGTTTTATTTTAGTTTGGATTAGCTTAGTTCTTTTAGTTAGTAGTTGATTTATTTTTGCATTTAAATTAGATTTATTTTAGTTCAAAGTGTGAGGTTTAGTCTAATTTTCTTTAAGAATGTTGCAAAGACATTGTGATTCTTAGTTTCCATAAGCTAGTCTAAAACCTTGATATCCAAAATGTAATTCTAAGACCTCTATCGCATACAACCTTAAGATGTCACCCTAGTTTGACAAAAGAGTTAAAGTGAGATCATTAATGACACTCATCACTTGGACCCTTTTCCATTAGAGGATTCTTCTACTAAAAATATGTAGCTTGAGAATAAGTCCTATTGAGGAATGTACTATGTTAGCATTCCTTCACTCCATGGCAAATTTTATCACATAACTTGCACATTCTTTGCATGCATGAATTGTTCTTTTGATTTTCGAAGCAAGGAATTATGTCTCTCGTAAATGGTTGCTTATTTTTTCCATTTGGGATAAGTACTTGCTCTTTGGTTTGATTTTTATGGGATATCTCTACTTTTTAAAGAAGATTCACCAACTTCTCAAATATTGGTGCATGCTCTTAATATTCAATGTAGTCACAAATTGTAATGTGAAGGCACAAATCTCAAAATTATGGATATTCTTCCATTAGAGGCTTCTTCTATTGAGAATATGTATCTTGAGAAGAATTCCTATTGAGGAATGAATTATGCCAATATTATTTCACTTTGTGGCTAATTTTATCATATAACTCACACTTTATTTGCATGCATAAATTATTCTTCTAATATTGAAAGTGAGGACTTGCGTTTCTCTTAAATGGTTGCTTCTCATTTTACTTTTGAATACATATTTTCTCTTCATTTTATGTTGTATGGAAGATATCTACTTTTTAAAGAAGATTCACCAACTTCCCAAACATTGGCGCCTACTTTGTGATATTCAATATATTCATAAATACATTATAATGTGAAAGCAAAGATCTCAAAATTATGGTGACTAATGTGTCATCTAACACTGTTTCTCCCAAATCCTAAAGTGATGCTTGTAGCTCAGTAACTCACCTTAGAAATAGTTCAATTTGTTTTCCATTTTTTATCTTCAAGCAATGGATCTAGCTTTGTAGTTCTTTTTATTTTCTTTAAAAAATAGTTGTAGTTTCTCCCATGCATCTTTGGCTAAAATTGTATCTCTAATGTATGGATGATCTTCAGCTACTATGCTAAACATAATAATTAAATTTACTTTTATATTTGACTTATTGAACTTTCCTTATTTATATTTTCTTTGTTTTAGATGGGTAATGGTCCCATTCACAATATTCCAAACTTCTTTGAACTCCATTTGATTTTTTATTTTGGTCTTCTAGAAAAAATAGTTGTCTCCTTACAAAAATTGGGAGTCAGGAAATAGGAATTTTACTCCACTACTAACCATTATAAAGATTTACAAAAGTGGAATATTTTTGTTCCATTAGATTCTTCTTGGAACAAGTTTTTTGATAAGTATATATGCTTATACTCATGTCTTGATTGTTGCCTCAAATCACAAGAAAAAAATATCTTGCAAAGTAAAATATATTCCTTTCTTTGCTTAAAGCCTTTAAGGAATATTCTCTAGAATATTTTGATATCTTTGAAAATATAAAAGTGTCTTTCTTTTTCACTTTGCATATCCACATGTCAAGGGCTCAACAAAAGCTACTCTTCCATGGCTATTGTAACTAATCCTTGATGGGTTATGTAGACTATGGTTTAGACACAAGGAATGAGGTTATTGAGTTGTCATAGGAGATCACTATAGAAATAACCAAGAAGCCCATAAAAATCATAGAGGTCATGAAGAAGGCCAATCATCTCAATACAAAGGCATTCAAGTTGCTCACCTGAGAAAATTCTCTCATCGTTCTCAAGAAATCCAATGCCTTCCCTCTATCAAAGGATCTTCAAATATATGGTGTCACAAATTGGCTTTGAAAAATTGTTAATTATGTTTGGCTAGTCAACACGTGAGTGTGTTTTCCTACTTTATTATTCACATGAGGTAATGAGACCATAGATACACGAGGCTTCTAATAGCCTAATTCTTCATAGATATTGTTGCAATTTTATGGAAGTTCTAAACTTAAGGCTATAAGGGATATGGAACGACATTGCTAAAAATCGACAACTTTATGCTTATTTTTAACTTGCTTTATGAATCCATATGCCTCTATTAAATTTAGAAATATTTTTGCTTTGGCTTGATAGATTGTCAAAAGGGAATAATTTGATGTGCTTGTAATAATTCTTGTGTTATTCATAATAATTACCAAATAATTTACATGCTAGCAAAATTTTAGACACTAGCAGAGAATATTTTGACTACTTTGTCTAGTGATCTATTAAAACAAGAATACTAAACCAATTATTCCAAGGTATTTTAGAGAAATGAACTTTATGTGGGATTCCTTGCACCCTATTAACCCATTGTTAATTATCAAAAAATTGATTTCAACACTTTTTATCTTAGGGAAAAATGTCCAATTCTTGAAGCATTTATTTTAGCAATACATGTAGATTTATATATCAACTAGATTTCATGAATAATATCTTCATAAATGGCTTGCAATATTTATTTTGGACTTAATTGATCACATGAGTTTTAGTCATCCATTGCAAATGCCATCCAATTTTTAGTGTTTGAAATGGAAATAACGTTTGTTTGGGATTTGTGTCATTTGAGCTTGATTTTTTAAGGTGTGTTTATCTAAGTCATGTGTCCAAGATATCACCATTTGAGCTTGGGCATCAAAGTTTATATTCCTTTGAGTCTTATATTTGAGATGTCAATGTTTGATACTCTTTGTATCTATTGATGAGGGCTAGTAGAAACTCTTCTATAGTGTCATTATTCTGAGATATGACTACCATATTGGCTATCAATGAGTTGTTTACTAGAATTAATTCCAACTTAGCAGGGGCCACCTAAAATTTCTATCACTCAATATTCTTCCTTTTTTATCACTTGGTGTTGATGAGTATTAGTATCTTCCTTTCCATGGATGTTGATATCCTTTGTTTCAAACTCTCTTCTATGATATTTCAAATTATTTTATGATTTTATCTTTAATTCACATGGGTGTACCAATTTTATAGGTCATTGCTAACATTCTCTTCTTCTTTCAATAGACATAGAATTTATTTCACTTATTTATTTTGGGCTATATGATTAGTACCAAATAATTTTATTGCTTGTCATGGATACTTACAAAATATTATTTTAGTAAAATTTTCTTACGTATATCATACACTTATTAGATTTTTATAATATTAGAACATTTGTTTTAGCTTTTCTAGAGACAACAAACTATTACCTTACCATTAGCTCCAGTTGAGACTAGACCTTTGGGCAATTTTCTTGTGTTTCCTTTCATGCATTGGAGGTTTATATTTTCCCTTTATTGCTTCTAAAAAAATTATCACATTGATTTAGGAACGTTTTATTCTTGAGGGATAAATATGATTTTGAACTCTTGCCTATGACACTTATTTCTTATTCTTTCTTCAATTGGTTCCAATTGGCACCTTCAATACTTTGAACCAGTCTATTATTGGTTTTATTTTTATGGGTTTTGTTTTTTTCTTTACCCTTTGTGTGTCCCTTTTGTGATCTCTCCCAAGCTTGTAATGTTTGTATAATATTCAATAAATTTTGTCGAATATGACTACCTTTAAGCATTATTTTTTGTATAAGGGTTTTCCTATTAAAAGAAGACTATGGTGAATATTAATTTTGAGTTGGAGCAATAAGGTGTATCTTAGTCATATTTTGCATTGTGATTTTATTGAAGTCTTATAACCCTTATTGAGATCGGCAAAGAGAAGTGGTAGATTTATGAGAACAACTTCTTCACACAAAAAAGGTATGGGTAATATTCTTCCTAATTGAGTTGAGTAATTGGTTTTTCTGAAAACATCTTTGGAGTGAAAAGGAATTGTTTGAGTTTCCTTTGAAGGTTGGTTGATGCATGAGGTTTTCTGAAAAGGAATTATTGCCATATTTCCTAGTGAGTTTGAGTTAGTGCTTCAAGGTTTTCTGGAATAGATAAGTGACTTTAAAACCTTGTTTTATAAGCATTGTTGTTGAAGCCATTGGATTGTGCAAAGAACTTGAACTAGGATTTTGGAAAGAACATGAGTATCATTGTTATGTGAGATTTTTTGTTGAGCATTGTTGGAAATATTTTGAGTTGATGTTTACATACTTGGACTAGGGTTTGTGAGCAAGGGTTTTTTCTTGAGTAATTGGTTGAATAGAGTTGATTGAACCTAGTCAAGTGGATGTATGAAGTGATTGTTCAAGTTCCATGAAATAAACTATTCAATATTCTAAAATTGAGTTGTGAAAGTAATTGATCATTGAGTATAGAATATATTGAGTCTCTAAAAATTCTCTTTATGCTTATATGATATTGGACAAGTTTTGAGTGAGCTTGTTGAACATATTTGGTTAGGTTCTGAGTGGACCTATTGAGTAGATTTGGATAGGTTCTATGTGGACCTATTGAGCAGATTTGATTAGGTTCTGAGTGGACCTATTGAGCAGATAAGCAAGTTCTAGAGAGCACTTGTAGAGAAAATTTGAGCAAGTTCTAGAGAGGACTTGTAAATAGATTAGTGTGAGATTTTATGGAAGCTTACAAGGTACATTTGAGACAAGTATTTGAGAAGACTTGAGAGCAGAGTTGAGTGATTTGTTCAAAACCTTAAGTTGAGGTTTGAAGAAGATCCATCAGAGTTGAGTCAAACTTTGAGTTAAAGGTTGAGGACATAGATCGAGAATAGATTTGTGCTAGACCTACTGGACTGTGTTTAGTACATATTTGAGAGCAGAATTTGGTGTAGATTTGAGGATAGGTTTGTACCAGACTAGAGATAGATATTGAGCAGATTTGTGCTAGACCGACTAGACTAAGTTTAGTGCAGAGATTGAGAAGACTTGTGCTAGATCGATTGGATTGTGTTTAGTGCAGAGTTGAGCAGATTTGTGCTAGATCAGTTGGACTATTTTTAGTGCATATTTGATTGAGATTGTTGAGCAGACTTGTGCTAGACCGACTAGACCGAGTTTAGTGTAGATATTAAGAATATTTGTGCTAGATCGAGTGTATTGTGTTTAGTGCAGAGTTGAGAAGATTTGTGCTAGACCGACTAGACCGAGTTTAGTGCAGATATTGAGAAGATTTGTGCTAGACTGATTGTACCGAGTTTAGTGCAGAGATTGAGAAGAATTGTGCTAGATCAACTGTACCAAGTTTAGTGCAGTTTGAGATAGAGCTTTAAAGGTGATAGAGTAAAGAGGATAGAGTCTCTAGTGGATAGAGATCCATCAGCCAGGACATTGAGGATATGTCTTCTAAGTGATGATAAGAGTCTTCAAATGGAGAGAGATCCACCAGTTAGTGTAGTGGAGGCAGTGTCTTCTAGACGATCACCAACCAGAGCAGAGGAGAAGGAGTTCTCTTATAGATAGAGATCCATGAACTTGATTTAGGGGATTGATATCTCCTATGGATAGAGGTCCATAAACATTGTAATGGGGAAAGGATTCCCAATGGGATTAACTGAGAAATTTTTAGTAAAATATTTTCTTCGTGGAGTAGCTCGCATTGGGTGAACCACGTAAATTATGGTGTCTCTATTGTATGTGGTGTTGTGTACATTGCTTTGATTACTGTTATTGATATTGCTATATTTATATTGCATATATTGGTTTGAGAGAAAAATTAAAAATTTATCTTATACTGTTCACCCCTCCTCTCAGTATAAGCTTGTGTTCTTCAATTGGTATCAGAGCGGGTTCCTTCAGAAAATTTTGACATCTTGAAGGAAAAGCGGTCAAAGAACACAATGGATCAAAAGGATCAAAGGGATGGGTCCTCAAATATTACAACACCAGTATTTGATGGAAGTGACTTCTTGTATTGGTGTATGCTGATGATATTTCACCTGATGGCACTTGGAAATGAATTTTGGGATGCAGTGGAACTTGGATATAATCCAGCAATCAATCCTCCTATAGATAAGGAAGGTAAGATTCTAATGCATGAAAATTTAAGAGCTATGAATGAAATTATAAAAGGTTTGCATAGATCAGAATATATGAAGGTTATGGATTGTAAAATAGCAAAATAAATGTGGGAACTACTGCATAACATATATGAAGGAGATAAAGGTGTCAAGAAAGCTAAGATCAAAAATCTCAAAGGAGAATTTGAAAACTTAAGAATGCGGGATGATGAAAACATTCGTGACTATCTGAGTAATATTGATGAACTTGTACATGAGATGAGAGGACTTGGAATGAAGGTCGATGAATCTGATGCTTGTGATAAGATCTTGAGAACTCTTCCAAAAAGGTACAATGAAAAGGTCTCTGCTATAGAAACATCAATTGATAGTGATTATTTGACAAGAAATTCTTTGCTTGGCATGCTTACAACTTTTGAGATAAGAACAAAAGATCCTATCCCTCCGAAGGAGACAACATTCAAAGCAAACAAGAAGACAAAGGATAAATAGAAAGAATCAAGCAATGAGTCATCCAATGAGGAAGAAGCTAATTATGGTAGAAGGAATAAAGACTACAGAAAATTCAAAGATCTAAAGTCAGTTAAATTCTTCAATTGTGGGAATCATGGACATTTTGTGACAAATTGTAAAGAGGCCAAGAATAACAATGATGAGGAAAGAGAACATCACAAGAATAGAGAATTAGATAAATACGGGCATCAGAAGAAAAGTAGGGATGAACAAAGTAGACCAGGAAAGAAGTTCTTTCAAAGGAAAAAGAGGAGCTACTATGCGGATAAGGAAAGTAAGTACTCAATTCATAGTGATGATAGTTCTTCAGATAATGATAGAGATGAAGTTCTATTTATGATTCAAGAAAAGGAACCAGTTAAGAATAGGACTCCAGTTATTCTCAAATGCTTTAGATGTGGTGGCTTTGGACATCTTGAAGATAGTTGTACAAATAATGGTTATAGTTTTAGTGATGATGAGTATGAAGACACACTAGAAGGACTAGATGAAAATATTCTAGGAAGATAAAGATGATGATTCTATAGAAGAGAAGTCAAAATAAAGTGAAAATATGGACAAAGGCAAAAAAATAGAAGAATATTCATAAGAGAATGGATATGATCTCAAGGGAGAACTTATCTATGCCCTTGACATAGTAAATAAGGTAAGAAAATAGAACTCTAAGCTTGAGATTCAATTACAGGAATGTGATGAAGAAAGAAGACTACTCATAGAGGATTTAGAAAAATCCAAAGCTAAGGCAAAAAGGTTCAAGGACAAGTTAGAAGCAAAGATCTCAGAGTGTGAAAAGCTAGCACAAGAAGTGGAACTACTCAAGAAGGATTTAGAATATTCCAAGGTCAAAATGAAGAGTTTCACAAACAACTCTAAGAACTTGGATAAGTTCATCAATGGACAACAACGAACATCATGTAAAACAGGTATTGGATATAAACAGGGTCAAAAGGAACAAGAAGAAAATTCAACCACAAGTTTTGAAGAAACTTCAGAAGAGGATCACTCAGAAGATAGTGGAAGTAAAAGTGAGACATATGATGATGAGTCGGATAATAGAAGGTTCGACAAAAGTAGAAACAATGCACAAAGAAGATACATATGGAACAACAATCAGAATAGGTCAAGAGAGACTAGAAGGCCAATGAGGTCAAGACAAAGTGGTTTCAATGGAATATGATTTTCATGTCATAGGTTTGGACACATGGCTTCACAGTGTAGAACACAAGGAAGATAGGAATATGGAAATGGACAACGTTTTCATGGGTATTGCTACTCATGTAATCAGTTTGGTCACAAGGCAATGGATTGCAAGGTTCATGATAGAAGAGGATATGGCTTCACTAAGGGAAGTCCTAAGACATTTGTACCTCCAATTAATAATAGCAATATTTAGTGCTACAAGTGCAATAATGATGGTCACACAACGAAGTGGTGTAGAGCAGACATACTCGAACCAAGCAGGAACAAGAATAGGAGGAACATGAATAAGAACAAGGACAAGAATAGGAATAGGAACAGGGATTCAGATAAGAATAAGAGCAAGAACATGAATAGGAACAGGGACAAAAATGAAGACATGGACATTGAAAATGGTGAGAGAAATTAGAAGAATCAAAAAAGAAGGAAAGATGACAAAGGTAAATAATAGTGCCTTCTGGGAGTAGAAATACTCCCACCCCAGAATTAAACACCTCATGAGGAGGTGGGGGAGGGGCTAAGCTAAGAGGCTCATTCTTAGCCTTGAGCCTCAAAGGTGACCCTTTTCCATTGATGTCAAAGGGGGAGAGATTTGACGAAGGGGGAGCAACTTGATAAGTTAAAGAAAATGGGAGAGATTTGGTACTCAAGAAGAAGCATTGAGCCAGGGGGAGCAATGTCCTAGGGGGAGCAGAGCATAAATGAGTTAAGCATTCAGTAAAATAAATTTGGGTTGCCATCAATGACAAAGGGGGAGATTGTTGGACATTTTGAGCAGTTGGCACTAATATCCAAAGTCAGTTGTCATTGATGTCAAGATGCCAGTGATAGCTCTTCTCCAGTTCGAGTGCAAAGTTTAATGGAAGTTATAATGGGTTAAAATATCTTTATTTTACACCCAAAATAATGGGTCAGAAAGTGGTTTCATTTCTCCTTTGGAAGCAAATGTATCTGAAGCAGTGGAAGGATATAATATTATAATATTTATTATAATATTTAACCAAGTTGGTGAAAAACCCAAATAAAATATTATAATTTTAATTATAATATTATTGGGTTTACAAAGGTCAATTAATTATTTTTATAAACCCTAAGGTTGGGTTTTGGAGGGAAAAATATTTCAAAGCACAAAGTTTAATGTTGATTAAACCCAAAGGTTGGGTTTAAATTAAAGGCATTTGAAGCCTTTACCACCGATGTCATGGAAGGGAGCATGGTGAGCGCCGACGTCGTTAATGCATTGGAGGAGCATATAAATATGCCCAAAGTCCTAAGTTTTAATTATCCTTGCTCGAATCAAAATTTGGTGGCATGCAAAAAGAGAGCTCGTGCATTATTTTTGAAAATGTGGTAGTGAAGCGAATAAGGGAGGAGGTCACCATCCTCGAAATCACATTGGGCAAGCGTGGCCTAGTGGTAGTTTGAAAAGCGCGAAGGCACTGGCAGCAAGAAGGTTTGCATTCGAATCTTCGTGGTGCATCGTTTGGTGTGTTGATTGAGGCACCCAAGGTGCATGATGTTTTGACCAAGGTGGAAGGCATTGAGAAGGTTAAGAAGCATGTGGTGCTTCGTTATACTCAAACGAGTGCATGGCTCATGCGGTGACTTTGGCCATGGCTAAGGCGCTTGTGTTGGGGTAAGGTTGAGGGTTCGATTCCCTCCAAATGCGAGGTAAGGTTTTTGTTGGTGAAATTATTTTTATCCACCTACGTTGGAGAGATAAGGGTGTTTTTGATTATTTGTTAGCCTATAGTGAAATCAAAAGGTGCTTGGTTTAATTTTTATTATTATAGGCATATGTTGGAGGAATAAGGTTTATGAGTGGTTATTATTAAAGGGGTTGGTTTTTATTAAGTGATATTATTTAAAGATTTGTTATTAGGAGTAATAAGGAGATTGTGTGGAGGCTTAATTAATATAGTGATATATTAAGCCTTTTAAGCATTATTTTTTGTATAAGGGTTTTTCTATTAAAAGAAGACTATGGTGAATATTAATTTTGAGTTGGAGTAATAAGGTGTATTTTAGTCATATTTTGCATTGTGATTTTATTGAAGTCTTCTAACCCTTATTGAGATTGGCAAAGAGAATTTTGTGAGTGTGGCAGATTTATGAGAACAACTTCTTCACACGAAAAAGGTATGGGCAATATTCTTCCTAATTGAGTTGAGTAATTGGTTTTTCTAAAAACATCTTTGGAGTGAAAAGGAATTGTTTGAGTTTCCTTTGAAGGTTGGTTGATGCATGAGGTTTTCTGAAAAGGAATTATTGCCATATTGCCTAGTGAGTTTGAGTTAGTGCTTCAAGGTTTTCTGGAATAGATAAGTGACTTTAAAACCTTGTTTTATAAGCATTGTTGTTGAAGCCATTGGATTGTGCAAAGAACTTGAACTAGGGTTTTGGAAAGAACATGAGTATCATTGTTATGTGAGATTTGTTGTTGAGCATTGTTGGAAACATTTTGAGTTGATGTTTACATACTTGGACTAGGGTTTGTGAGCAAGGGTTGTTTCTTGAGTAATTGGTTGAGTAGAGTTGATTGAACCTAGTCAAGTGGATGTATGAAGTGATTGTTCAAGTTCCATGAAACAAACTATTCAATATTCTAAAATTGAGTTGTGAAAGTAATTGATCATTGAGTATAGAACATATTGAGTCTCTAACAATTCTCTTTATGCTTCTATGAGATTGGACAAGTTCTGAGTGAGCTTGTTGAACATATTTGGTTAGGTTCTGAGTGGACCTATTGAGCAGATTTGGATAGGTTCTGTGTGGACCTATTGAGAATATTTGGTCAGGTTCTGAGTGGACCTATTGAGAAGATAAGCAAGTTCTAGAGAGGACTTGTAGAGCACATTTGAGCAAGTTCTAGAGAGGACTTGTAAATAGATTAGTGTGAGATTTTGTGGAAGCTTACAAGGTAGATTTGAGACAAGTCTTTGAGAAGACTTGAGAGCAGAGTTGAGTGATTTTTTTAAAACCTTGAGTTGAGGTTTGGAGCAGATCCAGTAGAGTTGAGTCAAGCTTTGAGTTAAATCTTGAGGACAAAGATCAAGAACAAATTTGTGCTAGACCAATTGGACTATGTTTAGTATAAATTTGAGAGTAGAATTTGGTGCATATTTGAGGATAGGTTTGTACCAAACCAGAGATAGAGATTGAGCAAATTTGTGCTAGACTGACTAGACTGAGTTTAGTGCAAATATTGAGAAGACTTGTTCTAGATTGAATGGATTGTGTTTAGTGCATAGTTGAGCGGATTTGTTCTAGATCGATTGGACTGTGTTTAGTGCAGATTTGATTGATATTGTTGAGAAGACTTGTGCTAGACTGACTAGACTGAGTTTAGTGCAAATATTGAGAATATTTGTGCTAGACTGACTATATTATGTTTAGTGCAGAGTTGAGAAGATTTGTGCTAGACTGACTGGACCGAGTTTAGTGTAGATATTGAGAAGATTTGTGCTAGACCGACTGTACCAAGTTTAGTGTAGATATTGAGAAGAATTGTGCTAGACTGACTGTATCGAGTTTAGTGCAGTTTGAGATAGAGCTTTGAAGGTGACAAAGTAAAGAGGACAGAGTCTCTAGTGGATAGAGATCCATCAGCCAAGAAATTGAGGATAGGTCTTCTGAGTGAGGACAAGAGTCTTCAAGTGGAGAGAGATCCACCAGTCAGTGTAGTGGAGGTAGTGTCTTCTAGATGATCACCAACCAGAGTAGAGGAGAAGGAGTTCTCCTATGGATAGAGATCCATGAACTTGATTTAGGGGATTGATATCTCCTATGGACAAAGGTCCATAAACATTTTAATGGGGAAAATATTCCCATGAGATTAACTGAGAAAAGTTTTAGTAAAATATTTTCTCTATGGAGTAGCCCACATTGGGTGAACCACGTAAATTGTGGTGTCTCTATTGTATGTGGTGTTGTGTACATTGCTTTGATTACTATTTTTGATATTACTATATTTACATTGCATAGATTGGTTTGAGAGAAAATTAAAAATTGGTCTTATATTGTTCACCCCCCTCTTAGTATAAGCTTGTGTTCTTCAATTATGTAATGATCCCCATTCCAACGTGGGGATCCATTTATAATGTTATTTTGTAATAATTTGTAATGGTATGTGGTAAGTGAGCCACCTAGACAAGTGAGGCCATTTCACATAATCATTATCAAGAATATAACTGATGTTTAGTAGAAAATTCTAGCTCAAGTAGCAATTTGCATGTAAGTCAACTTGTGATCATTAGGTTAGGGTTGCATGAAGTATATCTTTAAAATACATGGGCTCATGAACAAATGTATATTAATGCAAATTAATGAAATTATTGAAGGAGGTTGGCCCCTCGAAAAGGCCTACAATTCTTTGTTTTTTTATGAGATTGCTTTAATTTTGCATTTACATTTTGTATTGCAATATACTATTCTTTTATGAAATTCTATTTTAATTGCAATATTTATGTGAATGAGTTTATTTTTATTATAAGGTTCTTAATAAGTGGTATTAGAGCACTTTCCAGGGATGAGTTCCATTATGACTATGATAGTTCTTGCCCTTCCATTTAGACCTTTAGCTATACATTTCTTGTGTTTTCCATTTTTTTCTTGTTTCCTTATAAAAACATAACATTTTTTTCTACATTGGTTTATTAGGTTAAAAAACCTATGTTAGGGGTTTTAAAATATCATGGAGGAGATATCATTATTGACTAAGCTAGATTACCTATAAAGTATCTAGTGAAGTGAAGGGTAATCAGGCTCCAATACCCAGGCCTCAGAAAACACCCATATATAGAATTGAGTTCCCATATATCTTTGGATATATCATGATACCACCTAGGATTAGAAGAAAAATTTAGACCTAGGGAGATTTTTGTCCTTGCATGATCCATAGTACATCTGACACAACATAAAAAAATATTACCCTTTCATAGTGTTAAAGAGGAAGGTAGTATGCTCAAGGGTATGCATGGAATTATCTTTGAGCAATGGCCTAAAATATTGGTTCGAGCACTATAATTTATCATTATGATATAAAAGAGTGTCTATGGGCATTACATACACCCTGATTTTGAATACCCTATTTTATTGAAATTTAAACCTACAAAAAACTTCTTATTATATCAAATGTTAAACTTGCAACCAAAAATACTACCACAAAAGTTGAGCATATGGAGGATACTTCCCTATCACAAAATTATTGCATGAAACATATGAAATAAATTAGAGAGGAACATAATAGTCAGGTCAAAAACAATTAAAGTTAGTCATAATTAGGATAGAGTTTACCAATGTCAGTAACAATTAGATATAAACTTAGTTTGAGATAGTAATAATCAGGACATATTTGTTAGTTGCTTGTGTTAGTAATAGTTACCTATGATAGTCATAATTCATATCAGATAGGAAATTATCAGTAATAGAGTTAGACCAGATAGTCATTAGTATAGGGAACCATAATGCCATTAATAGACAATGCAAAGGTAGTTTTAGTGATAGAACAATATCAATAATTGTCTATGGTGTCGAGGCAATTATGTACCTAGATCCTGAGATACCCTCCTTACTTATATCCATGCAATATTTCATAGATGATGATACTCTTCATCAGTATAGATTCGACCAACTGATTCTCCTTGATGAGTGTCATATTGACATTATCAAGCACACTCATGTTTACCAAGACCATATTCATCGTGCCTATAATAGTAAGGTACACCAATGATAATTCCATATAGGCCACTTGGTTCTTAAAGAGAACCAACATATCATTAGCCAACCCTGCTAGCTACATGAAAACTTTACACCCAATTGTTTAGGTCCTTACATTATCACACATAAGTTCAATTTTGGGGCCTATCGATTGGCTAATCTCAAAGGTCTTGCAAAACCTGAACCAATCAACATCATTCACCTCTACACATTTAATGCCTAACTATGTTAGGTAAAATTTAGCAATCATTGTACATAACATCGTAGATATGTTGTATATATCATCTCACTACTTCACTCATGATGTACATTTCACCAAGCACACACCTCTCACTTTTTTTTATACAACAAAAAATATATTTTTTATATATATGCCATTTTTATGTTGTTTATACCTTTTTTCTTGCAGGTTCACTATCATCGGTCATGCCACCTTCATCAAAATACATCACGTCATACCTACATTATGATATACCTTCAACCTATCATGCAGAACTTTGTGACACTCCTCCCTTCACCAAACACCTCGCCTAAATATTCGAAGCCACCAAAATCTATCCATGTTCATCATTCATCCTTCTCTTCCCATATAGACCATGATGCTCCAATCCAGCCTCTTTCTCCTGATCGTATAGATTCACCTATCTCTCCTCATTTCTATAATAGTCATGACATAGTTTTCTTCTTTACAAAAATAGAGGAGCGTTCCCCCTCCTCGTATCCAAACACAAGGGACCCATATCCTCCCACCTTCATTAATGAGAAAAATTGGTACATGCCCACTTCTTTAGCTCAATACCCTTCCTTTATCTCCTTTCCCACCAACAAGGGGAACCCACCTGCTTTCTCTCACTCCTCAATATTACCTTCACCCCTAACCAATGGGATGTCACCCTATGACTAGGACCTTCACCTACACCTTTCCCATTTTGCCCCTTAGCATACATACCCATCTCAAAATTTTCACTCCCTACAACTATCATGAGCCCCAACTATTCTTAGGATTCCTCTAGTCCCCTTCCATGGTACTCATAATTAGCACCCATTGAGCACCTATTCTTAGTAAGGTCTTTGATCGCCTCATTGAGCACAATGTCAAGCTTAATCCTAAATTTTTTTTCTTTGGAGTCACATCTAGAAAATTTTTGGGATTTATAGTCTCCAAGCAAAGGATCAAATTTGATTCCATCAAGGTTAAATCAATACTTGAAATGATCCCCCCTACCAATTTTAAGAAGCTCTGCAACTTACAAGGAAATATAGCATCTATCCAACACTTCATAGTGTAACTCTTGAATAAATTTTGATCTATGAATCAACTGCTACAAAAGGGGGTCCCATTCCATTGGGATGAGGAGTGCCAAAAGGCCTTTGATGAGATAAAAAAATACCTGGTATCACCACTAGTTCTAGCCCCACCCCAACCAGGTGTGTCATTCGTGTTATACATTTTAGCCACTAATTTTTCCTTAGGTACCATGTTGTCCCAATAGAATGAGGTAAATAAGAAATAAGATATATATTAAATTAGTCGCACCTTGGTGAGCTATGAGCTCAAATATGCATATGTTGAGAATATTTTCCTAGTAGTGGTATTTACCACCAAGAATCTGAATCATACAATGTATGTCATTTCAAAAGAGAATCCTTTACAATACATGATGAGTTGCACGTACCATAATAGTTGCACTACAAAATGGATTATGTTGTTGATTGAATTTGACCTTGAGTTCATAAGTCAAAATTTTGTTAAGGGTCAAGTTATTGTAGATCAACTAGTAGAGGCTCCTCTCTAGGATGATAAACCTCTCACTATCAAGTTGCCTAAGGATGCATTTTTTGTATTATTTGACTCACCA
This sequence comes from Wollemia nobilis, assembly GCA_028583015.1. Lineage (NCBI taxonomy): Eukaryota > Viridiplantae > Streptophyta > Pinopsida > Araucariales > Araucariaceae > Wollemia > Wollemia nobilis. Next base: position 3,840,671 of record JAQPPZ010001424.1, on the reverse strand, counting down.
TAACTCAAAGAGCCTTAAAAAAAAAGATAATATGACTCTATTCTTCGATGATTCTAAATGCAAGCAAGGGGGTGGTGCATGAGTCTTGTTATTCACACTGCAAGGGGCTCTTATACCCCTATCATTTAAACTCAACTTCCCATGCACCAATAACAATGTTGAATACGAGGCTCTCATTTTGGGTCTCCAAAAAGCTATCACCATGAAGATCAAGAAGCTTAATATCTTTGGTGACTCCTTGCTCATAGTCAACCAAGTAAAGGAAATATAACAATAGTGATGTCTAATCTTAAAATAAAACAAAGATCTTATGGATAAGATACTGACCAAACTAGAATGGTACAACATCAAGGTAGTCCGTTAGTTGTCTAATAATTTTGTAGATACAATGGCCTTTTTGGGGTATTTAATCTCATAAAACTCCTCTAATGACATTACAATCATCCAAGTCAAAACAATTTTACAATCAATGATTTCACATGAAGATTCGAATGATGAAGAAGTTGTCCACATGATCCAGATTGAACAAAACCAAGGTTGATTATCTCAAGTATGTGACTTTCTTAAACAAGCATCCTCGAGGTCCTTAATCCCATAGGGTCCTTTTTTTAATCACACGACCATTCATATTAAGGTTGTCTCCCACTTTACATTCATACACGATGAGTCACAACGGAAGTAAGCTATTCACTCAGTAGAAACACAAGCTTATCAATATTAGCTCACTCAATTAAAATATTTCCTAAAACTTGGAAGTATCTCCTTAGGATTATTGTATACTACAAAATGAACATTCAAGCAAAAAGTGACCAAACATGTCTTGGAGATATCCTTTATCATCGAAGATATGATGGTCTTCTCCTTCACTATCTAGATCCCCAAGAATTGGCTTGGGTAATATCACAAGCTCACAATGGTACTTGTGGTGGCCATTTTAGTGGTATGGCCATTTTAGTGGTATGGCCATCACCAAGCACATCCTTTGAATGGGTTATTATTGGCCCACTATGGAGAAGGACTATTGTGCTTACATCATGAAGTGCATCAAATGCTAGCATCATGCTAATATTTTGCACTTACCTTCTTAGGCCTTACAATTGATTCAATCGGTATGGCATTTCTCCTAGTGGGGCTTTGATTTAATTGGTAAAATATCACCCCCTATGAGGGACATCACACATTTATATTAATAGCCACATAATACTTCACTAAATGGGTGGAATTTATCCCTCTTACCACTACGACTGGAGCTTGTATTACGGAGTTCATACTCCATAATATCATATGTCATTTTGGTATTCCATCCAAAATAATTTTGGATAATGGGACACCATTCAAGAACAAATATGTGCATGCTTTAACTTCAAAGTACAATATTCAACAAAAATTTTCTACATCCTACTATCCACAAGTAAACGGACAAGCATAGACATCCAATAAAACTGTAGTTACCATTCTTAAAAAAAATATTAGGGAAAATCACAAATATTGGCATCTTCAACTACCTCTAACATTATGGGCTTATCGCACTAGTATTCGGACACCCACTGGGGCCAATCCATTTTTGCTAGTCTATGGTGTTGAGGCCATTATGCCCTAGATTTGTAAATCCCTTCGTTGCACATCTCATTGCAATATTTCATCGATGATGACACAATACGACAAGTTCACCTTGACCAATTGACCCTTCTTGATGAATGTTGAGTTAATGCTCTCAAGCACCTCCGTATTTATCAAGATCACCTTAAATGAGCTTACAATATGAAGTTCCACCTAAGGGAGTTCAAATTTGGAGACTTTATGCTTAAATAAAATAAAAAAAACTACAACTTATTGCCACACTTATGAGACAAATTCATGAAAACCTGGTTAGGCCTCTTTATCATCATGCAAAATATAGGTCTAGGGACTTACCATATTGATTCTCCTGAGGGTGTTGAGGAACCTGAACCTCTCAACATTCTCCATTTGTAGGCATTTCATGCATAACACATAATGCATCAAAAATAAAAAATAAAACAAAAAAATTAAAATTACAAAAACAACAAAAATCTTCAAAATTTTCAAAAACAATAAAAAAACATCAAAACAAAAAAAAAATAATGCAAAACATCAAAAATACAAAAATAGGTGCATTACATCATCATGTGTTTCATTACATTAATCTATTAGTTGCATTAGGTATATTCATCCATTGCACTTGTACTAGGACAAGTTTTTTTTACATTCTTACTAATAAAACTATGTTTGTATGCCAATCTTGAATCTTAAATCAACCTCATCCATCATCAACATTTACAATTTTCCTTACAAGATTTTGCTTATTAAGAGATCCTCATAAGATAGGTTAGATACTAGATAAATATCAGCAATGGTGTTTAGACGACCACTGGCTATTTTATGCACACCTTTTATTTTACAAAAATCTTGTAGGAAAAACCCTCACATCCCACATATCATTACCATCCACATTTCCTTTGTGAGTAACTGTGTTTTTCAACATAATTAATAAGTTGTTATAGGGTGTTCACTAGGGTTTTCGGTAATTCAGCCATCCCTAGTTATCTTTTCATATTTTGTCATAAGTTATCTTGGCTCTTAGAAAGTAAGGTTTTTCTTTGATAGTACCTTGCATATGTCAAAATTCCAACATAATTTTACATATTAAAATCTGATTTTTTAACAAGGATGATGCTAAAACATAGTCCTTATCACCTTGATCAAAAGGTTCCCCTTGCTCATCCTATCATGTGCATAGTCTAGGATGTTGATAATTGACAAAAGGACAAGCTTCTCCCTACCAAAGAAATCCCTTGCTCTTACACAAAATGAGCAAATTTCCCAAAAACACAAAAAAATAATGATTTTCATCACTAATAAAATCCCTTGCTCTTAAAGAGTGGTTTTCACCACTACAAAAAAAAAGTGGTTTTCATCACTAAAATAAGCAAGTATCCCAAGCAATAAAAATAAAATAAGGGGGTAATGAGCTTGAATCCCTGGAATCCTTGGTATTCAAAAGCCATGGGGCAATCTTCATTACAAAAATGGTTGAATGAAACCCACCTGGAAATGGAGTTAGCCTTACACCTGGTGATATGTCCGTCACATTAATTACCTTTTGTACAAACCAATGTTGGGTTATGCTTGAGCTAGCTTTTTGTGGCTTGTATTTCTTGATAGTCTAGTCCAACTACATCCAAAATCAGGATAAGATGACCATAGGGTGATGCTCATTACAAAAATGGGTTTCATGAAACCCTCTTGGCAAAGTAGACTTATGCATCATATAATACATTCACTTTGCACACACAAGGATATTACATATCTAGGTCTTCATAACAAACTTATATCTTTTAGAGTCTTGTGTAGCTAGTATACAACTTTTGACCAATCAACTAGGGTGTTTGAGTCCCATGGAAAACCTTAAAATTTCCCTCATAGCACTTAACTATCTCATCATCATTAGTAGTTTTATTTATGATATTTTGCTTATTAAGAGGTCCTCATAAGATAGGTTAGATACCAATTAAATATCATGATGACCACTGACTATTTTATTCACACCTTTTAGTTTGCAAAAGCTTATAAGTAAAACCCCCACATCTCACAAATCTCATCTCACACATTCACATCTAAATGTATAACTTTTATGATAAGGTAACCCAATTGACATACCCATAGGACCACCTCTCTACCATAGCTGATTATACCACCATGTTTTGTACTCCACTATCATACCTAAGTCCTCTAAACTTGGAAAGGCCAATGGATTATCATCATCATCCTCTAATAGCACAACTCATGGCCACTCCAGCTACACCTCATCTCCTCAATGATGGCAAATCATAGGCTCCTCAGGAACATCGTAGTAGATCCTAAACTATCAAGTAACGCAAGATTACTAGAAGTACTCTCTCTTGATACCATGTCACCCAATTAGCCATCATCCATGTCTCACATGCCTTAGTTATGCCACTGCCTCTACCCATGGAGGATAATCTATATAAGACCTCCAAATAACCTGACCTGGTCTTAGTCCCCCAAGGGACCCTACATAATTCACCAACCTGTCTGCATGAGATTGATTGCAACTCACCTCCTAGCCTCACCTCCTGATGCAGGAGCATCCGACGACACTAGAGAAATCTTGCATCAACCAAAACTTTTCTAAGTGTTTTGCAAATTGGGAAAGCAGGACAAAAGTTGTAGTAGGCAGAGGGGTCGTGAAATCGCGACATGTCACGAAATCGTGACATGTCGCAATTTCGCGACCCCTCCACCTACTGCAACTTCTGTCCTGCTTTCTCGATTTGCAAAACACTTAGAAAAGTTTTGGTTGATGCAAGATTGCTCTGTTGCCGTTGGATGCTCCTGCATCAAACACCCGGGGTAAATAGAGAAGTGACCTTCACTTCTGTGCTGTTCGGTCAACGCCTTCAGCAACACCTCCAAAAATTCATCTACCTCTATAGCCTGCTTTAATCCCATATCCTAGCAAAAACCTTTTCTACCTTCTACCAGACAAATTCTGGCACTGTTGCACACCTTCTCATCCACTGCCTGCAAGGGCTTCAACTTGTGGCGCACTCCATATTTCGTCAAGGAGTACGTATTTGCATGACCATCATGCACTGCACTTCGATCAAACTACCATGGCCTTCCTAATAGCAAATGGCAAGCATCCATGGGGAAAACATCACATAGGACCTCATCCTGGTAGTTCCCAATATTGAACATGACTAAGCACTGTTCATGGACCCATGCTCTGTGGTCCTTCCGCAACCACGCAATCCGGTATGGATGCGGGTGTCTCCTCCTTTCCAGCTGTAACTTAGCAACCATCTCTTTAGAGACTAAGTTATCAGTACTTCCATTGTCTATAATAACATTATAGACTTTACCTACGCTTTTGCACCTCGTGCGAAATAGGCTTCTCCTCTGCTCTGGCTTGTCTTCCTCAATCAACATGGCTCTCCTTGTGACCATGACTTCTCCTCTCTCTGCCTCCTCAGAATGTTTTGATTCAGCATCTTCCTCTGCTATCGTAGCTCTGGTAGGACCCTCAGGTCTCTTGTTCATCCTCTCGTGGTGCTGGGGACACTCGTATGCATGATGTCCCTCTTCTCCACAGTGGAAACAGGTTCCACGAAACACTCCTCTTCCATACCCATGTCCAGATCTACCTCTTCCTCTTGGGTAGCCATTGTTCTGAACTTGGGGTTTGTAATCATCACCTACCTTCTGCTCTTGGCTGCTGCTAGCTTCTTCTTTCTTCTCCTCTTTTCCTTCATATTTTCTTCCACCAGTATTTCCTCCATGCCCTCTTCCTCTTTGCTTGCTCTCAAACCTTCGGTTCAATTTTTCTTCAACCTTCAGAGCAAACTGGTAAGCATCTTCAATGGTGCTCACCCAAACTAGGCTCAACTCTTCCTGGATACTGGGTCTCAACCCATTGATATAACGGGCCACCTTCTCCTTGCTTGCCTCTAAATGGTCAGTTTTGATGGAGATCTTATAAAACTCCTCTGTGTACTCTTGGACAGTTTTGTTCATCTGCCTCAAACTCTGCATTTTCCTTAGCAGATCCAGTTCGTAATCTATAGGAATAAACTGTCTTTTCAGCTTCTCCACCATTCATGCCCATTTTGTTATCTATTCTTTTCCTCTTTTGTTCTGCTCCAGCTGTACTCCCTTCCACCATATGCTGGCATGACCTTTCAGTTTGGTCTTAGCAAATCTGACCCTCTCAGGATCTTCAACTTCTTCATACTCAAAGTATTCTTCTAGATCGTTGATCCAGTCGATCAATTCCTCTAGATCCAGGTTCCCAAAATATGTGGAAACCTCCATCTTCGACCTCTTCCCAATCTGGGATATGGCTTTGTACAGTCTGGCTTATGCAGGATCTACAGCCTCTTCTTCTTCTTCAAACTGGTTTTCTTCTTCATCCACTTCGTCTTCACTGCCTTCATCTCTTCTTGGCTCTGATCTTCTACACCACTCTTCTTGTAGGGCTTGCACTTGCCTCTGCAAAACTCAAAAATCTACTGCTGTCATCATGCCTCTCCCACCAACGGGGTTTCTTCTTGGAGGCATTCTGCTCACTCTCTCACAAGCCCTTCCACAGATCCTGGTGTAACTGCCTCACGTTTGGTGATATGTTACACACTCAGGAACTTCTGGCTCTGATACTATTTGATGGCAGATGGAAAAATCACACGTTCTCAAACCCTACTTTTTCATTTAGAAATCTGAAAATAGTTACAGAAATAGTCCGTAGGCTTTACAATAACCAGCGCTCGGCTTGGTTTTCTCACACTCACACTTTGTGTGCAATATTTTCCTAATCCACCACCCTCGCTTCTCTTACAATCTTGAGTTTTTATCAAGGTCTCGACCCTCTAGGCCATTAATGACCCACCTACATGAAAATATTAATCAAAACCTGCAAAATTGGCTTCCCTCACCGAGTCTTCAATTTTTCTTTCGTAATTGGCCAACTCCCTGATCTGCCATGAAAGCACACATTTAATAGGCCCTTGACTTGCAACCGTCATTTTGTCAAACTGTTCTTCTGGACTGCTACCTCTTTTTTTGTGTGCATAGCCATCCGCGTGTTCATTTCTACTTTTCTTTCTACTGGTCGCGATATCGTGACGACTTTTGCTTTTGCCTTGGTTTCTTTTAGTTCGTCGTGATATCGTGAAATCATGATATCACGACCATTTCACCCTTCGTCTTGGTTTCTTTCTGTTTGTCGTGATATCACGACGTCACGATATTGTGATGTTGTGATATCGTGACCACTTTGCCTTTGAGCCCTTTGCTTTGTTTTACGTCGTGATATCACAATGTCATGATATCATGACCCTTTCGACCGCTGCTTGCCCACTTTGCTTTACGTCGTGATATCGTGACGTAAAGCAAAGCAGGCAAGTAGCAGTCAAAAGGGTCACGACATCGTGATATCGCAACGTTGCGATATTGTGACAAACAGAAAGAAATCAAGATGAAGGGCGAAATGGTCATAATATCATGACGTCGCAATATCACGACGAACAGAAAGAAACCAAGGTGAAGGCAGAAGTCATCGCGATAACGAGACATGTCACAATATAGAAAGCAAAGAAAAAATGAACACGCGGATAGCTACATGCAAAAAAAGAGGTAGCAGTCCAGAAGAATAGTTTTACAAAATGGTGGTTGCAGGTCAAGGGCCTATTAAATGCGTGCTTTCATGGTGGATCAGGGAGTTGGCCAATTACGAAAGGAAAATTGAAGACTCGATGGGGGAAGCCGATTTTGCAGGTTTTGATTAATATTTTCGTGCAGGTGGGTCATTAATGGCCTAGAGGGTCGAGACCTCGATAAAAACTTAGGATTGTAAGAGAAGCGAGGATGGTGGATTAGGAAAATATTGCACGTAGAGTGTGAGTGTGAGAAAACCAAGCCGAGCACTGGTTATTGTAAAGCCTGCGGGCTGTTTCTATAACTGTTTTCATATTTCTAAATGAAAAAGTAGGGTTTGAGAACGTGTGATTTTCCTGTTCGCAATCACATCCACTAAGTCACATATCTAATCTCAAGATCCTCCATCTCTTCTTGTACTGACACTAGTAGTCCCTCTGGTCGGTCCACTCAGATTACTACCATATCCAAACATAAAGAAGGATGTTGTAGCCCAATCCGCATTGACCTCGATGTTGGATCTCATATAAAGCATCATATAGATGAGCAAGTAAGGTGCTCCCCCATGCCATGATCACTAGATGTTGGACATCACACTCTATCAGGTCCTATACTAAATCAAAGAGGTTCCATGGGAACCTCATTCCAGAAGAGTCAGGTAGTAGGATGTTCAAGATAATGCACATCAATACTACATGCCTTTGATTGAACACCTATGTTGTATACCATGACCCAATCAACACCCTATCACTATGCATCCTCTACCTTGCAACCTCAACTTCTATACCAAATACTCTCTACAATATTCTACCCTACTCAAGAAGAGGAGTGAAGGTGATTAAGCACCCCTCAATCAAAATGTAAAAATTTTGGTACACATCCTCCAAGATGACTATCATTTCACCAATCGAGAGGTGTAAAGTTTTTGTTTGACTATCCCATTGATCAACTAAGGTAGTTAGATAGGCCTGATCTACCATCACTACCTCTAGTCGAGTCACTTGCTTGAGGCCAATCACCTCAAGCCATACCCACTTGTCATTCTTAAGGAATCCTTGCACTATCTCAAAAAGCATAGGAACTCTATAATGGGCCTTTAGAAACTGAATCCAAACAAGCAAATCAATCAATAAAAAAAAATTGCAAATATTTCCAAAAAAATCAATCAAATTTGTATAATAATGTAGCTATCTTGGTTGAGATGGTCTACAAGCGAGACCATCCCACCCAGATACGGTCACTACCAAGGTCAAAATTTAACTGTTGGATTTTAAACTGTGGTCATCCCATCCCAGGATGACCCCCAAATTTCCAAAGGGGAACCGTATCTACTTGAGATGGCCCCAAAATAGGATAAAAAAAAAATTCAAAATAGGCACGAAAAAAAAAAGAGAAAACAAACAAAAACAAAAATAAGCAAACCTAAGTAACCTACACTACATTTCCTAATCTAAGGTGGGTTCATTACCTTAATTTTTCAAATGATGTTCATTTTCCACATTACTTAATGAGGTTCATTTTAAAATTATAAAATAACAAGGAGAGAAATTAAGTGCCTACCCTCCTCGCTTTGGCTCCTCCACTCATCGATGCCTCGAGTTGATCCATCATGGTAGTGGGTTGGTTTTTTAGCAGCACTCCACATCATAAAATTCTCTCCTCCTCCTCACCTCTCCTTTTCTCCAACTTCCAGCAGTGCAAATGACATCAAAAATTTAGAATTGTTTTTTTATTTTTCAAATTCTGAGACCGTTCCTATATGGGGAGGTCATATTTTACTGTGACCATCCTACCTCGATATGGCCCTAAAATTTGTAGGATTTTTATCATCCTACCCTAGGATGGCCTCAAAATAAAAATAAATGCAAGCATCCTGCAGGCATCCTCAACATAAATTCAGGTATTCATTCTCACCTAATGGTCCATCATACATAAAAACTCCAAAAATAGACAAAATATTTTGGTCAAAAAACTTGAGTGATCCTCGTAACTAGTGATTTACCTTATACACCTAATGATTGTAGCAACTAATTATCCATACAATCTGGTTGGATGGGTAGGTTACCATCAGGCCACTTGAACCAAAAATAGTTTCAACCAGAATCAAAATGGTATTATCTCAATTCCCTAAGAAATCCATGTGGTTGGACTGCTCCATGGGATAGAGATATACATTTCATTCTCCCATTCCACCTCAAGAGATCATCGAATACAATGATTCACCTTTGGAACAAATCAAATTGTTATCACCTCAATTCCCTAAGAAAGCCATGCGGTTGGACTACTCCAAGGGATAGTGGTGTACAATTACCAATAATGGTTGAAATCATAGTTGTAATGGGATTTTTTTCCCCTTCCACATTTGCAAAAGTCTTGAAAAAATATAAAGCAATTCATCTTGTCAAGTTACTTGTATCTCTCATCACTTTTCATCTCCTCTATCAACTTGTTGCTTGAGGGGGTAGTCATACATCATAGAATTCATAATTAAAATCAATAATCAAACACTCAATCATGCAAATTACATTTGTCAAGGAATCATTACCAAAGACAATTATACCCTTGCTTGGGGCAATCAACAAGCAAAAATTTTAACCAAACAAATACTTGGTAGATCTAAAGTCTATAAGTCAGATAAGCCTATCTCATCAAAATAAAAGTTGTAGACTTGACCTTGTCTACCAATGACTGAAAGGTTTACCATACTCAAGTTTTTCAACTTGTTGGAAGCAATGATTTTGTGACTTTCACCCTTTTTATGATTAGGGCATCTAACATTAATTAAATTAATGAACACCATCAACCCTCAATTTGACTTTAGGTCATCTATTTTTTCTCTGCATTGTGCTTTCACACAATGCATCTCAAAAAGGGGTATCTATATACACCTAAAACACATCATATTAAGGAGACTACCTATATGGACATCTTTTCAAGACATATGACCCACCTTGGATAGCCCTAGGATTTAACAATGGTTTTCACCACTCAAATAGGGAGGAATTTCCTTTTGCAGTAGAGACTATATCATCTTGAGATGGCCTCCAACTATGACCATCTCACCCTGAGATGGCTTGTAGTCATGACCATCACACCCCAAGATGATCGCACATGAAGTAACAAGATCCCAAATCCTAAGCAACGGTTCAAACAATTGTGGATGCCAGCCAAGCATAACAATTTCTTGATAACTATTTCTTGAATTCAACCATTTATTGGCTTCTACTATAAGCTAAGACTCCCTTCAAGGAATTATATATAAGGGCACATAGCCTTCATTAATAACTCCTGGTAATTCCATATAATGAAGTATTGTCAAACTGTAGACTCGAAGTGCTCTCGCATCTCAAAGCAAATGAAGCACTACTAAAATTTAGCCATGGATTTTCCAAGCATCCCAATGCACCATCCCAAAGGTTAAAGTTAGAATTTGTACTTCTTTGCACCACCCAATGCTCTTGCTTAATGTTAAATCTCACTATTAATTCATTCTTCATGAGCGCACCAAGAATATCAATTCATCCATGGATCAAATCTAGTGTCACATCGCATAAGCCACAAGGAATATGCTCATAGTTAAGTGGTCATACCACCCTGAGATAACCTACAAGTGCAATCATCTCACCCTAAGACAACTAGTAGTCAATACCATCTTGCATAGAGATGACCTCCTAGCAAAGATCTATTTTTCCTATTTTCTTGCTTTCAGTAAATTTAGCAGCACTTCAATTGTTTCCTAACATAGTTAGATTACATTTTCATGCATTTATTTATTGTATTTCAGCTTTCTTTATCATTTTCTTTATCATGTATATGGGTCTTATCTTGAAAAGGCTATTCATATACTATTTATGTATTTTAAGTTTATTTGTGTGCATATTATAGGTCTTTTCAAGGTGCTAAAATAGCATAAATATTCAATCATCACCATATTACATTACAAAGGTCATAAGAAACCCTTCCCCAAATCAGTTTATGAGGATACAAAAGAGATCCTGCGAATACACCCAAAATGACTATAATTATATTTCATTGTATCAAGATTGGTAGCAATCCCTAAGAGGGATTTTCTTGTAATCTTATTGGAAATAACAAAACATTATTAATAAAAGGGAACCATTCAATCATTTATTTATCTTGTTCATTATTTATATGGTTACATTTAGATTTGTTACATTTCAATCTTGCATTTATTTTATTGTATGTATGGTCTCTTTTACATACTTCAGGATTGTAATTCAAAAATTAGCTACAAATGACCCCCTTCATCACTTAGGTTGAGCATTGAAGTGGATCAAATTTCTTTACTGAATATATGCTACCTATAAAAACTTAGCATTTATTAACAAGCAACATCACATAAACCCAACCATAAATTAAATAATGCTTACCACACCCCACTGGATCACATTTCTTCATTAATATATGCTACCTATGAAAACAACATTTTTTAAAAACAAGCATCACATAAACACAACCAAAAATCAGATAATGCTTACCAAACCCCACACCCCAATCAGGATGACACACAACTGGATAGTGAGTAACCAATCATACATATATATAGGTAGAAAGGGTCCATACTCACATATGTTGTGAAACCAATTGTGACCCAAAATTTTTGCACCCCTTTATTCCAAGCTAATAGATGTGTGCCTGAAAGAGGGAGGGAAAATAATGTATCTACACCTCAGATGAGAAGAACTTGAGTTGTGCTCTCCTTGGATTTTATCGACAAATTGGGTGGGGTTCACCAGAAAACACATTCTGTGGCAGTTTCCACACCTAGGTAAGGTGTATGTTTGTTGAATTCTATTTATGTACATACACATAAGGTTTGGCCAAAATGCAACTATTGCCTAGCTATATGCATTTCAAATTTTTATGAAAATAAAGTAAACAGATCTAACTAGAAAGATTTGTAAATCTAACTATGATGCAATGATTTTGTAGATATTAAAAAGACAAAGATGATGTTTATGCTAGATGTTGTTTTTATTTGCATTTTGTGTTTTATATTTATTTTAATTAATTGTACTAGATGCAAAATGATGTAACTAAATTCCTATTTTTATCTTTTTGTTCTTTGGAGGCTTTAACAAATGCAATTGATGTAAAAATTGATATAGCTAAGTTTATTTTTTTGCTCTTTTGTGTTTTTTAAAACTAGCATAATTGATATACAACTAAATCTATGTTTTTGATCTTTTTCCTTTTGAGTTTTTCAACTAATATGATTGATGTAAAATGATGCAACTAAGTTTGTATTTTGATCTTTTCTTTTGAGTTTTTCAACTAATATGATTGATGTAAAATGATGCAACTAAGTTTGTATTTTGATCTTTTCTTTTGAGTTTTTCAACTAATATGATTAAATGCAAGATATGATATAATTAAATCTATGTTTTTTAATTCTTTTCTTTCTTTTGTCTTATGCATATGCTTCTAAAACATAATGTTATGAAATTATAGTATGGAAAAATTACAAAAAATATAGGTTCAAATTCTTACCTAAATTGGATGTCTGCAATCATACGGATTCGGTTCTATCAGGTAGATTCAGGTTTGTCAAAAAAAATTGGATTTGTCTGAATTGAATTTGGACCAGTCCAAATATGTCAAAAGGATTCGAATCCGTTTGAACCCATTTAAAACCTGCAACTCCATAGTAATAGACTAAAAATTACAATTAAGGTTGGGATATCTTCTTAGGCCACAGTAGATCCTAGCCTGTGACAGTCAAATCCCATTGGTTATTTAGCCAACCATAGAAAAAGTGATGGATTTATAGATTTAATGCCAAACATGTAATTTAAATGAAAGAATAGTAGTAGCAATAGTGCATACAATAAAATAATAAGTTTTATGAAAGCTAAAATGCAAGTATTGATCAATATCATAACCTTTAGATCAAGATCTTACCCCCAACATAGATCTACATGTTTTTGGATGTCAACTATAAATTCGAATGGATCCGAATATGTTCAAACCTACAAAGGCTATATCTGTGAATCTATAACGATTAAATTAGAATAATTTTGGATGCATAATAAATTTGAATGGTTCCAAATTTGTAAAAATACTGTAATATAATACTTTTATGCTATGGACAAAGGAGATCTAAATCAACACCATTCATGGCCATCTTTGGTAGTCCCCAAAATGATGATCTGATGTTGGAGTCTCCACTGAAAACTGCAAAAAAGCACAAGCAAACCTCTTCTCCACTTAGATTTACTTGTAAAATCATTATTAGGTCTATCTAGGGGGAGTCTATGGGATTTATTATCCAGGGTAGGTCAAGAAAAAAGGAAGGGTGACCAAGATAGGTCAAGCTTGTTAGAAAAAATTTGGCATTTTTCCAATTTGGACAAATTTGGATGGATCTAAATTTATCAAAAATATGGGTTTGCTTAGATTAGGCACAAAATCAAAACAATGCTCCTAGATTAGGTACACGTGGGATTTGGATAAATTTGGATCAGTCTAAATTTATTAAGACTATCCAAATTTCCCAAAAAAAGAGGGGAATGGACAAATTTTAGTTTTTCTAGCATAAAAATCGATGCAGGGAGCTAGAGAGTGAAAGGTACATTGTTAGGGAGTAATAACATGTTGGCTAGGGAATGGGAATTTTGTAATGTGTGAAAATTCCCTGGCTACATTTTACCCCCTCTTTGGCACATTTATGAACAATAAATGCATTAAATAAAGATGTAGCAGAAAGGGGAGTTACGTTGTAAAGAAACAAAGATTTTATTCAAATTATTTTTTATTTTTATTGTCTAGGGTACCCCCTTTGAGTTTTAAATTAAAAATTTATTGTAAAAATTGAAATTTGAAGTGAAAAGGGGTAAAAAAATTAGTTTAAAATAGGAAATTAGGGTAAAAACCCTAATTTATTTTTACCCTCACTATTCTTGGAAATTGAGCGCTAGAGAAAAATGGTGACTTTTGAGCATCAAATGGATGCAGTTCGAATGGGAAGGAACAAATCTAGCTCTAGGATACGGATAAACATTCTTATCACTTCAAATTTTACATTTTTTAGTCCAATTTTTAGATTTTTGGGAATTTAGACGTGACCTACCATCACACGATCGCAATAGCAAATTCATATCGATCCGACAAATTTAAACTTTCGAATTCATTTGGAAATATGTCCAAATTTACAAATTCAAATGATTTTTAGTGATTTCATACATTCAAATTTGAATGATAAAAGTTTGAATTCGTAAATTTGGGCATACTGAATGCAGATTCGGTCACCCGATTCTATTTTCGTATGAGTCCAAATTTGCATATTAGTCTTGAACCTGCAAACTAAGGATAATTTTATAATTTATGATTCATTATTTTAAAATATTTTTCTCTTTTTTATTTTTTATTTTATGATATGATATATTACTAATTACTATTTTTATTTTTGGTTTTATAGTGAGGTGCACTTAAGAACCATGAGTGGTAGTATAAGGGGTTTGATGATCATGTCTATGGCTTGAGTGCATATTATAGGATAGTTCTAGAGGTGGTGGTACTTGAAACATGGTTGAGATGCCATGCATAAAGGTGGATTACTATCTTTTGACAACATTAGCAGAGCGGTGGTATCCAGGATCTTTGACCTTTCAACTACCAACAACGGAGATGGCCTCGAATCTAGAGTATGTATGGATGATCCTCTGAGTGTTTATCATGGGATATTTTTTTTCCCATACCATAACCTAAGGTGAGGCCATGCAAAGATTGATAGGATACCCTTAATTTATGATTGAGTAGAGCGAGATCAGTATTGAGGGACTAATTGCTGCATAAGGATTTTCTTGCCTAATAGAGGTGCTAGTAGGTATAGTTGCAAGGCTATTTTTGTACCACCAATGTGGATGACATATTCCATGGGGCTTGGCTGAGGTAGTGGTCGATATGAGGAACACTCACATGAGGTTTTCTTGGGGACCGTACATACTTTATTATTTATATAGAGCCTTGTTTAATGTCATGTATAAGAAGAGCCATGACTTGGTCCTTACACTATTTTTGCAGGTTTGATGCTAGGATCACATTGCAGTGAGGAGGCTAGAGGGGATTCCTCATCACTAGATAGAGGATGAGTGACTTGTTGTATTTCATTGGGGTCCTACAGGAGGTTGAGGGATATGTATGAGTGGCTTGGAGGAGTCCAAATGAGCGATCGATGATATAACCATGGCTTAGATTTATTGGTGACCATGTTGAGTATACTAGGATTGGTAGGATGATAGGGTGGAGCAAGATCATGTATGATGAGTGCAATGGATCTGGATGGAAAGAGAGAAGATAGAGCTAAATTGGGTAGACCAAGTGTTATGGTAGTTTAGGTTAGTTCAGATTATTCTTGAGGTTCAATATTTTATGTTCTAGTGGGTGGTTTGGGATTCGATAACTATGAGTGGAGCACCTAGTCTCAATCACACTCATCGAGGGGGATGATGTAGGAGTTGTAGACGGGTATCATGAGTGGTACACCATTATCCTCCCTACAAGGATTACACATGAGAGAGGTGTAGCTGAGTAGGTACACCAAGCTTATAGGGAGGCGACTAGATGACGCTCTACTAGATAGTTGAAAAGAGAGAGACAAAGGCCATAGAGGAGAGAAGGGCCTCGAACGAGAGGAGTGAGGTAAATAAAAAGGTCCTCTTAGTGGGAGAGGGCTCTTCAAATTGAGGAAGGGTGAGAGCAATGGCAGTAGGTAGGAGGTTCACAACATCAGGTACCCCTACCAGATCAGGCTACCTTATCACCTATGAAAGAGGTGCCTTCAATTTCTTGATAGGATTCACTTGGGAAGAGTACTGCTATAGAGGTTAGGGAGTCAAGTAGTGCAAGAGAGGTGGTTGCTCTATGGTCATAGAATATTAATCTGAGGATTAATATCGACATTCAAGTAAGCCATATTTATACTTTAGAGGCACAACTTATGCATTCGTAGACTCTATTAAGTCAGGCTCAGGCTCAATTGGCCCAAATACAGGGACATGGACATCTCACTAGACACAATCATGGTCACACCAGATGAGGAGTGTGGATTTAGGATAACCCTTTTAGAGTAGCACATTACAAAGTGTATTGATGGTAATATATGCAGAGGCTATTTTAGCATCTCAATGGATGATGTTTTATCAAACACTCTACTTTCAGGTAGTGCCTGAGGGTTAGAGGGCTCCATTACCCCTAGAGTTCATAGCTTTAATATACTCTAGATAAATTTATAGATCAATGTTTGGGGATCCTTTGTTTTATGTGCCCAAACGTTCTTCATATGATGATACCAAAATTTCTAGGGGTCTATGGGATGATATACCCAAGGCTTTATTTTGTGGTATACCCCCTAGTGACTGAGTATGTTGATTTTGATTATGGCATACCAGTTGACCATTTTGTATCTTATGTATTTTTTTGAGATATATATATATATATATATATTGACTATTGTTGTTCTTTTTGGCATGTGATCTTTATGTTTATGTATAGTGCAAATTATGATTTGTTTTTGTGATGATCATCATAATCATGCTTATGGTCATGTTTGATTTGTTAATGTTGTTGTATCATGCTTTAATAGAAGTATTGCTATAGAAATATGAAATGTGATTCAATGTAGTTGATATTTTGTAATGTAATATGATTGAATTTCTTAGAGAAGATAGTTTATTTAAAAAATGTACCCTTACAATTTTTGATCAGTTAGCAATAAACCTCAAGGATGTGTGCTTGTATATGACCATTTATGGAGGATGCCCCTTGCGTTGGTCATGAAGCGGATCCTATGTGAGATTTTGTTATATTACTAACATTTAAGGGTTGTGATCAACAAAAGTAATTTGAAATTATGTTGATTAAAAGTGATAAGTTGAGAATAAGTATTTTGTGGTTTTGAAGATTAATTTTGATTTAATCTAAAGAAAAATTTGATGTAATGAGGGTGATTAAGCATGAAAAATTAGATAGAGGACTTGCACTAGGCATAAGATTCCTAGTGTGAAGTAAATAAAGAGATTTTATGAGGGTTATCTCATGCCATCATTGTGAAGTATATATGCAACTACATGACCAAGCAGTTATATGTGATCAAATGCAAGTTTGTGTAAATGATAAGATGAACTAAATAAATTGTACTATGTAATAAATATGAGATGCAATATTAATTGGTATGATGGTCCAATTGCTTATGCAAACAGTCATACAAATCCATGAGAATGTGGTGACTTCCACTAATCAAGACTCAAGGAAAATCTTGTTGAGCAAGGTGCAGAAACAACATTGTCATTGTTGTCAACACAGACAGATAGATCAATTGATGATGCAGTGGACAGGAGTTCAGAGGTTAGTCAAAGCATGTACAGTGAATTTCTAAGAAGACAAAAGTGGCCCAGTTTCAAAAGATCAAATAAAAAGGCAAGTAAGAAAACTGTCGTGATATCACGACATAACGGAGGAAAAGAAGCCAAGTAGAAAAACTATCGTGATATCGTGACATGATGAGAAGCTAGAAAAATTGTCATGATATTGCGACATGTTTGAAGAGAGAGAAAGCACAAAGAAAACTGTCATGATTTCACGACATGTTCGAGAGAGAGAGCTTGCAAGGAAAAGTGTCACGATTTTGCGACAATTTGCAAGAGCGAGTGTACGGATGAAAAAGTGTCACGATTTCGTGATAGGTTTGAAAGAAAGAGCTCGCAAAGAAAAGTGTCACGATTTCACAACAATTTGCAAAAGCAAGTGTACAGACGAAAAAGTGTCGTAATATCGCGACATGTCGCATTTTCATGACCCAATGAGAAGAAAAGAGCTAAGGAGGAAAAGTGTCACGATATTGCGACATGTCACGTTTTCACGACCCAAAGAGGAGAGAGAGTGTACGGAGGCAAAAAGTGTCGTGATATCACGACATGTCATGTTTTCGCTAGTGCAAGCCGAACAATGAAGCAAGGCAGCAAAAGTGTCACGATTTCACGACATGTTCCATTTTTGTGGGCGAAAGGCAGTGAAAGTGTCGTGATTTCATGACATGTTTCGTTTTTGGGGGCAAAAGGCAAAAAAAGGCACAAGGCAGCAAAAGTGTCACGATTTCATGACATGTTCCATTTTTGCGGGCGAAAGGCAGAGAAAGGCACAAGGCAGCGAAAGTGTCACGATTTTGCGACATGTTTCGTTTTCATGGGTGAAAGGCAGAGAAAGGCATAAGGTAGCAAAAGTGTCATGATTTCATGACATGTCATGTTTTCACGGATGCATGCCGAGAAGAGTGCAAGGAAGTGAAAAGTGTCACGATTTCATGACATGTCATGTTTTCACTGGTGCATGCCGAGAAGAGTGCAAAGAAACAAAAAATGTCATGATTTCGTGACATGTCATGTTTTCTTTGGTGCAAGCCCAGAAGAGTGTACAAATGCAAAAAGTGTCACGATATCGTGACATGTGTTTTCACGCATGCAAGCCGAGAAGAAGACAAATAGTCTGTCAGAGTGGCGGTTCTATTGTCAGAGCTGTAAGAGAATAGAAAATGTTGTCAGAGTCGTAAATGAGCAGATAAGACGGTCAAAGCCGTAAATGAGAAGATAAATCTATTAGAATGGCGGATATACTTTCAAAGCACAAAAAGGTTGTCAGAGCCGTAAAGTGGGTAGATAAGGTTGTCAGAGCCGTAAGTAAGCATTTAAGGCTATCAAAAGTGTAGTAAGTAGAGCCAAAAGAATGTTTTTATGTATAGTAAGTTAGGGTTAGGGTTGAGCTCTGCACGAGGCATGAGTGTTGTGGATTGTCGAATAAAAGGAAAAAGGAGCTATGAAAATAAAACAAGGGTATAGTGCTAAAAAAGATACAGAAGAGAGGGCTGTAAGAGAGAATAGCAGAGCTGAAAGAGAAAAATATAACATAGTTGTAAGTATATGCAGTTCTTGTTAAAAGGCATTAGACCAGTGAGGGTCTTGTAGAAGAGAAGGCATTTTTATGTCATTGAAATAGTTCAGAACTGAAGTCCAAGTTGGTGCTTGGCATTAGGGGGTTGGTGCTCCTTTTTGT
Source organism: Wollemia nobilis (assembly GCA_028583015.1). NCBI lineage: Eukaryota > Viridiplantae > Streptophyta > Pinopsida > Araucariales > Araucariaceae > Wollemia > Wollemia nobilis. The sequence goes on along the minus strand of JAQPPZ010001424.1, from coordinate 3,821,414 downwards.
TGCTATAGATAAATAAGGGGTTGGTGCTCCTTCCTGTAGGTACTAGAAATTTTTTTGTAAAGTTGGTGCTTTACAAAGGTTGGATTTGGATGGGAGTCCAAGCAGTCTAATTTTTGAGGAGTAGTCAAAACTGGTGAACCTCGTTAAATTATGTGTTGTGGAATACTCTCTTGTTTAATTGCTTTATCTGTTTTTAAGTTCTCCCTGCTTAAGTTTTAAAGAGTTATAGATATAAATTTAAATAGCTACACTGATTCACCCCACCCCCTCTCAGTGTCATTGTGAGAATATCAATTGGTATTAGAGCAAGGTTCCTGAACAAGCTCAATCAACTAAGGTGATCTTGGAAGAAACACAATGGTCGATGGTGAAGGATTTTCATCCAACAAAGCTCCTTTGTTCGATGGAACTAATTACTCTTTTTGGAGACTCAAGATGCAGACATATCTGTGTGCTTTGGGATATGACATTTGGGAGTCAGTAGACAGTGGATACACAATACCCTCTACTCCTCCAATAGATGCTACTGAGAAGAAAATTTTTGAGAATAACTCTAAAGCAAATAATGCTATAATGTGTGAGTTAGTAGACAGTGAACTGATAAGGATCATGAGCTGTAAAACGGAAAAAGACATGTGGGACAAACTATAGAGCATTCATGAATGAGAGGGCAAGATCAAGGAAGCCAAGTTATAAACGCATCGAGCTCAGTTCAAAACATTAAAAATGAATGACGATGAGAACATAGAGGCATATATGCTGAGAGTCAATGGAATCATTAATGTGATTAGAGGACTCGACAAGGAAATGGAAGATGCGATCGTCATGAAAAAGGTACTAAGAACTCTTCACAAAATATTTGATTCTAAATTTTTTGCTATAGAAGAAGCTAAAGATTTAAATACTTTTAGCATGGATGAAATGCATGGTTCTTTAACTGCATACGATATTAAAATAGGACAAACTAAGCCCTCAGATAGAGAAGATACTTTTAAAGCACACAAAAATATAAAAGCTAAACAAGAATCTGAGGAAGAAGAGTCTTTAGATGAAATAGAAGCAAACTTTGTTAGGAAACTAATAAATGGAAAAGAAAAGTACAGAGGAAAGTTACCGTTTAAGTGCTTCAACTGTGGAGGCGTCAAGCACTTTGTAGCTAAATGTCTAATGAATGAGAAAAACAAAAATTATGAAGGGTCACACCAAGGAAGAAGTGACTAAAAGAAGAAACCACATTTTAGAAAAAGCAACTTCAAGAAGAAAAGTTTCATATCCAAGAATGTCAGCTCTTTTGAAGACTACTCCGATGAGGATTCTGAAGAAGAAACAGGTGAAGCTCTGTTCATGGCATTTGAAGAAAGAAAAACAAAGGAAAAATAGGAATGTAATGAAAAACCTGAGGATGAGGCTGAAGTATATCTGAAAGGTGAGTTGGTTGCTGCACTTAAAGAGCTGAGCACAGAAAGGAAAAATAATAAAAAGGTTTCAAGAAAGCTTGAGGATGCCAATGAAATAATAAACAACTTAAAAGTACAGACAGACGAATTTAAAAAAATGTTTGAAGTTCTCAAAGTACAATTAACCATAAAAACAGATGAGTGCAGCAAGCTAGAAGAAGACATTGTTAGGTTAAGGATGCAGCTAGAGGAGATGAATCGAAAATTGAGTTGTTATCATAATTTTGAAGAAAGTTCTATAAAGCTGGATAAAATTATAAATAAACAAAGGCCTTCAGGCATCAAATTTGGTTTGGGCTTCGATGAAGGAGAATCATCAAAGGGATTAAAGGCCATAAATGTAGAACCCATAAAGAAAGAAGATAAGATCAGGGTTGATCAAGAAAAAACAAATCATGCCAAAGAAAACAATAATGCCAGACTCAAGAGGAGTACTAAAAAAGATGGATTCAAAAAAGTCACACATCCAAGAAGGAGAAGATTCATGGCTCCTATTTCAAAATGGCGAAGACCTTCACCCAGGTTTAATCATTCCTTTTATGGTTATTGTTTTTGTTGAGCAAGGTGTTGCAAGAGTTTTGTCATTGTTGTCAACACAGGCAGTTAGATCTAATGATGCAGTGGACAGGCAGTTCAGAAGTCATTCAGATGCAGAGGACAAAAGTTCAAAGGTTATTCAGAGCATGGACAAGTGAGTTTCCAAGAAGACCATAGTTGCCTATTTGCAAAAGATCAAAGAAAAAGACAAGTAAGAAAAGTGTCGCGATATCGCGACATATTCAGCAGGCAAGAAAAACTGTCGCGATTTCGCGACATGTTAGAGGAGAGAGAAAGCACAAGCAAAATTGTCATGATTTCGTGACATGGCCGAGGAGAGAGAAGGCACAAGGAAAACTATCACGATTTCATGACATGTTGGAAGAAAAAGCGCTAAGGAAGAAAACTGTCGCGATTTCGTGACATGTTTTGGAGAAAAAGCGCTAAGGAAGAAAATTGTCACGATTTCGTGACATGTTTGGAGAAAAAGCGCTAAGGAAGAAAATTGTCACGATTTCACGACATGTTTGGAGAAAAAGCGCTAAGGAAGAAAATTGTCACGATTTCGTGACATGTTTGGAGAAAAAGCACTAAGGAAGAAAACTGTCACGATTTCGTGACATGTTCGAAGAAAAAGCGCTAAGGAAGAAAATGTCATGATTTCGTGACATGTTCGAAGAAAAAGCGCTAAGGATGAAAAAGTCACGATTTCGCGACATGTTGGAGAAAAAGGCTAAGGAGAAAAGTGTCACGATTTGTGACATGTTGGAGAAAAGGTAAGGAGAAAATGTCACGATTTCGTGACATGTTTAGAGAAAAAGTGCCAAGGAGGAAAAGTGTCGCGATATCGTGACACGTTAGGTTTTCACGACCCAAAGAGGAGAGAGAAAGCTCGAAGGCAAAAGTGTCACGATTTCGTGACATGTTCTGTTTTGGTGCAAGCCGAGAAAAGGTTGAGAAAGCGAGGAATGTCACGATTTCATGACGAAGTGAGGATGACGTCGAAATAGTTAGAAGTGTCACGATTTCATGACAAAAACGTTGTCAAAGCAGACAAAGGCCAAAAGTGTCACGATTTCATGATAGTAGGGATAAGAAGGCGTACGATTGTAAAAGGTGTCACGATATCGTGACATGTTGTAGTTTCATGTAAAAAGCTACAAGAAAGTGACAGAGGCAGTAGAGGCGGTTGAAGCCGACAAAGTTGAATCTAGGCCAATAGAATTTAGGGTTTTGCAGACGATCTTTAGGGTTGAAGCCGACAAAGTTGAATCTGGGCCGACAAAATTTAGGGTTTTGCAGCCGACGATCTTTAGGGTTACAGCCGACTATAGTTCAAGATTTATTATTGAAATTTCTATTATTTAAGGAGGGCTGTTTTGGAGTTTGAAAATGTGAAGTGTGCGTATCGAATTTGCATGAATTAAGTGCGCGGGTTGCAGAGGTTGAGTCATGTCGATCTAAGTGCGAAGTGAGAGCGAACTGAGAGCAGGAAAGCGCAAAGGAGCAGAAGCGATCAGTTGTTTGTGTTAGAGCGAAGTGCATGGGGCTATTGCACAGAAGCAAACTGGTGGTGCAAAGAAATTGCATAGAAGAAGCAGAGTGTACAGAAACAGCAGACAGTTTGCAAAAGGTTGAAGGTATTTTTCTGTTATTTTCATTGAAGTCCAAGTTGCAGCTTGGCATAAGGGGTTGGTGCTCCTTCCAGTAGGTGTTGGTGAATTAGGGGTTGGTGCTCCTTTCTGTTGGTGCAAAAAAATTGAGGGGTTGGTGCTCCTTCCAGTTGGTGCTGGTAAATAAGTTGTAAAGTTGTTGCTTTGCAAAGGCTGGATTTGGATGGTAGTCCAAGCAGTCATTTTTGAGGAGTAGCCACATTGGTGAACCTCGTTAAATCTGTGTTGTGTGTGATGCTCTCTTGTTATATCTGGTTTAAATTTGCTTTATTTCAGCTTTAAGTATTGCAAGTTTAAAATATTAAAAGATCACACTGATTCACCCCCCTCTCAGTGTCACTGTGAGTTATAACAATTGGTATCAGAGCAAGGTTCCTGAATAGGCTCAATCAGCTAGGGTGATCTTGGAAGTGACGCAATGGCAAGTGGTGAAGGTTTCTCCTCAAACAAAGCACCATTGTTTGATGGAACTAATTATGCTTTCTAGAAAATAAGGATGCAGACATATCTCCGTGCTTTGGGTTTTGACATCTGGGGTGCAGTAGTTAATGGTTACAAAGCTCCCGCCACTGCTCCAACAGACACTGCCGGTAAAAAGGCATTTGAAAATGATTCGAAAGCAAAAAATGCCATCATGTGTGGATTAGTGGACAATGAGCTAGTCAAGATCATAAATTGTGAATCAACGAAAGATGTATGGGATAAACTAGAGAACATTCATGAAGGAGACGATAGGATCAAGGAGGCCAAGCTTCAAACACATCGAGCTCAATTCGAATCCTTAAAGATGGACAATGATGAGAACATAGAGGCTTTCATGCTAAGAGTCAATGGAATCACTAATTCAATCAGAGGTCTCGACGAAGATATGGATGATGCTACGATCGTGAAAAAGGTATTAAGATCACTCCCTCCAAGGTTTGATTCTAAAGTCTCAGCCATAGAAGAAGCTAAAGATCTAAATCGCTTTAGTATGGATGAGATGCATGGTTCTTTGACTGCTTTTGAAATGAGAATAGGAAGGTCTAATCCCACAGATAGAGAAGCAGCCTTTAAAGCCCTAAAAGGCAAAGACACAAAACAAGAGTCTGAAGAAGAGGATGTATCAGATGAAATGGAAGCAAATTTTGTCAAAAAACTGAGAAAGGGAAAAGGAAAATACAGAGGAAAGCTACCATTTAAATGCTTTAACTGTGGAGGCATTGGGCACTTTGCGACAAAATGTCCACTCAATGAGAAGAACCAGGGTGAGGAAGCTTCGCACCAAGAAAGAAGTGACTGGAAGAAGAAATCAAACTTCAGGAAAGGCAACTTCAAAAAGAAAAGCTTCATCTCCAGGAATGCAAATTCTTCAGAGGACAACTCTAGTGAGGATTCTGAAGAAGAAACAGGTGAAGCTCTGTTCATGGCATTTGAATCAAAAAAATCGAAAGAGGTAGAACAATCAAAAAAGAGGGAAGTAATGAATTCTAAAGTTTCTGCTAAAAATCCTGAGGCTGAAGTAGATCTAGAAGGTGAGCTGGTCTCTGCTCTTGTAGAATGGAAATCTGAGAAAAGAAAGAATTATAAACTTTCAAGAAAGCTTGAGGATGCAAATGACATCATAACCAGTTTAAAAATACAGACAGAAGAATACAAGAAAATGTCTGAGGATCTCGAAGTTCAGATAACCATGAAGATAGATTACTGTTGTAAACTAGAAGAAGAGAATGTCAGTCTACGAATGCAGATGCAAGAACTGGATCAAAAAATTAGCTGCCATCAAAAGCGTGAAGAAAGTTCGATGAAGCTGGATAAAATTTTAAGTGATCAAAGACCTGCTGGCATCAAATTTGGTCTAGGCTTCGTGGAAGGAGAATCGTCAAATGGACCAAAAGCCAAAAATGTAGAAACTGTAAGGAATGAAGAGAAGAAACAGATCGATGAAAGAAAAACAACTCAGGCAAATGAAAGCAGTAATGCCTAGCCCGAAAGGAGAACTGACAATGATGGATTTACCAAGGTCACACATCAAAAGAAAAGAAGATCTATGGCTCCTACAACAACCTGGCAAAAACCATCTTTCAGGTTCAATCATTTCTTTTCTGGTTTCTGTTTCAAGTGTAATGGTTATGGGCATAAAATTGCAGATTGCAAGTATAATGTAGGACCAAGAAATCTCTTCAGTAGAAATGCTTTTTCACCGTTAAATTATGCAGTAGAATGTTTTAATTGTCATAACTTTGGACATATTGCAAGAAACTGTCGTAGTCCTTTAGCTGCAAATCAACCTCGAAAAGAAAATTTCAACCAAATAGGACAAGACAAAATAGAAATCCTTCTGAAAGATATACTCAAGATACTGGAAAAGGAAAGTCCAAACTAGAGCCCAATACGGTAGCCAAATCAGAGTGGAAACAGAAAGAGCAGCCTCAGGAAGAAAAGGAATCCCTAATAGTTCAAACAACTTTCAAGGCACAGAGTAAAAGGGTACCATGGATACTTGACAGTGGATGCTCAAGTCATATGACAGGTGATAAACAAAAATTTGAAAAATTACAGAAATATGAGGGTGGTTCTGTAAAATTTGGAAATAATGATGGAGCTAAGATAATCGGAAAAGGATCAGTTAAAATTAGTGATGGGAAGATCAAGTCAGAAGAAGTTTTGTTTGTGGATGGTTTGAAACATAACCTGTTGAGTGTCAGTCAGATCTGTGATAAAGGACATGAAGTTGTTTTCAAGAAGCGTGGTTGTGAAGTCAGGAAATCAAACAGTGGAAAATTGATAGCTACTTGGATCAAGGACATCTGGCAACCTCGTACACACTCTCAGAAACTTCAGAAGGTAATTGTTTCATTGGACAGGAAGAAGAAAACCGGCTATGGCACAAGAGGCTTGGACACATTAGTTTTGATAATCTAGTGAAAATCAGCTCGAAACAAGCAATAAGAGACATTCCAACCATCAGAAAACCTTCAAATAGCATTTGTGCTTCATGTCAAAAGGGAAAGCAAACCAGAACCTCATTCAAAACAAAAGAGTACCACACCAGCAAACCTCTGGATCTTATACATACAGACTTGTGTGGACCCATGAGAACTCAAAGCATAAATGGTGACAAATACTTTATGTTGTGTATTGATGATTATTCTAGAATGACATGGATATTCTTCTTAAAGAATAAAATAGAAGCTTTTGGAATGTTCAGATCTTTCAAACATCTAGTTGAGAATGAAACAGGAAAAAGAATTAAATGTTTGAGATCAGATAGAGGAGGAGAATTCATCTCAGATGAGTTTATAGAATACTGTGAACGACATGGTATCAGGAGACAATATTCAGCAGCTAGAACACCCTAGCAGAATGGCGTGGTAGAAAGAAAGAACAGAACAGTACAGGAAATGGCACGTACTATGCTGGCTGAAAACAAAATAGCAGACAGATTTTGGAAAGAAGCAGTCCACACTGTAGTATACATCCAAAACAGGTACATGCTGAGAACTCATGAAAGCAAAACTCCTTATGAGCTATGGTTTGGTAGAAAGGCAACAACAAAACACCTCAAAGTTTTTGGCTGTAAGTGTTACATCAAAAAAACTGAAGACAATCTTGGGAAGTTTGAAAATCAAGCAGATGAAGGTGTCTTTGTTGGGTATTCGATAAAAAGCAAAGCTTATAAATGCTACAACAAGAGACTCAAGAAAATTGTGGACAATGTTGATGTTAAATTTGATGAAGGAAGGGAAAGAACAGTTAACTATGAAGAAAACTACCCAATTTATGAAGAAGTCATTGAAGGAGATGAGGAAAATGAAATAGAAAAGAAACCAACTCTTAACTCAGATGATTTAATTGATGACTCAGAGGTGGAAGAAAACAAGAAATTCAAAACAGGAAGCTAGCAGAAGAATCATCCCAGAGATCAAATAATTGGAGATCCCACAGCTGGTATTCAGACAAGAAAGAAAGTAGTAAGTAACTACTCTCTTTTATCCAGCATTGAGCCCAAAAATATAGCTGAGGCAAGCAAAGATGATAGCTGGATGAAGGCAATAAATGAAGAGTTAGATCAGATTGAAAAGAACAGAACTTGGGAATTAGTTCCTAGACCGGCAAATAAGAATGTAATCGGCACCAAATGGATATTTCAAAATAAATTGAATGAAGACGGACAGGTAGTTAGAAATAAAGCTAGATTGGTCTGTAAAGGGTATGCACAAGTTGAAGGCATTGATTTTGAAGAGACTTTTGCACTCGTGGCCAGATTAGAAGCAATCGGAATGTTTCTAGCCTTAGCAGTTCATAAGAATTTCAGAGTTTACCGAGATGGATGTAAAATCAGCTTTCTTAAATGGGAAACTTGAAGAAGAAGTTTACATTGAACAACCCAGATGGTTTCCAAATTGGTGAAGATCCCAATCTTGTCTGCAAATTAAAGAAAGCTTTATATGGCTTAAAACAGGCACCCCGAGCATGGTATGCACGGCTAGATAACTATCTCTCTCAACAGGGGTTTAAGAAAGGTATGGTGGACAGTAATCTGTATGTCAAAACAGAAAATGGGCATCTCATTGTTCTTGTTGTTTATGTAGATGATATCATATTTGGTAGCAGCAAAGATGAATCATGTACAGACTTAGCAAATAAAATGCAGAAAGAATTTGAAATGTCTATGATTGGTGAACCTGTCTTACTTTCTTGGGTTACAAGTTAATCAAAATGAGAAAGGCATATTTATTTCCCAAGTCAAATATGTGAAAGAGATGCTAAAAAGATTCACAATGGAGGACTGTAAGCCAGTTAGCACTCCTATGGTGACAGGCTGCAAGTTGAGTAAAGATGACAAATCTCCACCTGTTGATCAAACCATGTACAGATCAATGATTGGAAGCTTACTTTATTTAACAGCTACCAGACTTGATATTCTGCAGGCAGTTTGCATGGTAGCAAGATTTCAGGCCGATCCCAAAGAGACTCATGTGACAAAGTAGAAAAGGATTCTTCGGTATCTCAAGGGTACCATGGAGTATGGGTTGTGGTATCCAAAAGGTAAAGACTTCACTCTTATATCATATTTAGATGCAGATTGGGTTGGATGTGTAGATGACAAAAAGAGTACCAGTGGAGGCGCATTCTATCTGGGAGACAGATTGGTTGCATGGCACAGTAAGAAGCAAGAGTCAGTTTCTTTATCTACAGTTGAGGCAGAATATATTGCAGCAACAACATGTTGTACACAAGTTTTGTGGATGAAACAAACTCTGAAAGATCTTGGTATTAATTTCAGTGAGCCAATAACAGTAAAATGTGATAACACAAGTGCAATTAACATCTCCAAGAATCCAGTAATGCATTCTCGCACAAAGCACATTGCCATCAAGTATCATTTTTTGAAGGAGAAAGTTGCGGAAGGAGAAGTTAAATTGGATTTTGTCCCAACCACTGAACAAGTAGCAGATATTTTTACAAAACCATTGCCCAAGGAAGTGTTTGAGTACCTTCGAAACAAATTGGGAGTAGTCACACTTCCCAAGAAGTGACTAGCTACAGGGATCACTTTCTCGGGGGGAGCATTTGAGTATTTGACTATTCTTTTGCTCATGATCATAATTTGTGCTAAGTGCAACAAATTGTGCTTGAGAATTGTGTGTATGGACTCAAGGGGAGTCTGTAGTAGCCCTTTGGTATTATTGACAAAGGGGGAGAAGAGTTACAGGAATTTACACATGTGTTGCCAACAATTCCAAAGGGGGAGATTGTTGAGCAAGGTGTTGCAAGAGTTTTGTCATTGTTGTCAACACAGGAAGTTAGATCTAATGATGCAGTGGACAGGCAGTTCAGAAGTCATTCAGATGCAAGAGGACAGAAGTTCAAAGGTTATTCAGAGCATGGACAAGTGAGTTTCCAAGAAGACCATAGTTGCCTATTTGCAAAAGATCAAAGAAAAAGACAAGTAAGAAAAGTGTCGCGATATCGCGACATATTCAATAGGCAAGAAAAACTATCACGATTTCGCGACATGTTAGAGGAGAGAGAAAGCACAAGCAAAATTGTCACGATTTCACGACATGGCCGAGGAGAGAGAAGGCACAAGGAAAACTATCATGATTTCATGACATGTTGGAAGAAGAGAAGGCAAGGAAGAAAACTGTCATGATTTCGTGACATGTTTGGAGAAAAAGCGCTAAGGAAGAAAATTGTCACGATTTCATGACATGTTTGGAGAAAAAGCGCTAAGGAAGAAAACTATCGTGATTTCATGACATGTTTGGAGAAAAAGCGCTAAGGAAGAAAATTGTCACGATTTCATGACATGTTTGGAGAAAAAGCGCTAAGGAAGAAAAGTGTCACGATTTCGTGACATGTTGGAAGAAAAAGCGCTAAGGAAGAAAAGTGTACGATTTCGTGACATGTTTGGAGAAAAAGCGCTAAGGATGAAAAGGTCGTCGATTTCGTGACATGTTCGGAGAAAAAGCGCTAAGGAAGAAAACAGTCATGATTTCATGACATGTTTGGAGAAAAAGCGCCAAGGAGGAAAAGTGTCGCGATATCGCGACATGTCGGGTTTTCGCGACCAGAAGAGGAGAGAGAAAGCAGGAGGCAAAAGTGTCACGATTTCGTGACATGTTCTGTTTTCTGGTGCAAGCCGAGAAAAGGTTGAGAAAGCAAGGAATGTCACGATTTCATGACAGAAGTGAGGATGACATCAGCAATAGTTAGAAGTGTCACGATTTCATGACAAAAACATTGTCAAAGCAGACAAAGGCCAAAAGTGTCATGATTTCATGACAGTAGGGATAAGAAGGCGTACGGTTGTAAAAGGTGTCGCGATATCGCGACATGTTGTAGTTTCGTGCGAAGCTACAAGGAAAGTGACAGAGGTGGCAGAGGCGGTTGAAGCCGACAAAGTTGAATCTGGGTCGACGAGAATTTAGGGTTTTGCAGCCGACGATCTTTAGGGTTGAAGCCGACAAAGTTGAATCTAGGTCGACAAAATTTAGGGTTTTGCAACCGACGATCTTTAGGGTTACAGCCGACTATAGTTCAAGATTTATTATTGAAATTTCTATTATTTAAGGAGGGCTGTTTTGGAGTTTGAAAATGTGAAGTGTGCGTATCGAATTTGCGTGAATTAAGTGCGCGGGTTGCAGAGGTTGAGTCGTGTCGATCTAAGTGCGAAGTGAGAGCGAACTGAGAGCAGGAAAGCGCAAAGGAGCAGAAGCGATCAGTTGTTTGTGTTAGAGCGAAGTGCGCGGGGCTGTTGCGTAGAAGCAAACTGGTGGTGCAAAGAAATTGCGCAGGAGAAGCAGAGTGTACAGAAACAGTAGACAGTTTGCAAAAGGTTGAAGGTATTTTTCTGTTATTTTCATTGAAGTCCAAGTTGCAGCTTGGCATAAGGGGTTGGTGCTCTTTCTAGTAGGTGCTAGTGAATTAGGGGTTGGTGCTCCTTTCTGTTGGTGCAAAAAAATTGAGGGGTTGGTGCTCCTTCCAGTTGGTGCTGGTAAATAAGTTGTAAAGTTGTTGCTTTGCAAAGGCTGGATTTGGATGGTAGTCCAAGCGAGTCATTTTTGAGGAGTAGCCACATTGGTGAACCTCGTTAAATCTGTGTTGTGTGTGATGCTCTCTTGTTATATCTGGTTTAAATTTGCTTTATTTCAGCTTTAAGTATTGCAAGTTTAAAATATTAAAAGATCACACTGATTCACCCCCCTCTCAGTGTCATTATGAGTCTAACAGTTTTAAATGCAATGCTTATGGTCATAAGATTTCAGATTGCAGTTATAATGTAGCACAAAGGAATTTCACCAGTAGAAATGTCTTTTCACCATTGATGGATTATGCGGTAGAATGTTATAACTATCATAATTTTGGACACATGCAAGAAAATTTAGAAGCACTTATGTAGCAAATAAATATCAGGGTAGAAAATCTCAACCAAATGGATTGAAACAAAACAAAAAATTTCCTAAAAAACAGGCACAAGCTAATGAAAGGGGAAAGGCAAAACAAGTAGCCAAAACTGCCATCAAACCAAAATGGAAAGAAAAGGAGAAACTCCAAGAAGAAAAGGAATCTTTGATTTTTCAGACTACTTTTAAAGCACAGAACAAATCTACACCATGGATACTTGATAGTGGATGCTCCAGTCACATGACAGGTGACAAGCAAAAATTTGAGAAGTTACAAAATTACGAAGGTGGTTTTGTGAAATTTGGAAATAATGATGGAGCAAAGATAGTTGGCAAAGGATTAGTCAAGATCAGTGACGAAAATATCAAATCAAAAGAAGTCTTGTTTGTGATTGGTCTGAAGCATAACTTGCTCAGCGTAAGTCAAATATGTGACAGAGGTCATGAAGTAATTTTTAAGAAGTAGGGTTGTGAAGTGAGAAAAGCTAACCGCTACTGGATCAAGGACTTCTAGAAACCTATATACTCTCTTAGAGACTTCAAAAGGAGCATGCTTGATTGGATAGGAAGATGAAAATTGGCTATGGCACAAGAGGCTTGGTCATATCAACTTTGAAAATTTGGTAAAAATAAGCTCAAAAAGGGCAGTAAGAGATATACCCTCCATTGGTAAACCACTAAATAGTATTTGTGCTTCATGCCAAAATGGGAATCAAACTAGAGCCATATTTAAATCAAAGGAGTACTTTATCAGCAAACCTTTAGAACTAATATATACTGATTTATGTGGACCCATGAGAACACAAAGTATAAATGGTGACAAATACTTTATGTTGTGCATAGATGACTATTCCAAAATGACCTGGATATTCTTTTTGAAGCAGAAATCTAAAGCTTTTGAAATGTTCAAGACTTTCAAAAACCAAGTTGAGAATGAAACAGGAAAGAGGATCAAATGCTTAAGATCAGATAGAGGAGGAGAGTTCATCTCGGAGGAGTTTGCAGAATACTGTCAAAAATATGGGATCAGAAGACAGTTTTTAGCAGCAAGGACACCTCAGTAGAATGGTGTTGTAGAAAGAAAGAACAGAACTATGCAGGAAATGGCACGGACGATGTTGATTGAGAGCAAAATTGTAGAAATATTTTGGAAAGAGGCAGTCCATACTGTAGTTTATATCCAAAATAGGTGCATGTTGAGGACGCATGAAAGCAAAACCCCTTATGAGCTATGGTTTGGCAAGAAGGCAACAACAAAATACTTCAAAATATTTGGCAGCAAGTGTTACATCAAAAGAACTAAAGATAATCTTGGTAAGTTTGAAGATAGAGCTGATGAAGGTATTTTCGTTGGCTATTCATCAAAAATCAAAGCTTACAAATGCTACAACAAAAGGCTAAAGAAAATTGTAGACAGTGTCGATGTTAATATTGATGAAGATAGGAAACAAGCAGTCAGCTGTGAAGAAAACTACCCTATTTATGAAGAAGTTATTGAAGGAGATGAAGAAAAGGAAACAAAAGAGAATCAAAAAATTGACCCAGATGATTTAAGTATTGATTCAGAAGTAGAAGAAAGCAATAAATTCAAAACAGGAAGCTGACAAAAAAATCATCCCAGAGAGCAAATTATTGGGGACCCCATAGTTGGTGTTAAGACAAGAAGAAGAGTAGTAAGTAACTACTCCCTATTATCCAGCATTGAGCCCAAAAATATTGTTGAAGCAAGCATAGATGAAAGTTGGATGAAGGGAATAAACAAAGAACTAGATTAGATTCATAAAAACAAAACCTGGGAGTTAGTACCAAGGCCTATAAATAAAAACATAATCGGTACTAAATGGATTTTTTGAAACAAATTGAATGAAGACGGATAGGTTGTAAGGAATAAAGCAAGATTGGTCTATAAAGGCTATGCTCAAGTTGAAGGTATTGATTTTGAGGAAAATTTTGCACCAGTGGCTAGACTCGAGGCAATCAGAATGTTTCTAGCTTTAGCAGTCCACAGGAATTTCAAAGTTTATCAGATGGACGTGAAATCAACATTTCTGAATGGAAATCTTGAAGAAGTTTATATTGAGCAGCCATATGGTTTTCAACTCGGTGATAATCCCAACTTTGTTTGTAAGTTGAAGAAAGCTTTGTATGGCTTGAAACAGGCACCTAGAGCATGGTATGCAAGACTAGACAACTATCTCACTGAACAAGGGTTCAAGAAAGGTATGGTGGATAGTAACTTGTATGTCAAAACAGACAATGACCATCTTATTGTCCTTGTTGTTTATGTAGATGATATAATTTTTGGTAGCAGCAATGATGAGTCATATAGAGACATAGCAAATAAAATGCAGAAATAATTTGAAATGTCTATGATTGGTGAACTTTCATATTTCCTCGGACTGCAAGTTAACCAAAATGAAAAGGGCATTTTTATTTCTCAAGTTAAATATGTGAAAGAAATGCTGAAAAAGTTCACAATGGAGGATTGTAAACCTGTTAGCACTCCCATGACAACAGGTTGCAAGTTGAGCAAGGATGACAAATCTCCAGATGTAGATCAAACCATGTACAGATCTATGATTGGAAGCCTGTTGTATTTGTTAGCTACTAGACCAGATATCTTATAGGCAGTATGCATGGTAGCAAGATTTTAGGCTAGTCCCAAAGAGACTCATGTGACAGCTATGAAGAGGATCTTTAGGTACCTCAAGGGTACTATGGAGTATGGGTTATGGTACCCAAAAGGTAAGGACTTCACTCTTATTGCATATTCTGATGCATATTGGGCAAGATGTATAGATGACAGAAAGAGTACCAGTGGAGGTGCATTCTATCTTGGAGACAGGTTGGTAGCATGGCACAGCAAGAAACAAGAATCAGTCTCTCTATCCACAGTAGAGGCAGAATACATTGTAGCAACAACATGTTGTATGCAGATTTTATGGATGAGACAAACCCTGAAAGATCTTGGTATTAACTTCAAAGAGCCAATTTCAGTTAAATGTGATAATACCAGTGCTATTAACATCTCAAAGAATCCGGTTATGCATTCTCATACCAAACATATTGCCATCCGGTATCACTTTTTGAAGGATAAAATCTTTTCCCAAGGAAGTTTTTGAATACCTTCGCAGTAAGTTGGGAGTGGTCACACTACCCAAGAACTGATTAGCTATCGGGAACACATTCTCAGGGGGAGCATTTATATATTTGATTATTTGTTTGCTCATGTTTGTAATTTTTTCTAACTGTAATATTGTGTGCCTGAGAATGTTGTGCATGGACTCAGGGGGAGTCTGCAGCAGCCCTTTGGTATTATTGTCAAATGGGGAGAATAATTATAAGAAATTGCATGTGTTGCCAACAATTCCAAAGGGGGAGATTATTGAGCAAGGTGTAGAAACAGTATTGTCATTGTTGTCAACATAGACAGATAGATCAATTGATGATGCAGTGGACAGGAGTTCAGAGGTCGGTCGAGAGCATGTACAGTGAATTTCCAAGAAGACAGAAGTGGCCCATTTTCAAAAGATCAAAGAAAAATACAAGTAAGAAAACTGTCGTGATATCGCGACAAGAAAACTGTCGTGATATCGTGACATAACGAAGGAAAAGAAGCCACGTAGAAAAACTATCATGATATCGCGACATGATGAGAATCTAGAAAAACTATTACGATATCATGACATGTTTGAAGAGAGAGAAAGCGCAAAGAAAACTGTCACGATTTCGTGACATGTTCGAGAGAAAGAGCTTGCAAGGAAAAGTGTCGCGATTTCGCGACAATTTGCAAGAGCGAGTGTACAAATGAAAAAGTGTCACAATTTTGCGATAGGTTCAAAAGAAAGAGCTCGCAAATGCATTTTCGTGACTCGATGAGGAGAAAAGAGCTAAGGAGGAAAAGTGTCACGATATTGCGACATGTCATGTTTTCGCTAGTGCAAGCCAAACAATGAAGCAAGGCAGCGAAAGTGTCACGATTTTGCGACATGTTCTGTTTTTACGGGCGAAAGGTAGAGAAAGACACAAGGCAGCGAAAGTGTCACGATTTCACAACATGTTTCATTTTTGCGGGTGAAATTCAGAAAAAGGCACAATGCAACGAAAGTGTCACGATTTCGTGACATGTTTCATTTTTGCGGGTGAAAGGCAGAGAAAGGCACAAGGTAGTGAAAGTGTCACGATTTCGTGACATGTTTCGTTTTCATGGGCAAAATGCAGAGAAAGGCATAAGGCAACAAAAGTGTCATGATTTCGTGACATGTCATGTTTTCGCGGATGCATGCCGAGAAGAGTGCAAGAAAGTGAAAAGTTTTGTTATTTCATGACATGTCATGTTTTTGCTGGTGCATGCTGAGAAGAGTGCAAGGAAGCAAAAAGTGTCACGATTTCGTGACATGTCATGTTTTCACTGGTGCAAGCCAAGAAGAGTGTACGGAGGCAAAAAGTGTTGCGATATTGCAACATGTTATGTTTTTATGCATGCAGGCCGAGAAGAAGACAAAAAGTTTTTCAGAGCGGCGGTTCTACTGTCAAAGCTATAAGAGAACAGAAAATGCTGTCAGAGCTGTAAATGAGCAGATAAGACGGTCAGAGCTGTAAATGAGAAGATAAATCTGTCAAAGCAATGGATATACTGTCAGAGCACAAAAAAAGCTATCAGAGTCGTAAAGTGGGTAGATAAGGCTGTCAGAGTCGTAAGTAAGCATTTAAGGCTATCAAAAGCGTAGTAAGTAGAGCCGAAAGAATTTTTTCATGTACATTAAGTTATGAGTGTTGTGGATTGCCGAATAAAAGGAAAAAGGAGTTGTGAAAATAAAATAGGGTATAGTGCTAAAAAAGATATAGAAGAGAGGGCTATAAGAGAGAATAGCAGAGCTGAAAGAGAAAAATATAATAGAGCTATAAGTATATGCAGTTCTTGTTAAAAAGCATTAGACCAGTGAGGGTCTTGTAGAAGAGAAGGCATTTGTATGTCATTGAAACAGTTCAGAACTGAAGTCCAAGTTGGTGCTTGGCATTAGGGAGTTGGTGCTCCTTTCTATTACTGCAGATAAATAAGAGGTTGGTGCTCCTTCTTGTGGGTACTGGAAAATTGTTTGTAAAGTTGGTGCTTTGCAAAGGCTGGATTTGGATGGGAGTCCAAGTAGTCTAATTTTTGAAGAGTAGCCAAAACTAGTGAACCTCGTTAAATCATGTGTTGTGGAATGCTCTCTTGTTTAATTGCTTTATCTATTTTTAAGTTCTCCCTACTTAAGTTCTAAAGAGTTGTAGATCTAAATTTAAATAGCTACACTGATTCACCCCCCTCTCAGTGTCATTGTGAGAATATCAAATCTTGGTCATGCTAAGATTAAATTGATTTTATCAAGAACTAGTGTGTGATTTGTGTATTCATTTTCTATCTTGACCTTAATTATGATACAAAATCTCTCAAGGATCAAATGTGTGTGCTTATGAAATTCATTTACCAATTTTTAGTAAGGTAATGATGTGAACCAACTTTAAGAACCATGTGTGTGCAAATGAGGAATTCATTTACCATGATTATATGCATGTGGTTGGACTTAACTACTATGTAATGCAAGCTACCAAAAGCTAGTTGATCCACAATATGACATTGGTATATACAAAATAAGGTCAATAATGTGATAAAAATTTCACCACACGTAAGATTACCCTATTGTTGAGCAGGTTTCATTCAACCTATTGTTGTAATGGGGATCACCCCACGGTTTTTGAATAACTAAAGAATTCCAGGGATTCAAGCTCATTACCCCCTTCTTTTATTTTGATTTTTAGGTAGGGATTCTTGTTTATTTTTAAACATGGGGAGTGATTTTCTTTGTAGCTCTTTTTTCAAGGGAGACTTTCTTAGATTAGGTGAAGAGAAAAGGATTTTATTTGGGTAGGGGGGAGCTTGTCCTTTTACCAATCCTTAGAATTCTAGACCATGTGCATAATAGGATAGCAAGGGAAACCTTTTGCTTAAGAAGCTAGGACTACTATGTAGCATCATATTTTCTTGTGCAAGAATCATTTTAATGTGTGTAAGTGTGTTTTGGTTCAAAAAAGAGATAAAATCAACTCAAAATTTCTTAGTGTAGCAGTAGTGATTTTGGTTCAAGAGAGATTTATAATCAATATCGAGAATCAAGATTTTATTTATATGTGAATTTTGTGAGTGGTTCAAGATAAATTCTGAATTTCGTCAAAGAAAATCAAGATTAACTATGAATATAGACAACATCAGTAAAATATTTAAGTGATATAATAATTGGATATGACCATATACCATGTGAAATTGGACCAAATAAACTTTGGGAAATGCAAAAATACAGCTATATGAGAGATGATTTATGATTTTAGTAATGCAATATGGAGATGATAGCTATGCTAAATAAGCTATATGCAAACCTAAATGACATGCATAGGTGAATGAAAACAAAACTCCAAAAGGCCAAAGAAAAATGATAATATGTTTTGAACGTGCTATGACTATAGCACTTGCTAATAGCCAAGAATAAAAGAGATATACCCATTGGGATGTGTGCTTGCAAATGTTCAAATGGAGGCTGACCTTTGCTCTTGACAATGAAGCTATCCACTATGGGGTGGTGGGATGATGAGAATTATATTGCTAAAGCAAGTACTACTCAATATGGTTATACATTAAAGTGCATGAATCAAGGTCGTTGAAGCAAAACAAGAATTGTATACATTTCCTTGGGGAGATATAAGCAATAAAATATTTCCCAATTCAAGGGATATAAAATAGCATGAGTGAAAACAATGATGGAAATGTAATTATTGAAATATAAACTATATGAGAATTCAATACCTGTGTATAAAGTTTGATTTGATTTGATTTGATTTTTTTTATTTTTAAATATGGAATTGGTGGTATATACAAGATGATCTATATACACTATACAATGTGATTTGCGCATAGTAGGTCTAAGATGACTTAAAAATCAAAATAGATTTTTAAGGATAATTTGGTTTTGATGAAGGTGATTGAAGCTGATTTATTGGTGGTTGATGTTATTGTGATGAAGAATGATGATAAAATATTGATGAAGAAAAGTGATGGATAGAAGGTAGTGATGATGATAAAGAGGAAAAGAATAGAGAACTTGATGTGATGATGATAAAGAGGAAAAGAATAGAGAACTTGATGTGATGATGATAAAGAAAGAGATAATGAAGAACAAAAGGTGGTGGAAAAAAGGTGGCAATGATGATAAAAAGGAAAATAATAGAGAACTTGATGTAGTGACAATAAAGAAAGAGAGAATGAGGAAAAAATATTCCCTATGAATAGGAGAGGTTCACAAAAGTTCCAAAAGGGATATCTTAGTTGGAGGATTGGTCCACTACTATTGAATGTCGAAGGAGACTTTAGGTTGAGGCTTCAATATTAAAGGTGTGTTATCTATGACTATATCCTCTTTTTTATTACTCTTCAAAATTAATAGAGGTCTTGCAATTTGGTTGGATGAAGAATTTATCTCTTGCTTATCAAACTGAGTATGTTGAGTTTTAACTTGTTTTATTGTAGTCTTAGATATAATATCAATAATATTAGTATGATGAGACATATTAGGATATGGCACTTGATTGGTTTCTTGTTGTTGATGATTAAATAGGTATTTTTGGAAGATCCCTAAGTTTTTTAGGTGTAGGAGGTTGATTTTTCATTGGAATATTATGATCAAGAATAAGTTGAAAGTCCTATACAATAAAATGACCTATATCAATCAAGTCTTGAATCACATATATCAACTTATTACATTTTTGTGTCATGTGTTCATCCACTCTATGATATTGACAATGTAGCTTAGGCTTATACCAATCTACTGTGGTATCAGGTTATCTTATGGATAGCAATGCAATCATGTGTGTATCTAGAAAATACTTTAGGATTATAGTCATTGGTTGTTTGAGTTTTGTAAATCTACGTGGTGAAGGTTTTTGAGGGGCTTTCAACATTTTTCTCACGATATTTTCAATAGTAAGATGTATTGGTTTATTGTCTATTTTTTCATGATTTTAGGTAGAATGATGATAGGTAGGTTGTGAAGTATGGTGTGAGTGCATGGTAGGATTAGAAGAAAAAGTATTTTCTTGTTGAAATGAATGTGTTGTGTTGAAAGAAGAATGTTGAAATGGTTGTGATTGTAATAATGGTAGAGAAGAATTATATGTGGATTGAAAAGCATGACATGGATGTGTGGTGGAAATGGTAACATCATTATGAAGAGGATTGAAAAATGAAGGATTATTTTGTTGAGGTGGATATATAGTTTGGAAAGAAGAATATGGAAGTGGTTGTGGAGGAAATTCTGATGGGAAATATGGTGGAAAGAAAAATTGTGGAGGGATTGGTTGAGTAGGAAAGGATGAAAGATGAGGAAATTGTGATAAAGATGATGTTGAATATGGATGAAGTTGTGAATGAGGTTGGCCATAATTAACTAATGCATTTGGTGGAATTGCCACGATATTGTTGATTAGGGTAGTGACATAAACAGGTTTATATTGAATTGGGTTATTTCCAAGACCCATGATCTCTTCACCATTTCTAAACGTGATATTAATTTTTTTTTTTTTTTTAATAATTTATTTATTTATTTATTATTATTATTATTATTATTATTATTCAAAAACAAAATAAAAAGCAACAATTTTAGAATAAGGGTGTTTTCACGTCGGGTTCACCAAAGAATGTAGACCCAATTTTTTTGTACCCCTTTCTTCTAGGCTAATGGATCCATGTTTGAAAGTGGTATGAAACTAAATGGTGCGGGAAGAAGGATCATTTTTTATATTGAATCACTTTTTTATTGTAAGGTAGAAAACCCACAATAGAATTAATTTATATATTTGTTCGATGATGCCTTATTATCATATTTGGATTGCATTTAAATACTTAGCTAATAGTTGTAAGAGTGAAGGTTTGTGACCTTAGAATATAATTAATAAATAATATAAGTATTAGGATATGTTAGGAGGGTCCTAACATGCCACCCCCCTTAAAGGAGCTTTGTCCTCAAAGCTAGAAATTTGGAAATTGTTGCTGGATATCTTGAAAATTTTCCCACATTGCGTCTTCTAAAGGTAGACCTTTCCAATGGATTAAAACTTCCGTGATATCACGAGTACGAAGGTGACGAGAGTGGCAATCCAAGATAGCTTCTGGCTCGACTAGAAGTACTCCATCATCAAAGAATTCAGGGAGAGTGGTTTGTGTCGTGATATGGGCTCCAACTACGAGCTTAAGGCAAGATACATGAAATACGAGGTGAAGTTTGGAAGAGGGAGGAAGCTCTAGTTTATAAGCAATGGTCCCAATCCGTTGGAGAACTTTATACGAACCATAAAATTTGGGTGCTAACTTTTGAGAACCTTTTTGTTTAAGAGAGGATTTATGGTAAGGTTGGAGACATAAGAAAACCATATCACCCTCATGGAAACTACGTTCGCTTCTATGTTGATCAGCTTGCTACTTCATGCGATGTTGGGCGGTGTGTAGGTTCTCTTTTAGGATCTGTAGTATGTCATCTCTATTAGCAAGTTTCGTTTCCACCGCATGGACTTTTGTAGTCCCTGGAATATAGGAAGTGAGGGATGGTGGTGTTTGACCATATAGTGCTTCATAAGGAGTCATTTTGATGGACGTATGGTATGAAGTGTTATACCACCATTCCGCTAGTGAAAGCCACTTTACCCAATGGAGTGTTTGAGTAGAAACAAAACATCGAAGGTATGTTTCCAAGCATTTATTTACAACTTCTGTTTGGTCATCGGTTTGAGGATGGTAAGCGGAGCTCATACAAAGTTGAGTACCTTGTAATTTGAACAATTCCTTCCAAAAGGTGCTAGTGAATGTTGGGTCGTGGTCACTGACAATTGTGGAGGGCATACCATGTAATTTAAATATGTTATCTAGGAAGAGGTGGGCTATAGTGTTAGCGGTATAAGGATGAGTCACGAAAAAAAATGGGCATATTTAGATAAACGATCAACGACTACAAAAATGGTTGTTTTTCCTCCTGATTTTGGTAATCCTTCAATAAAGTCCATAGAAATATCTACCCATGTTTTTGTGGGTATAGGAAGAGGTTGAAGTAATCCTAGAATAGCGAGGGTCTCCCCCTTTTGTCTTTGGAAAACTTCACATTCTTTTACAAAGTTTTTGATGTAATTTTTCATTCCTACCCAATAGAAGGAGGTAGTGGCTCTTTTATAGGTTTTTAAGAACCCTGAGTGGCCTGTAGTGGGTGAGGTATGTAACTCATGAATAAGTTTTTCATGATAAGTTGAATTGGGGGTGAGGACCATCCTCCCTTTGTATCTTAATATATTGTCCTTCCAAGTGTATGGAGGTTTGCTACTAGGATTATGTTGAAGTTGTTGAATTAAGGCGTGGATAGTAGGATCATTTATCCATTCTTCATGCACCTCATCTACCCATTTAGGAATAAGGGAGGAAAGAGCATGGACTTGAGGCATATCTTCAAATTTTCTAGAAAGTGCATTGGCTACCATGTTGTCCTTTCCCTTTTTATATGTAATTTCATAATCATAGCCAAGAATTTTAGTAACCCATTTTTGTTGTTTCGGGGTATTAGTCCTTTGTTCCAAAAAATACTTCAAGCTATGATGGTCAGTGCGTATAATGAAATGTTGGCCAATAAGGTAAGGCCTCCAATGTTGAATAGCATGGACAATCACCAAAATCTCTTTTTCATACGTAGAGCGAGCTGAATTCTAAGGATAAAATGCTTTTTTTATAAAATCTAGAGGCCTTTCATCCTGTATGAGTATGGCTCCCATTCCTATTCTTGAAGCGTCACTTTCAATGACGAACGGTTTAGAAAAGTTGGGCATGGCCAAAATAGGGGTGGTACACATTGCAGTTTTAAAGGTGATAAAGGCCTCATCCGCTTTAGACGACCATTTGAAAGCCTTTTTCTTAAGTAATGTTGTTAGAGGAGCAATGATTTTACTATAATTTTGGACAAATTTTCTATAATATCCTGTTAGTCCAAGAAACCCACGTAGAGCTTTTAAGGTTTTTGGAATAGGCCAATTTTTCACCTCCTCAATTTTGGAAGGATCTACCATAACTCCTTCCTTTGAGACAATATGTCCTAAGTATTCAATTTCTTGTTTTCCAAAGGAACACTTTGATATTTTTTCTTAAAGTTGATTTTCCTTCAAGATTTGGAAACTCTTGTCTAACATGGTCCAAATGTTCTTCCCATGTTTTGCTATAAATCAAAATGTCATCAAAGAAAACTAATATAAATTTACAAAGAAAATGGTGAAATACCTTATTCATTAGACTTTGAAAGGTAGAAGGAGCGTTGGTCAGGCCAAATGGCATCACCAAGAATTCGTAGTGCCCTTCATGAGTGCGAAAGGTCATCTTAGGAATATCCTTTTCATTGACTCGTATTTGGTGGTAGCCTGACCGTAAGTCTAACTTGGAAAAATAAGCTACCCCGTGGAGTTCATCTAATAGCTTGTCTATGACCGAAATAGGAAATTTATCTTTGATGGTCATTTTATTAAGTGCTCAAAAATTGACACATAAATGCCATGAGCCATCCTTTTTTCTAACTAAAATAATTGGAGAGGAGTAAGGGCTTTTTCTAGGTCTAATTACTCCTGCCTTAAGAAGCTCTTGTACTAATTTCTCTATTTCGGTCTTTTGGAGGTATGGATAATGATAAGGTCTAATATTAGGAGGTTGATGCCTTGGAAATAGTGGAATAGTGTGATCGTGACTTCGTTGTGGAGGTAGTCCTTTTGGTTCATTGAATACCGCATTATGGTGGTCTAAAATATTTTGTAACTCTAGTGTCTCGTCTTCTTTGTGACTAGGTTGAATTGAAAATAATTGGGTGACCATTCCTTTGTTTCCTTTTCGGATAATTTTCTCCATTCTATGCGAGCTGACGATTTGGGAAGGTCCTAATTTCAGGCCTTGGATAATATAGTCTTGGTTCTTTATTGTGAATTTCATCCATAGTTCATCAAATTCCCATTGGACTATGCCCAAGGTTCGTAACCATTGTATTCCTAGTACAATGTTGCACCCACCTAGGGGTAGGATGTACATGTCGCCTTTCATGTTATAAACCCCCATAGTTAGTTTTATATTTATGCATTTTCCTTTGCATGCAATTTTTTCGTCATTGCCAATCATCACTTCAAAGTTATTGCAAGGGTATATAAAAAAATTTGCTTGTTTAGCCACCTTTGGATCGATAAAATTGTTCCTGCTACCAGAATCTAGGAGCACGGTAAGGTTTTGTTTCTTAAAATACCATTTTACTCGCATTGTTTGAGGGGCAAAAATTTGGCAAGGGCATTGAAAGAAACCTTTGGTGCATTTTCTTCGTCACTTTCAAGTGTGTTGGATAATACCTCTACTTTGAGTTCAGGTTCCTCTTCAGTAGAATTCCCTTCCTCTGTGGCATCTAGAATATATAATTTTTGTGAGGCACATTTATGATTTCTATCAAATTTCTCATCGTAATGGTAGCAAAGACCCTTAGCTTGTCTTTCCTTCATTTCCTCAAAACTCAGACGCTTAATTGGTAGAGCGAGGTTAATTTTGGGGGCTGTGTAGGAGTTTTGGGTTCATCCATTTTGCATTGGTTTGGGGTTGGTATAAGTGTTTGATGGTTTCCCCCAAGTTGGTTTTGTGAACCGATTCCGTGCCTTGATTTTGTCCTCCGCTAATTTCGCCAAGTCGATGGTCTCTAACATGTTTGTAGGGTTATACATTTGCACCTCTATTCAAATTTCTTCTTTTAATTCACTAACAAAACATTCTTGAAAGAATGCAATGTCTAATCCGGATGTTCGATTAGCTAGCCTTTCAAATTTTGCTTGGTATTCGCTTATCAAAGTGGTTTGGCATAATTAAGTGAGGGCCCTTGTAAAGCTTTGAAACTTGTTAGGGCCGAATTGCACTAATAGATTATGTGTAAAGGTTTACCACGTCGGAGTGCCGTTAGTTTTCTCAAACCATTTGTACCATTGGATGGCATCGTTTTCCAAGTGAAAGGAGGTGATATGCACTTTTTGCATTTTTGGAATTTGATTTAGTGAGAAATATTGCTCTGCTCGGTAGATCCAATTTGTAGGGTCTCCTCCTTCAAATTTTTGGAAGTATAATTTGGTCGTCCATGGTAGAATGGAAGTTTGTGGACCTCCTAACATTGCTAAGTTTGATGACCCATGGTTGGGTGAATTTGCATGTGTTGTTGCTTGATTTTGACTTATGGCATCAAGTTTAACATCCATTGCAAATATTTTCTCGAAGAGTTCTCTTGTGTTACGGGTATTCTCCTCTCTTTCCTATTGAACTTATTTAGCGAGCCTTTCATGTTTCTCATTAATGAAATCCAGTGATCGTCGTCCTTCAGCAATTGCGGTTGGAGTAGGTAACAATCAATATTACTTGGTACAGGTGAGCAAAAATAATAATTTTTTTCCTTTGCGTTTCGAACGTCAAAAACCTTGATGCTGCGTTGAAGATTTTAGCTTTTTCAAAACAGCCACCGGTCACCACGTGAAAGGTCGAGCAATTTGGGTGTAAGACAACTTAATTCGTACCTTAGGAGAAGGTTAATTTTTTGCGAGGATTTTGACACGGATCCAAGAAGCATGAGTGTTGTTTGCATCCTCGCGAATGTGGGTTGGCTAAAATGTGCGATGGGAAAAAATTTTAATGGTGATTTTGCTCCTTGATCTAGCTCTGATCCAGATGATATGAAACTAAATGGTGTGGGAAGCAGGATCATTTTTTATATTGAATCGCTTTTTGATTGTAAGGTAGAAAACCCACAATAGACTTAATTTATATATTTGTTCGATGATGCCTTATTATCATATTTGGATTGCATTTAAATACCTAGTCTAATAGTTGTAAGAGTGAAGGGTCGTGACCTTATAATATAATTAATAAATAATATAAGTATTAGGATATGTTAGGAGGGTCCTAATAGAAAGGGGGAGAAGATGATGTATCTACGCCTTGAATGAGAAGCACTTGATTTGTTCTCTCCTTGGTGTTTGTAGATGAATTGGGTGGGGTTCACCAGGAAACACTTTCTGTGGTGGTTTCCATGCCTAGGTAAGGTGGATATTTGTTGAATTCTTTTTATGTACATACACCTGGATTTTGGCTAAAATGCAACTATTGCCTAGCTATATGCATTTCAAATTTCAATGAAAATAAATTAAATAGATTCTAACTAGAAATCTTTGTAAATCTAACTATGATGCAATGATTTTGTAGATATTGAAAAGCAAAAGATGATGTTTATGCTAGCATATTATTTTTATTTGTGTTTTGTGTTTTATGTTTCTTTTAACTAAATGTACTAGATGCAAAATGATGTAACTAAATTCCTATTTTTATCTTTTTGTTCTTTGGAGGCTTTAACAAATGCAATTGATGTAAAAATTGATATAGCTAAGTTTATCTTTTTGCTATTTCTTATTTTTCAAAACTAACATCAACTAAATCTATGTTTTTGATCTTTTTCCTTTTAAGTTTTTCAACTAATATGATTGATGTAAAATGATATAACTAAGTTTGTATCTTGATATTTTCTTTTGATTTTTTCAACTAATATGATTAATGTAAAATGATACAACTAAGTTTGTATTTCCATCTTTTATTTTGATTTTTTCAACTAATATGATTAAATGCAAGATATGATATAATTGAATCTATGTTTTTTGATTCTTTTCTTTATTTTGTCTTATGCAGATGCTTCTAAAATAGAATATTATAAAATTATAGTATGGAAAATTATTGAAAATGATAGGTTCATATTCTTACCTGATCGAAATATCTACAATCATACGCATTTGGCTCTATCAAGTAGATTTGGATCTATTGAATAAATTTGGATCTATCTGAATTGAATTCAAACCAGTCTAAATTTATCAGGACTTAGACCCATCTAAATCTATTTAAAACCTACAACTCCACAACAAGACATTGAAAATTACAGTTAGGGATGGGAGATCTACTTAGGCCACAACAGATCCTAGCCTATGACAATCATATCCCATCGGTTCTTTAGCTAAACATAGAAAAAGTGATGGATTTATAGATTTAATGTCAAAAATACAATTTAAATGAAATAATAGTAGTAGCAGCAGTGCATACAGTAAAATAATAAGTTTTATAAAAGCTAAAATGTAAGTATTGATCGATATCATAACCTTTAGATCAAGATCTTACCCCTAAAATATTTGTATGTTTTTGGATGTCAACTATAAATTTGAACGGATCCAAATATGTTCAAACCTCCAACAGCTATATCTATGAATCTACAATGATTAGATTAGAATAATATCATACGCATAATAAATTTGGATGGTTTTGAATTTGTAAAAATATTGCAAAATAAAAATTTTATGCTATGGATAAATGAGATCGAAATCAAAAGCATTCATGGCCATCTCTGGTAGTCCCTGGAATGATGATTTGATGTTGAAGTCTCCACTAAAAACTACAAAAAAGCACAAGCAAACCTCTTCTCCACTTAGATTTACCTACAAAATCACCATTAGGTCTATCTAGGGGGAGTGTACAAGATTTATTATCCATGGTAGGTTGAGAAAAAGGGAAGGGCGACCAAGATAGGTCGAGCTTGTTAGGAAAAATTTGGCATTTTTCCAAAATGGACAAATTTGGACAGATCTGAATTTGTCAAAAATCTAGGTTTGCCCAAATTAAGCGTAGAATCCAAACATCACATCTAAATTAGATGCACATGGGATTTGAAAAATTTGTACCAATCCAAATTTGTCAAGACCGTTCGAATTTCCTACAAAAAATGGGGGAGTGGATAAATTTTATTTTTTTCTAGCACAAAAATTAAGGTAGGAAGATAGAGGGTGGAAAGTAGGTTGTTAGGGGTTAACAACATCTTGGCTAGGGAGTGGAAATTTTGTAATGTGTCAAAATTCCTTGGCTAGACCAACTGTGATAACCATAATTGCAAACCCATGTGGAAGTATTTCCACAAAGATTCTCCCTACAAAAGCACATAATAGTACAACTAGGATGATGATCCTAAAAAATATTGAAATCAACCTCCTTAGGCTTTTGCATGCTAATATCAACCTTCCACCCAATAGAGAAACTTGGCAAAAACTAACCATACACACAAAATATAAATACTTGATATATCCTTGCAAAAATATATAAAGATATAGCAATGAAAGAAGTTTCATAAAAATAAAACTTACATTGTGGCCTTTCCATACTTCATAAACTCGCTTTCCAACCTCATTATTTGCTTCATTTGAATGGTCAGGCTCAGAATATTTGATTGCATGGAGCTCAACTTCTTTGTCTTTCATTCCACTAATGGAAAACCAAGAGACGAGTTTTTTTCTCTAAATATATTATATACACATGAAGGTATTATCAAGAGTGTTGAAAAAAATTGAACCTTCCAATATCTTAACAGAAAACTCCTCCACTTATGACTGACCTTGTGATCAATGATCAAATAAAATTACAATAAAAACAAATAATAATGAATTTACAAGGACATAAAGAAGAATGTGTTTATGAGGCTAATATTTGCATTTTAGATTCTTTATGGTAGCATAAATCTTTAGAAGATAATTCTCATTATGAACAATATGGAAAAATAGAAGAGATTGATGAAGATGAAATTCTTGGGGGTGCCCTCTTGGGTGTGTGCATCTATGTGTGCATTTACTGGAAGAGAATGCAAGACACTATAGTTTTCCAACTCTGATAGAATAATGAACAAGAAAATGAAAAAAAAAACAAAATTTGAACTAAATTTTAGCCTCATATAATCCTATTTTATTCCAACCAATTTATCTTTGCATGGGTGTATCCTATGCCTTTCAGAAAACATCTCACAAAATTTTAAGTACATTTAGTTGAATAATTTCATTTAATCATTGCAAGCTTATCCTTTTATATCATTCAAAACTGCTGAGATTTTTGATGATTGTTCAAACTAGCATTAAATAAGAAAAATAGGAAATATTTCTCGACCTGACTTTGTCATTTCAAGAGCATTTCCTCAAACAGTCTTAATGGGACTCTACCTCCAGAGCTTGGTATCCTTGCTCTACTGTAAGAACTATAAGTTTGGTTTATTGCACTTTTTAACTATTAATTTTTTAGTTAAATAATGAACAAACACAAACTTCATAAGCTTTTTTTATGCAAGGATATTCTTGTATTGATATTTTTCTATTCTTTTTGTGCCTTGTTTTGTCTACCAATTTTTAATTGTAATCTCTTGTAGTGCATATGACTAAAAATTCATTGATGTTCATCAAACTATGACATTGATTTGAGAGGTAAATAGCTTATATCATGATTTGAGTTCATGTAATGTAGATAATATCATATTAGGTTTGCCTTTCCAGAAGTGACCACCTTCACCATATAGTTTGAAATTAAACATGACCTTGATATTATATACAATTAAGTTGCATGTATGTATTGTGATAGGAGCTTAGGTTAGTAACCAGGAAGAAAAAGTTAGGAGAAAATAGAATAAACTTGCATTAGGAATTAATCTGCGGTTACAAGGTTTAAATAGAAGGAAATAAACCATAATCGCTAACTTAGGGGAAAGAGAAAAGGATGAAGGAAAATAGGGAGGAAAGAAGAAGAAAATTAGAATTCGTTCTCTCTGCCGCCCATGCCGTCAAACCTCTGTCGTCCAGTCTCTACCGTCCAGGGAGGTAAAAGGTAAGGTCCAACCTTACTGTGGTAAAAATAAATTTTTACCATGCGTTATTTCCAACATTCTCCCCCTTAAAGTTGAGAGGACTGACTATACAGTCTCTCAGCTTTATAAATTGAGCTTTAGCCATGCCTTTGGTGAAGATGTCTCGCTAGATTATCCAAAGTGCTGCAGTATTGAAGCTCAACTATCTGTTGTTCCACCATATCTCTTATGAAGTGATACTTCATATCAAAATGTTTTGACCTTTTGTGGTGGATCGGATTATATGCCAACTGTATGGCACTAATATTATCACAATTCAGTTTGGTTGGACCAATTTGATTTTTGCCAATCTCTTCAAGGATTTTCCTCAACCAGAGGATTTGAGTACTAGCATGGGTAATGGCTATATACTCAGCTTCTGTAGATGATAATGCTACAACAGATTGCTTCTTGGAACTCCAAGTTATTAGTCCTGAACCTAGACTAAAACAGTTCCCTGATGTAGATTTTTTGTCATCTATATTACTGCCCCAATCGTTGTCACTATAACCAACTAACTTCACAGAGTTAGACTTGTGGTAATGGATTCCAAAATCCAATGTACCTTTTACATATCGTAAAATTTGTTTGGTTGCTTGAAGGTGCAGCTCGGATGGGCAAGCCATAAACCTTGATACTAGAGAAACAACATACTGTATATCTGGCCTAGTGTTGGTGAGAAACATTAAACTCCCAACCATGTTTCTGAAATTGGTCATGTCAACCTTTGGTGCTCCATCATCTTTGCTTAGTTGGATTCCATGTCCTGTTGGTGTTGCAACTGATTTGCACTGTTGCATAGCAAATTTCTTGATCATGTCATGAGCATATTTCTGTTGACATATGAAGATCCCTTGCTTTGATTGATGTACTTCCATGCCTAGGAAGTATCTCATTAATCCGAGATCCTTCATCTCAAACTGATTCATCATGGAGTTTTTGAACTCCATATTCATCTTATTATTACTACCCATAAATATTAGATCATCCACATATAAACAAACTATGAGGATATCTACTCCATTCTTAAGGTAGTATAGAGTTGGTTCACTCTTGCTTTTTGTGAAACCATACTCGCTAAAATAGTCGTCAATGCGTGAGTACCACGCTCGTGGTGCTTGCTTGAGGCCATAAAGTGCTTTTTTCAATTTATAAACAAGGTTCTCTTTTCCTTGTTCTTGGAAACCTTGAGGTTGTTGAACATACACCTCTTCTGTTCAGGTATCCATTTAAAAATGCACTTTTCACATCCATGTGTTGAATGTTCCATCCTTTATGGGCTGCCAAGGAAAGAACATTTCGATTGTTTCTTGTCGAGCAACTAGAGCAAAGGTTTCCTCATAATCTATGCCATATTTCTGAGTAAAACCCTTAGCTACTAATCTTGCCTTGTGCCTTTCAATGCTTCCATCAGCATTGAATTTGGTCTTATAGACCCATTTACATCCAACACATTTTTTTCCCTTGGGAAGCTTCACAAGCTCCCAAGTATCATTCTTTTTAATTGAGGATATTTCCTCTTCCATGGCATCTTGCCATATACTTTCAGTACATGCTTTTTCATAGCTAGATGGTTCTAGCTGTGCAGCAGACCAACAAAGCATAATTGACTACATCACCCCTTGGTTCATGAGACTCATCATCTCCTGACATGTGAAGATTTTCAAGTCTTGACAAAATGTCGTCCATCTCACTAGCTTGACTCCTAGTGTATCTTTGTTGGAAATTCCTATCCAACATTTGAGAAGATGGATGACTCTGTAGTATGCGCTTTCCTTTATTTGTTTCTTTCCTTTGAGAAACTGGATCAATATCCATCGGACTTGGAGCGCTTACAGATCTCTGAAATCATTTCGGAGAGTTTGGGGGTGCCAACAAAGGAGTTCCTCTTGGACTTGATGTACCACTTGATGTACTCGATGAAGATTCCTGATGTGGACTTTGTGGAGGGGAACTACTTCCACTACTTTTCTTGGGCTGTACAAATGTGGAACTTTCAGAATTAGAGTCTATATCAACAAATTTTTTATGACCCCATTCTCCCCCTTCATCAAAAATTACATCCCTGGAGATAACTATTTTATGTGTCTTGGGATTGTACAATCTATACCCTTTGGTAGATTCACAATACCCTACAAAAATACATGCTTGACTCTTGGGATCAAGCTTCTTTCTCTTCTCCTCAGGAATGTGTGCATAAGCTAAAGAACCAAATACTCGAAAATGTTTGACATTTGGTTTCTTACCGTACCATCCTTCATAAGGAGTGATACCATCTAAACTAGAAGTCGGACTTCTATTTAGAATATATGCACTAGTTCTCACTGCATCTGCCCAATAGTTGTATGTTAGATGCTTTGTTTGAAGCATCGTACGTGCCATTTCAACAAGGGTGCGGTTCTTTCTTTCGGCCACACCGTTCTGTTGTGGGGTATAGGCAGTGGTGAACTACCTTTTTATCCCATTTTGCTTACAATAATTTAAAAATTCATTTGAGGAGTACTCTCCTCCTCTATCAGTGCGAAGACATTTGACATAGTAGTCACATTGCTTTTCTACATTATTTCTGAAGTCTATGAAGCAATCAAATGCTTCATCTTTGTGTTTCAAAAAATAGATCCAGACACATTCTAGAATAATCATCTATGAATGTTAGGAAATAAGAATTGTTTCCAAGGCTTTTTGTTTGCATTGGACCACGGATGTCCGAATGTACTAGCTGAAGAGGATAGCTTGCTCTCCACGCTTGCCCTTTTGGAAACTTCGTTCTGGAGTGCTTTCCCAAAGCACATGCTTCGCATACCTTCTTATGTTCTTGAATTTTTGGTAGTCCTGTCACCATAGCTTGTGAAGTTAACATTTTCAAGCTAGCGGAATTGAGGTGACCATATCTCAAGTGCCACAATACACTTGGATTTGAAATAGCAATATTTGCAAGTTGAGCTCCCCCTGGCTCACCAAATTTTAGAGGGAATAACCTATTCTTTGTCATAGGTACTTCTGTGATGACTCTGTTACAATTGTTTTTATCAAGGATTGTACATTTTCCTTCATCAAAAACTAATTTGTAATGCTTCTCCATCATTTGGCCAACACTTAAAAAATTGTGTTGTATCTGTGGAGTATAGTATATGTCATTCACCTTTTTAAGGCCTTCTTTTGTTGGAACTTCCATAGCTCCAATGCCTTCAACTTGCAAAGATTTATTATCCCCTAACTTAACATGGGATTTATAATTTGAATCTAATGTAGCAAAGAGATTTTCTTTGCCACTCATGTGGTTGGAGCAACCAATATCTAAAATCCATGTGTCTTTGAGATTTTGATCTGACTGTCCATATGAAAGAAAAATATTTGAGGTGCCTTCTTCTTCTCCATAAAATGAGCCATATTGACTGCTTTGATCTTTTGAAGACTTTGACCAGCAATCACGAGCGAAGTGTCCTTGTTTCCCACAATTGAAACAAGTCGTTTTAGTTTTGTTACTTCCTCGTCCTTGATTTCCATGGCCTGCATTGCCGCTTTGGTTCTGATTGGCTCCTCTATTTTGATTTCCACCTCTATTTTGATTTCCTCCTCTATAGGAGTTGCTTTGGCCTTTGCCTCTTTGTTGTTGTCCTCTGCCTCGGCCTCTTCCTTGTCCTCGTCTTGCAGCTTCGTTCGAAGTGAAGGCTTTGTCATCACCTCCATAGCTTGTTGAAGGTGTTCCTTGAAGGCGCTCTTCATGTGATGTTAATGATCCAATCAAACTATCAAATGTAAGAGTAGAAAGGTCTTTTGATTCTTCAATTATGATGGCAATGTGATTCCACTTAGGAAGAAGTGTTCTCAACACTTTCTTCACAATTGTTTCAACTGTTGTGTTATCACCTAAAGTTTGCATCATATCAACTATTGCTTTGACTCGTACACAATAGTCACCGACTCTTTCATTTTCCTTCATTCTGAGATTTTCAAAATCTCTTTTTAAGGTCTGAAGCCTGACTTGCTTCACTTTATCACTTCCTTGGAATCCTTCTTTCAAGGCATTCCATGCATCTTTGGCAGTTAAGAAAGATGCAATTCTAGGAAAGATACTTGGATCTAATGCTGATTGAAGATGGTATAAGGCAAAAGAGTTATTTTTCTATGCATCTTTGAAGGTCTTCTTGTCGGTTGCACTCAAAGTAGTCCAATCTATTGGAGCAGTGTAACCGTCTTCAATACTATCCCATAGTCCTTTTCCTATGAGTAATGTCCTCATTTTGATGGACCAGTACTCATAATTATCCCCATTGAATTCGGGGATTGGTAGATTGTTATTTGATCCCATTACAATCTATTAAAACAAGAAACCTTTCTTATATAGTCTTATTACAAAAAGACTTTACAAACTATCAAGCCTTGCTTGATTTATCCTTCAAAAAACAACCTATTCTTGTTGTGATTCAGCAATTACAAAATTGTCAGCGACTTGTTCGTCGTCGTCACTGATCAATATAATTTTAGGTGAAGGAGGTTGTAGGATTTCAACTGAATTACTATGATGAGTATATTCAAATCCTTGTGGAGAAATCTCCACAGATTCGGATTGTTCAAATCTACTTCCAAAAGAGTTATCTTCTGAATCTGCTTCGTATCCTAGATCAGGATTTCTCTGTTGTGCAATAACTGCGTTTTGCAACTGTGAAAAGACTGAATTTATGCCTAGTGTTCTCACATGCTCATCAAAGTTTTTGGCGTTCGTTCTTAGTAACAGTTTACAAAGAGCCTGATAACATCCATTCGATCTTATCATCTAAGAAAATTTCCCTGAAATTTTCTTTTACACAAAATTTCCTCTTAGGAAATGTTACTAAATTTTTACCTCTCAAAGCGTAAAAAAATGTTACAGCAATTTCCTCTTAGGAAATATCTTTTCTTCCACAATTTTGATAGATAGATTCCCTTTTTTTTTTTTAAAACTTATTTTTAAATGCATAAAAATTTTAATTTTAATCAAAAAAAATTTATAAAATATATCTTCTATAGATAAGATTTAAAAAAAACTGTTAAAATAATTTTTTTTTTTTAAATATCTATAAAAAATATAAATTTTTATAAAAAAATATGAAAAAAATAAAAAAATTTAATTTTTATCGTGCAAAAGATTATATATGGCGCGCGTGGGGTTCGACCCCGCGACCTCCCGTGCCAAGCCTTAACGCTGGCCCGAATGGCCAGTCGGGCTAGCCTGTCCGACGCGAATGGAAGGCGCTTGCCTTCCTTCTATTCCGTCGGGCTAGCAAATATTTAAAAAAAAAATACGGGACATTTGTCCCACATCCGCCCTACGGATGAAACTTACAGGCTTTAAAAGCCTGTATTCGGCGGATGAGTTTCGATTGCCTGCGGGCAATCGGGACCACACCTTTTGCCTCCCGTGCATTGCCCGTCCAGTCGCCCGCCTGTCTACTCGCCACTTGTCGCGTCGTCTCCCTGCCACGTGTCGCGCTGTCGCGTCCGCTCCCTGCCACATGTCCGATCGTCGAGTCCGCTCCCTGCCACGTGTCGCGTCCGCTCGCTCACTGTCTGCCATGTGTCACCTCCTGATTAGCTCCTCGGGATCCGTGCCTCCTGCTGCCTCGGTTCACGTGCTATGGGCCTCTTGCCTCGGTTTGCATGTTGTGGGCCGACCTCCTCGAGATCCGTGCCTCGCTCGCCGTGCCTTCCAGCCAAACGTGAACCAGCTCTGATACCAGATATTGTGATAGGAGCTTAGGTTAGTAACCAGGAAGAAAAAGTTAGGAGAAAATAGAATAAACTTGCATTAGGAATTAATCTGCGGTTACAAGGTTTAAATAGAAGGAAATAAACCATAATCGCTAACTTAGGGGAAAGAGAAAAGGATGAAGGAAAATAGGGAGGAAAGAAGAAGAAAATTAGAATTCGTTCTCTCTGTCGCCCATGCCGTCAAACCTCTGTCGTCCAGTATCTACCATACAGGGAGGTAAAGGATAAGGTCCAACCTTACTGTGGTAAAAATAAATTTTTACCATGCGTTATTTCCAACAGTATGAGGAAAACATGAGACATGCACAATTTAAAGCTATTTATAAATCATGGTCTACAGATTTTAACAAACATGAAGTTGGCTATTGTATACAAATGAGAACAAAAGAATATTGGGAGGAATAATTTCATCTTGGTAAAACTTTCCTAAAGAAAAAAATATACAACCATATTTTCTCCTCCTTCACCTTCTTATGTTCATGCCAATGCTAATATAAGAACTAGAATGGTGCTTCACAAACACAACCTTTGAAATCTACAAATAGTGAATCTTGACCTTTGACTCTTTGATGCAAAATTTACTTAAGTATTGTTTAAATTATAGTGCTCTACAAAAACTAAAAACTTGATAATATTTTGATACTCTAATTGATATGGCCTGAAATCCAAGATATGTTTGAAAAGGATCATGCCCAGTGGAGAAATAGAAATCATGGTTGTAATAATTTTAAATGAATGGAAAATTCTTATTTCAAGTGCAAAATTAGTTATTTTTTTTTTTGGTAAGTAAGAGAATATTATAATTAACACCGGGTTTTAACTGGTTGACCCAAAACCATTTTACAAAATAGGGTCCACTGACCAACTGGACAAAGGCCAAGCCCTAAAAGTTTAAACTGACAACAAAAATGGCCAAGACCTACTCTTCCATTAGAATACAGCCAAACTAAACTATGGAAGCCTAATATTATGGCCATCAAAAAAGAAAGACGCAAAAAAGAACTAACAAAGACAAAAACTAATCATGCAAGCACCATGCAGAGTAGCTTGTGCCCATATAAAAATAATAGAATATGGTCAAAAAAAACATCCCATAGAATGGATAGCCAAGAGGCCAAGCAGTCTTCCTTGTAGTCCTCATCTAACTTCTTATCATCGTTCTTGCCATCATCTTTAGATTTTTCCTTCAACTCCTTGTGCCCCTAGAACTGCTGGCTATAAAACGAGAAGATTTAGAGAATCACACAAATCAACGATTGCACTGATGAGGCCGGACGGACTCTTCAAGCTGGTTGATACTGTTGGAGGTCGATGAAATTGTCATCTTCTCCAAGACTATTATGGTGGGGTCTGGTGCCTCATTGTCAGGGATCTCCAACACTTTGTTATTTCTTGCTAGGGCCTTTTTGCGACATCGAATCCAAACACACCTTGGGAAATACTTGAGGCCAAAGCGGATGTTTCCCATGCATGAATTTGTAGATAAAAAACCTATATCAGTGCCCCACCAGCTGCAAAAAACACTAGTCACATGAACAAAAAAAACAAATATGACAAAATCCATTATAAGGTTCAAAAAAATATTTTTAAAAATGCCCCCATTTTCTGTCATTGATCCACTTTGAGCCTTCCAATCTAAATTTTTTCATTATCTATCACCATTGAGACTGCATGAGGAAGATTTTCAGTCCACGTGATCAAATTTGCTGCTACAATGCCTTCATTTGCCAGCCTATCAACTGCCATGTTTGCTTCCCGAAAGGTATGCAAAATTATGGCCTCAGGTCGGTCATGAATTAGAGCCCTTGCTTCATGGATGTAGTCATCAAATCTCCAAGGATCTCTCTTAGTGTTCTTTAGAAGATTTATAATAATAAGAGAATCACCTTCCACCAACAGTTTCCCTGGATAATTCTCTGCCACCTTGAGGCTCCTCCAAACTGCCCTTGCTTCAGCCACATTGTTAGTTTGAGCTCCAAGATGTTCAGCAAAAGCTACAAGCACCTCACCCTTGTGGTCTCTAAGTAAGCCACCAGCCCCAACTTCACCTGGGTTGCCCCTAGATGCCCCATCAAAATTTAACTTAATCCACCCTAGGGGGGGTGGGGTCCATGTGATCATGGTTCTAGGACAGACTTGAGGATGATTGAGGCCATGAGTGAGAGGTAAGTTTAATGACCGGCCTAATGAAGCTTCAAAAGGATTTGGAGGTCTAGATGCTGCGAGGCACTAAACAAGCATTCTCATTAGCATATGCTAAAATTTTTGATAGACGAGAGGATGACTGAGAAACCTTATCCAAGAAGGCCCGACGATTCCTTTCCAACCATATCTGCCACAAGTAGTGATGAAGGCAGATCTTCCACATATACCTAAGATGCCTATTCAAAAAGGGATAAGGCCATTGGACAAATAAGTCAAAAATGGATTGAGGATGGACCCAATAAATATGAAACACTTGTAACAGACCTAACAAGATTGAGACAGAAAAATTACAATACAGAAACAAATGATCAATAGACTCCCACTCAGACATACAAAGATAACACCTATTAACAACAATCACACCTCTTTTTATTAAGTTATCCATGGTGAGGATCTTATTTTGGATGGCCAGCCATGCAAAAAACCCAACCTTCGGAACAATGCTTTTGGGCCAAACTTCCAAGTGAGGGAAAGTAGGTTCATCATTATCAATAAGCATCAGATAAGCAGTCTTGATAGAAAATTCCCCATTGTCTGAAGCTTCCCAGATAAGCTGGTCCTCAAGAATTCCAGAAGGGAGTAAAGACTGTTTTAATTCATTCTCCAATATTATTGATGTCCCTGGTAGATCATTGTTCATTATTGGCTTCCATACCCTTCTATTGTTTGACAAAGTAATAAAATCTGCAACTTTGGTACCAAAAACTTCAATTGTCCAAGCTCTAAGGGTTGAAAGGATGGGGTCTGCAGAGAGGGGATAGTCCTTTAACCATTTTGCACTTTTTGGAGTGCAAAATTAGTTATGATTATATATGTAAATGGAAAATTCTTATTTCAAGTGTAATTTTTATTTACAGATATAGGTGAATGGACAACTTGAGCCCTCCATATAATGGGTAGATGTCTAAACATCCCTACCCACCCCAACCATTAGATATGAGGTGAGAGGGTATCCTGAGACTTTCATAAGATACATAAATATCCATCTATGCAAATCAAGTACTGTTGCTAAGGACTAGGACTAAGAGTCAAACATGAAACATCAATTTCATAACTAACACTCACTCAACACAATAAACCTTCATTTCAACATATTACAACATGCATGTATGATTAGACTCTTAATCCTATGCCCTAGTAACACTTGCATTCTCTCTTTCTTTTTACCAAATTACCTTCTTGTATCTGATTGGCCAACCTCATGCTTAGGATACCTACTCACCTCACTCCTAGATTGGCTACCCATTAATTATCTACTAGTGTTTTCTAAAAATAGAACAAAAAATATCTAACAACACTCGTTAATTATTTCCATTAATTATAACTACTTTTTAAGTACAATAATTAGGCTTCCAACCATGTACCCTCACATTCTTCACAAACATATTGAATGTTGTCATCATTTGTGTTTTCATCTTGTGTAGTTTTAGGTCCAAAAAAATCTGTTGCTCCAAAGACACTAACATATTCTGCCTCGTATGCTTTAGTGTCTTTGATCCCTCTTAGAGGTAATGTGAGAACCACATACTAGTTGGTATCAAGTGGATCATTTACATAAAAGACTTGTCTAGCTTGCGATGCTAGGATAAATGGATCATATTTTAGTTTATCCCAACCAAGTAATTTGTTCATGTTGACCAATGTGAAGCCCATTTCATCCTTTCTACATCCATTCCTCATATCAAGAACATTCACCTAGTCACATTTGAACAGGGGTATCAAAACTAATAGTAATCCAACAATATTATTTCCCTAATAACACCATAATATGTGATTGTTTGAAGCATCGGGTTTGTGTATTTTATGCTTTCTCTACACAAAGTAGTAGCATCGACACACACACTACTATTTTGAGTTGTTCTTTGTTCCTCTTTGTCTTTGATATAAAATCTATAATCATTGATCAAATAGCCCAAATATTTGGTTGCAACTTTCCTCGGACCATGTGCCAACCATTTTATTGTGTTGGAGTCATTATCATTATGTTGCATTCCATCTCCATGAAATTGAAAT
This sequence comes from Wollemia nobilis, assembly GCA_028583015.1. Classification (NCBI taxonomy): domain Eukaryota; kingdom Viridiplantae; phylum Streptophyta; class Pinopsida; order Araucariales; family Araucariaceae; genus Wollemia; species Wollemia nobilis. The sequence continues at coordinate 3,782,079 of JAQPPZ010001424.1, read as the reverse complement.
AGAGAAGAATAGTTTAAAGATGATTGCAGAACATTACAAGGAATTTAGTACATGGCAATCAATATAAATGTTGAAGATCATATTTAAGAGAGTAGACAATAACCTGATCTCATAGCCAAGTGATGAATTTTTGATTATGGATTTTTTGCAACATCCCTTCATCTCTAGCTCCACAGGGGTTGGATTCCTTGATACTCTTCAGGTGCTTCCTGATTTGGCCCAAAATTTGTCAAGCTTAGTTGGATCTAATTAATATTATATGCATATATAACAATAACAAATAAACATCTACTTACTCTACCCAAGGTTGAACTTCATCCATGTTAAAGAGAACACATCGATGGGCTTGCTCATAAGAAGTTTCATCCAAATCAAAGTCTTCACCACTAGACAAAGGCCTCCCATCGATTATAGTTTCTTCATCCTCATCACTCCATACCTTGTTGTAACCAAGGTGATCATCAATTGCTTTCGTACCTCTCTTGTAGTTTGTATAGAATGAAACAGATTCCTTGACAAGATAATATTTGACAATACAACCTTCAGGCCTAGCTTGGTTCTTTACATAGCCCTTAAAAATATTCATAATTCTAAGAAAGGAAACAAACAATTTTGATTAGATGAGACACTACAAAAATAAAAAATAATGGTGGTTTATGAAACTGATGAATGCATACAAACCTCTCGAAAGGGTACATCCATAAATATTGTACAGGTCCACATAGATTTACCTCTCGCACCAAGTGAACAGTTAGGTGCACCAAGATATCAAAAAATGAAGGGAGAAATACTTTTCGAGCAAACATAATGTCTCCATGACCTCTACCGATAATTTCTCTATTTTTATGGGATCCACCACTTTAGCGCATATATCCCTATAGAACATGCACAACCAACAAATGGTTTTTCGCATTGGCTTATCAAGCAAATGTCATAGCACTACCGAAATAAGTTGTTGCATGAGAACATGGTAGTCGTGTGATTTTAGGCCTTGGATCTTAATTTATTTTATAGAGATATATTTTCTAATATTTAAACTATATCCATCCAATACTTTCATATTGTATAGTGTACGGAAGAACCCTTCTTTCTCAACCTTTGATAGATTGTAGGGTGATGGTGGAAGATATGTCTTGTTTCCATCTATTACTGGCCACAATGTGTTCTTGATACCCATATTTTTTAAATCCTCATGGGATGTTTTGCCATCCTTTGACTTTCCATTGATACCTAGAAGTTTTTTGAATAGGCTTTCATAGATATTTTTCTCCACATGCATCACATCCAAGTTGTGATGAACTAGAAGATGTTTTTCATAGATAGCAACATCAAATATAAATTACTCGACATTGAGAGATATAACAATAGATATAAAAATAAAGTTGCATGTCATACCTCCCAATACGATAGATTGGAAGGTAATATATATTTCTTCTTCCATCTTGCTATAGGAACAAACATGTTATCCTCATCCGTGTTGCATTTCCTTTTATTTGAGTTGCTCTTTTCCCAATTTGGTGGAATTCCTTGTACTATTTTTAGTATTTTCATCCCATTTAAAGGTTTGGGTGGTTTATCAAGCTCTTGTTTTCCATTGAAATATGCCCTCTGATGATGAAATGAATGATCTAGAGGAAGGAATCTCCTATGGCCCATGTAAGCAATATTTCTACTACATTTAAGATATTTTGCATAGGTGTTCTCCCCGCATATTGGACATGCTACCTTTCCCTTTGTCATACATCCTGATAGATTTCCATAAGTAGGAAAGTCATGGATGATCCACATCATTATTGCTCTCATATTGAATGTAGTATTGGAAAATGCATCATACGTTTCTACTCCTTTAGTCCATAGTTCATGCAAGTCATCAACCAAAAAATGTAGATAAACATCAATATCATTTCTTGGTTACTTGGGGCCAAGTATTAACAAGGTGAGCATTGAATGTTTCCTCTTCATCCACATCCATGGTGGGAGGTTGTAAGTGACCAACACAATGAGCAACTGAATTTAAGCAGTACTAAAGTTAGCAAAAGAGTTGAACCCATCGGTTGCCATTGCAAGTCGTACACTACGTGGATCATCGACAAAATATTTCCACTTAACATCTATAGTTTTCCACACCGAGGAGTTGATTGGATGTCGCATATTGCCATCTAAAATATTGTGCTAGGAATGCCACCTCATATTCTCTATAACCTTTGTAGAGCTACAGGAAGAAAGCAACTCACTTCAGCTACGTCTAACAATGTTGAAAGAAACAAACACAACAAAGCTAATGATATAATAAAATCCCTTACCTATACATTCTCTTCAACCTTGGTATAATGGGGAAATACCTCAACACATTCGTAGGAACATTAATGCATACCTTTTGTGAATGAGGGTCAACTTTCCATTGAGATGCACCACATGTTGGGTAAGCTTACTTCTTTTCATGATCTTTCCAATATAAAATATAGTCATTGATGCATGCATGTATCATTACATAATGTAATCCCAATGGTATCATTATTTTCTTCGTCACATATGTGGACTATGGAATTATATTATTGATTGGGAGCATATATTTCAGCAACTCCAGTAAGTTACCAAAGCTTTTGTTCGACCAACCATGTTTTACTTTGAGATTATACAATTTAGTGATCATCGATAGCTTTGTGTACTTTGTATAGCTTGGGTGTAATGGTCATTTGGAATATTCAAGCAAGCTATGATATTCATTAGTAGGAACTACTCCATAATATGATTGGAACTCAACATCATTATCTCGTAGTTCTTATCCACTCTCTGAGCAATTAATATTGAATAATCCATATGCATTGGACCATTCCAATGATGTCATCTTGTACATCTTCGATAATTGGATCCTCATTAGTGGAAGAGCACGTGTTTGATGCATATTTATCAAAACTAGAGGGTTGTTCTCCATGCAAAATAAACTTGGTATATGTCTTGTCAATCCCGTGCCAAATTAGGTGGTCATAAACCTTCGAAAAACCAAGAGTTTCCATATTTGAGCACTTTCGACATGGACATCTAGTTCTTTCAGGTTCCATTGAATTCTTTCTTGAAAAATCCAAGAATTGGTGAACCCCATGATAATAGTCCTCACTATTTCTACAAACAGACCCCCCCAAAAAATAAGAAAGTATAGTTATATGGGTAGATCTGATCAAAAGCACAACTTTTCTTCATTAATGGAGATAACATAGTTGAAATACCTGGTTGCTCCTAGCCAAGATTTATCCATGATACTTGATGAAATATCTTCTTATACCTGGCCACATCATAGATAAGGTGAAATTTATCTTTGATTCAACATTCGTACAACTGCATATTGCATTTTACTTGTGGCCATAATCATTTTCAATTTTGTTTTGGCATGCAACCCCATATGCAAATTGACAATTCATTTGATACACCATCATTATCTTCCATGCCATAGGTCTAACATGTGAGAGAACATTGATCAAAATATTAGGCATATTGAAGCACTTACAGACATTCAAAGAACTTACAAACATTACTATATTGATCAACCCAACCCTAAAGAATTGAAATTTTTAAAAAATTATGATTAATAGCCAATTTCATACACCATAATGCAACACATATATTCATGCCATGACTCCAAGTAAATAGACACTTTCTATTAAGTGGATGATAAATGCATTAAAATACAACAAGATGCACTATAATTCGATACAATACAATCTCACATGTTATCCCCACAAATAGCCTTTACATAGTCTCTTGATATTTCATCTTCAACTATTTCTTTATCTCCTATCAAACTCACGAGATATGACTACATATTTTTTATATGAAAAATATTTTATTAACCTTCTAACAATAACAAAACCTAATGATTACATATGTTGCATACCTCTTCAAAATTTAGTTTATATTTGTGCTAAACTAATGGTGATACTAATTTTAGTCTTGGGGACTTCCTTAAGAATAGAAGGGCTCGGACAAAAAATATTGACCCAATTGACCTGGCTAGAGTTGGTGCTCTGAGTCTTAAGGATGATCTAGCTATTGAAAGTAAAGACAATAATCTTCCTACTTGATCACAACTTGCACAAGGTAAGTGGAGTTTCTTCTGCAACTTATTACTACACAATACACTCTAGGGAAAAATAAATAAAAAATCTAACCACCAGGTACAATAAAACTTTTCCAAGAGAAATAATTATTTTTAGATAGATAATTTTTTCTTAAAATATCCTCAAAATGGAAGGTGGAAGAAGATACGCAAGTGTATGTTGAAGAGGATTAAGTTTGCTTAGAGGAGGGTAGAGGAGAAAAGCAAATTAAATATCCTCTTTGAAATAATGTATTTTGATAATACCTTATTGTCAATATTTGGCCTTTTGCCAACATTCTTACCACAAGGAGATCCAATATGCTACCAAGTTATTCAACGATGTGGCCCACTATTTGGGGATTGTCAAAACTCTACAACTATCTATGTCATTTATGGATGGGATATAACAACCATGATGTAGCCAGTTCCTCAAATATTCATCAAGCAACAAAGATATTGTATTGCATGACAGTTAATGAGTAAAGGAATCATGCATCATTTGTAGCAATATACTATTAGGAATAGAGTAAATTGGTTATTCCAAATTATGCATCATTTAGGCATTTTCCAGACATCATAATCTTATACTGCAAGAACATATTAGTCTAGCATATACTAGTTACAAATATTCAGCTTGAACTTCAACATAGTATTGTCACCATAGTTACAAAACTCAACAAGTTAATAAAAACTTGCCAAGTCCATGCCAAAATCGGCCCTCCTAGGTTTTTTTGACTCGACTGCAACAACAAAAATTCAGAAAAATGGTATCAATTTTTTTTTTTAAATTGGACTTATTTCTTCTATTTCCACTTGTAGAGAGAGTAGAGAGAAGGTGTAATCAGACCCAAAAAAAACTCATTTGCATAACCCAAATTTTTCCTAGTTTTCAAGAATCTAACAACCACCCAACAGTTACATTTGAGGTAGAAAAAATAAGAACCAAAATAAGGCTAATGCCACAAGGCCCACCTAATTACAAAGGACCATAGACAAAAGGAAAATAATAATTAGTCAGTAGAGTACAGGGATAAGGTCAAAGAAGATCAACAATGCAAGTTGAGACCAAAAGGGTAGATAAAATTTAGAGGAATCTAAACCAATATTGTATGGAGTTCCATGGCAATATGTCCCACCACATGCAAAGTATAGCATACTCAAAAGTAAATTTTCTTTGCACTTCCTTGTAGCATACATTCTCTAGAACATTCATCTAACCATTGGGTCTAGGAATAAACAAATGCTTTCAAAATCCTAACCAACAAGAAACATTCACCATGTTTGAGGTAACTCAAAGGCATCAATAATTAGACATGAAATATTGGAACAGTACAGTGTTGGGCCCTCTCACAACCCCATTATTAATGTTAATAGTTGTGTTGTTTGGGTGTGCATATCCAACCATTTTTGGCCTGCACCCACACTAAGTACAAGCTTAGTCACAAGGTTCAAGTTCAACAAGATTGAATTTGGGAAGAAATTTGACACAATTTTTGATAAATATGAGAATGAAGTTCAAGATGTTAAAATTATGCAAATATTTTTATAAATAATCATAATTAATTTTAAAAAACAAACAAAAATAAAATGTAAACACATAAAAAACTAAAACTTGCTATAATGTAACTTGAAATGTACATATAAGTTGTAAGCTTACTATAGTGGTAAGGGCCTTCACCTCTCTTTGAGAGGTCCAAGGTTCAAACCCCACTTAGTATGAGGGGACTGGGACCCCTCATAAAAAACTCTATAAACTCATTGAAAAAAAAACTTGAAATGTATGTATCAAATGGCATTAGCTCAATCGGTTCAATTCCTCAACTTTCAAGGAGATCTAGGTTCGAATCTTGCCAAGTAATACATGCATAATAGCAACCAAGTTGTTGTAATACCACTATGTGGTGATGATGTAATACAAGTGGGGCCCGTTTCAATCCCATTTAACCAATTTTAAAATTAAAAAAAAGTTGCAATGTAGTTGAAAAAATGTTTAGTTTATGTCCAGCTCAATTACCTAATACTCGTTCCCAAAGCTTTCCACCTTTACTAAATCTGACCAATAAACCAACATTTCTAATCAAATTTTAAACGTTGGTGTTAAAATAAAATAAAATTTGAAATACATAGATTAGATTCATCAAATCTTGTTATAGAGGGTACATCAGTACGAATGCAAAATTACATGGTAGCAACTAGCTCCAAGCCTTGCTTTAGAGAAGGAATTTGTTGCAAGCCTTCAATTCGAAAATAGTTTAACACACTCACATTCCACAAGTATTCTATTAAATAAATGCATCATTTTCCAATAGATACCACTACATAATCATTTCCATAACAATGAAGCAAAATTACAAAGCAAAATAAGAAAAATGAAACAAAGTAACACTTTAGTACTAATAAAAATTTAAATTCATATCGAATAAACAATGTAAACCCCTTATGCATTGTAGACACCTAAAATACATCATGTGTAGGGGACTACTCATATGGGTATGCTAACAGACCATATGAAGGATCTTGGACAACTCCAAGGTGAAGTAATGGTTTTAACCACTCAATTTAGGCATCTTTGGACTAATCAATCCTAGTCGTGTCTAACACCCACAACTAATAGAGCTAGTTGTGCCTAAGAGCCATGGCTAGCACTGAAACTATTTTGAATCCTTGGCTGAGCTAAATTTGGTTGCAATAGTCTGGGCAATGAATTTCAAATGGTTTTGGATGGGGAAGATTCGATATTTTTCCTCCCAACTGATCCAACCTCTTGGATCTTGATCTTGGCTTACCAAGCAAGCCAAGATTAGGGAATGCTATAAGATCCCCCCTTCAAATTGGGACGAATTTTAGAATGATCTTGAGTTGGAATGAAGCAAAGCTCTTCTAAAATGGATAGTGAAGTGACAATCCTTTGAGGAGAGTCAAAATTATGTTCAATTATGGAGTGACAAGCATGAATCCGTTAATGAAGCTTCCAAAGGACTAAGAAGCATCAATCACAAATTCAAGCCAATCGAACGTGAATCTTATCAAATTCAACCGCCAATCCATATTGGGATACAAAGGTGACCCTTGATCATCAATTCCATGAAGGAAATTAGAGATCCAAGCCCTGATTACAAGAGCAAGAATACTGTCAGCTTAACCATGGCTAACAGTGCCAGCTGTGCTTCAGATCTGCAATGAGGGTTTGATCTTTAATTTTCTTTATTAGCAATAGATTTCCATTTCCAGTTATGCAAATAGCTTAATCTAACATATATTAACATTTTAGTAAACATTTGTACGGTTAAATTTAGGATTTAGAGGTAGATTTGCTTCCATTTCCTTGCAATTATCAATTTAGACTAGTTTCTTGAAGTTTCATGCTTTTCAAGTTCTAATGGCTAATTAGGATGCATAATAGTTAGATTTCATGCTTTCTTTACATGCTTTATAGTAATTTGGTGATTTCTTGCATATCTTCATATATTTACATGCTTTCTTACTTTCTTTATCATCAATTTATGCAATTGTCTCAAAAGCCTCATCAAGAGAGGCCTCCTTTGTCATTAACCCCTTTCATGTTGTTTCTTGAATGCAGGGTTTATAGGACCTAATCATTTTCAAGGTATTCAAGGCAACATATGCCTCCAATCAAATCATAATAAGGCTATATTTTGCCTTGAGCAGTTTGTGTCCATTCTTAAGAGTTTGCAGATTACACCACCCCTTTGTTTAAAGGGTCCTTAAAATTGTATCAATTGTATAAAATATTGTGTATCCCTAAGACAGACATATATGTAATCAATATTTGGTAAATTTTTAATAAAATAAAACCTTACTTTATTGTTAAATTCATTTTTATCAATATTTTGATGTTTTAATTCTCCATTTCAATTGATGCACTAGTTAGGTGTATGCTTTTTAGATCGGTATATATGGTGATCATGGTGGGACCCTACAAATTCCACAAGAATTGATGGATTTTTGAATTTTTTTTGTTGTAGGTGTCAGCCATGCTTGAAATTCATGATGCATAGTCTCAGTCATGCTTGACAGCTGCGACTAGTAGCAGATCAGAAAAGAAGGCAAGATGTGAACTGTCTCTCCATCAGATGAGGAATCCAGGTAATTTTGATCCTCTATATTTTTTATTTTTGTTGCTTTTATTGCATTAGGTAATCAAAAAACCTAGAAAAATAGTAAGGGTAAATGAACTTCAATAAAATTTTCATACTATCTGTCATTCGTGCCTGACATCCGTGGCTAGATCTATTAGTTGTGCCTATCAAACATGGCTAATTTCTTGGCCCGTGGCTCTGTCCCAAGACCAACATTGTTACCTGTGGTGGTTAACAATCAGAGTATATTTGTAGATATTACCTGTTGTGGCCCAATAAGAGATCGAATTGCATCATTTAATTGCATTCTCTGAAATACATTTCAATAATTATATGTATCTTTCTAGATATTTAAACACTTTTATCATTAGGCATATAGGAAAGAGTGATGCATTTTCTCTTTTTCATAAATTTAAAATGAACACACACACACACACACACCATGCAACACTTAAAATCTAGTGAATTGGAAGTCATATCCAACAATTAGTAGGGTTCAACGATGGTGGCAGTGACTTCCATTCATTGGCCCAACTCCCTCAAACCTCGTACTATTGGCCAATATCGATTCCAAGATCTATCCTAACCATGCAAAAAAACATGCATTCCTCTTCAAAGGGGTGTATTATTGTGCATGAGATGCTGGGTGAGGATCAGAAATACCTGTGCTCCCTACCCAAGTGTGGATTTCATCTCCACATTTTGGGGGTTTACATGAATGTGACTTTCATTATCGATTGTCGAGCTACGAGAATACAAGTGAAAACCTTAAACTATTTGAGCATTACATCAACAATTTCAAACACGATGAGAGTAGTTTAAATTTTCAACAAATCTCAAAATACATAAAACTAGTTAGGGCTCACAAACAAAATTAAAAAGAGATAATAATTCTTGTTTTCTTTATTTACTTTAAAATCTACATATGAGATAATACACATCATGGTTAGAATATAGAGAGGTTGATCTTAGTGCACAACTGAGGTTGAGTTCGAAGCTCCACCCAATGCACAACACAACGTATCAAATCCTCAATCACGAGATCCTCTCGAATGACGTTAAGTGAATATTAGAGGGGATAAATCTATGCATGTGGATTCTTGTAAAAATACCCCACCTAGAGGAGGCAATGTACACGCCTTGCAAGACAGATCTGAGTATGGAAGATCCCAACATGTGACCTTTGAGCATGGGAGCATATATCATGATCATACACCTCATAGATCTACTAGATCTACTGAAGAGTACATTGTGGAGGAAGGAACTATAACCAAGTTGGTTCCCATCCATACTTGAGCTAAGGGTGGCTCAAGGCCCCCGCCAGTTCAAAATATACAAGCAAAAAATTCACCCAATCAGGGGAAGGAAGAGAGGGTTTCTTCAAAGCATAGGCTTGCATAGACTCCAAACAACAATGAACTTGGTAAGTTCACATTTGATATGTCTAAGGTTGGAGTCAATGGTACGCCACCGCATGAGTCATGGTGCACTAGACAATTAGATGATATTGATAGAGTCCTAGGGTAGCTAGGGTATAAACCCTTGGTTGTGCACTCTCATTCTGAAAGTTCTCATAGTGAGAGCACATGTAAGACCATCAAATAACTAGGAGATTATTCTAAGCATTCTCATAGTATACTTACCCCATCAATCCACATGGGCATAAAGCATAGACAACACCAAAATACAAATATCATCTACATAGAAAAATGCAAGAGAGTGGCAAACAAGTCTATTGGAGGTCATACCGATAAAGCTTCTCAAATAGAATGAATCCACTAGAGACCACATACGATCGATCTTATAGATCAATCACAAAAACTAGTGTCATAACAACGGTAGTAGATCTTCCAAGATCAATTGGAAGATGTTTGCACAAAGCGTGAGTGCCTCAAAAATGAGGATACTCAAAGAAAAAGGTTGCTAAGGTAGCATCTTTTTGAGCAACACATGCACGAGCAACACATCCTTAATCAAAAGAATCATGCTGAGAGAGAGGATTAATTGGCTCATGCCAATTTATCCCCTCAAAGTGAATACATGGAGCACACTCAAATAAGAGCTACTTCGTAGCCCAATTTGTGCCCTAAACACATTAAAATTCATACTTTCCACATAGCCCAAAATACGATGCAATGCCATGAGCTAGAACATCATGGATTTATGCAGTACAAAGAAGTAGTAGGAGATGAACAAGAACAAGAATATGTTGAAATATCCTTAGTGGACGTGGAGAATGAGCCTAGTCCCCCATCTTGATCGAAGAAGAATTTACCTCGAAAGGCTCCTCAACAACCTCTCAAAGAAGAGGAAATTCTATCTTCAAAGGCCTATCAGGCCTTGGTAGACAAGGTTTGAGCAATAGAGAAACAAGGGATGGCTTATCAAAAGCCAACCTTGAACAAAATACACAATGAGCCTTTATGCCCTTCAGTTCCCATTCCAACATATCCCGATCACTTCGAGATGCCAAAGCTAGAGAAATTTCAAGGAGAGGAGGATTCTCAGGAACATATTACGAGATTTATGGATATGTGCTTTCAAATAGAAAGTAATGATGCTCTATTACTGAGAACCTTCATCACAACTCTTTCAGGCCCTGCTTAAGAGTGGTTCAATCAACTTAAGAGGCACATCATAATTAGATTTGAAAAGTTGGCTAATGTGTTTCTTGAACACTTCTCCTTTAGCATTAAAAAGAAGGTAAACCTATCCAATCTAGTTGCTTTAATGCAACATGATGATGAGCCGATCATGGATTATGGGAAAATATGGAGAAAGTTGATGGCAAAGTTACCATTTTCCATTTCGACCATAGAACTAACTTGGATGCTTACAAAGAGTTGTGCAAAGCACATCTCGTTACTGTTGTAGCTACAATAGTATCAAATATTTGAGGAGGCCTTGGTACAAGCTAAGGTAATAGAGGACATCAAGTTATATGGTAGCAACTAGCTCCAAGACTTGCTTCATAGAAGGAATTTGCTGCCAACCTTCAATTTCAAAACAATTTAACACACTCACATTCCACAAGCATTTTGTTAAATAAATGCATAATTTTCTAATAGCTACCATTACACAATCATTTTCATAACAACGAAATAAAATTACTAAGCAAAATAAGAAAAATAAAACAAAGTAAAAATTTAGTACCAATAACATTTTAAATTCATACTGAATAAACAATGTAAACCCCTTATGCATAAAATACAATACTGAACATACCTTTTGAAGATAGGACAACTCTAATATGACCACTATTAGAAGCTACCAAAAAGTCAAGATGCACTACCAAGGAAAAGTCCTAAAGAAACTAGACCATAGCCATGATATGCAATACCAAAAAGAACAGAGTGGAAGAATACAATGTGACTCAAAATTATCTTGGGAAATCTATATGATGGCAACCACATTACAATTTCTCTTCCATAATAAAATTAATTCAAATTCCTCTCCCATATATAAATTTATTCCACAATAAATTAGGTTTTAATTCAATGCTAGGTGGCCAACTAAAATGTTTCATACAACTTTAGGAGAGCCTTCCAATTTGTAGCTATTTCTATTCAAGGAAGAGATTTTTCAATACTAGGATTGAAATAAAATGAGCCAGAAGTAATCATTGTGAGAAGCAATGAGACAAGAGGAGAAAGAAAAAATGACAATCAAGAGGAACTAGATGCAACACTGGCCTCAAGAATACAACAAGAAGAGCTCATGAGAAGTTTCAAAGCAGGAGGTGGAGGAGGAAGAAGAAATAATGGCCAGTCAACCCTCGAAATAAAAAACCCTTGTCCAACCAACATGGCCAATCAAACCCTAAAATAACTTAACATTAGTATAGTTAGTTTGCTTTAAGTATATGAACAATAATTTCTATTAGTATAATGATTTTGTGTCATCTTAAATCCTTTTTATAAAGAGTATGTGGCATAGTTAAAAACTATAAAAATAGATATATTGGATAACAATCATGACATATAAACTATTTAAGGTATATAATAGCTTATTTTAAAAGCTCATAATAATGTATTTGTGTATATGAGGATACCCTAGAATATCTATGGAGAATTCAAGTTGTGTTACACTTGTTGTATGAGCAAAAGATCTATTCATGAAGTTAGAAAAATAAATGATATTTATTTTCATGAAGTTTCCCAAGTAATAAGAAGAAATGAGAATACTATGGAGAAGATATAATAAGAACATATGTTTATCAAGAAAATATTATCACAAATTAAATATAATCATTAATATGATAAAAAATAAGAAACTCCCAAATTGTTTAATTGATCAACTATTCAGATTTCATGTTGAAGTGATCTCAAGGCCTAAATTATAGGTTTGTGTTAGTTGATAGAACATAAATTTCAATAAAAATTAAAGGTATTTCTTATAAAGTGAAGTTATTATTGCATAAAATCATGCTCAAGAAATAGAATAAAACTATATTTATATATCAAAAAAGACACCAACCTTCAAGAGGAGGAGGAAATAAAAACCATATTGAACACTAGTATAATGCAATCTCCAATGGAGTCAAGAATAAATAGATATGTATATATGTGAATTACATAAAGATTAAATACACCTGACATATTTATTTTACCATATTCATTGTAGATGATAAAGTCATAATATCTAGATTTATTGAGATATCCATTCACATAATTAATATCAAAAGAATATTTATGATTCAATCATGTATACAAATAATTTTATATCCAAATGTTAATATGATCTATTTAAATAGAGATAATTTTTTAAAGGTAACTTAACATGAGTACATTATAAATACAATAGGGATGAAATATGGTCAGTTCACTTTAAGTATATGAACAATAAGTTCTATTAGTATAATGAGTTTGTATGATCTTAAATCCTTTTTATAAAGAGTATGTTGCATCATAAAAACTATAAAGGTAGAGATATTGGATAAAAATCATGACATATAAGTTATTCAAGGTACATACCATCTTATTTTAAAATATCATGATTAGGTATTTTTATGTATTGATCATAACCTAACATAACTATGGAGGAGACAAGTTGTATTACACTTGTTGTATGAGTTAAATATCTATTCATGGAGTTTCACAAGTGATAATAAGAATGGGGATACAAAATATGGAGAAGATATAAAAAGAACATATGTATATCAAGAAAATATTATCCCAAATTAAAGATGTGTTAATATGATAAAAAATAAGAAACTCCCATGGGCAAGGCTAAGTCTTGGAAGAAAATGAGCTAGAAGTAATCATTGTGAGAAGCAATGAGACAAGAGGAGGAAGAAGAAATGACAATCAAGAGGAACTGGATGTAGCACTGGCCTCAAGGTTACAAAAAGAAGAGCTCATGAGAAGTTTCAAAGCAGGATGTGGAGGGGGAAGAAGAAATAATGGCCAGTCAACCCCTAAAATAAAAAAACCCTTGTCCAACCGACATGGCCAGTCAAACCCCAAAATAAAAAACCCTAAAATATTTTGGAAGTGATGTTGAAACCCTTGTCCAACCGACATGGCCAGTCAAACCCCAAATAAAATTAATTCAAATTACAATTAAAAAACCCTTGTCCAACCACATTACAATTTCTCTTCCATAATAAAATTAATTTGAATTCCTCTCCCATATATAAATTTCTTCCACAATAAATTAGGTTTTAATTCAATGCTAGGTGGTCAACTGAAATGTTTCATACAACTTCAGGAGAGCCTTCCAATTTGCAGCCATGTCTATTCAAGGAAGAGAGCTTTCAGTACCAGGATTGGAAGAAAATGAGCCAGAAGTAATCATTGTGAGAAGCAATGAGACAAGAGGAGGAAGAAGAAATGACAATCAAGAGGAACTAGATGTAACGCTGGCCTCAAGGCTGTAACAAGAAGATCTCATGAGAAGTTTTAAAGTAGGAGGTATATGGGGAAGAAGAAATAATGGTCATTAAACCTCTAAAATAAAAAACCCTTGTCCAATCGATATGGCCAATCAAACCCCGAAATAAAAAACCTGAAATATTTTGGAAGTGATGTTGAAACCCTTGTCCAACTGACATGGCCAGTCAAACCCCAAATAAAATTAATTTGAATTACAATTAAAAAAACCTTGTCCAACCACATTATAATTTCTCTTCTATAATAAAATTAATTCAAATTCCTCTCACATATATAAATTTATTCCATAATAAATTAGGTTTTAATTCAATGCTAGGTGGCCAACTAAAATGTTTCATACAACTTTAGAAGATCCTTCCAATATGTAGCCATGTTTATTCAAGGAAGAGAGCTTTTAGTACTAGGATTGGAATAAAATGAGCCAGAAGTAATCATTGTGAGAAGCAATGATACAAGAGGAGGAGGAAGAAATGGCATTCCAAAGGAACTAGATATAGTGCTAGCCTTAAGGCTGCAATAAGAAGATCTCATGAGAAGTTTTAAAGTATAAGGTGGAGGGGAAAGAAGAAATAATGGCCGGTCAACCCTCGAAATAAAAACCCTTGTCCAACCGACATGGCCAATCAAACCCCAAAATAAAAAACCTTGAAATATTTTGGAAGTGATGTTGAAACCCTTGTCCAACCAACATGGCTAGTCAAACCCTAAAATATTTTGGAAGTGAAAGTTCTATGAAGGCAAATAGGTAAATATTTTTGGAAGTGAAATATATGGGAAACCCAAGATAGGTGAAATTTTATGGGGATAAAAGTTTTGGGAAACCCTGGAAATTCAAATAACAAATTATGATGAACAATAACCAAATTCCAAAGCATGAGTAATGTGTACCACTTAAAAGCTCCTTTCATTGGATAATGTAGAGAAATAATTGACTAGAAGTTCCCTCCTTTCATCTATTATATTTCATGCTGCTCCACCCAGTGATTTGCTTTTCCCACGGTCCCTTCATCTGTTGTGTTGCATGCTACTCTAAATAAGTGCTTTGCTCTTCCTATAGTCTTCATTTTTTTTGGTGAGACCCTAAGAGGGTGGTTTTAACCACCCTCTTAGCCCTAAGAGGGTGGTTTTAACCACCCTCTTAGCCCTAAGAGGGTGGTTTAACCACCCTCTTAGCCCTAAGAGGGCAGTTATCCTAAGAGGGTGATTTTAAACAACCCTCTTAGGATCTATTAGGATGGTTTTTTATCGTTGTAAAAAATCACCTTATTTTAGCCATCGTTAAAGCCTTTTTTTGGTGTAGTGTGCAATGGGTTATTTATACTATTATCCTATTCTTCTATCTTCCACTCCATCCTATTGATTTTAGGTGGTTATCAACCACATTTTTATTCCCTAGCTACTACAAAATTCTTGGAACTCATTGGAAGTGAATTCACCTCCTCAATCGGTCCTTAAGTTCTTAACATACAAACTAGATTCTTAAACATCTTGAAATAATCAGAAGCTTGTATTTTATCATACAAAAATATATCCAATTTATTCTTGAATTGTCATCAAAAAATAATAAGAAATGTTTACTTTTACCAATGCTTAAGGTCTACATGGGTCCACATAGATCAACATGCACCAATTCCAATGGCTTCTCAACTCTAAATTTGTGGTGTGGAAACTTCTCTCTATGTTGTTTCCCAAAAATGCAGCCTTCACATACATTGTTTAGAGGCTTCATAAATGTGGACATTCCTATAACACGACTCCTTTTTTTCATTCCATTCAATCAATTGAAGTTGAAATATCTATACTTTTTATGCCATAACCATGCCAAATAAATAATAGTTTTCAAATATTCTATAGTTGGCTACATGTTCAATATACATTTTTTTCTAACATCAACACTTCAACTACAATCTAATTGTTAGTCTTATTTAGGATTCTACAACAATTATTTTTAAAAATAACCTTATAATATTTTGAGCATAATTATCCAATACTCAAAATATTATGCTTAAGTCTTGGCACATACAAAGTGTCATGCATATAAAAAATCTTACCAATCTTTGTCATGATGGTAAGAGTTCCTTTTCCTACTATATTCACTTGATTATTATCACTAAACTTGACTTGTCCTTTGACATTCTCATCAAGTTCAACAATAGGCTCCTATTTCCAATCATGTGGTTTGAACATCCACTATCAAGATACCAAACATAATCTTCAAAAACCTCAAAAATATTGTAAAATAGGAAGAGTATTTCACCTTTTTCTTCATTGTAATAAGCTATTCTCCTAATTTTTCTTTTTATAGCAATATGGTTTAGTGTGGTCATCCTTTCCATAACAGTCACAGTTTCTATGGGCTAATTCATGACTATTGTTATTTCCTCTTCCATGTCCTCTACCATGACCTCTTCCACAACCTCTAGAGAATGATGGTGCCAAAGTGATAGATGATGATTTCTTTGAATGAGATGGCTATTCATTCATCTTCAACTTGCCTTGAAATTCTTGATCAAGACCTTCATCTCTATCCTTCATCCTATGCTCATAAGTTTGCAAGCTACCAAGTAGTTCAACAAGAGTTAGTTTTGACAAATCTCTAGACTCTTCAATAATAATCATAACAAGATCAAACTTACTAGCAAGGCTTATTAATACCTTCTCAGCAATCCTTTTGCAATCATGTGTCTCACCATGTGCATGAATAGAATTCATCATATTTTGGACTCTAGTGATGAACACTTCAATAGACTCATTATCATTCATGTGTAAGGATTCAAAATCTCTTCTCAAGAGCTAAAGCTTAACTATTCTCACCTTGGAGGAACCTTTGTAGGCACTTTCAAGTGTCTCTCATGCATCCTTTGATTGAGTGCATTCAAAAATATTTGGAAATATGGAGACATCAATCCCACTTTGAATTGCAAATAAAGCTTTTGCATCCTTCTTCCAATTTTTTAACAACTCCTTAGAATCAATAGAGAGGGCATTGGAAATGGCTTGATCTATTGGATTGGAGTATCCTTGCAAAAATTCACAAGTCTTGTGAAATTAAAAATTCTTCATTCAAATACTCAAGTAGTCAAAATATTCCCTATTAAACATAGGAATTTGAAGTGGGACAATATTAGCTCCATTTTGTGCCATCATAGAAAAATTATAAAATAATAATAAAAAAAAAATTAACCCAGATAGATCAATATGCTTTGATAACAATTAAATAAATTGAGTTCTATCATACCAATTAAAGGTTTGAAGTGTTATCAAAGAAATACAAATTACTATAACAAGTTGCCAAAAAAATTGTAATGGCTGGAATTTTTTCATATTAGTAATGTGTGGAAATTTTACATAAACCATAGCAGAAAAGCATCGGTAATAATGGTATAAATATAGCAATAAATTATGGTATTATATTCAACTAACAAGGCTCAAAACATCACCAAGTTAGACTCAACAAGATAAAAAAAATTCATGCTTCACCAATAGCAATATTTTATTAATAAAGACAACTAAATACAATAAAATCTAGTTATAAGCTTACTATAGTGGTAAGGGGTTTGGATTTTCTTTGAGAGGTCCTAGGTTCAAACTCCACTCAATATGCGGGGAATGGGGCCCCTCATAAAAACCTGTGTAAAATCATTAAAAAAAATTAATCAAGTGGCATGAGCTCAACTAGTTAAATTCCTCAACATTCAAGGAGACCAAGGTTCAAGTCTTGCCAAGCGATACATGGCTAATATCCAAGATTTTTTCTAATACCACTATGTGGTGATGATGTAATATGGGTGGGGACCATTTCAATCCCATTTAACCAATTAAAAAAATAAAAATATACAATAAAATATGCTTGTAGAACCTCTAGATACCCTAAATATATGCCTCTCAAATGGTTACAAGATCCTCCTTATATAGACCCAATTTTCCCAAACTAGTGAGGATAAAATTGGATCCACATAAAATATAAAAGTAGATTTGGATATAATATTATTTTTATTTTACAAGCATTGTAATATGGATAAAAATTAGATCCAAATAAAAAATAAAAATTTTAATCCAAATAAAAATTAGATCTAGATAGACTCAAAATTTTGAAAAAGGGGTAGAAAAAAATGGCAGAGAGCGGGATCGCAAGCGGGAACGCAAGCGGGAGGCATTCTGGGAGCCCTCCGGGATCCACCTCCCTGGTTTCTGGATCCGGTGGTCCAGAGCCTGATCCACCTGAGGAAGGGGAAATTCCCCCTCGAAAACCCCCCGATCCCTCTTCACCTTCCCAGGGATCGTATGCGCACGCGGTATCTAAAGGGACCCCAAACCCTCTTCCCTCTCAAACCCTGCTTCCCAACGGCTCCGACTTGGTGATCCCAGGGGCGTTGCTGGAAAGCTATGCGGCTCAGGACAAATACACCCTCATTGGCAAGTTCATCGGAGGCAGACCAGATATGGAAACAATTCGAAAATGGGCGAGCAGCAAATGGCGCACAAGTGGGAGCTTGCAGCTTATAGCCCTGTCCAGGGGTTTTTTTGCGATCAGATTAAATAATGCAGAAGATTCATGCAATATCCTTGCTGGGGGGCCCCGGTTCCTAGGTAGGCGAAGCCTATTCCTCCGTAGGTGGGGAGAGGACTTCAACCCAAACACGCAGAACATCAATGTGGCGCCTATTTGGATTCGGCTTCCAAACCTACCCTTCCACTGCTGGCAAGAAGAAGTCCTGAGAGGAATTGCCCGCACTATTGGAGAGCTCGTTGCTGTAGATTCGTCTACTAAGGTACGCTCCCGCATGATCCACGCTCGCCTGTGTGTCAATGCCAATTTGGAAACCGACCTTCCTTCCTTTGTCAATCTGTTCAAGGATTCCATCCTCATCAAAAAGCAGCCCATTGTTTATGAAAATAAACCCGCTTTCTGCTCTGCATGCAATACCCAAGGGCATCTGATCCACCAATGTCCCCAAGCTTGAGTTTTGAAGCCCTCTTCGTAGGGCCCTCTTGGTAAAGGCGAGAATCTCAATGTTCCTAGACGTGATAGGGAAGTCCCAGTCCCGGAGGGGGATCCCCCCATCGTCCCTTCAGAATTCCAAGGTCTGAGCCAGGAGGGGCTTCTCAAAGGCAAATCTCATGAATCTGCTTCAAACCCTAGCGCCAACCTCGAACCATCCCCAGAGGCCCTCAGAGTCTCTGCCATCAATACAGAAACCTTAAACCCCATCCTCCAGGAAATCGAGAACTTCCTACCCCATCAGTCTTCGTCTGGGAAGTTCAGTCCAATCAACACCAGAAGCAAAGGGCAAACCATGGATTATGGATCCGAGAGGAAAAGAGGACGCCCTTCTACAGCTGAACAACGTATCAGGGCAACTGAGGATGACTTAGCAAACGGCTCCCAATGGACCCTTTTCCTAAACACTGACGAATCCCTCATCGATGATCCTAAAGTGTCTAAACCCCCCTTCCAACAGGCGAAGGGAGGCAAGAAACCTCTTAGATCTTCTAGATGAAAATCCTCTCCTGGAATGCGAGAGGGCTCAACAAAGGCAGCCCAAGCTCAGACTTGCTGCTAATATGCGTAAGGATATCAGACCCTCCATCTTCATCATGCAAGAAACCAAATGTGACGAGAAGTCCTCCAGGAAAGCTGCCAGGTCCATCTGGTCTCAAGGCGAAGCTCTGCACAGCCCCGCTCAAGGTTCCTATGGAGGACTTATTTGCCTCTGGGACCCGTCCCAAGTGGAAGGTAGGCTCCTATCATCCTCCAGAAGAGTCATTAATATTCTCTTTCATTGCATCTCCAGTAATCAGTCTTGGATCCTGTCCAACCCGTACGCTCCAAATTCCCCTATCGAGAGAACTGAATTTTGGAATTCCATCTCCCGGATGAGGGACTCCTTCAAAGACTATCCCTTGGGTGGCTACAGGGGATTTCAATAGCCCCCTGTATCCAACAGAGAAAAAGGAAGGGTTGGCTGCCACCCACCGTTCTACTGAGGATCTAAAGGATTTTGTGGATTCAAACGAGCTCATTGACATTCCTCTCAAAGGGACTCGCTATACGTGGAGCAACAGGAGGATTGGAGGTAATCTGATACAGGTCAAATTGGATAGGTTCCTGATCTCCCAGGAAGCTATTCCTCTCTTTGGTGACGCTTCCCTTTCGGCTCTCCCCAAGATTGGATCGGACCATAATCCCATTATCCTCCAGGTGGGCAAGTCTCCCGTGTTTCGAACCCCCTTTCGGTTTGAGGCTATGTGGCTCAAACACAAGGACTTCCATGAAAAGATGAGTCAGTGGTGGAACCAGCATGTCCATGGATCTCCCATCTTCAGGATAACTCAGAAGCTCAAGTTCACCAAGGATAACTTGCGGAGGTGGAACAGAGAGGTGTTTGGCAACATTTTCAGCCAAAAGAAGCTAATTTCAGATCAACTCCAAGCCATTGAGAGAAGGGTCGAAGAAGGGGAATCCGGGGCTGCAGTGAGGAAGGAGGAAGGGAAACTACTTGCTGAATTCCACTCCATTCTTGCCAGTGAGGAAACCTTCTGGAGGCAGAAATCCAGAGAACTATGGATCAAAGCGGGAGACTCCAATACCAGATTCTTCCATGCTACAACCATGAGACACAGAGGCTCCAATAAGATTAGTAAAATTCAATGCAGCGATGGTTCCAGCATTGAAGATATCCACGAGATCAGAACTGAGGTTGTCTCTTTCTTTCAAAACCTCTTAGGAACCTCCCCAGAAAGCTCTGCCTCTACCAAGGCCGCCCTTCTGGAGAACATCCCCAGTCTGGTTTCTGGTGACTCCAATTCCTCCCTCCTCAAGCCCTTCTCCGACTCAAAAATTAAGGAGGTGGTCTTCTCCATGCAACCCGATAAAGCCCCCGGGCCGAACGGATTTCCTCCCCGGTTCTACCAAGCCTGCTGGGACCTGGTAGGACCGGATGTCTGCGCTGCCATTCGTGATCTTCCAATCCCACCCCATTCCCCGGGCTGTTAACTCCACCTTCATTGCTTTGATCCCCAAGTCCCCCGATTGTCGGTCTATGGCTAACTTTCGCCCCCATTAGTCTCTGCAACGTTCTCTTCAAGATCCTCTCCAAAGCCATGGCATCCAGGATGAAGCCTATCCTCCCCATCATCATTGACCCCCGCCAAGGAAGCTCGGTCAAAGGCAGAAACATTCTGGACGGAGTCATTTCCATTCATGAAACCCTTCATTCTACGGTCCGAAACAAAAAGCAGGTCTCTTTCTCAAACTTGATATGACCAAAGCTTTTGATCGAGTTAGCTGGGAGTTTCTCCGGGACGTCCTTCTGAAGTTTGGCTTCCACCCCAGATGGGTTCAGCTAATCCATAACTGCTTCTCCTCTGCCTGGTTCTCGGTGCTGGTCAATGGCTCCCCCGCTGGCTTTTTTCCCAGCGTCAGAGGACTCCGTCAAGGAGACCCTCTATCCCCTCTTTTGTTCATCATCTTGGCGGAATCCCTTGGCAGAACCCTTTCTACGGCCAGAGTGGCGGGGAAGATCTCTGGCATCCCAGTGGCGTCCAACTCCACTCCCACTACTCACCAGCAATTTGTTGATGACACCATCCTTTCTACGCAGGCGTCTGTCATTCAGGCTAGAAACATCAAGCATATCCTTTCCCTCTATGAGAAAGCGGCTGGGCAGCAGGTTAACTTCTCCAAAAGCAAGCTATTTTTCGTTCACACCCCCCCGGACCGTCAGGGCAGGATTGGGCGGATCCTTGGGTGCTCTGTAGGAGCTCTCCCATCCTCCTATCTGGGACTCCCATTTTTCTGGGGAAGACCAAAAGAGAGTATGTGGAACAATGTTGTGGAAAGATTCCAACGAAAGCTGGCAGCCTGGAAAGGTAAACTTCTGTCCCAAGCGGCGAAAGCAACCCTATCAAGTTCAACCCTCCAGAGCATCCCCATTTACTTCATGTCAGTTTTCTCTCTTCCCAAGTCAGTGTGCAAGCTTATTGAACGCATCCAAAAAAAATTTCTATGGTCAGGATCCGAAGACAAAGCTAAGATTCCCCTGGTGGCTTGGGACACTGTCTGTAGAAGTAAGAAGCAGGGAGGGTTGGGTTTCAGAAAACTGTCAGACATGAACACAGCCTTGCTAGGCAAGCAGGCTTGGAGGATTATCTCGAAAGACCCTACGGAGTGGACCATGCTGGTGTCTAAGAAATACATGGGAAACCACTCTTTCCTTGATTCTGGCAACCACCCCAATGGATCTGCCTTCTGGAAGGCTGTGACTCATTCCAAAGTGCTCATCCAGAAAGGCCTCAGATGGGTTCTGGGGGACGGTCGAAGCATTGATTTTTGGAGCGACAGATGGTTGTTGGATGAACCCCTAAGCGGTAGAGCGGACCTCGCCATGCTTCAAACGGTCCCTGACTCTCGGTTGGGAATGAAGGTTTTTGACTTCATAGTCTGGGAGGATGGTCAACCCCGATGGAGGCTCCTCGCGGGCACCTCTCCTGAGGCTGCTGCTCTCAACATTATGCTCCAAGCAACTACCATTCCCACTGAGCAAAAAGATGACAAGCCTGTCTCGGGCCGGATCCGACAAAGGGCCGTACACCGTTAAGTCTCGCCTTCTCCCTCCTGAAGGATCACCCCGTCTCCCCTTCCCATATTGTTTGGAAGAAGAACCTCATTCCGAAAGTGGCCTTCTTCTCATGGATTGCCTTCCAAAACAAATCCCTCACCACTGAGAACCTCATCAAAAGAGGCATCCCCCTTCCCAACAGATGTTACCTGTGCCTATCCGATTGGGAATCCACCAAT
Organism: Wollemia nobilis; assembly: GCA_028583015.1. Lineage (NCBI taxonomy): Eukaryota > Viridiplantae > Streptophyta > Pinopsida > Araucariales > Araucariaceae > Wollemia > Wollemia nobilis. The sequence continues at coordinate 3,759,192 of JAQPPZ010001424.1, read as the reverse complement.
CACCTGTTCCTCCACTATGAGTTCACCTCAACCGTGTTTGGGTTCACCCTGTCTACCTTTCAGATCCAATGGGTTCCTCCCAAGTCTTTGTGTGGTGCCTTCTACCAATGGCCCCAACCCTTTGCTAATCTTAAGCTCCGTTTCCTCTGGGACATCTGCCTTCACCACCTGATATGGCAAGTCTGGCTTGAGAGAAACTGTAGGATCTTTGGAACCTCTACCCGGGATCCTCCCTCGGTGGCCATCAGGGCTATGGCTTTCGCTTCCAAAAATGCCAATCTCATTCAATGCCCCAGCCCCTCTCCTCTATCTCGGGAAGGGCGTATCCTCACTTCTCTTAATATTTTTGATTGTCCCCCCCTGGGGAACCCTCTACCTCACCCCCGTATCCTTGCTAAGTGGAGTCCTCCCCCTCCGGGATGGATCAAGCTTAACTTTGATGGGGCTTCCAAAGGGAACCCAGGAGCAGCGAGGGCTGGTGGCGCTGTCAGGGACCATCGTGGTATGGTTATCCTCGCCTTCTCTGAAGATCTTGGGGTTCAGACCAACCATGTCGCGGAAGCCAGAGCCCTTTGGAGAGGTTTAGCCCTCATTTCGGAGGATTCCAGAGCTATCATCATAGAAGGTGACTCCATGAATATCATAAACTACTTGAACAAGGATAAGACCCCTGCCTGGAGGGTCCACAACACCATCGAAGAAATTTGGAGGATTCTCCGTAGCAGGACCCACAGATGCCAGCACATCTTCAGGGAAGGAAATTCTTTGGCTGACCTCCTAGCCAACAGAGGATCCTCCTCCGACAAACTCACCACGTGGGATCTCGAAATCCCTCAAGATGTTGCTGACGTGGCTGCGTCAGAATTCCAAAAAGCTCAATGATTCTCGCCAGATCAGCTAGGTGGGACACGTCAAGCGTTCTTGGGAAGGTGGACAGTTGGCGGTTGGGTTTCTTGCGACATCCAATTACTGCTTGCGGTGAGACGTTCCCCGACGTACCCGTCAGCACCCCTGACATGGGCGACAGTCCCAAGTCGGCAAGCAGCTCTTTTCCCATTCATAACGCTTTACTAGGCATGATTTCCTTTCATCATCGGGACCGAGCGAGCCTATCTTCTTCCAATCCGACGGCTCCCCTCATTTTGCCTGTTTCCCATGCATGCGACTTTCGTGATCCGTCGTCCTTTCGATGCAAGCTTCCTTTCTTTTTATTCCAGGGTGGTGAAACGGGTGATTTCATTCTTCTTTGTCCTCGTCTCAGAATCGTGTGCAGTCATCCCTGTACCGTAGCGTATTCCTGCCTTCAGGCCCTCTTTCGTAGATCCCCTGCCCCTCCCATGGCTGTTCCCTACATTGAGCCAGAATTCTCTTCCCTATCTGAGGAGGAGAAAATCTTCATGAAAGCCCTCAGGCTAATCCCTTTCCTCAGCAAGTTTCAGGGCCCGGATGATGAAATCACGTCCGATTTCATGGAGACCTGGCAAGATGGGGAGGTCCGGGTGAAAGGAGTCCACCTGAAGGTCACCTTTGATCTCTTGCTCGAGATTACTGGAATGCCGGCCACCGGGCATTTCATCCGACGGGACAAGCACAACTGGTAGGAGGAATTGGACCAGTTTTCGGACAAAGGGAAAAGTTTGGGCTGGGACAAGTCCTCCCTCTTCAGAGAGGAACTGGATGAACCGTGGAGCTGGGCTTTGAAGCCGTTGATGCAGTTCATTTGCTGTGACGATCCGGATAAGCCTCTTCGTAGCTACCACATCAGTCTCGTGAACCACATGCGGGCGTCCAAGAAGCTGTGCTTCCCGAACTTCCTCAACTACTCCCTCGGGTGTTCCATCGAGGCCGCTCGAAAGAACAAGTCCAGGCCACGGCACCAGGGGCTAATGGGCGTTATCTTTCGCCATTGTCTAACTAATAGGGCCCCCCCCAGATTGTCCCTCCCCTCTCTTCCAACCCGCCTGCTTCCCCGGGCACCGACGCTCCCAAGACCGAGTCTCCCATTCCTCCCGACCAGGCCACCCCCAGTCGCAGTCGCTGTCGCAGGTGGGCCAAGGCAACTCCTCCGAGTGGCAGATCTTCCAGGCGGCTCAAGAAAGCCAAGGCCAAAGTTGAGAACGATTCTCCTCTCCACCTGAGCTCGGATTCTGAGTCGGTGCAGAAGAAGGAGCAGGAGAAGGTTCCCCTGAGCTTGCTCATCGATCTGGCCATCGACGCTATGGGGAACATCTCTAGGGCTGCTGAGTCGGCAATCCTGTGCCTCCGTAATCTCAAGACGCATGTTGAAGGATCCTCTGGGATCCCGAAGAATCCTACTGCCAATTAAGGGTGCTGGCGCTCCCTGGCCGGTTGGGTTTTTGAGCCTCTTGGAGGCTTGCTTATCCTTTTTCTTCCATGCTATGGCAGCTTCTTTTTCCTTTTTTTTGTTCAGGTCTGAGGCTCGCTTTGAGACCTCAACCTCGCGGCTGTAATGGGTTCATCCCGTTTTTGTAATAAGGTTTTTGGGATCCTCTAGAAAAACCCACTTTTGTATATAAATGTTACTTATCAAAAAAAAATTAGATCTAGATAAAATATTACAATCTGGCTAAAAATACAATCTAGATAAAATTAGATATAAATAAAACATTTCAATCTAGATAAAATAAAAAACCTAGAAATAAATGAAGAACACAAGCTTATACTAAGAGGGAGGGTGAACAATATAATATCAACTTTTACTTTTCTTTCCCAAACAATATTATCCAATATTATCAATGGCAATATCAATAGCACTAATAAAAGCAATGCACAAATCATCACACACAATAGAGACACCAATTTAACATGGTTCACCCAATGTGGGCTACTCCACGGAGAAAATATTTCTACTAAATTTTATCAACAAATCTTCTTGGGAATTAATTCCTTATTACAATGTTTATGGACCTCTATCCAAAGGAGACACCAATCCCCTATGCTCTATTTTGTGGATCTCTCTCCACAAGAGAAATCTTTCCTCTTTGCTCTGGTTCATGGGACTTGATCCATAAGACCTCTATCTCCTCAATTGGTTCATGGATCTCTCTTCACAAAATAACTCTATCTTCCCAGTTGGTTCACGGATCACACTCCATAGGAGAACTCTTTCCCCTTGCTCTGGTTCATGGATCTCTATCCACAAGAGAACTCTTTCCTCTCTGCTCTGGATGATGATCTTCTAGAAGAATTTTACCCCCACTATAACTTGTGGATATCTCTCCATAGAAGACCTTTGTCCTCACTACCCTAGCTAATGGATCTCTATCCACTGTAGACTCATATCTTCTGCTCTATCCAAATCTTACTCTCAACTCTATCTTATATCTGCACCAAACTTTGTCCCAAGTGTATTACAAATTTGCTCTAACTCTATCTCAGGCTTAGAATAAATCTGCTCATAAATTTATACCAAACTCTATCCTCAAGCATTAACACATATCTTGATCCAATCACAAATCAACTCTTCTTAGATTTACCCCAAGCCTTAACACAAAGCTTGAACAAATCAATCAATCAAATCTGCTCTCAAGTCTTCACAAAGACTTGCTCAAATCTGTCCTCAAGTCTTCACCAAGACTTTTCTTAAATCTATCCTCAATTCTTCACAAATACTTTGCTCAAATCTACCTACAAGTATTCACCAAGACTTGCCTCAAATCTACCTATAAGTCTTCACCAAGACTTGCCTCAAATATACCTACAATTTCTCTCAAGAACTTGCTCAATCTTGCTCTAGCATATGCTCAAACCTGCTCTAACACATGCTCAAAATAACTCATAGAATATGCTCAATAAATCTCAAATATTACACATAAAGTTATCAAATGCTTTGTCTAATCTTCAAGCTAATTTCTTTAACTTGAAGCAGTTGAGACATGTTCTATTCAGGATTTTTTTAACCTTTGGAACATATAGAGAATGATGTACTCTATCAAAAACTCAATATGTTCTACTCAATCATTTAGTTTGTTGCTTTCACAAATCTGGTTTCTAATTTTTGCACATTCACTTTCAATATCATTCAAATCCAATGCTCAAGAATTTTACTCAATCATTCAATCAATGAAACACAACTTGCCCACTAACCCTAAACAAGTGTTTTCAAACTTCTTAAAACAAAGAGCACAATGTGGGTCTCAAACCCTAACTCAAATAATCCTTAATTTCTATCTCAAATGTTCTCTAAACATTCACCAATGAAGCATATAAGAATTCACTCAAATATTTCCAACAATGCTTATCAAATAATCCTTTTCACTCCACCTTATATTTCACAACATTCATTCCAACATTTCAAACAAAAGAAGATTTGCCCATACCTCTTTGCTTTGATGGAGATATGTCTTCAAAACTTGTTTTAATCACAACCAAATCCTTTTGTTGATTCTAGGTTAGATAGCAACAGTCTATCTCAAAATCTCCACATGAAAATTCTCCTCAAATATTATTTCACCATACAAGAAATACAATCAAAATGTCAACTCACAAATACACCTTATTACTCCTTTAAAACATATTCAACATATATCAAAATAAATTTCCTTGTTTATACTTTATAATCTCCTTCACTTTCAAAATAATATTCAACACACATCAAAATAAAGTTCCTTGTTTACACCTTATAATCTCCAATACTCTCAAAATAATAATCAATCACACATCAAAATAAAGTTCCTTGTTTACACCTTATAATCTCCAATACTCTCAAAATAATATTCAACACACATCAAAATAAAGTATTTAATCAACAACCCTTATGACTCCCTAAACAATTTCTCACATGCCCTTTTTAATATCACGTGGTCTTAAAACACTTTTCGCTTTCAAAAACCTTTGGAAAATTTAATTCAAGAATTGCATACCTTAATTGTTGACCCACTAAATAAAAAATATTGCGCATGTCTTCAACGAGTAGTGCCCAAAAATGAACCTGCGACCTATACCACCACAATGCCCTAGCCCAAGGCTAGGCTACCACCTGTGCTATGTGCCCACATGTGAACCAAAGGTCCACATTTTCGTATTAGAGTCTACCTCTCACGAATTTCACCAAAAATAAAAACTCTTTCCTCCTTCAGCAAAAATGAACTATGTGGGATTCAAAACCATGACCTTCCCTTCACAAGTGCCTTAGCCACTTTCCAACTATCGTTTGTGCTAGCCAATGCTATGGGATTATCTTCGTAGTCCAAGTGAACTTAAATGCAACTTTACCTCCTATTCAAAAAGCTCACGAATGTCTTCTCCTCTTCGAAACTAGAGTGCACGAATTATATTCTCAACTTAGGCATACAAATTGCTTAGAATTTGGAAATGAAAAATCATTTCCTTTAAATACTCTTACCTTTGGATTAAAACACGTCAGCCCTCCTTCGAATTCGAATTTAAATTCGAATTGAAACTTTGAACCTTTGGCGCCATTAATTATTTAAATTAAAATTTTAACCTTAGGTTAAAATATTTTAATTTAAATAAATTAAAATCTTTGCCAACCTTTATAAATTGCTTAATGGGCCTTGTCAGGGATATCTCTCCTTTTTTATGATTTCTTGGACCTTGTTATTTTTCACCTCTTCCTTTTGCTCAAATATTATAATATTAAATATTATAATATTATTATTTCTTTTTAAGTCTACTTCTCTTTTCTTGGGTCTTCAACCTTTTTAGCCTCTTTAGGCATATAATATTTAAAACAAATATTATACCATTTTCTTTTTAACAACTTCCTTGCCTTTTGGAGAAATCAACCTTTTGACCTTAATGACAACAAAACTGGTCATCAAACCTCTTGACATCAATGACAACAAAACTTGCTCAAATTTCCAATAGTAAAGCACTTGCACAAGAAGTGTATATATATATAATCACAAACTGAAATTATCAATGCTAAGTGAGGAGTGAAATACTAGACAATAATTTTTGTATGTCAACCTTAAAGAAAGAAAATAATAATTCTTTGTTGATGTATTTGTGAAGAGACAAACACACTGTAAAATAATTGCTATGCAGCAATATGATTAAAGGGCACTTGGATGGGAGGCTATTTGTTAGGACCCCATCCTAACACTATTTTTGTAATACTCATATGATTATGTAATGACCCCCTTCCAACGTGGGGATCCCTTTATAATGTTATTTTTGTAATACTTTGTAATGGTATGTGGCACGTAAGGCGCCTAGACAAGTGGGGCCATTTCATGTAACCATTATCAAGAATGTAATCGATGTTTGGTAGAAGATTCTAGCTCGAGTGGCATTTTGCATGTAAGCCAACTCTTGAGCATTAGGTTAGGGTTGCATGAAGTGTATCTTTAAAAGACATGGATCTATGAATGAATGTATCTTTTTGCAAATTAATGAAAGTATTGAAGGAGGTTGCCCCCTCGAAGAGGCCTATGATTTTGTGTTATTTTGTGAGATTGCTTTAATTCTGCATTTACATTTTATATTGCAATATATTGTTATTTCATGAAATTTTATTTTATTTGCAATATTTATGTGAATGAGTTTATTTTTAATAGAAGGTTCCTAACAAGTGGTATTCGAGCGCTTTTCAAGGCCGAGTTTCACTATGACTATGATAGTTCTTGCCCTTCCATTACGACTGTTAGGTATAAATTTCTCATGTTTTCCATTTTTTGCTTGTCCTTTTATTAAAAAAAGAAAACCAAAAAAACATAGTCCTTTTTTTCTTGCAATAGTTTCTTAGGTTAGAAACCCTATGTCGAGGGTTTTAAAATATCATGGAGGAGTTGTCATTATTGGCTAAGCTAGATTACCCGTAAAGCATCTAGTGAAGTGAGGGGTGATCAGGCTCCAATACCTAGGCCTCAGACAACACCCATCTATGGAATTGAGCTCCCATGTATCTTTGGGTATATCGAGAGACCACCTAGGATTAGGAGAAACCTTTAGCCCTAGGAATATTTTTTGGCCTTGTATTATCCATAGTACATCAAACACAACATCCAAAAATATTACCCTCCCATACTGTTAGAGAGGTAGGTAGTGTGCTCAAGGGTATGCGTGGAATCCTCCTTGAGTAGTGGCCTAAAATATTGGTCCAAGCACTATCATTCATCACTATGGTATAACAGAGGGCCTATGGGTATTACATACACCTTGGCTTAGCATACCCTGGTTCTATTAAAATTTTACCCTGCAAAAACCTTCTTGTTCTATTGAATGTTTAACCTACAACCAAAAATCCTCCCACAAAAATTGAGCATACAGAGGAGACTTCCCTATCACCATAATACTACTTGCAATGGTTGAAAGAGTGGGTGAACATAACAAAAATAGTCAAGATAGAGTCTACCAATGTTAGTAATAATCGGGTATCACTTTAGTTTGAGAATAGTAATAGTTAGGTCAAGATTGTCAGTTGTTAGTGTTAGTAATAGTTGTCTATGATAGTCAAAATTTATAATAGGTAGAGAATTATCAATGATAGAGTCAAAACAAATAGTTGTCAGTATAGGGAACCATAATGTCAGTGATCAAAAAATGTTAGTAATATCTAGTGTAGAGATAGTATCAGTAACTAAAAGTGTAAGGATAATGTCATAAGGGGTTGGTCAACAAAAAATCTAACTTTTGAACCAAGCCTCTAAGAGGAAAATTGACAACACCAACAACCTCAACAATAAAATAGATAAAAAAGTTTAGGGTGCCCAAAACTAGTGTTGTGGTATATAGCTCATTGTGACCATATTTTTGAGCTGATCATTTTGATATATAGCACCCAAGCACTTTTTTGGCTCCTTACTAAAAATAGTAACTCTTGGAACCATACTTCTATTTTTAGTAAGTCAGTGGTAGTGGTTCAAATCACACCAAAATGGCTAGTGGCACTCAAGGACACCAAAAAGAGGTAGAACAAACCACACTTACCTCTTTGGAGAAAATACACACCACACTTAGTACCCTTCTCAATGACACTAACCTAATGAGGGATGAAATACAATGTTTGAGAAGTGACTATGTAACCTCCAAAGCCACCTTTGAAGAACACTTCCTTGAGGTCGAGGAAAAACTCAAGGATGGCACAACGATGTTTGAGCATCATGACATTGACCATGTCGATCAAGGAAAAGGAATCCATAGGGATAGGGAAGGCTCTCACACTCTTTTTGACCATGATGCTCCCTTTAAGATGCCTAAATTAGACTTTCCTAAGTTCAATAGAAAGGATGCAGATGGGTGGTTATGTCATGTAGATCAATTTTTCAAACTTCACAATATCCCTAAATATTTTTGGATCACTATGGCATCTTTCAACTTTGAATCTGAAGCTTTACAGTGGTATCAGTGGTTACAACACATAGTTCTTGACCCTTCTTGGGAAGTTTTTGAGTCCTAATTACTCACTCATTTTGGCCCTAGTGGGTATGAGGACTTCATAGGAGCATTAACCAAACTAAGACAAACCTCTATAGTTCATGACTACTAGACCCAATTTGAGAAATTGGCTAACAGGACCAAGGGTTTGAATGAAGGATTTTTTTGAGTTGTTTCATCAATGGCTTGAAAGATGATCTAAAGGTTGAGGTCAAGATGTTCAAACCATAAACTATGATGCAGGCCATAGGGTTGGCATGGTTGGCCAAAGAAAAATCTTCAGCTCAAAGGAGGCCACCTAAATTTCCATAGGCCAAACCCTCCTTTCCTTCTAAGTTCACATCCAATATTGAAAGTAAATCTACCCCCTACAAGTGCTTGACTATCAAAGAGATGGATGCTCGATGTGCCCAAGGTTTATGTTATAATTATGATGAAAAATATACATGAGGGCATAAGTGCATCCAAAAGAAGCTATTCTTGATTGATGTAGAGGAGTCAACAAGTAGTGAACAACTTGAGGATGAAGCAAAAACATCAGAGGAACCACCTCAAGATGAGGGTGACACATAAGAAGAGCTATAACCTAAAATTTTTGTCCATGCCCTTGCGAGGATTACTACCCCATAAATAATGAAAGTAGTAGGCTTTTTCAAAGGCCAACATCTTACAATCCTCATTGATTTAGGAAGCACACACAACTTTATTGATCCTTGAGTCACCAAGCAAGCCAATTGTTACATACATACATGCAACTCCTTTGAGGTTATGGTGGAAAATGGTGGAACCTTGCCTTGTAAAGGTAAATGTCATAATATTAAGTTGAAGCTAGGGGATTATGAGCTCAAAATAGATATGTTTGCTCTTCAACTAGGGGGATGTGATATTGTGCTAGGAGCTCAATGGTTAGGTACTTTGGGAACCATCACTTGGAACTTTGTAGAGTTATGGATGTAGTTTTCATAGAATGGTAGGTCCTACACTCTTCGTGGCTCACAAGCAGGATCTCCTCAGATTATCAGTTCAAACCATATGGAGAAGCTATTAAAAAATATTCTCATGGGGTAATCACTTAGATATTTTCCATACAACCACCCCCTTCAATTGAGGATAAAATTCTAGTAGATTTGCAACTCGTTCTAACCAAGCATGATGTAATCTTTGTGAAACTAATAGAATTACCACCTCATCACTCCCATGATCATGCAATTCCATTGGTACCTAGTAGTGTGCCACCTAACATCAGACCTTACCACTACCCCCATGCACTTAAATTAAAAATAGAGAAATTAGTACAAGAATTGTTAAAATTTGGAGTCATTCGACCTAGTAACAATCCTTATTCTTCTCTAGTCTTATTGGTTCACAAGAAATATGGGTCTTGGTGGTTGTGTATAGATTTTTGTGAGCTCAATAAGCTCACCATTAAGGATAAATTTCCTATTCCCATGGTAGATGAATTATTGGATGAGTTGCATGGTGCTATATTTTTCTCCAAGTTAGATCTTCGCTCAGGTTACCATCAGATATGACTTAAGGAGGACATTCCCAAAATAACATTCTGCACTCATGAGGGCCATTATGAATTTTTGGTTATGCCATTTGGCTTGACAAATGCCCCTTCCACATTTTAGAGCCTCATGAACAACATTTTTTACCCATTCCTTCATAAATTCATTTTAGTTTTCTTTGATGATATTTTGGTTTATAGTCACTCTTGGGAAGAGCATCTCATCCATGTGGATCAGACTTTGTAACTTTTGGCTCAACATCAACTTTATGCTAAGAGGTCCAAGTGTTCTTTTGGGTTGACCAAAGTAGAGTATTTGGGACACATTATCACCAAAGATGGAGTTAAAGTTGACCCTAAGAAGATTCAAGCCATTCAATATTGGTCAAAGCCTCACACTCTTAAGGGCCTTCATGGATTTTTGGGACTCATAGGCTATTATCACAAATTTATCCACAACTATGGCAAGATCATTGCTCCTTTAATGACCATGTTAAAGAATAATTATTTTACTTGGATAGGCCCAACCAAACATGCTTTCCTTGATCTAAAGCATGCTATGACAACCACTCTAGTCTTAGCAATGCCTGATTTCTCCAAACCATTTGTAATTGAAAGTGATGCTTCGGGCAATGGCATTGGAGCCATGTTGATGTAGGAAGGATGACCCTTGGCCTTCACTAGCAAAGTACTTTCAAGTCAAAATCTGGGTAAATCAACTTATGCAAAGGAGATGCTCATAATATTGCATGTGGTTACTCATTGGTGACCCTATCTCATTGGGCATCATTTCTCCATCAAAATAGACCACCAAAGTCTCAAGTACTTCCTGGAGTAGCAGGTCGCCACCCCAAAACAACAAAAGTGGGTCTCTAAACTCATGGGCTATGATTATGAGATTACCTATAAAAAAGGTAAGGAGAACATTATGGTGGATGCACTCTCTCACCAATTTGAGGCTCAAAGTATGTTATGTGCCATCTCTTCACCCATTCCTTAGTGGATAAATTCTCTCTACAAGGATGTGCTCAAGGACTCAAGATTGCAAACTTTGATTGCCACACTTCAAATAATACCTACCTCATGTCTAGGATACACTTGGGATGGACAAGATTTAAGATATCTCCAATGCCTTGTTATTCCCCACACTTCTCAACTATGAGAACTCATCTTGAAGGAGATGCATGCTTCACCCACTACAGGCCATTCTGGGTTCCTCAAGACCTATGAATGGATTAAGTATACTTTCTTCTAGAAGGGTATGAAGAAGGACATTCAAAATTTTATGGTAGAGTGTGACATATGCCAGAGGATGAAGGAAGAAATGGTGCATTCCCTAGGAACTCTTCAACCCTTGCCTATTCTAGAACAAATCTGGACAAATATTTCCATGGACTTTATTGAAGGGTTACCTAAGTCTAGAGGCAAATCAATTATTTTTGTGGTAGTGGATCATCTCATGAAGTATGCTCATTTTTGTTCCCTCTCCCATCCTTACATGACCTCAGTCATCACCCAAATTTTTCTAGATTCTATTTTTTGCCTTCATGGCATGCCCACATCCATTATGTCCGATCGAGACCCTACCTTCACTAGTAATTTTTGGCAAGAATTATTTAAGTTGTAGGGAACTCAACTCAAAATGAGTTTAGCCTATCATCTATAAATGGATGGTCAAACAGATATTGTCAACAAATTTTTGGAGACCTACCTTCATTGCTTTACCTCTGATCATCCTACATAGTGGGTAAAGTGGCTTCCCTTGGTCGAATGGTGGTATAACACTTCCTATCACACTATGACCAAGGTTACCCCTTTTGAAGTAGTTTATGGATGACCTCCATCAACACCCTCCTCCTACATTCTAAGTAGCTCCAAGGTCCATGTTGTTGACACTACTATCCTCCAACATGTCATAGTCCTCTATCAACTAAATATGAATTTAGAATTGGCCTAGAATTAGATGCACCAATAAGTTGATCAACACCATTTTGAGTGTAGCTTTGAAGTTGATGATATGGTTTTCCTCTACTTGCAACCATATAAATAGTCATCACTCTAGCTTCGTAGGTGCTAAAAACTCGCTACCAAATACTATGGCCCCTACCAGGTCTTATAGTGGATTGGTGCAATGGCCTACAAATTGGCCCTCCCATCTACATCCAAGCTCCACCCTATCTTTCATGTATCCTCTCTCAAGAAGGTTATGGGAAATCAGGTATAAGTTCAATCTATTTTACCCAAATTGGATGAAGAAGGTTCTATCTTGCTCAAGCCAGAACACCTATTGGACCATAGATCACGCACTCTTCAAAACTGGGTAATCACTAAGGTTCTTGTTCAATGGCATGGACTCCAACTAGAAGATGCCACTTGGGAGTCTCTCCATCAGCTACAACACCAGTTTCCTCATCTACAACTTTGAGGACAAAGCTTTTTGAAGGGGAAGGGCATGTTAGGACCCCATCCTAACACTATTTTTGTAATACTCATATGATTATGTAATGACCCCCTTCCAATGTGGGGACCCCTTTATAATGTTATTTTTGTAATACTTTGTAATGGTATGTGGCACGTAAGGTGCCTAGACAAGTGGGGCCATTTCATGTAACCGTTATCAAGAATGTAACCGATGTTTGGTAGAAGATTCTAGCTCGAGTGGCATTTTGCATGTAAGCCAACTCTTGAGCATTAGGTTAGGGTTGCATGAAGTGTATCTTTAAAATACATGGATCTATGAATGAATGTATATTTTTGCAAATTAATGAAAGTATTGAAGGAGGTTGCCCCCTCAAAGAGGCCTACGATTCTGTGTTATTTTGTGAGATTGCTTTAATTTTGCATTTACATTTTGTATTGCAATATATTGTTATTTCATGAAATTCTATTTTTATTTGCAATATGTATGTGAATGAGCCTATTTTTGATAGAAGGTTCCTAAAACTATTGGACTAACCTTGCTTTGATACCAATTCTAGTTTTTAAAATACAAAATGTTTGTATTATTAATCTCTAACCTTATATTTATACACATATTTATACACCCGTGAGATGTAACAATAATAAAAAAGTATCTAGCATCAAATAATGTAATAATTATCTAACAAGTAAGGCCAAAAAAATGATTCATTATATTTTAGAATATAAAATGGATCATTTGTTAAGCCAAAACACATGACTAAAAATTCATAGTGTCCATCACATGTCCTAGATGTTACCTTATAAACATCTTGATCATAGATACATATTTGGTGGTATCTCGACCTCAAATTCATTTTGAAGAAAATGGGCACCATGTAGTTCATCTAAGATTTTATTTATGACTAGAATTCAAATTTGTCCTTAAAAGGAATTTTATTTATTACCCAACTTTTTATTTACCTAATGCCAATTCATTAATATCTCATGGATGCACCATAAATAATCAATATACAATTTATAGATTCCATGCATAACACTTTGATGATCAAATGAGGATTTGTGGGGGATATTTATACCAATACCAAAACTCCAAATACATAGTTAATTTTTACCTAAGCCAACATAAGAAGAGTGATTTAGGTCAATTACAAGATATAAATTGGGTTTAACCATAACAAGGTTAATGACCCATAAGGATTACATAATAACATACTATATTAATTAATGTATTATACAAGTAAATTCCCTTAGGTCTATCCAATACATCATACAATGGTGGTCTTGGCCATGATTGAAATTACAATTTCAACATTTTTCCCAACAAGACACTAGTGTTTTCTTATGATTTAAGGCATTTATATTTTACGAATATAAGGATATTTATTCTTATAGAAAATATTTTTTTGAGCCCATTGTTTCTAAATCAACAAAGGGGGTATTTTTATATCATACATGGAAAAATAATTGTTATTTAGATATGATAAGTTAAGCCCTGATTAATATTAATAAAAATATATCTATAGGATATCATGAAAGAGAATACACTAAAGCCATTGGATGTTGATAAAGTAGCTAAGTGGGCTATAGAAATAAAAAATAAATGGCTATCATTGGACTTGACTCTTTGATACCTACCCTCATCACATAAACCTCTTAGATACTACAAAAGAAGTTTGAGATGGACTTAATGCTTTGTTTGAATCACAAGCATCAAGTGCAAAGATGGATCTTAAGCAAAAATTGTTTGTACAGAAGATGATAGAAGGTGAATATGTTTTTTAATGCATAATTAAGTTTTAATATCTACCAAATTAGCATTATGGAATTAATTTCATAATGGATAATTATTATCCCAAAGATATTCTGGTAAACAACATATCGACCAATTAAGCTAGTATGTTATTCATATTAAATAAGACTAACCCCAAGCTGGAAGATATAATTTCTTTATTAATTGATGAAGAAAATTGAATCAAGAAAATTATTTGCTTATAGAAGAAATTGTATTTCTTATAAATAATAAACTTAATATTACCTTTGAATCCAATTAGTCATCCTTAATGATAAAGTAAATCTTGAATACTAGATTCATGTGTTTTAACTACAAGCAAAGAGATAATGTTGTAATGAGTTGTGTCTAATGTGTAAAATATCATAGAGGTAAGTTAAATATGAGTAAGGAAACAACAATTACTAAAGGAAAAAATAAAGGATAATGTGTTATTATGACTTGTATTGAAGACCCTCTACATGAGGACAATAAGAAGAATATGTTTTTTGAATTGAAACAATGATCATACTTATGAATAGTTAAGTGTGTCCTATTCACAATACGAAGTGTTGTATATCTATTATTGGTTGATTATATCCCTAATAAAAAAGGTATTGTAGACATATGTGCATGTTCCTAATTATATCCTTGATAAAATATTGTGTGTGTGTCATTGTGTGTCCATATCCATATTTAATATAAAACCTTGGTAGTTGTGTTTACCCCTATCTTTTGTCACAAGGTAAACAAGATGAAGAGTTGAGTTTGTCTCTATTAATTTGTGGACCCTAGTGTGTATCCTAGAACATGAACTTTGGATTACTTATGAACTATTATGTGTGTCTTAGTTCATCATTTGTTAATTCTTGTTAGTGTTATGCCTACTTCTACATTGATGTAATGAGGAGGGAATGTTACACAGCTCATTGCTAATATGGGTAGTTGGATTCAATTATAATGGAATCCATTATTAACGGTATGTTATATTGCTTCTATATAAGTTATTTCATTAATGAATAAAGGTATATATCCACTTACCACTTTTGTACAAAAATTTATACCCCTACATCCAATCAAAGTTAAGAAAGTGTTAAATTTGCTCTAATTTTAGCAATTAGTGGTAAATGTATTATACAAAATTAATTAAAAAAATCAACAAATGAGCATATGTTAATTGATGAGTTATGATTGGATATAGTGTTTATAAGGTTTGAATGGTTAATTTTTTAATTTTTGAGGTCTATTAGGGCAAAATTTCCGAAGGCCATGACTCTTGTATATGAAAGCATTTTAATTCTTTTTTTTAATTGCACAATTTTCAAACTCTTCATATTAGTGACTAAAGTTCAAGGACTAGTTATAGGTTTGGGAGCCAAATTATGTAAGATAGATCCTCAAGATTATACTTCTTGTCTTTATAAAAATATTATAACATATGGTTAACTTAGATCATTGACTTACTATGCAATACGAATCTATGGTACATATTTTAAGTGGAGAAAGTAGCATCCCTTGGTTATGAAACTTACCAACATAAGAAAGAAGAAGCTCTTGGACTATTATCCTTGTTCATTGAATCAAAATTACTTTTCTATATCAAGGGTGAGAATAAACCTATCGAGGTATGGTTAAAAGTGCATGAATTATTTAAAAAGGTGAATATGACTAAATTCAATTGCTTGGAGATATAGCTTGCTTCTCTCAAAATAATCATTTATAATATATTCCATTTCAAATTCATGATCTCATATTTAATGTGGTTCCTATGTATTTAAAAACACAAAAAATGTAAAGATTGATTAGTTTTTTTCTCTTCTAGTTTAATTTTAGGTAGCAATGAGGAATTATGATGATTTTACTCAAATACATTATCATAAAACAAAATCCAAACCTACAAAAAAGGGACCTAGGAATCCAAGGGCTAGGATAAGTCTTCAAAGAAGTCAAATACCATTTGTAGATATTATAATAAAGAAGCACATCGAACCAAAAATTATCTACTAAAGTTGTAAAGGATTGAGGTTGAATTTAATAATATGGGTGGTCATCTTCTAGATGATGAGGAGGACTTGTGTCTTCTTTAAATACAAAAGATCACTTAAGCATCCATTATGGGGAGAAGATGGTATAGTCACTCATTTCATTTCTCTTTGGCCCATCTGTTCAAATTATGAGGAGATATTAAAAGTGCCATCTAACTTATGGCCAAGCCCAACATTGTATTCTATAATCTTGTATAGATCTACAGGAAATCATTGTACAAAAGTATTTAATTATGCAATCCCTATGGGTTACAATTGACCTTGTTATGGTTTAAATCATTTTATAATTTGTAATTATCCTAAATCCCACTTGACATATTGGCTTAGTTAACTTAATTAAGTAATTAGGTCTTTTTTGTATTAGAGTATAGTGATCATGATCCATGAATAATATAGTGAATATTTATGGTGTCTAAGGGTGTCCATCAATTCTATGTCTATTTCCTTATCATTCATCCTTTTTGTGCTTACTTTATAAGATTTGAGAGAATGATTTGCTTAAGCTTGTTACTGAAAATAGGTATGAAATCCAACAAGCTTTGTTCTTCTACCCTTGTTTTTGTAATAAGTAATGTATCTTCCATCATGCTTGTATATGTTCATCATGCATGTTCCCTAATTGAGTTTTCTTTAAAAATCAAACCCAAAGTATTTGTATTTTGTTACTACCTCTAATAGATTTCCTTTAAACAAAATATATGGTTGTTTTTGCTCTCTCCGAGTAGAGAAGATCAAAGTCTTAGTTTTTCTAGTGTTTATTTATGTCCCAACTACTTTTGAAAATTACTTTAACACCTTTAGATGTTCTTTTAAACTTTCTAGTATATTGTCAATAAATATGAGGTTATCAACATAAAGAAGAAGCTTCACTATATAACTAGTCAATTGTATTCACTCTCCTCGCATATTTTATACACATTCTTTAAATTTTTCAATATAAATTCCAAATAAAGTAGGCAATAATGGAAAACCGTCTTCCACATTGATATCACTTCCAAATGTACTCTGGTAACCCTTCTAGAGTTCTAGTTTTCATTACCACTTGCTCATAAAATCTATGTACAACCAATTTGTAGTTGAATGGGACACTATGATTTATTTTTTTTTATAATTTATCTTTAGAGAATATGTCAAAGGATTTTTAAAATTCCACAAAATAATAGTTGACATCTTTTGTATTTCATATCCTCTCTATTAGGTACCTTAAAGTAATGTTATGATCTATTGTTGATTTCTTTGGTCTAAACCTTAGATGCCCTACTTCCCTCTTTCCTTAAATTATCTACCCACTTATTGATTCTATTTTCTACTATGCTACTAAAAATAAGATTAATCATGATGATACAATAATTTGAAGGATTCTTGGTATCTCCATTTTATTCAATGGTGACTAGGTTGGTCATTCATTCCAATGGAAAGTATTCTTTAAGGATGGTAATAAATCATTTTTGGATGTGTGGTGCTAAGATATTGATTTCACACTTGAGATATTCATCATGTAGGCCATCTAATCTTGAGCTTTACCTAATGCTAATTTCATGATACCTCCTTCACATATTTCATCGAAAAAAATTTCCCACTTGTGTTAATTATAGGAGGGGTATCTTTTTCTTGGTATTTCTTATAACTCCTCATCATATTGTAACCATTGTTCACTTGTGATATAATTTTTTGTGTACCTTTTTCTTTGTTGTAGCCCTTTCCAAAATTGTCTTAGATTTGGCTTTACAAGATATATCAACTCTTTTTGCCTTATCTTATGTATTCTTTTTCTAAAAATTAGTTTTTGTTCATTAATTGTTTATATATATTGTTATTTATTTTCTCTTTGCCTAGTTCTTTCATTGTATTATTACCGCTTTGCATTCTTCAACATACCATGGATTTATGTGGAATATTTCATGTTTATTTTTCTTGAGTTTTAACTTCTTGCATGATTCCAATACGTATTTGATTAATATCCATCAATTTAAGTTATAGTTCACTACAATGAAATAAAAGGTTTCTTATAATTTTATCTAGTAACCTTCTTATCCCTAGTAAACCAATTGTAATATTGATTATATTGTGTGATGAATAGATCATTTTCATCATGTTGTAATTGTAAAATAAGTTTCTTTGATACTTAGAGAGCATAATGCTATTGTAAAAGCTTTTAACTTGTATAACATAATTTTTCTTTTCATTTAATATTTTCACAAAAGTTGATAAGAAAAATTCAAGTATGCTAACCTTATCACATTAAATATTTTTATTTAATAAATTTCAAGGAATCACTAAGGTAAAAATTAAAGTTTTAACCTCCTAATATTATTGTTGATTATATTATACAATAAAGATATCTTTATAATTTTTTAAAGACACATTATGTAGACTTTTGGAACCCTACATAAAATATTTATTTCTAATACATTCTAAAAAGAAAATAAGGCAAAAGGTAAATTTCTAACCTCCTAATTTTAATAATTCATTATGCAATAAAGGGATAATATTTATAGTCTTTATAGAGAGGCATTATGTAAATTACCACCTTTTGCCTCTCTTAACTCAAAAAAAAATGAACACAACATGTTAGTGGTTGCAACTAATAAGATAAAAGGTTAATGTGAGATAAAAATGGAAGATAGCATGCTTCTTGGGTATATTAAATTCATTTATGTAATTACTATTTTTTCTTTTACATGTGTTATTAGTCTGATATTATGTTTTCTTGGGTTCTAAGTTTTTATGTAAGTTGATGGTAAATTAAATAAGATCTTGTAATATATCAAAGCTTAAATAATTGATTTAAATAAATATAGGAGAAAATAAAATATCTTTAGGATACTTCTAGAAAAGTAGACCAAAAATTTAAAATAAATAAATTTAATTTATTTAAATAGACATAGAAGATGAGAGAATCCAAGAAAGAATTAAGGAAAATTATACCGATATTATATAATAAAGTTAAAAATATATATTAAACACTTTTTACCTTAAATGAATTATTCTATAAAACTTTTAAAATTTATTTTGGTTATATAATAAACTTTACAAATTTTATTAACTAATAAAATTATTTATATTTAATTTAAAACTATATATAATCACTCTAAAATATATCTATTTATCTAGTTATATGTAATTTGGATTATACTTTTATATCTTATTATGCACTTGACAATAATAACACCCATTAAAATTTGTTTATTAAATTGTAAATTTTTAATCAATTATTTTTTTATTAAAATA
This sequence comes from Wollemia nobilis, assembly GCA_028583015.1. Lineage (NCBI taxonomy): Eukaryota > Viridiplantae > Streptophyta > Pinopsida > Araucariales > Araucariaceae > Wollemia > Wollemia nobilis. The sequence goes on along the minus strand of JAQPPZ010001424.1, from coordinate 3,739,856 downwards.
ACATTACAATAATTTAATAATTATACATATATTTTTTTTAAATTAGATTAAAACCTTGAAATTTTCCTTTTATTTAAAAATTTAACCTATTTCCTATTTACTTATTAACTATAAAAGAAAAAAAAAAAGTAAATAAAGATAATCCAAAGAGTCCTATTTTATTTATATCAAAACTAATATTAACCTAAAAAACATAGCTTGCATTGTTGATACATTGTATGGTGAAAAGCTTGCCATAACCAAAAAAAAAAAAAATTAAATGGAAATCATGATCTTTTGAAATTGTACAAACCTTCCATACCATGCAATTATATCGACTCACCTTAAATTGAATGCTTCACCTTAAATTGAATGCTTCAAGATAATATAGAAAATCTTAGATCTGTAAACAATCACAATACAAGCATGGCTTCTTATTTCCCTTTATAAATCTCTTCCTTAGGTAGTTTAAGAATTTTAGATTTAACCAACTTATATCGATTGAGTTGGAACTTATATAAGCTCACACTAAGCCTCAAATAGATCTCTAAAATTTATGCCAGTTGGTATCTTAATTCAAAAATCTCTTCATATATATATATATTGTTATCTACAATGATTTGATCAAACATGTTATGTGTATAACATTGACATTTGAGTGACCTCTAAGATTTATGAATTTTATTTCCAAGATGCTAATTCAAGCATACACGCAGAGTGTTAATTGCCTTTCCATTGAAAAGTTCTAAACATTCATTTCAAGGATCCATTATTCTACAAGTAATACATAATGATCATTGAAATTGAGAGAAAAAAGATCTTACACAACGTCCTTCATTTCACAGTTCTTCATTAAATTAAATTATTTATATTTAATTTAAAACTATATATCATCACTCTAAAATATTTCTATGTAATTTGGACTATACTTATATCTCTTATTATGCACTTGACAATAATAACACCCATTAAAATTTGTTTATTAATTGTTAATTTTTAATCAATTATTTTTTTATTAAAATAACATTACAATAATTTAATAATTATACATATATTTTTAAAATAAGATTAAGACTTTTTCCTTTTATTTAAAAATTTAACATATTTCCTATTTACTTATTAACTTTTAAAAAATAAATAAAGATAATCTAAAGAGTCCTCTTATTTTATTTATATCAAAATTAATATTAACCTAAAAAACATGAAGCTTGCATTTTTGATACATTGTATGGTGAGAAGCTTGCCAAAACCAAAAATAAATAAATAAATGGAAATCAAGATCTTTTGAAATCGTACAAACCTTCCATACCATGCAATTATATCGACTCACCTTAAATTGAATTCTTCAAGACAATATAGGAAATCTTAGATCTGTAAACATTCACAATACAAGCATGGCTTCTTATTTTCCTTCATCAATCTCTTCCTCTGGTAATTTAAGAATTCTAGATTCAACCAACTTATATAGTTTGAGCTAAAACTTATATAAGCTCACACTAAGCCTCAAATGGATCTTTAAAATTTATGCCATTTGGTATCTTAATTCAAAAATCTCTTCATATATTTATTGTTATCTACAATGATTTGATCAAACATGTTATGTGTATAACATTGACATTTGAGTGGTCTCTTAGATTTATGAATTTTATTTCCAAGATGCTAATTCAAGCATACACGCAGAGTGTTAATTGCCTTTCCATTGAAAAGTTCTAAACATTCATTTCAAGGATCCATTATTCTACAAGTAATACTGATGATCATTGAAATTGAGAGAAGAAAAAAGATCTTACACAACGTCCTTCATTTCACAGCCCTTCATTAAATTAAATTATTTATATTTAATTTAAAACTATATATCATCACTCTAAAATCTTTCTATGTAATTTGAACTATACTTATATTTCTTATTATGCACTTGACAATAATAACACCCATTAAAATTTGTTTATTAATTGTTAATTTTTAATCAATTATTTTTTTATTAAAATAACATTACAATAATTTAATAATTATACATATATTTTTAAAATAAGATTAAGACTTTTTCCTTTTATCTAAAAGTTTAACCTATTTCCTATTTACTTATTAACTATAAAAAAATTAATAAATGAAGATAATCCAAAGAGTCCTCATATTTTATTTATATCAAAATTAGTATTAACCTAAAAAAAACATGAAGCTTGCATTGTTGATACATTGTATGGTGAGAAGCTTGCCAAAACAAAAAAAAATTAAATGGAAATCATGATCTTCTGAAATATTACAAACCTTCCATACCATGCAATTATATCGACTCACCTCAAATTGAATGCTTCAAGACAATATAGGAAATCTTAGATCTGTAAACATTCACAATACAAGCATGGCTTCTTATTTTCCTTCATCAATCTTTTCCTTAGGCAGTTTAAGAATTCTAGATTTAACCAACTTATATCGTTTGACCTAAAACTTATATAAGCTCACACTAAGTCTCAAATAGATCTCTAAAATTTATGCCATTTGGTATCTTAATTCAAAGATCTCTTCATATATTTATTGTTATCTACAATGATTTGATCAAACATGTTATGTGCATAACATTGACATTTGAGTGGCTTCTAATATTTATGAATTTCATTTCCAAGATGCTAATCCAAGCATACACGAAGAGTGGTAATTGTCTTTCCCCCTAAAAATTTATAAACATTCATTTCAAGGACCCATTATTCTACAAGTAATACTGATGAGCATTGGAATTGAGAGAAGAAGAAAGAAGATCTTACACAACGTCCTTCATTTCATAGCCCTTCATTAAATTAAATTAATTATATTTAATTTAAAACTATATATCATCACTCTGAAATCTATCTATGTAATTTGGACTATACTTATATATCTTATTATGCACTTGACAATAATAACCATTAAAATTTGTTTATTAATTGTTAATTTTTAATCAATTATTTTTTCATTAAAATAACATTACAATAATTTAATAATTATACATATATTTTTAAAATAAGATTTAGACTTTTTTCTTTTATCTAAAAATTTAACCTATTTCCTATTTACTTATTAACTATAAAAAATAAAAAATAAATAAAGATAATCCAAAGAGTCCTCCTATTTTATTTATATCAAAATTAATATTAACCTAAAAAACATGAAGCTTGCATTGTTGATACATTGTATGGTGAGAAGCTTGCCAAAACAAAAAATTAAATGGAAATCATGATCTTCTGAAATCGTACAAACCTTCCATACCATGCAATTATATCAACTCACATTAAATTGAATGCTTCAAGACAATATAGGCAATCTTAGATCTGTAAACATTCACAATACAAGGATGGCTTCTTATTTCCCTTCATCAATCTCTTCCTCAGTCAGTTTAAGAATTCTAGATTTAAGCATACCGTTTGAGCTGAAACTTATATAAGCTCACACTAAGCCTCAAATCGATCTCTAAAATTCATGCCAGTTGGTATCTTAATTCAAAGATCTCTTCATATATATATTGTTATCTACAATGATTTGATCAAACATGTTATGTGTATAACATTGACATTTCAGTGACCTCTAAGATTTATGAATTTCATTTTCAAAATGCTAATTCAAGCATACACGCAGAATGTTAATTGCCTTTCCATTGAAAAGTTCTAAATATTCATTTCTAAGGACCCATTATTCTACAAGTAATACTAATGAGAGAAGAAGAAAGAAGATCTTATACAACGTCGTTCATTTCACAGCCCTCAGACCTTCAACTTCAGTCATAATATATAAAGCTGAAGACTAAGGTAAGACTAAGGTGACACGAGGTTTTAGCTGTACAAATTGTTTGACTATAAAATAAAAATAAAAATCTCAACGTTGCTTAAGAATCCCTTGATCATAACCCTAATATCATGTTCATCTCTATTATTGAGTTGTTTCATGAAAGGATTATGATCAATTTTACTGGAGATCCTTGATATGGAGAATGTGGGCAATGACAGAAAAAGTTTATCTTTAAATGCAACCCAAGCCATACACAGCCTGAGTATTCATATAGTTGAGCTGGTCCTAATTGCTTTCTTCCATCAGCCAATTCTCAAGCACAGAGAAAGGAAGACCGTTGTCAACAGTGGTATTCTGAAAACCGTCAGACTGATAGGCTTGAACATGGTGGTACTGATCATCACCATAAGAATCAAACTGTGATGTCCATGCAAGGCTCCCATTCTCCATAGAATTCAAGCCCTCTATCTGGCTATCCGAAGAGATATGATGAGAACTTTGGCTGTCACTACAACTAGGGGTGGCACTGGCAGAATTGTGCATGGAGGGTAGAGCCTTCATGTCATTGGAATTAGCAGAGGACCTCTTCCATCCCTCCAAGAGCTTTGAAAAATTCTCTATGCTGGCTGCATAATAAGATGATGAATTAATACAAGGAGTACTAATGCACCCACTGCTTGCTTGCAAATCAGGTGAAGAACCCATGTTCAATGCTTCATAAAGTTCTTGCTTTGCACGGTGTATGTCAGTCTGAAGCTTGGATTCCCATTGACCTTTAGAAGATCCGGCATTAACGGATAGATCTGACGACCTTCTTGTGGAATCCCGGGCTACTTCATTGCTCCCAAATGGCGTCTGCAGCTTCTTGAGCCTCTTCTTCAAATGTGTGTTCCAATAATTTTTGATATCGTTGTCTGTCCTTTGAGGAAGATAAGAGGCTATGGCAGCCCATCTGCAATAACACAAACACTTAAGACTTCTATGTTTTTTGGGGTTTTAGATCTGAAACAGAACTCCTCATCAAGATAGAATATTGACTATTTTGCTCTGGTTATCTGAGATAAACCAATCAGGGAAACCAGTTTATGTAAGCCTGATTCTTTTCTATAATTAGTTTGAGGTTCTTGGTCTTATTTATGTCTTACAATCATGATGGACCCAAAGTCCAAAGGTGGGGACGACTTAAAGCTCATAACAACTCACGAGCCTTCTTGTGAAAAGAGAGCTTCTAGAGATCAGACTTAAAACCTTTCAAGCTGGCATATTAATAAGGTAGTGAATAAAAGTCAATATATCATAGCTGACAAGATAATAATGACTTGCAGCAGCCTAAGCTTATCAAGACACTCTTGATTGACGAAAAGTTGAGCATATCCATGCATGCAATGCATTGACTTCTAAAAATCACAGTTTACCCACAAAGAAGCTTGCCATTTTAAAATTTCAAACTCTAAGGAAAGAAACAATAAAAAAGCCTATCAGAAGCATTCATGGTAACATGAGTAGGATAAGCACCTGTTACCCAGTAAAGCCTGGAGATGAACAATGATTCTGTCTTCGTGTGGAGTGAAGTTTCCACGCTTGATCCCAGGCCTCAAATAGTTTGTCCATCTCAATCTGCAACTCTTACTGCATCTCATCAGACCTGAAAGAAACAAAAGGAGAAAAATCTTAAACTACAAATCACAAAAAAAAACATTAAGAACAGTGACAAAATAGCATGAATTCAGAATATTGATACAGAGTTCAGCAGCTACAAATTAAAGCCAAAAAAAAAAACTACTTCTAACCTTAAATAATCAAACAAAACTTGAATAACTCATTATAAACCCTAACTTTAGAAGAAACCATATTTTATCCAAATGGATACATATCCATTGTAAGTGAGACAGACCAAAACGAAAAAACCATATTCTATCCAAATTGACTGATACTGACTGAAACAGACCAAATTGGATCAATTCTAAACACTACCATTCACAGAAACCATAGTCTATCCAAACAGCTTGATAACCACTATAATCCCAATAGACTAAGCTCATCCACAGGAGTCTATCTATCATCAATTATAAAGCCTAGCAAGAACCCATCTTTTATCCAAGCAGACCAAGTTGGTCTAAAAGATTTCATGATCAATTCCATAAATTCTCATCAGGTTGGCCATCATGGTAGCCAAAGTCCAATCTCCACGACCAAATTTTACACCAAAAACAACAGTCAAACAGACCTTATTTCAAAAAAATTGAAGGTCAATCAACCAGAACAGAAATTTCAATATCCAACCAAGACCCATTTATCTAAAACTCCTAAAAATCCTACCAGTATATGCAGGAATCATTCTCCAGTTCCCCGGTCCATGCTCCTGAATGTAGGAGACAAGAACAATGTCCTCTTCTGGGGTCCATGGCCCCTTCTTCACCCCAACTTTATCACAGCATGGAGACCTCCCCATATTGAAAACCCAAATCCTCCCTCCACCTTTCTCAGTTCAGTTCACCAACAGCAAGAACAGCCACAACAATGAAAATATAATGAGACTGTTCAGGGTCTCATGTGTGTGTATATATAACTGCTGAGGGGGGTGACCACCGTGGGTGGGTCTCTCGTCAGAGCAACACGATCCCCATCTTAAAACATGTCAATCTGGGATCCAATAGCATTTCACCATCTAACTCAGCTGACTGTCCTTGACAGGTGGAATCCAAGTCAATCAAGGAGCCATTAATACCCCTCGTCATAAGTCAGCCTAAGTGCCTGGACATTTTCCATCTCCGCGTAGATTTAATTGCCCGAAGGGCCACCGTCAGTGCAAGGAGCCCTCCAAGTCAAAGGTCTGCCCCTGCGTGAACGTCAAAGCTTGCCCGTCCCACCGCCGTATACTGCCACAAAAACACTTTCCAAGGCCTTCGTTTTTCCGTTGGGACATGTCATGACAAGGAAACCCAGTTGGTAGGGTGGACTTTATCCACCGGGGACGTGGCGTACGTGGCTACATTGGACGGTCGAGGACGGCGCAGCGGTGCACTGGATGGACCATCGCATCTAACTTGTTCCCCCCTTTCAATAATGGCACTGTGAAGAACCCCACCGTCCATTCCACGTGTTATCTGTAGTTTCTTTGTTTATTGCAACGATTTTCCCTTCCTTTATGGCCTCGGGTGAAACGAGGCCATCTCTTGCCCATAACTTTTGACATGAGCTTCATTAATTTTAAGCCCAATCGGATGATGTTGGCGTATGTATGTATGCGTTCCTGCGGAGACTCGATCCGCGTCCCTATGTCTGACAAGCGGTGGAATTCGCCTCTTGCCGACTTTCAGCCCACGTTGCTGTTGAACAGCATCATAGCTTCCTCCGTGGGTCAATGTCATGTCAAAAATCTATTATTTTATATTCATATTGCTTCAGGAAGAAAGTTTCTTTTTAGGTCCATCATCACCTTTCGTAAAGGGAGAGTTGATGAGCTGAGCTTATCGATAGGGAATTTAACACATAGTCATATATGTCGCGGTTTGAACTTTGAAACTATGGAAGAAGAGCCAATGTGCTTTCCCTGTGACTAGACTCTTGGGTAAAGAAACATCCAGAGCCCCGCTCTTAGTAGGATTGTCCCATCTGCTTATACCATTATCTAAAGAGAAACCGTAAAAGATTTTTTTAAGGTTGTGTTGTTCCTGTGACTAAACTCTTGGGTAGAGAAACATCCAGAGCCCGCTCTTAGGTGGCTAGTAGCATTGTCCCATCTGCTTATACCACAGAGAAACCATAGAATATTTTTTAAGGTTGTGTTGTCCCTCTGACTAAACTTTTGGGTAGAAAAACATCTAGAGTCGGCTCTTAGGTGGATAGTAGTATTGTCCCATCTGCTTATACCACTATCTGAAGAGAAATCGTAGAAGATTTTTTTGTGTTTTCTCACTCTCACGTTTGTATAGGGATTCGAATTTGAGACCTCTCAGATGGAGGGAGTTGTTCGCAATGACCACTGGCACACTTGCGAACTAAATTCTTGGAACTCTTGGATAGAGAAACCTTCAGAGCCGCTCTTAGGTGGCCGACTTTGCCATCCCATCTGGGTATACCATGGAAATTTTTTGATACCTAATGTGATAATGCAAGTACAGTGGCATATTTTATGATTGGAATTTCGTTCCACGTTAATACCTGTTTGTCTGTCCTACTTGGATTCAAACTTGGGTATACCATTATCTAGAGAAAAATCACAAGAAAGTTTTTGATACCTAACCTGTTAATGTGATGATGCAAGTATAGCGGCATATTCTATGATTGAAATTTTGTTCCACGTTTATACATGTTTGTCTGTCCTACTCAAATTAAGACCTGAGTATACCACTATCTAGAGATGTTAATGTGATGATGCAAGTATAGTGGCATATTCTATGATTGAAATTTTTTTCCACGTTAATACATGTTTGTCTGTCCTACTCAAATTAAGACCTGGGTATACCACTATCTAGAGAAAAGTAACATGAAAGTTTTTAATACCTAACCTGTTAATGTGATAATGCAAGTATAGTGGCCTATTCTATGATTGGAATTTCGTTCCACGTTAATACCTATTTGTCCTACTCGGATTAAAACTTGGGTATACCACTATATAGAGAAAAGTCACAAGAAAGTTTTTGATACCTAACATATTAATGTGATGATGCAAGTACAATGGCATATTCTATGATTGGAATTTCGTTCCACGTTAATATATGTCTGTCCTATTCGGATTAAGACCTGTTTGTCTATCTAGTGGCATATTCTAAATTTGAAATTTCGTTCCACGTTAATAGCATATTCTCTATAGGAATTCAAACTTGGGACCTTTCAAATAAAAGGAATTGCTCTCAATCACCAAGGTTCCAGCTTTGGGAGTTTCAAGAACAAAGTTTTTTCTTATTATTACATAGGAGAGTTGGCTACAACCACTATTTTTAGTAACTGGTTAGCGAAGGGTTCAAACCATAGGGACTACTCCCAACAAACCTATCCGTCTTCTTCTTGTTGACCCGATGTAAGATGAGGACCATCGGTCGCTTGGGGTGTGTACCATCATCGTCGATCTGGCATGCATTCAAAGGATTCAGAGCACACTACTACCTTTACAAAGGGTTGGCTTCTCCAAAGATTTGAACTTGGTAAGTGCCGCTACACTGCACTTACCAATTCACCTAACCTTTGAAAGTTAAAAAACAAAGTTATATAAAATAATTTTTATATAGAACATTGTTTCCCATACATTATTGTTATGGGAATAAATTATACAATTCCAAACTATAATATAATTAGTTATTCTCACCCAAACATGATATACAATCCTAAAATATAACATTTAGATCTTAAGTTAGATCTTAAACCTATCACATTCAGATATTAAACCTGTATTCACACCATTAATAGCGTAACGTTTCAAAAACCGAGGCTGGAATATGAACGCCCTAGAGCCTAGAGAACTGGACTCAATGATCAACATCATGATTATAGGCAAACTTTTAATGGCTATAAATCGTAGTCACGTACTATTGTCTCCTTAAATCTTCTTCTAATAATTAGAGGACAAAAACTCGCCGCTAAGCATTGAAGGCGAACGACATTTTCCGTGTTGTCCTGTGCGCACATAACCTTTTTTTTTTAATCTATTCAAAGCGAGATTCCAGTTTCATGATTACCAATTGACCTGTGCACATGGCCATGTTTCTCTCTTCAATGTCGACCATTAAAAAGTCGAAATTGTGTATGAGTTCCCATTTTCACGGTGCGGATGCAATCCAACACCGTAGGAGTGCGCTTCAACCGTTCGTATGGTAAACTTTTGTATTCTAAAGAATTTGTACGGAGAAAGGGGACAATAATATCTGATGTTAACAACTGGCCTACTCTGCAGGTGAAGCTTCTAAAGCAATTCTGGGTTTCAAGGGAGAATACTCTTAACGTAACGTAACGTAACGTTTTAAAGAAACAAAACCTCGATTTCTTAGCTGGACTGGTAACAATACAATCAACATGTATTGTGTGACTTTGGTTTTTTATTTTTTATTATTTATTTTATTTTTTAATTTTTATTTATTTTTGATACATAGAAGAATGAGCAACTACCTTTCTTTTTTTTAACAATAGGTTACAGATCAAGTAGCATTGTCTTCGATTGTCATGGTACTATCACTATAACCCATATACAAATCATGGCGCTCTATTATTTTTAAACATGCATATTTTGTTGTAGTTTGAATTTGAATTTTTAAGATAAGAAATTAAAGTTATAATATAATAATATTTTACAAAATCTTTTGTTAATTGAAGTTAGCATTAGAGTTGGACATCCCCATCTCAACTATGACATCTCATAAAGGTGAGAGCTAAGCTTATCAATAGAGACCAAACACATATGTCATAGCCATAAACACACTCACTCCCTGGCCGCAATTTGAACCTTGGACCTCCTGAACATGCGTTGCCTCCATGAAAGTAAGACTTCAATATTTTAATAAAATAGATTTTGAGTTCATTTCCAATGATTTGTGTTTTATTATTGTATTAAGGTTCGAGACCATTTCCACTTATTTATGTAGTATATCAACATTATTTTCTTGAGAGGGTGGAGATCATGATTTCATTTTTTTTTTTTTTTTTTTAAAGAAATGAGGGTATGTCAACATTTCTTTTGTTGCATAAGAAACCTTTATATTTCCTAATCAGTTGGGTACAAAGGGTATGTCAACATTTTTTTTTACATAAGAAACATTTATAATTTCTAATCAGTTGGATAAAAAAAGAAGTTAGTATTTGGTGTAATGGCAGTTGCCTGGTTATTATCATCCATGTAGTTGTGAGGTCGAATCTTCCTGTGTTTGCTCGAAAAAAACGCCTATGTTCAATAGAAAAAAAAAAAAAACGAAGTTAGTACCTTCACCCTCACCTTTCATAGAATCAAAGTGAAATAACCTACCAACAAAAGACTACTATCAAAGGACCTATCCTTTGTTTATATAATTTATTAAATACTTTATGTATTTAAGTTATTTAATGAGCTTTAATGTTGTGATTTATGTTGGACTATGAGTTTTTATGGCTGTGCAAAATTTGATTTGAATGAACTTGTGCCAAACGTTGATTTTATATAAAAATATATAAATTTTAATAAATAGAACAGTTTAAAAGTCTGTATATGCTCATAATTAATGAATTTTTATAGGTTTTAATTTGTAGCAATTTAACGAGTTTAGGATCGGTTATCACTTGATATATATTATTGGAACGAATTTTTTTGACAGTAAAATAAATATAAGTGTGAAGCGGTAGTTATGAATATTTTTTATTTAAAATTTTGTATATATTCAATGTAAAAATTTTGAGATTATGTTGATATTAAAATGTGAAATTTTGTATATATTCAATGTAAAAAGTTTGAGATTATGTTGATATTAAAAAATGTGAGAATTAAAAATTGTAATAGTAATATCATTTTAAATATCTTAATATAAATATGTATTTAAATTTATTTGATTTTTAGTGTAATTTTATAAATTTAAAAAATATATAAGATATTTTTTAAGTTCATCAATTAAATAATTAAATATTTTTGATTTAATAAGCAATGCCCTTGCAATAAATTATGGAATTGCACATGTTAATCATTTATATAACCCACGTCACAGTGTGAAAGCAAATCTTTAAAGTATTCTCTTCACTAAAATTTGATCCATGGTTTGAATGTTAAGATTAAAGATTCAACAATTAGAAAGAAAATGTGATTAATAATTTTACATTTAAAGTAGACACTTTAAATTAGATGGATAATAAATGACTATGTAACTTGATACATCAAGGACAAAGGACAATGAAGTTATCTATGGTAAGTTACATTAGACCTAGACCTCTTTTCTACCATGAGTTAATTTCCTCTTCTATATACATGTACATATTTTGATTGAATTTTTAATTATATAATCTTTGAGTTGAAGGTAATAATAAATAAATTACCTAATTGTTTTTAAAACTGGTTGATTACAAGTGACATTATGGAAATAAAAAAATTATTGGATGTCTTATCCAATATCTTGTCCTCACCTATTGACAAATAAAAATAAATAAACTTTATGAATTGAGCACCTCTTATAATAAAAAGTAAAAAGGATGGTGTTGTATAGGTAAGAAAAAAGTTGCATGCATTAGGGTTTCGAGTTCTTGGTGCCATACTGCCTCTCCACTCTGGAGTGTGTGCGGGATGCCTCTTAGGGTATTTTTTTGTTGCTTTCATCGACTTTACTCCGTCGTTTGGTGGATTGAACCTCTTTTTTATGGATGGAGCTCAATCAGCAGCTCCAACTTCTGTTGAAGCTACAGAAGGGAGCAATGGCGCTAAAGGTGAACAAGCAACCACGAAAGTTCATTCCCAAAGTTTATCACGAGGTAATATTTCTCCTCCGGATGTTGTTATCCCGTTGAGTGAGTTTAATACTACTTGTTCTTGGTTGGAAAGCCATACACTGGTAGGGTATTTTCTAGGTCGCATCCCTGGCGAGACCCTCCTTCGAAACTGGATCCAACAAGCTTGGCATGGCGTCAAGGTTGATGGTATCCAGAACCTCACCAAAGGGTTTTTTTGTTTCGTTTTGCTGACCCTCAGGCCAAAGCGGTCCTCAATCGTGGGCCTTGGTCTGTTCGTAGCTCCTTGTTGATTTTTTAGCCCTGGACCAAGGATTTTTTGATCACTAATGATGTTTCCTTGCGGGTTTCGATTTGGGTTGAATTCCTTGGTCTTCCTCTACCACTCTGGCCTTACTATCAGAACCTTGTGGCCCCCATTGGTGAATTTTTCTATTGTGAAATGGATAAATTTTATGCCTCACGCCCTCAAAAGCATTTTTGTGTCAAATTTGATCTTTCTAAAGACCTCAGGGAGACTGTTGATGTCCAAGTTGGTGACTATAGGTTCAAGCAACGTGTTGTCTACATAAACCTGCCTAACACATGTTACCATTGCCAATCAACTGCCCATAAGATAAAATATTATCCTTTAATGGCGAATAAGATTAAAGCTAAGGAGATGATTGTGACTCCTATTACTACTAGCTCTGTCCCTGCTTCCAAAGGGGGGCAAGATGAATGGAAGGTAGTCTAGAAGAAGGGTAAGAATGGGAAAAATGTAAACCCTATGGCTGCTCCCAGTAGCTCACCTCAACCCCTTGTGTCTTCTGCACTAGCTGGGCATGGTGTGGTGATGGAGCAACATACCACGCAACCGATGACACCTAGTGCTAGGGCTTCACAGATGGTTGCTAATGTACCATCGACTAGTGCTTCCTTTGCCAAAATTGTTACTTCTTCTGCTCCTACTCAGTCTTCAGATTCTCTAGTTCTGCATATCAATGGGTAGTCTTCCTCAAGCTTCATGGAACCTAAATGGGCTTCTATCAATGGTCGAAGATCTCGTAGCCCACCCTGAGGAGACTCCCTGGTTCACCAGGACAAAAGGCATCAAATAAAGTTTTGGAAAGCAGGTCAGGAGCATTTTCTCAGTAATATTTATGATTCTCTTTCAAACCTCGAAGACGTTGAAGATGTAGTCGGACATATGAGTCTTGATCGATCTCCATGATTTTTTTATCATGGAATGTCAGAGGGTTGATGGACCTAGTCCGCAAATACTTGGTCCGAGATGAGATTGCTTTATGCTCTAGGTTTTATGGTAATCTTGACTTTCTCTATCTTCAAGAGATTAAGATTTTTGACTTTATTCTGCAATGTACTTGCCCTTTTCTTTGGCCAGGTTGCTTTTTTATGCCACTAGTCATTCCCCTGGCAGAGGGGAGTTATCATTCTTTTGGCAGCTAGGTGGAAAGATAGTTTTGTCTCATGGGGTGTGGACCCCTCCAATCACGTAGTTTGGGTTTTACTTGAGGTTGGTGGGTTATCTTTTGGCATTATTAATGTCTATGCCTCCAATGATGCTCAAGAGCATTGTAGCCTCTGGTGATGGTGTGCTTTTTCTTTACCACCTATTGTTTGGGTTATGTGCAAAGATTTTAATATGACTGAAAAGCCTGTAGATAAGATAGGACAACTTCCCATGCGGTGGGCTACTAGGGAAAGAGAGGCTTGGTACTTCATGAAAAACAAATTGGGTTTGTCAGACCCCAATTCTTGTTTTTCTCCCCAAGATTTTCCTAAAAATTTGTGGTATACATGGTCCAATTTCCAGGCTGGCCATGCAAGAATTCTGAGAAGGCTGGATAGAGCCATGCTTTCAGATCATGTGCAATTTTTCTTTCATAGGAGAAATGCTTCAACTCCATTTGTGGAAACCATTCTTGGTACCACTACTTCCGACCATTCACCCATCATGTTTAATGTGTTGATGAAATCCCTACCTCAAAGACACTACAAGTCATAATTTTTTTCAATACTTCCTTTCTTCAACACCCTTCCATGGTCTGTCATATCCGTAGAGTCTGGAATCTAGTTCCTAGACCTACTAGAGAGTTGGGTTGGATAGAATGGTGGAATGATGCCATTTTTTGTACAATTGTCTTGCTCCATACTTTGGGGAAAAAGGTGGTATAGTTCAGAAGATATTCCAATGTTGTCCTTCATGATGAGCTTGCCAAAGCTTCTCTCAGGCTTGAGGCCTATCCATTTAATCTTGAACTTCAGTCTCATGTTGCCCAGCTGAGGCATGAACTTAAACTTGCTAAACTTTATGAGGCTCAGGGAGCTCGAATTAAAGCTCGACTTCATTGGCTTAAAGTTGGTGATAGGGTCACCAAAGAATTTTTTCAAAGGCTTCACCCTCCTAGGCAAGCTACTCAATTCAAGGCCATTCAAGACAATGGAATAAGGCTTACCTCTCTTCCTGAGATGATTGATGCTTTTGTCAAGCACTATACTAATGTTTTTGCCACTCAAGCTTATTCCCCTAAGCGGGAGCAAGCATTGGCAGCTTGTATGGTAGTTGTACCAGTTAAGGTTTTGGAGTCTCAAAGAGTAGGGTGTGATAAACTACTCTCCCTTATAGATCTGGAGGATGCATTGTCTCAAATGGCAAATGATAAAGTGCTAGGTTTGGATGGATTTCCCTGTGAGTTCTACAAGGGTCTTTGGGACTTAGTTGGTCTTGATCTACATAAAGTTTATCTGGAGGCTCTTCGAGTAGGCTCTTTGGGAGCAATTATTAATAAGGGCAATATCAAATTCATACCCAAGCAAGGGGACCTAAAGTTGATCACTAATTGGAGGCCTATTACTTTGTTGAATGTTAGTTACAAGATCATTGCCAAAGCTTTGGCTCTTCGCCTTAGGCCTCTTCTTCCTTTGATAGTCAGATCAGAGCAAACTGGCTTTATTCAAGGAAGGTACATCCTCGACAATGTTTTGGCTATCTAGGAGGGCATGGAATGGGCTCGGATGTCAAACCAGAACATGCTTTTTATTAAGATTGATTTTGAGAAAGCTTATGACCGCATTGAATGGAGATTCATTCTTGCTATGCTCAAAGCTTTAGGATTCGGGCCAATTTTCATTCAGACTATTGCTATGCTATTCAGATATGCTTCGACTATTCTCAATCTGAACAATTCATAGTCTGAAGTAGTGGGCCTTTTTAGGTCTGTTCGACAAGGGTGTCCTATTGCTCCCTCTTTATATGTGCTTGTTGTTGAAGCCTTCGACTATCTTTTAGTTGCTCAAGCTTCTGTAGGTCTTATTAAAGGAATTGCTCTTTCGAATGATCAGGGACAACTTATTAATGGTCACTTTGTTGATGACTCCTTTCTTACTATAAGGGAAGAGGAGCAATCTATTTCTAATGCTCTATTTTGTCTGAACACCTTTTGCATAACCTCTGGTTCTAGCATACAATGGAGGAAGACCTCTTACTTTAGATAGTCTCCCTTGCCTATGTCACCTTGGCTTCAAGGGTATCATTGGAATTGGATCCCTCTTGGAGAAGTTTTTAAGTTTCTTGGTATTCCTTTTGCCTTTCAAGGCTCCCCTGCTCAGCTTTGGAATTATGTGCTTCAAAGAGTTGAAAAGAAACTTGATTTTTGGCTTACTAAGAAGTTGTCATTAGCAGGTAAATTTTATATTTGCTCTAAAGTTTTAGCTGCCACTCATGTATACTATTCCTCTTGTTGGGTTCCTTCACAGGCTTGCTATAAGAAGCTTGAGAAACTCCTTCGATATTTTCTTTGGAATAATTCTTCTAAAACAAAGGGATTTCATAGAGTTGCCTAGGATATTTGTTGTCTTCCTAGAGAATCTAGTGGAATGGGTCTGCTGGACTGTAGATGATAAGGTATTGCTCTGTGTGCTAAGTGGGTGGTCAGGGCTCTAAGGGGAGCTGAAGCTTGGAAAGTTTTGGTTCGACATTTCATTTCCTCTGGTCTTCCCTTAAACCGTAGAGCATGGAGAGGGTTGGATTTTCCCTCTCTCATTGTTGCTCTAATTTTTGTTAAGATTTTTGGCTCCTTTGTTATTAAAAGTATATGGAAATCCTGGTAGCAACTCACTCCTTGGATCTGTTGGAGAGGAGATGGCTTCCGTAAAGGCTTATCCATCAATTCTATGAATATTTGGTGGTCCCCTATGTTTCTTCATCAAGGTTCTCCCTTAGCTCGGGTGCAATGGATTCATGCTCAATGATTTTTCAAAAAGGGTATTGTTACAATAGCTGATTTCTTTTCTCGCTAGACCAGGGATTGGATCCCATGGAATGAGTTCAAATGCACCTTCAGGCTGAATGGTGCGGATAAAGATACTTATGATGTTGTTATTGCTCTCACCCCTTTTTCTATGTTGCACAAGATTGGTGTGCGCTCGTAGCATCCTTGGTGGTCAGATTGGAGATGGCATGTTGACACTCCTTTGCTTAATTATAAGGCTCGTTTGGGGTATAAATGGTTATCTCCTCATCTTCCTCTGGTGCCTAAGCTCAATCAACATTGGGACTTATTTTCTACAAGGACTAGATGGAATTCTAGATTTTAGAATGTTTGGGCTACTTATGTTGAGCCCAAGCAATATTTTTTGCGTGGAGCTTGTTGTGTCAAGGCCTTCCCTTGGGGGAACGTTTGAAGCACCTTGGAATTCTTGATCCTAAATATCCTTTTTGTGGTGTACCTAAGTCTTGTACTCACCTCTTTTGGAATTGCAGAAGATCTAGGTAAGCTTGGGAATGGGTTCTTTCCTTTTTTCTCCATTTACAGTTGCAAGAGTTTCTTGGCCCCAAGCTCTTCTTGGGGACTCTTTTACTTTGTCTCTCCCACTTTTTGAAGTGTGGTAGGTTTTCAGGATTAGCCTGCTCTTTCATATTTGGAAGGCCCATAACATAATTATTTTTAAACAGTATACACCTTCTGTCACATTTACTCATGTTGACAAATTAGAAGTTTTTAATGACATGTGGCTACAGATATGTACTCAAGCCAACAAAGTTGCTATGGAGTTGGATCACCTGCAAGTTCTTCTAGTGCACTGGGCCAATGCTCCGTGTACAGTCAACTAGATCCCCCTAGAGCGCTCTTCTCAGGAGCATTTTCGATCCCGCTCTCACCGTCGACCTCCGTCATATGCAAGAAGTGCTCCCATAGATAGGCACTGGTCCCAGCCCTCGCTAGTCAGGAAGCGGCCTAATGTTGACATTGCTTGTTCATCCCGCCAGGTTGGGGGTGGGATGATGTTCAACCAGTTTCACCTATGCTAAAGGCCTTAATCGCGATGCAGAGGGGTGGATTCCCATCCCATAATCACTAGCAGTTTATGCAGGACAACACGCCAGGGCACATTACTCCATATGATATGCTTTCTTTGATGTAATGATCATCAATGATCATGATTGGTAAACTTGTGTTTTGTTGGCGGCTTTGTTTCCTAACCCTTGTCAATGAGGGTTAGTTTGATTCCCCATGGGGTGTGTTAACCCACCCACTTTTTTTTTATTGTAAAGGCTTTTATCTTAATTTAATGTAAATTTGCTTTTTTCATCAAAAAAAAGTAAAAAGGATAAAGTAGTTTTTAACACAATCAAGGTCATAGATCATGTGAGACCACCCTTATGGAACATGTTTTGAGATTTATTACATATGATTAAAATTAGTTGAGTGGTTAGAACCAATTACAAAGAAAGAGTTGTTGGTTAGTCATGATTTCCACTATTTGAGGAAATCACATGGTTATTGATGTTGCTCTATATTTGGGCAATGAAATATGTATTTAAATAGGTTCTTAATCAATGAAAAGTAACACAACTTGTTTAATCAATGGTATCAAAGTAGGTTGAGGGTAGAACCAACTCAAATTTTCCATCAAATCTCTACCTCTATTAAGGTAGCAGGCAAAGAGCTAAGGTCATGGATGACACCATAAATGATATTTTCTTTGACAAATATAATGGGATTTAGTGATAACTAGGGTCACTCTAAGAGGGATTTGTCTCGCCATATTAGGAGCCTCTCAAAATTTTGACAATATTTGAGATTAAAGGAATTGAGGGGTTCCTCTATTATTGCAGACACAGGTACACATACCTAATAGTCAAGGCTAGATCTATAAATAGTTCATGTTGCATCATGGGTATGGTGATAGTGTACATTGCATAATTTGTATTTGTAGTTGAGTGCTTCAAGAAATTTCCTTGAATATTTTTTAATCTCAATGACAATGGATTGTGGAAGTATGCCTTGATAAAATGGCATAACTACCATTATTCCTCACACTAGACCGTTAATGAGAATTGGAATTCAATTTTATCAACCAATATGAGGCATTCAATAATGCTTGTGGCATATTTAGTTGAATATTAAGAAATAATGAAAGGTCCTTGAGTTTTTTGGAAGCCAAAGAGTGTAGATGCAAAATCAAGGAGGAATATAGTTGAATATGAAGGAAGAACACAAAGTCCTTAAGTTTTTTGAAGCCAAAGAGTGTAGATGCAGAATCAAGGAGGAATATTGCATGAAGTCTTGAGGTATTAATGATTAGTATGAGGTGACTTATCATAGTGCTAGTAGGTGAGTCCGTCAACGTATATACAAACCTATTCAAATACAAAAACCTTATTGAAATAATAGAAGGGAATGATCTCTTTGAACATAAATATAAACAAGATGAGAATGCGATCATTTGGAATTTATATTATTGATGATCAAAAAGTCCCATTTAACATACATTTATAGTTATCTATAGTATGCATGTCTAAATATTTTTATAGATGGTTTGTTGAGCATAACATCAAAATCACCACTTAACTATGGGTCCAAATCCTTAGCATTGTGGTTTGACCAATAGTGATGGTGGTAAGTTCATAGCTCTCTATACCAATATCACGTTGTTGCCTGGAAAAATAAATAATTATCTTATACAAATATTATTAACATGTGTTTGCATTTGGCTTATTAGATTAGAGTAGATCTTTAGGTCTCCTTAATTATACAATGTAATACTTATTAAATACAAAAGAAAGGTCAGGTAAGTATTGAAATTATTGAATAATGATAACAATAACAATGGAAGCCTACATTGGCTACCTAAGTAATACCTCAATGAACACTATGAAAACTTATCTTCTAAGTGGACTACTGACTAAATAGGTGCTAAATTTTCTTAAAATATATTTCTCTATTATTAATATAGTCAAATTATTGTTTGTGAGTTACAAAAATATTTATAAAGTGGTTAAGTATATTATTAGTCTTGGAGTCAAATTAGTTTCATGGTCATTTTC
The DNA here is from genome assembly GCA_028583015.1 of Wollemia nobilis. Taxonomy (NCBI): domain Eukaryota; kingdom Viridiplantae; phylum Streptophyta; class Pinopsida; order Araucariales; family Araucariaceae; genus Wollemia; species Wollemia nobilis. Next base: position 3,720,391 of record JAQPPZ010001424.1, on the reverse strand, counting down.
ATATTGAGTAAAGATAATATGTTAGTCATAAAGGTACATTACCAGTGGTACTCAATACCTTAATTATTTTGATTAAGGGAGGAATAATCCTATATCCTCTCAAAACTCATGGATAAGACAATGGTGATTCTAAAACAAGATATTCAAACACATGAGATGAAGCAACTCAAAGTCAAAGAGGTACATTTTGAATGTGATTCCTCTTTACACATAGATTCTAGTCTAAATAGGCTAGAAATGGAGGTCAGTAAGAAGGACCAAGAGTCTCTACATAAAGCACTCAATATACAACCTCCTTTGTCAGAGGTACATCATGCTACCAAAAATAGGAAGCATGAGTACATCATATAGCAAGATGCACAAGACAAGAAATAATGACGAGTCATTAAGATAGCTAGCACAAGATGTATGTCAACATGTATCTAAGACCCTCCCCATGAAGATAGTCAAGAGGAATATATTTATTGAATAATTCAATCTTGATCCTTGTGAATAGTTATGCATGCCCCTACTCACAAGAGGATGTTCATTGTGATTATAATTCCCACTAAAATTTTATTTGATGTTTTAAGTGAATGTCCATGCCACACTCAAGGTGAATGGTTGAGTTTATCCCCATTCACAAGATGATCTAAATCAATAAGTTCCAATCCAACTAATTGTTTATGATTGAAAGCGTGTGTCCATAGTCATAATTATTGTGAATAGTAGTGTGTACCCTTGTTTACAATTATGATGTTGGATAGAGTGTATGTCCTTATCCAATTATGTTGTATAGCCATGGATAGTTGAGTTTTTCTCTATCCTTGGTTAAGTGTCCATTGAGGCCATTCCTAGTGAAAAACATAATGAGGTCATTCCCACTCTTGCTTGTTGTGAATAGTTGAGTGTTCCTCTCTTCATACTCTAAGTGTACTTGATGTACTAAGTATGTCCTATTTAATCATATGGTTATTTGTATTGTTGTAAGTAGCCCTACCCATGTTTGTATCATGATGTAATAAGTGGAGAATATTGATATTTACTATATGATCAAACTTAGTTGAGTGGCTAGAACCACTGATGTAGAAAGAGTTGTTGGTTAGTTATGGTTTCCATCATTGGAGTAAATCACATGGTTATTTATGTTGCTCTATATTTGGGTAATGAAATATGCATTTAAACAAGTTCTTAATCAATTAAAAGTAGTGCAACTTGTTTCATCAACATGTTCTTTACCCAATTTATAGTTATCCAACATTACTAAAACATGTTGTACAACCATACACCCCATAGGATTTGAACCTTAGACATTTATTTAGCATTCCAAAGCCTCCATCCTTAAGCCACTAAGGCTATATATAATAATCACACTTATTATTTATATATCATTTTATTATTTGAATAAATATATATCAATACAATTATAATTATTTATTATCATTTCTTAAATTGATTGTATGAGATTGAAAAAAATGTATATTACATCAAAAAAATTTGCTATAACATTTCAACAATAAATCATTTAGCTATTTTTACAATTATACTTTCATTACCTTCTATAGGATTATATAATTAATATATGAAGTAATTTTCAAATAAAAATATTAAATAAACTATTGTACATTTTAAAAGAAAAGTATCTTGATCTTATATTTTTTATCATCTTAGCAAGCACCAATCTAATCTTAAATATCAAGTTTTTTATTAGGATAAAATCTGGTTTTTTAAAAGAGCCCAAACCCTTTTACAATTCTAGATTGCTCTTGTCTAGTATTACCAACCAAAGAGCTTCATATATGAAGGCTACATGACATTCAAAGCATTGAACTACCTTGTTTCAAATCTCTACAAATTTGTATTCCTTACTAGTCTCTTGACATTCATATCTTGAAAGAGTCTCCAAAAAATGGAGCCCTCGATAGACAATTCCAGATATCTTCAAAAAATGGATCCCTCAAAAAATATAAGATCTTTATAAAATGGAACCCTACGCAGACAAATCCATACATATCCAGAAAATAGATCCCTTTTCACTTGGAACCTCACAACTCTACCAAAAGTTACAAGTCCACACATCTTTAGAAAATGAGACCCTCAATAGACAGATCCATAGATCTTTAGAGTATGGAACCTTTAGAAGACAAGTCCACATATCTCTAGAATATGAAACCCTTAGTGGAAAAATCCATAGCTCTTCAAAAAAATGAGAACTCGATAGATAAATCCACAGATTTCTAGACAATGGGTCCCTCTATAGACTCAGATATTCAAACAATGGAACCCTCTATAGATAAATCCCTCAAAATTATTATAGCTATAAGGTTACCAATCCCATAGATCTCAAAAATAAAGAACCCTACAACATGTAATTCCATAAATCTCCAAAAATAATTTACTATGGACATTCTAAAAATTGGAACTTTCACCCATTGACTTGACTTTCTAAATATCCTCCCTTCTTTGCCACTAAATAGAGTACATTTGGATGTATCCTATTTGGTGGTATCCATATTTTATCTTCCTATATTAGAGTTCCCCAACTAGCTAGCCAATTAGCCACCTCATTTCTCCATACGCATGTACCACTTGAAATTCTTCCAGTGAAATTAGATATCTTAGTATATTTGTTACTATGTCTACTAGTCTCAAAATCTCCACCAACCTTTTATTGAGGCAATTAACAATATTTAGTGAGTTCATCAATTATTAATATCTTAGCCCCTAGCTAAACTGCCATCTTTACTCCTGCTAACACTACTCTAACTTCATCCTGATGACTAGTCATAGTGCTCAAGTACTCACTCATAGCTTTGATCACCATTACCTCACTATCTCTTAGCACTGCTCCTCCTTCAACCTTACCTATATTTCCTTTAGAAGCCCCATTTAAATTTAGTTTTAATCATCCTTGTTTTTTTGGCTACCACTTGGTCATGCTCCTCAAGCATCCTTGGGGATTGTCATCCCCCTCAACTATACTTAGGTTCCAATTTTTACTTAACTTAGCCTCCTTCAATGATTACACTCTCATGCAATTTTGATGCTTTTATATTATCCACTATGTCCACTATGATATATTATCTATTATTGGTCATAGATCTCTTCTGCCCTTTAAAAAAACTTCTATTTATCTCCAAAAAAACTCCCCACACATAATGAAAGTGAATCATATTCTAAATTGATTGAATCGTGGAATTTTAAAAGGCTTCTACCATTGTTCTATCCATAATTCCATGTTATAAGGTAACACCCACACCATATTCATATTATTTATTATATATTACAATTTTTTGAGTGAGTAATTACATTCTAGTAATATGTGACTCATTGATTCCTCATGAGCTTCACAAAGATAACATATGTTAGGGAATTGAAAGACTCTCTTATGAAGGCTATCTATTTGTTAAAATCTTGTTTTGGATTACCATCCAAAGGAAAGTTGTTAATTTTGGAATGGATTTCCTTCCCCATAATTGATACCATTGAAATCATCCCTCAGGAACTACATGTGAAAGATCATAGGTTGATTTAATAGTGAATGACCCTTCTTGAGTAGCTCCCCATACTATTGTATCCTCAGCCAAATTAGGGCTTACATAATATACTCTTAATTTAGTTGTTAGATTTTGGAGCTCATCCTCATATTGATTATGGATTTTTAGCTCCTTCCATATTACCTCCTTCTATAGCCAAATAATCACTCACCATATTCCTATAATTTTGTTTCAACTCTACTCTGATACTTGCTAACTCCTCATCCTTCATTAATGGGTACTTCTCTAGCCATGCATATTTCCAAAAGTGGATAGATATACCATTATCAATATTTAATTGTATGCCTTTATATAGTAGCTTCCTAGCCTTTAATATATGGTTCTAGAATAAATATCCTCAAAAGGGCTCTAGTGTGGTAAAAAATCTACTATTCTCTTGGTTTTTAGGGTATTTATCTCTTAGAATTCATACCCGTAAGGCATGAAATTATTTCACTAGCCTCCATCCCATATATTTTTCCAAGGCCTTGTTTATATCCTTTATTATTCTAAGCCCAAGTTCTCCAATTGATTTATCATTGCATACTTTCTCCCAAGCTACAAGTAGAATTCTACTCTTCTCCTTTGTTCCTAACCATAGGAAATTTCTCTGAATACTTTCTACTATATTAGTTTCTTTGATATTTAGTTGTTCTTGGACCAACTTGTGTAGAATTTGAATAAATTTAAAATGAGTGGTCATATGCAAAATTCTGAGCAATATTGAGGGAGATACGACCCTATGAAGTCAACCATTTGAAACAATGGCAGTGACAAATTTTCAAGTTGTAAAAAGCAAAATTGTAAATAATTGCCAACTAAGATTCAAACGATGGGAAGAGCAAAGAAGGACGAGGAATTCAATTAAGAAATACATTCTATTTGGAATTTATGGTGGTTAAGATTCTCTTGAGGTGAATCTTCCTCATCAATTAACAACTCATGTCCCATAGGTCGTGAAGTGTGAAGGATTAGGGTTTTTTCAAGAAAAATGTCTCATATTTTGGGAGCCATATCTTTGCAAAGAGTTATCTAATTTAGTTTATTCTTAGATAAAATTGTGCAAAATTTGAATAGCTTTAAAATGAGTGGTCACATGCAAAAATCTAAGCAATATTTAGGGAGATACAACCCTATGAAGTCAACTATTTGGAACAAGGGCAGTGACGATTTTTTAAGTCATAAAAAATGAAATTGCAAATATTTTCCAGCTAGGGTTTGAACAAGGGTAATAGAAATGAAGGGCTAGAACTTAAGCAAGGCAAGATATTATATCTGGATAGAATTTTTTAGCTATTTTTTTTCCCTTTATTTATCTTAGAAATTGTGCATGAAAAATTTATAAGGTTTTTATCTCTTATTTTTTCTATAGGACATTCAGATAAATTTCAATAGATTTTGAGTTTTAGTTTCCTTTCCATGGACTGATTTATAGTTAAATATTTAGAATCATATCTAGTGGTAGAGGTTAGTGATAGCACCTCAAAGAGATCCTCGTCGCTCCAAGATAGAGCAATTTTTGGTAAATTTAATGGGTATTGGTCAAGGGCTTCAGCCTTGAGAAAATGAATTGATAGGAGTTGGAAGTCTCCAAGAGTAATTCTATCATTTATTACCAAAGGTTTCTTCCTAGCCATTTTTTATTCTAGGGAAGAAAGAAAGAATCCTAAAACGGGGTCCTTGGTTTATGGGAAGAGCATGACTCTTCCTTGTTGGTATGAAGTCTTTTCACCTGAAAATGTAAATCTATCCCTAGTTCTAGTCTGGTTAGGATGTTTGGGTTACCCATTGAATTTTAGAAAATAGATACCTTCAAGGTAATAGGCAACACTCTAAGAGAATTCCTTGATATTTCAGATACAAAAAAAGATGGATTTTTGGCTATTTATGCTCGAATATTGGTCATGGTTGATATAAGTAAAGATTTACCAGAATCAATCATTCTTAAGTATGGGGCTAAGATGTGGACCCAAACTATAGATAATGAAAATATATATTTATGTAGAAAATATCTTGAGGTGGAGAATATTGAGAGATCATGCCCTAAGAAGAGTCCAACAAAATCATTTGTAGAAAACCATAAGAGAACTTACAAATGGTTATGGATGAAGATGGTTTTCAACTTATAAAAAATATATATAAAAATATAAAAGAAAATAAACAGTGGAGATAAATAAGGAAGGATATTGGAAGAAATACCAGCTCTTTTGAGGCTTTAGCCTATGAAAAAAAAGTAGATCAAAACTTAGAGTACATTGTACAATAATTTCAACATATTAACTAGAAATCATCTATTCAGAATGATCCTAATTTAAGGAAGACATTCTCGGTTAACCTAAGGAATGTGTCTCATCATATTTTGAAGACTCTCTTGAAGTACCATGCACCATTCAAGAGAAAATAATTAGTAAAGAAAATATAGTTTTAGAAGTTAATACCTTTGCCACATATAAGGAAATACCAGAAAATGAACATGACAAGTCAAAAGCTTCTATAATAGAACCAGGAGAGGATAAATATGATGAAAAGTAAAATTATGAAAGAATATTGAAGAATAGAATAATAAGATCTACTCCTGATATAGGCAAGGAAAAAAGAAGAAAACCCTCAAATTATCAAGCAAGATCCAAGGAAGTAAGAGCAAACATAGAGAAAGGAACACAAACTAAGTTGGTTGAACTTCTCTTTACCAAACAACAAAATAATATTGGTAATTTGCAGGAGGGGCCAAAAGCCCCTAATGAGATATGATTATCATATCATGGAATATATGGGGTGCTAATGCCCCCTCAAAGTAGAGGTGTATTAGGGACCTATTTTTTAGTAATACAAATTATATTCTTTGTATCCATGAAACTAAAATGACAAAAGAAGAAGCTTAAAAAACTATGAAAGCAGTATGGACAATATGTGAATGAGATGCTATGAATTCTGAAGGAGTGGTAGGGGGAATTATAACTTGTTGGAATCCTTCTAGAACCTCTTGTGTAACCATTCATAAAACTAGGCATTGGATAGCCTCTTTAGTCACTTGCTACTTTGCAAATATTCGTTTCATCCTTATCAATGTCTATGGACCTACAACTTAGTCAAGTAGATTAGAAGTTTGGAGTGGGATTGAAGCCTTTATGAGAAGTAAAGACCAAGAAACCCGATTCATGATCATTGAATATTTTAATGCCATAACCAAGCTGGATGAAAAATTTGGAGGAATTAGGAAATTAACCCACAATATGAAATATTTCTCAGCTTTTATTCAAAACAATAATCTATGGGAAGTTGAGTTTGAAGAAGACAAATATACTTGGACCAATAAAAGTAGAGGCCATAACCTAATAGAAGAAAATTTATACAGATGCATTCTCTTAGATCATTGGCTAGATGAGGGAACTTGTGCTAAAATTAATACCTTAACAAGGATTGGTTCAAATCACTGGCCATTAAGGGTTAAAATGGTGGTAAGTGATTTCAAAAAATATCATATTTTAGATTTGAGTAGATTTGGGAAGACCATCCTCAATTTTTTGACATGATAGCTCAAACATGGAATTATTTAGGTAATGGTGGGTTGTATGCTCTTCCAAACTAAATTAAAGCTATGACATATATATTAAAAGAATGGAACAAGAACACCTTTGGAAATATTTTTTTAGAAAAAAGAACTAAAATATAAACTTTCAAATTTAAAAAAAAAGTGATGATAATAATACAAGCTCAGAGGAAAGGGAGTTGCTTAGTCAATATCATAATATTTTGAGTAGGGAAGAGAAATTATAGAGATTAAAATAAAGACAGACTTGGTTAAAAGAAGGTGATAAAAATTCAAAGTTTTTTCATAGGATGGCTATAGGTACAGAGATCAACTTCTATAATTAGTAGAATTAAATCTATAAAAGGGGTTTGGATTGAAGATCATATTGTAAATTCATTTTATCAGAATATTCTAGGTTCAGAGGAGACTACAGTTCTTAATGATAAACTTCTTCAAGATGTTCCTTCAGTTATAACGAATGAAGACAATAGGAAACTGATGGAGCCTATTACTCTAGAAGAAGTTCATTTAGTTATTTTCTCTTTTAATACAGATAAATCCCCAGGTCTATATGGGCTCTCTGCAAATTTTTGCCAATATAATTGGGTTATAGTGAAGGATTATTTATTGGTGATAGTGTAACAGTCTAGGGTAAAAAAATTCATTCCTTATAAAATTAATGCAACATATCTTACCCTAATTCCAAAAAAGAAGGATGTTGAATTGTTTGATTCTTTTAGACCCATAAGCCTATGTAATATGGCATATAATATTATTTCCAAAGTGATGGTGAATAGATTAAGGCCATTTTTAGACAAAATCATCTTAGAAGAGCAAGGAGGATTTGTGAAAGGAAGACAAATTTCGGATGGGATTATAGTAGCTCATGAACTTATACATTCAGTAGCTTCAAAAAGAGAAAGCAATGATCTTAAAACTTGATATGAGTAAAGCTTGTGATAGGGTTAAATGGGATTTTCTTTTTGTAATTTTAGATAAGTTTGGTTTCAGGAAGAAATGGGTTAGATAGATTAAATCTTGTGTCTCTATAGTTTCTTTTTAGTGTTGGTCAATGGGTTAGTGACTGAATATTTTAAATCCAAAAGAAGCCTTATAAAAGGAGATCCTCTATCTCCTTATTTGTTCATTATTATGGTATAATTTTTGAGTAGGAACTTAAATAAGGCTTACAAATATGGGATTATAAGTGGTATTAAGGTTAGTAATAATATCGATAACATCACCCATAAATAGTTTGTAGATGATACAACCCTTTTTGGAAGGGCAAGGATAAATGAGGCTAGAGCTTTGAATAAATTTTTAAAAGAGTATGAAAGAGCTTTAGGCCAAAAATTTAATAGGACTAAATCCAAAATTTTCTTCCTTAACACTCTTGCTAATATCAAAACAAGCATTTGTAGGTTTCTTCAAATGGAGAAAGCAAATTTGCCAACTACTTATCTTGGGATGCCTTTATTTGAGGGGAGAATGAGGATAGATTTATGGAATCCAATTTATAGTAAAGTTCAGAATAAACTTCCAACTTGGAAAGGTAGATGGTTATCATTAGCAGGAAGAGTGCGGTTAATTAAGTCAATCTTACAATCCATTCCAACATATTATATGTCATTTTATTCTATGCCAAAATCAGTTGAAAAAAGATTAATCTATATTATGCAATCCTTTTTATGGTCAGGTTTACATGATAAAATGAAAATTCCTTTGGTGAAATGGAGCAAGTTGTATGACGATAAATATAGGGGATGTCATGGTTTAAGAGTTCTTACAGATGCAAACTTAGCTCTTAGGAGAAAGGTTATCTGGAGATTGTACAAAGAGATTCAAAGACAATGGGCAAGAATTATTCTAAGTATATTAATCCCAATGACTCAAGTTTAATATTACTACATTCTCTCTACCGATGGTTCTGCTATTTGGAATGGTTTAAAAAAATCTATTGATCTTATGATTAAATGTTTAATATGGGTGATGAGAACTAGAGAAAATTTTTCTATTTGGATGGATACTTGGTGTAATAAAAAACCACTCAATTTAGATCTAATTTTGAAACCTTGGATGAGATTGCTTCAAGACCAATATGATGAAAGGGTTTCAAACATTTTGTACAAGGATCAAGAAGGAAGATACAAATGAAAAGAATATTTTTTTACAATATACAAGACATTGATGCTAGGAGTCAATTGATTAAAAAGATAACAACTGTGATTATTCCGAGGGGAGCCAAGGATACATTTATTTGGAAGTTGAATAGCTTAGGATAATACACAACAAGAAGTGGATATAATGTTCAACACCAAAAAAATAATAATGTCACTAGAATATGGAGAGATATTTGGGATAGCCCAAACATTCCTAAAGTTAAAATGTTTATTTGGCTAGTAGGTCATAGAAGAATTTTATCATGGGATAACCTTATGAAAAGGGGTTTTCATGGCCCCTCTCAATGTGTTTTCTATAATAAGGAGGAGGAGAGTATAGACCATCTCTTGGGACATTGCTCAATAGTATGGAATATATGACAATGGATTCTTAATATGTTTGGTAAATGCATGGTGATGAATAGAAGAATTAAATATTGGTTAAAGCAATGGCAGAGCACTTATAAAAGTGAGGCTTTACAAACAATATGTAATATATCAAAAGATACAATTCTTTGGACTATATGGCTAGAAAGGAATATAATAATTCTTATAGGAAAGGAAAGCAGTTTAGAGATAATGAAATAGAAGATACGTTTAGCCATAGAGGAGTCTAAACCAACTCTATCAACTCATCCAGTCCCTAATTTGGAAGCAAAGAGCCTTGATAGATGGATTCAAGTCATTAATTGGAATTATGATGTTGGGTACAAGAGAAGAAAAAATAATGCAAAGAGTATAAAGTGGAAACCACCAAATGTGGAGTGGATTAAATTGAATTTTGATGGAACATCTAAAGGAAATCCAGGACCAGTGGGAGGAGGAGGAATAATTAGAAATAATAGAGGAGAGATTGTCTCATTATGCTTTAAATAGTGGATTTAAGACAAATAATGAAGCTAAAGCTTGGGCAGCTTTATAAGGGTTAAAAATGTGTAAAAAAATGAAATGGAATAGAGCATGGATGGAAGGTGATTCTCTCATAGTAATTAATGCAATTTTGAGGAAAGCAAAGGCTCCATGGAATATACAAGATATAATTGTGGAAATTCAAGATCTTGCTAAAGAGTTTGAAGAAATTAGGTTTACACACATACTAAGGGAAGGAACAAATGTGCAGATAAGCTATCCAATAAAGGGATTTTTATTTAGGATCGTGAAGTTAAATTCTCCTTTCCATGGTTAGACAAAGTAGAAAGTTTAGTTGAAGTTGACAAAATAATGTTGATTACCTGAATCAATTTATGATTAAGATTTGATTAAATGTTTTCCATTGGTATTTATATTCTTTATTTTGTAACAATAATGTGTTTTCTTTTAGACTATTTATTATAATTTTTGTGGTTGCACTTGTGTTTTAGGAAGGAAACTAGCAATCCAAATTTGGTAAAGCAAACTATGTTAGTGCGATGTTTTGGAAATATTACTCTACTAAGATGCAAGACATAGATAGTAGAGGTGAAGTTTTGGCATTGTGAAGGCTACTATATGAAAATTTCTAGAAAGTTACAAAATTATAGATTAATTGTATTCATACATAAATTTGAAAAGATCTAGGATGTGTTTTATGTGAATGATAATATTTTAGATTGTGAATTTCTCTGCGTCTTCCAAATTTTTTTGTCCAGGCAAGGTCTGCTACGGTGACAACAAAAATCCAAGGGCCAGTAGAGGCATTTCTCCCGTGCGATTCGGATGAGTGTCGAGGGGCACAACCATGATGACACGGGGCGAGGAGGCAGACGGGCCTAAGTCTATGTGTGGTGCAGAGGCGAGCGGCCCGCCTTCGGGCACGGGCCCTAATTTGTTGATCGAGGAGTCGGGTGTTTTGTATGACATCACCAACAATCTCGGGAGCACTAATGGAACCAGGGTTTCAACCTCAAGCGGAGGCCATGGGGGAAAAATATCGTTTGCAGAGCTGCTCCAGAACAAGCAAAAATCGAAACCTAACCCTGTCTTCGAATTCGTCACACAGGGTTGCGATGTCATATGCCCCAAAAGCCTCATGGAAGATTTCGAATCACGCGATTCTTACTCCCTGGTAGGGAAGTTCATAGGAGGTCGACCAGATATGGATTCGATCCACAGATGGGCAGCGACCAAATGGAAAATAAGGGGAAATATGGAACTGTCGGCCATGACCCGAGGATTTTTCATGATTCAACTCAATTCAGTAGAGGACGCAGAACGCATTTTATCCGGGGGACCATGGTTTTTCGGTAGAAGAAGTCTATTTTTAAAAAAATGGCAGCCAAATTTTGACCCAAATTCCTAGAATATCAATTTCGCTCCGCTCTGGGTGAGGCTCCCGAATCTCCCAACCCATTTCTTCTATGAAGACGCTTTGTGAGGGTTAGCTAAAGCCATCGAGGATCTCGTGGCCATCGACCCAGCCACCCGAGCGAGAACGCGGTTAACCCAGGCATGCATCTACGTCAATGTAAACTTGGAAAGTCATCTCCCGGAGCACCTGAACCTCATCTATGGAGACTTCAAATGGAGGCAACCATTGATCTACGAAAACAAACTGACATTCTGCCCTGAATGCCAGACCCAAGGTCATTTGCAGTCCCAGTGTCCCAAGACCCAAACCAAGAGCGTGGACAACCAGGTCGAGGACCACCAGAAGCAGACTTACAGACGAGTCCCAGAAAAATGTGCTTCGAGCACCGAACATCAAGCCACAACGCGGGCGAACTTTCCTCCTCCAAAGGCAAGTGATTCTGTTACTATTGCTAATAAATTTGATGCGCTTAAAGATTCTGGTATTTTTGAAGATGTTGAGGAGGGTGAAATCCCTGTTGATTCAAACCTAGACCCTAATCCTGATCATGCCCAATGCCCTAGACCCAGGTCTTCCCAGACCCACAAGGTTGTCTCTCAGTCGAACCAACCACCCAGCTCCCCCCTCCCCCATTCCCCCTGTAGCTCACCCCTGAGATTCCCTACCCAGGCGCCCACCCCTCAGGGTTCTCCTCCCTCGGAGTCCAGATCTCCAGCCTCACCCACTTTTTACGATCCTGTGGACTCTGATAGCGAAGACCTGGATCAACCTTCCCCCGAGAAATGGAGTCCCAAACAAACTCGCAGCTTCAGGAAATCTCAGATGGATGTAGGCGGGGAAAGGAAAAAAGGTAGACCATCAGAAGCAGATAGAAGAATCAGGGACACTGTAGAAGACATAGCGAATGGAACTCAGAAAACCCTTTTCCAGGAGACCGGAACGAGCACCAAGGAAGAAGCCCGGAGAACCAAACCCCCTACGCAGCAAGGAAAGGGGGGCAAAAAAATCCCCAAAAGTTCTAAATGAGAGTCCTCTCTTGGAATGCAAGAGGACTAAATGGGGCAGCCAAGCAGAGAGTGGTTGCAACCATGAGAAGAGAACATAACCCAACTATTTTTTTCATTCAAGAAACTAAACTCAATGATCAATGGTCACCCAGGGTGGCAAAAAATATCTGGAAAAACTATGAGTGCATTCATTCCCCGGTGTCCGGTACAGCTGGAGGCCTGTTATGCATGTGGAACCCCACTATAGTGAAAGGCAACTTCATTTCAGGGCAGGAAAGACTGAGTAATATTCTTTTTCAGGATCTCAGCTCCCAGGTTTCCTGGGTAATGACTAATGTCTACGCCCCAAATTCCCCTCAGGGCAGAATAGCTCTATGGAACCTGCTCACGCGGATGAGGCAAGCCTTTGATGGAATTCCCTGGGTTTTAGCAGGGGATTTCAACTCTCCTCTATACGGTTCTGATAAAATGGGAGGAACCATGCTTTCCCACAGGGACACAAATGATCTCAAACATTTCATAGATTCTAATGCCCTCATGGACGTTCAACTTCAAGGCTCTCTTTTCACATGGAGCAACAGGAGGAAAGGAAGCAGTCTTATTCAAGAGCGCCTTGACCGTGTGTTTTTATCCCAGGAAGCCCTCCCCATTTTTGGGGATGCTAGCTTGATAGGTCTCCCCAAGATTGGGTCTGACCACAACCCTCTGTTGATGGAAATGGGCACCAAATCCCAGTTCAAAACCCCTTTCAGATTTGAGTCCATGTGGACCCAACATCCCGACCTCCGTGATCAGATTGCGCTTTGGTGGAAGAGGAAATTCCCAGGGTCAGCCACCAACCAATTCATGCAGAAACTCAGATTCATCAAGAGTAATCTGAGGATCTGGAATAAGACAACTTTTGGGAATATTTTTGAAGCAAAGAATAAGGTCAAGTCTAGAATCAGCCAAATTGAGGACAATTTCCAGAAGGGTATAGGCAATGACCAACTCCGTCTTGAAGAACAACAACTGTTGGCTGACTATCACAACATCCTCAGCAAGGAGGAAACTTTTTGGCGATAAAAATCCTGCCAGTTGTGGCTCAAGGAGGGGGACTCCAATACGAAGTTCTTCCATATATCCACTTTAAGGCACATGGGTTCAAGCAGGATAAAAAATTTGGCCAGGCAAGATGGGTCTGTCACCTCAGACATCCTTCAGATCAGGGAAGAAGCAGTGCGTCACTTCAGAAACCTCCTTGCCTCCTCCCCGACCCAGTCCCAGAATGCCATGGAGACCCTTCTGGACAACATTCCCCCCATCATTTCCCAGGAATCCAACCTTTTCCTCCTCAGCCCTCTATCCCATAAAGAAATCCGCCAAGCTCTCTTCTCCATGAACCCAGACAAAGCCCCTGGGCCAGACGGTTTCCCGCCTAGATTTTTCCAAACCTACTGGGACATAGTTGGCTCTGATCTATGCAATTCTATCAGGGAAATGCAGTCTACCAAAACCATCCCCAGAGATGTCAATTCCACTTTCTTGGCTTTGATCCCTAAAGGTGAGAATCCCTAGTCCCTCTCAGACTACCATCCCATTAGCCTGTGTAATGTCACCTATAAAATCCTCTCTAAGGCCTTGGCTAACCGGCTGACTAGCATTCTCCCCTCTATCATCGACCCCTACCAGGGCAGCACTATCAAAGGCCGCAATATCCTTGATGGAGTAATTACCATCCACGAGCTGATTCATTCCACCCACATTTCCAAATCTGCTGCCCTCTTCCTCAAGCTAGACATGAACAAAGCTTTTGATAGAGTCAACAGGGAATTTCTTACCCAAATCCTTCTCAGGTTTGGCTTCCATGAATCTTGGGTAAATCTTATTTATAAGTGCATTTCATCCTCTTGGTTTTTGATGATGGTGAATGGGTCTGTTGTTGGGTACTTCCCCAGCCTCAGGGGTCTCAGGCAGGGTGATCCGTTGTCCCCCATTCTTTTCATCATTCTGGCAGAGAGCTTAGGCAGAGCTATCAAGAAGGCGTGCTCCGACAACTTAATTTTAGGCATCAAGGCTGCCACTGGTCTCATGTCGTCTACCCACCAACAATTTGTGGATGATACCCTATTGGCCACCAAAGCAGCAATTTTCGATGCCAAAGGTATCAAAACCATTCTCAACCTCTACGAAGAGGCAGCTGGGCAGAAAGTCAACTATGTAAAAAGCAAGTTGTTTTTCATCAATACCCCCCAAGAGACAATGCAAGATCGCTCGTATTTTGGGTTGTTCCATCACAGACTTCCCGACCACCTATTTGGGTTTACCCATGTTTAAAGGAAGACCCCTCAAAGACATGTGGAGGAATGTCACCGACAGGATTCATAAAAGGCTTTCGGGATGGAAAGGTGCTCTCCTTTCCAGTGTCGGGAAGGCAACCCTGGTCAAGGTTGTGCTGCAGAGCATTCCCACCTTTTTCCTGTCTGTCTTCAAAATCCCAGCGGTAGTGGGTGAAACCATTGAAAAAATTTAGAAGTAGTTTCTGTGGTCAGGGAGTGACAATCAGAAGAAGTTCCATTTGGTGGCCTGGGACAAGGTCTGCTCCCCCAAGGACCAGGGAGGCCTAGGGATGAGGCGCATCAATGTCTCTAATTTAGCCCTTCTAGCTAAGCAAGCTTGGAAGGTCGTCACCAATGCTAATCTCGAATGGGTGGATATAGTCAAGAGAAAATATCTCCAACAGCAATATTTCCTCCAGACGGACATCCCTCACAATTGTTCTCACTTTTGGAAGTCCATAACCCTCACCCAAAATCTCTTGCATCAGGGTTCCTGGTGGCAGCTGGGAGATGGCAAAGATATCAACTTCTGGGAAGATGCCTGGGCCAGAAAAGACCCCCTCATAAAAGATCAGAGGTTGGCTGTAATAAAACACCTGACAGATAACAAGTATGGGACTCACGTAGCAGACTTCATCACCTCTAACCAGGGTGTCAAAATGTGGAAGAATGTGTAGTTCAGACTCAGGAACGAATCTATCATCAACGCAGTGACAGAGATCCAAGCGATCATGAGGGCAAATTTTGTCCCCCAATCCCAGATCAAAGATCAGCACTGCTGGAAAGGCACGGTTGAGGGTAATTTTTCTGTCAAATCTGCAGCCCAGTTCATTGAGAGTAGTACCAAGGAAGTCAACCTTAACAACGGTCAGATTTTAGCAAGAATTTTATGGCTTAAAGCTCTAATCCCTAAGGTCGCTCACTTCTGCTGGCTGGTTGCTCATAATAAGCTCCTTACTACGGACAATCTGATGCATAGGGGAATCATTGTCCCTAACAGGTGTTACCTATGCGAGCAAGCTTGGGAGTCTACCCAACACATTCTCATGGATTGTCCTTTCACAAGCAACGTGTTTTCCCTGGTGGTCAACAAATTGCAGGTTTGCTGGATAAGGCCACGAACGGTTAAGGACATGTTTTTCCAATGGCCTGATACCTTCAAGAACCCGAGACTAAACTTTCTATGGAAGTCTATGGTCCATCACACTACCTGGAAAATCTGGCTGGAATGCAACAGGAGGATTTTTAGTGAAGACTACAGGGATCACGAAGCAGTTGCATCAAGAGCCCTAATTTTTGCAACAGAAAATAGTAGCCTCATTCCTTGCCCAAAAATTCCCCAGGATGGAATAGAAGGCCACCTGTTCAGGGTCCTCAAGATTCCCCAAGACTGCTGCAAAGTCAAAGAGCCTCACAGGGATAGAAATGCAGCCAAATGGATCCCTCCCCCCAAGGATGGCTGAAGGCTAACTTTGACGGTGCCTCCAAAGGCAATCCGGGCAAGGCAAGAGCAGGAGGGGTGGTTAGGGATCACAATGGAATCATCATATGAGCTTTTGCCAAAAATCTGGGTACCCAGACCAACAACTATGCCGAAGCTAGAGCTCTCTGGCGATGCATCACCATATGCAAATCCATGAATAACCCCATCATCTTCGAAGGTGATTCAGAAGTTATTGTGGGACTGGTTCAAAATAATTCCAAGGGTGGGAAAAACATCCAGAACATTGTCCAGGAGTGTCAAAAAGACTTCATCGACAAGAAGCAGAACTGTATCAATCATGTCTATAGAGAGGCTAACCAGGTGGTCGATGCTCTAGCCAATAAGGCCATCCTTCAAACTTCCTTAATGGTTTGGGAAAATAGTTTCCCATGCGAGATCACCAAAAAATCCAAATATGATGCAGGGAATTGTGTTAGAACGTAGCCCTGGCTACGCGAGCAATGGTATTTCCTCAATACCAAGGAGGGGCAAACCCAACCCTCAACAACATCTTAGCTCCTCAAACAACGGTGGTTGTAGCCACCCTAACGGTGTCTCTTTAACACCAAAGGGCCTTAGTGCCAATAACGGTGGTCCTTACCACCACGTTAATGATTTCCCACTCATGAGAGTGTTTGTCAACACTGGTGCAGACTCCGAGGCTAGCGCAGACTCTGTTACCTCCCCCTTTCACCCGTGTGTTCTCAGGCGATGGTATGGTCTTCTGTGTCTCTATCGAAAACCAAATTTCTGCCACTCCATGACCTCTTTTTTTGCCAAGACCATTACCTCTGGCGTGAGTCATGTTCATGCCTGGTTTTTTGGCCTCAAGCTATTGTTTCGGATTCCCTCATCCGTGACCCATATTTTTTGGGAGTTTTGCTTCGCTCTCTTCACTTTTTTTGTGTGCTTTTCATCGGTAACCCTTTTTCACTCTGTCTATTTTCCTATTAGTCCCATTATCGGCACCAAGAACCCCTTCAGCTCCATGGCCATTGTCGAACCAGCTTCCTTGCAGATCGACCCTGGCACCGTTGCCCTTCTCGATTCCAAGCACTTCGTGAAGTTCTTTAGAATGTTCGAAGGAGTGGATGACGAGGTAACGAAGGATTTCTTGGAGACCTGGAATGATGGCAAGGTGCGAATCCATGGTCTCTAGTTTGTGGTAAGTCCTCAGTCCATTGCCCAAGTCTCTGGTCTTAGGTTTTCTGGCAGAATTGTCCGCAGGGATGGGCACAATTTCAAGGAGGAGATCGATCAGTTCCTCGATAGGGGGAGCGAGTTAGTCTGGGAGAAAAAGGGCATAGTTAGGTCATCCCTCCCTCGGCCATGGGATACGGTGATTGTCCCCATCCTTCAGTACATTTCTATAGACAATCTCGATAAGCCTCTGAGTGCTTACAATCTAGCTTTTGTTAACCATTTGCGTGATGTCCGCCCCATCAATGTCCCAGAGTTTCTCTTCTGGTCCATCACCATTTCTATCAACAACTATAGAAGGAGCCAGACCCCAAAGCCCCCTCACCACCAAGGCCTATTTCTTGTTCTCTACAAGCATGTCCGAAACTCCCGCCCCTCTGGCAGCATCAGTTCCAGCAACCCTTCCCCCAGGAGGCAGCAGGGCTTATCTTCGCCCAATTCTCCTGGTCATGCCAGCTTGCCCACCGCCCAGCCTCAGGAAGACCGCCAGTCTCCACCACCTGCTTCCCCCCCTCTCAGGCTAATGATGTCATTCCCCAGGACAAGGGTGCTCCCCCTGTGGAAGATCTACCCCGCTCGAGTCATCAAGTTCCCATTGCTGATGAGAAGCCCAAGATGGGCAAGAGGCTTTGGCCTAAATAGAAGGTAGCCATAACCCCCCAAAAAAGAAGGGCATCCAGGCATCTATCGACGTCAACTCAGAGTGGTAATCGCTCGTTCCAGGACCTCACCAGCGATGATGATGAGTCCCAGGAGGATATCCATCAGGAATCTCAGGGGGAGCAACATTCAGAGCCTCGGGATGCCAGCCAGAAGGACCGAGTCAATGAATTCCCCACCCAGGATATGTTGTGTACTGTGGCCCTGACCCGCATCAACGAGGTAATTGGCCACTTCCAGACGGCGGCCAATGTTCAGTGTGAAGGGAATAATCTTATGACCAGTGCCATTGAGGAGCTCAAAAGACTCCCTGCTATTCTGAAAACTCTCCTGCCTGGCGGGGATAGTACCAAAAATGAAGAGAGCGGTAAATCCCAGAAGACTGGGAACTAAGGTGTCTGGCTCATGATCTGCGCGGGCTTGGTGGTCCTAGTTTTTTGGATTTTTGTTTATGTGGTTGATATTGTATGAGGTCGAAAATACTCCTGTGTTGTTTTTCTGTGTTAGTTTTTGGCACGGTTTTGTTTGTTGGCGTATCCATACCCCCTGGGTATTGGGTTGTGTCTTCCCTGATAGGGATAATCCATATGTACAAAGGGGCGGGACCCTCCAACCCGTAAAGTAAATAAAATTACTTTTACCTACCAAAAAAAAAAAATTGAAAAAATCTAGAAAATGAAAACCAAGAATTCAGACTTTTTATGTAAAATGATGTAGGTTTCTCGCTATAACATCTCAATTGAGAGGAGAAATGTATCTATTTAAAAAATATCAAGATCTAAATAAGAGATATGTAATTTTTTAAGGGTAGGGGACTTGAGTACAACCCCTTATTATCTAGTAAAAAAAAATATTATTTTCTTTGAATAGGATCTGAAACACTGATAATAAATATACATGCAGTGCTTGAAGAGTACTCTTAAGAAGATATAACTTACCTTCTTGACTCAAAAAATTCCTCTTCCAACCAACTAATGTACTCTGGACCTTATCAATCAACACATTCCACATCCAATTATTACATGCCCTAGTGAACATTGGCATGTCCAAGTACACATCCAATCTCTATTGCTATTATTCTCTACCAATTATCTATAGTGTTTATAAAAAATGCCTTAATATTGTCCATGGTTATCATTTGTTGGGATGCTTTTCATAGATATTTAGTATCCTCCTAAATTCCTTCATCTCAGTTATAGAGGGTCTCCCTAACAAAATTGTGTCATCCAAAAATTATTGGTGAATAATACCTTCTAATGATATAGATGGTTTTAACCCACTTAAGGCTCCTACCTACTTTGCTACTCCAATGCACCTTTCCAACACTTATGTCATAATTATGAAGAGATACAGGGATAGGAGTTCCCCTTGCCTTAAGCTCTTACTACTACTAAAGAATCCAACTTAAGAATTATTCATTATAACTAAAAATTTGGGTCCACCATAGTAGTTATCCAACCATAGTCTCTAATATCTGCTGAAGCTGAACTTCTCTGGGACTCTATCCAAAACATTCCATGAGAACTAGTCATAGGATTTGTTCATTTTAAGTTTTAACACCATTCCATTAATTTTACTAATGTTAATTGAATGCATCTTCTCATGGAGTGTGATTACTCCATCCAAAATATGCTTACCTTTCACAAAGCCCTATTTTTGCTTTGGAATAATCTCTGGGATAAAATACTATTCTTAACACAATAACTTTTGATATTATCTTTGTTGGCAATTTTGGGTTTGAGATCCTAGCTTCTTGTCTATGAGTTGTCATTGATGTCAAAAGGAACTGGCATTAATGTCAAGAGGATTTATTGGCTTCAAAGGTTGAATATTCCAAAGAATATTTTCTAGAAGATTTTGGAGAGATTCCATGTGGCAGATGAAAAGGTTTTTATCAAAACCATGGTAGGTTTAAGGGTTTTTATTAAAACCAGGTGGATGCATTAAGGGTTTTTCTCAAAACCACTCTCAACTTAATGCAAAGGCTGGAGACACTTATTAATTAAATAACTTAATTAATAAAACCTTTTTAAGGTTTTTTAATTAATTATTTATTTGATTTAGTGATTAAATTATTTTAATAATTTAATGGGTTCTCCACATAAGGTCTAAGGTCTAAAAGACCTTTGATTATTTTTTAAATAATCAAAAGGGTTTCATAAACCCTAAAATTGTTTCGAAGTCGCCAAAGTAATATTAATTCAAAAAATTCGAATTATCCTCCTGTCGACGTCGTGTGTAGCATGGAAGTTTGGCTATATATGCCATACCCTATAGTCCAAAGCAATGGTGTTAAAGAAATTCGAATTGCACAAAGGTTGGGAAGTAAAAGCTACGGCTATCATTTTTTTCACCATGTTTATCCGCCGCCAAAGGGTTAAGGAGAAGGAGACTCTTGCTAGCCTTCAAGCTAGCGTCGTTGGCCTAGTGGCAATGACTGTTCTACGAAGGTACTTGAAGTGAGGTCAAGCGTTCGACTCCCGTCGTGGAGTGTGAGAAGAGTTTTTGCACTCCGATTTTTTTGGAGGCACTGTTGACCCACGATTTTTGGAAGCATTTTTTTGGTAAGGTTTTTTAAATAAAATCTGCATTTTTGTTAAAGAAGAAGTGGTTGGGCAGATTTATTTAAAATTATTTTTGAGGTTAAATGCTTCTTTGGATATATAAGGTTGATAGTGTGTGGTTGAGATTTTTGGCTTGATTGTTGAGTGAGATTTGCTTAGAAGCTATTATTCCTTGAGCATGGTTTAATTAATTTGGAGAAATAAGGTGTAAAAGGATATATTGTTTGTATGCTTTATATTTTTGGTAGTTGACTTCTAAGGATTGGAGTCATAAGGTGTTTTATGGAATAAATATTTTTGTGGTTACTTTTATGATCTAACCCTAACTTGGTGGCAAAGTTGAGGGTGGTGTTGGTAACAGGTTGAAGAACTATTCTCTTCTTCCTCAAACAAAGGTATGGGACACTTCTTTCATGTATATTGTTGATGGTGTATTTTCTGAAATTGAGTTTGGAGTGAAAAGGTTGTCTACTAGGTATTCTTGTTGGTGTAAATCCCATTTTTTGGATATTGAAGATTGTTTATGCATTAAAATCATTGATGAGTTTTTTTGGGTGAATGCATAATTCTGGTTGAGGAAGAGGAAGCATTTTGCACTAGGGTTTATGTTAGTAAGTCTTGCTCTTGCATTGAGATGGTGAAACCCTTAGTTGACTATTTTGAGATTGATGGTTGAGTTGCTTCCATAGAGGTTGTTTTGATCAATTTAATGCTTTACTTGATACATGATTTGGGCTTACTCCGTTGAGATTGATTTGAGCAAGTTATTCTTTGCATTGGTGATTTATGTTGGTGGCTATTTTGTTCAAATACCTTTGGAGGGAAAAGGATGTCTACTAGTTTCCTTTTCATGTAGTGATTGGTTGAATGCTTCGAGGTTAATCTTGAGTTGAATGATGTTGGTTAAACCTTATCTACAAGCATTGTTGTTAAAGCCCTAATTTGTTGAGAAAAGATATTGGTTGTGGAAAGAACATGAGTATCATTGTTATATGAGTTATTGCATCGTTGGCAATTGTTGGGTTGTGTTTCATGTTCTTGAGAAAAGCATACTACATCTATCTTATTATTTTGAGATTGAGATTGAGTTGAGATTGAGATTGGGAGTTAAGTATAGAACATATTGAGTCTCTAACAATTATCTTTATGTTTCTATGAGATTTGAGATTGAGATTGGGAGTTAAGTATAGAACATATTGAGTCTCTAACAATTCTATTTATGTTTCTATGAGATTTGAGATTGAGATTGGGAGTTAAGTATAGAACATATTGAGTCTCTAAAAATTCTCTTTATGCTTCTATGAGGTTGATGAATCACATTGGGTCTCTAACAATTCTCTTTGTGGGTTCATGCTAAGCAAGTTTTTTCTTTATGAACTTGTGAGCTGATTTGGATAGGTTCTAGTGAGGACTTGTGAGCTGATTTGGACATGTTCTAGTGAATACTTGTGAGCTGATTTGGACAGGTTCTAGTGAGGACTTGTGAGCTGAATTGGACAGGTTCTAGTGAGGACTTGTGAGCTGATTTGGAAAGGTTCTAGTGAGGACTTGTGATCTGATTTGGACAAGTTATAGGGAGGACTTGTGAGCTGATTTGGATAGATCCTAGAAAATGACTTGAGGATAGAGTTGAAGTGGTTCTTTGAAAAGAACCTGAGGGCAGTTTTGACAAGTCTTTGAGAAGGCTTGTGTGCAGCAAAGATTGATTTGTTCAATCTTTAAGAGTTGAGCTTGGGACAAATCTGACAGAGTGAGGAAGACTTGTGCTGGACCGACTGACTATGTTTAGTACAGGTTGATGAGTTGTTGTGGAGGTGATCAGTGAGGACAGAGGTCTCTTGAGGCTGAGCATTGAGGACAGGAGGTCTTCTATGGAAAGGAGTTCCACGTGCTAGCGGAATAAGAGGTAGGTGATCTTATGAAGTATCATTTCCAAAGCTAAGGGAAAGGATTCTCCTTTGGGCAGGAGGCTCATAAATTCATGAGGAGGGGAAGGATTCTCCTTTGGGTAGGAGGCTTATAAATTTGTGAGGAGGGGAAGGATTCTCCTTTGGGCAGAGGCTCATAAATAATTGAGTAGGGGAAGGTTTCTCCTTTGGGATGAGGCTCATAAACATTGTAATTGGGAAGGATTCCCAAAGAACTTTGAGAAAGATTTTTAGAGAAAAGTTTTGTGGAGGTAGCCCATGTTGGGTGAACCACGTTAAAATTTGTGTCTCATTGTGTGTTGCTTTATGCATTGCTTTGTGAAGTTGAAGTTAAATAGAGAAAGTAAAAAGAGGTCTTATACTGTTCACCCCACCTCTCAGTATAAGCTTGTGTTCTTCAATCTTATAAATGATATTACATAGATTAATTGACCTAAAGCCTGTAAATCCCTTCAACCTAGGCTTCTTTGGGATGAGAACTAGAAAAGTATTATTGTATTCTTGTAATATTTTTTTTGAATGGTGTGACTATCGTACGCATGCTACTACATCCTTTCTCACTATATTCCAAAAGGCTTGGAAGAAACCCACTTGAAATCCATGAGGATTTAGAACTTTATATTTTTCCAATGAGAAGACCACTTTCCTAACCTCCTCCTCACTCACCTATTTGTCAAGTTTTGCATTCATATCTTTAGATAGAATCCTTGGGATATGTTGACTTAATTCCTCCATAGGTTTTTGATCATCCTCCCTATCCTTTGTTAGCAACAATTTGAAGAAGTCCACCACCTCTTGTCTTATTTGATATTCATATCTTATTACTTCTCCATCCTCATTTTGGATTTTTGATATCCTTGTTACACTTTTATATCTTATGGTAGAGACATGAAAGGATATTGTATTCATATCTCCTTTCATTAACCATAGGGTCCTTGACTTGTTTCTCTAGTGCATCTCCTTTCTTGCCATTATTGTATGCAATATTACCTAAATAACTTTATCTCTATTTAAAGGGACCTAGTCCATACCATTTTTGCTAATTTTCTCTTCAATTTGACTCAATTCTTTTCTTAATCACTCTTACATGAAGGTGTTTCCAAAATCCTCCTTGCTCCACTTGCTTACTTCCCTCTTCACATGTTTTAATGTCCTAATAACCACATACATCTTGTATTCTTGGATAGGATGCATCCACCATATTTCTATTTTCTCATAAATGCTTGGATGTTGCAACCACATGAATTAAAATATTAAGGGGTTATTTTCTTTCTATCCTCCAAACTACACCAAAAAACAAGTGGGTTATGGTTCGACCCTATTCATGGAAATGGTACCAAAATATGCTCATAATTTTTCTCAAACCACTCAAAGGATAGAAAACGCTGTCCAATATCACTTAAATCAACTCCTCCCCTAACCTCTTTTTATTCCATGTGAATGCATTACCACTCAAATCCTAAAGACTTGATACAAATATGAACTTGCTAAGATCCTCCATACTCTCAGTGAAACCCTTAGACCCCCCTTTCTTCTCACCTAGTCTAAATGGAGTGTTGAAATATCTTGCCATTATCCATATTATCCCCTAACCTACTATCCTATTTGTTCTAACTCTTTCTAATACTCCTTTCTCAATCTACTTGCATTTGGAGCATAGACATTTGTAACAAAGAAAGCCACATTTAAAGACCTACCCAATAATACAACTAACAAATGATTTTCACTTCGAGAGATGACTTATCCCTTATAGAGGTTATAATTCTACATAGTTAACAATACTTCTAATGCTCCTTTGGCTCCCTCTTGACAACTCTTACCCTTTTTCTATAATCCACTTTGAATACTCTCCCACCTTGCACAAAATGGTTTTGTTTCTTGCAATAACACTATTTTAGGTTGGTGGTACTTCAACATGGACCTCACTAATCTATGTTTATTAGGGGCATTCATTACCCTAACATTCCATGATATGAATTTCATGTTTTACTTCTTGTAGTGGGCTTTTGCCCACTCAAGACTATGGTCGTTTGCTTCCCATATTTCAAATCCTTCTTAATTTCCTTTAAATTTCAAGTATTCACTTTTAATACATCTTGAATATTAATGTGGAGGTTATATCAACCAACATGTGAATAAAGTAAAAAATAAATAATTTTAATTTTTAAGTATTATTTTTTTAGGTGATGTTCTTTACGTATATAAGATATGAAACTTTTTTTGAGTGATACTATGTATGTATACATGATGTAAAATCATGAGGGGTCTTAAAGGAGCTCAAATCATTATATCTTAAATATAAATGACCTCACTCACCACTCCTTTAAGATTTTGTGGTCAAGAATCTATTTTTAATAGATTTGGTATATTAATCGAAAGATAATATGACAAATTTCAGCCAATTTATGAATAAAGTAAATGAAATAAGAAAAAAGGAAAAATGTGAATAAGGAATTAATAACATTTGGTTTTTAAAAATTTAAGAAATAAAATAAGATGTGTTTAGTATTTTTATAAATCCTTTTCAATAAGGTAGTTTTCAGGTTATTATATATTTGGCTATTTTATCGATCATAATAAACTTTCCTTAAAATGCATTAAATACTTTTATACCTCCTTTTCAACAAGGTAGTTAAAATATTATTAATTATTTTGTTATGATATAGATGATAAGATGGTGCACATTTTTTTAAATAAGGTTTTGACTAGGTCCTCAAACCAGTTACAATATCCCCCACATTGGGTATCACTAGTCACATTAAGCTATACAATCCTTTTGGTATCACCAAGATTCGAACCTTGGTGTGGGTTACATAATCCATATGTATCAATGATTGAACCAAAGGCCTCATCTACGGATGGTGCACATGGCGTTCCTTCTTGTATAAGATGTTTTGTTATAGTATTAATAATTTGATAATGTGTATTTTATATATATATATATATATATATATATATATATAAAATAAATGTTATACATAAATATGAGGACTTGAGGTCGCAAGGCGCATTTCGAGTGTGGGTAACCACTTAAATTAAGGATAAATGAACCTCAAAATGACCCTAAAAAAGGTGAAACAAAGAATTTTTCCCATGGATTTCAAGGTTTTTGCATGAGTTGTCTAGGTAATTTCACTCACATTTATCCCCATATTTATTAATTATTCTAAATTTAAACTTTTAGACTAAAAAATGAAATAATTGAATTGGATGGATGGGTTTGATAGGCATTGTATGGGTGAGAATGAATCTTGTCAAGAAATTTTACTTTAGGGAAATCCAATTCAACTAAGATCTATAAACCATGCACCCAATAACATAAATAATAAATTTATCATCAAATATTTGGAAAAAAGTAACAAACAAATTGACTCTAGGTAAATGCAAACAAGACACATGCTATGACCATAAGCCCCCGATTTAGTCCTCAATCCTTTCCAGTTTTAGGTTGGTTTGGATAGCATACAATGTACTGTAGATCATATTATTGTCACCTGAACTTATTTCTAGGTTTGTATGGTACCACTAATTTTAATTTATGGCCATCATCTCTTTTATATAGTGCAAGTGAATTTAGTGGTCATATATAAATTTATTTTTTTATAATAGAAAATGGTTAAAGGATTGATTATATTAGGTCATGCACTAACTACCCTTACGAAATATAGCCACATGGTAAGCTTTTTTATTGTTTATATGATTAAAATAAGTATTTTACAACTATAGAATGAATAATCAATGTTGGAATGTAAAGATGGAATTTGAATGCTTGTAATTGTAGTTTGTGCAAGAACATTGCATTGTTTGTTGAAAGTAGGCCAAAATTTTAGTAATTTATATAGGAACTTGATTTGAAGAGACTATTGATATTATTTTGTGCTTATAGGTGATTATTGCATATAGAATCTTAAAGTAGCATTGTCAAGAGAATTGTTTTGGTGGTTATATGAAATTTTTCTAGCTTATAAGATTTATTTGATTATGTGGGTATAATGCATTTTGAATTCAAAAAGGTAGCTAGACAAATTCTTGTAAGACAAGAGTGCCTAATATTATAAATTTCAATGATAGGTTTAATTCTTATAGGTTGGTTATATCCAACGGATATAATTCCTTTTAATAACTCAGGTGTTTTTTTCCTTTCTAGTACTACATTTTGGAATTTTTTTGTTTCACGTCAAGATGATGACAAGTAAGAATTCATACTAGTATTTGAATTTATAAAATGTATGATTTTAAAAAATTCTTGATATGGAAGTTAAATGTCACAAGGATTTGAATAAGATCTATTATTTTATGAGATAAAATCAACTTTGTATTTGTCTAGACTCTAAAGTTATATATGGGGGCTTTAGATGATTTTGTTTGACATCTAGTTTTATATGTATAATATTTCAAGGTGATTCATGGAGGTGTGACAACACTGATTGTAGAAGGTATATAAAGTATGGGAGCTTAAAATACATCTCAATTTATGAGGATTACTTGTATAGAGTTGAATATCAACCATTTGAAGGAAAATTATTTGGGAACGACTATTTATGCGATTTCCAACCTAATTATATGGGTAATTATTTTTAATTTTATGTGGAAAATTCCAATATTTTTTAATAAAATGCTATTACATACAATATTTTGTCAAATTCCTAATGAAAATAACTTTATGTCATATTGAATATTACTTTAAAGGTTTTTATAAGTGTTTTCAATGAGAATATTGTTACATATAATTGGTGATTGATATGTTATGAGAAAGTGTTAATGTCCACCAAACTTTGATCATTGCTAAAATAGAGGACTTATTGTGCCAATAGCCCATGTTATTAGTTCCTAGTAGATGACTTCTATGGTTTGCGACTGTAGATGCAAAAGCGAAACACCAAAATATATAACAAGATAAATTGAAATCAAGACCCAATATTGCACAAAAAGAGATGATTTTATTAATATGGGGGAGCCTCAAATATCCAATGTTACAATGAAAGAATTGATTTCTTTGATACAAATGTTTACAATAACTAGGGTTCTTCGAAACCCTAGTGAACAACATTGGTGGTGTCTTCAATCTCGCTTCTGATCCCAACAGAGGTGAGTGGGCTTCGTGCTATCCAATACTAGGCCACTCCAGCTTAAGCAGTTGCACAATGCTTGTGTATCTCCAAACCTACACACAGAGAATGACATAATAGGATTAGTAGTAACTGTGAGGGCTCCACTATGTGAGACCCTCAAAAATCAATACAAACCCTAAATGCCAAATAATAAACTACATATAAAATATGGAAATAATGAAAGTAATATAACAATAAAAATATTTACCTTGTTGAACTTGCCATTTTTTGATATGTTGTAGTTGTTGCAGGAAGTTGGTGCGGCGATGCCCTAGCATCACTCGAGGGTTAGTAGGGTAGTAGGGCTCTAGTTTGAGATACCCGTGGGTGCTCGATAGTAGCAAAAAACACCCGTGGGTGCTCGGGAATGGTGGAAAGTACCCAGAGGTGCTTGGCGGTGGAGGGAAGTGCTCGAAGGTGCTCGATGGTGATAGGGAGCACCCAAAGGTATTCGAGAGCTGAGGTGAAGATCTGCAGAAGTAGATCTGGCTGAGCAAGAAGGGTGGTGATGGATGCAAAGGTGAGGGCAAGCAAGGATGGATAGCGAGGATGCTTGGATGGACTCAGACTACTTAGGGCCAAAGACTTCATGAATTACTCAGGGACAACTCAGACGTGAACTGCTTAGGGGTTGAGCCATCAAAATGGCTCCTATTAATAATCCACACTAGGGTATGTTAGGGTTTGAACGACACAAATTGTGTGGCTCAGATTAAAACACATCGGAGGGTGGATATTAATTTTGGGTGTGTGGCATGGATTGATGTAGATGGATGGCTAGGATTAAGTTAAATCGGATGGCTAGGATTTATTTACATATATAATATATTTAATATATATAAAATATAATATTAAAATATTAATATTAAACATATATTTAATAAATATACCTAAATATATATAAATAAATGGGTAGAAATGGTGGGAAGACTTGGATGGATGACAAGTGGCTAGATTTTGGTGTCTACAGATGCCCCTTTTTGTATTGCATTGCGTGAAACACAATGTAGTGCAAAAACACAAGACACCTGCTTGGGCTAGGTGTAGAAGCAACTTTCTCTTGAGATGTGATAGATGATCTTGAAGATAAAAGAATAAAGAATTTGGATTTGCATAGCTTACCCCCTCAATTGGTGAATGAGTTTGCAGATGAATCTCATGAGCCAATTGAAAAAATGTGTGCAAATGAAATGTGGATGATATGAATGATGTAAATGTGATACCATTTTTGCCCCAATGGTTGGAAAGGGATTGGTGGATAATGTGAAATGATTGCGTCTATTTTTGCCCCAATAGATGAAGGGTTTTGTGAAAAATGTGATGAATATGTGTCTGTTTTTACCCCAATATATGAAGGGATTTTTGCCAAGTGTAGGATGTCATGATCATGTAAGATGTATCCCGTTGTGGGAAAGTCAAAACCAAATGTGGTTGCCCCAAATTTGGGGTGATTCGATGTTGCTGAAGAATGTGCCTTTAGGCATCATTGATATGCAAGGATGAATATGCAAAGATAAAAAAAAATAGTCAACTTCGGAGGGCCAACTAGTGATTGTCGAATAATTCCTATGGTCAGAACCAATCACCCTAGCTAAGGCCAGTCACCATGATGACTATCAAGGAAATGTGAAATGATGAAATGTGATTTTGTCCATGTGTTAAGCCCCATGAACTAGGCCATCAATGATAACTTTTGTGCAAATTGTTCTTGGCAAGGTTTCACTCAAAAATGTGAAGTACCAAATGTGATTGTGATTTTGAACAAGGAGATATGGAATGATGAAAATGACCAAGTGTCCTTATGGTAGGTTATTCATCTTACCAAATTGCATGGATGCAAATCACTACAATCGCCAAGTATATAGAATAAACCACTAGATACAAGGTTCACTTGAATGTTGTTTGAACTTGGAAAATATGCAAATGTTATGATTGATGAGTGAAAATGATGTGGAAATGAAGTATTGATGATGAGAATGATGATTATGGTCATTTTGTGAAAATTTGGACCATTTTGGAGCATTTTGTAACTTGTTATGCGATTTTGCAATTTTTGGTCGTAAATGAAAATTATGCATCCAAATCAGTTGGAACCTTCACAAAACTTGTTAATATGATGAAAATGATGCATGAATGCAATATGGAGAGATTTGGTGGAGGTAAGCCACTATTTTGCAATGATTTGATCTTTTGTCAATTTTGATGCCAAATGCTAGTTGGCGCTTTTAGCATGCGTAGATGCCCATCGGTGTTTGGGTGCTTTACAAATACCCTGGTGTGCTTCAATGTGCTAGGGAATACCCATGGGCATCTCAAGGCACCTGAAGCAGCTATAAATAGCTTTCTGGATGAGATTTGAGCTCATTTATGCATTTGTGAGTTTGTGAAGCTGCATCTAGGAGAGTTGGGTGGAGTGGAGTGGAGTGAGGTGAAGTGATTTGGGTGCGAAAGCTATGGTGGTGGAAGGAGTGGATGCGAGGGTCGAAGCTGGGGTTGGAGTGTGAGTTGCTGAGGTAAGTCCCTTGTTTTGTGCAAAAAATTTATGTTTTTGTGATTTTTTTGAACATGTGTTAATGACAAATATTTTGTGTTGTGTTGCAGCTTAGGATTTTGGAGGCTCGACACCGGTTCTTGCCTTACATCCCTAGGATGAGGAAGGCATTGGTGGAGGAGGAGTGGGATTTTTTGGAGGCTGTGGGGCTAGCGGAGGTAGCTCGGATTGATGTGGTGAGGGTGGATGAGGGGTACCTCTCTGCCTTGGTAGAGAGGTGGGATCCGGATAGGGGCACCTTTCAGCTCCCCATGGGAGAGGTGACCCTCACACTTGAGGATGTATATCACATCCTCAAGGTGCTAGTGGAGGGGATTCACATCGAGGTTGGATGTGATCGAGGGGTGAATATGAAGAAGATGTTTGGAGATAGCTAGCAGAGTGTGAAGGTGGAGTGTGGTGGAATTCCCTACTTGTCCATGTATGTGGACAAGGAGTTGGATGCCCTTTGGGCTTTAGTGATGTTCGTGTTGGCCAACATCGTGGCCCTAAATAGTATTGGCTATAGGTTCCCTTGGAACTTGATAGGGTTAGTGAGTGATATGCTCACTATGCAGTAGGTGTATGCATGGGCTCCTACCTTATTGGTGTAGGTGTATCGAGAGCTTTATGAGGTGAGGAGGTAAGGGAGGAAGGGATTGGGATGCAGCTTGCTACTATAGTGTTGGGGATGGGAGCACTTTAGTGTGGCTCGATCAGAGGGCTTACCAATGGTAGGCTTGGGTAGGGAGTAGCCCTATGCTAGGAGATGGGTAGTGGTAGAGGAGGTACAACCAAGTCATCCTATGTAGATGAGTGAGTGGTACAAGGATTTATGGGTTGGATTGACATCCACCCAAGTGATATGGAGGCCATGGTGGGGTACTAGGTGGATAGGAGATGGAGAGCATCTATGGTGGGTGAGGTAGGCTAGGTGGGTGGTTGGGAGGTATTGAAGTGAGGTTGAGTATATTTAGTTCTCTCTGGTGCTTCGATAGTTTGGCCTGAGGTAGGGGTTTTGATGAGCTAGTGCTCTATAGGAGGTATTGGGAGGAGATAGGGCTACCATGTGCAGAGCCATGGAGGGTGGCTTACGAGGATGATGAGGAGATAGATCTCCCTGATGTGGATGATGTGAGGACTACTACGGAGTACGATGTATGGTTCACTACACAGCCACCATGGGCATCGACTCTAGTAGTAGTAGTGGAGATGGAGATGAGGGTGAGGGTGAGGGGACCCATGAGGCTCCCAAGTGGTAGAGGCACCTTCGATCTGATAGTCGAAGGAGGAGGACTAAGGGTGTGGCTAGGTAGGCTCCAAGGAGTGGGGGATATGGTGAAGATGGGGATGATGTGGAGGAGACTCTGGATGGACCTCTAAGTCAGAGCGAGGAGGATTGGGTGAGGTTGGAGTAGTAGGTGGTAGAGCAGGATGCGATGGTGATGGCTCGGGATGAGAGGGTCATGAGGCTCTAAGTAGAGCTGCTAGAGAGGGAGCATCAACATAATGTTGACATAGCACACCTTCGATCTCGATAGAGATATATCAAGGCTTTGGAGGATAAGTTGATAGAGCATCATATTCCTCTTCTAGATCCTCCGACCTCATCTGTATCTGAGGCTACTAGGCAGAGCGATTCTAGGCATAGTGCTAGGTCTAAGACTCCTTCTAGGTCATAGGGGTCCTCTTGGAGGACTTAGCTAGTGCTTAGATGCACTTTTTGTATATGAGCCTTGGTGCTCCATTGTATGTAGCCTTTTGGCACTCATTGTACATGCGATATTTATACATATATATATAAACATGGATTTTAACTTTTGTGTTATATGTTTTGTGTGAATGCTTTTGTGTGAATGCATGTTTATATGGATGATTAATGCAATGATGAAATGTTCTAATGATCATTCATAGTTTAGATTTTGCTTGGCCATGTTTTAGAATTGTTGTTTAATCAGGGGCACCAAACTTGGTGGCATGTGGGGTGAAAAGACTCATGAAATGACATGGATGTTGACATGGAAGAAGATATGGATGTTGATATGGAAGAAGATATGGATGTTGATATGGAAAATTGACTATTTTGTAGAGACTCGGACATACTAGTGGTATCAAACAAACTCACTAAAACTACCTAATCCCTCTAGGACCAAATGTGTGTGCAGTGAATTCATTTATCGAATCATGAGTATGGTAATGACTCGAGGCAATCAAGAACCAATGTGTGTGCAAGTGAGTTTATTAACTCATCTTGAGTAAATTGGGGGTGACCTATTATGGATGAGACCAAGAAGCTAGCTTGTTCGTATGTGCGGTTAGAGGTCTCTTTAAAAGAGATGTGTCACCATGCATGAGCATACTCCACTACTATTCAAGTGTCTATAGCTCTAGTGGAGGCTAACTCCATAGTCCAAGGATTTTGATCTCTTAAGTTTTGGGGATGACTACCTAACCGTCTAACTAGAAATGTAGTATGATCCTTACAACCCAATGATCAGTGGTGTGTGATGTAAAATATTTAGAGCTTTGATTGTTATCAGGGGATTAATTTTCCTATCCTTACTTTCTTTTAATTTTGAGTATTGTGATAGTGGTGAAAACCACTATTTTTGTGGACTATGTTGCATGATGGGACAAGCGAGGATTACCCTTTTCACTTCAAGGTTCATACCAAGTATGGTGTTATCCCTCTTTGACACAAGATGTTTTTAATATGTGGAATTGTGTTTGGTTCAAGAATGTTTTGGAGTCAATTCCCAAAACTCAAGATTTTCTTAGTGAAGATGTGTAATGGTCCTAAAAGGAACTCGACATGTATTTGGGGTTTTCTTAAAACACTAGGAGTGGCTGAGTGACCGAAAACACCTAGGAATTATGGATGTATGGAGGCAAATGACAATTTGACTTGGTGGAATTGTGTGGATGATGTTGTGAAGGTGCCCCTGATTAAGGCAACATGACTTTATTGGACCAATTAAAACCTTGAACTTAATAAATGATCCCTAATATGAAATGTGAAATGTGGATGTGAATGCAATGTATGAAATGCAAAATGAAATGTGTGCAAATGCAATGTTTTGGAATGAAATGCAATGTTTTTGAATGAAATGTATGCAAATGAAGTGCAATGTTTTTGTGTATTAGCCATGTATATATACATATATATCAATCTCATTATGCATAGAATGCTCTCAAGTGTATAACATTAAGTGGTTCAGGTTCTTCCTCTCCCTCTAGACTGGCAAGCCTATAAGTACCATTACCCACTCTTTGAGTGATAATGTATGGACCCAACCAATTAGCCATGAATTTATCATGAAGATGTGATAGTGCATTGGTGTTTTGTTGATTCTCTTTAAGGATAATATCTCCTACTTGGAATTCATGTAGATGAACTTTGGCATTGTAAGCACGCTTTAGGCGGTCTTGATAAACTCATAAATGCTCTAAAGCATTGACTCACCTCTCATCAAGAAGTGTGAGTTGGTCAAGACGTGCTTGTCTAGCAGTATCATCATCTATGAATTCCTACAAAGAAATTTGTGAGGGAATCTCAAGCTCAAGAGGCATGATTGCTTCAGCTCCATAGACCAATGAAAATGGTGTTGTCCTAGTAGGTATGTATATGCTTGTTTGATAAGCCCATAAATCCAAGGATTTTGGTATGCCAATCTCTATGATTTTTGTTAACAATTTTCTTGAGAATAGCAATTAAGGTCTTGTTGGTAGCCTCAACTTGTCCATTGGTTTGTGGGTAGCTAACTCTTAGATTTAAAATTTAGATTTAGAGATCGTTGAAATAATAAGGGGTTGTACCTCTCCTAAGGAGTCTTTTGGAATCAATGATCCAAGAGAGGCCATTGCATCTACAAATATATTAGTCAAACGTGGTAAACTATTGATTTCATACCATTCAAATGTAGAGAGCAATTTCATTGCTACTTCATGGTAAAGTTTAATGGTAGGTTCTTTGCATTGGTATTCTCCATTGATTTGCTTGACAACAAGTTGAGAATCACCAAATATCTTGATACACTTAATGCCCATAGCTATAGTTGATTGAAGACCTAAGATTAAGGCTTCGTACTCTATGGTGTTGTTTGTGCATTGGAAGTCAAGTTTGAATGATAAGGGGATAGGTACCCCCTAGGGTGTATGAAACATGACTCCAACACCTTGACCTTTCTCGCACTTAGAGCCATCAAAGAATAGTGTGATATCGACATCTTCCTCTAGAATGACATCTTCTTCTTGTTCGGTGACAGCAAATATCGAATCATCTGGGAGCTCAATAATCAAAGGATGATCACTAGGTAGTGGAGCTTCCACAAGTTGATCGGCTATGACTTGACCTTTAATGGATTTTTGGCTAATGAATTCAAGGTCAAATTCAGTAAGAAGCATTATCCATTTAGCGGTGCGGGTGTTATTGTAAGTGCGAGATATCATATAACGTAGAGGATTTTCTCTAGCTATGACATATGTTGTGTGACTAAGCATGTAATGTCAAAGTTTCTTAGTGGCAAAAACCATTGCTAAGCACAATTTTTCTACATAAGCGTATCTAGTTTCATAGCTTACCAATGTTTGACTAATGTAATAGACAACTTGCTCTTGATTTTCTTCATTCTTTTGTGCAAGCATTGTCCCTAGTGCAAAGTCTATTGTTGAGACATAGAGATAGAATGGGACCCCTAGATGAGGAGGAGCTAAGACTAGCAGAGAAGCTAGGTATTGCTTAATGTCATCAAAGGCTTTTTGACATTCATCTATCCAAGAAAATGGCACCCCCTTTTGTAGTAGGTGATTGAATGGCCTGCATTTGTCAGAAAGTTGCACAATGAAATGATGGATTGATTGGATATTTCCTTGTAAACTATGCAATTCTTTTAAATTTGTTGGGGGAGGCATCTCTAAGATGACCTTGACCTTGTTTGGGTCCACCTCAATGCCTCTTTTGGAGATAATGAACCCTAATAGTTTTCTAGAGGTAACACCAAAGACACATTTCTTGGGGTTCAACCTTACATTATGCTCTAGTAGTTGATCAAAAACTTTCTCCAATACACCAATGTGCTCTTGTCAAGTTTTAGATTTTTCCAAGAGATCATCCACATAGTCTTTGATAATATTATGCATATAGTCATGGAAAATGTATGTCATGGCACGTTGATAAGTGGCACCTACATTTTTAAGGCCAAAGGGCATCACCTTGTAACAAAAAGTTCCCCAAGGTGTAGTGAATGTTGTTTTGTGTTGGTCATCAGGATTTATTCAAATTTGGTTGTATCCTAAAAAACCATCCATGAGAGAAAGCATTTCATGGCCAACACAAGTGTCGACAAGAGTATCAATGTTTGGGAGAGGAAAGTCATCCTTAGGACACACTTTGTTAAGATCTCAAAATTCAGTGCAAACATGTATCACCCCATTAGGTTTACGAATGGGTACCATATTTGAGAGCCACTCAAGATAATCAATGGGTACGATGAAACCCACATCTAGTAGCTTTTGGAGCTCTTCTTTGACCAAGAGGGCAATGGTAGGATGCATCCTTCTAAGTTTTTGTTTGACCGACTTAGCATCAGGATGTAAGGTGAGATTATGGACAACCAAGCTAGAGTCAAGACCAGACATGTCTTTATAGGACCATGCAAAAATGCCCTTCTTCCTCTTGAGGAGAGCAATTAATTGCTCTTGTTCATCATTGGATAAGATTTTACCAAGCTTGACAATTTGGGGATTGTCTTTGTCTGAACTAAGGTCCACATCGATGGTATCTTCAATGGACATATGGGAACCTTCCTCAAGTTGATGGGGCATAGGGATCAGATGAATGTCATCTAAGATGTCATCAAACTCTTCTGACTTATCCTCATCTACGTCTGCCTAGAAAACCTCAGGGTTCGAAGGTGAAGGTGAAGGTGAAGGTGGAGGGGATGGAGGAATGTAGTTGGTGGAAGCCCTTAACAATTCCTCAGACAAGACAAACTTGGAGAAGGATGGAGGTGAAGAGATCTGGTCCATATCAATAAGACTCATGTCAATTGGAATTGGCTTTGCCAAATCATATGGATTATGGAGTGGGGTGAATAAGTCAACAAGATTCATGTTGACTTAAGGGAAAATGGATGAGGTTGGAATGGATGGGATGAATGGAGCCTAAGAACCGATGCTAGGAGCTTGGTAAACCTAGACAATAGCAAGCAACACAAATAAATGCACTTAACTGATATATACATGCAATGCAGAAAAAGAAAATGTTTTTGTTTGATTTTTTATTTTTTATTTTTTTTGTAGTGGTGAAAACCATTGTTTTTGTTTTTTTTTGTTATGTACATATATTACAATTTTGGCTTATGAAATGGATTAATGAGATGGAGGTGGTGGTTCACCGATAGGGGAGGCTCATTCTTGTGGAAGAAGCAAGTGAAATATGGGCTCATGGATGGGGAACATTTTGAGATAAAACTCATCTTGTTCAGTATGGGGAATGATGGGCTTCGATTCCTCTTCAGATTCATCCAAAATTATCGACATAAGTTCAAATTCTTCATAGATGTCATCTTCAAAATCGTCGGGATGGAGGGCTTCTTCTCCTGAATTTAGATTAAGCCTTTGGAAGGCTTGTTCAAGAGAAGAGGTGGTGGAAAGTGGAGTGTAACCTAAGCCTGAATGGTCATGCATTTCTCGATATGGAACATCGATAATGTCATGCATTCCCTATTCATGCAATCCTAGGCCATGACCCTACCAATTAACTATGTAGAAAATAATGGGATAGAAATCCTGACATGTTTTGTATGTTGGTAGGTGTTGGTTCCTTGGGTTCTTCTAGGGGAGCTAGATTTGATGAAGAATCAATCCCCCCATATACAAAATTTATGTTATTGGGAGCTGAACCCATGTCATATACCGCTCCTATGGATAAAGGTGGGTCACATGGGTGATCAAAATCCTTAGTGGTTGGAATGGTGAGTGGTGTGATGGTGATGTCTTGGACCACATATTCACCAATACCAGGATTAGTGAGGTGGACCTCGACTTGGGATGATGTGGAAGGACCATGATTGGATAATGGCTCGGGGAATGGTGGAGATGAAGATGTCTCACAATCCATCAACTCGACTTGTGAAACATTGGTTGATGGTGATGGATTGGATTGGGAAGGTTGTTGAATGGATGATGATGATGTGGAAGGAAGATGATGTGGATTTACTTTGACCACATGTGCATGTAGTCAATGATGAAGATGATGGGGGATTGGTGATAAGGGGCTCCTCAGGAATGGGAGCTTTTGATGAAGAAATGGGTGGAGATGGTAGATGGATTGGCTGATGGTGATAGGAAAATGTGGGTGGAAGGAAGCATGGATTCATAAGGATTTGAAATGAAATTGCAATACTTAAATGGTTCGACATCCATTGGTATGCAATGTACTTGTCCCTCATGAATGTATTTCAAGCATTGATGTAGAATGGAAGGGACACATCTCATTTCCCTCATCCAAGGTCTTCCAAGGAGTACATTGTATGCCATGGATCCTTCCAAGATGTGGAACATAGTGTGCAATATTTTGACCCCCACTTTGATGGGCAAAACAATAGTGCCAACTATGGAACATAAAGCATCATTGAATGCTTTTAGGGTGAAGGATGACTTGGTGATATGAGATGGAGGAAGGTTCATATGATGAAGGGTAGATGTGGTGATGATATTTATGGAGGAACCGGTATCAATTAGAACTCTTTTGAATGACTTCTTGTCAATTAGAGCCATGATATGCAATGGAGGATCTACTGATTCTGATGAGATTGGCTTAATCTCAAAGTCATAAAATGTAATGGAAGGCTCCATGCATGTTTGAATGCTCCCTACAAAGTTTTTGAAGGTATTAGGATCTTGAGATTGTAATTCAATGGATTTCAGAATATCCATTAATGCCTCATGATGTGGGGGATATTGTTGAATTAGCTCATATATTGATAATTTGGTGGAAGCCATCTTTAGGCTTGTGGTTAACCGACTACTCAATGAGATGACTGGTCATGGAGGATGATTGATGGGATGAATGGGGGGATTTGGTTGGCTAGGAATATGAATTGGTGATGAAGGATTAGGGGAAATTTGGATGGGAGGTGATGTGGTAGGTTGTGACACACTTGCTTGAGGTTGTTGCCTTGCATTTTGTTGATTATTTCATTGACCTCTAGTGACCACATGAATGGCACCTACAAAACCTTGGTATTGTTGGACATGGTTAACTTGATTAGGAGGAGTTTTGGTGTTAGCCCCTCCCATAGTTGGTTGCACCTCCTCATGATGAGGAAGTGGTGTTTGAAAAATACCAAGATTTTGGTTTTGTTGAGCAAGGGGGTTGTCAAGCTTGATGGCCCCCAAGTCAATAAGGTCTTGAACTATGTCTTTGAATACATGGCAATTATTGATATCATGCCCATTTTGCCTATGGTAAGGACAAAAAAAATATTCTTGATAATGTTTTCCATGTTTAGTGGGATCATCTGGTCTGATTTCAGGTAATGCAAGTTTATTTGTGTCATACAACCTTCAAAAGAGGGAAGCATATGACTCGACCAAGGGGGTGTATTGGTGATTCTATTGGACAGACTATCATCGAGGATGGTTCTCCATAGTTGGCACTATGCTTTGCATAGATTGAGATACTGAAGGTACCACATGATAAGAAATTTGTTGCGGTGGTTGTTGCACTGATTGTTGTTGAGCCATTATCGGTTGGCTCATGACCACTTGATTAACATGATTAGGTTGATTGGCCAGAGTGGCCTGTGTTGATTTTGATTGGCTAGAATAATTACTTTTATATTGGCCCTTGTTTTGCCATTCCTTTTTTCTAGGCTTAATAATGCCCTCTTGGATTTTTATTTCCTCGATGACACTAGCTTATGCTAGAGCTTCTTCAAATGAATGATATGTCTGTAATTGAAGCATCCAAGAGATGGGTTTTAAACAACTCTTGGTAAATAGTTTGATAAGCTCTTCCATTGGTAGGGTGAATGGCAACTTGGTAATGATGACCCTCCAATGGTTTCCAAAATCATAGATAGACTCATCGTCATGTTGTCTTAAAGCATACATATCGGACAATGAGACTTTATTTCTAACATTTAGGATAAAGCGTTCAAATAATAGGTCAACCAATTGTTCGAAAGTATAAATACTATGACTAGGCAATTGGTTGTACCACTCTATGGCATCTCCTCCTAATATCTGAGGAAATGTTCTAAGCATGAGAGCATTGTCATTTTGAATTCTAAAGCATGAGTGTACAAATGTGCTTACATGCTCTTTGGGGTCCTTAGTCCCCTTGAATTTATCAAACTTTGGCATCATGAAATCTATCGGATATGGTGGTGATGGTACCAAAGGATGAATGGGTTGGTTAATCAACTGATGTAAGGTTGGCTTCTGGTTTGTCATACCAGGAGTATGTTGTATCAACTGATCTATTTGTTGTTGCATGGCCTTGATTCTAGGGTCTTCCCTAGGAATGTGGAAGCCTTGAATCACCTGATGAGAAGGCATGGTGGAAAAATATTGTGGGGTAACTAGATGATGATGGGATTGATGATGATGACTAGGTGAGGTTGATGGAAATTGATGAAGAGGAGATTGATGATGAAGATGTGGAGAATGTTGGAATGGGGATAATGCATGGGGGCTATGGCTAGGTTGGCCAATGGGAATGGAATTGGTATGATTTATGGGAATGGGATGGGTATTGGTATGGTTTGGTGGAGGAGTAGGGATGGAAACCATAGAATATTGTGGTACCCATGATGGACCTTGGTTAATGAGGGTGGGTTGAGTAGAAAT
The DNA here is from genome assembly GCA_028583015.1 of Wollemia nobilis. Lineage (NCBI taxonomy): Eukaryota > Viridiplantae > Streptophyta > Pinopsida > Araucariales > Araucariaceae > Wollemia > Wollemia nobilis. Next base: position 3,680,242 of record JAQPPZ010001424.1, on the reverse strand, counting down.
TGGTAGAGGCTTAGGGTTCACTTGCACTTGTTGTTGAGCATCTTGATGCTGCTTAAGAAATTTGTTCAAATGTTCCCATGCTTCATGAATTTCTCTATCAATAGTGGAAGGTATGGAGGTATATGGCATGGAAGATGTGGCTAAGGGATAAGTTACACTTGGCATGGTAACTTGGGAGGTGGAAAATTTGTGAAGCAACATTTACATGTGCTTCATACAAGGGGTTGGTGTAGGTGGATGTGTATGAAGATGGGATAGAAGTGCTAGGAGCACTTGGGTATTGGGAAATGGGTACATGAGAGGAAGGTGCAATCGAGGCCTCAAAAAGAGGGTTAGTGTACACCTGGGTAAAGTTGGATGGTTGGGAATGAGCAAGTTCCTATTGTAAAGTAGGATCTTGTCTAGGTGAGTTGGGAACTGACTGTAAGACATAGTTAGCAGACTTCATAAGAGCTTCTACTTGTGCCATGTCTATGTGGGTAATGTGGTGATCAATGGTTGGTGAGGTTGACTCTATTTGGGGAACAACCATATGAAATATTGTGGGTGACATGGAATGTGAGGGACCTATAGACAAATCTATCTATGTCACATTTGGGGAATCTACCATAGAAGTGGTGGGGAAGGTGGATGAATTTTCCATGGAATTGTTTTGATTTAATGCTTTCTATTGATTTCTTGTTAATACCATAAGCAACTAAACCAAATACAAATTGTGCAATAAAATGTAATGCAGAATTGAAACTCCACAAAAATCAAATAGAGATAAATCAATGCTAAGTTTGTTCAACAAATGTGTCTTACCTCATTCATTGATTATCTCATTTTAATGTGAATTCATTTTTTTAGATTTTGATTTCGTGTGTTTCAATGTGCTAGTCTGAATTAAATGGGTGAATCCTATGGCTTGGATGGGGTAATGAGATTCTTGTTGGTGATGAAATCTAGAAAGTTTGCTTGGGGGTAATCTAAGGTGTCTAGGGGTAGAGATTGGTGGATGGAGATGAAAGCCACCATCACCAAATCTCAAGCAATGGTTGGTGATGAAATCCAACCATTACTATTTAATGTGAAGCATGAAGTGTGTGATTATTTTTAAAAGTTTCCAATTTTCTATTGTGTGCATACAATGTTAGAAAAATAACTACTTTCGATAGTCTAAATTAGAATCCAATATCCAAAATACCAATTTCTCCAAAGGATGTAAAGTACACCACTTAAGACCACTCTCTAAATAGAGGAGGGTTCGTCTACTCCTCCATATGGAATCACCCAAATGCGGGGATACTTTTGGTATCTTGACACTATTCCTATTTAGACTTACAAAAATAGAAATCTCTAACCCTAGGATGTAAACTAATGTATGCGCTTAATAGTTCAAATGCAAACAATAATGCAACACACCAGAAAATTAAGAAATATTTAAGCAAAAATGTGTTGATGAATGCAATGATTAATCTAATGCCTAAAATGCAACTAAAATGATTTGTTTTTACCAAATTTATTAATGATGTTCATTTTAATCCAGAAATCTAAAAAAAATGTAAAAGTGCTAGAATACGTAAAAATAGAAAGTTAGGGTTTGATAGTAAACTTACCCAAAAGCCTACGTTTTTGCCTCAACTCTCTATAAAATACCCTTGGTATTTTTAAAATGCACCTAGGAATTTTTGGATGTCCCTCGAGCATCGTAAGGTATTCGTGCACCTTCTGCAACCTTCTACGAATCCTCAAAAACCCTAATCCAACAAAAACTATGAAATCTATGCTTTTGAAAATCTTGCAAGATGAGATAAAAAATAACAAATTAGTCAACAAGGTAAATCAAAATGAGAAACCCTTAGGGGGTCCCACCATGATCACCATTTGTAGATGCAAAAGTGAAACACCAAAAATATATAACAAGATAAATTGAAATCAAGACTCAATATTGCACAAAAAGAGATGCTTTTATTAATATGGGGGAGCCTCAAATCTCCAATGTTACAATGAAAGAATTGATTTCTTTGATACAAATATTTACAATAACTAGGGTTCTCTAAAACCCTAGTGAACAATGTTGGTGGTGTCTTCAATCTCACTTCTGATCCCAATAGAGGTGAGTGGGCTTCGTGTTATCCAATACTAGGCCACTCCAACTTAAGCAATTACACAATGCTTATGTATCTTCCAAAACCTACACATAGAGAATAACAACAAAATATTAGTAGTAACTATGAGGGCTCCACTATGTGAGACCCTTAGAAATGAATAAAAACCCTAAGTGCCAAATAATAAATATATACAAAATATAGAAATAATTAAAATAAATATAACAATAGAAATATTTACCTTGTTGAACTTGCTATTTTTTGATCTATGATAATTGTTGTAGGAAGTTGGTGCGATGATGCCCTAGCATCACCCAAGGGTTTTGCTAGTCTTTAGTAGTAGGTTCTGAGACACCCATAGGTGCTCGAAAGTAGCAAGAAACACCTGTGGGTGCTTGGGGATGGTGGAAAGTACCCAAAGGCACTTGGTGATGGAAGGAAGCACCTAGAGGTGCTTAGTGGTGATAGGGAGCACTTAAAGGCATTTGAGAGCTGAGGTGAAGATCTACAAAAGCAGATCTGGTTGAGCGAGAATGGGTGGTGATGGATGTGGAGGCGAGGGCGAGCGAGGATGGATAGCGAGGATGCTTGGATGGACTCAGACTACTTAGGACCAAAGACTTCATGAATTACTTAGGGACAACTTAGACATGAACTGCTTAGGGGTTGAGCCATCAAAATGGCTCCTATTAATAATCCACACTAGGGTATGTTAGGGTTTGAATGACACGAATTGTGTGGCTCAGATTAAAACACATCGAAGGGTGGATATTAATTTTGGGTGTGTGGCATGGATTGATGTAGATGGATGGCTAGGATTAAGTCAAATCGGATGGCTGGGATTTATTTACATATATAATATTTATATATATAAATATATATAATATAATATTAAAATATTAATATTAAACATATATTTAACAAATATGCCTAAATATATATAAATAAATGGGTAAAATGGTGGGAAGACCTGGATGGATGACAAGTGGCTAGGTTTTGGTGTCTACAACAACAAAGATCATGTCAAGGTTTTGGTAACCTATAGAGCTAACATATGCCACATCTTAATCAATGAGTAAAAGTACAACTAATAAATGAATTCAATAAAAATGAAATGCAAATCAATCAGTTATGTTATTTCTATCTTAAAACTTTCCCTCCCACAACAAGATTGCATCACTAAGTGAACACTTATTTTTAGTAAAGTAGGATTTTCTAGATTATAAAACAAAATTTTATTTGTTGGAATACAATTAATTGAGTTTATATTTTTAGTAAAATAATATTTTATTGATATTAAAACAAACACATTTACTTTTTATAGCATAATGATTCCATTTTATATGATAAATACTTCCAAAAATATTGTGAATCATGATGAGCTTCTTAGATTATACAATTTTTTTCTTGTTTTTTATCCCACCACCATCCACATGATGACAAATGATTGCTTCATTAAAATTAATATTAAATTTTATGTGTAAAATTTGATTATAATGATAATAAAACAATCAACATATGTGTGTTAAATTTATTATTATAATATTAATTATTTATGAAACTATATTTGATGGCTTTATAAGCCTTATACTATCACAATATATCATAGGTCATTTACAAGACCCAATATAAAATAGCCACAATGTAATAAACATCAAAATAATAATACAAATCTAATAATATGAGAAAATTAATATGTATATCAAGGCTTATAATAAATCAAATAACATTCATTTATATGCTGAAATATGAATGTAAATAGCCTGAATCATTCATGTACTATGCATGAAATATAACTTACAATATTAATTGCTCAAAATGTATACAAGCTTTATTGCTCCTTTTCTGTTACAACTTCAACTTGTAGTGCTTGATACTTGATTGAATTACATTTCTATGGAGCATTATATCCATAATGTAGAAATAGTAATGGACTCTTTGGATACTTGAATATAGCTCTCCATATGCCAAGTCTCATGACTCTTGGCTTATCTTCTTGAAACTTGCATATTTAATGAACACTTGACTCTATAATGTTTACAAATATATACATGACTCTTACACTTCTACTACTTGCACACCTAATCTAGGACACTTGTGCACATATTTACATTACATATTTGTTCTCATACATACAAGACACTTGTGCACATTTACTCAACCTACACTTGCACTCTAACTCACATGACACTTGTGCATTTCCTACACATTACAACTTTACATGACACTTGTGCATTTTCTACACATTCACACTTACATAAAGAGGAAATATAAATCACACACTAAAATATTGACTCAACCCTAATCTACTATTTACAAATGTACCATGGGGGTACATTAGCATGTACCAAATAATATAATACTCTCCAACACCCCCTTGTATTACATTATTTGGTTATTGAAGACTTTAGTCTTCAATCATGGTCTTTGGCTTTTGTCTTCAATCTTCAAATGACTTTGCATTGTTCATGATCCTCTATCTCTATTGAATTTACTTCATCATATTGAACCTTGGATTCATCTTCTTATTCTTGTTTGTATTTATTATTTATATTTTTAGGTTTTTTAGTCTTTATTTCTTCAATATCACAAGCTTTTTAAACTCTCTCATTGTTATCAGATTTATGCATAATAATATTTCCTTTGTTTATGACCTTAGAATCATTTGAATCCTTCTTTTCCTGTGTAGTAACTTCTGAACATTCACTTAGAGCATCATAATAATTTCTTGAATTAGATGAACTTGGAATGTCAATGCTACATGAAGAATGAAATATCATTTCTAGAAATGATTCATCAATTTCCACTTTCTTCTTAAGAGTTTCAATCAACTCTTTTTGTTTCAAATTTTCATCTTTATAAAGCTTAAGTGAAAGCAATGCCATATACGTTATGCTACCAATATATAGAGGTATCATTATATTATTCTTTCCATTATCAATTTCTTCAACAAGTATTGCATGTAAATAGTATTCAAATATCTCAAAATTTTCATCCATGGCTTCTCTATAGATGAATTGTAATACCATATCTATATTTCCTTCAATTTTTTCAATCAAATTCTTAATCCCAAATTTTACGACTTCTACTTTTTCCCATTTAATTATGGATTCCATATTGTTATCCATATTAATCAAAGTTTACAACTTTGATTCCTTTGAAGCAGTAATCCTTATGACTCCCAAATTCAAAAAATTAAATCAAATATAAATTTTACAAATTTTTATTTTCTAACCTTTGATGTTGAAAACATTTTAACTCCCTAGATTAATTTGCAAATTTTAAAAACTTTAATATTTTTAAATTTTTTAAAAATTCTTAAATAATACCAAACAACACTTAACACCTTATATCTCCAAAAATCTATAAAAATTTCACTAAACCAAATATTAATTCATTGTCTCCCTATATTGAAATGACTCAAAAATAAATTAAAATTTTAAAAACATAACCTTATACTTCCCAAAAATTAATTAAAGTACCTAACTTGCGATAAGCGTGGAGGCTATGGTGAGCACGAAGTCGACGATGATGGACATGGGCAACAGGGCTCCCACAACAATGTGAAGGTATGCGAGGGTAAATTCTAAGGGAAACCAAAGGATTATAAGTTCCAGTAGCGATGATGACACTACTCTTCATGAAAGGGGTGTAAACCCTAGGTGTAGTCAAGCAATGGAACAAAGTGATAAATTTGGCTATAGTATTCATAAAAGAGATGCAAACCCTAGGTGTAGTCAAGCAATGGAACAAAGTGATGAATTTGACTATAGTATTTGTAAAAGAGATGTAAACCCTATGTGTAGTCAATCGTTGAAGGAAGAGAGTTGTTTGTAGACCATCTCTTCGATCTATGAGAAATCCTCTTCGATTAAGAGAAACATTTCTCAAGTATATTTGGGTTTGTAGGTGGATGAACCCATGTCCTCTATTAGGATTTCAAAGGATGAATTTGGGTTAGATATGATTGATAATTAAGCCCGAAAAATTATCTACAAACTCAAGGGAAAAAGACCAGGCCTAAAGGAGCTCAAAGGATAAATTAAAAATTTGTGGACTAGTATAGAATTCCAAGTAATTCTCCTACCCAAAATTTCTTTTTTTTTTCCTTTTATGATTTAGTATATAGAGATAGGGTAATGGATTATAGATATAATTGGTATTTCGAACAAAGGGATATCTATATAAGATATTGGATTCCTAGTTTCAACCCCTTTATAGAAGAAGTTAATTGATTCCTATTCTAGGTGAATCTTTGTGCTCTCCTTGTGGAGTTTTGGGAAAAGAACATATTCACCAAAATTGATGATGCCATTGGTGCATTCCAGTAGATGGATACCCAAACGAAGGAAAATTTGTCTAGTAAAATTAATATGAGTAAAGAAATATTGGTTGTTTGGATGGATGTTTTAGTTACTAGGCCTCAATCCATTACTATATCCTTGAGCAAAAGGGAATGGCTCCAAAATATTGAATATGAAAACTTCTCCCTAAGATGTTATGGTTGTCAGCAATATGGCCACCTAAAGAAGATATGCTTGAAAATATGATCATGCTTTGATTCCTCCTTGGTGGAGAAGGACCTAAATACAAATAATTCAAAATATTCAAATGTTCCAGTTCAAAATAAAGAAGCTCATCCTCCAGATGCACCAATTTTCCAGTACAAATTATGTGAGCAACAAAATACTCAACTCCAAAAAGAGAATTTGAATCATATCATTGATAAAATCCAAATGGTTACTAAAGATCATATAGATGGTTCCATGGAAAATATTAGCACCTTAGATGGTATTCTTGAAGTTAATTATGAAACAAAAGGTGATGGTCAACTTTTTGAAAATGAAGATCCTACAAAATATGGTACAACTAGATATTACCTCAAGAGCTTGAAGTGTAAAAATGTATTCTCAAATATTGACACTCTACAGGAGGAAGAACCTCTGCTATAGAAGAAAAATAATTGAATTGATTTCCTCTTTGATGGATGACTATTATTTTTTTTTCCTTCTATGTGCTAGAGTTATGTGTCATGTAAGGGTTGTTCTTGTTGTTAGTTCCTTCAAAATAGGAAGAGTTGATTATGGAAACTTAGCAATTTGAGGAAGATGGAGAATATATTTGATAGAAAAGCAAAGATAGGTATGCTTTAATTAAATTGTTAGAAATGTAATGAGAGCAATATATTATTTTGTTTTTGTAATGGGAGTGATCCCCAATAGAAGCCACACATAGCTTATTAAAAAAAAAATTAAAGTGCCTAACTCAAATCATGTTCAAAAATATAAGTGTGTGTTTATTACCTGGAAACAATAATTCATGCTAGATATTGAAATTTTTCATTAGAGTAATGTTTGGATGTTACCTTTGCATGGTATGACATGAATCCACATTACCATTGTATTTCAACTCTCAAACAATGCCTTCGCTCACACCAAATGCTTCCACTAGCTCCTTGATGTACTTTGTGATGCTTCCTCTTACTTTGTGAAGTGTTGTCCTTCCTTAGTGAAGATTTTTCTTCCTCTATGAGGCACTACAAAAATTCCCTTTTGTGGTGGTTTATTTCTAGAACAAAAAAAATTCTTCTTGGTTCATTGTCTTCTAATATATTTATGCCCCTAGTTGTCATCTTGTTCTCTAATAGAACATAGACACTCCTATTTGATGTGTTATTTGATAGAATATTGATGCTTCTAGCTAAAAATAATCCATATTTACATATTATATCTTTGATGCTCTAACAAATTGCTTGTAGATGTGCTTAATTTCCAATAATACAGGTGAATTTCTAGATGCTTACTAGACTGTGAGTGCAATCCTGAAGACAATATTGCTATATTTTCTTACTTTTCTTTTTATATTCTTGTCAAAGCTATCCCCTGTATACAACTATATTCAGGCTATAGAGTCTCTATTCTCTTTTAATAGACCAAATGATTACTATCCTTTCTCAGGTAGGTTGAATGGCCATTATCCTTTTTCTAGCTGACCGAATGACCCTATATTCTCTTCTTGGTATGTTGAATACACTTCTACTCTAGATGAATTTTCTTCCTTGGTCATATAGTTACCTTAGATTATGTTGGCCTAGATAGTCACTTTAGCTTATGCTCATTAAATGACCACTTCCTTGCTTATGTTGACCTAGATGGTCACTTTCTTGCTTATGTTAGCCCAAATAGCCACTCTGTTCTTATGCTAGCTTGGATAGCCATTCTATAATTGTACTATTCCTTTATGTTCAAATAAATAACCATTCTTTTAAATTTTTTGGCCAGATAGAAAGCTAATATTCTCTTTTTATGTTGACCAAATGAATGACCAATATTCTCTTCTTCCCTTATGATAGCTAATGACATATTTTTGTCCTTACATTAACCAAATAAATGCTCAAATATCTCAGGACTTTCTTTATATCTTAGGCCAATTTTCCAATATGATATCCTTCTTGACTCTTTCTCTATGATAATGGATTCTTGAGCCTATGTCAAGATTTGAATATTCTGAAAACTTCTTTTTTCTACTTATAGATTTCAACTAAATGCTTGAAGCTATATAAATTAAGCTTTGTATGCTTCTTTATCCTTCTTCAAGACTAATATATCATTGATATATCTATCCTCTTTATGTTGCAACTCTATTTTCCCTTCTTATATTTCTTCTTTCTTAGTGATCTTCAATGTCAGGGTGGTTTCAACCCTAAATGACCAACTTTATCTGAGTTGGTTCTACCTAATATTACAATATCAAGGGTTGGATTTTTTTTGAATGATAAACTTTCTCAGATTTAATTCACCTTTCAATATTTAATTTGAAAAAACTTCAAATCAATTTCAAGGGTTGTCTTTATCCCTAAATGACCAAATAATCTCAAGTTGGTACGCCTATCAATCAATATAGCTAAGTCCTAGTCTTCACTACTTATTATTCAACTATGGACTGACCCTAGCCTCTCTACTCAATAAGACCTTCAAATATAGAGTTCGAGTCTCATTACCTTCAAAGTGGACATACTCTTAATTGAATTTATCAAATATGAATAAAATCAATTAATAATAGTGGCTAATAAAATGAACTCTATCAATCTAGACAAAGTCTAGTGGTAGCTCTAATACCATTGATCGCTTTATAAGCCTTATACTAACCTAATATATAATAGGTTATTTCACACAAGACCTAATATAAAATAGCCACAATGTATTGAAGGTCAAAATAATAATATGAGCAAATTAATATGTATATTAGGTTTATATTAAATCAAATAACATTCATTTATATGCTATAATATGAATGTAAATAACCCGAATCATTCATGTACTATGCATGAAATATGACTTACAATATTAATTCCTCAAAATATATACAAGCTTTATTGCTCCTTTTCTGTTACAAATTCAACTTATAGTTCTTGGTACTTTATTGAATTATATTTCTATCGAGCATTATCTCCATAATATAGAAATCGTAATGTGACTCTTTGGATACTTGAATATTGCTCTCCATATGTCAAGTCTCATGACTCTTGGGTTATCTACTTGACACTTGCATACTTAATGAAAACTTGACTCTATAATTTTTGTACAATTATACATGACTCTTACACTTATACTACTTGCACACCTAATCTAGGACACTTGTGCACATCTTGAAATTATATATTTATTCTCACAAGAAACTTGTGCACATTTACTCAATCTACACTTGCACTCTAACTCACATGACACTTGTGCATTTCTTGCACATTAAAACTTTACATGATACTTGTGCATTTATTGCACATTCACACTTACATAAAGAGGAAATATAAATCACACACTAAACTATTGACTCAAACCTAATATACTATTTACAAATGTACCATGAAGGTACCATGGGGGTACATTAGCATGTACCAAATAATGTAATATTCTCCAACAATATTTTACATGTATAAATTTTGTAATAAGTTTTTTGTTGGACTTGAATTTGAAATGAAATAACAATATCTTTAATTTAAAACATTTTTTTTTTTTTATTAAAAAACTAAACATTATAGCCTCTTTATCATTTTTTAAATAAAAATATATTTATGTTTATATATGATATTGACATAGATTCGAATTATATTATATGCTAGTAATTATACAAATAACATTATAAAATTTGAACTTGAATTCTATATAAAAAACATATTTTTGACCACTTAAAACTCATGTCCATTTTATCAAATGGCACGAGTTCAAATTTTTAACTGCCTCAACTTCCAAGGAGGATATATCAGTTTAAATCTAGTTAGGCAATACATAACATTTTTGATTGATTTTGGTAAACTGGGAATTGGTATTAGATATGTAGGATTTGTATAATTTTTTAGAAAACATTATTTTTTAGGAGCCATAAATTTGCATGGATGTGTTATATTTAAAAGAAATTCTTGTGCACTCATTTTTATAATTTGAAAATATTAAAAAGGGGTGGTTATTTTTAAGAATCCAAGTAGTATTGATGGAGATATGACCTTATGAAGTTAATCATTTGGAAAAATGACAATGATGTTTTTTAAATTCAAGTTTTAATTTTAGAAAAAATTAAGATATCTTTCAATCCAATTAAGCAAATCATCTATAATTTGTTATTTTTGAAGGATTTTTTATTTCTCCTTGTTTATGAGATATTTGGATTGGAGTCATGTAGAATTTTTTTACAAATAATTTGTTTTCTTTTTTGTATACACACTCACACACACCCTATCATGGTTTAAACTTGGGTCCCTCAGATGAGAGGCCAAAACCAAACCACTATGGTGTTCCACAAGGGTCTACAAAGTATTTTTTTACAGTAAACTGGTTTAATACTCACTTAGTTTTCATTATAATCTTGGGGTGAGAGCTCATGGAGTTACCAAATATTTCTAGAAAGCATGATACCAATGCTAGAAAATAATGGAAAATTTTTAAATACTTAAATTCTATTAAATATTTTTAGTACTATGATCTTATTTATTCTTTAGAAGGAAAATCTAGGTTTTGGAATTGAAGTATTGTTAGGGCTAATGATTATAGATACGCTTAGAGAGGAATGGAATAAGCATTTTGAGAAAATGAGACCCATATAAAAAGATAACTAGTTATCAAATGCATGAACTCAATTGTTTAGATTTCATGGCTTTCATGGAGATCTATGTTCAAATATTTCGAAGCTATACGTACATAATGACCAAGCTATCATAATACCACTACGTGATCATGATGAAATATGGGTGGGGATCATTTCAATCCCATATAATCAATAAAGAAAAATATAGCTATTTTGAAAGATACTATCAAAGGATATGAAACAAATATAAAAATAATTCAAAAGGTGCAAAAAGAAGCAAAAAGAGAGTAAAATATTTTCAAGAGAGAGCAATTAAAGGAAAAGGAAGATATTGAGAAGGATAAAAAAACCATATTTTTGGATTCAAAAGAAGAAAATGGTCAAAATGATTTATTTTATTAAAAATATATTTTATAGGTTTATGGATGCATTCAAAAAGAAGAAAGTTGTTATTTACATCAACCCTAATGGTAGGTATAATTTCATCAATATTAATTTGGTTAAGAGGTTGTAGGTTCAAACAAAAAATATTGAAGACATACAACTTGAGGATGATAATGCTTAGATTTTTGAAGATTTAAAGATCATGATAGATAAATATATTTTACACTAATATTTTTATGCTATAGAGATGATGTGGATAGTGTTTTTTATTATCTTTTGCCACTTGCATACAAGACTCTCAATATTCTAATATGACACATGTACATATCCTACACATTCTAATATATCAAATAATGTAATATTCTCTAACACCCTCCTATATTACATTATTTGATGTTGAATTTTCTTGATCTACATAGATGATTTTGAAATATCTAAAATTTGTTTTGACCAAGTGCTTTTGTAAAAATATCTACAATTTGATCTTCAATAGAAATGTGTTTCAACTAGATATGATGATTTTGAACATGATCCCTGATAAAATGACACTGAGCTTCAATGTGTTTTGTTCTTTCATGAATAATTGAAATTTTTATTAGATTAAGTACTCCTTAGTTATCACAATTTATTATTGTAGAAGTTCTTCTAATTCCAATATTTGATAATATGTATTGTAACAAAAGTTCTTCGCATACTCATATTTTGTTGCATGATATTTTTCTTTTATAGATGAAAGTTCTACTGCATGCTATTTTTTATTAAACCATGAAATAGGTCCTGAACCAAGATAGAAAACATAGCCTGATGTAGATTTTTTGTCATCTATAGACTTGACATAATTAGAATATGTATATCCTTGTAGAATAAAATTTCCATCATTCTTTTTATATTTTAGTCCATATTTTGTAGTCTTCTTAATATACTATAGTATTCTTTTTGTGGATTTTCAATGACTTTCTCTAGGTTTTTGCATTAACCTTGAGACATAATTTATAACAAAAATTATATATAGTTTGGTATTTGTTAGATATAAAATACTTTCAATTAATTGGTGATAGATAGTAGTTAAGACTAGAGGTGTCTCATCATATCTTGATAATTGAAATCCTTGTTCCATGGGAGTATCTTTGGGTTTACAATTTTTATCCTATATTTCTCTAGTAATAATTTTGCATACTTTGTCTGTGTTATTGTGATATTATTTTTATTTTGACAAATTTCCAAACCAAGATAATAATAAATTCCCAAATCAATCATTTCAAAATCATTTTCTAGATTTATTTTAACTTTGTTTATCAGATTTTTTGAGCTCCTTGTAATTACTATATAATCAACATATACTATAAGCATTATTCTATCATGAAAAATATTTCTCGTATAGATATTTGGATCTAATAAACTTCTTTTAAAATTATGCTACAGTAAATGATTATTAAATTCTATATACCATGCTCTAGATGCTTGCTTTAGACCATATAAATATTTGTTTAGCTTGCAAATATTTTGTTCCTATCCTTTGATCACAAATTTTTTTTGTTGTGACATATATACCTTTTATTCAAGATCACCATTAAGAAAAGCACTTTTTACATCCATTTGATGTAGTTTCGATCCATGATGTGTTACTAAAGCACAAATTGTTCAAATAGTATCCATTATTATTTTTGATGTGAATGTTTTCTCATAATCCATTTCTTCTATCTGAGTGTATCCTTTTGCAACTAATTGAGATTTATATTTATTAAGAGAATCATTTGCTTTATATTTTATCTTATAGATACAATTACATCATACTACTTTCTTTCCTTGTGATAGATCAACTAGATAACATGTTTTATTTTTTATTAGTATTTCATACTCTGATTCCATAGTTGCCTTCCATTCTAGATGACTTAAAGCATTTAGATTGTAGGTTATGCCATAGAACTTATAAATCCTCTATTTAATCTTGTTAAACTATGAGTTTGAGGTCTTGTGGTAGCGAGATCTAGTATTTGTCCTAGCTTTGAGTCCTTAAGTGTATCTCTAAGCCATATAGGTTCTTTTCATTGAAGTGTTATAGAAATATCTACATTTTTATTTGTTCTTCATTTGTGTCTAATTTTGAGTCTTCACTTGATGAGTCTTCTTATTAAGAAGTTAGAATTATCCTTGAGTCAATATTTTGTTCTTTAATAATATTTTTGTTTCCTTCATCAAATATCACATCTCTTCTTATGTAAATTTTTGTTGTTGTAGGACCAATTATTCTATAATCTGTTGAATCATCATCATAACCAAGAAGTATTCCACACAAATTTTTATCATATTATTTGGTTCTTCTTTGCTTTGGAATATACATGTATGCCTTACATAAAAAAATTCATAATTGTTTTACATTTGGTTTCTACTCTAACCATACTTCTTTAGGAGTGACATCTCTTAGTATCCTTGTAGGTGATCTATTTTATAAGTATACATCTATTTTAACCGCTTTTGCCAAGTATTGATGATCAAGATGAGATTATTTTAGCATATAGTGAACCATTTCCATAATTAATCTATTTCTTCTTTCTGCAATACCATTTTATTATGGATAATATGTTGTGGTGACTTATATTTATATACCATTAGCTTCTAGAAATGAGTTAAATTCTTTAGACGAAAATTCACCTCCTCTAATTGAATGAATATTTTTAATTGTTTTCCTTGATTATTTTTCCACTAGTATTTTGAATTATTTAAAACAATTAAATGCTTTGGATTTGAATTTCATAAAATACATCTACATATTTCTAGATTAATCATCAACAAATAGTTGAAAATATCTATCCTCCAATACTAGTGACGTTCATTGGACCTCATAAATCTATATATATATATATTAATTCTAATGGTTCTTGAGTTCTGTTACGACAAAGTTTAAAAGGTGTTCTATGCTATTTTCCTACTAAAAATTGAGGTCAAATTGTAGATTCCCATGAAATATTAGGTAAACCTTTAACCATTTGATGTTTACTCATCTCATTTAATGAAGATGCACTTATGTGTCCTAGCATTTTATTCCAAAGCTCTCTTGTTTTTGAGATCCTTGTTGATAAATTCATATTTGGCATTGTATCTTAGAGTAAACAAACTAATTTTATAAGATCCAAAAGCTATGAATCTTCCTTGTTTGATAATAAGATACTTTTTTTACCTTTGATGATCTTGAATTCAACTACTAGATTCTTATCCATTAGTTGAGATACTAAAATAATATTTGTAGTCAATCTAGGTACATACAATACATTGTTAATTATTCCTTTTTTATTTGATAGATCAATCAAGACATATCCTACTCCTTTGATCTCATAAGTCATACTATTTTCTATGACAACCGGTTTTTCATATTTCTCTTGAAAAGTGTTAAACCATTGTTTATTGTTAGCTTTTGAGGATATATGCAGTGGAAGAGATCTAACTTAGGTCTTAATAATATACAATAAATATGAAAGCAAGTGAGTCTGTAGTGTGACTAAAATATTCTATAAATTGAAATGATGAAAATACAATTCAATATCAAGGAAATGACCAGTCCATTAATATGAGCTAAAGAGCTATATTGTGCTCCATATAGGGGCACTACTACTAATTATTACATTGCACTTGATATTGAATTTATATTCACTTGATATTCACTTACCACTATGATGCCATTTATATAGGAAGATAGATTCCTTGGCCAACACTCTACCTACCTGTACAAGGGCACACCTTGCACATTGCAAATTACACATTGCCACTTGTGCATTTATTACATTGCTTGAAGTAACTAGCTAATTTCCCCCTAAAGTAATCTCCTACTCTAACTATGTACCTAAGGTGGTACATTTACATGACCCAAATGATGTAATATACTCTAACTTGAACACCATCCTGTATTACATTATTTGGGTATTGAAGATTTCAATTTTCAATATGGATCTTCTTCTTGTGGATGCTCTTTGGCTTAATATGGTTCTTGTTTAGTTGCTCCAGTATTCATGTTATAGATTCTTGTTCTTTCCAATCCTATATTATTTGGCATCAAATATCTTTGATGAACTAGTGATCTCATGATTTGGCATGTCTAAAGTGGATTAGAATTGATCCATATTTTCTCCTTTGGATTTTTGTATGACCTGTCTCTCTAACCTTCATAAGTATCAAACTTGAGCTCATTATTAGTAGATCCTTTTGGAATAAGATTTTGAAAGTAGCAATCTATTCTTTGTAGTAAACTTTCTTCATGGATTTTATAATACTTGTATTTATAGTAGTAGAAGAAATATGAGTGATTTTTCCCTTCATAGTATTTTCATGGATGGAAATTCCAACAATTGATATTTTCATGACCGTATTGATTGTAATAGGTGCACAATAGAGATGTTCTGACTACTTTGTAGTCTATCTTGGGGATATCATGTTTATCAATATCTTTGACTAGATCCTTAAACCATATGTGCACAATTGAAGCTATTCCATTTTTTTTTTTGATTGGTAGAAAGGGTTTTGAAAGGTCCCTGAACCTTGAACAAGAGAGATTACAATAAATCCATATCGATGGATGTGGTCCAAGAAGAAAAGAATAGAATGCTGGCAAACCTCCACACTAGGGAAGGCGTCGTGAAATCGCAACAAAAATGGTGATGTCGCGAAATCGCAACAAGAAGCGCCGTTGAAGCCACAGGAAGAAAAGAAGTCACGAAATCGTGACAAGAATCGCCATCAGAGCCGAAGAAGGGAAGATGTCGTGATATCACGACATGTTGCAAAGTGTCGCGATATCGCGACAAGTTACAGGGTTGGAGCCGATTGAGAAGAAGAGTCACGAAATCGCGACAAGAAAAAAGAGTTACGAAATTGCTACAAGAAGTGAGAACGCTGTCAAAGAGAAAAGGTGTTGCGAAATCGTGACAAGATTGAAGATCGTAGCCGAAAAAGAAAATGAGCCCCGAAATCGCAACGAAAGTGGAAGCCTAATGCCAAGAAGAAAAAGTGTCACAAAATCGCGACAAAAAGGAAGACCGCTGTTGGAGAGAAAAAATGTTGCGATATCACAACAAAAAGGAAGTCTGCCATTGGAGAGAAAAAAGGTCACGATATCGCGACAGTCTGGAAGGCCGCCATTGGAGAGAGAAAAGGTGTCGTGATATCGCGACAAAAATGAAGACCACCTTTGGAGAGAAAAAAATTTCGCGATATCGCGACAAGTTTGCGCAAAGGCACCCGGAGAGAAAAAGTGTCACGATATCATGACAAGTTTGCGCAAAGGCACCCGGAGAGAAAAAGTTTCATGATATCGCGACAGAATGGAAGACCGTCGTTGGAGAGAAAACTTGTTGCGATATCACGATCGAATGGGAGACCGCCATTGGAGAGAGAAAAGGTGTCGCAAAATCGTGATGAAAAGCAAGACCATGCCTGAAGGCCAAAAGTGTCATGATATCACAAAAAGTTTGCGAAAAAGCACTCGAAGGGAAAAGGTGTCACGATATTGCGAAAAGTTTGCAAAAAAGCACCCGAAGAGAAAAAGTGCCGCGATATCGTGACAAGTTGGAAGACCGCACCAGAGGGAGAGAAAGGTGTCGCGACATCGTGACAAGAAGCAACCTCGCAGCCTAAGCAAAAGGGAAATTTTGTGATAACGTGGCAAGCTAAGATTTTGCAACCAACTTAGGCAAATGACACGAATCCGCTCCAAGATGCCAAAATGCAGTCGAAAAACTCGAAGACCAGTGACCCACTCACAGTGTGCAAACATTGGAACTTGAAGAAACATCCCTGAGGCTGATTGGGAAGGAATCTCTCCAAACCTGAATGTCTGTTGCATTAACTCCCTTATTAGCAAGCCAGTCCGCAACTTTGTTTCCTTCCCGGTATTGATGTTGAATGATTAATTTTGGATAAACACCAATTAGTGTCTTGCATTCATCGAAGATGGAAACAAGGGCCCAGGGAGGCACAGTGGTTCCTTTGAGCCAGTTGATGCAATGTAAGGAATCTCCTTCTATTATGAGTTTATTGATAGTCAAGCCTTCCAAGAGAATCAAGCTTTGGAGCAAGGCCCGAGCCTCGGCCATATTGTTAGACTGAATTCCTAAGTTCTGAGCAAAGGCCAAAATTATTTCTCCTCTATGATTTCTGAGAATTCCACCTCTGCCAGTCGCTCCAGGATTGCCTTTGGCTGCACCATCGAAGTTAAGCTTGTGCCACCCAGAAGGAGGTAAGACCCACTTGATAACAGACCTGTCAACAGAAGTGCGGGGTGTGGCAAAAAAATTGAGAAGATTGAAATGATTTTCTAGATCCAATTCAAGTCCAAGAGGGGGGGTTTGGACGATGAGATGAGAGAGGCATTCTCCGCAGCAAGGGCCAAGATTTTGGCAACAACAATCTTCTTATCCTTGACAAGGTTTTGAAAATTTTTGGCATTTCTCTCAAGCCAAATCTGCCACAGGAAAATGTGAAGGCAAGCTTACCACATGAATTTGAGTTGACTGCTTTTGAAATGCCGGGGCCACTATTGAAAAATGAGGGGAATGGAATGAGGGAGGGCTACGAAGATGGTGAAAGTGTTGAAAACCTAGTTGAGCACTGCAAGGGAGAAGGGACATTCCAAAAAAACATGCTCAGTAGACTCACAGGCATTTTTACACAGGATGCACCAATTGGGGATGAGAAGCCCTCTGTTTATCAGATTGTCAGTGGTGAGGATTCTATTTTGGATGGCCAACCAGCAGAAGAATTTAACCTTGGGAATGATCTTAGGAACCCGAGCCAGATTAGAGGAGTTACGACCATCACTGGGAGTTTCTTGGGCTGTAGTAGGCGATTTGATGAGTGAAGCGCCTAGAATCTTCAAGGTTCCAAACCATGGAGTCTTCTTTGTGAGAGCTGGGGATTATGTAGCTCCTCAGTAAGTTTTGAAGCCTTCTGAGTGCCTCAGTGATAGGTCTAGGCCCATTCAGAGCCATTTGTTTCCATTCAAGTCTTGTAGTACCTGGGTTAATGAAATGACACACCTTATCTCCAAAAATAGCTTCGATCATCATCTTGAGCATAGCAATATGAGGATATTGACTGAGATGTTTGTCACAAATCCAAGGGTCATCCTAGAAATGAATGGTCAATCCATTTCCAAGACACCACCTTAAACCTTCCATGATGATCTTCCTTGTTTTAGTGACACCATTCCAGAAATGAGATCCGCTAGGAAGGTTGTGCTCTCCAAGAAAGGGAACCTGATGAAGGTACTTGGCTTTGATGATGTTAATCTAGGTGGATTTTTCATTGATGGTAAGTCTCCAAGACTGCTTGGCAATGAGAGCCATGTTCATCCGCTTGATGTCCCTGAAGTCGAGACCTCCATCCTTTTTTTGGAACAAACCTTGTCCCAGGAAACAATGGAAACTTTGTTCTTGTTTGTGTTTCCTGCCCAAAGGAATCTGCATTGAATTTGCTCAATTCTATAGCAGATGGAAGCTGGAGCTTTGAAGATAGATAAGAAAAAAATAGGAATACTTTGCAGGCAAGCCTAGACTAGAGTGGCTTTGGCTACATGATTGAGCATTGAACTTTTCCAGCCTGCAAGTTTCTTGTTGAGACGATCTAGAACAGGGTTCCACATAGCCGAGACCAATTTGCCATGGAAAAGCGATAATCCGATATAAGTAGTTGGAAGGCTCCCAATGATACACCCAAGTATCTCGGCAATCTTGTTTTGCCTGTGGATGGGAGTATTGAGGAAGTATAGCTTGCTTTTGCGGTAATTGACTTTACGGCGGCCGCCTCTTCATAAGAGTCAAGGATGCTCTTAATGATTTTTGCTTCAGGGACAGAAGCAAGAGAGGAAAGGATAGTATCATCCACAAACTGTTGATGGGAAATGGCCTTAGAAGTTGAGGTAGGTTTGATCCCAGAGACAAGTCCACTGTTGCAGGCAGCAGTAAGGGTTCTTCCAAGAGTTTCGGCCAAAATGATGAAGAGGAAGAGTGACAGGGGGTCCCCTTGGCGAATGCCTTTAAAACTTGGAAAAAAGCTAGCAGGTGAACCATTGATAAGAACAGAGAACCAAGCAGTAGAGATACATTCTCGAACCATCTTAACCCATTCTTTGTGAAACCCAAACTTCTCAAGGACCTCGAACAAGAATTTCCATGAAACCCGATCAAAAGCCTTGTTCATGTCAAGCTTAAGGAACATACTGGGTTTTTTGTTTTTGTATGCCGAATGAGCCAACTCGTGGACGGTTATCACTCCATCAGCAATGAATCTGCCTTTGACCGAGCTGCCTTGGCACTAGTCGATGATGGAGGGAAGGATGTCTTTCAGCCTGTTTGCCATAACTTTGGTAATAAGTTTGTATATGACACTACAGAGACTTATAGGTCTGAAGTTGGAGAGGGAAGCATGCTCATTAGACTTGGGAATTAGAACAATGAAGGTGGAATTGGCTTCTCTCGGCATCTTTTTGGATCTCTGGAAGAATTTAACCGTAGCAACAACATCAACGCCCACGATGTCCCAAAAGTGTTGAAAAAAATGGGGTGGAAAGCCATCAGGACTAGGAGCCTTGTCAGGTTTCATTGCAAACAGAGCATCTTTGATCTCCTCTTCAATGTAGGATTGGAGCAGTTTCTCATTATCATCGTTAGACACCAACATTGGAATGTTCTAAAGCAAAGAACTTGCTGTGCGGGGGTGGCAGTCAACACTTGGACCTAAGATTTCTTGGAAGTGGTGCATAGCTTCCTGTATGATGGCATGGATATCAGAGACAATGGTACCATCAGCCTTGGTCAACTCTAAGATTTTATTGGAACCTCTGTGGCGCAAGGTGGAAGCATGGAAAAAATTTGTGTTGGTGTCTCCTTCTTTGAGCCAGAGGCTTCTGGATTTTTGTCTCCAGTAGGACTATTCCATTTTTACTTCTTTGTAGGGTGTCTTCTTGATATATCACTTTTTCTCCCTTGTGGTATTTTGCATTTTTATTGATATAGCTATTATTAGCTTCATTAGAAAAATCTATTTTTTTGTAGCTATTTGTTTTAGAACTTATTTTCCATATTATTGATTCTTCCTTTCCTTTTGTACTTTCCTCCTTATTATTATCCATTGTATTACCAATCATGCTTTTAATCCATATTGGTATTTTTCTCATTCCACTTCTAAGTGTATTGCTTAATGTGTTGGTAGTCATCTTTATAGCTCCTTGGATTAGAGTATATAGTACTTTGATAGAGCTTGTATCTTATGATTAAGTGATTTGCCTTATGACTCCCTAGTTATGAAATTGATTTGATAGAACCTTTTAGAGCTTAGGTTTTTTTAGGCTTCCTTATGACTTGTTAGTTAAAATATGTGATTTAATAAAATCCCTGTAAGATTTGTAGATAGATTATGATTCCCAAATGGATTGAGTACTTGATAAATTTTGAATGAATGCTATTATTATCAAGTTTTGTAGAATGTCTTATGCCTTCCTAGTAATTTTTGGATATGTTGAATGATAGATAAAGTGCTTTTAAGAATAGTAGTTCAATTTTGGGTTGATTTTTTAAAGTTTTGTGAATAGAAAAAATCAACTTCTTTTACACCTTATTTCTCCTATTGAACTTAAGCACTTTATAATTTTGATGAGGTTCTAATAGTTGGATCTCTTTTGTATTTTTAATGTAAGTTTGAGATAAGTATAGTAATTAGTTTTCAACTCTTGATATTCCTTATAGAACCTTATTTTATAGCCTTTAATAATTTAATATTTAATGTTTCTATATTCCAATTACCTACTTTGGTGTAGTATTCTTTATAAATTCATAAAATGGAATATTATAAAACAATGATACTTGCAATATTAGATGTTTAATCTATCCAGGTAGAAATACTTTTTTATTCTATGTTTAAGATTGCAAATATTAGGCTATTATATATATATATATATATATATATATATATATATATATATATATATATATATATATATATATATATATATATATATATATATTAATAGCCTAATATTTGCAATCTAAAACATAGAATAAAAAGGATTTCTACAGGGTAGATTAAATATCTAATATTGCAAATATCATTGTTTTATAATATATATATATATATATATATATATATATATATATATATATATATTTCATTTTAATATTGATTTCAAATAGGTCCGAGGTGTAGACCAATTGGTTCATCCAAACCCCATAAGGGGGCGGAGGTCCAAGGTTCAAATCTTGGACCTCATCGGACTGAACGCTTGTCCCTTTCCTGGTGCTTTCAGTGGCGTAAAAGGTTTAAAATGATTATGGCATGGTGGTTATAGGGGCATACTGTGCGAAGATCTGTGTGGCGGCTTTCGAGGTGGAAAACACAAAATATTGTGGCAGCCATAAAAAGTGGACAACTTGCCCGAATTCATGGCGGCTACCAATTCCACCATGTAAATTTAAAAAAAAATTATTGCTTTCAAATATGGTTGATTTCTCTTAATGTTTCAACTTTATATTATACCTTGTATCTCCATATTAATGAAAGGAAATTAGAATAAGGTAAAGTCTTACCTTTGTAATACCCCAAACTTTTACGTATCCAAAACTAATTTTTAGACATAGATGACAACACTCTTCAATGCTCTTTTTGACCGTTATAAACAATGTATGAGTGTAGGCTTTAGTGCTTCTCTTGAATTTGGATAGTGGTTGGTTTCTTGACACCTTTGACTATAATACCTAGACAATGGATACCTCATTTTTGACCACTTTAATTAGGAGATTTAAATTCTCTATATCTACCATTGCTATGGAAACTAATGTTGTTATGCAAATCTACCACAAACTCAACTTCTAATGCTACTACGAGTTTGGAATTGAATGCTACTATTCGTTGGTCTTTGATGCCTTAAATAAGAGTTGAATATTGAAGTGAGTGACAAGTGTCACATCCATTTATTTTAACACCTAGGAATGAAAATTATAATTTTGAATGGGCGCTCATGCTTCTTGGTGATAAGTGTTACTTTTATTCTAACACACCAACCTTCTTCCCTGTAATGCCTTCTTGGTCAAGCTTGCAATGGATGGGCACTCATGTGGAAATGTTAAGATTTCCTTTTAGGTGACAAGTTTCACCTTTCCTTTGTGCATTAACTTTCTATGTAATACCTCTTTAACATATCTTGGAAACTTTGAGCAGCAATTTGAGCACTGATTTTACAGAATTCTAGAAATACTCTTATGGAGCTTGAGCTACTCCAATGGTGCTTCTCAAATGTACATCTACTTCTTTGTTCTTATTTTCTATTATGTACTCTTTTTCCCTTGAATATAATGCTTCTCCTTTCTTGTATTGTGCTTCATTTTTCTTGTAAGTTCAACTATCGAGATCGTAGATGATATGAGCCTTTTGGAAGATACTTTTACCTTTCTTGGAGAATGCTTTTACATGGCTGCCTTGGACTATTTTTCTCCTTGTGAAGAGTGTGCTCTTTTTGCATTGAAGACATGTCCTTCTTCCTATGTAGGGTAGATTAGAGTAGTGCAATATAATGTAAATACTTTTGAGAATATAATACCTTTTTCTACCTCTTTTACAATATTTGGTTTTATGGTAGATTTTAAAGTAGGCAATGGTTGATTTGATGTTGTCTCTTTTTCTAGAAAACTCTCTCATTTGCTTGGTTACTTTGGTAATAAACCCAAGATAATAACCACTAATATAGAAGCTATTTGTAGAGGTAATTTATGCACTATTTTTCCTATAAATAGATTTTAGTGCACTTTGAATGTGAGACTCACCAAGTCTCGATTTGAAGCTTCTATTGTTGATTTTAATGGTGGTTTTATGATCCAATCCTTGGAGGAATATGATCTAATTTTGTGGTTTCTTTGGGCCATGAAATACTGTAGGTTATGTGCACCAAATAGTGTCTCTAGACACTTTGATAATCTGCTGGATTTTGTCCTTGATCTTTAATAATCAACAAACACAAAATAACCTTTTGAGAGTATCTAGTTCTTCAACGAGATATTCTCTATATCTCTTCAACTCCTTCTTGAAGGAAATATTTAATCAGTAAATAATATCATCAATATCATAAATATTGGACTCTTCTCTGGAGTCTTCTTCAAGAACTCATTTTTGGAGTTTTCTTTCGAGTCAGGAATTTATCTTCTAAATCAAGAAATCTTCTTTGAAGTATTCTTCAGGAAATCTTCTTTGGAGTATGCTTCTGAATCAGGAATTTGTTTTCTGAATCAGGAATTATTTTCTAAAGTATTCTTCAAGAACTATTTTTTAGAGTATTCTTCTAAATTAGGAATTATTTTTTGAGGTCTTCTTTAGAATTAAGGCTTTTACAACCTTCTTCTTGATCAAGTTTTCTATGGCCTTTTTTCCTTCTACACTCTATAGGTATTGATATTAAATGGAGATCATCAGTCTCCTATCTCCTCCTTTGACTCAACTTTTGGAGTCTCTTCTTCCTTGAGTCTTCTATAAGGCTGCTGTAGCCTTTTCTTCACTTATGCATATTGTAGGATTGCAGCTCTTGTAATGAGATATTTCTTGAGGTATTTGAAATATTTAGTCTTCTTCCTTGTTACTGCAAGTGATGGAATATTTCTAAGAATATATTATTTCTAAATCTCTTGTAGGAAGCTTTCCAAACTTTTTCTAAATCTCATTTTCCTGCAACAAGCTATTAGAAACTGGAATTGAATAATTTGTAATTATGGAGATAATAATCTTCACTAGTTGATTTTTCAATCTAGTGGCTTGAATGTTGAGTCCTAGTCTTCACAAGTTTTTCTACAACTCTATGGAAAGACTCTAGACAAATATAATATTAGAATTTTTGCAATTGAGATTTATTTTAGTTCTCACTAGCGACTCTCCCTATTCCTATTGACCTATTGGACTTCTCTTGTGACGACTTTTGTAAGTGGTGGAGCACACTGGAGAATACGTTTTAAAAAAGAAAAAAGAGGAACTATGATGGATGTAGGTCCTCCTATATTGATTTACCATGGCTCTAATACCACGGTTATATTTTAAGGATATATGTAGTGGAAGAGATCTAACATAGGTTTTAATAATATGCAATAAATATGAAAGCAAGTGAGTCTACAATATGACTAAAATATACTATAAATAGAAATGATAATCCATAATGAGTTCCTTTGAGGTTGAAGATCTTATAACTCTCAATTCAAATATGAAATTTGCAAATTCTAAATTTTCCAATCCTTTGATGTTGAAAACCTTTTAATTCCCTAATTGGATTTGCAAATTTTCAATATACTTCAAATTTAAAAAATTAAAAGTTTTTAAAGTTTTTCAATTTTGCAAAAATTTTTAAACTTTAAATAACCATCAACCTTCAAAACTTCAAAAATTTCTCCATATACCAAAAACTAAAAATTATCAACTTCTTATATCTCCTACTCTTTTAATTTCCAACTTCTTAAAATATTTGAAAAATAAAATAATAAAAAACTTAAACTAACCCTTATATCTCCTTATATCCTTAGAACTAAATATTATTTCAAAACCTTATTTATTCCTTCCAAAAATATTTAGTGTTGAATTTTACATAATGGAAGTTTCCTAAAGATGCTCAATGAGATTATTGTTGAGCTTGATTCTACAATCAATACTTAGGTAGCATCAAACCCTCTTTCACCTTAAATCTCTCAATTATCATTTGCATGTAATGTAATGTTGCTCTTCTTCCTTGCACTTGCTCCATATGGTTGTTGGTTTTATAGGTGATTCACCTCACCCTTAGTATTCATATTGGATTTACCTTTTACTTAATAGGTGTTTAGCTTCTCCTTGAGCCTTTTATTTGGCTCCTCTCATGTTTTATTGTTCCTTCATAGGTGATTTGAAACACATCTATATTTTATCTCTTCTCACATTTGGTTGGTTACTTCATTGTTAACTTCTACCAAAACATTTTTCTTTACCTTTGTCTTAGGTGATTTTTGTTCACTTTGACTGGTGCAATATCCCTAAGGTGCCTTGTGTTGATTTACCCTAGATAGCCTCTTTCTTAGGAGGCTTGATTTGGCTTGATTCAAGTGACTGGTTCACCTTCTATTTATACTCTACCTTTGTGATTATTTTACCTTGATTTAGATGATTGGTTCACCTTCTATGATTTTTTTACCTTGATTTAGTAGATTGGTTTACCTTCTATTTCTTTGTTTATACTATACCCTAGCTACACTAGCAATTTATGCTAGCATAAATACTTTTCTTTTTAGCACTAAAACTAGCATTTGCTTTTTCTTACATGTGCTTCCTTTAATATATGCTTCTTTTGGATTTGAATACTATCTCAGGCTCTGTATGCATGTATGCTTTCCTTTGAGTGATCTATATGCTTTCTCTGCTTCATATATGCTTACACTGGCTTTGTGAGCTTTCTCTAAATACACTAAATATCTTATTTAATATTGTATATGATTTTATAAATACCTTACGTATGTAATTATGTAGACTATTTTTGAATATTTATTTAAGCCTATTTAATAGTGTAAGCTTATCTATTCATTAGTGTAGGCTTCTCTTCCTTCTTCTTCTATAATGCAAGTTTCTCTTCTTCTACAATAATACTAATCTTTTCTCCTTTAATGGAGGTTTCTTGTATCTTAACTATAGGATTCTCTAGCCTTCTTCTATAATGTAGATCTCTTTCTCAAACATTTTTCAATATTGGGTTCTTTGGTCTTATTTTGCAATATAGGCTTCTCTAGCCTTATTTTTATTATTGCTTCTTTCTATACTCAGAAGTTGAAATTCTTCTATCTTTATAGGAAGATTCTCAATCTTCTGTAGCTTAATCTCTACTGCTCTTCTTTAAATATAAAATTTGAATTCTTCAATGTCTTAGGTTGCACCTAAGAACTCAATATGATTCTCCTCCTTACTAGAGAACCCGATATCAATGTTAGTGTGGAACTAAATATCCTTGAATAACCAACTATCTTCTAAGTTGGTTTTGCCTCAATATTTAATCTATAATAATGATTCTCTTATTTATCTAGAGAATCTAAAAATATGATCAGGATGTCTCTCTTTGTCCTTAAAATTCTAACTATCTCCTAAGTTGGTTATCTCTCTATCAAATGTCCAAGTTTTTCTCCTAAGTTGGCCCTTTCTATCAATCTAGTTGAGTCCTAGTATTCATTGTTTTTCATTCAACCAAGTGGAAAGACCCTAGCCTATAAATTAGGGTGACTAAATCCTAGTCCCCTCAATTTTCTATTCAATAATACCTTTTATAATTAGAGTCCAAGTCTACACTACATCTAAATGGATAGATTCTAAATCAATTTTTTTTTTGGTAGGTAAAATTGCTTAAGTGTGGGGTTTAAATGAGCACCAAATCCAAGTACATAAATTTGTAGCTACATAAATTGGTAGCTAAAACAATAGCATAATATGACACAGGTCTGCACATTGGCTAGTTGCAGTTTGAACAAAAAGGACCAAACAATAGCATAGAATTTTGATTGGACGCTTGATGTCATAAACATAAAAATACAACCCAAGCAATACCCACACATGGTTGCTTAAGAGAAGTAACTACCTATAAACCTTGTAAAGGAGCTATAACAAAAACCCATGTAGGGGATGCTCACAAAAGATAAAAAAAAATATAATAGATACTTGAACAAGAAGAAACATAGTATTCAAAAAAGCCCACACAGGGGAAATAAAACTTAGAAATCGTAATGGGAATTCCTGGAACTCAGGTTCCCAATTATGATGATCTCTTCGCACCACTCACCATTTCGCCAAAATTTCTATCACCTTAGACATCAAATTAATAGTAAATATAAAATGAAGGTTACACACAACAACATAACCATTATTCCATGAATTGACAAAGTCTTTAGTGATATCTTGATCAACCCCTTTGAAATTGTTGAGGAAAGGAATGAGGCCATGAGCTTACAAAAATTTCTAAGATAGGGGATCAAGCTGAAGGCTAGATGGATCAAGTAGGACCATGTTGGTAAGACTGGGAAAAAAGGAAGACCACAAAAACTAGACACTATGCTTCTTACTTCCTAGGACACACAATAGCAGATAAAACTAGACGGTAATGGATTGACATAGACCAGGGTTGTAAATATAGAAATTTTTGGCACAATAAATGACCTTTTTGGAAGCTAAGTTGGAGTGATTGGTAGACCACTTAGTAATTCTCCATAGGGAATAGACACTAGAAAATATAGACATGGCACAAGATAGACTATGCAAAAGATAGGATTAGGATAATATTTAAAGTGCCAATTGATTGAAAAATGATTCTCAAAATTTGTAAGATATAAAAAATAGGATCTCGAGACTTGACGCATATTGACCTTGTTTGACAAAATCCAATTACACTACCTAGACCTACTAATGGACTTGACATGCTTAGATAAGACCACCACAAGACAAACCCACTGATAGGGCCTACCTTGGGACATAGTATACTTCACAGAAAAGAAATGGGATAGCCAACCACCAGTACTGATAACAATAATGAAATTCATGCTAATAAAAAAACTTCTGCCATAAGAATTAGAACCATAGAAAAAAATCATGCTAAAAAATCTAGTCATCATTGGATAAGCTGACCCACCAAAACCTGTGACCACATATTTCAAACCAAATCATTATTAGTATCATTTAAAACTTCTTAGGAAAGCTTTCTTTCCAAATGGACAGTGATTTATGGATAACTCCCTAATTGGAAAGAATATCTCCAGGCCTGTTAGCTTTGCAGTACACATGATTGATATGAGAAACAATGGTGAAATTGTTCTATTGATCAACAATGCATTACATAGTTTTATAGTTCTTGAAAGAATTAAAAATAGACACGGTGGTTGAGAGAAATACTATCAAACTAAATTAAAGATAGCTCTTATCCTAAAAACATGCTAATCTTGGACTATGGTCAAACATTGACCATCCAAGCCAAAACCTCAACGTATGCTAATCAATTTAACTAGAAATATGTAAATCAAAACATTAAACTAAAACTAAATACTAGGACTTAATACTTAGGACTAAGGAGGTAATTTTGAAAATATTCCAACATTCTCCCCCTTGATGCTAAAGACACTCATGCAAGAGTTCTTTCAGCATCACAGAGTTGGAAGAAAATATTTCTCTTACGTTTCCTCCAATATTGAATCAAGAAATCATAATTTACAAAATACTTATGGTCGCACTCCTTCCACTCTTCATTTGGAATTTCCTACAAATGCTTGAGTGACTTCTTTTGTTGATTATCTCCCCCTTCAACAAAAGTATCTCCTCTTGTGGTTTTCAGCAACCACTCTCTTACATCTTTATCATTATGGTCTTTAAACCATGCTCTCACATTTTGATCTTCTTTTACATATTCAACACTAAACAATACTCCACATGAGTATTTACAATTAATCATTTCACATAGATGATTATACCATACAACTCTTTCACATATTTCCACACAAAATATCACAATAAATATGGCCATATAATGACCAACTACATATGCAACATAAAGTTGCTCCTCACACAAATATTCTCTCACAACAATGAATTTACAAGAATCCTTCTCCCAAGGAATTTTGAACACATCATTTTGATCCATGTGACCCAAGTTCTCCATCACTGTATTCTCTCCAAGAAAAAACTTCATCAAATTTGTCTCAATGAGACAATCACCTTTCTTTTCATTCTTGCTCACAAAAAACAAATCATTAATCATAAAAATATTACCTTTAGTATGAGTAGATTTGGTGCTTCCCATAAAGCTATTTTTTAGCAGTTCTCCTTCATTGTATGGTGCTTCAATATCAACCATCAACTCTTCACTAAGAGTTATCCTTATTTTTTCAATCCATGTTGGTGTGTTGAAACACCATTCATTCAAGCAATCATACATAGTTGCCTTTTCAAGACAACTCTCTTTCTGCATTGTAGTCACTCCAAGTGAGTGATCTTCATCCATGAGTGATGTTTCCTTTGCCATTACAATAAGAAAATCAACAATATTATTTTCATTTTATATTTCTATCCTATTTGCCCTATCACTTTCAATATACCAAATGAGAGAGTCTTGTGTGTTCTTTTCTTCACACAAAACATCCTTCACCCTTGATCAGTGATATTCAAACAAGAAGTCTATCGCTTGCATCTCCTCTTCATAAAACTTTTCTTGTGGATCATCATCCCATATTAATTTATTTGTTATTTCAAGAGAGCACACATCTATTCCAATTGAATGGTCTTCAAGCCAATGATCATCCATGAACATTGCTTCTCCATAATCATCTTCTTTAATCTCCTTCATGAGAATTGTAGATGCATTCTCCATAATACACTCTTCATTTATCTCCTCCATGAGACATTATTCATCATAAATTTCACTTTGATGGTCTTCAAGCAAGGAACACTCCAATTTGAGTGTTTCTCTTCCTTCATCTTCAAAGTCTTCTTCCACTTTTGAGTGGTCTTCACTACAAGGTCCTTGAGCAATTGTATCTCCATTGAGACATCCATCCTCTTTGCTATCAATGTGAATGCTTTCCAAGCATGCCATTCCAGCAAAAAAATTATTAGTACAATTTTTCTTTTATATTTTTCTCCTCCTAAAATAAATAATTGACTATTACAATTTTCCATGCCATTACAAGACATGTCTACAACTATGGGTGTCTCACAATAACTCTCTCCAATGAGAGCTATACAAGGCTCCTTCACCTTCTCATCCTCTTCTCCATGAAGGGATTCCTCATCTTCGTCTCTCTTCTCTTCAAGAAGTTCATCATCACTCTTTTATTCAAATATGTCTTCCTCTTCAAAGAAGAATTCACCATCATAATAATGTATATCTTCATATGAGCCTTGAAAAGACTCTTTAAAAACTCCTTCAAAAGGATCTAATTTAGAAACTTCTTCAAGGAAGCAAGGCTCCTCCTTGATTAAACAATCTTCATGATTGTCACACATGGATTTATGGGTGTCCTCATAAATCCCATAAGCATCCTTCAAAACTTGCCACGCCATTGTAGCTATTCTACAATTAGTTATGAGAGGGAAAACACTCTTTTCCATTCCTCTCCTCATATCCATAAGAGCTAAGAAATTTGCATATTGCTGCTCCTTCTTCTCTTTTATCTTCTTGCCTTGTAGCTTGCTCCAAGTGGGTTCCTCATAGCCTTCTTGAAATATATCCCATAAGTCTTGAGCCTTCAATAAGGTCCTCATAATTATGCTCAAAATAGCATAATTGTCTCCTTCAAATTTTGGTACAACCAAGTCTGCATAGATGGCTTCCTTTTATTTACCAAAGTCTCAAGCACCCAATTTATCATAAATCGGCCAATATTTATTGAAACAAACTGAATTTTTTCTTGTAGACTTTTGATGTACTTATCTAAAAATCCACTAAATTTTATATCCAAATTCACACAAATGAGAAATATGTGATCAATTTACTTTTGCCCTTTCTAGATCTTAGAGTGTTTTTGAGACAACCTCAGTGTTCTTCACATAAATCAATACATACAAATTAAATTTTTTAAAAAATTAAAATCTGTATTCCTAAGATAATAATCTAAAAACCCTCTAAATTTTTGAAGAAAATTTGCAAAGGTGAAAAATATGTGATAATTTAATTTTTTCCTTTTTATCACAATTCTGGATCTAGGATTTTTGAAGAAAAAAAGCAATATTCACACAAATCAATAAATACAGATCCAAATGACCTAAAATTTTGTCTAAATTATTATTTTATCTAAATAACATTTCTTTCAAAATTGGAGAAGCAAATACCCTATATTCCACCTTATACAACCATTTTATTAAAAAACTCAAAATACTAATAAAATTTGTAAATTAGCTCTAAATCACCTGAAAGTTTGACAACATCCTCTTGATACAATTATCTAACAACCCTTAAGATTTATGAGATATTAATGATTTAATTGAGCTCTTCCTTGTAACTCTGTTGAGTGCTGGCCACTTGAGTTTCTCTGACAAAGTATGTGCTTCAGATCTCTTCACGTCACTCTCCATAGGTTTTGATCCATTTGATAAAACCTGCTCTGATACCAAATGAGAAACAATGGTGAAATTTTTCTATTGATCAACAATGCATTACATAGTTTTATAGTTCTTGAAAGAACTAAAAATAGACATGGTGGTTGAGAGAAATCCTCTCAAACTAACTTAAAGATAGCTCTTATCCTAACAACATGCTAATCTTGGACTATGGTCAAACATTGACCAACCAAGACAAAACCTCAACGTATGCTAATAAAATTAACTAGAAATATGTAAATCAAAACATTAAACTAAAATAGAATACTAGGACTTAATACTTAGGACTAAGGAGGTAATGTTGAAAATATTCCAACATGATAGAGATATCATTGAAATTTTGAGATAACTTCTTAGCTTCCTGAAAAATGGTTCTGATATTCTAAGAGGAAACCTTGTTGTTTTTAAAAGAATTTATAATATTCAAAGAATCTCCCTCAATAAAAAGGTTACCTTTATAATACTTGATAAGATATAGCCCTCTCCACAGTGCATGATCTGTAGCAAAATGATTAGTTTGACACCCTAGATACTTAACATAAACCATAATAACTTGACCATTATGATATCTGACAAGACCACTTGCACCTGCATCCCCTGGATTTCCTTTGGAGGTACCATCAAAGTTAATTTTCAACCACTCACTTGGAGGAGGAATCCAATGGGCATCCACTTTGGCATGAGGGGTTGGAAAATTAGAACTGGAGTTGTAGAGAATTTTTAAGGAAGAGAAAAAAATAGAATCCAATCTAGAATTAGGAGATTTGGGACAAGGAAAGAGCTGGGAATTTTCTACAGTAAAGGAAATAGATTTATTGGTAACATATATGGTATCCTTAGAGGAGGAAGAAAAAACCCTTCTATTTCTTTCAAGCCACACTTGCCATAAGATATGATGAAGGGTCACTTTCCATAAAGAAGATAATATGAGGTTTTTTAAAGGAGCTGGAAATTGGATGAAAAGGTGACTCAACAAATTAGGAGGGACCCATGAGATATAAAAAGTGGACATAGGGTGATCCAAATCTATACTGGAGAAATAGAACTCTAGAAATAGGTTATTTATAGATTCTCAGGCATTCATGCACAAATAACATCTGTTAGGGATAATCATACCCATTTTCATAAGATTATAAAGCATTAGAATCTTATTTTAGATGGCCAACCAACTGAAATGAGCAAATTTTGGAATGAGATATTTAATCCAAATTCAATCATAATATATTTGAACCACTTGATAATTAATAGTTAGACCATGAGTATATTTAACTGCAAATAACCCAGAATCAGTATCTTTCCAAAAAGGGGAGTCAGGGGAATCCAGTGGGGATGACTATTACATTTATAATGGTTTTGAGAATAGCTGAAACATTAGATATTCAGCCATTAGCATTTGGAATATGAAAATTTCTCCAACGCTTAGAATTAGATGAAATTTCAATGAAATATTCAACCTTACTACCAATTAAAGTGTCCAGGAAAAGTTGTAAAACAACCATTTCATTATTCTCTAAAAGTGGTTGATTAGAGATCCACCTGTCAGTCTAGAAGTTAATTTTACTCCCTATGCCTAATTTACCCCTTATCCAATTTTGAATTAGAGATCTGGTTTGGATAATTTATTTCCAGAAAGTGGAGCCCTCTTTGGGTATATCATCATCTACGAAACACTGATTTTGAAGATATTTTTTGTTTACAATTGAGACCCATTCAAGGTTGTTGTTGGTAAAAACCTTTCATGCTTGCTTTTCTAGCAAGGATGTGTTCATATTATAAACTCTTTGGAGCCCCAATCCCCCCTAAATTTTGGGGGAGAACACCTTATCCCAACTGACCAGATGAAATATTTTCCTGTCCTCGGTACCTGCCCATAAAAATATGTTCTAAATTTGCTAATTTTTTATGTAGACAACAACAGGAACTTTGAATACAGACATGAAATAAATAGGAACACTTTGGAGACAAGCCATTGTCAAGGTGGCTTTGGTTTCTTGAGAGAGGAGGGTCCCTTTCCAACTTGCAAGTTTTTTTATTAAATCAACTTTATTGAAAGTGGACAAACTTAATGAATAATGGTTGCTCAATAAACTCTATAAAAATGGATAGAGTATGGTGGCAACTCTGATACCCCTATTGTCTTTTTAAGCTTTACTACCACAAAATATCGTAGGTCCCAATATAAAATAGCCACAATATTAAATGTCAAAATAATAATATTACAAATAATTCAACTATAAAAAAAATACAAATCTCATATAGATCGATCAATACTTAAAATACTTACAGAATTATTTAACAAATCTAAAATACAATCTTGATATGATTTCTCTATTCATTATAGATTATGGAGCTTTGTCTCCATAATATAGTTACACAAGATAACTCCTTAAATTATTGACTATGACCTTTGGAATCTTCTTTTACCACTTGCATACATGACTCTCAATCTCCTAATATGATACATGTACATATCTTGCACATTCTAATATATAAAATATTGTAATATTCTGTAATAGAGATGAAAAATTTAGGATAACATGGCATAAATCATATTTAAAACTATAATGGACCTGCATAGAATTATAAAGACACCAATTATAAAAATACATAATAGAAATAAAATGTTAGCTTTTGACGAGTATATCATATAGGAAATGCAATCATAAGATGTAAGATAAGAAATCTATGATATATATGATAATGGCACTATAATATGCAAGAAAATAAAGAGATAAAATTTTGCAATAACTCAAAAATATGCCATTAATGAAAGCTCACAAAAATAGTACAATGCAGTATAATGGAGGACATGAACACTCCACAAACTATTTTTAAAGAAACTACATTGTACTCTCCTCTACCAATCTATACTATGCACTCTATATATTTTCTCCTCTATAATTCACTCACTATAAGACCTATATATAGGAATATAAGTTCCTTGGCCCTCACTTTACATTTTACTCTATTCTATGACTCATGTACATGTGGACTACATGCACATTTACGTCTTTGCACATTCTAACACTTGTGCTTATATTACATGCTGAAGTAACTACTTAAATTTACTCTAAAGTAAACTCTTACTCTAGTAATGTACCAAAGGTGGTACAATGATATGTACCCAATAATGTAATATAATCTAACACCCCTTGTATTACATTATTTTGGTATTTAATACTTTAGTCTTCAATATGGATATTCGACCTTTAGATGTCCTTCTCTTGATTTTGTTCTTCTTCTTCTTTATTCTTGTCTTTGGAGTTAGTTACTACACTTTCATAGGTGTTCGTACTATCACCTGATTCTTGCAAAAGTATATTCTCTTTACCTTTGTCCTTTTGATCATTTTTCAAGTTCTATATAGAAGCTTTTGAACAAACACTTAAGACATCATGATAATATTTTGAGTTAGTAGAACTTGAAGTATCAATACTACATGAGAATTGAAATATCTCTCTAGGTATGATTCATCCATTTCTATTTTCTTTTTAAGTGCTTCTATAAATATTTTTTGTTCTACATTCTCATCCTTATAAAATTTGAATGTAAGTAATGCCATATATAATATGCTACAAAAGTCTAAAGGAATTTGAATATCACTCTTTCCATTATCAATCTCTTCAACGAGTCGAGCATGTAGATAATGTTCCATGGTTTCAAAGTTGTATTTTAAAGCTTCACTACAAATCACTTTTGAAGTAAGGTCTAAGTCTCCTTCAAAATTTATAAGTAAATTCTTGATTCCAATTTTTATGATATTTTCCCTTTCCTTTCTAATCGTGTTGTTCATATCATTGTTCACTATTTTCTTTGAGGTAGATATATTCCTTAGTTTTGATAGATTTCTTTTATCTCTTTAGTATTTTGAGAATAATTTTGATAGAGCCTTTGAAGTAGTCTACCGTATGACTTCCTAGTTAAGACTATGTGAACTAATTTGATAAAACCTTTATAATACTTAGGTTTTGTAGGATTCTTATGTATCCCTAGTGATTAGAATATACTCTAATCTTGGTAAAGTGCTTAGCAAGTAATAGTTCACCTTTTGAGTTGATTTTGTAATGTTTTGGGAATGATAATAATCAACTCCTATTTCACCTTATTTATCCTATTGATCTATGCACTTATCAATTTGATGGAGTTATCTATTATTGAATTTATTTTGTCTCTTTAATATGACTATAAGACAAGTATAAACAATTAATTCCAAATCTTTCAAGTAATCAATAATTTTGCTTCTTTTCAACCTTTAATTCTCAATAGTTCAATTTTCTAAATTCCAATTAGTTAAAGTTTGATGTAGTATTCCTTATATCTCCCTAATTTTGAACTTTATAAGATAATCATATTTGTAAACTAATATTTCAATTATCCAATGTTGAAAACCTTATATCTTCTACTATGAATATTTTCAAATATTATAATATATATAAACTTCAACTAATGTACCTCGAAATGTCCCTTGAAGATATAAACTTACTTTATAATTCACTAATGCTTGGTTAATTCTTATTGCTCCAATGTAGTAGTAAATTTAACCTTATATGGTTCATATTATAACTCCTTTTTAACCTTAATGAAAGCAAGTAATTAATTTGATATTACTTTTATAATGTTGCACACGATATACCTCTATCTTTGCTCCTCCAACAGATCCTTCGGATACTGTATTTGTTAAATTATGGTGAGCATTCAATGCTCCTATTTTAATGGATGTCTTGTCAAAGTCTTCTCCTCCTTTACTAGACTTTGACCTTCCTATGTATAAGTGCATCAATGCTAAATCTGCATACTTCCTTCTTCACCTCTGTGTGGTGCACCTTTCAACTTTGCCTATTAATAGTCTTATATCCCTTCTTGGGATATACTATGCTTGGCATGTTACTATACATTCTTTATGTTGTTGCAACTTGATGCAATCATTACTTAAGTGTGTAGGTGTTGAATGGATGTTATAATTTATATGAGCATTAGTTTGTGAGCCTTCATTGCTCTTCCTTAGACTTAAATTATTACTATGCCCTTAACCTTTGAAAGATTCCTTTTAATGCTTTCAAGATAAGAATTATTTTATTCTGAGCATTCTCTCTCCCTATGCAGGTGTTAGAAATAATATGAGGCACCTTCTATTGTTGTGCCAAGTGGCACAATATGCCTTGGCTAGTGATGGCAAGTGGCTTTCCTCCTTGCATGTAGATATGCCTTCAATATCTCTTTAACCCTTATTACTTCTTTCCAATGGGTGCAAGTTGTTCTATCGTTGCTTCAACACTATCCCCTTCTTACCAATGAATGCTTTCTCCTTCTTGCCAATGAGTGCAAGTTATTCTATATCAAGGCTTGCTTTAGCTATGATGATTCTAGATCATTGCAATGAAGGTTCTATGGTGCTCCAATGGTGGATTTAGGTGCTTTCTCTTGATGGGTAATTATTTCAAGATATACCTTAGGTATTGCACCATAACTTGTACCTTGTCCTTTTATGCTTTTAATATGCTATCCTTAGCACTATATTTGTAGTGTGCAATGGATGATAGCTTATGTAGATAGATAGCCTCTTCACGTAGATAGTTTGTGCTACATGGATACCTTGTGCTATGCAATAGATGATAACTCCTTTACATGGAAGCCTTATGCTATAGGTTGATGCTATTGTAGGTGTTGGATGTAGTGATGAATATGGTGTCTTTAGACACCTTGAAACCTAGCTATGTGAGCCCTTCATTGGCTCTTTTCCCTTTCTTGAATTTTGCTCCTCAAACTTTGATAATGGGTTGCTTGAAGATTGTACATGTGATGTTGGTTGTAGTGTCTAACAGACACTCTTTTTGTTGTCCTTCTTTTCTAATTTTGAAATACAAGACCAGTGCCAATGCAATGCAAATACTTTTGCAATAGATAGGACTAAATCCCTTAATTTTCACTGAAGTTATATATCTCCTCCAGTCTTCTTGTTGAATTTTTCCTTGCTTCTTAGATATGGCAAATTTTTGCTCTAATCCTTGAGAGTAAATAATAATGTATTATTACCTTCCTTACTAGACAACACTAACCTCTAACTCCTTTACTTGGATAACTTAGCAACAATGAATCCAAGATCTTAATCATGCAACTTAACTTTGCACTAATTTTCACTTCAACTGAAATACTTAGTGCACCTTTAATAATATTTAAGAAAGACCAATATAGTGCAATAGCAATATCTCCTTATTACTTTTATAAATGAAATCTTAATGCACTATAATCTATGCTTTAGAATGTAGTCTTCTTTACTTCAACTTAGACAATAGGAAGATGATATTTTTATTTTGTTCGAAATATATCTAGCTCCTATTTTAATGTGCAGGTAATAAACTTAAAAGAAACTATCTTTTGCACTCTCTTGAAGACTAATATGCAACCTTATCCTTGCAAATTTTAACTCTATTATAGTACTTAATAAATCTTAATAATGAACCAAAAATCTAAAGTTCAACTAATGAACCTTTTGCACCAAATTTTCTTACCTTAATGAACTTTGTAGATGAAGGATTGCAAGGTGATTATATTCACCTTGTTGCTACATTTTACTAGATGAACTTGTAACTCTTCTTTGCTATCCAAAAAAACTTCTCAACACACCAATTTGTATCTTTGTACCTGCTTATATCTTGTTACTTGAATATGTAGTTTGGTGGCTTCAACTCTCCTTTAGGATGTATCCTGGAAATCTAAAACTTAGCAGCTATTGATGCTACATAAGTTGCTACTTTCTTGCTGTCCTCAAATCTAAAATTTTTAAATTGCAAAGAAGTCAATCTCTGTGCTGAAATGTTGTCCTTGAATCTCAAAAATTTGGTAGATAAATCCTCCAAATAACAACTGAGTTTTTCCTTCAAGAACCCTTTAGTTTTTTGCTATAGAAACTAGCAAATATCCTTTATCCAAATGAGCCTTCTAGCGTTCAAAGGTAATATTCAAACCTCTCAGGTTTGGTATTAATGTTTGAATACTTTCTCTTTCAACCTCCTTGTCAAATTCTGACATCAATCTAGGCCTTCTTCTCAAGAATCTAAAAGTCTTGAGGTCTTCACCAATATCCTCCAAAATTTGGCAAACTTCTTGCCAAATCCTTCTCCCTTGGACTTGTTATCAGATGGTGACAATTATCCCAAGTTCTTACTTTATCGGGAACTTCTCCTTGGTGGTAAATTTTTCCAATGAGTTCTCCTAGAAACTCCTTTAATGGCCTTCTTCAAATCTCCTTTGGTGAGGCTCTCCAAACCTTCTTCTTTCTCCTTGATATCTCTTCTCTAGGGTCTTCACTCTCGTAATTTTGTTGGTATTTCTCAATGAGACCTTTTATTCAACCTTTTACTGTGGAAATTTGGCAATGAGATATTCCTCTTGGATCTCTAAAATCTGTTACTTCAAAAATAGCACTTTTTCTAGTCCTCTATTTTCAAGCCTCCAAATATGGAAGTTATTCAATGGACCTTATATCAGTCTCTTCAACTTCTTTAGGGTGAAGTATTCAATATTCAATGTGTTGGAGTTTGAATTGACATAAAGGTAATATTGATACTGTGACTATCATTTGTAATGACCTAAAATGTGTGTACTTACTAATCAGTTTAAACCTCAACATTGGATAAGTTAAATATTACTTTAATGCAACCTCCAGAGTAGGCTAGTATACCTTATCAATTAATTCAATTGTTGACTCATTTAAGCTCAATTAAATGTATAAAGATAGGGATAAAACTAGGACTAGGGTTAGAAAAGTAGTGATTTAACAATGGACAAATAAATCTAACATCATAGGCATCTACAGGGGACCTCCAATAAATCAATTATAGTAGACAACACTTGTAATTAACAACATTCAAAACTCAGTAATCTTTATCAGTAAAGCACATATGCATACTTCAAGAATTATTTCAAACATCTAGGGCATCAATAATCCAAATAGAAAAATTAGATCGATACTCAAATTAATAGAAATATAATTCTTTACAAGCATACATTTTAGAAATGAAGCATTTCAATTTGCTCTAGAGCTAGCAATCCAATATCAGTAGAATAAACTAACCATAACAACATTAGCAAAAATGACTTCAAATTGATAATACAAAAAAAGAATACTAGAGTTTGAGGTAAACATCCAAGTAATTCTCATTCTATTGATTTGTAGAATGTGTGCATAGTAGGGCAAGAAAACACTTTAGAGATAACCTTGAAAGTGAGGGTTTGATATCTATTTATATTTTTGCATAATTTATTTTTTTTGAAAGAATAGGAATATTACAAGGAAGTTGAAATGCTAGATCAACAAGATATTGAGGTGGTAGCCTCCTATTTGATTTAAAGAAAAAACAAAGCTATGTGATCCTTCGCTCCTCTACAACTTGGTTTATTCTAGTCATTCAACATTCATGGCTTTTAGCTCTAGACCGGATCAATTTGAAATCAAGGTCATCCATCATTCTTTCCATGGCTACCTCACTATAGATCTATAATTGAATTAGCTCATGATTCTTGATTCTTTGTTGCTTCATATTCTTACTTGCTTTAACTCAAAAGCTTTGAATAACAATTTGCTTCTCTATGCTAAGTTAAAACTTCCTTTTATATGTAACTCAAACCATATTGCATGTAGACCATTGAGATTAAATCATTAGAAGCTTGGCATACTCATTCATAGTATGTAACATCTCATGGTCTAGAGATGATTGCATCCTTTATTCTTCTTACTCCTTAGTGGCATAGAACATGCTTTGGACCACTCCTTGAAGCTCTTATTTGAAAAGGTTAACTAATTTGACCATGGGTTGGAGCAAAGGGGTCTTGTCATGTTCACTTAAAATTGTGTTCTAGGATTTGTGACATGAAACCATGTTCTGAATCACTCCTCTAGTCTTTGTGATAACCTCTTTGTTATTACAGGTCATAGTGTAGAACCATGTTTTAGAACTATGTCCTAGTCCATGATTTAAATCACCAACTCGAATGTTTAACCAATGCTAAATGTGATGTAGAACAATGTGTTGAGCCACACGGTGTAGAACATGCACTGGATTGCATGGTATGGAACCATGTTTTGGGTCATAATTTGAATCATTGACTTGTCAAGTTTGACTGTGCTGATAATGGCATAGAATAATGCATAGAGTCATGTGGTGTAGAACATACATTGGATCAAATGGTATAGAGCTGTGTTGTAAGCCATAATTCATATAGTAAAATTGTTAAGTTTGATTGCATAGATCACAACATAGAATCATGTTTTGGGCCACATGATGTAAAACCTTATCATAAGTTACTTCCTCATTTTGTGCTCTAAGCCATGATTTGAGAAATACAAACTGTAAGTGTGACTATGTTGACCGCAGCATAGAAAATGTTGCATTGTGTCACTACCGTGGTTTGGAGCACTCTTTAGGACTTAGAATTGTTTTTAAAATTTCTTATGTATGTGGATGTTTTGGGCCTACATTCTAGCACCTCCTGGGGGAATTTTCTCATAAAGCTTGAGAATTTAGAGTCTTATCCATTGGGTATCATAAGTTAATGGTAGTAAATTAGGATGAATGAAATAAATGGGATTTTTAGAGAAAATATGAATGAATGAAATGGAGGGAAGAAAAATAGTGAAGGATATGAGTGAATTGAGGGAAATGAAGGATAGGATAGACTCTGACCATCTACAAGTTATGCTTCATAGAATAAATTCCATGGGAACATCACTCTCTCCAAAATTTGTGAATATGCTTAGAGAGTAACGGTTCACATAGAAATCATACAAGAGGTAAAATGTAGATCATTTCTATAGGGGATCACTCCTTTCACTAGATAAATGTTGTTTAAGTTACACAAATGTGCCATTTTATAAACTCATTTAGAACATGACTTTCCTTACAACTCAACATCATGATTTTTATGTGTATTTTCACAAGTTCATGCTTCATGACTACATTCTAACATTTTTAGGATCAAATTTTTTTACAAAAACATGCATATACGACTCTTTAGCTAGCTATGGCATTCAAAATATTTTAGCTTATTTCATAGTAAAAGTTCCTTATC
Source organism: Wollemia nobilis (assembly GCA_028583015.1). Taxonomy (NCBI): domain Eukaryota; kingdom Viridiplantae; phylum Streptophyta; class Pinopsida; order Araucariales; family Araucariaceae; genus Wollemia; species Wollemia nobilis. The sequence continues at coordinate 3,638,522 of JAQPPZ010001424.1, read as the reverse complement.
CTTACACCTTTTCCTACTGATCCTATTCTTTGATCTATTTTTCTTGCACCTTCTCAGTGTCCTCTAAATTTTCTTTCTCCTGGTCACCCTCCTCTTGGTGCATCTCTTCATCATTTCTTTCTTGTTCCTCATCTTCATTATATTTCTTCTCTTCCTCTTCAACTTCTTCATTGGCCTCTTCTTATTCATAAACCTCTTCCTCTTCTTCAAATTTTTGTTCTACTCCAAACAATTGAATTATTTGATTAAATATTTCTAATGCTTGGTCCCAAGTCAATTTTGTGGGATTATTCACCTCCTTAAGCTGCTTATGGGTGAACTCTAGTTTGGTAGTTGCCTCAAAAGACATGGAATGCCCCTTATTCACCAAGTTTTCCATTAAATATTTGATCTTGTTTAAATCCTTTAATAACTGAGAAACATGATCCTAATTGATTGAGTCCTCCCACACATCTATTTTAGTCTCATCCTGCATGATTGAACCTATGTAAGTCTGGAGGTTTTCCTCTAATAAAAGGATGTTATTTTCACTCCAAAACCCTCCAAAACTATATTACATCATTTCTTTGTTGAAATTCACAATATCCTATAGCTTACCTTCAATTTTATCTATCAGTAGCCATCCCTCCTAGAGTATCTTATTTTTATTGATTATAATCCTGGCCACTAATCTTGCAGTATTCCATATCTTATTTAGGGTGGGATTGGTGGTATTACTGAATCTATTTTTAGATAGATTTTATATCTGCTTGGCTTGTTTCACCATAGGATATAGTTCTTCATTAAAATTATCCAGGTCTTCCTTGGTCACCTACAACAAATGGCTGACCTCATCCATGTAATCATTCACAGGTTAGATTTTTGAACACTTATCTAGAATTTCAGACCATGTTTGCTTCTTGATCTATTTGACCTTACCTTCAGAGAAACTTGTAGCTCTAGCCTTTTCAACTTGAATTTTTTTTTTCAAGGCTTGTATCTCTTTGACCTAGGTATCACTCTTCTTCTTCATATATTAAGCTTGCTCTTTGATTATGATGACCTCTTGGTATTTTTTTGCCAACTCTTGGCTTAATTTCTCACAAAATTCTCCACCTTCTTTTGGTTGCTGATTGTTTTCTCCAACTTTTCAATATTTTCCTCTAATTTTTCATATTTCTCTTTGCAAATATCAGTCTGGACATAAATGGTCTCAATATGAGCCTTAGCTATGACTACCTCATCCTCCAAGGGCAATTTTATGATATCTTTAATATGCTCTTCTAGCTAATAATCTTACGCAGTCATATATTCCAATGATTTGATGACAAGAAGAGTGAGGGAAATAGTTATTATTTGCCTAGACACAAGATCAAAAATCATGGCATTTATCCTTCGAGTGAAATTTTTTGAAGGCTAGGCTAATTTCGTATCCTAGAAACATTGTACCTTCTATGAAATATTCTTCATATTTGTAAAGAAGTTGTTGTAGGATGATTTGCAAGAGTGGAAGCAGTTATGAGTGAGACAAAAAATAGACCTAGCACAGATGGAAAGGTATTAGTTGTAATGATGGTGGAATCTATGCTTATTGCAGAGGTTGTAGCTGCTGTTGAAATGACAGCAGGAGTTGCAACCATGGGATGAGGTGGAGAATATGGAAAGGTTTGCTCCCTTGCTAATATAATTTGTGAATATTTTGGGGTGAAGAAGTGTGATTTGGTGGTGATGATACTAGAATTTTTGGTGAATGTTGGATAGATGGATTGAATTTAGATGATGTGATGACTGGTGAGGATGGTGGTGAACTATGGGGTGGGGATGATACTCTTTGTTCCATTTGCTCTTGATAATGGGAGGAGGATTTATTTTGGGAAGGAGAAGGAGAAGGAGAAGAAGGGATAGATATCATACCTTTGCCTACCAAAGTAGGGTGTTGAAAGATGTCATCCACACCTTTTTGTTGTGTCTATTGGACTAGTTTTTCAGTATTTGATACTAGATATTATTCAACTACTCATACTTGATCCATTTTCTACTTCTTACTGACTTATTTCTTGGAATCCCCTAATAAATATTTTTCCTTCCTCTTCAATACAATAGGTACCACTAATTTATCCTTTTGAGAATCATATTTATGTTGTGCCACTTGTAATATAATTTCTAAAACTAGGGATAACTTTACACGAATTGTAGTGGTAAATTTTACAGGAGTAAGCACAAAGCTATCCTCTACTTCATATCCCATTGGATCTTATGAAGAGGTTTTTCCTCCTAAGGCAAGATGTTTCTGCATTTTCCATTCTTGGACATTCTCTATGTTTCTTGTTTCATTTTTACCTAAACCACCTCCAAAATAATGCATCTTTTTCATCATTACAATGCCTACGGGATACTGTTGTAGTTGTTCTTGTGAAGGGTTAAAAGTAGTTTGAGATTCTTCCATTACTAGTGGATAATCCATTTTAGTTCCATTACTTGTCCATGTGTAGACTAGTATAGGATCCCCATTATCATTTTTATCCATCACTAGAATCCAAGGCATCTCTTTCATTAGAACACTAAGGAAAATCCACACTAGATTAGAGCAATGCCTAAAAGAGGGGTTCATTGAATATCTCTTCATGGTCACCAATTCCTCATGTATTCTCTTGGAAAGCTAGGTCCACCAATCAAAGTAAATTGATCTGATATTATCATATCTTGTTGGTGCTTTATAATTTTCTTATTATATATGCAATAAATAGTGGCTATATACCAATCTCTTACATATTTATCATAATCCAAGACTTTTAGGTAGTCTAACATGGTAAAGAGTTTTGGGTTGGTAAAATACTCGATGGCAATTGGAGTTTTAGGTAAAGCATTCATAGAATTTATAGTTTTGAACTAGATATAAACCCATTTTCTAAAAGGCTCACCATTATGAGAATGACCCTGTAGTGAATAATACTTAGGTTTACCTTGTGGGTCAAAGGGTTTAGGATTCATAAGTAGGTCTCTACCCATAGTAAAAATATATCGACAAGCTTGAGTGGTTATATTGAAAATGTTTTACCTTTAGCTATATTTATTGCTTTAAACCTACGGTCATAGAAATTTACTACAACAAATATTAAACCTGGATAGGGATGTACTGAATAACAAATATATAATGACATAAAAGAGTGGATGGTGCAAATACCTTAAACTATCATTGATTCCCCTCATTGAAATTTATCATCGACTTCTTATCTAAGCCGGTTTCTTGTTCTCCATGTCATTTTAGTATCTTCTACTACTTGTGCTTTATTGACATAACATTGTATTTCATCATTTTTCTGTTGATTCACTTGCTTTGTAGCTTTTGACACCATTTCTTGAGGAATTGCTAAAAATTATCCTTCTCTATCACTCTACCAATTCATCTCTATACATTGTTAGCACTCTTTAGGGACTTAGCACCTATAGAAAAATAAACAATAGTCAAATTCTAATCTTCAAACATCTTGCATGTGTGATCCCTATTATTAATGTGGTAGATGAGCCACTCCTTTGATGCATACTTGAAAATTAAAAAATGACTGACATAACGGTGTGGCTTGTGAATGATGCTTCATTCGATGATTGATTGTGATGTAGAACATGTCACGGGTCACAACTCCTATTTGTTTTATTATTTTTGGGTGCGACATATAAATGCGATGGGGCAGAGCATAGTTTTTGTTTTGAATCTTTTGAAATTTGGCTAGAAATGTGTTATGAGATTTTGCTCTTGTTTCTTCTTTTTCTCTATACAAAAAATTGAAAGAAAGAAAATATGATACAAATATGTACATATGTTACACGAAAAGGGAAACTTTTATTCAAAGTACAACTTTAGATGATATCCACTAACCATGATCGGATGTAGGTTTCCTTATTGATATAGGAGCTAGAAAGCATTGTTCTCCTTGAATTTTTTCACGTTGAATGGACCATCCTAGAAAGAATCATACTTTTGGTGGTTTCTTGGTTTGGATTTCTCTACACCCCACCTTAGGACTAAATCATTGCTTGGTGCCACTAAAGTGTTTTTGGAAATTCTCATATGCTTTAGTCCTATTTTCCTCCAACTGTAGGAGATGCATTAATCTAGCTTCTACTGGGTTCTAATATGATTCATCATCTTGGTTGGCCAATATTAGAGCTAGTATCTCCAAATGAGTAGGCAAAATAGCCTCTTTTCCATACACTAATGCATAAGAAGATGTCTTTGTAGAATTTTTGATAGCAATCATGTCGATCCATAGAGCCTATTCTAGGAGGATAGACCAACTTCTTTTGTTGCTTTCGAATGCTCTTTTCAGAATTCTAAGAAAAATTTTGGTGGTGGATTCTGCTAACCCATTCCCCTGAGGGTAATAGTTAGAGGAATTTTTTAAACTTATGTCATATTTTCTTCTGAACTCATTGTAGTTTACACCTATAAAATAAGGATCATTATCACTTACTATGGCTTTAGTAAGACCAAAACTTATGATTAGGCTTTTCATAAATTTAATTTCTACATCTTGGTCTTATCTCTTGGTTGGAACCACCTTAACCCATCTTGTAAAGTAATATGTAGTAGTCCAAATATATTTATGACTTGCTAAAGAGTTAGGATTTATGACTCCAATGAAATCTAATCCCCACTACTAGAAAGGTTCTTCAAATTGGATCAACATAAGGGGAAATGAAATATTTCTATTCCTCCCTACATATATTTGGCACTTATCACATGCTCTTGTTACCTTGAATGTCTCAAAAAATATAGTAGGCTAGTAGTATCCTACCCTTATTATTTTCATGGTTGTGAGATTTCTTGAAAAGTGTCCTCCTAACAATCCTTCATGAAATTCTTCAATGACCTTTTGCTTCTAGTTGTATTTCAAGCACCTTAGCATAACTCCATCAAGATTCTTCCTATATAATCCTTCTGGTAACAAAACATATTTTAATTCTTGAAGCCTATATCTTCTTCTTTGTGAAGGATTAATATCTTGAGGACATACTCTTGTTTAGAAGTAGCTTGTGAAATGATCAATCCAATCTGAACCTTTTGAAGAACTATCATCACTATGTTCTAATGTTGATGGCTAACAAGCTGATATATGATCTAAGACTATTTTTGCTATCATTTGATGATATAATGTTCTATCCCTGACCAACTTAGTAAGATGTATCTCCACATCATATTCTAAGATTTTGGTAATCCAACCAAATATTTTGTCTCCTAGCTTTCCTTGTAAGATGAAACTCCTGACATCTAGGTGTACCACATAAATAAGAGTTTTACTCTGAGCCAAGTATTTCCTAAACTTCTTCAATGATTTCATGACTACAAATACTTGTATTTTAGTAAAATTATATTTGGTCTGGTATTCGTGAAGGGTTTAGCTCCAAAACATTATGGTGTGTTCTTCTCCATAATCATTATTTTGTGTCAACATTACTGCATAAATCTATTTGGCTCCATAGGTATAAAATAAAATCCTTGCTAAAATTAGGGTTCACTAGTACTGGGGGCAGTAGCAACAACTTGCTTGATTGTTTCAAAAGCTTACTTTCTTTGTTGGACATTTTGAGTAATTGAGTTGTCATTGATGTCAAGAGTCAATTTCAGTAAGAAATGCAAGAAAAAGAGTTAGTGTCAGTGAGCAATGCAAGAAGAAGCAATTCTGAAATCAGTGCAAAGGAAAGCTCATGCCCAGTTGGTCAGATCCGGTTCCAGGTGGTCAGATGAGGTTCAAAATAAATAAAGAGGCCCAAGCAAAATAATATTATAATATTAAAAGAGGAGATTTAAATTAATTATAAATTAATTTTAATAATTTCATTATAAATTAATTTATTAATTAACTTCTAAAGTTATTAAGTTAATTGTTGATTAATTATAATTTAATTATAAAATTAATTTATGTTAATTTAAAATAATCTTAAAGTTATGATTATTAAATTAATTTTATAATTTGAATTTGAAAATTCAAATTATCCGCTAATGTTTTCAAAGCTTGGTATATGCATATAAAAATGGGGGCAAGACTTTATCAAAGCCCATCCATACCATTCGAATGTGTTATGGGGCAAATCCAGCAGAGTTGATTTGTAATTAAGTCAAGATTTGTGTTAAGGCTTGAGGATAGATATTAAGAATAGATTTGTGCTATACTAAAGGACTATGTTTAGTGCAGATCAGAAGACAGATATTGAGGACATATTTGTGCTAGACCGAAGGACTATTTTTAGTGAATATTTGAGGACAAATTTTAGTTCATATTTGAGGATAGATTTGTGCTAGACCAGAGATAGATATTGAGTATCAAGGATTGTGTTTAGTGCAGATTTGAGACAGAGCTTTGGAGGTGGTAGAGTATAGAGGATGAAAATATCTAGTAGATAGAGATCCATTAGCCAGGGAAGTGAGGACAAGTCCTTTGAGTGAGGACAAGAGTCTTTAGTGTATAGAGATCCATTATTCAATGTATTAGAGGCAACAGTTCTTATAGAAGATCAGTAGCCAGAGCTGAGGAGAAAGCAGTTCTCCTGTGGATAGAGATCCATAAATTTGATCAGGAGATTGGTGTCTCCTTTGGATAGAGGTCCATAAATATTGTAATAGGGAAAGGTTTCCAAAGATATTTATTGAGAAAATATTAGTAAAATATTTTTTTCATGGTAGCCCACATTGGGTGAACCACGTTAAATTGATGTCTCTATTGTGTGTGGTGATTTATGCATTGCTTTGATTACTATTGTTGATATTGCTATTGATACATTGCATAATATTGATTGGGAAGAAAATTAAAAGGTGGTATTATACTATTCACCCCATATCTCAATATAATCTTGTGTTCTTCATTCTTGCTTCAGTCCATTTGAATTCCATATTCTTCTTTAGTAGCTCTAAAATTAGTTTAACAATTTGGGAAAAGTTTGAGATGAACTTTGATTTGCTCAAAGAAAATTTGCAAGGCCTTTTTTATTCATAGGTAGAGGAAGAGATAGAATTGACTTCACTCTGTTAGGGTTAATAAATATTCATTATTTATAGACAACATGCCCTAATAGTTTCCCTTCATGGACTGCAAAAAATAACTTCTTTGGATTTAAGAAAATACCAAAATATCTGCATTTTTTAAACACTTGCTCCAAATATTACAAGTGAGCTTATTTTATATGAGAGAACACAATCATATCATCCAAATATATGAGAATGACTTTTTTGATAAACTCCCAAAAAGCATAGTCCATGGCTCTCTAGAAAGTAGCCCCTGCATTAGATACATCAAAAGGTATTCTTTGATAAGAAAAGGTTTCCCACTTAGTAGTAAAGGCTATATTGAACTGATATTAATCTTTCACCTAGATCTGGTTGTATCCCAAGAAACCATCTAGCAGATAAAAACTCTCAACCCTTGCAATAATCTAAAAAATTTGGTCAATCTGAGGGAGGGGATAGTGGTCTTTTAAAATTCACACATAAAAAGATATCTTCATTATTCTTCCTAATAGGAACTAAGTTAGTTATCCATATGGAGTGCTTTATGAGGTAAATAAATTTAGCTTTCAATAGTTTGATCAACTCTTCTCTCATTATGGATTCAATCCGAGGGTTCACAGGCCTCTGCTTTTGTCTAAAAGGCTTTGCATTAGCTTCCAACTCAATAATATGCTGAATAATTTTTTTATCATATACATTTAGATCTTCATATGACTAGGCTACAATATCTTGGTATTTAAATAATAGATCCTTGATTTCCTTTAATTTTTTTGAAGAAAATTGGGTACCAATTTTGAGCTTTTAATCATTTTCAACTTTGATCTCCTTGTATATTTGCTCATTGATTTCCATGGCTCTTGTTTTCTTCCCATCCTAATTATAAAATAGGCTTTCTAGGGTGATAAAACCCTTAGGGATATGATTTTTATTCAACTAAATAACATCTTGTTGATCTATTTCATGAGGTATCTCTTCCTGCACACTAGATAGACAAGCTTCTCGTACTAGAAAGTCAATAATATGATCATCACTCTTGAAAAATTTCCAAAAAATCTATCTATCTGGTACCATAGGTTTGAAAGTAAATTTAACTCTCTTATTATTTGATGATCCAAGATATAAATAAGGACTAAAGTTAGAAACCTTAACAGCCAAGGAATTGGCGAACATATTTTATTTTCTAAGAATAGAGCAGATATTAAGAGCATCAAAGGATTCCATCAAATCCCATATCCTATTCGTGTATTATTTTAAGTAATGGTGCTTGTTGTTGTACTTATATCTAAATTGATTAAATATTAGCTCTGAGTCACCATATATATCTAGCATTTTTATCCCCATACTCTCTGCTTGCATCAATCCTAAGCATAGAGCCTCATACTCTACAACATTGTTAGTGCAAGACCATGTTAGTCTGTAAGCAAAAATTTTCACACCTTCTAAAGGGGATTTCAAAATTACACTTGCACCAAATCTATTTTTGCATCTTGCCCCATCAAAATGTATAGTCTATATTTATATCTCCCTTAGGAATTGATTGGATATGGCAGGGGTCTTTTTATTTGTTTTAGAGAAAATATTGTAAGTGCCCATACCTATCCCAAACAGACTGTAATCCTCCCTGAATGGTAAATCATCCTCCACTTCTAACTCTTAAAGTCCCTCTACTATATCAAATTCATCTAGAGCTGAGAGGTTACACATGTCCTCTTCTATTTTTTCAATGTGATATGACACAAGATTTTTAGACGTTACCCTTATCCTCTTTTCTTTGAATGGAATCATCATGCCAGAGTAGTCTGAATACACATAGCCTCATAACTTAGCAATGAACCCCTTGGAAAGATAGACCAAAGTAAGGTTCTAGGTCTAACACTACAATATCTTGTACAAAAGTTACCTCTGGGGATCTATGCAGTATTATTAGTACATCCTTAACCACTCCAATAGTCTTAACTAGTGTACTATCTAATTGTAGAACTCTAGGATAGGAACAAGTATATTCCATCCCCATATCATCGTAGAATTCTTTGGGCATGATTTTTGTTGAAGCATATGAACTGATCATATAGTTGTGGACTATCCAACCTTCCATTCTAAAGTAAATATAATAGGGAGGAGGCTTTTTTTCATCTCCCCCTTTTTGGAAGGCATGCTGAATATTGTGGTAGTCTGTTTTTCTTAGGAATTTTTACTTAAAGAAACCTTGAGTAGATATATCTAACTAGGGATGAAAAGAGTGTCATAGAGGCTAGCTCTAGAGTGAGTCTTCTTCATCTCTTCCACAATATTAAACTCTGACTCTTTCAAGTGGATCTTATCATTCCTCTTCTTTGGTTCACCATATTTTCTCTTGTATTGCTATGTAGCTTCAATCCTCTATCTCTTCGTGATGGAAGGAAATATCAACTTTTATTGTGCTTCATATCTGGAACTTGTTTTTATTTTCCTTCTCATACTACTTTGGAGCATTGATCCCATTTTCCTCGCTCTTGGGAGCTGCATCTCTCTTTTCAGTTACCTGAGGAATAGGAAATTTATCATTACTTTGCAAAGGTGATTATTTATTTCTCTAAAAGGGATATTGAAACTGACCCACATTCTATGGATCAACCTGTAATGTCTTCTTTCTAGACTTGGTCATGATAAAAATAGACTCTTCTTCACTGAGATCTTATCTGACCATGATTTTTTCTAGCTACCACAACATGTTGACTCTTCCCTTTTGATTCCTCTTATATTTTTCCATAGCCTATTGCACATGGAATTGGTACATGATATAGGAATATGAATCATGAGGATAATTACATACGAGGCACCAAACATTCACCAAACTGGTCTCAGGGATATAGTATTGATCTTCTTGATTTGTGTTAACCCTAGCCCCTACATTGTTACTAGTACCAAGTTTCTGATCTCTATTAATGTATGGAAACCTTATCTACCAAGACCTATCCATATATCTCTTCTCCATTGTATTCACCTTGTTATTGATTGTTTTAAAAGTATTTTGAATATCAAGCAACAAGATGGATTCTTGGGAAATTTGATATGGGAGTGGTGGAAAAGGATTTTTAGTAGGTGTTTTTTTGGGAGAAGGAATTGGGGCCACTTGGGGAAGTGGTTATGAAAAGGAAGGTGAACCCATATAGGAAGATGTATCTACCTTGGCTTAAAACTAAGGGATATTGAAACAATATAGTATGACTGACTTTGGGGTTAGTCTCCCTACAATAATTAGGATATTTTTGGTTTGTAGAACTATATTGTAGACCTAAGAAAATGTGGACACTCTTGACTATTGAGTTTGTATCTCCAGGTCTGATCCAAGAGCTATGATGTAGTACTTGAAAGCAATGGGAGTAGCTAGTCTAGCTTAAGGGGGTATATTTTTCCATGTTCTACTAAATATTATATTAAAATCAGAGACTAAATCTTGCTAATATTTTTACATAGATGTGAACCGATTTAGGAGGGAGAAAGGATCAGTATATTCATTAAATTCTTCCATAAAATTCTCAGCTAACACAACCCATGAAGTTATGATGTTGTCTTCCAAGGTTCTAAACCAATGCAAAAATTTTCCTCTAAAATATAAGGCTAGAATCCTGACAATCACATTCTCGTTTCTAATGTTGTGTATGGTTGCTAAGTTTAGTATATCCTAAAAATCCTTGTAAGAAGTTTTACCCAAACCATCATACGTAGGTATAGATTTAGATATAGCCTAGGGAATGTCATGCATTTGAGCAAGGCTTAAAGGACCAATGGTATCCTGATTAGGGAATTTCTACGAAGCTTGGTTTGGATTTACATTCTACTGTGCAAACCATGTTTAATGGGTTTTTTTGTAGAGTTTGAAGTGGGGGGAAAAAATTTCTTGAAGGTATTTGAATCCCTTCAAAGAGTGAGTTTAGAGATAAACTTCTTGTATGTCTAGATATTCTTTGTGTTAACTCAAAGAATGGAATAAGTTTTTGACTATTTATAGTAGATGACCTAGTAAACATGAAAGAATGAGCTATTGATAGGGCTTCCTAGGTTCTTGATCTCAGTGATTCACCAAGTTAATTTGCTTTCACCACTTGATGAGGTCAATAAAATCCACTAAATATTGATTCCTCCAAGAAAAATAGAAATTAAATCTAGTGGGTGAATGAATGTTCTTGTAAATAGGGTCCCACCAAGCATGCCAAAACTATTGGGGTCTGAATTGACATCAAGGTAATATTAAAACTATGAATATCATCTACAATGATCTAAAAGGCATGCACCCACTAATCACAGTTTAAAATCTAATATTGGATGAGTTAAATATTTCTTTAACCTAACCTCTAGAGTATGCTGGTACACCTTATCATCTAATTTGACTGTTGACTCATTTAAGCTTAGTTAAATGTATAAATATAGGGATATAAATAGGATTAGAGTTAGAAAAGTAGTTATTAATAGTGGATGAATAAATCTAACAACATAGGCATCTACAAGAGACCTATGATAACTCAATTCCAGCAGACAACACTTGTGATTAATAGTATTCAAAATTCAGTAATATTTATCACTAAAGCACATATGCATACTTCAATAATTATTTCAAACTTCCAGGTCATCAATAATACAAATAGTAGAATTAGATCGACACTCAGATTAACAAAAATAGAATTCTTCACAAGCATACATTCTAGAAATGAAGTATTTCAATTTTCTCTAGAGCTAGCAATCCAATATCAGTAGAATAAACTAACCATAATAGTAGTAGCAAAAATGACTTAAAAATTGATAATCCACATAGAAATAATACTAGAGTCTGAGGCAAATATCCAAGTAATGCTCCTTCTATTGATTTATAGAAAGTATATATGGTAGGGCAAGTAAATACTTTAGATCCAATCCTTGAAAGTGAGGGTTCAAACTCTATTTATAGTTTTGCATATTTTAAAATATTTAAAAGAATGGGAACATGACAAGGAAGTTGAAATGCCAGATCAACAATATGTAGAGGTGTTAGACTCCTGTTTGATTTGAAGATAGAAGAAAGCTGCATGATCCTTTGCTCCTCTACAACTTAGTTTCTACTAGTAATTTAGCTTTCATGGCTTTCAACTCTAAACTATATCAATCTAAAATCAAGGTTGTCCATCATTATTATCGTGGCTACCTTGTCGTAGTGTAGACAATAAAATATAGCCATTTGTCCTCCATCTTAGCTTTCCTACCATTTCCACCACCAAAACCTAGTCAATTTGTCCACCATCCCTATTTCCCACCATTTTCGATCATTATTCACATTTATTTATATATTTTTATTTTATATATTTAAATATAATATTTTATATTATATTTTAATATATGTTTAATAAATATGTATTTATTTAAGTGAATTAATCCCAACCATCCAATTGCATTTAATCTTGACCATCCATTTACATCAATCTATACCACACCCTAAATTTAATATCTACCCTTAGATGTGCTTTAATCTTAGCTACATGATTAGTGTCGTTGAAACCCTAGCATCCAGGTGATTCTAGGTAGAGGGGTGGACGAACCCTTCGGTTGTTATTTAGATAGGGGGTCTTAAGCGGTGTACTTCACACCCTTTGGAGAAATTGGCATTCTCTTGTTGGCTTCTAATTTAGATCTATGAAATTTATTGTTTCTAACATTGTTTGTACACATTAGTAAACAGAAACTTTAAAAGGAATTCACACACAACACGTTTCACTCAAAATAGTAGTGGTTGGATTTCATCACCAACCATTGCTTGAGATTTGGTGATGGTGGCATTCATCTCCATCCACCAATATTTGCCCTTAGCCACCATAGGATACCCCCGAGCAAACTTGTTGGATTTCATCACCAACAAGAATCTCGTTGCCCTATCTTCACCATAGATTTTACCTTTGTTTCATTAAGCAATATTAGAACATCAAAACACACAAGACTGACACATAAAATGAATACACATTAAAAAGGAGATAATCAATGAACAAGGTAAGCCACATTGGTTGAAACTTAGCATTGGTTGTTTGTTTCCTTAAGAATTTTAGTTTTTGTGTTACATTTGGTATTTTAATTTGTATCTTGATTTATTTTTCTTATGGTATTAACTAGAAATCAAAAGAAATCTATAAGTCAAGATAACTTAATGGAACCTTCATCCACCTTCCCCACCACTTCTATGGTAGATTCCCTGAATGTGACATAGGCAGATTTATCTGTAGGTCCCTCACATTCCTTACCATCCACAACCTATCATATGGCCATGCCCCAAGAGGAGTCAACCTCCCCTACCATTGACAACCACATTACCCATATAGACATGGCAAGAGTAGAAGCTTTCATGAAGTCTTCTAATTATGTCTTAGAGTCTATTCCCAATTCACCTAGACAGGATTCTACTTTACAACAAGAGCCTATCTATTCCCAACCCCCATCCACCTTTACCCAGGTGTATACTAACCCTCTTTTTGAGGCATCAGTTGCACCTTCATCCCATGCATCCATTCCCCAACCTTCATGTGCTCCTAGCACCTCATATACCTCCACTTACACCAACCCCTTGTATGAGGCACAAGTCAATGTTGCTTCACAAGTTCCAGCCTCACAAGTTGCCATACCTAGTGTAACTTGTACCCAAGCCACATCTTCCATACCATCTACCTCCATACCCTTAGCCTCTGATAGAGATATTAGTGAGGCATGGGAACACCTAAACAAATTGCTTAGACAACATCAAAATGCTCAACAACAAGTACAGGTAAACCCTAAGCCTTTACATAACTCTACTCAGACTATCCTTGTCAACCAGGGTCCATCATGGGCACCATAATCTTCTATGGTTTCTATCCCTATTCCCCCATCAAGCCATACCATTACCCATCCTATTCCCATTGGCCAACCTAGCCATAACCCCCATCCATCAACATCATTCCATAATTCCCCATATTTTCATCAACAATCCCCCATTCATCATATTCCATCCAATTCACCTAGTCATCAATACCAATCTCCTCATCATTTAATCACTCCACAACATTTCTCCATACCACCACAAACTCATCAGGTAATTCAGGGCTTCCACATTCCTAAGGAAGACCCTCGAATTAAGGCCATGTAAAAATAAATAGATCAATTGATGCAATTTACTCCTAGTTTTTCAAACCAGAAACCAACCTTACACCAATTGATCAATCAACCAATTCATCCTTTGGTACCATCCCCACCATATCCAACAGATTTTATGATACCCAAGTTTGACAAATTTAAGGGAACTGAGGATCCCAAAGAACATGTGAGCACCTTTTTTCATGCATGCTTTAGAATTCAAGATGATAATGCTCTCATGCTTCAAAATTTTCCTCAAACATTAGGAGGGGATGCCATAGAATGGTACAATCAATTGCCAAGCCATAGTATCTATACTTTTGAGCAATTGATTGATCAATTATTTGATCATTTCATCCTAAATGTTAAAAATAAGATCTCATTATCTGATGTCTATGCTTTAAGGTAACATGATGATGAATCTATCTATGATTTTAGAAACCGTTGGAGGGTTATCATCACTAAATTGCCATTCACCCTACCAATGGATGAGCTAATTAAGCTATTCACCAAGAGTTGCTTAAAACCTATCTCTTGGATGCTCCAACTATGAACTTATCAATCATTTGAAGAAGCTTTAGCTCAGGCTAGTGTCATTGAGGATATCAAAATCCAAGAAGGCATATTAAAGCCTAAGAAGAAAGAATGGCAAAACAAGGGCCAATACAAAAGCAATTATTTAGGCCAACAAAAATCAACATAGGCTACCCCAACCACCCAATCCAATCAAGTCAATCAAGTGGTCATGAGCCATTTGATAATGGCTCAACAACAACCTATGCAACAAACACCACAAAAAATTTCATATCATGCGGTCCCCTCAACAACACAAGCCCCAATAGTTCAAAACATAGTGCCAACTATGGAAAACCATCCCCGATGATAGTCTGTCTGACAAAATCACCAATATACCCCATTAGACGAGTCATATGCCTCTCTTTTTAGAAGGTTGTATGAGACAAATAAACTTGCTTTACCCAATATTAGACTGGATGATCCCACCAGATATGGTAAAAATTATCGGGAATACTTATTTTACCCTTATCATAGGCAAAATGGGCATGACATCAACAATTGCCATGTGTTTAAAAATGTAGTCCAAGACCTTATTGACTTGGGGGCGATCAAGCTTGATAATCCCCTCACTCAACAAAACCAAAACCTTGGTATATTTCAAACACCACTTCCTCATCATGAGGAGGTGCAACCAAATGTAGAGGGAGCTAACACTAAAACTCCTCCTAACCAAGTCAATCACATTCAACAATACCAAGGGTTTGTAGGGGCCATTCATGTGGTCACTAGAGGTCAATGGAATAACCAACAAAGGCAACCACCTCAAGCAAGTGTGTCACAACCTTCTACATCACCACCCATCCAAGTTTCCCCTAATCCTTCATCACCTATCCATATCCCTAGTCAATCGAATCCACCAAATCCACCCATCAATCATCCACCTCGACCAATCATCTCATTGAGTAGCCGATTAACTACAAGTTTGAAAATGGCTTCCACCAAATTATCGATTTATGAGCTAATCCAACAATCTCCTCCACATCGTGAGGCATTAATGGATATTTTGAAATCCATCGAATTGCAATCACAAGATCCTAATGCCTTCAACAACTTTGTGGGGAGCATCCAAACATGCATGGAGCCTTCCATCACATTTTATGACTTTGAGATTAAGCCAATCTCATCGGAATCAGTAGACCCTCCATTGCATATCATGGCTCTAATTGACAAGAAGCCTTTTAAAAGAGTCCTAATTGATACCGGTTCCTCTATCAACATCATCACCACATCCACTCTTCATCATTTGAACCTTCCTCCATCTCACATCACTAAGTCATCCTTCACCCTCAAAGCATTCAATGATGCTTTGTGTTCCACAGTTGGCACTATTGTTTTACCCATCGAAGTAGGGGTTAAAATGTTGCACACAATGTTCCACATCTTGGAAGGATCCATGGCATACAATGTACTCCTTGGAAGACCTTGGATGAGGGAAATGAGATGTGTCCCTTCAATACTACATCAATGTTTGAAATATGTTCATGAGGGATAAGTACATTGCATATCGATGAACGTCGAGCCATTTAAGTATTACAATTTCATCTCAAATCCTTATGAGTCCATGCTCCCTTCCACTCATATTTTTATTTCACCATCATCCAATCCATCCACCACTTCACCAATATCTTCATCAAAGGATCCCATTCTTGAAGAGCTCCCCATCACCAACCCTCATCAAACTTCCACATCCCCATCATCTTCATCATTGACTACATGCACATGTGGTCATAATCAGTCCACATCATCAACATCATTGCCATCCACATCATCATCATCCACTCAATAACCTTCCCAATCCAATCCATTGCCTTCACCTAATGTTTCACAAGTCAAATTGATAGATTGTGAGATACCTCCATCTCCACCATCTCCCGAGCCATCACCTGACCATAATCCTTCCATGTCATCCCAAGTTGAGGTCCACCTCACTAATCTTGGTATTGGTGAATATGTGGTCGAAGACATCACCATCACACCCCTCACCATCCCTAGTGCTAAGGATTTTGGTCACCCATGTGACCCACCTTTAGCAATAGGAGTAGTCTATAATATGGGTTCAACTCCAAATAGCATAAATTTTGTATATGGGGGGATTGATTCTTCATCAAGTCCAGCACCCATAGAGGAACCCAAAGAACCACAACTTGCCAATATTCCAAACATGACAGGATTTCCATCTTGATATTTCCACATTATCAATTGGCAAGGCCATGGCCTAGGATTGCATGAATAGGGAGTGCATCAACCTATCGATGTTCCATATCAAGAGGTGCACGACCATTCAGGTCTAGGCTACCACCCACTTTCTACCACCTCTTCTCTTGAACAAGCCTTCCAAAGGCTTAATCTTAATTTAGGAGAAGAAGCCCTCCATCTTGATAATTCTGATGATGAAATCTATGAAGAATTCGAGCTTATGTCGATAATTTTAGATGAATCTAAAGAAGAATCGAAGCCCATAATTCCCCATTCTAAACAAGATGAGTTTTATCTCAACATGTTCCCCATCCATGAGCCCATATTTCACTTGCTTCTTCCACAAGAGCGAGTTACCCCTACCGGTGAACCACCACCTCCATTCCATTAAGCCATTCCATAAGCCAACTTGTAACATATGTACATAAAACAAAAATAGTGGTTTTCACCACTACCAAAAAAATAAAAATCAATAAAAAATCAAAAAATATGTTTTCTTTTTGCATTACATATGTAAATATACCATTTAGTAAAATATATTTTGTGTTGCTTGTTGTTGTTTAGGTTAACCAAGCCTATAGTACCGATTCCTAGGTTCCATCCATTCCATCCAACCTTGTCCACCTTGCCCATAAGTCAACATGAATCCTATTGATTTATTTACCCCACTTTGTAATCCATATGATCTAGCTAAGCCAATTCCAATTGACATAAGCCTTATTGATATGGATCAGATTTCCTCACCTCCAACCTTTTCCAAATTTGTCTTGTCCAAGGAATTGTTAAGGGCTTCCACCAACTACATTCCTCCATCCCCTCCACCTTCACCTTCACCTTCGGATCTTGAGGTTTTCTAGGTAGAAATAGATGAGGATAAGCTATAAGAGTTTGATGACATCTTAGATGATATTCATTTGATCCCTATACCCCATCAGCTTGAGGAAGGTTCCCACATGTCTATTGAAGATACCATCGATGTGGACCTTAGTTCAGATAAAGACAATCCCCAAATTGTCAAGCTTGGAAAAAGTTTATCACCCGATGAACAAGAGCAATTTATTGCTCTCCTCAAGAGGAAAAAGGGTATATTTGCATGGTCCTATAAGGACATGCCCGGTCTTGACCCTAGTTTGGTTGTCCATAATCTCACCTTATAGCCTGATGCTAAGTCGATCAAACAAAAACTTAGGAGAATGCATCCTACCATGGCCCTCTTGGTAAAAATAGAGCTTCAAAAACTCTTAGATGTGAACTTCATAGTTCCTATCGACTATCCTGAGTGGCTTTCAAACATGGTACCCATTCGCAAGCCTAACAGGGTGATACACGTATGCACTGACTTTTGAGATCTTAACAAAGCATGTCCTAAGGATGACTTCCCTCTCCCAAACATTGATACTCTTGTCGATACCTACACTGGCCATGAAATGCTTTCACTCATGGATGGTTTTTTAGGATACAACCAAATTCGAATAAATCTTGATGACCAACACAAAACAACATTCACTACACCTTGGGGAACTTTTTGTTACAAGGTGATGCCCTTTGGCCTCAAAAATGCAGGTGCCACTTATCAACATGCCATGACATACATTTTCCATGACTACATGCATAAGATTATCGAAGACTATGTGGATGATCTCTTGGCTAAATCTAAAACTCGACAAGAACATATTGGTGTATTGGAGAAAGTTTTTGATCGAACTCCTAGAGCATAATGTAAGGTTGAATCCCAAGAAATGTGTCTTTGGTGTTACCTCAAGCAAACTTCTAGGATTCATTATCTCCAAAAGAGGCATTGAGGTGGACCCTAACAAGGTCAAGGCTATCTTGGAGATGCCTCCCCCAACTAACTTAAAGGAATTGCATAGTTTACAAGGAAAGATTCAATCAATCCATCATTTTATTGTGCAACTTTCTGACAAATGTAGGCCATTCAATCACCTACTACAAAAGGGGGTGCCATTCTCTTGGATAGATGAATGTCAAAAAGCCTTCGATGACATTAAGCAATACCTAGCTTCTCCACTAGTCTTAGCTCCTCCTCGTCCGGGGTCCCATTTTATCTTTATATCTCAGCAATGAACTTTGCATTAGGGACAATGCTTGCACAAAAGAATGAACAAAATTGAGAGCAAGTTGTCTACTACATTAGTCGAACATTGGTAAGCTATGAAACTAAATATGCTTATGTAGAAAAATTATGCTTAGCAGTGGTTTTTGCCACTAAGAAACTTTGACATTACATGCTTAGCCACACAACTTATGTCATAGCTAGAGAAAATCCTCTGCGTTACATGATGTCCCACACTTACAATAACACCCACACCGCTAAATGGATAATGCTCCTCACTAAATTTGACTTGGAATTCATTAGCCAAAAATCCATTAAAGGTCAGGTAATAGTCGATCAACTTGTGAAAGCTCCACTACCTAGTGATCATCCTTTGATTATTGAGCTCCTAGATGATTCGATATTTGCTATCACTGAACAAGAAGAAGATGTCATTCCAGAGGAAGATATCGATATCACATTATTCTTTGATGGCTCTAAGTGCATGAAAGGTCAAGGTGTTAGAGTCATATTTCACACACCACAGGGGGTACCTATCCCCTTGTCATTCAAACTAGACTTCCAATGCACAAACAACATTGTAGAGTATGAAGCCTTAATCTTAGGTCTTCAATCAGCTATAGCTATGAGCATTAAGCGTATTAGGATATTTTGTGATTCTCAACTTGTCGTCAAGCAAATCAATGGAGAATACCAATGCAAAGAACCTACCATTAAGCTTTATCATGAAGTAGCAATGAAGTTGCTCTCTAAGTTTGATTGGTATGAAATCAATAGCTTGCCACGTTCGACTAATAGATTTGTAGATGCGATGGCCTCCCTTGGATCATTGATTCCAAAAGACTCCTTTGGAGAGGTACAACCCCTTATCATTTCAATGGTCTCTAAATCTGCAATTTCCTATGTTGAGTCAAAATATGAAAAGGATGTTTGCTTTATCCAATCGGATTCATATGAGCCTTGGTCAAGCCAAATAGTAGCCTTTCTCAAGTTTGGAACACTCCCATCTGATATGTCTCGAACTACCAAACACACTTTCAAGCAAAAGGTAGCTCATTTCATTCTTTTGGGGGATGTGTTGTATAAACATGGTTATGATGGAGTCCTCCTTCATTGTCTCGAGGCTAGTGAGGCTCAAAGAGCCATAGCTGAAGCCCATGATGGTACTTGTGGTGGTCATTTTAGTGGAATGGCCATTGCAAAGCGTATTTTATGCATGGGTTATTATTGGCCCACAATGGAACATGATTGTTGCACATATGTCAAACATTGCAAAAAGTGTCAAGAACATGCTAATTTAACTCATGTACCATCACAAGCCTTACAACCTATTCAAAGCCTTTGGCCCTTTTCACAATGGGGCCTAGATCTAATTGGAAAAATTTCACCTCCTTCCTCGGGACAACATACTTTCATCATCACAACCACTGAATACTTCACAAAGTGGGTTGAGGCAATTCCTCTAACCAGCACGATAGGACCTAGAATTATGGAGTTTATACTCCATCATATCATTTGTCATTTTGGTATCCCCTCAAAAATCATTTCAGACAATGGCAAGTCTTTCAAGAACAAGGATGTTCGAGCACTTTGCGAGAAATATAACATTCAACATAGTTTCTCGACTCCTTATTACCCACAAGCAAATGGACAAGCTGAAGCTTCCAACAAGACCTTAATTGCTATTCTCAAGAAACTTGTCAAAGAAAATCATAGAGATTGGCATACACAAATTCCCTTGGCATTATGGGCTTATCGAACAAGCATCCGCATGCCTACAGGGGCAACACCATTTTCATTGGTCTATGGAGCCAAAGCAATCATGCCTCTTGAGCTCGAGATCCCTTCCTTGCAAATTTCTTTGCAGGAATTCATAGATGATGACACTGCTAGACAAGCACGTCTTGACCAACTCACACTTCTTGATGAGAGGTGAGTCAATGCTTTAGAGCATTTACGAGTTTATCAAGACCACCTCAAATGTGCTTACAATGCCAAAGTTCATCTACGTGAATTCCAAGTAGGAGATCTTGTCCTTAAAGAGAACCAACAAAACACCAATGCATTACCGCATCTTCATGATAAATTCATGGCTAATTGGTTAGGTCCATACATCGTTACACAAAGAGTGGGTAATGGTACTTATAGACTTGCCAGTCTAGAGGGAGAGGAAGAATCCGAACCACTTAATGTTATACACTTGAGAGCATTCTATGCATGATTTGATTACTATATATGTATATATATACATGGCTAATACACAAAAACATTTGCATACACTTCATTCATAACATTGCATTTCACTTGCATTCACATTCCAAAAACAATGCATTCACCCACATTTCATATTGCATTTCATAAATTGCATGTCATACATTGCATTCACATCCACATTCCACATTTCATATAGGGATCATTTATTAAGTTCAAGGTCTTAATTGGTCCAACAAAAGTCATGTTGCCTTAATCAGGGGCACCTTCACAATGTCATCCACACAATTCCACCAAGTCAAATTGCCATTAGCACAAGCCACATTCACAAATCCTAGGTGTTTTCGGTCACTCAGCCACTCCTAGTGTTTTAAGCAACCTCCAAAATACATGTCGAGTTCTTTTAGGACCATTGCACATATACACTAAGAAAATCTTGAGTTTTGGGAATTGACTCCAAAACATTCTTGAACCAAACACAATTTTCACATCTTAAAAACATCTTGTGTCAAAGAGGGATAACACCATACTTGGTATGAACCTTGAAGTGAAAAGGGTCATCCTTGCTAGTCCCATCATGCAACATAGTCCATAAAAATAGTGGTTCTCACCACTATCACAATTCCAAAAATAAAAGAAAGAGTAGGGAAAAATCCCTAACAAAAACTCTAAATATTTTACATCACACACCACTGATCAATTGGGTTGTAAGGATCATACTACATTTCTAGTCATACGGTTAGGTAGTCATCCCCAAAACTTAAGAGATCAAAAACAAAAGTCATGGACTATGGAGTTAGCCTCCATCGGAGCTATAGACGCTTGACTGGTAGTGGAGTACGCTCATGCATGGTGACATGTCTCTTTTAAAAGAGACCTCTGACCGCTCATACGGATAAGCTAGCTTCTTGGTTTCATCCATAATAGGTTTACCCAATTTACTCAAGATGAGTTAATGAACTCACTTGCACACACACTGGTTCTTGATTGTCTCAGGTCATTACCATGCTCTTGATTCGGTAAATGAATTCACTGCACACACATTTGGTCCTATAAGGATTAGGTAGTTTTAGTGAG
Source organism: Wollemia nobilis (assembly GCA_028583015.1). NCBI lineage: Eukaryota > Viridiplantae > Streptophyta > Pinopsida > Araucariales > Araucariaceae > Wollemia > Wollemia nobilis. The sequence continues at coordinate 3,616,299 of JAQPPZ010001424.1, read as the reverse complement.
TTTGTTTGATGCCACTAGGATGTTTGAGTCTCTACAAAATAGGTATTTCCATATCAACATCCATATCTTCTTCCATATCAACATCCATATCTTCTTCCATGTCAACATCCATGTCATTTCATAAGTCATTCATCCCATATGCCACCAAGTCTGGTGCCCCTGATTAAACAATAATGCTAAAAAATGGCCAAGAAAATATCTAAACTATAAATGATCATTAGTACATGCCATATTGCATTAATCATCCATATATTTTGTCTTGCATTAATCATCCATAACATATCATATGCATTAATCATAAACATAAACATGCATTCCACAAAAGCATTCACACAAAATATAACACAAAAAGTAAAAGTTTTATATTGTTAATATAGTAAATGTAGGAATGCCAAAAGGCTACATACAATGGAGCACCAAGGATCATATACAAAAGTGCATCTAAGCACTAGCTACATCCTCCAAGAAGACCCTTGTGACCTAGCAGGAGCCTATAGACCTAGAGCTATGCCTAGACTCACTATGCCTCGTACCCCCAAACATATATGAGGTTGGAGGATCAAGAAGTGGAATATGATGTTCCATCAACCTATCCTCCAATGCCTTGATATATCTATGTCGAGATCAAAGGTATGCTATATCGATATTATGTCGATGCTCTCTCTTCTAGCTCTACCTGGAGCCTCATGATCCTCACATCCTACTCTACCACCTGCTACTCCAGTTATGCCCAATCCTCCTCGCTCTAGCTTGGAGGTACATCTAGAACCTCCTCTACATCCTCCCCATCTCCTCTATCTCCCCCAATATTGGGAGCTTATTGTGATGCACCCTTCGCCTTCTACCTTCGACTATCAGATCAAAGGTATCACTATCACTTGGGGGCCTCCTTGGGTCCCCTCATCCTGGGTCTCCTGGGTACCCTCATCCCTAGCCTCTCCACCTCCATCCCCATCAATTGCTCCTCGAGGTGGTACCCATGGTGGCTGAGCTATGAACCATGCATCATACTCTATGGTCATCCCCACATCCTCCACATCTGGAGATCCATCTCCTCATCATCCTCCAAGACCACCCTCCATGGCTCCATGCAAGGTAGCTCGATCTCCTCTCGATGTCTCCTATACCACATTAGCTCATCAGGGACATCCTACCTCAACCTAAATTGATGGAGCACTCATGAGAATTAGAAGTACTCCACCTCACTCCTATGCCTCCCAACCACCCACCTACCCTACCACACCCATCGTAGATGCTCTCCATCCTCGGTCCATTGGGCACCCAACCATGGCCTCCACACCACTTGGGTGGATGTCAATCCAACCCATAGATCCCTATACCACTGACTCATCCTCATTGGATGACTCAACTACACCTCCTCAACTAATGCCCATCACCTAGCATAGGGTTGCTCCCTATCAAACTCCTCCATAGGCAGGCCCTCTATTGAGCAACCCTAAAATGCTCCCATCCCCAACATTGTAATAATAAGTTGCACCCCAATCCCTTTTACCCTCACCTCATCACATCATATAACTCTTGGTATACCTACACTAGTAAGGTGGGAGCCCATGCATACACCTATCTCTTAGTGAGCATATCACTCACTATCCCTATCAGGTTCCAAGGGAACCTACACCGATATTATTTGGGGCCACAATGTTGGCCAACATGAACATCACCAAAGCCTAGAGGGGGTCCAACTCCTTGTCCACATACATGGAAAAATAAGATATGCCCCCACTCTCCACCTTCACCCCCTACCATGCATCCCCAAATATCCTCATCATCTCCATCTTTCGATTGAGCTCAACCTCAACCTAGATCCCCTCCACTGGTACCTTGAGGATGCGATATACATCCTCCAAGGTAACTATCACCTCACCTATGGGGAGCTAAAATGTCCCCTTGTCTACATCCCACCTCTCTACCAAGGTAGAGAGGTACCCCTCATCAGCCCTCACCACATCCATTTGGGCTACCTCTGCTAGCCCCACCTCCTCCAACAACTCCCACTCCTCCTCCGTAATCACCTTCCTCATCCCAGGGATGTAAGGTGAAAATCGATGTCGAGCCTCCAAAACTCTAAGTTGTAACACAACACAAAATATTTGTTAATAATTTAAAAAAAAAATTTTGCACAATACAAAAAGCATAATGTTACCTCTATAGCTTACACCTCATCCGTAGCCCTAGCCCCACACCAGCTCCCTCCATCGCCATAGCTTTCGTGCTCCAAACACCTATACCTCACTTCACTCCTCACTCACCCTTCACTCCTCAGATGCAACTTCTCAAACTCCCAAATGCACAAATGAGCTTCAATCTCACCCAACAAGCTATTTATAGCTACTTCAGGCACTTTGGGGTGCCCATGGGTGTTTCCTGGCACTGAAGCACCTGTGGGTATTTCTAGATCAAAGTGCCCACGGGCATTTCATGTCAACATTGAAAAAAGATAAAATTACACAAAATAGTAGCTTCCCCCAACCAAATCACTTCAAATTTCATTCATCCATGCATTTCATCATTTTATCATGTTTTGTGAAGATTCCAATTGATTTGGATGCATAATTATTGTTTGCAACCACATATTGCAAATTCACCAACCAAGTTACAAAAGCACCTCAAAATGGTCCAAATATTCACAAAATGATGAATTTTCATCATTCATACATCATCTTCACTTCATTTCACATCATCATTTGCATATTTTCCCAAGTTCATATACAAATTCAAGTGAACCTCGTATCTAGTGAGTTATTCTATATACTTGGTGATTGCAACGATTTGCATCCATGCAATTTAGTAAGATGAATAGCTTACCATAAGGACACTTGTCCATGATCATCATCACTTATCTCCTTGCTCGAGATCACAATCATATTTGATACTTCACATTTTGAGTGAAACCTTGCCAAGAGCAATTTGCACAAACGTTGTCATTGATGGCCTAGTTCGTGGGGCTTAAAACATGGACAAAATCAACTTTCATCATTACACATTTCCTTGATAATCATCACAGAGATAGGCACTAGCTAGGATGATTGGTTCCAATCATGGGAATTATTCAAATAGTCACTAGTAGACCCTCCAAGGTTGACTCTTTTATTTTGCATCTTCATCTTTGCATATCAATGATGTTAAAAGGCAAAGTGTTTCAACAACATCGAATCACCCCAAAATTTGGGGCAACCACATTTGGTTTTGACTTTCCCACAATGGGATACATCTTACATGATCATGGCATCTACACTTGGCAAAAATCCCTTCATCTGTTGGGGCATAAACATATGCACATTTTTCACACATCCCTTCATCTGTTGGGGCATAAAATAGACACATTTTCATCATCACCAATCCCCTTCCTACCATTGGGGTAAAAATGGTATCACATTTTACATCATTCATATCATCCACATTACATTTGCATAGATTTTTCAATTGGCTCATGAGATTCATCCACAACCTCATTCACCAATTGAGGGGGTAAGCTACACAAAACTCAAAATTATTTTATTCTTTTATCTTCAAGCTCATGTTCCACATCCCAAGAGAAGTTGCTTCTACACCTGGCCAAAATAGGTGTCTCGTATTTTTGCACTACCTTGTGTTTCACACAATGTAGTACAAAAAGGGGCATCTGTAGACACCAAAATCTAGCCACTTGTCCTCCATCCATGCTTTCCTACCATTTCCACCACCAAAACATAGTCATTTGCCCTCCATCCTAGCTTTCCTACCATTTTCATCTATTATTTATTTATTTATATATATTTATTATATATATTTAAATAATAATATTTTATATATTTATATATATTTAATAAATATATATTTATATAAATAAATTAATCCTAGCCATCTAATTTCATTTAATCTTATCCATCCATCCACATTAATCCATGCCACACCCTAAATTTAATATCTACCCTTAGATGTGCTTTAATCTCAACCACACGATTAGTGTCATTGAAACCCTAGCATGCCCTAGGTTAGATTATAAATAGGAGCCATTTTTATGGCTCAACCCCTAAGTCCTTGAGTTTTTAAATTTCCTAAGTTCCCTAAGTGCCTTAAGTCTTCAACCAAGCCTTTGTGCCCTAATCCCATTCCATCCATCATATTCTTCCCCCTCACTCACCATCATCGCCACTGCATCCCATGCCCTCACTCGATCTACTTCTATAGAATCCTCCCTCATCTACTAGGCACTCCTAGGCACTTTCTATCAATACCAGTGCACCTGGGTGCCTCCCTACTAGTCCAAGTGCCCACAGAGCATTTTTTATAGCTCAGGTGCCCACGAGTATTTTACGTAAGCCCTTCTAAAAGCCTCCTACCTTCACATGCTAGGGCACGCCTTCGCCATCGACCTACAATAGATCCAGTCATCAAAGGACAATCAACAAGGATCAAGGTAAATCATTCTTTTTTGTTAATTTCAATATCTTTAGATTTGCATGCAATTTCATTTATCAATAGCTAGGGTTTTATTGATATCTGAGGGTCTCACGCAGTGGAGCCCTCACAGTTATTACTAACTTCCTGCTATTGTCTTTATGTGTGCAGATCTGGAGATTCATCAGCATTGGATAGCTGTTTAAGCTGGAGTGGCCCGACTCAACGGATATCTGAAGCCCACTCAACTCTATTGGGAGCAAGAACGAGTTTTACAGACACCATAAGCATTGCTAGCTAGGGTTTCGGAGAACCCTAGCATTATTGTATTTATTGTATCTGAATAAACTGTGTAAAACCCCCATTTGGGGTCACATTTGATTGTACTCAGATCCCCCAACAATAATAATATCAGATCTATTTCATTGTGCAATTTCTTGTGTTATGTGGTTTATTCATTTTTAGTTAGTTGTATCTGGTGTTTCGTTTTTGTCTTCACACGTAGATATCCAACTGAATTAGCTCATGATTCTTGATTCTCTACCACTTCATCTTCTTAATTTCTTTAGCTTAGAAGCTTCAAATAACAATATGCTACTCTATGCTAAGTCAAAACCTACTTTTATACATGACTCAAACCATATTGCATGTAGGCCATTGATCTCCTATCGAGCAGTTGAGATTTAATACTTAGAATCTTGGTGCACTCATTCACAATATGTAACATCTCGTAGTCTAGAGATGATCACATCATTTCTTCTTCTTACTCTTTAGTGGTGTAGAACATGCTTTGGACCACTCCTTGAAGCTCTCATTTGAAAATGTTGACTACTTTGATCATGGGTTGGATAAAAGGGGCCTTGTTGTATTTACTTAAAACTGTGTTCTAGGCCACATGGTGTAGAAACATGTTCTGACCCGATCCTCTAATTTTTGTGATAACCTCTTTGTTATTGTAGACCATGGCATAGAACCATATTATAGAACTATGTCCTAGACCATGATTTAAATCATAAACTTGAAAGTTTAGCCAATGCTAACTGCAACGTAGAACAATGCGCTAAGCTGCACAATGTAGAACATACACTAGATTGCATGATATGGAACCATGTTTTGGGGTGCAAATTGAATCATTGACTTACCAAGTTTGACCGTACTAACCATGGCATATGAAAATGAATTGAGCTACATAGTGTAGAACATGTGTTGGATTGCATGGTATAGAACAGTGTTATGAGCCACGATTCAAATAATAAACTTGTTAAGTTTGACTGCATTGACCACATTATAGAATCATGTTCTAGGCTACACGGTGTAAAACCTAGTTGTAAGCTACTTCCTTATTTTTTGGTTTGAGCCACAATTTTATAAATGTGAAGCACAAATTTGACTAAGTTGACCATGACATAGACCATTCTACCCTACATGGTTGTCGTGGTTTGGAGCACTCTTTAAGACTTAGAAATTTTTTGGAAATTTTTTGAAGTATGTGGCCTTTTTGGGCCTACACAATGGATATAACCAATCTCTTATCTTCACCAAGACTCTTCTCTAGAGTCTCTTCTCCCTCGAATCTACAATAAGGCTCCTATGGTATTTTCTTTGCTTCTGCAATTTGTAGGTTTGCAATCTCTAGAAATGGGACCTTTTCTTTAGGCCTCCAAATCTTTGATCTTCTGCTTGTTGCTTTTGGTTTTGGATTGATTCCAAAGAATATATTATTCCTATTGTAGGAAGCTTCCCAAATTTCTTTGAATCTCCTTTTTCCTACAACAAATTATTAGGACAGTAATGGAAGAAACTCTAAATCTAGAGATAATCAATCTTCACTAGTTGAGTCCTAGTATTCACGAGTTTTTCTACAACCCTCTGGAAAGACTCTAGCAAAATGCAATATCAAAAATTTTAAAAATAATATTTTTGGATTCCTCTCAATCTCACTTGTGGCTCTCCCTATTTCCTATCAATCTATAGTGTGCTCTAATACTACTATTTTTTTTTGGTAATATTAATAAGAAGAGGGTTTTAAAGGAATCCCACAACCTTTACATAGCACATGCTCAGAGAGCAAGAAATAGAAGAAAACAAAAACAACAATGGAACCAAGTCGTGATCAAGGTGGAAGGACAAACTACTACTAAACTTACTCAAAAGAACCTCCAAGGAGAATTGAGGTGATTCTACTTAGCATTTGATGAGTATATGATATAGGAAATGCAACCAGAAGATTTAAGATAATCAATCTATGATATCTATATAATAATGACACTATAATATGTAGGAAAATAAAGAGATAAACTTTTGCAATAATTCAAAAATATGCCATTAATGAAAGATCAAAAAAATAATACAATACAGTATAATGGAGAATATGAACACTCTATAAATTATTTTTAAAGGAACTCTAGGTCCAAAATGGCCACATACTTAGAAAAATTTTGCAAATTTTTTCTAAGTCCTAAGAATGCTTCAAAACATGATAGCGGCATAGTGCAACATGTTCCAACCTGCATTCAACCAATTCAAAGTTGCACTTAGCCTATTTTGAAATGCAAATAAGAGCATAAAGAAGATGGAGAAACTTGCAACAAGTTTCTATCTTGTGTGATCCCATGCATGGTTCCAACCCATGGTCAATGTAGTCAAAATTGATAATCTCATCATCCAAATCATGGGCTAGAGCATGCCTTCATACCATGTGGCTTAGTGCATGTTCCATACCGTGCAACCCAATGCATGGTTCTACGTCATCGTTACAGAGGTCAAACTTGGAAATTCAACACTTCACATCATGGGCTATAGCATGGTTCCACATAACACATCTCAGCACATGTCTCATATCATGTAGCTTATATCATGGTTCTACATCATTTTTAAAGCGGTCAAATCCTGCAGGGTAGCTTTCCAAAAAGTATGCGAGAGCATGCTTCCATACCTCGTGGCCTAGAACATAAGTTTTTATCCTAGCAATATAGCATAATGTTCCACCTCATAGTCAACATTAGTCAAAGGTGTGATTTGGTATTTTAAAGCATGGATTAGGACATCACTTGAAACAATGTTCCATGCCACAACCCAAACTAGCAAGAAGATTATTTTGGAAGAGAGAGCTAGAACATGTCCCCACACTAAATGGTCTAAGGATGCAACTTCTAATCAATGTAAGAAGGCTCCATGGTTCTAGCTCATGGTCAAATCAGTCAATATCAGTAAACTAAACTTTCAAGGAGTGGGTAAAAACACATTCTATGCCACTAAAATAAATAAGAGGGAAAGTCACCATCATTTATATACTGTAGGGTGTTGTAGACCATGAGTAGATGCAACAAGTTTTTAATAATCTAATCTCAACCATTCAAGCAAGATATCAATAAGCAATACACCATGTATACCAAGCTACGTATAAAAGCAATATTTAACTTGGCACAAAGCTATATATATTTTTTTAAAATCTCTTTGAGTTGGAGAAGGAGGAAGACGAAGTGACGAAGGATCAATAATTGGAAGAAAATTCAATTTCTAATCCATGATGAGATAGCCTCGACAAGAAATATGGAAAACCCCAATTTTAAATTGACTTAGTATAGATCTATAAGCCATGAGAGATGAATGACTACATAATTCAAGTTGCAGAGATTGCACAACTATCTTCTCCCTTTAAATCAAATAAGAGATTGCCACTTTAACAACTTGCTAATTTGTCATTTCAAACTCCTTATAATGTTCCAATTCTTTCAAATATCTTAAAATCACATGTAATTAATAGAGATCAAACCCTCAATTTCAAAGGTCAGCTCTAGAGTGTTTGCTTGCCCTACTACTATATATTTTCTATGAATCAATAGAAGGAGCATTACTTGGAAGTTTACCTCAAACCTCTATCTTCTATGCTTTTCATGAGAATTTGATCTATGAAGTCATTTATATTTTTGCTATGTTTAGTCTATTATATTGATATTGGATTGCTAACTTAGAGAACTTTGAAATACTTCATGTTTAAATGTATGCTTGAAGGAGGATATATATATATTTTTAATTTGGTATTGATCTAATTCTACTATTTGGATTATTAGACTCTAAATTTTTGAAATAGTCTCTAAAGTATGATTATGTAATCAAATGATGAAGGTTATTGGTTTTGAATGATGTTAGTCTCAAGTGTGGATTACTGGAAATTTATTTGTAGAAGGTATTTCCTATAGATGTGTATGTTATTAGCTCTATCTGACCACTATTGATCTATAATTTTTATAACCCTTACCCATTTCTATCCCTATCTTTATACATTTAACTAATCTTAAATGAGTCAACACTTAGATTAGTTGATAAGGTATACTAGATACTCTAGAGGTTGGGTTAAATAAATATTTAACTCATCCAATGTCAGGGTTTCAATTGTGAATAGTGTGTGCTCGTCTACCAGATCATAAGTAGATGATAGTCATAGTTTCAATATTTCCTTGATGTCATTTTAGACCCCAACAATTTTGGCACACTCGATGGGACCCTATTTACAAGAAACATTAGTTCACCCACAATATTTCATTTCTACTTTTCTCGAAGGAATTAAGATTTAGTGGATTGTCTTGACCTCAACAAGTGATAGAAGCAAATTCACTTGGTGACTCCCTAAGATCAAGAACCTAATAAGATATTCCCTAGTAGCTTGTTTTTTCATGAATACTAGGTCATTTATTAAAAATAGCCAAGACCCTATCACATTTTTTGAGTTTCCTCTGAGAGGGTCCAATATTATAATAATTTAGTTCTCGAACTCACAGTAGGAAGAAGTTCCAATTGAATTAGCTCCTAGGGTACCTCCAAGACTGGTTCCTTTAAAAAACCCAATAAACATGGCTGCCTAGCAGAATGTTAACCCCTATCCAAGATTTGTAAAAAAACCATAATTGGGATACCACTGGTCCTTTAAGACTTTCCCAAATGCTTGATATCCCTCAAGTTTTATCCAAATCCATACCCACATATGATGGTTTAGGTAAAATCACTTATGATCATTGTCATGATATACTGAATTTAGCAACTATACATAACATTAGAAATGAAGATGTGATTGTCAAGATCCTAGTCCTATCCTTTACATGAAATATTTTGCATTGGTTTAGGACTTTGTAAGACAACAACATCACTTCATGGGTTGCATTATTTGAGTCTTTTGATAATTTAATGAATATAATGATCCCTTTTCCCTCCTAAACTAGTTCACATCTATGCAAAAATATCCACAAGAGTCAGTCTCTAATTTTAATCTAAGGTTTAGAAGAAAGTGAAAGAGGATACCTCTTGAAGCTAGACCAGTTGCTCCCCTCACCTTCATGTACTACATTAGAGCTCTTGGGTCAGACCTAGGGTTATAAACTCAATAGTTAGGGGTAGCTACTTTTTCTCAAATATACAATGCAACCGTACAGGCAAAAAATATTCTTATTAATGTAGGAAGGCTACCTCCAAATATAGTTATACCCATTGTTCTAATATTCCTCATATCCAAGCTAAGGTAGCTACAACTTTATATATAGACCCACTTCATTTGTCATCACAACTCCCTCAAGTGGCTATGATTCTAGCCCCCAAACCATCATCTACCTCAATTTATTTTCTTCCACGTCCATCTCAAGTACCCTAGGATTCCACCTTGTTGATTGATATCTAAAGTATCCTAAAAACAATCAATAATAAGGTGAATGCAATGGAAAAATGAGATATGGAGAGGTATAAGTAGATAAGGTATCCCTATATTAATAGAGATCAGAATCCTAGCACTAGTAATAGTACAGGGACTAGGGTTAACACAAATTAAGAAGATTAAGAATATGCTTATGAGACCATTCTTATGAATATTTGGTGTCTTGTGTGTAAATATCCCCATGATTCAAATTCCTATGTCATGTACCTATGCCATGTGCAACTGGCCATGGATAAATCTGAGAGAAACCAAAAGAGTAGAGTCAACATGTTGTGGCAACTAGAACATATTATAGTAAGATAAGATATTTGTGAAGAATATTTTGTTTCTATCATGACTAGGTTAGGGAAGAAAACATTGTAGGTTGATCCACAGAAGATGGGTCAATTTTAGGTTCCTTTTCAAAAAAATAAACACACACCCCTACAAGGTAATGATAAATTTCTTGTTCCTCAAGCAACCGAGATGAGGGATATAGCTCCTAAGAACCAAGAAAATGGGATCAATTTTCCCAAGAGGTATGAGAAGGAAAGTGATAAAGAAAGAATAAGTTCTAAATATGAAGCACAAGAAAAGCTAATGTTTCCTTCCATCATTAAGAGGCAAAGGATTGAATCTACTCATCAGTACAAGATAAAATATGGAGAGCTATAGAAGATATATGTGAATCCCCATTTAGAGAAATCAGAATGTAACATTGTAGAGGAGATAAAAAGAATTCCCTCCAAACTAGACTTCTACATTATTGACTTTGAGAAGCCCCCTTTGTGGGAAGCTTGATAGAGAAATCATTTGGTAGGTTTTTGAGAGTGATGATCAAATTATTGACTTTCTGGTGAGGGAAGCTTGCTTATCCAGTGTGTAGGAGGATCTACCTCATGAGATAGATCAGCAATATGTCATTCAATTGAAGAAAAATCATATCCCTAAGGGTTTGATCACCCTAGAAAACCTCTTTGACAATGAGGATAGGAGAAAAGCAAGAGCTATGGAGGTCAATGAAGAAATCTATAAAGAGATCAAAGTTGAAAAGGATAGAAAGCTCAAAGTTGGTATTCGATGTTCTCCAAAGGAAGTAGAGGAAATCAAGGCCCTATGCCTCAAGTACCAAGATATTGTAGCCTGGTCATATGAAGATCTAAAGGTATATGATAAAAAGTTATCCAACATACTATTGAGCTAGAGGCTAATGCAAAGCCTTTCAGACAGAAGCAGAGGCCTATGAATCCTAGGATTGAATCCATAATGAGAGAAGAGTTGCTCAAACTACTGAAAGCTAAAATTATCTACCCAATCAAGCACTCTACATGGGTGGCTAATTTGGTTCCTATCAGAAATAAGAATGGAGACATCCATTTATGTGTAGATTTTAGGAACCTGAACCAAGCATCATTGAAGGATCACTACCCCCTCCCTCAAATTGATCAAATTTTATAGATAGTTGCAGGAGCTGAGAGGTTTTCCTTGTTGGATGGTTTCTCAGGATACAACCAGATCTAGGTAAAATATGAGGATCAGTTTAAGATAACCTTTACTACTAAGTGGAAAACTTTCACCTATCAAAGGATACCTTTTGGCTTATCTAATGTAGGGGCTACTTTCCAGAGAGCCATGGACTATGCTTTTGGGGAGCTAATCAATAAAGTCATCCTCATCTATTTAGATGATATGACTATGTTCTCTCACAAAAAACAAGCTCACTTGGAGCACTTGGATCAAGTGTTCAAGAAATATAGAGAGTTTGGTATCTCCCTAAACCCAAAGAAGTCATTCTTTGTAGTGCATGAAGGGAAACTATTAGGACATGTTGTTTCTAAATAAGGGATGTCCATTGACCCTAACAGAGTAAAGTCAATTCTAGCTCTACCTCTGCCTATGAACAAGAAGGCCTTGCAATATTTCTTTGGGTAGATTAATTTTGTGAGAAATTTCATCTCAAACTTTGCTCAAGTGGTTAAACCCATCTCAGAATTGCTAAAAAATAATATGGATTTCAAGTGGACTAAAGCAAGAAAACAAGCTTTTGAAGCAATCAAACAAGCCATTGCTACTACCCCAGTCCTAGTGAACCCTAATTTCAACAAGGATTTTATTCTATATGCCTATGGAGCTGAAGAGAGCTATGCAATAGTACTGACATAGAAGAATGATGTTGGAGAGGAACACCCCATATTTTTTTGGAGCCAAACTCTTCATGAGTACCAGAATAAATATAACTTTATTGAGAGGCAAGTGTTTGTAGTGATGAAATCATTGAAGAAGTTTAGGCAATACTTGGCTCAAAGTAAAACTATTGTTTATGTGGTACATCCAGATGTCAGAAGTTTCATCTTACAAGGAGAATTGGGAGATAAAAGAGCTGGTTGGATTACCAAAATCTAGGAATATGATGTGGAGATACATCCTACTAAGTTGGTCAGAGGTAGAGCTCTATGTCAGGGAATGACAACAAAAATAGCTTTAGATCAGTTAGCAGCTTGTCAACCATCAACATCAGAGCATAATGAGGATAACTCTCTAGAGGGTTTAGATTGGATTGATCAGATGACAAGTTACTTCTAGATAGGTGTGTGCCCTCAAGACCTTAATCCTTCACAAAGAAGAAGGTATAGGCTTCAAGCCTTAAAATATGTTCTATTGCCAGAAGGGTTATATAGGAAGAATCTTGATGGAGTTCTGTTAAGATGCTTGAAGGACAACCAAAAGCAAAAGGTCATTGAGGAATTCCATGAAGGGTTGTCAGGAGGACACTTCTTAGGAAAGGTCATTGCTATGAAAATAATAAGGGTAGGATACTACTGGCCCACTATTTTTGTTGATACCTTCAAGGTAACAAGAGCATGTGATAAGTACCAAAGGTATGTAGGGAGAAACAAGAATGCTTCATTTCCCCTTAGGCCAGTCCAAGTTGAAGAACCTTTCCAACAATGGGGGTTAGATTTCATTGGAGTTATAAATCCTAACTCTTCAGTAGGTCATAAGTATATTTTGACTACTATATATTACTTCACAAGATGGGTTGAGGCTATTCCAACCAAGAGATCAGACCAAGAGATGGTAATTGAATTCATGGAGAGCTTAATCACAAGGTTTGGGCTTCCTGAAGCCATAGTAAGTGATAATGGTCCTACTTTTATAGGTGCGAAGTATATTGAGTTTGCAAGCAAATATGGTATAATTTTGAAGAATTCCTCTAACTACTACCCTCAAGGGAATGGGTTAGCAGAATCCACTAACAAAAATTTGCTCAAAATTCTAAAAAGGGCATTAGAAAGCAATAAAAAGAGTTGGCACCTTCTTCTAGAGCAGGCTCTATGGGCTGACAAGATTACTATCAAGAGGTCTACTAAGACATCTCCTTATGCATTAGTGTATGGAAAAGAGGCCATTCTGCCTACTCACCTAGAGATACTAGCTCTAAGGTTGGCTAGCCATAATGATGAATCAGATCAAGATCTAGTGGAAGCCAGATTAATGCATCTCTTACAGTTGGAGGAAACGAGGACTCAAGCATATGAGAATTTCCAGAGGCACTCAATCTACACCAAAGGGTGGTTTGATAGAAAGGTCAGATTCAGAAAGTTCAATGTAGGTGATTCAGTCCTAAGGTGGAATGTAGAGAGATCCAAGCCTGGAAACCACCAAAAGTTTGATTCTTTTTGGGATGGTCCATTCGAAGTAGTAGAAGTCAAAGAAAACAATTCTTTCCAACTTTGTGATCAAGAAGGAAGCTTGCAACCAATCCTAGTTAATGGATACCATCTAAATCTTTACTTCGAGTAAAATTTTCTTCCATGTAACATATGTACATATTTGTATTATTTTTCTTTCTTTCAGTTTTTGTACAAAGAAAAAGAAAAAAAAAAGGGTAGCGGTTCACAACACGTTCTCAATTGAAGGTCAAAGAAGTCAAAATGTGTTCTACCCCACCGTGTGTTCTATACCATACCCAAAAATAATAAAATATAAGGATGAGTTCATAGGCCATGACATGTTCTACACCACGACCAATCAATGAAAGATGCATCATGCACAAGCCACCATGCTAGTTCAATCATTTTTGAATTTTGAAGTGTGTGAAGGAGTAGTAGCTCATCTACCGCATTAATGGTGGAAAGCATGCATGCAAGATATTTAAAGCTCCAAATTTGACTATTGCTCATTTCACAAGCAGTGCTTAATTCTTGAGAGTGCTAACAAAGCATTGAGATGAACTTGCAGAGTGACAAAGAAGGGTAATTTTAGAAAATTTTTTAGAGATGGCACTGAAAGCTGCAAAGCAAGCAGTTCAACAAGAAAGTGGTGAGCTAGAGCACTATGTAGATAAAGTGGAAGTAGTAGCAGATATAAAAATGACATGGAGAATAAGAAATAGGCTTAGAAGAGAAATTGATGATAAATTCCAGTGAGGAGAACCAATGACGGTTCAAGGTATTTGTGCCATATGCTCCTTTTTGTCATTCTATATTTATGATTCAGTGCATCCCTATCCAGAATTAATATCTACTATAGTAAAGTTCTATGACCCTAGGTTTAAAGTAGTAAAGATAGCTAAAGGTAAAACCCTTTTTAGTATAACTACTCAAGCTTATCGGGATCTTTTTGCTATGGGTGTAGACCCTCCTGTGAACCCTAAACCCTTTGACCTACAAGGCCAAGCCAAATATTATTCATTGTAAGGGCATTCTCATGATGGTGAGCCTTTTAGAAAATGGGTTTATAGTCAGTTTAAAATAATAAAATCTAGGAATACTCTACCTAAAACCCCAATTGCCATCGAGCATTTTGCCTACCCAAAACTTTTTACCATGCTAGCATGCCTAGAAGGGTTAGATTCTGATAGATATGTGAGGGATTGGTAGATAGCCACTATTTATTGCATATCCAATGAGAAAATGTACAAAGCATTGATAGAAGATGAAAATATTAGACCAATTTATTTTGATTGGTCGACTTACCTTTCTAAGAGAATGCATGAGCAGTTGGTGAGCATGAAGAGAGATTTAGAGACACCCTCTTTCAGACATTGCTCTAACCTAATATGGATGTTCCTCAGTACCATGAGGTAAGAGATGCCTTAGATTCCAATAATAGACAAAAATGATAATGGTGACCCTATACCAGTCTACCAATGGACCGACCATCTGAGGAATACTGAGTCTTATTATAGGTTCAATTTGGAATTTTTAGGGCTAGCCTTAAAAATCATGTATGGCCAAAGCCCCAGATTGCCTCCTCTAGCTAAATATTTGTTATGGGTAAATTAGGTAGAGGAAGGATATTGGTATATCCTCACTAAGGGAATAGTCATTAGACTCTATGGCTTCATCGAGAAACCATTTCTACTGCCCCACTTTATCACCAATAGAATGTTGGCTTTAGAATACTTGAGACAAGCTGATTTCATCAACGTCAACTTTGGCACTAGTAAGGGAAGAAAAGGGACAATGATTTACCCTCACAATATAGATGATATCACTATAACAAAAAGAGGTCAATATGAGCAAATTGCACAATATTTGGAAAGGCTTGGTCTTATGTATATTCCATAGAGATGGAGATATGATCCAGATGACAAGTTCCTAGAAAGAAACATTGCCCTAAATGGAGAAAGAGCCCTCAAATTTGAAAAAACTTTGAGGCCTCACTTTGAGAAGGGTAGAAATAACAAGGAAAATGCCCCATTAGAGTGGAATGTTAACAAGATGGAGCAAATTCCCCCTTGGAGATATTTTTATGAGCAATTAGTTGATTTTGATCTCAAAAAGAACAAATCCCACCAGCTAAAAGAGTCCAAAATCAAAGAAATGGAGGAAAAACATAAATGGGATGAGGGTAATATTTGGGAATGGTGGAATATGAGAGTAGAGATAGGTACAATAAATGCCAGGTACGACCATCAATCAGACACTTATTTTTTTGAGTTATATGATAAACACATTAATACTTGGAAGGCCAAGAATGGTAGAAGCCTAGTATTGAGCTACAAGAAAATAGGTACTAAAAGATAAAATAAATATCAAGTGTCCTCTAGTTCTCCTTCTACACCTTCATATCAAGAGGGAGAATAAAATACCATGGATATCCCACTAATAAATGAAGTAGTTCAAACCACTTTTTAACCGTCACATGAACAATTGAAGCAATATTCAATGGGTGTTGTAATGATGAAAAAGATGCATTACTCTGGTGGTGGCCTAGGTAAATATGGAATAAGAAATATGGAGAATATTCAGATATGGAAAAGGTCAAAACATCTTGCCTTAGGAGGAGGAAGCTTCTTTGCAAGATCTAGTAGGAGATGAAAAGGAGGATAGCTTTGTGCTCACCCCTATGAAATTCACCATTGCAACCCCTACAAAGTCATCCCTAGTTTCTAAAGTTGCATTGCAAGAGGTACAATGTCAAGATGACCCCCAAAAGAGTAAACCTGTAGTGCCTATCATATTCAAGAGAAAGGCAAAATATTCATTAGGGGAGGCTAAGAAAGAGATCAGTAAGAAGTAGAAGATGGATCAAACATGAATAGTTGAACAACCTTCGATACCAACTACAGAGCAATCAACCCAATCAACACATCAACAAGGTGTGGATGACATATTTTCAGCAGTCTACTTTGGTAGGCAAAGGTATGATCTCTATCCCTTCTTCTCCTTCTCCTTCTCCATCCCCAAAGAAATATCCCTCCCATTCTCAAGAACAAATGGAACAAAGGGCATCATCTCCACCTCATAATTCACCACCCACCTCGCCAGTCATCACAACATCTCAAGGCAATCCATCTCCCCCACATTCACCAGAGATCCTAGTGTCATATTCACCTAATCACACTCCTTCACCCTCAAAATCATCACCAATTGTTTTAGTAGGAGGGCAATCCCTTCCATCATCCCCACCTCATCCCATGATTGTAAAATCTACTGCTATTTCAACACCAATTACAACCTCTATAATAAGCACAGATTCCACCATCATCACAACCACTTCCTTTCCATATGTGCTAGGTCCATTTTTCCCTTCACTTATAACTACCTCCACTCCTGCAAATCATCCTACAACAACCTCTTTATAGAAGGTGAGAAATGTTTCACAAAAGATCCAAATTTTTTGGAGCAAGAAATTGGCTCAACCTTCAAAATAGACTTCTAGATGGAGGAGAACCATGATCGTTGATCCGGTGGCTAGATAAAGAACAACTATCTCCCTCACCCCTCTTGCTAGCAAACCAGAGGATGAGATGACTATGGAATACTATCAACTGGAGAAGCATACTAAGGATATCACTCAATTGCCCATGGAGGATGAATTGGTCATAGCTAAAGCTCATCTTGAGACCATTTATGTCCAGACTGATATTTGCAAAGAGAAGTATGAAAAATTTGAGGAAAATATTGAAAAGTTGGAGAAAATAATCAGAAGCCAGAAGAAGGTGGAGAAGGCTATGAGAAATGAAGCCAAGAGCTGGTAGAACAAGTACCAAGAGACCATAAAATTCAAAGAGCAAGTTGAAGAGCTGAAGAAGAAGAATGAGGCCCAGGTCAAGGAAATACAAGCCTTGAAGCAACAACTTTAGGTTGAAAAGGCTAGAGCTATAGGTTTCTCTAAAGACAAGATCAAACATATCAAGAAACAAATATGGTCTGAAATCCTGGAGAAGTGCTCAAAAATCTAGCTTGTGATTGACTACATGGATGAGGCTAGCCATTTATTGTAGGCAACCAAAGAATATTTGGATAAGTTCAATGAAGAGCTACAACCCATGGTGGTACAAGAAAAGCAAATGTATAAGCTATCTAAAAATAGATTCAATGAAGCCACCAAACCTATCCCAAATAAGGTATGGAATACTGCAATATTGGTAGCCAGGATTGTAATCAAGAAGAATAAGCTACTCCAAAAGGGATGGCTACTAACAGATAGAATCAAAGGTAAGTTGTAGGAGATTGTGGATATCAACAAAGAAATGATGCAGTATGGTTTTGGAGGATTTTGGAATGAAAATGACATCCTTTTGTTAGAATAAGACCTCTAGACCAGCATAGGATCAATCATACAGGATGAGTCTAAAATAGATGCCTGGGAAGACCCAATCAATTAGGATCAAGTCTCTCAACTAATCAAAGACTTAACCAGGCTCAAAGACTTAATGGAGGATTTGGTTAATAAATGGTATTCCATGTCCTATGAATAAACTGCCATACTAGAGGTTACCTAAAAATAACATAAAGAAATGACTAATCCATCCAAATCAGCCTGGGACCAAGCATTAGAAACATTGAATTAGATGATTCAACTATTTGGAGCAAAACCAGAACCAGAGGTTGAAGAAGAGGAAGAGGTTGATGAAGAAGAAGAAGCCAATGAGGAAAAGAAAAGAGATGATGAAGAGATACACCAAGAAAAGGGTGATCAGGAAGAAGAAAATGTAGAAGATGTAGAGAAGACACAAGAAGAGGAGGTTGAAGAACAAGAGCAATAGGAAAAGGTGCATGAGTAGAGAGGTTTTGCCACTAAATAAGCTAAGCATTTTTATACACCATAGCTAGAAGTAGAGCCCTATATGCATGTTTTGTAAGTTGTTTTGATCTTGATAGTACCATAGAATAGTCACAAAGCATGAGCCTGTAAAAAAGACATGTAAAAGTCTTGATGCCAAGTTGCAAGAAGAGTTATGATCAGACTGAGCTTATAAAAGGGTACATTTCTATGTAACTAGAGCAAGATTGAGCTTATGGAAGGAGTTGTAGAAATAAGTCACCCTATACCTCTTGCATGGTTTCCTTGTGAACAATTATGCTTTAAACATCTTCACAAATATTTGAAAGTATGGTTGTCACATGGAGATTATTCTATGAAGCATGACTCACTGATGACTAGAGTCTACCCTTTCCTTCAAAATCACATTTTGGCCATTCATTCTCTTCACTACATAGTTTTCTTCCCTCCATTTTTATTCATCCATGTTTTCCCTAAAAATTCTCCTTCGTCCATTCATCTCACTTCACCCTCATTAATTTATTCCTATTTTTGAACCCCGATGCCCAATGGATAAGACTCTAAGTTCTTTAGGCTTTGCAAGAAAATCCCTCCAAGAGGCACTAGAATGTAGGTCCAAAATGGCCACATACAAAAATGAAAAACGTGGACTTATACTGAGAGGGGGGGGTGAACAGTATAAGACTTAACCAATTTATAATTTTAACTTTAGATAGCAGTGGCATTAACACAACATTAATCAAGACAGAAAGCATCACACATTGAAGACCCATTTTTAACGTGGTTCACCCAGAAAGGCTGGGCTACGTCCACAAAACTTTTCTCTAAAAGTTATTTCAAAGTTCTTTGGGAATCCTTCCCAATTACAATGTTTATGAGCCTCTGCTCAAAGGAGATACCTTCCCCCAATCTCTACTCTGACTGGTGATCCTCTAGAAGACCTCTGCCTCCATTGCCCTTAGCAAATGGAACTCTATCCATAGAAGACACCTGTCCTCCCTGCTCTGGCTGGAGACCTCTGTCCTCAACTCTTATCACCTCAAAATCTGGTCCTCGAATTTGCACTAAACACAGTCCTTCGGTCTAGCACAAATGTCCTCATTCTCTTTCTCTGATCTCAAATTGTCCTCAAATCTCACCAATATTTCCTCAATGGTCCTCAAATCTGGTTCACAAAGTGGTTCACAAGCTTTCACTAAAGCTTGCTTGATCTTCACCCAAGTCTTCACCAAGACTTGTCTCAGATCTGCTTTGCAAGTTCTCGAGAACCTGCAACCTTTGCACTATCTACGCAAACACAGTGGCACTCAGCTCTCGACGATCGAACTTCTCACTCTACGCTCTATCTGTGAATGTCGCAACACCAACAACTTCTGCTCCTTTGCGCTCTTCTACTCTCTATGCGCTCTTGCTTCGCACTTAGCTCGATTCGACACGACTCGCTCTCTGTGCATCGCGGACTTAACTTGCACAAATTCGATACCTTCAAATCTCGAAACATCCCTCCTTTTATAATAAAAATTCTCAAGATCAAAACCTTAATCTTAGTCGGCTGTAACCCTAAACTGCGTCGGCTCAAATTTAACTCTGTCGGCTTCAACCGCCTCTGTGGTTCTGTAGCTTTTCCCATGAAACTACAACATGTCGTGATATCGTGACACCTTTGCAACCGTACACTTTCTTTTGCCTTTTGTCATGATATCGTGACACTTTTGCTTCTTTAGACTTCTTTTTGTTTTTGTCATGATATCGTGACACTTACTCCTCTAACATCTCCTCCTTGTCTAAACTTTGACATGTCACGATATCGCGACATCTTCCTTCTTGGCATCTTCACTTGCCTTCTAGTCGTGAAATCGTGACATGTCATGAAATCATGACATCTTCATCTGCTGGCTTCTTCACATTTGTCTATTGCAAAATCGTGACACTTTCTGCATCCGTACGCATTCTCTTCAACCTGTCGCGAAATCGTGACACTTTCATCCGTACGCTTTCTTTGCAACCCATCGTGAAATCATGACGCTTCTCATTTCAAACTCTTTCCTCTTTTGCATGTCATGAAATCGTGATAGTTCTCATTTCGAGTTATAGTAACTATAGCATGTCACAAAATCGTGTGACACTTTTTGAGTTACTTTCTCTCTCTTCGAACTTGTCATGAAATCATGACAGTTCACACTATGGACTCTCTCTTCTACATCATGTGAAATCGTGACACTTTTTCATCCGTATAACCTTCCTTGCAATATGTCATGAAATCATGACACTTTCCACCTTGCTCTCTTTCTCTGTCAACATGTCACAAAATCGCGACACTTTCCACCTTGCTCTTCTTCTCTGCCAACATGTCACGAAATCACGACAGTTTTCCACTTGCCTTTTTCTCTGCCAACATGTCATGAAATCATGATAGTTTTCCTTGCTTCTTCTTTCTCTTCCAACATGTCACGAAATCATGACAGTTTTGCCAGCTCTTTCTCTCTCCTCTAACATGTCATGAAATCATGACAGTTTTTCCAGCTCTTTCTCTCTCCTCTAACATGTCGCGAAATCGTGACTATTTTTCTTGCCTGCTGAATATGTCGTGATATCGTGACACTTTTCTTACTTGTCTTTTTCTTTGATCTTTTGCAAATGGGCCACTATGATCTTCTTGGAAACTCACTGTCCATGCTCTGAATAACCTTTGAACTTGTCGATTGAATAGTCCATGTCAAATTATTTGACATTAAATCAAATTCCTTCAAGAGCTTCTTGACATCAATGACAACTTCTACACTTGAGCAAAGGCAATGTACCCAAGGTACCCAAAATTGCCAACAATCTCCCCCTTTGTCATTGATGGCAAACCTTTACTGAAAACACTTCTCAAGAGCCAAAACTGAAACCAACTGTGCTAACAACTGAGAATCTTCCTTTGAAGTTTTGCTCCCCCTGACTTGAAGCTTTCCTCTTCACTTTGAAGCTCTCCCCCTTACTCATATCTCTCCCCCTTTGTCATCAATGGCAAAGGGTCACCTTTGGGGCTCGGGACTAAGAATGAGCCTCTTAGCTTAGTCCCTCCCCCACCTCTTGATGAGGTGATTAATTTTGGGGTGGGAGTACAACTCCCAATTTCTCCCTTAGATACTCAAACGTGTCTCTTGGAAGAGGTTTGGTGAAGATATCTGCAATCTGCTCTTTAGTAGACACATACTCTACCTTGACCTGCTTGTCTTGCACTTTCTCCCTTAGAAAATGATACTTGATGGAAATATGCTTTGTCCTTGAGTGCATTACCAGATTTTTGGAAATACTTATGGCACTTGTATTATCACAAAGAATGGAGATGGGTTGTTCATGCTTGACTTTGAAATCCTCCAAGGTGGTTTTCATCCATAAAACTTGTGTGCACCCAGCCACTGCTGCTATGTATTCAGCTTCTGCTGTAGATAAGGAAACTGAAGGTTGTTTCTTACTTAGCCAAGAAACCAAACTCTTTCCCAGAAAGAATGCTCCACCACTAGTGCTTTTCCTGTCATCAATACTGCCTGCCCAATCTGCATCTGTATAAGTTGTGAGGGTGAAATCATCACCTTTGGGATACCAAAGCCCAAAGTCCATAGTGCCCTTCAAATATCTGAATATCCTCTTAACTGCTATAACATGAGATTCTTTTGGAGCTGCCTAAAATCTTGCTACTAACCCAACGGCCTGCATGATATCTGGTCTGGTAGCTGTACTATATAGTAAACTGCCAATCATAGATCTGTACAACCTCTGATCTGCCATTGGAGATTCATCATCTTTACTCATATTGCACCCTGTAATCATTGGAGTACACACTGGTTTGCTGTCCATCATCCCAAATTTCTTCAACATTTCTTTGATATACTTTCCTTGAGAGAGAAATATACCATCTTTTGATTGAGCAATCTGAAGACCTAAAAAGAATGACAGCTCTCCAATCATAGACATCTCAAATTCCTTCTGCATGGTGTTAGCAAAAACTTTGCACATCTGAGTATTATTTCCCCCAAAAATAATATCATCAACATAGACAACCATAATCAACATATCATCATCTTCATCCTTAATATACAAATTGCTATCTGCCACGCCTTTCCTGAAGCCTTGCTCATGAAGATACCCATCAAGCCTTGAGTACCAAGCCCTAGGTGCTTGCTTTAACCCATACAAGGCCTTTTTCAGTTTACACACATAGTCTGACTGTTCTGAGAGAGACACCCCTTCTGGCTGTTCTATGTAGACTTCTTCTACCAACACCCCATTTAGAAAAGCTGACTTTACATCCATTTGATATACCTTGAATGATTTGAAGCTTGAAAGGGCCAAAAACATTCTGATAGCTTCAAGACGAGCAACAGGAGCAAACGTCTCTTCGAAATCAACACCTTCTACTTGAGCATAACCTTTACGGACTAACCTAGCTTTGTTTCTGACAATATTTCCATCCTCATTGAGTTTATTTCTGAATATCCATTTTGTGCCAATGACATTCTTGTCCTTAGGTCTTGGAACCAAATCCCAAGTTTCACTTTTCTCTATTTGATTTAGCTCTTCATCCATTGCTTTTACCCAAAACTTATCTGTACATGCTTCACTGAAATCTTTTGGCTCAATCTGAGATAACAATGAAACATTCGTAGAATCATGTGAAGGAATGACTCTTCTTCTTGTTTGCCTGCTATTTGGATCACCAATGATCAAATATTTGGGATGATGTTTCTGAACATACCGTGAAGGAGTTTTGGGAAGCAGTTGTTGTCTTTCCTCTTCTTCATCTGAAACCTCTCTGAATTCTTCTTGACAAATTTCATCACTGAGTTCCTTGACTGGTTCTCTTATCCCTGTCTTTTCATCTATTGTTACATTTATGCTCTCTACAACTGTATGAGTTCTTTTGTTGAAGCATCTGTAGGCCTTGCTTCTGCTTGGAATATCCAAGAAATATTCCCTCATCACACCTAGGATCAAACTTACCCAAATTCTGATCTTCCCTTCTGATGAAGCACTTACTCCCGAACACTTTGAAGTATTTTACTGTAGCTGGTCTTCCTTTCCATAACTCATAAGGAGTTTTATGATGATTGACTCGGAGTTGGGCCCTGGTGATGATGTAGACTATTGTACTGACTGCTTCTTTCCAAAAACCATCTGAAAGTTTTGACTCATTTAACATTGCTCTAGCCATATTTTCAATAGTTCTATTTTTCCTTTCAACTACTCCATTTTGTTGAGGAGTTCTTCTTGCTAAATATTCTCTTTTGATTCCTTGTTGCTCACAGTATTCCACAAATTCATTTGAAGTGAACTCTCCTCCTCTATCTGATCTTAAGCATTTGATTCTCTTGTGAGTCTCATTTTCAATCATTTCTTTAAAAGCTTTAAATTTTTCAAAAGCTTCGAATTTTTCTTTGAGAAAAGTAACCCAAGTCATTCTAGAATAATCATCTATAAACAACATGAAGTAGCTTTCTCCTTGAATGCTCTAAGTTCTGGTAGGGCCACATAAATCAGTATGAATAAGATCCAATGGTTTTGAAGATGTATACCCTTTTGATTTGAAACTGGTTCTGGTCTGTTTTCCATGTTGACAAGGACCACAAATGATGTTATGGGGCCTTTTTATTTTGGGCAAGTCTCTCACTGCTTCCTTGTTACTAATATTGACAAGATTATCAAAGCTCAAATGCCCCAATATTTTATGCCATAGCCAACTCTCATCTTCTTGAGTTAGAAAACACTTTTCCCTTTTTATCTCACTTAGCATATAAAGATTGTTTGGAGTCCTTGTAGCACTAGCAATGAGTTTACCATTTTTTTCTTTACTTATCTCACATCTATCTGAAAAGAAAGATACTATGTGCCCTTGATCACAAAGTTGACTCACACTAAGAAGATTATGTCTTAGGCCTTCTACATAAAGCACATTTTCTATTTTGGATTTCCCATCCAAACTAAGAGTCCCTTTCCCACAGATTTTAGTTGACCTGTTATCTCCAAAACTAACTGTTCCTCTGTTTGTTTCTTTTAAGACCAAAAACTTTTCCTTTTCACCAGTCATATGTTTTGAACAACCACTATCAAGATACCATTTTTCTACTTTGTCTTGAGCATGAAAAGCAGTTTGAACTATCATTGACTTAGATTTGATCTCATTCCTCTTTTTAGTGAACTCAAGGCTAGATCTATCCAAACTGCACATCCTTGCTATATGCCCAAAATTCTTGCACTTGTAACACATGATATTTTTATTCATAAGAGGTGCAAACGAGTTAACATTTTCCTTACTATGGCTATTCAGAGACTTATTGCAATGCATAGCTATGTGACCAAATTTCTTACAGGAAAAACAATAGCCATGGAAGGTATTACGTAACCTGTTTTGATGCCTTGGATGATTGTCCTTCGTGTGACCAACTGGAATCCACCGCTCTTCAGGATGAAGATTTATCTTGCTCGAAGACCCTGTTTCATGAATGGTGATACCATCCTTCTTTTGCTTTTCACACGGAGTATTCTGTCTGAGAGCCAACTGTTCCAACTTCACTCTAAGAGACATAACCTCTTCTTCTAGTTTCTCGCAATCAGCTTCTTTTCCTTTTAGAGCCTCTGTCAAAACCTGTTCAACCTTCTTCCCTTCTTCAGCTAGAATTTTGAAGTCTATAACACTTTGAGACAATTTTGATCTTGCTATCTCTTCTTCCTGACATTGATGCTTGAGAACAGAATTCTCTTCTCTAAATTTTTCAAGCATTCTTAAAGCCAAGAAGAATTCACCTTTGAGATCGAACTCAACCTCTTCATCTCTTTCTAAATCTGTATGTTCCTCTGAAAGATCCTTCTCCAAGTTGTTAGGCTCTTTCTGGAGAGACCCGCTCTGATACCAATTGAAAAACGTGGACTTATACTGAGAGGGGGGGGTGAACAGTATAAGACTTAACCAATTTATAATTTTAACTTTAGATAGCAGTGGCATTAACACAACATTAATCAAGACAGAAAGCATCACACATTGAAGACCCATTTTTAACGTGGTTCACCCAGAAAGGCTGGGCTACGTCCACAAAAATTTTCTCTAAAAGTTATTTCAAAGTTCTTTGGGAATCCTTCCCAATTACAATGTTTATGAGCCTCTGCTCAAAGGAGATACCTTCCCCCAATCTCTGCTCTAACTGGTGATCCTCTAGAAGACCTCTGCCTCCACTGCCCTTAGCAAATGGAACTCTATCCATAGAAGACACCTGTCCTCCCTGCTCTAGCTGGAGACCTCTGTCCTCAACTCTATCACCTCAAAAGTTGGTCCTCGAATTTGCACTAAACACAGTCCTTCGGTCTAGCATAAATGTCCTCATTCTCTTTCTCTGTTAAAAAAATATCCTCAGGTCTCAAATCTGGTTCACAAAAGTGGTTCACAAGCTTTCACTAAAGCTTGCTTGATCTTCACCCAAGTCTTCACCAAGACTTGTCTACCTTGCACTGTCTACGCAAACACAGCGGCACTCAGCTCTCGACGATCGAACTTCTCACTCTGTGCTCTATCTACGAATGTCGCAACACCAACAACTTCTGCTCCTTTGCGCTTTTCTGCTCTCTGTGCGCTCTCGCTTCGCACTTAGCTCGATTCGACACGACTCACTCTCTATGCACCATGGACTTAACTTGCACAAATTTGATACCTTCAAATCTTGAAACATCCCTCCTTTTATAATAAAAATTCTCAAGATCAAAACCTTAATCTTAGTCGACTGTAACCCTAAACTGCGTCGGCTCAAATTTAACTCTGTCGACTTCAACCGCCTCTATGGTTCTATAGCTTTTCCCATGAAACTACAACATGTCACGATATCATGACACCTTTGCAACCGTACACTTTCTTTTGCCTTTTGTCATGATATCGTGACACTTTTGCTTCTTTAGACTTCCTTTTTGTTTTTGTCGCGATATCATGACATCTTCCCTCACATTCGTCTTCACTTCCTTGTCGTGAAACTATGACATGTCATGAAATCGTGACACTTCCTTCTGGCGTCTTCACTTGCCTTCTGGTCGTGAAACTATGACATGTCATGAAATCATGACATCTTCATCCGCTGGCTTCTTCACTTCTGCCTGTCGCAAAATCATGACACTTTCTGCATCCGTACGCTTCTCTTCAACTTGTCAGTAAATCATGACACTTTCTGCATCCGTACGCTTTCTTTGCAACCCGTCATGAAATCACGATGCTTCTCATTTCAAACTCTTCCCTTTCTTCATGTCACGAAAATCATGATAGTTCTCATTTCGAGTTAAAAATCCCTTTACTTTGCAACATGTCAGAAATCGTGACACTTTTCGTGTTACTTTCTCTCTCTTCGAACTTGTCATGAAATCGTGACAGTTCACACTACGGACTCTCTCTTCTACATCATGTCATGAAATCATGACACTTTTTTGTCCGTACAACCTTCCTTGCAATATGTCACGAAATCATGACACTTTCCCTTCTCTCCTTCTCTGCAGTCAAAACGACATGTCACGAAATCGTGACACTTTCCACCTTGCTCTCCTTCTCTACCAACATGTCATGAAATCATGACAGTTTTTCCACTTGCCTTTTTCTCTGCCAACATGTCATGAAATCGTGACAGTTTTCCCTGCTTCTTCTTTCTCTTCTAACATGTCACGAAATCATGACAGTTTTGCCAGCTCTTTCTCTCTCCTCTAACATGTCACGAAATCATGACAGTTTTTCTAGCTCTTTCTCTCTCCTCTAACATGTCACGAAATCACGACTATTTTTCTTGCCTGCTGAATATGTCGCGATATCGCGACACTTTTCTTACTTGTCTTTTTCTTTGATCTTTTGCAAATGGGCCACTATGATCTTCTTGGAAACTCACTGTCCATGCTCTGAATAATCTTCTTGGAAACTCACTATCCATGTCTACAAATTATTTGACATTAAATCAAATTCCTTCAAGAGCTTCTTGACATCAATGACAACCTCTACACTTGAGCAAAGGCAATGTACCCAAGGTACCCAAAATTGCCAACAAAAAAATTTGCAAAATTTTTCTAAGTTCTAAGAATGATCCAAACTATGATAGTGGCAAAATGCAACATGTTTCATCCCGTAGTTAACCAAGTCAAAGTTACACTTAGCATATTTTACAACACAACTCAAAGCATAAAGAAGATGGAGCAACTTGAAATGAGTTTCTATCCTACATGGCCCTATGCATGGTTCCATCCCACGTTCAACATAGTAAA
Organism: Wollemia nobilis; assembly: GCA_028583015.1. Lineage (NCBI taxonomy): Eukaryota > Viridiplantae > Streptophyta > Pinopsida > Araucariales > Araucariaceae > Wollemia > Wollemia nobilis. The sequence continues at coordinate 3,588,437 of JAQPPZ010001424.1, read as the reverse complement.
AATTGATAATCTCATCATCCAAATTGTAGGCTAGATATTGGTTACATGTTGCACAACTTAGTGCATGTTCCATATCATACGATACAGTGCATGGCTCTACACCATGGTCAAATCTATTAAAATTGGAAAGTTGGTACTTCACATCATAGGCTAGAGCATGGTTCCACATCGAGCGACTTAGTGCACGTCTCATACCATACAACTCAGAGCATGGTTCTACATCATGGTCAAAGTAGTTAAATCCTATAGGGTGGCTTTTCAAAAAGTGGGCCAAAGCATGCTTTCATACCTCGTGGCCTATAACACAAGTTTCATCCCAGGAGTATAGCGTAGTGTTCCACCTTGTGGTCGGCATTAGTTAAATTTGTGAGTTGGTATTTTAAAGCATGGGTTAGGACATCAGTTGAAACAATGTTCCACACTATGACTCAAACTAGCAAGAAGATTATTTTTGAAGAGTGGATTAGAACATGTCCCCACATCGTACGGTCTAAGGATGCAACTTCCAATCAATGCAATAAGGCTTCATGGTTCCAACCCAGGTCAAAGTAATCGATGTCCATAAACTAAAGTTTCAAGGAGTGGGCTAGAACACATTCTATACTGCTAAAAGAAATAAGAGGTAAATTCACCATCTGCTCTATACTGTGGGGTGTTGTAGATCACGAGTAGGTGTAACAAGTTTTTAATAATATAATATCAATCATTCAAGCAAGATATCAACAACCAATACACCATGTGTTCCAAGCTATGTATAAAAGTAGCATTTGACTTAGCACAAAGTTGCATATTGTTGTTCAAAAAATACTCGAGCTGGAGAAGGAGGAATATGAAGCATTGGAGGATCAAGAACCATAATAATATTTAGTTGTAGATACATGGTGAGATAGCCTAGGCAAGAAATATGGATAACCCTAATTTTAGATTGACTCATTCTAAAGTTTGAAGCCATGAGAATTAAATGATTGTAGAAGTCAAGTTGCAAAGATTGCACAATTTTCTTCTCCATTAAAATCAAGCAAGAGGCTACAACTTCAGCACCTTGCTGATCTAGCATTTCAAAATCCTTGTAATATTCCAATTCTTTCAAATCTCTTAAAATCACATGTAAAACTATAAATAGAGGTTGAACCTTCAATTTCAAGGGTAAGATCTTGAGTGTTTGCTTTCCCTATTGCTGTATATTTTCTATGAATCAATAGAAGGAGAATTACTTGGATGTTTTCCTCAAACCTTTGTCTTCTATATTTTTCATGATAATTTGATCTGTGAAGTCATTTCTACTAATGTTGCTATGGTTAGTCTTTTCTACTGATATTAGATTGCTAACTTAGAGCACTTTGAAATGCTTCATGTTTAAATGTATGCTTGAAAGAGATTTATTTTTTTGTTAATCTGGTATTGATCTAATTATGCTATTTGGATTATTAGTACTTTGGATGTTTTAAATAGTCTCTAAAGTATAATTATGTACTAAAATTATGAAGATTATTAGTTTTGAATGTTGTTAGTCTCAAGTGTAGATTACTAGAAATTGATTTGTAGAAGGTTTTTTCTATAGCTGTCTGTGTTGTTAGCTCTATTCGACCATTGTTCATCTATAATTTTTCTAAGTGTTACCCCATTTCTACCCCTATATTTATACATTTAGCTAAGCTTAAATGAGTCAATACTTAGATTAGTTGACAAGGTATACCAGCCTACTCTAGAGGTTGGGTTGAAGTAATATTTAACTCATCCAATATTAGGGTTTGAGCTATGAATAGCTGGTGCTCATCTACAAAATAATAAGCATATTATAGTCATAGTTTTAATATTTCCTTAATGTCATTTCAGACCCCAACAGGAACTATATTGTACTCCTCTCTAATTCACTCACTATAAGGCCTATATATAGGAAGATAAGTTCCTTGGAACTCACTCTACCTTTGACTCTATTCTATGACTCATGTACATGTGGACTACATGCACATTTACATCATTGCATATTTTAAAACTTGTGCATTTATTACATGCTAAAGTAACTACTTAACTTTACTCTAAAGTAAACTCCTACTCTAGTAATGTACCAAAGGTGGTACATTGATATGTACATAATAATGTAATATACTCTAACATATAATAGAAATTATAGGCATAAGAGTAGCATAATGGAAGCATGAAACTAAAGGAACAATCATTATGGGTGTTAAAGTTGTACAACAAAAGCATGGAGTCAAAGGATAAGTTATTATGAATACTAAAGTGGCATATCAAACACATATAACCAAAGGAGAATGAATGGATATTAGAGTGACACAAAAAATGCATAGTATAATAAAGTATCATCATAAATCAAGATTTCACTTAGATGGATGGATGGAATATCAATATTAGTGTCACTTGTCAACAATAATTAGAAGATCATATTATTTGATTTCTTTTCATACTTTGAGGACGAAACATTATTAAGGGGAGTGGAATGGTATGGTGCCTAGGGATGGGTATCTAGGAATATGATACACTATTATATATGAGTGTTATGGATGGTTGGCATGGGCCACAAATAATCTAAGGTTTATTATATATTATGTTGTAATAATGAGTTGGTTAAGGATTAAGAAGTGTGGGTGAAATTTTGCACTCTTCACCCACTCTTTGCCTTTTTGAGAAAAAAAGATGATGTCCCTAAGAATGGCTAAGTTTTGAAGGTCAAGCGGATTAAGGCCCACAATCACAAAAGGTTGGCTCTAAGGCATTTTATGGCAAATATGGTAATATTTGATAAAGAAAAAGGTCAGGCGGATAATTGGGCAAGTATAAGAAAAAGGTGGATCCAAGATTGTTGCCCAATTCATGAACAAAGAAATAAGAGTCCAAACCTCCGCCTTAGCCAAGGTAGAATAAGAAAAATAGGACACTATGGTATTTCTCTAAAATCCTACCCAAGATAAATTCAAAGAAGAAGGGTGGAGAAATGGGCAAGCAACTGTCTCCAAGAGATACCAAATTCTTGCCCTAGAAACTAGGTGGGAAAATGGGATAGTAATGATCCAACACCCACTCCTAAAGTTCTATCCTAAATGTAAGACAAAAGCCACCTAAATGTAAGACCCAGTGAAGAGATATATATCTACCCCACCTTAAACAATGTATGAAAGATAACTTGCAACACAGAAAAAGTACATGGAAAGTAACATAATATGTATGTTCCCAAAGCCTCACCCTAACATTGGGTAAAATTTTGGGACATGGGTAGACAAAGTGCGGACCCCAAATCTCCACCCATCACTAAATTCCTAAGGATTAGGAGTTAATATGCTCAGTGACCAAATTGTAAGTGATGAGCCAGTGCATAGGGATTGAAGAGTATCTACACAAATACCTAAGATAATTACAACCAACCACCTACCTAAAGATATGGATCAGGTGAGATTTATAACCCGTAATAATTGCTAGCATGATCAAGGGCTCAAAAAATCCACCCACCTATTTTATATAGCCACCTTTAACCCTATTATTTAGAGGAATAGAGTACCTACCGAGGACTTTTCTATCTCATCCGTCTCTTCCCACCTAGCACCATTAAGGCCAAAATTTGAATTCATTGTAAAATATTATAAATATTGGAATGCTAGTCATTCCAAGGGAGGCTCTTTAGCCATTATAATTCACATGTAAGACATTTTCCATTTTGTTAATTCAAGTTTGCTACTGTTTGGTCTTAAAATTAACTCTTTTGTGTATGTGTGCATGTTGTGAGTTTATTTTTGTTGAAGCTATCTAAATGTTGTGCAATAATTCTGCTATCTAGATTTCATGTGTTTCATTCAGTGGTTCTGGAATTCATTCACAGTAAAGTGTGATAAGGGATAAACAAAAGTAAGATTGTATAATTTGTTAGATAGCATACTTGTGTTTTCTACAATGTCATATGCTTATCCCACATGTTTCTTGATGCAACTATATCCATCCTTTTGAGTTTTGGATACGACCTCATTTTATTTCTTTCCCCTTTTCCTTTCCCCTCTAGGCGTAGGTAGCTAGGACTTAAGGAACCAACCTTCTCTAAAGATCGATCACCCAAAATCTCCTAGCCATGATGGTTATTTAATTTTGGTGTACATCCACAGTCGTACAAGTATCTTCCCTTACCTTTTCGTTAGGCTAGATTTATGACCAATAGTTTTTTGCATGACCGATGGGACCCTATACCATATCTAGGACAATCTAGGGATTGGTGATACTTTGGTCTATTTGCATTTAATTTTATCACTTGGTGACTCCACTATAAAATAAAATGGGTTTCTATGACCAGTTGCCTTTGAAGTGAAATAGTTTTTGGCGACTCTACTAGGGATCCAAAATATTTCCATCTTTCTAGGGGATCAAATTTTGGTGATAATCTGGTCTAGCCATATCTTGTCAAATCACCTAGAAACTTCTTTGAGAGAGAAATTTAGATACTAAGATAAATTACCTCTTCAATGTTTTAAAATATCTCTATATCCTAGAGGAATTAATATTTTATGGGTAGTATTGACCTCATTGGCAGAGAAAGTATGCTCATCCGATGACTCTAACCTGGTACCTATACTCAAAGATCCTGAAATACTAGTGTTCTAATGGCTCAACAAAATTACCCTTAGTGGAATAAATCTGACCCTCTTAACATCCCTCATTTGCATGAGATTCCTAAAAGCACCATCAAGACCTTGCCAATATATGGTGGCACAAAGGGAGCTGCGTGTGAACACCTTCAAGATGTAGCCTCCCTAGCTAGTCTCCATAATATCATGCATGAATATGTGATGATTAGGCTGCTAGTTATATATCTGGAAGGAAGAGCATTACTATGGTATATGTACCTACAATAAATTATTATTTGTACATGGACTAACCTGGTGAAGGCATTTATTGATACATTTGATGGCTCAAAATATCTCTTCTCCTAGCTTACCTAGTTCTCATTTTTCAAGAGGTCTCCCCTTGAAGATATGGTGGGCTTTAATGTTAAATTTGAGATAAGTTGGAGAATAATACCTCCAATATGTTGGCCATATCAAGATCAAGTATTCATGTATTACATCTAGGCCCTTGGCCTAGATATTAGCCTCCTTCTGTACCAATTTGGGGAAAGGAGATTTCCCCAAGTATTCAAAGAAGATATTTGGTTTAAAAGTACCTTGATCCAAAATAGAAAAATTCTCCCCTTAGAACATGTTTGGCTACCTTAGTCCTTAGTCAATACATTACATAAAAAGGTAACACCATGGCAGAACTATGAAATACAGGGTAATACACAATGAATGTGATAAGAGTTGCAGATAGAACCTCAGTGGCTGGCCGAAGAGGCTAGAGACATGAGAAGGGAGATATCATTAGTAAAATATGATAATATTATCAATTATTAGCCACCTATCTAGCAACCCTATCTTCAAATAGCTACACCAACGGAGGATGTTCCAAAATAAATAGATCTACCTTGTAAAAATTATAAAAACTAGAATCCATCTTGCCCACATGAAGAAGATATCGATGCATTTATGTTAACGAATAATGTCATTGCTTGTAGCCTGTTACAAGGACATCTAGAGTGGGAAAATGAGAAACTAAAATTTTTGAGTGAGCTCTAAATACCTATGCCCAACTCCCTCATGCTCAGAATCCAAAAGAAGAAGAGCCATGCCCCCCAAAAATTTCCTTTTAGCATCCTCTATTACCAACACAATAACCCCCTACTAATGAAACTCTCAATCCCCAAAATGGGTTGGTATGATTACTGTTGAGATGCTATTGATGAAGGGCACACCACCTAAGAACATTCTATTCTTGACCATGGCATGAATTTTAATTAAAAAGTAGGATGGAGTAATGGTACTAACTCCTGTATTTGTGTTGAGGAGTCAAAGTATAAATATATTCGAGCATGCTTCAAGTATTGATTTGGATAACATCATAATTAATGATGACTCCAGATGGTGCTAGGTAAACCTTGAGGAAAGGCTCAAATTCAAAATTTTATGGTCTTGGCACTACAGGTTCAAGGGATGAATCTATTGATATCTAGTAGCATGTGTGTGACACACACTGCAATTTTGTAGATAACCAACATGTAAATAAAAGTACAACACAAATAAGGTCATATAGAAGTTGGCATCATCTTGCACAAAGTAATGATGTGTTTATTCTAAACTCTAGGAATAATTTTTTTCCAGGTGGCATCCATTTTCTTAAAAACACTCTTTTTTGTTTATGTGTGTTCTCCCTACCTCATTATTTTCTCATTTTTTTTGTGACTTCGTAGCCTAATGGATATTACTCCTAAAAAATTCATAGTCACATAACTATCTAAATCATAATAACACATCACCTAAAATATTAGGATGTACTACCAGATCATTCATATCAATCCTCATATTTCAAATTTATGATGCTCATGAAGATGCTCTATATAAAAAGTCCCAAAAACTTAAACTCAACAAGAAAAATAAGCCTTGGAGTGTAGCTGGTCTATCTCATGGTAAATGTTGATACATGGGACAAGTTATTGCTAGATTGCATAAAGAGAAAAGTTTTGATAAGATGGACAAGTGTCTTTTGACATTCTATCTATTCTTGAAGTAACCTTGGACTATAGCAGAGTATGGTGATGGGCATACAATTTGTGAGGGTGTCTCATGGGGTAGGTAATTCAATATGGCCTCACTATGGGATAACTTGGGGATTGCATATTTTTTGTATTTTTTTCGTGTTTTGTTTTTTCCCATTTAGATGCTATTATTCTGATGGTTGCAACATGCATCCCTTCAGATAGTCATGTTTTCAATCATCATGTGGTTTCCTCATCCCCCTCCTCCTTTACTCCTATGTTTTATTATCCTCATTTCCAAGGGACCTCTTCTCCCCTATCTTATATTCTCCCTTGTGTTTTCATTTTTTATTTCCTTTTTGCTATGTTCTGCCTTGTTGTTTTCTATGTATTTCACCCCATTTCTCATCTTCCTCCTTTGTCTTGAAACCTTCCCTAGCTATCTTTGTTTGTGCTATTTCTGCTCTTTTCTTCTTCTCTTCCCTATTTTTTGGTGATTTTGGATAAGCGATGGCTTTCTAGATTATTTTTTTCCACAAGTAGAAATCCCCTGTGAGTCACCAATATTGTGGGTAAAATTTTGCACTCTTTCACTTACTCTTTTTATTTTTTACTAAGAAATATGGTGTCCCTAATAATGGCTAAGTTTTGAAGGCCAGGTAGAATAAGAAGCATAATCATAGTGGGCTATCACTAAGACAAGTTATGGAAAATATGGCAATATTTGGTAAAAAAAAGGTTGGACAAATAATTGGGTAGGTATAAGAAAAATGTGGATCTAATATTGCCTCCCAATTCATGAATGGATAAATAAGAGCCCAAAAATTTGACTTAGCTAGGGCGAAATGAGAAAATAACACACTATGGTCTTTCTCCAAAATATTACCTAATATAAATTCAAAGGAGGGTGGAAAAATGGGAAAGTAGCTATCTCCAAGAGATTCCAAATTCCTACCCTAGCAACTGGGTGGGAAAATGGGATAGTAATAATCCAACACCCACTCCAAAAGTTCTACCCTGTAGGTAGAAAAAAATTTGCCTAATTGTAAGACCCAATGAAGATATAGATAACTGCTTCACCTTGAACAATGTATGAAAGATCACCTGCAACACTGATGGAGTATCGATAAAGTAACATAATATGTATGTGCCCAAAGACCTACCCTAGCATTGGGAAAAATTCTAGAACATGAGCAAAAAAAGTGCGGATCCCAAATCTCTACCCATCATTGAAGTTCTAAGAAGTAGGAGTTAATACGCTTAGTGACCATAGTACAAGTGATAATACAATGCATAGGGATTGGAAAGTATCTATGTGAATCCCTAAGATAATTACAACCAATCATCTATCTGAATATATGAAGTAGGTGAGAGTTATAACCTGCAATTACTATCAACATGATCAAGGGCTCAACAAAGACACCCACATATTTTATATAGCTACCTTTAGTTATATTATTCAGAGGAGTAGAGTACCTATCAAGGATCTATTCATCTCAATTGTATCTTCTTGCCTAGTGCCATTAAGGCCTAAATTTGAATTCATTGTAAAATATTATAAATACTGGAATGCTAGTCATTCCAAGGGAGGATCTTTAACCATTACAATTCATATGTAAGGTTTTTTCCATTTTGTAATTCAACTTTACTACTGTTTGGTTTTCAAATTGACTCTTGTGTGTATGTGTGAGTGTTGTGAGTTTATTTTTGTTAAAACTATCTGAATGTAGTGCAATAATTCTACTATCTAGATTTTCTATATTTCATTCAGTGGTTCTATAATTTACTTGCAACAAAGTACGATAAGGGATAAACAAAAGTAAGGTTGGATGATTTGTTAGGTAGCATACTTGTATTTTATACAATGGCATATACTTGTACCACATGTTGTCTTGATGTAGCTATATCCATCCTTGTGAGTTATTGCTACGACCTCCTTTTATTTCTTTCTCCTTCCCTTTTCTTCTCCATTCGTAGGTAGCTAGGACTTGAGAAACCAACCTTCTCTAGAGATCAATTTCCTAGCCTCTCCTAGGCATGGCGGCCATTCAATGTTGGGATAGGTCCATGGGCATGCAAGTATCTTGCCTTACCTTTTTTTTAGACCAGATTTATGACCAAAAAGAAGTTAATTATTGTTAGGGTTATACTCTCTCTAAATAGCATCATGGAATGCGTAAATAAAAATACAACATGTAATTGTAAGGATTCATCAATCATATCAAATATATTTTGTAACTGTCTTTGCTAATGTAATGAGCCTCTCATATTAGGATATTTGTTGGAGTTATCAATACATGAACTAACATGTATACCTCATAAACTAAAGATAATCTATAAATAGGACCTAATTTATAAGTGAGTACAAGTCAATCATAAGCTAGACCAAGCCCATAATTTAATCTTTAGATTATCACTAGCAAGTCCTAGCCTAGATTGGGCCAACAAAAAAGATTTCTAAATGTATAAGTCCTACTGAGTCAACCCATATCATTATTCCAACTAAATCACTCAACCTAATTGGTGGGAAAAATACTATAAAAGTCATTAGACACTAATGTTGGCACTACTCAATGATAGTTACACTAAATCCCCAACCAAGCTAGATTATTGCCTAAAATTGGCAAGCCAACTAGGAATAGAAACGACTTAGGATACTACCTATAATCAATCATTACCTCTTGATAACTAGCCTATGCATTATCTATAGTAGACTCTAGCTCATTAGAACTAGCTAATCCCATAGCATTTTCCACATCCACAAAACCAATAAATTTTTTCTAATCCATAAGTGATGCTAAATCCTTATCCCAAGGCATATCCTAATCTACAACTAGTATAAAATTTGAATCTATCATTCATACCTCAACACCATGAATTTTTTTTTAGCCCCATAATAACAAATAGTCTAATATGTGCCACAACCACAAACATACATGGGTCCTCCTCAATGTTAGATGTAGTATGCACCACAAATACAGTACAAGTAAGAAATTTAATACTATCAATAACAAAGGCAAGTAAGACCTCAAAACCAATTGTCTGATTAGACATACTAGAAGCCTATAAATCTAATGGTCTATTCACTAATTCTAGTAGCTACCATGACCTCCTTACCTAATTTTGATGGAAATGACAACAAGACTACTATGAAACATCTTAGTGAATTGTCAACTTTGAAATTTATGCATAAAATATAAAAGGAAAAATATCATCATATGACTACTTATATACTCATCAAGGAATAAATTGATTTTATAGTATAGAATATTGCCTAACAAATTTATCACCAACTAGGATTCTATTATTGAACCTTTCATAAAGAGTTTTGACAACTTGGGTATTGCTTACTATATCCTTTTTACAAAGTCATCCCTAAGAGAATATTCTTGACTACAACACTAGGATTATGAGGATATTATATGTCATATCCTCTAACATCATACCATCACATGAATAATATTTTCCATATTACATAAGGGGACTACAGTTAGACCTTACTATGATGGTTTAAAATGCTAATTATATAATCTTCTATAGATATTTTGAGGAATATGCCCATGCAAAATACATATATATTCAAGTAGTGAAGCTATCTCCCACTTCCTCTATGGCATATTCTTTATACATAGCCCCAAATTAGAACCCATGGCTATAATTTCCATACCCCACTGATACCACTAGTCCCATACACACAAAATTAGCCTATTCAAACTTATCAAGTTTTCCCATTCACTAACACTCCAATAGTTAAGTCACCACATAATTTCTCTACATATCCACAAATAACCATTCCATGTTTGGTGACCTTACCTAGCCAAAACACACCTAGAATTATTTCCTTCCAACTCCAATTGCCATCACTACTAGCTCCACCTTATCCATTCATCATAGGTGCTATCATGGCACTTTACAAATAAAATATTGAGGTAAAATTCAAGTGGATGAATTAATCCAAATAGTTAAAACTCTAGTGAATCAAGCTAACCTAGAAAATTTTAAAATAGTGGTTGAAAATAAAATAGTATTTGAAAATAAACAAGAAATTAGCAACAAAAAATAACTTCTTACCTCGCAAAAAAACCAAGTTCCCCACAAATTTGGGAATCAAGTAGGTAACCAAATACAAAATTACATGGTCATTATGAATTTAAAAATAAAAATATTATTGTAATTTTATCTATAATATTGAGCATGGTTTAGTAGAAGATATTGGGGTGATAAGAAATAGTTAGAGTGAATGTACAATATATAATACTAGGCATAATAGGTAATAATGATAGGTCAAATAGTGACCATCCAAACACCTATAGAAAACAAACCACCTATGTTGAATCAACCCATGTATCAACCATTTTTCATGATAGAACAAATAGGGATGATATAACAATTAGTATTGACTATACCTAACTTTAATAGTGTATTATTTATCAACTTCAAGACCTTAGAGGATGATGAGGATCTTCCTTTTAAGGACCATGTAGTATTAGCCAATAAAAAATAAGGGAAATCAACAAGAGGTAAAAGGAAATCCATAACTGAGAAACTAAATCATGTACAAATACTATCATTCTAATGAGAAAGTGACCACCCTGATATCTTAAATACAAAATCCTGATTGCATCTGATGGATTTACTATGCAAGAAAACACTAAATAAACTATATTAACTCTAAAACCATAAATCAATTCTTCATAAGCAAAGGAACCTATGTTTATAAAGGATGCAACAATATCTAACAAGTAAAATGAGAGGAAAAAGTTGAAAAATAATCTAAGAATAATCTAAAATACACATCCCTAATTAGCGAGATCACACTACTACAACTTGTAAATATAAAAATTTTGTACCATGGGGGAGGGTAGTCTAATTAAATAAAAATTCAATATTGTCAAAGAGTTAAGAAAATCACTAGCAAAAGTCAACATGCTAGAAGCATTATGTTTACCTTAGAAAAGAGACTTATTACAAGAGGTCATAAATAAATAAGAACAAGCTTATGCTAATATCAAAATAAATGCATTACACCAAGCACAACTTGACCCAAATAAATAATAAAACATGATAGCTAAAGTTTATCTCATATTTAGGATGCAACAAACATAGTGAATATTTCCAAGCACAAAATAATGAACCTACACCATTCTAAATTATTCTAAAGATAGAGAATTAATTTTTATATAATTGCATTGTAGAATCAAGGGTATTTATGATAGTGATGCCAAAAGAAATATGTAAAGAGATGAGATTGCCTTATGTAAAAATTATCCATCATTTAGAAATTGATTATGGTTTACCTTCCCCTATGTTTTGTGGTATTATTCTTAAGAGAATGGACCATAAAATTTTTAGGGAATGGATACTTGGTGATGGGATGAACTCACATGAAGGTCCTAGAGATGGTAATAGTATCTTGATATAAAGTGAATATCCATGCAATTACCTCTTGAACAAGTTAAAAAATAATGAGGTAGTTAATTGGAACAAGATTCTTGAGGTTGTAGATGAAGAACTGAGTGAAGGGGAACTTATATTCGATTTAAATATGATTTTTAGGGTTCTATAAGAAGAAAAAGGAGAGGATTTGGAATGTAAATATCAATAAACTAATCTTGGTAACTACTTAATATCAAAATATCCAACCATGATTCCAACTTTTAGAAGTATACAAGGTCAAGGGCTAGAAGGAATTTGGACATTATGTTTTGATGGAGCTAAAACTAGTAATGGGGCTAGTGTTGGAATACAATTCACTAATATACAAGGTAAATAGATACACATTGTTTGTATACTACTAATTACTTGCACTAATATGTTGAGAAAGGTGCAGCAACAGTATTGTCATTATTGTCAACACAGTCAGACAGATCGGTTGATGTAGTGGACAGGAGTTTTAGACAGATCGGTTGATGCAGTGGATAGGAGTTAAGAGGTTCTTCAGAGTATGTACAATGATTATCCAAAAGATCGAAGTGGCCCATATGCTAAAAATCAAAAGAAAATCACAAGGAAGAAAACTGTCATGATATCGCGACATGTTGAGCAAGAAAGAAAAACTGTCGCGATATCGCGACATGTTGAGAAGAAAGAAAAATTGTCATGATTTCGTGACATGTTCGAAAAGAAAGTGCAAGCAGGAAAAACTATCATGATTTCGTGACATGTTCGAAGAGAAAGCGCAAGCAAGAAAAACTATCGTGATTTCATGACATGTTCAAAGAGAAAGCGCAAGCAAGAAAAACTGTCATGATTTCACGACATGTTCGAAGAGAAAGCACAAGCAAGAAAAACTATCACGATTTCATGACATGTTGGAAGAGAAAAAGGCAAGTAGAAAAAGTGTCACGATTTCGCGACATATTGCAAGAGAGATAGTATGGAAGAAAAAGTGTCACGATTTCGTGACATGTTGGAAGAGAAAAAGGCAAGTAGAAAAAGTGTCATGATTTCGTGACATATTGCAAGAGAGATTGTATGAAAGAAAAAGTGTCACGATTTCGTGACATATTGCAAGAGAGATTGTACAGAAAAAAAGTGTCACGATTTCGCGACATGTAGCATTTTCAAAGGAAAGAGAAAAAGCGAGGAGAAAAAGTGTCACGATTTCGTGACATGTATTTTCGCGGGCCAAGGAGAGAGAAGCAAAGAGAAAAAGTGTCGCGATTTCGCGACATGTTGCATTTTCACGGCTCAAAGCGAAGAGAAAATGCAAGGAGGAAAAAGTGTCGCGATATCGCGACATGTTGCATTTTTGCGGTCCGAAGCGAAGAGAAAATGCAAAGAAGAAAAAGTGTCGCGATATCGCGACATGTCGCATTTTCGTGACTTGAAAAGAGCAGGAAGGCAGAGAAGGAAAAGTGTCATGATATCGCGACATGTCGCATTTTCACGACTTGAATAAGAGAGAGAGTGCAAAGGAGAAAAAGTGTCGTGATATCGTGACATGTGTTTTCACGACTTGAAGGCAAGAGAAAGAGCAAAGGAGAAAAAGTGTCGCGATATCGCGACATGTCGCATTTTCGTGACTCGAAAAGGGCAGGAAGGAAGAGAAAGAGAAAGTGTCGCGATATCGCGACATGTCACATTTTCGCGACTTGAAAAGAGCAAGAAGGTAGAGAAGGAAAAGTGTCGCGATATCGTGACATGTCACGTTTTCGCGACCCGAAGGTAAGAGAAAGTGCAAAGGAGAAAAAGTGTCGCGATATCGCGACATGTCACATTTTTGCAACCCAAAGGCAAGAGAAAGAGCAAAGGAGAAAAAGTGTCGTGATATCGTGACATGTCGCATTTTCGCGACTAAAGGAGGAGAGAGAAAGTAAGAAGGTAGAAGTGTCGTGATATCGCGACAAAAGTAAAAAGGAAGAGTACGGAGGTGAAAGTGTCGCGATATCGTGACATGTTGTGTTTTCACGGGTACAAGCCAACAAAAGAAGCAAGGAGGCAAAAGTGTCGCGATATCGTGACATGTGTTTTCGTGGGTACAAGCAAACAAAAGAAGCAAGGAGGCGAAAGTGTCGCGATATCACGACATGTTGTGTTTTCACGGGTGCAAGCAAACAAAAGAAGCAAGGAGGTAAAAGTGTCACGATATCACGATATGTTGTGTTTTCACGAGCTAAGAAGAGAACCCAGCTAAAATAAGATATGTGACCGTTAACTAAAGTTATACAGAAGTTACAGGGGTCGTTACAAAAGAAAATCATGCAGCTAAAATAAGAATAGTTAATTGAAGTTATACGACAGTTACAGGGGCCGATTACAGAAGAAAATCATGCAGCTAAAATAAGAAGAGTTAATGGAAGTCGATACAACAGTTACAGGTGCAGTTACAGAGAAATATCATGCAGCTAAAATAAGAACAGTGAACTAAAGTCAGTACGACAGTTATAAGGCCAGTTACGGGTTGCATGCAAAAATATGGAAGTTAAAAATAGAGTCAGAACTTTGTTATAAAAGGAGGTCTACGTGGAGAATTAAAGTGCTACTAAAAAAGAGTGAAAGCGCTCGGGATTAAAGCGAGGTGGATTTAATCTTGCGAAGAGAGCAAGAGGAGAGCGAGAGGCACGCGAGAGGGCGAGAGAGGTGTGCGATATGTGAAGCACGAGGAGAGTGCGTGGGAGGCGAGCAAGTTGGGTGTGTGTTGTGTGAAGAGTGAGCGATGTTGAGAAAGCAATAGACCAGTCAGGGTCTTGTAAAAGTGAAGGCATCTTTATGTCAATCTTCTAGTTTCGAAATAGAAGTCCAAGTTGGTGCTTGGCATCAGGGGTTGGTGCTCCTTCCAGTTGGTGCTGGTAAATCAAGGGTTGGTGCTCCTTTCTGTTGGTGTAGATAAATCAGGGTTGGTGCTCCTTTCTTTTGGTGCAGATAAATCAGGGGTTGGTGCTCCTTTTTTTTGTTGCAGATAAATCAGGGGTTGGTGCTCCTTCCAGTGGTGCTGTAAATTGATTGTAAAATTGGTATTTTGCAAAGGCTGGATTTGGATGGGAGTCCAAATAGTCAATTTTGAGGAGTAGCCAAAACTGGTGAACCTCGGTACATCTTGTGTTGTGTGATGCTCTTTTGGTATATTTGCTTTATTGAGTTTTAAGCTTTCATTGTTTTGGCATTAAGAATTGAAGATTTAAGTTTTTAAGAGCTACACTGATTCACCCCCCCTCTCAGTGTCATTGTGAGACTAACAATTGGTATCAGAGCCAGCTTCCCTTATCAAGCTAAATCAGCTAGGGTTGATCTTGGATTAGTATGCAATGGGTAAGAAGAATAGATCCTCCTCAAATAAGGCATCTCAGTCAGTTTTAGTTCCTGTGGAAGAGAAAATTGAACTAGAAAAGATAGGAGTGAATTCTGAAGTATGTGATGAAAACCTTGAGGGTGAAGTATATCTAGAAGGTGAGTTGATCGCTGCACTTGAAGAGTTGAATATAGAAAAGAAAAAGAACAAAAGACTATCCAAGAAGTTGGAAGAATATGGGGATAAGATTGAAGATCTCTTCTTACAAATTCATAAATCCAAGAAAATAGAAGAAGCCTTGAAGTCACACCTGGATGATAAAGTCGATGTATGTAGCAAATGTGAAGAGGAATCTAACAAAGTTATTAGTGATCTAAAGATGCAAGAAGAAGAGTCCAAAAGGATTGAAGAAACTCTCAAGTCACAGATCAATAAGAAAGAGATTGTTTGCTGCAAACAAGAAGAGGAGATTGTTTTATTGAAGAAACAACTAGAAGAGGCCAATACAAATCTCAAATTTGAGAAAAGCACAGAGTTGCTAGATGAAATGATAAGGCAACAAAGAAGCCCCATGTCTAAGCTTGGTCTTGGATGTAAAGTTGAACAACCTTCATCTTCCAAATATGCAAAGAAGAAGAAGTTCACTGTTGAAGGATCAAAGCAAGAAAAGTCTGAAGCTGAATCTTCAAAAGGAAGAAAATATCAAAGGAGATCTACAACAAAGCAACCACAACAAAAGAGGTTCTATCACTCTCACTCTATTCATAATAATGCTTTTAATGGCTATTGTTTTAGATGCAACCATTATGGTCACAAGGCAATTTATTGTGGATTGAATAATAGATCAAAGAGTTATGATGATAGAAATACATCTGCTTTTCCGATTGAACACCATGTGCAATGTTTTAAATGTAATGGTCATGGGCACATAGCAAGGTTTTGTCCAAGAACTTTTGTATCTAATCTAAGGCAAGACAACAGATTTCATCAGTCACAAAGAGTGAAACACAGACAGGGAAGAAATCATGTGCATCAAAGAAAGGAAAATAATCATCCATCAAGGATGCACAAGAGACAACCACCCAAGAGAAATGTTCAAGTTCACGAAAAGGTTCAAAATAGGGATGCAGTTGAAAACCTTCAGCCTAAGTTCAAGAAATATTGGAGAAAGAAAGAAGAGAGGAAATCGTGTCTCCTTGGACTGAAGGAGATTACTCCGCTATTGCACTAAGCAACTCCAGGTAGCACATCCTCAGGGGGAGCAATCTTGAAGTTTCATTTTAATGCTCCTATGTATTTGTTTGATTACTTGAGGATGAAAGGCAAGTAGTCAGGGAAGTTGTCGTATAGTTGTCAAAGTATGTTTTTAGTTCATGTAGTTTGTGGAAGTGCCGTGAAGGGTGGTGATTAAATTGAGAGTTGTCATTATTGGTAGTATTGCTATATGTCATTGTTGTATTGGTGATGGTTCTTACTGCCACTATCCAAAGTTAAGGATTATAACAGTTCAGATAATTTGGTTAGTGAAAGAATGTTGCCCTAGCCGCATATATGTGTTTCGATAAAAGCAGTGTATATTTGAACTACACATTGACGTGAAGATTATTAGATATTTTATGATGTTGTGGTGAAAAATATTGAAGTCTGATCATTGATTCATGTTTAGCTCATCAAGATGAGCAACTTTGCTTTGTGAATCATACCTATCCGAGGTCCAGAAGTATGAGTTTGAGTAAGGTGCACTATAGTTGGCCATGAAGCGTTTAACAAAATATTGTCTCCTGATTCGAACAGTTGAAAGTAAGGTGTGACCAACGGTGACTGTAGAAAACATAGACCAAGTTGAAAATGTAAAAAGGGATTTGGTTGGTGTTGTGGTACTATGTTTGATGCTTGCACAGAGTTGGCAGTAAAATTGCAGTGTTGGTACAGTGTTGGACAAAAGTTGGTACAAGTGTGAGTCACTTGTCAATTTTGTTGAAAGATGTGAAATCAGCATTTTTGAATGGGAAGCTTGAAGAAGAGGTTTATATTGAGCAGCCAGATGGTTTCCAGCTTGGTGATGATTGGTTGAGTTGATTTGATTGAGCCTAGTCAAGTTATGTGTGAAGTGATTTTTAAAGTTCTATGAAATAAATTATTCCATCATTCTATGTTGAGTTGAGATTGAGGTTAGAAGATATTAAGTCTCTAACAATTCTCTTTATGCTTCTATGAAGTGGATTTGATTTGAGATTGTCATTCATTGTTGAGTTCATTTTGAGTACTACTTGAGCATGATTGATTGAGCCTTTGAAGAAGGCCTTTGGGAAATATTTGAGGACAATGCTGGGACAGATTTGAGGACAGTGTTGGGATAGATTTCTAGATGCAGATTGGGCAGGATGTGTAGATGATAGAAAGAGTACCAATGGAGGTGCATTCTATCTTGGAGACAGGTTGGTCACGTGGAACAGTAAGAAACAAGAGTCAGTTTCCTTATCCACAGTAGAGGCAGAATATATTGCAGCAATAGTGTGTTGTACGTAGGAGAAAGTTGTGAAAGGTGAGGTTAAGTTGGATTTTGCTCCAACAACAGAGCAAGTAGCGAATATCTTCACAAAACCATTGCCCAAGGAAGTCTTTGAGTTTAAATTGTAAATTTGTTTATCTTTTTCTCATGTTTGTAATTTTTGCTAACTGTAATAATTTGTGCCCGAGAATGTTGTGCATGGACTCAGGGGGAGTCTGCAGTAGCCCTTTGGTATTATTGTCAAAGGGGGAGAAGAATTACAGGAAATTGCACGTGTGTTGCCAACAATTCCAAAGGGGGAGATTGTTGAGCAAGGTGCAGCAACAGTATTGTCATTGTTGTCAACATAGTAAGACAGATCGGTTGATGCAGTGGACAGGGACAGGAGTTAAGAGGTTCTTCAGAGTATGTACAGTGATTATCCAAAATATAGAAGTGGCCCATATGCTAAAAATCAAAAGAAAATCACAAGGAAGAAAATTGTCGCGATATCGTGACATGTTGAGCAAGGAAGAAAACTATCACGATATCGCGACATGTTGAGAAGAAAGAAAAATTATCATGATTTCACGACATGTTTGAAAAGAAAGCGCAAGAAGAAAAACTATCACGATTTCGTGACATGTTCGAAGAGAAAGTGCAAGCAAGAAAAACTATCGCGATTTCGTGACATGTTCGAAGAGAAAGCGCAAGCAAGATAAACTGTCATGATTTCGTGACATGTTCAAAGAGAAAGCGCAAGCAGGAAAAACTATCATGATTTCGTGACATGTTGGAAGAGAAAAAGGCAAGTAGAAAAAGTGTTGCGATTTTGTGACATATTGCAAGAGAGAGTACGGAAGAAAAAGTGTCACGATTTCGCGACATGTTGCAAGAGAGATAGTACGAAAGAAAAAGTGTCACGATTTCGCGACATGTTGGAAGAGAAAAAGGCAAGTAGAAAAAGTGTCATGATTTCACGACATATTGCAAGAGAGATTGTACGGAAGAAAAAGTGTCACGATTTCGTGACATGTTGGAAGAAGAGAAAGAGCAAGTAGAAAAAGTGATATTTTGTGACATTTGAGGAAAGAGAGAGAAAAGAAGAGAAAAAAGTGTCACGATTTCATGACATGTTGCATTTTGCGGTCCAAAGCGAAGAGAAAATGCAAGGAGGAAAAAGTGTCGCGATATTGCGACATGTTGCATTTTCATGGTCCGAAGCGAAGAGAAAATGCAAAGAAGAAAAAGTGTCGCGATATCGCGACATGTCGCATTTTCATGACTTGAAAAGGGCAAGAAGGAAGAGAATGAAAAAGTGTCACGATATCGTGACATGTTTTTTACATTGAGAAAGAGAGAAAAGGTAGATATTGAATGTGTTAAAGAGAAAGAGCAAAGGAGAGAAAGTGTCACGATATCGCGACATGTCACATTTTCGTGACTTGAAAAGGGAAAGAAGGAAGAGAAAGAGAAAGTGTCGCGATATCGTGACATGTCACATTTTCACGACTTGAAAAGAGTAGGAAGGCCGAGAAGGAAAAGTGTCACGATATCGTGACATGTCGCATTTTTGCGACCCGAAGGTAAGGGAAAGTGCAAAGGAGAAAAAGTGTCGCGATATCGCGACATGTCGCATTTTCGTGACCCAAAGGTAAGAGAAAGAGCAAAGGAGAAAAAGTGTCACGATATCGTGACATGTCACATTTTTGCGACTAAAGGAGGAGAGAGAAAGTAAGAAGGCAGAAGTGTCGTGATATCGTGACAAAAGTAAAGAGGAAGAGTACGGAGGTGAAAGTGTCATGATATCGTGACATGTTGTGTTTTCGTGGGTACAAGCCAAGAAAAGAAGCAAGGAGGTGAAAGTGTCACGATATCATGACATGTGTTTTCGTGGGTACAAGCCAACAAAAGAAGCAAGGAGGCAAAAGTGTCACGATATCACGACATGTGTTTTCGTGGGTGCAAGCCAAGAAGAGGAGCAAGAAGGCGAAAGTGTCACGATATTGTGACATGTTGTGTTTTTGCAAGCTAAGAAGAGAACCCAGCCAAAATAAGATATGTGACCGTTAACTGAATTTATACAACAATTACAGGGGCCTTTACAAAAGAAAATCATGCAGCTAAAATAAGAATAGTTAATTGAAGTTATATGGCAGTTATAGGTGCAGTTACAGAAGAAAATCATGTAGCTAAAATAAGAAGAGTTAACGAAAGTCAGTACGATAGTTACAGGTGTAGTTACAGAGAAATATCATGCAGCTAAAATAAGAACAGTGAACTAAAGTCAGTACGATAGTTACAGGGGTAGTTACGGGTTGCATGCGAAAATATGGAAGTTAAAAATAGAGTCAAAACTTTGTTATAAAAGGAGGTCTACGTGGAGAATTAAAGTGCTGCTAAAAAAGAGTGAAAGCGCTCGGGATTAAAGTGAGGCGGATTTAATCTTGCGAAGAGAGCAAGAGGAGAGCTAGAGGCATGCGAGAGGTGAGCAAGAAAGTATGTGAAGCACAAGGAGAGTGTGCAGGAGGCAAGCAAGTTGGGTGTGTGTTGTGTGAAGAGTGGGCGTTGTTGAGAAAGCAATAGACCAGTCAGGGTCTTGTAAAAGTGAAGGCATATTTATGTCAATCTTCTAGTTTTAGAAAAGAAGTCCAAGTTGGTGCTTGGCATCAGGGGTTGGTGCTCCTTCCAGTTGGTGCTGGTAAATCAGGGGTTGGTGCTCCTTTCTGTTGGTGCAGATAAATCAGGGGTTGGTGCTCCTTTCTGTTGGTGCAGATAAATCAGGGGTTGGTGCTCCTTTCTGTTGTTGCAGATAAATCAGGGGTTGGTGCTCCTTCCAGTGGGTGCTGGTAAATTGATTGTAAAATTGGTATTTTGCAAAGGCTGGATTTGGATGGGAGTCCAAACAGTCAATTTTGAGGAGTAGCCAAAACTGGTGAACCTCGGTACATCTTGTGTTGTGTGATGCTCTTTTGGTATATTTGCTTTATTGAGTTTTAAGCTTTCATTGTTTTGGCATTAAGAATTGAAGATTTAAGTTTTTAAGAGCTACACTGATTCACCCCCCTCTCTGTGTCATTGTGAGACTAACATAATAATATAGAAACATATGAAAAATTATGTATTCATTTATGGAAAGATATAAAATTATGATAAAACAAGTCATATTTGTGTGCATTACTAAGAACAAGCACTTAAAATAATGCAAGCACCGAGTATGGGACTTTATAATTTTTTTTTATACTTTTGAGATTATGGTCATGCCTAGGGAATTGAACATGAAGGTAGATGAACTAGGCTCCCTAGATACAAGTTTTGACTCAACCATAGTCATGTGTAATAAAACTAAAGAGTTACAAGTGTTCTCTAGGATTTTTATCCTAGATAACTTTGACTATTGATAGGAGTATAATAGTGAGAAATAGATCATTGAGTTTTGGTTAAATAAGAACACATAGAAGAGAAAAATGAGTATGAGGACAACAACAAAGATAAACTAATCCAATTAAAATTATATCAATTACCTAGAGGTATTATTTCATTAAAAAGGCTATTCAATCATGATGACAATATTAATAAAGGCTATATTAAAGTAAAACCTTCCTCCTTTTAATTTATTGAGACCATTGAAGGTAAAAATTTTCTAATGGATAAGGATTGTACAAAGAAACAAGTTATTTTGTTCAATAAATTATGTACTACATATCATAATGTTATCACTTAGAGGTATGAAGACCTCAATATCTATGATAAGAGCATAATTAAACATACAATCAAATATATTAGGCAATTTCTCCAAAAAAAGTCCTATCAATCCAAAGATTGAAGTAGTGATAAAGAAGATCTCCTTAAATTGCTATAGGCATAAATCATATTCCATATTAAAAATTCAACATAAATAGTAAATTTTGTCCCAATACATAAGAAGAATAGAGATATCCAATTACCCCTAGATTTTAGAAACCCAAACAAATCATTTTTGAAAGACCACTACCTACAACCATCCATAGACTAAATATTACAAAAAGTGATAGGGCCACAAATGCTATCATTAGTTGATGTTTTCTTGGGATATAATCAAATCTAGGTCAAGGATAATGACCAATGAAACATCAAAATATTAGGTACCTTTAACTATCAAATAATGCCTTTTGGGTTGTCCAATGTAGGATCCACATTTCAAAGAGCCATTGACATTTATTTTGTTAGCTTGATTGATGATATTAAACTCATATATCTTGATGACATAACCATATTGTAAAATGAAATGGGTAAGTACATATAACACCTAAAATTATATTTCAATAGATTCAATGAATAAAAAATATCCTTAAACCTCTAGTTTTAATTTATGCTCATCATCTCTTTCATATAGTGTGAGTGAGTTTAGTAGTCATATGGAATTTTATAATAGAAAATGGTTAAAGGATTGATTATATTAGGTCATGCACTAACCACCCTTGTGAAAGATAGCCACATGGTAAATTTTTATTATTGGTATAATTAAAATAAGGATTTTGAAACTATTGAATGAATAATCAATGTTGGAATGTAAAGGTGAAATTGTAATGCTTGTAATTGTAGATTTTGTAGGGATATTGCATTATTTGTTGAAAGTATGCCAAAATTTCAGTAATTTATTTATGAACTTGAGTTGAAGAGTCTATTGATATTATTTTGTGCTTATAGGTGATTGATGCATATAAAATTTTAAATTAGTATTGTCAAGATAATTGTTTTGGTGGTTATATGATATTTTTCTAGCTCATAGATTTATTAAATTATGTGGGTATAATACATTTTGAAGTCCAAAAGGTAGCTACAAATTCTTGTAAGACATGAGTGCCTAATATAAAAAATTTCAATGCTAGATTTAATTCTTGTAGGCTAGTTATATCCAATGGATATAGTTCCATTTAATAAGTCAGGTGCTTTTTCCTTTCTAGTACAAATTTTTTGAATTTCCAGTACTGCTTTTTCACATCAAATTGATGCCAAGTAAGAATAAATTCATAAAAAATCATGTTTTTTAAGAATTATTGATCTAGGAGTTAAATGTCACACAAGGATTTGAATTGGATTTATTCTTTTATGTGGTAAAATCAACACATTTTTTTTCTAGAATCTAGAGCTATATCTAAGGGTTTTAGATGATTTTGTGTGATATCTAGTTTCGTATGTATAATATTTTAAGGTGATTCATGGAGGTGTGACAATATTTATTTCTAAAGGTATGGCAATCATGGGAGTTTATAATCCATCTCAATATAAAAGTATTTTTTGCATAGAGTTTAATATCAACCATTTGAAGGTGACTTATTTTTTTTGGTAAATTAATTTTATTCAAAATAGGGCATTTGAAAGGCACCCCAATGCCTTGTACATCAGTGAAACAAAAAGGAGCACTAGACTTTCAAGAGGAACACAACAGAGAGGCATTAAGCCTAGAACAACAAAAGGAAAACATCCTCTAGGACAAAGGAACAAAAAGAGGAACTAAAAACCATCAACCCAGACCAAAACCAAACCTACTATCCTTCAGGCCAATGGACCAAAACCCAGATAGAAAGGAACAAAACCTAGAAAGAAAAGAAAGCAGTTGCAGCAAAGGGACAACAAGCACGCTCAGAGAGGAGCATCAGTTTGCATTGGAGAAATAGCAGCGGTGTCCAGAATGGTGTCCTTCGCAACATCCTTTGGGTTGTCCTTCAGAGCATCGAGACAAGCTTCCTTGGCGATTTCAACCACATCTTCATCTTTGACACCCCCTTTGGCATCAGAAGGAATTTCAGCAATAGATATTATAGGAGTATCATCAAAGGTATCACAAAAGAATAGAAGGCTAAGAGCCTGGCGTTGTTCTTTGAGACTCACAATAGCTTTGCCAATGGCTGAGTGGGCAGTCTCCAGGTGATCAATAGTTGCAGAAGTAGCTTGAACGACCAATTTGTGAAGGTATTTTTCAACTAGGTCAGGCGAGTTGGAGTGATCCTTTGGAAGTTTAATAAAAGTAGAAGGAGGGGTTTCAGCTAATTCTTTGAGCTTAAGCCTCTAGGAACATCTGACAGGAGTGGTTTCAACTTTGACCTTTTTCCTAATGTTGAATTCAGGATGGGGCTTA
Source organism: Wollemia nobilis (assembly GCA_028583015.1). NCBI lineage: Eukaryota > Viridiplantae > Streptophyta > Pinopsida > Araucariales > Araucariaceae > Wollemia > Wollemia nobilis. Next base: position 3,564,523 of record JAQPPZ010001424.1, on the reverse strand, counting down.
TCATTCTTGTCCTTCTTCTTAGGTTTTGAAATTTTGGGACTGGGCATAGAGGAAGAGTTTTCCTCCTCAGACTCAGGGGCAGGGATGTTACCTCTAGGGAATTTGAGAAGGAGGAATCTATACAAGACATTAAAAAGCCCTTGGTGGCATGGTAAACCTTCCTCCTTTTTGGATCGGGTGGACACAATGGTATAATCGATAGACCAGAATATAGCGGTAGGGATGTTCATCGTCTTGGCATCACGGAAGTGATTTACGTAAGCCAAGTGGAAACAACAAAGTTGGGCCTCAGGGTTGTCACAGGTTAAATATTGCATGATAGGTTTTAATATTTCTTGCCAAGGAGTGGAAAGATGGCTACGATGCAAACCTTTTCTGTACATTTTGTGGATCACCAAATTCTTTTCGAAGAACACCAGCTCCGCTTCCCAGTTATGCTTGTTTCACCGGATAACCTTGCCATCCAAAGGTTGTCCTGTCAGGTCCACCAACAACTCAATAGTGATATGGAATTCCACCCCATGAATAGTAACAAGACCCTTATCCCAGGTCTCAGCAAAGGCCTTCGTTACTCCCTCATCAACGCCCGCAAACAACTTGAAGAACTCAATTAGTGCACTTTTAGTTTTATCCTTCCACAAATATCTAACCATTGGGTCAAGTTCAAACACTTTAGGTTCAATGAAAATGGGTTTGCTTTCCTTCATGGTGATAGGCAAAAAATGGTGAAGAGGAAAGCAAAGAACAAGGATTAGGTTGAATAGGATAGGCACAATGGTAAAGGACTGGTGATTAAGCAAAGCATGCAATGAGTTGTTTAAAAGGAAAGCATTGTCATCACTCGGAATTCTACGAGGAGGCCAAAAAAGGTGCTTCAAAAAAGGAAAAAACCCCTTTAGAAAAGAGGATTGGCTAGGGCAAAGGTCGAAGCAGATTTTTAGGCATTGGATGTTGCACTAGATAAATGAGTAGAATAATGTCATATGAGATGGTTGACCATCGAGGGTGCACAAAAAATATAGCCAGTAAGAGGCCCTAGCATGAGACACAGAAAGGATGGGGATGTTCACCATACAGAGTCTCGGAATGAAGCAGCTGGTGAATTGGTTGAGGATGGTTCTCAATGAGGTAAGATTACACAAATCAATGCACATGGGAGAAAAATGATTATTAATCATGCTCAATTTCACCTTGGGATAACAAAGGGATTCGGTTACCAAAAAATAGGTATGAGCATAGATGAAGGCGGTGGGTATTTTAAAAATGAAACACAAAGAGTCATGCGACCAATTTCCAATGTAAAGCATAGAGCTTGAAGGAAGGCCCAACAAAAGTATTGAAATGTGAGCCCTATACTTCACGTGGAATAAGGAATGTTGGGGAATGAACTGGAATAGATTTTTAAGACTCAACATGAGTATCATTACTTTGATCATGTTTAATAAGTTCATCCACCTCGGGAGGTAGAGTATCAGTCCATGTCAATAACCCTTGGGCGTTAGCCCCAATATTAGCTAGTTTGTCAGCAACAGTATTGGCCTCCCTGTAGGCATGTTGGACAATGGAGTTGTGCTGCTGTCGAAGGATTTGCTTACTTTCCTCCATAATTGTTCTGATCCTCCAACTGCTAAGTTTTGAAGTCTTTAGATAGTTGATGATATTTAGAGAATCTCCTTCCACTATAATGTTTCCTGGAATATTTTTAAGGAATTGGAGGCCTCTCCAAACCACCTTGGCTTCTACAGAGTGATTGGACATGATGCCCAAAGGTTCAGAATAAGCAAAAATAGAATTTCCTAAATGATCTCGAAGAATTTCTCCAGCCCTCGCATTTCCTGGATTTCCTTTGGCAGCTCCATCAAAGTTAAGTTTGACCCACCCAATTGGGGGAGGGAACCATTTCACATTACTCCTTGAATTTGAAGGATTACCAGATTTTGAAGTATCAAGGAATATGTTACAAGAATTAAGGATGGCTTTCTCAAATGGAGGACAAGGAAAAGGATCAAAAGGAGCAACAAGGACATTTTATTTAGCAAAGAGGATAATTTTATGAGCAATGATATCTGCATGAAGAGCTTTTTTGTCAAAAATCCTTCTATTGCGTTCAAGCCAAATTTGCCAAAGGTAGTGTTGTAGACAAAATTTCTAGAGTCCTTTGAGTACCGGATTTTTAAACGGATTGGGCCACTACTGGAATAGTGTAACAATGGAAGGAGGAAAAGCCCAAACCAACTAAAATTTTAGAAGAAGCTTGTTGATCACCATTCTTGAAAAAGGACAGAACAAGAAAAGGTGAGAAGTAGACTCCCAATCAGAAAGACAAAGATAACATCTGTTAGGAAGAGGAATGCCCCTTTTTATGAGATTTTCAATAGTAAGGATACGATCTTGAATACAAAGCCAAGAAAAGGAAGCAATTTTGGGAGTCAGGTACTTGGTCCAAACCAGCTTAAAAGGAATAGGAGTTTCAAGATTGTTGAGGGAAAGCAAGTAAGCTGATTTGATAGAGAATTCACCAGAATCAGTGGGCTCCCAAATGGGTTGGTCCTTGAAATCACCAACTGGGATTTTGATGGAAGATAGTTGGGTATTCAAGCAAGAAATTTCATCATCAAAATTTGGGATATTAAGTCTTTTCCAGCTCATGATACCATTAGAAGAGGATATGAAATTAGCCACTAAAGGACCAACCAATTGTTTAGTAATGTTGATAATCCTTTGAAACATAGGAATCTGGCTAAGAGGATTATCACCAATCCACTTATCCTCCTAGAAAAAAATAGAATTACCATCTCCAAGTTGCCATCGAATTCCTTTTTGCAACAAGGAACGAGCTTCACAAATGGATTTCTAAAAAATAGACCCACAAGAAGGGACCTGGTCATGTAAGAATTCAGAGGCCTGAAGATACTTCCTTCTGATGATTTTGACCCACTCAACATTTTCATTGGAAATGAGTCTCTAGGCTTGTTTGGCAAGGAGGGAAAGGTTGAGAAGAGAGATCCTTCTGAGCCCTAAGCCCCCTTGATTTTTGGATTTACAAACTTTGTCCCAAGAAACTAAATTGAATCTGTGTTTATTTTTAGATCCTGTCCAAAGAAAGTATTTTTGAATTTTCTCCATATTTTTGTAGACAGTAATAGGAGCTTTGAACAAAGAAAGGAAATAGACAGGAATGCTTTGGAGGTAGGCCATGGTAAGAGTGATTTTACCTGCTTGGGATAGAATATTACCTCTCCAAGTGGATAACTTTTTTTGGAGTCTCTCAATGACATTATCCCATAGGCTTTCTTTGGCATTTCCAATGAAAAGAGGTAAGCCCAGGTAGGAGGAAGGTAAACTGCTTATAGAACATTCAAGTATGTTGGAAATCATATTCTGTCTTCTCAAAGGAGTGTTGAGGAAATACAATTTGCTTTTCTAGAAATTGATCCTTTGACCAGCCGCTTCTTCATACAGAAGAAGAATCCGTTTGATGATTTTGGCTTCATTGACAGAAGCAAAAGTGGACAACAAGGTATCATCCACAAATTGTTGATGAGTAATGGGATTGCATTGAGAGGTAACCTAAAGTCCAGAAATTAATCTTACCTCTTTTGCTACCAATATAGACCTGCCAAGAGCCTCTACTGCAATGATGAATAGGAGAGGGGACAAAGGATCTCCTTGCCTTAAACCTCTACTGCTCTGAAAATAACCAGTAGGTGATCCATTAATAAGGATAAAAAACCAAGTAGAAGAGATGCATCCTTTAATAAGGGAAATCTAGTCAGAATGAAAGCCGAACTTGTGTAGGATAGCAAGGAGAAAATCCCAACTCAATCTGTCATAGGCTTTATTCATATCAAGCTTGAGAAGGAAAGCTACTTTTTTGTTGAAGGAAATTGAATGAATTGCTTCATGAATAGAAATGATACCATCCAAGATAGATCTCCCTCTGACTGAACTTCCTTGACACTGATTTATGATAAGAGGCATGACCTCTCTCATACGGATAGTGATAGCCTTTGTTAAAATTTTGTATATGACATTACAAAGGCTAATTGGCCTGAATTCATTAAAATTGGAAGCATTAGGAATTTTTGGTATGAGTGCAATAAATGTGGAATTGAAGCCTCTGGGAATGACCTTAGAACCTTGGATTTCTCTGATGGCTTTGCAAACATCATTACCAACAACATCCCAAAAGGCCTAAAAAAATCGAGGAGGAAACCCATCTGGTCCAGGAGCTTTGTCAGGTTTCATTGAGAATAAGGCCTCCTTGATTTCGTCATCAGAAAGAACCACTGTTAATTTGGTGTTTATATCATCAGAAATGAGATGAGGAATGAATTGCAGGAAAAAATCCTTGCCAGCCAAGGAATTAGGTCTACATTCCTCTTGGAGTAATTGCATGAAGTGAGTAGTTCCTTCAGCCCTGATTTCTTTGATGTCAGTAATAATCCTACCATCCTGGCTGCGAATTTCTTTGATCCTGTTATTGCTTCGGTGTCTCAATGTAGAAACATGAAAATATTTTGTGTTGGAATCTCCTTTTTTGAGCCAAATATCACGAGACTTCTATCTCCAAAATATTTCTTCACATTGAAGGATGTTATGGTATTGAGCTAATAAGTTCCTTTCTTCATCTCTCACTTCTGTAGAACAATCTCCTTTTTCCTGGCTTTCCTTTTCAATTATGGCTAGTCTGTTCATAATATCCTGTTTATTCTAGAAAATATTTCCAAAAATGTCCCTATTCCATATTTTTATATTTTCTTTGGTGTGTTTGAGTTTCTGCGCTAGCACGAATGAAGGAGTTCCTTGAATGTCAGATTGCCACCATTGATTAATCCTTTCTCTGAAATCAGGATGTAGCATCCACATGGCTTCAAATATGAAAGGAGTTTTGTAGATTTTTGGATTATTTGTGTCTAGAAGAATAGGACTATGATCAGATCCAATTTTGAGAAGGGATTGAAGATTTGCATCCCCCCAGATGTCAATAGCTTCCTGAGAGAAAAGAACTCTATCAAGTTTAACTTGGATTAATTGAGGTCCACATCTTCTATTTGACCAAGTAAATTGGTTTCCTTTCAGATTAACATCCATTAGATTCTGCTCACTTATGAACTCCTAAAAATCCTCCATGCTTTTAGAAAAGGAGCCAACACCACCTTTTTTATCAGAGGGAAACAAAGGAGTATTGAAGTCTCCTGCAAGGATCCAAGGAAGATTTGGAAAAGTGCTTCTGATAGAAGCCAGGTTATCCCACAAATGGGCTCTACCAGTAATGGAATTGGGAGCATATATGTTAGTAAGGACCCAAGGTAGATTGTTGTCTTTGTCAAAGAAGAGGATGCTCATCATCTCATCACTAGAATGGATGAGATTTCCTTCCACAATATTTGGGTTCCACAAACACAGAAGGCCTCCAGAAGCCCCATTAGCCTTACAAGCAAGAGATTCACAGTTCTTCCAAATATGATTACATATATTTTTATCAAGAGATTCACTAATTTTGGTTTCTTGGATCACAAAAATTGTAGGTCTGATTTCTTTCCTTAATGATTTAGCTAACCTTTGTTTGGCTAAACCATTGAGGCCTCTCACATTCCATGAGAGGATCTTCATCTAGAATATTTTGAGGTTCTTTTGCCTCCCTTTCCAGATGGTTGGGGAGGTTTGGTGCACTTTGGTTCTTCCTTGGATATGATACCAGTGGAAAAGAGGGTCTTTTGAACCCCATTGGCAATATCATCATTTGTTCCTTGCTTCCATTGATCAGAGTTAGAAGGCCTTCCTCTTTTTTTCTCCATTCCACAATCAATAGGAGATTTCTTGTGGCTTCTAGTGACTTTGGGGCTAATATTCTACATGATAGGACTGGAGGGTTCAAGAAGGGAAGCAGGGATGGAGACATCATCAACCAGGGGTTGGTCTGCATTGAAGGCATCAGGATAAGAGGGATTAATAGTCATGGGTTCAGACTCTTGTTGGGCTTCCATTAGGTTTGAGGATGGGTTTGGAAGAGAATCAGGATTAAGGGTTTCATCAACATCCACCTCAGGGTCATCCTCAGGATTCAAATCACCAAGAATTTGAAATTGATTAGGAAGAGCAAAAAGACTAACCTCATTGGGAGCAACCATAGAAGGGGTAATATTTTTCCCTTTGTCACTTGGAGAATTGAAGAAGGAAGCATTACCATGTGCATATTTTGTCTTGTGATCCTTGATGGGTCTAAAAATAACTCCTCTTGAAGGAGGAAATCTTCTTTTATCCTTTTTAAAAGGAGTCTAGAAGTCCTTGCCTTTGCCTTGATTTGAGGGATCTGAATTTACCTTAGAAGAAACTGTCTATTTTTTAAGCGAAGGACACTGAGCTCGAAGATGGCCTTGGGTTCGACATTGAATGCAGAAAGGAGGTTTGTTTTCATACTCAATGGCCTGCTTCCGGAGGAAAGTTCCATGCTCCAGCTCGACAAAGGTAGGTAGGGCAGAATCAAGATTTGCATTGATGCAAAGATGAGCAACGTGCATCCTTGATCTAGACAAAGTGACCTTGTCAATGAGGAGCAAATCTCCAATAGTGGAAGCTATCGATTTGAAAATAGATTCCCACCATAGGTGCCAAGGAAGATTTGGAAGTCTGACCCAAATGGGAGAAAAATTAATACTTTGAGTATCCGGGTCAAAATCAGGGGTCCACTTCATCAAAAAAATGCTTTTGGTTCCAAGGAACCAGGGTCCACCAGACAGGATTTGAGCAGCATCTTCCTTGGTATTAAGCCTAATACCAAAAAACATTTAGAGAGGCCAAAAATTTGAAGGTAACCTCGAAATTTCCACCTTGAGAATGCCCAATGCCTGATAATGTCAAGGCTAGGATTGCCACCCACAACTTTTCCAACCAGAGAGACAAATTCTTCAACAAGAAATTTTTTGGTGACACTAATAGGAATCTTGACTCTATTGCCCGAAACCTCAAAAGGAGGAAGGGAAGTATCGATAGAGCAAGAGGAACTTCCCAAAACCTTAGAAAAGGAAGGTTTAGGATCAGAAGGAACATCCTCCCCCTAGGAGGAATGAACATGGCCAGAATCAGAATTAGTCAGGTCCACCTGCGAAGAAGGAAAGGAATTGGAGGAAAGTAGGACTTTAGAAGGATTCTCCCACTTAGAGGAAACCCCGACAATATCCATGGAAATAGTACTAAGTGGCACAGAGGTGGCTTTAGGTTCTGCATCTTGCTTTCCCAAATTTTGAACGAAGTTCTTCCCACCATCAGGACCGCTTTTGGGACTGTCCTCCCGCTCAGAGGAGAAAGTTTTACCGATGTCCTCTGAAAAGGCACTGCCAAGCAAGGTAGAATAGTCTTCCCGCCTTCCAAAAATTTGAATTAAATCCTTCCCGCCTTCAAAAATTTGAAAACCAGAGGACCCACTTCCACAGTAGTCAGCATCCATTGCACATCACTTCTTCCTTTAATCCTTCTTTAATATGGAGTAATAAGGTCATTTGAAGGTAACTTATTTGGGAATGACTATTTATGCAATTTCTAACCTAATTCTATGGGTAAATATTTTTTATTTTTATATGGCAAATTACATTTTTTTTTTAGAAAATGCTATTACATAACATATTTTGTCAACTTCATAATAAAATATTTGAAAGAATGTAAGAAGTTATTACAAAATTCACACATGTGCAATATTCCCACATTTACCAATAATTTAACAAAGATAGCAAATGCATTTTCCAACAAAGTTATAAGAAGAGATCATTCCAATTTGAGAATTACAAGGAAAATAGTTTAACAAAGATGTGATGGTAGATATCTATTGATGCTACTAAACCAGAAGCTAAGGATGATGAGGTTGTGGAGATAGCTAAGGAAATATTCAAGGATATCCCTAAGGATGAGGCTAAGGATGCCAAGAAGGAGGATATTAATGAATCTATAATTGCCTGATTGGATTTTGTTCTATTGTTTTTATCCCTTATGGGGTTTTTCCTTGTATCTTTTTGGCCACTTTTGCTTTCCTTCGTGTTCTCTGGTCCTCAAGGATGCTCTTTGTATTTTGTGGTCTTCACATCATTTTTCTCTTTTGATGTATTAAGGCATTGGGGCACCTTTCAAATGCCCTATTTAATGAAAATTTTTTAACTTACCAAAAATATGTGATGGTGGACAAGAAAGAGAAATCAATAGAGCATATGGAAATTTTTGAGCATTTTTATATTCTAGCACCTTCAAATATCCTCATGGCTCTAGAAAACCCTAGAACTTTGGTTTGGATTTTTTCTAAAATACAGGGTTACTTGAGTGCAGTATCAAGTTTGATGAGTGATCTTGAAATTTTTTTGGCTTGCTATGATCATGGAAAAAGTTTATCTTTCTATGATCTTGGCAAAAGTTTATTTTTCTATTATATTGGCAAAATTATGGTTTTCTATGATCTTGGAAAAGGTTGTCTTTATGTAATCATAGCAAATATTTGGTTTTATATGTTCTTGGAAAATTTTAACTTTCTATGATCTTGGAAAAAGTTTGGCTTTCTGTCATCCTGGTAAAAGTTTTGCTTTCTATGATCTTGGCAAAAATTTAGCTTTCTATGATCTTGCAAAGTTTATCTTTCTATGATATTGGCAAATAAATGTGTAGGAATACATAATATATATACATATATGTATATACACATATATATTTGTATATATGTATACATATATATAGATATATATGTGTATATACATATATGAATATATATTATGTATTCCTACACATTTATTTGCCAATATCATAAAAATATAAAATTTGCACATTTGTATATATATATTGTATATATGTATGTATATGTTATGGATGCCTACACATTTATTTGCCAATATCATAGAAAGATAAACTTTGCACATTTGTATATATATATATATATATATATATATATATATATATATATATATATATATGTACATATATATGCGGATATATATACGTATACATATATATATATATGTACATATATATGCGGATATATATACGTATACATATATATATATATGTACATATATATGCGGATATATATACGTATACATATATATATATATAGTACATATATATGCGGATATATATACGTATACATATATATATATATGTACATATATATGCGGATATATATACGTATACATATATATATACATGTACATACATATAAAAATATATATACATATATATGTATATATATTTTTATATGTATGTACATGTATATATATATGTATACGTATATATATCTGCATATATATATATATATATATATATATATATATATATATATATATATATATATATATATATATATATATATATATATATATATATATATGTATGTGTGTGTGTGTGTGTGTATGCGTGCAAGTAGAATATTACAAATATTATGTCAAAAGTGGGGGTTTGGGTTGACTATAAGACCATCCATAGATACAAGTACTACTATACAAAAGGAAATGAAGGGAAAGTTATACAACTCACCAATTATTTGCAATGACTATACTACTACTCTTTATAGATTAAAAAGAGGAGGTTTTTCCTCTAAAACTCATGCAAAGATTTCTACATGACCATTGCTCTAGGTGCTAGGTCATTTCTTCATTTAAATTATTGGTTCTTTTGAGGTCTTTGAATCTATAATTATAAATTTCAAATAGTTTTGGGGCTTTGGATGAGTAGCTTCCACCATTATTTCCATCTACTCTTTCTAGGTATCCCCACAATCTAGGTGTGGGATATTTCTATAATTAATGCTCTAGATTTGAGGTTGTTCTCATTACAATTTGAATAATGCTACTTTTATGAATTCAATCTATCATTTTTGAGATACATCATGGTATTTTATAGAAAAGGACTATAATCCCTAGAAGATTGTACACCTTGGCACAACCAATCCTCTTTATTTTTGGAGCATGGGTGTTTCTAGCCTTCGAAACTTTTATCACCATCTAACATTAGGTATATTTTCCTATTTCAACCTCAACATTTTTCTCATCATATAACTTTGGCATTTCATACGTTGGAACTTTTGATTTCTACCTATGGTTAGGTATTTTACAAATTTTTAATTTTTGGACTTGCAGACTTCTTGCCTTCTACTTTTTTATTTTCAAAACTTTTGGTTGGTAATTTTGTCCATGCTTTTTCCAATGCTCTCTTTTTGGATTCCTACTTGCCTCTTTCTTGGCCAAGAATACCTTGTTAAAGCCTTTATTTGCATGTAATGAGAACTCACTACAATTTTGTGACTCATGGGGGATATTTTACCTACTAAAAATGAGAAACCCAAAGAACCTAATTCCTAGTCCATTGGATGCAGTTCCAAGAGGAGAATATTGCATTTGGAAAGAAAATGGAGGAGGAATTTCAATAGTTAGTCTACAATTTCATATCTCTATAGCTATTAAGGCTTCCATAATTTCATAAGACTGGGATTATTCCCCTATATTACATGTTATAGACACCAAATCCTAGCCACTTGTCCTTCATCCTAGTCATTCTACCACCCACTTATCCACCATCCCCCTTTCTCGCCATTCAATTGGCCATTCCATGCCTTTCCTGCCATCCAATGGCCCACTTTAGCCCTTTCCCGCCATTTTTCGACCCCTATTTGACTTATTTATATTTATTTTATATTATTTATATTTAAATATAATATTTTATATTATATTTTAATATATTTATTATAAAATATATATTTATAAGCCAAATTAACCTCGATCGTCCGATCCGATCTAATCTCAGTCGTCCATCTTCCTTAATCCGTGTCACACCTAAAGTTTAATATCAACCTTTGGATCCGCTTTAATATTAGCCACACGATCGAAAGTGTTAAGATAAAACCCTAAGAAAACCCTAGGCTTGATAATAAATAGGAGCATTCTCAATTCTCAACACTAGAAAGAGAGGGTGGGAAGGGGAACTTTTGCTAACTGGAACGTTGAATAGTACATTCTAAAGCTTTTGCTATTTAAACTTACTTGTGAGATCTAACCTTGCCTATAGCTAGTTTCTTGTGAGTATATTGTGCCCTAGCTTAGCCTTCCCCAAAAACCCTAGTTTACCCTAGGATTTCCTCATTCCATCCATCTTTGCAGCCCATTCCCTACCATTGCCATTATCGTTCATCCGTCGAGCCCTTCGCATCCCCCTAATCTACTTATGTAGATCAAACCCTAATCTGCAGGTGCTCTCGAGCGCCTGCCTCATCCCACAGGCACTGTAGAGCACCTACTACATTTTGTAGGTGCCACACAGAGCCTTCTGTAACCCGTAAGTGCCATCCAGATCCTGTCATCCCCACAGGCGCCGACCAGAACCTATAGCGTAAGATCATCAGGTGTCGTCGGGGCACCTTGCCATAAATCTACAATGGAGCAACAAAATATATCATCCACTATAGCAAGGTAACTTATTTTTTGCATTTAATTAGTGTTGCTTTGAATTTTGTATGTTTTGCTTAACTAGATCTAGGGTTTTTAGCTTATAGTTCTGAGGGTTCACACAATGGAACCCTCATTTTTGTCACTAATTGCTCTGGTTTGATTTATGTGTAGGATCAGGTAACACTAACCAAGGATATTTGAATAGTTGTTGAAGCTGGAGTGGCTCGATTATGGATAGCAAGAAGCCCACTCAACCTGTTGGAGGTAAAATACAACGAAGACACTACATTCTTTGTAGCTAGGGTTTTGGAGAACCCTAGCAACTGTAACTTTGTATCAAATAACTCTATGGAATAGATCTATTGTAACAAAGGAGTTTTTCAGCTCCCCCCTACTTGTTCAATGAAAATATCATCTTTGTGCAATTTATTTATTCTTTTTGAGTTGTTAATCTAATATCTACTTTAGTGTCGTATTTTCACCTCACAAATGGTGATCACGATGGGACCCCACAAGGGTTCTACTTTCTTATTTACTTTTTTGTACTAATTTCATTTTGTTGTTCCATTTTATAGGGTTTTTTGGAGCGAAAAACTAGCCAAAATCATTGGTTAGGGTTTTTGGAAGGTCTTGTGATAGTTGTAGAAGGTGCACAAGCACTCTACGACACCTATTGATCCCCACAGGTGCCTTGCTGTGCCTAAAAAGGTACCCAAATATTCCTGGAAGTGATTTGGAGTAGAGCTTAGGCTTTCGGGTAAGCCCTACAACCATTCTGTTTCAATTTCTATTTTTACGTATTTCATTATTTCACTATTTTTTTTTAGATTTTAAGCTTAAAATGAACACATTAAGTAATCTGGAAATAAACTCATCATAGATTGCACCTAGGTCACTTGCATTCATCCATCACATATTTTATATTTTTTGTTATTACAAGTTGCAATTTGAGTGAATTCTTGCATTTCTTGTTTGCATCTGAAAGTAAAAGTCATTCACTAGAATCTGCATCTTAGGGTTGAGGACTACTCATTTTTCTTATCTAAGTAGGAACAATGCTTAAGTGTGAATAGTATTCCTACCCTTGGGTGACTCCTTTGGCAGAGAGGTGGATGAACCCTTCGGTTGCAATTTTGGCAGGGGTTTTGAGTGGTGTACTTCACACTCTATCGAAGAAATTCACATCTTAGGTGCTGGCTTCTGATTTAGATTTGCAAAATATGTTTGTCTTTGACATTGTTTGTACACCATAAAGAACAAAAAATTTAAAATTAATCACACACAAGCATGATTCATTCTAAATAGTAGTAACTAGATTTCATCACCGGTTGCTACTTGAGGTTTGGTGATGGTGGCATTCATCTCCATCCACCAAATCTCTACCCTTAGACACCTTAGGAACACCCCCGAGCAAACTTGTTGGATTTCATCACCAACAAGAATCTCGTTGCCCCATCCAGCCATAGTTTTTCACCTTTATTTTTTATTAAGAAATATTAGGATACATCAAACACACAAAACTGTCACTCTAAAAGGAATACACAATAATGAAGAAAATAATTAATGTATGAGGTAAGCCACACAAGGTGAAAACTTAGCATTGATTGTTTCTTCCATTTTAAATTCTTTAAATCTATTTTTAGTTTTTGTGATTTTTTTGATAGTTTTAAATTGTTTTGATTTAATTACTTTATGGTTCTAACACAAAATCAAAACAAAGTAATAAAGTCAAAATAACTTAATGGAAAATACAACAAATACACCTACTACTTCAGTGGCAAATCCTTCCAATGTGCTATCCAGACCTAGTCCGTCTAGGCCCCTTTACCCATCTCTCCCACAAGAGGGATCCCTTCCTCAAAACATTGAGCAACCATCCACCCAAATTGACATGGACAAGGTAGAGGCCCTTTATAGATCCTCTAACTATGTTCTTGAACCCCTTAGCCAAGATACTGCTTCACAACAGGAATTGGCTACTTCCCATCCATCCAACCTCACCCAAGTGTATACTAGTTCTAATCATGAGGAATATGGTATGCCTTCTTCCTCCTATTCCATCTCACCAATACCCAAGTGTTTTTAACACTTCCCTCCCACCTAGTTATACCTATGGTTGCTCTAACCCTTTGTATGAGGAGCAAGTCAATGTTGCCTCACAGGTGCCAACCTCCCAAGTTGCCACGTCAAGTGCGACTTGCCCCATGCCCATGTCTTCTAGTCCATCCACATCCTTGCCTATTTCTTCTATCTCATCCATGTCTGACCAAGAGCTTCATGATACATGGGAATATTTGAACAAATTGCTCAAGCAGCGACAGATAGCTCAACAACAAGTTCAAGTGAACCTTATGCCTCAACCAATTTCCACTCAGCCCATCTTTATTACCCAAATCCCCTTTTGGGTACCACAATCTTCTATGATTTCCATTCCCATACCTCCGTCAACCCATTCCATTCCTATGAGTCCACCCATCCATAGTCCTCATACATCATATCCTCTTCTTCATTCACAATCATTTCTTCACCAACCTCATCATCATCAAATTCACTCCATGCCCCCCAATTCATCACACCTCCAACAACACACTCAATCTCATCCATTCATTAATCCATTCACCACATCTCAAGTCACTCAACAAGCCAACCAAGGCTTACAATCATATTGTCAACACACTAAAATTCTACAACAAATTTTAACTCGACTCACTAACATTGAGTTACAGTTGAGTCATCTTTAGTGTTAACACCCACAACAATTGAAACATCCAAGTTCACAATCCACATCTCAGGTTTTTATACCTATACCACAATTTCAAAGTCCAACATAATTGGACAAATGCACCAAGCATCCCACAAAGCCCAATCACAACTACACAGTGCTTTTAGAATCTTATTCAACCATTTTCCAAAGGCTTTATGAAGCACAAAAGATTATACTTCTAGAAACCAAATCAAGTGATCTTAACAAGCCACATGGAAAGAATTATAAGAAGCACTTGTACTATCCTTACCATCAACAAGTGGGCCATGACATCAAAAATTTTCATGTATTTAAATATGTTATCCAAGATCTTATTGATCTGAAAGTCTTTTCCACCAACGATCCATCCAAACCCTCTGATCAGGATAATGGTACCAACTCAATCACCAAGTAAAGCGAGGACTCTCAGGATATCACATCCTCCTAGTCACTCACATCACCAATCAAAAATCTCCAAAGGTACCTAATCCCTTTGGTCACATTTTAACATGGCTTCATCTTAGCCATTCCACCATTAACATGGCTTCATATTATCCATTCCATCATTAACATGGCTTCATATTAGCCATTCCATATTAACATGGCTTCATATTAGCCATTCCACCATTAACATGGCTTCATCTCAGCCATTCCATCATTAACATGGCTTCACAACCATTCCATCCTTTCATTTACTTACATTAACATCTAACCATTCAACCATTAACATGGCTTCATCTCAACCATTCCACATTAACATGGCTTCATCTTTCCATCATTAAAGCTCACACCATTCATCATTAACATGGCTTCATATTCCTTCCCTTTGCTTCACAATACCATTCCATCCATTAACATAGCTTCATATACCATTCATCATTAACATCTCTTATAGCCATTCCATCATTAACATGGCTTCATCTTAACCATTCCACCATTAACATGGCTTCATCACAACCATTCAACCATTAACATGGCTTCATCTCAACCATTCCATCATTAACATGGCTTCATCTCAGCCATTCCATCATTAACATGGCTTCATCACAACCATTCCACCATTAACATGCTACCATTCCATCATTAACATGGCTTCATCTTAGCCATTCCACCATTAACATGGCTTCATCTCAACCATTCCACCATTAACATGGCTTCATCTTAGCCATTCCATCATTAACATGGCTTCATCACAACCATTCAATACTATTATACATGTTTTCATTTTACCATTCCATCATTAACATGACCATTCAACCATTAACATGGCTTCATCTTAGCCATTTCACCATTAACATGGCTTCATCTCAGCCATTCCACCATTAACATGGCTTCATCTTAGCCATTCCACATTAACATGGCTTCATATTAGCCATTCCACCATTAACATGGCTTCATATCATTCTACCATTAACATGGCTTTATCTTAGCCATTCCATCATTAACATGGCTTTATCTTAGCCATTCAACCATTAACATGGCTTCATCTCAGCCATTCATCATTAACATGGCTTCATCACAACCATTCAACCATTAACATAGCTTCATCTCAACCATTCCATCATTAACATGGCCATTCAACCATTAACATGGCTTCATCTCAGCCATTCCATCATTAACATGGCTTCATCTTAGCCATTCCACCATTAACATGGCTTCATCTCAGCCATTCCATCATTAACATGGCTTCATCTTAGCCATTCCACATTAACATGGCTTCATCTCAACCATTCCATAATTAACATGGCTTTATCTTAGCCATTCCATCATTCACATGGCTTCATCTCAACCATTCCATCATTAATATGGTTCCGCAACATTCCCTCTTTCTGTTGAGGCAAAACTAGAACTCATCACTTGCATTTTCACAATTACTCCATCATTCATTATAGTTCCACAATCAGTTCATCACAATCACATTCACTTTCATCCATAATCATTTCATTCTCTAAATCAAAAGCCCCAAAGGTTCCTAATCCCTTTGGTCATATTTCAATTTCAAAAAGCCCCAAAGGTACTTAATCCCTTTGGTCACATTTTAATTTTCAAAAAGCCCCAAAGGTCTAATCCCTTTGGTCAAATTCAATTTAAAAACCCCAAAGGTTCCTAATCCCTTTGGTCACATTTCAATTTCAAAAATCCCCAAAGGTCCTAATCCCTTTGGTCACATCTCAATTTTAAAAAGCCCCAAATGTTCTTAATCCCTTTGGTCACATTTCAATTTAAAAAAAAAGTCCCAAAGGTTCTAATCCCTTTGGTCACATTTCAATTTTCAAAAAATCCCCAAAGGTCCTAATCCCTTTGGTCACATCTCAATTTCAAAAATCCCCAAATGTCCCTAATCCCTTTGGTCATATTTCAATTTCAAAAAGCCCCAAAGGTTCTAATCCCTTTGGTCATATCTCAATTTCAAAAAGCCCCAAAGGTCCTAATCCCTTTGGTCACATCTCAATTTCAAAAAGCCCCAAAGGTTCCTAATCCCTTTGGTCACATTTCAATTTTCAAAAAGCCCCAAAGGTCCTAATCCCTTTGGTCACATTTCAATTTTAAAAAGCCCCAAAGGTCCTAATCCCTTTGGTCATAAGCTTACCAGGTTAGGGGAGTAGAAAAACTTGAGCCAATGAACATCATACACTTGAAAGCGTTCCATGCTTACTGTGATTACTATATATGTATATGTATACATGGCTAATACAAAAAAAAAAAAAAACATTTGCATACATTTCATTCATAACATTGCATTTCACTTGCATTTACATTTCATTCAAAACAATGTATTCACTCGCATCACATATTGCATTCCACATTTCAATTGCATTTCATACATTGCATTAACATCCACATTCCATATTTCATATAGGGATCATTTATTCAAGATCTTAATTGGTCCAACAAATATCATGTTGCCTTAATCAGGGGCACCTTCACAATGTCATCCTCACAATTTCACAAAGCCAAATTTCCTTACATACAAGCCATATTCACAAATTCCTAGGTGTTTTTGGTCACTCAGCCACCCCTAGTATTTTAAGCAAACTTCAAAATACATGTTGAGTTCTTCTTAGGACCATTGCACATCTTACACTAAGAAAATATTGAGTTATGGAATTGATTCCAAAAAC
Source organism: Wollemia nobilis (assembly GCA_028583015.1). Lineage (NCBI taxonomy): Eukaryota > Viridiplantae > Streptophyta > Pinopsida > Araucariales > Araucariaceae > Wollemia > Wollemia nobilis. Next base: position 3,547,241 of record JAQPPZ010001424.1, on the reverse strand, counting down.
ATTCTTGAACCAACCATAATTTCACATCTTAAAAACATCTTGTGTCAAAGAGAGATAACACCATCCTTGGTAAGAACCTTGAAGTGAAAAGGGTCATCCTTGCTAGTCCCATCATGCAACATAGTCCATAAGAATAGTGGTTTGCACCACTATCACAGTTGCTTCAAATTCAAAAGATAGAGTAGTAAGGATAGGGTACAATTCTCATCACACTTAGGTTGAGAATCCGATTCCCCAAAGCTCTAAATCTTTTACATCACACACCACTGATCATTGGGTTGTAAGGATCATACTACCTTTCCAGTCAGATGGTTAGGTAGTCATCCCCAAAATTCAAGAAATCAAAAAAACAAAATCATGGACTATGGAGTTAGCCTCCACCGGAGCTATAGATGCTTGACTGGTAGTGGAGTACGCTCATGCGTGGTGACATGTCTCTTTTAAAAGAGACCTCTGACCACTCATATGGACAAGATAGCCTCTTGGTTTCAACCATAATAGGTTTACCCAATTTACTCAAGATGAGTTAATGAACTCACTTGCACACACACTGGTTCTTGATTGTCTCGGGTCATTACCTTGCTCTTGATTTGGTAAATGAATTCACTGCACACACATTTGGTCCTAGGAGGATTAGGCAGTTTTAGTGGGTTTGTTTGATGCCACTAGGATGTTTGAGTCTCTGCAAAATAGGTAGTCTTCCATATCAACATCCATATCTTCTTCCATGTCAATGTCCATATCATTTCATGCCATTCATCCCATATGCCACCAAGTCTAGTGCCCCTGATTAAACAAAAATGCTAAACATGGCCAAGAAAAGATCTAAACCATAAATGATCATTAGCACTCTGCCTTGCATTAATCATCCATATACACATGCATTCACACAAAAACATCCACATAGGCATAACACAAAAGTAAAAACCATGTATGTATATATATATATATATAACTATATATATAAATATCACTAGAAAGAGCAAACATCATCACAACTTTGGGGTGTTCAAGGTTTCACACTTTTCCCAATAAATAACATATTCAATTATATAATAAATATAATATATCAAATTGTATGTTCAAGGTTTCACACCTTTTCCCCAATAAAGTTCAAACATCATCACAACTTGGGGGTGTTAAAGGTATCACACCTTCTCCACCAATTCAACAAATAATTCAATCATTCAATCACATCACATCATCAACAAGTCAATTGCTAGGTTCAAAAGGTTATATCCTTTTGTCAAAGGTTGCACCCTTTGCCTTGCATTCACACCATCCACATTTGCAAAAATCCCTTTCATTAGGGAAAAAATAGAACCATTTCATTGCATCACACCTTATCAAAATCCCTTTTCTATTGGGGTAAAAATAGAATGCATCAATTACATCTCCACATTCACTCAATTTACCTAGCCTTACCCATCGTCTAAAAACATGGAGTTTCATAGCCTTACCCATTGGCTAAAAACATGGAGTTTCTAGCCTTACCAAAACATAGAGTTTCCTAGCCTTACCCGTTGGCTAAAAACACGGAGTTCCCTAGCCTTACCCGTCGAATAAAAACACATTTTTTTTTTCAAAAACCCCTTCATATTTTGGGGCAAATAACATACACAAATCATTTAATATTTCATAATAAAAAATCCCTTCATCTGTTAGGGCAAAGAATAAACACACTCATCACATTTTTCCATTTCAAAAATCCCTTTCATATGTTGGGGCAAAAAATAGACTCAATCACTTGCATCCATATATTAAAAAAGGTAGCTTACCTCCACAAAATCGCTCCATATTGCATCCATCAATACATTTCTCATCATCATGTCCAACATCACCATCTCCATCATATCTTCTATCTCCACATGTGCCAAATTTCAAGTGAATCTTGTATATAGTGGTTTGTTCTATATACTTAGCGATTGTAGTGATTTGCATCCATGCAATTCGGTAAGATGAATGAATTACCATAAGAACACTTGGTCATCATCATACCTCCATATCTCCTAGTTTGAAAAGCACAATCAAATTTGGTTCCTCACATTCCAAGTGAAACCTTTGACAAAGATGAATCTTGCTAAAAAGCTATCATTGATGGCCTAGTTCATGGGGCTTAAAACATGGATAAAAATCAAATCACATCATTCCCAATCTCCTTGAAAGTCATCACAGAGATAGGCACTAGCTAGGATGATTGGTTCTATTTGAGAGGAATTATTCTACAGTCACTAGCAGGCCCTTCGATGATGACTTCTTTATTTTCTTGCATCTTCATATTGCATATCAATGATGCCATACGAAAAATTTTATTCCAAATCATGGAATCACCCCAAATTTAGGGCAACCAAAATTTGATTATGATTTTCCCATGATGGGATACATCTTACATGATCATGACATTCAACACAAAACCCTTCACGTTTTGGGGCAAAAAAAAATAGACACAATCATCATCACCATTTTACACCAACCCCCTTCACACCATTGGGGCAAAAATGGTATCACATCATTTCATAATTTGCACAAATTTTTCAATTGGCTCATGAGATTCATCCGTAACCTCATTCACCAATTGAGGGGGTAAGCTACGCACAACTTCAAAATTCTTTATTTTTTGTCTTCAACATTGTTTCAATCTCCGAGTGAGAGAGAGAAGTTGCTTTCGTGCCCAAAGCCCAACTAGGTGTCTCGTGTTTTTGCACCATATTGTGTTTCATGCAACATGGTACAAAAAGGGGCATCTGTAGACACCAAATCCTAGCCACTTGTCCTTCATCCTAGTCATTCTACCACCCACTTGTCCACCATCCCCCTTTCCCACCATTCAATTGGCCATTCCATGCCTTTCCCGCCATCCAATGGCCCACTTTAGCCCTTTCCCACCATTTTTTGACCCCTATTTGACTTATTTATATTTATTTTATATTATTTATATTTAAATATAATATTTTATATTATATTTTAATATATTTATTATAAAATATATATTTATAAGCCAAATTAACCTCAACCGTCCGATCCGATCTAATCTCAACCGTCCATCTTCCTTAATTCGTGTCACACCTAAAGTTTAATATCAGCCTTTGGATCCACTTTAATATTAGCCACATGATCAAAAGTGTTAAGCTAAAACCCTAAGAAAACCCTAGGCTTGATAATAAATAGGAGCATTCTCAATGCTCAACCAAGAAGGGGAAGGGGAACTTCTGCTAACTGGAACGTTGACTAGTGCATTCTGAAGCTTTTGCTATTCGAACTTACTTGTGAGATCTAACCTTACCTAGAGCTAGTTTCTTGTGAGTAGATTGTGCCCTAGCCTAGCCTTCCCCAAAAACCCTAGTTTGCCCTAGGATTTCCTCATTCCATCCATATTCACAACCCATTCTCATCGTCACCATTATCGTTCATCCATCGAGCCCTTCACATCTCCCTGATCTACTTTTGTAGATCAAACCCTAATCTATAGGTGCTCCTGAGCACCTGCCTCATCCCAAAGGTATTGTAGAGTGCCTACTACATTCTATAGGTGTTGCACAGATCCTGTTGTAATCCACAAGCACCAACCAAATCCTGCCTACCGCACAGGAACCGACCAAAACCTACAACGTAAGATCATCAGGTGTTTTTGGGGCACCCTCCCATCAATCTACAATGGAGCGATAGAATATATCATCCACTACAACAAGGTAACTTATTTTGTGCATTTACTTAGTGTTGCTTTGAATTCTGTATGTTTTTCTTAACTAGATCTAGGGTTTTTAGCTTACAGTTCTGAGGGTTCACACAGTGGAACCCTCATTTTTGTCACTAATTGCTCTAGTTTGATTTATGTGTAGGATCAAGTAACACTAACCAAGGATATTTGAATAGCTGTTGAAGCTGGAGTGGCTCGGTTATGGATAGCAAGAAGCCCACTCAACCTATTGGAGGTAAAATACAATGAAGACACTACATTCTTTGTAGCTAGGGTTTCGGAGAACCCTAGCAGCTGTAACTTTGTATCAAATAACTCTGTGGAATAGATCTATTGTAACAAAGGAGTTTTTCAGCTCCCCCCTACTTGTTCAATAAAAATATCATCTTTGTGCAATTTATTTGTTCTTTTTGAGTTGTTAATTTAATATATGCTTTAGTGTCATATTTTCACCTCACACATATAATACATATATACAAGGAATTTAATAGGTAGTCTTATTTATTGGGCTTAGAGTCAAATGAGGCCCCCCACTTGCTACTTGAGTGCTTTGTTGCTTCTTACTCTTTTTCTAGTTCCTTTGGTGGATTATATTTACCTCCATGGAACTAGAATTTTTGAGCAACTTCTTTGGCTCAGGTAGATTGGTACCAAAGATGAGTAATTTACCAAGTGTAGGTGTACCAGTACTAGTTCATACTCCTTTTTATTTGACCCTATTGGCATGCATCTTCCATATCAAACTCATATTCTTTGCCTCTTTCATGTCCCTACAGGGAAAATGTCCTTCCTCTTGGATTGAAGAAGTACCTATGCTTGTTTTTCTAAGTACTTTATAGGTAGGAGATTGCATTACCTCTGCTATCAAGTGGCCCATTTGTTTATCAATTTGGTTATATGGCCTATGATGTGTTGCTTCCTCTACATCCATGTACTCTTCTTCATCATCATAGATTATTAAAATGTGGTTAGAAGTAGTAGGTGGTCATGTAGGAGAAGCCTAAGGGGTAAAATACTGCAAAGCTAGATTCAACTACTCTCTTTCTCTAAATCCATCCATGAATAGGGCAAAAAGCTAGTTTCCTTTAGTAATTGAGTGTAGAGAAAGCAATTTATACCCATCATGAGCTTTACCTTTGAATGATACTAAGATTAGCTTTAAAGCCACATTCTATTTGTGATATTATGTAGTTTATATAAGTAGAGCATGCCTTGTAGATATTCCCAAGGGGTTGATAGTTCTTAGCTTTAAATGGTAAAGTTTCAAGTGTTGATGTTAGAATGTTATCCCATAAATTTTGTGGCATGGGAGGTCATAATGGGATTCTTCTTCTCCATGATGAAAAACTCACAAGGAAGGAAGCATCCATACTTTGGCATTCATATTTGGTGATAGAATTTTTATAGTTCTTGATCCTTTGGTTTGAGCAAAGTTACCAGGTGAATGTAAAATTTGCTCTAGAAGTAGATAGACTAAGATATTCATTGAAATATCAATTCCATATCCTTCAAATGACATGTTATGGATCTTTGTTCTAAATAAAAGTCACAAGGTGAGTTTGAAGTGCTATAATAAGGAGAATATGACGATACCCTCACTAGATTCTAAGCCTAACTTATTCCAACAATTATGAGACAAAAGATAATTCAATGGTGTCCCACTAAGTGTATTATTAAGTTATTATCCTTTTTTATTGTTCCAATCATTGAATAGGGTGTGGACTAGATAGTTAGCGCTATCATACCTTGTACAAAATGATACAATAGGTCCATTATTGATAGTGTAGGATTCACCTTAGTTAGGGGCCTCAAATATTTTGACAAATATCAATTCCTTTAAAAGATATGATCTCAATTGCATAATTCCTAATCTAAAAACTTGGAGGGAAAAGTGTTAGACAAATAAAAAGAAAAGATAAAAAAAAGAAAAAAACCTAAATTGACAAGATATAATGTGCCAAAGATCAAATAATATCCCCCTGCATAGAAAATATGACTATTTTCAGCATGAACACTTCTTCTCCTTGACATATATAAGCACAAATAGAAATACAAGCATACACACACAAAGGAGATAGGCTAGGGCATGAGAACCAAGCAAGTTGGAACCAAATATATCCATAGACCTCTAGAATATATATATGCAAGTAGAATATTACAAATATTATGCAAGAAGTGAGGGTTTGTGTTTCTCACAAGACCACCCAAAGATATGTGTACTACTATACAAAGGGAAATGAAAATAAAGTTATACAACTCATCAATGATTTAAAATACCCATACTACTACTATCTATATATTACAAGGAGGTTTCCCTCCAAAACTCATTAAAAAATTCCTAGATGATTTTTGTTATGAATTATGGGTCATTTCTTTCATTTAAATTGTTGGTTCTTTCGATATCTCTAGATCTGGAATCATACATGTCAAATGGTTTTGGGCCTTTGGATGAGCAATTGCAAACATTAATTCCATATACTACTTTTGGGGATCCTCATAATTTGGGTGTGGGAGATTTTTGTATTTAATGATCCATATTTGGGGTTGTTCTAATTATGGCTCAAATGCTTTTATAAATTCAATCTATCCTTTTTGAGAGATACATCATGATATTTTGCAAGAAAATATTGTATTCCCTATAAGATTATACACCTTACCACAATTAGTCCTCTTTATTTTTAGATCATGGGTGTTTCCAACCTTTGAAACTTTTATCACTATCTGAAATCAAGGCTTTTGTCCTCTTTCACCCTCAAATATTTTCTCATCATTTGACCTTGGAATTTCATGCATCAAGACTTATTATTTCCACCCTTTTTTGGATCTTTTACAAACTTTTTATTTTTAGACTTGCACATTTCTAGACTTCTTTCCTTTTACTTTTTAAAATTTTGAAACTTTTAGTTGGAAATTTTGTTTGTGCTTTATTTAATGTTCTCTTTTTGGCTTCCCACTTGCCTATTTATTGGCTTGGGATACCTTGCTAAGGCCTTCCTTTGTATGTAGTGAGAACTCACTACAATTACTATAACCTCTAGATCTATGAAGTTATTGTATCCTACACTTATGGCAAACATCTTATATCAACCTGTATTATGTTGAATAGAACATACAACTTCATAGTCCATTCTCTTCCACTTGAGAAGTTGAGACTCCATTAACATCTTGTGGTCAAGTATACACTTTTAATAGATTTGGTATATTAATCTAAAGATAATATGTAAATTTTATCCAAATTATGAATAAATTAAATAAAATAAGAAATAAAGAGAAAAAGTGAATAACAAGATGTTATAATTAGAAATATTTGTTATAAAAACTAAAGTATTTATAGAAAACATAAAATCAATAGAATTAATTTGAGTCAACATCAAGTTATCTTGGCTAAACTTAAAAGGAATATTATATAAGATGAATTGCAAGGAATTAATAACATTTGATTTTTAACAATTTCAAAAATAAAATAAGATGTGTTTAGTATTGTTGTGGAAAATTTTGATATCCTTAATAATAGTTGTCACACTATCAAATTTCCTATTTCACACTCAACATGCAAGATCTGGTGAACTTGCCTCTTTAACCTTGAAATGATACTCCTGACTAAAATAGGTTGGGTCTGGACACCCCAAGATGAGCCTATTTAATTATGTTCTTTAAACATTACACTCAACCAAATTTTGAAATAATTATTATGAATCTAATTTTGACCAAGCATTACTAAAGCTAGCCTAGCTCAAAGTAGACTAATGCCTTATCCATTTGGGATGTTGCTGTAAATTTTAATTTATTCCATGGAATAGAGAGAAAATGAAGGAAATAACTAACATACCCACATTCATTCAAATATCGCAATCAATTCATGTTTTAAATAAACGAGGGAAACCATTATTTGTGGATTAAAATCATGTAATGCACAAATAAACAACACACACATATTGAGACAACATATGCCAAAGAGTAGAATCCTAGATTATGTATTATATTCAATGTAAGATGGTTACAATAATAGAGCCTAGCAATGTGCTCAGGTCTCTTAAATAACACAATACATCATTCTCTTTGTTTGAATATCGTAACAATGGAAACTCAATCTATTGTCCTAAATGTAGTAACATATAGACTTCGGCTCCCTAGAGCAACTCCTAAAAATGATCTTAGGTGGCTAGATCAACTCTTGATAGTACCTACATAATAGTGAGAAGAACTGAGAAATGAAGAAAATAGATTAAACATAGGGAAATACAATGAACTCAAACAAAACACAAGATACCTCTCTAGAAATTTTTTGCAATGGTAGCTTGATGATGAATCTTGGTCGCTTCAACTCCTTATATAGCTTGGTTGTCCAAAATTTGTTACAAATGCTAGGTGCAGGTGCCTCCACGTGTTTTTTTCCTAGCCATGTGTCTCTTCATATTCTTGGGTGCATTACAACAATAAACTAGTTGATGCAAGCTATCAATTTTTTTTTTAGATTTTCATTTGTTCGAAATTGTGTTTCATTGTTTTAGTTTCCTTGATTCTAACTTCTTTTGATTTAAAGGGAGTTCCTGAATTATCTTGGGCAAGTGATTGTATGGATTTTGTTTTTTATTCTGTGGTGGGCCAAATATTTGATTGTGTAAAAAGTTAATATATATATATACCAAATATTTGCAAAAATATTATATATATATATATTCCTGTTTGTCCTAGTCATTCATTTTTCTATCTTTAGCTGGACTTAGACTAGGTTTGACACAAATGTATTTTTAAGGTGAAATAGAGGGTAGCTTGATGTGATGGTCAAGATAGAAAATAGAAAACACGACACAATGAAACAAAATGGGAAATAGTATGGATGGGTGTGGAAACAGTTGAATAGAATGGACGTGGAAGACTACAAATAATGGTGTCGATATGATGCTTTTGGGGATAAAACATAACAAAAATAAAGAGAGAATACCCAGAAAGAGGGGGTAATGGTGTATTTATAGGTGGGAAGGTCAAAGCAGCACTACGATGCTAAGGATAGGAAGAAAAATAGAATGAAAAATGAGATCTGGAGGTACAACAATGAATGAAACCGCAAAATACAAATTACCTCCCTAACTATATTCCATCAGAGTGTCTCCTGTGTAACTATATTATGTTGAGGTGCTTGCATATTTCCAATGTAAACATATCATTGAAGCTTTGACATATATTTTTCTTTGTTGCACCTTTTGCATCTCTTAGTGTTACTGTTGTTGGCCATTTTGTATTCATTGGGAATTTTGTGTAAATATTTTTGAATTCAATATTTGAATGTGGCGGTAGTATATAGACAGTACATATTTGCATCTTTGGCTTCCATATGTAATATTTTAAATAATTTTCTATTCGCCAAGTTCTGATGCATTTTTGAAAATCCCTTTTGAGTTTATTTCTATAAAATTCAATGGAGAAATGTTTTCCTAAATTTCAAAAAAATAAAATGGAGAAGACAAAGGCAAAACCTCAAAAGTTCATCCCAAAGAAACTTGGTAAATTGGATATGCATTTACGTTCGTCCCAAAGAAGAGGTGAACACTCCATTCGCCCTTGAAAGGGGTGAACAAGTTCAAAAATTTCAAAGGTGCAACATCAAAAGAACAAGGTCACGTTCGCCCTTCCAAAGGGACGAACACGTCGTTTGCCCTTATTAGGGGGTGAACGCACCTCAAAAATATGTAGTGGCAGGCATTCCCGAAAGGAAACTCAAATCAAGTTCACCTTAGTTGAGGGGCGAACATGTCATTCATGAAGAACATAGACTTATATTGAGAGGGGGGGTGAATAGTATAAGTTACAACCATTTTAAAAAATTTACTTTAGATAACAGTGGCATCACCATAACATTAACCATCACAGAAAGCAACACACAAAGAAGATCCATTTTAACATGGTTCTCCCAATATGGGCTACATCCACAAAATTATTTTCACTAAAATCTTTCTCAATCAAGTTCTTTGGGAAATCCTTTCCCTATTACAAATTTTATGAAATTCCTATCCAAAGGAGAATCCTTCCCCTCAACTAGTATTTATGAGCATCTTGCCCAAAGGAGAATCCTTCCCATCAACAAGTATTTATGAGCCTGCTACCCAAAGGAGATGTCCTATACCCTCAACAAGTATTTAGGAACCTCCTTCCCAAAGGAGATGTCCTATCCTCCAAAGATCTGGAAATGATACTTCAAAAGATCATTGCCTCTTCTACCGCTAGTAGGTGGAACTCCTTTCCACATAAGACATCCTGTACTCCTTGCTCTGGCTCTAGAGACTTTTGTACTCACTAATCACCTCCATAGTTGCTCATCAAAACTTGTACTAAAAATAGTCAGTCGGTCCAGCACAAGTCCTCTCAAACTCTGTCACAAATATGCACCAAACTCAGTCCTCTGGTCTAGAACAAATCTGCTCTCAAATATTTGTTAGATCTGTCCCAAGCTTAAGCCAAAAGCTTGAACAAATTATTCACAACTACTCACAAGTCTTCACCAATACTTCATCAAATCTGTCCACAAGTTCTTCAACAAGAACCTGTCCAAATCAGTCCTAGCAAGCTCACCAGGAACTTATCCAAATCAGCTCAACCAAGTTTACAAATAAACTTGCCCAATGTGAACACACAAAGAGAATTGTTAGAGACCCAATGTGTTTCATACAATCATATAAAATCAATCTCATAGAAGCATAAAGAGAATTTTTAGATACTCAATATGTTCTATCCTTCAACTCTCTAACTCAACTCAAATCAATCTCATAGAAGCATAGAGAGAATTGTTAGAGACTCAATATGTTATATCCTTCAACTTTCAATCTCAACTCAAATCAATCTCATAGAAGCATAAAGAGATTTGTTAGAGACTCAATATGTTATATCCTTCAACTCTCAACAACCAAACAACTCAATTAGGGTTTCAACAACTTATAGCAATGGTATAAGCTTCTCACTCAAAAAACCTAAAGCAAACTTCAAATGCTTCCACTCTCATAAACCAGAATTATACAATAACTCATAAACTCATCATGATCTCATAATGCATAATCAATACTTCCACTTTCAAAAAATAAGATCCAATCCAAATAAGGAAACTTAATTTAATCCTTTTCACTCCAAACTTATTTTTAGAAAACCATCAATCAATAATAACCGTGGAATAATGTGCCCATACCTTTACTTTGAATAAGAAGGAGAACTCAAAATTTGTCACAACACTAACTCTTAATTTGTCACAAATTAGAGTTAGCAACAATGGAATAATGCATAATTATAAGAGTCCTAATAACACCTTATCACTCCAACTCATAAATAATCAAAACTCTTAAATATACATATCAGTAATATTCCTTTACACCTTATAACTCCTGCTTAATATATCACAAAATAACTTCAACCTCAAAAATAATTACAAGAGAATATCCACTCAATAACTCCAAAGGATCTCTAATCCCAATATGACATTAAGCACAATTATTCCTTAAACCCTAATAACTCCTAAAATACATTTACTTCTAAATGCATTTACCACATAAACATTAAGCATCAATAATAACAATGTCAAAGCAATATTTCTATTTAACCTTATACCTCCATCAAATTACCAAAAATAATTTTCCAAGTCAAATAAAATATTCCAAATTATCAACAAAAGATCTACCTTGGCCAAAAATCAATTCTCCAACCTTAGTAGAAGTGTGGAGACACCAACATAAGCACCAAAGTGCTTCCTCCTCCAAAATCATGGCCTAAAGTAACTGTTGTACCACATGCACAATAATTCGTGACCAAAAATGAAACACGCCCGATACAAATCAATCTCGATACCTCTGCCTAGCAAGCACCTTCGCTCCACTACCTCCGCAATTGGAGCACAAGTGCCCAACGAAACTCTCAAGTGCCACTTGTCGTTTTACCTTCCATTTGCTCATAGAAATTAAAGACAAATAGATTTGTTTTTCTCATAGGCGTACGAAATCAGAACTTAAACATAGAGCAATACAAAACTCAAAAATCATAGAGTAATCCGAAATTGAAGGTCATAGAGAAATACAAAATCGAAGGTCACAGAGCAATATGAATTCAAAGGTAATCGCGCAAATCAGAGGTGTATTGAAACTTAGAAATTAATGCCTTAATAGTCTTTTGCATCCCATGCAAGTTGACATCGGTGCTCCTTCCAAAAAACAACATCGACGAGGTAATTCTTATACATTGACGTCGTTAAGGGTTTAGAAAAACTTTCAATAATAATTATTAAATTAATAATTATTATTTTATTAATAATAAACTTAACTTAAAACCTTTTCAAATGTTTAATTTAATTAATTTATTAATAATCAAAATGGACTTTTAAGGTTTTTTCAAGGAGAAAAAACCTTTTCATTAAAGCCAAGATGGTTTTAATAAAAACCCTTAATGAGTCCAGATGATTTTAAGAAAAACCTTTAACCTTCTTACCATGGTTTTAATTAAAAACCCTTAAAAAAACATCATGGAACTTTCAAGATATTTTTGGCACCAAAATATTTTTGACATCAGCACAAATTCCTTTTGATATCAACACAAACTCCTTTTGACATCAATGACAACTCACAACCATGAAGCTAGGCAACATACCCAAAATTGCCAACAGTTCATTCCTCCCATGGGTGAACCCATATATATGGCAAAGCAAGGATGTGTTCGCCCTTCCATAGGGGCAAATGTGTCATTCACCCCTTTCTAGAGGCGAACGTATTTCATAAAATTATCGTGCATGCCTTTTTAGTTTGTAAATGGGTGAAACAAAGCTCGAGGTAAAAGTGAACATGGGTAAACAAGGATTTGGTCAAGGCAATTGAATTCAGAATTTAATGAAGAGTGCCCTCAGTTACTTTATTTTGTGGATCATGAATAGGAAGGCAAAGAGAAACGAGCTTTCATGATTTCCCATATATCAGAAACAATCCAAAGAATTTAATGTTTGCTCCTAACATGCGTACCTCTGTCCGAAGTTTAGATTTTTAGGAATTTATTCCCTAGGCAAATGGATTTTCAAAGAATTCAAGGAGGATTTTGCTGATTGTGTCTCTGATCCCAGGACATTTTGTTCTCTTATGTATTAAATGAAAGAGGCAAAAACCTCTATAAATACTAGGCAAATTTCATTGTAAAGGGAGAGACATTTTGTGAGAGATTTCTCCAAGCTCTTTGTATTAATAAAATGCATCAGATTTTTGAAGTTGCAAGTGATCGTGCGTGTGGTTACTTTCTATGTCGTGTGCTTCTATTTTCATTTGCTCATCTTGTTTACTATTTTGTTTAAATTCTGTCATTGGATTTAATATTGTTGATAAGAAGGTGAATGCTGGAGCACCATTTTAGTAGTTGCTATAGCCAGATCATGAACTTGTTCTATTCTATTTCCTTTTACAAATGCTACTTTGTGCTTGGGTTTTTTCTTACTAATTAGTCTAACACCAGTCTTGAAATTTTTCCTGTGGCCATATTTCCCATCTCTTTCTATTGTTTCCAATTTCTTTCCTGCATCCCTAGTCTTTTACCAGTTTTAAAATTAGTTTAGGAATTAGCCCTCTCCAAATATTGACATGGAGGACATCTCTTTCCTTCAAAATTTCAATGGTGGCTGTATCTAAGGCGCATAAATGCAGTGTTTATTGATTAGGTAGATATTTGACCAACAGTTTTTGGCACACTCGATGGGACATTCAAGGTTCCACTTTCAATAGCGCTAGGTTTGGTTTTTGCCTTCCTACTTGAAATTAGAACATCTGGAAACTCAATTTTTACCCATAACTTCATAAGTGTGAAGGCAGTGAAAGTAATTTCTCATGAATACAAGATCAAAAGCTAAGAATCTTGATAATCAGATTAGATTTTATGAACTAGAAATTCAAAGGCTAGGAGAGCATCCTCAAATAGCCACTTTTCAATGGACATCTTCACTCCTTCATATTCCATCCATACCATCCATTTCATCTTCCTGGTTAGTTGGTGTGTTTTCTACTCCTGTAAGTCCTATGAGTACTGCCACCAATTTTCCTCAGCCTCCACCCAGTACAACCACTAGCACCCCATAGCCTACCCCCCATATTCTTGTTCACATATCTCAAAATCCTCCACCACATCAACAACAGCTTCCAAGGTAGTTTTCATCTTGTAATAGCTTAGGAGCACTAAATTTTTAGGCGTAAAATCATATACCTCAAGCTACTTTGAAGGCTTTATCCACATATGATGGTACTAGAAAAATTGCATATGAGTATATCCAAGATGTGGCCTCTCTTGCAACTATTCATGATATAACTGATGAGGATGTGATGATAAAACTTTTGGTTTTGTCATTAAGAGGGAAATTATTGTATTGGTACTGATATTTACAGCCTGGTATCATTACCTCATGGGATCATTTGGTAGAATTACTGATTAAGAATTTCCATGAGCAGGTTGATCCATATTCTTTTTTGCACCAGTTCATCTTGATTCAAAGACATCTGCAAGAGGAAATTGTAGATTTTAGCGTTTGATTTGTATGAAGATAGCAGAGGGTTCCAAATTTTTTACGACCAACCCATGAGCAAGTAGCATTTTATTGCCTTCGAGCACTCAATATCGATATTGGTATGGCAGTGCACCAGACCAATTTGACCACATTTTCGTATCTCTATACATAATCTCAAAAGGTTGAATCATATTTGATTGCTATAGGTAGGCTTCCTCCAAATGCAACAATACCTATTCTCCATGATCTACCACAATACCTTTACTCTAATGTATTTTTGTAGCCTATGTCATCGATGTATCTTGTCCCTTCATGGAATTCAAGCTCCCCTAAAATAGCTCCTATTCCTATACCATAGTCTTCTGCTATGAGCTACCTACAATTTCCCATTTTGATAGTACCATCATAGCCTTCATCTATATCTTTTCCAACATTGCCAGTACCTCCAATCCCTTTACCCTTACCCATGTCGAAAGTGCCCTTGCCATTGCCAATGCCAACTCCATAACCTAATACAGACCCCCTCACGGCCTTATTACAAGAAGTAAAATCCAATAATGTAGCTTTGAGGATGATATCCAATGAGCTTACCACTATGAGGAAGAAGCAGGTCGAGGCTAACTTCTGATCAAGAAGGTTTTAGACTCCACCAATCACCCAGGAGCAAGCATCTACCAGCAGGGGACCCAAGAAAAACACCATGATTCAAGCAAATGATGAGGTTAATGGGTCTAAAATGACATATTGGTGTTCTACATGTAATGATCCTCATGGTGAAGATACATGTATGGTACATCTGAATTATGTTCATATATTAGCAAAAAGTTCTTCGGATGGGAAAATTAATATGATTCAAGAAGTGAAGGACAATTGTATGGTGCCATCTCTAGAGCAAGTTTTAGTCCTCACTAGGTCTGGGAAGAGGCCAATGACTGTTGATCTTGTAGACTTGCAACCTTTGAAAGTACCTACGGCTCTAAAAGTGCAAGAAGAGAAGTGGGCATCCCTGGCGAAGGTTCTTGATGTTGACAAGTAAAAAATCTAGCACAAGATAATGCACAAGCTCAGACTTCGACTTCGCAATGCATCACCACTGCTCCCATCCCTAGTGAGACAAAGGAGTAAGCTAAGGAAAGACTCAAATATCCTTCATTGACAAAAAGATAAATATTAGAGGCTACGCAGTAGTATCGAGATAAGTATGAGCGTCCCCTAGAAGAAAAAGTCTCACCTGCTTGTGGTTATAGTATCATGGAATAAATTAAGAAGACACCATCAAGGATTAGCTTGTATGATACATTATAGTTACTTGAGCAGATTTATTTGTTGCAAGAATCTCTGAATACCACCAAAGACCAAAAGAAGGATTGTTTGCAAATAATCTTGGCTCAAGTGCTCCCCACTTCGAAAATAGGTAAAAATTGACCTCCCCCATTTTACTTATCTTTGATAATGGAAGGGTAGATTGTGCATAATTGTATGATCAACTCTAGTGTTGCTACTACTGTCATGCTGAAGGCGGTATGCAAGGTAATGGGAATGGAGTATACGAGGAGCATTCCATGAGTATTACAATTGGATGGTATGCTAGTTAAGATTGTTGGATTAATAAAGCACATTATAATTGTGCTCCATAACATGCCATAGATTATTGTCATCCAGGAAGTTGTGGTTGTTGATTTAGAGCCCTACTTTAGCATGTGCCTTTCGAGAGAATTCATAGCTAAGTTGGGAGGTTATCTTTCCCTAGATTACTCACATTTGGAGATTTCGTTCAAGGGTAGGTGAATTTGCATTCATAATAAGAAGCCCTCCCCTTTTCATATTGAAAAGATAGAGGAGGCAGAATAAGTCCCAAGCGCAGTGAACATGATGATCGAAGAATCGAAAGAGGTTGGTCTGGTAGAAGAAGCACCTGAGGAGCTTCACTTAGAAGATGAGTTTTTACTAATGGATTTCAACACTATTATTGAAATGGATATTGGTTGTTATTCAATTCAGAAGACTGAAAAAGTCCCAAGAGCAAGTCCTTGAGCCTCTAGGACCTATTTTGCATTAGTTATGGAAGCTTTTCTTTAATGGTGCTCGATGTAAGAATGGTGTGGGAGTAGGTGTTGTGTTGGTCTCCCTTGAAGGCATACAAAAAACTTACTCCTATAGATTGACTTGGAGCTGTACAAATAACGCAACTGAATACAAAACATTATGCCTTGGCTTGAAAAAGGCCTAAAAATTAGGAATTGAATAGCTATAGTTTTTTTGTGATTTCGAGCTTATATTCAATAAAGTTACAAATATATGTGTGTCAAAGCAACATTACTTGAAGGCTTATCACAACAAAGTGTGGGATCTTTTGAAAGAATTTAAAGCTTTGAATATTCAGGTGATTCCTCGAGAACAAAATAGACACGCCAACATTTTAGCTTCCCTAAGCACTAATTATTCTCTTGTTGAGCAAGTGGTATGAAAGCCCAAGACGGTGAGGGTGATTTACAGAGCTTCCATTCTAAATAAAGGCCTCTATTGGCAAGTGTTTGATAATGATGAGCAAATAGTAAATTTTCTACTCAAAGAAGCTGCCAGCATAGAAGATAGAACTCTTATGGATGAAGAAAAGGAAGGAATGATTCAGTTAAGGAACAATCATATTCCTAGAGTTTTGATTTCACTATAAAGTTTATTTTATCAAAGTGATAGGACTGATAAACATAGGATTAAGGTGGATGACAAGGAATATAGAGAATTACAGTTGGAACCAGGAAAGATCATCAAAATTGATACTAATTGTGAAGCAGATGAGATTGAAGGCATTAGAAATCTGTGTTATGAATATCCAGATATTATAGCATGGAGTTATCAAGACTTGAAATGATACGACAAGAACATGATTCATCATACTATTGAGTTACAAGGAGTTAAGTATTTTCGACAGAAGGAACGCCTTGTTAATCCCAAAAGCAAAGTCCTCATGAAAGCAGAGCTACTAAAGATTCTTGAGGTGAAGATCATTTACCCTATTAAGTATTCCACTTGGGTGGCAAACTCAGTTCTTGTAAGAAAGAAGAATGGGGACATACGTCTGTGTGTTGATTTTTGAAATTTAAATCAGGCATCACTCAAGGACCATTATCCTCTACCTCAGATAGACCAAATTCTTTATGTTGTGGATGGTGCCCAGAGATTTTCCTTGTTGGATGGCTTCTCTGGGTATAATCAAATTTGGGTTAAATATGAAGATCAATACAATACAACGTTTACAACTAAGTGAGGCATGTTCACTTACCAACATATGCCCTTTGGACTTTCAAATGTCGCTGCTACTTTTTAGAGAGCCATGGATGTTGCCTTTGGTGAGTTGCTAAATAAAAATTATTGTGATTTATCTTGATGATATGATGGATTTTTCACATTACAGAATAGATCATGTTTTCCATATAAGGCAAACATTTGAGAAGTGTCAAGAATTTAGGATTTTCATAAATCCAAAGAAGTCAATTTTACGATCAAGGAAAGAAAGTTGTTGGACCATGTGATTTCACAGGAAGGGTTGGCCATAGACCCTGCACGAGCTTAAGTGCTCATGAAATTGCCATTACTAGATAATAAGAAAGAATTGCAGTCCTTCTTTGGATAGATAAACTTCATTCACAAGTTTATTACCAATTTTTCCCAAGTCATCAAACCCATGACTGAGCTTTTGAAGAATAATTTTGAGTTTAAGTGGACAAAAGCCAAGAAGTGAGCTTTTTGAGAAATCAAAGAGATAATTACTCAAGCGCAAATATTGATCAACCTTGACTACTCCAAAGAATTTATACTATATGTAGTAGGTGAGCAGGAAAGATATGTTGTCGTGCTAATGCAAAAACAAGATGATGGCAAAGAAAAGCCTATTGCTTTTCTAATCTAGGTTATAGCACTACACCAAGAAAAGTACAACTTTATAGAAAAGCAGGTTTATGCAGTTATGAAAGCATTGAAGAAGTTTCACCACTTTGTTTCTCAGAGTAATACTATGGTTTATGTCATTCATCCTGACGTTTAGAATTTTATAATTCAATAAGAACTGGGTGATAAGAGGGCTGGATGGATCTCGAAGATCCAAGAGTATTATGTAGAGATCAAGTCGATGAAATTGGTTTGTGGGCGTGCTCTCTATCAAGAATTGGCTAAAAGTGTTGTGGTTGAGACAAGTCATGAAGATGTGATTTGTGTGAATAATACAACAGGCAACAAAGAGTGGACCGAGGAAATCATTGAGTATTTTACTTCTGGAAGGTGTCCTAGCCACCTTAACCCTTCTTAGTACCAAAGGTTCATATTGCAGGAGCTCAGGTATGTATTGTTTCCCAATGGACTATATTATAAGAATATTGATGGTATACTCCTTAGATGTGTAAAAGTTTCTGAGAAGGAAATTTATTTGGAAGAATTCCATTTCAAGCTATCAGGAGGGCATTATGCAAGCAGACCTATGGCTCTAAAAATTATTCGGGCTGGGTATTATTGGCCTACTCTGTTCATCGATTCACACAAGATAAGCTAGCAGTGTGATAGTTGTCAAAGATATGTAGGTCGAGTTAGGAAAGGAGCATCACCGCTACATCTGATCCAGGTGGAAGTGCCCTTTCAATAGTGGGGTCTTGATTTTATAGGATTTATTGATCCACACTCCTCTATGGAACATAAATATATTTTAACAGTGATAGACTACTTCACCATATGGAAGAAATATATACCCACCAAGAAAGTAGATCAGGCGATTGTTATTTATTTTATGGAAAGCCTCATCACCCGTTTTGGCATACCAGATTCTTTAGTCACTGAAAATGGTACTCCCTTCATTGGAACCCAAATTATATAATTTTCCAATAGATATGGTATTTGCTTGAAGACCTCTTCCAATTATTACACACAGGGGAATGGATTGGCTAAGTCTGCCAATAAAAATTTGCTTCGTATTTTGAAAATAATAATAGGTGACAATAAGAGGAGGTGGCATTTGTTGTTAAATCAGGCACTTTGGGATGATTGCATTTCAATGAATAATTCTATAAAAATTCCTCGTATGCTTTGGTTTATGGGAAAGAATTTGTTCTTCTTACTCACATTAAATTCCTTGTGCTCCAAACATTATAGATGTTCTAGGATGAAAATGAAGGAAACAATACTATGGAAGAAATACTGGCACAGTTGTTGCAATTAGAAGAAGAAATGAATCGAGCTTATCATACCTTCGCAAAACATGCTGTAGAGATGAAGAAGTGGTTTGAAAAAAGAACAATTGATCGAAGCTTCCAGGTGGGCGATTTGGTTTTAAAATGGAACAAAAAGAAGTTAAAGCTAGGAAAACATCATAAATTTGATGCAATATGGGAAGGGCCTTTTCGAATTTCTACTGTCACCTCTTCTAATGCATTATGAATTTATGACATGGAAGGGTATGAGCTTCCTATCCCAGTGAATGGCCTTCATATGAAGGCTTATATTTCATAATTTCAAAATCGGAGGTAACACCCTGTATATATGTAATTTTTTTGTGTTTTAAATAAATATGTTTTGAAAAGAAGGAAAAAAAAATGAATGCTAAAATTTCATTCACCTGCTTGGTAAACTTGCGTGCGCCTCTTGAAGGAGGTAAACATCATATTTGCCTCTCTCTAAACTGAACGCACATTGATGATGTCATCAGGTGAAAGGATGAATTAAAAAAAAAATAGAGAGGAAAATTGTGCATGGCACCTTCTAAAATAAAAAAGAAAAGGGAAGAAAGATAAGAACAAAAGGGGAAAAATAGAAAAATCATGTTATTGTTTTTTTTTTTGAAAAATTGCTTTTAGAAAAAAGGGAGGCGCATTATGAAGTTTTAAAGACACATGCGTCGCATGGAAAGAAGTACTTTTGCATGAAGACAAGAATTTCCCATGGATTCCTAAGCTCGTGAAGAGATTTTTTTGAACAAGATATTCTCAAAAGCACATTTGGAAAATTAATACACCCCAAAATTACGTGGCAATAATTGGAAGTAGTGGGCATCAAATTCAAGTAATGATTTTCGAACAAGGGAAGCACTCGAATTGGGCTTTTCAAGGCAATAGTCAAAATTGATGATTGGATAATTAACTGTTGGGTTGGTTTCCCTAACAAGCTTTTGGTGCCAGGGCACATTTTTCTATAAGATTACACAGTGTAGAGGGCACGATTTTTTTAGGAGAATTCGACGACGAATCAGAGAAGAGGATTTTTATGCCTTGGAAAGGACATTGGAGCAATTTTCGAAGAATATTTTTCCTCGAAGATGTGCCTGCATTTAAATCTGTAATTATCCCAACAGTTGGTAGTGCTTCTATAAATTCTAGGAGGTAAAGAGTAAATTTTGTTTTTTCCCTTATTTTAAATTTTTTGCTTCTTTGTATCCTGTGCTTCGAAGTGTAGAGGAGTTTTCAAAGTCTCGGAGTAGGAAATTGCAAAAGAGCCATTGCTTTTTATTTAACAATATGGGAAAACGTAGTAAAGAACCAAAAGAGGCACATGAAGTTGTAGAATTGAATCCCGCTAAGAAGCGAGAAAGGATTTCGAGGGCTATGAAATATTGGTAGAATGATTATGTTGACCTGGATCCCTATGAAGATAAAATGGATGAAATTAGTGATTGTTTGATCACGCATAAGGAAATTTATTGGTTAAGGTAGGAGGTCAAAGCTGTAGTGAGTCAGGGGGTTTCCTATAATAGCTAGCTTACAACGTCTCAAAATTCACAACTTTCATGGTATCTTTGTTTACCCATGCACCCATGACCCAAGCTTATCTAGTTAATTGTACAATTTTATGACTCCTCTACTAGGGTTGTTCATAATGCCAGATAAGAAATTTTATTTACAATTACACCGGATGAGATCCGAGAGGCTTTTACCTATGGGGTGAGCATGCTGAATTATGTAGTAAACAAGAAAATTCATACGGATGAGCAAGATGATAGATATGTTTCCATAGTTATTATGAGACAATTTATGAAACTCAGCTCGTCGAGGAGCCATAGATGGGGCAACTACCAAATTTTCCTAAACCTCTTTTAGAGTTCAAGTGCTAGGACATCTATTCCATGCTTGCCTGGATTGTTGGATTGTCCTCAGATGAAATGGTGCATAAATGGTAGGTAGCTATGGCTCAACGTATTTGCAAGGTAGAGTTCTATTCTCTTGTTGCTATGAGATAGGGTGGAAACCCGATTTATTTTTATTGGGCCAAATTTATTTCTCGAAGAATCAATTCCCAGGTGCAAAAACTGCAAGAAGGAAAGTCTAGATCATTTTGGTACACTTTGCTACTGGTATGGTTCTTCTTCTTCTAGATGCAGAGATGTTTTTCTTTTATTGTTGTTACATAGACAGGAAAAAAGAATGAACCCCTGTCAGTTTACAAGTGGAATCAGGTGTTAACGAAGAAAGAGTCTATCAAGTGGAATCAGGTGTTAACGAAGAAAGAGTCTATCTACAGCTTTAATAGCTAGTTTTTGAGCCTTGCCATTGAATTACTCTATGGTATTTGCGACAGAGTGCCATGCGACTTAAGAGATACTGTTATTTTAGAGGAGAGGGGTGACATATTTCTGCTCACTCAAGGCATGGTTGTTCATATTTTTAGATATACAGGTACACCTTTTTTGTTGCCTTATTTTGCTACTACACATGTTTTTGCAATGGAAGTTGTGCACCAGATGGATTATATCAATGACATATACGACTCTGGATGAGGAAAAAAGACAACTTGTATTATACCTTTTAAGTTTGAAAGTATAGAGGTAAACCAAATTGGGAAAAATCACCTTTTGATAGTGGCACTTCATGACCTGGGATTAATTGAGTTACCACAATGTTGGTGATACGACCCACTTGGAAAATTTTTGGAACTTATTAAGGTGAAGACCTTTCATTGTTGCCTGCACCCAGATATTCAAAAGTGGTGGAATAATTATGATGGGCCAGATATGAACTGGAATGTGGAGAATATGTCCTCTCTTACTCCATGGCATGATTACTATGAGCAGGAAGCGGAGTATAATCCAAAAAAAAT
The DNA here is from genome assembly GCA_028583015.1 of Wollemia nobilis. NCBI lineage: Eukaryota > Viridiplantae > Streptophyta > Pinopsida > Araucariales > Araucariaceae > Wollemia > Wollemia nobilis. The sequence continues at coordinate 3,524,964 of JAQPPZ010001424.1, read as the reverse complement.
ACAACACTATTCCTCCTTTGGATCTGTTCATAACTGTCAAAGAAGCAAATCCTAAATGGAAGGAGGAGAAAATTATGAACTGGTGGGTAATATGCATTCATCGGAGGAAGTCGTATGATGCTTATGGGTTGAAGCTTGATACCCAATTTTTTGAAGTTTATGATAGGTTTGCGGATTCCTATCAACCCATTGCTTTTGCCACTATTTTACCATAAAGTTTTTAGTAGTCTAAAAGTGGTGAAAATGAACCTAAAGAGGAGAGTCCTACAGTTGAGGATGAAACCTAGGATGAAGAGGAAGAATAAGAAAAATAATATGTTTTCTAAAGGTGGTCTCAAAGAATGAAGTGCCCTCAGGAGGAGGCCCTCATACCCAAGCAACAGAGACAGCCGATGGCACCTCCATTTCCTAAAGCAGCTAAATGGTCTCGCACTAGCACATCCACTATGTTCAATTTTATAGTGCCCATGTCTTTGAGTACTACGATTCCTGCTACATCAAGTTCCATCATCGCCTCTATACCGACAATGAACCCTTCACCCAATGTTGAGCTTCCTACTTCAGCAGCACAAATATTTTTGATGGTACAACAAGAGGAGTAGGAGCGACTTGTTGAGAAGCAACACACCCCCACTGAAAAATGAATTTCCATCCTTTGAAAACTTTGAGCTTTCATTTTTGCAGTAGGGACCCTCTTGATGATTTTCAGGTTTTAATTCCAAATTTTTACTTGCCTCTTTCTTCTTCAAGTTTTGCCTAGGTCAAAGTATCCAAGTATTCTTGCATTATGTCTTTGTTATCTCAGATTTCACTTTTTACATGCTAGAATCATTCATGGATAAAGAAAATCTTACACCGGTATGAAAAAAATGCAGAAAACAGACAAATAAATTCATTGAAAATCAAAACTTTCTATTTTTGGCAAAGTCACAAAATCGTGACACTTCCATTTTTGGAAATGTCGCGAAATCGCGACAAGTTTTAAAAAAATCCGCCAAGTCCCAGAAACGTAGCGAAATCGCGACACTTCCATTTTTGGAAATGTCGCGATATCGTGACACTTTCCTTTTTTGGAAATGTCATGAAATCGCTACCGGTTAGGAGAGAGAAAGCCAAATCGTATGGAACGTCACGATTTCGTGACATGTCATGAAATCGCGACATGTCGCATTTTCGCGGCTGCAAGAAGAGAAAATCGGCTAAGGCAAGAAACTATAGCGAAATCACGACGTCGCGAAATCATGACATTTTTTGCAGGGGGAGCCTAGGGCGTACGGACTATCGCGATTTCGCGACATGTTGTGAAATCACGATAGGTCCAAGTCAAAGCAGCAAGTTGCCAAAAGAATGGAAGAGAAAATGGTTAAGGCAAAAACATGTCACAAAATCACGACAAGTTTGGCGCAGGGAAGCAAAGGCGCAAACATGTTGCAAAATCGTGACGATTTATCGATGAGGGCCGAAGGCATGAAGGGTGTCACGAAATCATGACGTCGCAAAATCGCGACACAATCCGAAGAAAGGCTCAGAGACGTACGGACCGTCGCGATTTCGTGACATGTCACGAAATCGCGACGGGTCCAAGGCATAAGGAAGAAACAAAGAGAAACCAAAATGCAAGAAAAGTCTAAGGCATGAGAATGTCGCGAAATCGCGACGTCGTGAAATCGTGACAAAGTTCGAGAAGTGGGGGCAAGTGAGAAAGATGTCGCGAAATCGCGACGTCGCGATTTCGCGACGTCGTGAAATCGCGACAAGTGAAGAAGAGCCAGGGGCAAGATAGAGAAGGGTCGCAATTTCGTGACATGTCGCGAAATCATGACATGTCGCATTTTCGTGGCTTGTGAAGCAAAGAGTTGCCAAGTCAGAGAAGGTCACGATTTCGCGACATGTTGTGAAATCACGACATGTCGCGTTTTCGCGGCCATAAGGAAGAAAAGACGCCAAGGCATGAAAGAGGTCGCGATTTCGCGACATGTCGCGAAATCGTGACATGTCACATTTTTGCGACGAGCAAGGCAGAAAGTGAACCAAGGGGCAAAATGGTCACGATTTCTTGACATGTCGCGAAATCGCGACATGTTGCGTTTTCGCGGCAACGACAAGGAAGCAGGTCACGATTTCACAACATGTCGCGAAATCGTGACATGTCGCATTTTCGCGGCCATGACAGCAAAGAGCCCAAAAGTGGAAAACAGTTGGAAATGGACATGTGTCACGATTTTACGACACGTGTCAAGACAAAGCAGGCCACGTATCAGATAATTAGATCCGCATATACTGAACTTTAGGGCTTCATTTTAATATTTAAGCTTTTGATTTAATAATTTTAAAATGCTAATCCTTGTTTGTCTTTCATGTAGGAAGCCATCTGGCACTTACATGATAGCGGAGAAATGGCCATAAAGACAAAGTTAAGTGCAAATTAATCAAAGACGGCCATAGAGGAATAAGAGATGCCGAAAATTGCTGCTTCATCCAAATTTTACAGATCTAGCCGCAAAGAGACTTTACGGTGACTAAGTTGCTGCCCATTTGATGGAATATGTCGAGAATTGGCCGAAAAATGAAAATATCTGCACACCATTACCGAAATTTGCTGATGGATGCATTTAATGAAAATTTATGGCATAATTAATAGCTTGCAGAGATTTTCAACTCAGGGATGGCTCTGTGGAGATGAAATGTCAGAGAAGTGGTGACTCATCCAAATTTTTGAGGGAATTAATGAGGGCATTTACTCACAGTTGCGGGTGAATGCAAGTGGCATTCGAATTCTGTTTTCTCCATTTATGGCAAGTGACTGCACTGAGTTGCAGAGTGGTTAAGTTTTATCAAGACTTTGTTTTAAATGGCTTTATATTGTAAAACCCGGGTCCTAGGGTTTAAGATGATAAGATTTACGGTTGGAAAAGAAGATATTTCTAAAAAGATCAGGGTCTGTCCTGAGTCTATAAATACTTCTTCTAAATGTAATCGCAGGAGGCGAAAACTTAGAAATAAAAGGCTATTGAAGCAATTTCTTGCAAATTTTGTTAAATACTTTATTTCTGGACTTGGAGTTGATGTGCTTTTGTTTTACGTGATAGCATAGCCAGGAGCCTAATATTTTTTAGATTGTGATAAGTTCATCTTCTTTTGTTATCTGTTTCTTTAAAGTTTATTAAATATATGTTGTAAATATGTGACATCAAGATTAAATATGCTGTTAGGCTTCAGTTGTTCTATTGTATGCTAGGGAAAATTACAGATTTAAGGTTCAGGCCTGTTCTAATTGCTCTGTCCTCACTATGCGAGCTAGGTTGTCGGTGAAAGATATCAATTTTAATCGACTTCCCTTCGGTTTATAATTTTCTATTAGATCTGTTCCATCTCTACCTTATGCTCTTAGTAGAAAGTGATCTTAGAAAGTTTGGACACTTTCTTCTTTGATTTGTTCCGTTGTGAAGTCGATAGTATAAATAAAATTGGTAGTTTTGTTTTACGAGTTAAGTTTGATAAACTTCTCTTTCTGCCTTACCCTACCCTCTTTGTTTTACCGTGAAATGATCCATTTTTATTTTCTTTTAAACTTGTCTTTTATTTAAATCTGCTGACCCATAAGAGCTAGATCAAAGAATCAATTTTAAATCTGATTTTCAACAAGTGACAACTACTGAACATTACTGAGCAAGTTCAGTGAGCCCATTGTAAGGTAACAGACAGTCCATATTGAAAACTATTCCAAAAGCGAAAAAGAGTGAATTGACATTCGACCCGACTCTGTAACTCACACCTTGGATAACTAGCTAGATCCTAAAGTGAGTGGGATTTATTCCGTATAAGTGTTATTAGAGTTTTATGCTCATTCTTCATAGGGTGTGTATAAAAGTCGGACCAACACAGCTTTCTAAAAATTCTCATGTTGAAATTTTGAATGAGGAAATAGCCCTCAATGTTGGTGGACAAGAGGTAAATCAACAACAGGAGGCAGTTGCGCAACCCCTACCATCCACAAAACAAGTAGCGCTTGCACCCCAAGGTATGTCATCTTTTCCCTCTTCTTCCCATTCTATCAAGAAGCATGCAATTATTTCTTCTTCGGTTCCATCTGTTACATTTTCATCCCCTCCACTTTCTATATCCCCATCCTTTGGTACTCCTTCCATTTCATTTTCTATGGTTCCCTCTTCTACTTCTACTCCTTCTGTTTCTAAAATCGTTGTTGCTCCCTCCTTTATTCTTGCTCCTTTGTCCTCTATTTATTTTAGTTCATATGCATCGGGGTCAAATCCTTTTCTCCATCCCCTTCCCTTAGTCGACACTTCTTCTAGCCATCTGGTTGTTAGTACGCAAGTTCCATCTAGGATTAGCATAACGGAAGCTGCACATATGTCTACCACTTCCTTCACCCTTTATCTCCCTTCCATCATTCCCGTATCGATTCCTCCACTTACATCCGTGTCATCCATGTCCACTGGGCCTAGTTGCGTAGAATGTTTTATCCCATTTACACCATTTTTGGAGCTACCAAAATTACTCAGATATTGTATCCTCTTAATCTCTCAATTATACGTAGAGGTATCCCAGAACATCAAACTTCTAAAAAAATTAATGGTTGTGTCGTAAGGAGACAGACTGCAGTACACATAGATAAAAAAATATATCCCTGATAATGGTTCTAGTTAATTGTTGTGGGAAATTTTTATATCCTTAATAATAATTGTCATGCTATCAAATTTCCTAATTCACACTCAACATGCAAGCTCTGGTGAACTTACCCCTTTAAACTTGAAATGATAATCTTGACTGAAATAGGTTGGGTTTGGACACCCCAAAGATGAGCCTATTTAATTATGTTATTTAAAAATTATGCTCAACCAAATTTTAAAATAATTATTACAAATCTAATTTTGACCAAGCATTACTAAATCTAGCCTAGCTTAAAGTAGATTGGTGTCTTGTTCATTTGGGGTGTTGTAGCAAATTTTAATTTATTCCATGGAATAGAGAGAAAAGGAATGAAGCAACTAACATACCTATATTCATTTAAATATCACAATCAATACATGTCTTAAATCAGTGAGGGAAAGTGTTATTTGTGGATTCAAATCATGTAATGCATAAATAAACAACACACACACACATTGAGACAACATATAGCAGAAGCCTATATTATGTATTATATTAAATACAATATGGTTACAATAATAGATCCTAGCGATGTGCTCAAGTATCTTAAAGAACACAATACATCATTATCCTTGTTCAAATATCATAACAAGGGAATCTCAATCTACTGTCCTAAATGTAGTGGCATATAGACTCTAGCTCCTTGAAGCAGCTCCTAGAAATGATCTTAGGTGGCTAGCTCAACTCTTGATAGTACCTGCATAATGGTGAGAAGAACTGAGAAATGGATAAAATAGAGAAAACATAGGGAAATACAATAGACTCGGGATACCTCTCTAGAAAATTTTTGTAATGGTATCTTGATGATGAATCTTAGCCGCTTCAAATCCTTATATAGCCTAGCTATCCAAAATTTATTACAAATGCTAGGTGTAGGTGCCTCTGTATATTTTCTTCCTGGCCCCGTGTCTCTTCATATTCCTGGGTGCATTACAACAAGAAACTAGTTGATGCAAGCTATCAAAATTTATGTTAGACTGTCATTTGTTCAAAATTGTGTTTCATTGTTTCAGTTTCCTTAGCTCTAACTACTTTTTATTTGAAGGGAGTTCCTAAATTATCTTGAGAAAGTGACCGTATAGCTTTGGTTTTTGGTTTTGTGGTGGGCTAGACATTTGATTGTGTAAAAAGACACTATTATATATATATATATATATATATATATATATATTGTTTCTATTTATCCTAGTCATTCCTTTTTTGTCTTTAGTTGGACTTAGACTAGGTTTAACATAAATATATTTTAATATGAAATAGAGGGTGGCTTGATATGACAGTGAAGAGAGAAAAGAGAAATCACAACACAATAAAATAGAATAGGAAACAATATGGATGGGTGTGGAAATAGTTGAATACAATGGATGTGGAAGACTACAGACAATGGTGGTGATATGGTGCTTTTTGGGATAAACTGTAACAACAATAAAGAGAGAATGCTTAGAAAGAGAGGGTCAATAGTGTATTTACAGGTGATAAGGTGGAAGTAGCACTACAATGTTGAGAATAGGAAAAAAAATGGAATGAAAAATGAGATCTGGAGGTACAAAATGAATGAAACCACAAAAAATAAAATACCTCCCTAACTATATTTCATCTGAGTGTCTCCTCTATAATTATATTCTATCAAGGCACTTGCATATTTCTAATGTAGACATATTGGTAAAGCTTCAACATCTATTTTATGTGTTGTGCCTTTTGCGTCTCTCAGTATTACTGCACATGAAATTATTAAATTGCTTGTGTTCCTCTTTGAAACTCATTTTTTGCACACTTTGGTCCATTTTCGTCATTGTAATCTCCACTTTGGAAACTATATTCATATAGAACCACATCACGATGACATGTTTCATCAGCTGATGATACAATCATGTTCTATATATATGAGAGGATTTGTCTTGCTTGAATCAAAATTAGATCTATCATCTGTGTTGCTTACTTCATGAGCTTGTTTTTCTTAGTACAATCTGTGAGATCTCTACCTATGTGGTAAATTTTATTTGTGTGGCTTAATACTTTTATTTTTGATAATATGTCAAGTTTTTGATAGCTTTTGTGCTTAGGTTGGATTGTTTTGGTCTTTTTGTGTTGAGAGGGTATGAATGCAAAAATGTATCGAATGATAGTGATTTCATTTATGTGCTGCAACATTTGTGAGAACTGACTCACTTCAATTTTTGATGACTTTACTAAATTTTGATCGCTAATATTTGTGTATTTGAGTAGAGAGGACCTATTTCTTTGATCTATCATGATAATTCTCCTTTCTTATCTTTGACTGATCACTAGGCAATGCTAGCATTATATGGACTAATAAGCATCTCCATCGAGTACCCTACATGGGAGGCCTTTATTTTTCTTTATTTTTTATTTACTGCACAACCAATCACTGGTCTATGTTATAAACTAGTGGACCAATCGCCATCAAGTGCCAGGTGAGATGTACAAGTCAAATTTCACGTTGAAGTCTCCCCTTTTTGTCATCACGTGCCCTCCAATTACCATTAAGCACCATGACCTAGAGGATCAATGAGATTTACATATTTCTTAAGCATATTTCTTTTTATTTTGTCTACCATGGTGTCTACTCGTCTCTATACATTGATGAATTTCTAGCCTTCATAAAGGGAGTGAACCAATCACTAGAAAGCACTAGGGTTGAGTGGACCAATAAGAAAAATTCAATCCACGTTAGGAAAAATGCTTTAAAATTTCATCCACCATGGTGAACATTCATTTGTCATTTTGTGCCTTCTAATCATCGATATTTGTTGGGTTCTAGTGAACCAATCATTGTACCCACTTATTTGTATTAATGTGTTAGCCAATCATTGGCCTTCGTAAGGCATGGTGAACCAATCAACATTGAGCTTTTTGACCTAGCAGACCAATAGCTTTTAAGTTAATAGTTATAGTCATAGGTAAAAATAAACCTCCATTACTCCTTCAACTTGTGAATGTGGTGGCTTCTCCTTTATCTTATAGCACCAACCAATCACCATCTCCTACCACTTATCAATGAACCAATCATTATTGAGCTCTTCGACTTAGCAGGTGACTAGTCAACCTTCATATTTCCTTTAAATATTTACCTTTATTAGTTGTTGGGTACAACTATAGATTTATTCCACCATGGTGCTAAATACTATTACCCCTTATTTACCATGATATTGACTCATTTGTCATTATGCGCTAGCCAATCACCATTGAGTACCATGATCTAGTGGGCCAATCGTTGTTGAGCATCAAATGGGGTGGATGAGTCAAAATTTTCACTCAAGTCTCTTGCTTTGTTTCCTATTAGCTTTAGCTTGTGCCCGTGGTATCAAACTTAAAACTTCTTTCGATGTGGTGCTATATTTTTTATTTGCTAGTACTGACCAATCGTTGGTCTCTACCAATACCTAGTGAATCAATCACCGCTCTCCATCATTACTTAGTAGGCTGATTAGAATTTGAGCTAATTTGTCTTGCGCCCTTTGTGGTACAAATTTCTATGGGGATATTTTTCTTGTCCTTTTTTATCCACCAATTGTCACTTTTTTCCAAGGATTACCAGATCAATCACTAGCGTTATTTTAATCGGTGGACCAATAGGAAGTCTTGCCTTCGTATCTTAGAGAATTTTCTAAATATAGAACTTTGATTTAATAATAGATGTAGACTTAGGTTTTCCTAAGGCTAATAATTTAGGTAACATAAAAGCGTTGATGGGTTGAAGGAGGAAATTTTTATTACATGGTCGTGACCCTTGAGACCTTAGGAAAATGGCATAGGGTGAATTTATGGACAACGGTGACTATTTCTAGGACTTAGGGGGGAAACGTAATGGCAATGGTGGGGGTTTTCATGGTCTAAGCTTAGGAAACATGGTCTAGGACTATGGAATTTTAATTTGTCGATCTACTTAAGTGATCAAGGAAAAATTAAAGGGGAACAATATTTAATGGACATGGGGACTTTATAAATGTTGAATGATTTAATATCTGATGTGGCTATGGCTTACTATAATGGACAATTATAGGTTTAATATTCTTAATTATGGTCTAAAATATATATAGGACCTAATGGGATGGGTTTTAATGAATATGATGAATGTATGGGATTATGAAGTGGATGCTTAAAAACTATCTTACTATCATGGGTTAGGGATGATGAAGTGATATACGAAGGCGAATATAATAATGTATGATGTGATTATAATAATTATGAATGGATTAAGGTGAATTTGGAAAAATGGATGGGTGGTGATGTGGATTTATGAGGTGAACACCTTGGTGGATATGAATGGTGAAATGATAATATTGTGGTAAAATGGAAATTATAGGAATAAATTTGTAAAGGATACCCTTGACTTATTTGAGTACAAAATGATCAAGACCTACACCTTCCATAACCATGGAGACCCTTTTGGATTATCATGACCCACCTAGGACTTCTCACTTTTGAAACTGACCATCACATCCTATAATCACCTAGACACCCAATCTTGACATCCTTTAAAAAATTAGGGGTGTAATATAAGTTGGGATTTTTTGAAGCCCAACAAGTATTTTTATAAATCCTTTTTCAATAAGGTAGTTTTAAGTTTATTAAATATTTGGCTATTTTATCGATCATAAGAAACTTTCCCTAAAATGTATTAAATACTTTTATAACTCCTTTTCAACAAGGTAGTTATAATATTATTAATAATTTTTTTGTGATATATATGATAATATGATGCACATTTTTATTTTAAATAAGGTTTTGATTGGGTCCTCAAACTAGTTACAATATCCCTCACATTGGGTGTCACTAGTCACATCAAGCTATACAAGTATTTTTGTGCCATCAAGATTTGAACCCTTGTGTGGGTTGAATCATCCATATGTATCAACCATTGAACCAAGGCCTCATTGGCAGATGATGCACATTTTTTAATATTATATTATTTTTAAGATATTATCTTCTTGTATAAGATGTTTTGTTATAGTATTAATAATTCCATAATTCGTACGCACACACACGCACACACACACACACACACACACACACACACACACACACACAAAAAAAAATATTATATATATATATATATATATATATATATATATATATATATATATATATATATATATATATATAGTATGTATGTATATGTATATTATGTTATACATACATACATGAAAATGAAATTGAGTCTATGAGGCGCATTATCAAGTGTCAGACTCGATCCCTTAACTTCTTCATAATGGACGTATCCATGCACCACTTCTCCAAGACCTCATGGTTAAATGTATATTATTAATATTTAGTCCCTGTGGAGGTAGGGGCTATACTACATACAAAACATAACTAGTTAATTAATTTTATTTATTAGTCCCTATTATAAGACAAGAAATTGTAGTGTTCAACAAAGTCCTATAGTGGAATTTCACTACACTAGTAAAATCTTATAGAGGGGGGAATCTTTAGATAAATTGTTGCCTAGTGCTAAACAAGATGGAAGGACCTAAGTCTCCACCAATATATAAAGTAGTTTATGTTGTCAAAATTCTAAGAATGCTAACAATGGAAAGTTTTCAAAGAAAACTGCTAACAAATTTTAAACTCCCTATACCACGAGGCTATGCTAAACCATTAGACAAAAAATATAATAACTTACAACCTATTTGGTGGTATCTAAGTTGAACCTTGCCATGGGTAGGAACCTTATATTGTTTTTGGTGGAAGTTAAAAGTATTTTTCTATTGGAAGGTTATGTAAAGAAAAGAGATAGATGAGTCAAGTAAGGATTTAGTAAGATGACCTCAGCTTTCTGGTCCATCTAAGTGACATCCCAAAAGTTCATGACAACTTTAAAAACATAAAAAAGTAAAAAAAGAGAAAATTAACAATAGAAAAATAATAAAGATTTAAGCCTAAATATATTGTTTAGAGGTATAATTATTTTAATTATTTTATTTTTAAAAGTAGTGGTAGACTATTTTGAGCATTAAATGGTTTAAATGAGGCTAAATTTTAAATTCAAAAGCATTTCATTGGACTAGCTTGTTCTCAAACCTTCGAAGGAGGCAAGCTAAAAAACATTTAATCTAATGTAAGAACTCTAGAAAATATCAAGCTAGATTTTCTTGATACTAATGTTAGCTTGGATTTTCAAAAGTTTTGAACAAGTATAAAATTGAAAGGTAGGAAGCGGTTAACAACCTTCTACCTTTATAAGTTTGAAAACCAAGATAAGAGGAAGTGTGCCAAAAAAATGTATTTTTGACATCACCCAAACTCCCAAAAGTTTTAGCATAATGAAATGAAGGCAAATAGGCACTAAGGGATCTAGAAAGGAAAGCAAAAACAACTCAGTTTGTGTACCCTAGTCAAAAGATGTTAGAACATATGCCATGCATTAGATCTGGAAAGAAACAACCACCTCCATGAAACATAACTAAGGATCCTATGATCATAAGCATTTGATAGGTGATATGCAAAGTAATCTAAAGAGGATGAGTTGTGCAAGTTCAATCTAGGATCATGCCTACTCAACTTTAGCCAATGATTGTATATAGTAGTTAGCTTTATTTTAACTTAGCAAAAGCTATATAAGGAGCAATGATCCTCATTATAAAGGGTTAAATATTTTAGTGTTTTCCTATCATAGGTTGTGTATTTATGTTGATCAAATGCAATACAAAGTTGTTTGACTTACCTTAATTGTAGTATGAAGAATTATTTATTCTTGTGATATTTACACATTCAACATTTTTATTCACATTGTGATATGAGTAAATTATGTTAGGCTTCATGTTGTTTAGATTATTTCAATTCATATTTTAAGTAAATTATGTTAGACCTAAATCTATTTGGCTTATTTTTATTAGAGTGCTTGAGATGTTGGATGTTGTAATACTTTCAACAGTCCTAGTTATGTTGGACATTTTGAGTCAAAGTTGTCATTGATGTCAAGGAATGAAGTTGTCATTAATAAGCTACCGATGATGTCAAAAGGTCAAGAGGAACAATGCAGAGGTTAAAGGCAAAAAGGCTTCATAATATTTTTAATATTATGTGGAAGCATAAGTTAGAAGGTTTAAAATAAAAGGTTTTTCATAAAAACCCAAGGAAGCTTATTGCAAAGCTAAAGGAAGGTTTAATATTTATTTTATAAAATATTTAAATTCAAATTGAATTTAAATTTTATAAATAAATATTATTTATACAAAGTTGTACAATGAGAGAAGGCCTTAATAAAACCAAAGGGTTTTAAAGAATTAATTTATAAAATTTAAATTCAAAAGAATTTAAATAATTTATAAATTAATAAGTTCAAAGGAAAATCATAGTGCCGACGTCTAAATTTTGAAGAGAATTTGAAGCGTCGACGTGTATGTGTGAAGGAGGAAATCGATATAAAAACCCATGCCTTAGAGGCATTAAAATTATCCTTTTGCTCGAACGTTTATGCGTGCAATTGTGTTGAAAGACTCATGTGGAAAAAGAGAAGCGAATTTTTGTTTTATGTGCCAACGAATAGAGACAAATAAAAAAGCACCAAAATTCGAAAGCCATCTAGGTAGCGTGGCCTAGTGGCAAGAGGGCAGCGGTTAGAGTGTTTGGGTGCTAGGTGACCTACGTTCGAAATGCGGTGACAGCGTGTTTTGGTGGTTGTGTTTGTGTTGGAAGCGCCAAAGGAAATGGTGCACATTTTGCTAGGCAAAGAGGGGAGCTTCATAGAGCACGTGGTGCTCTTTACTCCCCAAGAGAGTGCCTAGCTCGCATGGCGGTTGGAGCCATGGCTAGGGCATTGGTTGAGGCTACGTCATGAGTTCAAAACCCACCAAGGCAAAGGTAATAAATTTTGATTATTATTTTGTGTTGCCTAAAGTTTGACATGAGGTCTTAGGGAGTTAAAAGGGTTGCTTAAAAAGATTTTTATTTGATTATTATTTTTTGGTAAATTGGAGGAATAAGGTGCTAGCTTTATTTTTGAATAAAGTGTTTGTGTCACATTGATTTGTTGAAGTTATAAAAGGATAAAGGGAACTTCTTGCATTGAGTTATTTTGAAAAGAAGAGTGCATTGAATATTATTTTAATTGGGAGATTATAAGGTGTAAGTGGTGAATTATTTTTGTAAATGTTGATGAATGTTTTCTTAAATATGGAGTGATAAGGTGTATGTGTGTCTTGATATTTACATTGTATTTTTGAGGGAGTTTATCATCTTATAATTTCTTTGAGCTTGGCAAAGAAGTGTTTGTGGTTTTGGCAGATTTATGAGATTCCTTCATCATCAAGAAAAAGGTATGAGCACATTCTTCCATAGTTAAGTTGATTGGTTGGTTTTATGGAAAATAAGTTTGGAGTGAAAAGGACTTGATTAGGGTTTCCTTTTTGAGTGTGTTGAGTTAATGCTTCAAGGTTTTCTGGAATAAAGAGTTGTTAAAACCTTGTTTTATAAGCATTGTTGTTGAAGCCATTGGTTGTGTGAAGAACTTGAACTAGGGTTTGAAAAGAACATGAGTATCATTGTTATGTGAGAGTTGTTTTATAAGCATTGTTGTTGAAGTGAGTTGTTGAGCGAAGAACTTGAACTAGGGTTTGAAAAAACATGAGTATCATTGTTATGTGATATTTGTTGTTGAGCATTGTTGGAAATATTTTGAGTGAGTGTTTATATACTTGGACTAGGGTTTGTAAGGAAGGATTGTTTCATTGAGTGATTGGTTGAGTAGAGTTGGTTGAGCCTAGTCAAGTGGATGTGTGAAGTGATTGTTCAAGTTCCATAAAACAAACTATTCTATATTCTAAATTGAATTGAGAAAGTGATTGAGTTGAAGCATATTGAGTCTCTAACAATTCTCTGTATGTTTCTGAAAGAGTGATTGAAAGTGATTGAGCATTGTGATGAGTATAGAGCATATTGAGTCTCTAACAATTCTCTTTATGTTTCTATGAGATTGGACAAGTTCTAGTGTGGACTTGTTGAGCAGATTTGAGGTAAGTCTTTGAGAAGACTTGTGGACATATTTGAGTAAGCTTTTGTGGAAGCTTACAATACATATTGAGAGCATATTTGGTTAAGTTCTTGAGAGGAAAGATTTGGTTAAGTTCTTGAGAGGACTTATTGAGTAGATTTGGTTAAGTTCTTGAGAGGACTTATTGAGCAGATTGGACAAGTTCTAGAGAGGACTTGTAGACTGATTGGTGTGAGCTTTTGTGAAAGCTTACAAGGCAGATTTGAGACAAGTCTTTGAGAAGGCTTGAGAGTAGAGTTGATTGATTGATTTGTTCAAACCTTGAGTTAAGGTTTGGGGTAGATCCAATAAATTTGATTTGAGATTGAGTCAAGCTTTGAGTTAAGGCTTGAGGATAGATATTGAGGACTATATTTGTGCTAGACTGAAGGACTATGTTTAGTATAGATTTGAGGATAGAGTTTGGTGCAGATTTGAGGATAGATTTGTGCCAGACTAGAGATAGATATTGAGGATAGATTTGTGCTAGACCGATAGACTATGTTTAGTACAGATTTGAGACAGAGCTGAGTGTAATATTTGGAGGTGATAGAGTATAGAGGATGATAGTCTCTAGTGGATAGAGATCCATTAGCTAGGGTAGTGAGGACAAGTCTTCTGAGTGAGGACAAGAGTCTTCATTGGATAGAGATCCATTAGCTAGTGTAGTGGAGGTAACAGTTCTTCTAGAAGATCACCAGCCAGAGCAAGAGGAGAAATGAGTTCTCCTATGGATAGAGATCCATGAACTTGATTTAGGGGATTGGTATCTCCTTTGGACATAGGTCCATAAACATTGTAATAGGGAAAGGATTCCCAAGATATTTATTGAGAAAATATTAGTGAAATATTTTCTCCGTGGAGTAGCCCACATTGGGTGAACCACGTTAAATTGGTGTCTCTATTGTGTGTGATGATTTGTGCATTGCTTTGGTTATTGCTATTGATATTGCTATTGATTATATTGGATAATATTATTTGGAAAGAAAAGTAAAAAGTGGTCTTATACTGTTCACCCCCTCTCAGTATAAGCTTGTGTTCTTCAATTGGTATCAGAGTTGGTTCCTTCGAAAAAGGTTTAACAACTTGAAGGAAGATCTTACAAGAACACAAATGGTAAAGAAAGGCAAAGGTAGAACCATGAGACACAAGAAGAAAAGAACACACATGGTCATGAAAGAAAAAGAAGATGAATTTGATATTGTTGTTTTGGGAGGAAAAGTAGAAATAGATTCAAGAGATGAATCAAGCAGTGGAGAAAATATCAGATGGATAAAGTTTTGTACCAGATGTAGGAATACAGGTCACCATGCAGCTTATTGTCCACAAGAAGGTGAAGAATATTTTATTTGTGGTCAACTCGGTCATGATGCAGGTTATTGCAATGGGTTTAGTAGTGGTGAAGATGAAGATGATATTCTCAAAAATGAAATCCTAGAGGTTGGTTCAAGAAAGGATAACATGGACAATCAAAATAGGTATGAAGAAGAAACTCTACTTTCAGTATTAGAAGAAAATACTCCTATTGAAGACCAAATAAAAGAAGAGGAAGATTCAGAAAAATAAAAGGAGGAAGCCACTCTTAAGGAACTTGTTGAATTGAAAAGGGAGAATTTAGAATTGAAGGCTCAAATACAAGAAGATGAGAAATGTAAGACAAAGCTTCTACAAGATCTCTCTGACTTGAGAGATAAGGTTGAAAAGGCAAGGAGAGTTGAAAAAGGTATGGTTGAACAGTCAAAGGTAAAAGAGATAGAATGTGAAAGACTTATGGTTACTCTTGAAGAATTAAAAAGGGAGAACTCGGGATTAAGGGTTCAAGCTCAAGAAGATGAGAAAGCAAAAGCAAAGTTTCTACAGGAACTCACCAACTTCAAAATCAAGGTTGAAGAGGCAAGAAAAATTGAAGAAGGTATGGCCAAAAAATTAAAGACAAAAGATCTAGAGTGTGAAATATTAGAGCATGAGATAGTTTCACTAAGGATGGAAGTAAAAGGCTCTAAGGACAAGCTACACAAGTTTGAGGAAAATCCAAAGACTTTGGACAGGATTATCAATGCACAAAGGTCATCAATCACCAAAATAGGACTTAGTTCTAAAGAAGAACAAAGGAAATAGGAAGCAAAAAAAGGAGAGTCAAGCTCAAACACCAAAAAAGAAGAAGCATCAAAAGAAGTAAGTAAAAGAGAGAGTGAGACTTCTAAGGATAAGTTGGACAATAGAAAGTTCAACAAGGAAAGGAACAATGCACAAGTAAGAAACATATGGAACAAGAAGATGCATAATAGAGACTAAGAGACCAATGGGGTCTAGGCAAGGTTTCTTCAATGGATGATGCTTCTCATGTCATAGGTTTGGGCACATGGCTTCACAGTGCAGGACACATGAAAGATAGGAATATGGGAACAGACATGCTTTTCAATGGGTATTGCTACTCATGTAATCAGTTTGGTCACAAGGCAATGAATTGCAGGGTTCATGATAGAAGAGGATATGGCTTCACTAGGAGAAATCCTAAGACATTTGCACCTCCAAGGAATAATAACATTAAGTGTTATAAGTGCAATAATGATGGTCACACAACAAAGTGGTGTAGAGCAGACATTCCAGAATCAAGTATGGATAGGAACGAGAATAGGAACAAGAATATGGATATGAACATGAACATGAATAGGAACAAGAACAGGAATAGGAACAGGAACATGGACATGGACAGGAATAGGAACATGGACATGGAGAGGAATAGTCAAAGGAATCATAAGGATCAGATAAGAAGGAAAGAGGATAAAGGTAAAGACCAGTGCTTTCTAGGAGTAGAAATACTCCCACCCTAGAATTAACCACCTCAAGAGGAGGTGGGGGAGGGGCTAAGCTAAGAGGCTCATTCTTAGCCCCGAGCCCCAAAGGTGACCCTTTGCCATTGATGTCAAAGGGGGAGAGATTTTAGTAAGGGGAGATATTTGGTATTTGAGTAAAAAGGAGAGAGCATTGAGCCAGGGGGAGCAGAACAAAGGAAAGGTCAAGTTTTCGGTAAAAATAATTTGGGTTGCCATCAATGACAAAGGGGGATATTGTTGGACATTTTGAGTCAAAGTTGTCATTGATGTCAAGAAACGAAGTTGTCATTAATAAGCTACCGATGATGTCAAAAGGTCAAGAGGAACAATGCAGAGGTTAAAGGCAAAAAGGCTTCATAATATTTTTAATATTATGTGGAAGCATAAGTTAGAAGGTTTAAAATAAAAGGTTTTTCATAAAAACCCAAGGAAGCTTATTACAAAGCTAAAGGAAGGTTTAATATTTATTTTATAAAATATTTAAATTCAAATTGAATTTAAATTTTATAAATAAATATTATTTATACAAAGTTGTTCAATGAGAGAAGGCCTTAATAAAACCAAAGGGTTTTAAAGAATTAATTTATAAAATTTAAATTCAAAAGAATTTAAATAATTTATAAATTAATAAGTTCAAAGGAAAATCATAGTGTCGACGTCTAAATTTTGAAGGGAATTTGAAGCGTCGACGTGTATGTGTGAAGGAGGAAATTGATATAAAAACCCATGCCTTAGAGGCATTAAAATTATCCTTTTGCTCGAACGTTTATGCGTGCAATTGTGTTGAAAGACTCGTGCGAAAAAAGAGAAGCGAATTTTTGTTTTATGTGCCAACGAATAAAGACAAATCAAAAAGCGCCAAAATTCAAAAGCCATCTGGGTAGCATGGCCTAGTGGCAAGAGGGTAGTGGTTAGAGTGTTTGGGTGCTAGGTGACCTACGTTCGAAACATGGTGGCAACGTGTTTTGGTGGTTGTGTTTGTGTTGGAAGCACCAAAGGAAACGATGCATATTTTGCTAGGCAAAGAGGGGAGCTTCATAGAGCACGTGGTGCTCTTTACTCCCCAAGCGAGTGCCTAGCTCGTGCAGCGGTTGGAGCCACGGCTAGGGCGTTGTTTGAGGCTATGTGAGTGTTCAAAATCCACCAAGGCAAAGGTAATAAATTTTGATTATTATTTTGTGTTGCCTAAAGTTTGACATGAGGTCTTAGGGAGTTAAAAGGGTTGCTTAAAAATATTTTTATTTGATTATTATTTTTGGTAAATTGGAGGAATAAGGTGCTAGCTTTATTTTTGAATAAAGTGTTTGTGTCACATTGATTTGTTGAAGTTTTAAAAGGATAAAGGGAACTTCTTGCATTGAGTTATTTTGAAAAGAAGAGTGCATTGAATATTATTTTAATTGGGAGATTATAAGGTGTAAGTGGTGAATTATTTTTGTAAATGTTGATGAATGTTTTCTTAAATATGGAGTGATAAGGTGTATGTGTGTCTTGATATTTACATTGTATTTTTGAGGGAGTTTATCATCTTATAATTTCTTTGAGCTTGGCAAAGAAGTGTTTGTGGTTTTGGCAGATTTATGAGATTCCTTCATCATCAAGAAAAAGTTATGAGCACATTCTTCCATAGTTAAGTTGATTGGTTGGTTTTCTAGAAAATAAGTTTGGAGTGAAAAGGACTTGATTAGGGTTTCCTTTTTGAGTGTGTTGAGTTAATGCTTCAAGGTTTTCTAGAATAAAGAGTTGTTAAAACCTTGTTTTATAAGCATTGTTGTTGAAGCCATTGGTTGTGAAGAACTTGAACTAGGGTTTGAAAGAACATGAGTATCATTGTTATGTGAGAGTTGTTTTATAAGCATTATTGTTGAAGTGAGTTGAGTGAAGAAATTGAACTAGGGTTTGAAAAGAACATGAGTATCATTGTTATGTGAGATTTGTTGTTGAGCATTGTTGGAAATATTTTGAGTGAGTGTTTATATACTTGGACTAGGGTTTGTAAGGAAGGATTGTTTCATTGAGTGATTGGTTGAGTAGAGTTGGTTGAGCCTAGTCAAGTGGATGTGTGAAGTGATTGTTCAAGTTCCATAAAACAAACTATTCTATATTCTGAATTGAATTGAGAAAGTGATTGAGTTGAAGCATATTGAGTCTCTAACAATTCTCTGTATGTTTTTGAAAGAGTGATTGAAAGTGTTTGAGCATTGTGATGAGTATAGAGCATATTGAGTCTCTAACAATTCTCTTTATGTTTCTATGAGATTGGACAAGTTCTAGTGTGGACTTGTTGAGCAGATTTGAGGTAAGTCTTTGAGAAGACTTGTGGACATATTTGAGTAAGATTTTGTGGAAGCTTACAATACAGATTTAGAGCACATTTGTTTAGCCGAGAGACTTATAGTGAAGAAAAAAGTCCTTGAGAGGACTTATTGAGCAGATTTGGTTAAGTTCTTGAGAGGACTTATTGAGTAGATTTGATTAAGTTCTTGAGAGGACTTATTGAGCATATTGGACAAGTTCTAGAGAGGACTTGTAGACTTATTGGTGTGAGCTTTTGTGAAAGCTTACAAGGCATATTTGAGACAAGTCTTTGAGAAGGCTTGAGAGCAGGTTTGGGGTAGATCCAACAAAGTTGATTTGAGATTGAGTCAAGCTTTGAGTTAAGGCTTGAGGATAGAGATTGAGGACTAATTTGTGCTAGACCAAAGGACTATGTTTAGTACAGATTCAAGGATAGAGTTTGGTGCAGATTTGAGGACAGATTTGTGTCAGACCAGAGATAGAGATTGAGGACAGATTTGTGCTAGACCGATAGACTATGTTTAGTACAGATTTGAGACAGAGCTGAGTGCAATATTTGGAGGTGATAGAGTATAGAGGATGATAGTCTCTAGTGGATAGAGATCCATTAGCTAGGGTAGTGAGGACAAGTCTTTTGAGTGAGGACAAGAGTCTTCAGTGGATAGAGATCCATTAGCCAATGCAGTGGAGGCAACAGTTCTTCTAGAAGATCACCAGCTAGAGCAAGAGGAGAAAGGAGTTCTCCTGTGGATAGAGATCCACGAACTTGATTTAGGGGATTGGTATCTCCTTTGGATAAGAGGTCCATAAACATTGTAATAGGGAAAGGATTCCCAAGAGATTGATTGAGAAAATATTAGTGAAATATTTTCTCCGTGGAGTAGCCCACATTGGGTGAACCACGTTAAATTGGTGTCTCTATTGTGTGTGATGATTTGTGCATTGCTTTGGTTATTGCTATTGATATTGCCATTGATTACATTGCATAATACTGATTGGAAAGAAAAGTAAAAAGTGGTCTTATATTGTTCACCCCCCCTCTCAGTATAAGCTTGTGTTCTTCAAATTCTGCTTTGATCAAAGGAAATTTTATTAGGGTTTTAAGTTGTTAGGCTTATTTAAATTTAGTTGAAGTAAATTATATTAGGCTTAAGACTATTTAAATTAATTTTATTAGAGTACCCATGGTTGTTGTAGTATTTCTGATTATGTTGATTTCTTCATAGCTTCAATTGAATATTTTGTTAGGCTTTGCTTGTATTAAGTAGCCTATGCTTGTGTAGTTAAAAATAATGTTAGCTAATTTTTGGATGCACACACTCAAATAAATACCTCTAACACGTCTCTCTCATCCCTTTTATATTTCTCTTTTTCAAGTTGGCATTATTTGAAGGTTGATACAAAAGTATTTTTGGGTCATCCAATCTTGAATCTGATCTAGGGCACACATTTCATACCTAGAAAAATTAGAGCATCAAGAGTTTTTGGCATGTTCAATGCAGTTGAATTGCATTCATTTTTCTCACATACAAGAGTTTCAAAAATAATCCCTAGTGGGATGTAAATTGTAACAAGTTTGATCATAAGTCAAAGCCACCAAATTCTCGAGAGTGTATGGCACACATGAATCCATGCACTTCCAAGATTAAGGTGAAGATCTTGATCTCTTTAGTGAATAAAATATTATTTTACTTGGTCACTCTATTTTCAAGAACCTAATAAGAGATTAATTTTTTGGACGATCATAGCTCCATGAGATCAAAATCTAAGAAGCTAAAAAAAACCAATGCAATTCGTTGAACTATCAGCTATCTAAACACACAAGAAAGGTTAGTCACTTTTCCTTGTCTATGCTTTTTCTATCCAAATCCCTACTCCTTTATAAGTCACATCTCTATAATTACATGGTATATCCTTATACCCACCAATAACTATGGATGGATGCATATATTATGGCTATAACAGTATCGAATGCCTTAATATTTCAATTCTCCATGATATTCCTTACTTTGCATTGAAATATTTGCCCTCCTTTGATGGTAATGAAAATATAGCCTATGAACATTGCCAATATATAGTTACTTTATTGATTGTCCATAGTATTGTTCATGAGGATATAATGATGGGATTATTAGCCTTGTATTTCAGAGGTAAGGTTTTCGCCTAGTACTTCTTACTATAGGAATGTAGAATTAGCACTTGGGTTGAACTTGTTGAACCCTTTATATTGGAATTCAACAATTTAGGGGATCCCTTTTCTTTTTTCACCGAGTTCACCTCCATTCAAAGGCATTATTACTAGAACATAAAGGATTTCAAAATCCAGTTCAATAAGACTTTGACAATAATTCCTTGGTATATAAGGCCATCACGTACCCAAGACCACATATATTACCTCCATGATTTAACTCCATACTTAGGTCTTCAAATCCAATAATCTAATGAGATAAGAATATCTCAAATATTCCAAGTGGATACTACAGTTTAAAATGCACTCATATCAATTTGTAAGTTTCCTCCTAAAGTCATAATGCCATATTTTCTTGAGATCCAGTAGTTGAGACATCAAACTTTACTTTTGGTTCTATAAAACCGTTCATTGGCCACCTTGTCTACACCTAAATCCTATTTTCAATATACTAGTCCAACAATTACAATTCCAACCTTGTTTGCCCTTGAGCCAAAATAATAAGTAGATATGCAAGAGCTAAAAACTATAATTAGAAATCTAAAAATTAAGATCATAGTAATGGAGCGATAAAATACTAAAAGGAGGTATGATGGATATCAACAAAGAAGATACCCCTACATGTCAAAAGATTAGAGGATTCGACTAGCAATGTTGTTGAAAAGAAGGTTGCTATTTTTGGAGGTCAAAAGAAGGAGATATCCACTATTCAAAAAGATTATTGGAGTTTAGTGTGCAATGATCCTCACAATATTGATAATTGCATGGTCTATCAACATCAATGCCAGCTAGTTGTAGCCCATAAAGTAGAAAGGCAATCAAAAGGTATTGTAGGTATGTTGATGGATATAGAGAAAAATATAGTTTTTGAAGAGCATTAAAATTTATATATGGTCTAATTATTGACCAAATTTAATAAAATACATTTTTTGTCAAACCCCTAGAGGTTTAATGGTCAAAACATTGTCCTACCACCTCAAAATGAGTAGAAGAAAGAACAACCTATGAAATAGGCTAGTATGGAAGCACCAAAATCCAAAAGCACCAAGGACCAACCAACAAGGGCCTATGGAGAAAGCATTGAGAAATTTAGGACATCCTTTAGTGACTAGTAAGCAAAAGGAAGAAGTAGCACAACAATATCAAATGATGTTGGAGTAACTAGTTTGAAAGGAAGAGAAGTTGTTAGAAGCATCCATATTTAGCATTGTTGAATAATTGAAGAGGAATTCCTTAAGAGTTAGTATGTATGATGCTCTACTAATTTTTAGACAAATCAATCTGTTAAAATCAACTCTTAGAAGGTCATCATTAGGGAACTCACCCCTTGGACTTCAATCTAGCATAAAATCAGCCAACTCTTGGCATAGGTAATATTAAACCTCTTCCCTTTTACATTCCTTATGCATAGAATATTGGATCATTAAAAATTTCATGGTGGATTTTGGAGCTACTAAAACTATCATGCCTATGGTTGTTTGTGATGAGAGCTTGGAAAACATTCAAACTAGTTCTAGTGTGTTGCAACTAGATAATATGTCATTCTAGATAGTGGGAGCTATAAAATATATTCTAATGTTGCTACACCATATTTTGGATCTCATTGATTCAAGACGTGATAGTGGTAGACCTTCCACCACTATTTGGGTTATGCTTAGTAAGGGTATTAACAACAAAGCTTAGGGGATATCTATCATAGGATTGCACTCACATGGTAATTTCCTACAAGATAAGGAAGGTCTAGATCTATGCAAAGAAGCCCAACCCCTACCATATAGAAAGGTATGAGGAGAAAAGTGTTAATATGATTGAATATATATCAAAGGACATTCAAGTGGAGATAGAGGAGCATCTAGAAGGTCTAAATGTGTTGATATAATATTTTTTTATGGAATATGGGTTTCTATATGCTTAATTTCAATGCAATAATACATGCAGACATGGGAACTCATCAAATAACAAATCCAATTAACCATTAATTTCTATATCCAACAAGTCACATGATCCAGAGGATAGACAAACATGAGTGAAGCATTAATTTTGATAATGATAGATACCTCAGATTACCCTAAAGTGGAGATTAAAGAGCATCTAGAAGACACAAAGAAGTTTATAGAAGGGTTGTTAGTGGAAGATGAGTTTTATTTTTTGGAATTCAATGCAATAATTCACAAAAGTTTATGAACTCATAATTTACCAATGCTAACCCAACCTTGAATCCCAATTGTAACAAGTCATATATTTCAAAAAATAAATAGGCAAGAGCAACCAAAAATCGAGTCATTTTGGTCTAGATATTATAGATTCTAATGCATGAGATCTATATAAAGTATTTGGCATGTAGAAGTGTATAATATATCATGTATCATATTGTAAATAAGTGACATGTAAATGAAGTTGATAAAAGCTAAGTGTTGCATAACCATTGGCTAGAGTAAGCAACGATGTAGCACTCGCATGTATCAAATTTTTGGGAAAGCACACTAGGTAGTTCACATACATGTTTGAATGAGGTCTATACATATTAGGAGGTTCAAGAATTAGAAATACAACTAAGAAAAAATAGATAATGATACCTTTGTTGAACCAACTACATTGAAATAACACCTCCCATAAGATTACAAGGGAAGATTGAACAAAAAAGAGGGTTTATTAGATAAGTAGATTCAATGAATTTCCTATTTAGAGATGTCTATATAAGAAGGCTCCCCTTATCTATATATTATAAGCCACAAAACAATCTTCCCTTCAAGAAATAAATTCTATCTTCCATCTAGTTAAGCCCAAAATTCCAGGATTTTTCTTTATAGACTTTGTGCCCAATAAACAAGGCTTCTATTCTAGGTTCTTTCCATCCTATAAGCAGAAGTCCCCTTTGGATCACCAAACTATAGTAAAATTTCACTACACTAGGAAAATCCTGTAGGAGGGGGGAATTTCTAGCTAAATTATTGCCTAGTGCTAAACAAGATGAAATAACCTTAACATCCATCAATCTATCAAGTAGTTGATGTTAAAATTCCAAGGATGCTGAGAAAAGAAGGTTTTTAGAGAAATATGCTAGCAAATTTGAAACTCCCTATGCCATGAGGCTATGCTAACCCATTATACTAGAAATATAATGACTTATAGTCTTTTCGATGGTAGTTAAGTTGAACCTCACCATAGGTAGGAACCTTAGAGACTTTTTGATGTCATCTAAAAGAGTTTTGTTTTTGGCAGGGCATGTAAAGAAAAGGGATATATTATTCAATCAAGGATTTAGTAAGATGACCTTAGCTTTCTGGTCCATCTAAGCAACATCCCAATGATTTGTGAAAACTTCAAAAGCATCAAAAACTCAAGTAAAGAGAAAATCAATAACAAAAGGAAAATAATAAAGATTCAAGCTTGAAGATATTGTCTAGAGGTATAATTCTTTCAAATATTTTATTTTGGAAAGTAGTGGAAGACCATTCTAGGTATTAAATGGTTTAAAGGAGGCTAACTTTTCAAGATAGGAGTCTTTCACTGGACTGGCTTGTTTTTGAACCTTCAAAGTAAGTAAGACAAAAAAAAAATTGAGTTGACATAAGCAAGCCACTTCAAAGTCTCTAAAAAAGTGAGGATAATGTATAATATTAAGTGCTCCAAAAGATAGCCAAATTTTCTCAACACTAATGTCATCTTGGATTTTCAAAAGTTCTGAACAAGGATAAAGTCAAAAGGTGAGAAGTAGTCAATAACCTTATTTCTTTATAAGTCCAAAAAACAAGCTAAGAGGAAGTGTACAAAAACTTTTCATATTTAATATCATTTAAGCTTCCAAGAGTTCTTGCATAAGAGAGCCTAGAAAAAAAAGTAGTAACAACACTCCATAATAGAAGAGATTGACATAGAAGACACCTGGTATTTAGAAGTAGTCAAAACACTTGGTATGCATTGGATCTAGAAAGCAAAAACCACCTACATGAAGCATAACTAAGGATACTATGATTATAAGCATCTGATAGGCAACATGCAAAGCAAGTTGAAGAGAATGTGTGATTCTAGCTCAACCTAGGATCGTGCCTAATAAATTTTGGCCAGTGATTATATATAGTAGTTAGTTTTATTTTAACCTAGTGAAAGCTATATAAAGGTCAATGATCCTCATTGTAAAGTGTTAGATACTTTAATGTTTGTCTATCATGGGTTGTGTGTTTCTGCTTCTCAAATGCAATATAAAGCCATTTGAATTACTCCAATTTTAGTATAAATAACTGTTCATTCTTGTGATATTTACACACTCAAAATTTTAATTCACGTTATGATAGGAGTAAATTCTATTAGGCTTCATAATATTTGGATTATTTCAATTAATATTTGTCTATCACAACGCTTGAGATGTTGGATGTTGTAATACTTTCAACAATCTTATTTATGCTTTTATCAAAGGAAATTATATTAGGTTTTAACCTATTTAGATTATTTCAATTTAGTTGAAGTAAATTTTGTTATGCTTAAGACTATTTCGAAACCCTTGGCCCATCATAAGCCTATGCTATCACCCTTGACATGGTGCCATTATACCTCTACATGGTAGAGGTCAAAGTCTATGATAGGATCAACCGATCAAGAAACTATGTTCATTGAATCCATTTTTCTCACTATTCAAGTCAATCAATTCAATGTTTTCAAGCAATAACTTCTTGGCAATATCAAAGCACATGGTGGGAAGAATGATTGTCATTCCTTAATATCACTTAACATTTATAATTCCATAAATACTTTAATTTTTGTTATAGTCATTAAAATATGGTAATTCCTTTAGCTTACGAGAGAGGAAGCATTCAAACTTGGAATTTATATAATAGAAATTGTGGGTAAGGACTTCAACTAGGAATACATACACCTCAACAAACTCAAGTGAAGCAAAAAACTTTCCCCATGGTTTTCAAGGTTGTTGCATGAGTTATATAGGTAATTTCACTCACATTTATCCCCATATCCATTAATTATTCTAAATTTTAACTTCTAGTCTAAAAAATAGATAATTGAATTTGATCGATGGAATTGATAGAAATTATATAGGTGAGAATGACTCTTGTGAGTAAATTTTTACTTTAGGAAAACCCAATTCCACTAAGATCTATTAAACACACATTTAATAGCATAAATGATAATTTTATCACCAAATATTTGGAAAAAAGTAACAAAAAATTTGACTTTAGGTCAATGCAAACAAGACATGCTATGACCACAAGCCCCTGATTTATTCCTCAAGCCCTTCCAATTTTAGGTTGATTTTGCTAGCACACAATGTACTTTAGATCATATTATTGTCACCCAAACTTATTTCTAGGTTGGTATGGTACCTCTAGTTTTAATTTATGCTCATAATATCTTTTATATAGTGCAAGTGAATTTAGTGATCATATAGAAATTAACCTTGTCATGGGTGGAAGAAAGAGCTAGCCACCAAGAATGGAATGCTAATTGAACATAAATTATGTGTTGGGTTATTTATCAACATAGTTGAATGGTCCTTAATATTGATGATGCATAGCCTGATCTGCTTAAGAAAAATATATTTAGTATAAGATGAAACTTGTGTTGCAGGAAAGTCTATTTTGGAGCAAGTTTGACTTGATAAAGGGAATGATTATTTATAAGAAAGAATAAATGACTAATTATACTTTGATAGCTTGAATTATTAATGATTAGTTTTCTTTATTGGTTTTGGTCGAACTTTTAATGTGTGTACCAAGAGAGGGTAACCGCGGCTTGCAAAGGAGATGGTTTCATGTTATGATAGGTGTCATTGCCTTGGCACCTATATGTATGGAATGATAATGGTAGATGTAGAACCCCTTGTTGGCTAAGGTTCATTGATCAGTCTCACCATGAGTGATTGTTGTACATAAGCAATATTGATACCATGGTGGGTTATAACCAACAAAATAGCCAACTACTAGAGCCACAAGTAACACTTTTATGGTGGATAGACAAGAATTGGGAGTGTTCACAATGATGTGAGGATGTTGTTACCATAGGTTGTGGGATTGTTTTTCATCATTCCAATAATGAAGGATGCAAACATACACCATTAAGGGAATTTAATGCATTCCTCATCACAAAGCCATGATTGAAGAAATGGGAGTGAGCACTTGGAGAAAAAAAATGGACTAAAAAGAGCATCAGTAAGGGAAAACTGAGGGAGGATCTAGAATTAGTAGAAGAAAATGGATTAGAAGAGGACTGGAAGAACAGTTAAAATTCAGTTGTATTCATCTAAGATCTACCAAGTAATATTGTAAATCCTTTTCATCAAGTTGAAATTAAGGAATTTATAGATACGTTATTTCCATATTTCAAAGTTTTGGAGGTGTTAAGTTGCACTTACAATGTTGAGTTTAGATGGTCTCTTTTTTTGTACCCAAAATTGGTAAAACCAATGCATTTGCATGTGTTCATCGCACTACATGTGGTTATCATAAACTTTGGAACTGTTGCCCACCCTACTATAGAATCCATAAAATATGTGTGTTACTCTTCTTTGGTAGTAAAGGAATGGTAGATTAGTAAGAGTTTATCCAACCTTTAGATGCTTTTAGAGAAAGAGAAGAGTAAACTAAATCAACAAGGTATTGGAATAATAGAATAATGATATATAGGTAGCAAGGTCATAAATTAAAGACTTAAAAAGCATGCATGATCATAGAGAAGAAAAGAGTGTGGATTTATGTCTTATTTCCTTAGCTTCATTTAGTCGAGTTAGTCTGGTAGGAAGATTAATACAGGGTGATATAAGAGAATTTTATACTAGATAAGTTTAGGTCATGAATGCATGATAGTATTGTAATTATGACTCTTTTGTGAGTCAAAGGTAGTAAGCTCTTGGTTTTCTTCCATGAATAAGATTAGGATTACTTTGATATCATTGCATGTGGCTACCATTTAAGTAGGACCTACTAATAACCTTACTATAATTATCTTAAGATCAGGAGTGATGAACATTGTCTATGCCAATTTTGCTCTACAATGGTTTCTGGGTTAAATTTCATTAGTTTCCCATAGTAGCTCATATGAATGGTGAAAGAATTGAAATACTATTCTATCCCATGTTTGAAATATTTTCTTTTCATGGAATGCTAGTTTCTTAATCTCAATCCTTTTATGATATGTGTTCTTATGTCAAAAATACAATTATAGATTTATATGTGGAATTTCAATCGATAGATTGAAGTAGTTTCCAGAGGTAATCATTTGTAAAAGGATTAAATAATGGTTGGTTTAATTTACCAAAAGTATTATGTTTTAATGCATTGACTATTGAAAGGAATCTTTATTTAGTAAGGTGGTTGCTTATCTATAATTTTTAAGTGTATGGATTTAATGTAGTATGATATTTTGGCATCTTCACATGCAATTGAAAAGGCCTGGGAAAATCCAAGTAATGTGCTGAGAGCTATATTATATAAGGATTTTAGTTTTATCAATGATAGATTTGATTAAAAAGAGCTAAAATATAAATCATCTAGAGCACATGTATCATTTTGGTATAAGAAAGGATCTAGGGTGTGCCCTTGTCCTAAGTTTGAGTTTGGAGTATAATTATGAATTGAGGAAATAATTCATAATGTATACGTATAGATTTATGTTGGGTATAACTCTAGCCAGAAATAGAGACATTGGGGATGTCTTATTTCCAATGTAAGTAATGGAAATTCAATGGAATAAAAGAAAAGGACTTTGCAAGTTGGGCTTTCCCCATTGGGGGGTTTATCCTAGGGTAATTACTATGTTGTGACTTATGTGGTGATTCTTATTTATGATGAATTTGTGTTTTAAATATAAATGGTTATGGAATGTTTAAAGTAAGGTAATATTTTTTTATGAAAATATGGTCTATTGTTATGTTGAGTTTTGACAATTACAATAGAATTAGCTGTATTTTATACATTAAATAATCATTCATAATTATAAATGTGTGGGGATTAATAATCAAAGAAACTTCTCATCGTGCATCTAATTAATGTTACCCAATACTTTCATGAAATTGCTTATGACATGTTGATATATGGTTAAATACATAGATTAATTGAGTACTACTCCAAAGTATTATTAAATACCTTGATAGGGGTAGTTAAGGGATGCCTCTTACAAGAGTGAAGTGATTATCCTTCTTATGTTAAGGGATATACCCTAAGCAGTATTAAAACCTATTAAATCTAAAATAAAAGAACAAATGGTTAAGATGTTGATTCCACAATGAAGAAATTAGGAATGAGGTCTTTATGGGATGTCTAGCTCAAATGGGTATGATATTGATAGCCAATCCCCACACGCATATACCTCTACATAGAAAGACTTATGTAGAGTAAAATTTTGGCATGCACCCTTCAAAATAAATAAGGGGAGGTCAATGCTAGCTCATTGGATCCATGAGATGGATAGTTTTGCCCCATTAAGTTAACACCTAGTACTTTTACATAGTTGGATTTATGTAAAATGCAAGGATGGGTATGCCTCAATATGTTCTAGATAGGAAATTGATGTGACATTAATTGATATTTTAGAGCATAGATTCTAGAACCTTTGGTAATGGCTTGATAAAAAAATGATAGCAAAATCTGGGTTGTGATATTTGGTATCAGAGTAGAGTTCATAGGGATACAAGTTTTCGTGTGCAATAAAATAAGATGGAATAGGTTTGCACACCTTGTAAAGTCTATAATTAAAGGAAAATATATCTATTTAAATAGACCTCAATTTTCTAGTTAGATAGCTAGAAGTATAGTTTCTAGTAGGAGGATCATTTTGAAGATGAAATTATGAATTGAACCCTACTATATATCATGTGTTTAGCTAGGTATAATACCACCCAAGAGAAGAAGAGGGAGTGTTGTCCGATCGATGAGATAAACTTGACAAAATAATTTAGAGGTTGAAACCCCAGAGTTAGGCATGAATACTCCTAATAATGAGAGGGAGGACCTCACAGGTGTAGTTGCTTTACTGAGAGAACAAATGGAAACATAAAAATCACTATTAGAAGCTATAGTGAATCAATATTCACAAGCTAGAGATTATAGGATGGGACAAGAGAATGAACCCCTTATAGAGGTACAATAGGCTAGGGTCTGACTAGAGGATGATTTGGGCAAATATATGAAACATCTAAAATATTCCAAGTTTAATGGAGAGGAATATGGTGATAAAGTTGAATCATGGTTGAAAGATATAGTAACCTACTGTAATATGAAGAACTATTCCACTGGTACCCAAATATCCTATGCTACTTTGTATTTGCAAGGGGTTGGTTTGGATTTGTGGGAAATGTATAGTGGGGAACTAGGGATTGAGGTTGTAGTTGATTTAAAATGGGAGAAATTTGTGATAGCATTCAAAGAAATATTCCTCACCAAACACTTTTACACCAAGAAATTTGAAGAGTTTACCAAACTTAGACAAGGGACTATGACTATGGAGGTGTACTATCAAAAATTCATCAAGCTACTAAAGTATATGCCCACATATAATGAGAAAATGAAGATATATATACTAGGATAAGATCCTAGAATAGGGTATGAAGTGAACATATGAGAACCCAGTACTCTTTAAAAGGTCTATAATCTAGCTAGGAAAGTTAAAATTTATCTCAAGCCTTACTTAAATTATGAAGGGGCATCTGAGCAAGACAAAGAGGTACTGAGAAAAAGAAATAGTGCAGGGTTCATGAAATGGGAAAGTGAACAGGCAAACAAGATTTCCCCTAGAAAAGATAGAAGGAATGATAGAAAATAAGGAAAATTTGAGAAAAGGTTCAAAGGAAAGAATCAAAATTCTAATAGTCACAGCAGTGGTGATAACTGACCACCAGCATAGGGTCATGATAATCCCTCATAGGCAATGAAAATGAAATATGGACAAAAGTAGAAACACATCCAATACCCAAAGCAGTACATTATCAATGTAGCGGTCTGCATTACACCAAAAAATGTCCACTAAAAGTAGGAACAAGTTTGAAGGGAAAGGAACCCACTTATAAAGAACTTGTACACAAGATTTAGACAATAACAGGGAGTTAGAATCTGGAAGGACAAGCCATTCCATTACTGGTAAAAGGTAATATATTTGGTAGAAATACTAGAATTTTTTTTGATAGTGGTGCCACAGATAGCTTTATTTTCACTAGCTTTAATTAAATATATACCAAAAATGCCAGGAATCTTGGCACATGGGTAGAAGATCGAGTATGGCTTGTAAAAAACCTACTAAGTAGATCAGTGTTACCCTATGGCAAAGTCATCTTACCCAGTGGCACAATCGTAGGTTGCTTTTATGTAGAATCACTACATGCTTTTGATTTAGTACTAGGAATGGATTGGTTGCAAGATCATAAGGTTGTAATCAATTTCTAGGATAGATGTTGTAACGTCCTGAAAACCTAACTAGTTTAAAGGATGTCACTATTTACTATTATATATATATATTAATTAACAATATTAAACATCAATACATACTAACAACCACAAATTTTATCTAAAAGATCAATCAAAGAACAATATCTACTATACATTTATTCAATCAAACATGAGGATCAACAAGTAAGATATACAGCAAAATTAATATAAAAGAGAGAATCAATACCCATAACATAATATATATTATGGGGAAAACCCTTTCAAGAAAACCTAACCTCAAATATTTCCTTTATTGCATAAGTTTGATCTTTACAAATACAAGGATCTTATAATCACTTTATCCCAAACATGTCAATACAATGCATAAGAAATCATAGTAGTTCTCACGTATTTACCATAAATTGCTCTCTTAATCCACAAATCAAATTCTACAACCGCTATACTAGGAGTAGCTCCTTCCTCCTAGTCTATTTGAGGAGTAGTAAATTCCTACGAATTTATTGTATTTGTAACATCAATACCCATTTTGCATAAGAATCTTTCCATTTATGTAGAAAATTAACTCTAGCCCCATACCTTTAATTAATCCAATAATCCAATTCTATTTATCAAACTAACTAAAGTCCCATACCTTTAGTTAATCCAATAATCCATTTTTGTTTATCAAACTAACTAAATTCCCATACCTTTAGTTAATCCAATAATCTAATTCTATTTATCAAACTAACTAAAGTCCCATACCTTTAGTTAATCCAATAATCCAATTCTTTTATCAAACTAACTAAAGTCCCATACCTTTAGTTAATCCAATAATCCAATTTCATTTATCAAAATAACTATAGTCCCATTCCTTTAGTTAATCCAATAATCCAATTCTATTTATCAAACTATACTAACATACTTAGCATAATCTATAAATTTGCAATAAAACTATGTTAATCACATTCTAACATAATCCATATTTGTAATACATCTATGTTATACCATTTTATAACATAAATCTATCTTTTCTTCAATATAAACTATGTTAAACCATCTTATAACATAATCTATCTTTCTTTAATATAAACTATGTTAAACCAACTTATAACATAATCCACATTTCTTGAATATAAACTATGTTAAACCATATTATAACATAATCCACATTTCTTTAATATAAACTATGTTAAACCATATCATAACATAATCTACATTTCTTTAATATAAACTATGTTAAATCATCTCATAACATAATCTACATTTATTGAATATAAACTATGTTAAACCATATAATAACATAATCTACATTTCTTTAATATAAACTATGTTAAACCATCACATATTATAATCTATCTTTTCTTTAATATGAACTATGTTATTCATCCAATAACATAATCCATTCTTTAAATACAAACTATGTTATCCATCCTATAACATAATTCATTATTTAAATACAAACTATGTTATCCATTCTATAACATGACCTATCATTTAAGTACAAACTATGCTATCCATTCTTTAAATACAAACTATGTTATTCATCCTATAACATCATCCATAACATTCCTTTAATTACTCAATAATATAAATGAACTACCTTTCATTTGATTATTTAACCAATAATATAAATGAACTACCTTTCATTTAATTATTTAACCAATAATATAAATGAAATACCTTTCAATTTACTTATTCTAAATCATAATATAGATGAACCTTTTTCATTTAATTATTCTATCAATCAATAATATAAATGAACTACCTTTCAATTAATTATTCTAAACCATAATATAAATGAAATTGTTTTGTTTAATTATATTATTTAACCAATAATATAAATGAACTACCTTTCATTTAATTATTCTAAACCATAATATAAATGAACCTTCTTTCATTTAATTATTCTATCAATCAATAATATAAATGAATTACCTTTCATTTAATTATTTAACCAATAATATAAATGAACTACCTTTCATTTAATTATAACTATGTTAAACCCACTTATAACATAATCTTTATATGACAAACTACTATAACATATTCTTTATTTATATGTTAAAATTTCTATAACATATTCTTTATATGTTAAACTACTATAACATTTTCTTTATTTTATATGTTAAACTTACTATAACATATTATTCCTTTATAAGTTAAACTACTCTAACATATAAATGAACATTTTTCATTTTTAAACAATTAATCATGTTGTAAAACACCTTATAACTTATTTTTTATTAAAAGGTTTGGTTAAGTTCACCCTGAGTTGTGGGGGTGAAACCAAGGATAGCCAACCAATGAATAC
Source organism: Wollemia nobilis (assembly GCA_028583015.1). NCBI lineage: Eukaryota > Viridiplantae > Streptophyta > Pinopsida > Araucariales > Araucariaceae > Wollemia > Wollemia nobilis. Next base: position 3,491,300 of record JAQPPZ010001424.1, on the reverse strand, counting down.
CAACAAGCAATTGACTCCACTATGCTACACAATATTTCCTGATAGTCAATATCAAAGGATGTATTCTACGCAAACAACCTAGCCTTCTACCAAGCATTCCCAACATGCTTGGCTGAAGAATACTATGGGTGCTAGCCCACTTAAATCATGCCCAAGATGTAGTTCATCTCATGTGGGACTAAATTATGCAAAGACAACAATTTCTTCATTTGTACAGGCCTGTGAACATCACATAAAGATGCCATGCGTCAAGGCCCATTGTATATTCTAAAATTCCAAGTGTCCTTTTAGGATGATATTGCTAGGGTTGATGTTTGGTTCTTGCTAAACACACACAAGGAGTGGTCGTTGTTGTTTCTTTCCATGAATTCGAATGACACTAGGTTAAAATCTCCTACTAAGATTTTAAACAACTAATAATTTAATTATTTAAGATGACTGCTCCAGAGATAACGAATTTATAGAACATAGTCATCTACATTTGACTACACTCGACTATAAATCACATAGGCAAACTGTGTGCTAAGTGGAAGTAACCAAAGTCTTTGCAGGGGTTTATTCAATGAAGAAAACCAGACAAACACTAAATAATGCCAAAGAGGAGTTAATCGACTAGGCCATAGAAGCCAAGTTGAATTCCAATGGTTCTTCACAGGGTTATTCAATGGATAAACCATGCCAAAACAAAAATGAAATACTACCAATGGCTTTAAATAGGGTCTAAGAACATCTTAAATTCTTAGGGCCAGGGCAGACAAAGAATACTGGTAGAAATATTCATTGGGGGGTTGAAGACAGAAGATTCATAAACTTAATATTTTTAATTCATAAACTTAATATTTTTAATCAAACATCAACAAAATCATGAATACATTTAAATCCATCTAGGGTAAATCCTAATCTCTTTCTCCTGATACGATGGTATTCTTCCAGCATCCCTTTTAGGTTTCCTTCGTAGTGCCCTCTCCTTGATCCCTTAGGCTAGCTAGTCCTCTGATAAAAACCATCCTCTCTTTGAACATTTGATCCGAAACTCACATGATGTTATCCCCTTTAACTTGCTCACCATCGATACCTTAATGGGAGGCCCAACCACCACCGCTGTCAAGACCCTCTCATCAAGGTATACCTACCCACATTGAAGGCTTTAAAGGCTCGCCTCACCCTCTATGATAGAAAGTCTCCTCCCATCAATGTAAGATAGTCCGTCCTTATCCTCATGTGACGGTGAGGGAGATATTTCAATTCTTATATTTTTTTTAAATTAAACCAAATTGCATATATGAGTGTACAAGCTCATATACATTTTTAGAGTAATAAATTTTAATTATCTTCGAATTAAAATATTTCTATTTAAATAATACTTCTCCAAAGTATTATATCTACTTATAAACAATTCCATATTTATAAAGTTCCAACTAATTAAATGAAGCTTTTATCATTATTTAAGTAAAAACATTATAAACTAATTTAGATGAATCTCCATTATCATTTAAAATGGATTGTTTATTATTTTCAAATGAAGTTCTTTCATTTAATATAATTAAACCACTATTTATAAATAAAGCTCTATTATAATTTAAAATAATTAAAATATTATTTATAAATGAAGCTTTATTATCATTTAAAATAATTAAACTATTATTTATAAATGAAGCTCTATTATCATTTAAAATAATTAAACTATTATTTATAAATGAAGCTCTATTATCATTTAAAATAATTAAACTATTATTTATAAATGAAGCTCTATTATCATTTAAAATAATTCTTTTATTATTATAATTTTTATAATAGTTTTTATTATAAATAATCATTACTAATACCTTATTCTTCTATTATACTTTTATAATAGTCTTTATTATAAATAATCATTTATTTATAATACCTTATTCTCCTATTATAATTTTATAATAGTCTTTAGGGTTGATTCTAGGTATTGTGTATATGTTTAGTTACAACACAACTATGTACAAGTTATTTTTAAACAACACATTTTTTCATGCCTAAAGCCTTCCAGGGAGGGTCATGACATCCTACCCCCTAGGGCTAAACACCATCTTGTGTTTCCTACAAAAATATCTTTGCTACACAAAGTTAGATGTTCAAGTATAATTTATAACTTTCATTCTATTGATTTTAGTCAAGATTTCATCATCCCTTTCCAATATCAATATTATGTTCACTCTATAGGAGATGTAATCCTAATTATTAAGCTACATAAATAATAACAATTATCCTTCAAATCTATCCATAAGGAGAACTTTGTTCCTAATTTCCTGCAAGGTAAGATAAAGAAAGAAACATAGCTTAACACATTACCTCAAACTAGCAATTCTAGGTAGAAATATGCCATCCTTAAAGTATAAAAGTCCATCATCCATACTAAAATATTAATTTCTACAAAATTTCCTTTAATTTTATCTTGAAATTATCGTAACTCTCACCCAAAGATCAAATTTTCTTGAATTGTTCAATTAAATCCAAGGGATTTCAAGTTTAAACTACTATATACCTTCTATAAGGCTCAGAGCTATGCAGGATTTCTTATTTCCTAAACTTGGGATTTGCTCTCTAAATAGATCTCTATGCCTTTTAGAGATTACAAATCTCAAAATCTGGTTTATTCTTTAACAAATTAAAGTGAGGATCCCATAATCCTCTTTAGAGTAGATTTTCTACCTACTCTTTTCCAGATAAAAGAGCTCAAATCCTAAGAAAAGAACCCTACATCTATTCTTAAGTACGATTAACTTAACCAAAATTAGTCACTTCACCTATGATGAGCTAACTTTAAGGTATATATCTCATCTTTATCGATGAGATAGCTAAAGTCATCTATCTCATTTTTAAACTTTATTAAGTATATGCCCATATCTATACCATACACAAGTATTATCTGTGTAGGTATACCACATGTAGATAAGCTATCAATGCCATACATAATACCGTCTATGTAGGCATACTACGAGATTTATAAATAAGCAATTAATACCATACACAAGCCCATATGTGTAGGCATACTATGTGCTTTGCAAATAAGCAATCAATACCATACACAAATATTATGCACTTTACAAATAAGCAATCAATACCATACACAAGATCGTCTGTGTAGGTATACTACATGCTACCACAATTAAGCTTATCCATTTCATAATTCTTGATGAGCTAAAATTATGATCTTCAATCGGTTGAAGGTATACACCCATCCCATACTATACACAAATCCATTTGTGTAGGTCTGCTATGTATATTGCAAGTTAAGGTATCCATATTGTCTTCGTGATGAGCTATATTAACTCAGATGCAATATTTTATATTACTAGTTATAAATCTCCCTAAGGGGTCTTAATCCCTTAGGTTATTTCTATGTTCATCCTAAGAGGTCTCAATCTCTTAGGTCCTTGTAGTAACTAAAATACAATTACGAGGTTCTCCATTTTAATTGAAATTTCTTCCAAAAATTTCCTTAGAGGTCTAGCTTTAACTTTATCATGTCTAGCTAGCCTTGGATTTTGAGAATATCCTCTTCTTCTCATCCTTGTCTTGGTGTCGTCACATAAAGGAGTTGGATTACTTTCCTTTGTAATTTCCAAAGGTTCGCTATACTAACCTAGATCAATAATGGCCATCGCCACACTTGTATTCCCCATAAGGCATCATCTAGGTTATGACCAATATTATCTCTTTGGTAGTAATCTAGGTCGCATTTTCTTGATACAAGCTATCATTTTTCTTAATCCCCAAGGAGTTGAGTTCCTTCTATCTATACAAACTAATTCATTTTATCTACTTTCATTCATTAATGGCTAAGGTTATGCTTGTGTTATGCAAGATGTCATACTAGAGTAAAGTTACTTTCCCTAGGATCAATCTTTAAGAAATTTGCTCATCTAAGGAATTTTCTAGTCTATCATACCTATATCCTTATATAGGGAAGCTTATAGTCCTACGACTATGTGCTTTGACTTCAAGCAACTAGTATTTCAAGGTCTTCTCGACTTCAGCTCACAACTAAGCAAGGGCTTGAATAGGAAGATACCTAAAACTTAGCACATTCTATGGAAACCTCTAATCCATCATCCCCTAGAGTTCTTTTCACACAAGCATCTTGTCCTATGTCTTACTACTCTGATACCATATATAATAGGTTAAAAACCTAACTAGTTTAAGAGATGTCACTATTTACTATTATATATATATATATATATATTTTTTTATATTATATATATATATATAATTAACAACATCAAACATCAACACATACTAACAACCACAAAGTTTATCTAAAAGATCAATCAAAGAACAATATCTACTACACATCTATTCAAATCAAACATAAGGATCAACTAGTAAGAAATACATTAAAAGTAATATAAAATAGAGAATCAATACCCATAACACAATATATATTTTGGGAAAAAATCTTTCGAAAAAACCTAGCCTCAAATGTTTCCTTTATTGCATAAGTTTAGTCTTTAAAAATACAAGGATCCCATAATCCATTTCTCCCAAACATATGCCAATACAATGCATAAGAACTCATAGTAGTTCTCACGTCTTTACCATGAATTGCTCTTTTAATCCACAAATCAGATTCTACAACCACTCTACTAGGAGTAGCTCCTTCCTCCTAGTCTATTAGAGGAGTAGTACATCCCTATGGGTCTATTGTATTCACAACATCAATACCCATTTTACATAAGAATCTTTCCATTTCTATAGCAAATTAACTAAAGCCTCATACCTTTAATTAATCCAATTCCATTTATCAAACTAACTAAAGTCCCATACCTTTAGTTAATCTAATAATCCAATTTCATTTATCAAACTAACTAAAGTCCCATACCTTTAGTTAATCCAATAATCCAATTATATTTATAAAACTAACTAAAGTCCCATACCTTTAGTTAATCCAATAATCCAATTTTTTTTATCAAACTAACTAAAGTCTCATGCCTTTAGTTAATCCAATAATCCAATTTCATTTATCAAACTATACTAACATACTTAGCATAATATATAACTTTGCAATAAAACCATGTTAATCACATTCTAACATAATCCATCTTTGCAATGCATCTATGTTATACCATTTTATAACTTAAATATATTTTTCCTTCAATATAAACTATGTTGAGCCATATTATAACATAAACTATCTTTCTTTAATATGAACTAGGTTAAACCAACTTATAACATAATCCACATTTCTTGAATATAAACTATGCTAAACCATCTCATAACATAATCCACATTTCTTTAATATAAACTATGTTAAACCATCTCATAACATAATCTACATTTCTTGAATATAAACTATGTTAAATCATCTCATAACATAATCTACATTTCTTGAATATAAACTATGTTAAACCATCTAACAACATAATCCACATTTCTGTAATATAAACTAAGTTGAACCATTACATAACATAATCAATCTTTTCGTTAATATGAACTATTTTATTCATCCTATAACATAATCCATTCTTTAAAAAAAAACTATGTTATCCATCCTATAACATAATCCATAATTTAAATACAAACTATGTTATCTATTCTATAACATAATCTATCATTTAAATACAAACTATGTTATTCATCCTATAACATAATCCATAACATTCCTTTATTTACTCAATAATATAAATGAACCTTTTTCATTTAATTATCCTATCAATCAATAATATAAATGAAATACCTTTCATTTAATTATAACTATGTTAAATCCACTTATAACGTAATCTTTATATGATAAACTACTATAACATATTCTTTACTTATATGTTAAAATTTCTATAACATATTCTTTATATGTTAAACTACTATAACATTTTCTTTCTTTTATATGTTAAACTTACTATAACATATTCTTTTTTACAAGTTAAATTAATCTAACATATAAATGAAATTTTTCATTTTTAAACAATTAATCATGTTGTAAAACACCTTATAGCTTATTTATTAAAACGTTTGGTTAAGTTCACCCTAAGCTGGGGGGATGAAACCAGGGATGGCCAACCAATGAATACCAACAAGCAACTGACTCCACTATGCTACGTAATATTTCCTGATAGTCAACATCAAAGGAGGTATTCTACACAAACAACCTAGCCTTCTACCAAGCATACCCAACATGCTTAGCTAAAGAATACTATGGGTGCTAGCCCACTTAAATCATGCCCAAGTTGTAGTTCATCTCATGTGGGACTAAAATGTGATAAGACATAGCAATTTCTTCATTTGCATAGGCTTGTGAACATCACAGAAAGATGTCACGCATCAAGGGCCACTGTATATTCTAAACTACCAAGCATCCTTTCGGGTTGATATTGCTAGGGTTGATGTTTGGTTATTGCTAAACACACACAAGGAGTGGGTGTTGTTGTTTCTTGTCGTGAATTCAAATGACATTGGGTTAAAATATCTTGTTAAAATTTTAAACAACTAATCATTTAATTATTTAAGATGACTGCTCCAGATATAACAACGAATGTACAAAAGATAGTCATCTACATTCAACTGCACTCGACTGTAAATCACATAGGAGAACTGCATGCTAAGGGGAAGTAACCAAAGTCTTTGGAAGGGTTTATTCAACAGTTAAAATCAAATAAAAAATAAATCATGCCAAAGAGGAGTTAACCAACTAGGCCATAGAAGACAAGTTGAATTCCAACAGTTCTTCATAGGGTTACTCAATGGATAAACCATGCCAAATAAATGGAATACTACCAATGGTTTTAAATAGGGTCTAAGAACATATTAAACTCTCAGGGCTAGGGCAATTAGAATATTGGAAAAAATATTCATTAGGGGGTTGAATATAGAAGATTTATAAACTTAATATTTTTAATCAAACATCAACAAAATCATGAATACATGCAAATGCATCCAAGGTAAATTCCAACCTCTTTCTCCTAATCCACTAGTATTCTTCTAGCATCCCTTTTGGGTTTCCTTCTTAGTTCCCTCTTCTTACTCCCTCAGGCTAGCTATTCCTCTGATAAAAACCATCCTCTCTTTGACCGATCGATCTAGAACTCATGTGATGTTATCCCATTTAACTTTCTCACCATTGATCCCTTAATGGGAGATACAACCACCACTTCTTCCAAGTCCCCTCTCATCAAGGTATACCTACTTGTATTGAAGGCTTTGAAGGCCTGCCTCACCCTTTTTGACAGAAATTCTCCTCCCATCAATGCAAGATAGTTTTTCCTTATCCTTATGTGACGATGAAGGAGATATTTCAATTCTCATCCTTTTTTTAAATTAAACCAAGTTGTGGATGTGAGCGTACGATCCCATATACACTTTTAGAGTAATATATTTTAATCATATTTGAATTAAGATATTTTCATTTAAATAATACTTCTCCAAAGTACTATATTTACTTATAAAGAATTCCATATTTATAAAGTTCCAACCTTATTTATCAAGTTCAAGTTTGTATTCGAGTCCGAAACTCTTGAAGTTTGAAAAAAATTCAACATTCAAAATAAAATTTGACATAAAATTTGATTATTATAAATGCATATATTTTTTTAAAATAATTTTATTTTTTTATTTATATTAAATTTAAAAATCAAAGATACATCCCATGGGGGACAACACAATGGTTTGGGCTTTGGGTCTTCTTCGAGAGGTCCAAGGTTCAAATTGTGGCTTGGGTGAGTGTGTGAGAGGGTGGGTGTGTATTCATAAATATAAAATAATCTACATTTCTTGAATATAAACTATGTTAAACCATCTCATAACATAATCCACATTTCTTTAATATAAACTATGTTAAACCATCACATATTATAATCTATATTTTATTTAATATGAACTATGTTATTCATCCTATAACATAATCTGTTATTTAAAAACAAACTATGTTATCCATCCTATAACATAATCCATCTTTTAAATACAAACTATGTTATCCATTCTATAAAATGATCTATCATTTAAATACAAACTATGTTATCCATTCTTTAAATAAGAACTATGTTATTCATCCTATAATATAATCCATAACATTCCTTTATTTACTCAATAATATAAACAAACATTTTTCATTTAATTATCCTATCAATCAATAATATAAATGAACTACCTTTCATTTAATTATAACTATGTTAAAGTTCACAGTGGTGAATAAGCAATCATTTATGATAGACTAGATAGACGATCGAGCGGTGACGACAATTTTTTTTGTGGCACCCTAAATTACGATCTGGAAAGGCCAGCTTTGGTGGTGGTGAAAGAAGATCCAAGGATCCGAAGGGTCGAAACCTACGTGCAATCCAGATGAGTGTCAAGGGGCACAACCATGATGTCATGAGGCGAGAAGGTAGACGAGACTAATATCATGTGCAGCAACACAACGAGTGACCCTCTTTTGGCCACAATATCTATTCTGAATATGGGGATGTCGATGGATTTGAATACTACCAAATATAATGCTGAGAGTAACGACGAGGCTGGGGTTTCGACCACCAGTGATGACCACACCAACGAAAACCCTTTGTTTGCATAATTGCTTTAGAACAAGCAAAAAATCAAACCTAACACTGCATTCGAGTTCGTTACATAGGGCTATGATGTCATATGCCCTAGGAGCCTCATGGAATATTACGAATCTCAAGACACTTACTCCCTAGTGGGAAAGTTCATAGGAGGCTGCCTAGACATGGATTCAATTTGCATATGGGTGGCATCCAAATGGAAAACATTAGAAAGCATGGAGTTGTCGACTATGACTCGGGGTTTCTTCATGATCCAACTTAACACCTCAAAGGACGCATAATGCATCTTATCCATTGGGACTTGGTTTTTTGGGAGAAGCCTATTTTTTTTAAATGGCAGCCAGATTTTGACCTAAAATCTCATAATATCAACTATGCTCCGCTCTGGGTGAGGTTTTCGAACCTCCCAGCCCATTTCTTCTATGAATATGCATTACGAGGTTTAGCCAAGGCTATCAGGGATCTCGTGGCCATTGACCCAGCCACCCGATCGAATATGCACTTAACTCAGGCATGCATTTGCATCAATGTAAACTTGTAAATCCATATCCTGAAGCACCTGAACCTCATTTACGAAGATTTCAAATGGATACAACTGTTGATCTATGAGAACAAACCAAAATTTTGCCCTGAGTGCCAGATGCAAGGCCATTTGTAGTCCTAGTGCCCCAAGGCTAAGAACCCGAGTGTGGACAACCATATCGAGGAATGCCCGAAGTAGATTTACAGATGAATCTCAAAGAACCATGCATCAAATTTTGGGCATCAACCTAAATTGTGGGTAAACACTCCGTTTCAAAAGGTAAGTGATTATGTTCCTATTACTAATAAATTTGATGCGCTTAAAAATTATGGTATTTTTGAGGATATTAAGGAAGGTGAAATTCTTTTTGATTCAAACCTAGGCCTTAACCTTGAACTTCTCCAATGCCCTAGACCCAGATCCACCTAGGCCTCTAAGTCTACCTCTCAGTCGAAACAATCACCTAGTCCCCCATATCGATCCCCCCATAGCCCACCCCTAAAACCCTCCACCTAGCCATCCTCCTCGTAGGACTTTCCACCCCCAAGATCCATAATTCTAGCCTCACCCACCTTATATGACCCTGTTTACTCTAACAGTGAAGACCTGGACCAACCGTCCCCTGAGAAGTGGAGCCCCAAACAAACCCGTAGCTTCAAAAAATCTCAGATGGACATCGGAGGAGAGAGGAAAAAAGGCATACCATTAGAAGCAAATAGAAGAATTAGGGACACTACAGAAGACATAGCTAATGGGACCTAGAAAACCCTTTTTCAAGATACCAAAACTAGTACTAAGGAAGAAACCCGAAGAACCAAACCCCCTACGCAACAAGGAAAAGGGGGCAAAAGAATTCCCAAAAGTTCTAAATGAGAGTCCTCTCTTGGAATGCGAGATGACTAAATGGGGCAACCATGAAGAGAGTGGCTACAACCATGAGAAGAGAACATAACCCAACTATTTTTCTCATCCAGGAAACTAAACTCAATGACCAATGGTCACCCAGGGTGGCCAAAAATATTTGGAGAAACTATGAGTGCATCCATTCCCTAGTGTCTGGATTGGCTGGTGGGCTATTGTGCATGTGGAACCCCACTAAAGTGCAAGGCAACCTCATTTTTGGCTAGGATAGACTGAGTAATATCATGTTCTAGGATGTCAGCTCCTAAGTATCTTGGGTGATGACCAATGTTTATGCCCCAAACTCCCCCAGGGCAGAGTGGATCTATGGAACTTGCTCATGTCGATAAGGCAAGCCTTTAATGGAACCCCCTAGATTTTAGCAAGGGACTTCAACTCTCCCTTTTATGGCTCAGATAAAAGGGGAGGAACTATGATATCCCATAAGGAAACAGATGACCTGAGATACTTTATTGATTCCAATGCCCTCATGGATGTTCAACTTCAAGGGTCTTTATTCACTTGGAGTAACAGGAGGAAATGCAATAGTCTTATTCAGGAATTCCTCAATCGAGTGTTGCTATCCTAGGAAGCCCTCCCACTTTTTAGGGATACCATCTTGCTAGCCCTTCCCAAGACCGGATCTGACCATAACCCCATTTTGTTGGAAACTGACACCAAATCCTAGTTCAAAATCCCTTTCAGGTTTGAATCCATGTGGATCTAGCATTTCGATCTCAATAACCAGATTGTGTTGTGGTGGAAAAGAAAATTCCTAGGTTTATCCACCAATTAGTTCATGTAGAAACTCAGATTCATCAAAGGAAATCTGAGAATCTGGAATAAGGCAACTTTCAAAAATATCTTCAAAACAAAGAAGTAGGTCAAGACCAAAATCAGCTAGATCGAGGATATTTTTTAGAAGGGAACAAGCAATGATAATCTCTGTCTTGAAGAGTAGCAGCTGCTGGCCGACTACCACAACATCCATAGTAAAGAGGAAATATTTTTGTGCCAAAAGTCTCACCATCTGTGGCTCAAGGAAGGAGACTTTAATTCAAAATTCTTCCACATATCCACCCTGAGGCATAGGGGTACAAACATGATCAAAAACTTGGCCAAGCAATATGGGTATATTACTTCAGACATCCTCCAGATTAGGGAAGAAGCAATGACCCACTTCAGAAACCTCCTTACCTCTCCCCTGTCCCAGTCCTAGTCTGCCATGGAAGCCTTGCTAGTTAACATCCCCTCCATCATTTCCTGAGATTCCAATATCTTCCTCCTTAGCCCTCTGTCCCATAAATAAATTTGTCAAGCTCTATTTTCCATGAACCCAGACAAAGCCCTTGGCCTGGATGGGTTCTCGCCTAGATTTTTACAAACCTATTGGGACATTGTGGGCTCTGACCTGTGTAATTCTATCAGGTAAATGCAGTCTTCCAAATCCATCCCCAGAGATGTTAATTCCGCCTTCCTAGCTTTGATACCTAAGGGCAATATTCTCCAATCCCTTTTAGACTACCGTCCCATTAGTTTGTGCAATGTCATCTATAAAATCATTTCCAAAGCCATGGCTAATCGATTATCGACTATTCTCCCCTCCATTATCGACCACTGCCAGGGCAGAACTATCAAAGGCTGCAATATCCTTGATGGAGTCATCACCATTCATGATTTGATCCACTCTGCCCATACCTCAAAGTTTGCTACCTTTTTCTTCAATTTAGACATGAACAAAGCAATTGATAGAGTCAAAAGGGACTTCCTCACCCAAATCCTCCTCAGTTTTAGCTTTCATGAATCTTGGGTTAATCTAATTTATAAGTACATTTCTTCCTAATGATTTTTGATCTTGTGAATGGGTTTGCTGTTGGATACTTCCCTAGTTCCAGGGACCTCAAATAAGGTGATCCGATTTCCCCCATTCTCTTTATCATTTTGGAAGAGAGCTTGGGAAGAGATATCAAGAATACTTGTTCCAATAATCTAATATTAGGCATCAAAGCTACCACTGGTCTCCAGGCCTCAACCCATCAACAATTTATGGATGATAACTTGTTGGCCACAAAAGCAGCAGTTTTTGATGCCAAAGGTATCAAAACTATTCTTAACCTCTATGAAGAGGCAACTGGTCAATAAGTTAACTATGTTAAAAGCAAGTTGTTTTTCATTAACACCCCCCCAAAAGACAACACAAGATCATACATATTTTGGCATGTTCCATCATAGATTTCCCTACCATCTACTTGGGTCTCCCCATGTTTAAAGGAAGACCTCTCAAAGACATGTGGAGGAATGTCATCGACAATATTCACAAAAAGCTTTCAAGCTAGAAAGGTGCTCTCCTTTCTAGCGCTGGCAAGGCAACCTTGGTCAAGGCTGTGCTTTAGAGCATTCCCATATTTTTCTTGTTTGTCTTCAAAATCATGGCGGTAGTGGGTGAGACCATCAAAAAAATCTAAAAATAGTTTTTGTGGTTGGGAAATGACAACCAGAATAAGTTCCATCTAGTTGCCTGGGAAAAATTCTATTCCCCCAAGGATCAAGGAGGCTTGGGGATGAGGTGCATCAATGTAACCAATTTAGCCCTCCTGGATAAACAAGAATGGAAGGTAGTCTCCAATTCTAATCTCGAATGGGTGGATATAGTCAAGAGGAAGTATCTACAACAACAATCATTTTTCAGATGAAAATCCCTCGCAACTACTCTCACTTTTGGAAGTCCATATCACTCACCCAAAATCTCTTACACCAAGGCTCTTGGTGTAAGTTGGGAGATGGTAAAGAGATTGAATTCTAGGAGGATGCATGGGCCAAAAAATATCCTCTTATAAGAGACCAGAGGTTGGCTGCTATAAAGCATCTGACAGATAACAATTAGGGGACCTGCGTAGTAGATTTTATCACTTCAAACTAGGGTGTCAAAATGTGGAAGAAGGTTTAGTTCAAACTTAAGAATGACACTATTAGCAATGCAGTGACAGAGATCCACGTGCTCATGAGGGTAAATTTCATCCCCCAAATCCAGAACAAAGATCAGCGATGCTAGAAAGGCACGAGTGATGGTAACTTCTCTGTGAAGTCTACTTCCTAGCTCATTGAGAGCACCACCAGAGGAGCCAACCCCAACAAAGAGCAAACCTTAGCCAGAAGTGTGTGGCTTAAGGCCCTAATCCCAAAGATAGATCACTTCTATTAGAATTTTACCAATAATAAATTCCTTACCACTAACAACCTGATGCGCAGATGGATCATTGTTCCCAATAGATGCTACCTATGTGAGCAAGCCTAGGAATCAGCCCAACATATCCTCATGGATTACCCATTCACAAGCACCGTGTTTTCCCTGGTGGTCAAAAAGTTTTAGGTTTGTTGGGTCTGGCCAAGAGAGATCAAGGAAGTGTTCATCCCATGGCCCAACACTTTTAAAAACCCAAGACTAAACTTTCTGTGGAAATCCCTGGTCCATCATATTACCTGGCAGATTTGGCTGGAATGCAATAGACGGATTTTCAGTGAAGATCTCAGAGATCATGAAGCAGTTGCATCAAGAGCCTTGACATTTGCAATAGAAAATAGCAGTCTCATCCCATGCCCAAAAATTCCCCAAGATGGAATAGAAGGTCACCTGTTTATGGCTCTCAATATTTCTCAAGACTACTATAAAGCCAAAGAGTCTCACAAGGATAGAGTCACAACCAAATGGACTCCCCCCCAAGGTTGGCTAAAGGCTAATTTTGACGGTGCCTCTAAAGGCAATCCGGGAAAATCTGGAGTAGGAGGTATGGTCAAGAACCACAATGGTAATCTCATTCAATATTTTACCAAAAATTTGGGTACCCAGACCAACAATTATGCTAAAGCTAGAGCTCTCTAGAGAAGCATTGACATATGCAAATCCATGGCTAGTCCTATCATATTTTAAGGTGATTCATAAGTTATATTGGGCTGGTTTAAAACAATTCTAAAGATGGGAAAAATATCTAGAGGATCATCCAGGACTGCCAAAAAGACTTCAATGACAAGGAACAAAATCAAATTAACCATATTTTCAGAGAGGCTAATCAGGTGGTTGATGCCTTAGCCAATAAGGCCATCCTTCAAACCTCCTTAACGATTTGGGAAAATAGCTTCCCGAGCGAGATCATCGAGAAAGTCAACCATGATGTAGGGAATCTCACTAATACATAGCCTCGGCTATGTGACCAATGGTATTTTGTCAATACCATCAAGGGACAAGCTTAACCCTCAGCACCATTCTAGTTCCAATAACAATGGTGGTTGTTGCTACCCCAACGGTATCCTTGTGACACCTAAGGACCTCTACACCACTAACAGTGGTTCTAACCACCACACCAATGAATTCCCACTCTGTAGGGTGTTTGTCAACACTCTACCCCATTGGTTCCAAGTTACCTTCATCATTTTCCAAATTGGTAAAGACTCTGAGGATAGCGTAAACTCCGTGGCCCATCCATGTCAGTGTCTCGTGTGGTTTTGGTGGTGTGTGTTTTTGTGTTTCTATGTATTTGGATCGTAATGTATGTTTGTGGAAGGACATCTATGAAGGAAGTCTATTAACCTTTTTGGCTTGCTGGTTTTTATTGTCGTATCCATACCCCCTGGGTAATGGACTATGACCTTCCAGAAGTGGATGTTTCGAATGTAAAAAGGGGCGGGACCCTCCAACCCGTAAAGTAAATAAAATTACTTTTACCTACCAAATAAAAATAATAACTATGTTAAACCCACTTATAACATAATATTTATATGATAAACAACTATAACATATTCTTTATTTATATGTTAAAATTTCTATTATATATTCTTTATATGTTAAGCCACTATAATATTTTATTTCTTTTATATGTTAAACTTACTAAAACATATTCTTTCTTTATAAGTTAAACTACTCTAACATATAAATGAACCTTTTTCATTTTTAAATAGTTAATCATGATGTAAAACACCTTATAACTTATTGTTTATTAAAATATTTGGTTAATTTCACCATAGCCAACCAATGAATACCAACAAGTGACTGACTCCAATATGCCATGCGGAATTTCTTGACAATCAACATCAAAAGAGGTATTCTATGCAAAAAACCTAACCTTCTACCAAGCATACCCAACATGCTTGGTTGAAGAATACTATGGGTACCAGCCCACTTAAATCTTGCCCAAGCTACAATATGTCTCTTGTGGGACTAAACTATGCTAAAATACAACAATTTCTTCGTTCACATAGGCCTACGAATGTTATAGAAATATACCATGCGTTAGGGACCATTGTATATTCTAAACTACCAAGTGTTCTTTCAGGTTGATATCGCTAGGGTTGATGTTTGGTTCCTTCTAAACACACAAGGAGTGGTCAGTGTTGTTTCTTACCATGAATACAAATAATTCTAGGTTAAAATATCCTTCTAATTTTTTAAATAACTAATCATTTAATTATTTAAGGTGACTGCTCCAGAGATAATAGTGAATGAACAGAACGCAATCGTCTACATTCGACTGTGCTCAACTACAAATCACATAGGCAAACTTTGCACTAAGGGGAAGTAAAAAAAGTCTTCACAAGGTTTTATTCAATGGTGAAAACTAAAAAAATACTAAATCATACCAAATAGGAGTTAACTGAATAGTGCACAGAAGCCAAGTTGAATTCCAACGGTTCTTCATAGGGTTACTCAGTGGATAAACCTTGCCAAAGTAAAAATAGAATACTGCCAACAATTTTAAATAGGGTCTAAGAACATCTTAAACTCTCAGGGCCAAGGTAGTCAAATAATACTTGCAGAAACATTCATTGGGGGGTTGAATATAGAAGATTTATAAACTTAAAATTTTTAATCAAACATCAATAAAATCTTGAATACATATGAATCTAGCCAGGGTAAATTCTAATCTCTTTCTCTTGATTTGTTGGTATTCTACTACATCTCTTTTTGGTTTCCTTCATAGTACCCTCTCCTTGCTCCCTCGGGCTAGCTAGTCCTCTAATAAAAATCATCCTCCCTCGATCAATCGATTCAAAACTCACGCGATGATATCCCCTTTAACTTTCTCACCATTGATCCCTTAATGGGAGGTCCAACCACTATTGCTTCCAATTTCCCTCTCGTCAAGGCATACCTTCCCACATTGAAGGATTTGAAGGCCCGCCTCACCCTCTATGATAGAAAATCTCCTTCCACCGATGCAAGACAGTATGTCCTTATCCTCATGTGATGGTGAGGGAGATATTTTAATTCTCATCCTTTTTTAAAATTAAACCAAGTTGCAGATATGAGTGTACGAGCCCACCTACACTCTCAGAGTAATAACTTTTAATTATCTTTGAATTAAAATATTACCATTTAAATAATACTTCTCCAAAGTATTATATTTACTTATAAATAATTCCATATTTATAAATTTCCAACTAATTAAATGAAGTTTTTATCACTATCTTCGTAGAAACATTATAAACTAATTTGGATGAATCTCCATTATTATTTATCTGGATTTTTTATTATTTTCAAATGAATTTCTTTCATTTAATATAATTAAACCACTATTTATAAATGAATCTCTATTATTATTTTAAAAAATTAAAATATTATTTATAAATGAATCTCTATTATCATTTAAAATAATTAAACTATTATTTATAAATGAAGCTCTATTATCATTTAAAATAATTAAACTATTATTTATAAATGAAGCTCTATTATCATTTAAAATAATTAAACTATTATTTATAAATGAAGCTCTATTATCATTTAAAATAATTATTTTCCTATTATACATTTTATAATAGTATTTATTATAAATAATCATTTATAATACCTTATTCTTCTATTATACTTTTATGTCTTTATTATAAATAATCATTTATTTATAATACCTTATTCTCCTATGATACTTTTATAATAGTCATTAGGGTTGATTTTAGGTATTGTGTAGCTTTGTAGTTACAACAAAACTATGTACAAGTTATCTTAAAACGACATAATTTGTCATGCCTTAAAGCCTGCCAGGGAGGGTCATGATTGATGGATTGAGTACTCAAAATATGGTGGGAAAGTATAGAGGGTGTACAACCTGCAAGGGGTTTTTCAACCTCAGATCATCTCCACAATGCAACTTAAACAAGCAATGAAGAGAGGAGGAACAATTTATGTAGTGAAGTTTAATGAGATAGAATATAGAAAGAAGGAAGAGGTGTTTGAGAAACATCCAGTGCTCCAAAATTTTAGAGATGTATTTCCAAAGGATTTACTTGGATTACCCCCTAAACATGAATTTGATTTCACAATTGAACTTCAACCTGGAATAGAACCTATTCATAGAGCTCCTTATAGAATGAATTTGATTGAGATGCAAGAACTAAAAGTACAACTGCAAGGATTGCTAGAAAAGGGACTGATTAGACCAAGTGTATCACCATGGGGTGCATCATTTCTATTTGTCAAAAAGAAGGATAGTTCCTTGTGATTATATATAAACTATAGAATGCTAAACAAGGCAACCATTAAAATCAAATATCCTCTACCCAGAATTAAAGATCTCTTTGATCAACTTAAATATACCACTATCTTTCAAAGATTGATCTAAAGTCGAGATACCATAAATTGAGGATTCAAGAAGAGGATACTCATAAGACATCCTTCAAAAAATGCTATGGACAATATGAGTTTACTGTCTTGCCTTTTGGTCTTTCAAATGCTCCAACAATACTTATGAATTTGATGAACAATATTTTCAGGAAGCTTTTGGGCCGATTCATTCTTCTATTCTTGGGTGATATTTTGATATATTCCTAGAATAAGACTGAGCATGATAAACACCTTGAGATCATGTTGGAGCTACTAAGAAAAAACTAGTTGTATGGGAATTTGTCGAAATGTGAATTTTATGTGTCTAAAGTCCAATATTTAAGGCATATTAGTAGAAGGTATCATGGTGGATCCTAAGAAAATAAAAGCTATAATAAATTGGCCACCACCAACAAATATGATGAAATTCTGAAGTTTCATGGGGTTTAATGGATATTATAGGTATTTTTTTTGTTAAGTAGCAATATATACATAGCAGGTTTTTTAAGAGGATCCCAAAACCTTATTACAAAAAAAGGAACACCTTTAAGGCCGCAATATTGATACCGAAGAGCTAGTCTCAAACCAATTTACAAAAAATATCTTAACCACAAACCCAACATTAGTAAATCCCAACAAACATTTCCAGCAAAAACACAACAGAATCAAAAACCCTGATTCGGGCAGAATTTAAAGACTCGCCATCGAATTTAGTTTTCCTTGGGATCCTCTTAACTACCTGAGGATCCTCCTATGTGCTCCTTGAGTTTTTAGAGGTAGTGAATTACCGATTCAGCAGCTTTGGTGATGTTTCCCATGGCATCAATGGCTAGATCGAGCAGCAAGTTCAACGACACCTTTTTCTGCTCCGATTTTGAGTCCGAGCTCAGGTGGAGCGAAGGATCGGCTTCGACCTCAACCTTTGGTTTCTTGAACCACCTCAAAGCTCTAACGGTTGGAGGAGTCACTTGGGCCTGCCTGCGATAGTGCTTGGAGGAATCGCTCTTGGGAGGGGACTGCCTGGGAGGGCTAGGAGGCTCAGTCCGAGGAGCTTCAGGGTCCGGGGACTCAGGGGGGTTGGAGGCAAGGGGAGGGACGTCCTTCGAGGGAGGCTTGGTGGTGATAACATGATGGAAAATGATAGCCATTAGGCCCTGGTGTCGTGGCTTGGTTTTAGACTTGAGGGCAGACTCGACGGAGTAGCATAGGGAGTAATTGAGGAAATCGAGAATGCAAAGTTTCTTGGAAGAGCGCAAGTGGTTGATGAAGCTGATGTGGTAGCTTCAGAGGGGTTTATCTGGGTCATCACAGTAGATGAACTACATTAGGGGCCTCATGGCCCAACTCCACGGCTCATCCAGAGTGCTTCGGTATAGGGCAGACTTATCCCACCCTAGGTTCCTCCCTTTGTTGGGGAACTGTTCCAGTTCCTCTTGCCAGTTGTGCTTGTCACGGTGGATGAGGTGCCCAGAAGACGATAGCCCCATGATCTCAAGCATGAGGTCTAAATTGACCTTCAAATGGACACCTTTGACATGGACCTCTCCTGTATGCCAAGTTTCCATGAAATCCTTGGTGATTTCATCGTCAATACCCTAGAATTTACTGAGGAACGGAATGAGCCCGAGGGCTTTCATAAACACTTTTTCCTCTTCGGACAGAGAGGAGATCTCTGGTTCGACATAGGGCACAGCCATGGAGAGAGCAGAGGGAATTATGGGAAAAGGGCACTGAGTTGGCTGCTACGGAGGAGAGGGATGTCTGCAACCAAGGGCCTGACAAGGGCAGGAGAAGATGGTTCTATGTGGGGCGTCGACAGGAGATTTAAGGACCGTTCGCCTACCCAGAGCAGAGGACGTCGATCCGAAAGCTTCGCATGCATGGGAACTTATGAACGTGAGGTGGCAAAAAAAACCATTGGATCTGGAGGGGTTCATGCGACCATCTGAGGTGGCACCAATTTGGTGAAGGTAGAGGTCACCAGTTCTCGAGGAGCAACTACCATCGCCATCCCTCGCTCACCTAGCATGTGATTGGTTTTTGCCTACGTCGCTTTGGTTTGAGAGGCTTCACCTAGGGAACATGCGCTTCTGGCATGAGGTGCTTTTTCTAGACAATGTGGGAGGACGATACAAGGTGAGGGGTGAGAAGGGAGTAATTAGACTTGATAGTGAAAAAGCCCTTGTCTAACACAATCTAGGTGGGTTTATCAGCCCTTCGCTCAGACGGGATAGTGGTCACTTGAAGCATGAGGTTAAGGGAAGAAATATCAGGGCTATTGCCATAGAGGATCCTCCACCGGGGTTGGCCACCCTCCCATTTAATGAAATTAGACACCTTCCTTCCCCTTCTTGTATCAAAAATCACTTGTATCCCTAAAATATCTGCCCTGTCACCCAGGGGTTCATCCATTATCCATCTGTCACTCCAAAATTCAATGCTACGTCCATCTGTGAGAATCCATTGAAGACCTTTTTGAACTAGCATTTTGGTGTGGATCACTGCTTTCCAAAATGCTAAGCCATTGGGGTGGTTGACTAAGTCAAGGAAGGAGCGATTGCCCATATATTTATTTGACACCAATTGGATCCACTCAGGTGGGTTTTTAGAGATGATCCTCCAAGCATGTTTGCCCAACAAGGCTAAATTCATTTCGAACAATTTTTTGTAGCCAAGGCCCCTCTGCTGTTTACTTCTGTAGACTGTGTCCCATGCCACTAGGGGAATCCTAGATTATCTTCGGATCCCAACCATAGGAATATTTTTTGGATGTGTTCAATTCATTTGCAAACTGACTTGGAGAGTGTGAAAATTGACATGAATTAAATGGGAATGCTTTGGAGGGTGGATCTTGAGAGGGTGGCCTTCGTCGCTTGGAACAGAAGTTTGCCTTTCCAAGCTGCTAGCTTCTGCTGAAATCTTTCCAAGACATTGTTCCACATGCTTTCTTTTGGCCTTTACCAGAATAAATGAAGCCCCAAATAGGAGGATGGGAGGGATCCTACAGAGCAGCCAAGAATCCACCCAATTTTGGCCTGACACTCAGGGGGGGTGTGCATAAAGAAGAGCTTCTTTTGGAGAAGTTAACCTACTGCCCTATCGCTTTTTCATAGAGGGAAAGAATGTGCTTGATGGTTCTAGCTTGGATGACAGATGCCTATGATGATAGGATGGTGTCATCGATGAATTGTTGATGAGTGATGGGAGTGGAGTTGGATACCACTTGGATGCTTGTAATTTTCCCTACCACTCTGGCCGCTGACAGGGATCTACCGAGGGATTCTTCCAGAATGATGAACAAAAGAGGGGATAGAGGATCCCCTTGGTAGAGGCCTCTGACACTGGGGAAGAAACTAGTGGGAGACCCATTGACCAGTATTGAAAACCACATAGAGGAGAAGCAATTATGGATTAGCTGGACCCACTTGGGATGGAAACCGAATTTTAGAAGAACATCCTAGAGAAAATCCCAATCAACACGGTTGAAAGATTTAGTCATGTCAAGCTTGAGAAGGAGGCCTACTTTTTTGATTTGGAAAGTAGAATGAAGAGTTTCATGAACTGTAATGACTCCATCCAGAATGTTCCTACCATTGATTAAGCTTCCTTGACAAGGGTCAATGATGGAGGGGAGGATGGGCTTCATTCTAGATGCCATTGCTTTGGTGAGAATTTTATACAGGACATTGCACATGTTTATGGGATGGAAGTTTGCCATGGATCGATAATCTGGGGATTTGGGAATTAGCGTAATGAAGGTCGATTTGATAGCCTAGGGAATGGGCTGAGATTACAGATCCTGGATAGCTGCACAGACATCCGATCCTACAATCTCCTAGAAAGCTTGGTAGAAATGGGGTGGGAACCCGTCCGACCCAGGGGCTTATCGATTTGCATGGAGAACACTGCATCCCTGATTTCCTCATCTGAAAAGGGTTTGAGGAGGGAGGAATTGGCCTCTCAAGAAACTAGGCTAGGAATGTTTCCCAGGAGAGCATATTTGGCCCGAGCAGAGTTTTTGGGGGGGATCCTAGGAGGTTTTGGAAGAAGGTGACGGCCTCAGATTTGATTTCATAGATATCTTCAATATTTGATCCATCACTACGATTGATATTGCTAATATTGTTGGATCCCCTGTGCCTCATTGTTGAAGCATGGAAAAACCTTGTGTTAGAGTCTCCTTTGATCCATAGTTCCTTGGATTTTTGTCTCTAGAAGGTTTCCTCCTTGGCCAGGATGTTATGAAATTTGGTAAGCAGGTTCCTTTCCTCTTCCCTGACTATAGCCCCAGAGTCTCCTACTTCAATTCTCCTCTCAATGGCTTGGAGCTGATCTAAAAGTGCCTTCTTGTGGATAAAAATGTTGCCAAAAACTTCTTTGTTCCAAATCCACAATTTGTCTTTGGTGAACTTGAGCTTCTGTGTCACCCGAAAGATAGGTGATCCCATGACTTGTTGATTCCACCACTGTCCCACCTCCCCTCGAATGTCCTTGTGATTGAGCCACATGGATTCGAACCGAAACGGGGTTCGAAAGGAAGGGGGTTGACCCACCTCAAGGAGGATGGGATTGTGGTCCGATCCTATTTTGGTTAGTGCTGAGAGGGACGCATCACCAAAAAATGGAATCGCTTCCTGGGAAATCAGGAACCTATCCAGTTTGACTTGGATCAGTCTGCCTCCAATTCTTCTATTGCTCCAAGTGTAGAGTGTTCCTTTGAGTGGAATGTCAATAAGTTCGTTAGTATCAACAAAGTCCCTAAAAATATTCAGTGGTGCGATGGGTGGCAACCAATCCTCCTTTTTTATTTTTTGGGAATAGAGGGCTATTGAAATCCCCTCCAAAAATCCAAGGGATGGTGCTGAAGGATTCCCTCATCAGGGTGAGAGTATTCCAAAAGTCATCTCTCTCTAGGGGAGAGTTTGGAGCGTATAGGTTGGACATGATCCAAGACCGATTACTGGAAATGCAATGAAAAATAATGTTGATAACTCTATTGGAGGAGGATAGAAGTCTACCTTCCACTTGAGATGGATCCCATAGGCACATCAGTCCTCTGCAGGATCCTTGGGCAGGACTGTACAGGGCTTCACCATGATGCCAGATGATCCCGACGGATTTTTTGGAGGAGCTCTCGTCACCTTTGGTTTCTTGCATTATGAAGATAGAGGGTTTGGATTCCTATCAAATATTAGCAGCAAGTCTTAGCTTAGCTACACTATTGATACCTCTCAAGGAGAGGATCTTCAGCTAGTAGATTTGTGAGGTTTTTTGCCTCCGTTTGCCTACTGGAAGGGGGGTTTGGAGCCTATGGAATCTTCCTTCGGGGGATCAGTGGTGTTAGCGAATAAGGTCCATTAGGAACCATTTTCTATGTCATCTTCGGTTACTCTGATTCACTGGTCATTGATAGAAGGTCGCCCTCTATTTTTCTCACTTTCGATGTCCATAGTCTGTGTCTTGCTCCTAGTGTTCTTTGGGCTATAATTCTCGGATAGAAATTGAGGGGGTTGGAAGTTCTCAATTCCCTAGAGGATGGGGGTGGCGAGTCTTCGTTAGATACTCCAACCTCCGAAGGATTTAGGGGAGGTCCGATGGTGGTGGTGGGGATAAGGATTGCTTCTTGGGGATGGGGGTTTTCAGATGGTATTCCTTCTTGACCCACTTCTCCATTACCTTATATTTCTAGGAAAGCTTTAGGGGGATCCTCTCTTTGGATTGATGATTCACCATATTTCCTGGATCCATTTTTTTTTTCACCTCTTCTGCCTGAAACATGCGAGGCGTATTTCATGGCCTGAGTCTGTGGGCATTGGTGATTCAAATGGCCTTGAGTGTTGCAGATGGAGTAAAAGGAAGGTTTGTTTTCATATTCAAGAGGTTGTTTTTTTAAAAGGGTTGAATCTTTGAAGAGATTAACAAATGAGGGAAGTTCAGTTTCAAGGTTGGCATTCACACAAACACATGCATGAACCATTCGAGAGCGTACCTTGGTGGAGGAATCTACAATGATGAGTTCGCCAATGGTGTGGGAAATTCCTCTCAAGATGCCCTCATGCCAGCATTGGAAAGGCAAGTTCAAAAGGCGAACCCAGATAGGCGCCACATTGATGTTCTAAGTTTCAGGGTCGAAATCCTCTCCCCATATATGGATGAATAGGCTCTGTATCCCCAGGAACCAAGGTCCACCAAAAAAGATGTTGCAGGAATCTTCTGCATTATTTAGCCTGATCGCAAAAAACCCTCAGGATAGGTCCACTATTTGCATGCTACCACTAGTTCACCATTTGCCACAGGCCCATTTCCAAATCGTCTCCATGTCTAGTCTGCCCCCAATAAACTTGCCAATGAGGGTGAACTTTTCCTAATCGATGTAACTATTTAGCAAGCTGCCTGGGATCACCAGATCGGAACCAGATGGGATCAGGGTTTGAGATGGGGTTGGGGAGGTTGACTTCTTTGAGACTGCCTGGGCGTACGAGCCTTGGAAAGGTGGAAAAACACCTTTTTCAGAGGGTTTTTCTTGACAGGGAGGAATTTCTCCTTCCTCTGGAGGATCAGACTCTAGACCGCTTGAGCCAGAGTCCTGGAAGGTGGATCCCCGAGTCGGGCTTCCAAGCCTTCTTCCGCTCTCCGTTGCTCTCCCGCTCTCCGCTGCCCTTCAGCTCATTTTTTTGGATATTACAGGTGTTATGTGAAGGTCTATGCCAAGATAACCGCTCCAATAACAAACCTTAAGAGGAAGGGAAATGAATTCTAGTGGATAAATAAATGTGTGGAAGATTTTGATCTACTCAAACAAAGACTCACTATATCTCCCATACTAAAGATACCAGACCCACTGGGTAGCTTTTTTGTATGTACATATGCATCATTAGAAGATTTGGGAGGAGTGTTCTCACAATATGAAGCAGTAGTAGCTTATGGATCCAATAAATTGAAATGACATGAGGTCAATTATACAACCTATGATATAGAATTAGCAGCAGTAGTTTTTTATCTCAAAAGTTTGTGATACTATATGATAGGGAGACCCTTTGAGTTGACAACAGACCATCAAATTCTAAAGTACATATTTACTCAACCTTTGTTAAATTCTAGGTAGAGAAGATGGATGGAATTTCTTGTTGAATATGATTTTGGTATTGAATACATCAAAGGGAAGGAAAATAAGGTTATTGATGCACTCAGTAGGAGAAGACACATAGTTATCTTATATCACATCCATATGGACTTGATGGAACAATTTAATAAAATGCAACAATAGGATGCATTTTGCAATCAAATACGATATAGTAAGTACTTCAACATCAATTATGGTTTCTTTTGCTTTTAGGATAAAGTAGTAGTTTTTGAGGCCAATGATTTGAAGAAAATTATCATGAATGAAGCATATAGATCTCTATATTATGCTCATCTAGGAGGGGCAAAGATGAGAGAGAATATGAAGAAAACCTTCTACTAGCTCAGAATGAAGAGGGACATAAATAAATTTTTCACCCAATGTCTTGAATGCTATAAAGTAAAGGTAGAAAATAGACATCCTATACGACTATTGTACCCTCATGACGTACCAACACAAAAATGGTAGGTAATTTCAATGGATTTTGTTGTAGGGCTACCAAAAACTAGATTTTGATATGATGTAATCCTAGTTGTGGTCAATTGATTGAACGAGGTTGTGCACTTTATACCTGGAAATACCAAGTATGATGTCATGGTTGTGGCTAATAGATTTTACAAGGAAATATTCAGGCTCCATGGTTTTTTGAAAGTGATCATTTTAGATAGGGACTCAAGATTCACATTTGAGTTTTGGTAAGCTTTACATCAAGCCATTGGTACTAGGTTAAACATCAGCTCTACACATCACCCCAAAAATGATGGTCAAACTAAAATGGTAAACCAAGTTTTAGAGGATATTCTTTTCATGTATTGCATGGATCAAAAAACCTGATGGGAAGATTACCTGCACTTGGTAGAATTTTCCTACAATAATGGTCACAATTGAACCTTAGGCATGACACCATTTGAAGCCCTATATGGCAAGAGGTGCAAGACACCATTATCTTGGAACAACCAGAGGATAGAGTCGTCCTTGGACCTAAGATGGTAAAATAAATGGAGCAACATTTAAAGATGATAAAGAAAGACTTAAATAAGTTGTGGATTATCATAAAAGTTATGTCGACCTTAAGAGGTCATTGAGAGAGTTGTGGGTGATGAAGTGTTTTTGAGGGTGAGACCTCAAAAGAGTGCTATTAAATCTACCAAAATAGATCCTCATTTTGTGGGACCCTTTGAAATTATAGAAAATATCAAATGTGGCATATCGACTTGCCTTACCAAGATTCATGACACCTTTCACATTTCTTTGCTTAGAAAGTACATTGCTAATCCTAAACATGTGTGGGATTTTTCAAACTTACAGATGGAAAATCTGAAGGCTATAAAGGTTTGACTAGTAATAATGCTTGAGTTTCATTCCAAATAAATGAGGAAAGGTACTCTAGAGCAATGCAAGGTCTAGTGGAACTGCTACTCCAAGAGAAATGCTACTTAAGAGAAAGTAACAGAGATGTAGAAACATTTCCCATTTCTATTTGAAAATACTTTGTAGTTGTAGTTTTATGTATAAAATTTGATAAACACAGAGGACTGTGTTAAGCCTAAGGGGGGGAAGATGTCATGACCCTCCCTTGGTGGAATTTTCACTTGGATGGTTCTATGTTTTTTTATGCTGATGTTTTGACTTGTTGATAGACTAATTCATGGTTAACTATGCAAAATTATATATTTTGTGGGAATTATAATATATCTACTAGTAGAATGATTGATTAGTGCATGAGCAGTTTCCTTCAAAACTTATGTTTTATGGATGGACATGTTACCACTAATAGAATTTTACTTTTATAGGAATTAACCTTGTTGTGGGTAGAATAAAGACCTAGCCACCAATAACAGAATGCTAATTCAACATATATGTTGGGTTAATTTCCAACATAGTTGAATGGTCCTTAATACTAATGATGCATAGCCTGATCTGCTTAAGGAAAATATATTTAGTATAATATGAAACTCATGTTGCAGGAAAGTTTATTTTGGAGTAAGTTCAACTTGATAAATGAAGTGATTCTTTATAAGAAATAATAAATGACTAATTATGCTTTGATAGCTTGAATTATTAATGATTAGTTTTCTTTATTGGTTTTGGGTTAAAATTTAATGTGTGTACCAAGAGAGGGTAACTATGGCTTGCAAATGAGATGGTTTCATGTTATGATAGGTGCCATTGCCTTGGCACCCATACGTATGGAATGATAATGGTAGATGTCGAACCCCTTGTTGGCTAAGGTTCATTAATCAATGTCGCCATGAACGATTGTTGTACACAAGCAATATTGATACCATGGTAGATTACAACCAACGAAATAGCCAGCTACTAGAGCCACAAGTAACACTTCGATGGTGGATAGACAAGAATTGGGAGTGTTTACAACAATGTGAGGATGCTGCTACCTTGGATTGTGGGATTCATTTTCATCATATCAAGAATGAAGGATGCATATGTATGTCATGAAGGGAGTTTAATGCATTCCTCATCATGAAACCATGATCGAAGAAAGGGGAGTGAGAACTTGGAAAAAAATAATAGATTGAAAGGATCATCGACAAGATAAAAACTAAGGGAGGATCTAGAATTAGCAAAAGGAAACATATGAGAAGAGGACTGGAAGCACAATCGAACTTCAATTGCAGTTTTCTAAGATCTACTAGGTAAGATCGTAGATATTTTTTGTCAAGTTGAAATTAAGGAATTTTTAGGTATGTTGTTTCCATATTCAAATTTGGAGGTGTTAATCTATTTTTCTATACTTAAAATTGGTAAAACCAATGCATTCACATGTATTCATCGCACTGCATGTGGTTCTCATGAACTTTTAGACTGTTGGCCACTGTTGGTCACGAATCTGCCACAGGAAAGGATTTTTACAAGTGCGCCCTAGACCCGGCCAACATTGAAAGGCTGGAAGCAAGAAATGGCTCCCTTTACTAATCTAAATTTTTGTTTGAAGATAAGGGTTGATGGAAAGAAATTAAAAGTTGCAGAAAGAAATGGAAATATGGCCGCGAGGCCGGAGTTATGGGATCGGAAGAACAACAACGAGAAAACTTAAAGTGCAGCAACAAGCAAGCAACAAAAGATAATGACTCAACTCTCACACAACTGTATGCAGAAAATCTCTCCAAGATTACACTCCAGGAATCATATCCTTACAAGCAAGATTCAAATCCAATATGCAGAATTTGAATGTAACAGCACTTAAGGAATATAAATTCTATTAGAAATGCAAAAGGAACAGAAAAGACAATCACCCAAACAACTGCTTGAAAAATCTGAAGCCAATACTTTATTCTCGCAAATGCACTTCCAGTTTTTAGCAAAACTTCCAACCCTTTGCAATGAAGTTTACATTGGTTTTTATAGAGGGCCGTCCTCTTTGCAGCATTTAATGTTTGCCACCGACCTTCTTGAGATCTACAATTATGCCACCGAAAATAAGCACATGATCCCCTTAATCGCAGCCTTGAAGCACCATAAAATTGAATGCAATTAGACGTCAGCGGTCACCTTCATTAAATTTGCCTTTGAACATGTGCATGAAACCGTTGAAACAACCCACGAACAACAACCTCGAACAAATAAAACCTTCAATTTTGGTGGCCTGGACGCTTCTTCAACCTTGACCGCATGGGAAATCCGCAAAACATTTAATTCGGGCTAGCATTTAATCATCGGAAACCCAAAAAAAACTTCTCGGCCGTTCATACTGTGTTTTGGCGGGAAACTGCGCAGGTCGCGAAAACGAGACGGGTCACGAAAATGCGACACTTTTTTGATACCGTACACTTTGACTGTTCAAACCCGTGAAAATCCTCCCTGTCGCGATATCGCTGCATAATCGGCTTCATCTTTTCTATCGCTAGCTCATTCCGCGAAAATGGCACATCGGGCGATCTCTCAACACCTTTTGTCTCTTTTGGTCCTCCCTTCGCTATGTCCCACGAAAACGGAACATGTAGCGATATCGCTACATGTTTCAAGCACTTTGTACGGTCTTGCCGATGGGTCGCGAAAATGCGACACTTTTTGCTTCTTAAATGCCTTTGACTTTCCTTGTCGCCACTTCGCTGCATACTTGAATACTTAGTCATTTTTCGATCAATGCGTCATGAAATCAATATTATCACCATGTCTCTTGCTCTTCTCATTCCCTGTCGTAGAATCGCTGCAAATTTATCTCGCTTGGCCCTCTTGTCAAAAGTGCAGCGAGTCGCTGCAACTTTTATGTCTTTGCTCTTCAGACCAAAATGGCCGCGATTCTGAGACAAGTAGCGATTTCGCTACATATGTCTCCTTCCGTACCAACTGCCACCCTTTTGTCGCGAAAATGCGACGTCTTTTGCTTTACGGGACCTTCTTCCAAAAGATGCAGCGAATCGCTGCAACTTCTACTTTAGACTCCCGTAGCGACCAACCCCCGCGATTTTGGAACGTTGCAGCGCATCGCTGCAACTTTTTGCCTTGTGTACTTTTTCCAAAACGTGCAGCGCATCGTTGCAGTTTTAGCACTTAAGCCTTTTTGCAACTAAGCCTTCCGCACCTTTGAAACGTGCAGCGCATCGCTGCAACCTCCACCTCGAACTCCCTTTGCAACCAACATGTAGCGAAAATGGAACATTGCGGCATCGCTGCACTTTTCGACACTTGGACTTTGAAGTCACCCGACCCGCGATTTTGGAACATGTCAGCGAATCGCTGCAATTTCTGGACTTAGTCTTTTTTGCTCCTTTATTCTTCAAAACCGCATCAAAGCCAAAATCAAAGTTAGATTTGCAACAATTAACACATTAGTACTTCAATCAAAATCAATGTGGCAAAAATGCCAACATTCTTGGCGGCTCGTGGGGTATACAGCTCGCTGTATGCAAGAATCCAGGTCTGAATACATTGGGCACAGAGTCATATTGAAACAAAATCAGGGGACTGCTGCGATCATCTTCTACTGAAAAGTTGGAACTGGAAGAACCTGCATATGACCGGTTATGAAACGACAAATGGAAGGCAAAAATGGAGTGAGCTCCTGCGATTGCGCAAGCGGTGAATGCAATGGATGATGATAACAATGGGTTGATGTAATGACAAAGCGATGTGGAAGATATAACAACAGAATGCTGTCATATTACCAACTGTAATGAAGATGGAAGGAAAGTATGGAATGGAAATGGAACTAGGAAAGCTGTGAAATGAAATGAACTAAACTGTAACATAAATGCGCAAAAGACAGAATTGAGAGGAAAAGGATAGGAAGGAACGGGAACAATGAGAATGGGGAGAAGAAACAACAGCCGTGGCTCTCTTTTTTTTTTTTTTCTGTAGAAGAAAAAGAAGGAAGAAGAAGATGAAGAAAGGAAAGAGGAAACAGGGAAGGGAAAAGAAGAATTTTCTGAAAGCCACCAACTGCTGGGAAAGGGAAAAAAAACACGAGAAAGACAAAAGGCACCTATGGCTCGCAAGCAACAAGAACCAAGGTGACAAAAATGAAAAGTAACACATGTATATATATATATATATATATTCTTTTTTTTTTTTTTTTATTCTTCTATATACAAACTCATACTGAACTGATAATTCAAGAAGTGTAGGCTTTCAGATGAAAGCCATTGACTGAAATTGGAAGTGGACTGCCATCCAGGTCTTCTAAATAGAATGAATTTGTTGTACTCGTGTCTGGTGATACGGAAGGGACCCTCCCATAAAGCATCAAATTTCTTGTGATTCCCAGGTTTAGCTTTATTCTCATTCCATTTCAACACCAAATATCCTGTTTTGAGTGGACGATCTGCAAGAATGTTTACAAAACCACTTCGAAATACCTTGTGTGTGTTTAAAAAATTGATCATATGCTTCAGAATGCTGCTCCTCCAAATGCAATAACTGAGCTATCCGCAAATCCAAGGAACTCAGGTCTGTCTCATTGTCCTGAAAATTCTGTAATTGCTGCAAAACAGGCAACTCAAGATGAACAGGCAACTTTGCTTCTTTCCCATAAACTAGGGCATAGGGTGAGGTCTTGATAGACTTCTTAACTAAAATTCTATTGACCCATAAAACTTGATTCAGTAAAAGGTGCCATGATCTCTTGTTTTCTCCCAAAGACCTCTTCAAAATCCGGAGCAAATTTTTATTTGTTGACTCCGCCAAGCCATTTCCCTGTGGATAATAATTGGAAGATGTTTTTAGGAAAATGCCATACTTATTAGCAAACTCAGCTAGTTCAGCTCCAATGAATGGGGTCCCATTATCAGTAATGATGGCATCAGGAATACCAAAGCGAGTAATCAAACCTTCAATAAAAGATATCACCACAGTTTGGTTGGCCACCTTTGTAGGAATAGCTTCTGACCACCTGGTGAAATAGTCTGTAGCTGTCAAAATATATCTATGACCAGCTGAGGAATTAGGATCAATGATTCCAATGAAATCCAACCCCCACTGCTGAAAGGGTGCTTCAACTTGAATCGGATGCAAAGGCAGTGCTGCATTTCTTACCCTTCCTGTGTATCTCTGACATTTGTCACAGGCTTGTGCAATCTTGAAAGCGTCTGAGAACAGGGTTGGCCAGTAATAACCAGCTCGGATTATCTTCAAAGCCATCGGCCTTCCTGCAAAGTGTCCTCCTGATAAACCAGAATGAAATTCTTCCAGGAGCCTAGCCTTGTCTGCTTCTTTAACACATCTCAGAAGAACACCATCAAGATTCTTAAAAAACAATCCTTCTGGCAACAAAACATACCGCAGAGCTTGCAGCCGAAATCTCCTCCTCTGAGAAGCATTCAACTGTGAAGGACATCTACCAGTTGTGAAATAATCAATGAGGTCTTCTATCCAGTCCTTTTCCGAATTAAGAAATTCATTAAATTGTCATTACTAACAAGATTTTCTTCATGATCTTCACCTACACCGAGATCTTGCCATCTTTGCCAAATCTTGGCACGGGAGCCTTACCACGCACTAGCTTAGTAGGGTGAATTTCTACATCAAATTCTTGGATCTTAGTGACCCAACCAGCACGTTTTTCACCCAACTCTCCTTGAAGAATGAAATTTCTTACATCTGGATGTATCACATAAACAATGGTTCTGCTCTGAGATATAAAATGTTTAAACTTCTTAAGGGATTTCATAACAGCATATACCTATTTTTCAATAAAATTGTACTTTGCTTCATGAGGTAGAATGACCTGACTGAGAAAGGCAATGGGCCTTTCATTCCCATCATCTCCCTTCTGTGTAAGCACCGCGGCATAACTGTCATCTTCCCCAACTGCATATAAAATGAAATCCTTGGAGTAATCGGGATTAATCAGAACGAGGAGCTCGTGCTATTCTTTCCTTGATTTCTCGGAATGCTTCTTTTCTTCGAGCTGTCCATTGAAAATCTGCATCCTTTTTTAACAACTCAGTCATAGGTTTTACAACCTGGGCAAAATCAGAAATAAACTTTCTGATGAAATTGATCTGTCCAAAGAAAGACTGAAGTTCCTTCTTGTTTGCAGGGAGTAACAATTTCTTCAATGCTTCAACTCGGGCTGGATCAATTGCTAATCCATCTTCTGAAATCACATGGCCCAGAAGCTTACCTTCTTTCACTGCAAACACAGACTTTTTTGGATTAATGGAAATTCCAAACTCTCTGCACTTTTCAAAAATCTGCCTCAGATGAGAGCAGTGATCTTCCCGTCTGTGTGAAAATACTGTCATGTCATCAAGATATATGACAATGATCTTGTTCAACAAATCCTTGAATGCAATGTCCATGGCTCTTTGGAAGGTAGCTCCAGCATTTGACAGTCCAAAAGGCATTCGCTGATAAGCAAAAGTGCCCCACTTTGTTGTGAATGTTGTCTTATATTGATCTTCATCTTTCACCCAAATCTGGTTGTATCCAGAAAATCCATCCAACAAAGAAAAACGCTGAGCTCCAGCCACAACATGCAGTATTTGATCTATACGCGGCAAAGGATAATGATCTTTTAATGATGCACGGTTTAAATTTCTGAAATCAACGCACAATCGAATATCTCCATTCTTCTTCCGAACTGGGACAAGATTGGCAACCCAGGTTGAGTGCTTAACTGGATAAATGATTTTAGCTTGCAGCATCTTTACAAGCTCAGCCCTCATCAACATCTCAATCTTTGGATTAACAGGTCTCTGTTTTTGCCGAAAAGGTCTGACTCCTTCCTCCAATTCAATTGTATGCTGCACAATCTGTTTGTTGTAACCTTTCAAATCTTCATAGCTCCAAGCTACAATGTCAGAAAACTCCTCACACAGCTGCCTAATTTTTTGCAGTTCTTCTGGGGTAGAGTCAGTTCCAACCTTGATAGCTTTGTTAGGCTCTAACTCTAATTCCATGTACTCTTTTTTGTCAATCTCGATCCGATGTTTTGTGGACCGATCATGCTGGTCGAACAAGCTCTCCAGAGTTATGAGACCCTTCGAAATGTGGTTGTTCCTTAATTGAATGAGCCCTTCAGCTCCTTCATCCTCCAAAGTTCTTCCTTCGATAGTAGCAGCTTCATGGATCAAGAAATTAACAATCTGCTCATCATTTTCAAAGACCTGCTAGAAAGTTTCTTTGTCTGGCACACTGGGCCTGTATACCATTCTAACTGTCTTGGGTTTGTTCACAACTTGTTCAACAGGGGAAAAATTAGCTCCAAGAGATGCTAACAGGTCTGCATGTTTATTCATCTCTCGGGAAACAGCTTGAATATTAAGAGCAGTAAAAAACTCAAACAAATCCCAAACCTGATTTCGATATGCTTTAAGGTAATGCTGCTTTGAAATGCATCTATTTGTAATCTGATTTACAACAAGCTCGGAATCACCAAAAATCTTGAGCTGTTCAATTCCTAACTTCCTTGCTTTCTTCAAACCCAAACACAATGCTTCATATTCAGCGAGCATTATTAGTACAACTCCATGTAAGACGATATGAATAAGTTCTCTGTATACCGGAAGGTGAAATTAACACAATACCTGCCTCTGCTCCGTTCTTGCATCGAGCTCCATCGAAATATAGCTGCCATAATTGATCCGTAACATCATTCGATCAGCTTGGTTAGACAATTCCTGCTTTGTGTCACTCTCAGGTTTCTGAATGGCATAACAGCCGATTTCTGTCTCCAACATGGCATTGAAGTTAAGCATAGAAAACTGGTCATCCAACTGAAGATTATTTAAAACTTCACTCATTAAAACAGAATCTTCAGACTCTTCACTAGATTGCATGTCTTTTTCTGCATCTTCCAACTTCTCGATGTGAAAAGGGGAAGGCTTTTCATTTTGAATCCTGAGACGTCTACCCTTGAAAGGAATTTCTAGGTGTGAATAATCTAATGCCAGATAACCCCCTAGCTTTGCAGTAAATTCCCTGGATAAACACATACTAAAGTAGGGCTCTAAATCTACCACAACAATTTCTTGAATAACAGTAATTTGTGGCATTGTATGCAGGACAATGGGTACATCTTTGATTACACCTACTATTTTTATAGGCGTACCATCCAATTGCGAGAACTCCAGGACTACTCCGTGTATATTTCATTTCCATTGCCTCACAAACTCCCTTGGGCATTACGGTCGTGGCAGCTCCAGAATCGATCATGCAATTATGCACAATCCAACCCTCTATTTGCAATGACAAATAAAATGGAGGTGGTCTATTTTTCCCAGTAATAAAGGTGGGTAAGGTTTGAGCATACACTGTCTGGGTAGGACCTTTTTCATTATCTTTGACAGATTTTAATGATTCCTGTAATAAGTCTACCTGATCGGGTAACTGCAAAGCATCATAGAGGCTTACCTTAGCCAGGGTCTTCTTAAGCTCTTCAACAATATTGTATGAAACTACGAGAAGGTCTTTCTTCTCAGCAGGTTGTTCAAATATGGTACGATACTGCTGTGTAGCTTCCACCCTTAGCCTCTTTGTCAGTGATGGATACTTCAACTTTTCACGAGCTTGCTCCTCTGCTTCTGATCTTACTGGTGCAGCTGCAGCCTTTTCTTGAACTCTGTAGGGAGCAGGATCTTTTGGTAAAATAGGTGCATCAGACTTTGGAACTGGCACAGGAGCCTTCACTGGCTTCTTCACCTCAGCAGGTACTTTCAAAGGCGCTAAATCAGCAGGATCAACAGTTACAGGCTTCTTTCCAGTTCTTGTCAGAACTGAAACTTGATCTTCCACTGCAGTCATCAAACTATGACCAGCTTCTGAGATCATGTTAACTTGTCCGCCTGAAGAGCTAGCAGCCAATGTCTGCACATAATTTAGATGGACCATACAAGTATCTTCTCCATGAGGGTCATTGCAGGTTGAGCACCAATACATTCTGTCTGCAAGAGCTGGATCTTCATTTACTAAAGCAGTTAAGCCTTTTTCAGGTGCTTTACTTGTGGAGGCAGCTTGATCTCTAGTGATTGCAGGAGGTTGAAATCTCCTTGGCTGGAAATCTCTCTCAGCCTGCTTCCTCTCAATGAGTGTGATCTTGTTTCCCATGGCTCTAATTGCCGAATTTGCAGACTTCACCTCTTGCAATAATGCTGTATATGGATCAGGGTTCACAGGTGTAGGAGGTGCTTGGCAAGGGCAAAGGAGCTGGTGGTGCTGGCAAAGCTGGAAATGAAGTGGAAATGGGAGATGGTTGAGTTTTGGGTGCAGGAAGCGGTAGAGGAGCTAAAGTAGGCAAGTGAGGAGCTGGGACAGGTGCAATCTGAGGTGCTTTGGAGCTCCATGATGGTGTAGGATACATTGATGGCATGGGTTGTGGTTGTGAACCAGACATATAAATACTGAGGCAAATCAGGAATTATAGGCATAGTTACCTTTGGTGGAAGTCTCCCTACAGCAACCAAATCAGCTTCTGCTTTGATGGCTTGCTCAAACAACTCTGGAAATGTTGTCACATTGGACTGCCGAACAGCCCAACCGATATCTGAGTTGAATGCTCTAAGATAGTACAGTGCAGCCAATTCATCAACAGGCCGAAGACCATCAGGAATTCTGTGCCAGGTTCTGGTAAATCGGACGTTGAAATCAGCTATTTCCTCCTGTGGATGCCTCTGTATTACAGTAAACTGATTCAACAATGAGAAGGGGTCAGCCTGTTCATGAAAATTTTTGACCAGCAGATCACCGAATTGATCCCACGATGTTATAGTGCCTGGTGGCAGCGTTCGGTACCAAAACAACAATTTGCCTCTCAAAGAGCATACCAACAACTTCACCATTACATCTTCATCAGTAATATCATGGATGGCTGCTAGAGAAGCCACATCATTTATGTGTTCATAAGTTGTCTTACCCATACCGTCATAAGTGGGCAAAGCTTTCAGTGCAGCTCGAGGGACTGGATTCTGAGCCTGCAAGTTCAAGGCTCCCGAACTGTTCCATGCCAAGAACTTCCTGGGTGGAGGTGGAGGATATTGTGCCATTGGAACTAGTGGATATGGTTGGGAAAATGAAACACTAGCAACAACACCAGGGTTCTGTGTAGCGAGAAGATGGAAGGGATGAGGAAACTAACCTAGAATGCTCACCACTTCTTGAACTGTCAAGTTCGAAAAATTCGACAAGATCGCCAAATTTCTTGGACTGTGATCTCGTGATCATGAATAATTTTTGAATTCAGCAGAGTCACCAAATGCTCTAATTTTACAGTATAAAGGCGAACATTAGACCTTCGATACTATGGGATCTTTTAGAGACAGAAGAAATCTGTCCCACCGGCGTGCCAAAAACTGTTGGTCACGAATCTGCCACAGGAAAGGATTTTTACAAGTGCGCCCTAGACCCGGCCAACATTGAAAGGTCGGAAGCAAGAAATGGCTTCCAGACCAATCTCCAGAGTGGGTTGGTTCCCTTTACTAATCTAAATTTCTGTTTGAAGATAAGGGTTTTTGGAAAGAAATTAA
The DNA here is from genome assembly GCA_028583015.1 of Wollemia nobilis. NCBI lineage: Eukaryota > Viridiplantae > Streptophyta > Pinopsida > Araucariales > Araucariaceae > Wollemia > Wollemia nobilis. Next base: position 3,454,723 of record JAQPPZ010001424.1, on the reverse strand, counting down.
AAGTTGCAGAAAGAAATGGAAATATGGCCACAGGCCGGAGTTATGGGATCGGAAGAACAACAACGAGAAAACTTAAAGTGCAAGCAACAACAAGCAACAAAAGATAATGACTCAACTCTCACACAACTTGTATGCGAGAAAATCTCTCCAAGATTACACTCCGGGAATCATATCCTTACAAGCAAGATTCAAATCCAATATGCAGAATTTGAATGTAACAGAACTTAAGGAATATAAATTCTATTAGAAATGCAAAAGGAACAGAAAAGACAATCACCCAAACAACTGCTTGAAAAATCTGAAGCCAATACTTTATTCTCGCAAATGCACTTCCAGTTTTTAGCAAAACTTCCAACCCTTTGCAATGAAGTTTACATTGGTTTTTATAGAGGGCCGTCCTCTTTGCAGCATTTAATGTTTGCCACCGACCTTCTTGAGATCTACAATTATGCCATCAAAAATAAGCACATGATCCCCTTAATCGCAGCCTTGAAGCACCATAAAATTGAATGCAATTAGACGTCAACGGTCACCTTCATTAAATTTGCCTTTGAACATGTGCATGAAACCGTTGAAACAACCCACGAACAGCAGCCTCGAACAAATAAAACCTTCAATTTTGGTGGCCTGGACGCTTCTTCAACCTTGACCGCATGGGAAATCCGCAAAACATTTAATTCGGGCTAGCATTTAATCATCGAAAACCCAAAAAAAACTTCTCGGCCGTTCATACTGTGTTTTGGCGGGAAACTACGCAGGTCGCGAAAATGAGACGGGTCACGAAAATGCGACACTTTTTTGATACCGTACACTTTGACTGTTCAAACCCGTGAAAATCCTCCCTGTCACGATATCGTTGCATAATCGACTTCATCTTTTCTATCGCTAGCTCATTCCGTGAAAATGGCACATCGGGCGATCTCTCAACACCTTTTGTCTCTTTTGGTCCTCCCTTCGCTATGTCCCGTGAAAACGGAACATGTAGCGATATCGCTACATGTTTCAAGCACTTTGTACGGTCTTGCCGATGGGTCACGAAAATGCGACACTTTTTGCTTCTTAAATGCCTTTGACTTTCCTTGTCGCCACTTCGCTGCATACTTGAATACTTAGTCATTTTTTGATCAATGCGTCATGAAATCAATATTATCACCATGTCTCTTGCTCTTCTCATTCCCTGTCGCAGAATCACTGCAAATTTATCTCGCTTGGCCCTCTTGTCAAAAGTGCAGCGAGTCGCTGCAACTTTTATGTCTTTGCTCTTCAGACCAAAATGGCCGCGATTCTGAGACAAGTAGCGATTTCGCTACATATGTCTCCTTCCGTACCAACTGCCACCCTTTTGTCACGAAAATGCGACGTCTTTTGCTTTACGGGACCTTCTTCCAAAAGATGCAGCGAATCGCTGCAACTTCTACTTTAGACTCCCGTAGCGACCAACCCCCACGATTTTGGAACGTTGCAGCGCATCGCTGCAACTTTTCGCCTTGTGTACTTTTTCCAAAACGTGCAGCGCATCGCTGCAGTTTTAGCACTTAAGCCTTTTTGCAACTAAGCCTTCCGCGCCTTTGAAACGTGCAGCGCATCGCTGCAACCTCCACCTCGAACTCCCTTTGCAACCAACATGCAGCGAAAATGGAACATTGCAGCGCATCGCTGCACTTTTCGACACTTGGACTTTGAAGTCACCCGACCCGCGATTTTGGAACATGTCAGCGAATCGCTGCAATTTCTGGACTTAGTCTTTTTTGCTCCTTTATTCTTCAAAACCGCATCAAAGCCAAAATCAAAGTTAGATTTGCAACAATTAACACATTAGTACTTCAATCAAAATCAATGTGGCAAAAATGCCAACACCACCTTACTGTAGAATCCATAAATTGTGTGTGTTACTCTTCTTTGGTAGCAAAGGAATGGTAGATTAGTAAGATTTTATCTAGATTTTAGAGAAAGATAAGAGTAAACTAAATCAACAAGATATTGAAATAACATAATAATTATATATGGGTAGCAACATCACAGATTAAAGACCTAACAATAATACATGATCATAAAGAAGAAAAGAGTGTAGATTTATGTCTTATTTCCTTAGCCTCGTTTAGTCGAGTTAGTCTAGTAGGAATATTAGCGTAGGGTGAGATAAGCGAATGTTATATTGGATAACTTTAGGTCCCAAATGCATGGCAATATTGTCATTGCAACTCTTTTGTGAGTCAGAGGTGTAAGATCTTGGTTTACTCCCACAAAGAGGACCAAAATTACTTTGATATCATTGCATGTGGCTACCATTTAAGTAAGACCTATTATGAACCTTATTGTAATTATCTTAAGTTCAGGAGTGAAGGATATCGTTCTGTGTTAGTTTCACTCTATGATGGTTGTTGGGTTAAATTTCACCAATTTCCCATAGTAGCTCATAAGAAGGGTGAAATAATTGAAATATTGTTCTATCCCATGCTTGAAATATTTTCTTTTTGTGGAATGTTGGTTTCTTAATCTCAGTCCTTTTATGATATATGTTCTTATGTTAGGAATGCAATTATAGATTTATATGTGGAATTTCAGTGGATAGATTGAAGTAGTTTCTAGAGGTAATCATTTGAAAAAGGATTGAATAAATGTTGGTTTAATTTATCGAAAGCATTATGTTTTAATGCATTGATTATTGAAATAAATCCTTGTTCAGTAAGGTGGTTGCTTATCTATAATTGTGAAGTGTATGGATTTAATGTAGTATGATATTTTGGCACCTTCACATGCAATTGGAAAGGCCTGGAAAAATCCAGGCAATGTACTGAGAGCTGGATAATATAAGGAGTTTAGTTTTATCAATGATATATTTGATGAAAAAGAGCTAAAATGTAAACCATATGGAGTACATGTATCCTTTTGGTATAAGAAACGATCTAAGGTATGCCCTTGTCCTAAGTTTGAGTTTGGAATATAATAATGAAATGGGGGAATAATTCATAATGTATGCGTACAAAGTTATATTGGGTATAACTCTAGCCAAAAATAGAGACATTAGAGATGTCTTATTTCCAATGTAAGTAATGACAATTCAATGGAATAAAAGGAAAGGACTTTGTAGGCTAGATTTTCCCCATTGGGGGTTTCTCCCAGGGTAATTACTGTGTTGTGACTTATGTGGTGATTCTTCTTTATGATGGATTTGTGCTTTAAATATAAATGGTTATGGAATGTTTAAAGTAAGGTAATAATTCTTTATGAAAGCATGGTCTATTGTGATGTTGAGTTTTGACAATTACAAGAGAATTAGTTGTATTTTGTACATTAAAGAATCATTCATAATGTTAAATGTGTGGGGCTTAATAATCAAAGAAACTTCTCATGGTGCATCTAATTAATGTTGTCCAATACTTTCATGAAATTGCTTATGACATGTTGGTAGATGGTTAAATACATAGATTAATTGAGTACTACTCCAAAGTATCATTAAATACCTTGATAGGTGTAGTTAAGGGATGCCTCTTATGAAAGTGAAGTGATTAGCCTTCTTGCACTAAGGGATAGACCCTAAGTAGTAGTAAGACCTATTAAATCTAAAATAAAAGAACATATGGTTAAGATGTTGATTCCACAATGAAGGAATTAGAAACGAGGCCTTTATGGGATGTCTAGCTCAAACGGGTATGATATTTATAGTCAATCCCCACACACGTATACCTCTACATAGAAATACTTATGTAGAGTAAAATTTTGGCATACACCCTTCTAAATAAAGAAGGGGAGGTCAATGCTAGCTCATTGGATCCATGAGATGGATAGTTTTGCCCCATTAAGTTAACACCTAGTGCTCTTACATAGTTGGATTTATGTAAAGTGCAAGGATGGGTGTATCTCAATATGTTCTAGATAGAAAACTGATATTGTGATATTGGTAGATATTTTTGAGCATAGATTATAGCACCTTTGGTAATGACTTATATAAAAAAAAGGATAGAGAAATTTGGGTTGTGAGAGTGTTGATATTATTTTTTGCTTAAAGGTGATTGATGCATATAGAATTTTAAAGTAGTATTATTGAAGAATTATTTTGGTGGTTATATGATATTTTTATAGCTTATAGGTGTATTATATTATGTGGTTATAACACATTTTGAATTCCAAAAGGTAGCTTGATAAATTTTTGTAAGACATGAGTGCTCAATATTATAAATTTCAATTCTAGTTTTAATTCTTGTGGGCTAGTTATTTCCAATGAATATAGTTCCTTTTAATAAGGCAGGTATTTTTTTCCTTTCTAGTACTAAGTTTTGGAACTTCTTATTTTCACATCAAATTGATGCCAAATAAGAATTCATACTAGTGTTTAGATTCATAAAAGTGCATGCTTTTTAACCACTCTTGATATAGGATTTAAATATCACACAAGTATTTTAATAAGATTTATTATTTTATGCAATAAAATCAAGTTTATGATTGTTTAGACTCGAGTTATATCTGGGGACTTTAGATGATTTTGTTTGATATCTAGTTTCATGTGTATAATATTTCAAGGTGATTCATGGAGGTGTGACAAAACTGATTATGAAAGGTATAGCAATTATATGAGCTTATAATACATCTTAATTTAAAATAATTACTTATATAGAGTTGAATATCAACCATTTGAAGGCAACTTATTGGGAAATGACTATTTATGCAATTTCCAACCTAGTTCTATGGGTAAATATTTTTTAGTTTTATTTGGAAAATTGCAATAATGTTTTAGAAAATGCTATTACATAAAATACTTTATCAACTTCCTAATGAAAGAATTGATTACAAATTTTACACGTGTAATATTCACACATTTATAGAGAATTAACAAGACAACAAATGCACTTGCCAACAATAATATAAGAAGAGAGCATTCCAATTTGAGAATTACAATAAAAATAGTTTAGTGAAGATGTGATGGCAGAAAAGAAAGAGAAAGCAATATAGCAAATGGAGATTTTGAAGCCTTTGAATATTCTAGCATATTTGAAGACCCTGATATCTCTAGACAAACCTAGAACTTTGGTTTGGTTTTTTATCAAAATATAGGGTTTGTTGAGTGTGGTATCAGGTTTTATGAGTGATCTTGGAAAACATTTATCTTTCTATAATCTTAGCAAAAGTTTGGCTTTCTATGATCTTGATAAAATTTTAGCTTTATGTGATCTTGGAAATTTTTTGGCCTTATGTGACCTTGGAAAAGGTTGGCTTTCTATGATCTTAAAAAAAGTTTGGCTTTCTATGATCTTGGCAAAAGTTTACCTTTTTGTGATCTTGGAAAAATATTGGCTTTCACGTAATCTTGACAAAATTTGGCTTTCTTGTGATCTTCAAAGTCTGGCTTCTTGTGATCTTTACAAAAGTTAGGTTATTTGTGGTTGCGATACATAGAAGGTATCTTTATTGTACAAGGTATTGGGACCATTTCAAAACCTATTTTTTATCCTAATAAAAACCAAAATTTACTTTTAAAACAAGACAAATATCTCATTAAACTTTAGGATGTGCTAAATGGTAACATATATGCATCAAGAAAAATTTCTTATAGGACTTTTGTTGTTATGTGGTAGAAGATGTTGCACCAAAAGGGTATGAGCTACTGATCTAGATTATATGGATAATGAATTATCCCAATTGATAAATAAAAATAGGATTAGTTAATATGGGATTCATATTTCCCCATACCTATATGTGTTTTGGGTGTTTTGATAATCCTACATAGGTGGTTGAAACATCCTATTGAGGCCATACAACATTCTGCATGGATACAAAAACAATATGTTTTAGGGTGATGAGTTAATTATAGGAGTTTGGTGTGGTTTGATGGTATTATTATGGTGATGCTATCCATACAAGATATCAAGAATAATCTCACTAGAATATTTAGATTCCCTTAGATGTAGAAGATAACCTTTTTCATCTTTATATGTCAAATAGGATATTTAAAATTTTGGCATTACAATTCTTGTAACCCCTATAGACTGAAAGTGATATGATAAAATTATGATATTTTTTTCTAGGATGCAAGTTCTAGAATTATAGTTGGTAGCGCTCTGGCTTGCTGGTGGTTGGATGGACCAATGTTATTTTCTTTAGCCAATACAAATTTCTACTTGGAATTGAAAGGGTTTTCTATATCTTTCTTCTAGATATTTCTTGTAGGGTCCCAAGGTTTTGGGTTGTCATGGTAGGTTGGACTTTGTGGTAATGTCAAAATTTTAGGCTCTCTATAATTTTAATCTCTATTCAAGATAGCTTTGGTCTATCTAGTGTTCTTGGTACTTTATTGGATATCGCTTGGTGTACACCCCTACTTTGGTGATTTATGTCCATAAGTGTTTTCGCTAACATGGGAGGGTTGGTACTGGAGCCAAACTCTCTTGTCATCAATGAAGATGTGAGAAAAATCCTAAATAAGGGAAATCTTCTTCATTTCCTAATGAATTTAATGGCCAAAAAAAGGATATGGTGAAGTATATGGTGTATCTATGGTGCAAAAAGATGGTTAAAGTGGTGATCCTTGAGTTTGAGGTCTCTATTTTCCTAATTGCTGAAGTTACGGGCTTGCCAACAGATGGGTTTGTGCATAATAAAGAGAAACATTCCCTGGCCAAAGAGTCCCAACAATTTTTGGGTGAATATAGGAGCTTGTAAAATTCTAAAATGGGTTTAAAATATCTTCACTGAAGGCACCTTGGGATAGAGTAGCATTGGTGATAATGTAGTATTTCATGTTGGACAAAAACTAGGACATCCTTAGGAGTTTTCATTTCATGTTCATGACCATATATGCCACAAGAGGCTCATTAATATCCCTTCATCCTTATTTTAGTCTCTGGTAAAGTCTATGATTCAAGTTAAGAAAGGAACTACGTCAGACCCAATCCACTAGGGGTTGGTGAAGTTAATTTTTGACCATTTGGTTAAAGCTAGAGTATTATTAGGGGAGGAGATCATGAATTATCTAGCTAAGGCAGAGCCTCTAATTTTTGACTATATGTATTCTTCTCATTATGAGTAGAGTGATTCCTTAATTCAGGAGGCCATCCACACAACCCATGCTTTGGCTTCTAGGACCAAGGTGGAGGATTCCCCCTGAAAGGTGCTAGAGGAAGTGAGGAAAGAACCAGGTGTTCCAAGTTCTTGGTGGAAAAGTTAGTTAATACAAATAAGGCTCCTCTATGTATGGATGAATCTAAATTTGATGATTTCACCCGTCCTAGGATGAAAGCTAAGCTTCTATTTAGGTCGACCAACACAAAAAAATATATTATTACTCGACCCTAGGATACTCTTGGCATGCCCAAATCCTTCAAAATGATGCTTTTAAAGTTACAAAATTCCCTTATTGATTCCATGCAAGCGTCCATCTCATGAACTGAAGAAATCATGGTGTTATGGATTGGGAGAAGTGGGACATGAATAAGTAGGATGTAGATAAGAAAGAAGTTGGACCTAGCAACCTGAAGAATTGAGGTGCAATATCCTTAGATGAATTTTTACCTCTTGGTGTTGAGTTGTCTCATCCATTGGTTCCTCCCCTGTGTATGAGGTTGGTCTTTTTATTTTAGTTGCTAATGTTTTTTTCTAGTTTGTTGTTTGTGAGTCATCTGTGGGATCTGTTTGGTTCCTTGATGGTGGATCTACTAGTTTACACTATTTTATTCCTACCTTCTCTAGGTCTTCTATGAGGGTAGTTCGATTCTTTTTGTAAAAGTTTCGAGGATCCTTTCAAAAACCCTTCCTTCATTAAAAAAAAGTGATGTAAATGGATAAGATTTATGATAAGAATTAGAATGTTGTGATTTTAATAGGTTGCTAAGAATCATTTCACTTGAGTTTCTAGATGTGCTACCACATGTAGAAGATAATCTCATTCATTTGTGCATGTCAGATAAGGCCTCCAAAAACTCAACCATCATGATTATTATAATCTTGTTGGTAAGGTAATTATGTAAGACTATGATGGGAACTATGAAGGAGTGTAACACTTGGCTATAAAGGATCATGTAACTAAAAATTATTGATGTACTATTTGATGTAGAAGGTAATTCATTTTGTCTTTGTATATTGGATAGTGCAAGAAGAAATTCTAGCATCTCAAGCCTTGTAATCCAAGGTATGATCATGAGGGAAATTAGATTTAGGAATATGTGGATTAAGGAAAGAGATCAAGTTGCCATTAGTACTTGCAAATATTATGGTATTCATCATTTAGCAAAAAATATTATTTGGAGGAGATCAAAAGTCTTTATGACCTATCAAACTTGACAATTTGGATTTAACCAAGGAAACATACAACTTCATCACTTATATACAAATTGGTAAAATTGACAAAGCATGAAGGAATTATGTTACCATCAATACCTAAAAATCTCACAATATTCATCATATGACAATAGATAGTGATTTAAAAAGTCTAGATAAGTTAGTCATAAGAAGATGTGGAGATAAAAGCTTTCACAACCTATCAACATCGAGCCTTTGGAACTAATAGAGAAGACATACAGTTGGTCCCTTATTTTTAAATACATATCCATAATTATTAATCCATACATGTCCATGCACATCCATGATTAATAATCCTATCATAATCCTATCAACTAAACTGCTAATCAATCCTCCATGCAACTAAAATTGGTGATAACTCGTTTAGTCTTATCTAACATATCCCCTATTTTTTATCCAACTATAATAGATCCTCTAAGGTGCTACAACTTCTATAAATCTAGCTCTTGGGACATCATCAAGTCATGGCTAAATTTTTTAAAGAAAATTTTCCAAAAAATATATTGAATTAAGGAAACCTCAATAAAATATTGTTAGAATTTTATGGGAATTCTAACAAGATCTCTTCCATTTCAAGTCATCTTCAATGGTTTTCATGATTGTATCTACATGTATATAAGAGTAGACCATTCTTCATCTTCAATATTTGGATATGCATCTTAACCTTTTTCTTATCATCTTGCTTTACTTTTGTTCTTCTATCTTATTTTTGTCTTGATCACTTAGCAATCATATATTTCATCATTATATCCATTGTTATCTCTTTATTGTTATTTATATTTTTATCATTATTTTTGCATTATATCTAGACCTTTGCACCAATATTAGTAATGATTCTAGATTCTTTCTATTTTAGGATTACAAATAAAAAACTTTGCTCTACTATACTTGTAGAAAAAGGTGCTATCACCAAGTAGTGCTATCAATAGCACCATAAAAGATATTGCTACCACTATCTTTTGTAGTGCTTTTGTAGTCTAGTTTGAATCCTTAGGTTGCTCATCCATTTATATTTTCTATTTTTCTTCCTTCTAAATTTGGAATTGCAATTTGATTGAGGTAGATCCCTTAAAACTGAATCTATTATCAAGTTTTATTTTGTGTAGATACCTTGAGGTATAGAAATAATGAGCTAGAAAGTAACAATGTTTAGGTTGGAGCAGTAGGATATCAGAGCAAAAGATGGGTCCTATCCATCCTAAACTCTATTCCTTTAATTTTCGATCTATTTTCTTGTCTATACAATTGATTTTTTTATTTGTGTGTACATGCTTGCAAGAAAAAAAGGAAGTGCATTTAGTCTAGGAAGGATCATTCATTTGTCTTATCAATTTAGATCAATGTTTAGACTAGTTACTACATCTCCAAAAAAAGGTTGAATTGCATGTAGAATGAGATTTGTTTACTTCTTAGACTCTTCTTTCACTCTTGCCTTGAAGGAAAAAAATACTTCAACATCAAAATTATTTCTAGTAGGATAGTGAGATTAAGGGTTTTTGGTTAGACAAGGTAGAAATGTGACGAACTTATTGGCATTAGATTCCTAGTAATGTGGAGAAGAAAAACTAATCCTAAACTAGAATCTTTGTTTTCCAAAAGGTTAAATGCAAGATTGATAAGTGTATAAAGTCAAGTTTGCACATAAATTGGTGATGAATTAATTAGGTGACACCCCTATGCCTATTAATCTTGGAGCCTTGGGCTAAGATATGAATTGTCAAGTTTAATTCTTATCTTAAATACAAGGCAACAAGATTTACAAGATTAAAAGTTTAAGGATAACAAATTATTATGTTTAAAATTAAATATTATGCTTGATCATGCTAAATTCCCATTAGAATAAAAAATATCATAGCTTCCTCCCTATGTCAATATCATGTCAATCTATTATTTTAGAGTATATATTTGCTTCAAAAACAAAATGTATAAGATAAATAAAAAAAGTAAAATAGTTTTATTGCCTTATATATAAGATAATTATTTTAAAGAAAGGTTGTTTACATGATATATGGTTATCTAACCATACTTTTGTTAGCCATCGAAATATAGTCATAGTGTACAACCTTATGCTATACATAAGACAATTATTTTAAAGAAGGTTGTTTACATGATATATGGTTATCTAACCATACTTTTGTTACCCATCGAAGCATAGTCTTAGTGTACAACCTTATATAAGACAATTATTTTAAAGAAAGTTGTTTACATGATATATAGTTATCTAACCATACATGATATATATATAATTATCTAACCATATTTTTTTAGTCATTTAAGCACAGTCATAGTGTACAATCTTATGTTATAAAATTAAAACCTTGCACTTCTATTCAAAAAAGAAAGTCCAAAACATAAATAGAACTAATGTGATAAAAAACTTTTCCTTATAACTAGGCATCTAAATATGAACACCTAGAGCCTAGCACTTCAAAAAATTAAATTGGGACAGTCCACCCGCAAGTACTTAGCAACTACCAACTAACCTATCCCTTTCAAGTCATTTATAGGCAAAATTTTAATTTTAATAACTATCAATGATACCCATATGCTATTTTTGTCTCCTTAAATCTTCCTCCTGAAAATTAGAGGACAATAACTTACCACAAAACATTGAAAAAGATGACATTATAAATTAAACCAACACAACAACTCATAAACACTCAACCCTATCAACTCACCATTCAACCTTATTTCCAGTCATTTATAAGCAAAATTTAAATGGCTATAGCTCGTGGTCATGCTATTATTGTCTTCGCCGCGAAGCATTGAAGTCAACCCTATCAAGTCACCACTCAACCTTTATTAACTCACCTATCCCTTTCAGTCATTTATAAGCAAAATTTAAATGGCTATAGTTCATGGTCATGCTATTATTGTCTTCGCCGCGAACCATTGAAGGTTAACGACATTTTCCGTGTTGTCCTTTGCGCACATGACCATTTTTATCTATTCAAAGCGAATGATTACCAATTTACCGTCGCACATGGTTATTTAAAAAAAAAATATTATTATTATAAGGAGGTTTGAAATTTAGGACTGCGTTTAATAACATTTATAATCTAACGACGGGTTGCTTATTTAATAATTAGTATATGTTTTGTTTATAGAATAAAATAAATACAAGTGTGAGACAATATTTCAATAATCCTCATTAATAATGGATATTATATAGTGAGTTTCTCTTCACGAGTAGACAAAAAAAAAATCTTTGAATCAGGGAAGAGAATCTATGGAGCAACAAGTCTTTGTGTGTAGCCTTGGAATCTAGGATTTGATCCAACCCACTATAGTGGTTGTTTGGATTTGATTATATATTCTCCTAATGAAATATTGGTGCAAACCAGTTTTTGAGAGATTGGGTGATTTCTTGGGATGTTATCTAGGAGTAGCCATAGATATGATGATGGGAGCTTCAATCATTTATGTTTGAATCTATATTGAGATGGATCTTAATCATCCACTACCAGCTGAAGTAGAAATAGATATGAGGGATTTAACCTGGGTTTGAAAAATAAACTATGAAGCAATCCCTTTTCAATGTAGGATTTGTTATAAGCATAGATATTTTACATAGTTGTGCTCTGAGACTATCCAAAAGGAACCCATCCCATCAAAGGCTAATGATGACAAGATGCCTAAGAAGAAGGTAGAAGCTTGGCCCACAAAATTGAGCCTAAGTACACCAAAAGAGGGTTTTGAAGTACCTAAGAGAAAGAAAAAGAAAAAGAAGAAGGTGATATGATCAAACTAGATAGAAAAGAGAAACCTAAACATGTATGAAATTCTTAATACCCTAATGGACATGGAGAATGAGATAATTGTAATGGGAGAACGACAATGATAAATTATACCCTTTAAAAATGTAGTAGTCAGCAGAGGATAACTCAACAAGTGTTGGAGACCAATATCCAACCCATCCCAAACCATATTGCCACAACAACTTCAAAGAACCTCAACCTTACTATGGTCTTGGTTGATAGGGATATCTCAATAAATAGAGATAAAGACAAAGGGAAGACTACTCTTGGAATTCAACAAGAAAAAAATGACTAAAAAACTCCTGAGCCAAGAGTGTAGGATGAAAATCAAACCAAGAGCAATGGCAATGGAGGATGACCAATTATTGGTACTTATTGGTGATGAGACCATAAAATGTCTCATTATTTCAAGAACATTTCAAATATTTTTTCCACTTTTATTTAAAACTATAGTATTTTCCAAGTATATTGATTATTATTTATGCTAGTATTTTTTAATATATAGGGCTTTTTTTAATTTTATGCTAATATTAATGTTAATGTAGTAAATTGTAGAAAATGCTTTAACTATTGTTTGAATTTATTTTTATGTATTTTTAAGGTTAAATTGCATGATTTTAGCTTGATAAAGTGTAGAATAAAGTGAAAAATAAATGCATCAGAATTTAGAATAATGTTGTAGATTTGAAAATATAGTGGATTGGTGTGTTTAGACACTTTTCAGTCTATTTTCTATGTTTTTGCAGTAACCTAGCACAAAACTGTGTATTTTGCACAAGCTTTGGATTATCACAAGCCTACAACAAAACTGTAGAAAATGTAAAAATACTTTGGATCATCACAAGTTTGCAACTAAATTGCAAAAAATTCAAGAAATACTCCATATTATCATAGGCCTACAAATAGAATTGCAAGAATTATAGGAAATGCTCTAGATCATCACAGGCCTGGAAAAAGTGCAGGAAAATAGTGCAAAATACTTCAGATCAACAAACCTAAAAAAAGTGCAAGACAAATAGGGCAAAATGCTCCAAAACATCTACATGCGAAAAAAAGGATGAACATAGTGGTCAAATTACCCTGACAGAACCTGATGAAAAGTATGAATCATGTGTTTGACTAAAAATATCAACTAATTACCATATGCATGAATATGTGTTTATGTGCATAAAAAGGGAGTTGACTTGTCACTTATTCCAAAATTGCCCCTATTATTTTTGCACCAAAACATAATATAATTGCAAAAAAATGGAGATGAAAAAGTGTGCTAGAAGTTTTAGATTTGTTCTAAATTTATTTTAGATTTATTTCAAAAACTATCCCTATTATTTTTGCACCAAAATAGAACATAACTACCAAAAAATGGAGCTAAATAAGTGTGCTAGAAATTTTATATTTGTTCCATATTTATTGTAAACTTATTCCAAGCTGGTCAAGGGCTAGAAAAGGTGTGCTGAAAGCTTTAAAATCGACATGGATTTGTTCTAGGTCTATTTCAAGGTAGTCAACAATGAATGAAGTTGAGAAAATAGGGAGACTCATCAAATTTGATCTATTGTCTTACATCTGATTAATCTGATTGGTCAGAGTTAACAACAGGACTATGTAACCAATACAAGATAGACTATTTCTTGATTTAACCCCTATTTGTAGGCAAGTAGACTAGACATATAATTATAAATATTGTTGTATGCCCATCGGGTAAAGTTAGTAGAAAAATGTTGACAAAGGAAGTAAAAGAATAAAGAGCCCCATCATTGAACAGTTTTAGTTTTCTTGCATGAATTTGTTGATTTCGTAGGCTAGTTTATTTTTTGTTGAATCTTTCCACCTTCTATTGAACCTTAGAGCGCCCACTCTTGAGATCAAAAAAAGTTCTATTAACATTAGTTATAATTTATTTTCAATTATTTCTTTCTATTATTTACTTTGTAGTGGCATAGAATTAGATTCAATTATTTCTGATTTTTCTATAGTTTAATTTCTTTTATCTTTCTGCAAAGGTATGACATTCTTTTCAATTCTTATCATTCTTCTCAATACTTCTTAATTCTTTTCATTCTTGTCATTCAAACTTTGTAGTACAAATTTTATTGTTCCCTGCTTTTAAATTCTATTATTCCCTTGCTTTTCTCCTATTTTCAATTATGTTATATTCTATTTATTTTAGCCTATTACTTTTAGTAAAATTCCTATACTTTTCATTTTTTTAAGATAGTATCAATTACTACATTTAAATTTTGTTAGCATAAATTAGATTTTATTACAATTTAATTTAGTATACTTTTCTTTAAATTACAAAGATATTGTGATTCTTAGGATAGTCTAGAGTCCTTATATCTAAGCTACAATTTCAATACCTCTATTGCATACAACCTTAGGATGTCACCCTAGTTTTGAAAAATGAATTAAAGTGAGAGTATTAACAACACTCATCACTTTTTGATGTCATTTCCAAGAAGAAAATTAACATTGTTAAAGAACAAATAAGTCGTTCAATGTTAATTTTTGTCTTGTGAAATTGTGTAGAATAAAACATCTAGAGTAGTTTTACTTAAAAATATAACAAAAATAAAAACAAAACAACAATAAAACAATAAATTTGCATAAAAATAGTTGCATTGTTTGGAATTGTATTTCAAACATTTGAATACTACAATAAGAATTTTTAAAAAAATATGATGTATGAATAGACTTAGAGATAAAAGAGAGACTTATTAGAGTAAACTTCTCATGAGCCACAAGAAGATGATATTCACGATGAGAGGTTGAACCTATACCTTTACCTGAATTTGTGATTCCCAAAAATGCTAAACTCTTAGAAGAATCACAATCATCAATTTCAAGAAGTGTATGATCCCCTGAGAGAGAATTGCAAGAGGAAAAAATTGTTAGTTCAACACCAAGAACAAATTGTTAGTTCAACACCACCTTCTCCTGATAGATCTACATAATCAGAACAATTTAAAAGGATTTATACTTGGTGCTGGAAATGTATAATAGCATATTTACATAAAAATCTAGAGAGGGACGATAATATTATTCATATGGGTGATACTAGCACTCCTTCCAAAACTTTCCAATATCCCATTCGATTAAATATTAATTAAAACTCTCCTATGAAATCCATTTCACC
The DNA here is from genome assembly GCA_028583015.1 of Wollemia nobilis. Lineage (NCBI taxonomy): Eukaryota > Viridiplantae > Streptophyta > Pinopsida > Araucariales > Araucariaceae > Wollemia > Wollemia nobilis. Next base: position 3,439,537 of record JAQPPZ010001424.1, on the reverse strand, counting down.
TTCTATATTATCAACTTTTAGGGGAGTTGCATTTGAGGATCCTGATCAATTTCTATTTGACTTTAAGACTATATGCCAAATTTATGACTATACAAATGATAATCAAAATCTCAAATTATTTCCTTCCATGCTAAAATACTCTTCCCTATGATGGTTCATGAGCTTAGCACTTGATTTAATATAAACCTAGGATGAAATAGAAAGAGTCTTTTTGAAAAAATACCAAGAATACTATCAACTATCAAGTAAAGAATACAAATGATGAATTGTTTAGGATGAAACAAGAGGAAGATAAAACTTTAGAAGATTATATGGATAGATTTTCCTTTGTTAATAAGAGATATGGATGTGTAGAACCAAAACTTAGAAAAAACATATTCTTGAGAGGATTACAAGATGAATCAAGAGATGTATTGGATCTTATAGGAAACGAAGATGTGAATACACTTGAATTTGAATAAATCATGGAGCTTTGTAATAATTATTCTCGTACATGACATAGAAGAAACAAAACTAGTAATAATGGAAATGATTTGAAAGAATAAATGAAAGAGTTGTCAACCATAAAATTGATATTCTAGTGCATCTTAACACTATATGAGATGAAATAAATGTAAATAACAAATCTACTAAACCCTTAGCCATCTACTATCCAAGATGTAGAAGAAAACATGCTCTTCATGAATATCCTTTCAATAAAACTTTCATATGAACTATATGTAGTATTTGTAAAAAAGGACATCCTACAAACTAATGTCATTTGTTACCTAGATTTAAAAGCATCATGGAAAAACAATATCAAACTATAGAAGAACTTAATTTTTTAGGAAAAATACAAGGGAGTAACTTTCTTCAAAATATATATTAAAATTCTTCTTAATGTCCTACAAATTTGGAAAAAAACCCTTGGTCTATGCCATGGTCTACTTAAAGTCCACATCAACAACCATAGGGTCAATTACCATGGGAATCATATCAAGAATGGTCTCAACCTATATGGATGAATCAATAAAATCCATGATGGTTGTAGCTACAAATGCAAGGATAACAATTGGTACAACAACATCAACCATACCAAGGGAAACGATGGTATCAAAATAAACAACAATATTTGTTACCTATTCCTCCCCAAAATTATTCTTAGGGAGGACAACAACAACAATAATAACAAGTAAAACAACTTGTACTTCTATCTAAACCTATAGCCAATTCTAATAGTACTAGTTAGGAAGTCCCCATCTATATGGCTTTATCAGAAGATACAACCATGCTAAATACCATTGACTATGACAACATTCAATTCTATTTAGGAAAAACACTTCCTAAAATCACTCCACCTATCATTATAGAAATGGGAGTTGATGAGAATAAACAAGAAGACCCACCTACACTAAAACAACAATAAAAATATCCATAAAAATAAAAAGAAAGCCTCCCTCAAGCTAATTTATCAAAGAAAGTACCATATCTTGAACGATTTAAGATATCAAAAACAACATCTTTAGAATCAGATTTGGTAAAAGAATTAAAATATTTAAATATCACAATCCCTTTACTACAAGTTATTAAATATGTACTAATGATCAATAAGACTATTTAGGACGTGTGTATTGAGAAACATGGAAGAAATAATAAAGCATATACTAAAACCATAAAAATAGATGAAAATTAGTAGACTTGCTTACAGGAAAATTTATTCCACCTAAGTATGGTGATCCAAGAAGTCCAATAGTTATAGTAACCATAGGATCACTTTATATATCTAATTTTTTGATTGACCTAGAGGTAACTATTATTGTTATAACAAAGGATACAATGCAAAAGTTACAATTAAACAACCTAAATCCTACATATACCATATCCTAAATAATTTGAGATATCAAAAACATATTTAGAATCATATTTGGTAAAATAATTAAAATGTTTAAATATCACAATCCCTTAAATACACACTATTAAAGATGTACCAATGATTAATAAGACTATTCAAGAAATGTGTATTAAGAAATATGAAATAAAGAAGAAAGCATATCCTAAAACCATACAAGGAGATGAAAATTAGTAAACTTGCTTACAAGAAAAATTATTCCACCTAAGTATGGTGATCCAAGAAGTCTAGTAGTCATAGTAACCATAGGATAACTTTAGATATCGAATGTTCTGATTGACCTAAGATAAACTATTAATGTTATTACAAAGGATACAATGCAAAAGTTACAATTAAACAACCTAAATCCTATATCTACAATATTGAAAAAGGCTAATAGGTCGGTTTCTAAACGAAAAAGAATTATAGAAAATATTCCTGTAAGAGTTTCATCAAGGGAATATCTAGTCAATTTTCTAATATTACAACCCCGAACTACTATGAATGATTACCTAATTATTCTATTAAGGCCTTGGCTTGATATGGTAGTTGCTTTTATTGATTGTAGATAAGGAGATATGACCATTTCTAATAAAATTGACTCAAAGAAAATCTCTCTATATCCTCTTGTAAAACCTTCAATCAATTTTTTGGTAACTTATGGTTTCCTAAATTGGATGAAGAAAATGAAGAGAACATTTCAACTTTGGCTACCATAGTTGTAAAAGATCATGCAAAAGAATTGGATCCATCCGAAAGGGTTATTTTTAAGATGAAACTATTTTGATCAATAAATTGTATGATTTAGGACTTGAAGATGAACTTGTTACTGTTCAATGATTACTATGGAACGATGATTAAGAAAATATTGAAGATTTTTCATCCATTTCAATACAAGATAATTATTTTAATTTACCACATGGATGGCATCATCGTCTTATCTCATTTTTCATTGTGCTTTATCAAATTTTGTTCCTTTAGGAATTACTTTTGATAAAGATACATGAATTTTCCATTCTCTTTTACCACACCATTGACCTCTCAACTCATTGATAAGTAATTTTGAAGGAATCAATTCAATACATCTTGGTACAAAATAAATTGAAATAAACCAAAAAAGCTTTTGAATATCAATAGTTAGTTGACAAATGACTAGGAGGTAAAATTTTTTAATATATTGAGCTGACATCCCAATGCTTTTGCATGGGAATACAAATATATCATAGGAATTCATCTATAAATATGTACTTATCGTATGTAAATAGAGGATATTAAACCTATAATGCAACCACAATGGATATCGAATCTTGCTTTACGTGATATTGTTAAGGATGAAATAAAAAAAATTATTAGAGACAAGATTAATTTACCATATTTTTGATCATTTATGGGTTTATCCATTGGTTATTGTTCCAAATAAAAATAGAAAGATGTGTGTGTTGATTATTGAGAACTAAATAAAGTTACACACAAAGAATATTTCATTGCCATTCATAGATTAGTGTTAAATACACTCATTGGGAAGAAGTATTTTTGTTTTCTTGACAGATTTTGTGGATATAATCAAATTCAGGTCACTCATAAAGATCAAGAGAAAAAAAAAATCACTTGCCCATGGGGAACTTTTCCTTATCGAGTTTTACCTTTTGGACTTTGCAATACCCCAACAACTTCACAATGATCTATTCTTTCTATTTTATCTAACTTGACCAATGACTGTGTTGAGATCTACATGGATGATTTCATAGTATGCAATGAAACTTTTGATGAAACTTTAGAAAATCTTGACAAAGTATTAATCTACTACAAAATTACAATCTGGCCCTAAATCCTGAGAAATATTTTATAATGATGGATGAAGGCATTGTTCTTGGACATCATATATTGTCTAGAGGAATACAAGTAGATCCTAAGAAGATAGAGATTATTAAAAAAATTTCTACACCCCAAATTCAAGCAGCTGTTAGAAAATTCTTGGATCATATTGGTTTCTATCATCATTTTATTAAGAAATTTAGTACAATTTCAAGCCCCATGTTTACATTGTTAATTAAAATTTTTGAATTCAATTGGAAAAAAGTATTAAATTGCATATGACACCTTAAAATAAAAATTGACTACTCCACCTATGTTACGAGGTCCAAATTGGAAACTTCCATTTTACTTTCATACCAATTCATCTAATAGTGCAATCAAAGGAACTTTAGGCCAAGCAAAAAATGGAGAGCATTATGCCATCTACTACATTAGTAAAAACTTGACAGGAGTTGAGAAGAATTATACTACTACTAAAAAATAATTCTTAGTAATAGTATATGTCATTAATAAATTTTATCACTACATTATTGGATATCAAGTGTTTGTTCATATTGATCACACTGCAATTAAATACCTCATGAACAAACCATTGGTTAGTGGGTGAATAATATGATGGTTGCTACTACTACAAGAGTTTGATATCACTACAATAGACAAACCTAACAAATTTAATTTGCTTTATTATCAAGACTAAACATCATAGATGACGATGAAGTAATCGAGAATTCTTTTTTTGATGAAAGGTTATTTGCAATATCAGTACAATCAACATGGTTTGCTAATATTTTCAACTATCTAGCAACAAATAAATTTTACTCTCATTTTACTTTGAGAGAAAAATGACAATTAGTTAAACAAAGTTTATCATTCAAGTGGATCAATGGTCTACTATTCAAATGTGGACCTAATTATATTTTGCATCGATACATTCGACAATATGAGGTGTATGATATCCTTTATGCATATCATGATAAATCAACAAGAGGTCACTATTCAGTAAAACATACCATTATAAAAGCTTTAGGAATAGGTTATTATTGGCCATCACTTCATAAGGATGTAAAGAAGTATGTATGAAACTGATTCATGTCGACAAATGGGTAAGCCAACTACAAAAAATAAAATTCCTTTACAATCTCAAGTAGTTTTGGAACCATTTGAGAGATGGGGGTTGAATTTTATTGGATCCATTGACCCACCTTCTCAAGGAAAGCTAAATATTATTGTATGCACTAATTTAGTGACAAAGTGGCCCAAAGTGCATGCTTTCAAATATGCTCGAGAATAAAAGGTAGCTTATTTTCTATATACCCAAATGTTTCAAATATTTGGTGCTCTATGATCTATTGTTATAGATCATTGAACCTAATTTGCATCTAAGGTTATAGAAGCATTTACTAAATTATTTGAAATCAAATATAAGAAGTCATAACCCTATCACCCCCAAGAAAATGATTAGGTACAAGTCACAAATAGGGAATTAAAGAATATTCTAGTAAAAACAATGGTTTCTCACAAGAAATATTGGATGAACAGGTTACTAGAGGTCGTTTGGGTATACAAAACTACATAGAAATCCATGACAAGATTTATACTTTCTGAATTGGTCTATGGTAAGCAACCTTTTTTTCTAATTGAATTTTAATTACTAAAACTTCATACATCAACAAGAGGGAATTTTTCAATTGAATGCACTGGATGAAATTTGATTAGAGGCACTTCACCAAATGGTCATTCAAAAATAATGAAAAATATGGCATGATAGTTATATTAGGAGCAACAAGTATAAACCAAGTGATTGGGGATTGTTGTTCAATTTTTGCTATGCTGATTTTCTTGAAAAGCGATAAAATTGGTGGCTAGGATTATACCAAATTGAATAAGTGTTCGAGAATAGAGCTTCTCGAATTTCTCCTATTTATGGTTTAATGTAAAAATAAGTGGTAAATGGACATCGTTTATGATTGTACCATAAGCCATTAACAAAGGTAAAATTTGCTTAATATTTTTCATAGTCTAACTTGCATATGATAGAAAATGCTTCCTCTTCTGACATAGATTTCAAATGATCATATCTTTGAAAAAAAAGAAGAAAAAAATAGCATAAGACTATGTATTTCTTTTACATTGGGGAAGGCTTGTCCCATAAAATAATGATGCATAAGGACATGCATCAATTTCAAATGGGAGGAGGAGAAATTTTGTTAATAATTTATTTTGAGTAATAAAGAGGAAATTAGGACATGTTTATTTAGTTTTTTGCACATGGCAAGAAAAGATGGAGGGGATTCTTATTGCTCATACGGAAGAAAAGGTTGATGCTTCTTGTTGTTGTTTTCATGTAGAAGGAAAAGATAGATGTGTTTTTTGAGAAATAAGGATTGTTCTTATCCAAATAAAAATAAGAGATATTATCTCATTATAGCTCATACAAAAAGAAAAGAAGCATAATATTGGTTGTGAAAATCCTTCATGGATGACTCACATGTTGTAGGTGAGTTGGATAGGGTAGGAAAATACTCCAACGGAGGTCCCTGGTTTGAATCTCCATCCTACCAAACGTGCATTGGGTACCCAAAATCCAATTGATAATTTTTCTGCGATTAGTACCGGGTGCGACTCCCAAATTATTTTGATGGTGTAGAACCCCTTGGTCATAGTTTCTCAGACCAAGGCAACCCCGTAAGGGGTGTTTTGCTAAATTTAAAAAAAAATCCTTCATGGATGCAATCAAGATAGAAGAAGGTTAAAAATCAGAAATGATAGGCTCTTCTGATGAAAAAATGAATAATTTGATAGTGAAAATCTATTTGAGGCACTGTTGAATTAAGGCTTACATGACAACCAAATTCAACTTGTTTTCCTTGTAGAATTTTCTAGCATTTTTAAGATTATAATTGTTGCATTTATGTAACTTTTAGATCTTAAAAATTCTAAGTATGAAATTAATAAGTAATCAAAAAGGTGCGTGAAATATTTTCAATAATAAGATACGCATTTTATTAAATCATCCAATTAATTAGCTTTAATATCACATAAATAAATATTAATTACTTGACATACTTATGTATATAAAATTAGCAAACCAAATACCCTACTAGTACCCCAAAAAATTACTTTGATATATCTTTTGTTATGAAGGAATCACTTCTAAAAAGGCTTAGAAATAAGGATATAATTTATCATAAAAATTATCACATGGATAAGAGTTCAACATGAAATGCATTGAAATAAGCATATGTTCCTATGTAAAAAAATATATGTAAAAATACACATTTTTTTAGCCAGTTTCATAGTGGTAAAAATACAGTTGTGCTAAAATTTATAGCTAATAGAAAGTACAATTTTGATTAGAATTTCAATTGGTACATTAAAAAATAACAATTCTTACATGTCAAGATACATTGGAATAACTTAAAACAGAGCCAATTTACAGTCAAATAAGTTTTGGGAAGTTTATACAATGAGCTAGATTTGAATGCCACCATGGCCAAATAGAATGCATGAGGACATGCATTAGAATACATAGGGAGGAGTGATGAGACCATAAAATATCTCATTATTTCAAGAATATTTCAAATATTTTTGCCACTTTTATTTAAATACTATAGTATTTGCCAAGTATATTGATTATTATTTATGCTAATACTAATTTTAATATAGTAAATTGCATAAAATGCTATAACTGCTATTTGAACTGATTTTTATGTATTTTTAAGGTTAAATTGCATGATTTTAGCTTGATAAAGTATAAAATAAAGTGAGAAATAAATGCATTAGAATTTAGGACAATGTTGTAGATCTGAAAATCTAGTGGATTGATGTGTTTAGATTTTTTTTAGTCCATTTTTTATGTTGTTGCAGTAATTTGGCACAAAATTGTGTATTACACATAGGCTTCAGATCATCACAATCCTGCAACAAAATTGCAAGAAGTGCTACCTATCATAGTTAACAAGTAGCAATTGAAATTTCTTTAAGCTTAAATTTATGTGTTCATAGCTAATTGGTTGTTCCTTTCCTTTTATTTTTATGTTTTTTCCTTTTGTATTTTTCCCTTTCAGAAGAAAAACATAAAAAATAGAAAATGAAAAACAACATAAAAATGAGACAAATAAAAGAAAATAATTCTTTCCTTTTTTTTTTGTGTAGAACCTTGAAAAAGGTGTTTGAGCATCCCTCTTTTTTCATTCCTTTTTCTAATTTTGATGCAGATCTTGAAAATTATTCTCAGTCATGAAATTACAATTTTCCAAAGTATCGAAGTGTGATTTCTCACCTTTGATAAGGCTAAACCTTTTCCAACTTAAAAATTTGTGAATAGCTAATTCTAAAAATGCAAATCACCAAATTTTATCGATCACAATTCCCAAAACATAAAGAAAAGGGGTAATAAATTACCATTTTAGAAACATCAACTACACATTATTAATACATAAAAAAGAGGTGGATGAATGTGCACATAAGAGGGATTTTAACCCTTGTACACCCCATTATTGCCACAAAAAAACATTGAAAACCCTCACCAAAATTGGATTCAAATCCTAGAGAACCTCCTAAGTGAATGATAATCACTAGCCACAATGAGGAGAAGATGAAACTATAAGGGAAGGTTAAATAATGGATTTTTTTTCAATGGAAAGCTAGGGCACAAAAGAGAGGCTTGATATAACCCTACCCTATTTACCATGTCATCTCGACCCCAACCTTACACCATTTAATACTTTTAAGTCTATTACATAAGTCTCCAAAACATCCCTTATCTCCATTTAAAAGTTGTGAATCATCCTGATAAAGTGCAAGTGGTAAGACCTACAAGGTAAGAAAAAATTACACAAGGGTAAAATCAATGAACTACAATAACTAACCATTATGGATAACCACATCCCTAAAAGATCAAGGAAAAACAACCTAAGTGAAAACTTGGTAAATCACCAAGTTTAATTCTATGAATCACCATTTTTTGATGTGTAAAACAACAAATATTTCAAATAAAAATTTGGCCATATTGACAAATCCATAATTAATGAATCAACATTTAGTAGGGAGTTAAAATTGGTAAATTTCCAATTAATCCAAGACTACACTTTTTAGGTCCAAAGATAGAAAACCTCTCTAGATCTAATGGATACCAATGCAACATCAAATCATGGAAGAGTGATCAAGGTAAATCTAGTAATCCCAAGCATTACAATTATGATAGTCCAAACTCAGGTAGGAACATTAAGAAGACAACCATAAGATAAACAAGAAGTATTATTTAATACAAATAAGAAGGAAAAAAATAAGAAGATAATAATAAATATTATTAATGACCCCTACCCTAAAGTGTTTGAGTATAAATACAAACATGCCAATCTAAGTAATGAAGTAAGTAATAATAAAAATTTGCAATGGTTCCAAGGACCAATTAATGGAGTATAAGTTGAACTTAGATGTCCATGCTTATAATGAAACTAGTCCCTTAGGTATGAGACTACCTATAAATTATGGAGTGGTGCAAAGAAAAATATGATAAGGACTAACATGCTATCTACTTCTAGGCCTAGGAAAAACTCCACATATTTGTTATTGATAATTAGATCTATAAGATGGTGTAGGCAAAGGATAATATAACCCACTTGATCACATGCTATCCCTAGGCTTAGATAAAGTATTATAATAATATTTATTCTTAACAAGTGGAGGGTTTTATTGGTCACCCAATTGGAGAAACCTTAAGATGAATAAGGCCTTGAACTTCCTTTAAAGTTTAGACAATTCTAGAAAGATGTACAAATGGTCCTATTAGACATCATAGTTATCTTGGGAGATATCATAGATGAACTGGTAAGGGAAGAACATGCATAAATGTTACATGGATTTTAACACTATACATGTCATTCCAAATACAAAATAATGTCAAGTACATTGCTTCCATATAGATCACGAGTTGAGAAATTTCAAGGATGTAAAATAATTTAACTATGCATCCTGTGAATGCAAATTGAACAACACCAAACAATAAAATTATAAAATTAAATAAGCAATGCGACACATAAAATTACACAATGAAATGAACTTTTATTATAACGTCGGTGGATATTCAATGTTACAATAAAATGTGCCCCAAATGTGGGGTTACATAACTTATTACACTTGATACAATGATTACAATACACTAGGGTTCTTCGAAACCCTAGTAAACAAATAATGGTGGTGTCTTCCTATTCGATCTGATCCCAATAGAGGTGAGTGGGCTTCTTGATATCCTATGTAGGACCACTCTAGCTTCAACAAATACCAATAATATGATCCCTGCACCTACAAAAAAATAGGCAATATACAAATAATTAATAATACATGTGAGGGCTCCACTACATGAGACCCTCTAAAAATATGATTACTAACCCTAGATGTTGCAGAATAATATTGAAAGTAGTAATGCAAGAATAAAATAAATACACAAAATATTTACCTTGTATTATGCTGATCTGTAGTCTATTGATCTTCATCACTGTTGTAGAAAGTGGTGCATAGATTCCCTAGCGACAGCCTAGGGGTAGTAGGGATGCATAACTAGGTTTGTGAACGCCCATGGGTGCTCGATGATGGTAGAAGGTACCCATAGGTGCTTAATGATGACAACAGATGCCTGGAGGCACTTGGTGATGATAGAAGGTGTCAAGATGCACTCGAGGAACTCTGAAGGGTGTTTTGGGAGTGAAACAAAATCTATAGAAGTAGATCTGGTTCATGCAAGGTGAGCGATGACAGATGCAAAAGTGACGATGAGCGATGGAATATGGATAATGGTGAGAGGGATTGGATGCTTGAGGACTTAAAGATAACTCATTAACATAAAAGACTTAGGGTTTGAGTCATTAAAAATGAATCCTTTTTATAATCTCTCCTAGGGCACATTAGGGTTTCAATGACACAATGTGTGGTCAAGATTAAAACATGATGGAGGGTGGAGATTAAATCTGGGTATGTGGTATGGATCAAGGTAGATGAATGGTTGGGATTAAATCATGATCGATGGAAGGTATTGATTCATATAAATCTACATATATTTATTAAATATATATAAATAAAATATATAAAATATTAATATTTAAATATATATTAAACAAATATATATAAATAATGGGTAAAAATGGCAGGAAGTTATCGATGGATGACAAATGGCTAGATTTTTGTGTCTACAGATACCCCTTTTTGTACCATATTATGTGAAGAACAATATGGTGCAAAAATACGAGACACCTAGTTTGGCCTGATGCAAAAGCAACTTTCTCTTGTTGGAATGCAAAGATGAACTTGAAGATAAAATAATTTTTATTGTGTAGCTTACCCCCTCAATTGGAAAATGAGTGATGGATGCATCTCATGAGCTAAATGAAAAATTTATGCAAATTATTGTGTGAATTATGGAGGATATGAACTATGTAAATGTGATACTATTTTTGCCCCAACAATGGAAGGGGGTTGTTGAAAAATGCAAGTGAATGATTATGTTTTTGCTCTAACAGAGAAAGGAGGTTTTGCCAAGTGTATATGCCATGATCATTTAATATGTATCTCATTGGAGGAAATCAAAGTCAAATGTAGCTACCCCAAGTTTAGGGTGATTCCATGTTGTTGAATAATTTTTCGTATGGCATAATTGAAATGGAAAGTGATGAAGATGTAATAAGAAAAATGATTCAACTTCGGAGGGCTGGGTAGTGACTATAAATAAATTATTGCAATTGGAACCAATTACCCTAGCTAGGTCCAATCACCATGATGACTGTCAATGTAAAAATAAATGATGATATATGATGTTGTCCATGTTTCAGGCCCCACAAACAAGGCCATCAATGACAATTGTAGAGCAAATTGGTCTTGGCATAGTTTCACTCAAAAGGTGAAGTACCAAAATTAATTTTATTTTTTGATTAATGAGATATTGGATGATGAGAATGGCCAAGTGTACTTATGGTGATTTATTCATATTACCAGATTGCATGGATGCAAGTCACTGTAATTGCCAAGGATATAGAATAGACCACTAAATACGAAGTTCACTTGAAATTTATAAATTTGGTAAATGTACGAATGCAATGATTGGAATATGATGTGTTAATGAGTGCAATGATGAAATTGAGCATGCAAATGATGAAAAATACTCATTTTGTAAAAATTTGGACCTTTTTGGAGCGTTTTGTAACTTGTAATGTGATTTTGTGACTTTTGGTCGTAAGCAAAAATTATGACTCCAAATCCATTTTAATTTTCATAAAACATGATATTATGATGATTTTGATGTATGGATGTAATTTGGAATGATTTGGTGGAGGTAAGCTACCTTTTTGGATCAATTTATTCTTTTTGTCAATGTTGACACCAAACGCTAGTGGGCGCTTATTGCTTGCATAAATGCCTGCTAGATTTTGGCACTTTCCAAATGTAGGGAGGCACCTCAGTGCACTAGGAAGCACCCATGGGCATTTTAGTGCACCTAAAATAGCTATAAAAGGTCTACATAGAGGAAATCAAGCTCATTTATGCATCCGCAAATTTTGGAAGCTACGTCTAAGGGAGTGGAGTGGAGTGAGTGGTTGGTGAGCTACGAAAGCTATGGTGGTGGATGGAGTGGATGCGGTAGTGGGAGCAGGTGTGCATTTTTCCAAGGTAAGTGCCTTTAACTTGATTTTGTTTTTCTTTGTGCAAAAAATTGTCTTTTTTTTTTAAATAATGCAATGTATGTGACATTAATTCTTTGTGTTGTGTTACAGCTAAAAGTTTTGGAGGCTCAACATCAATTATCACCTCTCATCCCTAGGGTAAGGAAGGTGCTATGAGAGGACGAGTGAGATTGGATGGAGGCTATTTGGTTGGCTGAGATAGCTAAGATAGATGTGGTGAGGGTTGATGAGATGTATCTCTCTCCCTTGGCAAAGCTATGGGATCCAAATAGGGGGATGTTTTAGCTTCCTACTGGAGAGGTGATTGTGATACTTGAGGATGTATATCACATACTCAAGTTTCCATTGGAGGGATTACATGTCGAGGTTGGACATGATAAGACATAGAAGTTGATTTGCATGTTCAAATATGGATGGGAGAGTGTGGAGGTGATGGGTGGAGGGATTACGTACTTGTCCATGTATGTGGACAAGAAGTTGGATGCCCTACCCACATTGGTGATGTTCATGTTGGCCAACATAGTGGCCCCAAATAGTACTAGCTATCATTTTCTCTAGAACCTTATCAAATTGGTGTGCAATATGGTCGCTACACCTTAGGTGTATGCATGGGCATCTGATTTATTAGTGCAACTATACAGAGAGCTATATAAGGTAAGTAGGTGGAAGCACCAAGGAATAGGTTATAGTTTGATACTACAATGTTGGGATTGGGAGCACTTTTTTGTGGCTCAGCTTGTGGGTTTACCAGCTAGGGAATGGGATAGGGGGTAGCCCTATGCGATGAGGTGGCCAATGATATAGGAGGTACAACTAAGTCATCCTGTGTGGATGAGGAAGTGGTATAGGTATTTGTGGGTTGGACTGATAGTGGCTTAGGTGATATGGAAGCCATGGTGAGGTGCCATGTGGATAGGTGATGGGAAGAATCTATGATGTGTGCGACAAGCTAGATGGGTGGTTGGGAGGCACACAAAGGAGGTGGAGATGATCCAGTTCTCATAGTTGCTATGATAGTTTGGTTTGAGGCAGGGGTTCCTAAGGCACCCACACTCTACATGCATCATCAGGATGAGACGGGTCTTCTTATAGATATTAGCTAGTACATAGATGCACTTTTTGTATATGAGCCTTGGTGCTCCATTGTATATAGCCTTTGGGCTTTCATTATATATGTGATATTTATATATATACATGGCTTTTAATTTTTATGTTATGATTTTGTGTGAATGTTTTTGTGTGGATGCATGTGTATATGGATGATTAATGTAAATGTATATGGATGATTAATGCAAGTGTATGAATGCAAATGTTCTACTGATCATTCATAGTTTAGATTTTTCTTGGCCATGTTTAGCATTTTTGTTTAATCAGGGGAACCACTCTGGTGGCATGTCGGATGAAAGAATTTATGACATGGAAGAAGATATGGATTTTGATATGGAAGAAGATATGGATGTTGATATGGAAAATTGACTGTTTTGCAAAGACTCAAACATACTAGTGGTATAAAAAAACTCACTAAATACTGCCTAATTTCTATAAGATCAAATGTGTGTGTAATGAATTCATTTACCAAATCATGATCATGGTAATGACTCAAGGTAATCAAGAACCAATGTGTGTGCAAGTGAGTTTATTAACTCATATTGAGTAAATTTGGTGTGACCTATTATGGATGAGACCAAGAAGTTAGCTTGTCCTTATGTGCAATCAGAGGTCTCTTTAAAATAGACGTGTCACCATGCACGAGCATACTCCACAGTCAATCAAGAGTTTATAGCTCTGGTGGATACTAGCTCCATAGTCCAAGGATTTGACCTTTAGGATTTTGGGATGACTACCTAACCATATGACTGGAAATGTAGTACTATCCTTACAACTTGAGGATCAGTGGTGTGTGATGTAAAATATTTAAAGTTTTTAGGAGTTTTATCCTACTCTTTCTTTTATTTTAAAATTGTGATAGTGGTGAAAACCACTATTTTTGTGGACTATGTTGCATGATGGGACAAGCAAGGACTACCATTTTCACTTTGAGGTTCAAACCAAGTAAGGTATTATCCCTATTTGACACAGGATGTTTTTAAGATATGAAATTATGTTTGGTTCAAGAATATTTAGAGTCAATTACCATAACTCAAGATTTTCTTAGTGAAAATTGTGTCTTGGTCCTAAAGAAAACTCGACATGTATTTATGGTTTGCTTAAAACACTAGGATTGGCTGAGTTACTAAAAAAACCCAGGAATTATGGAAATATGGCTTTGCAAACGATAATTTGGATTTTTTTTTGGAATGGTGTAAATGAAATGAATTTGAAGGTGCCCATGATTAAGGGAACATGCCTTTATTTAACCAATTTATATCTAAATTGAATAAATGATCCCTAATATGAAATATGAAATGTGTGAAAATGATGGTGTGAATGCAATGTATGAAATGCAATTTTATGAAATGAAATGAGTTTTATGCAAATGTGTGAAATGTAAGGTGAAAAATGCCATGTATGGAATGCAATATGTGAAATGAGATGTGTGCAATGCAATGTTGTTTTTGTGTAATAACCATGTATATATACATATATATATAAATCACATTATGCATAGAATGCTCTCAACTATAAAATATTAAGAGGTTTGAGCTCTTCTAATCCCTCTAGACTAGCAAGCCTATAAGTACCTTTACCCACTCTTTGAGTAATAATGTATGGAACTAACCAATTAGCTATAAATTTATCACGAAGGTGCGACAATGCATTGGTTTTTTGTTGATTCTCTTTAAGGACAAGATCTTCTACTTGGAATTCATGTAGATGAATTTTGGTGTTATAATCATATTTAAGGCAATATTGATATACTCATAAATGCTCTAAAGAATTGAATTTCCTCTCATCAAGAAATGTAAGTTGTTCAAGACATGTTTTTCTAGCAGTATCATCATCTATGAATTCCTATAATAAAATTCACAATGAGGGGATCTCAATCTCAAGAGGTATGATTACTTTGAATCTATAGACCAATGAAAATGATGTTGCCCAATTAGGCATGCAAATGCTTGTTCGATAAGCCCATAATGCCAAGGGAATTTATGTATGCCAATCTCTATGATTTTATTTAACAAGTTTCTTGAGAATAGTAATTAAGGTATTATTGGTAGCCTCAACTTGTCCATTTTCTTGTGGGTAATAAGGAGTTGAAAAACTATGTTGGATGTTATATTTCTCATAAAGTGCTCGAACATCCTTGTTCTTGAAAGACTTGTTGTGCGACCCCGAGGAGTGTGCACCACAACCGACCTGGCTTGCAATGTATTTATTATATCAAATTGAAAGGAATGAGCATGCAAATGACATGTAAATAAGAAAAACAAATAAATATGTTTTTTATTGATATTTCCAATCCACGATTACATATTCATCCCTCTGAGGGATACCCAGTTTGTGATACAATCAGTTACAAGTGGGGAAGCAGATGGTGGAATAAATCCCCTCGCAAAGGGGAGGTGCACTTTCATAGGCTTCCCGATCCCACACACAAACTTGTCTGAGGGCTCACAGATGCCTCCTTCTCCTTCTCTCATCTAGGAGGGATCCCATGCTCCAAATGTCTTGATATGGTCCTATAAACCTGTAGATCTACGTACATGGAAACAACAAAGCATGCTTAGTAGTCCGGGCTGCCTCCCTAGATGAGGTTGTTAGTATCAAACCTGATAAGCAAGATAAATGAACATACTATGATTAAATGCAATAAAGCTAATGAAATATGTTGGCATGTCTTAAAGAACAATAATGTAAATGCATACTATAAATCATATCTATGCTAGGAATAACTATTGTAATAGAAAATGATCTAATCTAATGCTAGCACAAAGAAAACTAATGTCAAACCCTAGGTTGTGCCTACGGGCCACTATCCAAGATAGCGGTCATGAAATAGACCTTTCTCCTCGCACTCCAAGGGCTGTAGCACTAGGTTCTCTACTCAAATTGATGTTCAAGGGTCATCGGATGTGTCAGGTACATGGAATGGCAGTGAATAATAATGGATGTGAATATTGGGTGTGTAGTCTCTCCTCAGCTAGACAACACTTTGTTGCTCCTCAAGGGCTCGTAGATGCACTCTCCAATATGACAGGGCTTCGTTGCATAAACTCTAAAAATCATGGATCTTTTGCTCTTTGTGGGAGAGTCCATATGTAGACTTCCCTCTCTTCCAGATCTGGACCTTGGCTTCCTGGAGAAGCTTCAATCCAAATCTCATGCGACTGGCCATCCCGGGTGGGAAGCATCAGTCACAAACTGGCATTGAAGGGGCAGTTAGGAGGAACTCAGGGAGTTCCTCACCAAAATCTACCCATAAAAAATGCAAAGGTGTAGTCAGACTACGTGATCTAGGCCCATTTTCATGGCCATACTATGCATGGTGCTAGCCACTGTCAGGTCCAATGGCTAGGTGTGGTCGTTGTAGTCTTCAGTGGCCAGGTGTGGCGGCCACTCTGCTTGAGAGCGGCCAAGCCTGGATGGGCTAGAACTACCCTATTTGAGTGGTTAGGACCACTACTTGCTCTTGGAGAGATCCAAGAGGATTCATATGGTCTACGAATGTGTCCATATGGGTAGTCTCCTAAACATGACATGTTTTAGGTGTCTATAGATGCCCCTTTTTGGGATGCATTGTGGGAAAACACAACATAGAGCAAAAATAGACCACCTAGGGTCACATTGTAGGTTGGATGATGATCATTGATCTGATCAACATTGGATGCCCCAGTCATGCGGGAGGGCACGCATCCTAGAATCATTGCTTCCAATAGAATGGAAGGCTTAAATTTATGGAAGTTTGCACTTGTTCATCAAGCGATCGGGTAGCTTTAGTACTACTATAGGTCCGAAAGGAGGAGAGCTACAAACTTAACTGTCATGTTTGCTTTTTTTCCCTAGAAAAGGGTAAGCTTATGATAGTTGTTGGCAATGATTCGTAAGATGAACGTAGTCTTGACATGATCGAGATGATATTTTGTTGACTTTGATTATGATAGTTGAAAATTTTGACTACCCCCTCAAGCGACGAGTCGATGAGGAAAGGACAATTAATAAAGCGATGAGTCGCTTGACCAAAATGAATGATTTGGACCTCTTTAGAGGGTTGCTCTATTGTTATAGATTAGTTCCCATCCATGTGTGATTTCAACCTTTTTTGGTAATTGTACATCTCTATCCCATGGGGTGGTCCGACCACAATGGCCTTCTTAGGGAATCAAGGT
This sequence comes from Wollemia nobilis, assembly GCA_028583015.1. Classification (NCBI taxonomy): domain Eukaryota; kingdom Viridiplantae; phylum Streptophyta; class Pinopsida; order Araucariales; family Araucariaceae; genus Wollemia; species Wollemia nobilis. Next base: position 3,421,913 of record JAQPPZ010001424.1, on the reverse strand, counting down.
GATAGCAATTCTATTTTAGCTTGTGTTGAATCACTATTTGCTATAGGAGAAATGAGATGGATCCTCACTCCCATGGGGTGGTCCAGCCATCATGGCCTTCTTCGGGTTTGAAGTGAAGCATCTCAATTCTACCTTAACTATTTTTCCCCAAGTGGCCTTATGGTAATTTGCTCATCTTGCCAAATTGCATGGAGCGCTAGTCACTGCAATCGCCAAGTGTATAGGGAAAATAACTGAATACGAGGCTCAATTGGGATTTTTGTTGTTATTTGATTTTTAATTTTGGATTTTATGATGTTTTTGGATTTTGATATATGTAATTTTTTTTGGTATTTATGCTTATTTTGGTTCCCTTGGATCGACAGGTGTGCTTTATGGCCTATTTTGAGGTGCTCTATGGTGAGAAATTGATAAAATTTCTCCTTATTTTCTAGCCATTGTCAGGTCTAGTGACCCCCAATTGCTGCTTCTTGGTCATTATCAGGTCCAACGGCCAGAAAGTGTGGGTCGTTGATGCCAACAGTGGATCGAGGCAAAAAGGGAAAATATAAATTTAAAAATTAGGGTTTTTCACCTCATTATTTCCAGCTATCAGTTTGTGCTTGTGGAGCTCTGAGGTGTGATTGTCTAATTGTGACATGGAGTGCTACTAGATTTTCTATTGAGTGGACATGATGGTCGAGCAGGGGGAGGCTTTGACTAGTGAAGGAGCCGGAGCTACATGGGTACCTTTCTAAACCCTAACCCCCTCTTTTGTTAATGTGGTAAAATGAACCTAATTAAAAAATTTGGTAAATGAACCTCATTAACCCTATTGGAAATGAACTAAACTAGTAGATAGGACTAGTTTAGGGCTTTAGTAGATGGGTTTCCTTCTAGTTTTAGGAATTTTGTAATTTTTTTGTGATTTTTGGGCATAAGGGAAATATCGTTGGCATGTCGCCCATTGGCCATTGCCACTCAGAGTGGCTAGCTTGGCCTCCGGTTGGTCGTTGTCACTATCAGTGACCAGCTTGAACTCCAATGGTCAAATTTTTGACCATTGGAACTTGGCCACTTCTAGCTTCAGTGGTCGCTTAGTGGCCGCTCCTAGCACGAGCGACCAGGTAGCCATAGGTTGATTACTTAGATTTTTGAATTTTTAAGCAATTTAATTGATTTTTTTTCAGAATTTGAAGTGTAATATTTGATGTTTTTGGATGCTTAGGTGCACTTAGCCATTTTGCTTGATGCCTTAGGCTTATCTTAGATTATCTTACACCATTTTTAGGATTTATGCATTTATTAGTTTGTTAGTGCATTTGATTTAGGCATTTATTTTGCACTCTTTAGATTTTATCTGCTCAAGCTCGGGACCCGAAGCTACTTGGGGACCTTCTACCCCTCCTGGATGACATGAACTGGGAGTGGCTTGATGCTCGTGGGCTCCAGTATGTCACTAGGCTTTCGATGATCATGTCGGATCAGGCTTACCTCACTACCCTAGCCCATAGATGGGACTCCAAGACTAATACCTTCCATCTCCCTACCGGTGAGATGATGATCACTCTAGAGGACATCTACAGGATCTTCTAGATCCCTTTTGATGGAGTGCCCATTGTCTCTTCTCCCATTGGTGCTAGAGATGCAGTGTTTGCTAGGGTCTTTAGGAGACATGCCATTGCTGCCTTTTGGGATACTCATTCTAGTAGGATTTTTGTTACTCGATGGTACCAGGAGCATGTCTTCTCCTAGAGGTACATTATCCTATTGATGGTGATTTGTAACATCCTTATACCTGACTGCTCTAGAGTGAGGTTCCCATGGAACCTCTTGGTGATGGTACAGGACTTGATTGATAGTGAGGCACCTATCATCTATGCTTGGGGGAGTGCACTGTTGGTGTAGTGCTATGATGAGTTATACCATATTCAGTGCCATGGATGGGCTAGCATTGCTTGCAGCTTGCTCCTTCAGATCTGGGGATGGGAGCATATTATGGTGGATCACCCAGTAGGACTTCCTATGGAGATCACTATTGTAGATGATGATGCCTAGTGCTATGGATCCAGGTGGCCTAGAGTGCTCGAGGAGCACAAGAGTCAACCTTTTGTAGGGGAGATTTCCCATTACATGACCTCCTTGACTAGTTTGTAGGCTATTGACATCATCTGGAGGCCCTATCATGAGTGCCCTACCTAGGAGGACCCAACTAGCTTCATAGCTCACACTCGATATGATCGATGGGTTATCGACCATAAGGATGGCATCAGAGAGTTCTTCTATTATTCTAGGGTGCTTAGATAGTTTGGCATCCAGTAGGATGTCCCTCTCGAGCTAGTTGTATACCATTGGATTGCTGTAGAGAAGAACCTTCCACCACCTCAAGTTACAATAGTTCTAGAGGAGGATGACCCTCTTGTAGTTGATCCTGGCGTGGCTGATGCTGGAGTTATAGAGGTGTATACCCACTGGTGGGGTACACAATTGTGGTAGGGTGGTGGTCACCTAGGATGGACTTTGGATGAGGCAAAGTTCAAGGATCCTGATGGGCACTGAGTGTGGGCTCGAACAGATGATTGGGGGTAGGCAGGGTAGCAGCAGAGGAGTAGAGGAGTAGGTTGCCCCTAAGGAGGAGGAGTTAGCTCCTGAGGAGCAAGAGTCCCCTCTCTGGGCTCAGCTACACCAGGTTGAGGCTGAGCTATAGATATCTCAGATTCAGGTGCAGTAGAGGGATGCCACCATTGTCGGGTTTTGGGCTCAGGTTCAACACCTCGAGGTAGAGCAGACCGCACTGTAGGATAGGATAGATCATCTTACTACTAGTGGGGGTGCTACTCAGGGATAGGTTGTGCCACCTATTGTAGTGCCTCAGGGACCTGGTGGTTTAGACGTAGGTGTAGATATCCAGTGCTTGCATGGGATTTTAGTAGAGGACTTGGAGTAGTGCACCTTGGATGCATCCTATATCCTAGCACTGGAGCATGAGGTCAGGCTTCAAGGAGACCACCTACTAGAGAGGCCTATGGTAGGAGGGTCATAGAGGACCGACCAGAGTACTTCAGGGTAGTCATCAACTCGATCGAGCCACAGGACCAGGTCCCGGATAGAGCGGACTAGGGGTGCCAGTTCTATGTCACCTCCTAGAGGGGGTGGTGAGGGTAGAGGTGATGCTAGTGGTGCAGGCCACTCTTGAGCACTATGGATTTTTGGGCATCTTGTACTATTTTGAGTGTAAGGTCAGTAGACCTACATGATTGTAGCCTTATGGCAATTTTTGTACCTACATGTACTTATTTGACACACATTTATATGATATCTAGATTTTGAGACTCATTATGTGTATCTTTTATGATTATGTTTTTATGTTTATTATTATGTTTTTATGCTACATGATGTGATGTATTGATATGCATTTAGCTAGATGATAGATGTATGCTTTAGATGATGTGATCTATATGTGTGGATGCATTATGATGATGGATGCATATATGGATGCAATGCTTATGTTAAATACATGTTTATCTTTTGATTTATTTGTATGTATCTAACTTATGTTGTGATGATATGATAAATGAAATGTGTGTGATGCATTATGATGATGATTTAATGTAAATGAACCTGTTATGCTTTAATCACTTAAAACATATGGTATGATGTGATATGAGTTTATCAATATAATGGGCGACACCACATAATGTATAAAAATCATGAATAAATAATAACTCTTGTAATAAGAATTACTCATTTAAACATCCAAATGTGAGGTGAGATGATGTGATATGTATTTACTTTCTTGATTAGCTTATATACATAAAAGGATATGCACAAAATAGTTAGTGGCCATCTAAATATCATTGCTGACATTCATCCAGTATCTATCCTATTTCATGGATGCCTCTTCAATGAACAAAACTTCCTAAAGAAAGTTGATGATGCGAGTTATGATATGAATTGTTGCTATGAGGTAATTTTTGAGGTTTTCCATGAGACTCAAATACCCTAGTTGCTTCATCAAAAGTTGTATATTGATCATACAGAGCTTCTGAAGGATAAATTTTTTTTTTTTCTTGTGATATAATAATTATATAGAAGAATAAAAAGCCCCCCGGGCGGGGGGGGTTTTTTGCCGCCGTGTTGTTTGGGGCCCCTCAAATTTTATCCATCCTAAGTTGGATCGGTTGGATTAGACCTCTAGTCAACGGGAGACCTTAAAGCTAGCTCTTCCACATGCAAACATTGGTCTGTACAAAAGTGAGATGCTAATGTGATAGACATATCATCATGCGTAAGGCTCATTCATGCTGAGAATTCCAGGGATTCAAGTTCAATACTCCCTTATTTTCTTCATATTTATTTGGGATACTTGCTCATGCTTAGTGATGAAAACCACTATTTATTTTGAATTTTTGTTTTTCTTTTGAGTAAGGGATTTATGTAGTGATGATAATCACTATTTATTTTGTTTTTGAATTTTTCTTTGTTCAAGATTTTTGCTTGTTTTGATTAAAGCAAGGGATTTCTTTGGGTAGGGATGAACTTGTCCTTTTTCCAATTCTCAGCATTTCCAAACCGGACACACAAGGGGATGAGCAAGATAAAATTTTCACCTTAGGATACCTAATACCACTTCACAATGTTCATCTTTCCCTTGTTCCAACTAGGATTTTAGTGTTTTGATTAGTGATAGGATTTTGAAATATACCAAGTGCTATCAAAACTAAACCTCACCTATTAGAAGCTAAGATGACTTTCTACAAAGTTTGATAAAACCACTAGGTATGGTTGAGTGACCGAAAAACCCTAGTATATTCCTTATAGCAATAGGAAGGGGTTGTGTTGAAAAACATAGTTACACTCATGGGTGATGGATGATGATGGATTTTGAAGATGCATGATTGAGATACAAACGTGGTGTCATTTGTAATATTGCAAACACAATCTACCCTAATGCAAGTACAATGGATGGACATGCCTATATGCAATGCAACTACATGAATGCAAATGCAATATGCACATGTTTTTGTATTTTTGATGCTTTCAATTGTTTTTGAGTTTTTGATTATTTTGAATGTTTTTGAACTTTTTAATTTTAAATTGTTTTTGTGTTTTTATGTTTTGCTTTTGACCAAAGGGCTTATGGTGCCTTTGGGGCTTTTTGTGATTTGACCAAAGGGCTTTAATATGCCTTTGGAGCTTTTTGTGATTGACCAAAGGGCTTTAAGATGCCTTTGGAGTTTTTGTGATTGGCCAAAGGTTTAAGATGCCTTTGGAGCTTTTGTGAGTTGACCAAAGGGCTTTAAGATGCCTTTGGAGATTTTTGTGAGTTGACCAAAGGGCTTTAAGATGCCTTTGGAGCTTTTGTTTTTTATTTTGATATTTTCTGATTTGTTTGGATTTTTATGATTTCTATTATTTTTGAAACTTTTGAAATTTATTTGAATGTTTTTGATATTTTTTTGATTTATGTGTGAAACACCTTTAAATGAATGATGTTGAGAGGCTCTGGCTCCTCAACACCCTCTAGCATTGTTAGGTGATATGCCCCAGGTCCAATCTTCTTAGAGATGATATAGGGACCTATCCAATTGGTCGTAAATTTATCTCACAGATGCGATGGTAGATTTGAGTTCTGCTGGTTTTCTTTAAGCACAAGATCCCCAACTTTAAAGTCTCTCAGATGGACTTTATTGTTATAAGCTCGTGTTAGATGATCCTGGTAAATGTGAAGATGCTCAAGAGCATTAATGCGATGTTCATCTAGAAGGGTCAATTGATCCAGGTGAGCTTGCCATGTAGTGTCATCATTGATGAACTCTTTCAATGCGATGTGCAATGTTGGGATTTCCAACTCTAAGGGCATAATGGCCTCAATGCCATATACAAGTGAAAATGGTGTTGCCCTAGTGGGCATCCGTACGCTAGTCCTGTAAGCCCATAATGCCAAGGGCAATTGCAGATGCCAATCCTTATGATTTTCTTTCACCATCTTCTTTAAGATGGCTACTATTGTCTTGTTTGAGGCCTCTACTTGCCCATTTGCCTATGGATAGTATGGTGTCGCAAAACTATGTTGAATGTTGTATTTGGTCATTAAAGCTCACACATTTTTATTTTTGAATGATGGACCATTATCCGAGATTATCTTGAAGGGTACCCCAAAATGATAGATGATATTGTGAAGTATGAACTCCGCAATCCGAGGACCAATTTTCAAGGTTAAGGGGACCGCTTCTACCCATTTGGTGAAGTACTCAGTGGTCGTTAAGATGAACATGTGTCGGCCCAAATATGGGGGAGAAATATTTCCAATCAGATCGAAACCCCATTGAGAAAATGGCCAAGCCACCTGAATGGGTTGTAAGGCCTGAGATGGCAAGTGCATCAGATTTGCATGCTACTGATATTTAATGCATTTCCTAACATACTCATAATAATCCTTCTCCATGGTGGGCTAGTAATAACCCATTCGAAGGATGCACTTGACAATGGCCATGCCACTGAAGTGGCCATCGCATGTACCATCGTGAGCTTATGAAATCACCCAAGCTGATTCTTGGGGCTCTAAGCAATGTAGGAGGATTCCATCGTAGCTTCGATGATACAATATGCCTCCTAGAAAGACATATCTTGTCACTTTTTTCTTGAATGCTCATCTTTCAGCATGCGATAGTCCCTGTGGGACAATTCCAAGCCTAAGGAAGTCTTGTAACTAGGATAGCCAATCCTGATAGGCTACAACCTCGATAGATAAGATGGCTCATTCCTCCTATGCTTCAATTTGCATGAATGCAGATTGAGAAACAACCTTGTGGTGAATAGTGGTACCATTCTCCGTAGGACCTTGTGAGATCAAGGACCCCCAAGGTGCCTTATTTAAGAAGTCTTTGGCTTTACAAAACCAGTCATGGTCTGGCTCTATATGAATCATGTTGACTGATTCTTTGTTATCAAAAGCCTCACACTGGATCATTGAGTGCAAGAGCATTTTGACATGAATGGTAGTGAAATCAGTAGATGGATTCTAAGGGATCAAGGACCCTAGAGATGCCATGGTGTCTACAAATCTATTTGATGAATGAGGGATTGCCTCGATGTCATACCACTCTAGTTTGGCTAGATATGTGTCAACAAGCTCCTTGTAAGCTTTCAAGATTGGATCCTAGCATTGAAATAGTCCCTTGACTTGGTTGACTATGAGGAGGGAGTCACCGAAGATATTTAGCCTCTTGATTCTCATGGCGATGGTTGTTTGGAGATCCAATATTAGGGCCTCGTATTCGGTGTTGTTATTAGTGCAAGGGAAGTCTAGCTTGAATGACAAGGGCATTGGAGCACCTTGTGGCATGAAAAAGACAATCCTTGCACCACCTCCTTGCTCACACTTTGAACCATCAAAGAACAAAGTCATGTCAGCTTCATTTTTTGGTTCTTCAGGTTTGGGTGCTTCTGATAGTGCAAATACTGCATCATCAAGAAGTTCTATGGTGAGGGGCCTACTATTCTAAAGAGGCACCTCAGCCAGCTGATCAGCTATGACTTGTCCCTTGATGGACTTTTGGCTTATGAATTCCAAATCGAATTCTATCAATAGCATGATCCACTTTGCAGTACGTGTATTATGATATGTCTTGCTCATCATATACTACAAAGGATTTTTCTTGGATATTACATATGTCGTATGGCTCAACATGTAGTGGCACAATTTCTTAGTTGCAAAAACCATCGCTAAGCACAACTTTTCTACGTATGCATATCCTATCTCGTAGCTCACCAAAGTGTGGTTGATGTAATATATCACTTGTTATTTGTCTTGCGCATTCTTTTGAGCCAACATGGTGCCCAAAGAAAAATCGATAGTGGATATGTACAACAGGAATGGCACGTCTGGCCTTGGTGGAGCTAGGACTAGCGACATTGCTAGGTACTCCTTGATTTCAGCAAAGGCTTGCTGATATTCTTCGTCCCACTAGAATGGGACCCCCTTGTGTAGCAGTTGATTCATGGGTCGACATTTATCCGATAGTTGTGTGATAAACCACTTTATGGATGCTACTTTGCCCTATAAGCTTCTCAGTTCTTTGATGTTCATGGGCAGGGCCATTTCCAGGATAGCCTTTACCTTTTTTGGGTCTACCTCGATGCCTCATTTAGAAATGATGAATCCCAAGATCTTTCTAGAAGTTATGCCAAAGATGCATTTCTTGGGGTTCAACCTAACATTGTGCTCAATCAGGCGATCGAAGACCTTTCTGAGGGTCTCAGCATGCTCTTCTCATAGCAATGACTTGGCTAGCAAGTCATCGATGTAGTCTTCTAAGATCTTGTGCATGTAGTCATGAAAAATGTATGTCATAGCCCGCTGATATGTGGCACCAACATTTTTAAGGCCGAATGGCATCACTTTGTAATAGAATGTCCCCCATGGAGTGGTGAACATGGTTTTATGTTGGTCTTCGGGTTTAATCCGAATCTGATTGTAACCAAAAAAACCATCCATTAGGGAGAGCATCTCATGACCTGTAGTTGCATCTACAAGAGCATCTATGTTGGGCAATGGGAATGAATCCTTCGGGGTTGCCTTGTTGAGATCCTTGAAATCCATGCAAATGCAGACTCTTCCATCAGGTTTTCCTATGGGCACCATGTTTGATACCCATTCTGGATAGTCAATGGGAACAATAAAGACTACATCCAACAGTTTTTGCAACTCATTTTTAACCATCAAAGTGACGGTTGGATGCATCTTTATGAGCTTCTGCTTGATCAGTTTCTTCATGGGGTCTAGCGAAAGGTTGTGGACAACCAGTTTTAGATCCAGCCCCGACATGTCTTTGTAGGTCCAAGCAAAGATATTTGGTCTCTCTTTCAGTAGAGGAATTATGATGGCCTATTCTTCTGGAGATAAGCTTTCTCCAAACTTGACTTTCTTTGGTTGAGAAGGATCATTGTTGATGTCCACCTCAAAATTTTCCTCTATTGCCATATGTGACCCCTCCTCAAGCTGGTGAGGAGTGGGGATTAAATGGATGTCGTCTACTAGATTTATAGTTCCCACTGACTCAGGGTCGAGACTAGCATGATAGACATCATGTGCACAACCTGATGCAAAATGAAATGGTTGTAGCATCTCTTCATTAGGGAAGAAATATTCAGGCTCTAGGGGTGAATCAGTGCGATCCCAATCAATAGCGTCTACATTAAGACACAATGGTTTTGATGGATCTGTTGGGTCATGGAGTGGAGTGGTCAAATCAATGGAGATCATGTTGATGGATGGAATGAAATCTCTAGGACCACATGGGTGAAGCTCTATATCAAAGGTGTGCCCTCTATGCTCACGATGAGGCTCTAGGGGCATAGGGATATCAAGATCCAATCTATGGATAGATGATATGATGGGATCATTAGGAAAAAATTACTCTCTAAATGTTGGGGGATCTAGGTTGACCATGCGATGGATGGCATCTAGGTTCCTTCCTGGAAATTGAAGGTTATATCTATGGTTAAGACACTTCTCTTTCAACAAGCAGCTTGACTTGTTGGAAGTGGAGCTCAAGGTAAGCCCTCTCGGCTTCATTCTCAAAGCCATCATTGCTTGTAGGAAAAACCTCATTCCTACCCATTGGGATTGGGCACTAACTTATCTATTGATGCCTAATATAGGCCATTTAAATCTCATCTTCATAATCATCCTTGCTTATGAAGAATCCATTAGCATTTACTATGGGCCCTACCATTTGGTGTGCATGTCTTATGAAGGCCATCTTAGTTGAGTCTTTTGTATCATAGCCACTCTTGTTCGATATGTATCCACCCTCATCTGAGATGTATTCACTCTCATCTAAGATATACCCACTCTCTATGTGGCCTATCCAAGCAAGGTTTTGCACATATCGAGGCCCATGATAGGCCAGGTTGGCATCATCTTCATCCTCACTTGGGACATAGTCATACTCCTCTCGCTCATATCCATGCATTGGATCTTCCTCCCATAGGATGGCTCCTTATGGGGGTACTTCAAGAGAGGATTCAGGGTGATACTGGTCAGGTGGTGCAACATTGACCATCAACACCCATCCATCACCCAAGTAGTTTTTGCTAGGGGGTTGATAGGGATTATGTAGACACCTAAAACGCATCATGCTGAGGTGACTACTCATATGGGACATGCTAGAAGACCATATGGAAGACCTTGGAAAGATTCCAAGGTATAGTAATGGTTTTTACCACTCAATTTGGGCACCTTTGCTTAGTCAGTGTTAGCTACTGCTGACACCCATAGTTAGCAGTGCTGACTACGCCTGTCAGCTATGGTCAACACTTAGAATTAATTGGTATTCATTCGATCCAAAATTGGTTGCAATAGTCAATTGGTTATGGATTGGAGTGGTTTGAGCAAGGAGGGTTCTGGATCCTTTCATCCAACAAAATCAACTACCTAATCTTGTTCTTGGATTCCTCATGAAGCCACCCCTAGCCCTTGGCCAATGCTATTTAACCCCCCATCAAATTGGGGAAGGAGATAGATGAATATTAAATTGAAATGCAGCGAAGCCCTGTCAAATTGAATACTCACCTAGATGCATTGAGAGGAACACTTTGGCTACCCAATTGGAGATCACATGGTATTTGGAGTCAAGGAGGCTATGAAGGGCTAGTAAGAATAAATAAAATCAATTAAGCCCATTCCATCACCAAATTGAGAAATTCAACCACCAAATATATCAGAGGACATAGTGGCAACCCTTGATCATCAATTACTCAAGGAGAATTGGATATTGGACACCAAATTGGGAGGGCAAAAACAATTCAAGCTTAGCCATGTCTATCAACCGTGGTGGATAGTGCTCACTACAAATTAGATCCACGGTTAGGTTGTCATCTTCAGTTTTCTTGTTTTCTATTCATAGTATTTTCTTATTGTTATTAGATTAGCTATATCTCATGTTAATTTGCTTTAGTAGAGTCTTTGACCGGTGCAATTAGGGTTTTTAGTCATTTCATTTTATTATTGCAATTATGCTACTAATGGATATTTTCATGCTTTCGTAATTTTAATTCCATAATTAGACCATTAGATAGATGCATATGCTTTTTATTTACATGTTCTATGATGCTATTTCATGCTTAACATAGGTTTAATATGTTTCTTGCACTTTCTTGATTTCATGTTGATTACACCATCCTTTATGAAAGATTCTCCTAAAAGCCTCATCAAGAGAGGCCTCCTTTGTATATAATGTTTCTTGTTGTTTATTGCATGTAGAAATAACAAGGTTTTGGGATGCAATGTAGCAAATACCTCTAATCATGGAGAAGAAGGTCATAAACACCTTGGAGCAGTTCGTATCTTTGTGAAAGACATTTGGATTACACCTACCTTGAAAGAGAATTTATCATGTTGTAATTGTTGTGTCAAAAGGGTATCCCTAAGAGGTATGGATGTGTAATTTGGATTGATTCAAAATATTAATAAGAGAAGAATTTATTTTACTTTTGTGTCATTTCTTGTCAATTCATATGTGCATACCCAATTATACATAATGTTCAATGATTATAGAATTAGGTGTTAGTCTTTTGCATGGTACAGAAGACAAACATGGAAAAACCTCCACATTTCATGCCATAGATAACTGATTTTTATGATTTGTTGATGAAAGGTGCTCACCATGGTTGACAACCATGGTTAACATTTATCATCATGGATGACACCCATGGGCAAGAGTAGCAGTCATACCTGATAGACACGATTAGCAAAAAATAAAAAAAAAGTAGATATCAAACATCATCATCAGGCTTGGATCTAAGGTAGGATTATTTTCCCCTCTTTGTCTTTTTCTGTTTGTGTTTTTACAAAAGCAAAATGTAATAGATGGATGCTAATTAGGAAAACATAGTAAAAGATAAAAAAATGAAAATCCTAGATGTTTTCTTAGTTTTCTACTAGTCACTTCTAGGAATAGCAGATCTCTGATTGCAGTCTGTCCTAGTCTCCAACAGTCTAGGATATTGCTTGTTTAAATTTTGCATGTATGAGGTCCAATCAGTGGCTATTTATGTCATAGATAGTTACATTCTCTGAATATCATCTAGCATAGTCGTGCATTCTCTTAAAAGTGAAACATTCTTTTGAAAACCATGTAGAATCATTTGAATGTTGTTTAATACATTTTATTTTCATGCAAAATAAAAGGAACCACACACACCATGACACATTGTAAATGCTAGTGATTTGGAAGTCACATCCAACCACTAGTAGGGTTTAAATAATAGTGGTAGTGATTTCCATCCGTTGGTCCAACTCCAATGTATCTTTTTGTTATTAGACCAATACTAGATCCAAGAACCTTTCGTAGCCCAAAAAATTTGCATATACTCCTCTTCGAAGGGTATGACGTTGACTGGGTAAAAATGGGTGAGGATCTAGGAGGACCTGTGCTCCCTACCTAGGTGTGGACCTCATTACCATATTTTTTGGGATTATGAAAGCTAGAGTTCATTACCAGGTTTTCGAGCTATGAGCATACAAATGAAAGTCGTTAAATAATTAAGAAAATCATCAACGTATTGCAAAACATGACAAGAGTTACTTTACTGATACAAAAAATTTAAAACACATCAAAAAATTTAGGGATCATTTTAAAAATTATAAAAGGATATAATCATCATAGTATTCTTTGTGTGTTAATAAAAGTTAAATCTAGACATAGGATACAAAATAGTGCAAACATAGAGAGGTCGATACGGGCATAGACCCGAGATCGAAGCCCAAGCTCTACCTAATGCACAACATGATGTAGAATACCCTCAATCATAGAATCCTCCTGGACATCATTCAATGAGTATTAGAGGGGATAATTACACATGAGGGAATCCCTTTGAGAATACCTCGATTAGAGAAAGTACTAGACATCCCTCTAGACATAGATTAGAGCATGGGACTTCCCAACATGGGGGTTCTACACATGGTTGTATTTACCATGACCATATTCCATGAGCATCGATGGGTTCTACTAAAGAATATGTTCTCAAGGGATCCATATTGGTACCCCTTTGAACTGTTTCTAAGGGAGGCTCATGACCTTCACCATACAAGGATAGACAAGCTCGAGATCTGCCCATTCAGAAAGAAGATAAGATCAGGGTTGATCAAGGAAATACAAATCATGCAAAAAAAGCAATAATGCCAGGCACGAAAAGAGCATTGACAATGATGGATTCACAAACGTCTCACATCAAAGGAGAAGAAGATTTGTGGCTCCCACTACAAAATTGCAAAAACCAACTCCTAGGTTCAATCAATCCTTTTCTGGTTATTGTTTTAAATGCAATGCTTACGGTCATAAGATTTCAGACTACATTTATAATATAGGACAAAGAAATTTCACTAGTAGAAATGTCTTTTCACCCTTGATGGATTATGCGAGAGAATGCTATAACTGTCATAACTTTGGACACATTGCAAGAAATTCTAGAAGTACATATGCAGCAAATAAATATCAGGGAAAAAAATCTCAACCAAATGGTTTGAGACAAAATAGAAAATTCCCAGAAAAACATGCACAGGCCATTGACAAAGAAAAGTCTAAACAAGTGACAAAAACTGTAGTCAAACCAAAGTGGAAAGAAAAGGAGCGACCCAAGGAAGAAAATGAATCCTTGATTGTATAGACAACATTCAAAGCATAGAACAAATCTACACCATGGATACTAGATAGTGGATGCTCCAGTCACATGACAGGCGATAAACAAAAGTTTGAAAAGTTACAGAAATATGAAGGTGGCTCAGTTAAATTTGGAAATAATGATGGAGCCAAGATAGTTGGCAAAGGATCAGTCAAGATAAGTGATGGAAAAATCAATTCCAAAGAAGTCCTGTTTGTGATTGGTTTGAAGCACAACCTACTGAGCGTAAGCCAAATCTATGACAGAGGTCATGAAGTCATTTTTAAGAAGTAGGGCTGTGAAGTCAGAAAAGCTCACAGTGGGAAGCTAATAGCTAATGGATCAAGGACTTCTGGAAACCTTTATACTATCTCAGAGACTTTAGAAGGAGCATGTTTGATTGGACAGAAGATGAAAATTGGTTGTGGCACAAGAGGCTCGAGTCATATTAGCTTTGACAATCTGGTAAAAATAAGTTCAAAAAGGGCAAGTAAGAGATATACCCACCATTGGCAAACCATTAAATAGCATATGTGCTTCATGCCAAAAAGGGAAGCAAACTAGATCCACATTTAAATCAAAGGAATACTTCACCAGCAAACCTTTAGAGCTAATACATACTGATTTATGTGGACCCATGAGAACACAAAGCATAAATGGTGACAAATACTTTATGCTGTGCATAGATGACTATTCCAAGATGACATGGGTACTATTTTTAAAGCTTAAATCAGATGCCTTTGAAATGTTCAAGACTTTCAAAAACTAGGTTGAGAATCAAACAAAAAAAAAAATTAAATGCTTAATATTAGATAGAGGAGGAGAGTTTATCTCAGAGGAGTTTGCATAGTACTATCAAAAATATGGAATCAAAAGACAATTTTCAATAGCAAGGACACCTCAACAGAATGGTGTTGTTGAAAGAAAGAACAAGACAGTGCAGGAAATGGCACGGACAATGTTGACAGAGAACAAAATAGCAGACAAATTTTGGAAAGAGGCAATTCATACTGCGGTTTACATCCAAAACAGGTGCATGTTGAGGACACATGAAAGCAAAACTCCTTATGAGCTATGGTTTGGCAAAAAGGCAACAACAAGATACTTCAAAGTCTTTGGCAGCAAGTGCTACATCAAAAGAACTGAAGATAATCTTGGTAAGTTTGAAGATAGAGCTGATGAAGGAATTTTTCTTGGCTATTCGACAAAAAGCAAAGCCTACACATGCTATAACAAAAGGCTAAAGAAAATTATGGAGAGTGCCGATGTTAAGGTTGATGAAGGTAGGGAACGAGAAATTAGCTATGAAGAAAAATACCCTATTTATGAAGAAGTTATTGAAGGAGATGAAGAAAAGGAAACACAAGAGAATAAGGAAATTGAATCAGAAGTAGAAGAAAACAAGAAATTCAAAATAGGCAGTTGGAAGAAAAATCATCCCAAAGAGAAAATTATTGGGGACCCCACAGTTGGTATTTAGACAAGGAGAACAGTAGTAAGGAACTACTCTCTATTATCCAGCATTGAGCCCAAAAATGTTGTTGAAGCAAGCATAGATGAAAGTTGGATGAAGGCAATAAACGAAGAACTAGATCAGATTGAGAAAAACAAAACCTGGGAGTTAGTACCAAGGCTTGCAAATAAAAACATAATCGGTACTAAATGGATTTTTTGAAACAAATTGAACGAAGACGGACAGAGTTGTCAAAAATAAGGCAAGATTGGTCTAGCAAGGCTATGCTCAAGTTGAAGGTATTGATTTTGAGGAAACCTTTGCACCAGTGGCTAGACTCGAGGCAATCGAATGTTTCCGGCTTTAGCAGTACACAAGAATTTCAAAGTTTATCAGATGGACGTGAAATCAGCATTTTTGAATGGCAAACTTGAAGAAGAAGTTTATATTGAGCAGCCAGATGGTTTCCAACTCGGTGACAATCCCAATTTTGTTTGCAAGTTAAAGAAAGCTTTGTATGGTCTAAAACAGGCACCCAGAGCATGGTATGCAAGGCTGGATAACTATCTTATTCAACAAGGGTTCAAGAAAGGTATGGTGGACAACAATTTGTATGTCAAAACAGAGAATGGCCATCTTATTGTACTTGTTGTTTATGTAGATGATATCATATTTGGCAGCAAGATGGATGAGTCTTGTAGAGACATAGCAAATAAAATGAAGAAAGAATTTGAGATGTCTATGATTGGTGAACTTTCGTATTTCCTCGGACTGCAAGTTAATCAAAATGAAAAGGGCATTTTTATCTCTCAAGTTAAATATGTGAAAGAAATGCTAAAAAAATTCACAATGGAGGATTGTAAACTCGTTAGCACTCCCATGAAAACAGGTTGCAAGTTGAGCAAGGATGACAAATCTTCGGATGTTGATCAAACCATGTACAGATCTATGATTGGGAGCCTGCTGTATTTAACAGCTACAAGACCAGATATCTTATAGGCAGTATGCATGGTAGCAAGATTTCAAGCTAGTCCCAAAGAGACTCATGTGACAGCTGTGAAGAGGATTCTTCGATACCTCAAGGGTACTATGGAGTATGGGTTATGGTATCCAAAAGGTAAGGACTTCACTCTTATTGCATATTCAGATGCAAATTGGGTAGGATGTATAGATGACAGAAAGAGTACCAGTGGAGGAGCATTTTATCTTGGAGATAGGCTGGTAGCATGGCACAGCAAGAAACAAGAATCAGTCTCTCTATCCACAGCAGAGGCAGAATACATTACAGCGACAACGTGTTGTACGCAGATATTATGGATGAGACAAACCCTGAAAGATCTTGGTATTCACTTCAAAGAGCCAATTTCAGTTAAATGTGATAACACTAGTGCTATTAACATCTCAAAGAATCTGGTTATGCATTCTCGAACCAAACATATTGCAATCCGGTATCACTTTTTGAAGGATAAAGTTGCGGAAGGTGAGGTTAAATTGGATTTTGTTCCAACTACAGAGCAAGTAGCAGATATCTTCACAAAACCGTTGCCCAAAGAAGTTTTTGAGTACCTTCGGAGTAAGTTGGGAGTGGTCACGTTTCCCAAGAATTGACTAGCAATCGGGACCACATTCTCAGGGGGAGCATTTATGCCTATGTTTATAGTTTTGCTCATATTCATGATTTTTGCTAACTATAACAATGTTTGTCTGAGAATGTTGTGCATAGACTCAGGGGGAGTCTGTAGCAGCCCTTTGGTATTATTGTCAAAGGGGGAGAAGAATTACAGAAAATTGCATGTGTTGCCAACAATTCCAAAGGGGGAGATTGTTGAGCAAGGTGCAGAAACAATATTGTCATTGTTGTCAACACAGACAGATAGATCAGTTGATGCAGTGGACAGGAGTTCAGAGGTCAGTCAAAGCATGTACAGTGAATTTCCAAGAAGACAGAAGAGGCCAACATTCAAAAGATCAAAGAAAAAGACAAGTAAGAAAACTGTCGCGATATCGCGACATGTTTGGCCGAAAAGAAAAACTATCACGATATCGCGACATGTTTGAAGAGAGAGAAAGCACAAGGAAAACTGTCACGATTTCGTGACATGTTGGAAGAGAGAGAAAGAAAGGAAAACTATCATGATTTCGTGACATGTTGGAAGAGAGAGAAAGAGCAAGGAAAACTGTCATGATTTCGTGACATGTTGGAAGAGAGAGAAAGAGAAAGAAAAATGTCACGATTTCGTGACATGTTCGGAGAGAAGGAAGCAAGGAAAACTATCATGATTTCGTGACATGTTGGAAGAGAAGAAGAGAGAGAAAAAGATGTCGAGATTTGTGACATGTTGAAGGAAGAAAGAGGAGAGAGAAAAATGTCACGATTTTGTGACATGTAAAGAAGGAGAGAAAAAGATGTCATGATTTTGTGACATGTTTTAGGAGAAAGAGGAGAGAGAAAAAGGTGTCACGATTTCGTGACATGTTTCATTTTCGAAGCGAAGAGGAAGGCAGAGAAAGAAAAGTGTCACGATTTCATGACAATTTGCAAGAAGGATTGTACGGATGAAAAAGTGTCACGATTTCATGATAGGTTCGAGAGAAAGAGCTCATAGAGAAAAAGTGTCACGATATCGCGACATGTCGGGTTTTCATGACCCGATGAGAAGAAAAGCGCCAAGGAGAAAAAGTGTCACGATATCACGACAAAAGGAAAGAAGGAGAGTACGAAAGCGAAAGTGTCACGATTTCGTGACATGTTCTATTTTCGTGAGGTCAAGGCAAGAAAAGGCACAAGGCAGTGAATGTGTCACGATTTCGTGACATGTGTGGAAGAGCAAAGGAATGTGTCGATTTCTGTGTTGGGGAAAGAAGAGAAGAGCACAAGGCAATGAATGTGTCACGATTTCGTGACATGTCATGTTTTCAGGGAAGCAGAAAGAGAAAGGAGAAAAGTGTCACGATTTCGTGACATGTCATGTTTTCGCGGGTGCAAGCCAAGAAAAGGACAAAGAGGCAAAAAGTGTCACGATATCGTGACATGTCATGTTTTCACGGGTGCAAGCTGAGAAGAGGACAAGAAGGTGAAAAGTGTCACGATATCGTGACATGTCATGTTTTCAGGTGCAATAGCCAAGAAAAGGTCAAAGGGGAAAAATGTCATGATATCGTGACATGTCATGTTTTCATGGGTAAAAGCGAGAAGAGTACAAAGAGATAGAAGTGTCACGATTTCGTGACAAGTCACAACAACACGATTACGGATAGTTAACTGAAGTAGAACGATAGATTATAGGGGCATTTGTAGAGGAAAATCATGCAGCCAATATAAGAAGAGTCAACTGAAGTTAGTGCGATAGTTACAGGGGCAGTTACAGATAGAAATCATGCAAGCTAAAATAAGCACAGTGCATTAAAGATAGAACGGTAGTTACAGGGCCCGTAAAGTAGTGTAACCATCGAGCGGTAGTTATACTGAAAGTCCCACACAAGAAATAGAGCTATTAATAGAATGCATGTACAAATTATTGTGTGATAAAGGAGTTACTTTCGAAGTGTCTATTAATAGGGTGCATGCAGGATTATGGAAGTCATAGAAGAACAGGTGTTTCAAGATGAAAATATTGTTATAAAAGGGCAGTTGCATGGAGAATTAGGTTGTCGTTGAATGTGTGAAAGTGCTACCGAAAGAGGGTTAGAAGAGTGCTGTAAGAGAGCGACAAGCAGAGCCGTAAGTGTTTACTGTGTTTTGATAAATTGTAGACCAGTCAGGGTCTTGTAAAAGCGAAGGCATTTTTATGTCATTAATATAGTTTTCAAAACTGTAATCCAAGTTGGTGCTTGGATAGGGGTTGGTGCTCCTTTCTGTTGGTGCAGATAAATCGGGGGTTGGTGCTCCTTCCAGTGGGTGCTGGTAAACGGATTGTAAAATTGGTGTTTTGCAAAGACTGGATTTGGACCGTAGTCCAAGCGAGTCATTCTTGAGGAGTAGCCAAATTGGTGAACCTCGTTACATTGTGTGTTGTGGTGTGCTCTCTTGTGATAATTGCTTTATCTGCTTTTAAGTTCTCTTTGCTTCAGCTTTAAGAGTTGTAGATTTGAATTTAAATAGCTACACTGATTCACCCCCCTCTCAGTGTCATTGTGAGAATATCAATTGGTATCAAAGCAAGGTTCCTGAACAAGCTTAATCAGCTAAGGTGATCTGGGAAGGAACACAATGGCAGGTGGTGAAGGATTCTCATCAAATAAAGCTCCATTGTTCGATGAAACTAATTATTCATTTTGGAAAATCAGGATGCAGACATATCTTTGTGCTCTAGGATACGACATCTGGGAGTCGGTAGAAAGTGGATACACAATACCCGCCACACCTCCAACCGATGTCTGTCGGTAAGAAACCATTTGAGAATAACTCTAAAGCAAAGAATGCTATAATGTGCGGTTTAGTGGACAGTGAACTAATAAGGATCATGAGCTATAAAATGGCAAAAGACATGTGGGACAAACTGAAGAGCATTCATGAAGGAGACGACAAGATCAAGGAAGCCAAGCTACAAATGCATCGAGCTCAGTTCGAAGCATTAAGAATGAATGACGATGAGAACATAGAGGCCTATATGCTGAGAGTCAATGGAATCATTAATGCGATTAGAGGACTCAGCGAGGAAATGGAAGATGCGGTCATCGTGAAAAAGGTACTAAGAACTCTTCACAAAAGATTTAATTCTAAAGTTTCTGCTATAGAAGAAGCTAAAGATCTCAATACTTTTAGCATGGATGAGATGCATGGTTCTTTGACTGCATACGAAATGAGAATAGGACAAGCTAAGCCCATAGATAGAGAAGTTGCTTTTAAAGCACACAAAAATATAAAAACTAAACAAGAATCTGAGGATGAAGAGACATCGGATGAAATGGAAGCTAACTTTGTTCGGAAACTTATAAAGGGAAAAGGAAAATATAGAGGAAAGTTACCGTTTAAGTGCTTCAACTGTGGAGGCATCGGGCACTTTGCAGCTAAATGTCCAATGAATGAGAAAACCAAAAATGATGAAGGGTCACACCAAGAAAAAGGTGACTGGAAGAAGAAACCAAATTTTAGAAAAAGCAACTTCAAGAAGAAAAGTTTCATATCCAAGAATGTCAGCTCTTCTGAAGAAAGCTCGGGTGAGGATTCTGAAGAAGAAACAGGTGAAGCTCTGTTCATGGCATTTGAAGAAGAAAAAATAGAAGAAAAATAGGAAGGTGATAAAAACCTTAAGGATGAGGCTGAAGTATATCTGGAAGGTGAGTTGGTTGCTGCACTTAAAGAGTTGAGTACAGAAAGGAAAAAGAATAAAAAGGTTTCAAGAAAGCTAGAGGATGCCAATGACATAATAAATAGTTTGAAAGTATAGACAGATGAATTTAAGAAAATGTCTGAAGAACTCGAAGTACAATTAACCGTGAAAATAGATGAATGCAGCAAACTGGAAGAAGAAATTGTTGGTTTAAGGATTCAGCTAGAAGAGATGAATCAAAAATTGAGTTGTTATCACAAACTTGAAGGAAGCTCTGTGAAGTTGGAAAAGATTATAAATAGCCAAAGGAGTACAGGCATCAAATTTGGCTTGGGCTTCATCGAAGGAGAATCATCAAATGGATCAAAGGCCTTAACTATAGAACCCATAAAGAAAGAAGATAAGATCAGGGTTGATCAAGGAAAAACAAATCATGCAAAAGAAAGCAATAATGCCAGGCACGAAAAGAGCACTGACAATGATGGATTCACAAACGTCTCACATCAAAGGAGAAGAAGATTTGTGGCTCCTACTACAAAATGGCAAAAACCAACTCCCAGGTTCAATCAATCCTTTTCTGGTTATTGTTTTAAATGCAATGCTTACGGTCATAAGATTTCAGACTGCATTTATAATATAGGACAAAGAAATTTCACCAGTAGAAATGTCTTTTCACCCTTGATGGATTATGCAATAGAATGCTATAACTGTCATAACTTTGGACACATTGCAAGAAATTGTAGAAGTACATATGCAGCAAATAAATATCAAGGAAGAAAATCTCAACCAAATGGTTTAAGACAAAATAGAAAATTCCCAGAAAAACATGCACAGGCCACTGACAAAGAAAAGTCTAAACAAGTGACCAAAACTATAGTCAAACCAGAGTGGAAAGAAAAGGAGCGACCCAAGGAAGAAAAGGAATCCTTGATTGTACAGACAACATTCAAAGCACAGAACAAATCTGCACCATGGATACTGGATAGTGGATGCTCCAATCACATGACAGGTGATAAACAAAAGTTTGAAAAGTTACAGAAATATGAAGGTGGCTCAATTAAATTTGGAAATAATGATGGAGCCAAGATAGTTGGCAAAGGATCAGTCAAGATAAGTGATGGAAAAATCAATTCCAAAGAAGTCCTGTTTGTGATTGGTTTGAAGCACAACCTACTGAGCGTAAGCCAAATCTGTGACAGAGGTCATGAAGTCATTTTTAAGAAGCAGGGCTGTGAAGTCAGAAAAGCACACAGTGGGAAGCTGATAGCTACTGGATCGAGGACTTCTGGAAACCTGTATACTCTCTCAGAGACTTCAGAAGGAGCATGTTTGATTGGACAGGAAGATGAAAATTGGTTGTGGCACAAGAGGCTCGGTCATATTAGCTTTGACAATCTGGTAAAAATAAGTTCAAAAAGGGCAGTAAGAGATATACCCACCATTGGCAAACCATTAAATAGCATCTGTGCTTCATGCCAAAAAGGGAAGCAAACTAGATCCACATTTAAATCAAAGGAATACTTCACCAACAAACCTTTAGAGCTAATACATACTGATTTATGTGGACCCATGAGAACACAAAGCATAAATGGTGACAAATACTTTATGTTGTGCATAGATGACTATTCCAGGATGACATGGGTACTATTTTTAAAGCTTAAATCAGATGCCTTTGAAATGTTCAAGACTTTCAAAAAATAGGTTGAGAATCAAACAGGAAAAAGAATTAAATGCTTAAGATCAGATAGAGGAGGAGAGTTTATCTCAGAGGAGTTTGCAGAGTACTATCAAAAATATGGGATCAGAAGACAGTTTTCAGCAGCAAGGACACCTCAGCAGAATGGTGTTGTTGAAAGAAAGAACAGGACAGTGCAGGAAATGGCACGGACAATGTTGACAGAGAACAAAATAGCAGATAGATTCTGGAAAGAGGCAGTTCATACTACGGTTTACATCCAAAACAGGTGCATGTTGAGGACACATGAAAGCAAAACTCCTTATGAGCTATGGTTCGGCAAAAAGGCAACAACAAGATACTTCAAAGTCTTTGGCAGCAAGTGCTACATCAAAAGAACTGAAGATAATCTTGGTAAGTTTGAAGATAGAGCTGATGAAGGAATTTTTCTTGGCTATTCGACAAAAAGCAAAGCCTACACATGCTATAACAAAAGGCTAAAGAAAATTGTGGAGAGTGCCGATGTTAAGGTTGATGAAGGTAGGGAACGAGAAATTAGCTATGAAGAAAACTACCCTATTTATGAAGAAGTTATTGAAGGAGATGAAGAAAAGGAAATAGAAGAGAATAAGGAAATTGACTCAGAAGTAGAAGAAAACAAGAAATTCAAAATAGGTAGCTGGCAAAAAAATCATCCCAGAGAGCAAATTATTGGGGACCCCACAGTTGGTATTCAGACAAGGAGAATAGTAGTAAGGAACTACTCTCTATTATCCAGCATTGAGCCCAAAAATGTTGCTGAAGCAAGCACAGATGAAAGTTGGATGAAGGCAATAAATGAAGAACTAGATCAGATTGAGAAAAACAAAACCTGGGAGTTAGTACCAAGGCCTGCAAATAAAAACATAATCGGTACTAAATGGATTTTTTGAAACAAATTGAATGAAGATGGACAGGTTGTCAAAAATAAGGCAAGATTGGTCTGTAAAGGCTATGCTCAAGTTGAAGGTATTGATTTTGAGGAAACCTTTGCACCAGTGGCTAGACTCGAGGCAATCAGAATGTTTCTGGCTTTAGCTATACACAAGAATTTCAAAGTTTATCAGATGGACGTGAAATCAGCATTTCTGAATGGCAAACTTGAAGAAGAAGTTTATATTGAGCAGCCAGATGGTTTCCAACTCGGTGACAATCCCAATTTTGTTTGCAAGTTAAAGAAAGCTTTGTATGGTCTGAAACAGGCACCCAGAGCATGGTATGCAAGGCTGGATAACTATCTTATTCAACAGGGGTTCAAGAAAGGTATGGTGGACAACAATTTGTATGTCAAAATAGAGAATGGCCATCTTATTGTACTTGTTGTTTATGTAGATGATATCATATTTGGCAGCAGCATGGATGAGTCTTGTAGAGACATAGCAAATAAAATGAAGAAAGAATTTGAGATGTCTATGATTGGTGAACTTTCGTATTTCCTCGGACTGCAAGTTAATCAAAATGAAAAGGGCATTTTTATCTCTCAAGTTAAATATGTGAAAGAAATGCTGAAAAAATTCACAATGGAGGATTGTAAACCTGTTAGCACTCCCATGACAACAGGTTGCAAGTTGAGCAAGGATGACAAATCTCCAGATGTTGATCAAACCATGTACAGATCTATGATTGGGAGCCTGCTATATTTAATAGCTACAAGACCAGATATCTTACAGGCAGTATGCATGGTAGCACGATTTCAAGCTAGTCCCAAAGAGACTCATGTGACAGCTGTGAAGAGGATTCTTCGGTACCTCAAGGGTACTATGGAGTATGGGTTATGGTATCCAAAAGGTAAGGACTTCACTCTTATTGCATATTCAGATGCAGATTGGGCAGGATGTATAGATGACAGAAAGAGTACCAGTGGAGGAGCATTTTATCTTGGAGACAGGCTGGTAGCATGGCACAACAAGAAACAAGAATCAGTCTCTCTATCCATAGCAGAGGCAGAATACATTGCAGCGACAACGTGTTGTACGCAGATATTATGGATGAGACAAACCCTGAAAGATCTTGGTATTCACTTCAAAGAGCCAATTTCAGTTAAATGTGATAACACTAGTGCTATTAACATCTCAAAGAATCCGGTTATGCATTCTCGAACCAAACATATTGCAATCCGGTATCACTTTTTGAAGGATAAAGTTGCGGAAGGTGAGGTTAAATTGGATTTTGTTCCAACTACAGAGCAAGTAGCGGATATCTTCACAAAACCGTTGCCCAAAGAAGTTTTTGAGTACCTACGAAGTAAGTTGGGAGTGGTCACGTTTCCCAAGAATTGACTAGCAATCGGGACCACATTCTCGGGGGAGCATTTATGCCTATGTTTATAGTTTTGCTCATATTCATGATTTTTGCTAACTATAACAATGTTTGTCTGAGAATGTTGTGCATAGACTCAGGGGGAGTCTACAGCAGCCCTTTGGTATTATTGTCAAAGGGGGAGAAGAATTACAGGAAATTGCACATGTGTTGCCAACAATTCCAAAGGGGGAGATTGTTGAGCAAGGTGCAAAAACAGTATTGTCATTGTTGTCAACACAGACAGATAGATCAGTTGATGCAGTGGACAGGAGTTCAGAGGTCAGTCAAAGCATGTACAGTGAATTTCCAAGAAGACAGAAGAGGCCAACATTCAAAAGATCAAAGAAAAAGACAAGTAAGAAAACTGTCGCGATATCGCGACATGTTTGGCCAAAAAGAAAAACTATCACGATATCGTGACATGTTTGGAGAAAGAAGAAAATTAAAGCGATTTCGTGACATGTTGAAGAGAGAGAAAGAAAAATGTCATGATTTCGTGACATGTTCGAAGAGAGAGAAAGCGTAAGGAAAACTGTCATGATTTCGTGACATGTTGGAAGAGAGAGAAAGAGCAAAGAAAACTGTCATGATTTCGATGACATGTTGGAAGAGAAGGGAAGAAGAAAACTATCATGATTTCGTGACATGTTGGAAGAGAAGAGGAGAGAGAAAAAGATGTCACGATTTCGTGACATGTTGGAAGAAAAGAGGAGAGAGAAAAGATGTCATGATTTGATGACATGTTTCATAAGGAAGAAAGAGAGAGAAAAAGTGTCACGATTTTGCGACATGTTTTGGAAGAAAGATGGAGAGAGAAAAAGGTGTCATGATTTCATGACATGTTTTCGAGGAAGAGGAAGGCAGAGAAAGAAAAGTGTCATGATTTCATGACAATTTGCAAGAAGGATTGTACGGATGAAAAAGTGTCACGATTTCATGATAGGTTCGAGAGAAAGAGCTCGTAGAGAAAAAGTGTCGCGATATCGCGACATGTCGGGTTTTCGCGACCCGATGAGAAGAAAAGCGCCAAGGAGAAAAAGTGTCACGATATCATGACAAAAGGAAAGAAGGAGAGTACGAAAGTGAAAGTGTCACGATTTCATGACATGTTCTATTTTCGTGAGGTCAAGGCAAGAAAAGGCACAAGGCAACGAATGTGTCATGATTTCGTGACATGTGTTTTCACGGGCGAAAGACAGAGAAGAGCACAAGGCAGCGAATGTGTCACGGATTTCATGGACATGTCTGTTTTCGTGGGAAAGAAGAGAAGAGCACAAGGAGGAAGTGTCAGATTTTGTGACATGTGTTTCGGAGAGAAAGGACAAAGAGCGAAAGTGTCACGATTTCGTGACATGTCATGTTTTCGGTGCAAGCTGAGAAAAGGACAAAGAGGCAAAAAGTGTCACGATATCGTGACATGTCATGTTTTTGTGGGTGCAAGCTGAGAAGAGGACAAGAAGGCAAAAAGTGTCACGATATCGCGACATGTCATGTTTTCATGGTCAACAGCCAAGAAAAGGTCAAAGGGGCAAAAATGTCATGATATCGTGACATGTCATGTTTTCATGGGTAAAAGGCGAGAAGAGTACAAAGAGACAGAAGTGTCACGATTTCGTGACAGGTCGCAACAACACGATTACGGATAGTTAACTGAAGTAGAACGACAGTTATAGGGGCAATTGTAGAGGAAAATCATGCAACCAATATAAGAAGAGTCAACTGAAGTTAGTGTGATAGTTATAGGGGTAGTTACAGATAGAAATCATGCAAGCTAAAATAAGCATAGTGCATTAAAGATAGAATGATAGTTATAGGGCCCGTAAAGCAGTGTAACCATCGAGCGATAGTTATACTGAAAGTCCCACACAAGAAACAGAGCTATTAATAGAATGCATGTACAAATTACTGTGTGATAAAGGAGTTACTTTCGAAGTGTCTATTAATAGGGTGCATGCAGGATTATGGAAGTCACAGAAGAACAGGTGTTTCAAGATGAAAATATTGTTATAAAAGGGCAGTTGCGTGGAGAATTAGGTTGCCGCTGAATGTGTGAAAGTGCTACCGAAAGAGGGTTAGAAGAGTGCTGTAAGAGAGCGACAAGCAGAGCCGTAAGTGTTTACTGTGTTTTGATAAATTGTAGACCAGTCAGGGTCTTGTAAAAGCGAAGGCATTTTTATGTCATTAATATAGTTTTCAAAACTGTAATCCAAGTTGGTGCTTGGATAGGGGTTGGTGCTCCTTTCTGTTGGTGCAGATAAATCAGGGGTTGGTGCTCCTTCCAGTGGGTGCTTGGTAAACGGATTGTAAAATTGGTGTTTTGCAAAGGCTGGATTTGGACCGTAGTCCAAGCAGTCATTCTTGAGGAGTAGCCAAATTGGTGAACCTCGTTACATTGTGTGTTGTGGTGTGCTCTCTTGTGATAATTGCTTTATCTGCTTTTAAGTTCTCTTTACTTCAGCTTTAAGAGTTGTAGATTTGAATTTAAATAGCTACACTGATTCACCCCCCCTCTCAGTGTCATTATGAGAATATCACCTAAATGGGTTGTAAGTTCTGAGATGGTAGGTGTGTCAGATTTACATGCGACTGACATTTAATGCATTTCCTAATATAATAATAATAATACTTCTCCATGTTGGGCTATTAATAACCCATTCAAAGGATGAACTTGACAATGACCATGTCACTGAAGTGGCCACTGCATGTACCATCATGAGCTTGTCAAATCACCCAAGATGATTCTTGGGGCTATAAGCAATGTAGGAGGATTCCATCGTAACTTCGATGATACAATATGCATCCTAGAAAGACATATCTTGTTGCTTTTTTCTTGAATGATTATTTTTAGCATGCGATAGTCCCTGTGGGACAATTCCAATCCTAAGAAAGTCTTATAACTGGGAAATCTAGTTTCGATAAGCTACAACCTCAACTGCTAATACGACTTGTTCCTCCTGTGATTCAATTTGCATGAATGTAAATTAAGAAACAACCTTGTGGTGAATAATGATACCATTCTTCATAGGATCCTTTAAGATCAAGGACCCCCAATGTGCCTTATTTAATAAGTGTTTGGCCTTACAAAACCAATCATGGTCTGGCTCTATATGAATCATGTTGACTGATTCTTTGTTATCAAAAGCCTCACACTGGATCACTGAGTGCACGATTGTTTTGACATGAATGGTAGTGAAATCAGTAGATGGATTCTAAGGGATCAAGGACCCCAGAGATGCCATGGTGTCTACAAATCTATTTGATGAATGAGGGATTACCTCGATGTCATACCACTCTAGTTTGGATAGATATGTGTCAACAAGCTCCTTGTAAGCTTTCAGGATTGGATCCTAGCATTGAAATAGTCCCTTGATTTGGTTGACTATGAGGAGGGAGTCACCAAATATATTTAGCCTCTTAATTCTCATGGTGATGGCTATTTGGATAGCCAAGATTAGGAACTCATATTCGGTGTTGTTATTTGTGCAAGGGAAGTCTAGATTGAATGACAAGGGCATTAGAGCACCTTGTGGCATGAAAAAGATAATTTTTGCACCACCTTCTTGCTCACACTTTGAACCATCAAATAACAAAGTCATGTCAGCTTCATTTTTTGGTTCTTTAGGTTTGGATGATTCTGATAGTGCAAATACTGTATCATCAAGAAGTTATATGGTGGGGGGCCTACTATTCTAAAGAGGTGCCTTAGCCAGCTGGTCAGCTATGACTTATTCCTTGATGGACTTTTGGCTTATGAATTCCAGATTGAATTCTATCAATAACATGATCCACTTTGCAGTACATATATTATGATATGTATTGCTCATCATATACTACAAAGGATTTTTCTTGGATATTACATATATCGTATGGCTCAGCATGTAGTGGCACAATTTATTAGTTGTAAAAACCACCACTAAGCACAAGTTTTCTATGTATGCATATCCTATATCATATCTCACCAAAGTGTGGTTGATGTAATATACCGCTTGTTATTTATCTTGTGAATTATTTTGAGCCAATATGGTGCTCAAAGAAAAATCAGTAGTGGATATGTGTTATAGGAATGACACGTCTAACCTTGGTGGAGCTAGGACTGGCAGCATTGCTAGGTACTCCTTGATTTCAGCAAAGGCTTACTGATATTCTTTGTACCACTGGAATGGGACCCCCTTGTGTAGCAGTTGATTCATGGGTCAAAATTTATCTGATAGTTGTGCGATAAACCACTTTATGGATGGTAATTTACCTTGTAAGCTTCTCAGTTCTTTGATGTTCATGAGCAGGGCCATTTCTAGGATAGCCCTTATCTTTACTGGGTTTACCTTGATGCCTCGTTTAGAAACAATGAATCCCAAGAACTTTCAAAAAGTTATGCCAAAGATGCATTTCATGGGGTTCAAACTAATATTGTGCTCAATCAGGCCATCAAAGACCTTTCTGAGGGTCTCGGTATGCTCTTCTCATAGAAATGACTTGGCTAGCAAGTCATCGATGTAGTCTTCTACGATCTTGTGCATGTAGTCATAAAAATGTATGTCATAGTCCGCTGATATGTGGCACCAATATTTTTAAGACCAAATGGCATCACTTTGTAATAGAATGTTCCCCATGGAGTGGTGAACAAGGTTTTATGTTGGTCTTTGGATTTAATCTGAATTTGATTATAACCAAAAAACCATCTATTAGGGATAGCATCTCATGATCTGTAGTTGCATCTACAAGAGCATATATGTTGGGTAATGGGAATGAATCCTTCAGGGTTGCCTTGTTGAGATCCTTGAAATCCATGAAAATGCAGACTCTTTCATTGGGTTTTCTTATGGGCACCATGTTTGATACCCATTCTGGATAGTCGATGGGAAAAATAAAGACTACATCCAACAATTTTTGTAACTCATTTTTAACCATCAAAGTGACATTTGGATGAATCTTTCTGAGCTTCTGCTTGAACAGTTTCTTCATGGGGTCTAGTGAAAGGTTGTGGACAACCAGTTTTAGATCCAGCCCCGACATGTCTTTGTAGGTCCAAGAAAATATATTTGGTCTATCTTTCAGTAGAGGAATTATGATGGCCTATTCTTCTAGAGATAAGCTTTCTCCAAAATTGACTTTCTTTGGTTGAGAAGGATTATTGTTGATGTCCATATCAAAAGTTTTCTCTATTGCCATGTGTGACCCCTCCTCAAGTTGGTGAGAAGTGGGGATTAAATGGATGTTGTCTACTAGATTTATAGTTCCCACTGACTCAGGGTCGAGACCAGTATGACAGACATCATGTTCACAGCCTGATGCAAAATAAAATGGTTGTAGCATATATTCATTAGGGAAGAAATATTTAGGCTCTAAGGGTGAATCAGTGTGATCCCAATAAATAGTGTCTACATTAAGACACAATGGTTTTGATGGATCTGTTGGATGATGGAGTGGAGTGGTCAAATCAATGGAGATCATGTTGATGGATGGAATGAAATCTCTAGAACCACATGTGTGAAGCTCTCTATCAAAGGTATACCCTCTATGCTCACGATGAGGCTCTAGGGACATAGGGATATCAATATCCAATCTGTGGATAGATGATATGATGGGATCATTAGAAAAAAATTACTCTCTAAATGATGAGGGAACTAGTTTGACCATGCGATGGATGGCATCTAGGTCCACTTCTCTTTCAACCAGCAACTTGACTTGTTGGAAGTGGAGCTCCAAGTAAGCCCTCTTGGCTTCATTCTCAAATCTGTCATTGATTATAGGAAAAACCTCATTCCTACCCATTGGGATTGGGCACTAACTTATCTATTGATGCCTAAGATAGGTTATTTTAATCTCATCTTCATAATAATCATTGCTTATGAAGAATCCATTAGCATTTACTATGGACCCTACCATTTGGTGTGCATGTCGTATGAAGGCCATCTTAGTTGAGTCTTCTGTATCATAGCCACTCTTGTTCGATATGTATCCACCCTCATCTGATATGTATTCACTTTCATCTATGATATACCCACTCTCCATGTGGCCTATCCAAGCAAGGTTTTGCACATACCGAGGCCCATGATAGGCCAGGATAGCATCATATTCATCCTCTCTTGGGACATAGCCATAATCCTCTAACTCATATCCATGCATTGGATCTTCCTCCTATAGGATGGCTACTTATGGGGGCTCTTCAAGAGAGGATTTAGGGTTATACTGGTCAGGTGGTGCAACATTGACCATCAACACCCATCCATCATCCAAGTAGTTTTTGCTAGGGTGTTGATAAGGATTATTTAGACACCTAAAACGCATCATGCTAAGGTGACTACTCATATGGGACATGCTAGAAGACTATATGGAAGACCTTGGAAATATTCCAAGGTATAGTAATGGTTTTTACCAATCAATTTGGGCACCTTTGCTTAGTCAGTGTTAGCTACTGCTGACACCCACAGTTAGCAGTGCTGACTACGCCTGTTAGCTATGGTCAACACTTAGAATTAATTTGTCTTCATTCAATCCAAAATTGATTGCAATAGTCAATTGGTTATGGATTGGAGTGGTTTGAGCAAGGAGGGTTCTGGATCCTTCCATACAACAAAATAAACTGCCTAATCTTGTTCTTGGATTCCTCATGAAGCCACCCCTAGCCCTTGGCCAATGTTATTTAACCCCCCATAAAATTGGGGAAAGAGATAGATGAATATTAAATTGAAATGCAGTGAAGCCCTATCAAATTGCATACTCACCTAGATGCATTGAGAGGAACACTTTGGCTGCCCAATTGGAGATCACATGGTATTTGAAGTCAAGGAGGCTATGAAGGGCTAGTAAGAATAAATAAAATCAATTAAGCCCATTCCATCACCAAATTGAGCAATTCAACCACCAAATATATCAGAGGACATAGTGGGGACCCTTTATCATCAATTACTCAAGGAGAATTGGATATTGGACACCAAATTGGGAGGGCAAAAACAATTCAAGCTTAGCCACGGCTATCAACCATGGAGGATAGTGCTCACTGCAAATCAGATCCATGGTTAAGTTGTCATCTTTAGTTTTCTTGTTTTCTAGGCGTAGGATTTTATTATTGTTATTAGATTTGCTATATCTCATGTTAATTTGCTTTAGTAGAGTCTTTGACCGGTGCAATTAGGGTTTTTAGTCATTTCCTTTTATTATTGCAATTATGCTACTAATGGATATTTTCATGCTTTCGTAATTTCAATTCCATAATTAGACCATTAGATAGATGCATATGCTTTTTATTTACATGTTCTATGATGCTATTTCATGCTTAACATAGGTTTAATATGTTTCTTGCACTTTCTTTATTTCATGTTAATTACATCATCCTTTATGCAAGATTCTCCTAAAAGCCTCATCAAGAGAGGCCTCCTTTGTATATAATGTTTCTTGTTGTTTATTGCATGTAGAAATAACAAGGTTTTGGGATGCAATGTAGCAAATACCTCTAATCATGGAGAATAAGGTCATCAACACCTTGGAGAAGTTCGTATCTTTGTGAAAGACATTTGGATTACACCTACCTTGAAAGAGAATTTATCATGTTGTAATTGTTGTGTCAAAAGGGTATCCCTAAGAGGTATGGATGTGTAATTTGGATCGATTCAAAATATTAATAAGAGAAGCATTTATTTTACTTTTGTGTCATTTCTTGTCAATTCATATGTGCATACCCAATTATACATAATGTTCAATGATTATAGAATTAGGTGTTAGTCTCTTGCATGGTGCAAAAGGCGAACATGGCAAAACCTCCACATTTCATGCCATAGATAACTGATTTTTATGATTTGTTGATGAAAGGTGCTCACCATGGTTGACAATCATGGTTAACATTTATCATCATGGATGAAACCCATGGGCAAGAGTAGCAGTCGTACCTAATAGACACGATTAGCAAAAAATAAAAAAAAAGTAGATATCAGACATCATCATCAGGCTTGGATCTAAGGTAGGATTATTTTCCCCTTTTTATCTTTTTTTGTTTGTGTTTTTACAAAAGCAAAATGTAATAGATGGATGCTAATTAGGAAAACATAGTAAAAGATAAAAAAATGAAAATCCTAGATGTTTTCTTAGTTTTCTACTAGTCACTTCTAGGAATAGCGGATCTCTGATTGCAGTCTGTCCTAGTCTCCAACAGTCTAGGATATTTCTTGTTTAAATTTTGCATGTATGAGGTCCAATCAGTGGCTATTTATGTCATAGATAGTTACATTCTCTGAATATCATCTAGCATAGTCGTGCATTCTCTTAAAAGTGAAACATTCTTTTGAAAACCATGTAGAATCATTTGAATGTTGTTTAATACATTTTATTTTCATGCAAAGTAAAAGGAACCACACACACCATGACACATTGTAAATGCTAGTGAGTTGGAAGTCACATCCAACCACTAGTAGGGTTTAATTTATAGTGGCACTGATTTCCATCCGTTGGTCCAACTCCCATGTATCTTTTTGTTACTAGACCAATACTATATCCAAGAACCTTTCGTAGCCCAAAAAATTTGCATATACTCCTCTTCGAAGGGTATGACGTTGACTGGGTGAAAATGGGTGAGGATATAGGAGGACCTATGCTCCCTACCTAGGTGTGGACCTCATCACCATATTTTTTGGGATTATGCAACCTGGAGTTCATTACCAGGTTGTCGAGCTACGAGCATACAAATGAAAGTCATTAAATAATTAAGAAAATCATCAACGTATTGCAAAACATGACAAGAGTTACTTTACTGATACAACAAATTGAAAACACATCAAACAATTTAGGGATCATTTTAAAAATTATAAAAGGATATAATCATCATAGTATTCTTTGTGTGTTAATAAAAGTTAAATCTAGACATAGGATACAAAATGGTGTAAACATAGAGAGGTCAATACGGGCATAGACCCGAGATCGAAGCCCAAGCTCTACCTAATGCACAACATGATGTAGAATACCCTCAATCATAGAATCCTCCTGGACATCATTCAATGAGTATTAGAGGGGATAATTACACATGAGGGAATCCCTTTGAGAATACCTCGATTAGAGAAAGTACTAGACATCCCACTAGACACAGATTAGAGCATGGGACTTCCCAACATGGGGGTTCTACACATGGTTGTATTTATTGTGACCATATTTTGTGAGCATCGATGGGTTCTACTAAAGAATATGTCCTCAAGGGATCCATATTGGTACCCCTTCGACCTGTATCTAAGGGAGGCTCATGACCTTCGCCATACAAGGATAGACAAGCTCGAGATCTGCACATTCAGGGGCAAGTAGATGGGACCACCTTCGAGCGTAAGCCCATGCAGACTCCCTATATGGGTGAATCTTCCAATTTTACCATAGATATATCCAAATTTGGAGCTAATGGTACACCACATTATGAGCCATGGTGTAGCAAATAGTTAGAAGGTCTAGATAGATTCCTACGACATCTAGGATATAAGCCTACATAATCATGAGGCGCCAAAGAATAATGTTGGCCAAGTAAAACAAGTATGCATTGAACCACCAACCCAAGGTTCATCAAAATGGTCAATGTTATCATAAGGAATGCGAGGTATGAATGACCAAATAAACCTCCAACACCTATTAGAGTCCAATCTACGCCTCTTCCAAAGCCAGCCCAGCATGTGCTAGGCCCACCAACTAGACCGGTGGTGACCATCAGAATTAGGTTGGTCCAAAACCTACAGATGACTCCAGCAAAGTTATCAATTTATGAATTGAACCAGTAGTATCCCAAGCATAGGGAGAGGCTCATGGACATATTAAGGTCCATAGAAGTGTAGCCTTATAATCCTAAAGCATTTACACACTTCGTGGGGCACATGCAACTATGTCAAGAACTGGTCATACAATTACATGATCATGAAGTTAAGATGGTTTCCACTGTTATAGCATACTCATCATTGCATATCATTGTGTGTGTGAATCACAAACTATTAAAGAAGTTTTTGATTGATATGGGATCATCAATCAATATCATAACTACCAAGGTGTTAACTCACATGAATTTTTCCAAGATGCATATCATCCCTTCGACCTTCACGTTGAGAGCTTTCAATGATGCATTATGCTCAACGGTTGGTACTATAGTTTTACCTATCCAAGTAGGACTGAAGACCATCCCGATGATGTGTCACATAATCAAAGGTGCTATGCAATATAACATACTTCTACAGAGACCTTGGATCAGATAAATGCATTGTGTCCCTTCTATTCTACATTAATGTATCAAATACGTTTATGAGGGACAGGTTCATGTGGTGCCTTTAGATAAAGAACCCTTTAAATACATGAATCTAGTAGATTTTCTAGGGAAATTCATGCTCCCATTAATTCACCTAGATGTGCATCCAATATCACCAATCAAATATCTAAAAGGTAAAATAAAAAATGTGTATGCTAAGCCTGCAATGTCTGTATCTCAATGATTGGATCACACAACAACTGCTTCTACCAGACTG
The DNA here is from genome assembly GCA_028583015.1 of Wollemia nobilis. Taxonomy (NCBI): domain Eukaryota; kingdom Viridiplantae; phylum Streptophyta; class Pinopsida; order Araucariales; family Araucariaceae; genus Wollemia; species Wollemia nobilis. The sequence continues at coordinate 3,387,047 of JAQPPZ010001424.1, read as the reverse complement.
TCTGTATCTATGATACATCAGGATGATAAAAAGTTTAAAGTAAATATGGGAAAAAGAGAGACAAAGCAAATTCCTAAGCTAGTTATCATTGAAGACCCTACTCCCATGGAAGAAGAGGAAATTCAAGGATAATTCAAAGAGGTACTTCAACCTACTTCACTTGTGTCTTCAACATGGTAATCTGCACCATAGGTGATCGTCCATTTGGTTAATCCTGAATTAGAGGAATATATCATGTAGAATGTGATTTTCACACTAATTATTGAGACTACAAAGAACATGGGCCAACCGCGAGCCCATCGCCTTCCCATAGGGATGGTGGAACCATTTGGGGTACCACCTAACCTAACCAACTTCATCTATGGATGGTTAGACTAGTTTGCATCTCCCATGCCCATAGATGAGGATGATAATGAACCATTTGCCATGAATATTCATTATCTCTCTAACCTAGACTATGCCATGCGATACTTTGAGTGTTACCATTGGCATGGTTACAGTCTCAAACTATTTGAGTGGGGGCATAAGAGGCCTATAGAACCACAATATTAGTTACCTACTGATAGGTTGGGGTTGGGATTTTACAACGGAGGACATGACAAACTCATCATGACATATTTAGACCACCTGTACCTCAGTCTAGGGGGTGAAGTTAACTTCAATTCTTATCACCCTAATCCTTCTATATTTTAGAGGGATAATCGGCTAGTGACTTATGTCACTATGGAGCCACTCGAGAGATATCATGCGAACATCTTGGTGGATACCGGTCTAGAACCCATTCCAAGAGCTAACTTGGACAATCAAAGTCATGGAGTTATTGATGATATTGGTATACACATCCAGAATTGAGACACAACTATAGACACTGAATCAAAAGTTATTTTTGAGGATGTTCATGCAGTATCCATCATCGAAAGTGATGGACCAAACTATAATTTTGGAACATATGATGTGGAGTTATCCTTAAACAACAAGCAATCTAAGGATGAAGCCAAGTTTTCCTGCTTGGACCCTACACTCTTGCATCATATTTTATCTTTGGAATAAATGAATACGAGCGAAGATCCCTTTGACTATGATGATGGCTATCAAGACATAGCCTACATGGGGCCCCATGTGGAGCATTTCCTGATTCCATTAGGTAGAGGTGAATGTCTTCATTACGATAGTGATGACAAGGATGAAATAAAGGTAGCCCATTTAGGACCTCCCTACTTGCACCATCATAATACACCTTATACTACTAAGGATATGTACAGAGAGATTAATATCCATCCTCACCTTAGGGGAAGGCCATCGAATCTTAATGTGATTTATCACATGGTGTTTCCTGATCCGCCAATGTATATGGAGCTCCTTGAGCCTAATGATCCCATCCGATAGTCTATTCATGGACTGGATCTGGAGATCCCCATACCCCTAGAACCACATCTTGGGGATGTAACTTTTACTAATGTTGAGTCACATGCACATGGTCTTGGATACATGATCCATTCCATCAATATGATCTCCATTGATTTGACCACTCCACTCTAAAATCCAGCTGATTCTTCCAAGACATTGTGTCTTAATGTAGACACTATCAACTAGGATCACACCCCTGGAGCCTAAAGATTTCTTCCTTAATGAATAAATTTTACAACCTTTCCATTTTATGCTAGGCTATGCACATTATGTCTATCATGTTGAGGATGCTTCTAATGAGGAACCTATAAACCCAACAGATGACATCCACTTGATTCCTATGCCTCACCAGCTTGAGGAGGGATACCATATGTCAACAGAGAAAACCTTTGACATGGATATCAATAATAATCCCACTAATCCTAAGAAGGTTAAATTTGGAGAAATTTTGACTCCTAATGAGTGTGATGACCTCATCCCTCTACTAAGAGAGAGACCTGATTTCTTTGCTTGGACTTGTAAGGACATGTCGGGTCTAGATCCAAAATTGGTTACACATAACTGTTGGAATCGATTCTTGCATCCATAGGAAATCAATTTTCACGCTACAAGAATCCATTTTAAACCAATGAGCTATTACAGGCTCTAGTCGACCTGCCTCATGTTCTGCTAAACTCGAATATTGCTAAAGAAGATGATAGAATGGGTAAGGAAACCCCAACAAAAATCCTTCTAATTTGCATGCTCTAGATTTATATTAAACTATAAGTATTCTTATTAAAATTACCAAGCATGAAAACAACCAATTATTATGCCTTATGTAGACTGGTGCCTAGATTCATTGGGTTGTTATAGCAATTTAACAACAATTTTAATTATGAACAGAGAGAAGGGGAAAAGAAAATTAGCGTTCTTGATTTCATTCGAATGTCGTAACAAAACCAAAATTTAACTAACAAAAGAAATGTGTATAATACATTCAAATAATGTAACCCATTATACATATACACACAATACTGAGACAAAGAAATGACAAGAATAAGATTTAGAATTGTATTGATTCATGGAAAACATTACATGCAGAGTCGACAGAATGCATTTTAACTCTATTTTTCTCAAAAGAATACAACAATACAATGGAGAAGACTCTATTAAAATGATGTAACAAGTATCTCCTACTCTCTTTATTCCAATTTGGTAACAGAAGAATCTCTAAATCCTAGGCTCAATAAGACTAGAAATATTCACAGTTTATTGAACACTTTCCTATCATACAATCCTACACAGCAACGGGAGGAAGAAAGAATGAATAAAAGAAAATAGACACAAAGAAATACAACATCATAACTAATAGGGCACTCAAGTATACCTCTTAGCAAAAATGTTATTCTCTAATTGCTTGATGCAGAATCCAGACCTGCCTGCTTCATTTTATAGCTACTGGTTCTTGATTCTGTTATTTCTGGTTGAATTCTGGTTGTACACTTGGAAAAATTTGATTGAATCCATTCTATGTGCTTTTCGGTTGGTGTGGATCTAAACTAACTTTCATGGTCTATTCTTGGAGTGAAGGGAGCTCTTTTGTTTGAATAATTTAGCCATTTTGCTTTCTCAATTGGCCCTAGAAACTAAGGATTCATCGTTATAATTTTCCTCTTTAATTCTGCTTGTCTCGGTCACTATGATTTGCCGCTAAATATCGATCGGGATGTTATCATGAATATTATATGAAGGAAATATGGGAACCCAATGTGATAGTGAAGACAATGAGTGGTATGTCAGTGGCAAACAGATGAAGTTGCACTGATCATGCGATAGAGTGAGGAAGAAAAGATGATGAGGATCTGATGGATGGAATGATGAAGGGTAAATGGTAAGAGGCGGTAGTAAGCGAGGGTAACATACTAGGAAAAATGTTAGGATGGTCAAGGAGGAATTCCTAGGAAGAAGAGGGCAGTGGTAAGTAGGAAGAAGATGGGAATGGACAACAAGATTTGGAAGCATCTATAATTTTCTTCCATAACTATACTTCGTTGAAGTGCTCCCCTGGTAACTATATTTTGTCAAAGCATAGATTAAATGACTTTCTATAATTTGAAACCATGTTTTTTTATTCACATGATTCCTTCGTATTAAGTTTTTGCAAAACTAAAAATGATAATTTTGGAATCCTTTATGCTCCATTGTTTCCTTTTGCTGATGCTTCAACCCTTCCCTACTGTCTCTTATTTATAAGCCTATGACTATGCTTTGTAGTCTTATATTGTGGTACACCATTATTCCTATGAGATATACATGATCTGGTGGCATGCTTGAGCATCAAGATTTATATTTTATTTGGTTTGTTTTGTTATTAACAAGGTATTGTACACGGTATTTTCTTTGATTTCTTTGAATCTTTCCTCCCATGAGTATTCTTTTGGATTCATAGCTTCTATGCGTACTATTTTAACTCTGTCTTGGCTATTGATTTTTATAATTACTTTCAGTGTACCTTGCTGTGAATGAGTCACTTTTTTATTTTTACCTTGATAATTTTGAAGGCATTTCTATGAAGTAATCATATTTATTTGGAGTCTTGGTCGTTTGAATATTTCTTACGGGTGATTTTATTGATTTTTTAGGTTTGCAATCTTCACAAGTTACATCAGGGTGATTTCTAGTACTTTTAAACTACAAGAGTGTTAGTTTCTAAAGATTTGAATATGTTAGTCAATGGTGATTTTATTTTTATTGATATATTCGTATCTATTGGTTTAGAGTTTTGACCACGTCCGGTCGCCCGACTAGACTTTATTGTACCATTTTTTTAAATATTTAAAAACCTGTAAGTTAGATAGCAAAGATGCATGCTTTGAACCTTTTCATTTGTTTAATCAAGATGAAGATATTGATTAATAATGTGTTAATTCCCTTGTTAATATTTTTTAAATATTTGATTAATCAAGCATCTATTTGAGACTTACATTTGGTTTTACCTTTAAATCGTACGCTACCATTGGATTGATCTGGGGTGAAGCGCATCCATTGTTGTTCTGAAACCTGTATGATAGTTATTGTACCTACTCTCATAGAAGCACTTGAAATAATCCTGGTTTGTCAATCCTCATTTACTTATAATCATCCAATGTTAATCTTCATAATTTTAAACCTTAACAACTTGTTATTTAATTGATGGAAATTATATGATACGTGCATTTTTATTTTGTGATCACCATTAGATCTTACCGTGGTGAGGCATGACCATTGGATCATGTAGATATACATAGTTCTTAATAAATGAGAGGAATCCCTATGTACCTTAGGTCAATTAATAAATATTTTGAAACAATAATGCTTAGATTAACCTTTGGTTATCTTCTCGTATGTGCACCATTGGATCTGGGGAGAAATGAACGCCACCGTCCGATTTGTGTATCATTAAAACATCTTCATTTAGCTTTCAATCCTTTGCCACCACTACAAGCCTTCGCGATCATCGATTTTTAGATTAGTTTGGGTGCTATCGTTAGATTGCCAATAATATGCCCACCATATAATCAATGTAAAAACTTCTTATTTTCTATTGATCATGATTAAGGTGAAAGGGTGGGATTAGTTGATGTATTAAACCCTTGCTAATAACATGATTATCATTAATTAATATTTTTTGAATATTAACACTCCTTAATGTATTTTCAATTAGTGCGCTACCATTTGATCTTGGTAACCTACCTGACGATTAATCAAGGGGCCATTGTAGCACCCTAAAATTGGCACGGTTAAAACCTTAGTAAAAGATAAAAGATAAAAAAATTGAATTTTAACCCCAAATTGCCCATTAATCGCCTATTACCCGCTTTCCCCATTTTTCATGCCATTTTTAGGATTTGTTTTGACCGTTGGACGATATCGTCGCAGATCTGACGAAATCGTCCCCGATCTGACGAATTCGTCTGGAACAGAACGTCTAGACGATTTCGTCCCAAAACCAAATTTTCATAATTAGCTTCTGTTTCAACAGCCTCTCCAACTTGGGCAAAAACGCATCTGCACAGTTGGAGATCTCCCAGAATTGGGATGATCCCCAACCTCCTAACCTCTTCCTAATCCTATATAAACTAGGATTTTTCTAGTTTATCCCCCTAATTCTCCCTGAACCCCATAGCTGACGAAGTTACCTACAGATTTAGTTCCTTATTCACTAGAGCATCCTCGCACTACTATCTGTATTATGTATTTTGCATTATCTTGCAGGAACTCTACTATTTTTCAGTCGAAGCTAGCTTGGCTCGTCGCAAGCGATCCCGAACGATTTCGGATGATCTTGTTGAGGAGCGCAGACGATATCATACAATTGGAGGTGATCCTAACTATAGTCCAAATTGGGGGCAATCAGAGTCTAGAGTGTGCATTTCCTTAGCTTTTCTGCATTTTCTTATTATATTTTTGCATTTTCTTAAATTATTATGTTTATGCATCTTGGAGTTCATCTCATCTAATATAAATGCATGATAAAATCAAAATAAATTGTGAATTTGATGCTTTTACTCGTTAATTACTATTTGGATATGTCATTTAGAAAAATTTACAGGTATTTCTGTCATTTCCCTTCGTTTCTGTAGTTGCATATTGGGTATTTTGTATCTATTTGTGTGATTGCAAGTTTCTGACGAATTCATCAGATTTTAGATGATTCTGTCTGATCTCAAATGATCGACTGTGATTTGAGATGATCCTATGAAATATCAGATGATTACGTATGAATTGAGACGATTTGAACTGCTACAAGACTCAAAATCTTCATCAGACATCGGGAATCAGGTATGATACATTTTAGCTAGCATATTCTCTGTGATTAGCATTCATTCCTATTTTCTATATTCATTTAAATCAACATCAGCATATAGAATAGTTTAGTTCATCTTGGCCAAACCTAGGAGTTGAATGATTCAAGCGCAAAATGAACACATCAAACTCACTGTCAACCTAGGCATGGAAACTGCCATTCAAAATTTTCCTGGTGAACCCACCATCCGTCGAAAATTCACCCTTATATCCTCCCTCGAGAGGCAGGACCTTCAAAGGGCCCCTCAGTCCGAGGTATTGTCCCATCCTTTTTGCATCCCCCTTCTGGGTGCGGATCCTATAGCCTGAGGGTAAGGATGCAAAAAATTTGGAGCGATACATTTTGGTGAACCCGACGTGAAAACAAAAACATTTTGAAAATAAAAGAAAAAAACAAACAAAACCTAAATGTATTTAGAATTAAAAAATTGCATATCATATTTAGATGGTAGACTATAATAAAATACGAGCTGTCACCATTAATTTTGAAAATCAATTAGCATCTATAGATATTACTTCTATGCTTAGAGTACCTCAAATAAATAGGGTTCAACCTTTGTGGGATGAAATTGATAGGAGATTGGGTATCATTGGATCTAGAGCAACTGAACTTAGGCAAATCAAGAGGTTTTTCCTAGATAGAATCCTGGATCCCGATCAAGTGACTTTGTATCATGAACTTCAGAGATCTTGCCATAGGTGGTTAGCAGATAAAAGAGCCCTTGTGTCTTCTGAGCTATATACCTTTGAGGAGTACCTCGATAATGCAACTGTAGTACATAAATTTTTGTCTCATATAGAGGACCAAGAGGTTCTTACGGATAGACAAATATGGAATAGAGTTCCTAGAGCTGTGTTATATCTAGAGTATTGCCATGAGATTTATTTTTACAAGACAGAATCTGAAACAGATAATATCACTATAGCACATGTTATTAAGTTCTTGAAAAACCATTTCCAATTTGAAGAGGAGCATTTTATGACTCCTGATGAACTTGATCCTATCAATGATATCTATAAACTATTTATAGAAAACTAAGCTATTCTTTTATTATTGTTATTCCTTGTATTTAGTGTACTGTTTTTTGTCTTTATAAGAATAAAACCAAAATAAATAAAAACAAAAACAAAATCATAACAAAAAAATCAAAACATTTTCTTTTAAACATTATAGTAAGTATATAATTAAAATATATACCTCCCAAAATTTGTTGCAAATATATTAATATATATTTTCTAAAATCTAAATTTAGACATAATGACTAGACTCGGGAATGGAAAACAAATTGAAGTAGAAGAAGATTGGTTAGGAAAAACCATAAATAAACCAGATGCCCTTCTTGAAGACCCAATTCAGGAAGAAGGAACCTTAAACCAACAAGAAGAAGAATTTGTGGACGCAAATGAACAAAAAAAAAATGATAGAGAGGAAGGATCCTCATCTCCTAAAATATCTCCAGAAGGAGCTATTGCTTTTGAGAACATGGAACATTTTTGGAAATTCCTCAATACTAATATTGGCACTCTTAATAGATCAGTCCATAGGGACAAAGATCAAATTAGTGACACTCAAGAAACCCTAGAATACATCTATCACACACGCACTAATCCCCTGTCCTTCGTTGATCAAGAGAGTGATCAAGCTGGACCGTCCAATTTGGACATGGCTACTATAATCCAAAACATGCAACAACAACAAGTTACCCAACCACCTAGAGTACCTGTTACCAAGCCCAGGGTTATTCCCACACAAAAGAAACCTTCATTCATCGCTCTATTTCACCAAGCTATTGATCAATATACCTCAAATCAACAAAAGCCTAAAACAAAACCAAATACCAATTTCCAACAATCTGGGATACAACATAATGCTACAACAAATCTTCTTCATAATACTCTTCCTACCAATCATTTGCATAACAACAATATAGCATCTAATCCTTATGTCCCGCATTCCTACGCTCACAAATCCCATACTCATGTACCACAAAACCAATATGGTGGACAAACTGGTAATCTAGAAGCCATGGTGAAATAGTTAGTCTCTCGCATGGACTAGATAGATCCCTACCGTCCCTCGTACAATTATCGAGAGATGTGTAGTCAACCTCTAGATCCTATAGTTGTAGCACAACCATATCCCAAAAACTTTCCTATGCCTGTCCTACCTATATATAAAGGAACCGAAGATCCCATAGAGCATCTTCGTATGTTTAGGATAGCATGTCATGACATATCACATGATGACTTGTTATTACTTAAAATGTTCCCAAAAATTTTAGGGGGGATGGCATTGGAGTGGTATTATCAATTGCCCACTCATTCTTTGAGAAATTTTGAAGAGATCGCTCAGTATTTTGTGCATCAATTTAGTGCCTATATTGAAAGGCATGTAACCATTAAAGATTTGTACAACCTAAAACAAGACAAAGATGAGTGTTTTGCTGACTTCTTAGCTCAATGGAGGTATTTGATAGGAAAATTACACTTTGTGTTACCTTATCGAGAAATGTTGGATATTTTTATCAATAATTTACAAGAACAACTATCCTATGAATTATCATCATGCTACCTTGACCACCTTCGATCAAGCTATAGATTTAGCTCGAAGGGTGGAAGATGCTCTCATTAGAAGAGGTCAGCTCAAAAAGAAAGATGATGAGAAAACATCCAAAAATCAATATAAAAATAAACAAGTTGTGGGTGACGGAGTCACTGATAGCAGAAACATTGCCAATGTTAATATTTCAAAAACAACAGATAAGTTTATATTGAAACCTCCTGATAAACCACCTCGAGAATTTATTAGGTTAAATCAAACTTTATCAACCATTCTCCCGTAATTACTAGCACGAGGTTTGATCCAATTACCAACTATTCGAAAACCTGATCCAACCATACCTGGATACAGAGCTGATTTACATTGTGATTTCCATAGAGGACCTGGACACGCTACCAAATCTTGTAAAAGACTAAAACATAAAATACAAGATTTAATTGATAACAATGAGATGGAGGTGCAAGCCTTCCAACCTAAACAAAATCCTGCTAATAATTCTTAAAAGAATGTTCCCCAAAATCAGAATCAAAATTCCAATCAATCATTGGACATATTTCAACATCCCTTACCAAATCATGGTAAAGAGGTTGCTAATAAAATTGAGCATCATAATGTTCCCCCTCCTACCCGATATGTAGGGACTATCAGTGGACAATTACTTGTTCATGATCCGCAAGTCTTTGACACAACTTTATCCATAGTTACAACCAGACCTCTACATAATATTCAGATACTTGATCTTAGTGACACCGAATATGAGACTGAAAGTGACATGGAAATCACCTCAAATCAATCGAATAGTTCTGAATATGAATCAGATCCTATTCAACCTATCACAAGTTCTATGGTTCCAGAAGAATCATTTCCTAGAAGAGTCACTACCAAACCATCTTCTCACAAAATACTTTCTAATGAACAAGCCATAAATGCTAGACCAAGACCTATTCATCACTTGCAAAATAATATTGTAGGAACCATCGGAGCCATTACCAGACAACATGCTTAAAACTCTCAATAGGATCAAAATCAGAACGATGGATCAGCTCCATTTATTTTGAAAAATCCTAATAAATGGAATTATGCGCCTAATGTTCAACCTAAGCCTCCTTATAATATTAATGAACAATTATCCAATACTACAACTAGAATTTCTCTTTTGGACCTGTTAAGATCTTCTCCTACCCATAGGGATGAATTAATGCTCACATTAAGCCAAATGATGGTACCACAAAATATTCAACCTGAAGCCATGTCCAATACTATCATAACTCGAGAAGTTGATTGTATTGAATTTCAGGATAGAGATATCCCACAATATAGTTTACATAAGGATAACCCCTTATATATTACTGCCCTAATTGGAGATGTAGCCGTTAAACAAGTCTTGATTGATAATGGTTCATCTTTAAACATATGCACTTTTGACTTCTACCAACGATTTGGGTTTAGAAGTGACGAAATGAAAATAACTGATATGATTATAAAAGCCTTCAATGATGAAACACAAGAAACGTGTGGAGTTATTACTATCCCATTGCAAGTTGGTCCAAGAACCTTAGACACGATCGTGTTTATTGTACATTGCCCTGCATTGTACAATATACTTTTGGGTCACCCTTGGATCAACGCGATGCAAGCGGTTCCATCCACTTTACATCAGTGTGTTAAATTCGAATTTAAAAATCAGTTGGTTACCATTCATGGTGATCCTAGACCCTTTGATATGTGTGCTTTGGAAAAACCTATTGGAGTTCAATTTTGCCCTACCTTGTCATCCACACATCCTAATTCTCATCATCTGCCTAAACGTGTGAAACACACACCCATAACATCATCTACTATTTCAACTACACCTATACATATAGCTCAACCATCTTCTGAACAAACCACATTAGGACCTTGAAAAGATCCTAAAACTACAACCAATGCTTCTTGTTTTAATCCTATAACTTCCATACCTATAGACTCACCCATCGATATCCCTATAAAATCTACATCCACTACAGGCATCCTTTCCACATCCAACGATGTAGAAAATGTTCCTTCTACCTCTTATGCTCTCACTGATGAGCTCTTACTCGATTTATCTAAAATTCTTATATCAAATGAAACCAACACTGCCATGCAATCTTCCCTTATTTGAAATAAACTCCCACCCTCTACTCGTACCTTGGGCCTCCCACAGCCTATGGGAATTATTTACCAAGTCGGGAGTTGTGCTTTTATTTATAAGGGATATGATTGGGGAAGAATACCCAGAAACATCAAGACACATTGTGATGGATATGCTAGATGCTATTTTGCTAATGAGTATATTAAATCTAAGCCTATAATGCTTAAATTGGGATATAAAGGGAAAGGTTTGGGACCTTTCCAAAATGGTATGAAAGAACCTTTTGAGGTCGAACCATGGCCTGACCGATGTGGTGTGGGCCTACTTCCTAGTAAAGGTCAGCCTTTCCCATTTGAGGATGATGACCATCTTGTGTGTTACCAAGATTATCGGGATAAACAAGATTCTTTGCATGCACAGAATAATTCCTTTACCTGTAATATGCTATCCATAGCTTACCCTGAAATGATATTTAAATTTGACGATGAGTTGGAAGGGGATATCTTCCATGATGTCTCCGTTGATGACTTGTTACATAACAAATTTTATTTTGATGGCTCTATACCTAGTATAGCCCAGCTTGAGGCCTCGACTCCTCAAGATGAATTATCCAAGCTAACCTTGGAAGAATTACAAGAATTGGGTGTTTCACCTGCCCCACCTAATTTTGAGAGAGATTTACATATGGAAGTTGAAAACGTTATAAAAATTAACATTGGAACCAAACATAACCCTCACATAATCAATATTGGATCAAAATTAAGTCAAGAAAAACAAGATAAATACATTTCATTTCTTAAAGACTATGAAGATGTCTTTGCTTGGACATATGAAGACATGCCAGGTTTGGACCCTTCTGTAGTTATGCATCATCTAGTAGTCCATCCGGATGCTAAACCCTGTTAAAAAAAAACTTAGAAAAATGCATCCTAAAGTGGCCTTACTAGTCAAAGGAGAACTATAAAAACTGTTGAAAGTCATTTTTATGCAAGCCATTGATTATGCTGAATGGATCTCAAATGTAGTTCCAGTAACTAAGAAAGAAGCCACTAAAGTTAGGGTTTGTACACACTTTAGGGATATTAATGTTGCCTGCCTAAAGATGATTTTCCTCTTCCCAACACGGATCAAATCATTGATTTTACTGCTAGGAGCGGAATGATATCCTTAATGGATGGATTCTCTAGTTATAATCAGATCAGGATAGCTCCTGAAGATCAAGCTAAGATAACATTTATTACCCCTTAGGGAACCTTTTGTTGGAAAGTAATGCCATTTGGTTTAAAGAATGCAGGTGCAACCTATCAATGAGCTATGACTTATATCTTTCACGATATGATGCATGATATTATACATGATTATGTAGATGATATTATAGCTCGTTCCATCATAGAATATGATAATTTAAATGACTTGAGAAAAGTATTTGATTGGTTAAGGGAATATATTATCTGACTACATCTAGCCAAATGCATATTTGGAGTTAAGTTCGGTAAATTATTAGGGGTTATAGTCTCTTTATGTGGCATTGAAATTGACCCTCTCAAGGTCGTGGCTATCACAGATATGCCCGCACCCACCAATATATCGAAATTATGAAGTTTACAAGGTAAGCTTCAAGATATTCGCCGCTTCATCGATAAGTTGGCAAACAAAACCGGACCCTTTCTTAAGCTTCTTAACAAAGATATCTATTTTCAATGGGACGAAGAATGCCAGGAAGAATTTTTACTCCTAAAGCAATATATCCTTAAACCACCAGTGCTTTCCCAACCTAGATCTGATAGTCCATTTATATTGCACATTTCTGCTTTCGATTCTGCCTTAGGAGCTATGTTAGCTCAGCTTGACGATGAGAAGAAAGAATGTGCTAATTATTACATCAGCAAAACCTTAATTAGTTATGAAACTCGCTATACCATATTGGAGAAATTATGTCTAGCAGTTGTATTTTATACACAGAAACTATGACATTATATGCTCAGTCAAAAAACATATATCATTGCCAAATTCGACCCTTTGCGATATCTCATGAGTCGACCGTACTTATTTGGTCGCACAACAAAGTGGGTTCTTGACCTAAGCAAATTTGAACTCACATTCATAGGATAAAAGTCTATTAAGGGTCAAATCATAGTAGATCAATTAGCTGTTGCACCCTTAGAATCTACCCGTCCCCTCATCATTGAGTTTCTTGATGAATGCCTTAAACTAGAGGCAGACCATTCAGAGCAATGGTCCCTATACTTTGACAGAGCCTAATGCATGAGTGGGGCTGGTGCGGGTATTATTTTAATATCTCTACAAAAACATATTATACCTCTGTCGTTTAAATTAACATTTGCTTGCACCAATAACACTACTGAATATGAAGCTCTTATCCTTGGATTACGAGCTACATTGGCATTGAAAATTAAAAATTTATTGGTTTTCGATGATTCTTAGCTTGTCATAAATCAAATTAATGATATTTATCAGACCATAGATGATAAATTATGCCCATATAAAACATATGTTTTGCAATTATTATCCTTGTTTGATCAAGTTACTTTGGAAGCTATTCCTCGAACTAGTAATCATGCGGCTGACGCTATGGCTGCAACTGCATCTCTTTTACCCTTGGAGTTAGACGATGAATATGCTACCATCATTATTCGTCAACTCTAGGAACCCGCTTCAAGAAAATCATGCTTAGAACCTTTGGATGTGTTTCTCATCAACGAAAAAACTCCTGAATATTGGTACACTGATATATTTAATTTTCTCTAGAAAGGAACCTTCTCTAATGGTTGTACTAGTAACCAACGTAGGTTATTACGTAGACAAGCAATTTGCTTCATGATTATTGGTAATACCTAGTATAGAATATCTTTTGAAGGCATCTTATTGCGATGTTTAAATCTAGAAGAATCTAGATCAGCTTTGAATGAATCCCACAATGGATCTTGTGGGGGACATTTTAGTGGTACCGCCATTGCTAAGAAACTCCTTTGGATAGGATATTTTTGGCCTACCATGGAAAATGATGCACATAATTATGTGTGACATTGCGAGAAGTTCCAGAAACATGCTGACATTGTCCATACACCTGCATAAGAACTATAGTCTATTTCATCTCCTTGGCCCTTTTCAAAATGGGGCTTAGACATCGTTGGAAAAATCAACCTTGTGTCATCCGATGGACACAAATTCATAATAACCACCACTGAGTATTTCACGAAGTGGGTTGAAGCTATGCCATTAGCTTCTTGCACTAGAACACAAGTTTCCAAATTTATTTTTAACCAAATTATTTGTAGGTTTGGAATTCCTGCCGATCTCATTTCAGATAATGGAACTTGTTTCAAAAATAAAGATGTCAAAAAATTATGTCAAAAATATAAAATTCAACATCGTTGGTCCACTCCCTATTATCCTCAGGGTAATGGCCAAGAAGAAACATCTAATAAAACATTAATCAAAATCCTCAAAATACTGGTCAATAAATCTGGTCAAGATTGGCACATCCAATTATATCCTGCTTTGTGGACTTATCGAACTAGCGTTCACATCCCCACAGGTACTTCACCCTTTGTCTTGGTTTATGGTGTTGAAGCCATTTTTCCATTTGAATTAGAAGTTCCTTCTTTAGCTCTACTACTTCAAGATACTGAAGTAGGGGATGAATATCATGCTGGAAGACTTAGTCAGCTAGAAATTCTAGATGAAAAGCGCATCAATGCTTTGGAGCATCTTCGTGCCTACCAAAAAAATCTTAAGAGAGCATATCTCAAGAAAGTTCATCATCGATCCTTTGAGATCGATGACCTTGTATTAAAATAAAATCAAAAAAATACTAATGCAACTAAAAACCTTAAAGGTAAATTTGAGCCCAATTGGCTTGGACCATATGTCATGACTGCTAAATCTGGATCGGGAGCATACAAATTATCTACCTTAGATGGTAAAGAACTTAAAGAACCTATGAAAATTATGCATCTCAAACGCTACTATACATAAAACTTGGTCATTTCATCATTGTATATATTTGTTTTGCATATTATTTCCTTTTAGTAACTTATATAAAATGTTTCAAAAACAATCACCTTGTATTTCTTTCAATTCATAACTTAAAATCAAAAACATCAAAATCATCAAAAATCTTCAAAAACATATTTTATTTTCGTACCTCTCAAATCGTGCAGTATTGTAGTTATATTTTTAGTTATTTTGGATAAATTAGCATTTATTTGGAATCCCACACTTTCACACTCACAATAATAAATATCTTGATTTTATTTGGTATGATTATTCATCTCTCTTATATCAAAGTCCACATTGGCATTAAATAAATTTTTGAGCATAGAGAATTGATCTTGTTATTTACTTGAACTAAGTATATCTTTTCACATTAAAATGATTTCATTGCAAATTCGATGTGATGCTACATAGTAAAAGTGGTTTCCTGAGCGAAAAGTTTCCCCTGCTATCCTATCATGCACATGGTCTAGAATCTTTTAGAATTGACAAAAGGACAAGCTCACCCCTACCCAGAATAAAAATACCTTGCTCTACAGCTAATCCGAGCAAGTATCCCTAGCATAGGAAGAAAAGGAAAGCTCAATAAAAAGAGAAAAAGCAAAATGTTATTTTGTACCATCACAAAAATATACCAGCATTACCTCAAATATCAAGCAAAAATACAAAAAAAAAATAAATCAAAAGAGAACCACAAAAGCAAAATGCAATAAAATCCTTTCCTTACCCCTTGAAAAGAAAAGAAGGGTGAATGAGCTTGAATCCCTGGAATTCTCAATTATTCAAAAACTGTGAGGTAAGCCCCATAACAGGTGGTTTGTGCACAACCCACTTGGCCTTGGGTAATTCCTAGCATGGTGATATGTCTGTCACATTAGTGACCTTATTTTGTATAGACCTATGTTAGCTTATGGATTAGCTAGCTCTTGATAACCTGACTTACATAGTAGTTTGGTACGGTTACATGCATATAAATCATGGTCAACAAACATTCATTTGGTTAAGGCAAATTACTTGTATCAAATTATCTTGCTCAAAATTGGTGAATGAACAATACAATCACACACACATTTGTATTTGAGAGATTTTGTATCATTATGATAAATCAAGATCAGTAATGAACTCACATTTGCACATGAGGATCCCTTATAAATCTACATTTGTCTTTGAAATAATTTAAACTATTTATGTAATTATTTTCGGAATAGTTTTATCCTCTTATTTCAGAATTTTTGTTTTGTATAAAAAACAATTATATACATTTTCTCACAAAATATCAAAAATGATTTCAAACAACATGTTCATATTATTATTTTTGTGTTTATTAAAATTCAAAAAATTAATCTTGCAATAAAACTAAAAATCTATTTTTCTTTGGATTTCATGATGATGGTATAAGTCTATACCTATAAATTCTATGCCTAGCGCAAACCATTGTTCTAATTTTATTTTCCATTTATTTTAAAAACAAATTCATATGACTTGCATCATTATGTTCCACAATAATGCTTTACAAACGAACGAACACTTATTCTATTTCATGTCATTATGTCAAAATTCAATCTTGCAACCATGGTATAATTTCTAAGGAATTGTTAAAACTTTTCTCACACTTAGTAATTTATGCCTAACAAAATCATATTTCTTTTAGTATCTCATGCATACTATTTTTATGAAAATATGAAAAACAAATCATCAAACCATCATCACAACACAAAGTCTTAAGACAGTCTCTTAAGCACTCTTTTACTTTTAACAATATTTCTATACTGGGATTAGCTTGATGACCGAGCGAGCGGCGACTCCATGAAATGGTCTATAAAAACGACAATGTCCTTTGAAATTATTGTTAGAAGTCTCTTTTTATTTTTCATCAAATCACACCATAACAACCCAATTGTTTACATCAGATTATTTTATTTATAGCATGACATCAAATTATAATATTTCCAAACAACATAATTACATGAATCATCAATCAAACAAGCAAACAATTCAAACATTGAAGCATCATAAAGACATATGAACAAGTCATATCAAAAAGATCATATATATATATCACAAAAATTATATACATCATATCAAAACTAGATTGGTATGCCACAATCTATACCCTGGCATACTCAATCCTCTCAAAAATCTATACAATCTCTATGCAGTCTATAGCCATCTAGTCTCGAGAAGCCCTCAAGCTCTTAGCCTCATCTCCTCCCCTGCCCTGAAATGGAGGAGGTGGTCCCATAGCAGTCTATGTTGTGTCTTGAGTCCTCGCTGTCGATCATGAGGATGTCCTCATCAATCCCAGCCTAATTGGTTTTGCAATGTTGGCTGGCAGCTATACCCTCTAGCCCTCTAGAACCAGCTGGAAGTATACCCCCTAGTAGAATGTGGTTTGCATCATAGACCACACTAGCTCATCCCTGCTTGCCCCTCCGCTCCATGCCCTAAGCTGTGTAGTCTCATCCTATAATGTTCGTACCTGAGCCCTGAGCTGAGTAGCCTTGTCCTATAGTGACTGCACCTGAGCTCGAAGGTGGGCAGCCTTAGCCTAGAGATCCACCATCTCGTTGCTCTCCCCTAAATTGACACCCTTGCCCTTATCAGGCAATGTTGGTCTCTCCCCCTGCTACAAATGGAGTCTCTCTGCCCTCCACCCTATCTCTCATAGCCTCTGTGGAGCCCGTTCCATCCCCTGGTGTCTCTCCTACAGAGACCGTCATTGCTCTACCCTATCATGACCCTGCACTACCTCAATAGAAGCCTGTCGTTGCCTCCCCATTCGGTGCACCATGGCATGCACTTGACCTTGTGCCCTCGTCATTCGAGGAGGGTAGATGCCTATGTACCAGGCATCATAGCCATCTGCGACCCCGACATCATCACCATCCACTGGCTAGATGGGGGCATCATCCACGTCCTGACTCTAGAATCATTGCATATCTAGAGCCCTGCTCAGTGTAGTACTATCCTGAATAGTTTGAGAGTACTCGTAATCCTTGAGAGAAGGGATCCCATGCTGTAGACCGAATTGTCGTAGTACCCGATCGTAGCGGTGGAGCTCTAACTCTCCCCGCTCCATCCTTAGCCACCAGACTCGCCTGATACAAGCCAAATCTTGCCCATCCTCTACCCGCTCGAGGTGCTCTTGCCATGGCCTCCAGCTGATCTGGTCTGGGATGAGGTCATCCAATAAGCTCTGCGACATCGATAGATCTATCCACCACTGTGACCCCATCTATGGCCACCAGTAGAAAACTCGAGGCCTCTCCCGATCAACCCCTATCAATGGGATCCCTATTGGCCTTCGCACCGTAATGTGCTCCCAAAACCAAACCTATAGTAGCGATGTCAAGACCAAACATCGACCTCCCTTGTATACGACCCCATGCAAGATCTTATACAAGTAGCATAGAACAAAGTTGCCCCATGCAAACCTATACCCGTGGTCTCTCATGTCGCAGACTATGTCTGAGAGCACCCATAGTAATCTGCACCCACTCTAGTGGCACAACAGTAAACCATCGACCACCCCTGCCAAAACCCGAGTTAGCCTAGATGCTCCAAGCATTGGTCGTAGAGACTTGATGTTCACTCCGCCCTTCTCCAAGGTGAAGCTTGGGTCTCCAGTCAGTTTCATCATCGTTTGGCCCTGATTGGCCGTAGGTGTCATCAGCCGTCCTTGTATGGGGATCCTCATGATCCTCCATATGTCTTCTAGAGTGGTAGCCATCTCCCCTATTGGTAACCAAAAGCAAGATGACCCCGGATACCACCTCTTTGCTAGGGCTTTCAATAGCCCCATGTCAGTCGGTACTTGTGGCATCTCTGCCACATGCCGTAGCCCGACCCATGCTAGTTGGTTACGCTCTGCCTGTCGTATTTCCATTCTCAGCTCTTTAGTAATCCTTTCTACAAAACAAACAATAAAACAACAAAATTTATTAATAAATCAATCATTAAAATCAAATTAAACACATTTTAAAATCAAGTTAAAGATGATATCGTTCACCATTGGATGATATCATCCCAAATTTGGCAAAATCGTCCTTTGTGAGGATGAAATCGTCTCCAATTTCGCAACTTGGGGATCGCCCCTTGTTGGATGAGATCGACCCTATTTTTTCGAATTCACCCTCGGACGAAATCGACGATATAGAGACGATTTCGACGAAATCAGGATGATTTCGACGAAATCGGGACGATTTTGCCTTGACGTCGTCGACGGCCTAAAAACGGCCATGATGCCCCAAAAAATCAAAATTTCAATCCACAAATTACACAAATTTAATTAAAACCTAATCTACTAGGATTAGATCCTTACCCGTAGCCCGCGTCGGACCTCTGTCACTCTGTGCGCTGTCTCCACCTTTTTTCTCTCTATAGAGCTTTGGAATAGTAAAAATGAATAGTAAAAAAAATGAATTAGGGTTTTACCCTATTTTCTTAATTTTATTCAAAAACCATCAACATTTTAATTTTACTTTTCTACATTTTTACCTCAAACGTTCAATTTGGGTAAAAACACGGAGGGGGCACCATAGTCAGCATTTGTATGATTTGACCAAGAATCGTCGTCTAAAAAATTGAGTATATTTTTGCTTTCTCGTAAAATGGGAAAAACTCGTCTTTAACACATTTTCTTTAGAAAATTCGCTAAAGAGGGGGAAAAATGTAGCACCCTAAAATTGGCATGGTTAAAACCTTAGTAAAAGATAAAAGATAAAAAAAATTGAATTTTAACCCCAAACTGCCCGTTAACCACCTGTTACCCGCTTTCCCCATTTTTCGTGCCATTTTTAGGATTTGTTTTGACCATTGGATGATATCATCGTAGATTAGATGAAATCATCCCCGATATGATGAATTCGTCTAGAATAGAACATCCAGACTATTTCGTCCCAAAATCAAATTTTCATAATTAGATTCTGTTTCAACAACCTCTCTGTTGAGAAGCAACACACCCCCACTGAAAAATGATTTTCCATCCTATGAAATATTGAGCTTTCATTTTGCAGTAAGGACCCTCTTGATCTTTTTCAGGTTTTAATTCCAAATTTGCTTGCCTCCTTTTTAAAGTTGTGCTTTTATTTGCATCTGACTTTGATTTAGTTCAGAATTCATTTTTCAGATGTTAGGATCATTGCTGAGTAAAGAAAATTTTTCACTGATATGAGAAAATGCAGAAAACAGATAGATAAATTCATTAGAAACCAAAACTTTTCATTTTTGGAAGTGTCGTGATATCGCGACACTTCCATTTTTGGAAATGTCGCGATATCATGACGGGTTTTGGAAAATCCGCCAAGTCGCAAAAACGTAGCGATATCGTGACACTTCCATTTTTGGAAATGTCACGAAATCGCTACAAGTCTGGAGAGAGAAAGCAAGATCGTACGGAACGTCGCAAAATCGTGACATGTCGCATTTTCGTGGCTGCCAGAGTGAAAAAGAAGCTAAGGCATGAAAGAGGTCGCGATTTCGCGACATGTCACGAAATCGCAACATGTCGCATTTTCGCGGCGCGTGAAGGAGAAAGTTGCAGAAGGCAAGAAAACGTAGCGAAATCGTGACACTTTCCATTTTTGGAAATGTCACGATATCGTGACACTTCCATTTTTGGAAATGTCACGAAATCGCTACAGTTTTGAAGCAGAAAAACCTAGGGCATACGGACTGTTGCGATTTTGCAACATGTCTCGAAATCGCGACAGGTCCAAGGTCAGTAGGAGCAATCAAAAGGAACCAAAATTGAGAAATCACCAAGGCATAAAAGTGTCGCGAAATCGTGACGTCGTGATTTTGCGACGTCACGAAATCATGACACGATTGAGAGAAACAAGTAGCAAGTGATCAAGTGTCACGAAATCTTGACGTCGTGATTTCGCGACGTTGCGAAATCACGACACGCCGGAGGGTAAGTGCGAAGTCGAGGCTGGGTGTCGCAAAATCGCGACGTCGCGAAATCACGACACGCCAGCAGAAGCAAGGGAAACCAAGGAGGCAAAGATGCTAAGTTAGAAGGAGTGTCACGAAATCGTGACACAGTTGATGCAAAGGAAGCAAAGGCACAAAGGAGGGTCGCGATTTCGTGACATGTCACGAAATCGTGACATGTCGCGGTTTTGCGGCCAAAAAGATGAAGCGAAGCCGAAGGCAGAAATAGGTCACGATTTCGTGACATGTCGCGGTTTCGCGGCCAAAAAGATGAAGCGAAGCCAAGGCGAGAAATAGGTCACGATTTCGTGACATGTCGCGAAATCGCGACATGTCACGTTTTCGCGATAGACTTTGCAAAGAGAGTTACTAGAATAGGGGATGTCGCGAAATCGCGACACGCCAGCAGAAGCAAGGGAAACCAAGGAGGCGAAGATGCTAAGTCAGAAGGAGTGTCACGAAATCGCGACACAGTTGACGCAGGGAAGCAAAGGCGCAAAGGAGGGTCGTGATTTCACGGCCAGGAAGATGAAGCGGAGCCGAAGGCAGAAACAGGTCACGATTTCGCGACATGTCACGAAATCGCGACATGTCACGTTTTCGCGATAGACTTTGCAAAGAGAGTTGCCAGAACAGGGGATGTCGCGAAATCACGACATGTCGCATTTTTGTGGCTTAAACAGAAAAGGCCCGAAAGTGGAAAATAGCTGGAAATGGACACGTGTCGCAATTTTGCAACACATGTCAAGACAAAGCAAGCCACGTATCAGATGATTAGAGCCGCGTATACTGAACTTTAGGGTTTCATTTTAATATTTAAGGTTTTGATTTAATAATTTTAAAATGCTAATCCTTGTTTGTCTTTCATGCAGGAAGCCATTTGGAACTTACATGATAACAAAGAAATGGCCATAAAGACAAAGTCAAGTGCAAATTAATCAAAGACAGCCATTTTGAAATGGGAGATGCCGAAAATTGCTATTTCATCCAAATTTTATAGATCTGGCTGCAAAGAGACTTTACGGTGACTAAGCAGCTGCCCATTTAATGGAGTATGTCGAGAATTGGCAGGAAAGTGAAAATATCTACACTTAGTTACCGAAATTTGGCGATGAATGCATTTAATGATAATTTATGGTAAAATTAATGGCTTGCAGACATTTTCAACTCAGGGATGGCTCTGCGGAGATGAAATGTCAGAGAAGTGGTGACTCATCCAAATTTCTGAGGGAATTAATGAGGGCATTTACTCACAGTTGTGGGTGAATGCAAGTGGCATTCGAATTCTATTTTCTCCATTTATGGCAAGTGACTGCACTGAGTTGCAGAGTGGTTAAGTTTTATCAAGACTTTGTTTTAAATGGATTTTTTTTGTAAAACCCGGGTACTAGGGTTTAAGATGATAAGATTTACGATTGGAGAAGAAGATATTTTTGAAAAGATCAGGGTATGTCCTGAGTCTATAAATACTTCTTCTCAATGTAATCATAGGGGGCGAAAACTTAGAAATAAAAGGCTATTTGAAGCAATTTCTTGCAAATCTTGTTAAATGCTTTATTTTTGGACTTGGAGTTGATGTGCTTTTATTTTCTGTGATAACATGGCCAGGAGCCTAATATTTTTTAGATTGTGATAATTTCATCTTCTTTTGTTATCCGTTTCTTTAAAGTTTATTAAATATATGTTGTAAATCTGTGTTATCAAGATTAAATATGCTGTTGGGCTTCATTTGTTCTATTGTATGCTAGGGAAAACCATAGATTTAAGGTTCAAGTTTGTTCTAATTGCTCTGCCCTCACTGTGTGAGCTATGCTACTAGTGAGAAATACCAATTTTAATGGAATTCCCTTCTGTTTATGATTTTATTTCAGACCTGTTCCATATCTGCCTTATGCTCTTAGTAGAAAGTGATCTTAGAAAGCTGGACACTTTCTTCTTTGATTTGTTCTGTTGTGAAGCTGATAGTATAAATAAAATTGGTAGTTTTGTTTTACAGCAAAGTTTGATAAACTTCTCTTTCTTCCTTACCCTACCCTCTTTGTTTTATCGTGAAATGATCCATTTTTATTTTCTTTTAAATTTGTCTTTTATTTAAATCTGCTGACCCATAAGAGCTAGATCAAAGAATTAATTTTAAATCTGATTGTCAACAAGTGACAAATTCTAAACACTACTAAAAAAGTTCAGTGAGCTCGTTGTAAGGTAACAGACAATCCATATTGAAAACTATTCCAAAAGCAGAAAAGAGTGAATAGACATTCGACCCAACTCTGTAACTCACACCTTGGATAACCAGCAAGATCCTAAAGTGAGTGGGATTTATCTCGTATAAGTGTTATCAGATTTTCATGCTCATTCTTCACAGGGTGTGTATAAAAGTCGGACCAACACTCTCCAACTTGGGTAGAAACACGTCTGCATAGTTGGAGATTTCCTTGTTGGAGATCTCCCAGATTGGGATGATCCCCAACCTCCTAACCTCTTCCTAATCCTATATAAACTAGGATTTTTCTAGTTTATCCCCCTGATTCTCCTTGAACCCCTTAGCTGATGGATTTCCCTATAGATTTAGTTCCTTATTCACTAGAGCATCCTTGCACTACTGTCTGTATTCTGTATTTTGCATTTTCTTTCAGGAACTACTATTTTTCAGTCGAAGCTAGCTCGGATCGTCGCAAGCGATCCCAGATGATTTTAGATGATCTTATCAAGGAGCTTAGATGATCTCGTACGATTGGAGGTGATCCCGACTGTAGTCCAAATTAGGGGCAATCAGAGTCTAGAGTTTGCATTTCCTTAGCTTTTCTACATTTTCCTATTATATTTCTGCATTGTCTTAAATTATTATGTTTATGCATCTTGGAGTTCACCTCATCTAATATAAATGCATGATAAAATCAAAATAAATTGTGAATTTGATGCGTTTCCTCTTTAATTACTATTTGGATCTGTCATTTAGACAAATTTACAGCTATTTTTGTCATTTCCCTTTGTTTTTGTAGTTGCATCTTGGGTATTTTGTATCTATTTGTGTGATTGTAGGTTTCTAATGAATTCGTCTAACGAATTCGTCAGATTTCAGATGATTCTGTCTGATCTCAGATGATCGACTACAATTTGAGATGATCTTGTGAAATATCAAATGATTACGTATGAATTGAGATGATCTGAACTACTACAAGATCATAATATTCATCAGACATTTGGAATTAGGTATGATACATTTTAGCTAGCATATTCTTTGTGATTAGCATTCATTCCTATTTTCTATATTCATTTAAATCAGCATCGACATATAGAATAGTTTATATTCATCTTGGCCAAACCTAGGAGTTGAATGATTCAAGCACAAAATGAACACATCAAACTCACTGTCAACCTAGGCGTGGAAACTGCCATTCAAAATTTTCCTAGTGAACCCACCATCCGTCGAAAATTCACCCTTATATCCTCCTCCAAGAGGTGGGACCTTCAAAGGGCCTCTTAGTCCGAGGTATTGTCCCATCATTTTCGCATCCCCCTTCCGAGAACGTATCCTATAGCCTAAGGGTAAGGATGCAAAAAATTTGGAGTGATACAGGCGCATTCTTTTAATATTGACTTTTAACAGGTGATTAATTTGGAACATGAGTGGTCATTGAAATGGATATTGCATGGGCACGATCGTCGATCTATCAGACCTGCTCTGATTTTAACTTGAACTTGACCCATGACAACTTTTCTTAAACCTTTGACCTCTTAAATGATGTGCAAATATTGATTTTAAAGATGATTGAACACTGTCGTCTGATTCTTTAGACTTACTATTTAATTGGAACCTTTGACCATTATGGCTCATGTTTAATGCTTCAAATTTTTGAATGGTGCGTAGCCATTGATTTGATCTTGGGGTTAGTGCGTTTGTTGATCTTCCCGAAGGTGCAAGGACTTTAATCTCATTTTTTTATTGGTTCATGACTTAAACTTTGGGTTCTATTGTAAAACCGCATCCGTCGAATTTTTAAGATGATGCGCTTTCATCCAATTTAATGAGAGATGCTTAATTTTTAAACCTTAGGTTAAACCTTATTGACCCTTTGACTTATCTTTTAGACTTCTTTTTGAATGTGCTTCCGTTAGATTTATTCATGACAATGCGCTACCGTCCGATTAAGCCTAAGGTGCGATCTTTTACTTTTTGACCATGGCTTGAATTTTGACTTGTCCTTTGGTTCAATTTTATTAAAGCGTTGTCATCCAATTTCTTTCGGATCAAGTGCGACTCTTGGATTGAATCTAAGGTGCTCAATTTTTAGCTTGGTGGAGTGCATACCTTTAGATTTTGATTAATTAATATTTTCTTTAACCTTAGACCTTTCAAATTTTGAGACGATGGTAAATGCTTAACTGACTTATGATTTAAGGACTTTATTAATCGGTTTTAGGCCCAAGGAAAGATTTATGAAGGTCAGAATTTAACTTTAGGTTTTTAATTTAAAAATTTCTTCCCTAACCATTTGAGGTACTTTGATTTATACAATGAAGCCCACATTATTAAAAAGTCAAAGTTTAGACTTTATCAAACCAACCAATGAAAAATCGAATTACTCACAACAACATAACCAATGACCAGCAGTATTAGCAATTTGATTGAAACCAAATATTTAATTTTGGGGGTTTAAAAGTTGAGTCAAATTGGGCTCCAAAATAGGCTCTGATTGGGACAATGTGTTGAAAACATGAAGCACTTGAGAACCATAGAACCTCATGGTTTTATTTTACAAAAAAAATTTGAAAAAAAAACAACAAAATTTGACTTCTAAGTAAAGCTTGAAATGCTTAACAATTTTTTTTTCCTTCCTCTTTTTTTATTTTCTATTTTTTTATAATATACTAAAAAACTGTATAAACAACATGATATTAGAGAAAATAGAATATTTAAAAATTGTAATTCCTTTTATTCAATTTGGAAACTAGGATCAGATTTTTAGAATCAAATAGTTTTGTTTTTGATATATTGTAATGCTTGTTTTAGCTAAGTCATAAGATATGATTACACAGAAATTTGTCAAAGCCTTTTTTACTTCATCATGTTTTGGCCATGTGTGTGTTTGTGCATTCTTTTTTATTTCTAAATCTTTCAGAACTTTGTCATATTTGAGCAAAATAGTCAAGCCTAATATGTGATTTCACTCTTCAAAATTTTCACCATTTGACAGGGCTCCACTGCTAGTCAAGCATCTATAGCCCCAATAAAGTTTCTTCTAATCCAATATTGGTTTTACCCTACTACTAGTCAAACGTCTATAGCCCCGGTAGAGGTTTTCCAAGATATCTTAGGCAGTGACTCAATTTTACTTTAATTTTTATTTTTCCTTCTCATGAGAGAGGTTACTTGAATATATAAGTAAATTGTGTAATAAGTATGCCTGAGTTAAGGATTAGTTCTGGCTATAAATATGAGTGTAATGATTTTTGGATCAACTACCCTCTCAAAGATAATTTAGTTCTTAGGACCTTTGAAGTCACCTTAAATATCATTTGTAATGTGAGGCTTTTTTCATGATGTTTCAGTCAGCTTTGTTTTCCTTCTGTTTTATTTCATATCAAACAACTATTGCATAAACACTCATTTTTTTGTGAAAATTGTAAACCTCATCAGAATCTAAAATAAGTCTCCTTTTTTCTTTTTATTATTTTTTGTGGAATCAATAGTAATATATACTCACTAAGCTAATAATATCATGTGTATAGTAAAATCATAATAAAACTAAATAAGAGAAAAAAAACTAAAATTGAAACACTTTGTTTTTGGATTTTTGTTCTTTTTCATTTTTTTTATTTCTATTTTTTTTTATTCACCTTCAATAGGGATTGTACATTTTGAGGTATTGGCCATTAATAGGAATAGCCATTATTTCACTCGGTAAGGTCTACAACTTGTATGTATTCTGACTGATAACATGAGCTATTTGGTATGGACCAATCCATTTGGGTTCAAATTTGTCTTTTTCACCATGTTTGTCATTTTTAGGATCCCAATAGATGACTATATCTCCCTGAGAAAAGGAGTATCCTTGGCTTTCTTATTAAAAAATTTCATGGTTTTCTGAGTTTTTTCTATCATTCCATTAAGGGTATCTCTTCTTTGTTCTTCTAACAGGACAATTTTATCAAGCCTTATCTATATGGGATTGGGGTTTTCATGGTCTTGTAACAGGAGGGAAAGTGCCAATTTTTATATCTTTGAAAATAATAATGCTTTCTCTCCATAAACCATCTCGTAGGGAGTTCTTCTTGTGTTTCTTTTAATAAAAAACCTATCAACCCATAAAGCAAATTTAAGTTCACTGTCCCACCCTCTTTTATTCTTACCTAATGACCTTTTTATTCTGGTTATTATATTTTTATTTGATGACTCAACAAGGCCATTTCCTTGGGGATAATAATTAGCAGAATGAGATAATTCAATTCCATATTCAGCACAAAATTCTACCATTTCATATGACACAAAATACTATACATTATCAGTAACCAGATTTTGAGGAACTCCAAACCTGATTAAGATGTTTTCCTCTAGGAATATGATGATTGTGGCAGATGTAGATGATATCAAAGGTGCATCTTCTACCCACTTAGTGAAGTAATATTTTGTTGTTATGATCCACTTATGCTGACCATATGAGTTAGGTTTGATTTCTCCAATTAAGTCAATGCCCCATTGGGTGAATGGTGCTTCAATGACTACTGGCTTGAGGGGCATAGCTGCTAGGTGTTTCTTTCCTACAAAAACTTGGTAGTTATGACAATTCCTAACATATTTATATACATATTTAAAAATGGAATGCCAATAATGTCCTACCCTCATAATTTTATTAGTTGTAGCCCTTGGGGAAAAATTTCCTCCACAAAATCCATCATGAAATTCATTAATTATTTTTGGGACTTCATTTTCATATAAACAGACTAATAATATTCCATAAGGGTGTTTCCAGTATAGCACACCATCCTGTATATAATATTTTTGATCTTGAAGTTTGATAGATCTAATTCTGTTTATTGACATGTTTTTGGGAATAACAGAGTTTGTAGATAAGACAAAATTTCTTCATACCATTTGCACTCAATGTTATTGATTCTTCTAAGATCATATACCTTGTTTATAGTGAGCACATTTTCAAATCCTTCTTCCTCTTTCTTGGCCAATAGTTTTGCTAAACCCTATCCTTTGACAGTTTTTACTATTTTGAACTCAACATCATATTGTAAAAGTTTTACCATCCATCTAGCTGGTCTTCCTAATGGCTTTGATTGAGAAAAAATATCTTTTATTGCTATGAAAGGAATGCAGCAATAAAATTTATTTGATCCAAATATACCTTTAAAGTGTTCCAAATATTGGATGACTACATAAGCATGTTTCTCCAGTAAGATGTATTTGATATGTGCTCATTTTAGACCTGAACTCATAAAGGCTATTAGCCTTTCATTATTTTCTTCATCTTTCTGTGAAAGTACTGCTGCAATAGAATGTTCAGATGCATAAGAGTAGATATTAAAATCATTTGTATAATCAGGGCAACTTAGGGCTGGTGTGGTTGATATGGATTCTTTGATTTTGTTAAATGCTTTCATATTTTCTACTGTCCATTTTATTTCTCCTATTTTCTTGACCATGTCATTTATGGGTTTAGTCATCTCTACAAAATTTGGGATAAATATTCTAATGAAATTTATTTTTCCAAAGAATGACCTAACTGCTTTTAAATTTCTAGGAGGGGGAATTTTGGAAATAGCTTCTATTATTTCTATATCAATACTTATCCCTTTTTTTGAAACTATGTGTCCTAGCAACTTTCCTTGAGTAGTCCCAAATATGCATTTCTTGGGATTAAAAGAAATTCCAAATTCCTTACATCAAGCAAAGATTGCAGTTAAATGTTCTAAATGATCCTCTAGATTTTTAGAAAAAATAATGATATCATCCAGGTATACCACTATAATTTTAAACATCAATACTTTAAAGACAAAGTCCATAGCTCTCTAAAAAGTAGCACCTGCATTCATTAACCCAAAAGGTATCCTCAGATATTAAAATGTGCCCCAAGGAGTAGTAAATGCAGCCTTGTGTCTATCCTCTGGATTTATCTGAATCTGATTGTACCCTAAAAATCCATCTAACAGAGACAATCTAGTTGAACCTACCATTACTTGCAGCAGTTGTTCCATATTAGGCAATGGGTAATTATCTTTTAATGAACTCTTTTTTAAGTTTTTGAAATCTACATAGAGCCCAATATCTCCATTTTTTTTCCTGACTAGTGCTAAATTGGATATCCAAGAAGAAAATCTTACCTTTTTGATTATTTTGGAATCCAACAACTTTTGTACTTCTTTTTACATTATTGGGTGCAGGGTCAGATTGTACTTCCTCTATTTTTACGTGAACGATTTGAAATCCTCTTTCAAGGGTATTATGTGAGTCATCACATTTGTTTTGAAAGTTTTAAGGTCTTCATAAGTCCAAGCAAAATTTTCTTTGTTATTTTTCAAGAAATTGATATATCCAACATTTTCTTTAGCAGGTAATGCCATGTCTATCTTCACTATTTTGGGTTCTTTCATTGATCCAATGTTTATATCTTTAGATATCACTTCTCTGCATATAGGTTTATAGGCTTTATCAAAATCATTAAATAGACTTTCTAAAGAAACTAATACTTTAGGTATCTTATTAGTTTTCAACTGGATTACTTCTATTGGCTCACCTATTTGGTCTTTTAGCTTTTCTTCATATTTTTCATCACAAATTACATCAGCATACTGATTTTGCAAAGTCATAAAATCCTTAATATCTATATCATATTGAAACACTTGAAGATATACTATGTTATCTAGTACAGATGGCTTATATACTGAGATAGTTGGGAATCTGTCCATGTATTGTGTAGTTATCTCTGGGTGATCTAATCCTAAGGTATTTACAACTAAAATATATGCAACATGATTTTATTCTCTAGGAATATATGAGATATTGAAAGCTAAAAATTTATCAATTTCTTCCAAAACTGCATTTCTATGTTGCTTAAGCCTAGGATGTCTAGTCTGGTATTTATCTTTGACTTGTAGTATAATAAGCTCTGCATCTCCTATTATAGTTAAGTAGTTAATGCCTAGATATTTTACTTTCCTTAGCCCTAGTAGTAAAGTTTCGTACTCAACTATATTGTTTGTGCAAGGAATTTCCAATTTGTAAGGAATACTAAGGTAGTTTCTCTTAATATCCGTCAAATTTATACCTGCACCTACTTTGGATTGGGATTTGGATCCATCAAAAGACATGGTCCACATTTCTTGAGTCAAAAATCTATCTGATTCTTTATCTACTATTTTTATATCTTTTGGATCCATGTTATTTGCTTTTGGTACTTCCACTAGGAATGGGTTGTGCCAAATTGAATAAACTCCCATCCCTTTTTCTTCCATAGAGTTTACTAAGTTAATCATGGTTTCATCTATTTGAATTAAATCTATGGAGTGTTTTTTGAATGGTTCTCTTCTCAAAATTATATTCTCCTTATCTGATATTGGGATTGTAGCATATTACCAATCCAATTGAATTGAATCTCCTAGCTATTCTGCCCAATGCCTACTGAGCAAAAGTGAGAAGAATGGGTCAACATCAACTACTGCTACATCCATAACTATTCCATTTTTGGGGTGTTGATCTAATAAAACCAACAATCCAGTTATCACCCCTACACAGGGAATTTGTATGTTTTTCATTAAAGAAACATGGGTAGAATCTCTAGTACAAATTAATACCATTTGGTTAGCTATTAGTTTAGGCATTATATTGTGTGAAGCTTCACTGTCCAGCATGCAATTATGAATTACATATCTTTCCCATTCATGTGAATTATATCTTAATGACACATAGAAGGGTATGACAGAGGATGGCGATCTTGTATCATGTTGATTTTGTCTAGCAACATGACAAGTTGGGTCTTCTTTTAGTTCTACTAATCCAAATGCTCTGCAGACTTGTTCTTTGTACTGTTGAACTTTCATAAGTTCTCCAAATGTGATATTAACCTTTTGCTTACTGAGTTCTGACCTAGCATCAAATTCTATCTTCTTTATATCCAATGGTTTATTACTTTCTTCTTTGGGAATCTCTTCTACTGATTCTATTACTTCAAGAGTAATCTTATTAGGGTTTCTATCAGTTTTCTCTTTAGTGATATCTTTATTGGGGAAAGTTTGTTTTCTTGTTTCACTTGTAGATGCTTTCTCTGTATTATTAGGAACTATTCTGTTCCTTAAATTTAAAACATGAGTTACCTCTAATTCTTCAATCTTGAGCAGTGGAAATCAACTTTCTTTGCTTCATCTTATCATATCTTGACTCATGCAATTTTTGCAAGATTTTATTTTTTTAGTTATTAAGATTTGAGGATGATGATTAGAATCATATTTATCCATATCTTCTTAAAACAAACTTTCCCTGGATTCATCTTCAACCGACCAACATGCATTGATTCTTATATCTTCCTTTGATTCTACATGCATGTCTACATTATGCTGATCACTTAGGTGGATTACACATGCATAAGTATTATGGGGTGCATCACAAGTACAACAAAAATAGGGAAACCCTTATGCTACATTAGTAGATGGTATAGGGTTAGGAACATTATTCTGATACCTATCAGAATATCTATTTTTCCAATTATTGTTTTTGTTACCCATATTCCTATTTCCTTCTTTAAAACCATTGTTATTCCCTCAATTCCTATTTAAATTTTTATTGAAGGGAGGATGGTTGTCAACGTGTGATCGTTTGGTCTATGAAGATTCCTTGTTACTTATATTTCTTTCAATTATTGCTAACCTATTACTCATATTGTTAAACATTTCTGTCATATGACTAGTACACTTCTCCATAGGATCAATTTCAATTCTTCTTTGTATATCAAAATCCACTCTCTTAGGTTTTCTGTCAGGCATGTTGACTTCTAGGGAATAAGGTTTCATCTTACCACTATCAAGCATATTTCTTTCTATATCCATTTATTTCTCCATACAACCATCAATGGTAGTGGATTTTTCTTACCTTAATTCGTAGTTAAAATCTCCTTGAAAAGTATTTTTATAAAAACAAATAGATTGAATATCATTAGGCCTGAGTTTGGTAGGGATTTTGTTCCTAGTCTTTGAAAATCTTGTGTTAAAATCACTAACAACTTCATTTTATTTTTCTTCATAGTGGCTAGATCAGTTAACAATGATTGTTCATTTTTCCTTTCACCATACTTCTTTAGAAACAGAGCTTCCATTTTAGTGAAGTTTGGTATATCATTGTTAGGAATGGAATTGAACCATTCTCTAGCATCTTTCTCGTAAGTCTGTAAAAATAGCCTTAAGACTACATCTTCATGTTCAACCTCCAGACTATCCATTGCATACAAGAAACTCTTAATATGATCCTCTCCAGTTATTGCACTATTTCAAAATAATTTAGGGAGGTATTTGTGAGCTTTATTGGGTAAGGCATTCAAATTTACTGGTATTGCAAAAGGCCTATATCAGTTAATCCTCCATAAATGAACATTAACCTTGGCCATTTCTATTGTAGGATTCAACTTTATAGTAGTAGCACTTACAATGGTATGGTTCTGGGTAGCTTGAATATTAATCAATGGGTTATCTACCTATGAATTATGATTACGTATATCTTCTACAATAGAAATTAAATTTCTCTCTACAGTAGAACTTAAATTTTCTTCTACAATAATATCAAAAATAATAGAATTTAGATTTTTCTTTATGTACCTTTTATCGCTTAAAATTGATCTACTATCATACACAGTATTTTTGAAAATTGGAAATTTATTGGTATGTATTAATACCTTTGGATTCTTGAGTTTTGGAAACAACTCCTTACCACTTCTCCTGATGTTTGCCAGCATGCTCTGTCCTCTAATCTTTATATTTTTCTTCTGGGTTCATCTAGCATAGTTGCTAGCACCGAGGTGCAGAAATAACAGAGTATACTCTTATCAGGAATACTTGATATTATCACTCATCCTCATAGGAGTGGTTTCTTGGGGAAATTCAAGAAAATCAAGAAAGAGAAATTTCAAGAAAATTAAGAAACAGGAATTTTAAAGAAAATCAAGAACATAAAAACTTACTTCAAAACATAAACTGCAGACATAGGAAAAATAAAGAACTTCTAACAAAGTGAAAATTAAAATGTTTGTTCTTTTCTTTAACTAGTCATCCATTGAATTAAAAATAATCGTTGAAGAAAACTTTAAGAATATAATTAAATCTTTCTAAGAAGTCCTCCCTGACAACGACAAAAAAAAATTGTTGGAACCAATTCTTGCATCATTAGAAAATCAATTGTCATGCTACAAGAATCCATTAAACCAATGAACTATTACAGGCTTTGATCAACCTGCCTCATGTTCTGCTAAACCTGAATATTTCTAAAGAAGATGACAGAACGGGTAAGGAAACCCCAATGACAATTATTCTAATTTGCACGCTCCATATTTATATTAAACTATAAGTATTCTTATTAAAATTACCAAGCATGAAAACAACCAACTGTTATGCCTTATGTAGATCGGTGCCTAGATTCATTGGGTTTTTATAGTAATTTAACAACAATTTTAATTATGAACAGAGAGAAGGGGAAAAGGAAATTAGCATTCTTGATTTCATTCGAATGTCGTAACAAAACCAAAAGTTAACTAACAAAATAAATGTGTATAATGCATTCAAATAATGTAACCCATTATACAGATACACACAATACTAAGACAAAGAAATGATAGGAATAAGATTCAAAATTGTATTGATTCATGGAAAAAATTACATGCAGAGTGGGCATAATACCTTTTAACTTTGTTTTTCTCAAAATAATACAACAATACAATGTAGAAGACTCTATAAAAATGATGTAACAAGTATCTCCTACTCTCCTTATTCTAATTTGGTAATAGAAGGATCTTTGAATCCTAGGCTCAAAAATACTGGAAATATTCTCAGCTTCTTGAATGCTTTCCTATCATACAATCCTGCACAGCAAGAGGAGGAAGAAAGAATGAATAAAATAAAATAGACACAAATAAATACAATAACACAACTAACAAGGCCCTCAAGTATACCTCTTTTCAAAAATGTTATTCTCTAATTACTTGATGGAGAATCCAGACCTATCTTCTTCCTTTTATAGCTACTGGTTCTTGATTCTATTATTTCTGGTTGAATTTTGGTTGTACACTTGGCAACATCTGATTGAATCCATTCTATGTGTTGTCCAGCTGGCGTGGCTCTAAACTGACTATCATGGTCTATTCTTGGACTGAAGGGAGCTCTTTTGTTTGAAAAATTTGGTCGTTTTGCTTTCTCAGTTGGCCCTAGAAACTAAGGATTCATCGTTATAATTTTTCTCTTTGTTTTGCTTGTCCTGGTGACTATGATTTATCGCTAATGCTTGACCGAGATGTTATCATGAATATTAGATGAAGGATGGAGGGGGACCCGATGTGATAGTGAAGATAATGGGTGGCATATGAGTGGCGAAGATATGGAGTTGCACTGATCATGCGATAGAGTGAGGAAGAAAGGATGATGAGGGTATGATGGATGGAATGACGGAGGGTAAATGGTAAGAGGCGATAGTGGGCGAGGGCAACATGCTAGGAAAAATGTCAGGATGGTCAAGGAGGAATGCCCAGGAAGAGGAGGGTAGTGGTAAGTAGGAAGAAGGTGGGAATGGACAACAAGATCTGGAAGCATCTATAATTTGCTTCTATAACTATACTCCATTGAAGTGCTCCCTTAGTAACTATATTTTGTTGAAGCACGGATTAAATGAATTTTTGTAATTTGAAACCATGCTTTTTTCTTCATGTGCTTGCTTCATCTTAAGTGTTTGTAGAACTGAAAATGATAATTTTGTAATCCTTTATGCTCCATTATTTCAAATTTTTGATGCTTCAACCCTTCCCTACTATCTCTTATTTATAAGCATGTGACTATGCTTTGTAGTCTTATCTTGTGGTACGCCATTATTCCTGTGAGATATACACGATCTAGTGGTATGCTTGAGCATCAGGATTTATCTTTTATTTGGTTTACTTTTTCATTAAAAAGGTAATGTACATGGGATTTTCTCTTATTTATTTGAATATTTCCTACCATGAGTATTCTTATGGATTCATAGCTTCTATGCATACTATTTTGACTCCGTCTTGGCTATTGATTTTCATAATGACTTTCAATGTACCTTGTTGTGAATGTGTCACTTATTTTATTCTACCTTGATAATGTTGAGGGCATTTTTGTGAAGTAATCACCTTTATTTAGAGGTTTTGTCCTTTGTATCTTTCTTACTAGTGATTTTACCAATTTTTTTGGTTCGCAATCTTCACAAGTTCCATCAAGGTAGTTTCTGGTACTTTTAAACTTGCAAGAGTTTTAGTTTCTAAAGCTTTGAAGATGTTAGTCAATGGTGATTTTATTTTTATTGATATCTTCATATCTATTGGTTTAGATTTTTTACCACGTTCAATCGCTTGACCAACATTTATTGTACTGCTTTATTAAATATTTAAAAAACTGTATGTTAGATAGCAAAAAGACACATGCTTTAAACATTTTCATTTGTTTAATCAAGATGAATATATTGATTAATAATGTGTTAATGTCCTTGTTAAGAATGTTTAAATCTTTGATTAATCATACGTCTATTTTATACTTATATTTGGTTTTACCTTTGAATCATCCGCTATTATTGGATTGATCTGGGGTGAAGTGCATCCGTTGTTGTTTTGAAACCTGTATGATAGTTACAATGTTAATCTTCATAATTTTAAACCTTAACAACTTGTTATTTAATTGATGGCAATCATATGATACGTGCATTTTTCTTTTGCGATCACCATTAGATCTTACTGTGGTGAGGTGCGATCGTTGGATCATGTAGATGTACATAGTTCTTATTAAATGAGAGGAGTCCCTATGTACCTTGGGTCAATTAATAAAACTTTTGAAATAATAATGCTTAGATTAACCTTCGGTTATCTTCCCGTATGTGCACCATTGGATCTAGGGAGAAATGAGCACTATCGTCCGATTTGTGTATCATTAAAACATCTTCATTTATCTTTCAATCCTTTGTCACCACTACAAGCCTTCATGATCGTCGATTTTTGGATTAGTTTGGGTGCTATCGTTAGATTGCCAATAAGATGCCCACCATATAATCAATGTAAAAACTTTTGATTTTCTATTAATCATGATTAAGGCGAAAGGGTGGGATTAGCTGATGTATTAGACCCTTGCTAATAACATGATTATCATTAATTAATATTTTCCGAATATTAACACTCCTTAATGTATTTTCAATTAGTGCACCACCTTTAGATTAAAAATCAATCCAACTATTTGATCTTGGTAACCCCCCTGATGATTAATCAAGGGGGTGCATTCTTTTAATATTGAATTTTAACAGGTGATTAATTTGGAACATGTGTGACCGCGCGACCGTTGATCTGGATATCACATGGGTACGATCGTCCGATCTGTCAGACCTGCTCTGATTTTAACTTGACCTTGACCCATGATGACTTTTCTTAAACCTTTGACCTCTTAGAGGATGCATAGCCATTGATTTTAAAGATGATTGAGCACTGTCATCCAATTCTTTAGACTTACTCATTATTTAATCATCACCTTTGACCATTATGGCTCATGTTTAATGCTTCAACTTTTTGAACAGTGTGCAACCGTTGATTTGATCTTGGGGTCGATGCATTTTTCGATATTGTCGAAGGTGCAAGGACTTTAATATCATTCATTTATTGGTTCATGACTTAACCCTCAAATTTTATTGTGAAAGCGTGTCCGTTGGATTTTTAAGACAATGCACTTTCGTCCAATTTAATGAGAGATGTTTGATTTTTAAACCTCAGGTTAAACCTTATTGACCCTTTGACTTATATTTCAGACTTATTTTTGAATGCACTTCCATTATATTTATTCATGACGATGCGCTACCATATAATTAAGCCTAAGGTGCGATCTTTTTATTTTTTGACCATGGATTGACTTTTGACTTGTACTTTGGTTCGATTTTATTAAAGCACTATCATTCGATTTCTTTCGGATTGAGCACGACCCTTGGATTAAATCTAAGGTGCTTGATTGTTAGCTTGGTGGGGTGCATACCTTTAGGTTTTGATTAATTAATATTTGCTTTAACCTTAGACCTTTTGGATTTGGAGACCATGGTGAATGCTTAACTGACTTATGATTTAAGGACTTTATTAATTGGTTTTAGGCCCAAGGAAAGATTTATGAAGGTCGAACTTTGGTTTTATGTTTTTAATTTGAAAATTTCTTCCCTAACTATTTGAGGTACTTTGATTTATACAATGAAGCCCACATTATTAAAAAGGCCAAGGTTAGAATTTATCAAACCAACCAATGAAAAATTGAATTACTCACAACAACTTAAGCAATGACCAACAGTATTAGCAGTTTGATTGAAACCAAAAATTTAAATTTGGGGGTTTAAAAGTTGAGTCAAATTTAGCTCCAACATAGGCTCTGACTGGGACAATGTGCTGAAAAGATGAAGCACTTGAGAACCATAGAATATCCTAGTTTTATTTTGCAAAACAAAAATGAAAAAAAAAACAAGAAAATTTGACTTCTAAGTAAATCTTGAAATGCTTAACAAAAAAATTTTCCTTCCTCTTTTTATTTTCTTTTTATAATATACTAAAAAATTGTATAAAAAACACAATATTAGAGCAAATAGAGTATTTGAGAACTATAATTCCTTTTATTCAATTTGGAAATTGGGATCATATTTTTAGAATCAAATGAGTTTTGTTTTTGATATATTGTAATGCTTGTTGTAGCTAAGTCATAAGATATAATTACATAGAAATTTGTCAAAGCCTTTTTTACTTCATCATGTTTTGGCTATGTGTGTGTTTGTGCATTATTTTTTATTTCTAAATATTTCAGAACTTTATCATATCTGAGCAAAATAGTCAAGCCTAATATGTGATTTCACTCTTCAAAATTTTCACCATTCTATAGGGCTCCACTGCTAGTTAGGTGTCTATAGCCCCGGTAGAGTTGCTTCTAATCCCATATTGGTTTTACCCTACTGCCAATCAAGTGTCTATAGCCCCGGTAGAGGTTTTCCAAGATATCTCAGGTAGTGAATCAATTTTACTTTATTTTTTATTTTTCCTTCTCGTGAGAGAGGTACTTGAATATATAAGTAAATTGTGCAATAAGTATGCCTGAGTTAAGGATTAGTTTCTGGATATAAAGATGAGTGTAATGATTTTTGGCTCAACTACGCTCTCAAAGGTAGTTTAGTTCTTAGGACCTTTGAAGTCACCTTAAATATCATTTGTAATGTGAGGCTTTTGTCATGATGTTTCAGTCAACTTTGTTTTCCTTCTGTTTTATTTCATATCAAACAACTATTGCATAAACAGTCATTTTTTTGTGAAATTTGTAAACCTCATCAAAATTTAAAATAAGTCTCCCTTTTTATTTTTATTTTTTTTGGTGAAATAAACAGGTATATATATTCACTAAGGTAAGAATATCATGTGTACAATAAAATCATAATAAAACTAAATAAGAGAAAAAAACTAAAATTGAAACACTTTGTTTTTGGATTTTTGTTCTTTTTCAATTTTTTTTTTTTTTTTATTCACCTTCAATAAGAATAGCCATTATTTCACCCTGTAAGATCTACAACTTGTATGTATTCTGACTGATAACATGAGCTATTTGGTATGGACCAATCCATTTGGGTTCAAATTTACCTTTTTCACCATGTTTGTCATTTTTAGGATCCCAATAGATGACTATATCTCCCTGATAAAAAGGAGTACCCTTGGATTTCTTATTAAACAATTTCATGGTTTTCTGAGTTTGTTCTATCATTCTATTAAGGGTCTCTTTTCTTTTTTCTTCTAATAGGACAATTTTATCAAGCCTTCTCTATATGGGAATGGGGTTTTCATGGTCTTGTAACAGGAGGGAAAGTGCCAATTTTTCTATATTTGAAGGTAATAATTCTTTCTCTCCATAAACTATCTCGTAGGGAGTTATTCCTGTGTTTCTTTTAATAGACAACCTATC
The DNA here is from genome assembly GCA_028583015.1 of Wollemia nobilis. NCBI lineage: Eukaryota > Viridiplantae > Streptophyta > Pinopsida > Araucariales > Araucariaceae > Wollemia > Wollemia nobilis. The sequence goes on along the minus strand of JAQPPZ010001424.1, from coordinate 3,348,015 downwards.
AACCTATAAAGCAAATTTAAGTTCACTTTCCCACCCTCTTTTATTCTTACCTAATGATCTTTTTATTCTGGTTATTATATTTTTATTTGATGACTCAACAAGACCATTTCCTTGGGGATAATAATTAGCAGAATGAGATAATTCAATTCCATATTCAACACAAAATTCTACCATTTCATTTGACACAAAATATTGTGCATTATCAGTATATAGTTTTTGAGGAACTCCAAACCTGGTTAAGATGTTTTCCTCTAGGAATCTGATGATTGTGGCAGATGTAGATGATCTCAAAGGTGCAACTTCTACCCACTTAGTGAAGTAATCTATTGTTGTTATGATCCACTTATGCTGACCATATGAGTTAGGCTTGATTTATCCAAAATTCCCCATTGGGTGAATGGTACGTCAATGATTACTGGCTTGAGGGGCATAGCTGCTAGATGCTTCTTTCCTACAAAAACTTGGTAGTTATGACAATTACTAATATATTTATATACATATTTAAAAATGGAAGTCCAATAATGTCTTACCCTCATAATTTTATTAGTTGTAACCCTTGGGGAAAATGTCCTCCATAGAATCCACCATGAAATTCATTAATTATTTATGGGACTTCATTTTCATATAAACAGACTAATAATATTCCATCAAGGTGTTTCCAGTATAGCATGCCATCCTGTATATAATATTTTTGAGCTTGAAGTTTGATTAATCTCATTTTGTTTATTGACATATTTTTGGGGAATGACAGAGTTTGTAGATAAGACAAAATTTCTTCATACCATTTGCACTCAATGTTATTGATTCTTCTAAGATCATATGCCTTGTTTATAGTGAGCACATTTTCAAATCCTTCTTCCTCTTTCTTGGCCAATAGTTTTGCTAAAACCTATCCTTTGACAATTTTTACTATTTTGAACTCAGCATCATATTGTAAAAGTTTTACCATCCATCTAGTTGGTCTTCCTAATGGCTCTGATTGAGAAAAAATATATTTTATTGCTGTGAAAGGATTGTAGTAGTAAAATTTATTTGATCCAAATATACCTTTAAAGTGTTCCAAAGATTGAATGACTACATAAGCCTGTTTCTCTAGTAAGGTGTATTTGAAATGTGCTCCCTTTAGACCTAAAATCATAAAGGCTATTGGCCTTTTGTTATTTTCTTGATCCTTCTATGAAAGAACTACTGCAATAGAATGTTCAGATGCATAGGAGTAGATATTAAAATCCTTTGTATAATTAGGGTAACTTAGGGCTATTGTGGTTGATATGGATTCTTTGATTTTGTTAAATGCTTCCATATTTTCCGTTGTCCATTTTATTTCTCCTATTTTCTTGACCATGTCATTTATGGGTTTAGTCATCTCTACTAAATATGGGACAAATATTCTGATGAAATTTATTTTTCCAAAGAATGACCTATCCGCTTTTAAATTTTTGGGAGGGGGAATTTTGAAAATAGCTTCTATTCTTTCTGGATCAATACTTATCCCTTTTTTTGAAACTGTGTCCTAGCAAATTTCCTTGAGTAGTCCCAAATATGCATTTCTTGGGATTCAAAGAAATTCTAAATTCCTTACATCGAGCAAATACTGTAGTAAAATTTTCTAAATGATCCTCTGGATTTTTAGAAAAAAATAGTGATATCATCTAGGTATACCACTACAATTTTAAATATCAATCCTTTAAAGGCAAAATCCATAGCTCTCTGAAAAGTAGCACCTGCATTCATTAACCCAAAAGACATCCTCAGATATTCAAATGTGCCCCAAGGAGTAGTAAATGTAGCCTTGTCTCTATCCTTTGGATTTATCTGAATCTGATTGTACCCTAAAAATCCATCTAATAGAGATAATCTAGTTGAACCTACCACTACTTGCAGTAGTTGTTCCATATTAGGCAATGGTTAATTATCTTTTAATGAAATCTTGTTTAAGTTTTTGAAATATACACAAATCCTAATATCTCCATTCTTTTTCCTGACTGGTACTAAATTGGATATCCAGGAAGAAAATCTTACCTTTTTGATTATTTTGGAATCCAATAATTTTTGTACTTCTTTTTGCATTATTGGGTGCAAGGTTGGATTGTACTTCCTCTATTTTTTCCTGAATGGTTTGGAATCCTCTTTCAGGGGTATTATGTGAGTCATCACATCTATTTTGAAAATTTTAAGGTCTTCATAAGTCCAAGCAAAATTTTCTTTGTTCTTTTTCAAGAAACTGATATATCTAGCCTTTTCTTTAGCAGGTAATGCCATGTCTATCTTCACTATTCTAGGTTCTTTCATTGAGCCAATGTTTATATCTTCATATATCACTTCTCTGCATATAGGTTTATAGGCTTTATCAAAATCATCAAATAGAATTTCTATAGAAACTAATCCTTTAGGTATCTTATTAGTTTTCAATTGGATTACTTCTACTGGCTCACCTATTTGGTATTTTAGCTTTTCTTCATATTTTTCATCACAAATTACATCTACATACTGATTTTGCAAAGTCATAAAATCCTTAATATCTATATCATATTGAAACACTTGAATATAGACTATGTTATCTAGTACAAATGGCTTATATACTGAGATAGTTGGGAATATTTCCATGTATTATGTAGTTATATCTGGGTGATCTAATCCTAAGGTATTTACAGCTAAAAAATATGCAACATGATTTTGTTCTCTAGGAATATATGAGATATTAAAAGCTAAAAATTTATCAATTTCTTCCAATACTGCATTTCTATATTGCTTAAGCCTAGGATTTCTAGTATGGTATTTACCTTTGAACTGTAGTATAATAAGCTTTGCATCTCCTGTTGCAGTTAAGTAGTTAATGCCTAGCTCTTTTGCTTTCCCTAGCCCTAGTAGTAAAGCTTTGTACTTAGCTACATTGTTTGTGCAAGGAAATTGCAATCTGTAATGAATACTAAGGTATTTTCCCTTACTATCAGTCAAATTTATACCTACACCTACTTCGAATTGGGATTTAGCTCCATAAAAAGATATGGTCCACATTTCTTGAGTCAAAAATCTATCTGATTCTTCATATACTTATTTTTATATCTTCTAGATCCATGTTCTTTGCTTTTGGTACTTTCACTAGGAATGGGTTATGCCAAATTGAATAAACTCCAATCCCTTTTTCGTCCATAGAGTTTAATAAGTTAATCATAGTTTCATCTATTTGGATTAACTCTATGAAGTATTTGTTGAATGGTTCTCTTCTCAAAATTATATTCTCCTTATACGATATTGGGATTGTATCATAGGACCAATCCAATTGAATTGAACCTCCTAGTTGTTATACCCAATGCCTACTGAGAAAAAGTGAGAAGAATGGATCAACATCAACTACTACTACATCCATAACTATTCCCTTTTTGGGGTGTTGATCTAAGAAAACCAACAATCCAGTTATCACCCCTACACAGGGAATTTTTCTGCTATCCATTACAAAAATAGGGGCAGAATCTCTAGTACAGATTACTTCCATTTGGTCAGCTATTAGTTTAGGCATGATATTGTGTGAAGCTCCACTGTCCAATTATGAATTACATATATTTCCCCTTCATCTGAATTATATCTTAATGACACATAGAAGGGTCTCATAGAGGATGGTGATCTTGTATCATGTTGATTTTGTCTAGTAGCATGGCAAGTTGGGTCTACTTTAGTTCTACTAATACAAATGCTCTACAGACTTATTATCTGTACTTTTGAACTTTCATAAGTTCTCTAAATGTGATATTAACCTTTTGCTTACTAAGTTCTGACCCAACATCAAATTCTATCTTCTTTATATCCAATGGTTTATTACTTTCTTCTTTGGGAATCTCTTCTACTAATTCTATTACGTCAGGAGTGATCTTATTAGGGTTTCTATCAGTTTTCTCTTTAGTGATATATTTATTGGATAAAGTTTATTTTCTTATTTTACTTGTAGATGCTTTCTTTGTATTTTTAGGGACTATTTTGTTTCTTAAATTTAAAACATGAGTTGCCTCTAATTCTTCAATCTCTTGAGCAGTGGGAATCAACTTTCCATGCTTTAGACTTGTTCTCTGTACTGTTGAACTTTCATAAGTTCTCCAAATGTGATATTAACCTTTTGCTTACCGAGTTCTGACCCAACATCAAATTCTATCTTCTTTATATCCAATGGTTTATTACTTTCTTCTTTGGGAATCTCTTCTACTAATTCTATTATATCAGGAGTAATCTTATTAGGGTTTCTATCAGTTTTCTCTTTAGTGATATCTTTATTGGAGAAAGTTTATTTTCTTATTTTACTTGTAGATGCTTTATTTGTATTTTCAAGTACTGTTTTGTTTCTTAAATTTAAATCATGAGTTGCCTCTAATTCCTCAATCTCTTGAGCAGTGGGAATCAAATTTCCATGCTTCATCTTATCATATATTGACTCATGTGATTTCTACAAGATTTTAGTTTTTTTAGTTATTAATATTTGAGGATGATGATTAGAAGCATATTTATCCATATCTTCTTCAAACAACCTTTCCCTGGATTCATATTCAATCGACCAACATGCATTGATTCTTATATCTTCCTATGATTTTGCATGCATTTCTACATTACGCTGATCACTCAGGTGGATTCCACATGCATCAGGATTATGGAGTGCATCACAAGTAGAACAAAAATAGGGAAACCCTTATGCTACATTAGCATATGGTATAGGGTTAGAAACATTATTCTAATCCCTATCAGAATATCTATTTTTCTAGTTATTGTTTCCATTACCCCTATTCCTATTTACTTCTTCAAAATCATTGTTATTCCCCCAATTCTTGTTTAATTTTTTCTTCAAGGGAGGGTGGTTGTTAATGTGTGATTTTTCAGTCTGTGAAGATTCCCCGTTACTTCCATTTCTTTCAATTCTTGCTAACCTGTTACTCATATTGTTAAACATTTCTATCATCTGACTAGTCAACTTCTCCATAGGATCAATTTTAGTTCTTATTTATATATCAAAAGCCACTCTCTTAGGTTTTATGATAGGCATGTTAACTTCTAGGGAATAAAGTTTTATCTTACCATTGTCAAGTATATTTCTTTCTATATCCATTGCTTTCTCCATAGAACCACCAATGGTAGTGGCTTATTCTTGCCTTAATTCATAGTTAAACTCTCTTTGAAAAGCATTTTTATAAAAACAAATAGACTGAATATCATTAGGCCTGAGGTTGGCAGGGATTTTGTTCCTAGTCTTTGAAAATCTTGTGTTAAAATCACTAATAGCTTCATTTTATTTCTTCTTCATAGTGGCTAGCTTAGTTAACAATGATTGTTCATTTTTCCTTTCAACATATTTCTTTAGAAACAAAGCTTCCATTTTAGTGAATTTTGGTATATCATTGTTAGAAAGGGAATTGAACCATTCTCTAGAATCTTTATCGTAAGTCTATAAAAATAGCCTTAAGACTACATCGTCATGTTCAACCTCCAAACTATCCATTACATACAAGAAACTCTTAATATGATCCTCTCTAGCTACTACAATATTTCCAAATAATTTAGGGAGGTATTTGTGAGCTTTACTGGGTAAGGCATTCAAATTTACTGGTATTGTAAAAGGCCTATATTTGTTAGTCCTCCATAAATGAACATTAACCTGGGCCATTACTATTGTACGATTCAACTTTATAGTAGTAGCACTTATGATGGTATGGGTCTAGATAGCTTGAATATTAATCGATGGGTTATCTACGTATGAATTATGATTACGTATATCTTCTACAACAGAAATTAAATTTCTCTCTACAACAAAATTTAAATTTTCTTCTACAATAATATAAAAAATAATAGAATTTAGATTTTTCTTTATGTATATTTTATCGCTTAAAATTGATCTACTATCATACACAGTACTTTTGAAAATTAGAATATTTTGGATATGTATTAAAACCTCTGGATTCTCGAGTTTTGAAAACAACTCCTTACCACTTCTCCTGGTGTTCGCCAGCATGTTCTGTCCTCTCCTTTTTTATATTTTTCTTCTGGGTTCATCCAACATAGTTTCCAGCACCGAGGTGCAAAAATAACAGAGTATACTCTTATCAGGAATACTTGATATTATCACTCATCCTCACAGGAGTGGTTTCTTTGGGAAATTCAAGAAAATCAAGAAAGAGAAATTTCAAGAAAATCAAGAAATGGGAATTTTCAAGAAAATCAAGAACATAAAAACTTACTTCAAAACATAAACTATGGACATAGGAAAAATAAAGAACTTCTAACAAAGTGAAAATTAAAACACTGGTTATTTACTTTAATTGGTCATCTATTGAATTAAAAATAATCATTGAAAAAAACTTTAAGAAGATAATTGAATATTTATAAGAAGTCCTCCCCAGAAACGGTGCCAAAAAACTGTTGGAACCAATTCTTGCATCCTTAGAAAATCAATTGTCACACTACAAGAATCCGTTTGAAACCAACGAGCTATTACAGGCTTTGGTCTACCTTCCTCATGTTCTGCTAAACCTGAATATTGCTAAAGAAGATGGTAGAACGGGTAAGGAAATCCCAATGATATCTCTTCTAATTTGCATGCTCCAAATTTATATTAAACTATAAGTATTCTTATTAAAATGACCAAGCATGAAAACAAAAAATTATTATGCCTTATGTAGATTGGTACCTAGATTCATTGGGCTATTATAGCAATTTAACGACAATTTTAATTATGAACAGAGAGAAGGGGAAAATGAAATTAGTGTTCTTGATTTCATTCGAATGTCGTAACAAAACCAAAAGTTAACTAATGAAAGAAAAGTGTATAATGCATTCAAATAATGTAACCCATTATACAGATACACATAATACTAAGATAAAGAAATGACAGGAATAAGATTCAGAATTGTATTGATTCATGGAAAAAATTACATGCAGAGTGGGCATAATGCCTTTTAACTCTGTTTTTCTCAAAAGAATACAAAAATATAATGGATAAGACTTTGTAAAAATGATGTAACAGGTCTCTCCTACTCTCCTTATTCCAATTTGGTAACATAAGAATCTCTGAATCCTAGGCTCAATAAGACTGGAAATATTCTCAGTTTCTTGAATGCTTTCCTATCATACAATCATGCACAACAAGGGGAGGAAGAAAGAATGAATAAAATAAAATAGACACAAAGAAATAGAACAACACAACTAACAGGGCACTCAAGTATACATCTTAGCAAAAATGCTATTCTCTAATTGCTTGATGGAGAATCCAGACCTGCCTGCTTCCTTTTATAGCTATTGGTTCTTGATTTTGTTATTTCTGGTTGAATTTTGGTTGTACACTTGGTAGCATCTGATTGAATCCATTTTGTGTGTTGTCTAGCTATCGTGGCTCTAAACTGACTGTCATGGTATATTCTTGTACTAAAGGGAGCTCTTTTGTTTAAACAATTTGATCGTTTTGCTTTCTTAGTTGGACCTAGAAACTAAGGATTCATCATTATAATTGTTCTCTTTGTTTTGCTTGTCCCGGTGACTATGATTTGTCACTAAGGCTCGATCAGGATGTTATCTTGAATATTAGATGAATGACGGAGGGGGGCCCAATGTGATAGTGAAGACAATGGGTGGAATTTCAATGGTGAACAAATGAAGTTGCATTGATCATGCAATAGAGTGAGGAAGAAAGGATGATGAGGGTCTGGTGGATGGAATGATGGAGGGTAAATGGTAAGACGCAGTAGTGGACGAGGGAAACATGCTAGGAAAATTTTTAGGATGGTCAAGGAAGAATGCCCAGGAAGAGGAGGACAGTGGTAAGTAGGAAGAAGGTGGGAATGAACAACAAGATCTGGAAGCATCTATAATTCGCTTCCATAACTATACTCCATTGAAGTGCTCCCATGGTAACTATATTTCGTCGAAGCACGGATTAAATGAATTTCTATAATTTGAAACCATATTTTTTTCATGTGCTTCCTTTTTCTTAAGTGTTTGTAGAACTGAAAATGATAATTTTGGAATCCTTTATGCTCCATTGTTTCTCTTTGTTGATGCTTCAACCCTTCCCTACTGTCTCTTATTTATAATCCTGTGACTATGCTTTGTGGTCTTATCTTGTGGTACATCAGTATTCTTGTAAGATATACACGATCTGATGGCATGCTTGAGCAATAGGATTTTGATGAGCACCAGAGATGCTCATATTTTGTACATATTTCTTTGCTCAATATGTGGCTGTATAATAAGGATTTTGATGAGCACCAGAGATGCGCCAACAGAATGCAAGTGCCTTCCCACATCCGAAAGGCACTAATAGAAGGCAAGTGCCTCCCTACAACCAAAAGGCACCGCAATAACAAGGTACCTTCCTCATAAGGAAGGTGCCACTGATTCTTTGCCCGTTGACCAGATTTGAATGACGTGGATGGCAACGGCTGGTGCAGTTCCAGCTCTGCGTCATGCAGAGCTAAATTGGAGATAGCACCAATGTATCAAAATTTCTTACTGATGCCAGGAAAAGCACGAACTGAAAAGAACATGTCGCCATCAGAACAGAATGCCAGACATCGATTGCATTCGCCAGACTATTCCAATTTAGTCTGGGAAGAATCGACTGTTGTAACCACTTCTGTAATAGAAGTTATATGGGTGTGTTATATAAACACACGTAGATCGTTCTGAGGAATATATAGAAATAAAATAAAGATCCATTTAGACGTACAGAGATAAATTGTAGTGTGTTGACAAATATATTAAAGTTCCAAAAGTTCTAAGTGCGTGTTCGATTGGGAAGAAGCTGCTGGAGCCTGGGCCCACTCCAAGCCAATATTTTTTCCCCATTTCATTTTTGTTTATTAATTTTAATTAGTTTATTTCTTTCATAAGAATGTTTGTTAGTTTATTAGTTCCAACATTTGTAGTAGATTTATTTTCAGGAACGCATACATGATTTATTTTTTGTAGGTTTAATTATGTTCTTCTTATGTAAATCATTGAGGAGTGCAGGAATGATTGACAAACCATTTCAAGAACACCCCCCAAAATGTAGGATTAGCAGATTCACCTCCAGTGGTATTGTAGTAACCTAATTCTGACTCTTCGCAAGTTTATGAAGCTCCCTAGGTTGATAATTAAATGCATGGGCATGTGAAAAAAATAGGAAACCATTCGTCTTGTTTGGCCCGCAACATTTTGGCGTCGTTTCCAGGGAAGCATCTTAATTAGATTACTTACAATACCCTAAAACCTTCCATCTGACCTTGTATGAGTTCTTCAAGAAGAAGAGGACCTGATGGGCAGTTTATAAGAACTAATCCATCAAGACCTGAGTCAGCCGAGCATTTTGGATTTGAGTTAGACTCGCTTGACCTACCAGCAGTCCATTGGAGTGAGGAACCACACTTTGTGCAAAGTTTCACCTCATCCCATCAACAAGGGGATGAACAAATCATCATAAATCCCCTGTTTAATAGGACTCCTCTAGAGGAAGCCTTGTTTTGGAAGGATGTGGAGGATCAGACGATCTTGCCAGAAAACCTTAGAGCATTGACTCAAAAAGTTTTAAACGATCGGAAGGCCATAAACACTGCATTAGAAACCACATTTCCCAAAAAAATGGCAGATAACGATGAAGTCTCATCTGGATTTAGTTTCCCAATAGAGGAGGAAGTAGGAGATACCAAAATGAAAAACATATCCCCTACTCACATTTCATCCTTTATAGGACACCCGACTGAGGACCCTGACCTATTTTTATTCAAGTTTGATGTTTTGTGCAGGATTGAGGATTACAAATCAAACACGCAAAAGTTGAAATTATTTTCTTCTACATTAGACGATGTAGCTCTGCAATGGTTCATCGATCTAGGAGACAAACACATCACCACCTAGGACCAAATGAAGAAGCTATTTCTAGAGCAATATCAAGATTTTGGGAGAGCAAGAGACTCCAGGGAGGAGGTCCTGAGCATGACACAAAGAGAAGATGAGTCTCTCGAGGAGTATTGGGAGAGATTCAACTTTAATCTTCAACGGTCCCCTCACTCGAAGCTATCTGATAAGTCCCTCAAAAGCATCTTCTTGAGGAGACTTACCAATGAGTCACTGGAGGCTCTCAACATGATCTCTGGAGGTGATTTCTATCAGCATGCTATGGACGACATCCAAAAATTATGTCGGAACTACTTGAGAAGGCGAGGCAAAATCATCGCCAAGACCATGAAGGCAACTGCTTCAGTCACCAAAATAGAAATAGGCAACATCTTTGAGGATTTGAAGAGAGAAATGCTCTCATCTCTAGCACTGCAGATGGATACGCTACTGTTAGAAAAGAAGAAACAAGAAAATGACGTAGCATTAGCCTATTTCTGCCCAAAATGCAAAGGAAGGCATGCAAAGAATGCATGTCCAAAAAATAAGGTCAGAGTATGCACAGTTTACAGGCTGAATCATAAAACTCGATTGTGCCCACAACTACCTAGTAACCAGGAAGCAGCTGAGAGCATGGAGGCCTACTTCATAGGCAATAGGAAGAGTTGGCCACAACCCCCCACGGGGAATATACCAACCGAAATGCCATCATATGGGGGAGGCCATACATGCACCAAGGACCCCCTCAACCACATAATATGGGGTGGTGGGGAGCATCACCCTAGACTAACGCACCCCCAGTAGCATTTCTGAATCAGCAACCATGGATGCCATATCCATATCCTAGGCAGCAGTGGAGAGGCCACAATGTATGGAATCAGACTCCACAGAGTGCAGCGCTTGCTCACATCCAACAGAACTTACCAGCATTACTAGTAGTGAGACCTACACAGCTACCAACACAACCGATAGCAAACCCAAACAACAGAGTAAATCAGTCGGCATACAATGTAGAAGGTGAGATGTATCATATGTACAATATTTAGCTTAGATCAGGTAGGCATCTAGGAGTAGAGACACCGCCTCTAGTAGAAGAGGAGGAAGAAATGTAGAGACACATCCACTGGTAGAAGAGGAGGAAGAAATAGAGGATACACCTTTGGTAGAAGAGGTAAAAGCACTTGAGAGAGCGGAGGCTCCATTTCCTAGCCGGCTATAGGAACAAAGAAAAACAACACATCTAGAATTTGACATCTTGTCGAGCTTGAAGAATCTCACGGTGACAATCCCATTATTTCAAGCAATTCGAGATGTCCCCATTTACACCAAGGCAATTAGAGAAATGTGTCTAAGGAGACATGGATGAAAAGCTACCCAGACTATCAACGTCATGGGTAAATTGAAAGATCTAATGATGGGTGGAACATGTCATCCGAAGTATGTAGATCTAGGTAGCCCAGTGTTGACCATAAAAATTGGAGGACATTCCCTGTCCAACAATGCCTCAAGAGACCATGCAGAGGCTACAGCTCATGAACCTGAGCCAACCATGACAGTGCTGAAGTTAGCCGATCGATCAACCGTGTCGTCAAAAGGGATGCTGGAAGATGTGATCGTAACAGTCAGTGCATGGGAATATCCAGCCATTTTTTTAGTTTTGCAAACCAAGACCAGGCTGGGCGGTTACCCGCTCATTTTGGTGAGGCCATGGCTGGCAATAACTGACACTTACATCAGCTTCTAGGATGGGCTAATGACCATATCCAATGGGAAAAATGTCAAAAGGCTGACCATTTCACCGCCAGCTCAGTCTATGGACTCGACAGAAGAACCCAAGATCATCGAGCATGGAACTATGGAGTTGTCCATAATCCAGCCGATGATGACCTTGGAGGAGGTGGCAGAAGAGGATGAGGATGGTGCTATCATGGAGTTTCTCCATGGAGAATCATCCACCCCCACACTTGGATCACCGTTGACTAGCGCCCAAGATCAGCACATCCGACAAATACACGTTGGGCCAGGGAGGCTATTAAATGTCAACAACAGGTTGATGCCCACACAGCTAGAAAAATTGGAAGAGCTTCTGGTAAAACACTAGCAAGCATTTGCATGGGACTACGCAGATATGCACGACATCAGCCCAGAAATATGTACCCATAGGATTTATTTAGATGACCAGGAAACTCCTAGTCGGCAGCCACAGAGAAGGATGAACCCAGTAATGAAAGACATTATCAGAGAAGAAATGCATAAAATTTTGGCTATCGAATTCATATATCCAATTTTTGATAGTGAATGGGTATCACCATTAGTGGTGGTCCCCAAAAAGAATGGGAAATGGTAGATCTGCATGGACTATCGGGCATTGAACAAGGCGACTAAGAAAGACCACTTCCCGCTCCCATTCATCAATCAGGTCTTGGACACACTCTCAGGAAGAAAATACTTCTCCTTTCTGGATGGTTTCAGTGGTTACAACCAGATCCAGATAGGGGAAGAAGATCAAGATAAAACAACGTTCACCTGTCCATGGGGAACATTTTCCTATAAGGTATTGCCTTTTGTACTGTGCAACGCATCGGCCACCTTTTAAAGGGTGGTGCTTAGCATATTCTTTGATATGATAGGAGACAGGGTGGAATTATACATGGACAAATTCACCACCTATGGAGAAACCTTCGAGGAGGCAATGACAAATCTGGAAAGAGTGCTCGACAAGAGCAAGGAAAATCATTTGTCCCTAAGTAATGAAAAATGTTTTATGATGATGCAGGAAGGCATCATGTTGGGACACCACCTCTCTGCGGAAGGAATAAAAGTAGACAAGAGGAAGATCGAGGTCATCAGAGACCTACCTAGCCCCAAAATTTAGAAGGAGGTCAAAAGTTTCCTTGGATCAACCGGGTACTATCGACGATTTATCGTCAAATTTAGTAAGATTGCCAAACCACTGCACACCCTACTTTCTAAGGACATAGAGTTCAATTGGATGGGAGATTGCGAAGAAGCATTCCAATTGCTAAAAGAAAAATTGATATCTACACCGGTATTGAGAGGACCAAATTGGGCCATACCGTTCCATATTTACTGCGATGCATCTAACGGTGCGATCGGAGCAGTCCTCGGGCAGAAAGACAATGAAGAATTTTACGCAATCTATTATGTTAGTAAAAACTTGGCGAGAGCAGAGCTCAACTATACAATGACAAAAAAATAATTCCTCACAGTTGTACATGCAATAAACAAATTCTGCCACTATATAATGGGATACAAGGTCTTCATCCATACGGACCACGCGGCTATCAAGTATCTGATGAGCAAGCTGGCCATTGGTGGTAGAATTATCAGATGGTTGTTGCTATTGTAGGAATTCGACATCACTATAGTCGATAAACCGGGCAAGGACAATGTCATGGTAGATTTTCTATCCAAATTGATACCAGTAGATCATTAAGCAGTGGAATATCAGTTTTTGGATGAACATCTGTTCGCTATTAGTGAACAAACTCCATGGTATGTAGACATAGCCAATTACTTGGCCACCGAAAGGACCTCACCTACTCTCTCCTACCGAGAAAAGCAGGCGGTCATAGAGAAGAGCACATCATTCCTTTGGATGGATGGTCTCCTATTTAAAATAGGATGGGACCAAATTATAAGAAGATGCGTAGCAAAACAGGAGTTTTCAGAAGTGCTCAAGGCATGTCATGATGAGCCATGCGGAGGACACTTTGCAGGGAAACAAACTACCTACAAAATCTTGCAGGCTGGGTATTTTTGGCCCACTCTGTTCAAGGATGCGGTAGCATATACCAGCAAGTGTGACGAGTGCTAGAGGATGGGTAGACCAACCCACCGAGATGAAATGCCCCTGTAGCCCCAGGTACACCTGGAACCTTTTGATAAATGGGGCATGGACTTCATGGGACCATTTAATCCACCTTCGATGGGAAGGAGGTTTATTCTGGTCTGCATGGATTACGTCACCAAATGGGTGGAAGTTTAGGCATTAAGGGACTCAAAGGAAAGAACGGTCACTAATTTCTTATTTTCCCATATTTTCACACAATTTGGGGTTCCTCGGGAGATAACAATAGACCAAGGTTCCCAATTCACCTCCAAATTTATTGAGGAGCTGATGGAGCAGTATAGAGTTTGGCACAATAAAACCATGCCCTACCATCCGCAGGCGAATGAGCAAGTAGAAGTGACAAACAGGGAGATAGAAAACATCCTGACCAAAACCATGTAGCAACACAAGAAATATTGGGCCACATGGTTGCCAGAGGCAGTTTGGGCATACAACACCACGTGGAAATCCACCATAGGATGCACACCTTTCCAACTGGTCTAAGGAAAAAATGTGATGATGCCCATCGAGTTCGAAATCAAAACTCTGAGGACGGCTTCAGAATTAAATTTGAGCTTGGACAAAGCTCAAAAATAGAGGATTCGCCAGCTAGATCAGCTGGACAAAATTTGATTGGATGCTTTACAAAGGACAGAGATTATACAGAAGCAGAGAAAGAAGTGGCATGATAACCACATCAAGCTGAAGAAGTTCCAGGTAGGGGAATGGGTACTATTTTATGATTCTCGGTTCCAAGAAAGGAAGGGAAAACTTATGCAGAGGTGGATGGGACCGTATGATGTGGCAGAGCTCATTAGGAACAGGGCGGTGCACGTTAAGACAATTGACGGCAGCAACACCATGTTCATAGTCAATGGCCACCGACTACGCCCCTATAATGTCTGAAACATTACAGGTGGAATCCAGAGTAGGCATGGGGGAGACCCCATCTTGCTAGATCTAGACCGAACTCTCACAGGTGAAATGGTGGGTATGAAAGTGCTCACCCAAAATTTTTTAGTTAATATAGGCCTTTTTTTGTAATGTGTGTTTTTGCAGGGACGACTCCCACATGCAAGCTACCTTTATTTTCCTTTCTTTTTTGGTTGCTTTTTGTAGGTGGAGGACCTAACAACACGAGGGATAGGTATCTAGGAAACCAGGCCTGATTTGACTTAGCATTTCGACATCGGCTCGTAGGTAGAATCTAGGTAGCGTGAAAAATTTGGAAGGCTTGATCACCCTTTTTCCAGTCAAATTGCCATCTAGAAGAAGGCGCCTTACTGCATCCAGAAGGTGCCAAGTCCAAAAGAATGCACCTTACTACAACCAAAAGGCACCCATCCAGAAGAAGGTGCCTTACTGCATCCAGAAGAAGGTGCCAAGTCCACAAGAAGGCACCTTACTACACCCGAAAGGCACCCATCCAGAAGAAGGTGCCTTACTGCATCCAAAAGAAGGTGCCAAGTCCACAAGAAGGCGCCTTACTACACTTGAAAGGTGCCCATCCAGAAGAAGGCACCTTACTGCATCTGAAAGGCACAAAATCGAAAGACAGTGCCTTCCATCCATTTAGAAGTTCTAAAAAAAAAATGAAAAAAAAATATACATATGTAGGCGCCGTCCGTGGCAGGAAGGCACCAAGTCTTAAAAAAAAAAAAGGTGCATTCATCCATCCGAGATGCCTTCCAACATCAGGAAGGCGCATTCATCTAGCCGAATATGCCTTCCAACATCAGGAAGGCACATTCATCAAGACGAACACCTTCCAACATCGGGAAGGCACGAACCAGAAGGAGGTGCCTCCCAAATTGGGAAGAAGCATGCAGGCAAAAGCACCTCCTACCAATCAGAGGCACCTCGTAGCACCGAAAGGCACATTCGTTCGAAGAAGAGCACTGACAACGTCGAAAAGGCACTACAAGGACACCATCCACATGGAAAAGGTACCAAAGAATGCCTCTCACATTCAACATTTACATCTATTGGATGCCTCGAGCGAAATGAAGCATCACACAAATGAGTGACATAAAAGGACCATACCCCTCCCTCATGTCACAAGTCAACAAATCAGCAACTACCACAACGACTGGAATGACGAATTAGGTACGCGCATACTAAATCAAATCGTTTATATAATTATTTATAAATACGTAGTATCAAAAAAGATACCGTCGTCATAGAGATCGTATCCCCCCATAGTTGGAATCATGTGCCAATGATAGGGCATCTTCCATAACTGCTAGGGTTAGGCATATTTTCTATAAGAAGGCACCTTCCTGAAGAAGGAAGGACAAAAAAAAATATACAGCACCAGAAGGTGCCATGGGAGGAAGGTCCAAGAACCACGCGATCAAGAAGAATGAACCTAGTGATACTGATGGGATCATAGGGGCAGTGAAGACCCAATTCAAAGCTGAGGGGTGGCTCGAATACTGCACCCTGGTCAGTCAGGGTCAGGACATGCGGCAGCTAGGGAATTCACCGCATCTTTGAGGGGCGATGCGTCCCAAGTACGAGGGATGGAAATTCCAGTCACCCCTGAGTTCATCTCACAGGCGACTGGATTGCCTCTCACGGGGGAATGTACATACAAGGGCGGAGTGTTAAAACTATATGTCGAAATACTACTATTGAGAGAAAATGTGCAGATAGACAGGGAGGGGTTACTCAAAAATAGTCTCCCCATGAATATATGAAATATATTCGAGTAGATTGCTCGATTATTCACATGCACAGGGAAGTATACCCATCTGCACATTAATCATGTGCACTTCCTCAATCACCTAGTGCATGGGAGGAAATTAAATATACTTTTCTACCTGGCGAATGCTTTGAAATATGAAGCGACTCGATACCAGAAAGGGGCACTGTCCGCCTTAGCCCACCATGGGCTGCTATCGGCATTGGTTTGCCATGCAGAAGCACAAGGACAGAATCACGATGCAGAGGGAGATGGTGGCCAAATAGAGCAACACAATGCGGTTGCCAAATTAGGGCAAGACGAAGCATCCCCTAAAGAAGAGGTAACAAACATCAGGCAATTGGCATTGCCCTATTTTCCAAGAGGAACAGAGCAATCACCGGTGCCCAAAGACATAGAGGACAGAGGGCATTCCCCAGTGCCCAAGTATGAGGAGGAAGGAGTGCCACTCGCTGGTGATGAGGACGAACCAATCCCCAAGAGGAAATGTCTACGATGATTCCTCTCGATAGAGGAAGGATAGATTGACTCAGAGATAGACGTTGTCGCCCAAACCCTTAGAGAATTAACGATTCAAAGCCCATGGAATGAAGGAACTTTTGGGAGAAATGACCAGATCGATGCGGCCTTGGAGGAGGCACTATAATGGAAAAATGATTGCTGGAAGATTGCTAGAACCAGCATAAAAGTAAATTGGAGGAAAGAGATAGGCGAATTGCTCAGCTCGAGCAGTTGGTCCGGTAGTTGCAAGAGGAAAATAAAATGCTCCAAGACAGAGGAACAACAAGATAGGAGGCGTCCACTCAGACTGATTGGGTAGAATAAGTGCCGATGAACTCTCCCACATCCATTGAATGAGTATTCTCTTCGAGGGAGATACGATCAGATGCCCGACAGATCATCCCAGAGGCAGGGGAGGATTCCTTTGTTTTTAGAGGTGAAAAGAAAAGAAGTCCTACCATGCCCCCTGTCATTGTCCTAAGTGACACAGAGCAAGATGAAGGTCTCCAGTAACAGATAAGACCAGAGGATAAGGAGGACCTCCCCAGGCTTGAAGAAGGAGAAGAGCTTGAGGGGTCGACACCAGGTAGACAGGTGAACGAAGGATCACCCCCGAAGATAGCAGCACAGCCGATCCTTCAGAGCAAGGAGAAGTCCTGGAAGGAGAAAGGAGAGACCCCTATCCAATCCACCGCATTTTCTGTAGAAGCCAAGGCAAAGAGGCCCAGGATGGCTCGACAGAAGGCAAAAGTGACCTTTGCCGACTCTAAAGAGGATGAATGGGACATGCAACTGTTCGTTGAAAGGAAAAAATATTTTGAGCAGCAACGCAATGAAATGAAAGTAGCCAAGGAGGCTAGGAAGGTATCCTCAAGGGTAAAAGGAGATTTTGGCATCTGCGTCAATCCGATAGAAGACAGCTAGTTTTGGGACATCTATGGTTCATCCCGAGGGCAGTCTTCCATGATGAGGAAGTACTTGGAACGATGGGGAGCATATGACCTGCAATTGGAGGCCGCTGCGATTGCAAAGGAGAATGCAGGGCTTACCCTTGAAGCAGCCAAATTATACAAGGCCCAAGTAGTGCCTTCCAGAGGGGATAACTCAGATATCCCTTTGGCAGTGGTTAGACATCCAGACGTCGACCTCTAGCAAGCTATCAAAGATGCATTTTAATCGGTAGGAACAACACTGGCTAGACCACCACCAGTAGCGGCCAGAACAAGAAGGGTACAATTGACAGCCATAGTTTCCCATAGGCAAAGGCAAACCACACCTTCAAATGTCGGCACGAAAAGATAGACTTGGGCTGCAGGGGCAACTGAATCCTCCAAGATATGGCGACGATGAAAATTCAGAGGGCTACGTACAGTTTGGATGCCACGAGGGCATGGCATATGTTAGGCATGGGGGGATGATGAGCACCAAAAATGCTCATATTTTGTACATATTTCTTTGATCAATATGTGGTTGTATAATAAGGATTGCATACTTTTATGAATGATTATATAGATATTTGATATAATTATGTGTGTTATCTAATTTGTGTGCTTTTAGTATGTTTTGTGGAATTGCAGTTGATTTAGTTAGATTTGGAATGGTCGAGGTCTTTTGATGGACCTGGCACTTTATTTCATCGGGGGTCAATGTAGAGAACATAGGTGCCTCCCTGCAACCGAAAGGCACCAAGGGAACAAGCGCCTCCCTGCAATCGAAAGGTGCCAAACCAAAGATGAGTGCCTCCCTACAGTCAAAAGGCACAAATTGAATACGAGCACCTCCCTACAGTCGAAAGGCACCAACTAAATGTGAGTGCCTCCCTACAGTTGGAAGGTGCAAACTGAATGCGAGTGCCTCCCTGCAGTCGAAAGGCGCCAACTAAATGTGAGCACCTCCCTGCAACCAGAAGGTGCCAACCAAAGACAAGCGCCTCCCCACAGTCGAAAGGTGCCAACAGAAGGCAAGCACCTCCCCACAACTAGAAGGCACTAATAGAAGGCAAGTGCCTCCCTACAACTAGAAGGTGCCATGATAACAAGGTACCTTCCTCATAAGGAAGGCGCCACTGATTCTTTGCCCGTTGACCAGATTTGAATGACATGGACACTAGCGGCTAGTGCAGTTCTAGCTCTGCATAATGCAGAGCTAAATTGGAGATATCACCAACGTATCAAAATGTCTTACTAATTCCAGGCAAAGCACGAACTAAAATGAACATGTTGCCATCAGAATAGAATGCCAGACATCGATTGCATTCGCCAGACTGTTCTAATTTAGTCTGGGAAGAATCGACTGTTGTAACCACTTCTATAACAGAAGTTCTACGGGTGTGTTATATAAACACATGCAGATTGTTCTGAGGAATATATAGAAAAAAAATAAAGATCCATTTAGACGTACAGAGATAAATTGTAGTGTGTTGACGAATATATTAAAGTTCCAAAAGTTCTAAGCACGTGTTCGATCGGGAAGAAGCTGCTGGAGCCTAGGCCCACTCCAAGCCAGTATTTCTTCCCCATTTCCTTTTTGTTTATTAATTTTAATTAGTTTATTGCTTTCATAAGAATGTTTGTTAGTTTATTAGTTCCAACATTTGTAGTAGATTTATTTTCAGGAACGCATACATGATTTATTTTATGTAGGTTTAATTTTGTTCTTCTTACGTAAATCATTGAGGAGTGCGGGAATGATTGACAAACCATTTCAAGAACACCCCCCAAAATGTAGGATTAGCATATTCACCTCCAGTGGTATTGTAGTAACCTAATTCCGACTCTTCGCAAGTTTACAAAGCTCCCTGGGTTGATAATTAAATGCACGGGCATGTGACAAAAATAGGAAACCATTCACCTTGTTTGGCCCGCAACATATTTGTCTTTTATTTGGTTTACTTTGTTCTTAACAAGGTACTGTACACGAAAATTTCTTCGATTTCTTCGAATATTTCCTCCCATGATTATTCTTCTGGATTCATAGCTTATGTGTGTACTATTTTGAATCCATCTTGGCTATTGATTTTCATGACTTTTAGTGTACCTTGCTATGAATGAGTCACTTATTTGATTCTACCTTGATAATGTTGAAGGCATTTTTGTGAAGTAATAACCTTTATTTGGAGGCTTGGTTCTTTGAATCTTTCTTACGGATGATTTTACCAATTTTTTTGGTTTGCAATCTTCACAAGTTCTGTCAGGGTAGTTTTTGGTACTTTTAAACCTGCAAGAGTGTTAGTTTCTAAAGCTTTGAAGATGTTAGTCAATGGTGATTTTTTTTTATTGATATCTTCATATCTATTAGTTTAGAGTTTTGACCACGTTCATTCGCTCGACCAACATTTATTGTACTACTTTATCAAATATTTAAAAACCTGTATATTAGATAGCAAAAAGACGCATGCTTTAAACCTTTTCATTTGTTTAATCAAGACGAAGATATTTATTAATAATGTGTTAATGCCCTTGTTAAGAATGTTTAAATATTTGATTAATCAGACATCTATTTTAGACTTACATTTGGTTTTACCTTTGAATCGTGCACTACCATTGGATTGATCTGGGGTGAAGCGCATCCGTTGTTGTTTTGAAACCTGTATGATAGTTACTATACCTGCTGTCATATAAACACTTGAAATAATCTTGGTTTGTCAATCCTCATTTACTCATGATTATCCAATATTAATATTCATAATTTTAAACCTTAACAAATCGTTATTTAATTAATGGAAATCATATGATACGTGCATTTTTCTTTTGCAATCACCGTTAGATCTTACTGTGGTGAGGCACAACCGTTGGATCATGTAGATGTACATAGTTCTTAATAAATGAGAGGAGTCCCTACATACCTTGGGTCAATTAATCAACCTTTTGAAATAATAATGCTTAGATTAACCTTCGATTATCTTCCTGTATGTGCACCGTTGGATCTAGGGAGAAATGAGCACCGTCGTCCAATTTGTGTATCATTAAAACGTTTTCATTTAGCTTTCAATCCTTTGTTGTCACTACAAGCCTTCATGACCGTCAATTTTTGGATTAGTTTGGGTGCTATCATTAGATTTCCAATAAGATGCCCACCATATAATAAATGTAAAAACTTTTTTATTTTCTATTAATCATGATTAAGGCAAAAGGGTGGGATTACCTGATGTATTAAACCCTTGCTAATAACATGATTATCATTAATTAATATTTTTTGAATCTTAACACTCCTTAATGTATTTTAAATTAGCACACCAACACTAGATTAAAAACCGATCGAGCGCAATCGTTTGATCTTGGTAACCTTCCCGATGATTAATCAAGGGGGTGCATTCTTTAATATTGAATTTTAATAGGTGATTAATTTGGAACATGCGCGACCGTTGATCTGGATATTGCATGGGTATGATCATCCGATCTGTCAGACCTACTCTGATTTTAACTTGAACTTGACCCATGATGACTTTTATTAAACCTTTGACCTCTTAGAGGACACGTAGCCATTGATTTTAAAGATGATTGAGTGTTGCCATATGATTCTTTAGACTTACTCATTGTTTAATCGAAATCTTTGACCATTATGGCTCATGTTTAATGGTTCGACTTTTTGAACGGTGCACAGTCATTGATTTGATCTTGGGGTTGATGCGTCTGTCGATCTTGTCGAAGGTGCAAGGACTTTAATCACATTTATTTATTGGTTCATGACTTAACCTTCGGGTTTTATTGTGAAAGCGCGTCCATCAAATTTTTAAGACAATGAGCTTTCATTCGATTTAATGAGAGATGTTTGATTTTTAAACCTTAGGTTAAATCTTATTGATACTTTGAATTATCTTTCAAACTTCTTTTTGAATGCAATTCCATTAGATTTATTCATGAGAAAGTGCTACTGTACGATTAACCCTAAGGTGAAATCTTTTTATTTTTTGACCATGGCTTGACTTTTGAATTTACATGGTGGAATCGATAGCCGCCACAAATCTGGGTAGGTTGTCCAGATTTTATGGCTGCCATAGTATTCTGCGTTGTCCTCCCTAGAAGCTGCCACACAGATCTTCGTGCAGTTCGCCCCTATAACCACATTTGGTTCGATTTTATTAAAGCATTGTCATTCGATTTCTTTCAGATTGAGCACGACCCTTGGATTAAATCTAAGGTGCTCAATTGTTAGCCTGGTATGATGCATACCTTTAGGTTTTGATTAATTAATATTTGCTTTGACCTTAGACCTTTTAGATTTTGAGACCATGGTGAATGCTTAACCGACTTATGATTTAAGGACTTTATTAATTGGTTTTAGGCCCAAGGAAAGATTTATGAAGGTCGAACTACTCACAATAACTTAAGCAATGACCAACAGTATTAGCAATTTGATTGAAACCAAAAATTTAAATTTTAGGAAAGTCTGGTATATCATTGTTAGGAAGTGAACTCTTTTAAAAACACAGTTAAAAATGATTGTTCATTTTTCCTTTCATCATACTTCTTTAGAAACACATCTTCCATTTTAGGGAAGTCTGGTATATCATTGTTAGGAAGGGAACTGAACCATTCTCTAGCATACTTCTCCAAAGTCTGTAAAAATAGTACTAAGACTACATCTTCATGTTCAACCTCCAGACTATTCATTGCATACAAGAAACTCTTAATATAATCCTCTCTAGTTACTGCATTGTTTCCAAATAATTTAGGGAGATATTTGTGAGCTTTACTGGGTAAGGCATTCAAATTTACTGGTAATGCAAAAGGCCTATATTTGTTAGTCCTCCATAAATGAACGTTAGCTTGGGCCATTGCTATTGTAGGATTCAACTTTATATTAGTAGCACTTATGGTGGTATGGGTCTGGGTAGCTTGAATATTAACCTATGGGTTATCTACCTTTAAATTATGATTATGTATATCTTCTACAACAAAAATTAAATTTCTCTCTACAACATAATTTAAATTTTCTTCTACACTAATATAAAAAATAATAGAATTTAGATTTTTCTTTATGTACCTTTTATCGCTTGAAATTGATCTACTATTATACATAGTACTTTTGAAAATTGGAGTTTTTTGGGTATGTATGAATACCTCTGGATTCTTGAGTTCTAGAAATAGCTCCTTACCACTTCTCCTGGTGGTCACCAACACACTCTGTCCTATCCTTTTTATATTTTTCCTTTGGCTTCATCTAGCAGAGTCGCTAGCACCGAGGTGTAGAAAGAACAAAGTATACTCTTATCAGGAATACTTGATATTATCACTCATCCTCACAGGAGTGGGTTCTTGGGGAAATTCAATAAAATCAAGAAAGAGAAATTTCAAGAAAATCAAGAAATGGGAATTTTCAAGAAAATCAAGAACATAAAAACTTACTTCAAAATATAAACTACGGACATAGGAAAAATAAAGAACTAACAAAGTGAAAATTAAAACGTTGGTTCTTTACTTTAACTGGTCGTTTGTTGAATTAAAAATAATCATTGAAGAAAAATTTAAGAAGATAATTGAATCTTTCTAAGAAGTCCTCCCCAGCAACGGTGCCAAAAAACTATTGGAACCGATTCTTGCATCCGTAGAAAATCAATTATCATGCTACAAGAATCCGTTTGAAACCAATGAGCTATTACAAGCTCTGGTCGACCTGCCCCAAGTTCTGCTAAACCCGAATATTACTAAAGAAGATGGTAGAATGGGTAAGGAAACCTCAACAAAAATTATTCTAATTTGCATGCTCTAGATTTATATTAAACTATAAGTATTCTTATTAAATAACCAAGCATGAAAACAACCAACTGTTATGCCTTATGTAGACCGGTGCCTAGATTCATTGGGTTGTTATAGCAATTTAACAACAATTTTAATTATGAACAGAGAGAAGGGGAAAAGGAAATTAACATTCTTGATTTCATTTGAATGTCATAACAAAACCAAAAGTTAAATTACGAAAGAAATGTGTATAATACATTCAAATAATGTAACCCATTATACATATACACACAATACTGAGTCAAAGAAATGATAGGAATAAGATTCATAATTGTATTGATTCATGGAAAAAATTACATGCAGAGTAGGTAGAATACCTTTTAACTCTATTTTTCTCAAAAGAATACAATAATACAATGGAGAAGACTCTATTCAAATTATTTAATAGGTCTCTTCTACTCTCCTTATTCCAATCTAGTAATAGAAGAATCTTTGAATCCTAGGCTCAATAAGACTAGAAATATTCTTAGTTTCTTGAACGCTTTCCTATCATACAATCCTACACAACAAGGGGAAGAAGAAAGAATGAATAAAATAAAATAGACACAAAGAAATTAAAAAACACAACTAACATGGCACTCAAGTATACCTCTTAGCAAAAATTCTATTATCTAGTTGCTTGATGTAGAATCCAGACTTGTCTGCTTCCTTTTATAGCTGCTAGTTCTTGATTCTATTAGTTTTGGTTGAATTTTGGTTGTACACTTGGTAGTATCTGATTGAATCCATTTTGTGTATTGTCCAACTGGCGTGGCTGTAAACTGACTATCATGGTCTATTCTTGGACTGAAGGGAACTCTTTTGTTTGAACAATTTAGCTATTTTGTTAGCGTACTTACCTTTGTCTGTATTTGTTTATTAGACAGACTGTTACAACTTCGTAACAGTGTTTCAGTTCTTCTGTTGCGCCGGTGACTATTCCCGGCAGATGTAAACATTATTTAATTCCCTGCTCAATAATACAATCTAGCTTGCGTTTTACATGGCATCAGAGCCAGTGGCGTGAAGGGAGAAGGCGGAAGCGGAAGCAGAGAAGCTCGGACAGCAGGCGGAGTTTTTTTTAATTTGCCAGGCGGGGAAATTTTTCGTCACTCTGGAATTGACAGTCGGAGAAATTTTTTTTTCGGGTTTGCTGGGCAGAGGACTCGTTTTGTGAAGAATTAAAAAAAAAAAAAAAAAAAAACGGCTTCTGCGCGACCGGAGAGAGTCGTGAAGCACAGCCCCCTCCTGCGTCCGGTCTGTAACATGCGCAGATCTGATTGCGTGGTGACGCAGACCAAGGAGGACAGCACGCACCCCACTGCATCATGGAGGCTGGGACGTACTGTCCCGCACGCCCGTACTGTCCCACGCGCGTCCGGTCGGCTGGGACGTACTGTCCCGCGCGCGGACCACGCGCAGGGGAGAAGGAGACCCCCCGCCCCCACCACCCGCGTGGGAATTTAAAAATTCCCCCGCGCGGGAATTTGGGGCAGGTATAAACCCCCCCCCCCGCGGCGCACAGGATTAAAAAAAAAAAAAAAAAAAACACCCCCTCCCACCCCCAGCGCACAGCGCGAATCGCGCAGCCGGGAGTTTGAAAGAAAAAAAGACCGCCCGCAGCTCGGGAAAGAAGAAAAAAAAAAAAAAAAGACAGGAGGTCCCCCCCCGGTCGTGTTCAACAGTGGACGGTATTTTTTTTGAAAGACGCAGCGCGGTCGTGTCTTGGAAAAAATAAAAAAAGCACAGAGCGCCGAGTCGCGAAGCAGCAACCGTGCGACTGGAGGCCGCTGCAGAGGAGGTGGAGGTAGCAGGCGCTGTAAAAGGAGGAGGCTCTTGATCTCTTTCGGATCAGCCCGCTGGCTCACGTGGTCGTGAGCCGTGCGGTTAAGGCTCAGGGAGCTTGCAGGTCGGGGGTTCGAATCCCGTCGACTCCCCCAAAGGTATAAATTTTTTTTTGCAAAGTCATTTTTAATTATTATTTTTTAATTAAAATTTTTAATTTTAATTTTTTAATTATAGTTTTTTAACTTTATAAATTAAAATTTTAATTTTAATTTATTTTTTATAAGTTTTAAAACTATACAAATTAAAATTATTTATTTTAATTTTAAATTTATAATAATTATTAAAATGCTTTGTTAAAGAATGCCTTTTTAAGGGGGGATATTTTTCAAAAAATCAAAGGGGGATAGAGAGTAATTTTTCAAAAAATAGCAATTTGGCATTGTAAAAGGTGCATTTTCGGCTGTGACCGACACCTTGTGGGTTATTCTTGTGGGCAGTTTTTTTATGTTGTATGTTGCATATTTCATTTTTGCACTATAACATTAAAAACTTAAAATCAAACACTCCCTAAGTCCCCGGAATATAAAACCCATCTGTGCAATTTTATTGCACTGCAGCGTTCGGTATTTGCGATACCTCTGGCCAGCACTTACAGGTAAAGTTGTCGTGATTTGGCTACTGTATCCGCCGCCTAATATAGCTTCTATAACGACGTCTGAGCTTGTTCTCTATAAATCGTCGGGGAGGAATAAGTACGCCATTTTTGCATTTTTTACTCCATCCACTACCCTTTATCGCACTTGTATTTAGGCATAAATCCTGACGAAGTATTCTTCATAGTGTTTAGGGGAAGTTACGCCCCACGCATGAGAAGAATCTTCTATGGTAGGTGCCATCAACAAGGCGATTCCCTTTCAATACCGCTTATGTTCCACGTATCGTATGATCTCTAAAATTCACCTATAGTCTCCCTCACGTAAGGGTGGGTGATTTTTGTTGATCTTTCTAAATACCTATAGTTTCCCTCACGTAAAGGCGGGTATTTTGTACGGTATATTGGCCTAGAAAAAGGTATATCGAAAGGGGGACCAATTTGGTGATATAAGGAACCTTCACTATGGCCGCTGTTGCAAAGTTGATGACTGATCCGCATCAGTTATTGAAAGGTCCAAATTATACACCATGGAAACATAAGATGAAGGCTATTCTCCAAATGGAAGATTTGTGGGATATTGTTACTGGAGTAGCAACCAGGCCTTCACCAATAGCAGGATCCACAGGTCCTTCAGTAGATCAGATTGCTTTTGACAAGAAATACAGTAGAGCAAAGGTGCTCATTTTGTTTGCTATTTTAGATGAAGTGCAACCTCATATAGCTGATAAAGCAAGTGGTAAAGAGGCATGGGATGCCCTTAGAACCATATATGAGGGGAAGAATGAATCCACCATTCTTCATCTTCAACAACAACTTCATAACCTGAGTTTGAGGCAAGGTGAAACATTTGAACTCTTTCTGTGCAGAGTGTCTGAGTTGAAAGAGAAATTGAGTTCTCTCGGAGATACTGTGGACGAAAAGCTTCTCATTTCACTTGTGATGAGAGCTTTACCTTCTTCATTTGATATGTTGATAACCTCCATCTAGGTGTCCCAACGACAAATTACCTACATCGAGTTGGTCAATCTGCTCCAACAACAGGAGGCACGCCAACTTCACAAGGATGATTCTTCCAATACAGCCCTATACACCAACAGGAAGGGTTCTAGGAAGAAAGGTAATGGGCAAAAAGGAGGCAACTTTCAGAAAGGAGGAAATTCTCAATAGGATACGAAAGGAAAAGGCAAACAACCTCAACAGAAGAAGAGGTGGTGCAAGATCTGTGAGAAAGACAACCATGACACCAACAGGTGTTGGCATAAGAACAAGCAGAAAGGCCAAAACAAACCACAAAATAAGAACAAGCAACCCCAGGTGAATGTTGCTGTTGAAGAATCGACTCGGATTCCGAATGGGCACACAAGGTGCTCATGACTACCACAGATTCCACACAGAGGGATCCTATTTGGTATGTCGATTCTGGAGCTAGTAAACATATGACTGGCGACAGATCGTGGTTTGAATCATTTGTGGCCAAAGAGGGCAAACCTGTCACAATTGCTGATGATAAAACCTACAGGGTTCAGGGAGAGGGTACAGTTTCAGTCACTCTTCCTGATGGCAAGTGTCAGATTGAAAAGGTCCTCTATGTTTCGGGATTGGCCAAAAATTTGTTGTCAGTGACACAAATCCTGGATAGAAATATGGTTGTCAACTTTCGTGTTGAGAATGGAAAGAAGTGTTGTACCATTACCAGGAAGGGTAAGCAGATTGCAACAGCTTCATATAAGCATGGCTTATTTGCACTAGATGCTATCTCTACTCCACATGTTGCCATGACTGTCTCTACCAAGGAGGCAACTTCCCTATGGCACAAGAGATATGGGCATCTTAGTTCGGGCTACTTACTTGAGCTCAGCAAGTATGAGATGGTAAAGGGTCTTCCTTCCCTTTCTTCCACATTGCCAGTGTGCTCTGACTGCTTGGCAGGAAAGCAGCATAGAGTACCATTTGAGAAGAGCTCTACAAGAGCAAGAAAACCTCTGGAGCTAATTCACACCGATCTATGCGGTCCTTTCACACCCAACAGTGTTGGAGGGAAGAGGTACTTTCAGTTATTCGTAGATGACTACTCACGAAAGATGTGGGTTTTCTTTCTCAAACTGAAATCTGAAGCTTTTGCATTCTTCCAGTAGTTCAAGAAATCCGTTGAGAAGGAGTCAGGGGCTTCTATCAAAACCCTCCGCTCAGATCGAGGGGGAGAGTTTACCTCTAATGAATTTTTTGCATTCCTAGATAAGCATGGGATCAAGAGACAGTTAACAACTGCCTATACTCCTTAGCAAAATGGAGTTTCTGAGAGAAGGAACCGTTCTATAATGGAAATGGTTCGTTGTATGCTCACAGGTGCAACTCTTGGGCAACAATATTGGGCAGAAGCTGTCACCACTGTAGTGTATCTGTTGAATAGGGCACCCACAAAGGCCCTAAAAGGAATGACTCCACAGGAAGCATGGAGTGGTCGAAAACCCTCCATATCTCATCTACGTATTTTTGGATGTCAAGCTTTCATGCACATACCAAAAGAAAAAAGGAAGAAGCTAGATGAGAAAACGCTGAGATGTATTTTTCTTGGATATTCTGAGCACTCTAAAGGATATCGGTTGATAGATCCTTTGACCAAGAAAATTCATATCAGCAGAGATGTTGTCTTTGATGAAGCTTTCACATCACAGAGCACATCTACAGTACACCAGGATATTGTGGAACCTAAGGAAGAGGAGATTCCTTCGTCAACACAAATAGGAGGTCCTTCTACATCTTCTTCACCACCACCGAAGCAGAATCCTAAATGGTGTACAAATACAATCGGAGATGCAAATTTATCCACTCCTCCCAATTTGAATTTGGATAGACCTCGTACACGTAGTATGGCTCAAAAGGAAAGAGAAGCCAGAGAAACTGGTGAGGTTGATGATCTTTGTCAATCTTTTGAGGAACTTTCCGTGACTCCAAGTAGAGAAGTTGAGGATATGGATATTGATGATGAAAGGGCATTCATGTCTACCATAGATAGTCTTGAACCTGCATCAGTGCAAGATGCTCTTAGTGAGCCTCAGTGGAAGGCCGCTATGGATACAGAGTATGAGTCTCTGATGAAAAATAAAACTTGGAAGCTTGTTGATCTGCCGCATGGAAAGAAACCTATTGGCTACAAATGGGTATACAAAGTCAAGTACAAGGCAGATGGAACAATTGATAAGCATAAGGCCCGGCTTGTTGCAAAGGGCTATGCTCAAAAGGAAGGCATCGACTATGAAGAAACTTTTGCACCTACTGCTCGGATGACCACAATTCGGGTTATGTGTGCTATGGCAGCACAATATGGGTGGAAAGTTCACCAGATGGATGTCAAAAGTACCTTTCTTAATGGTGATCTCCAAGAAGAAGTCTATATGACTCAGCCTGAAGGATTTGAAGTGGAAGGCCAACAGTAGAAAGTTTGCAAATTGGTCAAATCCTTGTATGGTCTGAAACAAGCTCCTCGAGCTTGGTATATAAAAATGGACAATCACCTAATGCAACATGGATTTAAGAGATGTCCGTCAGATGCAAACCTCTATTTCAAGAAACAAGGTTCTGAGATAGTGTTGCTTGTAC
Organism: Wollemia nobilis; assembly: GCA_028583015.1. NCBI lineage: Eukaryota > Viridiplantae > Streptophyta > Pinopsida > Araucariales > Araucariaceae > Wollemia > Wollemia nobilis. The sequence continues at coordinate 3,318,349 of JAQPPZ010001424.1, read as the reverse complement.
TCTATGTGGATGATCTGCTCATTACAGGGAGTTCAGAAGATATGATCTCTACTATCAAAAGAAACTTGTGCAAATATTTTGAGATGACAGATCTCGGACTTCTCCATTACTGTCTTGGTCTGGAATTCAGCCAGAAGGAGCACACCATCAAAGTGTCTTAGAAAAAGTATGCCAAGACATTGTTGGATAAATATCGCATGACTGACTGCAAGCCAATGGCAACTCCTATGGAGAATGGACTTTAGTTATCGCAATATGATGACTCACCTCAGGTAGATGGTACTCTCTATCGACAGCTGATTGGGAGTCTCATATATCTGACCAATACTAGGCCAGATCTCGTATTTGCTGTCAACTATCTTTCGAGGTTCATGCAGGAGCCTAAGACCACTCATTGGAAAGTAGCAAAATGTGTTCTTCACTATGTCCGTGGTACTATAGAATATGGCCTAGAATACAAGAGGAACAACAAATTCTTCTTGCAAGGATACACGGACTCCGACTATGCCGGATCATTTGATGATCGCAAGTCAACTTCTGGATACATTTTTCATCTGGGATCCGGTCCTGTCTCTTGGCACAGCAAGAAGCAACAGGTGGTTGCTATTTCTTCAACAGAGGCAGAATATCGCACCGCACGTGAAGCTGTGTGCGAAGTGATATGGTTACGTCGCATTCTGACAAGTATGGGCCATCCATCAAAATCTCCAATACACTTGTTTTGCGACAATTAGGGTGTTCTGAACCTCGTCAAGAATCCAGTCCATCATGAAAAAACAAAGCACATTGACACACAATGTCATTTCATTCGAGAGGAAGTTCCAAAGCACCGAATTCAGCTTCAGCACATTCCCACAGATGCTCAAGTTGCAGACATTTTCACTATGCTCAATAATACAATCTAGCTTGCGTTTTACATATTTTTCTTTCTAATTTTGCCCTAGAAACTAAGGATTCATCGTTATAATTTTTCTATTTGTTCTGCTTGTCTCGGTGACTATGATTTATCGCTAAGGCTTGACCGAGATGTTATCATGAATATTAGATGAAGGACAGAGGGGGACCCGATGTGATAGTGAAGATAATGGGTGGCATATTAGTGGCAAACAGATGAAGTTGCACTGATCATGCGATAGAGTGAGGAAGAAAGGATGATGAGGGTCTGATGGATGGAATGACAGAGGGTAAATGGTAAGAGGCGATAGTGGGTGAGGGCAACATGTTAGGAAGATGGTCAAGGAGGAATTCCCAGGAAGAGGAGGGCAGTGGTAAGTAAGAAGAAGGTGGGAATGGACAACAAGATCTCGAAGCATCTATAATTCGCTTCCATAACTATACTTTGTTGAAGTGCTCCTCTGGTAACTATATTTCGTCGAAGCGCAGATTAAATGACTTTATGTAATTTGAAACCATGCTTTTTTCTTCATGCGCTTCCTTCGTCTTAAGTGTTTGCAGAACTAAAAATGATAATTTTGGAATCCTTTATGCTCCATTGTTTCCTTTTGCTGATGCTTCAACCCTTCCCTATTGTCTCTTATTTATAAGACTGTGACTATGCTTTGTAGTCTTATCTTGTGGTACACCATTATTCTTGTGAGATATACATGATCTGATGGCATGCTTGAGCATTAGGATTTGTCTTTTATTTGGTTTAATTTGTTCTTAAAAAGGTACTGTACACAAGATTTTCTCTAATTTCTTCAAATATTTCCTTCCATGAGTATTCTTCTGGATTCATAGCTTATGTGCATACTATTTTGACTCTATCTTGGCTATTGATTTTCATAATGACTTTTAGTGTACCTTGCTATGAATGAGTCACTTCTTTGATTTTTAACTTGATAATGTTGAAGGCATTTCTGTGAAGTAGTCACCTTTCTGTGGAGGCTTGGTCCTTCAAATCTTTCTTATGGGTGATTTTACCAATTTTTCTGGTTCGCGATCTTCACAGGTTTCGTCAAGGCAGTTTCTGGTACTTTTAAACCTACAAGAGTGTTAGTTTCAAAATATTTCAAGACTTTAGTCAATGGTGATTTTATTTTTATTTATCTATTTGTATCTATTGGTTTAGAGTTTTGACCATGTTCGGTCACTCGACCAACCTTTATTGTACCACTTTATTAAATATTTAAAAACCTATAAGTTAGATAGCAAAAAGATGCATGCTTTGAACCTTTTAATTAATCAAGATGAAGATATTGATTAATAATGTGTTAATAACATTAATAATGTTTAAATATTTGATTAGTCAAGCATCTATTTTAGACTTACATTTGGTTTATATAGCACCGTAAAATTGGCGCAGTGAAACCTTAGTAATTACATTCACTCTAGTAAATAATTTAAATTCAAATTTTAACCTCCCAAACCGCCCGTTAACCGTCGGTTAATCCGTTTCCCCCTTTCTCACATCATTTTTAGAGGTTGTTTTGACCATTTGACGATATTTTCACCGATCAGATGATATCGCCCCAGATCTAACAATTTCATCTAGGCTAGGACGTCTAGACGATCTTGTCCCAAAACTGATTTTGCACAATTAGCTTCTGTTCCAACGGGTCTCTAATCCAGGAAGAAGCATGTCTGCACCGTTAGGGACCCTCCCCCATTGGAGATCTCCCAAATAGGGATGATCTCCAACCTCCTAACCACCCTCCTAAGCCTATTTAATCCTAAGCCCTTCCCTTAGCACCCCCTGGCTGAAATCCTCTATAAACTGACTTCACACGCATTAAGATATCTCAAATTATTGTTTGCATTAGTTCTACTAAAATTTTGTTGCAGGTACCTTAGTGTTTTTTAGCCGGAGCAAGCTTACATCGTCGTCGATGATCCTGTTCAGATCGGAGGCGATCCTATCGAATCAGAGACAATTTCATACCAATGCGAGATGATCTTGACTACAGTCCACATTGAGGCAATCAGTGCCTAAAGTTTGCATTTCTCCATCTTTTCTTTGTTGTTTTATTCTACAATTAGCTAGTTTATTTGGTATTTTATGCTATCTTGCATTTTGGAGTTCACCCATCTAGATTAAATGCATAATTAAGCCATAATTGTGATTAAATTAGCATAATTCATTCATGTTTTTGTTTTTAAGTTTCAGTTTGATATTATTACTTTCATTTTACACTATTTCCCTCTGTTAGAATAGTGGTATTTTCTGTGTTTTGCACCTATTTCTCTATTTGTAGGTCTCTGACGAATTCGTCAGATCTCAGACGATCTTGTCTGATCTCAAATGATCCTGTCAAATCAGAGGCGATCCTGACTGCTTCAAGAATCAGAATCTTCATCAGACATCCGGATCAGGTATTTTTCTTTTAACATTCTTTAATTTCTCTGTTTTCTGTCTTAATCTTGTTTTTTGTATTCATTTAATCTGCATCTTCATATAGCATAGCTTAGACGCATTTTGGCCAAACCTAGGATTTGAATGCTTAAGGCTAAAACGAACACATAAAACACATTCCCAACCTAGGCGTGGAAACTGCCATTAAATGTTTCCTGGTGAACCCACCATCCGTCGAAAAATCACCAATATACACCTCCCTTGAGAGGCGGGACCTTCGCAAGGCCTCTTAGTCCGAGGTACCGTGCCATCCTTTTCACATCCCCCTTCCGGGCATGGATCCTATAGCCTGAAGGTAAGGGTGTGAAAAATTTGGAGCGATACATTTTGGTGAACCCGACGTGAATGCATTGTAAACCTTTTGAAAACAAAAAAAAACAAAAAAATAAAACAACTAAAACATAGATGCATTTCAGATCATTTAAATTTAATATCATGTTTAGATGGTAGCTCCTAAGAAAATATTAGCAAGTTACTATAAATGTAGAAAACCAATTGGCAGCCATAGAAATCAATTCTGTACTTAGTGTGCCTAAAACAGATAGAAATCAACTCTTGTGGGACGAACTTGATAGGAGACTTAGTGTCATCTCATCTAGGTCAACAAAACTTAAACAAATCAAGAGGCTTATCCTAGATAGAATCCTGGATCCTCATCAACTTGTCTTTTATCATGAACTTCAGAGAGCCTGCCATAGATGGTTAGCTTATAGGAGAGCTCTTGTGTCTTCAAAATTATTCACCTTCGAGGAATACCTCGAGAATGCAGCCATTGTACACCAGTTCCTAGGTCTTGTAGAAGACCAAGAGGTTGTTCTTACAGATAGGGAAATATGGAATAGAGTTCCTCGAGCTGTGTTATATCGAGAGTATTGCCACGAGCTTTACTTCTATCAACCAACATCCGAGACAGATAATATCACTATAGCTCTTTTCATTAAATTTTTAAAAGAAAACTTTCAATTTGAAGAAGAACACTTCATGACTCCTGAAGAACTCGAGCCCATTAATGATATTTATAAATTGTTTATAGAAAACTAGATCATTACTTTCAGTATTATTTCTTGCATTTATTGTGTTATTTGTTGTCTTTACAATATTATTCCAAAAAACAAAGAAAAACTAAAAAATTAAAAAACATAGCAAAAACTTAAACATTTCATTTTAAATATTGTAGTAGGTATATAGTTAATATATACCTCTTAAGCTTGTTGCATATATATATATATATATATATATTTGCTGAAATCAAAATTAAGCACCATGCCTAAACTTAGGAATGGTAAAGAAACTTTAGGAGAAGAAGAAGATTGGTTACAAGATAAAACTAGAGACCCAAATGTCCTTCCTGAAGATCCAATTTCAGAAGGAAAAACTCTAGATCAACCAGAAGATGACCTAGGTGAAGATAATGAACAAGAAAGTGTTAAAGGGGATGGACCCTCATCCCCTAGAGTAGCTCTAGATGGAACTATTGCTTTTGACAACATAGATCATTTTTGGAAATTTCTCAATGATAACATTGACGCCCTTAATGTGGCAGTTCGTATTGATAAAGGGCAAATTAGTGACACTCAAGCAGCCATGGAACATGCGTTTGATGTGCACACTAATCCCTTGTCTTTCATTGATCAAGAAAGTGATAAGGCTAGGCCATCCAATACAGATATGGTCACTATGGTTCAAAACATGTCAAAACAATAGGTTATCCAACCTCCTAAGGAACCTGTTATTCAACCTAAAATCATTCCCACACAAAAGAAAACTTCCTTCACTACTTTATTTCGCCAAACTATTGAGCAATATGCTTCAAGTAAACAAAAACCTAAAACGAAGCCAAACACCAATTTTCAACAATCTGGAATACATCATAATACCACTTCAAAATTCCTTCATAACACCTTTCCTACCAACAATTTACACAATAGCAACATAGCATCTAATCTTCATGTCCCTCCATCATATGCTCACAAAACCCATGTTAATGCCCTACCGAACCAATATGGTGGGCAAACTAGTAATCTGGAAGCCATGGTGAAACAATTAGCTTCGCGTATGGACCAGATAGATCCTTATCGTCCCTCGTACAATTATCGAGAGATATGTAGTCAACCTTTGGATCCCATAGTTGTAGCTCAACCATACCCTAAGAATTTTCCCATGCCCATCTTGCCTATATATAAAGGAACCGAAGATCCCATAGAGCATCTTCGCATGTTTAGGATAGCATGTCATGATATATCACATGATGACTTGCTATTACTAAAAATGTTCCCAAAAAGTTTAGGTGGAATGGCATTAGAGTGGTACTATCAATTACCCACTCATTCTTTGAGAAACTTTGAAGAAACAACTGAATATTTTGTCCATCAATTTAGTGCCTACATCGAGAGGCATGTAACCATTAAAGATTTATACAACTTAAAACAAGACAAGGATGAATGTTTTGCTGATTTCTTAGCTAGATGGAGGCAATTGATAGGAAAACTGCACTTTGTGCTACCTTATAGGGAAATGTTGGACATTTTTATCAATAATTTACAAGAACAAATATCTTATGAGCTATCAACTGCTACTTTAACTACCTTCGATCAAGCTATAGATTTAGCTCGAAGAGTAGAAGATGCCCTCATTAGGAGAGGCCAACTTAGGAAGAAGGATGATGAGAAAACATCTAGAAATCAATATAAAAACAAACAAGTTGTTGGTGATGGAGTCACCGACAACAAAAATGTTGCTAATGTCAATGCAACGAAGACAACAAAAAAATTTATATTGAAACCGCCTGATAAACCTCCTCGAGAATTTACTAGGTTGAATCAACCCTTATCAACTATTTTACCTCAATTACTCGAAAGAGGTTTGATCCAATTACCAGCTATCCGGGAACCTGATCCAACTATACCCGGATATAGAGCTGACTTACACTGTGATTTCCATAGAGGACCTGGACACTCTACCAATGCTTGTAAAATGTTGAAACATAAAATACAAGATTTGATTGATAATAATGAAATGGAGGTGCAAGCCTTCCAACCTAAACAAAATGCTCCTAATAACGCTCAAAAGAACATTACCCAAAATCAAAATCAAAATGCTAATCAAACATTAGACATATTTCAACACCCTTTACCAAGACATGGTAAAGAGGTGGCCAATCAAATCGAACATCATAATGTCCCTCCTCCTACCCGATATGTAGGAACTATTAGTGGACATTTACTTAATCCTGATCCTCAAATATTTGACACAACCTTGTCCCTGGTTACGACCAGGCCCTTACATAATATTCCAACTTCTGATTCTAGTGATATAGAATCAGATATTGAAAGTGAAGTGGACATCACTTCAAACCAATCGAATAGTTCTAAAAATGAATCAGATCCTATTCAACCCATCACAGATGCTATGGTTCCAGAAGAACCATTTCCTAGAAGAGTTACTACTCGACCTTCTTCTAATCAATTCCTCCCAAATGAACAAGCCATAAATGCTTGATCGAGACTAGTTCAGCGTCCTCAATATAACATTGTAGGTACCATTGGAGTCGTTACCCGACAACAGGCTCAAAATTCTCAACAAGAACCAAATCAGAATGATGGATCAGCTCCATTTGCTTTGAAAAATCCCAATAAAGGGAATCATGCTCCTAATGTTCAACCTAAACCCCCTTACAATATTAATGAGCAATTATCCAATATTACAACCAGAATTTCCCTTTTGGATTTATTAAGATCTTCTCCCACCCATAGGGATGAGTTGATGCTTACATTAAGCCAAATGATGGTACCTCAAAACATTCAACCTGAAGCTATGGCCAATACTATCATTACTCGAGAGGTTGATTGTATTGACTTCTGGGATAAAGATATCCCACAACACAGTTTACATAAGGATAATCCCTTATATATTACTGCTCTAATTGGAGATGTAGTTGTCAAACGAGTCTTGATTGATAATGGCTCATCTCTAAACATTTGCACTTTTGACTTCTACCAAATATTTGGCTTTAGAAGTGATGAAATGAAGAAAACTGATATGATTATCAAAGCTTTTAATGACGAAACACAAGAAACATGTGGAGTTATTACCATCCCCTTGCAAGTTGGTCCTAGAACCCTAGATACAACCGTGTTTATTGTACATTGCCCAACATCATACAATATACTTTTGGGTCGCCCTTGGATCAATGCGATGCGAGCGGTCCCATCAACTTTACACCAATGTGTTAAATTTGAATTTAAAAATCAGTTGGTCACTATCCATGGTGACCCTAGACCCTTTGATATGTGTGCTTTGGCAGAACCCGTTGGAGTGCAATTTTGCCCCGCTCTGTCATCCACACATCCTAATTCTTATTTTTCATCTAAAACTGTGAAACACACACCCATAGCTTCACCTATTTCCCCTCCATTAATTTCATCCTCATATATAGATCAACAATCTTCTAAACAAATCACTCTAGAAACTCAAAAAGATCATCCTTCAGGTTCTATCCCTATAATTTCAAAACCTATAGACACACCTATCATACCTTCCACATTATCAACATCTATCATACCTTCCACATCTCAAGATATAGGGAATGATCCTTCTACATCTTATGCTCTTTCTGATGAACTTTTACCAGATTTATCCACAACCTTAATATCAGAAAAAACAAATGCTTTCATGCAAGATTCAATTCTTTTGAATAACTTACCACCATCTCCTCGTACTTTGGGCCTCCCACAACCTATGGGAAGTACTTACCAAGTCGGGAGTTGTGCCTTCATTTATAAAGGATATGACTGGGGAAGAATCCCTCGAAATATCAAAACTCATCATGAGGGATACGCTCGATGTTATTTTACCAATGAATATATTAAAGCTAAACCCATAATGCTTAAAATGGGATATAAAGGGAAAGGCTTGGGACCTTTCCAAAATGGCATGAAAGAACCTTTCGAGGTAGAACCGTGGCCTGCCCGCCGTGGCGTGGGCCTATTTCCTAGTAAGGGTCAACCCTTTCCTTTTGAAGATGATGATCACCTCATATGTTATCAAGATTATTTGGATAGGCATGATGATTTGCCTCTAAAAAATTAGCCATTTACATGTAACATGCTATCCATAGCTTACCCTAAAATGATTGCTGACCCCGATGAAGAGTTGGAAGGAGATATCTTCCATGATGTCTCCGTTGAAGAGATGTTACACAATGGATTTTATTTTGATGGTTCTATACCAACTATAGCCCAACTTGAGACCACTAATCCTCAAGATGAATTATCCAAATTAACCTTACAAGAATTACAAGAATTGGGCGTTTCACCCACCCCACCTAATTTTGAAAGAGATCTACACATGGAGGTAGAAAACGTCATTAAAATTAATATTGGAACTGAGGATAATCTTCACATAATCAATATTGGATCAGAATTAAGTCAAGAAAAACAAGAGCAATATATTGCATTCCTTAAAGAGTATGAAGATGTCTTCGCTTGGACATATGAAGATATGCCAGGTCTAGACCCTTCTATAGTCATGCATCATCTAGTGGTCCATCCGGATGCTAAACCTGTTAAACAAAAACTTAGAAAAATGCATCCCAAAGTGGCTCTGCTAGTCAAAGGGGAGTTAGAAAAACTCCTGAATGTCGTCTTTATACAAGCTATTGATTATGCTGAATGGATCTCAAATGTAGTTCCAGTTACCAAAAAAGAAGCCACCAAAGTTAGGGTTTGCACAGATTTTAGAGATATTAACGCTGCATGCCCTAAAGATGATTTTCCTCTTCCAAACATGGATCAAATCATTGACTTTACTATCGAGAGTGGGATGATGTCCTTAATGGATGGATTCTCCGGTTATAATCAGATCAGGATAGCTCCTGAAGATCAGGCTAAAATAACCTTTATTACCCCTTGGGGTACCTTTTGTTGGAAAGTGATGCCATTTGGCTTAAAGAATGCAGGTGCAACCTATCAATGAGCTATGACTTATATTTTTCATGATATGATGCATGATATCTTACATGATTATGTAGATGATATTATAGCTCTCTCTATTATTGAAGATAATCATTTAGATGATTTGAGAAAAGTTTTTAATCGATTACGAGAATATCTTATTCGATTAAATCCAGCCAAATGCATATTTGGAGTTAAGTCCGGTAAACTATTAGGGGTTTTAGTTTCTTTACGTGGTATCAAAATCGACCCTCTCAAGATTGCGGCTATCACTGATATGCCCGCACCTACTAATATATCTGAGTTACAAAGTTTACAAGGTAAGCTTCAAGCCATCCGTCGCTTCATCGATAAGCTGGTGGACAAAACTGGTCCCTTTCTTAAGCTCCTTAAGAAGGATGTCCCTTTTAATTGGGACGACGAATGTAGAGAAGCTTTTGAACTTCTCAAACAATACCTCCTTAATCCACCTGTGCTTTCACCACCTAAACTTGATCGCCCATTTCTCCTATATATTTTAGCTTCAGATTCTGCCTTAGGAGCTATGTTAGCTCAGCTTGATGATGAAAAGAGAGAACGTGCTAATTATTACATTAGCCAAACCTTCATCAGTTATGAAACCCGCTACACAATGTTGGAAAAACTATGTCTAGCAGTCATGTTTGCTATGCAAAAATTATGACATTATATGCTTAGTCAAAAAACTTATGTCATTGCTAAATACGATCCCTTGAGGTATCTCATGAGTCGACCTTATTTATCGGGTCACACAACCAAGTGGGTTCTTTCTCTAAGCGAGTTTGATCTCACATTCATAGGACATAAGTCTGTTAAGGGTCAAATCATAGCAGATCAATTAGTTGTTGCACCCTTAGAGTCTACCCATCCCCTCATCATTGAGTTTCCTGATGAATGCCTTCAATTAGAGGCAGACCATACTGAACAATGGTCCTTATACTTTGATGGAGCCCGATGCATGAGTGGGGCTGGTGTGGGTATTATTTTAATATCCCCACAAAAACATCTTATTCCTCTGTCCTTCAAATTAACATTTGCTTGCACCAACAATACTGCTGAATATGAAGCTCTAATCCTTGGATTACGAGCTGCCTTGGCGCTAAAAATTAAACATCTGTTAGTTTTTGGTGATTCTCAACTGGTTATAAACCAAATTAATGAAGTTTATCAGACTAGAGATGATAAAATGTGCCCATATAAGGCCTATGTTTTACAACTAATGTCTCTATTTGATCAAGTTACCTTGGAAGCTATTCCTCAAACTAGCAACCGTGCAGCTGATGCTATGGCCGTAGCTGCATCTCTCCTGCCCTTGGAGTTAGATGACGAATATGCTACTATCATTATTTGTCGACTCCAGGAACCCACTTCAAATAAATCATGCTTAGAGCCTTTGGATGTGTTTCTAATCAATGAAACTACTCCTGAACCTTGGTATACAGATATATTTGATTTTCTCCAAAATGGGACTTTCCCTGCCAATTCTAATAGAAACCAACGTCGGTTATTACGTAGACAAGCAAGTCGATTTGTAATAATTGGCAATACTTTATATAGGAGATCTTTTGAAGGTATCCTATTAAGATGTTTGAATTTAGAAGAATCTAAATCAGCCTTGAGTGAAGCCCACGATGGATCTTGTGGAGGACACTTCAGTGGTAGTGTCATTGCTAAAAAGCTCCTTAGGATAGGATACTTTTGGCCTACCATGGAGAATGATGCACATGATTATGTGCGCCATTGCGACAAGTTCCAGAAACATGTTGACCTTGTCCATGCACCTGCATAAGAGCTACAGGCTATTTCATCTCCTTGGCCCTTTTCAAAATGGGGTTTAGATATTATTGGCAAAATCAATCTCGTGTCATCCGATGGACACAAATTCATCATAACCGCCACTGAGTATTTCACGAAGTGGGTTGAAGCTATGCCTTTAGCTTCCCTGCACTGGCACCCAAGTCTCTAAATTTATTTTTAATCAAATCATTTGTAGGTTCGGAATTCCTGCAAATCTCATCTCTGACAATGGAACTTGTTTCAAAAATAAAGATGTTAAAAAATTATGCCAAAAATATAAGATTCAACATCGTTGGTCCACTCCCTATTATCCTCAGGGTAATGGTCAAGCGAAAGCATCTAACAAAACCTTAATCAAAATTCTCAAAATATTGGTCAATAAACCGGCCGTGAATGGCACATTCAATTATATCCAGCCTTGTGGGCCTATCGAACTAGTGTTCGAACCCCCATTGGAACTTCACCTTTTGTTTTGGTTTATGGTGCTGAAGCAGTTTTTTCCTTTGAATTAGAAGTTCCTTCTTTGGCTCTGCTACTTCAAGATACCGAAGTAGGAGATGAATATCATGTCGTGCGACTCGACCAACTAGAACTCCTAGATGAAAAATGCATCAATGCTTTGGAGCATCTCCGTGCCTACCAAAACAAGCTTAAAAGATCATATGCTAAAAAGTTCGTCATCGATCCTTTGAGATCGACGACCTTGTTTTAAAAGAAAATCAAAAAAAATACTAATGCAACTAAGGACCTTAAAGGTAAATTTGAGCCCAACTGGCTTGGACCATACATTATCACTACTAAATTTGAATCAGGAGCATACAAATTATCTACCTTAGATGGTAAAGAACTTAAAGAACCCATGAATATTTTGCATCTTAAACGTTACTATGTATAAATTTGGTCATTTCATCCTTGTATATATTTGTTTAAAATATTTCAAAATCACTATCTTGTATTTCTTTCAATTTATAAATTCCAAAACACCAAAAACATTCATAATCATCAAAATATTCAAAACTATTTGTTGTATTTATTTATGGCACTTGTTAATTCTTTCAAAAATAATAAAAATAAAAATAGCAATATTCTTGACTCTTTCGAAACCAAAACAAAATAAAGAAGAAAGAGAGAGTCAACATTCTCAAAACTTCTCAAAAAGTATTTATATATATTTTCTTACAATTATTGCAGTTATATGTTTCAAATTATTTTGGATAAATTAGTATTTATTTGGAATCTCTCACTTTCACAAACACAAAAATAAATATCTTGATTTTATCTGGCATGATTACTAATCTCTCTTATATCAAAGTTCACAAAATTGAATTAAATAAAGTTTGAGCACAGAGAATTGATCTTGTTATTTACTTAAACCAAGCACATATTTTCACAATAAAATGATTATATTTGTAATTTCCATGCTTTGCTACATAGTAGAAGTGGTTTCTTGAGCGAAAAGTTTCCCCTGCTATCCTATCATGCACATGGTCTAGAATATTTGAGAATTGGCAAAAGGACAAGCTCACCCCTACCCAGAATAAAAATCCCTTGCTCTACAGCTAATCCGAGCAAGTATCCCTAGCATAGAAAGAAAAGAAAAGTTCAAAAAAAAAGAAAAAAAAAAAGAAACAAGTTATTTCAAGCATTATTTCAAAAATCAAGCAAAAATACAAAAAGAAAAAGAAGCAAAGTTCAAAAGAAAAGCAAAAGAAAGCAAAAGCAAAAGCAATAAAATCCCTTTCCCTACCCTTTGAAAAGAAAAGAAGGGTTGATGAGCTTGAATCCCTGGAATTCTCAATTATTCGAAAACTATGAGGTAAGCCCCATAACAGGTGGTTTGTGCCCAACCTGCTTGGCCTTGGGTAACTCCTAGCGTGGCGATATGTCTGTCACATTAGCGACCTTCTTTTGTACAGACCTATGTCTGCTTATGGATTAGCTAGCTCTTGATAATCCGACCTACATAGTAGTCTAGTATGGTTATATGCATCTACATCATGGTTAATGAACACTTATTTGGTTTATTCAAATCACTTGTATCATATTATCTTGCTCAAAACCGGTAAATGAACATAGCAATTGCACACACATTTTATATTTGAGAGATTTTGTGTATCATTATGATAAATCAAGATTGGAAATGAATTCACATATGCACATGGGATTCCTTATAAATCTAACTTTTGTCTTCAAAATACTTTGAAATATTTTTTGCAAATTGTTTGGAATAATTCATTTTCTTCTTCCAAGTACAGTTGTTTAGACAACTATATGCATAATAGAAAAATCAAAATTTCTTTCAAACCATCCAATAAAAACATACATATATATAACTTCTTATCGACTTTCGCGACGATGGTATAGTTCCAAAACCAAAATTGGAATTTTATGCCTAGCGCAAGTCCTCATCTTCATATTTTCTGTTTATTAAAAATCAACCATGCAATAAATCAATCTATTTTCTTCTTTGATTTTTGCGATGATGGTATAAGTCTATACCTACATATTCTATGCCTAGCGCAAACCATTGTAACAATTTTTATTCCCCATTTATTTAAAATCATGAAAACCATATGACTTAAATCATTCTGTTATACAATTATGCTTTACAAACAAACAAACACATTTTCATTATTTCATGTCATTATGTCAACCTTCAATTTTGCAATGATGGTATAATTCCTAGGGAATTATTCAAAATTTTTATCACACTTAGGAATTTATGCCTAGCAAAAATCATTTTAACATTATTTCATGCATACTATTTTTATGAAAATCTGAAAACAAACCATCATCATCATTTGCACCATTGCACCAAAGTCTTAAGACAGTCTCTTAAGCACTCTTTTACTTTTAACAATATTTCTATACTGGGATTAGCTTGACGACCGAGTGAGCGACGACTCCATGAAATGGTCTATAATAGCGACAATGTCCTTTGAAATTATTGTTAGAAGTCCCTTTTATTTTTTATCAAATTTTATCACATCACAAACAACCAATTTGTTACATCAGATTATTTCATTTAAAATATTACAAACATGACATCAAACCATAATATTTCCAACGACATAATTACATGAATCATCAAATCAATCAATCAAACATAAAAGCATCATAAAAGTACAAAATACACAAGTCATATGATCAAAATATATATCTCATCTCATATATATATCAACAATATATACATCATCTCAAAACTAGATTGGTATGCCACAATCTGTACCTCGGCATACTCAATCCTCTATCAAAAATAATAAAAACTATATATCAATCTATACAATGTAATGCAGTAGTCTAGCCTCGAGAACCCCTCGAGCTCTCAGCCTCATCTCCTCCCCCACCCTGAGGTGGACGAGGTGGCCCCATCGTAGTATGAGTGGTACTACGAGTCCTAGTCGTCGATCGGGACGAAGTCCTCGATGACCCGATCCTGATCGGATCTACGATGTTAGCCGGCAGTGGTAGTCTATCCTCCTCTGGCACCATATGATAGTATAATTTCTGATAGAAAGTGATTTGGGCAATAGCCCATGTCAGCTCCCCAGTGCTCGCCCCTCCGCCCCGTGCCCTGAGGCGTGCAATCTCGTCTCTGAGCTGTGTAACCTCAGCTCGGTGTCGTGCAGCCTCCTCCTGTAGGGTCTGCACTTGTGCCTAGATACGGATTGTCTTCGCTCGAAGAGTCACTGTCTCGCTACTCTCCCCAATGTCGACACCCTTGCCCTTATCGGGCGATGGTGGCCTCTCTCTCTGTGGAGAAGGGGGTCTCACCTCCCTCCTCTCTCGCTGCCGCGGCCTCTCCTATGCCTGTGGCCTCCTCAGCTCTCTCCTGCCATGACCCTGGGCCGCCTCCATAGCCGTCTGGCGCTAACTCCCTATCCGATGCACAACTATGTGTATCGGACCCTGAGCCCTCATCATCCGAGGAGGGCGGATGCCTACGTACCAGGCATCGTAGCCATTGGCTACCCCTGTGTCGTCCCCATCCACCGGTCGAATGGGGGCATCGTCCGAGTCCTAACTCCAGAAGCACTACATGTCTGGAGCCCCGCTCACTAGTGGTGTTATCCCGGACAGTCCGGAAAAATCATAATCCCCGAGAGATGGGATCCCCCCTTGTAGACCGAACTATCACAAAACTCGGTCATAGCGATGGAGCTCCACCTCTCCCCTCTCCATCCGCAACCAACAAACTTGCCTAATGTGAGCCAACTCCTGTCCGTCCTCGGCCCACCCTAGGTGCTCTCGCCATGGCCTCCAGGTGATCTGATCCGAGACAAGGTCATCCAGTAGTCTCCGAGACATCGGTAGGTCAATCCGTCACTGTGACCCTCTCCGGAGCCACCAGTAGAAAACTCGGGGCCTCTCCCCGTCAATCCCTATCAAAGGAAGCCCTACCGGCCTCTGCACTGCAATGTGCTCCCAGCACCAAACCTGTAGGAGCGATGTCATAACTAGACATCATCCGCCCTTGTACACGACCCCATGCAGGATCCTGTACAACCGACATAGAACAAAGCTGCCCCAAGAAAACCTGTAACCATGGTCTCGCATATCGCAGATCACATCTGCTAGCATCCATGGTACCCTGCACCCGCTTTGGTGGCACAGCAAAAGTCCACCAACCACTCGGCCAAAACTTGTGTGAGTCTAGATGCCCCAGGCATCTGACGTAGCGCCTCGATGTTAACTCCGCCCTTCTCCAGGGCGAAGCTCGGGTCACCACACAACCGCCCCATAGCATGGCCCTGATTGGCCATAGGAGTGATCAACCATCCTTGTATGGGGATTCTCATAATCCTCCATACATCCTCTAGTGTGGGAGTCATCTCCCCTGTCGGTAGCCAAAAATAGGAAGAACCCGGATACCACCTCTCTGCTAGGGCTGTCAGTAGCCCCATGTCTGTAGACACTTGTGGCATTTTTGCCACATGCTGTAAGTCGGCCTATGCTAGCTGATCTCGCTCTGCCTATGTAAGAGCGGCCAAGTCATCTCTCAAACCTCCATATTTCCATTCCCTGCTCTTTAGCAATCCTCTCTGCAACATAAACAACAAAATAACAAACAATCATTAATAACAATTCAAGTAATTAAAAATGCAAGTTAAAATAAGTTCAATTTTATGCAATTGATGATATCGTCCACTATTGGACGATATCGTCCCCAATTTGAGCAGATTCGTCTTCGATTTTGCAAGCTGAAATCATCCCTAATTTGACGAAATCGTCCCCCTTTCGTCGATTTTGCCCTTAGACGAAATTGGCGAACTTGAGACGATTTCGTCGAAATCGGGACGATTTCGTCTCGACGACGTCGATGGCCCAAAAACGGCCGCGATGCTCAAAATTCATTTAAAATTCACCTAAAAAGCATGTAAATTCAAATTAAAACATTCTAAACTAAGTTTAGACTCTTACCCGTAGCCCGCGTCGGACCTCTATTGATCTGTGCGTCGTCTCCACCATTTTTTCTTGTAGAGCTCTAAAACCAAAAAAAATGAACAATAAAAATGAATTAGGGTTTTACCCTATTTTTCTTAATTTTATTCAAAACACAATTAAAAACATTTTAAAATTTTGCTTTTCTGTGTTTTTACCTCAAATGTTCGATTTGGGTAAAAACACGGAGGGGGCACCATAGTAAGCTGTCGTACGATTCGACCAAGAATCGTCGCCTAAAAATGGGAATAATTTTTTGCTTTCTCATAGATCGAGAAGAACTCATCTTTAACGCATTTTCTTCGGAAAATTCTCTAAAGAGGGGGCAAAATGTAGCACCCTAAAATTGGCGTAGTGAAACCTTAGTAATTACATTCACTCTAGTAAATAATTTAAATTCAAATTTTAACCTCCCAAACCGCCCGTTAACCATCGGTTAATCCGTTTCCCCCTTTCCCGTGCCATTTTTAGAGGTTGTTTTGACCGTTTGATGATATCGTCGCCGATCAGACGATATCGCCCCAGATCTGACGATTTCGTCTGGGCTAGGACGTCCAGACGATCTTGTCCCAAAACTGATTTTGCACAATTAGCTTCTGTTCCAATGGGTCTCTAATCTAGGTAGAAGCGTGTCTGCGTCGTTAGGGACCCTCCCCCATTGGAGATCTCCCAAATAGGGATGATCTCCAACCTCCTAACCTCCCTCCTAAGCTTATTTAATCCTAAGCCCTTCCCTTAGCACCCCCCTGGCTGAAATCCTCTGTAAACTGACTTCACACGCATTAAGATATCTCAAATTATTGTTTGCATTAGTTCTACTAAAATTTTGTTGCAGGTACCTTAGTGTTTTTCAGCCGAAGCAAGCTTACATCATCGTCGACGATCCTATTCAGATCGGAGGCGATCTTGTCGAATCAGAGATGATTTCGTACCAATGCGAGACGATCTCGACTGCAGTCCACATTGAGGCAATCAGTGCCTAAAAGTTTGCATTTCTCCATCTTTTCTCTGTTGTTTTATTCTGTAATTAGCTAGTTTATTCGATATTTTATGCTATCTTGCATTTTGGAGTTCACCCATCTAGATTAAATGCATAATTAAGCCATAATTGTGATTAAATTAGCATAATTCATTCATGTTTCTGTTTTTAAGTTTCAGTTTGATATTATTACTTTCATTTTACACTGTTTTCCTCTATTAGAATAGTTGTATTTTCTGTGTTTTGCACCTATTTCTCTGTTTGCAGGTCTCTGACAAATTCGTCTGACGAATTCGTCAGATCTCAAATGATCTTGTCTGATCTCAGATGATCCTATCAAATCGAGGCGATCCTGACTGCTTCAAGAATCAGAATCTTCATCAGACATCCGGATCAGGTATTTTTCTTTTAATATTCTTTAATTTCTCTGTTTTCTGTCTTAATCTTGTTTTTTGTATTCATTTAATCTGCATCTTCATATAGCATAGCTTAGACGCATTTTGGCCAAACCTAGGATTTGAATGCTTAAGGCTAAAACGAACACATAAAACACATTCCCAACCTAGGCGTGGAAACTGCCATTAAATGTTTCCTGGTGAACCCACCATCCGTCGAAAAATCACCAATATACACCTCCCTTGAGAGGCGGGACCTTCGCAAGGCCTCTCAGTCCGAGGTACCACGCCATCCTTTTCACATCCCCCTTCCGGGCACGGATCCTATAGCCTGAAGGTAAGGGTGTGAAAAATTTGGAGCGATACAGCTTTACCTTTGAATCATGCGCTATCATTGGATTTATCTGGGGTGAAGCACTTCTGTTGTTGTTCTGAAACTTGTATGATAGTTACTGTACCTGCTCTCATATAAGCACTTGAAATAATCTTGGTTTTTCAATCCTCGTTTACTCATGATTATCCAATGTTAATATTCATAATTTTAAACCTTAACAACTCGTTATTTAATTGATGGTAATCATATGATACGTGCATGTTTCTTTTGTGACCACCATTAGATCCTACTGTGGTGAGGCACGACCATTGGATCAAGTAGATATACATAGTTCTTAATAAATTAGAGGAGTCCTTACATACCTTGGTTCAATTAATCAACCTTTTGAAATAATAATACTTAGATTAACCTTCGGTTATCTTACCATATGTGCACCGTTGGATCTGGGGAGAAATGAGTGTCATTGTCCTATTTGTGTATCATTAAAACGTCTTCATTTAGCTTTCAATTCTTTGCCACTACTACAAGCCTTCGCGACCATCGATTTTCAGATTAGTTTGGGTGCTATCATTAGATTCCCAATAAGATGCCCACCATATAATCAATGTAAAAAATTTTGATTTTCTATTAATCATGATTAAGGTGAAAGGGTGGGATTAACTAATGTATTAAACCCTTGCTACTAACATGATTATCATTAATTAATATTTTTTGAATCTTAACACTCCTTAATGTATTTTAAATTAGCGCACCATCATTATCGAGCGCAACCATTTGATCTTGGTAACCTGTCTGATGATTAATCAAAGGGGAGCATTCTTTTAATATTGACTTTTAACAAGTGATTAATTTGGAGCATGCACGACCATTGATCTAGATATCGCATGGGCATGATCATTTGATCTATCAGACCTGCTCTAATTTTAACTTGACCTTGACCCATGATGACTTTTCTTAAACCTTTGACCTCTTAGAGGACATGCAACCATTGATTTTAAAGATGATTGAGCATTGTCATTCGATTCTTTAGACTTAATAACTATTTAATCAGAATCTTTGACCATTATGGCTCATGTTTAATGCTTCAACTTTTCGAACTGTGTGTAGCTATTGATTTGATCTTGGGGTCGGTACGTCTGTCGATATTTTTGAAGGTGTAAGGAATTTAATCACATTCGTTTATTGGTTCATGACTTAACCTTTGAGTTTTATTGCAAAAGTGCATTCGTCGGATTTTTAAGATGATGCGCTTTCGTTCGATTTAATGAGAGATGCTTGATTTTTAAACCTTAGGTTAAACCTTATTGACCCTTTGAATTATCTTTCAAACTTCTTTTTGAATGTGTTTTCATTATATTTATTCATGATGATGCGTTACCGTTCGATTAAGCCTAAGGTGCGATTTTTTTACTTTTTGACCATGACTTGATTTTTGACTTGTCCTTTGGTTTTATTTTATTAAAGCGCTATCGTATGATT
This sequence comes from Wollemia nobilis, assembly GCA_028583015.1. Lineage (NCBI taxonomy): Eukaryota > Viridiplantae > Streptophyta > Pinopsida > Araucariales > Araucariaceae > Wollemia > Wollemia nobilis. The sequence goes on along the minus strand of JAQPPZ010001424.1, from coordinate 3,298,602 downwards.
TCTTCCAGATCGAGCATGACCCTTGGATTAAATCTAAGGTGCTCGATTGTTAGCTTTGCGGGGTGCATACCTTTAGGTTTTGATTAATTAATATTTGCTTTAACCTTAGACCTTTCAGATTTTGTGACCATAGTGAATGCTTAACCAACTTATGATTTAAGGAATTTATTAATCGATTTTAGGCCCAAGGAAAGATTTATGAGGGTCAAACTTTGGCTTTAGGTTTTTAATTTGAAAATTTCTTCCCTAACCATTTGATGTACTTTGATTTATACAATTACGCCCACATTATTAAAAAGGCTAAGGTTAGACTTTATCAAACCAACCAATGAAAAATCGAATTACTCACAACAACTTAAATAATTACCAACAGTATGAGTAGTTTGATTGAAACCAAAAATTTAAATTTGGGGGTTTAAAAGTTGAGGATGCTTCCAATGAGGAACTTATAAACCCAACAGATGACATCCGATTGATTCCTATGTGTCACCAGCTTGAGGAGGGATACCATGTGTTAGTAGAGGAAACCTTTGATGTGGATATAAGTAATAATCCAACTAATCCTAAGAAGGTTAAATTTGGATAAAGTTTGACTCTTGATGAGCGTGCCAACCTCATCCCTCTACTAAGAGAGAGACCTGATTTATTTGCTTGGACTTATAAGGACATGCTAGATCTAGATTCAAAATTGGTTACACATAACCTTTCACTAGATCTATCAAATAAGCTAGTCAAGAAGAAACTAAGGAAGATGCATCCAATAGTAGCCTTAATGGTCAAGGACGAATTGCAAGAGCTATTGGATTTAGAGTTTGTAATTTCCATCGACTATCCAAATAGGTATCAAACATGGTGCATAAAGGAAAACCTAATGAAAGGATCTGTACCTGTATGGATTTCATATACCTAAATAGGGAAACACCAAAGGATTCATTTTTGTTGCCAAACATATATGCTCTCATAGATGCAACTACAGGGTCATGATATGCTCTCCTTAATGGATGATTTTTTTGGTTACAATTAAATTTATATTAAGCCCAAAGACCAACATAAAACCATGTTTATAACACCATGGGAGACATTATGTTACAAGGTTATGCCATTTGGTCTAAAAAATGCTGGTGCTACATATTAGAAGGATATGACATATATATTTCATGACTACATGCATAAGATATTAGAAGATTATATTGATGACTTGTTGGCAAAGTCATTGTTGCATTTAGAGCATGCAGAGGTCCTAAGGAAGGTCTTCAATCGCTTTATAGAGCATAATGTTAGGTTGAATTCTAAGAAGTGCGTATTTGGCATAACTTAAGAAAAGCTCTTAGGATTCATCATTTCAAAGTGAGGCATCGAAGTTGACACAACAAAGTTCAAGGCTATTTTAGAAATGTGTCCCCCCATGAACATCAAGGAATTAATAATACTACAGGGTAAAGTAGCATCCATAAAGCATTTTATCACTCAATTATTGGATAAATATCGACCCATGAATCGACTACTATACAAGGGGGTCCCATTCAACTAGGAAGAGGACTGTCAAGCAACATTTTCTAAGATTAAGCAATACTTGGCAATGTCACCAATGATAGCTCCACCAAGGCTAGATGTACCATTCTTGCTATGTATATCAGCGATAGACTTTGCATTGGGAACTATGTTAGCCAAAAATAATATGCAAGACAAAGAAAAAGCCATATATTATATTAGCCAAACCTTGGTGAGTTATGAGCTATAATATGCATACGTTGAAAAGTTGTGTTTAGCAATGTATTTTCTACCAAGAAATCGTGACACTATATGTTGAGTCATACGATGTATGTCATATCAAAACAAAATCCTTTGTATTATATGATGAGCAAGACATATCATAATACACGTACTACAAAGTGGATCATGCTATTGACTAAATTCGATCTGGAATTCATAATCTAAAAATCCATTAAGGGATAAGTCATAGATTATTAGTTGGCTAAGGTGCCTCTCGAAAATAGTAGCCCCTCACCATAGAGCTTCCTGATGATGTAGTATTTACCTTATAAAAAACACCTGATGCTAAAATTACAGAGTTTCACCATGATCACCTTCTGATCCAAACAAAAAGTGTACATCATATCTACTGTACTATGTCATATTCATTCATTTAAAGCATAAAATTGACAAGATTGCATAGATTCAATAAAATAGACTTTCTTGTATTAATATTTGTAAAGAATATCGATTACAATTATGTCCCTCTTAGGGTCACCCAAATGACGATACAATTAATACAATGCTAAAGCCCTCAACAGGGTAGGCACACTAATAATGCTTTTCACTTGGTCACAAACTACTTTAGGGTGGAGTTTCCCTCTTCTTTGTGTTGAGGAAGGAAGTTCATGGTTAAGTCTCCTTTGAATCTATTCCCTGTGGTCAAGAAACAACATAAGAGTGTCAAAAATATAGGTAGCCTCTCATGATGATGCCTTTTTAGGTAAATTGCATAAAGACACCATTAAACATGCATAATCAAGAAAACATGAAAAGTGCTTCTAAACTATGTAAATTGAATCAAGATTCATATATTTGCATGAATAAAGACAATAGCTAAACTATGCATGCATCAATTATGTAAAATAAAATATGAAAATGCATAAATAATCCATTTATGTCCTATTCGATGCTTAACATAAAGAAACAAATATAACCTAATTCTATCGGTCATAAGTCTGCTAAACTGCAATAAAACCATGAAAAAAACTAATCTAAACTAATTAACCAAAAAAAAATGAAAAGGAGAAAGTGGTGATACCTCTGCTGCAAACTGTAGCTATGATGAGCGATCTACATTTTAAACCGCATTTGAAAGCCACGATTAGCAATTTTATAGGTTTACCCTCAATTCCAAGGATAGTGGGCTTGACCTCCTTGTCTAAATTGATGTTCAATGGTCACATTTAGTGTCCTCAGACTGATTTGGCTGTTTATTTACTGTGAAGGGCCTTCATTTACCTGAATATGCATTTCTTGGATCTCCTAGGATCCTAGAGAATCCATAATGCAATTCATCATGAATCTTGGCAAGTAATTAGAGGATAAGTGCAATAGCTCTCTCTTAGTATACTCGGTTGAGTGTACAATTCGATAGGGCTTCACTACTCAAATCTCCAATGATCTTTCTCATAATTTACCCTAATTTTGAGGGGTACTTATAGGACTACCCAAGGGATAGGGGTGGCTTCATGGAGAAGACAAGATCAAAAAGGGATGGTTAGGACAGTTGGATTGGAATCTTCCACTTCTAACCACCTTCTTCTAGAACAAATGGTAGTTCAAACCGATTTGGCTCGGATTGAAGGCCAACTAAATTTTAGTTAAGATCGTAGATTACATATGCAATCTAGGATGTAAACTGTAGGTCTCAACCATGGTTTAGCCTGTAAACCATAGGTATGGGTTGCAATTCAGACTGATTAGGCCAAGGTGCCCAATTTAAGTGGTTAGAACCATTGCTCTATCTTGGAGTCTATCCAAGATCCTCCATATGGTCTTGTAGCATGTCCATATGAGTAGTCACCCTCAAAATGATAAGTTTTAGGTGTCTACACTACCCCAAACCTTAACTCAAGATTAGAACAAATCAATCAATCAACTCTGCTCTCAAGTCTTCTCAAAGACTTATCTCAAATCTGCCTTGTAAGCTTCCACAAAAGCTCACACTAATCTATCCTCAAGTTCTCTCTAGAACTTGTCCAATCTGCTCAATAAGTCCTCACAAGAACTCATCCAAATATGCTCTCAATCTATATTGTAAGCTTCCATAAAAGCTTACCAAAATTAATCCACAAGTATTCTCAAAGACTTTCCTCAAATCTGCTCAACAAGTCCACACTAGAACTTGTTCAATATCATAAAAACATAAAGAGAATTGTTAGAGACCCAATATTCTCTACACTCATCACAATTCTCAATCACTTTCAATCACTCTCCTAGAAACATATAGAGATTTTTTAGAGACTCAATATGATTCACATTAACCTCAATACTCAATCAATTTCAATCACTCTATTAGAAATATATAGAGAATTATTAGAGACTCAATATGCTTCACACTCATCAATACTCAGTCTCTCTCAAATCAATTCATAATATAGAATGATTTGTTTAATAGAACTTGAACAATCACTTCACACATTCACTTGATTAGGCTTAATCAACTCTACTCAATAAATCACTCAATTAAATGATCCTTACTCACAAACCCTAGTCCAAGCATATGAATACTCACTCAAATACTTCCAACAATGCTTTATCAACCAATCTCACATAACAATGCTACTCATGTTCTTTCCAAACCCTAGTTCAAGTTCTTCACTCAACTCAAAGACTTCAATAACAATTCTTATAAAAAAATGTTTTATCAACAACTATTAATACCAGAAAACCTTGAAGCATTAATTCAAAACACTCTCAACAATGCAAACCAAACAATTATTTTCACTCCAACTTTTTATTCACAATTTTCAACAATCACTCACTAGGAAGAATATGCCCGTACCTTTTTTTGTATGTAGAAGTGCCTTTATAAAACCTGTCTTAATCATAATTTTCTTATTTTTAATTCCAATGGTTAGACACAACAATATTACTTCAACACTTTCCAAAATATTTCTTGAACATAAAACAATCACAAATCAATTTATACCTTATTGCTCCCTTTTAAAACAATGCTCAGCATACCATAAAAAAATATAATTTCCTTGATACATCTTATAAAATCCAACTTAAAATAATATCCAACACCATAAAAATATCAACCAAAACATCTTACAATATTTTCAAAACATTTGAGCACACAACATTAAAAATTTAATTTTGCAAAAATCCTTATCTCCTTTAGCAACCTTAGAACCAATTTAAATATTCAAAAAATAATTTTTAAATGCCCAAACTATATTTTTGAAAATTTCAGCGACCAATTTCCAAGCATACCTTATACTTCCCACAAAAGGGGATTCAGCGAGATTCGATACGTCGTCTCCTCTAGCCTAAGCACCTTAGCGCTTGGGAGCCCACTGTGTGGGCTACTAATACCCACATGAAGGAAGGTATAGTGCCTACTAATACCCACATGAAGGAAGGTATAGTGCCTTCCTCTTATGCCTTCACTTGCCATCTATTCCTTTTGAAATGTGCACACTCCTCCTTCATTTTGGACGCAGCGTAATTCGTATAGCTCTCAATTCTTAGGCTTGCATTAATTTTTGAAGGCATGGTAAGTATGGTAGGATGGGATTTCCCCCCTTTTATACACGCTTATAATTTCTCCTTACGTCGACGGTATTTTATTCAAAATCGAATTTCAAATTTCAAATTTGATAACCCACCTTAGGGTTATTTAACCTTAGCTTAAATTAATTTATAATTAATAATTAATTTAAATAACTTTATAAGTTAAGTAAATTAACTAATAAATTAATTTAAAATTAATTTATAATTAATTTTAAACTTCCTTGACATAATATTATAAAATAATATTATAATATTATTTATTTGAGCTTTTTCTTGCACTTTGGACCTTATCTGACTTTCGTGAACTGGGTCTTGAAACTGAAACCGATACGGATGCTACCAACTGAAACTACCATTTATTGATGCTGAAATTTTGACATCAGTGACCACTCACTCTTGATATCAATGACAACTTATCACTCAAAATGTCCAACAATGGGGTGATCCTCATTATAGTTATTGAAGTAATATGTAAAGGTATTGAATCACGTCATTACTAAAATCTAGGAAACTAGATATTTTTAGTTGCTTGAGCCAATATTGTCAATATCATGGAAGGTGTATGGATTATGCATATCTACTTTCCATTACATTTTGTTCTTGAAGCTATTTTTTAATTCCAAAATCCCAACTACAAGATCTAGATAATATGTGTATTTAAGAAATATTGTGAATTGTGTGTCATACTCATCCATTATTGATGTTTATTTTATCAATATTAACCTAACCACATAAGAGTAAAAAGGATCCTTAAGAATATTCGATAGGAAAATCTCCTTAAATTATAGCCAAAAAATATGGCATGCCCAATATTGTAGTTCCCAAACAAGTAATTAATGAGCATGTGTACCTATCTTAGAGGTGACAAAAGTAATATTATCTTTTTTAAGAACTTTGTGCAATAATATTAGGCAATCCATTTTGGGAATCCATCATATGAGAATCTTTACCATCAAAAGTCAAGATATCAACTTAAGGAACCAAAATATTATAAGGCTAGTTAAGTGGCACCACCAATTGTGGAATACATATTAATAGAAAAAATCCTAGTCATCATCATCCATACTTGTATAATTTCTCCTAAAAAATTGGGTATGCGTCTAGGAAAAATAGAAGCAATTAGAATCATACCTAAAATTTGACCATTGGAAATACCCCAGATCATACCCTAAGATCATTATTTGTAAGTGCTTTATATTCTAACACTAAAAATATATAATAAATGGTGGGTCATCTTTAGTAATATTAGGTCCCTTTTATTGCTCTTAATTCTAATCAAGGGAGACCTATTAGAACTTGCCTTCTATTTTCTTCTCTATTTTTTGAAGATCCAATTCTTGTTGTCCTTTAGTTTATTAGAAAGAAATTTCCTTCAACTACATTTTGATGCATGCAAGAGTAAGTAATCCTACCATTCAAATTTCTTAATAATGATTAAAATTAATGGTCAACCTCTAGTTCTAGGCTTAGGGGAGGGTCAAATAAGCTATGGCATTCCATGTTAGGGGTTAAAGAGGAAATGAAGGGGTCAATAGCTAAGTGAACAAGAGGGTCAAAATGATTGATGCCTTATGGGGTATTGTAGTACTTGTCTTGATTCCTTGTTTGATGTTTCTTTTATATCATATAAATATCATGAGTCATATATTTTCATTATAGGCACCTATATACTCATGACTATTCTATGAAAGTAGAATTATTAAACATATACTAGTTGAATGGTAAGGCCCAAGTAGAAATTAAATTCCCTAGAAAAAGTGTTACTAGAGTATACCATGTTTTGATCAACTTGACAAGATGATCAAAATGATATAGGTCTTCTACAAGGGTCCAAACACACCTTTATTATATGGAGTGTGAAAAATACTATCTATCACAATATTATAGAAGATAGTTGTGCCTAAATATTGGTAGCAAATAATATTGGTAAAAATTTAGATAATTAGAAAAAACAAATTTGGATGAAAGAGGTTCTAAAAATATGATGCGTAAAGGTATTTGTATCACTAATCGTTGTTATCTGTGTAGGGCTAATTGGGAGACCATTTATCACATTATTCTTGAGTGCCTTTTTTCCTTGACTATCCTAAGTGGGTTTTTTCCGGCCTTCAATATTTCTTGGGTTAAACCAGCCATCGTACTTGATTTGCTCATCCAATGGCCTTGCCACTTTTCAAGCCAAAGACTTAGATACATGTGGAAAATTTGTCTCTATCACTATTTTTGGTAGGTGTGGTTAGAAAGGAACCATAGAGTCTTTAATGAGTCTATCCATGATCATCAAACTATCATTTTTAGGATCCTATCATTTACCAACGAGAATGTGAACCTTATCCCTTTTGATAGCCATAAACCTCATATGCATGAGACCACGATTGCTTGATATTTAAGCTTAACCTTGTTATATGATTATATGCCTAGGGTAGTCAAACCTAGAGACAATTTTAAGTGGTCCCCACATCCTACAGGTTGGTTTAAGCTTAATTTTGATGGAGCAGATAAGGACAATTCTGGCAGAGCAGGCATTTGCGGTATTGTGCGAGATCATAATGGGAATATGATGCTTGTGTTTTCTAAATATTTAGGAAAAAGGATGAAGAACGAAGCTGAATCTAGAGCTATGTGGAGAGGTCTTCAAATGAATCAAGACTTAGAAGACAATTTTATCATAGAAGGAGACTCTATGCATGTTATAAATATTTTCAATAATTGGAAAACACCTCCTTGGAGGATTGAAACAATTGTTGAAGAGGCTAGGATCCTTTTCCAAGGAAGATAGGACAGAAAAACCCAACGTCTTTCTAGAAACTAACAAAATTGTTGATAAGCTGGCCAATTTGGGTGTCGATGGTGATGGACTTTTTAAATGGGAATGCGGTGTCCCGAGTGAAGTAGAGGAGATTATTCAACAAGAATGCCAAGAATGATAGTCAAATTTACCAACAGGGAAGGTACTGTAAGTTCGAAGGCTAGGAGTATTCCCGCCTCTTTTTTGAAATGGACACAATAAAAATTATCCGAGCTATCAGTCTTCATGGATGCTACTTGGAAATACCACAAAGGGTAATGGGGACAGTCACATGTCAAATAACATGGCTCCTAGTCATCTTAGTAATTTGAGGTTGGTTGATAATCACAGGGCAAGAAATAAATGACAATATAAGACCTCGAACCAGAGCCACATGGACCACCAAATAGCCATCACCATAAATCTAGCCAGCAGGTTCACTTCTCCAAGGCTAATTAGCCAAGACGTGATGTGGTCTCAAAGCATGTCATATACGAAAGAAAGCAATTACTAAAGAATTATTAAGAGTAATTGTCAATACAAATCTTGTGGGAGTTTTTTTCAATACTCTGCTATGTGTGTCTGCAGCTTTTTGTTTCTCCACTATTTCAAGGAAGGGATTTGTGTCTGTTTATTTTTTTGTAATTATGATGTAGGTGTGTTTTCTTGGGGTATACCCAAAATGTTGTATGAGAAGTTTCTTTTTGATAATAGGCTATGTGCCTTACCGGATGTAATGGCTTTGGCGGAATGTATATTTTACATATATAGGATCCTTAGTAAGGACATGTTCATCAAAAACCCTAGGCTGATTTTTTAAAATGTTTTGGGTCAACCTATAAAACCCAGTATTAATGCTATAGTATCTTATCTACCAAAAAAAATAAAGAGGTTCTAAAAAAACTCACCATCCTATTACCAATTTTTTTGCCTTAAGGATCTAAAGTCAATGCTTTAATACTTGTAACCAAAAATAACTTCTAGAAACAACAATTACAACAATAGATTCTAAAAATATAATATTATAAGTAACATACAAAATAATACTAGTAATATAATTGGATTCCTAAATAATAAATCCCAAACGAGTATAGTGGATCTAAATTCTAAGTCTTAGAACAATCCAATTCACTCAAAGAGGTTAAATTATCATATCTAGTTGAAGAGGATAAATTCTCTTATATGTACTAGAGGCAATAGAATTTAGAAAAAATGAATGATTATTCAATATCATATAGCTCTTATTTATAGTCTAACAAAGTAACAAAACATAACCATTACAATCAAGGGTTGACTATCCTTATCTAAGAGACTAAGTCAAAAAATAAAGATAATCAACATGGCTATATTGGGGTCAATATATCCAAGGTTTAAAAATATATGTTAGGAATCTTCATATAAAATTAAGCATAATTGTAATAGAAATACAGGAATTAATGGAAATGATTATAAACTAAATGACCATGAGACTGAAATAGCATAAGTGATTAAGAAAATAATTGATTTTAAATACAACAAAAATATATTAATCAAGTGAAACAAATATCATAGGTCTCTTCTAGGGAGAAACCTCCTTGGAAGCAGAGCTCTAATACAATTTGAGAAAAATATAAGATACATTCTACTCCAAACATGTATCCTTATGTAGAATTTTAATTATCCTAACCCTCATGATCAAGGGTTGAACCACATGAAAGAGGGGACTCAAGCTATCCTAATCCATTTATAATAAAATTTAAGGTTACATAAAAATGGACCTATGCACACTAGGCATCCAAGATGTAAATATACACCAACACTAGATCAGTACATAAGAATGGTTGTGTTAGGATAGGGTCCTAACATTCCCTTCATATTTAGGAAGCTTTGTCCTCAAATCTTGAGGTGAGTAAAAAAATATTATATTTTATGGAATGGGTCTTAGGTGGCATCTTTTGGTTGTAGGCCATGTCATTGTACTAGAAAATCAATGAGAGTGCAATTGTGAAGTGTGCTTAAATGTCATTCTAGATTACTTTCAAATTCTATGATGACTAAGCCTTCCTCATCCAACTAGGATGGTGTGGTCTAGACATGTATGTGGTTTCCAAGTGTTGGATATGTGTTGAATATTTTCCATGTCATTCTGGTGGGATTAACACTAAAAGGTATTGGACACTCTGTACCTATATTGGTAAAAAAATTTAGGGTTTTTAAGTTATTTTTAGACCCATATGGGATTTTAGGGTTACTATATTTGAACCCATGCTTTTTCGCCCATGATATTATAAAATTTGTGCATGTGCCTTTGTTATATATATCGCACTTGCATTAGGGTTTGAGGGAGAAATATAAGAACAATATTATTTTATTGGATATGGTCAAGTTAATGGAATAACAAAATAATATTGTTGGTTTTTTCCCGATTTAGGGTTTCAAGGATAAATATTATGTAATGTGTGAATCTGTGATTGTTTTCTTTTGATTCTATTATTATTGCTTTTCTAATTTAGTTTATTGGGGCTCCTTATTTCTCTTCACTAAGGACCTTATTTAAATATGATACATAAACAGTTGAATGTATTATAGAAGGTGAAAATTCTAGCTTGTAGGCCATGAGGCCAACCTACTAGAGCACTTTATATAGTCCATATAATTTTAATTCTAAATTTTGACTACCACAAAAGTTTTAGTAATTACTTATTGTATGGATATAGGCAAAGGAAAACCATGTCTTTGATATTAAAACTACACTCAAAATAGTTTTGATATACTTTTATATAGTTCTATGCCATGGCCAAATTATCTTTGATATGTTGAAGTAGTTGTGTATGCTTCATGAGAGTGGAATTCAATGCTTGAACCTTGAAACTACCCAAAATATATTATAGAAGTGGTATTGGAGGGTTTCCATAAACTACTTCATAAGGTATCATATTGATGGTGTTGGCAATTTTGGGTACCTTGAGTACATTGCCTTTGCCTAAGTTTAGTTGTTGTCATTGATGTCAAGGAGCTCTTGGTAGTTGTTGTTTTTGATGTCAAGGAGTTCTTGGAGAAATTTGTTTTTATGTCTAAGTATGTGTTTTGATGAAGGTTTCAGCTAGTCAGTAAGTCTCCTAGAAAATCAGAGTAGCCCAGTTGCAAAAGATCAAGAAAATGATAAGTTAGAAAAAGTTCACAAGCGGCTGGAAAAACTGTCGCGATTTCGCGACATGTTTTAGGAGAGAGAAAGTTTAGGCAAAACTATCGTGATTTCGCAATAAGTTGATGTGGCAGTGTTGAGTTGCAAAAAGTGTCACGATTTCGTGACGAGTTGAGTTGGCAGTGTTGAGTTGTAGGAAGTGTCGCAATTTCACGACAAGTTGAGTTGGCAGCGTTGAGTTGCAGGAAGTGTCACGATTTTACGACAAGTTGAGTTTGCAGCATTGAGTTGCAGGAAGTGTCATGATTTCGTGACAAGTTGAGTTGGCAACATTGAGTTGCAGGAAGTGTCGTGATTTCATGACAAGTTGAGTTGGCAGTGTTGAGTTGCAGGAAGTGTCACGATTTCGTGACAAGTTTCAATGAAGTTGCACAAATGTAGAAAGTGTCACGATTTCACGACAGGTTGAGTTGGTAGCCTATAGTTGGAAAAAGTGTCGTGATTTCATGACATGTACTAGTTTCACGGGCATATGGTAGAAAAGTGCTTAAGGTAGCGAAAGCATCGTGATTTCGTGACATGTTCCAATTTCGCAAGCATATGGCAGAAAAGTGCTTAAGGCAGCGAAAGCGTCACAATTTTGTGACATGTTCCAGTTTCACGAGTAGTTGGAAGAAAATAGCTTAATGTAGTGAAAGCGTCATGATTTCACGACATGCTCTAGTTTCACGAGCAGTTGGCAGAAAAGAGCTTAAGGCAGCGAAAGCGTCGTGATTTCGTGACATGTTTCATTTTCGCTAGTGCAAACCGAGAAAAGGTTGAAGAAGCAAGAAGTGTCGTGATTTCACGACAGAGTTTCTAATGACATCAGCAAGAGGCAAAGGTGTCATTATTTCACGACAGAAGCGGAGAAGAAGGCTTTGAAGTCTAAAGTGTCGTGATTTCATGACAGAAGTGAGATGACATCAGCGAAAGGCAAAAGTGTCATGATTTCATGACAGAAGTGCCAAGGGAAGCAAACAAAAGCAAAAGCATCATGATATCGCTACAACAAGCTATAGAAGGTGTACGACAGGCAAAGGTGTCACGATATCGTGACTTGTTGAAGTTTCACACCAGAAGCTACAGGGAGGTGGTTGAGGATAGAGTTAACTTTGAGCCGACAAAGTTAAAATCTGGGCCGACGTAGCACAGGGTTTTGCATCTGATGCAGTGGAAGTATAACAACCGACTAAGCTCGGATGTAATGACCATGGATCTTACTCTATAAAAGGAGGGATGTTTGAATATTTTGTGCATCGATTAAGTATGCGTTCGAAGTGCGATTTGCGTAGAGAGAGTGCAAGGAGAAGATCGATCCCAGAAGTGCATAAGTAGAAGCTTGAGCATCTGCCTTGTTTAGATAGAGGTTGCGAAGACAGTGCTATCGTGATTTAGGCAAAAAGTGCAAAGGAAGTGCTACTGTATTTGCGAAGATAGTGCTATTATATTTTGTGAAGACTGTATTGCTATGTATGCGTAGAATACACAAAATTTGTGCTACTATGTTTCTGATCGAGAACTGTTGTATTTGTGCAGATAGTAAAATATTGGTTTCAACCAAGTGCAAAAAAAGAACATAGGAAGAGGACAGTATTGTGCCAGACCGAAGGACTATGTTTGGTGCAGAGAAGAGGACCAGCTTTGCTGTGACAGAATTGAAGACAGAGATCTCCAGCTAGAGCAGGGAAGACATGTGTCTTCTATGGACAGAATTCCACTTGCTAAGGGCGAGGAGGAGGTAGAGGTCTTCTAGAGGATCACCAACCAAAGCGGAATTAGGGGAAGGTGTCTCCTTTGAGCTGAGGCTCATAAAAATTGTAATCGAGAAGGATTCCCAGAGGACTTTGATACAACTTTTAGAAGAAAATTTTTATCCGTGGAGTAGCCCACCTTGGGTGAACCACGTAAATTGTTGTGTCTCTTTGTGGATTGCATTTTGTGCATTGTTTTACTGTTGTTATTATTGCTATATTTATTCTGCATGTTAATGGTTTGAAAGTTGTATTGATAGATAAAGTTAAAAGTGGTCTTATACTTGTTCACCCCCCCCTCTCAGTATAAGCTTGTGTTCTTCAATTGGTATCAGAGCCAGTTCCTTCGAAAAGGTTTTACAGTCGAAAGGAAGAACTGGTTAAGAACACAATGGATTTTTCAGGTGGCAATGCAACACCTATTTTGGATGGATCAGATTTCGGTCTATGGAGTGCAAAAATGAAATTCTATCTTATGGCTCTTGGTAATGAGGTATGGGAAGTTATTGAAGATGGGTACACCATTCCTGTAAATGGTCCTTATACAAAAGAAGACAGGCTCCTACATCACAGCAACTCAAAAGCCATGAATGCAATCCTGAAGGGTTTACAAAATGCTGATCTTACCAAAGTTATTCATTGCAAGACAGCCAATGAAATGTGGAAACAATTGCAGGTTGTTCATACAGGTGATGCAAATGTGTGAAAGGCCAAATTGAGACATTTTAAAGGTATGTTTGAACAACTCAAGATGAATGACGATGAAAAGATTAGTGACTACATGCTTTGGATGGATGAGATTGTGAACTCCATGAAAGACTTAGGTCTTGAACTTGCTGAAAATGATGTGTGTGATAAGATTTTAAGATCTCTTCTTAATAGATTTAGTGAAAATATTTCTGCTATTGAGGAAGCCAAAGATTTAGATAAGTTGAAAAAGGATGAGCTCCATAGTATTCTTGTAGCTTTTGAGTTGAGAACTCAAGTGAATGTTGATATAAAGAAAGAGGCAGCTTTCAAAGCTACCAAGAAATCAAAAGGCAAACAGATTCAAGAAAGTGATGAGTCTTCTAGTGAGGAAGAAGCATATTATAGCAAGAAAGGAAAATTCTCTAGAAAGCACAAAAGCAAGAAAAATATAAGATGTTTCAATTGTGGAAAATATGGTCATTATGCTACTGACTGTACTATTTCCAAAGATGAAAGTGATGAAAATATACAGGATGTCAAAAGCAAGGATTCTGAAAAGCACAGGTATTACAGAAAGAACAAAGATGATCACAACAATCAATAAAAGAGGTATTCACTCAAGAACAAGAAGAGCTTCTATTTGGACAAAGTTAGTAAGTGTTCTAGCAGTGATAGTGAAAGCTCTTCCAGTGATAATGAAAATGAGATGTTGTTCATTTCAAAAAAATAGGAAGAACCGAAACATAAATTCACGGTCATGAAATGCTTTAGATGTGGAAATTTTGGGCACCTTGAGGATGATTGCACAAATAATGAATTGGTTGCTAGTATGTATGAGGATGCTTCAAAAAATGATAAGGAAGATGCATGTATGGTTTTTGAAAAGGGTAGCACATCTAGTTATAAGAAATCAGAAAAATGTCTTGATAATTCAAAGTGTAATCAAATAGAGAATCTTGAATGTGAACTCAATAATGCTCTCAGTGCTTTGGAAAAGGAAAGAAAGAAGAATGATAGACTCAAGGTTAAGTTAGATGAATGATGTATGGAGAGAGATGATCTTATAGAAAGTCTTGACTTCTCTATAGCCAAAACACAGGAACTCAAGGATGAGTTAGAGTCTAAGATTCTTGAGTATAATGAGTTAGAGCAGAAAATGGTTTCTTTGAAAGAAGAAAATAAAGATTACAAGGATAAGCTCTATAGATTTTAGGATAGCTCCAAAAAGGTTAAGTCTCTCATCAAAAATCAAAGAAATCCAATAGATAAAATAGGTCTCGGTTTTGTTGAGCCACACAAGAAACAGGTTGGGGAATCTAGCAAGAGATTTCAAAAATAAGAAAGTTCTGATGAAGAAAGTACTTCAGATCATGAGTCTGTGAGTGATAAATGTGCAGGAACAGAAAACAGATTTTTGAATGTGAAACAAAAGTTCTCGGGACCCAAGAGATCGATTAAAAGAATGTTTCACGGTAGATGTTTTGCGTGTTATAGGTTTGGACACATGGCTGCACATTGTATGTCTCAAATCAAGAAGGGTAACAATAACTTCAAAAGTCGTAATTTATTTCAAGGGTATTGCTACTCTTGTAATCAGTTCGGGCACAAGGCAATTTTTTGCAATGTAAATAACAAGAACTGGGTTAGTCAAAACATGCGAATTCAAAGTACAGCTATGCCTGAAAGAAATAATGTTGTAGTTTGTTACAAATGTAACAACATAGGTCACACAGCCAGACAGTGCAGAGCTGATATTCCAAGGTACAAGAATAGGAACAATGGTATAAACAGGTCCAAGGATCAAAGTGTGGACAAGAAAAATAATGAGAACAAGAACAGGAAAAGTGCCAAGAAAGAAAACATTAACAAAGAGCTCAAGAAGAGGCCCAACAAAGAAATTGTAGACACTGATGATGATGAGTGTCTAATGGGAGTTTCACTCCCAACCCTGTTTTAATTCACCTCAATAGGAGGTGGGGGAGGGACTAAGCTAAGAGGATCATTCTTAGTCCCAAGCCCCATAGGTGACCCTTTGCCATTGATGACAAAGGGAGAGAGATATGAGTAAGGGGGAGAGCTTCAAGTCAGGGGGAGAAAAACTTCAAAGAGATTGATTTCAGTTTTGGCTCTTTAAGATGTGTTTTTAGTAAAGGGTTGCCATCAATGACAAAGGGGGAGATTGTTGGCAATTTTGGGTACCTTGAGTACATTGCCTTTGCCTAAGTTTAGTTGTTGTCATTGATGTCAAGGAGCTCTTGGTAGTTGTTGTTTTTGATGTCAAGGAGTTCTTGGAGCAATTTATTTTTATGTCTAAGTATGTGTTTTGATGAAGGTTTCAGCTGGTCAATAAGTCTCCTAGAAAATTAGAGTAGCCCAGTTGCAAAATATCAAGAAAAAGATAAGTTAGAAAAAGTTCGTAGGCGGCTGGAAAAACTATCGCAATTTCATGACATGTTTTAGGAGAGAGAAAGTTCAAGCAAAACTATCACGATTTCACAAGTTGAGGTGGCAGTGTTGAGTTGCAGAAAGTGTCGCAATTTTGCGACAAGTTGAGTTGGCAGTGTTGAGTTGCAGGAAGTGTCATGATTTCGTGACAAGTTGAGTTGGCAGCGTTGAGTTGCAGGAAGTGTCATGATTTCATAACAAGTTGAGTTGGCAGCGTTGAGTTGCAGGAAGTGTCACGATTTCATGACAAGTTGAGTTGGCAGCATTGAGTTGCAGGAAGTGTCACAATTTCGTGACAAGTTGAGTTGGTAGTGTTGAGTTGCAAGAAGTGTCATGATTTCACGACAGGTTGAGTTGGCAGCCTGCAGTTGGCAAAAGCGTCATGATTTCGTGACATGTTCCAGTTTCGTGGGCATATGGCAGAAAAGTTCTTAAGGCAATGAAAGCGTCACGATTTTGTGACATGTTCCAGTTTCGCAGGCATATGGCAGAAAAGTGCTTAAGGCAACGAAAGCATCGTGATTTTGTGACATGTTCCAGTTTTGCAAGTAGTTGGCAGTAAAGATCTTAAGGCAGCGAAAGCGTCATGATTTCACGACATGCTCTAGTTTCACGAGCAGTTGGCAAAAAAGAGCTTAAGGCAACGAAAGCATCATGATTTCGTGACATGTTCCATTTTTGCTAGTGCAAACCGAGAAAAGGTTGAAGAAGCAAGAAGTGTCGTGATTTCATGACAGAGTTGCTGATGACGTCAGCAAGAGGCAAAGGTTTGAAGTCTAAAGCATCATGATTTCATGAAAGAAGTGAGATGACATCAGCGAAAGGCAAAAGTGTCACGATTTCATGATAGAAGTGCCAAGGGAAGCAAACAAAAGCAAAAGCGTCGCGATATCGCTACAACAAGCTATAGAAGGTGTACGGTAGGCAAAGGTGTCACGATATCATGACATGTTGAAGTTTCACGCCAGAAGCTACAGGGAGGCGGTTGAGGATAGAGTTAACTTTGAGTCGACAAAGTTAAAATCTGGGCCGACGTAGCACAGGGTTTTGCAGCCGACACAGTGTAAGTATAACAACCGACTAAGCTTAGATGTAATGACCATGGATCTTACTCTATAAAATGAGGGATTTTTGAATAGTTTGTGCATCAATTAAGTGTGCGTTCGAAGTGCGATTTGCGCAGAGAGAGTGCGGGGAGAAGATCGATCGTAGAAGTGCATAAGTAGAAGCCTGAGCGTCTGCCTTGTTTAGACAGAGGTTGCAAAGACAGTGCTATCGTGATTTAGGAAAAAAGTGCAAAGGAAGTGCTACTGTATTTGCGAAGATAGTGCTACTATATTTTGCGAAGACTTTATTGTTGTGTATACGTAGAATACGCGAAATATGTGCTACTGTGTTTCTGATCGAGAACTGCTATATTTACGTAGATGGTAAAATATTGGTTTCAACCAAGTGTAGAAAAAGAATAGAGGAAGAGGATAGTATTGTGCCAGACCGAAGGACTGTGTTTGGTGCAGAGAAGAGGACCAGCTTTGCTGTGATAGAATTGAGGACAGAGATCTCTAGCCAGAGCAGGGAAAATAGGTGTCTTCTATGGACATAATTCCACTTGCTAAGGGCAGAGGAGGTAGAGGTCTTCTAGAGGATCACCAACCAAAGCAGAATTAGGGGAAGGTGTCTCCTTTGAGTTGAGGCTCATAAACATTATAATTGGGAAGGATTCCCAGAGGACTTTGATACAACTTTTAGAAGAAAAGTTTTATCCATGGAGTAGCCCACCTTGGGTGAACCACGTAAATTGTTGTCTCTTTGTGGATTGCATTTTGTGCATTGTTTTATTGTTGTTATTACTACTATCTTTATTCTGCATGTTAATGGTTTGAAAGCTGTATTGATAGATAAAGTTAAAAGTGGTCTTATACTGTTCACCCCCCCATCTCAGTATAAGCTTGTGTTCTTCATATGGAAGAGGGATAGGAACTATTATACCACCACCTAGCCAAAGGAATCCATTTGACTTAATGAGTTGGTTGCTCATATGTAAAGCTACGAAGATTATATTTCAAGTATTTGTTAATAAATTTGGTTTTCCCATTGGTCTAGGGATGGTATGTCAAGATCATATTTATTTTTGTATCATGAATCTTTAATTAATACCAAAAGTTACTAGTAAATATAGGTTTACAATTGGATATGATAGACTAAGGTATACCATGAAGGCAAAAAATGAAACCAAGGAATATTTGGGTAATAATTGAGGCCTTGTAAGAGTGGTCTAGATGATAGAAATGAGCATACTTAGAGACGTGATCCACCACCACTAGAATAACTATTTTACCTCTAGAATTTGGAATCCCTTCAATAAAATCCATAGATATATTCATCTAATCGGTATCTAGAATTGGAAGAGGTTGGAGTGTGTCTGGTGTTTGAATAGTCTCATCCATAATGCATTGACAAGTGTCATATTATGTAACAAAGGACTTGATATCATTTTTAATCCTATTACAAAAAATGTGTTTAACCCATTCATATATTTTTAATATGCCTAGATTTCTTGTATTTAGAGAAGCATGCATTTCCTAAATTATAGTACAAAGTGATAAATTTGTAGGTATAAGAAGGCAATCCTGGTATCCAAATATTGTCCATCACATGTATATATTGGACAAGAGTCAAGATTATTTGAAGTTATTAAATTAATTATTGCAAGGTGGAATCTTGGGTCACTTTCCCTTGAAGTTGGTGGTCCCATTAAGAAATTGGAGTATATATGGCACATAGCATACTCTTATCCTCATATTGATAGGATAGTGCATCAATGACTGCATTTTACTTACCCTTCTTATACATGATTTCATAGTCATACCTCAGCAATTTTGTATCCCATTTTTGTTTTTGGGTATAGATACATGCTACTCAAGAAAGTACTTAAAGCTATGATGTTATGTTTTGATGGAAAATTGTCACCCAATAAGATAATGTCTCCATTAGTTGATAACATGTAAGATCACCATCACCTCCTTATCATGTGTCAATTTTCCCAAGTTTTTATTGATGGTGTCTTATTAATAAAGGCTAATGGCCACCTTTATTGCATAAATAATACACCAATTCTATTTCTAGAGGTTTAATTTTCAACCATAAATGTCTTGGAGAAATTAGGTATAGCCATCATGGGATTAGAGAGCATAGCTTGTTTGAGTCATAGAAATACATGTTCAACAAGTTATCATAGAAATGAGTTCTTTTGTAACATAGTCATCAAATGGGATGCAATATTTCCATAATTATAGATAAACATTTTATAAGATAATGAGGCCCAAGAAACCCCAAATACTTTTGAGAGTGTGTGGTTTGGTCCATTCTTGTATGGTTGTAATATTTTTAGGATCCACCTTGACCCCTTCATCTATAACTATATGGCCTAGGTATTCCACTTCTTGCATCCCAAAATAAAATTTG
Source organism: Wollemia nobilis (assembly GCA_028583015.1). Classification (NCBI taxonomy): domain Eukaryota; kingdom Viridiplantae; phylum Streptophyta; class Pinopsida; order Araucariales; family Araucariaceae; genus Wollemia; species Wollemia nobilis. The sequence goes on along the minus strand of JAQPPZ010001424.1, from coordinate 3,279,023 downwards.
GATCATTTGGCACATTATTGATTATCAAATAGGAGTTGTAGTGTTTAGTACAAATATTACAAATGTTACCCCATGTACAACTATAAAAATAATATCATAAAAAATATTAAAATAAATTTATGTAGAAATGGTAGAAATATTTCATTCATGAAACTTTGAAAGGTGGATGACACGTTGGTAAGACTGAATGGTATTATTAGGAATTGAAGATGGCCTCCATGATTGTTGAATGCTATCTTTATAATATATTCTTCCCATAATCTAATATTATTATAACTTGAAAAAAGATCTAACTTTGAAAATAAACAAGCATCATGGAGTTCATCTAGAAACTAATCAATGAAGAGAATGGGAAATTTTTCCTTGATGGTAATTTTGTCAAGTTCTTGAAAATCTATACATAACTATAAAGACTTTTTTCTTATGAACCAAAAGTACTAGATAAGAATATATGCAAACACTTGGTTGAATTACCTCTATTGCTAATAACTCCTATACAATCTTCTAAATTTTAGTCTTCTACATATGGATACCAATAGGGATGAGCATTCAATAGTTTACTTCTTACAACAAACTCAATGGTATGATTGTAGATGTAGTGTGGTGGTAACCCTTGCGGTTCTACAAATACAAGTGCATGTTTATCCATAAGTTTTTGTAATTCAATTGGCTAAACTGTATCATTAGTATTCAAGGCTTGTAGTGCAAACAATTGTGCCAACATCCCTTGAGATTATATTTTCAATTTTTTTTATTTAATGTGATCTAATGAGTTGGATAGGACCTAAAATCATGCCACAAAGAGTGTATTACATCCCATGTTCGAAAATTGTATCCATATCTCAAAAAAAAATCCTTTACTATCAGGCCTGAGGTACAAAGCGATTGAGTTTCTAAACACAATGTCACAACCTCCAAAGGAAGGGTAAACATATTGATGTTGTAGTCACCTATTATCATATTTACATTTCTTCATTTTCCTTTACATGGTAGAGTACCTCCATTGGTAACCATGAATTCAAATGAATTGCAAGAGTAAATATAGTGGGCTAGATTTTTAGCTACCTAAGGATCATTAAAATTGTGGGTATTATCATAATCAATGAGGATGATGAGTTTTTGGCCCTTAAAATAACCTACAACTTTCATGTTATAGTGAGTAGAATTCCCTACTAATGTATAAACTAAAATTTTAAGTGGTTGGTCCTTTATTGATTTGGACTCTTTAGGTTGATCTTTCTCTCTATGATCCTCCCCTTTGTCATGTGGTTTCCTAGTGGAGGGTCTGCCACATCAAGTAAATATAGTTTATATTATACACATTTATTGACTAGAGAATCTTTATCATCATATTTATAGCATTGTTCATATTCCCTATGTGCCTTCATTTCTTCTTAGGTGATATGTTTGACCTGGAGTGTATTTTTCCTAAGTTTGATGATATCCAATATGGAAATGGGGTTTAAGCTTATGGAAGTTTAAAAGTACATATTTGTACTACAAATTTACCATTAGCAAGCCTATTCAATCCTAAAACTATCACCTTGCTATCTAAATTGAAAAATTTTACTTTAGAATGGATATTTTTCCTTTATTCCACTAATGAAATAACTTTGGAAGAACTTTGCACCCAACCCCCAAGTGCAATTTGCCAACTTTTCAAATTGTGCCTAGTAATTATGGAAATTTTTTTATCTTAACTTGGTGATGGATCTAGTGAAATATTTATACTCATGGGTACAAAATAGATAACTCTATCTCAAATTCATCCTGAGTGAGTCATAGATGCATACTCTCTAACCATTGGTACTATTTTTTTGGTATTGATAAAAAAAAGGTTGAAGGGCCCTGACCCTTTACATAGAGCTCAAAATATGTACAAGAAAAAACAAGAGAATATCATACAAATGCAAGATAGCCCTATCTTAGTAAAACAAACAAACCTGGGATAAACATGTTGATGGAAAAGCTAAAATAATATTCCTCCTACTATCCTTCTATTTAACATGGTTTATGCAATGCTCAATGCTTTACATAACTGATAAAGAAACTACTAACACTAATGTAATTTAGTGTGCTTATGCTTTGCTCTGGCCTCTTTATATACTAGATTTATTATTAGTTCATATAATATCTTCCAACTCCATGGGGCCATATGACCAGACCTTGAAATTCTTAGATTTACCTGCCTTGTTCACCATTTTATTGGTAGCTTTGTTTCCCTATCTATAAATATGTTTAACTTGAAATTATTCTAGGTTTCCTAATATATTCCTCGCATCTGTAATTATTTGGAAAATTCTAGAATTATTTAACTCCCCTTTTTGAAGGGAAGTTATAGTATTCTTGGAATCCCCCTTAAGAACAATTCTCCTAAAACCCAAATTCACTGCTATTAGGAGGCTTGTAAGCATTGCCCTTGCTTCAGCTTGGTGATTTGTGGTAATTCCTAGATCCTCAACATATGCAGCCACTACCTAACCTCTATCATTCCTAATGAGGCCCCCACCACCAGCATGACCTGGGTTACCTTTTACAGCTCCATCAAAGTTAATTTTTACCCAGTTTTTGTGGGGACGTTCCCATCTAGTATCTAGTCTCACCTTATTGATTTTTTTCCATATTTAAGATGTATTTTTCTCTAGAGAGGATCATTGCAAGATTTTCTAGGCCAACAATTTTTTTGATACAATCATCCAATAGGGCTATTTTTATCCTGTTATAAACCCCAATTATTCCTCTGGTTTTATTTTTGAACACTTGTCTATTTCTTTCCAACCAAATCTTCTAGAAAATTTGTGGAATGCATTTTTACCAGAAAATACTGCTTCCTAAGTGCCACTGTTCCCAAATATTGATTAGAGAATCTAGAATGATCCAAGAAACATTTTCTCTTGATAACATATTTAGTATTTCACAAAAAAAATCACAAGTTCCAAATAGGTGGTCCACACACTCATCCGCTTTGTTACATAAGACACAAACAATTGGAACCACAATCTCTCTTTTGAACATATTGTCTTTTGTAAGGATCTTATTGAGAATGGTAGTCCAAAAAAACATAGCAACCTTAGGGATTATGTTTAGCTTTCAAATTATTTTAAGCTCTAGTTTCTCTGAAGTTACTTTACCCAAGACTCTATATCCATCCTTCACCAAGTACTGGCCTTGATGGTTTCTTCCCAAAATTATCTGATCCTCCTCTAAACCTCTACCTAAATAATAACTCCTTAGGAGGTTTTGCAGATCTTTACCCCTCAGGCCTTGCATATATTCTTGCATGATTTATATTGAACTACTTCCTATTATAGGTTTAAAATTTTGATTGTGAGCCTATGGTTATGAATGGCATGAAGAGAAAAATAATGTTTGGCTTGATTTAGCCAATTGGTTCGGTCCTCTCCATCAAATTTTAGAAATTCTAGCTTGGGAGTTCTCTAAATTGTATTTAGAGGTAAGGCATTTTGTGCTCTATCCTTAAAACTACCATATTGACTCCCTAGATATTATCCTACCATAATGTTGTACTTTGAATTTATGCTTGTTAAACAATTCTTGATTTCATCAATTTTATCCAATTTATCAAAATTAGATAATGTCTAAAGGATTTGTGACAGATTGTATTCAATTTGTTTCACCTGGTCACCTAATCACTCTAAATATTCGGTAGATCTAGTACCACGAATCATTTTGTCACTTTAAGGTTTCAAAAAAAATTATTAGAATTATATGTCAAAATTATTGTCTCAAAGAGAGGATCATAATGAACTATATCATAAAATGATGATTTTTGAAAGGTAGGTTTTAAAAATTAGGTTTTTAAAGTTAGGTCTCAAAATGATCAGCTCGAAGAGGGAATTGTAATTGGCTATATCACAAAATGATGAATTTTAGATTTTTGTACTCATAATTTTAACTAATAACAACTAACTACTCTGTTGGAATACTACTAATAACTAATTGCTTTGACTATTAGACTTATTTTTTTGGTAAGTTAAAATTAAAAGTGGATTTTTATCAAGGGATCCAAAACCTGATTACAACAAGTCATCAGACTTCAAAAGGAAAAGCCAAAGGAAAGGTCATAGGAAATCCCGAGGAAGGACACTAGGAAAGGTTTAAGGAAAGTCGAAAGGAACAAATTCAGGAAGGTAAAAGGAAGCCTTCAGGAATTAAAGCGAGAAGCTTGAAAATTGAAATGCTCACCTAGTAGGAAATAGAAAGGGTGAAGAAAATAATGGACATTCATGCCTAGAGAAAATTTTGAAAAACCCCTAAGTTAAGAAGAAGAAATAGGCATCGAGGAAACCAAAAAATAGTAGAGTTCAACATCCCACGTAGGATAAAACCAACAAAGGTAGAAAAACCACTGAACACCAAGGGGTGGAGTAGATAAGCTACAAATACATTAAGTCCCACCCAAGAAAGGATGGGAAACAAACTAGCACCAACATTTACAACATCCCACATAGGGAAAAACCAATAGTTACAAAAAACCACCCATAACAATAGCATGGATCATAAAATCCACCAAAGATAGGATGGGAAACTAATAGGGATGCCATAAGAAATCATAGAGCTAAAATAGAGTTGCATCCCACACAGGCCTAGAAAGTAGAATAGCGAATAGAGGATCCCAACAGACCATGAAATCCTCACACAACAAGGAATGAAGCAAAGAAGCTACAAGGACGCCATCAAAAATAGCGAAAATAGCAGATGCAGAACAACACACCATGGGAAAGAGACGAGAAATTTCCCAAGGAACCTAAAAGTAAGGAGCCATAAGGAGAAACCACTATAAGCAAAAAGCATAGACTATCCACAAAAAGAATGTAGTAAGAAACACCAGGCAACCTTCAGCACCGCCAACGAATAGCTTCAGGAAAATAGTTTAGGAAGTCCAGTAGGAACCCAGTAGCAAGCAACATAGAGGTCCTACCCAAAGCCATGAAAAATGCAAATATCCTACCAAACCCACACCAACGATCCCAAAGAGTAGAGTCACAAGAGAAAGCATATGGTCTCACCAAACCAAAATTATGTTGTGTAAAACTTCTCATGAAGCCACTCTCCCACAACCATAATAAACCACATCTGAAGAACCACTAAAGGCCACCACTAAGCAGAAACCTACAAAAACCTAGGAAAAACATAGAAATCCAAGGGAAACCCCTGAAGCAACCCATAAATCCTAGGGAGTGTCCCATGGAAAAACCTAGGGATGTCCCAAGTCCTAGGGAAGAACCCTAGGACATCCTAGAAACCATGCACTAGAAGGAAACCCACCAAAATGCAAAGGAAGGGGCATACAAATGGAGAATTGACCTCCCAACCCAAGGAGATCATCTGCAACACCATCCAGAAAAGGAGGAAAGGTTAAGGATGTGTAAGGGAAATTGGGACAGAACCAGGGACCTAGAACAAGACCAAGGAAGGGTTGCATGGAAGTGGAGGACTTCCCAAGGAAGTCCCCTGGAGAGCCTCGATCCTTCATTTGACTATTAGACTTATTATTCTCTATGCTTTTAAGTTGATAATGGACAATTGAATTCTATAACAGCTAAACAATTATGTTAAGAACATTCCAATAAAAATAAGCAAATCCACATGAATATTAGAATAAATAACAAAAATAATAGAACTAAAATATTAATAATGCAATACAAAATAGAAATGCAACAACTTTATTACTCAACAAAATTACAATATAGAATCGTAGGCCTCTTTGAGGGGGAAAACTCCCTAGAAGCAAATATCCATTACAATTAGAAATTACTTGATACATTCCATATATTCCCTTTCCTTTATAAATATTACTATCAACCCTAACCTTAATGCTCAAGGGTTAGTTACACAAGCAAGTGGGGGCCTGAGCTATAAAATTCTAATAAATAAATAGTTACATATTTTATCATAGTTACATCTTATAGGCCCATATGTCTAAGTGTCCAAGGTACCACATACACATTATAATACATTACATAATAATATTAGAATGGGGTCTTAACATACCCTTCTCCTTCAATAATATTTGAGATGAGGAAATAATTATTGTAGTTGGTGAAGTTATTCCCATGTGGAGTCCTCTAGTTGTAGTACTCATCATTGTGCTAGAACATCAATGATGGTATGGTTATGAAGAGTGTGAGTACAATGTTCTAAAAATTTCTTAATCTTTAAAATGATGGATCCTTCTTCATCCGACTCAAGTAGTGTTTGTTAAACTTGTATTTTATTGTCAATGACCTTTATCAATGAAGAAACATGAAAGAATGGATGGATTTTAGAAGTGGGTGGTAGGTTGCGCTTATAGCTAACTGAACCATTTGCTATAGAACCTGGTAAGGACCATAAAAAAACATTGAGTTGGTGTCCAATAATTTATACTAGGGATTGTTTATTTAGTTATAAATAAAGATAGACCATATCCCCTACATTAAAACTATGCTTCAAATAGTTTCAATTAGCTTGTTGACACATCCAATTCTAGGCCATCTCCAAGTTTTCCTTGAGCGAGTAGAGGAGTGTTGTATGTTGATAAAGAATGGTATCTACTACTTGGACCCTAGAACTTGCTAGAATATAGGAGGAAGGTGTTAGAGGAGGGTGTTCATATACTACTTCAAAAGGTGTGACCTTGGTAGCAGTATGATAAAAAGTGTTATACCACCATTCTACTATAGGAATCCATTTGGCCCACTGTGTTGGATACTTCGATACAAATCAATAGATATACATCTCCAAACACTTGTTTATAATATCTATTTAGTTGTCTATTTGTGGAAGGTATGTTGAAATCATTTTAAGTCGAGTTCTCTATATTTTAAATAGCCCCTACCAAAAGTGACTAATAAAAGTAGAATTCCAATCAAAAACTATAAATTGGGGTATATCATGTAGGTGAAATATGGAATCCAAGAATATTTGAACAACTATGGAGGCCATGTAAGGATGGGATAGGAAACAAAATGAGTATACTTTGTGAGACAATCCAACACCATAAGAAAGACTAGTTTAACTTTAGATTTTGAAATCCCTTGATTAATGACCATGGAGATATCATTCTACACATGTGCTAGAGTTGGAAGAGGTAAAAGTGAGACTCGAGTGCATATAGTTTCTCCCTTAATCCTTTGGAAAGTACCACATTTAGCCACAAATGTTTAAATATCCTTTTCTATTCACATCCAAAAGAATGTGTGCTTGGCCATTTTGTAGGTTTTTAGGAACCTTGAATTTCCTATTGGATTTTAAGCCTAACTATCTCAAAATATCATAATCAAGAGTCAAATTATATATAAGGCTTAAGTAATAAAATAATATAGACCAATATAATAATGAAATAAAATTAACTTATAATATCAAATATGAATGTAAATGACCAAAACCATTCATGTCCAAGCATGAAGAATACTAAAAATAAAATTGCTCAAAATTTATATATAAGTTTTATCATCAATGCTTGCTATGTGTTGATCACTATAGATCATTTTTCCTTACATTGTATGGATCTTTATCTCAATAATATACACATAGTAATGTGACTCTTAAATACTTATCTATTGCACTCCTCACATATTTAAGAGATGCAACCTTTCATATTCTTGACCTTTGGCTTCTCATCTTGCCACTTGTATACTAGACTATTCACTCTCTTCTTACATGCATACTTGACTCTATGACACTTGCACACTTCTACATGCTTTCCTACATGAACTCCTAATACAAGAAACGTTTATGCATCCTCACATTACATATTTTCACACTCACATACATGAAACTTGTGCACATTCACTCAATACATAGTTGCACTCTTACTTAAATGACACTTGTGCACATTCTCTCAATACACACTTGCACTCCTACTTACATGACACTTGTGCATATCCTACATATTACACTCTTACATGACACTTGTGCATATCTTACACATAGACACTTACATAAAGAGAAAATATAAATCACTCATCTAAACTATAGACTCAAACCCTAATCTATTACATATTTACATTTGTACCACAAAGGTGCCATAGGAATACATTTACATGTACCAAATAATGTAATATTATCCAACTCCCCTATGTAACATCATTTGGTCATTGAAGATTATAGTCTTCAATCTTCATCTTCAGTCAAGAAACTCTACATTGATTTCAATCTCTTGCTTTGGATCCCTATTCATCTTTTTTATTGAAATCTACTCTGAATTCTCCTTCATATTTTTATTTTGTCCTTCACTCTTTACTTTTTCATTATCTTGTTCATGAACTACTTTAGCTTCTTCTTTGTCTTTGGTCTTTGGTTCATGTGCTTCTTTCCTTTCTACTTTCCTACAATCTTGATAACGCCAAGTTATTTTTGAACATTCACTTAGAGCATCTGAAAGCAGCAGAAAAATGGCATACCGATATGATGCAAACAAAAATAGATATAGATGCTAAGTCCTACGAATGCGATGGGCAATGCATGAAGGAAATGATGCAGAAACAAGATGTGAGCAAACAAAGTGGGGCCTCCTTTATTGATATTTATTTTAATCTGATTACAATACATCCTCCCTCTAGGGATCAGAATATTTGATACAATTTTTTACATTAATGGATGCCCGAAAGAAGTCGCGCTTCCAAGATCGAATGGTATGCTTCCAGCGCCTTCTGCGTGCCCACACTCGAAGTGAGTGGGCTAAAAGTTGCCACCACTTGTTTCCATGTGTTCATCATTCCTTTATAACCCTCTAGTATTCCTGACAGTGAGATCCTACACACATAAAGACAACAAATCATTACTATCATATGCATATCTAGAAAAACATGCAATCCCCAAGGCCTCTAGCTGGCGCTTGTGGGATATCAGTGATAATATTGTTAAATTGATTACAGAATGATATATAAATGTAAACGAAAACTTCTAGAATTGGTATCACCTAATTTTGCATCGAAGCGATGTCGGACGACCCTGTTATGCTCGTTTTCCCATTGGGGGCCTCTCCAAAGTGAGCACTCTAATGTCCCACCTATGCTTATCCAAATCACCTAAAACTCATGGGTTAGGTATTATATGTAATTATAAGACTACCCAGATGCTCAGAATTTACATATCCTACCTAGATTCTCTTGTATGTGATAGAGGTGCCCTACAAGCTCGTTAATACATAAAATAATAAAACGATTGTCAAATCATGTCAGAACGAGTTCAAAATTTAATAGAGGCATTAGGATATCATTTGGGACATATTGCAAAAGTAAAATTAAATAAATAATGCACATATTTCTAATCACTTTGGGGTGGGACGTTGGGGACTGTCGTAAAACCTACAAAAAGTGACCTTGCAAATGTCCTACCCAGAGGCCTCCAAAACTCCTGCAAACTTGTGGTTAGACTAAAAATAGCATTTTGAGATGACCCAAAAGGTCATATTTGGCAGGTTCTACCTAGGTTATCTTGTATTCGAAGGTGCTCCCTATAGGTTAGTAGACACATTAAATGACGAAAACTAGGTAAAATCGTGTCAGAAAGTAATGAAATTTGGACAACAGCATAAGTACATTAGATATAAAAGAATGCAAAAATAATAGTAACAAAACCATGCATAGATTTCTAATCACTTCAGGATGGGGTGATTAGGACTATAACAGTTTGGGGGGCGCCCGAGGGTGGGACGCCCACCGTTTAGGGCCTAGTTTTGACACCAATCCAAGTGGGATGGGTCCAAAACTTCCTAGGGGGTTGTGTCGATGAGTTTGGGGTGGGATTGTGGCTGATTTCTTGGGTCTTTGGATCTGGATTGCATTCCTAGTGTTCACCCAATAACCTCTCTTCCAGAAGAGAGAGATTAGGGATGTAGGAAACACAAATAGGAATGGGGGTATAGTTTGGCAGCACATCGTTGCTCCAAATGCTCCAACTCTCTTATTTTTTGGGGGTGAGGAGGCTCACCTTTTTATAGACCTAAGGGTCTCCTTTGAATGCGCATGCGAGGGTGCCACTTGGCTCATTATGCATTTTTGGGAGAGAGAAGATTCCTCCCTGATTAGGGCCTCCTTGATTGAGGCCTCCATGATCAGGGCAGACTTGATTGAAGCCTCTCTAATTTGAAACCTTCCCTCGCAATCCCATGCCTTGAAGGCGGAGTTAGGTGGTAGATTTGGGCTGCCATTTGTCAAGGTTTGACTTTTTTCCAGTCAAACTTGCTAATCATCCCACCCTAGAGTGATTGTTGCTAATCGTCTTGGGGTGGGACGAATAGGATTCTAATCGTCCTAGGGTGGGATGAATAGGGAGCAAAGTGCTTAAAAGGTGCAAAACTGACCTCTGACCTTCCAAAAATTATTTGGGAGTGGTTAGGACCACTTTTTAACCTCTGGAGGCTGCCCTAGGGGGTATGTATGCCAATTCGGTCAGTTCTTGTAGTCACATAATCGGATTGGTGTTGTTTTGGTGTCTACAGATGCCCCTTTTTGGGATGCGCTATGTGTGGTGCAGTGCTGAGCAAAAATAGATGACCAAAGCACTTAATGATTAGGGTTTCTCAGTAACCTAACCAAATTTTGATGCCCCAAGTATGGAAAGGGCACGCATTCTTGAATCCTTGCTTCTGACGAGCTAAGGAGCTTAACTCAAGTGTAACCTTTTCAGTGAGGTGTACTTGATCTTGGGCATTGTTCAGACATGAATAGGCAAAGGGCACAACCTTTTGTCCGAGGAAAATTTTCTTCATGCTTCTAGAATGCCAAGTGTTTGTTTATCCTGTGATTATTGCTTGTTTGCTGTCCCAAGTAGGAGCGTGATTGTCTTTGTCAATGATTCTTTGAATGCATGCCATTTCCTTGATTGGGTGTGTATTTGTTGATTGGTGACTAAGTGTGAATACCCCCTCAAGCGACGAATCGATGAGGGAATGACCAAAAATGAGAAAAGTGACGAGTCGCTTGACCCAAGATGATGTTTGTAAGGGTGCCTTCAGTTGTTTTTGTTGAACGCTTATTACAGTTTTCCAACCATCGAACCTATTTTTGGTGGGTTTTGACCCTTTTTTTTATGCCTATTGGGGTAGAAATTATCGAAAATCCTCCTTCTCATGGAGTGGTCCAGCTATGCTAGCCTTCTTAGGGAGTAGGATAGTGAGTATTTGTGACCCCGACGATGGTTTTTCATGCCATGAATGTCAGGTGCAAAGGCACCTTTGTTCGGCAGATTTATTGCTATTTTTGGTGTATTTTTTGGATGCAGTTTTTGTTGCTTTATTTCTTGCTCTGTAATCGTCCCAGGGTGGGACGAATACCAATTTTGTAATCGTCCCAAGGTGGGACAAGTTCTAACTAGAGTGTTCATCCCAGGGTGGAATGATTACAGGCCTAACAACCTATATAAGGACCAAAACTAGGTTTTGGGCTCATTTGCAATATTTTTTTCTTTGTGATTTGGAGCAGTGAGGAGGAGGAGTGCGAGTGTGCATAGCGGAGGCACTGCTAAAATTTTGCGGACATCATGAGTGCGAGAACCGGATCTTCAAGTGGAGGAGCCGATGCGAGATCGGTATGATGTTCCTTCTCTCTGGTTGCTATTCGTGCATGTTTTATATGAAGTTTAAAAATCACATATAAAATGTTTGTTCGCTTTATTTTGTTTTTAAGGTTTTAAAAACCTACTTTTTTTGTGTGTTGGTTTGATTTTATTCATATATCAAGTTGAAAACCTAATATAGGAACTTTATTTGCTTTTTTTTTTTTATATTAGGTTAAAATAACCCAACATGTTTTTGTGCTCTATTATTTTGTTGTTAATTTTTGTATATTAAGGTCAAAACCCTAGTACACAAATGTTATCTGTAATTTTTTTGTGTTTGTATTTAGGTTTAAAACCCAAAACATTTTCGTTTTATTTTGTTTTTTTTGTTCATATTATGGTTGAAACCCTAATATGTTTTATTTCATTTTTTTTTTGCCATATTAAGGTTGAAACCCTAATATTTTTTTTTTTTTTTGCATTCACATTAAGGTTGAAACACTAATATGATTTTTTATTGTTTTTTTTGTTGATTGTACAATTATTTTCATGTATGTTGCCATTGTTGTACAGTTTTATTTTAATGTTTTTGTTTATATTAAGTATGTACTTAATATATTTTTTCATTTTATTTTGTTGTTTCAGGTTGTGAAGAGTCGGTACCGCCAGTCGACTATTTTCTCTAATGCCTAGGATGCCCTAATAGTTGTGGATTGGGAGTGGCTTGATGCCCTTGGGCTCAAGCACGTGACACATCTAGAGCCTATGGTGGGGGATCGGGCATATTTGACTACCCTGATCAATCTGTGGGATCCCCACACCAACACTTTTCATCTCCCAACAGGGGAGATGACTGTTACTCTAGAGGATGTGTATCAAATTCTACGTATTTCGATAGATGGACTGCCTATCCGGATGACCCATCGTGACCAAAAAATAGTGGTATTGACACGGTGTTTTGGTCCAGCGGTGGAGAGGGGGGTGGAGAGGGTTGTGGAGAGGGTAGAGGTTGACTGCTAGATAGGCGGTATTCTGGTGCGGTGGTGGTTGGAGAAGGGCATATTAGGGGTGAGGCATGCTTTGATCATGACCCTCATCTCCAATATGCTACTTCCTAACTCCTCAGGTGCGAGGTTCCCTTGGAACCTGCTTGAGTTGGTTTTCACATTGGTGGAGTGTCCTACATCATCTCCACTTATTATGAGATGGGGTCAAACATTATTGGCATAGTTGTACGACAAGATGTACGAGGTTCACTACCAAAAGTAAAAGGGGATCGAGTGCAGCTATATCTTGTAGTGCTAGGGGTGGCAGCACATAGCTATGGAGCGGTCATAGGGTTTGCCTTGGACCACCCGAGGTGAGATGGTGGATCAAGAAATTGGATATGCCAATTTATGGCAGAGGTCAGAGGAGCATGGATAGAGTCGATGGTGGGCAGGTGATGTAGGTCACTATACTGATGCCTTCTCTTGTCTAGTGCCAGGGCAGGTGTTCTAGCTAACATATTGGGATTTTCCAGCCTGGCTTGAGGCTGGAGAGTGGCTTTGATGTGTGTGCAAGGGTAGATGGTTGATTGGGCAACACAAGATAGAGTAGGAGTACTTCCCATATGTTTGGGTGACACGATAGTTTGGGGTGCACCAAGGATTTCCTGGTGATCCCTTGATCTATCGGTATCACGATGATGAGAAGACTCTAGTCTGGCCTACCATTGAGCAGTTGGGCGAGGGGTCCGATGCAGTTATTGATGTACCCATGTGGATGATGTCGGGGTGACTATAGAGTATGACCGGTGGTGGATTATGCAATGATGGTGGAGTGAGGGGCCTCTAGGAGGCATGGATACTACAGCAGTAGGAGGTGGGGGTGCAGAGGCACCGATGGAGGGTTGGGGGGCTCCACTTGATGATGTTGACATGGTGGAGGTCGATGACTCCATCGATGATGGAGATGATTTGGGGGTTCTAGAGCAATCGAATGTACAGGATGTCCCGGAGTAGTGGGTGCTAGAGCAGTAGGTCGTCCCGGAGGTGCCCATGCCTTAGGCTATCTCAGGGGATGTGGAGGCTGGGCTTCATGCTGAGATAGCATGATTGGAGGGTCTCCTACAGAGACGATAGGAGGAGCATAGAGATGCTTTGGTGGAGGTAACGTAGGAGAGGGATCTCCTGTGGACTCAGTTGGCATAGCGGGATAGTGCATTGGCTGTGTATCACCAATGAGATATGGAGTGGGGTCGATACTGGATAGAGTTAGAGATAGAGGTTGTCCACCTCGGTGGATAGTTTCTTGTGCTTTATGGAGGTGGTTCATGATGTCGTACGAGAGGTAGTGAGACTAAGCATTCTGCATCATCTCATCACTACCGGCTAGGTGAGGGTAGTGTTGGTGGGCAGGGTGCGAGGGCTGGTAGCAGCCACCTTGAGAGGTCCCATAGGACCCATACTACTCGGGGTAGTTCCAGTCACACCGATCCTACGTGATCATGGTGGCCGACTCCCTAGGCTTTGGGGATTTTGAGTTTTTGGTTTTTGTGAGGTCAGAGGACCTTCTTATTGTAGCCTGAGGGCATTTTGTCTTGATATATATACATGACTCTTTTTGGTTTGATTATATACTTGTCATGGTTTATTGTTCTTTATGCACATTTATTTATGTTGATGTATGCATATGCTATTATTATTGTGGATGATTTTAACTATATGATATAGATGTATGCATATGGAATGGATGGAATGATTCATTTGGTGTACAAGTGGTGGCACCATAGACTGTACAGGATTTATTGGCTTTCTGTACTATGTGATTGCTTTATGGAATAACTTTTGCATTTGTAATTTTTGTTTTGTATTTTTTGATGGTGATGTAAGTAATGAAATGTACAACAATTGTTTTAGAATGTAGTTAAGGTTTTTTTGAGACTCAGATGCTTTAACTAACTAGTCAAGACTATACATTATCTTACAAGACTTTTGAACAAGGTACGAATCAGACTTGAGTTTGACCAAGTTATTTCACATCCCTCTGTGTGTGATTGAGTTCGTTTATGTGGTATTTGTAAGGATACCGTCAGTGCCAGGTAGGCTGTCCACCAAACCTGTACTGAGGATCACCTAATTAGCTCCACTAACTCCTTTGTTGTATTTAGTAGGATTAATCTACGATGCAATCTAGGCTATCATAAGCTAGCTCATCCACATGCAAACATTGATCTGTACATATGCCCAACAATTAATGCGACAAATATATCATCATGCGGGAGGTTTTCCACTAGTGACCAATAGGCTATCCACCAAACCGGGACTGAGGATCACCTCATGACCTTTCGAATGCTGAGAATTCCAGGGATTCAATAGTTACTCCCTCTCTTTTAATGGGATATTTGCTCAGTAGTGATGATAATCACTATTTATTTTGTTTGAGCTTGGGATTTTGATCAGTGATTAGAATCACTATGTTCTTGTGCTTTTTGATTTGTGCACTTTTGATATTGATGTTTGGAGTTTGAATTCTTTGTAGTGGTGAAAACCACTGTTTATTTTGGGGAATTGAAGGAAGTTTTCTTGTCCTTTTGCCAATTCTCAGCATTCTTAGGGTCATTCGCATAGGGGGATGAGCGAGATAATGTTTCACTTATGGCATCCTAGACCGCTATGTAGGTTTTGTCTTTCGTTCACACAACTTGGGAATTTTTATGTGTTTTAAGCTTGTGTTGGGATGCTATGTAACAAGGCGT
The DNA here is from genome assembly GCA_028583015.1 of Wollemia nobilis. Lineage (NCBI taxonomy): Eukaryota > Viridiplantae > Streptophyta > Pinopsida > Araucariales > Araucariaceae > Wollemia > Wollemia nobilis. The sequence continues at coordinate 3,263,776 of JAQPPZ010001424.1, read as the reverse complement.
GATCCAAGTAAAACTCTACCTTGTAAAAATTGGTTTGACTTTGTACAGCATTTGACTAGAAATCTAAAGACAACTGAATGACGAAAACCCTAAAGACATTAGAAGACAACTGACTATGATATGGCAAAAATGTGAATGGCGTTATTCTTGATGGATCATTTACAAAATGGACTGAATGTGGAAAATGATGGAATTTCCGAGTAATTATAGTCTATGGTGCGTTTGACATGTATGACCAGCAAATATGCAATGTATGTATGCGATGCCTAATGCAGCTTTTTTTTTTGTGTTTTGATTTTTAAGATTATGCATGAAAGTGAGATGCAATTTTTTTGTTATTTTTGATTATCTGTTGTTTTTTAATATTCGTTATGGACGGTTTAACCCGAATGGGTGTGGACCAAGTGATTCTTATGGATCCTTTGAGGTTTTGACCAAAGGGATTATAGATACCTTTGGGGCATTTTGGGTGACCAAGCGGTGGCGAGAATCCTTGGAGCTTTTGGTTTGACCAAAGGGATTATAGATACCTTTGGGGCATTTTTTGGTTGACCAAGCGATTGTGGGAACCCTTGGAGCTTTTGGTTTGACCAAAGGGATTATAGATACCTTTGGGGTGTTTTTGGTTGACCAAGCGATTGTGGGAACCCTTGGAGCTTTTGGTTTGACCAAAGGGATTATGGATACCTTTGGGGTGTTTTGGGTGACCAAGCGGTGGCGAGAACCCTTGGGGCTTTTGGTTTGACCAAAGGGATTATAGATACCTTTGGGGTGTTTTAGGTTGACCAAGCGATTACGAGAATCCTTGGAGCTTTTGGTTTGACCAAAGGGATTATTGATACCTTTGGGGCATTTGGCTGACCAAGCGATTGTGGGAACCCTTGGAGCTTTTGGTTTGACCAAAGGGATTATGGATACCTTTGGGGCATTTTGGGTGACCAAGCGATGGTGAGAACCCTTGGGGCTTTTGGTTTGACCAAAGGGATTATGGATACCTTTGGGGCATTTTGGGTGACCAAGCGGTGGTGAGAACCCTTGGGGCTTTTGGTTTGACCAAAGGGATTATAGATACCTTTGGGGCGTTTTAGGTTGACCAAGCGATTGTGGGAATCCTTGGAGCTTTTGGTTTGACCAAAGGGATTATGGATACCTTTGGGGTGTTTGGTTGACCAAGCGATTGTGGGAACCCTTGGAGCTTTTGGTTTGACCAAAGGGATTATAGATACCTTTGGGGTGTTTTGGGTTGACCAAGCGATTGCGAGAATCCTTGGAGCTTTTGGTTTGACCAAAGGGATTATAGATACCTTTGGGGTGTTTTTGGTTGACCAAGCGATTGTGGGAACCCTTGGAGCTTTTGGTTTGACCAAAGGGATTATGGATACCTTTGGGGCATTTTGGGTGACCAAGCGGTGGCGAGAATCCTTGGAGCTTTTGGTTTGACCAAAGGGATTATAGATACCTTTGGGGTATTTTAGGTTGACCAAGTGATTGTGGGAACCCTTGGAGCTTTTGGTTTGACCAAAGGGATTATGGATACCTTTGGGGCATTTTGGGTGACCAAGCGATGGTGAGAACCCTTGGAGCTTTTGGTTTGACCAAAGGGATTATAGATACCTTTGGGGTGTTTTTGGTTGACCAAGCGATTGTGGGAACCCTTGGAGCTTTTGGTTTGACCAAAGGGATTATGGATACCTTTGGGGAATTTTGGGTGACCAAGCGGTGGCGAGAACCCTTGGGGCTTTTGGTTTGACCAAAGGGATTATTGATACCTTTGGGGTGTTTTTGGTTGACCAAGCGATTGTGGGAACCCTTGGAGCTTTTGGTTTGACCAAAGGGATTATGGATACCTTTGGGGCATTTTGGGTGACCAAGCGATGGCGAGAACCCTTGGGGCTTTTGGTTTGACCAAAGGGATTATAGATACCTTTGGGGCGTTTTTGGTTGACCAAGCGATTGTGGGAACCCTTGGAGCTTTTGGTTTGACCAAAGGGATTATGGATACCTTTGGGGCATTTTGGGTGACCAAGCGGTGGTGAGAACCCTTGGAGCTTTTGGTTTGACCAAAGGGATTATAGATACCTTTGGGGAGTTTTGGTTTGACCAAGCGATTGCGAGAATCCTTGGGGCTTTTGGTTTGACCAAAGGGATTATTGATACCTTTGGGGCGTTTTGGGTTGACCAAGCGGTGGCGAGAACCCTTGGGGCTTTTGGAGTGGGCCATGGCTCTCTAAATGTTGAATGGCCTCAAATGACTGATGTTCAAGGGTTCTAGTTCCTTGATTCCTTCAAGAGAGGCGAGCCGATATGTTCCAGGTCCTATTTTACTGTCGATTACATAAGGACCTAACCAATTTTCCATGAACTTGTCCCTTAAATGGGGCGGCAAGTTAGAATTTTTTTGGTTCTCTTTTAAGACCAAGTCACCGACCTGAAAGTCCCTCAGGTGAACTTTCATGTTGTATGCTTTCTTAAGTCGCTCTTGATAGATACGTAAATGCTCGAGAGCATTGATGCGTCATTCATCGAGTAACGTAAGCTGGTCTAACTAGGCCTACCATGTAGTGTCATCATCGATGAACTCTTGCATTGATATGCGCAGGAAGGGTATTTCCAACTCGAGAGGCATGACTGCCTCAGAGCCATACACTAGCAAAAAATGGAGTTGACCCAATGGGTGTCCGAATGCTAGTGTGATAAGCCCATAGGGCAAGTGGTATTTGGATGTGCCAATCCTTATGACTATCTATGACCATCTTTTTAAGGATGGCAACTAGCATTTTGTTTGACGCCTCTACTTGCCCATTTGCCTACGGATAATAAGGTGTCAAAAAACTATGCTGAATTTTGTACTTTGTTGTCAAAGCATGCACATATTTGTTCTTAAATGACGTCCCATTATCTAAGATGATCTTGGATGGAATACCAAAATGACATATGATGTTATGTAAAATGAACTCCGCAATGTGGGGCCCAGTCGTAGAGGTAAGTGAAATTGCTTCCACCCACTTAGTGAAGTACTCTATGGTCGTTATGATAAATGTGTGACGACCTGATGATGCAGGGGAGATCTTTTCGATGAGATCTAAGCCCCACTATAAAAATGGCCAAGTCGATTGGATCGGCTGCAAGGCTTGAGAAGGTACATGTGTCAAGTTAGCATGGTGTTGACACTTCATGCACTTCTACACATATGCGCAACAATATCGCTCTAAATATGGCCAATAATAGCCCATGCGAAGAATGCGCTTTGTGATGGCCATACCGCTGAAGTGGCCATCGCATGTACCATCGTGCGCTTGGGTGATCACCCAAGTGGACTCTTGCTGGTCCAAGAAATGGAGGAGGATTCCTTCATAGCTTTGATGGTATAAAATGTCTCCTAGCAAGACATGTTTTGCCGCTTTCTGTTTGAATGATCTTTTTGCGATGTGTGACAATCCAAGTGGGAGGCTACCTAACTTGAGATAGTCTCTTATGGGTGTGTACCAATCCTGCTGATCAAAAACCTCGATGGTATGAATGGTCGATCCCTCTTGAAGTTCATCCCTAGCAAAATCTGAGCGGGAAAGAACTTGTAAAAATAGCGTTGTGTTGCTATTAAGAGGGGTTGGAGAGAACAAAGACCCCTAGTTGGCATGATTCAGACTATCATGGATTCGAGAGAACCTATCCTAAGATGGTTCAATCTGGATCAGGTGGATTCTTGGTGTTATGTCAGAGCTTGCACGCTCCATCATGGATTGCGATAATGTTTTGACTTGAATGGTTGTCATCTCACCAGAAATGTCTTGCGGGATTAGTGACCCCAAGGAGGCCATAGTGTCTGCAAAATGATTCGATGATCGAGGGAGTGCCTCGATGTCGTACCATTCAAGATTTTCCAAGAATTTATCCACAAGGGCTTTGTAGGCCTACAAAATTGGGCATTTGCATTGGAATACCCCTTTCACTTGGTTGACAATTAACAACGAATCACCAAAGATATTCAAGCATTTGATGTTCATGGTGATGGTTGTTTGAAGACCTATGAGCAAGGCTTCGTATTCAGCATTGTTATTGGTGCATGGGAAATCAAGTTTAAATGATAAAGGCATTGGAGCCCCTTGCGGTGTGAAAAACATGATTCCCATGCCACCCCCTTGCTCACATTTAGAACCATCAAAAAATAAGGTTATGTCGGCCTATGACTCAGGCTCATTAGAATCTGGCGATTCTAAGACATGGAAGACCCCATCATTGGGTAGCTCTATGGTCAGAGGTTGATCGTCTTCGAGAGGAGCCTCTACTAGTTGATCGATAATGACTTGACCTTTGATGGACTTTTGTCCAATGAATTCGATGTCAAACTCCATCAACAACATGATCCATTTTGTCGTGCAACTATTGTGATAAGTATGACTCATCATGTACCATAATGGATTCTCCTTAGACACAACATACATCGTATTTCTCAGCATGTAATGGCATAGCTTTTTGGTGGAAAATACCACCACCAAGCATAGCTTCTCAACGTATGCATAGTTAAGTTCATAACTGACCAGGGTGCGACTAAGATAATAATTAGCCTGTTCTTTATGTAATTCATTTTTTTGGGCTAGCATGGCACCCAGTGCCACCTCAGTAGCTGAGATGTATAAATAGAATGGCACTCTTGGTCTAGGTGGTGCCAATACTGGCGGCGAAGCCAAGTATTGTTTGATTTCATTGAAGGCTGACTAGCACTCATCATCCCAATGAAATGCTACCCCCTTGTGTAATAATTTATTCATGGGTCGGCACTTGTCAGATAACTGTGCTATGAAGCGCTTGATCGACGTGACCTTACCCTGCAAGCTTCTGAGATACCTAATGGTGGTTGGGGGAAGCATTTCAAGGATTGCCTTGAATTTATTTGGATCTACCTCGATGCCTCATTTTGAGACTATGAAACCCAAGAGTTTTCTAGATGTGATGCCAAATATGCACTTCTTGGGGTTTAGCCTAACCTTGTGTTCGATGAGGCGATCAAGGATCTTGCGTAAGTCATCAAGATGATTTTGGCACAAAAGAGATTTGGCCAACAAATCATCCATATAATCTTCCAAAGTTTTATGCATGTGATCATGGAAGATGTATGTCATAGCATGTTGGTAGGTGGAACCAACATTTTTAAGGCCAAAGGGCATGACCTTATAACAAAATGTCCCCCAAGGCATCGTGAACGTCATTTTTAGTTGATCATCGGGATTGATACGAATCTGGTTGTATCCCGAGAAATCATCCATGAGGGAAAGAATTTTGTGGCCTGATGTAGCATCTACCAATGCATCAATGCTAGGCAAGGGGAAATCATCCTTGGGACTCGCTTTGTTTAAATCTTGAAAATTGATGCATATGTGAATCCTCCCGTCAGGATTTTTGATGGGTACCATGTTGGACAACCATGGTGGGTAATCTATGTAGATGACAAACTGTGCATCCAACAACTTTTATAGCTCGTATTTGACCATTAAGGCCACTGTTGGGTGCATCTTACGTAGCTTTTGCTTGATTGGATTGATTTTCAGATCAAGTGTTAGATTATGCATGACTAGTTGCAGGTCTAGCCTTGGCATGTCTTTGTAGGACCATGCAAAAACCTCCTTCTTCTCTTTGAGAAGGGCAATGTAATCGGCTTACTCTTTAGGGGATAAACTTACCCCCAGCTTGATGATTTGTGGATTCATTGGATCAGAACCGATGTCTATGTCAATCGTCTCTTCGACTGACATGTGGGATCCGTCCTCCAACTAGTGTGGAGTTGGGATCAGGTGGATATCATTTTCTAAATTTAGATCTCCATTGGGAATGTAGGGTTCCTCTTTAGCATGGAATATATCCTGAGTCTATCTTGGGGTGAAATGAAACATCTCACCGCAAGGCCAGTACTTGGATGGGGATGGTGGTGAGTCAGGTGATCCCAATCTATGGCATCTAGGTCTAGATACAATGGTCATATTGGATTAGCTAGTGTATCGCTCCAAATTTTTTGCATCCCTACCTTCAGGCTATTGGATCCGCGCCCGGAAGGAGGATGGGAAAAGGATGGTGCGGTACCTCGGACGAGAGGACTTTGCGAAGGTCCCGCCTCTCAAGGGAGGTGCATTTTGGTGATTTTTCGACGGATGGTGGGTTCACCGGGGAAACATTTGATGGCGGTTTCCACGCCTAGGTTTTGGGAATGAGTTTTAGATGAGTTCGTTTTATTTTTAAGCATTCATCCTAGGTTTGGCCGAATGATTCTAACTTAAACTACATGAAAATGCAATTTAAATGAATACGACAAACGAAAGGAAAACGAAAACGAGAGAATTTGCGGGAGGCCAATGAGGATTACCGATCCGGAAGTCCGATGGAGTTTACGAAGCTTGAAGCGATCTGGATCGTACTGCAATTCAACAGAATCGCCTTCAATTTGATAAAATCGTCTAAGGCGACGGGATCGTCTGCAATCTGACGAATTCGTCAGACGAATTCATCAGAGACCTGCAAAACAGCAAACAGATGCGAAATACAAGAAATTCTATTTTGCAAACAGGGGCAAACTATATGAAACAATAATATGAGTATTGAACAATATGCAAGAACAAAAGTAAATGCAAATCATTGTGTTTAGATAGCAGAATATGATCTTAATATGCAAACTAGACAAAATGGGTGAACTCCAGATGCAATATAGTATAAAAACTGAATAAACAATCTAATTTATAGCATAAAATGACAGATAAAAGAGACAGAAGAGCAAACTCCAGAGCCGATTGCCTCGATGTGTGTTGCAGTCGAAATCGTCTCGCATCAGTACGAGATCGTCTCGAATTTGACGAGATCGCCTCCGATCTTGACAGGTTCGTCGGCTGCGATAGGTGCTGGCTCCGGCTGAAAACCAGTGGTGTACCTGCAATGAAATGACTATAGGACTAATGCAAAATATGAATTACGATGTTTTAGAGCATAAGGGTTCAATTTGCATAAAAATTCAGCCAGGGGTTGGGGAGGGAAAAGTCTTAGAGTTAAATAGGCATAGGATAGTTGTTGGGAGGTTGGAGATCATCCCAATTTGGGAGATCTCCAACGGGGGAAGGGTCCCAACGGCGCAGACACGCTTCTGCCCGGATTGGAGACCCGTTGGAACGGATTCCAACTATGCAAATTCAGTTTTGCGACGAAATCGTCTGGACGTTCTAGTCCAGACGAAATCGTCAAATCTGGGGCGATATCGTCTGATCGGAGACGATATCGTCAAGCGGTCAAAACAACTGCTAAAAATGGCGCGGAAAAGGAGGAAACGGGTTTCTCGGCGGTTAACGGGCGGTTTGGGAGGTTAAATTTGAATTTAAATTTATTTACTAAGGTGAATGTAATTATTCCAATTTCACTGCGCCAATTTTAGGGTGCTACATTTTGCCCCCTCTTTAGCGAATTTTCCGAAGAAAATGCGTTAAAGATGAGTTCTTCTCGATCTACGAGAAAGCAAAAAATTATTCCCATTTTTAGGCGACGATTCTTGGTCGAATCGTACGACAACTTACTATGGTGCCCCCTCCGTGTTTTTACCCAAATCGAACGTTTGAGGTAAAAACACGGAAAAACAAAAATTATTGTTGAATTATTTTGAATAAAATTAAGAAAAATAGGGTAAAACCCTAATTCATTATTCTTATTCATTTCATTGTTTTTAGAGCTCCGGAGCAAAAATGGTAGAGACAGTGCACAGATCTGCAGAGGTCCGCCGCGGTCTACGGGTAAGGGTTTAAACTTAGTTTAGATTGATTTAATTTGAATTTACATGCTTTGTAGATAGATTTTAAGATGAATTTTGAGCATCGCGGCCGTTTTTGGCCATCGACGTCGTCCGGACGAAATCGTCCCTAGTTCGACGAAATCGTCTCAAGTTCGTTAATTTCGCCCAAGGCGAAATCGGCGAAAAAGGGACGATTTCGTCAAATTAGAGACGATTTCGACACGCGAAATCGGAGACGATTTTGCTCAAATTTCGGACGATATCGGCCAATAGTGGGCGATATCATCAATTGCAAAAATTTGATCTTTAAGTTGCATTATTGATTGCTAAAATTGTTATTAATGATTGTTTGTTGTTTTGGTTGTTTATGCTTGCGAGAGAGGATTACTAAAGAGCGAGAGAGTGGAAATATGGAGGATTGAGAGATGACTTGGCCGCTCCGACACGAGCGGAGCGAGATCGGCTGGCACGGAGCCGGCTTACTACATGTGGCGAGAGATGCCACAAGTTTCTACTGACATGGGGCTACCGACGGCCCTAGCGGGAGAGGTGGTACCGGGCTCTTCATGCTTCCGGTTACCGACAGGGGAGATGACTCCCACACTAGAGGATGTATGGAGGATTCTTAGAATCCCCATACAAGGGAGGATGATCACACCTACGGCCAATCAGGGCCACGCGATGGGACGACTCTGCGGTGACCCGAGCTTCGCCCTGGAGAAGGGCGGAGTGAACATCGAGGCACTGTGCCAGATGCCTAGGGCATCTACACTGACACGAGTTTTGGGTGGGGTGGTTGGTGGACTTCGCTTGTGCCACCGGAGCGGATGCGAGGGTACCATGGATCTTGGCGGATGTGATCTGCGACATGCGCGACCATGGCTACAGATTTTCTTGGGGCAGCTTTGTTCTATGCCGGGTGTACGGGGATCCTTTACGGGGTCGTGTACAAGGGCGGGCGATGTCCGGTCATGACATCGCTCCTACGGGTTTGGTGCTTGGGAGCACATTGCGGTGCGGAGGCCGGTAGGGCTTCCAGCGACGGGGTTGATGGGGAGAGGCCCCGAGTCTTCTCCTGGTGGCTCCGAAGAGGGGCACGGCGACGGATCGACCTGCCGGTGTCCCGGAGACTCCTTGGATGACTTGGTCCCCGGACCGGATCACATGGAGGCCGTGGAGGCGGCATCCGGGGTGGGCGAGAGGACGCACGAGGAGCCGGCTCGCATCAGGCGAGTCTGCTGGCTACGGATGGAGAGGGGAGATGTGGAGCTCCACCGCTATGACCGAGTTTTGCGACGGTTCGGTCTACGACGGGGGATCCCATCTCTCGGGGATTACGAGTTTTCCCGGATCGTCCGGGATAACACCACGGTTAGCGGGGCTCCGGATATGCGGCGATTCCGGAGTCGGGACGCGGACGATGCCCCCATTCGGCCGGTGGATGGGGACGACGCAGGGGTAGCCGATGGCTACGATGCAGGTACGCAGGCATCCGCCCTCCTCGGATGACGAGGGCTCGGGGACCGATCCACGCGGTCGTGCGTCGGATAGGGAGGCGGTGCCAGCGAGCGGTAGAGGCGGCCCGGGGTCACGGCGAGAGGAGAGCGAGAGGAGGCCACGAGGCACGGGAGAGGCCAGCGGCGAGAGGGAGAGGGAGAGGAGGGAGGCGAGACCCCCATCTCCACGAGAGGCCACCATCGCTCGATAAGGGCAAGGGTGTGGACATTGGAGAGAGTAGCGAGATGGCTACTCTCCGGGCGAGAGAGAGATCGTCCGCGAGCTCGGGTGCGGACGTTACGGGATGCGGCTGCACGGCACCCGAGCTGAGGTGTCGCGGCTACGAGACGAGAATGCTCGTCTCGGGGCACGAGGCGGAGGGGTAAGCACTCGGGAGCCGCTACGGTCGGTTTCTCGGACCGCATTCTATCGGGCGCTATACTACCGGGGCGGTGCCGGAGGGCCGGAGGGTACAGGTGCCACTCCGCCATAGCGGATCCTATCGGGACGGGGGGTCGACGAGGAGCTCATCCCGGTCGACGACGAGGACTCGCGGTACCACACATGCTGCGATGGGACCACCTCGTCCTCCGCGTGGCGGGGAGGAGATGAGGCCGAGAGCTCTAGAGGCTCTCGAGGCTAGAGGGCGGGATACCGCCATCGATATTGTATTATACTTGTATTGATAGAGGATTGAGTATGCCGAGGTACGATTGTGGCATACCAATCCAGTTTTGATGATGTATATATTCTGTTGATATATATAGATGAGATATTTTTGATCATATGACTTGTCTTATGTGATGCTTATGATGCTTTTTATGTTTGATTGATTGATTGAGTTGATTGATGTAATGATTTTATTGATGATTCATGTAATTATGTCGTTTTGGAAAATATTATAACTTGGATGTCATGCTATAAATATTTTAAATGAAATAATCTGATGTAACAAATTGATTGGTTGTAATGAAATGTGATAAAAATAAAAAGAGATTTCTAACAATAATTTCAAAGGACATTGTCGCTATTATAGACCATTTCATGGAGTCGCTGCTCACTCGGTCGTCAAGCTAGTCCCAGGATAGAAATATTGTTAAAAGAAAAGAGTGCTTAAGAGACTGTCTTAAGACTTTGTTGTGATGATGCAAATGATGATGATGATGATGGTTTGTTTTCAGATTTCCATGAAAATATTATGCATGAAATTTTTGTAAAATGATTTTTGCTAGGCATAAATTCCTAAGTGTGATAAAAATTGTTGAATAATTCCTTAAGAATTATACCATCATTGCAAAATGCAAAGGTTGACATAATGATATGAAATAATAAAAATGTGTTTGCTTTTGAAAAGCATAATTTGTGTAATAAAATGAAGTCATATGGTTTTTATGAATTTTGATAAATTGGGAAAAAAATATTGTTACAATGGTTTGCGCTAGGCATAGAATATGTAGGTATAGACTTATACCATCATCGCGAAGATCAAAGAAAGGATAGTTTTATTGCATGATTAATTTTTGATGAACAGAAAATATGATAATGAGGACTTGCGCTAAGCATAAAATTCCAATTTTGGTTTTGAAACTATACCATCGTTGCGAAAGTCGATAAGATATATATAATATGTTGTGGGTGGAATTTTTTTTTTCTTCTATGATATAGTTGTCTTTGTGGTAAATAATTGTACTTGGTTTATTCCAAACAAGTTTGCAAAAATAATATTTCAAAGTATTTTGAAGACAAAAATTAGATTTATAAGGAATCCCATGTGCATAAGTGAATTCATTGCCAATCTTGATTTATCATAATGATAGACAAAATCTCTCAAATACAAATGTGTGTGCGATTGCATTGTTCATTTACCAGTTTTGAGCAAGATACTATGATACAAGTGATTTGAATAAACCAACTAAGTGTTCATTAACCATGATGTAGATGCATATAACCATACTAGGCTACTATGTAGATCGGATTATCAAGAGCTAGCTAATCCATAAGCAGACAGAGGTCTATACAAAAGAAGGTCGCTAATGTGACAGACATATCGCCACGCTAGGAGTTACCCAAGGCCAAGCGGGTTGGGCACAAACCACCTGTTATGGGGCTTACCTCACGATTTTCGAATAATTGAGAATTCCAGGGATTCAAGCTCATTCACCCTTCTTTTCTTTTCAAAGGGTAGGGAAAGGGATTTTATTGCTTTTCTTGCTTTCTTTTGAACTTTGCTTATTTTTTCTTTTGCTTGATAATGCTTGGAACATTGTTGTCATGAAAAAGACATTTTTCTTTTCTCTTTTTCTTGAATTTTTCTTTTCTTTTTCTTTTTCTTTTTCTTGGGATACTTGCTCGGATTAGGTTTGTAGAGCAAGGGATTTTTATTACGGGTAGGGGTGAGCTTGTCCTTTTGCCAATTCTCAAAGATTCTAGACCATGTGCATGATAGGATAGCAAGGGAAACTTTTCACTCAAGAAATCGGTTCTACTATGTAGCAAAACATGGAAATTACAAATATAATCATTTTATTGTGAAAAGATGTGCTTGGTTTAAGTAAATAACAAGATCAATTCTCTATGCTCAAACTTTATTTAATTGAATTTTGTGAACTTTGATATAAGAGAGATTAGTAATCATGCCAGATAAAATCAAGATATTTATTGTGTGAGTGTGCAAGTGAGGGATGCCAAATAAATGCTAGTTTTGTCCAAAATAAGTTGAAACATATAATTGCAATAATTGTAAGAAAATAATGATTTTGAGAAAGTTTTGAGAATGTTGACTCTCTCTTTATTCTGTATATTGTTTTGGTTTCGAAAGAGTCAAGCATATAGCTGTTTTGAGATTTTTATGTTGATTTTAGTTTTAAAGCAAAAGGAACTTTACAAGTGCTTTAAATAAATGCAATAAATATTTTTGAAGATTTTTGAAGATTTTATGAATGTTTTTGAGGTTTTTGAATAAATTGAAAGAAATACAAGATAATGATTTTGAACAAATATATACATGGATGAAATAATCAAATTTATGCATAATAACGTTTGAGATGTAAAATATTCATGGGTTCTTTAAGTTCTTTACCATCTAAGGTAGATAATTTATATGCTCCTGATTCAAATTTTGCAGTAATGATGTATGGTCCAAGCCAGTTGGGCTCAAATTTACCTTTCAGGTCTTTGGTTGCATTTGTATTCTTTTGATTTTCTTTTAGAACAAGATCGCCAATCTCAAAGGATCGATGACGAACTTTCTTATTATATGCTCTTTTAAGCTTGTTTTGGTATGCACGGAGATGCTCTAAAGCATTGATGCATTTTTCGTCTAGGAGTTCCAGGTTGGTCGAGTCCGCAGGTGCGATATTCATCTCCTACTTCGGTGTCTTGAAGTAGCGAGAGCCAAAGAAGGAACTTCTAATTCAAATGGAAAAACTGCTTCGGCACCATATACCAAAACAAATGGTGAAGTGCCCGTGGGGGTTCGAACACTAGTTCGATAAGCCCACAAGGTTGGATATAATTGAATATGCCAGTCACGGCCAGTTTTATTGACTAGTCTTTTGAGAATTTTGATTAGAGTTTTGTTAGAAGCTTCTGCTTGACCATTACCCTGAGGATAATAGGGAGTAGACCAGCGATGTTGAATCTTATATTTTTGACATAATTTTTTAACATCTTTATTTTTGAACGGAGTTCCATTGTCAGAGATGAGATTTGCAGGAATTCCGAACCTGCAGATGATTTGATTAAAAATGAATTTAGAGACTTGTGAACCGGTGCGGGAAGCTAAAGGCATAGCTTCAACCCACTTCGTGAAATACTCGGTGGCGGTTATGATGAACTTATGTCCATCGAGAAGACACGGGATTAATTTTACCAATAATATCCAAGCCCCATTTAGAAAAGGGCCAAGGAGAAGAAATAGCTGCGCAGCTCTTGTGCGGGCGCATGGACAAGGTCGGCATGTTTTTGACACTTGTCGCAATGGCGCACATACTCATGTGCATCCGTTTCCATGGTAGGCCAAAAGTATCCCTATCCGAAGGAGCTTTTTAGCAATGACGCTACCACTAAAGTGTCCTCCACAAGATCCATCGTGGGCTTCACTCAAGGCTGATTTAGACTCTTCTAAATTTAGACATCTTAATAGGATACCTTCAAAAGATCTCCTATATAAAGTATTGCCAATGATTACAAATCGACTTGCTCGTCGACGTAATAACCGACGCTGGTTGCGATTAGAATTAGCAGGGAAAGTCCCATTTTGGAGGAAATCAAATATGTCTGTATACCAGAGTTCAGGAGTAGTTTCCTTGATTAGAAACACATCCAAAGGCTCTAAGCATGACTTATGTGAAGCGGGTTCCTGGAGTCGACGAATGATGATAGTAGCATATTCGTCGTCTAACTCCAAGGGTAGGAGAGATGCAGCGGCGGCCATAGCATCCGCTGCACGGTTGCTAGTTCGAGGAATGGCTTCCAAGGTAACTTGATCAAACAAGGCCATTAGTTGTAAAACATAGGCCTTATATGGGCGAAGTTTATCATCTCCGGTGCGATAAACTTCATTAATTTGGTTTATAACCAATTGGGAATCCCCAAAAACTAAGAGGTTTTTAATTTTAAGCGCTAAAGCGGCTCGTAATCCAAGGATTAGAGCTTCATACTCAGCGATATTGTTGGTGCAAGCAAAGGTTAGTTTGAAGGACGAGAGGAATAAGATGTTTTTGCGGAGATATTAAAATAATACCCGCACTTTGACCCCACTCATGCATCGGGCTCCATCAAAGTATAAGGACCATTGTTCAACAAGGTCTGCCTCTAATTGAAGGCATTCATCGGGAAACTTGATAATGAGGGGATGAGTAGACTCTAAGGGTGCAACAGCTAATTGATCTGCTATGATTTGACCCTTAACAGACTTCTGTCCTATGAAGGTGAGATCAAACTCGCTTAGAGCAAGAACCCACTTGGTTGTGCGACCCGATAAATAAGGTCGACTCATGAGATATCTTAAAGGATCATATTTGGCAATGACATACGTTTTTTGGCTAAGCATGTAATGTCGTAATTTTTGCGTAGCAAACACGACTGCTAGACATAACTTCTCTAATGTTGTATAGCGGGTTTCATAACTGATGAAGGTGCGGCTAATGTAATAATTAGCACGTTCTCATTTTTCATCATCAAGGTGAGCTAACATAGCTCCTAAGGCAGAATATGAAGCGAGAAATATATAGAAGAAATGGGCGATCAGATTTAGGCGGTGAAAGCACCGGAGGGTTAAGGAGATATTGCTTGAGAAGTTCAAAAGCTTCTCTACATTCTATGTCCCAATTAAAGGGGACATCCTTCTTAAGGAGTTTAAGAAAGGGACCAGTTTTGTCCGCCAGCTTATCAATGAAGCGACGGATAGCTTGAAGTTTACCTTGTAAACTTCGTAATTCAAATATATTAGTGGGTGCGGGCATATCAGTGATAGCCGCAATTTTGAGAGGGTCAATTTCGATCCCTCGTAAAGAAACTAAAACCCCTAATAACTTGCCGGATTTAACTCCGAATATACATTTTGTTGGATTTAATCGAATGAGATATTCTCGTAATCGATTAAAAACTTTTCTTAAATCGTCTAAATGATGATCTTCAATAAGAGAGCGCGCTATAATATCATCTACATAATCATGTAGGATATCATGCATCATATCATGAAAAATGTAGGTCATAGCCCGTTGATAAGTTGCCCCGGCATTCTTTAGGCCAAAGGGCATCACTTTCCAGCAAAAGGTACCCCAGGGGGTAATGAAGGCTATTTTAGCCTGGTCTTCAGGAGCTATCCTGATCTGATTATAGCCGGAGAATCCATCCATTAAGGACATCATCCCACTTCCGGCAGTGAAGTCAATAATTTGATCCATATTTGGAAGAGGAAAGTCGTCTTTAGGGCATGCAGCGTTAATATCTCTGAAATCTGTGCAAACCCTAACTTTGGTGGCTTCTTTCTTGGTGATTTGGAACTACATTGGAGATCCATTCGAGCATAATCAATAGCTTGTATGAA
The DNA here is from genome assembly GCA_028583015.1 of Wollemia nobilis. NCBI lineage: Eukaryota > Viridiplantae > Streptophyta > Pinopsida > Araucariales > Araucariaceae > Wollemia > Wollemia nobilis. The sequence goes on along the minus strand of JAQPPZ010001424.1, from coordinate 3,248,468 downwards.
GATAACATTCGGGAGTTTTTCTAACTCCCCTTTGACTAGCCGAGCCACTTTGGGATGCATTTTTCTAAGTTTTTGTTTAACGGGTTTAGCATCCGGATGGACCACTAGATGGTGCATGACTACGAAGGGTCTAGACCTGGCATATCTTCATATGTCCAAGCGAAGACATCTTCATACTCTTTAAGAAATGCAATGTATTGTTCTTGTTTTTCTTGACTTAGTTACTGCTCCAATGTTGATTATGTGAGGGTTGTCCTCAGTTCCAATATTAATTTTAATGACATTTTCTACCTCCATGTGTAGATCTCTTTCAAAATTAGGTGGGGCGGGTGAAACGCCCAACTCTTGTAATTCTTGTAAAGTTAATTTAGATAATTCGTTATGAGGGTCAGCGGCCTCAAGTTGAGCTATGGTTGGTATAGAACCATCAAAATAAAACCCGTTGTACAACATCTCTTCAACGAGAGACATCATGGAAGATATCTCCTTCCAACTCTTCATCGGGGTCAGACAATCATTTCAGGGTATGCTATGGATAGCATGTTGCATGAAAATGATGGATTTTTAAGAGGCAAATCAACATGTCTATCCAAATAGTCTTGATAGCATATGAGATGATCATCATCCTCAAAAGGAAAGGGTTGACCCTTACTAGGTAATAGGCCCACACCACATCGGGCAGGCCATGGTTCTACCTCGAAAGGTTCTTTCATGCCATTTTGGAAAGGTCCTAAGCCTTTCCCTTTGTATCCCATTTTAAGCATCATGGGTTTAGCTTTAATATAATCGTTGGTAAAATAGCACCGAGCATATCCATCATGATGGGTTTTGATATTACGAGGGATTCTTCCCCAGTCATATCCTTTGTACATGAAGGCGCAACTCCCGACTTGGTAAGTACTTCCCATAGGTTGTGGGAGGCCCAAAGTACGAGGAGATGGCGGCAATTGATTTAAAAGGTCTGAATCTTGCATGAAAGCATTCATTTTTTCTGATATTAAGGTTGTAGATAAATGCGGTAAAAGATCATCGAGAAAGGGCATAAGATGTAGAAGGCTTATTACCTATGTCTTGAGACGTGGAAGGTATGATAGATGTGTATGAAGGTTTTGAATTTATGGGATTAGAACTTGAAGAATTGGTTGTAGTTTTAAGAGCCTTTTGAAGTTCTACAGTAATTTGTTTAGAAGGTGGTTGATTTATATGGGAAGATGAAGTTAATGGAGGAGGAATAGATGAAGTGATGGGTTTATATTTCACGAGTTTTAGATGAAGAAGAACTAGGATATGTGGATGACGGAGCGAGGGCAAAATTGCACTCCAAGCTGGTTACGCCAATGCACACATATCAAAAGGTCTAGGGTCACCATGAATAGTGACCAAGCTGATTTTTAAACTCAAACTTAACACATTGGTGTAAAGTTGATGGGACTGCTCGCATGGCGTTAATCCAAGGGCGACCCAAAAGTATATTGTACGATCCTGGGCAATGTACAATAAACACAATTGTCTCAAGGGTTCTAGGACCAACTTGCAATGGGAGGGTAATGACTCCACACGTTTCTTGTGTTTCGTCATTAAAGGCTTTGATAATCATATCAGTCTTCTTCATTTCATCACTTCTAAAACCAAATCGTTGGTAGAAGTCAAAGGTGCAGATGTTTAGAGATGAGCCATTATCAATCAGGACTCGTTTGACAGCTACATCCCCAATTAAAGCTGTAATATACAAGGGATTATCCTTGTGTAAACTGTGTTGTGGGATATCTTTATCCCGAAAGTCAATACAATCAATCTCTCGTGTGATGATAGTATTGGCCATAGCTTCGGGTTGGATGTTTTGAGGTACCATCATCTGGCTCAAAGTAAGCATCAATTCATCCCTATGGGTGGGGGAGGATCTTAATAAATCTAAAAGGGAGATTCTGGCGGTGGTATTAGACAACTGTTCATTAATGCTGTAAGGGGGTTTAGGTTGAACAATAGGAGCATGGTTTCCTTTATTAGGATTTTTCAGAACAAATGGAGCTGATCCATCGTTCTGGTTTGGTTCTTGTTGGGGATTTTGAGCTTGTTGTCGGGTGACGACTCCGATGGTACCTACAATGTTATAGTGACGACGTTGAAACGGTCTCGGTTGAGAGTTTATGGCTTGTTCATAAGGAAGGACTTCATTAGAAGAAGGTCGAGTAGTGACTCTTACGGGAAATGGTTCTTATGGAACATTAGCATCTGTGATAGGTTGAATAGGATCTGATTCGTTTTCAGAACTATTCGATTGAATGGTGTCTACTTCACTCTCACTATCTGACTCTATATCACTAGAATCAGAAGTTTGAAAATTATGTAAGGGCCTGGTTGTAACCAGGGATAAGGTTGTGTCGAATGTGTGAGAGTCCTGAATAGGTAATTGCCCGCTAATGGTTCCTACATATCGGGTAGGAGGGGGAACATTGTGATGTTCAATTTGATTGGCTACCTCTTTACCATGTCTTGGTAAAGGGTGTTGAAATATGTCTAGAGTTTGATTGGCATTCTGATTTTGATTTTGGGGAGCAGTCTTTTGAGTATTATTAGGAGGGTTTTGTTTGGGTTGGAAGGCTTGCACTTCCATTTCATTATTGTCAATCAAATCTTGTATTTTATGTTTCAATCTCTTACAAGCGTTGGTAGAATGTCCGGGACCTCTATGAAAATCACGGTGCAAATCGGCTCTATATCCGGGTATGCTTGGGTCGGGTTCCCGGATAGTTGGCGAGTTGGATTAAACCTCTTTCAAGAAGTTGAGGTAAAATAGTTGATAAAGGTTGGTTTAATCTAGTGAACTCTCGAGGAGGCTTATCGGGAGGTTTCAAGATGAATTTTTCTGTTGTTTTTGTTGCATTGACATTAGCAACATTTACTGTCATCGGTGACTCCATCACCGACAACTTGTTTGTTTTTATATTGATTTCTAGATGTTTTCTCATCATCCTTCTTTCTAAGTTGGCCTCTCCTAATGAGGGCATCTTCTACTCTTCGAGCTAAGTCTATAGCTTGATCGAAGGTAGTCAAAGTAGTTGTTGATAGCTCATAAGAAAGTTGTTCTTGTAAATTGTTAATGAAAATGTCTAACATTTCCCTATAGGGTAGCACAAAGTGCAGGTTTCCTGTCAATTGTCTCCATCTTGCTAAGAAATCAGCAAAACATTCGTCTTTATCTTGTTTTAAATTGTATAGGTCTTTAATAGTTACATGCCTCTCGATGTAGGCACTAAATTGATGAACAAATGACTCAGCTGTTTCTTCAAAGTTTCTTAAGGAATGAGTGGGCAATTGATAATACCACTCTAACGCCATTCCACCTAAACTTTTGGGGAACATTTTTAGTAATAGCAAGTCGTCATGCGATATGTCGTGACATGCTATCCTAAACATGCGAAGATGTTCTATGGGATCTTCGGTTCCTTTATAGATAGGCAGGACGGGCATGGGAAAATGTTTAGGGTATGGTTGAGCTACCACTATGGGATCCAATGGTTGGCTACAAATCTCTCGATAATTATACGAGGGACGGTAGGGATCTATCTGGTCCATACGTGAAGCCAATTGTTTCACCATAGCTTCCAAACTACTAGTTTGCCCCCCATATTGATTCGGTGGGGCATTGACATAAGTGTTATGGGCGTAGGATGGAGGAACATGCAGATTAGATGCCATGTTACTATTGTGTAAAACATTGGTAGGAAAAATATTATGGAGGAGTTTTGAAGTTGGATTGTGTTGTATTGTAGATTGTTGAAAGTTTGTATTTGGCTTTGTTTTAGATTTTTGTCTATTTAAAGCATTTTGCTCAATAGTTTGGAGGAAGGAAGTAGTGAAGGGAATTTTCTTTTGTGCGGGAGTGATTTTAGGTTGAGTAACAGGTTGCTTAGGAGGTTGGGTGACCTGTTGTTTGGTCATGGCTTGGGCTATAGTGACCATATTCGCATTGGATGGTCCACCCTTATCACTTTCTTGATCAATGAAAGACAAGGGATTAGTTTGCATATCAAGTGCCCGTTCTAAGTCTGCTTGAGCATCACTAATTTCCCCTTTATCAATACGGATTGCCACATTAAGGACGTCGATATGTTGATTAAGAAATTTTTGAAAATGTTCTGCGTTGTCAAAAGTGATGCCTCCATTTGGAGCTATTCTAGGGGATGAAGATTCTTTAACACTTCCTTCTTGTTCCTTATCTTCACCTAAGTCTTCATCTGATTGACCTAGAGTTTCACCTTCCGGATTTGTATCTCCAAGAAGGACATTTGGGTTTTCGGTTGTATTTTGTAGCCAATCTTCTCCTTCTCCTAAAATTTCTTTACCATTCCTAAGTTTAGTCATGGTGCTAAGTTTTGATTTCAGCAAATATATATATATATATATATATATATATATATATATGCAACAAATTAAAAGGTATATATTTATATATACCTAATGCAATATTGTAAATGAAATGTTTAAGTTTTTTACTATGTTTTTTGATTTTTTGATTTTGATTTTTAGTTTTTTTTTTTTCTTTGAAACAATATAATAAAGACAGCAAATGAAACAATAAATGCACACAATAATAATAAGGCTGAAAGTAGATGAACTAATCTTCTATGAATAACTTATGAATATCATTAATAGGTTCAAGCTGTTCAGGGGTCATGAAATGTTCTTCTTCAAATTGAAAGTTTTCTTTTAAGAATTTGATGAAAAGGGCTATGGTGATATTGTCTATCTCAGATCTTTGGTTGATAAAAGTAAAGCTCATGGCAATACTCTCGATATAGCACAGCTCGCGGAACTCTATTCCATATTTCCCTATCTGTGAGAACAACTTCTTGGTCCTCTACAAGGCCTAGGAATCGGTGTACAATGTCTGCATTCTCGAGGTATTCCTCGAAGCTGAACAACTCTGAAGATACTAAAGCTCTCCTATAGGCTAACCACCTATGGCAAGCTCTCTGAAGTTCATGATAGAACACTAATTGATGAGGATCCAGGATTCTATCCAAGACTAGCCTCTTAATCTGTTTAAGTTGTGTGGACCTAGATGAAATGATACTAAGTCTTCTGATAAGCTCGTCCCACAAGGATTGATTTCTACTTGTTTCGGGGATACTAAGGACAGAATTAACTTCTATGGCTGCTAATTGGTTTACTACGTTTATAGTAACTGCTAACCTCTTTTTAGGAGCTACCATCTAAACATGATTTTGAACCTTAAATGTTTTAAAATGCATCTAAGTTTTAGTTGTTCTAATTTTTTTTTTTTTGTTTTGTTTGTTTTTGCTTTTGTTTTCAAAAGGTTATGATGCATTCACGTCGGGTTCACCAAAATGTATCGCTCCAAATTTTTCGCACCCCTACCTTCAGGCTATTGGATCCGCGCCCGGAAGGAGGATGGGAAAAGGATGGTGCGGTACCTCGGACGAGAGGACTTTGCGAAGGTCCCGCCTCTCAAGGGAGGTGCATTTTGGTGATTTTTCGACGGATGGTGGGTTCACCAGGAAACATTTGATGGCAGTTTCCACGCCTAGGTTTTGGGAATGAGTTTTAGATGAGTTCGTTTTATTTTTAAGCATTCATCCTAGGTTTGGCCGAATGATTCTAACTTAAACTACATGAAAATGCAATTTAAATGAATACAACAAACAGAAAGGAAAACAGAAACAGAGAATTTGCAGGAGGCCAATGAGGATTACCTGATCCGGAAGTCTATGGAGTTTACGAAGCTTGAAGCGATCTGGATCATCCGCAATTCAACGAGAATCGCCTTCAATTTGATAAAATCGTCTAAGCTGACGAGGATCGTCTGCAATCTGACGAATTCGTCAGACGAATTCATCGAGAGACCTACAAAATAGCAAACGAGATGCGAAATACAAGAAATTCTATTTTGCAAACGAGGGGCAAACTATATGAAACAGTAATATGAGTATTGAACAATATGCAAGAACAAAAGTAAATGCAAATCACTGTGTAGATAGCAGAATATGATTTTAATATGTAAACTAGACAAAATGGGTGAACTCCAAGATGCAATATAGTATAAAAACTGAATAGACAATCTAATTTATAGCATAAAATGACAGATAAAAGAGACAGAAGAGCAAACTCCGAGGCAACGATTGCCTCGATGTGTGCTTGCGATCGAAATCGTCTCGCATCGGTGCGAGATCGTCCCGAATTTGACGAGATCGCCTCCGATCTTGACGAGGTTCGTCGAGCTGCGATAGGTGCTGGCTCCGGCTGAAAACCAGTGGTGTACCTGCAATGAAATGACTATAGGACTAATGCAAAATATGAATTACGATGTTTTAGAGCATAAGGGTTCAATTTGCATAAAAATTCAGCCGGGGGTTGGGGAGGGAAAAGTCTTAGAGTTAAATAGGCATAGGATAGTTGTTGGGAGGTTGGAGATCATCCCAATTTGGGAGATCTCCAACGGGGGAAGGGTCCCAACGGCGCGGGACACGCTTACGCCGGATTGGAGACCCGTTGGAATGGATTCCAACTATGCAAATTCAGTTTTGCGACGAAATCGTACGGACGTTCTAGTCCAGACGAAATCGTCAAATATGGGGCGATATCGTCTGATCGGAGACGATATCGTCAAACGGTCAAAACAACTGCTAAAAATGGCACGGAAAAGGAGGAAACGGGTTTCTCGGCGGTTAACGGGCGGTTTGGGAGGTTAAATTTGAATTTAAATTTATTTACTAAGGTGAATGTAATTATTCCAATTTTATTGCGCCAATTTTAGGGTGCTACAGCTAGATTGTAGATGGGAGCGGTTAAATCAATGGAGATCATGTTGACGAAATGAATTTCATCTCCATTATTGCATGGGTGTTGATTCAGACATCCTTGGTGATCCTTGTACCCCGGATTTGGCTCTGTGGGTACTGGCACAAAATTATCGGCCCTATGTGCGGATAGAAGGACAGGGTCTACCCTTGGAACTGATGGCCCTATAGGGTCTCTAGGTGGGAGGTGCTCCCTGTATACCCAAAGTGGTGGATGAAGCACTTGGTTTAATTGTACTTGGTTTAAATGCCACCTATGCCTTGGTCCCATATTTAGATGTTCAAACATATCATCGATGTCTATGGGGTATTCTTATTGCCTCATATGGTTGAGATATGCCATCTCAGTATCATCCTCATAGTCACTATTGGAGATCCATAGGCCTTCATTGGCTCTGACAACTATGTGCCTCTCTGGCTGGTATAGCCTCCCACTAGGCATTTCTTGATCACTATCCTCTATCTCTATGAAAACCACAATTTTGGCATGCAAGTAGTCGATGTTGAAGAAGACATTTGGATATTCTTCCTTCGATGGATCACTTGGCCTTATGGTCGGCATGGGAGGCTCATTTTGTTCAAGCAAGTTGATTTGGTCCCTTCTGGGTTATTCTACTCTCTACAGGAGGGCTAGATTCTCTAGAGGTAGAAATTGCCCGATTGAAACATTAAAGGGGAACATTGCCACAAATTTCTCCTAATAGTCGTCAATGGGTGTCACCTGTGAGTGATTGCTATTAGAATCAAAAGGGTCCCAAGGTGCTACCTCCCCATAGTGCCGATGGGGAGGTGAGGTCTCCCCATGTCTTGCATGGATTTGAGCATGGGTATTACCACAATGTTCTGCATTAGGGCAAGCTTGATTGAAGCCTCTTTGATTTGAAACCTTCCCTCACAATCCCATGCCTTGAAGGCATAGTTAGGTGGCAGATTTGGGCTGTCAATTGTCAAGGTTAGACTTTTTGCTAGTCAAACCTGCTAATCATCCCACCCTGGAGCGATTGTTGCTAATCGTCCTGGGGTGGGATGAATAGGATTTTAATCATCCCAAGGTGGGATGAATAGAGATAAAAGTTCTTAAAATGTGCAAAACTGACCTTTGACCTTCCAAAACTGATTTAGGAGTGGTTAGGACCACTGTTTAACCTCTAGAGGCTGCCCTAGGGGGTATGTATGCCAATTTGATCAGTGCTTGTAGTCACATAATCATATTGGTGTTGTTTTGGTGTCTACAACATCATAATAATTTCCTGAATTAGAAGTGCTTGGAATATTAGTATTGCATGAAGAATGAAACACCAATTTTAGAGTTAATTCACTTGATTCAATTGTATCAATCTCTACTTTCCTTTTTAATGTTTCAATCAGCTCTTTTTGCTTTTGATTTCCATATTTATGAAGTTCAAGTGAAAGCAATGCCATATAAATTATACTACCTATATCAATAGGTATCATAATATCATCCTTTGAATTATAAATTAATTCAACAAGATTTGAATGTAAATAATATTCAAAGGTTTTAAAGCTTTCATTTATTGCTTCTCTATAGATGAATTGTATTGCCATATCTAGCTTGCCCTCAAAATTTTCAATCAATATGCCAAATTTTATAACTTCGAGTCTTTTATTTATGATTTTGGACTTTATATTTCCTTTCATAATAATAAAAATTCAATTATTCAATTTATTTGAAGTTGAAATCCTTATATCTCCATAATTAAAATTTCAAAAAACTGAAATTTCTAAATTTTTTATTTTTTATTTTTTCTAAACCTTTGAAGTAGTAATCCTTTTGTCTCCCTAATTAAATTTGCAAAATTTTGAATGTATTCAAATTTTAAATTTTCTTAAAATTTTAAATCTTCAAAACCTGTAAATAACTTCAAATCTTCTGAAAAATCAAGTCTTAAAAATTTTCTTCAAATTACTAACTCTTTAATTTTCTTCAAACTTCAAAAACTGCAAGCACTTCAAATATTCAAACTTTAAAAAATCAAATACAAATAAAATATTAAACTAAATCCTATTTGAAGTAGAAAACCTTATCACTCCATATTTTAATAATTATTAAAAAATTTAAAATTTTGAAATATCAATTTCAAACTATAGTAGAAATCCTTATAACTCCCACCTAATAATCAAATCATTAAAATAATATTCCTTTTAACTCCAACTTAATAATTAAAGTACCTAAGATAATAATATTCTTGCTTAGGTCTTTAATTATGTATTTAATTAAGGTAATATAACTTACCTTAGTCTCCACCTGGCTGGATTATTGAAATAATGATTAATGCCTCTATAGATTGCTGCAAATGTTACTATTCCTCCTTATGCATTTAATGATCTTTGAAACCTATTGAAATACATTTGCATGGCATTCAAATAAGCATAAGAATAGATAATTAGATAATCATTAGAATAAACATTAGATTTTCACATTGCAATCATCTTTTCAATAGACATTTCACTGAATGCCTCACAAAAACCTTTTAGCTTCAGATGGTAATCATTGGTCTCTCTTCTATTCTTTGTAGAAAACTTGAGTGACTAGAGCATTATAATAATATCCTAAATTAGAAGTGCTTGGAATATCATTATTGCATGAAGAATGAAACATTATTTTTAGATATGATTCACTTGTATCAATCTCTACTTTCCTTTCTAGAGTTTCAATCAACTCTTTTTTCTTTTGATTTTCATCTTTATGAATTTCAAGTGAAAGCAATGCCATATACATTATACTACCTATATCAATATGTATCATAATATCATCCTTTGAATTATCAATTTCTTCAACAAGCTTTGAATATAAATAGTATTCAAAATTTTCAAAGCTTTTGGTCATTGCTTCTCTATAAATATATTGTATTGCCATATCTAGCTTGCCCTCAAATTTTCCATCAATTTACTAATTCCAAATTTTATAACTTCCAGTATTTTCTTTCTGATTTTGGATTTTATATTTCCTTCCATAATAATCAAAATTCAATGATTTAATTGCTTTGAAGTTGAAATCTTTATATCTCTAGAATTAAAATTTCAAAAAACTAAATTTTTAAAATTTTAAAATTTAATTTTTTTTCTAAACCTTTGAAGTAGTAATCCTTTTGTCTTCTAATTAAATTTGCAAAACTTCAAATATCTTAAAATTTCAAATTTTCTCAAAATTGTAAACCTTCAAAAACTTTAAATAACTTCAAATCTTCTAAAAATTCAAATCTTAAAAATTGTCTTCAAATTACTAACTCTTCAAATTTCAAAAAACAAATCAAAAAATTTCTTCAAACTTTAAAAACTGTTAACACTTCAAATACTAAAAAACAAATCTTCAAACTTTAAAAAATCAATTCCAAATAAAAAAATATTAAATCCTATTTGAATCAGAAAACTCTGTCACTCCATACTTTAATAAATATTAAAAAACTCAAAAAATAGAAAGTTTGAAATATCATTTTCAAACTATAGTAGAAATACTTATAACTCCCACCAAATAATCAAATAATTAATATACTATCCCTTTTAACTCCAACTTAATAATTAAAGTACCTAAGATAATAATCTTCTTTCTTAGGTCTTTAATTATGCATTTAATTAAGGTAATATCATCTACCTTAGTCTCCACCGAGTTGGCTTGCTAAAATAATGCTTAATGCCTCTATAGACTACTACAAATGTTACTATTTCTCCTTATGTCTCCAATGAACTTCAACACCTATTGAAATATGTTTTCATGATATTCAAATGAGCATAATAATAGGCAATTAGATAAGCATTACAATAAATTGTAGATTTGCATGTGGCAATGGTTGTTTCAATAAATGTTTCAATGAGTGACTCACAAAAATCTTTCAACTTCATATGGTACTCACTGGCCTCTCTTATTTGCTTTGTAGAAAACTCTTGAGTGACTATTTATTTATCTTCATCTATGTAATTTCCTCATTATTTTTCTAGTCTCTCCCTTATACATTCTTTTCTATAAAATTATTCTCTCTTGGAAGGATGCTTCCCTTTGCTCTTTGTTTTAGACTATTATGTCTAGATTACTTTTGTTTGTTAGATTTCTAAAAGGTATTTTACTAGCTTTGAATGCAATTTTGATTAAGATCAACCTGTAAAATCACTATTGGGTCACTTACTATGCACTTATTCATCATATTTCTCTTGTCTCAAGTGCTTCCTAGGAGCTACTTGGGCATATTATTATTATTGTGTTCTCTTGTGTGACTATTTTTTGAGAGCTACTCGAGTTCTTCTTACTACCCTAAATGATATCTTGGTTGAGTGCTTCCTGAGCACTACTTGGGTGTTACCTTACTTTAGTACTTCTCTATATTACACCAACCAAACAAAACCACTTTTATTCTATACTTGAGTGTTGACAAACTCAACACTCCTGCTTTATGCTTGGTCACTCCATACTTATCACTTTTGATCCATACTTGAATTCTATTAGACTTGAGTGCTCCTACTCTATACTTTTACACTTCTAAGCTTAAGCACTTCTACTCTATGCTTTAGATTTATTAGGCTCAAACAATTCTACTCTATACTTTTAGGGTGACTTTTACCTGTCCCCTCAATATCTACTCAATCAAACCTTAAAAATAGAGTCCAAGTCTTAACTAATTTTAAAGTGGACAAACTATAATATTATGGTGCCTCTAAAATATAACTCTATAAAAAATGGATAGAGTTAAGTGGTATATTTGATACCATTATTGGCTTTTAATCCAAAATATCTCAAAATATCATAGATCCCAACATAAATAAGCCACAATATTATTGGTTGAAATATTTATAATCAAGAGTAGAATTATATATAAGCAATCAAATATATATCCAAGCCAATATAATAATGAAATAACATTCACATATAATATCAAATATGAATGTAAATAGCCAAAATCATTCATGTACATGCATGAAGAATACTTACAATAAAATTGCTCAAACTCTTTATATGAACTTTATTATCAATGCTTATTATGTGTAACAACCCCATGATTACCAACCCAACTTGAAATTAAAAATTATTTTTTTTGAACATAACATATCTATCATTAATGTATAGTTCACATTCAAGTATGTTTGAACCAACATCAATCAGGATAGCAAGTAACCAAGAGAATTACGACATGGTTAGTGTCAACTCTCGTGATAGGAGTGACCATATCCTATCTAACCTTACATTCCATCATGATGTTTATTAATTCCTTTGTTTAATTTTTTCTATATCTACTTTCATTAGGAATTTTAGTTAACTAATTAAATGTAAATTTAATTTTACTTCATAAGTGATTTAGCATCCTAATCTTTTGCAACGGAATACCATGCATGTATTTTTAAAATAATACATAAATATTTATTTACTCATATCAAGACTATCACTTGAATCAAAGCATAAACCATTGCATCATATTAAAAGAGCCATTCATTGGAAAAATAAGTGTAACATCCATTATTAGATCTAATAAATCTCAAGTGCAATGTAAACTAATCTTACTATGGAACATCACTTGTTAAAAAAATCATGCATCATATGATGCTTTAATAAACATCTTCTGATAATGTAAATTTGTCATCTCATTGGAAATTAAATAACATTTAAATTCCATATCATACAATATCCTCGATCTATCTATTTTAATATCATAATAAAAAGTGGTTATATCATCCATATATGACACCAGTTGCAAACCATAAAAAAAGGTACACAACATATATCTTGGGAACCCTCGTGGGGAATAAACCCAACCTCAAAAATATGTTTCTCATATAATTTCATAACATTAAGTTGTCATAATTACAAATATAGAAAGGCATCCTATGGATCCTTCATTTGAATTAATTACATAACTAAAGGAACCAAACCATTCCTCTTTCAAATATTGTTGTAAATAAGGAATTCCACATATTTCCTTTTTCCAAAATATCAATACAATACATAAGAATCTCATAAATTCTTATATCCACAAATTTATGAAATTATAAAGAGGGAACCCCATAATTCCCTCGAGAATGAATCCACATTCATTCTCCAAGATTGTTTCACATCTCAATTTTCATAAGTAAGATTCACTAAGTGACCATACTAAGTATGTGAAGAGGAAATCTTATAATTTCCTTAAGAATATATCTTCCATCCATTCTTATATAATTAAGGTATAATCTATTCCCACCAAGAATAGAGCCCTAACTAATCTTTTCTTAACTTTTTATTCTATATTTTATGACTTGAGAAGGTTCAAACTCCTCTCAAGAATAGATTATGTAAATCCTAGATATCATAGCTATAAAATGGTCATAATGGATCATTAATCGTATGATCGACGTATAGTGAGGAAATCCCCTAATTTTCTCAAGAAGGAGCTCCACACTCATTCTTACCTTAGCTACACCTTTTCTACAAAATAGTGTATCCAGTTGCATATTTTACTCAATCTTTTCGTAAGATTGATAACAAGGTTTATAATGAAATTTTCTACCAATTTGTGTTACTTTGCTACATTTTGTAACTAGGATTACCTTCAAATTTTCTACCAAATGTTTTCCCCCATAAATAATTAATTTACCACCAAGATTGATTCTCTTGCAATGTTCCCAATTTTTTATCAAATTTCTCCAATATTTGTTATATTTTTTCCTTTTATGAGTTTAATCTTATAAATTTCTCAACGATATATAAATATAGTGTTCTTGCTCAATTTAATTCTATTCACATTAGGTCTATAATTCCCTTTCAAAGGACATATGAATCCCTTTGTTTATTCCACAAACGGGGTTAGATCTCATAAGGCTAAGTATATTCATTTGCAATAGTAGGAACTACATGGTAACTCATTCTACATAAGAAAGTTATATCAGACCACCCTAACTTAAGGATATTTAATTGCAAACCCTATTAATAACAATCCCAAAACACAAAGTATGTTATAATGTATTTAGGCCATTTTTCTCCAATGGTTAATTCCCTATAACTCAACTATCATTGATCATTTTCCATAATTAATTCACGGTCAAGTTCATCTCCTTGTAAATTATCCAACAATCACAACCATCAATGTAATGATCATAAATTACATATAAACAAAGTGGGACTATTTACCTATGGAAGCAACAATTACAAATTAAACCACCAAGTTGTTCTCCAAATGGTTATATTTATAAATATACAACTATAATAGTGTTTTGATATGCACTTATATCACCTAGAATGACATATAACATAGTCATACCATGCAAGTCAATTAAAAATAAAACCTAACATGCCCTTGGCATACAACCAATGGAGAGCATCGTTAATCAATCATCCTAAGCAATCCGTGAAGTGGACCCATATGGGTTTGAGGAGAAATAAGTTGTAGGTGATGGTACATATCGCAAGGAAGGTACTATGAAAAAAAGGTGGATTGGCCAAGTGCTTTAGCTATTAAACCACAGGTGACAAGTTACTTTTTAAAAACCTTCCTGTCCTCCATATGATCCATATGGGAAAATTTCCATACCTAATTTTCTAAAAAAATTGAGTATCTCAACAACAAGTGGAAATAACTATTGTACCTTAGCTCACTGTATACGTTTAACATAATATATATTTATGGTAAACATCTGGACTCTGGCTGATTGGTTATCAATATAGCCAAGTGCAAGGTGCTTGGCTATTCTACCTAGGGATCACTGGATAGTTTAAAACATACAAATGCCTCATTATGAACTATGTGGGATAAAATCCTAAAACATGGTGAAGCTCTGCTCACACAGATCCAAGAAGGTCTAGTCTGAAGTCATGGTTTCAAAATCACCAGGTACCTTGATCATAACATGTGTCCCTCATAAAGATCTAGGGCTAGAATTAGATTATAAGGTAAATATTATCATCAATAGACATTGCACAATAAGGATACGACACTAAATTGGAAATAGGGAAACTAACCTTTGGTTCCTCCAAAATTTAGGGGTAAGATTTTACTTTTAGATCAATTTATTTATTTTTTGGTTGGTAGGATCTCCAATTGGAACATTTTCTCTTGAACATGAATCATGACATTTAACAATTCCTTTGGAGGGTAAACATAAATTATTACCTAGATTTAACCTCCTCTGTGGTGGGTACACATGCGCTAGGGTTCGTTAAGAAATGGCATAGAATTATAGGTGTAAAATAATGTCGAAAGGGAGGGTATGTAAATGGTGTTTCAATGCTTCCCAGATACAAGCGTGATGTTATTACACATTTCTAGAACCCATGGAGGCATAGTATATCAAAATTCATACTAGACTAAATCAACTATACCTCTAAAACCATGTAGTTAAGCTCAAATACTAAATAAATTGAATTCAATTTTTCTTCAATTATCCTACATTCAAAAGAGTGTGGAAGTAATGCAAAAATATAATCAAATAAGCATCATAAGGTATATAACCACCAAGAGGTGGCCATCGAGGCTTCCCTGGTGGTGAATACCAGTGGGTCGATGGAGTATCTTGACTGGTGGTGGATTTATCAGTAGAAAAGGTGGTCTGCAAACCTCTAAGTGCACTTATTTTTGCACAAGGATAAACATGAGTGGCATTGGAAATCTATACACCATTCATGTCTCATCATTCAAGAATAATAAAGGGTACAGAGACAATAGATGGATACATATTTGCATACACCAAGGGGTCTTACTAAAGCTTATACATATACATATATATATATATATATATATATATATATATATATATATGCACTTATTTCATCATCAATCATGGTGAATTAACTACTTATAGTAGTGATAAACAAGATCATAGACCCCTCCTTGCAAAATAATTAAATGATATTCATAAAAATTATAGTTTGAAATTAAACAACCTTCATAAAAATTACAATATTAGAACACCTTTCTCGAAAAAATCCAACCAAGGAAGTTGCTTGATAATTTTTTGAAAATATAGAAAATGTAAATGATATTACATTCCCACTCTAAATAAATAAAGGAGGGTGTAGGATTTCCCAAAATCTATTTCTTTAACCATGTTGATGACTTTTGCAGGAATCTCTCTTTCCATGCTGCCTCTCTTGCTCCCCTCAATTCCCCTTTAGAAGCTAAAGCCCCATTTTTTATAATTTTTCCAACTTCTTTTTTCTTCATGAGCAAGAAGGTGGATTTATTATTAAATTATTAAAAGGAGCCTTTTTGAAGTCAACCCAAAATAGTGAAATCCCTTTTATTATTTAAAAATTAGGAGAAAGGACAAGAGGAGATAAGGTGGGAGTACCTTGTTTATTTTGGGCCTCCCCTTTCCTAGGGAAACTTACAAGGTCAACCTTAGAACTATTATGAAGGAGTCATGTGGAAGGAAGAATAGTTCATCCACTAATAAAATTATATATATATTTTTATTATTAAATAATGACATTGCTCTTTTGGGTCCAATTAAAATTGGATAAATTTTGTGGACACCTAATTGTATTAAATTAGGTTAATTAAACTAAATTAATTTTTGTAAAAGATAAATTCACAAATTAATATTTCACAAAAGCCTTATTTAATTTCTCCAAAACCTTATAAAATCCTCTAATTGCATTTCAAAACTCTCTAAATTAACCTAGTAGAGTGTAATTAGTTTTTATTAGGGATTTTTATAGGATAATTAGGGTTTACCATCCTCTAGATTTATCAATTAGACCCTCTTATTAATGCTAGGCAAAATTAGTAAGGTTAGGTTAATATTAAAATTCGAGTATTAATTGATCCTTCAGATCAATTAATAAATTTTAGAATGTTCTAATGGGTGGGTTGTGACATACTCCCCCCAGGATTAATTATGGTCCTCCGTGTTTCTTGTTAGTTTCTAGCTTAGTTAATCAATAAAACTAGTATTATTTCTTTAAAAATAGTTAGAACCATCATCCTTTTCCTTATTTCCAGTGCCTCATTCCTGATGGTAAGTGTCATCTTACACCCATGAAAGTACCTAGACCTGCAAGTACAGAAAATTTTAGTAGTACAATGTCCTTTAAGCAGTAAAACATCCATATTGCATCAAGAACAAGTATTGAAAACATCACTAATGCACAAATTTCATCATGAAATCAAAGCATCAAAAAATCTATCACTACATAGCCAAAAGAGTACTATCACAATAAACTTCCAAAATGTTTTCATAAATATGACATGAAATTATGTTTCCATAATAAGTTAGACACAATCTATCTAATTAGATCCATAAAATACTCCAACAAAGGAGTATCACACTATACCTTGATAGTCCTTTCTATGAGTTATCCTAATATAAATAGGTGCCATTAAATACAAAGATATAATTTCATAAATATCACTTCAATATTCCTATATATCTGGAAATCACCCTGGCAAACTTATTTTTCACCACCAGTGCATCATCCTTGATGTCCCGTAGTGTACATATTTAATTATCCTATTGAAATATTCATACCTCAAGAGACACAAATATCAAGTGCAATCCTCAAAAGAGCCTAAGGTACATTGCTTAAGACCCGTAGAATGTGGAGGGTTCACTTAGCTCTTCCACTTAATTTCACTAGTGGCTCAATAGTGGGAGGAAAAGAACTTGAACATATGTAGTCTCTGAGTATCAAAATATAATAGCAATGATCATATTTACTATGCATAAGATGCCATACTAATATCCATGGTCACACTTACCCCTTGTAAGGTGCCATTCAAAAATTTTATCATTCTTTGATCACAATGGTCACACTTACTTTTTGTAAGGTGCCATTTTATACATATTATTTTCCACAACATACTATCATCCACTGATAGTTTCTATGACCACACTTACTCCATGTAAGGTGTCATCCTTGTCATACTATCATCCAATGATAGTAACTATGACCACACTTACTCCATGTAAGATTTCATATTAGACATATTATCATCCACTGATAATACCTATGACCACACTTACTCCATGTAAGGTGTCATACCAGGCATTAGAACATGATCTCTTCAATTTTAAGAGAGGATCCCACACTCTTATTTAAGGATATATTCCCTATCTATACCTCCTAAGAGTGTTCCAATATTAACTAAAACTTTCATGTCTAATATTGCTCATTAATTTTAAATCTTAATTAGAACAATATTTTCTTTCATTAAGTTCATTGGACTCACACATAGATGCATCCCAAAATACCCTTTCTTACCCTCTAAGGCATTCCTCACTTGAGAAATAGTCATTGCAGATGACACTCAAGTGGTCAACATGCTTGATAGGATATTTAGTCCAAGCTTACCTGCTTAGGACCTTCCAAAAGCTACCTGCTATTTGGAACCTTCTAAGCCACCACTCAAAACAAGAAGACTCAAGTATTGGGATCATCCAGTCCAAATCTTAATGAAATCTAATCAAGAGTATTATTCTTAGTATGATAAGAAAATTATTCATGTTTAGATAGATAATTAATGCTCTAATAATCTAAACCAAGTATCGTATAAACATTTTCATTATTTGTATAATAAGGATGCATATTTACATTAGCTAAAAACTCCTTGGGTTATAATTATCATCTTTATATACAAATGGTGGCTTTCAACCATTCATATAGCCCTCAAGGCTACTGCCTCTCGGTCCTATCACTATTCTATGCTAGACCTAATCCTTTTTTTGGAGAATTTGTTGGAGCAACTTCTCTAGAGACTTCTTGACCTCTACCCGGGTTGTTGCTCAAGTGGCTTGCATGGTTCTTCCTTGCCCATGTTGTGCTCTAGAAATAGTTTGAGATGGGAGGATCAGTCCATGGCTCACCAGTGCACCAAAATAGGTAGTTATAAATGTTGCACTGTATTCATCCCTTGCCTTACGTAGTTGTCCATTTTCTATGTATAAATATACCATTATTATGGCTCTCCAGTAATTTCTTTGTGCTTCTAGTAATCTAAGCCTATCCCACTCTACTATGGTTGTATCTCTTTTAGCCTCTAGTATCATTATTTCTTGGGCTCATAACTCTTTTTTAGTCTACCCTCCTTGTATCAATTTTTTAGGAAGCTCTTATATAACAATGACCTCAGTTTCTCCTTCAGTTTCTCTACCAGTTTCGTGCATAACCACATATTTTCCTATGACTACATTACCTCTTTGGCTTGATTTGACACCACCAAAAGTTATTTCTCTCTTCAAAGAGTATGTACTAATAGGTCAGAAAGTAGTAGAAGTATAATCATGATAATTACAATGGGTCTGGTTCCTTCTATGCTCATAAGTAGCAATGAAAACCCTAATATAAGTGTTGCCATATTGCACTCCATGGGTAGAAATCTTACTTTATAAATGCTTAGGAAATAAAGCATCTTTGGTTCTCAAAAAATATCAGCTAGTTATCTATATGTGGTACAAAAAAATTAATTGATTGTACCTTGAATACTCAGATTTCATTCAACATCCATCATAGATCATGTCTCAATCAAACGCATATGTCCTACATCACTTATCTTAATTATTTAGGACACTTTTCTATTCTTCAATTTTTGAGGTAATAAATTTTTATTCCAATATGCTTGCGATCGTATCTCTTATTTACATGTGTCCCATTAACATGGACTTAAGGTGTCTTATCCTTGCCCTTTCAAAAATTCATCATTCAGTTTCGTATGCATTTATTTATGTGACTTACTCTTTAGAAGTTGTGTTAATTATTAAATGGTTTCCAACTATCTTGGTTGCGTTCATACATACATAGGGTACCATTACTAAACCTTGCATAACATCATAATGATTCAAAACTATGAAAATTTAAGATTATATTATCTTTAATTATTGGGTATTGATTACAGTCACTCTTGCTTTATGCAAAAACTACCTCTAAGTATGCTACATTCATGATCACTTATTGGATAATTTACTTATTCTAGAGGTATTCTTGTTCCATACAAGATGTTCTAAGAGTTCCTTTCATTCTAAGAAGTCTTCATGTGATCTCATAATTTCTAAAAGCTACACCTCTACTGGTTCTGTATGTTCTCTCCTTACTAGTTCCAATATTCCTATAGCCATATTTATAGCTTCACTCCCCCAAATCTCTTAAACTATAACTCTCTTCCCTTTTTGAAATAATTCAGAGGGTTCTTGGTGCTTAAAATAATCGTTGAAGGTTTATGCCCTAGGTTATCATGTGTGGGTAATAATAATACCACATACATGGTATAGTGGAGTAATATCTTGTTTAAATAGTGTAGAACACCTAATTAAACTTGACCACCACACAGGTGTTTAGGTGGCATACTTTTCTATGGATTCAAGATACTCGGGGAGGTTGGCAAAGTTTCATGTGGTAGTGACAATTGGCTATTAGAGTTGTTTGGTGAAGTCTCGATATGATTCACACAAAAATATCATGTTAGCAGATGTTTCTGATGATATTTGGGTAATTTTCATGCTTAAATATCAAGTTTACCTGTCCTTGGCCTCCTTCATCATTGTTGAGCTAATCAGCTCATTGGTTTGGCCAAAGGCCATGTATTATAAAATTTATAAATAATGTAAATAAAGAAATATTCTTTTGTTGATCCCATGATATTCTCTATATACTTACCTCATCGTAAGGTATTATCGTTATTGCAATTCCAAATGGGATCTATCTTATTACTTTCAAAAATTTACCTCATGGATTGTCTTTCCATAGATATCATCTAATATCAAAATATTCTTAGAGAGTTTTATAACTCACATATTTAAGTTTATGATCAAGGGGCTACTTTAGAAAAATCTCCAAGTGGTTTTCTTAATATGGATTTCCAAGTATGTCCAAGTCTGCACTTCATAAAAATCAACGTGATCAATGTCTATCCTATGGATAGGAGTGGCCAACCCTCCTATTAATACCATCGGGTAATCAAACATATCGTGCTTTTAGGAATTCTCCCATCTATTTCAACAGGAATACCTTTTTCCCTTCTAGCTTAAGCTAGTCTCATGTTAGGTTTCTTTCAACCCATACATTAGGCATATGCCTTGAATATTAAACATCCTACCATAAATATAGAACACCAATCATTTGCAATTCTTAACTCTCTCCCCATATCACACAATGGGAGTTAAGGGGGTTATCACACAAACCCTCATAGACACTCCAATGTCTACCATTTTATCTTACTTGTTCAATTCATAATTAACCTCCATGACCAAAGATAGGATCTAAGTTTTTCCCACTTGATCATTCTTAAATCTATTTATCATACAATACTTTAGTAAGGAAGAGGCTTAGCTCAATACTACAAATTCCAAGTACCATTTCTCAATGATCTCTTGGGTACTCCACAAGTTGTGGAAGATTCCCCTCACTCTTCCATTCTGATTCACCAATGAATTCAGACATGGGAGAAAAATACTTGCACATCAGTATCCTCCAAGTACTAACTCTTCCCTTACCAAGCATTTGTCAGTTTATAGTTCATCTAGGAAAGTTATAGGTTTTAATAATGCCCAATACTTTTTCTAGCCTAGACCTAACATTAGAGTCCATTAGCTAGCCTAGGCTTTGATACCAACTGTAACAACCCCAAATTACCAACCCAAATTGAGAGAGAATTATTTTTTGAACATAACATGTCTATCATTAATGTATAGTTCACATTCAAGTATTTTTGAATGCAAATCAATCAAGATAGCAAGTAATCGAGAGAATTACGACATGGTCAGTGTCAACTCTCATGATAGGAGTGACCAAATCCTATCTAACCTTACATTCCATCATGATGTTTATTAATTCCTTGGTTTAATTGTTTCTATATCTACTTTCATTAGGAAGTTTAGTTACTTAACTAATTGAATGTAATTTCAATTTTACTTCCTAATTGATTTACCATCCTAGTCTTTTGCACCGGAATACCATGCATGTATTATTAAAACAATACATAAAGATTAATTTACTCATATAGAGACTATCACTTGAATCAAAGCATAAACCATTACATCATAGTAAAAGATCCATTCATTGGAAAAACAAGTGCAACATCCATTACTAGATCTAATAAACCTCAAGTGCAAATGTAAACTAATCTTACTTATGGAACATTGCTTGTTAACAAAATCATGCATCATATAACACTTTAATAATCATCTTATAAAAATGTAATGTACCATATCATTGGAAAGTAAATAACATTTAAATTCCACTTCATACAACATCCCCGATCTATATAATTAACATCATAATAGAAAGTAGTTATATCATCCATGTATGACACCAGTTGCAAACCACAAAAAAAGTACATAGCATATATTCTAGGAACCCTCACGGGGAATAAACCCACCCTCCAAAATATGCTCTCCTCTCATTTCATAAATTAATTTGTCATAATTACAATAATAGAAAGGCATCCCATGGATCCTTTATTTTAATTAGTTACACAACTAAAGGAATCAAACCATTACTCTTTCAAATCATGTTGTAAATAAGGAATTCCACATATTTTCTTTTTCCCAAAAAAAAATACAATACATAAGAATCTCACAAATTATTATATCCCCAAATTTATGAAATTATTGTTGGATACATATTAAGAAAAAATATCATCAATTATCAATAGGGAACCCCATAATTCTCTCGATAATGAATCCACATTCATTCTCCAAAATTGTTTCACATTTTATTTTCATAAGTAAAATTCACTAAGTGACCATACTAAGTATGTGAAGAGGAAATCTTACAATTTCCTTAAGAATAGATCTTCCATCCATTCTTATCTAATTAAGGTAGAATCTATTCCCACCAATAATAGAGCCCTACCTATTCTTTTCTTAACTTTTTATTCTATATTTCATGACTTAAGAAGGTTCAAACGCCTCTTAAGAATAGATTATGCAAATCCTAGATATCATAGCTAGAAAATGGTCATAAAGTATCATTAATTGTATGATCAACATATAGTGAGGAAATACCCTAATTTCCTCAAGAAGGAGCTCCACACTCATTCTTCCCTTAGCTACACTTTTTTCTACAAAAGAGTATCTAGTTGCCTATTTTACTCAATCTTTTCATAAGATTGATAACAAGGTTTATAATGAAATTGTCTACCAATTTGTGTTACTTTGCTACATTTTGTAACTAGGATTACCTTCAACTTTTCTACCAAAAATTTACCCCCATAAATAATAGATTTACCGCAAAAATTGATTCTCTTTCAATGTTCCAAATTTATTATCAAATATCTCCAATATTTGTGACATTTTTTCCTTTCATGAGTTTAATATTCTAATTTTCTCAATGATATATAAATATAGTGTTCTCCCTCAATTTAAATATATTCACATTAGATATATAATGCCCTTTAAAAGGACATATAAATCCCTTTTTTTATTCCACAAAAGGGGTTAGATCTCATAAGGCTAAGTATATTCATTTGCAATAGTAGGAACTACATGGTAACTCATTCTACATAATTAGGTTACCTCAAACCACCTTGGCTTAAGGGTCTTTAATAGCAAATCCTATTAATAACAAGCCCAAAACACAAGGTATGTTATAACATATTTAGGTCATTTTTCTCCAATGGTTAATTCCCTATAAATCAAATATCATTGATCATTTTCCATAATTAATCCACGATCAAGGTTATATCCCTATAAATGACCCAACAGTCACATCCATCAATGTAACAGTCATAAAGTACATATAAAAAAAGTGGGATTATTTACCTATGGAAGCAATGGTTATAAATTAAACCACCAAGTTGTTCTCAAAATGGTTACATTTATCAATCTACAACTATAATAGTGTGTTGATATACACTTAAATCACCCAACGTGACATATAACATAGTCATACCCCGTAATTCAATTAACAAAAAAACCTAACATGTCCTTGGCATACAACTAATGGAGTTCATCAGTAATCAATCACCCTAAACAAGCCATAAAGTGGACACATATGGTTTTGAGGAGACATTCAATCAAAAAACAAACCTAACATTTCCTTGGCATACAACTAATGGAGTGCATAATTAATAAATCACCCTAAACAAGCCATGAAGTGGACACATGAATTTGAGAGGACATAAGTTGTGGGTGATGGCACATGTCTCAAGGTACTATGACAAAGAGGTGGATTAACCAAGTGCTTTAGCTATTAAATCATATGTGACAAGTTACTTTTTAATAAACTTCTTCTCCTCTGTATGATGCATATGGGATAATTTCCATACCTAATTTTCTAAAAAATTTGAGTATCTCAATAACAACGGGCTCGTACCTTAGCTCATAGTATACGTTCAACATAATACATATGTATGGCATGTGTCTAGCATCTAGTTGATTGGTTATCAACATAGCCAAGTGCAAGGTACTTGGATATTCTACCTAGGGGTCACTAGATATTTTAAAACATACAAATTCCTTATTACAATCTATGTGGGATCAAACCCTAAAACACGATGAAGCTTTGTTCACACAGATCCATAAAGATCTAGTCTGAAGTCATGTTTTAAAAAGTTTCTAGGTGCCTTGATCATTACATGTGTCCCTCATCAGGGGCTATGTCCAGGGTTTGATTATGAGGTAAATATTGTCATCAATAGACATCATAGAATAGGGATATGATGCCAAATTGTAGATAGAGAAACTGACCTTTGGTTCCTCCAAAATTCAGGGGTAAGATTTTACTATTAGATCAATTTCTTTATTTTCTGGTTGGTAGGATATCCAATTGGATTATTTTCTATTGAACATGAATAATGACATTTAAAAATTCCTTTGGGGGGTAAACATAAGTTATTTTTTGGATTTAACCTCCTCTAAGGAGGGTACACAGGCACCAAGGTTCGTTAGGAAATGTCAGAGAATTATAGGTGTAAAATAATATCGAAATGGGGGTATGTAAATGGCGTTTCAATGCTTCTTAGATGTAACCATGATTTTATTATGTGTTTCTATAACCCATAGAGGTATAGTATATTAGAATCTATGCTAGATCAAATTGATTATATGTCTAAAACCTTGCAGCGAAGCACAAATCCTAAATAGATTGAATTCAAATTTTATTCAATTACCCCACATTCAACAAAGTGTAGAAGTAATGCAAAAATATAATCAAATAAAAAACTTAAGGGATATAACCACCAACAGGTGGCCATCGAGGCTTTGTTAGTGGTGACTACCATTGGGTCGATGGAGTATCTTGACTGGCGATGGATTTATCGGTATGAAATGTGACCTACAAATCTCTAAGCGCACTTATTTTAGCACAACTATAAACATGAGTGACATTGGAAATATATACACCATTAATGGTTCATAATTTAGGAATAATAAAGGATACAGAGACAATAAATGGATACATATTCACACACACCAAGAGATCTTACTAAAGCTTATACATATATATAAATATGCACTTCTTTCATCACCAATAATGGTTAATTAACTACTTATATTAGTGATCAATAAGATCATATACCCGTTTTTGGCAGAATGGATACCCCTACCTCCTTGGGTCTTACCCGAAAGTGGCATCCCTTTTGGGATGTTTTCCATAAAAAAAAAACAAAAAAGATCATATACCCCTCCTTTAAAAATAATTAAATGACATTCATAAAAATTATAGAATTTACAATTAAACAACCTTCATAAAAATTACAGGATTAGAACACCTTTCTCGATGAAATCCAACCAAGGAAGTCACTTGATAAATTCTTGAAAACATAGCAAATGTAAATCATATTACATTCCCACTCTAAATAAATAAATGAGGGTGTAGGATTTCCCAAACCTATTTCTTCAACCATGTTTATGAATTTTTCAAGAAGCTCTCTTCCATGCTCCCTCCCCTACTCCCCCCAATTCCCATTTAGAATCTAAAGCCTCCCTTTTTATAAATTTTCCAGCTTCCTTTTTCTTCATGAGCAAGAAGGTGGATTTATTTTTAAATGATTAAAAGAAGCCTTTTTGAATTCAACCCAAACTAGTGAAATCCCTTTTATTATTTAAAAATTAGGAGAAATGACAAGAGGAGATAATGTGGGAGTACCATGTTTATCTTGGGCCTCCCCTTTTCTAGAGAAACCTACAAGGTCAACCTTACAACTGTTATGAAGGAGTCATGTGGAAGGAAGAATATTTCATCCACTAATAAAATATATCTATATATTTTTTATATATAAATAATGACATTGCTCTTTTGGATCCAATTAAAATTGGATAAATTTTGTGGACACCTAATTGTATTAAATTAGGTTAATTAAACTAAATTACTTTTTGTAAAAGATAAATTCACAAATTAATCTTTCACAAAAGCCTTATTTAATTTCTCCAAAACCTTACAAAATCCCCCAATTGCATTCCAAAACTCTCCAAATTAACCTGGTAGAGTGTAATTAGTTTTAATTAGGGATTTTATAGGATAATTAGGGTTTACCATCCTCTAGATTTATCAATTAGACCCTCTTATTAATGCTAGGCAACATTAGTAAGGTTAGGTTAATATTAAAATTCAAGTATTAATTGATCCTTTGGATCAATTAATATATTTTAGAAAGTCCTAATGGGTGGGCTGTGATACTATGTGTTGACCGCTACAAATCATTTTCCCTTACATTTTATGGATATTTATCTCCATAATATACACATAGTAATGTGAATCTTCAATACTTTTCTATTGCAATCCTCACATCTGGGATATGCAACCTTTCATAGTCTTCATATTTGGCTTCTCATCTTTCCACTTGTATACTAGACTCTTTAGTCTCTTCTTATATGCATACTTGACTCTATGACACTTGCACACTTTTACATGATTCTTCCTCTCCTATATGCACTCCTAATACAAGACACTTATCCATATTCTCACATTACATATTTACATACTTACATACATAACACTTGTGCACATTCTCTCAATACACACTTGAACTCTTACTTATATGACACTTGTGCATATCCTACACATTTCACTCTTACATGGAACTTGTGCATATCTTGCACATAGACACTTACATAAAGGGGAAATATAACTCACTCATATAAACTATAAACTCATACCCTAGTCTATAACATAATTACATTTGTACCATAAAGGTACCATGGGGGTATATTTACATGTACCAAATAATGTAATATTCTCCAACACCCCTTTGTATAAAAATTATTTGATTATTGAATACTTTAGTCTTCAATTTGCATATTTAGTCAATAAACTCTCATTTAGCATGTTCTCCTACTTGAGTTCCATATTCATCATCTTTCTTGAGTTATGCTCTAAATTCTTCTTCATATTTATTCTTTGGTCCTTCACTCCTTGCTTTTTTGTTATCTTGTTCATGAACTACTTGAGATTCATCTTTGTCTTTGATCTTTGGTTCATGTGCTTGTTTCCTTTCTACTTTCCTACAATCTTGATATTATCTTGTTATTTCTGAACATTCACTAGAGCATCATAATAATATCCTAAATTAAGTGGTTGGGTTAACAATATTGCATGAATAATGAAACATAGTTTTATATATGATTCACTCATATCAATCTCTACTTTCCTTTTTATAGTTTCAATCAATTCTTTCTGCTTTTTTATTTTCATCTTTATGAAGTTCAAGTGAAAGCAATGTCATATACATTATACTACCTATATCAATAAGTATCATACTATCATCCTATGAATTATCAATTCCTTCACAAATATTTGAATGTAAATTATATTTAAATGTTTCAAATCTTTAATTCATTACTTCTCTACAGATGAATTGTATTGCCATATCTAGCTTACCCTAAGATATTTCAATCAATTTACTAATGCCAGATTTTATAACTTCTAATATTTCTTTTTAATTTTGGACTTTGTATTTCCTTCCATAATAATCAAAATTCAATGATTCAATTTCTTTGAATTTGAAATCCTTATATCTCCAAAATTAAAATTAAAAAAAAACTAATTATACAAATTTTAAATTTAATTTTTTTCTAAAACTTTGAAGTAGTAATACTTTTGTCTCCCTGATTAAATTTGCAAATTTTCAAATGTCTTGAAATTTCAATTTTTTTTTTTTTTTAAATCTTCAAAAACTTTAAATAACTTCAAATCTTCTAAAAATCCAAATCTTAAAAATATTTTTCAAGTTACTAACTCTTCAAATTTAAAAAAAAATCAAATAAATTTTTTCTTCAAACTTCAAAAACTGCTAACACTTCAAATCTTAAAAAAAAACAATCTTCAAACATTAAAAATAAAAAATAAAAACTTAAATCCTATTTGAAGTACAAATACCTTATCACTCCATACTCTAATAAATATTAAAAAAATCAAAAATTTCAAAATTTAAAATATCGATTTCAAACTATAGTAGAAATCCTTATAACTCCCACCTAATAATCAAATCATTAAAATAATATTACTTTTAACTCTAAATTAATAATTAAAGTACCTAAGATAATAATATTCCTACTTAGGTATTTAATTAAGCATTTAATTACCCAGGTGTTGTAGGTGAGTTGGAGAGGAGAAGGCAATCCTCCAAGGGAGGTCCCAGGTTCAAATATCCACCCTACCAAAAAGTTGAATTGAGTATCCAAAATCCAATTAATAATGTTGGTGCGGGCAGGGTCGGGTGCGATTCTCGGGTGACTTTGATGGTGTAGAACCCCCTGTTCGTGGTCTCTCAGACCAAGGAAGCTTCGCAAGGGGTTTTTCGCTTTAAAAAAAAAAAAAAAATTAAGCATTTAATTAAGGTAATATCACTTTCCATAGTCTCCACCTAGTTGGCTTGTTGAAATAACGCTTAACGCCTCTATTGACTACTACAAATGTTACTATTCCTCCTTATGTCTTTAATGATCCTCAAAACCTATTGAAATATAATTACATGGAATTAAAATTAGTGTAAGAATAGTAAATTAGATAAGCATTAGAATAAATGTTATATTTACACGTTACAATGGTCTTTTCAATAGATATTTCAATGAATACCTCACAAAAACCTTTCAACTTTAGATGGTAATCACTAGCCTCTCTTCTCTACGTTGTAGAAAACTCTTGAGTGATTATTTATATAGCTTCATCTTTGTATTTTCCTCATTGTTCTTCTAGTATCTCCCTTAGACATTATTTTCTATAAAATCATTCTCTCTCGATAGGGTTGCTTCGCTTTGCTCTTTGTGTTAGACTAGTATGCCCATCTTACTCTTGTCTGTTAGACTTATAAGAGGTATTTTACTAGGGATTCTGATATGATGTTTATTAATATCCACCTGCAAACTCACTATTGGATCTCTTATTGTGCACTTAGTTGTTTGCTTTCTCTTTTCTCAAGCACTTCCTAAGAGCTACTTGGGTGCATTCTTATCACTATGTTCTCTTTCATGAGTGTTTTTGAGATCTACTTGAGTGCTTCTTACTCCATTAAATGATCTCTTGCTTGAGTACTTCCTGAGTGCTATTTGGGTGCTACCTACCTTAATCTAGTGCTTATCTAATTTACACCAACCAACTCAACTACTTTAATTCTATACTTTAGTGTTTCCAGAATTGGGTGCTCCCGCTCTATGCTCGGTCACTCCATACTTATCACATTGAGTACTATTATACTTTGGTGCTTCTAATCTATTCCATCCAAGCTCAAGTTATTCTAATCTATTAGTGATCTCTATCAAGATCAAGTTATTATGCTCTATGCTTGAGCTTTATTAGGCTCGAGAAATTATACTCTACACTTGAGTTGTTATTAGGCTCAGGTGTTTCTTCTATACCTAGGCACTACTAGGGCCCTTTCTTCTTTACTCTTTAATTAATATTGATAGCAACTTGAAATTTATATTATCATTATTCCTACTTTGATTAAACATAGCTGCAAAATAATCTTTTAATATTAGTAGAAATTTATAGTTTGTTCTTTCTACTATAGACTGGATTTTATCGAAGTTATCTTATATATTTTGATCTTTGGAATATTGTAATGCTTCTCAATTATCTAGGAGATTTGATGCTTCTCATTTATTTGGAAAATTTTATGCTCCTCAATCCTATGATGTCTTAGGTCACACCTAAGAACAATATAATTCTCTTATTTTCTACAAAATCCAAATATATTAGGGTGACTATGAATGTTACCTCACATCCAACTTTATTTTGAGTTGACCTTCAATATAATTGATTTAATTCTTTGTATTCATTGATTTTCTCTTAACCAATTGGATAGACCCTAGAATCTAAATTAGGGTGACTTTTGTTTTTCCCCTCAATATCTACTCGATCAGGCCTTTAAAATAGAGTCTAATTCTTCACTTCTTTTAAAGTGGACAGACTAATATTATGGTGGCTCTAAAATATAACTCTATAAAAAATGGATAGAGTTAAGTGGTACCTTTCATACCATTGTTGGATTTTGATCCAACTATCTCAAAATATCATAGGTTCCAATATAAATAAGCCACAATATTATAGTTCAAACTATCAATAATCAAGAGTAGAATTATATATAAGCAATAAAATATATATCTAGACCAATATAATAATAAAATAACATTCATTTATAATATAAAATATAAATTTAAATGGCCAAAATCATTCATGTACATGCATGAATAATACTTACAATAAAATTGTTCAAAATATTTATACAAGCTTTATTATCAATGCTTGCTATGTGGTGATCGATATAGACCGTTTTCCCTTACAATATATGGAGTTTTATCTCCATAATATGCACATAGTAATATGACTCTTAAATACTTTTATGTTGCACTCATCACATATCCAAGATATGCAACATTTTCTATTCTTAAAATTTATTTTCAAAAACTTTAAATAATTTCAAATATTCTAAAAATTCAAGTCTTAAAAATCTTCTTCAAATTACTAACTCTTAAAATTTCAAAAAAAATTCAAATAAAAAAATTTCTTCAAGCTTCAAAAATTGCTAGCACTTCAAATCTTAAAAAACAAATCTTCAAACTTTAAAATATCAAATCCAAATAAAAAACATTAAATCCTATTTGAAGTAGAAAACCTTATCACTCCATAATTTAATAAATATTAAAAAACTCAAAAAATAAAAAAATTGAAATATCAATTTCAAACTATAATAGAAATCTTTATAACTTCCACCTAATTATGAAATCATTAATATAATATTCCTTTTAACTCCAACCTAATAGTTAAAGTACCTAATATAATATTATTTTTGCTTAGGTCTTTGATTATGCAATTAATTAAGGTAATATCACTTACCTTAGTCTCCACCTGGCTAGCTTGCTGAAATAATGCTTAATGCCTGTGTAGACTGTTGCAAATGTTACTATTCCTCCTCATGGCTTTAATGACCTTCAAAACATGTTTAAATATGTTTGCATGGTATTTGAATGAGCGTAAGAATAGTCAATTAGATAAGTGTTACGATACACTTTATATTTGCATGTGGCAATGGTCATTTCAATAGTTGTTTCAATGAATGCCTCACAAAAATGTTCTAGCTTCAAATGGTAATCACTAGCCTATCTTCTCTGCTTTGTAGAAAAATATTGAGTGACTATGTAGCTAGCTTCATCTCTATAATTTTTTCATATTTTTGTTAGTCTCTCCCTTAGACATTCTTTTTTATAAAATCCTTCTCTCGATAGGGTTGCTTCCTATTGCTCTCTATTTTATACTATTATGTCCAGCTTACTCTTATTTTTTATACTTCTAAAAGGTATTTTACTAGGGATTTGGACACAATGTTTATTAATATCTACCTACAAACTCACTACTGGATCACTTATTATACACTCAGTCATCTACTTTCTCTTGTCTCAAGAACTTCTTGAGAGATACTCAAGCGTATTCTTATCACTATGTTCTTTTGCATGAGTATTTGTTGAGAGCTACTCAAGTGATTCTTACTACCTTTAGTGATCTCTTTCTTGAGTACTTCTTAAGCGCTATTCGGGTGCTACCTTACTCTGGTGCTTTTCTACTTTATACCAACTAAACTTGACTACTTTGGTTCTATACTTGAGAATTGTCAAACTCGAAAGCTCTTGCTCTATGCTTGGTCACTCCATACTTATAACTTTTGATATATACTTGAAAGCTACCATACTTAGGTTCTCCTTCTCTATGCTTGGATACTTCCAAGCTTGGATGCTTCAACTTTATCAGGCTCAAGCAATTATGCTCTATGTTTGAACTTTAAGGCTCAAGTGATTATAATCTACACTTGAGCTGCTATCAACCTTGGGTATTTCTTCTATACATGGGCACTCCCAGTCCTTTCTTCTTTACTCTTTCTTCAATCTTGAATGCAACTTTAATATTACCTAATCATTATTCCAGCTTTGAGTAAACATAGCTTCAAAATAATATTTTAGATTTTATTTAAGTTATCTTATATCTTCTAATATTTGGAATATTATATTACTTCTCAACTATTTGAGAGCTTTAACGCTCCTCAATTATCTAGGAAATTTGATGCTTCTTAATCCTATGATGTCTTAGGTCACACCTAAGAACTATATAATTCCTATATTTTCTAGAGAATCTAAATATGTTATGACGGTGACTATCAATGTTCCCTCACATCCAACATTATTCTGAGTTGGATCTCAATATAATATAGCTATTTTCTTGTCATCACTAGTTTTATTTGAACCAAGTGGATAGACCCATGAATTTTATTTGCCCTCTCAATATCTACTTAATGAAACCTTTAAAATAGAGTCCAATTCTTCACTACTTTTAAAGTGGACAGACTCCAATATTATGGTGGCTCTGAAATATAGCTCTATAAAATATGGATAGGGTTAAATGGTAGATTTTATACCACTATTTGATTTTAAACCTAACTATATCAAAATATCACAAGTCTCAATATAAATAAGCTACAATATTATAGGTCAAAATATCAATAATCAAGAGTACAATTTAATATATAAGCAATCAGATATATATCCAATCCAATATATAATGAAATAATAATCACTTATAATATCAAATATGATTGTAAATGGTAAAAATTATTCATGTTAATGCATGAAGAATACTTACAATAAAATTGCTCAAAATTTATATACAAGTTTTATTATCAGTGTTTGTTATGTGGTGATCGCTATAGACAATTTTCCCTTACATTGTATGGAGCTTTATCTCCATAATATAGACATAGTAATGTGACTCTTAAATACTTGTCTATTGCACTCCTCACATATCCAAGAGATGCAACCTTTCATATTCTTCATATTTGGATTCTCATCTTACCACTTGTATACTAGACTCTTCACTCGCTTCTTACATGCATATTTGACTCTATGAAACTTACACACTTCTAAATGACTCTTACTCTCCTACATGCCCTTCTAATACACGATACTTGTGCACATACTCACATTACATATTTACACATTTACATACATGACACTTGTGCACATTCTCTCAATACACACTTACACTCTTACTTACATGACACTTGTGCATATCTTACATATTACACTCTTACATGACACTTGTACATATCTTGCACATAAACACTTACATAAAGGGGAAATATAAATCACTCATCTAAATTATAAAATCATACCCTAATTTATTACATATTTATTTTTGCTCCTTAAAGGTACCATGGGAATACATTTGCATGTACCAAATAATGTAATATTATCCAAACTTTCCTAAATTTGGTAATGCATACATTTCCTACAAAATGGATTCATGGATTAGAAAATATTTAAGGATTATAAGTTGGCCATGATATCTCAAGTGTTTTTCATCCCAAAAATATCTAGTTCAAGAGTTCCAATCATCTTGGATTGTTGAATCATGGAATACAAGGTTAATTCCTTGGATACCTCTTCTATGAACTAATAGGCCCATTGAGAAAGTGGGTTGATATAGAATACAACATACTATAATCCTTAAATTTTATAAGAAAGTGCATCAACAACTATTCTCCTTCTTTTTATAGATAATTTTATAATCATACCCCAATAGTTTGGAGACTCATCTCTGTTGTTCATGTGTGGATACCTATTGATTTAGAAATTATTCAAGACTTTGTTGTCTATTTTAATTGAAAATTTTCACCCAATGATGTATGGTCACCAATAATTGACAACATGCAAAATAGCCAATATTTCTTTCTGATAGTGCCTTACTAGTGAATGCCAATAATCTTCCTTGCATCAATACCATACCAATTCCACTACATGAATCGTCATTCTCAATTACAAAAGGCTTGGAGAAGTTAGGTGTTGCTAACACTAGCATAGGTAGCATGGCTTGTTTAAGATCTCAAAAAGTCTGTTCCACTAGTTTTGACCATATGAACGAATTTTTTCTCAATGTGGTTTGAAGAGAAATAAAGAGCCTTGATAAACTAATTCTAGAAAAGTAGTAAATGCATAATCAAGAAAAATATAACAGATACATATATAACACAATATTTATCTTGTAAACCCTTAACTGAGAAAAACCAGCATAGTCTTATCTTTTTTATTGCATAAACTTTATCCTCTCAAATAAAATAATGTTTTTATCTTTCATATATACAAAACCTAATGCAAATACGATATATATAACAAAGGCATGTGCATGTATTTTATAATATCATGGGAAAAAATCATGGGTTCAAATATAGTAACCCAAAAAATCCCATATGGGTCTAAAAATAACATTAAAACCCTAAAAAAATTAAAAGTCCATTTGGGCCCCAAACCCCAACGAGTATAGGTATAGAGTGTCCAATACCTTTTAGTGTTAATACCACCAAAGTAACATGAAAATTATTCAATATATTTTTATCATTCTCCCACTTGTTGAATACTTTACATAGGGGCCAAAAACTATCATTGTCAACTGTCAAGGGCAACCATACCCATAGATATCCTACACTAAGAATTTTTTTGAGTAGGTGCATCCTTCATTAATAAATCAACAACATTATTATCTGTATCAAATTTCTCCAACATAACTCAATTTCATTCAACCATCTCTCTCATAAAATGATACTTGATGTCAATATGTTTTGATCGATCATGAAAACCAAGATAATTGACAAAAAATATTTCCTATCACTATCAATTCTCACAGCCTTCTTCTTAAGACTAGTTGTTGAATACAACATCTGTAGCCATTTGCTTCTTTATAATCATGATTTTTTGCAATGTACTATGCCTATATTATGGATAAAGCAACCACTGATTACTTTTTACTCATCCAACTTATTTCCCTTCCAAATAGTCTAAACACATAAGCACTCATGGATCTTATCTTGGCAAGATATCCAACCCAATCAACATCCATAAAACATTGTAGATTTATAATATTACTATCTCCATTTTTTCCTTGGTAATAGTCAGCATAATCTGAAGTTCCATGCAAATATCTAAAGATCCTCTTCATAGCAGTCCAATGTTCCTTTCCTGGATTGGACATATATCTACTGACTACTCTCATTGCATGTGCAATATCAAGTCTAGTATGGACCATTGCATATGTTAGACTACCAACAACACTATAATAAGGAACATGATGCATTTCTTTATTTTTCTCATCTATTTTAGGACATTATTCAAAATATAAATTTTAACGAACAAGGTATAGAGTACTTACTAGTTTACAATTATGCATCCTAAATTTTTGTATTCTTACTTTTAACATATTTTATTTTATTTAACCACAACTTTCTATTTTCATGATCCCTTATTATTTTCATACCCAAAATAAATTTTATAGCACCCAAATCCTTCATGTCAAATTTAGATTATAACTGAGATTTTAGTAGCTTTATCATCTACTTATTGTTACCAATTAACAACATGTCATCCACATACAAAAAAATGATAACAAAATTTTCACCTTCTTGTTTGAAATACACACATGGATCTGATTTACCTTTTTCAATCCCAAGTTTCAAAACAAACCTATCATTTTTTTTGTTCCACATTCTTGGAGATTGCATCAAGCCATAAAGGGACTTTTTCAGCTTGCATACTAGGTCCTCCTTACCTTTTACCTTAAATCATTTTGGTTGTTACATATATATATCTTCATCAATTTCACCATGTAGAAAATTTATATTTACATCTATCTGTTCTATTTCAAGGTCAAAAGTAGTAGAAAAACCAACAAAAATCAAATTGAAATTAGTTTAGCCACGGGTTAAAAAAATATCACCAAATTTAATTCCCTCAACATGAGAAAATACTTTTACTACCAAGTGAGCCTTGTACTTCTCCAACTTTCCTTCTACACTGTACTTCTTATTGAATAACCCCTTACAACCAAAAGGTTTTCTTCAAGGAGGTAATCTCACCAAATCCAATATCTTATTTTTATCCAAGGACTCCATTTCTTCCTCCATAGCCCTTTTCCAAGACTTATTCTCACTTAATATAAGTGCCTCATGTATAGTCTTGGGTTCTTCATCAGTAACTGATAATGCAAAACAAAAATTTAAAGGGTTATACCTATTTAGGAGTCTTCTCACTCGATATGATCTCCTCAAACTTGGAGTTCTAGGTTTTGCATCTTCAACTTCCTCCTCACCTTCTTCCTCTAAATTTTCCTCCTTAGAATCTCTCTGTAGTTCATCTTCTTTTGTAGCATCAGATTCTACTATATGAGTTTCTTTCTTCAGTTTTAATTTTACTTGAACTACTTCATGATCTTTTCTTGGTTGCATTTCCTATCTCAAAACCCCTTTTGTTTCTCTAAATATCACATTACAACTGTAAACAACCTTTTGTGTTTTTGGGTTCCATAACTTATATCCTTTAACACTAGTAATATAACCCATAAATATGTATTTTTTAAATTTATAGTCTAGCTTAGTCCTTTTCGCTTTTGGGACATACATATAAGCATAACAACCAAAAACCCTTATATGACCGAGAGAGGATTTGTTACCATTCCATACTTCTTGTGGAGTATTTTCCACCAAAGTTGAGGTAGTAGATCTATTGATGAGGTAAGAAGCATTTAACACATCTTATGCCCAAAATTTCTTTTCTAACCCTACACCACTTAGCATACTTCTAGCCTTATCCATCAATGTCATGTTCATCCATTCTACAACCCTTTCTATTGTGGAGTATATGGAGTTGTTTTTTGCCTTTCTATTCTGCAATCATTACAAAATTTTAAAAATTCATTAGAGCAATACTCACCACCATTATCACTTATCAAAACCTTTATATTTTTTTCTATTTAATTTTCTACAAAAGTCTTAAACTCTTTAAATTTATTGAACACCTTAGATTTGTTTCATATAAAATACATCCAGGTCTTTCTTGAGAAGTCATATATAAATGTAACAAAATAGATAGATTTACCTAATGATGGTACTTTTGCAAGTCCAAAAACATCACTGTGAACAAGATGCATAATTCCTTTAGACCTTGTAGCACTACTAGAAAACTTGACTCTAGTTTATTTTCCAAAAATATAGTGCTCACAAAAATTAAAATATAATGGGCAATCAAAAATTCCTTCAGCCATACCTACAATTTTTAATGCTCGAAGGTCTTTTTCACCAATATACCTCGTGTGTTGATGCCACAACATTATATTCATTGTAGGAATACGAAGAGCTATTTATAACATATTATTATCCTCTAAAACTAAATATTTATTTTAATTAATACTTATAATTCTAGTCTCAAGTTTGAACAAATTTCTTTTACAAATTTTGTCATGACCCATCACCCTCCTACCTTATTTAAAGGACATTAATTGATCTTTGGGATCAATTAATGACTGATAAAAGGGTATAGACCCTAAAGAATCCTACAAAAAATCTAATAAAAGAATTTTATGAAGGATAGGAAAATAATAATTATCTTTTGAAAAGATAATGGATTAGAAACTAATTATGAGGTCTTGTGAAAGATAAATTTGAAGAATTATATTTTGCAAAATTATATCAATATAGTAAGTTATGTGCCAAAAACCTAGTGGACCCAATTTAAATGGGGCTTAAAATGACTATAGGATTTTTAAATATTATATGAGCTATCCTATCCATTGGGAAATACCCATATGGATTCCCTACATTGGTGGAAATTAAAAGGGAGATCCCTTACCCTATCAATAATATTTCTAACTTTGTATCCATTATTTGCCTTAATAGTATTAGTTTTACATTTATCCCCATGGGAAAGGATACAAAACAAAAATAAGGACACACTCCTTATCCCTAAGTGGACCCTTTTTCTACTATTGACCATACTATACCAGACATGATGATTCATAATGGGTCCAATGCATCTTTTTAATATTATTATAATATAGCCACTATTTGGCCCATGAGTGGGGAAGTGTCCTATAAATAGATGACACCTTGTGAATAAAATTGCATCTAAGAATTCTGGAAGGTATAGGGAGTATGCTCTCTGCCTTGGTGGATCATAAAATGAAAGAATGGAAAGAACTCATAGTCTTAATGTGGAGTAAACTAGGAATGGAGGAAGGGATTAGAAGAGGATTCCAAATCAAGGTAATCCAAGGATGAAAGGAGGATATGAAAGCAAGAAGAAGCAATAGCCGCTGGAGTTTCAATTAGGAAATTTTTTTCTTAATAATTGGGTTCTTTATATTAATGTGTGAATGATATTGACAAAAGTAGTGGCTTATCTAGATCGAAGAAGCATATGACTAATATTATATGATCAACTATCATGGTTATGGAAGGAATGTTATTCATTGAGTTTTAGTGTTTATGCCATTAATTAAATAAATATGTTTTCGATCTCATTTTAATTCATTCTGAAGTGTATCTGGACCTAGGTAGGGACCATAGGCCTTCTACACAAGACGTTTCATATGATATGTTATCTTTGGATAAAATGAAAAGCTAGTTACTCTATTGCTTCTATCATATAATGTAAACAATAGAGGATGCCATTAACAGAGCTTGCACTACTACCCTTTTATGGTCATTTTATTATGGGTATGATGAAACCTAAATAATCCAAACTTCTTCCTACATGCTTCATTTGGGGATATTATTATGTAGACACTTCGATAGGGGATTCGATGTCATCACAGAGCAAAGGATTACTATCCAAAGGTATATGCAAAAAAATTGTCCTTCACTTCCCAATTTGTCCATGATGCTATCATTAGTAAGACCTATGTAGATCAAATATTGGATTAAAAACTCTTGGTAAACCATATTGCTTCGGGTTCTATGTAGGGTTATTAGCGGTAATTCTATCAATTGAGAGCATCAATTGCATCATTTGGCATATAATATTAGGGTTTACATTGGGTATTAACATCATATGTGAACCCTAAACATCACCACTCACCGAAGCCATGCTTGTCGAGCGCAGATGTTAGAAATGTGGTATCCTTTGGGTACTGCACAGTCACCTTACTTTAGTATTGCGTAAGATTTGTGACCACTGAAATGTAAAGAACATAAGATCACCCTCAAATCTTAGGCCAAGATATTAACTTACCATTCTATGTGTTAGATTACCTAATATTGGGAGAAAACCAAAGAACTGCTTGTCATCTCCTTCTAAGCTAGGCACACATGGTCGATCGAGGCGATGGACACCTGTCGACCGATTGTTAGATTACCATTTAAATAGATAAATACTGACTGATAGGCAAATATAATTAACCTTATAATAACCTCTACTGGAATGATCCCAAATGTGAAAGAATGTTATATCGATGCCATCTATAGCATTTGAAAAAATTGACTATCCTCAAGTAATCATGAGAGTGGAGGATTAACCCTCAAATGAAATATATCCCTAAAGCTCGCCAATTCGTAATCGTTCAAACATAAGATACTATTTCAATGTGGACTGGAGTCGTTGAGTTCTAGCAAGAGCTTTGATCCATAAACCATTGTAATCAATGATGCTCTAAATCATGGCACATGTTATACCAACCATACACAAAGAAAAATAGATTCCTGGAGACTTTAGAGTGTCTAAAGAGTATAAGTTATGGTAGGTATAGATGCCTAGAGTAGGATGAGGAAACCTATATTATAAGAACATAACTTATACTTGATAAGTTATTATGGATTGCAAAGTAATATTGTAACCTCATTATAAGGTAAAGGAGTTTTGAGACTAATTGCTTTATGATCTTGTAGTAAGTACTTAAGTATTGGCTTTATTATACCCTATTGTGCCTAAACTAAGGATCTAAGTACTTATAAGTAGATCCAACAGAGAGAAGAAACGCTCAATTATAGAACTGAATTATCCCAACTAAAAGCTTAATGAGTATTTAGATATATAGGAACTTAAATCTATATTCGATGAAGGATCTCGAGATAAGGAAAAGAAGATTATAGTTGCCACTTTACTGGTGAAACTATGGAACATGGGTTAAAATATAAGAGAATACTATTTTGGATATAAATTTAAACAAAGAGACTTTAGTTTAACACCAATTAGAGGTAGTACAATCCACTTAGATAGGAAGTCATGAATCCAATATGGATAACGAAAATTATATCAAATAAAGAGAAAATTTGTAAAAAAATTATTATTTTTGAATGTTTCATAAATTAAGGATACATGACTTTAATTTATGAAGTGAGAGTTGATTATTTTTCAACTCAAAAGAATGAATTGAAATTCATTCTTGATGAAATTTACAATATTTCCTCTAATGTTAAAGAGTCATCTCCAAAATGTGAACCCAAATATTATCATAAACTTAAACAAAATGTTATAAAATTCTAAGATGACCTATATAAAGGAATCAATTAATTCCTTAATTACATATTTAAATTATAAAATAATAGATGGATTTCTCCTTGGTATGGGAAATACCTTAATATTATTATGATGTCTTAGAGAAAGAAATCTGATAATTCCTTAATTGCATCAAGTATTTGAATAGGAATAGTTGTATTACTTTATTTTTAGGATCCGTTATGAACCTTATATACTTGTAATCTTTGATACATCTTGAATTTATGAATATGAGGAAAGAACACATTTTGGAGACTAGGTTTATTCCCCATGAGGGTTCCCAGGATAAATCTATGTGTCACTCTAATTTGTGGTTTGATGTGTTATTTCTTGTTCCTATTGATTTTACTTTCAAAAATAAAATGATATATGTGGATGAGATGGTTAAAATTTATGCATGTTTATAGATTACTGCAATGTATACATTGAATGTGATTTATTCAGCAGTTCATTATGATACTAAGAATGTATGCTTAATTTCTAATATGTTGTTGATTTAATATTATGTGATTGTGCCATTTACTTTCTGGATTAAATTGGATAATTATGAATGATGCAACTAGTTAGTTTTACTCTATGTAATCAATGGTTGTGTGGAATTATAAAGTTTATCATAATGGATATAATCCTTGATTAAATAGGCCTCTCATGTGTTGTTTCTATCTAATATTATGATGTAATGAATATTGTCAAAAAGGACATAATTGATTTATATTCACCTCTTAAACACTCATGATGGTTAAAATTAGAACACATTGGAATTTGGAATGGGATGAAACCCACAAGAAGACAAGTTGGTTTAGAATTGAAAACCAAAACAAACCTTATATCCTAAATATAAGAAGTTGAGTGTGCATGAGGAGGGGTACTCCCATGATGGACAAGTATTGTCTTTAAATGACTCTTACGAATAGCAATCTGGATACCTAAAGGAAATAATGGACAAATAAGTCTTAAGAGGTTTAAAGTTATATAATCATACTTAAGATGACCTTCCATGGATTCTATGAGTTTAATCATGGTGGTGATATTGTTGTCTTAGAGATCCCTTCTAGATGAAGTGGATCGGATCTAGGATCTATGAATAACCATTGATAAGGTTAGTTCATTATGATGGATTTCCATCATCAAGGCATTCACCTATATACTGGTCTTGGTGGACCAGGGTGATTTTCCCTTTTATATGGGATGAAACCTAATGCTTGGCCAACGTTCTCATACCAATGGGGTATGAGGGTTTTGTAGAAGTTGATCACTTCTACTCAAAGAGACTCTGATCAAGTCTTAATAGCTCTTGATGTTATCTACCTTGATAAGTTACAATCTAGCTGGAATGGTTCTACCTTAAGTCATGATTATGTTCCTTGTCTCATGAATGATATATGAAATAAATAAAAAATAAAATAAATTGATCGTTTGAGTGGTGACAATCGGGGTTGTTACAAAATCCCCTTACTAAAACAAAGGCTCCATGAACCATCTTGCAACTATCCTTATTGAATACCACATTCACACCTGCATTATTCATCTTACTCATAGATATCAGATTCCTTACCAAACCCAACTATGCAACACACCAATAAGGGTTTTAATTCTTCCATATTTTAACCTCAACATCACTCTTCCTCAACATATTATTTTATATGTCAAATTATCTCCCAAGAATACTTCACCTCCATTTATATTTTCATATTCATAGAACCCCTCCCTATGAGGATTCGTATGAAAATAATCACCTAAGTCAACCAACCATGAGTCATGGCATTCACTTGAGCATGTTGCAGCTAAGAATAAGTCCCCTCAATCTTCTTTTGTGGTCTTAATTTTTATAGAAGTTCCTTCATCAGATGATAGATTATTATCAACCTTTTTTATCTACAATATCTTTTATAATGCCCTGCTTTACCACACTTCTAGTATTTCCTATTTTTTGGAGCAACAAATTTACCCCTAGATTTTGATTTCCTTTCTCCTGACTTATTTTTACTTCTTTCTTGAGAAGGGCCTCTCACAACTAAGGTATTCTTCCAATGATATTCTTCATAATATTTTCATCTCATCTCCTTAGATAACAATGCTCCTACTATATCCTCTACTTTCAATTTAGTAGTATTGGTGATAGCCATAACTAGGTTATCCCACAAATTAAGTAATAAACAAAGTAAAGTAATACACTTTTCCTCTTTATCCATTTTTACTTCAACATATTTTAATTAACTTACCATAGTATTAAAATAATTCAGATGTTCAGCCACAAAGTCACTATCATTCATCCAAAGTGAATGTAACTTTTTCTAGATAAAATTTGTATTTACCAATGACTGTCTGATACAAAGTTCTGAGATAATCCCATAACAACTTTTTCATCATCTTTGTCAATACATTCAACAATATCTAATTAGATAAGCATAATTTGATAGAGCTCCTTACCTTTATATCAATTTTTAGCCAATACTCATATGTCATTTTTTTGGGTAAAAATATTGGTTAAATTCTATGTTGATATCACAGCCCTTTCACTTCATTGTCAACCCGGGGATGCTCGTAAACTTGAAATGGATCAAATAGAGATTGCCTACAATACCTCTAAGATGAGTCAACTAAATTCTATAGTTTTTGGGGTGTTGTTGCATAGTATTTAATTCTAATTAAAACACTAAATCTATAAAAAATAAATTATGAAAAACAAAATCACACCACACTTGCAGAAATGAAAGAAAGCAGTAAATAAATCAATTTGCTAAAACAATCAAATGCAGGAAAATAGAATAAATAAAACTGAAATTAAGTTACAATAAAGTAAAGGAGAGTGGAGGAATATTTCCCAAGAGTGGGGTCGTGCTCTATCATATTATGCCCAATTAAATACATACATTGAACTAAATTAGAGAACTTTGAATGAATTTTATTACATAAATGGAATTATATTACAGTCTGGTTCTTCTACTATTTTTCTCCTATTTTTTGAGAGAAGTCGTGTGTGTTTATATATTGCATAGGTTTCTCTATTACAAATTTTAAATTATTGTTACAATAACAAATCTCTACTAAAAACATGATTACAATAACAGGATACCAAATTAGGAAAATTTGGCATGTTCAGAATAGATTTTGTTTGTTGCATCATTTGTCTGCAGTCTGGTTAAATCAAATGATTTTTAGTCTTATCTCATTGGCATCACTTGTGTTCTACCTTTGGTAAGTAATTACTCTATTTCATACAAAAACAGAGCAGTTGACATGTTCGTCGGTTAATGGGGGTTAGGCACCATTAGGTCAAGAGTTAGGTACTTCATTCTACTTACGTGGAGTCAATCGTATTTGACTTTGTTAATGGAAATAATGTGCCTTTCCATAAAAATATGGGATCAAGGTTCCTTCCCATTGAATATGGGATTAAGGAGCCTTTTCATCAAAATACTGGAGTAATGTGCCTTCTCATTGAATATGGGAGTAAGGAGCCTTGTCATCGAAATACTGGAGTAAGGTGCCTTGTCGTTGAAATATGGGAGTAAGATGCCTTTCCATTGAAATATGGGAGTAATTCACCTTCTCATAGAAATACGGGAGTAAGGCACCCTTCTATTTTATGGCCAAATTCCTTCCATAGTATTCATTGAACTCCTTTGAAAATAGATGATTCCAGGTCCAAGTGGGACCTCAACATAGTTATGTAGAAAATAACTAAAATGATCAAATGTACACACAAAGCACACTTTTCACACAAGTTAGGTAACATACACAATTTACCATTAAATACATATAAACATTCATAAAAAGTACAAATCTGATATAATAATGTCACACAAAATATTAGAAACATATAAAAAAATATGAGCAATTCTAGTGCTCATCATTCCCACATGCCTAAGGATTGTCACATCCTTGTGGTACCTTATATTGGTAGTCCCTAGTTTTATATACGACCTTCCAGTAGGCTTTATTCCTCTGCTTCCTCTTCTTGGTAGTGGCCTTGTATCTTTCCTTATCCTTGGAATTC
Source organism: Wollemia nobilis (assembly GCA_028583015.1). NCBI lineage: Eukaryota > Viridiplantae > Streptophyta > Pinopsida > Araucariales > Araucariaceae > Wollemia > Wollemia nobilis. The sequence continues at coordinate 3,203,996 of JAQPPZ010001424.1, read as the reverse complement.
CTCTTCTTCATAGTCTATGGGGCATTGGCCTCTTGTTGTAGCTTCTACTAGTGTGGGCTACGCCTATTTCTTTTGCTAGGCCTAAAACTTGTGCTTGGTGGCTTTGTGATGTATTTTTTTTGTCCTACTTTTTCCTACATGTAATATCCTATAAAGGTAGTGGTTCCTTTTTGGAACATAAGCTTTGCCTCATTTCAAATTTGATGATATTGAGGTAAGGGCTTTATGTCTAGGATATCTAATTTTTTCCATAAAGGGATTCGAGATTCCTCCACCACTTTGACCTTGTGTGACTGGGTCACTTTATGAGGAAGCTTAACATATTCATGTGGTTTTAAACTTCCTTTAGAAAGTGGCTTTTTTTTTTATGCTTTGGTTTGGTATATTGTTACTTCTAGGTTGAATACCCCCATCTCTTACAGTTATCTTTTAATTTTGGAGGGTTGATCTCCAATGGATCCATATATCCCTCAAAAATTCTTCTTAAGAGCATGATTAATATTAATCTTAGACTCTCAGATCACCTTTTTGAAGGCCTTTCTTGCCTTCTTTCCCTCCTTAAACTCTTCTTGGAGCTTGTTAAACTACTCTTGTTTCCTAGAAAAATCCTTCAGGGACCCATCTCATTCTTCATTTGAATCAAGGGCTGGTTGGGCCTTTTCTTTTATAATTTTGGCCTTGGTTCTAGGCTTATGTACTTCTACAATTCTAGCCTTGGTCTAAGGCTTCTATGCTTTTGCGATTTTGTCTCTAGTTCTATACTTCTGTTGGGGTGCCCTGGTTGCTTTCCTCTTAGACCTCAACTGCACTGAGTGCTCCAAGGTTGTTGTGTGAGGGGGAATTTTATCCTCGGGTGTAGGTGATGTTGTTTCCCTATTACTAGAGGGTTCTAATGCCTGATCCCCTATTTTTTCCTTAGTAGACCCCTCCTCAGCTTTTTTGCTCAACTACTAGTGTTTCTTTAATAGGTATTTCTTCAGCTTTCTGCTCAGCTACTCGTATTTCTTCAACATGTATTTTTGGTACTTCTTGCTCATTCACTAGATTTTTGATAGGTGATTGGCCTACTAATTTCTCTAGAGGATGTATTGATTACTAAGGTTGTGTTGTCTCTAGCTCAAATTATTATTTTATCTCTTCTTTGTTAGGTTACTGGTTATGGGCTAATTGCTCAACCTCCGCTCCCTGCTCTATCTCTCCATATTGTTGGTTGTAAGCTGATTGATCATCCTCATATTTTAAGACCTCAATTATAGGGGGCTCTTTTTGCAACATGGGATCCTATAGTTTTTCTTTAGATTCTCTGGTAGAGGTATATGAAAATTCTCCTACCTCAGATTCCTCCTTTATGGCATCTGACTTGAATGGGCCATAAGAAACAACTTTCTCTATAGAGTCTAGATAATTTATGGGCACTTCCATTGCCTAGGTTGTTTGAGTGGTAGCATCTACCTTTGTGATCTAGTTGATCTTTGGTTTTTGGTTTTCCTATTAATCTATTGCATAGCTTGTCATAGCTGGTGGATGGTGTTTCCCAATTCTAGCTCCTTTTCTACAGCTTCTTTTCTAAAAACTTTGAAAAGTGTCTCCCTTGCCTTGAATTCCCCTTCCCATACAAAGGCCTATTGCTTTACCTTCTATAGTTGTTCTCATATATTTCTTGGAGTTTCCTAAGAAGAGGGCTCACTACTTGCCAAATTATGTAGTACCTGAGCCACAGTTTCTTCTGCGATAATCTCAACTTCGTCATCACTAAATAGATTGTAAGTGATCAAGGTTATGAACTACTTCATCCTACTCTTGGTTCTTGTGTAGCTATTTATTTTAATAGGTCTAGGGATTCTCCTTTTGACCTCTTCATTGAATTATGGAGAGGCAACCGGTGAGCTTTGCCCTTGTTTTCCTTTGACTAGGTCATCCTTGAATTTGGATGCTTGTTCTACTGCAAACTCCTCTAAAACTAATGGCTCCTGGAATTTAGGCACCTATTCTGATATTGACTTCTCTACAGCTTGATATTTTTATGAGTTATGCACTTTGGCTCTCTTCTCCTCTACCTCTGGCACTTCTCTATGTGCCCCTACAATTGACTATTATTGAGAGTTAGGCACCTCGACTCTCTCCTTCTCTACCTATGGCACTTCTCTATGTGCCCTTGCAACTGAATATTGTTGGGATTTAGGCACCTTGTCCCTCTCCTTATCTGCCCCTAGAATTTTTTTGTGTGCCTCTACATAATATAATAGGGCTGAAATTAGCCCATTATATGCTACGATAGAGGTCATTCCTACCTGGTATCACTTGGCTTCATCTTGTAGATCATGGGCCAGGTATAATGGGACATTAATTTTTACTCCATGCAGTAGTTGGCTCAGGTATCTCATATGGTTGGCATTTAGGTGCATATACTTGCATGTGCAAGTAAAGAACCTAGCCATCTAGTCAAAAATCTATTTCCAAAGCCCTAGGAGGTCACATTTTGGTAACTCCAAGCATGTCAACTTCATTGGCAGGTGCCCAAGGAGTTTTTGTGCACACTTGGTTGGAGATTCTTCTTTGTAAATATGGTCCCCTATTTTAGGGAGACCAGTTACAACTAAACCATACTCCTCTATGACTGGAATTTCTAGTCTATGTAGTCAAGCAACTTTCGTGTCCATATACACAACAAACTACTTTGCTACTTCCAAGTCTTGGTTTTGGCTGACTAGGCGGTAATAGTCCATCCACCCGAAAACTTCGAATTGGACTTGAACCTCTTTATTAATTTTTGCCACATTACAAGGTTCACTTTTCTTCTAACTATGGTTCATTGATTTTCCTCCCATTATGGAAAATTCAATTTGTATCTACCTCTGCAACTCTTCTCTATTCTTTAGGTTTGTCTGTAACAATTTTATCGTTTCACTACATGAAGGTGTCTCTTCATTTAAGGAGGTAGGTTCATTCTATTTTACATGGAGGACTATGAGGGTGGTCTTTCCCAACCAATGTTTGACATGTCACACTGGACAGAGGGGTGATCGATGGTTGGATTTTTTTGCTAATGTTGTTATGGTACTATTTTTATAAATGTTCTAACTATAAAAATTATATGCATATAACAAAAAATCATGTACGTACCTTATTGGTCATCTGTGCATACCAAGCATAATGATGATTGTGGATTGTTCTAATTCATTATTTCATGACAATAAAAATGACTACGCATTCCCCATGTGAGAAATCTCTTCAGACTGTTCTTCTTGAGTACTATAAAATATTCATTCGAAGTCTCTTGCTAAAAATAAGAAATATCGATGGTCTACATGGGATGACACACATCCCTGTGTTGATTGCTTTAGAACATGTTGAAATCCTCCACATGATTTTGCAATAATTTCTTATGAAATATTTGACCTTATCGTCATGTGGGATGCTTATGTGGCTTCAATCGCTTCCCAATGCCACCAAATTATTCATGTCACATAAAAGCACTTAATGGAAGGTAGGCACATTTTTTCTGAGAAATAGGCACCTTAATCAGAATGTATATAAGCACCTTACTTTAGGTACATGGGAGTCAGGCACCTTCCTAATGGAAGTTAGGCACCTTCTTCCAGATGCATGGGAGTTAGGCACCTTTCTAATGGTAGTTAGGTGTCTTCCTCTAGATACATGGAAGTTAGGTGCCTTTCTAATGGAAGTTAGGTGCCTTCCTCTAGATACACAGGAGTTAAGAGCTTTCCTATCAAAAGTTAGGCACCTTCCTCCATATATATGAGAGTTAGGTGCCTTCCTATCAAAATTTAGGCACCAAAATTTGGCATGTGTATTAGATATCAATTTTAGCTTACGTGATGATAGGGACCTATCTCTAGTGGGTGGAAGATAGGTGTCAATCTGTCACTTTTGAAAACCTCTTAGGCTAGGCACTTTTATAGGAATTAGGTGCCCCTTCTCATATATAAGACTTTTCAATGATATTTAGATGCCTTTGAAGTACTCGAGATTTAGGTGCCTCTCTACGGTTGAAAAGCCATCATTTGTTGGCATGTTCTGTGGTCAATGCTTTCTAGTTAACCAGGTCTTTTAGTGCTTCCTCCTTCATGAGCTCCATCAATAGTTGCTTTTTCAAACACATAGATGGGAATTTTTCTTCTTGCAAAGATTTCACACCCATGTACGTATCAATATTGTGACTATCCCCTCTATATGGGAACAATCAAGCTTCTACTCCTAGAAAACTAGAAATCATGCAGGTTTATGGATCCTGTGCCTGTTAGGCCTAGGTCTCCCCAGTTGCCTACAACATGTATTCAAGGCATCATACCTGTGAAATATAAAAATAAAAACTAAAAATTAGTAAGATGCAAGTCAGTGGAATTTGTGCCTGATAGACCTAGATTTCCTAGGCTGCATACAAATTACACTCAGAGCACTATATCTATAAAATAGAAACACATGTAAAGAAAGAAAAATAAAACAATTAATTTTTCTTGTTTGTGAATGGACATTCCTACCCACTGACTGCTGAAAAATTAAAAAATATATATCATAAGGGGTCTCCTCCATGCCTATCTTGGAATCCATCACAAGATTTTTAGATATGTGGTAATGTCACAGCCTATGATCATTAACTATCAGTATGGTATTGCTACCATCAATAGTTCTGATGTGCACAACACCATTATTGATTAGTTCAATCACTTCATATGGTTCCATCCATCATTTCATCAACTTGCCTTTTCACTTCCAAAATTAGAAATCATACAGCAATGCCCACTCTCCTACTTTGAGCTACTTTAGCCTAATGTAGTAGTTGTGTCATTGTGTCCTTTATCTTTGGATGATCTCTATTATGTGTAGAGCACTTAATCAATGTTCATCCAACTGATTCAGTTGTTGAATACCCTTATTTTTTGCATAATCCAGACTTAGGTTCAATTCTACTATAGTCCTAAGGGTTTTGATTTCAAACTCAATGGGCATCATTACATTCTTTCCATACATCAATTGGAAAGGTGTAAAACTAGTAGTTGTTTTCCATGCAATCCTATAGGCCCATACTACCTTTGGAAACTCCATAGCCCAATATTTTCTATGTTTTTATATAGTTTTCATGAGGAAGTTATCCAACTCTCTATTGGTAACCTCTACTTGTCCATTTGCTTGAGGATGATAAGGGGTGGTCTTGTTATGCTTGATTCTGTATTGTTGCATGATTTTATGAATCAAACTTGAGGTGAATTGGGGACCCTAATCAGTAGTTATCTCTATGGGTACTCCAAACCTTGTAAATATGTGTGAAAATAGGAAGTCTGCTATAAATTTCTCCTTGGAATCCCTTAGTGCTTTTACTTCAACCCACTTAGTTACATAATCAATATAAATCAAAATATATCTTTTTTCTACTGATTGTGGGTTGATTGGCCCTACAAAATCCATACCCTATTTATTGAATGGTTCAATGTGGATGTGTGGCTAGAGAGGTATCTCAACCCTATAAGTTTGTTTGTCCATAATTTGGCACTAATCACATTGTTTGCATATTTGACTACATCTTTGAATAGAGAGAGCCAGTAATATTCGATCTGCAATATCTTGCACGTAGCCCTTTTTCCTATAAAATGGCCACCACATAGTTCATCATGATATGCTTTAAGGATTTCTAAAAACTCATGCTCAGCAACACACTTTCTCATTATTTGACAAGACCCTATTTTGAACAAATAACCATTAATCCATGAGAAGGTTGCACTATTATCTATTAATGTCTATTTTTCATGGGGTGAGAGTGTAGGGGATATTCTACTAGTGGCTAAGTAATTAGCCATATATACATACCATGGTGTTTTTTCACTTAGAGAGAAAATATGTTTATCTGGGAATTGGTCCTCTATAGCTGAATGGTCTGGAGGTGTCAACTTGACAGAAAGTCTACAACTACATTATCCTTACCTGGTTTTTCAATGATGGTAACATCAAACTCTTGCAAGAGTAGAAGCCACCTAATTATTCTACCATTAATTTTAGGCTTGTTCATTAGATATCTAATGGATACATGGTCAGTGTGTACAAAGATCTTGTACCCTATAATGTCGTGGCAAAATTTTTTGATGGTATGGAAAACTACAAGGAATTCCTTCTTAATTATAGTGTAGTTGAACTCAGCCCCATTGAGATGCTTGCTAACATAGTAGATGGCATAAAACTCCTCATCATATTTTTGTTCCATAACTACCCCTATAGCATTGTTGGATTGACGCAAAACATAAAAATTGCAATCTACCAAATCCAAGTTTTCACACAGAAAATTGGAAACAGACTTTACAAGAATAGGAAACCCAATTTTCCATTCAATAACTTGCAAATATTTTACACAGTAACAGCCTGCAGGCTTTACAAAAACTAGCGCTCGGCTTAGTTTTCTACTCTATGCAATTCCCTAATTCTACATCCCGATCCTATTACAATGCCTAGGTTTTTATAGAGGCCCCGACCCTCTCTGGCTCACCATTACACAAAATGCGGATCACAATAACCGCTCCATGATTCCACTCTGCACGACCTCTGTCACTGCCGTCTAACTCCCGTTCACTGTCAGATTACTCCGCACGACTCTTCGTTTCCATTCCTCAACTGGTCATTTCTATTTTCCCGTGCCTCTTCATCTTCGCCTGCTTTCACTACATGTGCCACATGTCGTTCTGTGCTGCCACGTGTCATTCTATAATGGTCTCTGAAAATGTCGCCTATCGTAATTTCATGACATCTCCTCCTTCTTCCTCGTCTTCTTCTCTTCCTGTCGCGATATCATGACATGTCGTGATATCGTGACATTTCTATTCCCTTACCTTCTCTCTCCTCTTTGGGTCACGAAAACCCGACATGTCACGATATCGTGACATTTCTGCTCCATCGCCTCTTCTCTCCTCTTTGGGTCATGAAAACTCGACATGTCATGATATCATGACATGTTTCCTCTCTTGCCCTTCCTTTTCCTTTTTGGTCACGATATCGCGACATGTCGCGATATCGCCACATTTTTCTTTCTCGCTGCCTTTTTCCCATTTGGGTCGTGAAATCGTGACATATTTCTGCCTTGCTTCCTCTTTTTCACTTTGGGTCACGAAATCGTGACATGTCACAATTTCATGAAATCTTCTCTTCCTACTTTCTTTCACTCCTGTAGGTCACAATTTCATGACATATTCTCGTTTCACCTTCTCTCCCTTCTTCGCATCGTGAAATCCTGACATGTCACGAAATCGTGACATCTCTTCTACACCTTCTCTTCTTCTATGGGTCACAAAACTATGACATGTCACGAAATCATGACATCTTCCTCTTCCGCTCTTCATCCTGCATTTGAGTCATGAAATCACGACAACTTAGCTTTCAGCTTTCTCTTTCTTCCTTAGGTTGCGAAAGCACGACATGTCACGAAATCACGATATCTTTCGTCCTCTGGCTCCTTCACTCGCCAGCTGGTTGTGAAATCGTGACATGTCACGAAATCATGACATCTTCCTCCTCTAGCTCCTTCACTTGCCCTCTGGTCATGAAAATATGACATGTCATGAAATCATGACATCTTTCTTCCTTGGCTCCTTCTTTGCCTTCTGGTCACGAAACTGCGACCTGTCGCAAAATAGTGACAGCTTCTCATTGCTGACTCCTTTGCTTCATTTGTGTCACGATATTGCGACACATTTTCTATCACGATATCGTGACGATTTCTCCTCACTGACTCTTCTACTCCACTTATGTCGCGATATCGTGACACATTTGTTGTCGCGATATCACGACAGCTTCTCCCCACTGGCTTCGTTCTTCGCTTGCATCGTGATATCGTGACACATCTTCTATCGCGATATCACGATAGTTTTCTCTGTTGGCTCCTCTCTCCACTTTGTGTCGTGATATCGCAACACTTTTTCTATCACGATATCGTGACATATTTTTCTCCTTGCCTTCTTCTTCTTCTGTCATGATTTCACGACATGTCGTGAAATCACGACGTCTTCCCTCCTTGGCCAACTTTTCATAAGTGGCCCTCCTACCACTGGATGCTCCTGCATTATACACCCAAGGTTGGTGGAGAAGTGATCTTCACTTCTACGTTGTCTGGTCACCACCTTCTGCAATACCTCCAAACATTCACCTGCCTTTGCAGTCTGCTTCAACTCCATTTCCTGGCCTCTACTTCTCAGTTTATCCTCATGCTTTCTATGCAGCTCCTCTTGCCTCTACAAATCCATTCTGAGCAGCTCCTTTTGTAGGGCTTTCACTTGCCTCTGCAAATCTCTTTTGAGCAGCTCCTCTTGCATGGCTTTTATTTGCCTCTACAAAACTCGGACATCTTCTATCATTGCTATATCTCTGCCACCAATAGGGTTTCTTCTTAGAGGCATTCTGCTCACTCTCTCACAAACCCTTCCACAGATCCTTGTGTAACTGCCTCACGTCCGGTGATCTATTACACACTCGGGAACTTCTAGCTCTGATACCACTGACGTAGAATAGAAAAATTGCAATCTACCAAATCCAAATTTTCATGCAAAAAATTGGAAACAGACTTTACAAGAACAGGAAACCCGATTTTCCATTCAATAACTTGCAAATATTTTACATAGTAACAGCCCAGGCTTTACAAAAACTAGCACTCGGCTTAGTTTTCTACTCTATGCAATTCCCTAATTTTGCATCCCTATCCTATTACAATACCTGGGTTTTTATAGAGGCCCCGACCCTCTCTGGCTCACCATTACACAAAATGCGGATCACAATAACCGCTCCATGATTCCACTCTGCACGACCTCTGTCACTACCGTCTAACTCCCGTTCACTGTCAGATTACTCTGCATGACTCTTTGTTTCCATTCCTCAAATGGTCATTTTTGTTTTCCTATTCCTCTTTGTCTTCGCCTGCTTTCAATACACGTGCCACGTGTCATTTTGTGCTACCACGTGTCATTCTGTAATGATCTCTGAAAATGTCGCTTGTCATGATTCTGCGACATCTGCTCCTTCTTCCTCATCTTCTTCTCTTCCTATTGTGATATCATGACATGTCACGATATCATGAAATTTTTATTCCCTTACCTTCTCTCTCCTCTTTGGGTTGTGAAAACCCGACATGTCGCGATATCGCGACATTTTTGCTCCATCGCCTCTTCTCTCCTCTTCGGGTCATGAAAACCCGACATGTCATGATATCATGACATGTTTCCTCTCTTGCCCTTCCTTTTCCTTTTTGGTCATGATATCACGACATGTCACGAAATCGTGACATCTTTCTTCCTTTGCTCCTTCTTCGCCTTCTAGTCACGAAACTGTGACCTATCACGAAATCGCGATAGCTTCTCATTGCTAACTCCTTTGCTCCATTTGTGTCACGATATTGTGACACATTTTTTGTAGCGATATCATGACAGTTTCTCCTCGCTGACTCTTCTGCTCCACTTGTGTCGTGATATCGGGACACATTTGTTGTCGTGATATCACGATAGCTTCTCCCCGCTGGCTTCGTTCTCTGCTTGCATCGCGATATCGCGACACATCTTCTGTCATGATATCATGATAGTTTTCTTTGCTGGCTCCTCTCTCCACTTTGTGTCATGATATCATGACACTTTTTCTATCGTGATATCATGACATATTTTTCTCCTTGCCTTCTTCTTCTTCTTCTGTCATGATTTCATGACATGTCACGAAATCGTGACATCTTCCCTCCTTGGCCAACTTTTCAGAAGTGGCCCTCCTGCCACTAGATGCTTCTACATCAGGTACCACTGGATGCTCTTGCATCATGGATGCATCAGAGTATATATGTAAGGGTATGTCCCATTTTATACCTCATAGTACTAGAGCAATGTGTAGACACCTAAAATATGTCATGTTTAGGATACTACTCATATGGGCATCTATGTAGACCATATGACTGATACTGGACCTTTCCAAGAGCTATCAGTTGTTCTAACCACTCATTAGGGTAAATTCTAACCTCTTCAGGCATAAATGCTATCGACCAGAGCAGTTTCCAACCCTATCGCTAAATCTTAGAGTGACTACAAGATAGCCACTATTGTGGAAAGTGGCTAGCACTAAGACAAAGTTAGCCGTGAAATGCGAGACTAAATCATGTAGGGTAACTAAACTTGCATTGGATTCAAGTGGTTTTGGGTGTGAATCTCCCATAGGTCCTCTTAAATTCCACTCCCATGTGAGTTTGGAACTAGGAATTTCCCCCAATAGCTAGTTTAATGCAAATTTTTTGGAGAAGCTAAGATTTGGAATTTGGGAGGCCTTCATATGCACTCTCCCAAGAACAAGTATGATCTAGATTTTTATGCAGCAAAGCCCTACCACATTGAGCAACAAATTTATAGACCTATGATGAATGTCAAATTTCTTCCTAATTGCATATCGCCAAGCATGCCATCAACCATGGAGCTTCCACAAGGTTATTGGAAATGAAATGGCACAAAGTTAGGAGCTAGAGATTATGAACCAGAATGAAAAAATGCAATAAAATTCATTATTCAAACCCTCGGTTACAAAGCTTAAATACTAGATTAATAACCATAATATAGATACTTTAGGGAAGGAGGAATAATAGGGAGGAAAGGAAAAATTAACTTAGGAGTCTAACTCCCTACCATCCATGCCATCCAATCTTGTCGATTCAGCTGTCGTCCATAAAGGTAAAAGGTAAGATCCAAAGCTTACAGTTGTAAAAACATTTTTACCCCCCTTTTCTAGTAAAACCCTTTTTAACTTCCAACATTCTCCCCCTTAAAGTTGAGAGGACTAACTATACAGTCTCTCAGATTTATATATTGAGCTTTAGCCATGCCTTTGGTGAAGATATCTAAAATGTTATCCAAAGTCATGCAATATTTCAGCTCAACTATTTGTTGTTCCACCATGTCTCGAATGAAGTGATACTTCATATCAAAATGTTTTGATTTGCTATGGTGGATTGGATTGTATGCAAACTGAATGGCACTAATGTTATCATAATACAGTCGAGTTGGACCACTTTGACTTTCTCCAATCTCTTCATGGATTTTTCTCAACCATAGGGCTTGAGTACTAGCATGAGTGATGGCTATATACTCAGCCTCAATAGATGACAATGCTACAACAGTTTGCTTCTTGGAACTCCAAGTTATTAGTCCTGATCCTAGACTAAAAAAGTTCCCTGACATAGATTTTCTATCATCTATATTGCTGCCCCAATCACTGTCACTGAAGCCAACTAATTTCACAAAATTACATTTGTGATAATGGATTCCAAAATCCAATGTACCTTTTACATACCTTAAGATTCTTTTAGTTTCTTGTAAATGCATCTTAGATGGACTTGCCATAAACCTTGAAACTAGAGAAACAACATATTGAATATCGTGCCTTGTGTTAGTAAGAAACATCAAACTCCCGACCATGCTTCTGTAATTGGTCATGTCAACCTTTGGTGCTCCATCTTCCTTGTTCAATTGGATCCCATGTCCAATTGGATTTGCAATTGATTTGAACTGCTTCATGGCAAATTTCTTGATCATGTCTTGAGCATACTTCTGTTGACATATGAATATCCCTCTATTTGATTGATGCACTTCCATACCTAGGAATTATTGCATTAGACCACGATCTTTCATCTCGAACTATTTCATCATGGAGGTTTTGAACTCAGTATTCATTCTAGTGTTACTACCCATAAATATTAGATCATCCACATACAAACAAACTATGACAATGTCTACTCCATGCTTTAGGTAGTACAGTTTTGGTTCACTTTTGCTTCTTATGAATCCCAACTTGCTGAAATAGCCATCAATGCATGAGTACCAAGCTCTTGGTGCTTGCTTGAGGCCATAAAGTGTTTTTTTCAATTTGCAAACTAGGTTTTCTTTTCCCTATTCCTGTAAACCTTGAGGTTGTTGAACATACACCTCTTCTGTCAAGTATCCATTTAGGAAAGCAATTTTTACATCCATATGTTGAACATTCCATCCTTTATGTGCTGCTAAGGAAAGAACTGATCTGAATGTCTCTTGTCTTGCAACAGGAGCAAAATTTTCCTCATAGTCAATGCCATATTTCTGAGTAAAACCTTTTGCTACTAGTATCGCCTTATGCCTTTCGATGCTTCCATCATCATTGTACTTGGTCTTGTAGACCCATTTACATCCAACACATTTTTTACCTTTGGGTAGCTTGACTAGCTCCCAAGTATCATTATTTTTTATAGAGGTGATTTCCTCTTCCATGGCTTCTTGCCATATATTTTGATTACATGCCTTCTCATAGCTAGCTGGATCTAGCTATGAACTAGTCAATAAAGCATAATTGACTTCATCTCCTCTAGGTTCATGAGAGTCATCATCCCCATACAATTGCAAGTTTTCAAGTTTTTGCAAAACTGAATTCATTTCACTAGCTTGGCCTCTAGTGAATCTTCACTGGAAATTTTGATCCAGCATTTGATATGATGGATGTTGTAAAGTTCTTCTACCTCTTGATGGAGGGTAAATTTCCATTGGTGAAGAAATTATAGATCTTTGTGGAAAAGTACTTGCATTGGTGTCTGATGTACCTGTAGTACTCTTGCTTGAGCTTGGAGGGGGTGTCCCTTTCTTCTTTGGAGACATTTGTTGTACCTGTTGAATTTGTGTAGAATTTACATCTTGGGATCCATCATCAATAAAAAAAATTTGATGACCCCATTCTCCCCCTTCATCAAAAATTACATCCTTGGAAAGGATAATCTTGTGGGTCTTGGGATTGTAGAGTCTATAAGCTTTAGTAGACTCACAATACCCTATAAATATACAAGCTTGAATTTTGGGATCAAACTTTTTCCTTTTCTCATCATGAATGTGTGCATATGCTAAAGAACCAAAAACTTTGAGATGCTTTACATTTGGTTTCCTTCCGTACCACCCCTCATAAGGAGTGACACCATCTAAACTAGAAGTTGGAGTTCTATTTAGAATATATACACTGGTTCTTACCGCATCAACCCAGTACATATTAGTCAGATGCTTAGTCTGAAGCATTGTTCTTGCCATCTCAACAATGGATGATCTCTCATATGCTTTTAATGTTTCTTGTTGTTTCCTTGCATGCAGGTAACAGATCTATTCGAGAATAAGTCGCATTCAAAACATTCCCTCCGAACATTGGAGAAGGAGGCATCTAGTAAGCCCTCACGCAAATTGGTGTCAAAGTGAAGACCCTTTGAGTGCATCTCTCCCCGTTGAGGGGCCTCAACTATTGTAAACATTGTATCAATTTGAGTGACTCCCTAAGAGGGAGCTATTGTAACCGAGATTTATCATTTTTAATAAAAGGGCAACCCCATTTTCTTGGATATATTTTATTTGTGCAAATGGTTACTTGATTTCTATTTATTAGATTGTTACATGCTTGCAATGGTCTAGATGCATGGTTTTCACCTTCGTACAGATGGTGATCATGGTGGGGACACCCAAAAATTATGTTGATTGATGATCTATTTCATGTTTTTTACATGCAGGTACAACCACTCTGATTGACAATGGCTAGTAGAGCTCAGCCACTTTTGAAGACAACGGCCAGTCAGAGCCACCCTGAGTGATAGCAACCAGTAGAAAATATGCAACAACAGACAACCTGAGCATCAACAGACTTGGATTCCAGGTTGGTGGGATTCTCTACAATTTTTTACTTCTCTGTCTGTGTTTAATTTCTAGAATGCAGTAGGTGAAATTTTTTTTAATTAGAAAACATAGAGAAATTTTAAGGTAAAATGATTAAATTCTCTTAGGTTTTCTACTAGCCGTTGCTAGGAACAATGGACTTTTGATTTCAATCCACCCTAGTCTCCAGCGGTCTAGATTGTGTGTAGAGTTTGCATGCTTGGGGCCCAACTAGAGGCCATTGCTTCATAAGTAATATTGCATTCTCTGAAAATCATGTAGTTGTTTAGACGTGCATTTTCTTAAAGTGAAACATTTCTTTTTAGGCATATAGGAAAAAGCATGAGTGCTTCATGATGCATTTATTTCTTTATGCAAATTTAAAAAGAAAAATCACACACCACGTCACATTTAAATGCTAGTGAGTTGGAATTCATCACCAACCACTAGTAGAGTCCAACGATGGTGGGTTTCATCTCCATCCATTGGCTCAAATCCCATGAACCCATTCTATTTGGCCAATATCGGATCCAAGAACTGATGTAGCCTAGAAAATTTGCATGTACTTCTCTTCGAAGGGTATGACGCTGACCAAGTGAGACTGGGTGAGGATCTGGTAGGACCTGTGCTCCCTGACTAGGTGTGGGCTTCATCTCCACACTTTGGTGGGTTTACGTGACCATGACTTTCATTGTTGGTTGTCGAGCTACGAGCATACAGGTGAAAACCATTAAACTATACAAGCATTTCATCAACAAATTTCAAAACACGATGAGAAATAGTTAAAGTTTTCAACAAATCTGAAACACACAAGACCAGTTTTAGGAACACCAAGAACATTTAAAAGAGATAAAAATTTTGTCTACTTTGTTTTTGTGTCTTAAAATTTACACAAAATATAATTTCACATTGTCATGGTCTTCACATGGAGCAACCACCCTCGGTCCAACATCGAGGTGGGAACTACTGCTCCACCCAACCACAATCACAACAATAATGATGTTGAGCCACCCACATAGAATACCATTGAATGAAGTTCAGCGAGCCTTAGGGGGGATAACTCAACCCATGGGGGTACTCCTCAAGAAACCCCAGCTAGAGAACCATATCCAGGTTCTTCTCATGATAGACATGAGGGAGCTTCAAGGCCCCAATCCTCACATGATAGACATAGGCAAGATCAGCCCACTAAGGGGTAAAACACAAGGGTTGCATCCAATCACCGACCCACCACAACTCCTAGCCACTCTGAAGGTGGTAGGATAGCAATAGACCTTAATCTCATTGGTGCCAATGGAACTCCATGAGATCAACCATGGAAATCTAGATAGCTTGATGAGTTGGATCAAGTTTTCTCGAGACCAAATCAGAGAAGCAATGCTACTACGCACTCTATTTTTAGGAGTTCACATAGCCATCAAATAATGAGGTACACTAATGAGCTAGGGGAAGCTTCAAAGCGCCCTCATAGCATGCACACTACTTTCGATCATGGGGATACTGAACATAGGTCATTGTACACTGACCATGTTGCCCTGATAGACAGAGGCAAAAGCATAGTAGGAGCTCCTCCAAAGGGCCTCTCCATAAGGACTCCTCGTACGGAGTTATAGAGTCATAGACCTTCAGTGGTGGATCAATCTGACCATGTGCGTAGGTTGTATGAAGATGCACAATATCAAGAAAAATTACTCCAAGACAAGAGGGAGGCATTACGTGCAGAACAAGAGCACTTAGACATCCTCAAATAGGAGGAAGCACAGGCACAAAGGAAAAGGCATTTACACCTAAATGAGTAGCACTTGAGGGAGAAACTTACCCTAGAGTAAATAGAGCATGAGGAACAAGCAAATAGGTTGGCTCGAGCCAATCTACACATGGGCAATGAGTATTACCAATCCAATAGATGTGCCATTTCTCAACATGAGAGACACACTAAACAAGGAGATGAATGCACTCACCACACATCACATCATGCTTCAAAACACCAATAGTACCTAGATCTAGAATAGGTAGAACATGAACAAGAATAGGTAGAAATGGAGGATCAAGAATAGACATATCCTGAACCCTCATCCGTAGTCATGGGAGATGAATATAGATGCCCAAAGTAGGAAAATGCAGAGTTACCTCCCTGACCACCCCGAGTAAACCTTCAAGAACAAGAGATCATCTCTTCGAAGGCATACAAGATACTCATCGAGAGAATCAAGTCTCTCGAGAAACAAGATATGGTTGGGCAGAATCCAACCCTAAGCAAGATACACAATCAACCTTTGTGCCCTTCGGTACCAAGTCCTGCTTATCCTAGACACTTCGAGATGCCTAGGTTAGATAAATTCAAGGGAGAGGAAGATGTACAAGAGCATGTGACCAATTTCATGAATGCATGCTTCCAACTCGAACACAATGATGCCCTGATGTTAAGAATATTTATCATGACATTATCAGGTGCAATAATTGAGTGGTTTAATCAACTACCCAAACATAGCATCATCAGTTTTGAGTAGCTGGTGAATGCATTCCTTGAATACTTTTATTTTGGCATCAAGAAGAAAATAAACTTGTCTAACTTGGCTAATCTAAAGTAATATGATGATGAGTCGATCATGGACTATGGGAATAGATGGAGAAAACTAATGGTAAAACTACCATTTTTTGTTCCCACTATTGAGCTCACCCGAATGTTCACTAAGAGTTGTGCTAAGCACATCTCGCTGCTCTTGTAGCTACAATAATATGAAACATTTGAGGAAGCCTTGGCACAAGCCAAGTTGATAGAGGATATCAAAGTTGAAGAAGGAGATCTTAAGCTCCACAATAAGAAATATTGGAACAACAACCGCAACAATCAAAATCAACAATAGTAGGCCAAGCCTACTCTAGTCAATCAAGTTGTACTAAATGTACCAAAGGGAGGAAATAGCTAGCAACCATAGAATTACTAGGCTCAACCCCCCCGACCAACTACAATTAAAATAACAACCAAGGTTAAAATAGGCAATGTCGACCACCTCGCTACTTCACACCTTTTTAGAATTGATGGAATCAATATTCAATCAATTGAGTGAGGCATAGAGACTCATATTACTTAAGGTACAACTTATTGACCCTAATCATCCCAAGCCCAAGGGATATAGGGATGATCATTATTGCCCATACCATAGATAATAGGGGCATGATATCAAAGTGTGCATCAATTTCAAAAATATTGTACAAAATATGATCGAGAAGGGTGAGCTGCAAGTTGATAATCCACTAGCACTCGACAATAGAGATATGGGTATATTTAGAAACCTATTGCCAAACCATGAAGCCCCTAGAAATTAGGGTGCTCAAGTAAATCAAATCCAAGTTGAACCTCCCACCTAGGGATTCATTGGAATGGTCGAAATAGTCAACATGGCTACAAGAAATCGATGATACAACCAACTAGAGCCTCCAATGGCTCCTATTCATATCTCGATTGCACCTCAATAGAGGCCAATGCAAAATAATCTTCCAGGTCCACCAACGTGACCTATGATAACTATCTGAAATAGACTTATGTAGAGTCTCCAAACAATGTCGACTAAGTTATCAATATATGAGCTCATTCAACAGTCTCCTAGACATAGGGAGACCCTAATGGAAATCTTGAAATCAATTGAGCTACAACCCTAGAACCTTGATGCATTTACAAACTTTGTGGGGCAAGTACAATAGTGTCAAGAGCCCATGATTCATTTTTACGATCATAAAATAAAGGTAGTCCCTACTACCATAGCAGACCCACCTCTGCACATCATCACATGTATCAATGACATACCTTTCAAGTAGGTTTTAATCGACATAGGCTCATCGATTAACATAATAACAACCAAGGCTATAGGGCACTTGAAGATCCCTAGGTCAAACATCATCCCTACCTCCTACACATTGAGAGCCTTCAATGATGCATTGTGCTCCATAGTGGGTACAATCATCCTACCTATGCAGGTGGGGCATAAGACCATCCCTATGATGTGTCATGTATTGGAGGGGGCCATGCAGTATAATATCCTCCTAGGGCATCCCTAGATAAGGGACATGCAGTGCATTCCCTCGATCTTGCATCAATGTATTAAATATGTGCATGAGGGATAGGTACATGTGGTACCATCGGATGAAGAGCCATTCAAATATGTTCATCAGGTTGACTTGCTAAGGGATTTTATCCTTCCATCCATGCACCTATACATTAGGCCATCATCCCCTACCACACATCTAGGAAGCAAATCCAAATCAGTGCGAGGTGACCCATCCACATCGGTGCCACCTCCAGCTTCTAAAGCTACTGGCACTTCTGAGAAACCAACAACGTCTAAGGCAAAAGACTCTTAGAAACTAAAAGCACCCTTGGTGGAGGAAATACCTAAGGAAGTCCCAACCATAGCAATAGTAAAAATTCCAAATCCCATGGAGGAGGAATATTCCCAAGACATAGTCGAGGAGGTGCCTCAACCTGCCTCACCTACATCATCATCAATATCATCTGCACCATAGGTGATAGTTCACCTAGCTAATATAGGACTAGGTGAATATCTTGTGTAGAATGTTACTTTCACTCCAATTATCGAGTCTGCACAAGACATGGGATGACCAAGAGTCCCAAACCTACCCATAGGGATAGTGGTACCATTGGGGATCCCCCTAACTAGACCAATTTTATTTATGTTGGGTTGGATTGTGTCCATGATGCTTCAGATATTGAAGAGGATGAGGATGATCCATTCACCATGAATGTTCATTACTTGTCCAATCTTGAGTTTGCTCTTAGATACTTTGAATGCAACCATTGGCATGGCTATGGTTTAGGTCTATATGAGCAAGGGTGATGAAACCCCATTGAACCACAATATCAGTTACCTACTGATAGGTCTAGCCTAGGATATCATATCCAAAGCTATGATGATTTATTAGTAGCATATCTAGATAGGCTGAGCTTAGGGTTTAGGGAAGACATTGAATGGAATCCCTATCACTCAAACATAAGCTACATGGATGATAGGTTGGTGACCATGGTCACTATAGAACCACCTATTGTGTATCATCCAAATTTCTCTCTTGAGGCAAGCCCATCAGGACTTATCCTATGGGAGGATGAACCAGGCTATGGTTATGAGTGAGAAGAGAATGAGTACATCATAGATCATAGTGAGGCTGAGGATGAGACTGAATTGGCCTATCTTGGGCCTCGACATTCATGTCACCTCATAGCGCTAGTGGGTATGAATGATGGATATTTCATAGATGATAATGATTATGAGGATGATACCGAGATGGCCTACCTTGGACCTCAACACTTACATCATCACAATGAACCATTTGACATAGATGAGATGTATCATAGAGTATATCCTGGCCCTCACCTTAGGGGAAGATCAACCAATTCAGATGTAATCCATCATATGGTTTTCCTTGATCCTCCTACATTTAGAGAGCTACTACAACCAAATGATCCCATATTCCTATCTATTCATAGATCAGATCCTGAGATCCCCATACCCCTAGAGCCTCATCTTGGGTATGGAAGGTAAATCAATAATGCAGAGTTACACCCATGTGGTCCTAGAGATTCCATCCCATCCATCAACATGATCTCCATTGATTTGACCACTCCACTCCACAACCTAGTCGATCCTTCTAAACCATTGTGTCTTAACTTAGATGCTATTGATTGGGATCATGTTGATTCACCCTTAGAGCCTAAAGATTTCTTCCCCAATGAAGAAATGCTACAACCATTTCATTTTGCACTAGGCTGCGCACATGATGTTTATCATGTTGGTTTCGACCCTAATTCAGTTGAACCTTTAAACCCAATGGATGACATCCACTTGATCCCCACTCCTCACCAGCTTGAGGAGGGGTCACACATGTCAATAGAGGAAACTTTTAAAGTGGACATCAGTGATGATCCTTCTGATCCAAAGAAAGTTAAGTTCAGAGAAAGCTTATCTCCAGAAGAATAGGCCACCATCATACCTCTATTGAAAGAGAGACCTAATCTCTTTTCTTGGACCTACAAGGATATGTCGGGTTTAGATCTAAAATTGGTTGTCCACAACCTTTCACTAGATCCCACAAAGAAATCGATCAAGCAAAAACTCAAGAAGATGCATCCAACCATCACCTTGATGGTAAAGAATGAGCTATAGAAGCTATTGGATGTAGTCTTTATTACCCCCATCGACTATCCAGAATGGGTATCAAACATGGTACCTATAGGAAAACCTGATGGAAGGATCCGTATTTGCATGGATTTTAGAGATCTCAATAAGGCAACATCAAAGGATTCATTCCTGTTGCCCAACATAGATGCTCTTGTAGATGCAACTATAGGTCATGAGATGCTCTCCCTCATGGATGGTTTTTTTGGTTACAATCAGATTCAGATTAAACTTGAAGACCAACACAAAACCATATTCACCACTCCATGGGGGACATTTTATTACAAAGTAATGCCATTTGGTCTTAAAAATATTGGTGCCACATATCAGCGGGCCATGACATATATTTTCCATGACTACATGCATAAGATCCTAGAATATTATATCGATGACTTACTGGCCAAGTCATTGCTGCATGAAGAGCATATCGAGGTCCTGAGAAAGGTCTTCGATCACTTGATAGAGCACAATGTCAAGTTGAATCCCAAGAAATGCATCTTTGGCGTAACTTCAAGAAAACTCTTGGGATTCATCATTTCTAAATGAGGGATCAAATTCAACCTAGCAAAGGTAAAGGCTATCCTAGAAATGGCCCCACCCACTAACATCAAAGAGTTGAGAAGCCTACAGGGCAAAGTAGCATCCATAAAGTATTTCATCACACAACTATCGAATAAATATCGACCCATGAATCGACTACTACACAAGGGGGTCCCATTCCACTAGGATGAAGAATGTCAACAAGCCTTTGCTGAGATCAAGAAATACCTAGAAATACCACTAGTACTAGCTCCACCAAGGCCAGATGTGCCATTTCTACTTTATATATCTACTACCAATTTTTCTTTGGGCACCATGTTGGCTCAAAAGAATGTGCAAGACAAAGAACAAGCGATATACTATATCAGTCACACCTTGGTGAGTTATGAGCTAGGGTACACATACGTAGAGAAGTTATGCTTAGCAGTGGTCTTTGTGACTAAGAAGTTGCACCACTACATGTTGAGCCATACAATGTATGTGATATCAAAACAAAATCCTTTGTAGTATATGATGAGCAAGACATATCATAATACACGTACTACAAAGTGGATCATGCTACTGATAGAATTTGATTTGGAATTCATAAGCCAAAATTCCATCAAGGGATAAGTCATAGTTGATCAACTGGTAGAGGTACCTCTTCAAGATAATAGACCTCTCATCATAGAACTTCTCGATGATGCAGTATTTGCATTATCGAAAGCACCCAAACCCGAAGAACCTGATAATAAAGCTGACATGACTTTGTTCTTCGATGGTTCAAAGTGTGAGCAAGGGGGTGGTGCAGGGATTGTGTTTTTCATACTACAAGGTGCTCCAATGCCCTTGTCATTTAAGCTAGACTTCCCTTGCACAAATAACAATGTTGAATATGAGGCCCTAATCTTGGGTCTCCAAATAACAATCACTATGAAGATTAAAAAGCTAAATATCTTTGGTGACTCCCTTCTCATCGTTAACCAAGTTAAGGGAATATTTCAATGTAGGTGTCCAATCCTGAAAGCTTACAAAGAGCTTGTTGACACTTATCTAGCCCAACTAGAATGGTACGACATCGAGGCAATCCCTCACACATCCAATATATTTGTAGACACTATGGCATCTTTGGGATCCTTGATCCCTCAGAATCTATCTACTGATTTCACTACCATTCATGTGAAGATGCTCTCACAATCAATGATGCAACATGAGGCTTTTGACAACAAAGAATCAGTCAACATGATTCATATAGAACCAAACCATGAGTGGTTCTATAAAGCCAGAGACTTTCTAAAGAAGGTGCCTTGGGGGTCTTTGATCTCGTAGGGTCCTACGGGGAATGGTACCATCATTCACCACAAGGTTATTTCTCAATATGCATTTGTGCACATCGAATCATAGAGAGAACAAGTCATCTTGTCTATTGAGGTTGTAGCTTATCAGGATTGGCTATGCCAATTACAATATTTCCTTAAGCTTGGAATCATCCTACAAGGATTATCGTATGTCATAAAATGAGCATTCAAACAAAAAGTGATAAGATATGTCTTTCTAGGAGATATATTGTATCATCAAAACTATGATGGAATCCTCCTTCATTGTCTTGAGCCCCAAGAATCAGCTTGGGTGATTTCACAAGCTCATGATGGTACATACGATGGCCATTTTAGTGGCATGGCCATCATCAAGCGCATCCTTCGAATGGGTTATTATTGGCCCACCATGGAAAAGGATTGTTGTGAGTATGTCATGAAGTGCATTAAGTGTCAACATCATGCGAATCTGATGCACCTACCATCGTAGGCCTTACAGCCCATTCAGGCGGCTTGGCCATTTTCTCAGTGGGGTTTCGATCTAATTGGAAATATCTCTCCCCCATATTTGGGTTGACACATATTTATCTTAATGACCACTGAGTACTTCACCAAATGGGTGGAAGTGGTCCCCTTAATATCAATGATAGGACCATGAATTATGGAGTTCATACTTCACAATATCATCTATCACTTTGGGATCCCATTCAAGATAATTTTGGATAATGGTCCTTCATTTAAGAATAAAAATGTGTGGGCTTTAATATCCAAATATAACATTCAACATAGTTTTGTGACACCATATTATCCACAAGAAAATGGGCAAGCATAAGCCTCAAACAAAATAATCATAGCCATATTAAAGAAGATAGTAAAAGAAAATCATAAGGATTGGCATCTATAGTTACCTCTTGCATTATGGGCTTATAGAACTAGCGTGCGGATGCCCACTAGGGCAACACCATTTTCACTTGTATATGGCACTGAGGCCATTATGCCCTTGGAGTTAGAAATTCCAACATTGCACATCACATTGAAAGAGTTTATCGATGATGACACTATGCGACAAGCTCACCTTGATCAATTGACCCTTCTTGATGAATATCACATCAATGCTCTTGAGCATCTCCATGTTTACCAAGATCATCTAACATGAGCTTATAACAATAAAGTCCACTTGAGAGACTTTAAGGTTGGGGATCTCATGCTCAAAGAGAACCAACAGAATTCAAACCTACCACCACACCTACGAGACAAATTTATGACCAACTGGATAGGTCCTTATATCATCTCAGAGAATATTGGACCTGGGACATATCACCTAACATCGTTAGAAGGTGTTGAAGAGCCTGAGCCTCTCAAAATTCTTCATCTGAAGGCATTTTACACATAAAAGCAACAAAATCCAAAAAAAAATCAAAATTTCAAAAACAAATTAAAAAAATCAAAATTCAAAATAAAAATCATAAAATTCTAAACAAATCAAAAATCAAAAATCTCCAAAGGTATCATAAGCCTTTGGTCAACTCAAAAAGCTCCAAAGGCATCATAAGCCCTTTGGTCAACTCACAAAAAGCTCCAAAGGCATCATAAGCCCTTTGGTCAACTCACAAAAAGCCCCAAAGGCATCATAAGCCCTTTGGTCAACTCACAAAAGGCTCCAAAGGCATCATAAGCCCTTTGGTCAACTCACAAAAGGCTCCAAAGGCATCATAAGCCCTTTGGTCAACTCACAAAAAGCCTCCAAAGGCATCATAAGCCCTTTGGTCAACTCACAAAATGCTCCAAAGGCATCATAAGCCCTTTGGTCAACTCACAAAAGGCTCCAAAGGTATTTAAGCCCTTTGGTAAAAAATAAAACACAAAAACACAAAAATAATTGAAAACATTAAAATACAAAAACATTTGCATCTTACATTTTGCATTTGCATTCATGTAATTGCATTGCATTAGGCATGTTGCATCCATTGCATTCACATTAGGATAGACTGTGTTTTCAATATTGCAAATGGTACCATGTTTGTATGCCAATCATGCATCTTCAAATCTTCATTCATCCATAACCCATGTGAGTAATTATGTTTTTCAACACAACCCCTTCTTGTTGCTATAAGGAATATACTAGGGTTTTCGATCATTCAACCATACCTAGTGATCTTCTCAGATTTTGTAGAAAGCTATCTTTACTTGTAGAATATGAGGTCTAGTTTTGATAGTACCTAGCATATATCAAAATCCTATCACTAATCAAAACACTAAAATCCTAGTTGGAACAAGGGAAATATGAACACTACAAAGTGGTACTAGGCATCCTAAGTGAAAGGTTTTTACTTGCTCATCTTGTGATGCACATGGTCTAGAGTTTTGATCATTGACAAAAGGACAAGCTCCCCCCTACCCAAAGAAATCCCTTGCTTTCATCAAAATGAGCAAAATTCAAAAGCAAAATAAATAGTGATTATCATCACTACATAAATCCCTTGCTCAAAATAAAATGTAAAATAAACAATGATTTTCATCACTAAGCATGAGCAAGTATCCCAAATAAATCAAAATAAAATAAGGGGGTGAAGAGCTTGAATCCCTGGAATGGTCACTACTCCCAAACCATAGAGTGATCCCCAATACAACAATGGGCTGAATGAATCCCACCTGGCATTGGGGTAGTTCTAAGCAATTTGCAAAAAGAGCTAGCTTTAGGTGTCTTGTATCGCCTAATGGTCTAATCCAACTGAGTCCAACTTAGGATCATGATGAGCATTTGGTGATCCCCAATACAACAATGGGCTGAATGAATCCCACCTGGCATTGGGGTAGGCTTATGTCTCATCTAATATATTCATTCACACACACAAGGATAATGAATATCTTGGTCTTCATAACAAAAACTTTATCTTTCAGGAGTCTTGTATGGTCATTATACAACTTTTGATTAATCAACTAGGGTGTTTGAGTCTCATGGAAAACCTCAAAAATCCCCTCATAGCAACAAATCATCTCATCAATCAAATCATCAATTTTCCTTGTGAGGTTTTGTTCATTAAAGGGTGTTCATGAAGTAGGATAGATACCGGATGAATATCAACAATGATATTTAGACGGCCACTGACTATTTTGTGCATATATTTTAATTTATAGAAACTCATAAAGAAAGCACATACATCTCACATCATCTCATCTCACATATGGATGCTTAAATGATTAATTCTTATGATAAGAGTTAACATTTACATTCATGATTTTTATACATTTAGTGGTGTCATCCATTAGATTGTTAAACACATATTACATTCATTCCTTATGTTTTAAGTGATTAAAGCATACAGGTTCATTTACATTAGATCATCATCATGTAAATAATGCATTACACACATTGCATTCACCATATCATATCATATAGATTAGATGCATACAAATAAATTAAAACAAAACATGCATTTAACATCTAGCATTGCATCCATATATGCATACACAAGTAGTCCATCTACACATCTAGATCACAGCATCTAATCATACATCTATCATCTAGCTAGTGCATGTCATTAATACATCACATCCATATAGCATAAGGAAATCATATAGCATTGCATCCATTTTGCATCTCATAAACATCAACATAAAAGTAAAAACACATGATACACATAATGAGCCTCAAATGATAATATCATATATATATATGTGTATAACATGTCCAAGTACATAGAGGTATATCAAAAATACTCAGGCTACAATAGTGTAGGTCCTCAAACCTTACACTCAAAAATGATACAAGTCATCTAAAAACATCATACTGGGCCTACGCCCCCAGGCTCACCTCCACCCTCGGCTCCATCTCTGTGAGTCTATCTAGAGCTAGTCCCTGCGGTCCTCTCTATTTGGGTCCCTATCCTATGGGTGGGCCGCATTGACAACTACCTTGATGTTGGCAATTTGATTTATTTTCTGTTGTCATTGATGTCACATGGATCACATTAAGTT
This sequence comes from Wollemia nobilis, assembly GCA_028583015.1. NCBI lineage: Eukaryota > Viridiplantae > Streptophyta > Pinopsida > Araucariales > Araucariaceae > Wollemia > Wollemia nobilis. The sequence goes on along the minus strand of JAQPPZ010001424.1, from coordinate 3,178,325 downwards.
TTGGTGGCAAAAGCACTTCATAAATAATCATTTATGATATTTTGGAGAGAAAGGATATATACAAGGTTTTGTGGCACAAGAGGCATATAATATTTAGTCTTTTTAATATTATATTAATGGTTTTTATTAAAACCAACGACAAAGGTTTTTATTAAAACCAACGGCAAGGGTTTTTTATTAAAACCAACATAAATGGTTTTCATTAAAACCATTGGAAAGCGTTTTTCATTAAAACCACTATGCTAAGACTTCTCCAAATTATGATGGATGAAAAGGTTTTCTAATAAAACCTAGGTGCAAAAAGTTTCATGACGAAATTCAAAAGAATGAAGGAGATATCCCAATTCAAATTTAAAAGGTGAATTATTAAATTTTTATTTAATAATTGTAAGGTCTAAGTTTGAATTACATTATCCGTCGACATGCAAAGTTTGGGAAGATTAATAAATATTCGTTGACATCATTAGAAATATGGAGGTGCATATAAATAAAAGGTGTAAAACCTTTGTTTATAAAAATACCAAAGATAGCGAATGAGAGAGAGTCATCGAAAGGGGACCAATGAAGAAAGAAGGATAAATAACTTTCAATTTGAGAGCAAAGTCCAGTAAATAGTGCAGGAAAGTGGTGTCACGTAGGACTCCTTAGTGAAGTTGGAAGTGCACGAACTTTGCGCAAGGCAGGTTCGCTGTTCGAATCCTACCAGGGGTAAAGTATTTTGCTGAAAGGCAATTTGGGTTTCAGATTCGAAGCACAGGACAAGCTAGGTGTTTGGGATTAAATCCCAATATGGGCTGACACCCATGTGGTAAGTGCCTCACAAGACTATGCGTGAGGAACAAATTTTGACTCCCATGAAGGTGTGAAGGCACATTGATTTTTGGCAAGGCATTGATGATTTCGAAGGTGTGAAGGCGCATTGATTTTTGGAAAAGGAATTATCGATTTCAAAGGTTGTGAAGGCAGCAAATTTTGAATAAAGATATTTATCTCCAGCGCATGGTAATATTTGTTGTTACCAAATTTTTGGTGCATTAAAATCATTTGTGTGATAACTAGGGGGTCATAAGGAATTTAGGGAAATAAATGCTCATTGTATGTGTTAATGTGCTTAGGGAGTTATAAGGTGTAGAATTAAATATTTGTTATTGTTGTGTGTTATTAGGGAGATATAAAGTGTGGAAATAAATATTTGTGATTGTTGTATGTGGATTTATAAGGTGTGGAATTAAAAATAAAAGCATAGGTGCTTGTTGTATGTGTTAATGAAATTAGGGAGTCATAAGGTTGAAAAGTGTTGAACTTGTTATATGTTCTAGTGCATAATTTAATTATGAAATTAAACTAGGAACTTGAGACCTAGTTAATTACTACCTTGAGTTAGAAGAGATGCATATGAGTTAGGGTTTGAAGTTGAAGAAAAATTGCTTGATTGTGTGCCTTTTCTATTGAGAGGAAGTGGATGGATTAGAAAATCAATTTTATGGATAAAATTGATGCTTGAGTTCCATGATTGCTTTAGTGGAGTTCATTGAGAGTATTGCCATTATTGAGAAGGTTTTTGCTATTGCTTTGAGGAGATTATTGTTGGTTACTTGTTAAGTCCATTACCACTATTTGAGACCATTGAGGAGATCATTTTCTAGTCACTTGTGGATACATTTGTATTTAATTTGAGGAGATCATTTTTGGCTATTTGAGAGCTCTTTGCTTGAGGTAGTTGTGCTTGTTTCTTGAGAGCTTATTGACATTTCATGAGGAAGATATTATTGAGAACCTGTTGCTATCACTTGTGGATATTGTCCTTGGTTGGTTGAAGTCCTCATTGTTATTTCTTGGAGAGTTTTTCATTAGAGAGCTCATTTGCCATACATTAGAGAGTACAATGTTGAGCATTGCTATTATCCATTTGAGAGTATATTATTGAGCATTTTTGTCATCCATTTGAGAGATAATTTATCATACATTGTTGAGATCATTGTGAATCATTGTTGTCATCCATTGAAGAGTATATTTGCCATTCATTGGTGAGCACATTGTTGAGTACTGTCATCATTCATTTGTTATCCATTGTTGATTTCACCATTGAGACTTTCTTTCATTGATTAGTGGTTGAGCCTTTGGGAAGGCTTTTGGGACAAAATTTCTGGTTAGAATTGAGACAGCTTTTGTGCATGATTGGTTGAGCCTTTGGGAAGGCTTTTGGGACATAATTTTTGGACAGATTTGAGACAGCTTTTGTGCATGATTGGTTGAGCCTTTGAGAAGGCTTTTGGGATAGATTTGTGGACATATTTGGGACAACATTTGAGAAGGATTGTTTGAGCCTTTTATGAATGCTTTGAGGATAGATTTGGGATAACATTTGAGTAGGATTTTTTGAGCCTTGTGAGAAGGCATTGAGGCATATTTGTGAGTAGTGAAAGAGACAGGATAAAAACATAAAACACATCAACACCTAGTCCCTGTTGTCCTCTCTATTCAAGTCCCTATCCTATGGTTGGGCTGCACTGAAGACTACCCTTATGTTGGAAATTTGAGGTATTTTATGTTGTCATTGATGTCACATGGATCACATTAAGTTTTTGTGGAAAAAGAACTTCATAAATAATCATTTATGATATTTTGGAGAGCAAGGATATATACAAGATTTTTTGGCACAAGAGGGATATAATATTTAATTTTTAAATATTATATTAATGGCTTTTATTAAAACCAACAACAAAGGTTTTTATTAAAACCAATGGCAAGGGTTTTTTATTAAAACCAACGGAAATGGTTTTCATTAAAACCATTGAAAAGGGTTTTTCATTAAAACCAATATGCTAAGACTTCTCCAATTATTATGGATGAAAAGGTTTTCCAATAAAAAATAGGTGTAAAATGTTTCATGACGAAATTCAAAAGAATGGAGATATCCCAATTCAAATTTAAAAGGTGAATTATTGAATTTTTATTTAATAATTCTAAGGTCTAAGGTTGAATTACATTATCCACCAACATGCAAAGATTGGGGAGATTAATAAATATTTGCTGACATCATTAGAAGGATGGAGGTGCATATAAATAAAAGGAGAAAAACCTTTGTTTATAAAAATACCAGAGATAGCGCATGAGAGAGATTCGTCGAAAGGGGACAAATGAAGAAAGAAGCATAAATAATTTTTGATTTGAGAGTAAGGTCAAGTAAACAGTCCAAAAATTATGTCCCAAAAGCCTTTGCACAAGGCAGGTTTGTTGTTTGAATCCCTCTAGGGGTAAAGTATTTTTCTAAAAGGCAATTTGGGTTTTCAGATTTGAAGCATAGGACAAGATGGGTGTTTGGTATTAAATCCCAATGTGGGCTGACACCCATGTGGTAAGTGTATCACAATGCTAGGCGAGAGGAACAAAGTTTGACTCCCATGAAGGTGTGAAGGCACATTGATTTTTGGCAAGGCATTGATGATTTCAAAGGTGTGAAGGCGCATTGATTTTTGGCAAAGGAATTATCGATTTCAAAGGTTGTGAAGGCAGCAAATTTTGAATAAAGGTATTTATCTCCAGTGCATGGTAATATTTGTTATTACCAAATTTTTGGTGCATTAGAATTATTTATGTGATAACTAGGGAGTCATAAGAAGTTTAAGGAAATAAATGCTCATTGTATGTGTTAATGTGCTTAGAGAGTTATAAGATGTAGAATTAAATATTTTTTATTGATGTGTGTGATTAGGGAGATAGAAAGTGTGGAAATAAATATTTGTGATTGTTGTATGTGGAGTTATAAGGTGTGGAATTAAAAATAAAATCAGAGGTGCTTGTTGTATGTGTTAATGAAATTAGGGAGTCATAAGGTTGAAAAGTGTTGAACTTGTTATATGTTCTAGTGCATAATTTAATTATGAAATTAAACTAGGAACTTGAGACCTAGTTAATTACTACCTTGAGTTAGAAGAGATGCACATGAGTTAGGGTTTGAAGTTGAAGACAAATTGCTTTATTGTGTGCCTTGGCTATTGAGAGGAAGTGGATGGATTAGAAAATCAATTTTATGGATAAAATTTATTCTTGAGTTCCATGATTTCTTCAGTGGAGTTCAATGAGAGTATTGCCATTATTGAGAAGGTTTTTACTATTGCTTTGAGGAGATTATTTTTGGTTACTTGTTAAGTCCATTGCAACTATTTGAGACCATTGAGGAGATCACTTCCTAGTCACTTGTGGATACATTTGTCTTTCATTTGATGATATCATTGTTGTCTATTTGAGAGCTCTTTGCTTGAGGGAGTTGTGCTTGTTTCTTGAGAGCTTATTGACATTTCATGAGGAATATATTATTGAGAATCTATTGCTATCACTTATGGATATTGTCCTTGGTTGGTTGAAGTCCTCATTCTTATTTCTTGGAGAGTTTTCATTAGAGAGCTCATTTTCCATACATTTGAGAGTACATTGTTGAGCATTGCTATTATCCATTTGAGAGTACATTATTGAGCATTGTTGTCATCCATTTGAGAGATCATTTATCATACATTGTTGAGATCATTGTGGATCATTGGTGTCATCCATTGAAGAGTCAATTTTTCATTCATTGGTGAGCACATTGTTGAGTACTGTCATCATTCATGTGTTATCCATTGTTGAGTTCATCATTAAGCCTTGCCTTCATTGATTAGTGGTTGAGCATTTGGGAAGGCTTTCGGGATAGAATTTCTAGATAGATTTGAGACAGCGTTTGTGCATGATTGGTTGAGCCTTTGGGAAGGCTTTTAGGACATAATTTTTGGACATATTTGAGACAGCTTTTGTGCATGATTGGTTGAGCCTTTGGGAAGGATTTTGGGACATAATTTTTGGACAGATTTGAGACAGATTTTGTGCATGATTGGTTGAGCCTTTGAGAAGGCTTTTGGGATAGATTTGTGGACAGATTTGGGATAAAATTTGAGCAAGATTATTTGAGCCTTTTGTGAAGGCTTTGAGGATAGATTTGGGACAACATTTGAGCAGGATTGTTTGAGCCTTGTGAGAAGGCATTGAGGTATATTTGTGAGAAATGAAAGAGACAGGATAGAAACATAAAACACATCAACACCTAGTCCCTGCTATCCTCTCTATTTGGATCCCTAGCCTATGGTTGTGCTGCACTGATGACTACCCTTATGTTGGCAATTTGAGGTATTTTGTGTTGTCATTAATGTCACATGGATCATATTAAGTTTTGGTGGCAAAAGCACTTCATAAATAATCATTTATGATATTTTGGAGAGCAAGGATATATACAGGATTTTGTGGCACAAGAGGCATATAATATTTAATTTTTAAATAGTATATTAATGGTTTTTATTAAAACCAAAGGCAAGATTTTTTTATTAAAACCAACAAAAATGGTTTTCATTAAAACCATTGGAAAGGGTTTTTCATTAAAACCACTATGCTAAGACTTCTCCAAATTATGATGGATGAAATTTTTTTCCAATAAAACCTAGGTGCAAAAAGTTTCATGACGAAATTCAAAATAATGAAGGAGATATCCCAATTCAAAGTTAAAAGGTGAATTATTAAATTTTTATTTAATAATTCTAAGTTCTAAGGTTGAATTACATTATCCGCTGACATGCAAAGGTTGGGGAGATTAATAAATATTCACCGACATCATTCGAAGGATGGAGGTGCATATAAATAAAAGGTGAAAAACCTTTGTTTATAAAAATACCAGAGATAGCGCATGAGAGAGAGTCATCAAAAGGGGAGCAACGAAGAAAGAAGGATAAATAACTTTTGATTTGAGAGCAAGGTCAAGTAAATAGTGCAGGAAAGTGACGTCATGTAGGACTCCTTAGTGTATTTGGAAGCACATAAAATTTGCACAAGGCAGGTTCGATGTTCGAATCCCTCTAGGGGTAAAGTATTTTGCTGAAAGGCAATTTGGGTTTTTAGATTTGAAGCGCAGGACAAGCTGGGTGTTTGGGATTAAATTCCAATGTGGGCTAACACCCATGTGGTAAGTGTCTCACAATGCTAGGCGATATGAATAAATTTTGACTCCCATGAAGGTGTGAAGGCACATTGATTTTTGGCAAGGCATTGATGATTTTGTAGGTGTGAAGGCGCATTGGTTTTTGGCAAAGGAATTATTGATTTAAAAGGTTGTGAAGGCAACAAATTTTGAATAAATGTATTTATGTCCAGTGCATGGTAATATTTTTTATTACCAAATTTTTGGTGCACTAAAATTATTTTTGTGATAACTAGGGAGTCATAAGGAGTTTAGGGAAATAAATGCTTGTTGTATGTGTTAATGTTCTTAGGGAGTTATAAGGTGTAGAATTAAATATTTGTTATTGATGTGTGTGATTAGGGAGATATAAGGTGTGGAAATAAATATTTGTGATTGTTGTATGTGGAGTTATAATGTGTGGAATTAAAAATAAAAGCATAGGTGCTTGTTGTATGTGTTAATGAAATTAGGGAGTCATAAGGTTGAAAAGTGTTGAACTTGTTATATGTTCTAGTGCATAATTTAATTATGAAATTAAACTAGGAACTTGAGACCTAGTTAATTACTACCTTGAGTTAGAAGACATGCACATGATTTAGGGTTTGAATTTGAATACAAATTGCTTGATTGTGTGCCTTGGCTATTGAGAGGAAGTGGATGGATTAGAAAATCAATTTTATAGATAAAATTTATGCTTGAGTTTCATGATTTCTTTAGTGGAGTTCAATGAGAGTATTGCCATTATTGAGAAGGTTTTTGCTATTGCTTTGAGGAGATTATTGTTTGTTACTTGTTAATTCCATTGCCACTATTTGAGACCATTGAGGAGATCATTTTCTAGTCACTTGTGAATACATTTATCTTTAATCTGAGGAGATCATTGTTGGCTATTTGAGAGCTCTTTGCTTGAGGGAGTTATGCTTGTTTCTTGAGAGCTTATTGAAATTTCATGAGGAATATATTATTAAGAACCTATTGCTATCACTTGTGGATATTATCCTTGGTTGGTTGAAGTCCTCATTCTTATTTCTTGGAGAGGTTTTCATTAGAGAGCTCATTTTCCATATATTTGAGAGTACATTGTTGAGCATTTCTATTATCCATTTGAGAGTACATTATTGAGCATTGTTGTCATCCATTTGAGAGATCATTTATCATACATTTTTGAGATCATTGTGGATCATTGGTGTCATCCATTGAAGAGTACATTTGCCAATCATTGGTGAGCACATTGTTGAGTACTACCATCATTCATTTGTTATCCATTGTTGAGTTCATCATTAAGCCTTGCATTCATTGATTAGTGGTTGAGCCTTTGGGAAGGCTTTTGGAATAGAATTTTTGGATAGATTTGAAACAGATTTTGTGCATGATTGGTTGAGTCTTTGGCAAGGCTTTTGGGACATAGTTTCTAGACAGATTTGAGATAGCTTTTGTGCATGATTGGTTGAACCCTTGGGAAGGATTTTGGGATAGATTTGTGGACATATTTGGGACAAAATTTGAGTAGGATTATTTGAGCCTTTTGTGAAGGCTTTGAGGATAGATTTGGGACAACATTTGAGTAGGATTGTTTAAGCCTTGTGAGAATGCATTGAGGCATATTTGTGAGCAGCAAAAGAGATGGGATAGAAACATAAAACACATCAACACTAGTTGCCTCGCTAAGCATATTAGTGGATATCCTAGCTGAGTAGATCATTGGATAGCCTAGCTAAGCATATCAGTGGATAGCCTAGCTAAGAAGATTAGTGGAGAGCCTAGCTGAGAAGATAAGTGGAGAGCCTAGTTGAGCATATCAGTGGATAGCCTAGCTAAGTAGATCAATGGATGGCCTAGCTGATTAGATGAATGGATAGCCTAGCTGAGCAGATCAGTGGAGAGCCTAGCTGACCAAATCAGTTGAGCCCACCTGAGTAGATCAGGATAGCCTAGCTTTTAGTAGATCAAAGTAAACATTTGTATTGGGATACGGATCCCTATTTCTTTGTGAAGTTGTAGCACCCTAAAATTGGCATAGTTAAACCTTAGTAAAAAGATAAAAATTTGAATTTTAACCCAAACCGCTCTTTAACCACCCGTTACCCATTCCCCTTGTTTTTTGTGCCATTTTTAGGATTTGTTTTGACCGTTGGATGATATCATCGATGATCAGATGAAATCATCCCAGATCTGATGAATTCGTCTGGAAGAGAACGTCCAAATGATTTCGTCCCAAAATCAAATTTTCATAATTAGCTTTTGTTCAACAACTTCTCTAACTTGGGCAGAAAGCATGTCTACGCGATTAGAGTCTCCCCCATTGGAGATCTCCCAAATTGGGGTGATCTCCAACCTCCTAACCTCTCCCTAATCCTATATAAACTAGGATTTTCTTAGTTTATCCCCCTGGCTGACTGATTTCCCTACAAATTTAGTTTCTCGTGCATTAGAACACCTTCACACCATTGTTTGCATTGTGTATTTCAAGTTTTCTTTACTATTTTTTATTCGGAGCAAGCTCGGATCATCGCAGGCGATTCCAGAATTTTTTGAATGATCCTATCATAGATCGATGATGATCTCGTACGATTGGAGGTGATCTCAACTGTAGTCCACATTGGGGGCAATCAGAGCCCAGAGTTTGCATTTTTTTATCTTCTTTCTTTAATTCCTTATGCATTGACTTAGTTTATTCTATTTTTGCATCCTGGAGTTCACCTCATTTAGCATAGATGCATGATAAAGTTAAAATAAATTATTAAAGTAATGCATTTCTTTTAATCGTTATCTAGATCTATCATTTAGGAAAATTTACTATTATTTCTATCATTTCCCCTTGCTTTTGCAGTTGCATTTTTTGTTTTTGGTATCTATTTCTATGATTGCATGTTTCTAATGAATTCGTTTGACGAATTCGTCAAATCGACGATGATATCATCTAATCTCAGACGATCAACTATGATCTTAGATGATTCTATGAAATTGTAGATGATAATGTAAGATTTGAGATGATCTAGACTTCTACAAACCTCAAACTCTTCATCAGACATCCAAAATCAGGTATATTCTGTCTTATTTAGCATACTTTCTGTGTTCAACACTTATTCATTCTTTTTGTATTCATATAAATCAGCATTGGCATATAGAATAGCTTAGATTCATCTTGGCCAAACCTAGGAATTGGATGATTGAATATAAAAATGAACACATCAAACCCATTCTCAACCTAGGCATGGAAACTACCACTCAAAGTTTCTTGGTGAACCCACCATCCGTCAAAAATTCACCCTTATACCCCTTCCCCGAGAGGCACGACCTTCAAAGGGCCTCTCAGTCCGAGGTATTGTCCCATACTTCTCGCATCCCCCTTCCGGGCGTGGATCCTATAGCCTGAAGGTAAGGATGCAAAAAATTTGGAGCGATACATTTTGGTGAACCCTACGTGAAAAACTAAAAACCTTTTGAAAACAATCCAAAAAAAAAAAAAAAATAAATGCATTTAGAATCATCAGACAAACAAGTAAGATTGCATATCATATTTAGATGGTAGATTATAATAAAAGACGAGTTGTCACCATTAATGTTGAAAATCAATTAACAACCATAGAGATTACTTCTATACTTAGAGTACCTCAAACAAATAGGGTTCAACCTTTGTGGGACGAACTTGATAGGAGATTGGGTATTATTTCATCTAGGTCAACAGAACTTAGGCAAATTAAGAGGTTTGTCCTAGATAGAATCCTGGATCTTGATCAGGTAACTTTGTACCATGAACTTCAGAGAGCTTGCCATAGGTGGTTAGCTGATAAAAGAGCACTTGTGTCTTTCGAATTGTACACCTTTGAGGAATACCTTGAGAATGTAGTTGTAGTACATAAATTTCTATCTCGTATAGAGGATCAAGAGGTCATTCTTACAGATAGAAAAATATGGAATAGAGTTCCTAGAGCTGTGTTATATCGAGAGTATTGCCATGAAATCTATTTTTACAAGTTCGAGTATGAAGCAGATAATATCACCATAGCACACTTTGTCAAATTCTTGAAAAATAATTTCCAATTTGAAGAGGAGCATTTCATGACTCCTGATGAACTTGATCCCATCAATGATATCCATAAACTATTTATAGAAAATTAAGCCATTTCTTTATTATTATTATTTCTTGCATTTAGTATGTTGTTTGTTGTCTTTATTATATTATTATAAAAACAAAGAAAAACAAAAATATAACAAAAATTAAAACATTTTTTTTAAGTATTATAGTAGGTATATAATTAAAATATATACCTCCCAAACTTGTCGCAAATATATATATATATAAATATATATTTTCTAAAATCTAAGTTTAAGCATAATGACTAGACTTAGGAATGGAAAACAGACTGAAGTAGAAGAAGATTGGTTAGGAAAACCAGTAAATAAACTAGATGTCCTTCCTGAAGACCCAATTCAGGAAGAAGGAACCCTAGACCAACAAGAAGAAGAGTTTGCTGAAGGAAATGAACAAAGAGAAACTGTTAGAGAGGAAGGATCCTCATCCCCTAAAATGTCTTCGGGAGGAGCTATTACTTTTGATAACATGGAACATTTCTGGAAGTTTCTCAATACTAATATTGGCACTCTTAATAAAGCAATCCATATGGACAAAGATCAAATTAGTGATACTCAAGCAACCCTAGAAGAAATATATCACACACGCACTAATCCCTTGTCCTTCGTTGATCAAGAAAGTGATCAAGCTGGACCATCCAATTTGGATATGGCCGCTATAATCCAGAACATGCAACAACAACAAGTTACCCAACCACCTAGAGTGCCTACTACCAAGCCTAGGGTTATTCCCACACAAAATAAACCTTCATTCACTGCTCTATTTTTCCAAGTTATTGATCAACATACCTCAAATCAACAAAAGCCTAAAACAAAACCAAACACCAATTTCCAACAATCTGGGATACAACATAATGCTACTACAAATATTCTTCATAATACTCTTCCTACCAACCATTTGCATAATAGCAATATAGCATCTAATCCTTATGTCATGCCATCATACGCTCACAAATCCCATGCTTATGTCCCACCGAACCAATATGGTGGACAAACTAGTAATCTTGAAACTATGGTGAAACAGTTAGTTTCCCGCATGGACCAGATAGATCCCTACCATCCCTCGTACAATTATTGAGAGATGTGTAGTCAACCTCTAGATCCTATAGTTGTAGCACAACCGTATCCTAAACATTTTCCTATGCCTGTCCTACCTATATACAAAGGAACGGAAGATCCCATAGAGCATCTTCATATGTTTAGGATAGCATGTCATGATATATCACATGATGACTTGTTATTACTAAAAATGTTCCCAAAAATTTTAGGAGGAATGGCATTAGAGTGGTATTATCAATTACCCACTCATTCTTTGAGGAATTTCGAAGAAACTACTGAGTCTTTTGTTCATCAATTTAGTGCCTACATCGAAATGCATGTAACCATTAAATATTTGTACAACCTAAAACAAGACAAAGATGAATGTTTTTCTGATTTTCTAGCTCGATGGAGACAATTGATAGGAAAATTGCACTTTGTGTTACCTTATCGGGAAATGCTGGATATCTTTATCAATAATTTACAAGAACAACTATCTTATGAGTTATCAATCGCTACCTTGACCACCTTCGATCAAGCTATAGACTTAGCTCGAAGAGTGGAAGATGCTCTCATTAGGAGAGGTCAGCTTAAAAAGAAAGATGATGAGAAAACATCCAGAAATCAATATAAAAATAAACAAGTTGTGGGTGATGGAGTCACTGATAGTAGAAATATCACTATTGTTAATGCTGCGAAAACCACAAAGAAGTTTATACTGAAACCTCCTGATAAACCACCTCAAGAATTTACTAGGTTAAATCAACCTCTATCAACCATTCTCCCATAATTATTAGAATGAGGTTTGATCCAATTACCATCTATCCGGGAACCTGATCCAACTATACCTAGATACAGAGCTAATTTACACTGTGATTTCCATAGAGGACCTGGACACGCTACCAACTCTTGTAAAATATTAAAACATAAAATACAAGACCTGATTGATAACAATGAGATGGAGGTACAAGCCTTTCAACCTAAACAAAATCCTCCTAATAATGCTCAAAAGAACATCCCCCAAAATCAGAATCAGAATGCCAATCAATCATTGGACATATTTCAACATCCTTTACCAAAGCATGGTAAAGAGGTGGCTAATCAAATTGAGCATCATAATGTTCCCCCTCCTACCCGATATGTAGGGACTATTAGTGGACATTTACCTCGCTCATGATCTGCAAATATTTGACACAACTTTATCCATGGTTACGACCAGACCTCTATATAATATTCAGACACCTGATCTTAGTGATACAGAATACGAGACTGAAAGTGACATGGAAATCACATCAAATCAATCGAATAGTTCTGAAGATGAATCAGATGCTATTCAACCTATCACAAATTCTATGGTTTTGGAAGAACCATTTCCAAGAAGAGTCACTACTAGACCATCTTCTCACCAATTACTTTCTAATGAACAAGCCATAAATGCTAGACCAAGACTCATTCATCATCCACAAAATAATATTGTAGGTACCATCGGAGCTATTACTCGACAATAGGCTCAAAATTCTCAACAAGATCAAACTTAGAACGATGGATCAGCTCCATTTGTTTTGAAAGTTCCTAATAAATGGAATCATGCGCCTAATGTTCAACCTAAACCTCCTTATAATATTAATGAACAATTATCAAATACTACAACTAGAATTTCCCTTTTGGACCTTTTAAAATCTTCTCCTACACATAGGGATGAATTAATGCTCACATTAAGCCAAATGATGGTACCACAAAATATTCAACCTAAAGCCATGGCCAATACTATCATAACTCGAGAAGTTGATTGTATTGACTTCTGGGATAGAGATATACCACAACATAGTTTACATAAGGATAACCCCTTATATATTACTGCCCTAATTGGAGATGTAGCAGTTAAACGGGTCTTGATTGATAATGGTTCATCTTTAAACATTTGCACTTTTGACTTCTACCAAAGATTTGGGTTTAGAAGTGACGAAATGAAAAGAACTGATATGATCATAAAATCCTTCAATGACGAAACACAAGAAACGTGTGGAGTTATTACTATCCCCTTGCAAGTTGGTCCGAGAACCTTAGACACGACCGTGTTTATTGTACATTGCCCTGCATCATACAATATACTCTTGGGTCACCCTTGGATCAACGCGATGCGAGCTATTCCCTCAACTTTACATCAGTGTGTTAAATTCAAATTTAAGAATCAATTGGTTACCATTCATGGTGATCCTAGACCCTTTGATATGTGTGCTTTGGCAGAACCTGTTGGAGTTCAATTTTGCCCTGCTCTGTCATCCACACATCCTAATTCTAATCATCCATCTAAACGTGTGAAACACACACCCATAACATCATCTACCTTTTCTCCATCAACTACACCTCTACATATAGCTCAACCATCTTCTGAACAAACCACATTAGGACCTCAAAAAGATCCTAAACCCACAACCAACGCTTCTTGTTTTACTCCTATAACTTCCATACCTATAGACCCATCCATCGACATCTCTACAACATCTACGCCTACCAGAGGCATATTTTCCGCATCCGAAGATGTAGGAAATGTTCCTTCTACCTCTTATGCTCTTATTGATGAGCTCTTACCCGATTTATCTAAAATTCTTATATCAAAAAAAACAAACGCTGCTATGCAAGATTCCCTTATTTTAAATAAATTGCCACCCTCTCCTCGTACCTTGGGCCTCCCACAGCCTATGGGAAGTATTTACCAAGTCGGGAGCTGTGCTTTTATTTATAAGGGATATGACTGGGGAAGAATACCTAGAAATCTCAAGACTCATTATGATGGATATGCTCGATGTTATTTTACTAATGAGTATATTAAAGCTAAGCCTATAATGCTTAAATTGGGATATAAATGGAAAGGTTTGGGACCTTTCCAAAATGGTATGAAAGAACCTTTTCAGGTAGAACCATGGCTTGCTCGATGTGGTGTGGGCCTATTTCCTAATAAAGGTCAGCCCTTCCCATTTGAGGATGATGACCATCTCATATCTTACCAAGATTATTTGGATAAACATGATGCCTTCCATTTAATGAATGAGTCATTTACATGTAATGTGCTATCCATAGCTTACCCTCAGATGATCACTGAATCCGATGATGAGTTGGAGGGAGATATCTTCCATGATATCTCCGTTGAGGAATTGTTACATAACGGATTTTATTTCGATGGCTCCATACCTAGTATAGCCCAGCTTGAGGCCACGACTCCTCAAGATGAATTATCTAAGCTAACCTCGAAAGAATTACAAGAATTGGGCATTTCACCCGCCCCACCTAATTTTGAGAGAGATCTACACATGGAAGTAGAAAATGTCATAAAAATTAACATTGGAACCGAAGATAATCCTCACATAATCAACATCGGATCAGAATTAAGTCAAGAAAAACAAGATAAATACATGGCATTTCTTAAAGACTATGAAGATGTTTTTGCTTGGACATATGAGGATATGCCAGGATTAGACCCTTCCGTAGTCATGCATCACCTAGTAGTCCATCCGGATGCTAAACCTGTTAAATAAAAACTTAGAAAAATGCATCCTAAAGTGGCCTTACTAGTCAAAGGGGAATTAGAAAAACTCTTGAAGGTTATTTTTATACAAGCCATTGATTATGCTGAATGGATCTCGAATGTAGTTCCAATAACTAAGAAAGAAGCTACCAAAGTTAGGGTTTGCACAAACTTTAGAGATATTAATGTTGCTTGCCCTAAAGATGATTTTCCTCTTCCCAACATGGATCAAATCATTGATTTTACTACTGGGAGTGGAATGATATCCTTAATGGATGGATTTTCTGGTTATAATAAGATCAGGATAGCTCCTGAAGATCAGGCTAAAACAACCTTTATTACCCCTTGGGGAACCTTTTGTTGGAAAGTGATGCCATTCGGTTTAAAGAATGCAGGTGCAACATATCAACGAGCCATGACTTATATATTTCATGATATGATGCATGATATTCTACATGATTATGTAGATGATATTATAGCTCGTTCCATCAAATAAGATGATCATTTAGATGACTTGAGAAAAGTATTTGATCGGTTAAGGGAATATCTCATCCGATTGAATCCAACCAAATGTATATTCGAAGTTAAGTCCGGTAAATTATTGGGGGTTATAGTTTCTTTACGTGGCATTGAAATTGACCCTCTCAAGATCGTGGCTATCACTGATATGCCCACACCCACAAATATATCTGAATTATGAAGTCTACAAGGTAAGCTTCAAGCTATTCGTCACTTCATCGATAAGTTGGCGGACAAAACAGGACCCTTTCTTAAGCTTCTTAAGAAAGATGTCTCTTTTCATTGGGATGACGAATGTCAGGAAGCATTTGAACTCCTTAAACAATATCTCCTTAACCCACCTATGCTTTCACCACCTAGATCTGATCGCCCATTTATCTTGTATATTTTTGCTTCAGATTTTGCCTTAGGAGCTATGTTAGCTCAACTTGACGATGAGAAAAGAGAGTGTGCTAATTATTACATTAGCCAAACCTTAATCAGTTATGAAACCCGCTACACAGCATTAGAGAAACTATGTCTAGCAGTCATATTTTCTACACAAAAATTACACCATTATATGCTCAGTCAAAAAATGTATGTCATTGCTAAATTCGATCCTTTGCGGTATCTCATGAGTCGACCTTATTTATCTGGTCACACAACAAAGTGGGTTCTTGCGCTAAGTGAGTTTGAACTCACGTTTATAGGACAGAAGTCTTTTAAAGGTCAAATCATAGCAGATCAATTAGCTGCTGCACCCTTAGAGTCTACTCATCCCCTCATCATTGAGTTTCCTGATGAATGCCTTAAATTAGAGGCAGACCATCCAGAGCAATGGTCCCTATACTTTGATGGAGCCCGATGCATGAGTGGGGCTGGTGCAGGTATTATTTTAATATCTCCATAGAAACATCTTATACCTCTATCCTTTAAATTAACATTTGCTTGTACTAATAACACTGCTGAATATGAGGCTCTAATCCTTGGATTACGAGCTGCCTTGGCACTAAAAATTAAAAATCTATTGGTTTTCAGTGATTCTCAACTTGTCATAAATCAAATCAATGATGTTTATCAGACCAAAGATGATAAATTACGTCCATATAAAGCATATGTCTTACAATTATTATCCTTATTTGATCAAGTTACCTTGGAAGCTATTCCTTGAACTAGCAATCGTGCGGCTGACGCTATGGCTACAACTACATCTCTTTTGCCCTTGGAGTTAGATGACGAATATGCTACCATCATTATTCATTGACTCCAGGAACCCGCTTCAAATAAATCATGCTTAGAACCTTTGGATGTGTTTCTAATCAATGAAACTACTCCTGAACCTTGGTACATTGATATACTTAATTTTCTCCAAAATGGGACCTTCCCTGAAGGTTGTAATAGCAACCAACGTCGGTTATTACGTAGACGAGCAAGTCGCTTCATGATTATTGGCCATACGTTGTATAGGAGATCTTTTGAAGGCATCCTACTGAGATGTTTGAATCTAGAAGAATCTATATCAGCTTTGAGTGAAGCCCACGATGGATCTTGTGGGGGACATTTTAGTGGTAGCGCCATCGCTAAGAAGCTCCTTAGGATAGGATATTTTTGGCCTACCATGGAGAATGATGCACATGATTATGTGCGCCATTGCGACAAGTGCCAGAAACACGTTGACCTTGTCCATGTGCCTACACAAGAACTGTAGGCTATTTCATCTCCTTGGCCCTTTTCAAAATGGGGCTTAGACATCATTGGAAAAATCAACCCTGTGTCATCTGATGGACACAAATTTATCATAACCACCATCGAGTATTTCATGAAGTGGGTTGAAGCTATGCCCTTAGCTTCTTGCACTAGAACCCAAGTTTCCAAATTTATTTTTAATCAAATTATTTGTAGGTTCAGAATTCCTGCAAATCTCATCTCAGATAATGGAACTTGTTTCAAAAATAAAGATGTCAAAAAATTATGTCAAAAATATAAAATTCAACATCGTTGGTCCACTCCCTATTATCCTCAGGGTAATGGCCAAGCAGAAGCATCAAATAAAACATTAATTAAAATCCTCAAAATATTGGTCAATAAATCTGGCCGCGATTGGCACATTCAACTATATCCTGCTTTGTGGGCTTATCGAACTAGCGTTCGCACTCCCACGGGCACTTCACCTTTTGTTTTGGTTTATGGCACTGAAGCAGCTTTTTCCCTTTGAATTAGAAGTTCCTTCTTTGACTCTACTACTTCAAGATACTGAAGTAGGAGATGAATATCATGTTGGTAGACTTAGTCAGCTGGAACTCCTAGATGAGAAGCGCATCAATGCTTTGGAGCATCTTCGTGCCTACCAAAACAAGCTCAAGCAAGCATACCTCAAGAAAGTTCATCATCGATCCTTTGAGATCGACGACCTTGTCTTAAAAGAAAATAAAAAAATACTAATGCAACTAAAGACCTTAAAGGTAAATTTGAGCCCAACTGTCTTGGACCATATATCATCACTACTAAATTTGGATCGGGAGCATACCGATTAGCTACCTTAGATGGTAAAGATCTTAAAGAACCTATGAACATTTTGCATCTTAAACGCTATTATGCATAAATCTGGTCATTTCATCATTGTATATATTGATATTTTGCATATTGTTTTCTTTTAGTCATCCATATAAAAATTTCAAAAATAGTAATATTGTTTATTCTTTCAATTCATAAATTAAGATCAAAATATAAAAATTTCAAAATCATCAAAATCTTCAAAAAACCATCTTTTATTTTCGTACTTGTCAATTCTTGAAGTATTGCAGTTATATTTTCAATTATTTTGGATAAATTAGCATTTATTTGGAATCCCGCACTTTCACTCTCACATGCATAAATATCTTGATTCTATTTGGTATGATTATTAATCTCTCTTATATCAAAGTCCATAGTTGAATTAAATAAAATTTTGAGCATAGAGAACTGATCTTGTTATTTACTTGAACCAAGCATATCTTTTCACATTAAAATGATTTCATTGCAAATTCGATATGATGCTACATAGTAGAAATGGTTTCTTGAGCAAAAATTTTCCCCTACTATCCTATCATGCACATGGTCTAGAATCTTTGAGAATTGACAAAAGGACAAGCTCACCCCTACCCAGAATAAAAATCCCTTGCTCTACAGCAAATCCGAGCAAGTATCCCTAGCATAGGAAGAAAAAGAAAAATCAAAGAAAATGAGAAAAAGAAAAATATTATTTTGTACCATCGCAGCAATATTTCAGCATTATCTCAGTTCCAAGCAAAAATACAAAAAAAAAAAAGAGAAAAAGCAAAAAAAAAAAAGCAATAAAATCCCCTTTCCCTACCCTTTGAAAAGAAAAGAAGGGTGAATGAGCTTGAATCCTTGGAATTCTCAATTATTCAAAAACTGTGAGGTAAGCCCCATAATAGGCGGTTTGTGCCCAACCCGCTTGGCCTTGGGTAATCCCTAGCATGGTGATATGTCTGTCACATTAGCGACCTTCTTTTGTATAGACCTATGTCGGCTTATGGATTAGCTAGCTCTTGATGACCCGACTTACATAGTAGTCTGGTATGGTTACATGCATATAAATCATGGTCAACGAACACTCATTTGGTTAATTCAAATTACTTGTATCAAATTATCTTGCTCAAAATTGGTGAATGAACAATACAATTGCACACACATTTGTATTTGAGAGATTTTGTATCATTATGATAAATCAAGATCAGTAATGAACTCACATTTGCACATAAGGGTTCCTTATAAATCTACATTTTGTCTTTGAGATAATTTAAAATATCTCTGCAATTCTTTTGGAATAATTTCATCTTCTTATTTAAAAGAACATCTGTTTAGTATAAAAACCATTACATACATTTTTTTCAAAAATCCAAAATTTCTTTCAACAACTTCTTTAAAAATATGCAATAAAGTCACATTTCTTTACATATTCGACTTCCGCAATGATGGTATAGTTCTAAAACCTAAACTGGGATTTTATGCCTAGCGCAAGTCCTCATCTTATATATTTTCTGTTTATCTCAAAATCAAAAATCAATCATGCAATAAAATTTCTTCTTTGGATTTCGTGATGATGGTATAAGTCTATACCTATAATTCTATGCCTAGCGCAAACCATTGTTCTAATTTTATTTTCCCATTCATTTTAATAAAAACATATGGCTTACATCATTATGTTACACAATTGTGCTTTAAAAAGAACGCAAATTTTTCTATTTCATTTCATTATGTCAACATTCAATTTTGCAATGATGGTATAATTCCTAGGGAATTATTCAAAATTTTATCACACTTAGGAATTTATGCCTAGCAAAAATCATATTTCTTTTAAATATCTCATGCATAATATTTTTATGAAAATCTGAAAACAAATCATCACCATCATCATTTTTCATCATCACAACACAAAGTCTTAAGACAGTCTCTTAAGCACTCTTTTACTTTTAGCAATATTTCTATACTGGGATTAGCTTGACGACCTAGCGAGCGACGACTCCATAAAATGGTCTATAACAGTGACAATGTCCTTTGAAATTATTGTTAGAAGTCCCTTTTATTTTGCATCAAAACACACCACAAAACAACCAATTTGTTCACATCAGATTATTTCATTTAAATTTTATGGCATGACATAAAATTATAATTTCTTTCCAACGACATAATTACATGAATAATCAATCAACAAATCCAAAATTAAAGCATCATACAACATATACACAAGTCATATCATCAAAAAGACCATATATATATATATATATATCTACAAATTATGTACATCATATCAAAACTGGATTGGTATGCCACAATCAATATCCTGGCATACTCAATCCTCTCAAAAAATAATAATAATAAAATATACAATCCAGTCTATGGCAGCTAGTCTCGAGAAGCCCTCGAGCTCTCAACCTCATCTCCTCTCCCACCCTAGCATGGAGGAGGTGGTCCCATAGAGGTTCAGGTAGTATCTCGAGTCCTCATCGTCGATCGTGAGGATGTCCTCGACGATCCCACCCTGATCGGCTCTGCAATGCCGGCTAGTAGCTGCAACCTCTGGCCCTTTGGAACCAATTGGTAGTATACTCCCTAGTAGAATGTGGTCTGAGCCATAGACCGTGCTAACTCCTACATGCTCGCCCCTTCGCTCTGAGCCCTGAGCCGTGTAGCCTCATCCTGTAAAGTCTGCACCTAAGCTCAGAGGCGAGCAACCTCAGCCTAGAGAGCCACCATCTCGCTGCTCTCCCCTACCTCGACACCCTTGCCCTTATCGGGTGATGGTGGCCTCTCCCCCTACTGAGAAGGGAATCCCCCCTCCCTCCTCCCTATCTGCTATGGTCTCTATGGAGCCTATGGCATCCTTTGGCATCTCTCCTATGGAGACCATCACTGCTCTCTCCCACCGTGACCCCGCGCTGCCTCAATAGCATCCTGGCATCGCCTCCCCATCCATCACATAATCATGTGCACCGGACCCTATGCCCTCGTCATCCAAGGAGGATGGATGCCTACGTACCAGGAATCATATCCATCAACAACCCCAATGTTGTCCCCATCCATTGGCTGGATAGGGGCATCATCCACATCTTGACTCCAGAATCATTGCATATCTAGAGCTCCGCTCAATGTAGTACTATCCCAAACAGTCCGGGAGTACTCATAATCCCTAAGAGAAGGGATCCCCTACTGAAGACCGAACTACCACAAAACTCGGTCATAGTGATGGATCTCTACCTCTCCTCGCTCCATCCTCAGCTAGCAGACTCGCATAATGTGAGTCAGCTCCTGCCCATCCTCTGCCCACCCTGGATGCTCTCTCCATGGCCTCTAGGTGATCTAGTCTAGGATGAGGTCATCTAGTAACCTCCGAGACATCGACAGATCTATCCACCACTATGACCCTCTCTTGAGCCACCAGTAGAAAACCTAGGGTCTCTCTCGGTCAACCCCTGTCAGTGGAGTCCTACCGGCCTCCGCACCATGATGTGCTCCCAGCACCAAACCTGTAGCAACAATGTCAAAACCAGACATCAACCTCCCTTGTATACGACCCCATGTAGGATCCTATACAAGCGGCATAGTACAAAGCTGCCCCATGCAAATCTGTACCCATGGTCTCTCATGTCGCAGACCACATCTAAAAGGAGCCAGGGTAATCTGCACCCACTCTGGTGACACAGCAGTAAGCCACCCACTATCCCTACGAACACCCGAGTCAACCTAGATGCCCCAGGCATCTGCCTCAAAGACTCGATGTTCACTTCGCCCTTCTCTAGGGTGAAGCTCGGGTCTCTGCACAACCTCATCATAGCCTGGCCCTGGTTGGCCATAGGAGTCATGAGCCGTCCCTGTATGGGGATCCTCAAGATCCTCCATACATCCTCTAGTGTGGGAGCCATATCCCCTATCGATAATCGGAAGCAGGATGACCCCGAATACCATCTCTCTGCTAGGGCTATCAGTAGCCCCATGTCAGTACTTGTGGCATCTCTGCCACATGCTGCAATCCAACCTGTGCTAGTCGGTCTCGCTCCGCCTGGTCGAGCATGGCCACGTCATCCCTCAGCCCCTCGTATTTCCACTCTCGACTCTTTAGTAATCCCCTCTACAAAATAAATAATAAAAAAAAAATTCATTAATAAACCAATTATTAAAATCAATTACATGCAATTCAAACAAGCTTAATTTCATAAAAATGATGATATCATCCACTATTGGATGATATCGTCCTAAATTGGGTAAAATCATCCTTTGTAGGATGAAATCATCTTCGATTTCACAAACATGGGGATCATCCCTTGTTGGATGGGATCGCCCCTAGTTCATCGATTTTTCCCTCAGATGAAATCGACGATCTAGAGACGATTTCGATGAAATGGGGATGATTTCATCCCGACGTCGTCGATGGCCTAAAAATGGCCGCGATGCCCCAAAACAATCAAAATTTCAATAAAAAATTGCACAAATCAAATTCAAACATGATTCACTAGGTTTAGATTCTTACCCGTAGCCCGCACGGACCTCTGTCGATCTGTGCGTTGTCTCAACCATTTTTGTCTGTAGAGCTCTAAAAATAGTAAAAATGAACAGTAAAAATGAATTAGGGTTTTACCCTATTTTTCTTAATTTTATTTAAAAACAACAACATTTTAATTTTGCTTTTTTGTGCTTTTACCTCAAACGTTCGATTTGGGTAAAAACACGGAGGGGGCACCATAGTAAGCAGTTGTACGATTCGACCTAGAATCGTCGTCTAAAAAATTGAGTAAATTTTTGCTTTCTCGTAAAACGGGAAGAACTCGTCTTTAACGCATTTTCTTCAAAAAATTCGCTAAAGAGGGGGCAAAATGTAGCACCCTAAAATTGGCACAATTAAACCTTAGTAAAAAGATAAAAATTTGAATTTTAACCCAAACCGCCCGTTAACCGCCCGTTACCCGCTCCCCTTGTTTTTCATGCCATTTTTAGGATTTGTTTTGACCGTTGGATGATATCGTCGACGATCAGATGAAATTGTCCCAGATCTGACGAATTCGTCTGGAAGAGAACGTCCAGATGATTTCGTCCCAAAACCGAATTTTCATAATTAGCTTCTGTTCAACAACTTCTCTAACTTGGGCAAAAAGCATGTCTGCACGGTTAGAGTCTCCCCCGTTGGAGATCTCCCAAATTGGGGTGATCTCCAACCTCCTAACCTCTCCCTAATCCTATATAAAATGGGATTTTCTTAGTTTATCCCCCTGGATGACTGATTTCCCTACAACTTTAGTTTCTCGTGCATTAGAACACCTTCACACCATTGTTTGCATTGTGTATTTCAAGTTTTCTTGCAGGAATTTTACTATTTTTCAGTCGGAGCAAGCTCGGATCGTCGCAAGTGATTTCCAGACGATTTAAGATGATCCTATCATAGATCGGCGATGATCTCGTATGATTGGAGGCGATCTCGACTGTAGTCCACATTGGGGGCAATCAGAGCCCAGAGTTTGCATTTTTTTATCTTCTTTCTTTAATTCCTTATGCATTGACTTAGTTTATTCTATTTTTGCATCCTGGAGTTCACCTCATTTAGCATAGATGCATGATAAAGTTAAAATAAATTATTAAAGTAATGCATTTATTTTAATCATTATCTGGATCTATCATTTAGGTAAATTTACTATTATTTCTATCATTTCCCCTTGCTTTTGCAGTTGCATTTTTGGTTTTTGGTATCTGTTTTTGTGATTGCAGGTTTTTGACGAATTCATCTGATGAATTCGTCAGATCAACGACGATCTCGTCTGATCTCAGATGATCGACTATGATCTGAGATGATTCTATGAAATTGCAGATGATAATGTGAGATTTGAGATGATCTGGACTTCTACAAACCTCAGAATCTTCATCAGACATCTGGAATTAGGTATATTCTGTCTTATTTAGCATACTTTTTGTGTTCAACACTTATTCATTCTTTCTGTATTCATATAAATTAGCATTGGCATATAGAATAGCTTAGATTCATCTTGGCCAAACCTAGGAATTGGATGATTGAATATAAAAATGAACACATCAAACCCATTCTCAACCTAGGCATGGAAACTGCCACTCAAAGTTTCTTGGTGAACCCACCATCCGTCAAAAATTCACCCTTATACCCCTCCCTCGAGAGGCACAACCTTCAAAGGGCCTCTCCCTCCGAGGTATTGTCCCATCCTTATCGCATCCCCCTTTCGGGCACGGATCCTATAGCCTGAAGGTAAGGATGCGAAAAATTTGGAGCGATACAAAAATATTATAAGGAGATTATCTTGTGGACTACCCCACATTGGCGTAACCATGTTAAATCTTGTATCTCAATTGTTTGTGATTATTTGTGCACTTTCTTACTATTGCTATCTATGTTATTAATGCACACTTCTATATTTAGTTATTGCAATTGAGGACACTAATTGATATTGGTTTGGAAAGAAAGTAAAAAGTGGGCACTATACTGTTCACCCCCCTCTCAGTATAAGCTTGTGTTCTTAAATTGGTATCATAGCAGGTTCCTTCGGAAAGACTAACAAGCTTGAAGGTAGATTCTACTAGGTTATAGGATGGACAGATGGTATATTGACAATGGGTGCTCTAGTCATATGACTGGGTATAAGAATAAATTCATTTCTCTAAGAGAGAACAGCAATGGATCAGTGAGATTTGGTGATAATGCTTCAGCTAAGATCAAAGGGAGAGGAACTTTAAGTTTGGATGATGGAAAGACTACTACACAGGGTGTACTCTATGTTGAGGGTCTAAAACACAATCTACTAAGTGTAAGTCAGCTTTGTGACCGAGGGTACACAGTTACTTTTTCCTCTATAGGATGCAAAATCAGGGAAACAAAAATAGGGAAGCTTGTTGCAAATGCAGGAAGAACCAATAACAATCTCTACATGCTCAGAGAAATAAAAAGGGAAAAATATCTTCTATCTCGAGAAGAAGAAAGTTGGTTATGGCATAAAAGGTTGTGTCATTTGAACTTCGACAACATAGTAAGGATAAGCAACAAACATATTGTCAGAGATCTACCAAAGATAAAGAGACCTTCAAATACAATTTGTGCACAATGTCAGTATGGAAAGCAGACAAGATCAAGTTTCAAGGCAAAAGAATATTCCTCTTCCAAGGTTCTAGAATTGATTCATACTGATTTATGTGGTCCTATGAGAACCAAAATCTTGCAAGGTGAAAGCTACTTCATGTTGTTCATAGATGATTATTCTAGAATGACTTGGGTCATTTTTTTGAAAGAGAAATCAAAGGCATTTGAGCATTTCAAAGTATTCAAAGAAATGGTAGAAAATGAAACAGGAAAGAAGATCAAGTGTTTGCGATCAGATAGAGGAGGAGAATTCATCTCTACAGAGTTCATTGAGTTTTGTGCAGAACATGGAATCAAAAGAGAATACTCAATAGCAAGGACTCCTCAGCAAAATGGAGTAGTAGAAAGAAAGAATAGAACTCTTGAGAATATGGCCAGAGCAATGCTAAATGAATCAAGAATCTCAGATGGGTTTTGGAAGGAAGCAATCAATACAACAGTCTATGTTATGAATAGAGCTCAAGTTAGAATGAAGCATCATAAGACTCCATATGAGTTTTGGAAAGGAAGACCTCCCACGGTAAACTACTTCAAAATTTTTGGAAGTAAATGCTATATCAAAAGAGAGGATAAGGACTTGGGCAAGTTTGATCCTAGATGCGATGAAGGTATTTTTCTTGGATACTCTACAAAGAGTAAGGCCTACAGATGCTACAATAAAAGAACACACACCATGGTGGAAAGTATAAATGTCAGAGTTGATGAAAGAACAGGAATAAATGAGCCATCTCAGGAAGATATTCTTGAAGAAGAAGAAAGTTGTCAGGAAGAAATGGGTGAAGATTTAGATGAAGAATATTTGCAGAATATACCTTCCAAAACTTCATCAAGATATATTCAGAAAAATCATCCAGAGGACTTGATCATTGGCAGCCCTGATGTAAGATGGACAAGAAGAGGAATCATAGGCTCAACAAAACAAGCAAATGTTTCACTACTATCCAAGATAGAACCAAAGGATTTCAGAGAGGCAGAAAGTGATGAATGTTGGATTAAAGCAATGAAGGAAGAACTAGATCAGATTGAAAAAAGTAAGACTTGGGAACTAGTTCCACGACCAAAAGGAAAAAATGTAATTGGTACTAAATGGGTCTACAAGAACAAACTGAATGAAGATGGTCAAGTCATCATAAACAAGGCAATATTGGTGTGTAAAGGATATGCACAAGTAGAGGGAATTTATTTTGATGAGACCTTTGCACCAGTTGCAATATTGGAAGCTATACAGATGTTTCTAGCACTTTCAAGTTACAGGAATTTCAAGGTATATCATATGGATGTCAAATCAGCATTTCTGAATGGTCACTTAGAAGAAGAAGTTTACATTGAACAACCAGATGGGTTTGATCAAGCAGATAAGCTAGATTATGTATGCAGATTGAAAAATGCTCTTTATGGCTTAAAGCAAGCTCCTAGAGCATGGTATTCAAGATTGGATAAATATCTTCGAGAGCAAGGTTTCAAAAAGGGAACAATTGATAGCAATCTGTATATTAAAAATAAGGGAAATGATTTGATGATTGTGGAAGTTTATGTGGATGATATTATCTTTGGGGGTAGCAATGAAAAAATGTGTCAAGAATTTGCAAGAAACATGACTAATGAGTTTGAGATGTCCATG
This sequence comes from Wollemia nobilis, assembly GCA_028583015.1. NCBI lineage: Eukaryota > Viridiplantae > Streptophyta > Pinopsida > Araucariales > Araucariaceae > Wollemia > Wollemia nobilis. The sequence continues at coordinate 3,151,912 of JAQPPZ010001424.1, read as the reverse complement.
CTTGGTGAATTAACCTTTTTTATCGGACTACATATTTCACAATTAGAAGAAGGGATATTTCTTTCACAAACAAAGTATATAAAAGAGATGTTGAAGAAATTCAAAATGGAAGATAGTAAGCCAGTTAGTACTCCAATGGTTATAGGGTGCAAGTTAAGCAAAGATGATGAATCTCCTGATGCAAATCAAACTCTATACAGATCTATGATTGGTAGCCTATTATATGTTACAACTACAAGACCAGATATAATGCAGGCAGTTGGTTTAGTGGGAAGGTTTCAAGCAGCTCCAAAAGAATCACATGTGACAACAGTGAAAAGAATACTCAGATATCTCAAAGGAACAATGGAGTATGGTCTATGGTATCCTAGAAGCAGTAAGTTCACTCTCACAACATATACATATGCAGATTGGGTAGGAAGTATTGATGATAGAAAAAGCACAAGCGAAGGAGCATTCTTTCTTGGTGATTGCCTAGTTTCTTGGCTAAGCAAGAAACAACCATCAGTATCACTTTCCACAACAGAGGTAGAATATATTGCAATGGCAACATGTTGTTCACAGGTGTTATGGATGAAATAGACTCTCAAATATTTTAGTATAGAACATGATCATCCCATTCCTATTCTGTGTGATAATACTAGTGCTATAAGTATCTCGAAGAATCCAGTAATGCATGCCAGAACAAAGCACATTCCAATCAAGTATCACTTTTTGAGAGAGCAGGTTATAGAGCAACAAGTAAGATTGGAATATGTTCCTACAAAAGATCAGATTGCAAACATATTTACAAAACCATTACCAAGAGAAACGTTTGAGCGTTTGAGAGAACAGTTGGGAGTAAAAGTACTCCCACCCCAAAATTAATCACCTCAAGAGAGAAGGTGGTGGGGGGCTAAGCTTAAGAGTCATATCTTTTAGCCCCATAGGTGTCCCTTTTGCCATTGATGTCAAAGGGGGAGAGATTTGAGTAAGGGGGAGAGCATTGAGTTAGGGGGAGCAGCCTCCAAAGAGAGCATTGAGATAGGGGGAGCAACCTCCAAAGAGAACATTGAGATAGGGGGAGCAGCCTCCATAGAGAGTATTGAGTCAAGGGGAGCAACTTTGATTTTCAGAAATGGCTTTTGCAGTGATTGTGGTGATTTGCATTAGAGGTGTTGCCATCAATGACAAAGGGGGAGATTGTTGGCAATTTGAGTTATTTTGTGTTGTCATTGATGTCACATGGATCACATTGAGTTTTGGTGGCAAAAGCACTTCATAAATAATCATTTATGATATTTTGGAGAGCAAGGATATATACAGGGTTTTGTGGCACAAGAGGCATATAATATTTAATTTTTAAAATATTATATTAATGGTTTTTATTAAAACCAATGGTAAAGGTTTTTATTAAAACCAACGGTAAGGGTTTTTTATTAAAACCAACGGAAAGGGTTTTCATTAAAACCATTGGAAAGGGTTTTTCATTAAAACCACTATGCTAAGACTTCTCCAAATTATGATGGATGAAAAGGTTTTCCAATAAAACCTAGGTGCAAAAAGTTTCATGACGAAATTCAAAAGAATGAAGGAGATATCCCAATTCAAAGTTAAAAGGTGAATTATTAAATTTTTATTTAATAATTCTAAGGTCTAAGGTTGTATTATATTATCCGTCGACGTGAAAAGGTTGGGGAGATAAATAAATATTCACATCATTCGAAGGCATGGAGGTGCATATAAATAAAAGGTGAAAAACCTTTGTTTATAGAAGACTTGACATAGCGCATGAGAGAGAGTCGTCGAAAGGGGAGCAGTGAAGAAAGAAGGATAAATAACTTTTGATTTGAGAGCAAGGTCAAGTAAAAAGCGTGGGAAAGTGATATCACGGAGGACTCCTTAGCGCAGTTGGTAGCGCACAAACTTTGCACAAGGCAGGTTCGTTGTTCGAATCCCGCCAGGGGTAAAGTATTTTGCTAAGAAAGGCAATTCGGGTTTTCAGATTCGAAGCGCAGGACAAGTTGGGTGTTTGGGATTAAATCCCAATGTGGGCTGATGCCCACGTGGTAAGCGCCTCACAGCGCTAGGTGAGAGGAACAAATTTTGACTCCCACGAAGGTGTGAAGGCACATTGATTTTTGGCAAGGCATTGACGATTTTGAAGGTGTGAAGGCGCATTGATTTTTGGCAAAGGAATTATCGATTTCAAAGGTTGTGAAGGCAGAAAATTTTGAATAAAGGTATTTATCTCCAGTGCATGGTAATATTTGTTATTACCAAAGTTTTGGTGCATTAAAATTATTTTTGTGATAACTAGGGAGTCATAAGGAGTTTAGGGAAATAAATGCTTGTTGTATGTGTTAATGTGCTTAGGGAGTTATAAGGTGTAGAATTAAATATTTGTTATTGTTGTGTGTGATTAGGGAGATATAAGGTGTGGAAATAAATATTTGTGATTGTTGTATGTGGAGTTATAAGGTGTGGAATTAAAAATAAAAGCATAGGTGCTTGTTGTATGTGTTAATGAAATTAGGGAGTCATAAGGTTGAAAAGTGTTGAACTTGTTATATGTCCTAGTGCATGATTTAATTATGAAATTAAACTAGGAACTTGAGACCTAGTTAATTGCTACCTTGAGTTAGAAGACATGCACATGAGTTAGGGTTTGAAGTTGAAGACAAATTGCTTGATTATGTGCCTTGGCTATTGAGAGGAAGTGGATGGATTAGAAAATCAATTTTATGGATAAAATTGATGCTTGAGTTCCATGATTGCTTTAGTGGAGTTCATTGAGAGTATTGCCATTATTGAGGAGGTTTTTGCTATTGCTTTGAGGAGATTATTGTTGGTTACTTGTTAAGTCCATTGCCACTATTTGAGACCATTGAGGAGATCATTTGCTAGTCACTTGTGGATACATTTGTCTTTCATTTGAGGAGATCATTGTTGGCTATTTGAGAGCTCTTTGCTTGAGGGAGTTGTGCTTGTTTCTTGAGAGCTTATTGACATTGCATGAGGAAGATATTATTGAGAACCTATTGCTATCACTTGTGGAGATTGTCCTTGGTTGGTTGAAGTCCTCATTGTTATTGCTTGGAGAGGTTTTCATTAGAGAGCTCATTTGCCATACATTTGAGAGTACATTGTTGAGCATTATTGTCATCCATTTGAGAGTACATTATTGAGCATTGTTGTCATCCATTTGAGAGATCATTTGTCATACATTGTTGAGATCATTGTGGATCATTGTTGTCATCCATTTAAGAGTACATTTCCATTCATTTTTGAGCACATTATTGAGTATTATCATCATTCATTTGTTATCCATTGTTGAGTTCATCATTGAGCCTTGCCTTCATTGATTTGTGGTTGAGATTTGAGTGCTTGTACCTTTGGGAAGGCTTTTGGGACAGAATTTTTGGACATATTTGAGACAACTTTTATGCATGATTGGTTGAGCCTTTGGGAAGGCTTTTGGGATAGAATTTCTGGACAGATTTGAGACAACTTTTATGCATGATTGGTTGAGCCTTTGGGAAGGCTTTTGGGATAGATTTTTGGACAGATTTGGGACAACATTTGAGCATGATTGTTTGAGCCTTTTGTGAAGGCTTTGAGAATAGATTTGGGACAACATTTGAGAAGGATTTTTTGAGCCTTGTGAGAAGGCATTGAGGTAGATTTGTGAGTAGTGAAAGAGACATGACAGAAATAGAAAACACATCAACACCAGTTGCCTAGTTGAGCAATAGTGGATAGCCTATATGATCAGATGTGGATAGCCTAGATGAGCAGATCAATGGATAGCCTAGCTGAGTAGATCAGTGGAGAGCCTAGCTGAGCAGATCAGTGGAGAGCCTAGCTGAGCAGATCAGTGGATAGGCTAGTAGATCAATGGATAGCCTAGCTCGAGAAGATCGGTGGATAGCCTAGAGTAGATCGTGGAGAGCCTAGCTGAGCAGATCAGTGGAGCCCACCTGAGCAGATCAGGACAACCTAGCTTTGAGCAGATCAAAGTAATCATTTGTATTGGGATAAGGATCCCTATTTCTTTGTGAAATATTATAAGGAGATTATCTTGTGGACTACCCCACATTGGGGGAACCACGTTAAATCTTGTGTCTCAATTGTGTGTGATGATTTGTGCACTTGCTTACTATTGCTATCTATGTTATTAATGCACACTACTATATTTGGTTATTGCAATTGAGGACACTAATTGATATTGGTTTGGAAAGAAAGTAAAAAGTGGGCGCTATACTGTTCACCCCCCTCTCAGTATAAGCTTGTGTTCTTCATCTGACTCACTTCACATACTTTGATGTGAACCCCCTATTGTAGACCTGTCTCGAGGATTTCCACCTATCCACCTAATTTGGAGATGTAGAGAGACAATATACCCATCATCTACCGACATCTAGGCCTCAAAATCCTCTAAGAACCCCTATAGGCACCTAATATCTACCTCTGACTCTAAACCTGCTAGTTCTTGAGCAGTTGGAGTGGTTGGTACAACCTATGATCGTAGAGCATATCTCTCTATAGTGAGCTTATCTATGATTGGTAGCCTGTTATATGTTATAGCTACAAGACCAGATATAATGCAGGTAGTTGGTTTAGTGGGAAGGTTTCAAGCAACTCCAAAAGAATCACATGTGATAGTAGTGAAAATAATACTCAGATATCTCAAAGGAACAATTGAGTATGGTCTATGGTATCCTAGAAGTAGTAAGTTCACTCTCACAACATATACATATGCAGATTGGGTAGGAAGTATTGATGATAGAAAAATTACAAGCAGAGGAGCATTCTTTCTTGGTGATTGCCTAGTTTCCTGGCTAAGCAAGAAATAACCATCAGTATCACTTTCCACAACAAAGGTAGACTATATTGCAATGGCAGCATGTTGTTCATAGGTGTTATGGATGAAATAGACTCTCAAATATTTTAGTATAGAACATGATCATCCCATTCCTATTCTTTGTGATAATACTAGTGCTATAAGTATCTTGAATAATCTAGTAATGCATGCCAGAAAAAAATATATTCCAATCAAGTATCACTTTTTGAGAGAGCAGGTTATAGAGCAACAAGTAAGATTGGAATATGTTCCTACAAAAGATCAGATTGCAGACATATTTACAAAACCATTACCAAGAGAAACATTTGAGCATTTGAGAGAATAGTTGGGAGTAAAAGTACTCCCACCCCAAAATTAATCACCACAAGAGTGAATGTGGTGGGGGGGCTAAGCTTAAGAGTCGTATCTTTTAGCCCCATAGGTATCCCTTTTGCCATTGATGTCAAAGGGGGAGAGATTTGAGTAAGGGGGAGAGCATTGAGTTAGGGGGAGCAGCCTGCAAAGAGAGCACTGAGATAGGGGAGCAACCTCCAAAGATAACATTGAGTTAGGGGGATTAGCCTCCATAGAGAGTATTGATTCAGGGGGAGTAGCTTTGATTTTCATAAATGGATTTTGTAGTTATTGTGTTGATTTACATTAGAGGTGCTTCCATCAATGACAAAGGGGGAGATTGTTGGCAATTTGAGTTATTTTGTGTTGTCATGGATGTGACATGGATCACATTGAATTTTGGTGGCAAAAGCACTTCATAAATAATCATTTATGATATTTTGGAGAGCAAGGATATATACAGGGTTTTGTGGCACAAGAGGTATATAATATTAAATTTTTAAAATATTATATTAATGGTTTTTATTAAAACCAACGACAAATATTTTTATTAAAACCAACGGTAGGGGTTTTTTATTAAAACCAACAAAAAGGGTTTTCATTAAAACCATTGGAAAGGGTTTTTAATTAAAACCACTATGCTAAGACTTCTCCAAATTATTATGGATGAAAAAAATTTCCAATAAAACCTAGGTGCAAAAAGTTTCATGACGAAATTCAAAAGAATGAAGGATATATCCCAATTCAAAGTTAAAAGGTGAATTATTAAATTTTTATTTAATAATTCTAAGGTCTAAGGTTGAATTACATTATCCACAGACATGCAAATATTGGGGAGATTAATAAATATTCACCGACATCATTCGAAGGATGGAGGTGCATATAAATAAAAGGTGAAAAACCTTTGTTTATAAAAAGACCAGAGATAGCGCATCAGAGAGAGTCCTCGAAAGGAGAGCAGGAAAGAAAGAAGGATAAATAACTTTTGACTTGAGAGCAAGGTCAAGTAAAAAGTGTGGTAAAGTGATATCATGGAGGACTCCTTAGCATAGTTAGTAGCGCACGAACTTTTCACAAGGCAGTTTCGTTGTTCGAATCCCACCAAGGGTAAAATATTTTGTTGAAAGGTAATTCAGGTGTTCATATTCGAAGCACAAGACAAGTTGGGTGTTTAGGATTAAATTCCAACATGGGCTGATGCCCACGTGGTAAGTGCCTCATAGCACTAGGCAAGAGGAACAAATTTTGACTCTCGGAAAGGTGTGAAGGCACATTGATTTTTTGCAAGGCATTGACTATTTCGAAGGTGTGAAGGCGCATTGATTTTTGGCAAAGGAATTATCGATTTCAATGGTTGTGAAGGCAAAAAATTTTGAATAAAGGTATTTATATCCAGCGCATGGTAATATTTGTTATTACCAAAGTTTTGGTGCATTAAAATTATTTTCGTGATAACTAGGAAGCCATAAGGAATTTAGGTAAATAAATGCTTGGTGTATGTGTTAATGTGCTTGGGGAGGTATAATGTGTAGAATTAAATATTTATTATTGTTGTGTGTGATTAGGGAGATATAAGGTGTGGAAATAAATATTTGTGATTGTTGTATGTGGAGTTATAATGTGTGGAATTAAAAAAAAATCATAGGTGCTTGTTGTATGTGTTAATGAAATTAGGGAGTCATAAGGTTGAAAAGTGTTGAACTTGTTATATGTACTAGTGCATAATTTAATTATGAAATTAAACTAGGAACTTGAGACCTAGTTAATTACTACCTTGATTTAGAAGACATGCACATGATTTAGGGTTTGAAGTTGAAGACAAATTGCTTGATTATGTGCCTTGGCTATTGATAGGAAGTGGATGGATTAGAAAATCAATTTTATGGATAAAATTGATGCTTGAGTTCCATGATTGCTTTAGTGGAGTTCATTGAGAGTATATCCATTATTGAGGAGGTTTTTTCTATTGCTTTGAGGAGATTATTGTTGGTTACTTTTTAAGTCCATTACCACTATTTGAGACCATTGAGGAGATCATTTTCTAGTCACTTGTGGATACATTTGTCTTTCATTTGAGGAGATCATTGTTGGCTATTTGAGAGCTCTTTTCTTGAGGGAGTTGTGCTTGTTTCTTGAGAGCTTATTGAAATTGCATGAAGAAGATATTATGGAGAACCTATTGTTATCACTTATAGAGATTGTCCTTGGTTGGTTGAATTCCTCATTGTTATTGCTTGGAGAGGTTTTCATTAGAGAGCTTATTTGCCATAAATTTGAGAGTACATTGTTGAGCATTATTGTTATCCATTTGAGAGTACATTATTGAGCATTGTTATCATCCATTTGAGATATCATTTGTCATACATTTTTGAGATCATTGTGGATCATTATTGGCATCCATTTAAGAGTACATTTTCCATTCATTTTTTAGCACATTATTGAGTACTATCATAGTTCATCTTTTATCCATTGTTGAGTTCATCATTGAGCCTTGCCTTCATTTATTAGTGGTTGAGCCTTTGGAAAGGATTTTGGGACAAAATTTCTGGACATACTTGAGACAAATTTTGTGCATGATTGGTTGAGCCTTTGGGAATGCTTTTGGGATAGAATTCCAAGACATATTTGAGACAAATTTTGTGCATGATTGGTTGAGACTTTGGGAAGGCTTTTGGGATAGATTTATGGACAAATTTGGGATAACATTTGAGCAAGATATTTGAGTTTTTGGTGAAGGCTTTGAGGATGGATTTGGGACAACATTTAAGCAAGATTTTTTAAGCCTTTTGAGAATTTATTGAGGTAGATTTGTGAGTAGTGAAATAGACATGATAGAAATAGAAAACACATCAACACTAGTTGCCTAGCTGAGAAAATAAGTGGATAGCCTAACTGAGTAGATCAGTGGATAGCCTAGATGAGCATATCAGTGGATAGCCTAGCTGAGTAGATCAATGGAGAGCCTAGCTGAATAAATAAGTGGAGAGCCTAGCTGAGCAGAGCAATGGATAGGCTAGCTAAGCAAATTAGTGGATAGCCTAGCTGAGAAGATCAGTGGATAGCCTATTTGATTAGATCAGTGAAGAGCCTAGCTAAGCATATCAGTGGAGCCCACCTGAGTAGATCAGGACAACCTAGCTTTGAAGAGATCAAAGTAATCATTTTTATTGGGATAAGGATCCCTATTTCTTTATGAAATATGATAAGGAGATTATCTTGTGGACTACCCCGCATTGGGGGAACCACATTAAATCTTGTGTCTCAATTATGTGTGATGATTTTTGCACTTGCTTACTATTGCTATCTATGTTATTAATGCACACTGCTATATTTGGTTATTGCAATTGAGAACACTAATTAATATTGGTTTGGAAAGAAAGTAAAATGTGGGCACTATACTATTCACCCCCCCTCTCAGTCTAAGCTTATGTTCTTCATCTGACTCACTTCACCTACTTTGATGTGAACCCCCTATTGTAGACCTGTCTTGAGGAGTTCCACCTAGCCTCCTAATTTGGAGATGTAGAGAGACAATATACCCATCATCTACCAACATCTAGGCCTCAAAATCCTTTAAGAACCCCTATAGGCACCTAATATCTGCCTCTGACTCTAAACCTACTGGTTCTTGAGCAGTTGGAGTGGTTGGTACAACTTGTGATTGTAGAGCATATCTCTCTATAGTGAGCTTATCAATATTTGTTAGTTTTGAGTCAAGTTGTGTATGTAAAGAGGTCCTCTCCTCTTCATACCCTCACTAGGTGGCATGTCCTACTGATAGTTGACTCTGTAATATAGTGAGAGAGGTGTCTCGCTTTAGGATATATCTTTGAGCTATCTAAATCTTGGCCTCTACATTGTGTATCTAAACTTATATGGGAGACTCCTTATCCTCTAGAGATACCTCCTCCTCCTACTTTTTGGTGTTGCCTACTCCTCTATCCTAGTTCACACCCATCATGCATCAGGGTCCTCCTTAGGTGCCTCATCCCTCACTAACCCTAGGCTACCGCCATCCTGCCATAGTCACATCACCCACCATTGGGAGTACACCTCTATAGTCCTAGATTTAGCTATACCAACATCAATTACAAGAGGATCGGCCTCCTCTATCAAAGCTATCACATGGAGCATTGGGAGATCTATCTCCACCTAGATATGCCTCTATAAAATTAGTACTAGTGGAATTTCTACTGGACCCCAAACTACCTAGTCACTTAGGAGTAATGAAATAACTCCATCACCCCTACCTTGCGATCAATGATCCATCGATCATGCCTCATTCATGCCATGAATCAGTCTATCTTAGGCTAAGCAGGAAAATCCTTATAGGGCCTCTAGATGATGTCTCATGACTGTAACCTAGTCAGAGTGCTTGTGTAGTGTGCCAAATCCCCTACATGGCAATGACTCCAATGCCCCTCTACGTCCCATGGCCATATAGTCTTGTAACACTATGACCTAGGTTCTAAATAAGTCACCTCTTGTGGTAACCCTATGGGGTTGTCTACTCTGATATGCTCCCAGCCCCAAATCTATAGGATCAAGCTGTAAGCCACACCCACCTGGCCCTATCATTGAATCTTGTATAGCTCTTCATATAGATGCGCTAATAGGGCACTCCCAAAGCCATTATGATGGGCTCCATGCTATCCATCAGGTCAAAGCCATGATGAAGGACCTACCACCATGTGAATACATCGGTCCCATACCAATGAGCGATAGGAACTCCTCTATGCTAAATATCTCCTAGAGCTTCCCATGCCTAGGTGTTGAAGACTCTATCAAAAATTATTGGTCTATGATCATTTGGGGAGGATACGATGGCTGGCCCATCAAAAGGGATCTTGAAGATCCTATAAATGTCCTTGAGCATAATGGTCATCTCGTCAGTAGGTATATGGAAAGTGTTTGTGTGGTAGTCCCATCTGTGGGCCAGTGCTATGATGTACACATGATCTGACATCATCAGTAGACGAGCAACGTACAACAAGCCTCATGCATCAAAAAATCCTAGTTGGTGTGAACCATGAGGGATAGTATCTCAGCTAGTATCTTAGGCTCCCAAGCCCGTGAAGACAAGAGCTAAGTGTGCAAAATAAATGCTAATCAAATGCACTTGCATAAAAATCAGAATAAATCCAATAATTGTGTAACAAACACATAATAAAGCAAGCGTACAAACACAATAATAAAATGCACCAAAACATGCAAAAAAAATCAAAATTTGCACTTGAAAAACTCAAAAAAATCAATTAAACTAAGAAAAAATAAATCAAAAAATAAAAAAAATCCTAAAGTTTCCTAGATGCTTACGTTGACAGCGGCTGCCATAGTTGCCGCTGACGCTGACAGTGGTTAGCCGTCAAAAGTTAATTTTTTTATCATTGTAGGTTTAAACTAGTTGCACTCAGTGATAGTGGCCCCTCTTTACCAATTAGGGATTGCCTTGAGTGATAGCGATTGCAAGGTGGCACACCAAGGGCCTCTGCTCTCGCCCAAAAAACAAAAAAATTAACAAAACAAGAAATCTAAGAGGAACCCACCTAAATTAGCCTAGTTCTAAACCTGACTATCAGTGTGGTTCATTACCAATGAGTTTAATGAGGTTAGTTTACCAATTACTTAGTTGGGTTCATTTTACTAGTTAAATAAACAAGTTGAGTTTGGAGAAATACCCGTGAATCTCCGGCTCCTCCGCTTGTAGATGCCTCATTGTGCTATGCCATGGTGTTAGGTACTCTAGTAGCGTTCTAGATCAATCTCACTCTCTCTCCTCAAAGATCACTATTGCAAATTGACAACTAGAAAATAATGAATTGAAAACCCTAATTTTCTTCTTATATTTTTCTATTTTTTTGCAACCACTGCTGGCATCGACAACTAGCAAGTGTGGGCTGCCTATGCTAACAATGACCACAAAATTATAAAATTGCATCATATATGCTGACAGTGACTAATAAGTAGCACCAAATGCACTCAATTTCTCACCATGGGAAGATTCAAAATGGACAAATAAGCATATCTAGCAGTCTAGAATCATCAAAAATTGTAAAATAACAACAAAAACCATAAAATCAACATTTCAAAATAATTGAGAAATTAACAAAAAATTAAATAACAATAAAATTTCAAATGCACCTCGTACCTATTTATTTAACCTATACACTTGGCAGTTGTAGCGATTTGTGATCCATGCAATCTGGCAAGATGAGTAAATAACCATAACATCATTTGAGCCAAATCGATCATCGCTGAATTGAAATGCTTCACTTCAACCCCGAAGAATGCCATGGCAGCCTGACTACCCCATGAGAATGAGGCATTCATTTCATTTCTTCTATGACATTTTCATCATATCATTGAGTTATTCAACACAATCTTCAATGGAATTACTATCATCTTGATTCCCTAACAAGGCCATTACAGTCGGACTACTCCACGGGATAAAAATGTACAGTTGCTATTATTGGTTGAAATCACACCTGTAATAGGACTTGCCATATAACAACAAAAGCATTCATCTTAAATTGTCCAAATAAATCATCTTGGTCAAGCGACTCGTCGCTTTTATCATTAGTATTCTCCTCATCAACTTGTAGCTTGAGGGGGTAGTCATAATAACAAAATCATAATCAAAATCAACAATTGATAACTTAATCAAGTTAATCATGTTCATCTTATGAATTATTGCTAACAACTATCATGAGCTTACCCTATTACTTGGGATAAAAGCAAATATGCTAATTTAAACCTTTGACAATCTAGCTTTTGGTCCTTTACAAATGCTAAGAAATGCGACCCGAGACTCTAGTGGACTTCAAAGTCTTATACAAACTAAGCCTTCCATGTTGTTGGAAGCAATGATTCAAAGATGTGCACCCTTCTCATGATTGGGGCATCTAATTTTGATCAGATCAATGATCATCATACACCCTACAATATGGCTTTAGGTGGTCTATTTTTATGCTCAGTGTTGTTTTTCCCACTATGCATCACAAAAAGGGGCATTTGTAGATACCTAAAATACATCATTTTTAGGATACTACTCATATGGGCACCTCTATAGACCATATGCCTGATCTTGGACCTTTCCAAGAGCTAGCAATGTTTCTAACCACTCACTAGGGGTAGTTCTGACCTCTTCAGGTGCAGTCACTATCGACTAGAGTGGCTGCCAACCCTAACGCTAAAGCTCGGAGTGGCTACGAGCTAGCTACTACTATGGATAGTGCATGATCCCTAATCATGTAGGGTAACTAAACTTGCATTGGATTCAAGCATTTTTGGGTATGAATATACCAGAGTTCCTAACTACCACTCCCATGTAATTCTAGAACTAGGCCTTTCCCCCAACGGCCAGTTTTATGCAAATCTAGATCTTGGCTTCTCCAAGAAGCCAAGATTTGGAATTTAGGAGGCCTACATATACACTCTCCCAGGAACAAGTATGATCCAAATTTTTATGCAGCAAATCCCTACCAAATTTAGCAATAAATTGATAGCCCTATGAGAAGCGTCGAAGTGTTTCTTGATTGCAAATTGCCAAGCATACCATAAACAATAGATCTTCCACAAGTTTGAGAGGCAAATCATACATTTACCTTCAATCTATTGCATATCTGAGAGATTTAACTCATAAATTTGTGTCTAGACACACCAAAAAACTTTGAACATCAATTCAACTAGGGATTTCTGAGTCACAAAACTTGACGCGAGGAGTAGAGATCATAGTTAGTGGTCGATGTCTTCGATAGAAGCCTACAGGCATAGCCATATATGGTTTGAGATGTAGTTTCTTTAGTTTCTAGTGTAGAACTACCTTCCTTTATGCATCATTAGTTTACCCTAGTTTAGATTTATTGTTTTATCATATTTTCATGGCTCATAAGCATTGTAATAGATGTCTTTTGCTTCCATTTATGCTTTTTCATGCTTTTATTATGCGTTCATACTATTTCTTGTAGATTTGTAGAATAAGCCTCATCTTGAGAGGCCTCATATGCTTTTAATGTTACTTTTTGTTTCCTTGAATGTAGGTAATAGATCTATTTGAGAAGAAACTGCATTGAAAACATTCCCTCTGAACATTGGAGGAGGCATCTAGTAAGCCCTCATGCAAATTGATGTCATAGTGAAGACCCTTTGAGTGCATCTCTCCCTATTGAGGGGCCTCAACTATTGTAAACATTGTATCAATTTGAGTGACTCCCTAAGAGGGAGCTATTATAATCGAGATTTATCATTTTTTAATAAAATGGTAACCCTATTTTCTTGGATATCTTTTATTTGTGCAAATGGTGACTTAATTTCTGTTTATTAGATTTTTACATGCTTGGAATGGTCTAGATGCATGTTTTTCACCTTCGTACACAATGATCAGATTTTCCTTCAGAATCTGGAAGGCTCATTCACACTCCTCTATCCAGGAAAACTCTACATTTTTGGACAGCAAAGTGTGCAGCAGTCTAGAAATTTTGCTAAAGTTTGCTATGAACCTCCTGTAATACCTGGCAAAGCCAAGAAAGCTCCTGATATCTCTCTATATTTTAGGAATGGGTATATCTTTAATAACTTCAGTCTTTTTCTTATCCACTTTTATCCTTCTTGCAAAGAGGTGAAGCTCTAGAATGATCCCTTCTTGCATAATTATGAAACACTTCTCACTTCTCAAGGATAGGTTGGTCTCTTCACATAGATGAAGTACACGTTCTAGGTTGTTCATAGCTTCTTCAAAGGTTTTTCCATACATAGTATATTCATCCATGTATATCTCCACTACTTCTCCCATCATATTAGAAAAATGCTCAGCACTACCCTCTGAAAAGTGGTTGGTGTGTTACACAGACTGAAGGGTAGAAATCTATAAGAAAATGTACCCCATGGACAAGTGAATGCCATCTTGTATTGATATTCTTCTCCAATATGGACCTAGTTATACCCACTGAATCTTTCTAGAAAGGATAAGTACTTCCTTCCTACCAGTGTATCAAGAACTTGGTCAACAAAAGGTAATGGGAAGTGATCCTTTTTAGTTGCTTTGTTTAGTGATCTATAAGTAAGACAAATCTATCATTTTATATTATTTTTGGGTACCACCACTAGAGGTGACACCCACTCATTGTTAGATATGAGGTAAATAAATCCAGCTGACAAGATTTTTTGTAACTCTTATTTTACTATCTCTTTCATGGTGGGGTTCATTCTTCATTATGGTTGTTTGATTGGACTTGCCTATTCTTGCAAGTAGATGTGATGGTTACAAGTCTTAAAAGTTATCCATTTCATAACTAAATAATCCTAGGAAAAATATTTTTGATGCCTATTCAGTATCTCCTTTAATGGTGTTAGTTGAGTTGGTGTCAACTCATTGTTGACGTTCAACATTTTTCAGTATCAATATGAATTTGTTTGACATGGTGGTCGTGGATGCCTACCAGTGGTGAATCTAGAGTGATATGGGAGGATTCTCCATGGAAGAAATTTATGATAATTATATCCTTATCAACCTCATTTTATAACTCCATTAACACCATTATAGGTTGCACCATTAATAATTTTCCATACTCCTGATTTTCTGAAATAGGTTCTCCCAATGCATCAATAGACTATGTAGGTGGAGATATGGTCAAATTTTTAATGTTTTGACCATCTAAAATAGTCATATGTCCATTTTTGCAACTTATATATGCATCTACTATTGCTAGCCAAGGCCATCCTAGGATGAGCAGATAGCCTCCCAGTACAGACTTGGACTGCAGTACTAGAAAGTTTGTTGGGTATTCCCATGCATCCATCATCATGATGATATCTTCCAACACTACTTCTAGTGATACATTTGATCTGTTGGCTAGCTACAAAATATTCTTGGTAGGCTTCATGCCTATGAGCCTAATCTTTTGCATGGTATCCATTGGTATAACATTGATGGCTGCTCCCAGGTCTACTAAAGTGTTGGCCAACGAGTGGCCACCAATCTTCATAGTTAAGACCGAGCTACCTGGATCTGCATACTTGGGTGGTAGGTATTTCAAAGCATTAGATCATCCAGTTTCCCTATCACATTTATTATTTGGGCTAGCTTATATCTTGGCCTTCTCAAACATAGCTCCTTGATAGCCTTAGTGTATATCGGGACATCTCTTATGGCTTAGAACAAAGGGATTCTTACTATCAAATTCTTCAAACTTGAGAGGATATCAAATTTTCAATGTGTTGGCTTTCTTTGCTCCTATAACCTTTTGGAAAAAGTAGGAGGTTCTTCTTTTATCTTCTCAGTATTCGATTCCTTATCAACCTCTTCAACCAGATGTGATTCTCCTACTATAATATGTACATCCTCCTCTTCTATCAAAGGAGGAGCGTCTACTCCTAATTGTCTACTCGACCTCAATTGTATATGATTACAATTTTTAATATTGTACATGGGAAACACCACTTTGACTAGCTTATCTTGTTGTTGGGATTGACTATGGGTTGTGCTAGGAGTTGTGTAGGTCTCACTGCAGGGGGATATGGTAAGCTTTACTATTTTGGTGGAGCTACATTCCACGGGTTGTAGTTTTTCCATTGTTGCCCTGGTTGCTGATATGGAATCCATGGGTATTGATTTGAGAATGATACTCCCTAGGAGGCATTCATCCATGGTATTTGTCCCCACCATCCCATGTTGGGTGGTTGGTCATGCCCTTGTGGCATGTAATTTCCCCTTCCATAGGGTGGCATTCCTGCTGGCATATTCCCCATAGGGGGTTGTTGCCAGTTTCTCTTATTTCTCATGAAGTATGCTTATGAAACTTCAGCATCCTCTTTGATAGTTGGTAGTTGTGGGCATAGTCTAATCTTGTGATTCTTTTGATAAATAATGCATACCCTGATTTTGTCTTTAGGACATGCATTCCTTGCATTCTTTCCTCTATATTTTGGATAGAAATAGGCCAGTGTTGTATAATTCTCTTGCTTATTCTTTTCTAGTAGGATATTATCCATTTGTATCACTACGGAAGACAAAATTTCGCTCTTCAAGTCCTCCATCATGTTGCCTATCTCTATATTTGTGACTGAGGCTATTAACTTAGTGATCCTAGAGGTTAGTTTACCCTTTCTTCGAGAGTAATTCTAACATAATTTTTAGATGTCTGACATATGGTGCTGGTAAATATCTCTTCCAGAGATCATATTTAGTACTTAAAGAGATTCACTATTGATTCCCCTTAATAATATGCTTTTTAGGGACTTATCGCTTAGCTTCGCATGGAAAGATATTTACAAATTGAAATTGAATCTGTCCCAATACTTCTCCAGGAATTCATTTTCTTTCTCTGTCATGTTCAGGACCTCCTCTCTAGAATTCCATGCTCTACCAAAATCTTGGTATTGTTGTAGGAATATCTTTTTCATCTCCTCCTAGGTAGTGATCTACTTATTTCCCAAGTTGATGAACCAACATAGCGCTAAATCATCCAGTGTTGAAGGAAACAACTTCAACTTCTAGGCATCCATATTATAATCCACAAACCCTCACAAGACATCAAACTTGAACAAAAATAGATTTGGGTCTTCTGTTGGAAATCCTTTGAAAGCAGGAAGATGGGCAGGGAATATGTTTTTTATTATTTTTTCTCCCCTGGCCTCTTATATTGGGAAGCTAAAGCTAGTTGATTTCTCTTCTACCTCAACCATCTTTTCAAGAAATATGGTTTCTAGATTTATTATCCTTGAAGCAGTTACTAAGGCCTTCCGATCACTCTGAGTTTTCTACACAAGAATCCTTAAATCAGTTGGAGAAATGGTTTCATCCTCAACAACTCTCCACTACTATTCATACAATAGATCCTCTTCAAATGGGGTTATTTTAAACAAAGGATTATGTATTATCCGCTCTTCACTTAGGTTTGGATGATTGGGTATGGAAGAGCTTTGAGAAAAAAATGGGTGTTCGGTCCAATGCACTAATTGAAGTAACTGTGGGGACACTATTTTAGGTTTAGAGTATACAACTAGCTTAGAATTTTCTTGTGGGATCTTATTTTTAATAAAATGACCATCTAGTCCTCTGTTTCTCGATGGAATCATGCAAGATCATATGGAAAAATTTCTACATAATGGATCAAAAAAATTGTAGAACTGGGTATTGCAATGATATATACTATTGGCACATCCTCGGTAATGGTGAAAAAATGTTGGAGCAAAAATATTGGTTAAATTCTACGTTGATGTCACAACACTTTCATTTAATTGTCAACCCAAGCATGCTCGTAAACTTGTGATGCACCAAATAGATATTACCTACAATACCTTTGAGATGATTCCACTAAATTCTATGGTTTGAGGGGTTTGTTACATAGAAATTAATTCAATCCAACCACTTAATCTATAGAAAATAAATTACGGGAAACAAAATACATCATACTTGCAGAAATGAAAGAAAACAATAAATAAATCAATTTGTTGAAAACATTCAAATGCTGAAAAACATAATAAATAAAACTAAAATGAAGTTACAGGAAAGTAAAGGAGAGGGGAGGAATACTGACCAAGAGTGGTCCCAGGTTCTAGAAGATCATGCCCAGTTAAATACGTATGTTGAACTAAATTAGAGAACTTCAAAAGAATTTTATTACATAAATGGAATTATATCATAGTCCGGTTCTTCTATAATTTCTCCTCTTTTTTGAGATAAGTCTTGTACATTTATATATCACATAGGTTTCTTTGTTATAAATTTTAGATTATTGTTACAATAAAAAATCTCTACTAAAAATGTGATTACAATAACAACACACCAAATTAGGAAAATTTAGTGTGTTCAGAACAGATCCTGTTTGCTGCATCATTTGTTCATGGTCCAGTTAAATCAAATAGTTTTTTATCTTACCTCACCGTCATTGCTCGTGTTCTACCTTTGAGAATTCATTATTCTATTTCATACAAAAATAGAGTAGTTGACGTGTTCTTCAGTTAACGGAGTTAAGCACCATCAGGTCGGGAGTTAGGTGGTTCATTTTCCTTACGTGGAGTCAACCATCGTTAACTTCATTAATGGAAAT
This sequence comes from Wollemia nobilis, assembly GCA_028583015.1. Lineage (NCBI taxonomy): Eukaryota > Viridiplantae > Streptophyta > Pinopsida > Araucariales > Araucariaceae > Wollemia > Wollemia nobilis. Next base: position 3,133,687 of record JAQPPZ010001424.1, on the reverse strand, counting down.
AAAGTGTCTTTCCATAATAATATGGAAGAAAGACAACTTTCCATCGAATACAAAAGTAAGGCGCCTTACCGTTGAAAGACTAAAGTAAGGCACCTTGTCATCGGGGAGACAGGAGTAAGGCATCTTTCCGTAAGAATATGGGAGTAAAGCGCATTCCCGTTGAAAGATAAGAGTAAGGTGCCCTTCTCTTTCGTGGTCAAACTCCTTCCATAGTATTCATTGAACTCCTTTGAAAACAAATGATTCCAGGTCCAATTGGGATATCGATTTAGTTATGTAGAAAACAACTAAAATGATAAAATCTACACATAAAGCACACATTCACACAATTTAGGAAACATACGCAATTTACCATTAAATACATATAAACATTCATAAAAAGTACAAATATGATATAATAATGTCACACAAAAAATTAGAAACATATACATAAATATGAGCAATTATGGTGTTCATCATCATTGATGTTGATTTTGTTATCGACACCACAATCCACTAATCTCTATTAACCAATAGATCCTCCATCTTGAGTTTTCATAATTTAAAAATTTATCCATTAAATTTTTCAAACTCTACCTTGTGCTTCCCATCATTTTCTTCATCCAAATTCTTCCACGTACAACTCTCACTCAATAATTAATTTATCACAGGATTGAAACCCTTACTCGAACAAAGCTAAAACCTAGCTTTGATACCAAACGAAGAGAAATATAGAACCCTGATAAACTAATTCTAGAAAAGCAATAAATGCATAATCAAGAAGAAGATAACATATACACACATAACACAATATTTATCCTAGAAACCCTTAATCGAGAAAAATTAGCATTGTAATATATCATTTATTGCATAAACTTGATCATCTCTAATATAATAATGTTCTTATTTCGTATATACAAACCCTAATGCAAGTGTGATATATATAACAAAGGCACATGCATAGATTTTATAATACCATGGGAAAAAATCATGGGTTCAAATATAGTAACCCAAAAAAATCCATATGGGTCTAAAAATAACTTTAAAACCCTAAAAAAATTGTTGAAGGTTGCTATCCTTAAACACCTACTTTTCAAAAGGCTATCACCCCTAAACCCCTATTCAAGGCCCACATTGGACCTAAACCCCAACAAGTATAGGTACAAATTATCCAATACCTTTTAGTGTTAATACCACCATAATAACATAGAAATATTCAACATATTTTCAACATGGTTATCAATGGAGTTGTGATCTTCCCATAGTTTTGAAATTTTTTTGGTAATACCTGGGGAGAGCCAAGAAACCCCAAATACCTTTGAGGGTTTTTAGATTTGTTCATTCTTGTATAGATTAATTTTCTTTGGTCTACCTTAACTCCTTTTGATATAATGTGACCTAGATATTCTACCTCTTGCATTCTAAAGGAACATTTTGACCACTTTGCATATAGTTGATTCTTAGTTAAAAGCTGCAAGGGTAGATTGAAATGTTTGGATTGATCCTCCCATGTGTGGTCATAGATTATAATATCATCAAATAAGACTAAAATGAACTTGCACAATAAAGGTCAAAATATCACATTCATAAGACTCTAGAAGGTGGAAGGTGCATTGGTAAGACCAAAGGGCATGACAAAGAATTCATAGTGACCTTCATGAGTCTAAAAAGCTATTTTAGAAATGCCTTATTTTTTATTCTAATCTAATGGTACCCTAAGCACAAATATAGCTTCAAAAAATACTGATAACCATGGAGCTCATATAATAACTCATCAATTATAGGAATAGAGAATTTGTCCTTATTGATAATATTATTAAGTTAATAGAAATGCATGCATAACTACCATGATCCATCTCTTTTTGAATACCAGTAGCATGAGAGATGAATAGGGGTTAACACTAGGTCGAATAACCCATGTTGCAAGTAATTCCTATAACATTTTCTCTATCTTTAATTTTTTTATGTATGGATACCTATATGGGTAAATGTTTGGTGGAAGGCTACCTGGGACAATTTGGATTGCATGATCATGATCACTGAGGTGGTATACCTTTGGGTTCCTAAAAAGCAAATGCATTTTTCTCTAGTAGTTGTAATTCATCATATTACTCTATATCTTTGTTACTTGGTGCATGTATAACAAACAATTGTGACATCACTTCATGAGATGACTTCTTCAAAAGCTTTTCCATCTGATGAGATGAAATAAATTTGGTGGCACTTGCAATCATACGTGTAGAGTGTAATATGGTCCCTACTAGTTGAATATCATCCATCGTTTAGAAAAATCCCATACTACTTGGTCAAAGGTTTAACATTATTGTGTTCCTTATACAACATCACATCCTCCCAAAGGAAGGAAAGACATGCCAACCTTAAAATTGTATTTTCCCATTTGGACCTTGATATTTCTATATTTTTCTTTACATGGCAAATTTCCTCCATTATTTATCATGATCTTAAAGTATTTACATGTATTTATATAACAATCTCCCATTTTGCCACTCGATGATCAATGAAGTTGTGTGTGCTACCAAATTCAATGAGTATAATTACTAATTGGCCTTTGAAATGTCCTACCACCTTCATATTTTGGGGAGTATATATTCCTATTAGGTCATGTACTAAATTTTTTCTAGGGTTCTTCTAGTTCTTTGGGCTCTTTTAAAGGTTATTCCTCTTCTTCTTCTTCTTATTCTTGTAATTCACTAGTTGAGGCTTTACCTACATCAAGTAAATATAATTTATGTTGTACACATTTATGGTAGGATAAGTACAACAAGTAAATATAATATATGTTGTACACATTTATGTTGTAAATATTTTTTATCACAATTATAATATAGCCCTCGTGCTCTACAATCTTCCATATCATCCTAAGTTAAGCACTTAATTATGGGTGATTTTTGAGTAGGATTTGCATGAATCGATGTAAATCAATATGTGGATAGAGGTTGAGTTTGTGTAAACTTGGATGTGCACGTCTGAGTGATAAATTTAGTTTTTTTTAATCTATCCAAGCCTTCCACTTGCATTATGGTGTTTGGTTTGAAAATCTACACCTTTACTTGAATATCTCCCTTTAGTCCACCAAGGAAACAACTTTTGAAAACTTGTTGAGTGATATAACTGCCCAACAATGGTCAAAAAAAAATATCCTCTCTTGAAAGGAAATATGAATTTCCCCAAGGTTCTGGTAAGGTTGGTCTAACATTGTTGATTTATTTAAAATTATAAAAATATAAAAATATAAAGAATAATGTTGGAATGTTCAAATCCACATGTAACTATTACAAGGGTGAGTGATTATTTTTTATTTTAAGATCTGAATTCAAATCTAATATACTACAATTATCAATTCAAGTATCTTGTTCTTGATAGATTTCATAGAAAAATGCATGTAAATCAAGATTCTTCTCTTCATGGCCAAACCCTTCTACCCAAGAAGCAGAAGCATAGGATTTCATGAGTGTTATCCAATAGCAATATCAAATCTAAAATTCCAAAGATCTTTGTTTTACCTCTCTCACCCCACCAGCTCAATTTATTTCCATCCCCATTTCCATACTTAAATATTGATTTGTCAGACTTAAATATCCATGAGTGGTTTTAACTTACATTCTCTTTACTCTATGAGGTGTCTAGTATTGAATAGTTATCTTCAGCTACAACTTTTACTTCTATGTTGCAGGCTTTCATTTCCAAATTTTTACTATTATTATTTTGATCAGCAATGAGTTCTTGTAACCTTAACCCTATTTTTGAAAATTTAGCTATTATAGTTTTATCTATTATTTTGGACCAATCATGATTGCACAACGTTTTATAGTCCTCTAGGATATCTATCATATGGGGATCATTATAATTTTGTATCCTAGGTTCAGTAATCAATTGTCTATGAATTTGATTCAGTATCTTAAGCATATTTACCTCTGTCTTGTCCAATGTAATAACCTCATTATTTGAGTTAGTAGGATTCCATTCTAATTTCTTGTTGACAACATATGGCATTTCATTATCAAAAACACTTGAATCAACAAGACAATTATGTAAACTTTTACCAGATTTTCTAATAGTCAACAATGAAAGTGAGGATTCTAACTTCCCTATGTTTATAGCCACTTTATCATGATTAGCATTTGTATTTTCTTCTTTCTCAAACAACATATCTTTATAATTATCCAACTAAACTATCTCAATCAAAGGATTGTTTTCCTTGGCTTTATTAAGGTCTTCAATAATATCATATCCAATATTATTTAGTTCTAGAGCTTTCTCTACTTCTAACAATGGCATGTTATTTCCTGATTGTATAGGAATTGTAGGAATTGTAGGATATTTAATTAAGATAGGGATTTCGGTGTCCTACACCTTAGGTGAGATGAAGATTTATTTGAAATTTGTGAAAGAATAAATTATTCCTCAAATTTATTATGAATATTATAATCATTATTTTCCTAAAACAAGTGGTGAAATTCTACCACTTCTATGTAATCTTCAGATTCATTTATAGATTCATCTTCATCCACTTTTGATGGTTCATATGTTTCTGAAACTAAGTTAATCCTTGCATTTTGATTAACTTGATTGCTACAATCCTCATTAATGATTATTGACTCTAAAATTTTTATTTCTTTCTAGTCATTATCTAGAATAAGTTGGATTTCTTGATAGTCAGTTTTAGCAAGTTCATCTAAATTTGTGGAAGCTCCTAGGTTGTCATCTAATTGACTGTTAACAATATTTGTATTTTCTTCATTATGCATTATTTCTATATTTTCCACTTCTTCATGTACTTTACTACATATATTCAAAGCTAAATATGAAATATTGACTATTGTGTTGGGTTGATTCTGATTGGCCATGGGGTTCGGTACTCCTACATTGTTTAGTTGTGTATTCTAAAGTATTTGCTTTTGTAGTTGAATCATATCATGACTGATTTTTTGAACTAATCTTTGTAAATTTTTTATTTATGCATTCTCATTGTTAATCTGAGCTATAGTCTAATTTGTGTTATTAGAAAAAGGATTTGGATTCACAAAAGTGGGTACATTCTAATTTGGGAATGTTGTCATTGAGTTTGGGGTAGCATTCATAAATGTTGGTGTTATTTGAGGATTATTATTAATATTTGCATGGATGGTATATTGGTTATTTGGATATGAAGGAATGGTAGGATAAGTATGAGTAGAAATGGAATTGAATGGTTTATCATAGTTAGAATATGGTAAAGTATTCAACATAGGTACTTGTTGTGATAGAGCTTGGTTAATAATGGAAACTTGGTTGAATGCACTTGGTTGTCCTAGTGAAGGTAACTAACCTATACCAAAACCTTGAGGTATCAACTATTGTTCTATAGTCAAGGCCTCACTTTATACCATAAGTAGAGTGGTAATCTATGGTGCTTTTCTTACAAACATGGATGTAAGAGGATATAGGGCTCTATAATACATTTGAATGGTTGCTTCTGTATTGAGAGTGTAAGATGGATTCATTTGATTATACAGATTATAAATCTGGTATTGAATAACCTTAGAGGCTCATTGGGTCCCCTTTTAGCTAAGGCAAATTGATGGTATATGATAGCAAGGTCTATAGGTAATCTGAATTGACTGACAAATTATGTTTCCAACTCAACCTAGGAAGTGATAGAGTTTGTAGGTAAACTAATATACCAATCATATGCTAGTTCATCCAAGGTGAGGGCAAAAATTTTACAGGTAACATCTTCATGTTCAACTTTAAAATGAATCAAGGCATATTTATATTCTTGAATATTCTCTTTAGCTATCTTCGATCCATTATGTTTGTATCTAGGTAAATACCTCTGAGTATTTTTGGGTATATCATGGGTTGGTCCAAGAATATTAATTGGACTACTGCCACCTAACTATAGTGTAAATGTTGTCATTGGTGTACTTAATGGAGTGAAAAAAGTGTGAAGAAATTGTATTATAGTTTGAGAAATGGCATATACAAAAATAAAGATATAATAATATGAAAATTATCAAAAACTGATGAAAATTTGAGATAATGTAGTAAGTGAAAACAATAAACCAAAATATCTCAAAATTAAAACTAATTGCAATAAAATTTAATAAATTTTAGACTCATAAAGATAGATGTAATAGTATCTCAACTGTTTTAAACCAACAATTCAACTTTAAAGCAACAAATGAATTAATATTGTCAGACCCTCCTAGCACCATTTCCTATTGAGTGATATATCTACCCAATTGTAAACATACACCAACGGTCAAGACAAGATGTCCTCTCTTGAAAGGAAATGTGAATTTCCCCAAGGTTCTGGTAAGGTTGGTCTAACCTGGTTGATTTATTTCAAATTATAAAAAGGAAAATATAAAGAATAATGTTGGAATGTTCAGGGCCACATGTAACTATTACAAGGGTGAGTGATTAATTCTAATTTTAAGGTTTGAATTCAAATCTAATATACTACAATTATCAATTCAATTATCCTGTTATTGATAGATTTCATAGTAAAATGCATATAAAGTAAGATTCTAGGCTTGTTGTCTTCTAATTATGATCTTAAAACACATTCAAAGATATATTTTGAAACTTATAACAATAAGCACATATTCATCAAAGTAAATATTTATAATATCAAACTAGAACTACTTCTAATCTACTTGATTGTCAAAGAAATTCAAAAGGGTTAGGAAAATAAATAAAACAAGCCAGTGCATTCTTGAAGCCTTGCAAGGAATCTATTGTAGCAGCTAACTCTGAATAACCAGTCTTAGTCTAATCAACTATCACACAATCTGAAACTAAGCTAGTGTAATCTTCAAATTGAAATAGAGCAAAATGTTGAAATTTACTCAAACACAACCACCATCATCATGCACAAATTACACCAAGAACTACAACACTTTGCATTAATAAATATGTTCAATGATTACAATCTCATAATTGCTTGCTATAGGTGATTCTCATCATAAATCTCCAAGTACAATAGTAGGGGTATGGACATCCACTGATCTACAAAAAGAAATAAAATGCTAGGTATATAAAGCTAACAGTGGAATCCAATGACCTTGTAAATGAGGTCTAAATGGCTATTTATAACCTTACAATTCAAATTTTTGTAATGATTTACATTTGTAACAATTTAGCTAGCTTTGGATGATGTGGCATTTCGGGTATTTTTTGGATCTTGATCTTCAATTCTTAGCCATGGATCTCTGCAATTATTTGAGAATATGAGTTGCTAAGCACTAGATGATTACAATTAGGTCCAGGTTCAATGTATGTCTACTTCCTTTGGCTCTTATTCTCTATGACTGGTTTCTACAATTTGCTCGACTTTAATAGCTTCCAGTTGGGTAAGCTTCAATATAAGTTGTACCCTATTATTACGATAATTCACCTTCAAAGATTCTCTAACTAAATTTTTCTCCATAGGTTCTACAAGTTTCAATATCTTTGATGTTTCACCTTCATGGTCTAGCATTTCATCTTCCTAGTTCAACACTTTGTCTTCCGTCACCGACAATCACAAAAGAAAGATTCAAAAATAAATTCAAACTAAAACTTTGGAGGCAAAAAAAATCACTTTATTGCCATTATTAATATTATCATTGCTAAGTTTGATTATTATTAAATTTATTAATTTATTTTGTAAGGTTTGACATTATATTTCAATTTTATTTTTTATTTTATATTATTTGCTAAGGTTTTTTTTTTTTTTAGGGAAAAACGTTCTATTTAACATTTAGTTCTAAAAAATGTTTAAAATATAAATTAGGTTTTTGTTGTATCTTCAACATGCTCTGAACTAGGGTGAGATTTTTTCTTTCTTTCAAGTGTTTCAAGTCAGGGTAAATTCACTAAACTGGAAGAGTTAATCCTTTAAAATCACGGTGTAGAAATGACTTTAAGCCATGGTAGAATTTCAAAGATTATAAAATGGGATAAATTCACAATTGGAATCTAATATTACTAATTTTAACCAATTTGTGATCATGGAAGGGAGCATGCTCTAGGCCAGGATTAATATGAAATTTAATTTTCATTAAAATCCACAACCTTAGCATAGAGAAATCAAAAGGTTATAGAGCAAATTTATTTTTCCCAAAAATCTGTAACCTGGGTGAAATCAAAATATTATAGAGCAAAATTAATATTTTCTAAAAATCTGCAACTTATTTATTTTTATTTTTGTTTAATTTTTTAATTTTTTAGGTTTTGGTTGTGTTTATTTTTCTTGTTTTTTTTGGGGGGTTATGTCTTTGTAGTGTTATGTTGTTTTTTTCTTGTTTGTGTTTTGTTATGTGTTTCTTGTGTTTTTCTATGTGGTTTGTGTTGTGGTTTCTTTTATCTTATTGTGTGTGTTTGGTTGTCCTTTTGTTTTTGACACACTCAAGGAGTATGTTTTTTATTTTATTTTATTATTTTTGTTGTTATCTGCTTATTTTTAATTGGGCTTGTGTGTTTGTTTGCTCCTTGAGTGTGTCAAAGGTGGTAGGCCAGGTCTGAGTCCTGGGCATTTTTGGCAAAATGGATACCCCTACCTCCTTGGGTCTTACCCGAAAGTGGCATCCCTTTTGGGATGTTTTCCACAAATAAAAATAAATAAAAAATCCGCAACTTTGGTAAAATAAAAAATTATAGGGTGAAATTAAATTTCCCAAAAATCTGCAACTTTGGCCTTGGTTTTGAGCAATTTTTATTTTTGGGCTCTAGGCCACAATTTTTTTTCACATTTCACCTTGTTTGACCAACTTTGACATGGTGTAAAGCATGAAAGAATGAAAATTGTGTTCACGGACTGGAGTAAGCTTTTTGCAAGGAAGTTGGTTCTAGACCACGATTCATTCTCGAGTTTTTCCTTAGTTGACCACTTTGACCACGACGTAGAGCATGGAAGGGTGAAAATTGTGTTCATGGACCAGAGCAAGCTTTTGTCAATGGTGTTAGGCAATGATTGTTTTTCATATTTTCCTTGTTTGAACAAATTTGACCGAGGCATATAGCAAGGTTGCAGCATGGAGTCAACTCTAGGCCAAGATTTTTCTCTTTAACTCACATAGTGCAAAAATAGGCAAAAAAATCAAAGCATCCATAAATTGATAAAATTCTACAAACCTCTAAATAGGCCAAATGGGTATCTAAAACACTTATGATAATTTTAAAAAATAACATAAATCAAGAGATACAACCATTTTAAGCTTATGGACTATCATAAGAAATCAAAGTGGTTGAACTGGTATTTTATCCAAATTTCATGAAATATTTGGGTTGTGCAAGTAAAGTTGGTACTATTGTAAATATAATTTCATGTTATTTATACTAGGCTTTGAATCACATCAAACAGATTTTTGTAGCCAATTTTTTATCTATTTTAGGTTTGTAGTGATCAACAATGGTATTTTCATAAAACCCAAAAAATATTTCAAAAAAAGAAAATTTTCAAACTTTGAAATACAATTGAAATCCAATCCATCACAAAATATTCAATGTATACCAGTTAGAAGGCTTATTCAAGCATAAGCAAGCTCAAGAACTTATTTAATGTAACCAAGTGTAAAACATGGGTGTAAGCAAATCTAAAGTTTGGTGTAAAAAAAAATCAAGAAAAAAATTAAAGTGGGTTGCCAATTGGGGTGAGTTGTGCAATGGCAATAAAAAATTTATCATTTAGGTCCTTTGTGTGGTTTTCCATATTCTCAAATTTCTTTTAATAGTATTGAACTAGTGTGGTCTATTTTAAGTTAGTGAGGGCTCCAATGAAGTCCTCATATTCACTAGGTCTGAATCGGGTGAGTAAATAGTTGATAAAATCTTCCCAAGAAAGATCTGGATGCATATTTATTTCCTAGTGATACCATTGAAGCACCTCATCCTCAAAGGTGAAGGATGCTATTGTTAGTCGTAATTTGTTAGGAACTTCATGAAAAGAAAAATATTATTCTTCACTACATAACCAACCATTAGGGTCCTGACCATCAAATTTTAGGAAATCTAATGTTATTATTGGTAAAGAGATTGTGTGGTCTTCATTATAAACTTCCCACCTTAGAATCTAAGCCTTTGTTACCCAACTTGCTATATGCATGATCCATGACTTCTAGGTGACCATTAATTTCATTTAGTTTGTTTGAAGTTATTTGTTGCTACTATATCAAATAATTTGAAGTTCCTTGCAACTTCTATAATTGATTTATTACTTGATTTAATGTGTTATTTGGTTTTGTAATTATTTTATGTGGGCACATTTAGTTCCTACGACCATATTTTGGTGATTTGGGCCTTCCAAAAACACTTGTGGGTGATATATACTAATATGGTTAGCTTGAAAAGATGACTAAAATGGACCATACCACAAAATGATTATTTTTAAACTCCAAAAAATCTTATGGGTGTTATATACCAAAATGATTAGCTCAACAAGATGTTTTTTGGTACCCCCAAACTTCTTTGGTCATTTTTCACCTAGGTCTTTTCTCAACCCAATAGGATGTTTTCTACACTTTTAGTGTCCTATCGGTCACATAGTGTTTTCTACATTGATATACTGCCACCTAACTACCTATTTTGATAATTAACCTAATTGTTACTACTCCCTTCTATCAAGATTCCCACTAATTTTGTACATGTTACTATCCCTAATGGTTACTATACCTAGTTGTCAAGAATTTTTATTGTATTATCAATCTATGATAAGTAGAGTCTCTTCAATATACTCAAGTTTGAGTGTGGTTTATACAATATTTGGAAGTGACTAAAATAGTGAATAAGGAAAATCTAGTCCAAGGTGTGTTTGGTTCTATGGAATCTCTGATATACTTTCTCAATCATGATTAGTGGTTGGCCAATATCTCAAAGATCTAACAACAAAGGGTTCTATCATACTTATAGTCGTACTATCTATTTTTTAGCATACTATGAGAGTCAATTCCTAGTATATTGTTTACTAGTGCACCACAATTCAAATGGTCAAATATTTTTTAGGTTAAAATTTTCTCCTAATCCTAGGGTGGTCTCTATATATACCCAAGGGTACGTGGGAGCTCATCATCAAATATGGGTGTTGTCTAAGTCCTATGTATTAAAGTTTTATCACCCCTTACTTCACTAGACACTTTATGGGAAATCTAGCTTAGCCAATAACAATAGCTCATCCATTATATTTTAAAACCCCCAGCATATGGTTTCCAACCTATTACACTAAAACAAAGAAAAAAATTGTGCTACGTTTTTTATAGGGTATTTTAGCAAGAAAAAATAAAGAAAAAAAATATACCTAACAGGGACTAAATGATTTTTTAAGTCATTAGTGGATCAAGAGGACCAAACTATGGAAGGAGTGGATGGGAATGGTGTGAATGACAACACTCCACCTCTTGTTTCTCCTTCCTTTACTCCTGTAGTAGAACAGGTGACTGTGCCAACTGAGAATCTGCAGTCAGAGAATCCAGGGGCATTGGTTATACACTCCCCAGCACAATCGGCTATCAAAGATGTCACCATGGGAAATGCAGATAAAAACAGAGAAAGGCCTGCTTTAGGGATTACCCAGGTGGAGAAGAGATCTAGAAACAATAACTCTCAAGGAGCGGGAAGAAAATCCAATAAGGATCTACTAACAGCGCAAGGAGATAAGCTAATCAATGGAGGATTGGTGAGGACCATTGATTCTTACTGCTCTCAAGGTTTTCAATGATTATTCAATATTGGAATGTTAGGGGTTTAAACAGTAGAACCCATCAATCTGTTGTTCAAAGACTCTTAGAAAATCGTAAAACAGACTTTTTGCTTCTTCAGGAGACCAAAATGTCTTTAGATATTATGAGTAAAATTGCTACTAAAATCTGGCGGGGAGCTGGGTATATGGACGTGGCTACCCAAGGAGCTTCAGGTGGAATTGTTACCCTTTGGAACCCTTTGGTCTGGACTGCTTTAGAACATATAGCTTGCAGGGGTGTTCTTACTTCTCTCTTCAGAAATAACTTCACTTCTGAGTAGGTCCTAATCACCAACTTTTACGAGGCCCAAGACCTAGATGGCCAGAGGCTCCAATGGGAAGCTGTTCACAACATGAGGGCATACAGGGAGTGTTATGACTGGATTATTGCAGGGGATTTTAATGCAAAATTATCTGTACGTGACCAGGAAGGTGGCACCCTTGTTTTGGATCCAGGGGACCAGCTTCTGATTTCCCAAGTTCAGGCCTTTCATTTAGTGGACGTTCAAGGCCCTGGTGTTTTTTTCACTTGGACAAACAAGAGAAAGGAGCCACATAGCAGGAAGGTCAAGTTAGATCGCTTTTTGGTCTCGGAGGAGGCTTTTGTTAAATGGACTTTTAAGTTCCAGATTTTGGAGGGCCCTATTTCGGATCATTTTCCCATTTTGCTAGAGGGAGGGACTTCGAGAGGGCAGCACCATAGGCCTTTTAAATTTGAGAATTTTTTGTTACAAAAGGAGGACCTTCGACAGAAAATTACTCAATGGTGGACAGAAGGCCGTCCACCTTTTGGGACAGCAATGTTCAAATTTCATAAACAGCTTCAATTTGTCAAAATTCAATTGAAACAGTGGAGGAAAGAAAACAAGTCGAATTTCCAGTCCCAAAGGGCCCCCTTGGTGGCTAGATGGGAGGAGGTTCAGAAACTTTTTAGGGAAGGATCAATTACTGAGCAACTCAAATTTTAAGATGATGAACTGCGTAAAGCGGTTGAGGACATTGACAACCAAGAGGAGATATACTGGAAACAGAGGGCTAGAAATACTTGGTTATTAGAGGGGGACAGAAATACCAAATTTTTCATCGGTCAGCTTGTGCTAGGAGACAGATGAACAATATGGAAGCTCTTAAATATGAACATGGAAATGTCTTCGATACTCTTCCTGGCATGCATTCCCATGCAATCGATTACTTTTCTAAACTTTTTAAGGAAAGTATGGAGCAAGATGTTGAGGCTCAGAACGAAGTTCTTAATGTTATTCCTTCTATTATCTCTCGAAGAAGACAATCGAGGCCCCGCTTAGACCCATTGATAGGGATGAACTGAGAAATGTGGTCTTTGGTATGAGTACTCGGAAAATCTCCTGGTCCAGATGGCTTTCCTATTGAATTTTTTCAGGCTTTCTGGGACACCTTGGGGGAGGATGTTTTGGTCATTACTGAGGAATCCAGATCCAATCGAAGAATGCTCAGGGCGATCAATCACACCTTCATAGCTTTAATTCCAAAAGGGGAAGCGGGGACTCATATCTCTGATTTCAGGCCTATTGCTTTATGCAATGTGATTTACAAAATCATCACTAAGATAATGGCTGAGAGGCTTAAACCCCTTCTTCACAACATCATTTCTCCTGAACAAGGGGGCTTTGTTGAGGGAAGACAAATCTTGGATGGGGTGGTTTTGGCCCAGGAGGCCATCCATTCAATGCAAACTTCGGGCAACAAAGGAATGTTCATTAAACTGGATATGTCCAAGGCTTATGACCGGGTGGAGTGGTGCTTCTTGTCGAAAATGATGGCTGCCTTTGGCTTTTCTCAGGAATGGATTGATTGGGTTATGAGTTGTGTTTCTTCTCCCTCTTATTCTGTTCTCATCAAGGGCCTTCCCTCGCTTCCTTTCGGTGCCACTCGTGGTCTTCGCCAGGGAGACCCTTGTTCTCCCTATCTCTTCCTTCTCTTGGCTGAAGGTTTGGGCAGACTGTTTCTCGAGGAGAAGGCAACAAGGTCTGCTATCTGGTATCAAGGTTGGGGAGGAAACTCCGACTCACTTGCAATTTGTGGACGATACTGGCCTGGTTGGTGTGGCCACTCTTCGGGAAGCTAGAGGAATCAGAGATACTCTGAATTTCTACCTAAGGGCTTCAAATTAGGTTCTAAATGACAGGAAGTCCAAAGTGGTCTTTTTCAATCTTGACCAACGGCTACAGGAGCATGTTATTGATATCCTGGGCTTCACAAGGACTTCTCTTCCAATTGTTTACATGGGCATTCCCATTCATTTCAAAAAGTTAAAAATTGACATCTGGAAGAATCTGTTGGTAGGCATCAAAGACAGAATGAATCATTGGGCTCATAAATGGTTAAGCTACGGGGGTAGATTAACCTTCCTGCAGTCAGTTATACAGGCTTTGCCGATCTATAAATTCTCAATACTGGCTGCCCCTCATACCATCTGGAAAGAGCTGGACAAAATGGCTAGAAGATTTTTATGGGAAGGCGCAAAAGGGAAGAAAAGATGGGCCTTGGTTGGGTGGGACAAAGTTACCCAGCCTAAGGACAAAGGAGGGCTGGGCTTGAGAAGTTCTAAGCTTAATAACAGAGCCTTGGCTGGAAAACTGTATTGGAGGTGGATTTCTCAGCCAACCTCCCTCTTCAGCAGAATTCTTTCCAGTAAATATTTGGGGCATGTTCATCCCAATGAGGTGGGTCACTTTCCCTTGGAAGGTACTGGATCCTTAGTGTGGCAGACTCTCAAGCTTGGGTCCCAGATTATCAAAGATCAATTATTCTGGAAAGTGGGGAGAGGAGACAAGGCTCGTTTCTGGACTGACTCTTGGGACCAACATCCGCCCATTATTGTCATGTTCCCTGAGCTACAACCAATCATGACCGCATTAGAAGCCTAGGGCTGGATCCATATTGATAATTATCTACTTACCAGTCAATTGGGGGGGTATAAATTTAAAAATTTTAAGCGGTGGGAGGAGTGGCCAATTACTGTCTCTCCGGAGTTGGCGCCCATCCTGCAAAAAATCTTGTCAGAAAGGTTCCTCACGGGGAGGGATGAGGAAGATGAATTAGCCTGGGGCTATGGAAGCCTTGGGGTCTACTCAGTTAAGGCTGGATATGAAGAGATCCTCCCTGAGCCTCCCCTACACTCTTTTCTAGTTTAGCATTGGAGAAGGATATGGCATTCAAAGGGTTGGCCGAAAGTGAATTTCTTTGCTTGGCAACTTATGCATAATGGACTTCTCACCTTTGACAATCTCAGACGTAGGGGTTTCAATGGCCCCTCTCAATGTGCTTTATGCCTCCAACATGAGGAAACTGCAGATCATTTGTTTTTTGAGTGCCCTTTTACTCATCAGATTTGGGAACGCTGGTTCTCTCAATTTAAACTCTAGGCTAATGGTGTTTTCAATCGTACCAATATTTGGGAAAAATGGAAAAGGGGCAGGTTCAATTCCATAGCTCTCCGAACTGGCTGGAATTTAGGATTTCTCTTCATTTGGTGGCAAGTTTGGTTGGAGAGAAACTCCCGGATCTTTAGAGACACTTTCTCCTCGATTGACGGCGTTTGGCAGGTCATCTGGAGCAAAGTCACAGAAACTGTTGCTATTTATGTTGATGAAGAGAATCAAGTAGCTCTTGGGCATCTTGAAGAGGGGGTTGAGGGACATGAGAGGCAAGGCAGTGCATGCTGGAAACCTCCCCCTGTTGGCTGGATCAAGATCAATACTGATGGGGCTGCAAAAGGCAACCCGGGCAGCGCAGGAATTGGTGTTATATGTCGGGATCACTCGAGTGCGGTTCTTTACTGGGAATTGCAGGGATTGGGCAGAGCCATGAACAATGAATCCGAAGCCTTTGCCATTAAGTCAGCATCTATCTGGGATGTTAAGCAGGGTTACCGAAGGATAATTCTTGAATCAGATTCTCAAGTCCTGATCGGCGCTCTTGATTGCTTGCAGAATTTCTCATTAAAATCCTGGAGACTGCGGATTTTGATATCCCAAATCAAGGAGTTATGGAGGGAGTTAGATGATGTTATCCCTGTGTATGTGAGTAGAAATTTGAACACGGTAGCTGACTTCCTTGTAAAGATGGGTGCTGAGAAAGAGGTAGGTGTTCAGCTGCACAGTGATATGCCTATGATAGATGAAGAGATTTGGAGTGGTCTGGAACAATCCCTGCATCCATGAGCTCAAAAATGGCTAAGGTTAGTTTTTGTCGCGATATCGCGACATATTGCATCGTCGCGACCTTGTTTGGAAAGCTGTCGTGATTTCGCGACATGCTGCTCTGTCGCGACCTTTCCTGGACAACTGTAGCGATTTCGCTACCTTTTTTGTTGCCGCGGCCTTGGGAGGAAAATTGTAGCGATTTCGCGACTTGTTGCGTCGTCGTGGTCTTTGATGAGGTGTCACGATTTCGCGACATTTTTTTTTGGTTCTGCTGCTGGAGGAAAGGCGTCGTGATATCGCGACGCTTTGAGAAAAATTTTGTGAAGGGGAAAAACCGTCGCGATATCGCGACATTTTTTGTGAAAAGCTACTCAAAGGAAAATTTGTCGCGATTTCGTGCCATTTTTGAGGAAAGGACGCAAAGGGGCAAACCCGTAGCGATTTCGTGAAAATTCTGGAGAACAAACTTCATGAAGGATAAACGTCGCGATTTCGCGACTAGTTTGAGAAAAGGGCACCATGGGGAGAACATGTCGCGATTTCGTGACCTTTTTTGTCGGTTCCGCTGTTGGAGGAAAGTTGTCACGATTTCGCGACGCTTTGAGCAAAATTGCGTTAAGTGGAAAAACCGTCGCGATATCGCGACATTTTTTGTGAAAAGCTTCTCAAAGGATAATCTGTCGCGATTTCGTGACATTTTTAAGGAAAGGAAGCAAAGGGGCAAACTTGTAGCGATTTCACGACAGTTCTGGAGAACAAACTGCATGAAGGATAAACGTCGCGATTTCGCGACTAGTTTAAGAAAAGGGCACCATGGGGGAGAACATGTCGCAATTTCGCGACACTTTTGCGGAAGGGGCGCCCATTGGAATTCTTGTCGCGATTTCGCGACACTTTCGGCCAACTGGGGCTTTAAGGAAAAGTCGTCGCGATATCGCGACACTTTCTCAAGGTTGTTGTTTAAGGGAGAACTCGTCGCGATTTCGTGACAATTTTGGTGAGCAGGTGCCTTCTGGCTTTCTCGTTGCGATTTCGCGATGTTTTTGGCGTTTGGGTGCTTTGGAGCTGTGCTGTCGCGATGTCGCGACATTTTTTGAGTTGTGTGGCCTCGGCGCAGTTTTGTCGCGATGTCGCGACATGTCGCGTTTTCGCGACATGTCACGTTTTCGCGACCGGTTGTCGTGGCGCGGCAGTTGTTAGGTTTGGTGTCGCGATTTCGCGACTTGTCGCGTTTTTGCGACTTGTCGCGTTTTCGCGCCCTTTGTTCTTCTAGTCTCTTTGCTCTTGGTTGGGATGCCCTTTCTCCCTCTTGTAACTGTAATTTGTTTTAATGCAAGCTTTTTTCATTTTTTTCAAAAAAAAAATAGGGACTAAATGACAAACATTAACAACTGCAACTATAAAAATATATAGCATTAGAATGTGCTTTGATACCACTTGTTAAGGAACTTCCAATTAAAATAAACACATCCACATGAATATTACAATGAATTATAGAAATAATAGAATTGTAAATAACAATATTTCAATATAAAATTGAAATGCAACAACTTTATTACTCAATAGAATCATAAGTCTCTTTAAGGCAGCAACCTCCTTAGAAGCATAACTCTATTACAATTATAAATGGCTTAATACATTCATCTATGAACTTACCTTTATAAATGTTCCTATCTAATGCTCAAGGATCGGTTACACATGCAAATGGAGACCCAAGCTAGAAACTTCTAATAAATAAATAGTTACAAATTTTATAATAGTTACATCATATGAGCCCATATGTCTAGGCACCCAAGGTGTCACATACACATTATAATATATTATATAATAACATTAGGATGAGGTTCTAATAGCTAATTGCTCTAACTGCTAGACTATATATTCTCTATACTCCTAGATTGTGTATCTCTATATTTTTCAAACTATATATTCTTTGTACTATTACACTAGATATTTTTTGCATTTTTAGACTATGATTAGAGTAGTCTCTTCTACAGTATGCTCAAATATGGTTTTGGTTTTGACTAGAAAAGGACTTAAAACAAGGTTTCAATAAGGATAATTTAAGTCAAGGTGTGTCTAATTTTATGGGCTCTTTGATATATAATCTCATTCATGATTAGTGGCCAACCTAATATTTCAAATCTCTAACTATGGAGGGTTCCACTATACCCATAGTCATACAATCTATTTTTGAGGTTTTTGTGAGAGTAAATTCTTGGAGCTAACCACTTATCGATGCAACACGAAACTCAAATGACTAATATCTTCCTATGGTTGAAGCTTTCTCCTATTACCAAGGGGTCTCCCTATATACTTGAGTGTATGTGGGAGCTCACAATCATATACGGGTGCTATCTAATGCCTCAATATTAGAGTTTTATCACCCCTCACTTCACTAGGTGTTTTATGGGTACTTTAGCTTAGCCAAAAATAATAGCTGCTCTATGATATTTTAAAATCGTAGGCATAGGGTTTCTAACCTAATCCAATAAAAACAATAAAAAAATCATGTTTCTTTTAGAAATATACTTTAGTGGAAAATTAGCATAATGAAAAATTATATAATAGAAAAATGAACAAAAGGACAAGAACTGTTACTATTGTTGTTATGAAACATGACCCTGGAAATAGCTATGATACCTCTTGTTAGGAATATTCATATAAAAATAAGTATAACTGCAATAAAAATATAGGAGTTAATGGAAATGCTTATAAACTAAATGACCATGAGAATGAAATAATAGAAGTATTTAAGAAAATAATTGATTGGAAATACAACAAACTTATATTAATCAAGTGAAGTAGATATCACAGGCCTTTTTGAGGGGGTAACCTCCCTAGAAACAGAGCTCTAATACAAGTTAAGAAAAGCATGAGATACATTATATTCCAAACCCATGTCCTTATATAGACTCTTATTTACCCCAACCCTAATGCTCAAGGGCCAGACCACATGAAAGAGGGGACCCTAGCTACTAACTCCTTATTATAATAAAAGTATAGTCTATATTATAATGGGTCCATACACACTACGCACCAAAGGTGTAAACATAAAACACTAGACAAGTATATAATAATGGTTGTGTTAGGATAGAGTTCTAACAATAGAACTTAAAGTATATGATCATAATATTACATTAAACCCACCTCTATAAGGTGTACAAAGGCCCATAATACTGTAAATATAAATACAATGTTGTTGGCAATTTGAGTTATTTTATGTTGTCATTGATGTCACATGAATCATTGATGTCATATGGATCACATTGAGTTTTGATGGGCAAATGATATCTTGGAAAGCATGGATAAAATCAGGGTTTTTATGAAAACCAAGGTAGTCAAAATAAAAGGTTTTATTTAAAACTATAGATGGCAAATTTGAAATGGGTTTTTCTTAAAACCCAGGTTGAACTTTCGTTTCATCGAAAAAGGTGCCCCGGTGATGGAGATATTTAATTTTAAATATTTAGTTTAAATTTTAATTATTTAAAATTAAAGTTAGCACCGATGTCTAAAGAAAGAGGGAAAATCAATAATGCGTCGACGTCATTGAAAATGAGGAGAAGACTATATAAAGGGGGATCCTAAGGTTCATTTGAAATTTATCCTTGCTCGTGTTAATCATTGGCTAGCATTCGAAGAGAGCTCGTGCAAAAATCATTTTGAAAAGAGAGATAATGAATAAATCCAAGGTTGGTCGAAATCCCAAGACATTGTGGGCAGATTGGTGCATTGGCAATTGGCTTTTTGTTAAGGTGTGTGGTAGCACTTTATGTCAAGGTTCGAATCTCCTTGACTATTCAAATGCATTGGAAGGAAAGCGCTCAAAGCACTTTTGGTTTGCGTGGAAGGGAGGAAGGACTTAAGGCACGTCGTGCCTTTTCCTTTCTAACGAGTGGCTAGCTCATGTGGCAACCTTAGCCACGGCTAAGGCATTATTGGTTTAGGCAAGTTGGGGGTTCGAATCCCCTTGAGGAGGTAATTACGTTTTACTCTAATTCAAATTTGTTGATGCCCTAGGATAGGAGTTATAATGTGGTTAAGGAATAATAAAAGTTTTTAATTAAACTTAATTTTTATAAGGGTTGTGATTATTATTTCAGAGGTGGATGAGTTGTTGATTTATTTTGATATTCATGAAATTGAAAATTAATATTTAGGAGAAATAAGGAGTTGTTATAAAATATTTTTGAGAGCCTTATTAATTATTATTTTTTATAAGGGTTTTATTAAAAAGGACTTTGGTGGATGTGTTTATTAAGTTGGAGTAAAAAGGTGTAAATTGAGTTATGCTTATCTTGTGATTATTATTTGAAGTCCACTAACCCTTATTGATATTGGAAAGGAAAGTTGTATTTAGTGTGGTAGATTTTGTGGACAACTTCTTGGCATCAAAAAGGTATGGGCACATTCTCCTATTGATTGTTTATGGTGGTTGATTTTTGAAATATCATTGGAGTGAAAAATATTGATTGTGGTTTCCTTTTCGAAAGTGGTTGGTTAAATGCTTCAAGGTTTTTTGGTTTGAGAGTTGTGTTTAAACCTTGTTTTATAAGCATAGTTTTTGAAGCCCATTGGTTGTGAAAGAACTTGAAAAGAACATGAGTATCATTGTTATGTGAGATTTGTGGTTGAGCATTGTTGGAAACATTTGAGTTGGTTGATACATACTTGGACTAGGGTTTTTTGTGGACAATTTTGGGACAAATTTTTGGATAGATTTGAGCAAGTTCTTGGTGAGCTTGCTAGAGAAGATTTGGGAAAGTTCTTGGTGAGATTGCTAGAGTAGATTTGGACAAGTTCTTGGTGAGATTTTTAGAGCAAATTTGGGCAAGTTCTTGGTGAGCTTGCTAGAGCAAATTTGGGCAAGTTCTTGGTGAGCTTGTTAGAGCAGTTTTGGACAAGTTCTGTGTGAGCTTGTTATTCATATTTGGATAAGTTTTGTGTGAACTTGTTATTCAGTTTTGGACAAGTTATGTGTGAGCTTGTTATTCAAATTTGGACAAGTTCTGTGTGAACTTGTTATTGCCTAGCTTTGAGCAGATCAAAGAAATCATTGTATTGGATAAGGATCCTTATTTTTGTGTGAATTATTATAAGGATATTATCTGGTGGAGTACCCCACAGTGGGGGAACCACATTAAATCTTGTGTCTCAATTGTGTGTGGTGACTTGTGCTCTTGCTTACTACTGCTATCTGATTTATTAATGCACACTGCTATATTTGGTTATTACAATTAAGGACATTAATTGATATTGATTTGGAAAGAAAGTAAAAAGTGGTCTTATACTGTTCACCCCCCCCTTCTTAGTATAAGCTTGTGTTCTTAAAATATAAAATGGTCGATCATGGTCTCAGGTAAATATTAACACCACATATTCAAATATGATCAACTTATCATTGATAATCATTTCTATATGTAAGATCTACTACCTACACGAGGACTACCATAGATTCAATATTCCTCTTATTTCCAACTAGGGCATTCATACCTCTAGCTAGAGTATCTTTGCTTCTAGTTAGAGAATATTATATGACTTTCTTTCCATGCTACCTAGGTTTTCCTAATAAGAATAATTTAACTTTTTTAATTTTTCATAAGATATAAAAGAAGAAAATATGAGACTTACTCCTTGCTTGCACTCCTCCTTACTTGCACTTGTTTCATGTTTGTACTTGCTCCTTATTCAAATTCCCTAAAGATCAAAAACATGAAAAGGTGAGGCTTATTTCTTGTTTTTACTCACTCCTTACTCATACTTGCATCATTAGTCTTTAATTTTATATAGGTATAACGTATTTAGTATAATTTCAACAAGGACTACTTAGTATATAGTCCTTGTCATAGTAGTTTTAGATGATACAATGTTGACTACTAAAATATATAATGACCTTTTATTGCAATTACACAATTGCATTTCTTCACATGTGATCAATAACAATACTATATTATGAGATATACAATACTCTATTTTCCTAGTGAAGCATGGTGGTATGAGACATGGGAGCTACTATTTTTATCTTTATTTTGTATTCCAACATTCTAGCCTACCAACTTTTTTCTTTATAATATACAAAGGTCTTTATCAACCATTGTTTATTTTGTATATACATAAATAAGTCTTATGTAATGATCAAATAAATACTTGATATTTTAAAAATCATATGCAAAATAAGTTATTAAAAATATCGAAGTCCATCCAAGCAATAATAACCTAAATATATCTTTTTAATGTTATTTTTATACTTTTTAGTAGTTATAAATTTGAAACTTTGATGTCCATATTTATTAAGCTCAAAAACTTCTCTTTAAATTAGGGTAAGATAATTGTATTTTGTTTTATTCATTGCTTTTATAGAAGGTTGTTTCACACAAGTGATTACCTAAATTAAGGTCAAAGATGTAGGTTCTCATTTTTGGCATAACATCAACATAGTATAAGCTTTGCAACAAAAATCTAAATTTATTAAGTTGATAATTAATGAGCGATCAATTGCACATGAGAGAGAAAATTATTTATTTTTTATTTACTTTTCCCATAGATACTATGGGGTCTATATATGTGTGTGTGAGAGTGTGATTAATTAAGGTCAAAGATGTACGTTCTCATTTTTTGGCATATCAACAACATAGTATAATCTTTTCAACAAGAATCCAGTCCATTATTTTTTCAATGAATTGATCTAAGAAAAATTTAAGGTAGGTTCATTCTTGTTGGGTTCCTTTGAATTTGAAGATGAAAAACATTAGTTAATATTCTTTCTCCTCAAAGAGAAACATAAGGTTCACATTGTATAATATAGTAAGGACCTATGTGTAGTTGTCTAAGAAGCATTTGAAACACCCTCTATGGAAATGTTTGATTTCTAGACAACCTAATATATTATACCATACTTATTGTGTGGGACCTCTAGTTGTGTCAAATGTTTCTTGTTTAAAAACTACCAATTGCATATTGTACACGTGAATAATAAAAATATAAATCACTTCTAGTTGTCTATTTTTCATTTTTTCAGGCTTGCTTGATATCTCTCAATGGAAAAAAGGATTGCTTACACCTATCACTTTCATATCACCATCTTCTACCACCATCACTTACTACAAAGACCTTGATAGTTGAAAAACATCCTACAATTCCAAGCCCTCTTCACTTAACAATTAATATTTTATCACATCTTGCATGATCTTGCTAAGAACTTCTTCTCCAATCATACCTTAAAGAAAATGTGCTACAATATTCAAAACACCACATGTATGAAGTGATATAGCAAACTTAGCTTCAATATTTTTGTATGTTTCTTAGACCTAAAATACACAAAATATACTTGCCAATTGAAATGTATATTTTATAAGGGGTTTAAAGTAGATCTATCTAAACCCTTATAAAATCAAGATTTTTCCTCTTTTATTTCATTGAAAGATAATTGTTTGCACCATAAACTATACTCATCAAGGAACGTGGATAGGAGAATGATAAACAATATATTATTAGGCTATCACTTAACACAATATTATGCTATTTTTAATATTAAGCCCTATGACGTTATGTTTTCTTTGAATTGAATCAAATTCTTGTTTCTTCATTCATATTTAGTTACAACAATAATATTATCTAGCAATTGTATCAACTTTGTATATTTATCTGTAGTTGGATAAAATGTGTGTTTACACTTGCTTGTATTTTGTGTATCATATATAAGCTCAATAATGGTATCATGAAGCATATATTTTATTGCACATGTGATGAGTTAAAAAGCTTACTAACACAACTACAAGTCAAGGTAAAATGTAAATAAAAGAGTAAGGGATGAACTTATATGACTATGAACATTTGGACTTGCCTCAAAAGGAACTCTAAAAAATCTTGTAAGTATCTTGTATTCCCTATTACTATTGATTTGTACCCTTCTTCCAAATTTCCCTATCTTTAGTAAAAGAAATTCATTATCTTATGAGTTATTCAAAACACTAATTAATATTATCTAGGTTATAAAAATCCTTTTGTTGTTGATTTTTAAGTTGTAGTCATCAACGTGCACATATGATACCTTCTCTATAGAAGTAGTACCATGCGCCATTACAAATAAGAGTTGATTTCTTATCTAGGCATACTTGCACCACTATCAAGAGTGATAGAGTCTAAACTTGAAACATCTCAAAACTTTGTATAGGAATTACTACATGAACTTATTTTCATGTATTTCCAAATCCACCACATTGACAATTGACTTGGGCTAAAAAACTTAGAAACATTCTCCATATTGAGAGAACAACTTTCCTATTTTATATCCTAAAATTTTGACATTATATCTTGGTAAACTCAAATTCATGGATTGCCTTACAACCTTAATATTTAAAAAAAAAAATTATATGATATTTAAATGGACCCTGCCTATATTACATCATGACCTCATAGTCGTATAACACCAGTTTGACAATTATGCATGTATCATTTAGCAAGATTCAAAATTAGGTATCTTCCTTCAAAGTTGAGGAATGTAATTGATTGAGTTATTATCATTTGATACCTTATAACCTTAAGATTGATATTTGTATCTATTAAGATTTCGATCAAAATTATGCCAAACATCTTTAGTAACTTTATGTTCTTCACACTTTGTGATAGGCAGCTTCATCCCTAATAGTGTCATAGTGTATGCCCTGCATGTTCATTTGTCCTCATTGATGTCAATTATTTGCACATCCATGTAGTTGAAAAGGAAGAGTTTTTTATGAAAATTTTGGTAGGCTAAACTTTATGTATGTAATAGGTTAGTTTAGAAATAAAAAACCACAAAAATTAGCACAACACTCACATATTTGGATAACTCATTCCCAATATGATGCATAATTTATCCATCCATTGAGGAGATAAAATTAATAATTATAATAACATGGGAATTAAAAAAATCACAATGATGGTGTAGACACCTAAAACACATCATGTTGACGAGACTACCTATATGGACTCTTTTAAGGCCACATGACCCACCTTGGATAGCCCTAGGGCTCAACAATGATTTTTATCCCTCAAACAGGGAGGAATTTCCCTTTATAGCCAAGACCATCCCACCAAAGGATGGCCTCCAGAGACTGTATCACCACAAGACGACCTTCATTCAGGGTTGTCTCACCTCGATACGATCATGCCTAAAATAAGTTCAAATAGGACCTAGAATCTCATGCCACAGTTAAAGTGGTTACATGCCAGCTAAGCATAACGACATACATAGTCAGTTGCAGGAAAGATTCAAGAATGGACAGTTACCTTTCTTGAGTCTAATTGTTTCTTGGCTTCCCATGCAAGCTTGGACTTCCTTTTGGAAGTCTCTATAATGGTACCCAACCTTAATGAATTTAATATCAAGGAGAGTTCAATTTTCAAGCAACAAAGTGCTACCGAATTTCAACCATGAAACTTCCAACCCCCTTTGCATTCTTTCTCCATAGAAAGCATGCCAATGGATAATTTTGGAGGTTGAAGATCGCATTCATTCTCTTTGTGCAATCCTACGTCCTTGTTTTAGCGTTGGATTCCACCCCTAATCCATTCCCCATGAACGCACCAATTTGTCGACCAATCCACAGATCAAATCTAGTGTTGCCTCACATCGGCCACAAGAGAATCACGCGTAGATTAGCAGTCATCTCTATCAAATATGACCCATAGGTATGATCATCTCTTTTAGAGACGACCCGTAGGTACGATCATCCTACACAAAGACGACCTCCTGGGCAGAGATTTATTTCTTGTTTTCTTTATTTTGTTAAGTTTTAGCAGCATTTCTAGTTACTATTTAGCATAGATAGATTTAATTTTCACACATGCATTTATCTTATTTCAGTTTCTTTATCGTTTTATTTGCCATTAATACAAGCCTTATATTAAAAGGCTCTGCATATGCTTTTAATGCTCTTTAATATTATTGTGTGCAGATCACAGGTATCTACAAGGAAGCAACAATAAAAATATTCACACATCATCATAATCTATTGCGTTAGTCCTAAAAACATGTTCCATATCAGTTTGTGGATGCAAAAAGATCATGCGTAGTACATCCAAATTGTTTCATTTGTAATTCATTGTATCAATATTGGTAGCAATCCCTCAAGGGGATCTTATTTGTAACCTTCTTGGAAAAGAACAAGATATTATTAATAAAAAGGCACCATCCATCATTTTCCTTTATTTTGTTCTTTATCTTTATGGTTGCATCTTGATTTGCTACATTTCAATCTTGTATTTCATTTTATGGATGTATGGTATTTTTCAACATTTTCAGATGGAATGTCAAGCAAAGCCAAATTCATTAATTTATTGAACTTTGAAAAACATTATGAATTTATATAGAGAATATTTCCATTGATTTTTCTAATAGTAAGTTTGCCAACTCTACCATAAAAGAATATTCTCATGATTTTTAATTATAAAAAATACAGCCTTTCCACTCTTAAAATATTTTTGGAAAAAAAACTTTATTAATTTTTGTTTTAATTGTTTATATAATATTGAAACTTGTCACACTTATATTACATCATCATCACACAGCCACCACATAGTGGTATAACAACCTAGTTATTATGAATGCATTGACAAAGATCCATATCATCTTTATAACAATTTGGTTATTATGCATGTATTAATGGAGTCTGAAATAGATGATATATTCTATTGATTAATATCAACTATATATTACAAGCTTATGGCTTAAGATAGCCATAGATAGTTTAGGAAATAATATCCCAACAATATGCCCTAAGATTAGCTAACAATAAAGATTTGATGCTAATAATAATATATGCTAAAAGATGTCGACATAGGAATGTCGGTAAACTAACCTAGGTAGAAAGTAAACTAACCTAACTAGGGGTATTACCAAATAAGGTAATACTACTCTAACATCCTCCCTTATTACATTATTTGGGTAATACATATACAACAATATTTGGGTAAAGTATATAACTGCCACAATATAGTGAAGAAGAAGAAGAGAAATGAAAGAATGTTGGCTCGTGCTTTGTCTCTGGCGTTGGCTTTGGCTCATGGCTCTGGCTCTAGCTCTTAAGTGTACCTCTGGATGTGTACCTTTGGGTCTATCTTTTGATCTGCTTGTGAATCTGCCTATGGATCAGTGCCTCTAGATATGTCTATAGATCTGCCTTTGGAACTTTGTCTTTGGGTTTATCTTTAGATTCGTCTCTGGGTTAGTGTCTCTAGGACTGCCACTCAGTCTATCACTGGATTTACCTCGAGGTTTACCATAGGTTTTACCTTTTTGGTAGGAGCCATACAATATTTTTTTCATCATGGTCCAATGTGTGAGATTTGTCCGTCCACAATCGATATGAACCTTGTTGGCCATTTTCACTTTGTACCAACAACTGGAAGAAGAGTGATTTGTACATCCACATGAATCACAAGGATGCAATTTCCAACATCTAGCTACAACATGTCTTGTCTTTCCACAATGACTACAACAATGTTTTTTAGGAGTTGGAGGAGATTTAGGTTTTACAAACATGGTATTACTGGTACTTGCATGTCCAGTATAGCCAAGGCCTTCATTATTTGCCCTGACATTTAGCATTATAGGAGTTTTAATGCCTTATTCTTGTTTACCTAATCTTTCACCATTGAATCCCATTTTCTTCATCAGTTTGGAACCAAATCCTTTGGTGTGTTCAAAACACACAATTTTGTCATCTTCATCAATGCTTTTAACAATATTGCATTTGTTGCTATTGATGAGATTATGGAACTTTTTTGAGGAGTTTCAGTTTTTAAGTCACTAGTGTCGCAAGTAAAATCTGCTACTGAGATGAGATCACCTATGCTACAACTGATATCTACCATGGAAGGTAGGAGGTCGCATGTATCACAACAAGCATTGTCCATCATGGGCTCAAGGTCACATGTGTCACAACAAGCATTCGCCACCATGGGCTGAAGGTCACTTGTGTCACTACAAGCATCGACCATTAAGGGTTTGACCTCTATTTCCTCATTTATTTCCAATTTCACTTTGCGTTGGGCATGGTCAAGTGCAACAAATAACAGGTATATACCCCTTATAACACCAATAGGAAATCAAGCACCATTTGTCTGAAGGTCTTTACAAGACTCAAAATCATCAAGGAGGGCTACTAAACCATTGTTTAGTGTGAGAAATGTGCCCTCCTCATAAAAATCCAGTCCATCCATATCAGGTGGAAAATAAGGATTTTTAACTGATTTTTCAACATTATCAGTTTTAGGGGTTTGTTTTTTCTTTGATATGCCCATTTTTAAAGGTGTCGGTCTCTGTCGAAAAGACACCTTTTACAACAAAATTTTACAAAATAATGGACTAAGGTGTTGGTCGTTGCCGAAAATGCACCTTTTACAAGCTTATCCCCTTTTTTTACAAAATGATGGTGGAAAGAAAAAGGAGATTATCCCCCCCTAATGCAAAAGAAATTCAACTAGAAAGCCTCTTACAAAACTTGTCACCAGAATAATCCCCCCATTTTATTACAATGAATTCAAACAAAAAAGGTTATTTTGCTATTTATGAAGCCTAAAAGGTGTGCAATGGTGCTTTGAAAGTAAATTTGGAGTTGTTCCCCCCTTAAGCTTTACAAGGCTTATTACAATTTTCAAACTGTGGCCCCTTTAGGTGTGCAATTTAGTTCCCTTACAAAGCTTTTTATGACTTTGTACAATAAATTGCAAAAAAAAATGCAATAAATTATAGAAACAATTTAATTTATTTTAATTTCTTTTAAATTAAATAAAATTTAATATAATAAAAATAAAATAAAAGGGAATTTTAATTTTAAAACAAAAAATTAACTTATTTTTGTTTTTACCTTTGGAGCAAAAGTTTTTGAGGTCACTGATGAGATTGGAAATTGGGACCTCTTGGGCATGTGCGCCTTAGCGCATGGTCGGCGACCACCCCAACTACCGCTGTCGAGTGGAATTTAGGAGGGAATAATCCGTTATTATCTGCTTCCAATAGACAAGAGCAGGGGGGACTCTTCCTCCACAGGCAGTGCGCCACTCCTCCGCTCGCCTGGCTGAGATGTCGAAGTCTATGGAATAGGCAATTTGGTCCACCACTCAGAAGTCTATCTGCACTGCTAATCGACGATCGAGTGTCTAGTGATCTCCTACCCTCCGCTGCAACAAGTGATCTATCTCAGGATTATTATATATTACCCTCCGTCTGCATTTGGTCCAACCAATTCCTTGAACGCAAAATTTTGCCGACACACGGCCTGGCTTCAGCAACAACTAGCTGCAATGCCAGGGAAAACTCGAAAAATGATTCAGCGTTGTGCTGTAAAAAATGCATCAACGTCAGCCAATTTGGAGCAGTCCCTTGCCTACTTCTCTACTAGGGCGGCGCATCCACGACTGCGCTATTTTACCATGCCTCCTGCTTCGGTTCTGGACGTAACCCTTCCTGTACATTTTACTAAAAATTACTTTAAAATATATAATACTTAACTTACTTAAAAATATATCTCTGACTTTTCAAAATGTATACATAATAACCATTTATATACGTAACGTTCGTGGGCTCAATGACAAGACTCAACCGAGAACAAGTCCTTGGAAATATGAATTGAATCACAACACATCACTATTAATAAAAGTATATTTATAAAAAATATTTTCTTAAAAAACCTTGTATGTTATATAAAAATAAAAAAATACATGTTTTTTTTATA
Source organism: Wollemia nobilis (assembly GCA_028583015.1). Lineage (NCBI taxonomy): Eukaryota > Viridiplantae > Streptophyta > Pinopsida > Araucariales > Araucariaceae > Wollemia > Wollemia nobilis. The sequence goes on along the minus strand of JAQPPZ010001424.1, from coordinate 3,104,084 downwards.
TAATTTTTTTTGGTCAAGGTGGGCAAAGTACAACGGATGACACAATTAAGTCCACACTTCTGAGTAGCATGGGATAACAGGGGCCTTTCTCTTTGTGATCCGAACTTAAGTAACTTAGATCGTAATCTTACAGCATATCACCAAGATGTCCCAATAGAACAAAATACATGAACCTTGTTTACAGACAAAAAAGAAAATTAAATGAAAATTGTGTTTTTTAAATTAGATACATACTTGAACCCAAAAACATACCAATTTGATATCTCTATAAAAAGAAAAATATATTTTATTATGATTATTAATTTTTTAAACCTAGTTAAAATGCAAGTCAAGTTTCGCAAAGACAACTGGTATGTTGTACTGTTATCCAAATTACCCAAATTTAAATCATGAAAAAAGAGACCACAATATACTTCTCAAAATGTGACCTCAGTTATATCATCTATTATACTTTGCTTCCTTGCATACTTTTCTAATTGGCCATTGTCGACCAGCAACCTACAACAAGAGCACGGATGATTAGATAAAGTGATGAGTCATTGACGTGCAGAAGATGAAATAAAAAGTAAAAAGCAAAGAGATGGGTGAGAACAGAAAAACAGCTAGTGGTTAATAAACAACTCATATATATGTTGACCGACGCCATTCTCAAAAGAAAACATTCATTGTACTATGCTTGGCCAAAGTAGGAATTTCATACCATAGAACATGCTTATGCCGAGGCAATAATTGATGGCAAACTTTAACCAAAAAAATCCTTTCTGGCCTACCAAAATACGTTACATGTTTATGCCAGGGAACATTCTCAATTGTAAATTATGATATATATATTAATGGGCTTAGCATGTATTTTAGTTTATGGTTATTTATTACTATGTATTAAGGATATGTATAGATGGAAGTTTTAATTTTTTTTAAAGTATTAATATAATATTTGAATTTTGATTGGTTTAAAATTGGATATTTTAGATTGAAATCGATTTTATTTCGTATAGTTATTATATAGTAATATTATAATAGTTTTTTTTTTTTTTTGAGTAATATTTTTTATACACATTCAGTATGGGGATTGAACTCGGGTCACATCATCAATAATGCAAGTGGCATCCTTGTTGGTAGACCACTTTGACAATTATGCATGTATTATTTGGTAGGATTTTAACTTAGATTTCTTCTTGAAAGGTTTTGAGGAATATAACTTGTTGAACTAATACTATTTGATGATTTAAAAAGATAAGATGAATCTTGATAGAAGTTTATAAAATACTTGAAAGTAGATAAACAATAAACAAATAATTATTAAAAAATAAACAATGGTTGAGAAAACTTATTATTAAAGGTAAAATAGTTTTTAACATGGTAAGGCCATAAGCCATACGAGATTATTTGATTGTATTTATGTATTGCTATTATATCAATTTTATATCCAACATCATCCACAAGTGGATTAGATTGTACTCCATGGAATAAGATGATAATAAAAATCTATTACATAATGAAGGATATGGTATGTTTTTTTTATTTTTTATTTCACATGGTGGAAAAGGATATGGTTTGTTGAAAGTTAAATGGTAGAAAATCTATCATAATAATTATTAATTCAATAGAATAATTAAGTAGATCAAGCATATATTTTTTCCTTGTACAAATATTTTATATGTTATAATTTGAATGAATAGAACAATGAAATTGTAAGATAGTTTATATGTCTATAGTTTTTTATATAAGAGCAATTTGATTATTGGAATATTTGATGCTTTGATTTAGTCCTCAATTTATACTATATTATTAAAACTTTGATATTGTTATGTTTGTTACAATATGAATAATAGAATTTTTTAAAACATATCTTAAATTGAGTTTAACCTTATATTATTATCTTCTCTGTAGAATGTTTATGGGTATGGTGCTCATCATAGAAAGTTTTAAGTGTGAAAAATAGGTGCTAGCCTCTTTGTTATAGGATTTGAATATGCATGTGAAAGGTTAAATGATTTGATGTAACACAAGGATATGGGAAAAATCAGCAAAGATGTTAATTTTTAGTATAATAAAGATCAAGTATTTTTGTATAATAGGTTTTTATTGAGACTTGAATTGTGTTTTTTTTTATAAAAGATTTTTTGTAAATAGGTTTTTATTGAGACTTGAATTTTAAGTTTTTACATTTAAAGGTTTATTCCAAATACTTAAATTTAGTTTGATTGTTTCAGAAGGTCAAAAAGCTTATAAAAAATATGAAGGTGGTAACCTATAATTTATTAATATAAATGAAATCTTAATCATATTATAGATAGATTGCAATATAGTCTTTATGGGTTGTAGTCTTTTAAGTATGGTTAACTTACTTTTTCAACCTACCAAACAAGATTTTGTTTTTATTCAAAATTGAATCTCAAATATCTCTATTTTGATACCAATTTTTCAACTTTAAACTCCATGGCCTTGTTAATTGAAAATGATCCAAAAACAACCCAAAATAAAAATATCATCAATAAATTGGAAATAATATTTGAAGAGACCAATTGTTGCAACTTAAATACCTTTGATTTTTACTTCCTTTTTGCTTTTAAAAAATCTCTTCCTAATGCCTCAACAAAAATAAAAAGAAAAGAAAACATGAATCATTCTAACAAAACCTATTAAATGATAGCTGAAAGCTTGATGCATTAGTAAGGGTTTTGACCTCTCTTTGAGAGGTCCAAGATTCAAACCCCACTCAATATGAGGGGACCATAACCCCTCATAAAAACCTATGTAAAGTCATTTAAAAAAATCTATTAAATGATTCAAAGTACCTCATAGGGGTCCATTACTAAAAAATAGAATATCTTATAGAAGACACGAATCATCATAACAAAAATAATTGGAATATGAGGGGACAAAAACCCAAACTATGTAATGATTCAAAGTACCTCATAGGGATCAATTACCCAAAAATAGAATATCTTAAAGAAGACGCCAATCATCCTAGCGAATCAATTTTTTTCTTGTACAAATATTTTATATGTTATATTTTGAATGAATAGAACAATGAAATTGTAAGATAATTTATATGTTTCTATAGCTTTTGATATAAGAGCAATTTGACTATTGGAATATTTGATGCTCTAATGTAATCCTAAATTTATACTATATTATTAAAACTTTGATATTGTTATGTTTGTTACAATAGGAATAGTAGAATATTTTAAAACATATCTAAAATTGGGTTTAACCTTGTATTACTGTCTTCTTTGTAGAATGTTTATGGGCATGGTGCTCATCATAGAAAGTCTTTAAGTGTGAAAAAGAGGTGCTAGCCTCTTCGTTATAGGATTTGAATATGCATGTGAAGGGTTATATGACTTTATGTAACACAAGATACCGGAAAAATCAAATTTTAATTTGTAGTATAATAAAGATTAAGTATTTTTGTATGTTAGGCTTTTATAGAGAATTGAATTTTAAGTTTTTACATTTAAATATTTATTCCAACTACTTAAATTTAGTTTGATTGTTTTAAAAGGTTAAAAAGCTTGTAAAAAACATGAAGATGATCTTGAACCTATAATTTATTAATATAAATTTGATCTTAATCATATATATAGATAGATTGGAATATAGTCTTTATGGGTTGTAGTCTTTTGACTATGGTTAACTTAATTTTTCAACCTACAAAATAAGATTTTGTTTTTATTCAAAATTGAATCTCAAATATCTTTATTTTGATACCAATTTTTCAACTTTAAACTTCGTGGCATTGTTAATTGAAAACGACCCAAAATAAAAATATCATCAATGAATTGGAAATAAGGTTTGAAGAGACCAATTGTTGCAACTTAAATACCTTTAATTTTTACTTTCTTTATTGCAACTTAAATATCATTATTTTGATACCAATTTTTCAACTTTAAACTCCATGGCCTTGTTAATTAAAAACGACCCAAAATAAAAATCATCAATGAATTGGAAATAAGATTTCAAGAGACCAATTGCTACAACTTAAATACCGTTAATTTTTACTTCTTTTTTTGCTTTTAGAAAAACTCTTCCTAATGCCTCAACAAAAATAAGAAGAAAAGAAAACATGAATCATTCTAACAAAACCTATTAAATGATAGTTGAAATCTTGATGCATTAGTAAGGGCTTTGACCTCTCTTTGAAAGGTTCAAAGTTCAAACCCCACTCAATAAGAAGGGACCAAAACCCCTCATAAAAACATGTGTAAACTCATTTAAAAAAAAAAACTATTAAATGATTCAAAGTACCTCGTATGGATCCATTACTAAAAAATAGAATATCTTAAGGAAGACACAAATCATCCTTAAAAAATCTATTAAATAATTCAAAGTGCCTCATAAGGATCCATTACTCAAAAATAAAATATCTTAAAGTGAAATGACATATAATCCATTCAATCCGATGTGAATAAAAAGTATTATTCAAAAAAAAAAAAAAAAACATATAATCCATTTGTATCAAAACCTCGACCAACCTTTTTTATACTTTATTCATATCTAATTTTAAAAACATACTTTCATAGAATAAATAAAACATGGAGAATCTATCATCTATTATATAATAATTATAATTTCAAATATTTATTTATCTTAAACAAAACCATTTTTTTTAAATTGGTTATATGGGATTGAAAAGGTCTCACCCTTATTAGATCATAACCACATAGTGATATTACAACAAAGCCTGAATATTATCCATCTATAGCTTGGCAAGATTTGAAAGTGAGTCTCCTCCTTTTAATGTTGAGAAAATCTAAACGAAGTTAATACTATTTAATAAAACCACCATAATAATATAATTTAAAATATTTTAGTATATTGTAACCTCATTCTTATGTTTTCTTACATGTTTTAATTTGTTACATCCCTCTTTTTAAAAATGTATATTCTCATTCTTCTATGTATCTATTAATATGTAAAGTTTGTTTTTATTAAAACAGTCTAATAATATATCATTGAACTATTATTTAAACTATTCAAATTTCACTTACAAAAAATCTACAAATTCAAGCTTCCATTAAAAAAAACCTACAAAATATACTCGGTTATACCATCTATTTTACTAAAAATTACTTTAAAATATATAATACTTAACTTACTTAAAAATATATCTCTGACTTTTCAAAATGTATACATAATAACCATTTATATACGTAACGTTCGTGGGCTCAATGACAAGACTCAACCGAGAACAAGTCCTTGGAAATATGAATTGAATCACAACTCATCACTATTAATAAAAGTATATTTATAAAAAATATTTTCTTAAAAAACCTTTTATGTTCTATAAAAATAAAAAAATATATGTTTTTTAACATAATTTTTTTTGTTAAGGTAGGTAAAGTAGAACGGATGACACAATTAAGTCCACACTTTTGAGTAGCATGGGATAACAGGGGCCTTTCTCTCCGTGATTCGAACTTAAGTAACTTGGATCGTAATCTTACAACATATCACCAAGATGTCCCAATAGAACAAAATACATGAACCTTGTTTACAGACAAAAAAATTTTAAGTGAAAATTGTGTTTTTTAAAATAGATACGTACTTGAACCCAAAAACATACCAATTCCATATCTCTATAAAAAGAAAAATATATTTTATTATTATTAATTTTTTAAACCTAGTTAAAATGCAAGTCGAATGATCCTTGAGTTTCGCAAAGACAACCTGGTGGTATGTTGTTGGACTGTTATCCAAATTACCCAAATTTAAATCATGAAAAAATAGACCGCAATATACTTCTCAAAATGTGACCTCAGTTATATCATCTATTATACTTTGCTTCCTTGCTTACTTTTCTAATTGGCCATTGTCGACCAGCAACCTACAACAAAAGCACGGATGATTAGATAAAGTGATGAGTCATTGACGTGCAGAAGATGAAATAAAAAGTAGAAAGCAAAGAGATGAGTGAGAACAGAAAAGCAGCCAGTGGTTAATAAACAACTCATATATATGTTGACCGACGCCATTCTCAAAAGAAAACATTCATTGTACTATGCTTGGCCAAAGTAGGAATTTCATACCATAGAACATGCTTATGCCGAGGCAAATAATTGATGGCAACTTTAACCAAAAAAATCATTTCTGGCCTACAAAAATACGTTACATGTTTATGCTAGGGAACATTCTCAATTGTAAATTATGATATATATTTCAATGGGCTTAGCATGTATTTTAGTTTATGGTTATTTATTACTATGTATTATGTATAGATGGAAGTTTTAATTTTTTTAAAAGTATTAATATAATATTTGAATTTTGATTGGTTTAAAATTGGATATTTTAGATTGAAATTGATTTTATTTCGTATAGTTATTATATAGTAATATTATAATAGTTTTTTTTATTTTGTTGAGTAATATTTTTTATACACATCCAGCATGGGATTGAACTTGGGTTCACCAATAAAAGTGGCATCCTTGTTAGTAGACCACTTTGACAATTATGCATGTATTATTTGGTAGGATTTTAACTTAGATTTCTTCTTGAAAGGTTTTGAGGAATATAACTTGTTGAACTAATACTATTTGATGATTTAAAAGGATAAGATGAATCTTGATAGAAGTTTATAAAATACTTGAAAGTAGATAAACAATAAAAAAATAATTATTAAAAAATAAACAATGGTTGAGAAAACCTATTATTAAAGGTAAAATAGTTTTTAACATCGTAAGGCCATAAGCCATACGAGATTATTTGATTGTATTTATGTATTGCTATTATATCAATTTTATATCCAACATCATCCACAAGTGGATTAGATTGTACTCCATGGAATAAGATGATAATAAAAATCTATTACATAATGAAGGATATGGTATGTTTTTTTTATTTTTTATTTTTTATTTCACATGGTGGAAAAGGATATGGTTTGTTGAAAGTTAAATGTTAGCAAATCTATCATAATAATTATTAATTCAATAGAATAATTAAGTAGATCAAGAATATATTTTTTCCTTGTACAAATATTTTATATGTTATAATTTGAATGAATAGAACAATGAAATTATAAGATAGTTTATATGTCTATAGTTTTTTATATAAGAGCAATTTGATTATTGGAATATTTGATGCTTTGATTTAGTCATCAATTTATACTATATTATTAAAACTTTGATATTGTTATGTTTGTTACAATAGGAATAATATAATTTTTTAAAACATATCTTAAATTGAGTTTAACCTTATATTATTATCTTCTTTGTAGAATGTTTATGGGTATGGTGCTCATCATAGAAAGTCTTTAAGTGTGAAAAAGAGGTGCTAGCCTCTTTGTTATAGGATTTGAATATGCATGTGAAAGGTTATATGATTTGATGTAACACAAGGATATGGGAAAAATCAGCAAAGATGTTAATTTTTAGTATAATAAATATCAAGTATTTTTGTATAATAGGTTTTTATTGAGACTTGAATTTTAAGTTTTTACATTTAAAGGTTTATTCCAACTACTTAAATTTAGTTTGATTGTTTCAGAAGGTCAAAAAGCTTATAAAAAATATGAAGGTGGTCTTGAACCTATAATTTATTAATATAAATTTAATCTTAATCATATTATAGATAGATTGCAATATAGTCTTTATGGGTTGTAGTCTTTTAAGTATGGTTAACTTACTTTTTCAACCTACCAAACAAGATTTTGTTTTTATTCAAAGTTGAATCTATATCTCTATTTTGATACCAATTTTTCAAATTTAAACTCCATGGCCTTGTTAATTGAAAATGATCCAAAAACAACCCAAAATAAAAATATCATCAATAAATTGGAAATAATATTTGAAGGGACCAATTGTTGCAACTTAAATACCTTTAATTTTTACTTCCTTTTTTGCTTTTAAAAAAGCTCTTCCTAATGCCTCAACAAAAATAAAAAGAAAAGAAAACATGAATCATTCTAACAAAACCTATTAAATGATAGCTGAAAGCTTGATGCATTAGTAAGGGTTTTGACCTCTCTTTGAGAGGTCCAAGATTCAAACCCCACTCAATATGAGGGGACCGGAACCCCTCATAAAAACCTATGTAAACTCATTATAAAAAAATATATTAAATGATTCAAAGTACCTCATAGGGGTCCATTACTAAAAAATAGAATATCTTAAAGAAGACACAAATCATCCTAACAAAATCTAAATTTTGTTATAATTGGAATATGAGAGGACAAAAACCCCTCATAAAAACCTGTGTAAACTCATTTAAAAAAAAAAAAACTATGTAATGATTCAAAGTACCTCGTAGTGATCCATTACCCAAAAATAGAATATCTTAAAGAAGACGCCAATCATCCTAGCGAATCAATTTTTTTCTTGTACAAAGATTTTATATGTTATATTTTGAATGAATAGAACAATGAAATTGTAAGATAATTTATATGTTTCTATAGCTTTTGACATAAGAGCAATTTGATTATTGGAATATTTGATGCTCTCATGTAATCCTAAATTTATACTATATAATTAAAACTTTGATATTGTTATGTTTGTTACAATAGGAATAGTAGAACTTTTTAAAACATATCTAAAATTGAGTTTAACCTTGTATTACTATCTTCTTTGTAGAATGTTTATGGACATGGTGCTCATCATAGAAAGTCTTTAAGTGTGAAAAAGAGGTGCTAGCCTCTTCGTTATAGGATTTGAATATGCATGTGAAGGGTTATATGACTTGATGCAACACAAGATACCGAAAAAATCAAATGTTAATTTGTAGTATAATAAAGATTAAGTATTTTTGTATATTAGGTTTTTATAGAGAATTAAATTTTTAGTTTTTACATTTAAAGATTTATTCCAACTACTTAAATTTAGTTTGAGTGTTTTAAAAGGTTAAAAAGCTTGTAAAAAACATGAATATGGTCTTGAAACTATAATTTATTAATATAAATTTAATCTTAATCATATATAGATAGATTGCAATATAGTCTTTATGGGTTGTAGTCTTTTAACTATGGTTAACTTAATTTTTCAACCTACCAAATAAGATTTTGTTTTTATTCAAAATTGAATCTCAAATAGTTGTATTTTGATACCAATTTTTTAACTTTAAACTCCATGGCCTTGTTAATTGAAAACGACCCAAAATAAAAATATCATCAATGAATTGGAAATAAGGTTTGAAGAGACCAATTGTTGCAACTTAAATACCTTTAATTTTTACTTTCTTTATTGCAACTTAAATATCATTATTTTGATACCAATTTTTCAACTTTAAACTCCATGGCCTTGTTAATTGAAAATGACCTAGAATAAAAATATCATCAATTAATTGGAAATAATATTTGAAGAGACCAATTGCTGCAACTTAAATACCTTTAATTTTTACTTCCTTTTTTGCTTTTAGAAAAGCTCTTCCTAATGCCTCAACAAAAATAAAAAGAAAAGAAAACATGAATCATTCTAACAAAACCTATTAAATGATAGTTGAAAGCTTGATGCATTAATAAGGGCTCTGACCTCTCTTTGAAAGGTTCAAGGTTCAAACCCCACTCAATAATAAGGGACCAAAATCCCTCATAAAAACATGTAAACTCATTTAAAAAAAAACTATTAAATGATTCAAAGTACCTCGTAGGGATCCATTACTCAAAAATAGAATATCTTAAGGAAGATACAAATCATCCTAACAAAATCTATTAAATGATTCAAAGTACCTCATAAGGATCCATTACTCAAAAATAAAATATCTTAAAGTGAAATGACATATAATCCATTCAATCCCATGTGAATAAAAAGTATTATTCAAAAAAAAAAAAAAAAAACATATAATCCATTTGTATCAAAACCTCGACCAACCTTTTTTATACTTTATTCATATCTAATTTTAAAAACATACTTTTATGGAATAAAAAAGAAAATATGGAGAATCTATCATCTATTATAGAATAATTATAATTTCAAATATTTATTTATCTTAAACAAAACCATTTTTTTAAAATTGGTTATATGGATTGAAACGGTCCCACCCTTATTACATTATAACCACATAGTGGTATTACAACAAAGCTTGGATATTATCCATGTATAGCTTAACAAGATTTGAAAGTGAGTCTCCTCCTTTTGGCAAGATTTGAAAGTGAGTCTCCTCCTTTTAATGTTGAGAAAATCTGAAGGATGAAGCTAATACTATTTGATAAAACCACCGTAATAATATAATCTAAAATATTTTAGTATATTTTAACCTGCATTTTTATGTTTTCTTACATGTTTGAATTTGTTACATCCCTCTCTTTTTTAAAATTTATATTCTCATTCTTCTATGTATCTATAAATATCTAAAATTTGTTTTTATTAAAACAATCTAATAATATATCATTGAACTATTATTTAAACTATTCAAGTTTCACTTACAAAAAAAAAATCTATAAATTTAAGCTTCCATTCAAAAAAACCTACAAAATATACTCGGTTATACCATCTATTATACTAAAAATTACTTTAAAATATATAATTACTTAACTTACTTAAAAATATATATCTGACTTTTCAAAATGTATACATAATAAGCACCTATATACGTAACGTTCGTGGGCTCAATGACAAGACTTAAAATATATAATTACTTAACTTACTTAAAAATATATATCTGACTTTTCAAAATGTATACATAATAAGCACCTATATACGTAACGTTCGTGGGCTCAATGACAAGACTCAACCGAGAACAAGTCCTTGGAAAGCGGGGGACAACCACAAACACGTGAAACAAACGAAATGGACACGACAAGACAACATTATTATACCATTACACACGGCAATAGTCAAGGCCCTCTCAAGACCAACGATTTTTCCACAATTTAATAAAAAAAATTATTTGTTTGTTAACAATTGATTTGATTACATAAAAATTGGTAATTATTTTTTTTAATATTTAGTGATAGGGTTAAGTAGCATTGTTTTAATTGGTGACAGACTCACAGGACCAAGTCACATTGCCTCATTTAATAGCTTTATAATAGCGATAAATCATAGTGTTACCACTACATCCGTAGTATCAAATCATAGTGTTATCACTATAACTTTTATCTCAACGTAGCGAGGAAAACCCTTGATGGCTCAGAATTGATACCACCATCATCAAACAAATGTACACTCCACACGAAATCAGATCAAACTACTACCTTTACTCAGATTGGACATTCCCCAGGTGAAGATTGCGATTTATGATCAAACCAATTTAAACTGCGGCTAGCAGAGCTACAAAAATCTTGGTCCGGATCGTCCATCGAGGAAGTTCACTCATCAGCTGAACAAAATATACGTACAAAAAAACTTTGAAGAATTCAGAATTTCTACACTACAATACACGATACAGGCAGCTACCTACCTGTTTCTCCTCAAATCTAATGCTCACGGAATCGATCGCGGGTTAAATCGAATGAAAATTGGAGAAGAAATGAGAACTCAAACTGCATGTGATGTATTGCGCGGTATTCGAGTCGTGTGGAGGCCGAGAGAGTAGGAGGAACACGGCCGGTGAGGGAACGGTGTTATGATTATTAGGGCGGCGTAAATCGAAGCAAGGAGCGATGTTCTGCAGCCGTGAATCGGAGAGTCTCATGGCCGAGCAGCGGCCTCTGCTGTCGCAGATGATGAATCTGAGCGGCGCTAATGGCGGCGCGCAGCTGCCGGTTTCGATGGCCGCAGCCTACCACCACGTTTATGATGCTGGAAAACACCACAAATCCCCAAAATCCTCATACAGCCACCGCTTTAAACCCTCAAAATCTTTCTACCACCCCTGCAAACCCTCAGAGTTTTTCTCCAAACCCTCAAAGCCCTGGGGCAGTAAGAGAAGCAAACCCTAGGGTTACGCAGCGAGCATGGGCGGCCACACCGTGGACGGCTGCGGGGAGTTTATGCCCGCAGATAAGGACGGCTTAAAATGCGCCGCCTGCGGCTGCCACCGGAATTTCCACCGCCGGGAGGTGGAGGGAGAAGAAACCCCGCCGCGACCGGACGCGCGGCGCCGGCGAGACCCCGTGGTTGCATATTATACTCCTCTTCCCCACGGTTCCTCGGCGGCCGCGGCGCTTATCCATGTCCCCATGGGGATCCCCGAGTCGGACGACCTGGATGGCAACAATTTTAACAACAATAAATTTGTAGGGATAAGAAGGCAATCCTGGTGTCCAAATATTGTCCATCACATGTATATCTTGGAAAAGAGTCAAGATTAATTTGAAGTTACTGAATTAATTATTGCAAGGTGGAATCTTGGTCACTTTCCTTGAAGTTGGTGGACCTATTAAAGAAGTGGAGTAGAGATGGCACATAGCATACTCTTATCCTCATATTGGTAGGATAGTATATCAATAACTACACTTTACTTATCCTTCTTATACATTATTTTATAATCATACCCCAGCAATTTGGTATCTCGTTTTTTTGTTTTTGGGTATAGATACATGCTAATAAAGAAAGTACTTAAAGCTATGATGGTCTGGTTTGATGGAAAATTGTCACCTAATAAGATAAGGCTACCATTGGTTCACAACATGTAAGATCGCCATCACCTCCTCATATGTCAATTTTCCTAAGTTTTTTCTTGATAGTGTCTTATTAATAAAGGCTAATGGCCACCCTTCTTGCATAAATACTACACCAATTCTATTTTTAGAGGTTTAATTTTCAACCATAAATAGCTTGGATAAATTAGGCATAGTCATCATGGGAGTAGAGAGCATAGCTTGTTTGAGTCATAGAAATGCAAGTTCAACAAGTTATCATAGAAATGAGTTCTTTTGTAACTTAGTCATCAAAGAGGATGCAATATTTCCATAATTATAGATAATTTTTTTATAAGATCCAATGAGGCCCAAGAAACCCCAAATACTTTTGAAAGTGTGTGGTTTGGTCCATTTTTGTATGGTTGTAATCTTTTAGGATCCACCTTGGCCCCTTCCTCTATAACTATATGGCTTAGGTATTCCATTTCTTGCATCCCAAAAGAACATTTGGATCATTTGGCACACAATTGATTATTAACTAGGAGTTGCAGTGTTTAGTCCAAATATTGCAAATGTTCCCCCATGTACAACTATAAATAGAATATCATAAAAATTTATTAAAATAAATTTATGTAGAAATGGTAGAAATTTTTTTTTTTTTGGTTACATAGGAGAGTTGGTAATAGCCACTATTTTTAGTAATTGGTCAGCACAGGGTTCAAACCACAGGGATTGCAACCACCAAACCTATCCGTCTCGTTAATTGTTGACCCGACATGAGATGGGGACCATCCGTCACTCGAGATTCCTACTGTCATCGTCCGTCTAGCGTGCACTCGGAGGATTCAAAACATACTACTACCTTTGCAAACTAGCACCACTAAGGTTTGAACCCAAGTCTCTTCTTAGCAAGTGCCCATCTAGACTAGCACTTACCAATCCACCTAGCCCTTGGGGCTAAAATGGTAGAAATATTTCATTCATGAAACTTTAAAAGGTGGATGACACGTTGGTAAGACTGAATGGTATGATTAGGAATTCATGATGACCTCCATGAGTGTTGAATGCTATCTTTAGAATATCTTCTTCCAATAATGTAATTTGATGATAACTTGAACAAAGATCTAACTTTGAAAAGAAGTAAGCATCATGGAGTTCATCTAGCAACTCATCAATGAAGAGACTAGGAAATTTGTCCTTGATGGTAATTTTATCAATTTCTTGAAAATTTATACATAACAGTAAAGACTTCTGTTAGGAACCTACTATAAAATAAACTCAATAAACACACTCACACAATTGCTTGAAAATAAACTCATATAAACATCATATTAATATTCAGAAAAAAATACACATTATAACAAAAATGTGCATAAACGAACAATCTCACAATAAGATAGAATTGCAGGCCTCTTCGAGGGGGCAACCTCCTTCAACACTTCATTAACTTGCAAAAAGATAAATACATTGGTGCCTTCTCGGGTATTTAAAGAGTTCCCTTCCATGGTTGGATTACATGCATAATGCCACCTGGATTACATGCATAGTGCCACTCGAATTACATGCACAATGCCACTCGAATTACATGCACAAGGCCACCTTACATAACCTATCTACCATGTGTTACATAAAAAGGGTGCCATTTGTCATAGGCACTACATAAGCTAAAACTTAGAACATTACAAAATATTAATCATGGGTACTACCCATGTTCTTTAGGAATTATTACATCATGGAAGTTATTACATTAAGGGTTAGGATGAGATCCTAACATGTCCTTCCCCTTGAAGAAGCTTTATCCTCAAAGCTGAAATGAGGAAACTGTTGTTGGAGTTGGTGGAGAGACTCCCATGTAGCATCTTCATGTTGAATCCCACGCCACTATACCAAGATCTCTGTAATTGTACGACTGCGAAGAGTGTGAGTCTGACGATCCAACAACTGCTCAGGTTCACGTAAGATGGAGCCTTCTTCATCCAATTTAGGAAGTGTGGATTGAACCTGTACCTGTGTGCCCACAACTTTCTTGAGAGCAAAAACATGAAAAATAGGATGAATCTTAGAAGTAGGTGGGAGCGTCAATTTGTAAGTTGTGGGGCCAATCCTTTGTAGAACCCGGTAAGGACCATAGAATTTTACAGCAAGCTTCTAGCACCTGCGAAGTTGTAGGGATGATTGTTTGTACGATTGCAAGCGAAGGAAGACCATATCACCTACATCAAAACTACGCTCAGAACAATGTTGATCAGCTTATTGGCGCATCCGATTCTGGGCCATGTTAAAATTTTGCTTAAGTTGGCGAAGGACCTCGGTGTGTTGACTTAGAGTGTTGTCGACGACCTGGACCTTGGAGCTGCCAAGAATGTAAGAGGAAGGCGTAGGTGGAAGGCGCTCGTAGATTGCTTCAAATGGTGTGAGTTTGGTTACGGTATGATAGGAAGTGTTGTACCACCATTCGGCCAAGGATACCCATTTTGCTCATTGAGTGGAATGATCTGAGACAAAGCAGCGAAGGTAGGTTTCCAAGCATTTATTAACAACTTCTGTTCGACCATCCATTTGCGAATGGTAGGCTGAACTCATTTTGAGCTGATTTCCCTGCAACTTAAACAACTCTTGCCAAAAATGACTAGTGAAGGTGGGATCACGATCAGATACAATGGAGGTGGGTATGCCATGAAGGTGAAATATGGAGTCAAGAAAAATTTGTGCAATAATGGATGTTGTATAAGGATGGGCAAGGGCACAAAAGTGAGCATACTTTGAAAGGCGGTCCACTACCACGAAAATAATTGAATTGCCTCCAGATTTAGGGAGCCCTTCTATAAAGTCCATGGCAATGTCAGTCCAAACCTAATATGGGATAGGCAATGGCTGAAGAGTGCCCAGAGAGCGTATTGTTTCACCTTTCATCCTTTGGCATGTGTCACAGGTAGCAAAAAAAGAGCGGATGTCACATTTTATACCTTTCCAAAAGAAGGTGTGCTTGAGTCGCTCATATGTTTTAAGGAACCCTGAATGGCCTGCAGAGGGAGTGGCATGCAATTCCTTCATGATGAGCCTCGAAGTGGGGACTTATGAGGTAGAACCAGGCATTGATGGTAGCGTAGATCATGGCCATTCCAACTATACCCTGGTGCAGAATCTGGATCATCCATTAGTGAGGCTATCAAAGCTTACAAATCTGCATCCTGACGTGCTTCTTGACGCAAGGAATCAATCCATTGGGGAAGTGGTGCTGAGATGGCACACAACATACTTACGATCTCCATTTGGCGAGAAAGAGCATCAGCCACAATATTCTCCTTTCTCTTTTTGTAGGTGATATTATAATCATAGCCCATGAGTTTAGATACGCACTTTTGTTGATCAGGCATGGCAACTCTTTGTTCCAAAAAATATTTGAGACTTTGATTGTCGGTTTTGATGGAGAAGTGACACCCAATGAGGTAAGGTTGCCAATGTGTGACTGCATGCAATATGACTAACATTTCCTTAGCATATGTGGATTTCCCCAGATTACGATCAAAGAGTGCCTTGCTAGTAAAAGCCATAGGTTGTCCTTCTTGCATCAATACTACCCCAATACCATGACCAGAAGCATCACTTTCAATGACAAATGGTTTAGAGAAATTTGGCATGGCTAAAATAGGAGTGGTGGTCATAGCATGCTTGAGTTCAATGAAGGTTTGGTCAGCAGGCCCTATCCAAGTGAAGGAATATTTTTTCAACATGGAGGTGAGGGGGGTAGCTATCTTCCCATAATTGCAGACAAATTTGTGATAATAGTCCGTAAGCCCTAAAAATCCTTGAAGTACCTTGAGGGTGCGAGGTTTCGGCCACTCTTGAACTGTTTGAATCTTCTTAGGGTCAACCTTGACGCCATCCTGTGAGACAATGTGTCCTAGATACTCTACTTCAATCAGACCAAAGGAACACTTGGACCTTTTGGAAAAAAGGTGATGGGTTACCAACAGCTGTAAAGTTTGATCCACATGATTGAGGTGCTCTTCCCATGTGCGACTGTAAATCAAGATGTCATCGAAGAACACAAGGATGAACTTCCGCAGAAAGGGTCGAAAGATGTTGTTCATAAGACTTTGGAATGTAGAAGGGCCATTTGTGAGACCAAATGGCATTACCAAGAATTCATAATGACCTTCATGAGTGCGAAAGGTAGTTTTGGGGATGTCCTCATCCTTGAGCCGGATCTGATGGTACCCAGAGCGAAGATCAAGCTTGGTGAAATACATGGTCCCATGTAGTTCATCGAGTAATTCATCAACCACTGGAATAGGAAATTTACCCTTGAACATAGTCTTGTTGAGTTCCCGGTAGTCAATACATAGGCACCATGAGCCATATTTCTTGGGAACAAGTAGGACAGGCGAGGAGTAGGGGCTAGTACTAGGTCGGATGACACCAGCCTTGAGTAATTCCTGTACCATTTTTCCAGTTCGAATTTCATGGCATGAGGGTACCTATATGGCCTAATATTTGGTGGTGCGCTACCCGGGAGCAATGGGATAGCATGGTCATGAGAGTGATGCGGTGGTAGTGTAGTTGGTTCTACAAATACAACATCATGTTTATGTAGAACTAGTTGTAGGTCTGATGGAATTTCAGCCATTAGTGAAGTGGTTGGTTGGATGGATAAGAGTTGTGCAATGACCCCACGTTTTGATTTCTTTAGCACTTTCTCCATACGATTGGAACTAATGAGGTGAGGTGTTCCTATAGGGGAGCCCTTGAGTAAGTGTGTTTGTCCATTTTGGGAGAATTGCATCCAGAGTTCTGCAAAGTTCCAACTGATAGTGCCCAACGTACTCAACCATTGAGATCCCAAAACCATATCACATCCTCCCAACTAGAGGGTAAACATGTCCTCCTTGAGTTCATAGTCCCCTATCCTAATCTCGAAATCACTGCATTTTCCTTTACAAGGTAATGTTCCCCCATTGGCTACCATGACCTCGAATGAATTACAAGTGTGGATATAACAATTTTCCCGTTTAGCAACTCGAGGGTCAATGAATTTGTGTGTGTTTCCTGAATCAATAAGGATGGTAATATGTTGGCCCTTGAAAAATCCCACAACTTTCATGGTTTGTGGAGTGGTAATGCCTTCAAGAGCATGGACTAAAATCTCTGCCTCAAACCCCTATGTATCTTCTTCCTGTGGAGAAGGTGTTTCAGGAGGGTCCTCATCCTCATCACTTTGGTCAGTGTTTGCAGGTTCCTCAACATATATCAAGAATAGTCTTTTGTTTTCACACTTATGTCCTTTCAAAAAAATTTTGTCACAATTATAACATAATCCTTAGGCACGACGTGCATCCATCTCATCTGTAGTCAGTCGCTTGGATGTAGTAGGTTTACTATCCACTAAATTTTGGGTTCGAGAAGGAAATGAAGGTCGATTTTGAGGAAACAGTGGTGGTCGCCTTTGGTTTGAGAGTTTAGATTCGGCCAGATGGGCCAAACTGATAGCTTCCATCATGGACTGTGGTTTCAACATCTTTACTTCAGCTTGGAGATCCCCTTTTAACCCACTGATAAAACAACTCGTGAAGAACCCTTCCGTCAATCCTCTTGTCTTATTGGCCAATTTTTCAAATTGAGTTTGGTAGTCATGGACTGAGGATGTTTGTTGCAATTTGGTCAAGGCCCCTGTGAAGTCCTCATACTCACTAGGCCCAAATTAGGTCAGTAGTTGGGACTCAAAGTCCTCCCAAGAGATATTTGGGTTGGAATTACGTAACCACTAGAACCAATGTAGAGCCTCAGATTCCAAATTGAAGGAAGTCATTTGAACTCGATGATATATGGGAACATTATGAAGTCTAAAGAATTGATCAACCCTACATAACCACCCATCAACATCCTTCCCATTAAATCGAGGGAAGTCCAATTTTGGCATTTTAAAGGATGGGTCATGGTCATTCCTTGTATATTTTTCAACCAAGTGTTCTGTTTTGAGTATTCCCTTATGTAACTTGCTACCCACTTTTATCGGCGTTTCTTCTAAGCAAGCGCTAGTGGCCTCATGATCTAGACAAATACCTTGGACCTCTTCCCTTATGGATAAAATTGCCAAGTTCAAATTCTCAATGGTGTTTGTTAAGAAATCCATCTGTTCTAGCTCTTTTTGATGTCCACGGGTACCCTGGGCCATTTTGGAACCTTTTGTGACCAGTTACTAAAAATAGAATTGGGTTTCAAGACTTACTATTTTTAGTAAGTGTCCAAAAAAGTGCTTGGGTGCTATATATCAAAAAAATCAGCTCAAAGAGGTGGTCACAATGAGCTATATCCCACAACACTACTTTTTGGCACCCAAATTTTTTTTTCTCCTATTTTGCCAAGTCTAACAATGTTTACAGTTTTGGATTTTGAGCTACAGTGAAAAAGTTGGGTACTCGAGCACTATCTATAATTGGTATCTGGTCACTCGCTCAATTTTTTGCTCAACCCTGACAATCTCTTTGACACTGCTTACCTCACTAGTCTGAAGATTCTCTATATTGTGTAGGTTACTGTTATGACAATTCTGTTCTAACACTAAAAACTACAATTTTTGACCTGACTGTGCTGACCCGACTGTTACTGCCACTGTAAATCTGACTATTATTCTCCAGATTTTCAACTTAACTGTCATCCTCATATTCTATCCCGAATTCATGCAATTTATGCTATTTTTTTGGTAGAGGATTCCTTTCTCATATGCTCACTTTTGGGAATTTGGAATGCAGGTTTACAAACAGGGAGTTTTGGTTTATGATTTTGTTGCAGGTTGAAGTTTTAACAAAACTAGGGTATGCTAGGTAAAAGAGTATGTAACACCCATATACCCTCTGTTATACCGCAGTGATGAACAATAGTGCTCGGACCAATATTTCAGGCCACTACCCAAGGAGGATTCCACACATACCCTTGAGCACACTATCTGCCTCTCTAACAGTATGGGAGGGTAATCATCCGGGATGTTGTGTCCCGTGGACTATGGATGATACAAGGTCGATAAGATTCCTACTTGATAAAATTTTGTTAACCCTAGAATGGTCTCCCAATACACCCGAAGATGTGTGGGAGCTCAAGTCCGTGCGTGAGTTTTGTCTGAGGCTTGGGTATTGGAGCCTGATCAACCCTCACTTCATTAAACGTTGTATGGGCTATCTAGCTTAGCCAATAATGATAGATCCTTCGTGATATTTTAAAACCCCTCGCATAGGGTTTCTACCTACTCAACTAAAGAGACTATTTTTTTTTGTTTTTGACTGGTCTCTATCTTTTTTTTTTGATAATAGTAAAAAAAAAAATTACATGAAAATAACAGGGGATTATACCTAACAAACAAGAATCATTACTGTTGCAGCAGAACTTGGCCCTAGAAAGCGCTCTGATACCACTTGTTAGGATCCTACTATAAAATAAACTCAATAAACACACTCTCACACAATTGCTTGAAAATAAACTCACATAAACATCATATTAATATTCAGAAAAAAATACACATTATAACAGATATTTGCATAAAGGAACAATCTCACAATAAGATAGAATCACAGGCCTCTTCGAGGGGGCAACCTCTTTCAACACTTCATTAACTTGCAAAAATATGAATACATTGGTGCCTTCTCGGGTATTTAAAGAGTTCCTTTCCATTGTTGGCTTACATGCAAAATGCCACCTAGATTACATGCATAATGCCACCCAAATTACATGCATAGTGCCACTCGAATTACATGCATAATGCCACTCGAATTACATGCACAAGGCCACCTTATATAACCTATCTACCATGTGTTACATAAAAAGGGTGTCATTTGTCATAGGCACTACATAAGCTAAAACTTAGAACATTACAAAATATTAATCATGGGTACTACCCACGTTCTTTAAGAATTATTACATCATGGAAGTTATTACATTAAGGGTTAGGATGGGATCCTAACAACTTCTCTCTTATGAACCAAAATTACTAGAGAAGAATATGGGCTAACACTTGGTTGAATTACCTATATTGCTAAGAACTCCTATACCATCTTCTCAATTTTAGTCTTCTACATATGGATACCGATAAGGATGAACGTTTAACAATAAGATTTTTACAACAAGCTCAAAGGTATGATTGTAGGTGCATTGTGGTGGTGACCCTTTTTCGACAAATACAAGTGCATGCTTATCCATAATTTTTTGTAATTCAATTGGCTAAACTGTATAATTAGTATTCAAGGCTTGTAGTGCAAACAATTGTGCCAACACCCCTTGAGATTATTTTTTAAATTTTTTTTTCCACTTGATTTGAGCTAATGAGTTGGGTAGGACCTACAATCATGCCACAAAGAGTGTATTACATACCATGTTCAATAATTGTATCCATATCTCAAAAAAGTTCCATACTATCAGGCCTAAGGTACGAAACGATTGAGTTTCTAAACACAATGTCACAAGCCCCAAAGGAAGGGTAAACATATCCATCTTGAGGTTGTAGTCACCTATTATCATATTTACATTTCTTCATTTTCCTTTGCATGGTAGAGTACCCCCGTTGGTAACCATGAATTCAAATGAATTACAAGAGTAAATATAGTGGGCTATGTTTTTAGCTACCTAAGGATCATTAAAATTATGGGTATTACCAGAATCAATGAGGATGATGAGTCGTTGGCCCTTCAAATGACCTACTACTTTTATGGTCTAGGAAGTAGAATTCCCTACTAATGTATAAACTAAAATTTTAAGTGGTTGGTCCTTTATTTATTTGGACTCTTTAGGTTGATCTTCCTCTCTATGGTCCTCCCCTTTGTCATGTGGTTTCCTAATGGAAGGTTTACCCACATCAAGTAAATATAGTTTATACTATGCATATTTATTCACAAGAGAATATTTATCATCATAGTTATGGCATTGTCCATATTCCCTATGTGTCTTCATTTCTTCTCATGTGATATGTTTGACCTAGAGTGTTTTGTTTCCTAAGTTTGATGATATCCAAGATGGAAATGGGGTTTAATATTATGGAAGTTTAAAAGTACATATTTGTACTACAAATTTATCTTTAGGAAGCCTAGTCAATCCTACAACTATCACCATGCTATCTAAATTGAATTTGTTTACTTTAGAATGGATATTTTTCCTTTATTCCACTAATGAAATAACTTTGGAAGAACTTTGCTCTCAACCCCCTAGTGCAATTTTTCAACTTTTCAAATTGTGTCTAGTAATCATGGACAAATGTTTATCTTAACTTGGTGATGAATCTAGTGAAATATTCACACTCATAGAACCAAAACATGTAACTCTATCTCAAATTCATCCTAAGTGAGTCATAAATGCTTACTCTCTAACCATTGGTACTATTGAACTACTTCCTATTCTAGGTTTAAAATTTTGATTACAAGCCTATGGTTATGAATGGCATGAAGAGAAAAATAATATTTGACTTGATACAGCCAATTGGTTCGGTCCTCTCCATAAAATTTTGGAAATTCTAGCTTGTGAATTCTCTAAATTGTATTTATAGGTAAGGCATTTGTGCTCTACCCTCAAAACTACCATCTTGACTCCCTAGATATTGTCCTACCATAATATTGTACTTTGAATTTAGGCTTTATAACATTCTTGATATCATCAATTTTATCCAATTTATCAAAATTAGATAATGCCCAAAGGATTTGTGACTGATTGTATGGTCACCTAATCACTCTAGCTCTTGGGTAGCTCTAGTACCACGAACCATTTTGTCACTTTAAGGTTGCCAAAAAACTTTATTAGAGTTAATGTCAAAATTATTGACTCAAAGAGAGGGTCATAATGGACTATATCATAAAATGATGATTTTGAAAGGTAGATTCTAAAATTAGGTTTTTGAAGTTAGGTCTCAAAATGATTAGCTCGAAGAGGGAATTGTAATCGGCTATATCACAAAATGATGAATTTTGGATTATTGTACTCGTATTTTTAACTAATAAAAAATGACTACTCTGATGGAAGACTACTAATAACTAATTGCTTTGACTATTAGACTTATTATTCTCTATGTTTTTAAACTGATAATGGATAATTGAATGCTCTAACAACTAAAAAATTATGTTAAGAACCTTCTAATCAAAATAAGCAAATCCACACAAATATTGGAATAAATCACAAAAATAATAGAATTGAAATACCAAAAATGCAATATAAAATAGAAATGCAACAAATTTATTACTCAACAAATCATAGGCCTCTTTGAGGGGGAAACCTCCCTAGAATCAAAGCTCCATTACAACTAGAAATGACTTGATACATTCGATATATTTCCTTTCCTTTATAAAGATTACTATCAATCGTAACCTTAATACTCAAGGGTTAATTACACATGCAAATGCAAGTTGGGGCCCGAGCTATAAACTTCTAATAAAGAAATAGTTCCATATGTCTAAGTGGCCAAGGTACCACATACACATTATAATACATTACATAATAACTTAAGGATGGGATCTTAACATACCCTTCCCCTTCAACAATATTTGTCCTCAAAGCTTGAGATGAGGAAACTATTGTTGTAGTTGGTGAAGTTATTCCCATGTGGAGTCCTCTAGTTGTAGTACTCATCATTGAGCTAGAACATCAATGATGGTATGGTTATGAAGAGTGTGAGTACAATGTTCTAAAATTTTCTTAAGATTTAAAATTATGGATCCTTCTTCATCCAACTCAAATAGTGTTTGTTAAACTTGTACTTTGTTGTCAAGAAAATTTATCAATGAAGAAACATGAAAGAATGGATGGATCTTAGAAGTGGGTGGTAGGTCGAGCTTAAAGGCAATTAAACCATTTTACTATAGTACTTGGTAAGGGCCATAAAAAAACTTTGAGTTGGTGTCCAAGAATTTATATTGGGGATTTTTTATATGGTTACAAATGAAGAAATACCATATTTCCTACATTAAAACTATGCTTCAAATAGTGTTAATTAGCTTGCTGACACATCCAATTCTAGGCCATATCCAAGTTTTCCTTGAGCTACTAGAGGATTGTTGCATGTTGATGAAGAATGGTATCTAATACTTGGACCTTGGAACTTACTAGAATATAGGCGGAAGGTGTTAGAGGAGGGTGTTCATATACTACTTCAAAAGGTTTGACCTTGGTAGCAGTATGATAAAAAGTTTTATACCATGATTATATTATAGGAAGCCATTTGGCCTATTGTGTTGGATGCTTTGATACAAAGCAACATATGACATATCCAAATACTTGTTGACAATATCTATTTGGTTATCTATTTGTGGATGGTATGTTGAACTCATTTTAAGTTGAGTTTCCTATAATTTAAATAGTTCCTACCAAAAGTGACTAATAAAAGTAGGGTTCTAGTAAAAAACTATGGATTAGGGTATGTCGTGTAGGTGAAAGATGGAATCCAAGAATATTTGAGCAACTATGGAGGCCATGTAAGGATGGACTAGGAAACAAAATGAGTATACACAATCCAGTACCACAAGAAAGACTGGTTTACCTATAGATTTTGAAATCCCTTGATTAATGACCATGGAGATATCATTCCACACTTGTGCTAGAGTTGGAAGAGGCAAAAGTGAGACTCGGGTGCATATAATTTCTCTCTTCATCCTTTGGAAAGTATCACATTTAGCTACTAAGGTTTGAATATCCTTTTTAATTCACATCCAAAAGAATATGTGCTTGGTCCTTTTGTAGGTTTTTAGGAACCTTGAATTTCCTATTGGCTTTTAAGCCTAACTTTCTCAAAATATCAATAATCAAGAGTCAAATTATATATAAGCAATCAAATAATCTAGACCAATATAATAATGAAATAACATTCACTTATAATATAAAATATGAATGTAAATGGCCAAAACCATTAATGTCCAAGCATAAAAAATACTTAAAATAAAATTGCTCAAAAGTTATATATAAGTTTTATCATCAATCCTTGCTATGTGGTGATCACTATAGATCGTTTTTCATTACATTGTATGGATATTTATCTCCATAATATAGACATAGTAATGTGACTCTTCAATACTTGTCTATTGCACTCCTCACATATCCAAGAGATGCAACCTTTCCTATTATTGACCTTTGGCTTCTCATCTTGCCACTTGTATACTAGACTCTTCACTCTCTTCTTACATGCATACTTGACTTGATGACACACTTGCACACTTCTACATACTCTCATACATGAACTGCTAATACAAGAAACTTTTGTGCATCCTCACATTACATATATGCACACTCACATACATGAAACTTGTGCACATTCACTCAATACACACTTGCACTCTTACTTACATGACACTTATTCACATTCTATCAATACACACTTGCACTCCTACTTACATGACACTTGTGCATATCCTACACATTACACTCTTACATGACACTTGTGCATATCTTACACATAGACACTTACACAAAGAGGAAATATAAACCACTCATCTAAACTATAGAATCTTACCCTAATCTATAACATATTTACATTTGTATCATAAAGGTACCATAGGGGAACATTTGCATGTACCAAATAATGTAATATTCTCCAACACCTCCATGTGTTACATTATTTGGTCATTGAAGACTCTAGTATTTAATCTTCATATTCAGTCAAGAAACTCTACATTGAGTGTGATCTCCTGCTTTAGATCCATCTTCATATTTTTTCTTGACAACTGCTCTGAATTCTCCTTCATATTTATTATTTGGTCCTTCACTCTTTGTTTTTTATTATCTTGTTCATGAACCACTTGAGCTTCATCTTTGTATTTGATCTTTGGTTCGTGTGCTTCTTTCCTTTCTACTTTCCTACAATCTTGATATTGTCATGTAATTTTTGAACATTCACTTAGAGCATCATAATAATTTTTTGAATTAGAAGTGCTTGGAATATCAATATTGCATGAAGAATGAAACACTATTTTTAGAGATGATTCACTTGATTCACTTGTATCAATCTCTACTTTCCTTTTTAGAGTTTCAATCAACTCTTTTTGCTTTTGATTTTCATCTTTATGAAGTTCAAGTGAAAGCAATGCCATATACATTATACTACCTATATCAATAGGTATCATAATATCATCCTTTGAATTATCAATTACTTCAACAATATTTAAATGTAAATAATATTCAAATGTTTTAAAAATTTCATTTATTGCTTCTCTATAGATGAATTGTATTGTCATATTTAGCTTGCCCTCAAATTTTTCAAGCAATATGCCAAATTTTATAACTTCGAGTATTTTCTTTATGATTTTGGACTTCATATTTCCTTTCATAATAATCAAAATTCAATGATTCAATTGCTTTGAAGTTGAAATCCTTATATCTCCATAATTGAAATTTCAAAAAATTAAATTTTACAAATTTTTAAATTTAATTTTTTTATAAACCTTTGAAGTAGTAATCCTTTTGTCTCCCTGATTAAATTCGTAAAATTTTGAATGTCTTCAAATTTCAAATTTTATTAAAATTTTAAATCTTCAAAACCTTTAAATAACTTTAAATCTTCTAAAAATTCAAGTCTTAAAAATTTTCTTCAAATTACTAACTCTTTATATTTCAAAAAACTTCAAATCTAAAAATTTCTTCAAACTTCAAAAACTGCAAACACTTCAAATCTTATAAAAACAAATCTTCGAACTTTAAAAAATCATATACAAATAAAAATTAAATTAAATCCTATTTGAAGTAGAAAACCTTATTACTCCATATTTTAATAATTATTAAAAATTTTAAAAATTTGAAATATCAATTTCAAACTATAGTAAAAATCGTTAAAATAATATTCCTTTTAACTCGTTAAAATAATATTCCTTTTAACTCCAACTTAAAAATTATAGTACCTAAGATAATAAAATTTTTTCTTAGGTCTTTAATATGGATTTAATTAAGGTAATATAACTTACCTTCATCTCCACCTGGCTGGCTTATTAAAATAACACTTAACACCTCTATAGACTGCTGCAAATGTTACTATTCCTCCTTATGCATTTAGTGATATTCAACACCTATTGAAATACATTTGCATGGCATTCAAATGAGTGTAAGAATAGGTAATTAGATAAGCATTAGAATAAACGTTAGTGTTGGCAATTTTGACATATGCCACATTGGAATTTTTGTTGAAATTTTATCAAAGGATTTATGATTGTAGAAGTGACATACATACATACATACTTATATATATATATATATATATATATATATATATATATATATATATATATTTTTTATATAGATGCAATATTTTTGGCCTATATTTACATATTTGTGATTAATCTTCCTTCTCATATTTTTTTGCTTGAAAAATAAAATGTGCTTGAAAATTAAATGGAAAAGGAAAATGTAACATCCCTTTCGCCTGAACGAAGTTTGAAAATATTTATCACTTTCCCCAGGAGAAGTTTCATTGCTAAACGAAAGGAAGAGTGACAAGTGCATTCACCCCAAAAGTGGGGCGAAAGCCTCATTCGCCTCACTTAAGGGTGAACAAAAAAAAGAGAAGAAAGATAATAAATGTGACAATGGCTTTTTCTCGAAGAAATATTCAAAAAGTCAAGTTTGGTGCGGGACCAAAGTTAAGACAACGATGTTGTTTAAAAAAAAAATACGTTTGCCCCAAAGTTGGGGCAAAAGCATCGTTCGCCCCACCCTAGGGTGAACGTCTTTGACATATTAAGGCATCGCGCCAACTAGCGCATTGACCAGTCAAAGGTACTTTCACCCCAATTGAGGGGTAAAAGTCCTATTCACCCCTCCTTGGGGTGAAAGTTCACCAAAAGATGGATTTAGATGAATTTTTAGAAATATAGCAGACATCATAGCAATGTTGAAAATTCAACCATACTTTCACCCCAGGTAAGGGATGAAAGTCCCATTCTTTGGGTGAAGTTGCATAAAGGTGGATTCACCAATGCATCAAGGATTCATTTTGGTCCAAGTGCCAAGAAGAGGGCATTGAAAATTCAAAGAAAGCTTTGCCCAGGCGTGGATCCCACTTCGACGCACGTAAAGTAAATGTAAAGTTAAAGTGTTTTCACCCCAGAAGAGGGGTGAACGACCCATCCACCCTTCATTGGGATGAAGCTACTAGAAGAACGACTCAACAAAGGCATTAAAGGCTATTTTTTTTTGAGCGAATATCAAAAGAGATGGGGCATTGAAAAGTTAAATTTACGATCGCCCCAGGTGAAGGGCATCAACACCTTTCACTCCTTTTGGGGGTGAACATATATTTTAAAAGGAAGAGAATATTTTATGTGAAGCGCTTCCACTCTAGAAGAAATACGAAGTTCTTAATCACCTTTTTTTAGGGGTTAAACGAGGTGAAGAGGTTTGAAGCATTGAATCTAGAATCAAATGGGTACAATGAATTATTTTTATCTAGATTTTCTCCCAGTTGTTTGCATCCATGACTAGAAGGTGAACTCCAAGTCAAAGGGCTACCCATGGGGCACAATGGCTTGAGCGTTGCATGAAAAAGTGTGAATAAGAGGAAAACAATAAGATTTAAAGGACACACTTTTGCTCATGGATCTATTTCAAGTGAACTCAAAGTTTAAGTATCAACGGAGATTGGTCAGAGGTACTCGGGTTAGGTAAGTGAGAAAATTTAATGATTGTGGCAAGGAGTAACCAAAGTTATGGATTTCAAGTAAAAAGAACTACGATATTAAATTTACAGGGAGATATTCATGAGTTCCAAAATATTCTGAACAAAGACAAATTTTTGAGGAATAATGGAGGTTTCAAATCAACGACCAGGTTTGCAGTTTTCCATGCATCGACACCTGAATATGTTGATTTCCTAGAGATTTCCCCCTTAGAAACTGGATCGTTGTCTCAAGAGGAATATTTTTAGGGACTTCAAGGCAAAATTTCTTCACAGAGGTTCCTGATCTAGGAACATTTTGTCTTTTGTGTATTAAATAGATAGAGGTGAAAACCTCTATAAATACTACTCAATTTTCATTGTAAAAGGGAGATAGACACTCTGCAAAACAACTATTTAAGTTTCCTACATAATATAAGAGACTCAACTTCTAATTTTGCAAGTATTTTTCATGCATGGCTTCTTTCTCTTTTAAGAATTTCTATTATATATTCATATCTGTTATCTGCTGCTAAATTCTAATTCTATGTCTAGATTTGAATACTACCAGTGAGGGAGTGAGTATTGGAATGCGATTTTGGAAGTCGTCTCCATGGAACTATAAGTAAATTCTTTGCCTTCTCTCCATATTATGATGCTACCATGTTTGGTTGTAATTCCTGTTGCTAGTTTGTCCCTGATCCTACACCTTTGGCCTGTGGTCTTATTTCCCATTTATTTTTGTTATTTCCAATTTCTTTGCTACAACTCTAGTCTCAAACTACTGTAGGATTAGTAAGGGAGCCAACCCTATCTGGAGATTGGCACGAAGGACATTTATTTCCTTTGGTCTTTCAATATTGGCCATTTTTAGGGTGCACAAATACATATTTGTATGATTAGGCAGATATTTGACCAATAGTTTTTGGCACACCCGATGGGACACCAAAAGTTCTACTTTTAACAATATTGAGGTTTGCTCTTCTCTTTCGTATTGTATAGTTAGAACATCTAGCTACCCAAAAGCATCCGAATGTGAAGGCAATGAAAGTTGTACTTCATGATCACAAGATTGAAGGCCAAAAATCCTGAAGATACTATTGAGTTCTATGAACTTGACATTGATAGATTAGGGGAACATCCCAGGTTAGTTCCTACGCCTCACACATCATCCACAACATCCTCACAAATAGTCGGTGTGTTCTCCATTCCTTCAAGTCCAGCTAGTATTGCTACTAGTGTTCCACCTTCTCAACCCCATACACCAGTTCAAATGGCTCAAAATACACCACCACAATAACCACAACCTCCAATGCAGTTTCCAACATGGAATTTATAAAGAGCTTTAAATATCCAAGCACAAAATTTGGTTCCTCAAGCAGCTTTGAAGGCTTTACCTACCTATGATGGTACTGGCAAGACCTCTTATGAGCATATCCAAGATTTGGATTCTTTGGTGATGATTCATGATATTGTAGATGAAGACATCATGATAAGGTTGTTAGTATTGTCACTCAAAGGGAATTTATTGTATTGGTTCTGATATTTACCACCCACCACTATTACAACATGGGACCAATTCGCAGAATTACTAATAAAAATTTTCATGAGCAAGTTGATCCTTTCTCCCTACTACATCAATTCATGAATATCCAAAGACATATGTAGGAGGAGATAGTGGACTTCAACGTCAGGTTCGACCGAAGCTAGCAGAGAGTTCCTGATGGTCTTCGGCCCATGCATGAGCAAGCTGCATTTTATTATCTCCAGGATTTCAAATAAGACATTGGTATGGTAGTTTGACAAGCCAATGTAAATGATTTTATAGAAAAGTATACACAAGCACAAAAATATGAAGCATATTTGATTGCCTTAGGTAAGTTACCCCAAAAAGTAACCATGCCCATCCTGCCTGATCTCCCACAACATTTGTATTCAAGTGCATTTTTGTAGCCAATGCCTTCTATGTACACAGTTACCTCATGGATCTTGGGTCCATATCAAGTCACTCCAATCCCAGTTCCATAACTTCTCACTCCAAGCTTTCTGAAATTACCCACACCAATAACATTGTAGTTGCCAGCACGTATTCCTTTCCTAGCTCTACTAGTGCCACTTGCTCCACTACCATTACCTGCTTCATTAGTGCCTTTATCTTTACCAGTGCATCTAGTACCTTCAAATCCTGATCCTTACATGAATTTGTTACAAGAAATATAATTTGTTAAATCTGGATGTAAGGACAATGTCAAACGAAATTGCAACTGTAAAGAAAAAATAAGCAAAAGCTAATTTTTGTTCTAGGAGGTTTCAAAATCTACCAATTAATAGTGAGCAAGCGACTACTAGCAAGGGTCTGAGAGGAACATAACTATGTTGGAAAATGAAAAAACTAGTACATTTGAGAAAGCGTACTTGTGCTCCACTTGTAATGATCCCAATGGAGAAGACACATGCAAGGTTCATCTGAACTATGTACAGATATTAGCAAAAAGATCAATTGACAAAAAAGTTAATATGATAATGGAAGCTGATCATAATTTGATGGTACCATCATTAGAGTAAGTTTTAGTTCTTACAAGGGATGGAAATAAGTCGATGACTGTTGATCCAGTAGAAATAGAGCCTCTAAAAGTCCCTGCTAAGAAGAATGTGCAAAATTAAAAAGTGCAAGCACGATGAAAGTGCCTAAAGCAATAATGAAGTAGTAATATTATGTCTTTTTGAAGGATCTATTGTCCAAGCAAGCTCAAGAGAAAACAAAGGCATCATCTTCGCATCCCGTAGGCACTCAAGTGTAAATGAAGGTAAAAGAGCAAGCTAAAGAGCATCTCAAGTAACCATCATTGACTAAGAGCCAAAGGGTAGAGGTGACTCAATAATATCGGAACAAGTATGAGCCAACTGGAGAAGAAAATATATCAGGTACTTTTGGCTACAATATTATCGAAGAGATGAAAAATATATCGACAAAGGTGAGCTTGTATGATGCTTTGTAGTTACCTAGACAAGTTGATATGCTACAAGAGTCTCAAATAAGCAAAGGATAAAAAGAAAAGTCAATCCCAAATGGTGTTAGCACAAATGCTATCTTCTTCAACCACTAGAAAGAATAGGCCACCTCTATTCTATTTGTCACTCCGAATGGAGAGGTGGATCATGCATAATTGTATGATTGACTTCGGTGCTACAACTACTGTCATACCGAAGGTAGTATGTGAAGTAATGAGAATGGAATACACAAGAAGTAGTATTGGTGTATTGCAGTTATATGGAACCCCTCTAAAAATGGTGGGAGTAATCAAGGATATTCCTATTGTTCTACAAGCATACCTCAAATCACTATCATCCAAGAAGTGGTGGTAGTTGACTTGGAACCGTACTTTAGCATGTGTCTCTCGAGGGAGTTCACTGTGAAACTAGAAGGTTACATTTATTTAGATTATTCATATTTGCAAATACCATTCAAGGGAAGGTGAATCCGCATATATAATGAGAAGCCCTCTACTTTTCATATAGAGAAATTGGTAGAAGAAGCAAATCCCACTGGTGCAGTCAACATGATGACAGAGGAAGTGCAAGAAGTGGATTTTATGGAATAATCTCTTGGTGGGCTTTACTTGGAGGTTGGCTTCTTCCTTATGGATTTCAACATGATGGTGGAAACTAACATCGGTTGTTACACTATAACCAAACCTAAGCAAACTGAAGAAAAAGTCTCTAACTCCCTAGACCCTCTTTCTGATCAGTTATGGAAGTTGTATTTTGATGGCGTAAGGTGCAAGAATCATGTAGGGACTGGTATTATTTTTGTTTCTCCTACAGGGTTGCAAAAAACCTATTCATATCGACTAACTTGGAGCTACATAAATAATGCCA
Organism: Wollemia nobilis; assembly: GCA_028583015.1. Classification (NCBI taxonomy): domain Eukaryota; kingdom Viridiplantae; phylum Streptophyta; class Pinopsida; order Araucariales; family Araucariaceae; genus Wollemia; species Wollemia nobilis. The sequence goes on along the minus strand of JAQPPZ010001424.1, from coordinate 3,072,150 downwards.
TCGAATATGAAGCATTGTGCCTTGTTAAGAACACAAGCTTATACTGAGAGGGGAGGTGAACAGTATAAGACCAATTTTTACTTTTCTTTTCCAAATAGTATTAATCAATATAATCAATGGCAATATAAATAGAAATAACCAAAGCAATGCATAAATCATCACACACAATAGAGACATAAATTTTAACATGGTTCACCCAATGTGGGCTACCTCCATAGAGAACATATTTCTTCTAAGTATTTCTTAAATAATCACATGGGAATCCTTTCCCTATTACAATGTTTATGGACCTCAATACAAAGGAGATGTTGATCCCCTAAATCTCAAGTTCGTGGATCTCTTACATAGGAGAACTCTTTCCCCTTTAGCTCTAGCTAGTGATCTTCTATAAGACTCTATCTCTCTGCTGCACTAACTGGTGGATCTCTCTCCACTTGAAGAATCCTCACTCAGAAGATATATATTGAATTATCCTGGATGATGGATCTATATCCACTGAGACTCCATCCTCTATAATCTATCACCTCCAAAGCTCTGTCAATAGATTCACTCAGAACCTTCTCAAATCTGCTCAACAGGTCCACTTAGAACCTGCTCAAATCTACTCAATAGGTCCACTAAGAACCTGCTCAAATATGCTCAACAGGTCCACTCAAAACCTGCTCAAATTTTCTTAATAGGTCCACTTAGAACCTGCTCAAATTTGATCAATAGGTCCACTCAGAACCTATCCAAATATTCTCAACAAGCTCACTCAGAACTTGTCCAAATCTGCTCAACAAGTCCTCTCTAGGACTTGCTCAAATATGCATTGCAATATTCCACATAAGGTCACACAAAATCAGTCCTACAAGCCTTCTCAAAGACTTACCTCAAATCAGCTTAAGAAGTCCACACAGAACTTATCCAATCTCATAGAATCATAAAGAGAATTTTTAGAGACTCAATATGTTCTACACTCAATGCTTAATCACTTTCTCAACTCAATCTCATAGAAGCATAAAGAGAATTGTTAGAGACTCAATATGTTATATTCTCAAATCTCAATCTCAACTCAAATCAATCTCATAGAAGCATAAAGAGAATTGTTAGAGACTCAATATGTTCTATTCTCAAAGCTCAATATCAACTCAAATCAATCTCATAGAAGCATAAAGAGAATTTTTAGAGACTCAATATGTTCTATACTCAAAGCTCAATCTCAACTCAAATAAAAATATATAATAGTTTTTTTCATGGAACTTGAATAACCACATGCATCCACTTGACTAGGCTTAATCAACTCTACTCAACTAATCACCTCAAGGAACAACCCTTTCTCACAAATCCTAGTCCAAGCATGTATCAACCAACTCAAAATGTTTCCAACAATGCTCAACCACAAATCTCACATAACAATGATACTCATGTTCTTTTCTAACTCAAGTTCAAGTTATTTGCATAGCCAATTGGCTTCAACAACAATGCTTATAAAACATAGTTTAATCACAACTCTCAATCCATAAAATATTGAAGCATTAAACCAACCACTTTTGAAAAGGAAACCACAATCAATCATTTTCTCTTCAATGATATTTTTAGAAATCAATCGTCCAATCAAGTCAATGGAGAATATTGCCCATACCTTTTTGATTCCAAGGAGTTGTCCACAAAATTTTTCAAACTCAACACACTTTCAAATATTTCATTTTCAATCACAAAGAGGTTAGAGGACTTGAGTAATATCACAACAATAAATATAATATCCCAAAAATACCTTATTACTCCTACTCAATAAAATTCACCATGTCTTCTCATGAAATAAATAATCCCCTTTGAAAAAGAATAAATCAAACTCACTTTTGAACCCCTTTAAAAAAATAGAAATATATCTTTACACACACCTTATTTCTTCTTCTAAGCAAGTTAATCAAATAGCCCTTGAAAAAAGCTTTCCAACGATATATAATATGCTACCCTTACAAAAATAAAACCATCAAAAATCTCTCAATTTTCTAGGGCATATCATAACCCTTATTTCTCCCTTAAGGCTATTTAATAAAAATTAAAATATAAAAATTAATTTTTCTTGCCTCTCGGAGGGATTCGATCCCCTAATATCTTCCTTACCAATGCCTTAACCATGACCAAGCCGCCATTGGGCCACACGCCCACACATGCATAAGAAGGCACAAATTGCATCAACAACCTCACGAAAATGCGCCTTTCAAAATAATTAAAACGTGCTTTGAGCGCTTTGACCTTGTAAGCAATCTCCAAGCAAATCGAATGCGGGACATCTTATGTCTCGCCAAGCCAACACACCGCTAGGCCAAGGTGGACTATGTGCTCCACAAATCAAATGTTCCCTACTTCAACCCTTTCATAATTCGTAAAGTCTTTTAAAACACGAGCCTTAATTCACATGCACTCCAAACGAATTAACAAGGATAAAATTGATTAATACATTTTAGGGCATTATATATAATGCCTTTGTCTTCCATGTAATCATGTCGGTGCATCGATTTAATTCGACATCGGCTTGGTTGATTAATTTATAATATATTTAAATTTAAATTTAAATATTATAAATTAAATTAGTCCAACCTTAGGTTTTAGTTTAATTAAACCTTGAAGCTTTGTATTAATGCACAACCTTGGTGTAATGAATATTATTTATAAAATTTAAATTCCTTGTGAATTTAAAAAATTTATAAATAATTATTAAACCTCCTTTTTAACCTTGGCAATAACCCATATTGGGTTTTTATGAACCAATCACTTAACCTGTGCTCCCAATAATATTAAAATATTATGGAGCCTTTTTCCTTTCACTTTTGCACAGTTTGAAGCTTTTTCTTGGATGATAGTGACAACCTTGGACGAATTTATTTCTTGTTGAATTCCTTGATATGAGTGATAACTCTATCAAGTGACATCAATGATAACTTTGACTTAGAGGACTCAAAATGTCCAACACCTTGGTTTGAAGAAAGTAGAGAAATTGGGTATAAAACAACTACAAATATTTGGATATTTTGAGCTCATCGTCAACCAGACTACAAAAAAGTGTGTTTCAAAGAAACACTATTTGAAGGCCTACCACAACAAGGTATGGGATTTGTTTGAGTCCTTTACTATATTGAACATTCTGGCAATTTCATGGGAGCAGAATAAATATGCAGATATTTTAGCCTCTATTGGTACCAATTTCTCTCCTGTAGAGCGAGTGGTGAAGAAGCCCAAGATTGTCAGGATTATTTACAGACCCTTAGTCCTCGATAAGAACCTCTATTGGCAAGTATTCGATAATGATGAATAGATAATCATTTTTTTGATTAAGAAAGTTGCAAGTACAGACAATAGGATGTTGGTCGAAGAGGAAATGGAAGGAATGATACAATTGAAGAACAATCACATATCTAGGAGACTGATTTTCCTTGAGAGTTTGTTTGACCAGAACGATCAAGAGGAGAAACACAAAATCAAAGTTGATGCAAAGGAGTACAAGGAAATGCAGCTAGAACCTGAAAAGATTATCAAAGTTGGAATGAATTGTATGTCATAGGAACTCAAAGATATCATAAATTTGTGTTATGAGTTCCCCAACATTGTTGCATGGAGCTATCATGATTTAAAAGGATATGATAAAAACCTAATCCAACATACCATTGAACTACAGGACGGTATGAAGCCTTTTCGGTAGAAACAATGGTCAGTCAACCCAAAAATAGAAGTGCTCATGAAAGTCAAGCTATTAAAAATACTGGAGGTAAAGATAATATATCCAATCAAGCACTCAACATGGGTAGTAAACTTGGTTTCAGTTCGAAAGAAAAATGGAGATATCCGTTTGTGCATGGATTTTTGAAACCTAGACCAGGCATTGTTAAAAGATCATTACCCCCTATCGTAGATTGATCAAATCCTCCATGTGCTCGTTGGATCACAAAGTTTTTTATTATTGGATGGTTTCTCTGGTTATAATTAGATTTATGTGAAGGATGAGGACCAACACAAGACAATGTTTACTATAAAATAGAGCACTTTCACCTATAAGAGAATGTTTTTCAATATTTCCAATGTCAATGCTACATTTTAGAGAGCTATGGATATTACTTTCAGTGAGTTATTGTAATTTACCTTGATGATATGACTATTTTCTCACACCGCAGGGAAGAGCACATCTCTCATTTGAGGCAAGTGTTCAAAAAATATCATGAATTTGAAATTTCCATTAACCTGAAGAAGTTCATATTCACTACAAAAGAAGGGAAACTCTTGGAACATGTGGTTTTTTAGGAAGGACTGATGATTGATCCTACAAGAGCCGAGGTGCTCTTGAAATTACTGCTTCCACCCAACAAGAAGGATCTGCAATTTTTTTTTTGCCAGATCAATTTCATTCGGAAGTTCATTGTTGATTTTGCTCAGGTGGTAAAACCAATGACCAATATTCTAAAGAAGAATGCAGAGTTCAAATGGATGGAAGTGAGAATAAAGGCTTTTCAAGAAATCAAGGAAAGAATCACTCAAGCACCTGTATTTATTAACCCAAATTACTCAAAATACTTCATCCTCTACGCAGTAGGTGAGTTGGAGAGTTACACTGCCATTCTCACAAAAATGCAAGAATACAAAGATGAAAAGATGATTACCTTTTTGATCCAAGTTATTTCATCGTACTAATAAAAGTATAATTTTATTAAAAAATAGGTGTATGTGGTTATGAAATCCTTAAGGAAATTCTGATACTTTGTTTCTCAGAGCAAAATAGTCATCTATGTCATACATCCAGATGTCAGAAATTTCATTCTTCAAGGAGAATTAGGTGACAAGAGAGTAGGTTGGGTCTCAAAAATTCAAGAATATGATGTGGAGATCCGATCGAATAAGTTGGTTCATGGATGATCTCTTTGCCAAGAACTAGCCAAAAGTGCAACTTCAAAATCATTGGCTCCAGTACAGAATGAAGAGCTCAGTGAAAGCATTTGTGCAAATTATGCTACAGTTGAGTGTGATTGGACAAAGGGCCTTATTGAATTCTTTACCTCTAAGATATATCCACCACACCTTGACGCTTCACAAAAATGGAGGTTTATACTGCAAGTACTTAAGTATGTCCTATTGCCAAGTGTATTGTTCCACAAGAATATAGATGGCATACTTCTCATGTGTGAAAAATTATGAAAAGGAGAAGATATTGGAAGAATTCCACTCTGGTTTATTTGGAGGAAATTATGTAGGAAGGCCCATGGCCTTGAAGATCATTTGATCCAGGTACTTCTAGCCTAATATTTTTGTAGATGTACATAAAGTGAGATAGAGTTGCGATAAGTGTCAGTGGTATATTGGTAGGACTAAGAAAGGATCATTGCCTCTACATATGATTCAGGTGGAAGCACCCTTTCAATAGTGAGGTGTGGACTTCATTGGGGTTATCGATCCTGATTACTCTTTTGAGCACAAGTATATCTTGATAGCAACTAATTATTTCACCAGGTGGGTGGAGGCCATCCCAACCAAAAAAGCGGATCAGGCTACAATCATCTCTTTCCTTGAAGAGCTGATCACCCATTTCGGTGTTCTAGATGCTATTATCACAGATAATGGGACTCATTTTATTGGGGCCAATATCATTGAATCCACAAGCAAGTACATGATTTATCTTAAGATATCCTCCAATTATTACTCCCAAGGAAACGACTTGGTCAAATCCACAAGAAATTTTTTTTGACAAATCCTAAAAAGGACACTGGGGAACAATAAGAGAAGCTGTCACTTACTATTGAATGAGGCTTTGTGGGTATATAGGATATCCGTGAAAAGATATATTAAAGCCTCTCCTTATTATTTGGTTTATAGGAAGGAAGTGGTTCTACCCACTCACATTGAGCTTCCTATCCTCCAGACCTTGTAATTGTTCAAAGATGAAGATGATGAGTATGATCCAATGAGTGCAAGGTTGGCTCAATTATTGTAGTTGGAGGAAGAAAGAGAAAAGGTATATCAATATTTCACCAAACACACTAAAGTAACATAGAAGTGGATTGGAAAGAAGTTAGCAGAACGCAGGTTTCAGGTGGGAGATCTAGTCCTCAAATGAAACAAGAACAAATCCAAGCTACGAAAGCACCAAAAGTTTGATGCCATTTGGGAGGGTCCATTTAGATTTTTTGCAGTGAATTCAATAAATGCATATTATCTGCAAGATATGGATGGTTGGGATCTTCCAATTTTGGTTAACGATCTTCATCTGAATACCTATTTTCAATGATATGATCAAGAGGTACGACTATGTAAATATGTACAAGTTTTGTTTTAGTATTGTATTTTCGTAAGATTCGGTTTAAAAGCAAAAAAAAATGTAGGTGCCTAGTCAAAAAATCCAAGAACAGGGCCTGATTTTGAAAGTATAGAGTGCAACAAACTTAAAATGCTTTCACACCAAAATAAAGGGTGTAAGCCCCGTTCGCCTCCTAGTGAAGTGAATGTATATATGTTCTAAAACAAACGTGGGCCTTGAGCACTGTGTCAAAGTCAAGGGTGGTCAATAATGCTTTCATTGAACAAAGAGGTAAAAATACCATTCGCCTAAAAATGAGGTGATCGTATGTTGTAAGAGGAAAGTAGACACAAAAGTGCAAAGTCAACATAACAAGAAGAGTCAAAAGGGCTTTGGCCCCAAACGGGGGTGAAACCCCCATTAGCCCCTTATTCAGGATGAAAGTACAAAAGGGAAGTTTTTAACACTCACGATATTTTTTAAAGGGTTTTCACCCCAAGTTCTGTACTTTTGCTGAAAAGACTATGGCGGATAATAATGAATGCACTGGAAATTTTTTTTAGCAAAGCAACGAAAATAGTTGCAGGCTCGGGCGTTTTAAATAAATGCATGTAAAAAATTTTGCGAGCTTGGATTAAGGTCAAAGCGGGACTATGAAAAAGGGAAAAGCAATAATTCTATTTTAGAGGTCGTCTGAAAAAGCAGGAATTACATTATGATTTTGATTTTATTTTCTTGATATGAAAAGAGAAAAAGAAAGAGAAAAGTCCTAAAATCATGGATTTTTTTATAGAAAATCCATGCTTTTCCTAAATAAGGGGCGAAATAGAAAGGCTCAAAATTATTTTAAAAGGATAGAATTCGCCATGAAATCAAATAATCCAAGTTGAAGATGATTATTGGAGCGAAAAATAAGAAATCAAGCGCACCTCAGAAGTGTTTTTGCCCTCCATTATTTTTTGAAAGAATGATGATTTTTCAAATGCAGTTGAATTTTTAAGAGCACCCTCTTAAACCGATTTCACCCTTCGGCACGTGGTGGATTTCGAGGGAAGTGCATGCATATTAATAATATAGTTTCAGAGTAGTTAATTTAAAATGTGTACCCGAATTTTTGTTGGGAGGCAATTTGGTGTTCCTGAGAAGCGATATCTCACACTGGAAAAAATAGAAGTGCTCATTGGTCCCCAGGTGATGAGTTGGTTTTTACAAGATAGTTTTAATAGCTTGGGCATGCTTTTCAAAGATGCAACATAGCAATAAGAGCACACTTTCCAAAAGTGATTTTACAGTGAATTACATTCAGTTACCATTTAACATCAGTATCAGTTCCAGTTGAGGGAAACAAGGCACGCGCCCTCCCGAATTCACGTGAAAGGTTTACTACATTTACTCCAGTGGTTGGCATGTGTTCTATAAATAGAGCACAGGTAAATTCACCCAGAAGTTAAATTTCTTTAAAAAAAATTCGTTGATGTATTTTCAAGATTTTGTTGCAAAAATTGTAGAGTGCACAAATTTGTCAGGGTTTGTAGAATGGGAAAGAAAAGCAAAGAGGTTAAGGAGGATGCAGAGTCCAAACAATATAGAAAGAAAGCAAAAGATGGGTCGAAGTCCAAAAACCCACAGAAATGAGAATGTGGACTTGGATCCGTACTCTAACACCATGGCAAATGTCGGAGACTACGTGATCATGAATAAGGGCTTGGTGAAGCTTTGAAAAGATGTGGAGTTTTTAGTAAATCAAGGAGTTATAGTAGAGAGCCCTCTAACTGTGTCATTTCATGCACAGTTATTTTGGTATCTATGTACACCCATACACCCTTGCCCAAATCTGGTAAAATTAATTTCCAGATATTATAATCTAGTTACCAGGTTAGTTCGAAAGGCCAATAGAGAGGTTCTTTTCTCTATCTCCATCGCCGAAGTGAGGGAAGTATTTTTCTATGGGTTAAAACCCCCATATGATTTTATCTTTAAGAAGCTACACATAAACGAGCAAGAAGAAAGATATGTTTCTATAGTGACAATACGCCAGTTTATGGAAACACAGTTAATCAAAGAGTCATAGCTAGGGCAACTTTCAAATCTATCAAAACCTTTATCGGAGTTCAATAGCCCTGACTTGTTTTCAATGCTGCCATGGGTTTCTAGTATTTCGATGGATTCTATAGTGCACAAGTGGTAAGCGATGCTGGTGTAGTGCATATCTCAAAGGGAGTTTTATGCTCCAAGGGCCATGAGAAGAGATATAAATCTAATTTAATTTGACTGGGCCAATTTTATTTATCAAAATATGCACATCCAACTGGAAAAAATGCATATGGGAGATGAGACGTCCTGCAAGCATACATCCTTCATCGTTTGGTATTTCTTCTTTTATTTGCATCAACATTTTTTATTCATTACAATAGAATAGGTTGATGAAAAGGATGAATTATTGCCTATTTATATGTGGACTCTCGCTCTATCGAGAAGAGATGCGTACTATAGTTTTAACCACGTATTTTTGGGGCCCATGATTGAGTTTATTTGTGGCCAAAGTAAAAGAAGACCACGAACAATGAAGGAGGTGGTTCTCACAGAAGAGAATGGTGACATTTTTGCTAACGCAAGGCATGGTGGTCAAAATTTATTGCTTCACAGGTAAGCCATTCCTGCTCCCATACTTTGCCACTGAGCATATTTTTAGCATGGAGGTGGTGCTCCAGACTGACTACACCAATGATATGTATGGAGCAGGACACGACAAGAGGACAACTTGTACCACGTCATTTAATTTCGACAGTATAGAGGTGAACGAGGTTGTGCAAAATAGGTTACTCATAGAGGCACTTCAAGACCTGGGGTTGATAGAGATTCAACAATGGTAGAGATATGACCCATCAGGAAAATTTATAGAAATAATTAAGGCCAAGACTTTTCATTGTTGCCCATGACCTAACATCCTGGTAATTCGTAACAATTTTTATGGGTAATATTTAGAGTGGCATGTTGAAGATATGATGGTGCTTCATCTGTGGCATGAATTTTATGAACAAGAGGCTGAATATAACCCAAAAATGCATAGAGATCACATTCCTCCATCGAGGCTATTTGGCCAAATGAAATAACAATTGCCATTGATCGAAGAGAAACTTATGAATTGGTGGATAATGTGGTTCCATAGAGGAAAAATTGCATCACCTTATGGGTTGAATATGGATGAGGTATTTTTGGAAGCGTATTATGAGTATGTTAACGCCTATAAACCCATCACTTTAGCCAAAAATTTACCTCAAAGTTTTCAACATTTTGATATGGTGAAAGCATGGTAAAAGCAGAGCACCCAGAAGCTGAGGAAGAGACACCTGAGGAAGTAGAGCAACAACACGTGTTTTAGTGGAGATCCTGACGAGTGAAGCAAAATATAGAAGAGGCACCTTTATTGGAGAAGTAGACTATTCAAGAAGCGCTCCCATTTTTTAAAGCTATGAAAAGGCCAAGGATAGGCGCTAATTCCTCATCCACTATTGTAGTATCCATTTTTGTAGTTTCTACAGTTGTAGTTGTTGTAGTAACTATAAATTTGCCTATGTTGGAGCTAGCTGCTTTGGTTAGAATTGCTCAAATGTTTCCATTATTTCACAAGCAGCCAATGGACTAGCAGGATGATATTGTTAACTTAGAAGTAGAAGTGGAGGAGCAACAAGAAGAATTTATTACACAATCGCTTCCATAACAAAAATATATGGAACCCGTGCTCGAAGGTACGTTTTCCTTTCCATTTTCTTCTACTTCAGAGCATGTAGTGGTTGTTACTTCATTTCTATCAGTATCTACGTTAGTTGCTCCTCCTTTTGGTATGTCCTCCATGTCCATTTTGTTTCCCATATTCTAATCCAAAAGTCACTATTTCTCCTTCTTCTATTCACCTCTCTTTGGCCTCCCTTTCTTTTAGTTAATTCACATTAGGGCCAAAATAATTTTCACGTCCTTCCTCTTCCATTGCTATCACCACTTCCACTAAGGCTGTAAGTATGCAAGATACTCCAAGGGTAAGTGTAACTACAACTGAACCTGGTTCTTCTATCCACTCTGCTATTTTGGTTCCCCCTCTTCTTGTTATCTCCTCTTCTTCCTTTGAGCTCGACTGTTCATAAATACTGATTCCTTTCATACCATTTTTGGAGTTACAAGTGTTATCTGAGCAAGGTGGTGCCTAAGCAAACAGACATAGATAAAATCAATCGAACGCACCTCAGTTCATCATAGTGGTTGAGGAGTCACAAAAAAAAAAAGGCACTTGCTCCAGCTCGACCTCTTAAGAAATTTGCTTTTGATCCAGTTGCCATGGAGGTTCACACGACCATGATCGCTCCCCTGGTCCAAAAATTGCAAGGAGAAATGACGTCGAGTGACTATGATTGTGAAACTATGATAGAGGACCTGAACAGGATTTACACCACTAAAAAAATGGGGAATATATAGGTGGATATGAGTTTGGTTTATCTACACGGTAAGTACTATAAGGAGATATATTTTGACATCAAAAATAAAATTATCGAACTTGAAGATGCCTTGGCAGCAAGTAAGGCACAGTAAGAAAATATGGCATTAGAGAATGAACACTTGCGTTAGTAGGTGGGGGTGCATAAAAAATAAAAGGACACATTGGAGAAGTAAGTACAGGAACCGAAGGCACAACTTGAGTCCATACAAAATCAGTTGGTAGAGAAGGCCACACAGGTTGTAGGCTTCTCTCTAAAAATAATTAAGGAGGCCTGCGTTCACTTGGATCAGAATTATGAGAAGCTAGTAGCACAAGCAGTTGAGGTTTTGCATTATTTATGGGTAACTTGAATACAAATTCAACTAGGATAATAGTTGATTGACACTACAGAGGATATGCTAGAGCCCTATATGGAAATAGCTGTAAAAATCCAAGCTCTGGCCCAGTCCAGTATGCATATTCCCCCCTTAAGTGAAATGGGCCACGCTTGGTTTGCTGCCAAGGTCACACTGCGTAGTTACTTCCAGAGGATGGACCTATTGAGAGAAGGCAAAAAGATCCTTAATGCAATAGAGCGGGAGCATACCATTTCTATGACCTATTTTGATGCTCTCGTTGATATGGGATTTCTAGATTTTATTGATGAATGGGGTGAACCCATAACAATGGAGCAATTGGAAGTGACTTGGAAGAATTTTTTGGAGGACACCTCAAAAATTGATAAATGGGAGGAGTCCATAATAGAGGAACAGGTGTTGCCTCTCATGCAGAAGTATACCCTCATGAAGCTTTCACTATTTGAGTTAGCCCAATGAGCCAAGTGCCTTAGCCTAGAGGATGTTCAAAACTTATGGTATGTGTACGAGTCACTGAGTATTCTCTTCTTTTTCACTACCCATACACCAATGCATCAAGGATTCATTTCGGGCCAAGTGCCAAGAAGAGGGCATTGAAAAGTCAAAAAAAGGTTCACCCGGGCATGGATCCCACTTCGGTGCACACAAAGGAAATGCAAAGTTAAAGTGTTTTCATCCTAGAAGAGGGGTGAATGGCCCATTCACCCTTCATTGGGGTGAAGCTACTAGAAGAGCGACTCAACAAATGCGTTAAAGTATATTATGTTTTTGAGCAAATATCAAAAGAGATGGGGTGTTGAAAAGTCAAATTTACGATCTCCCCAGGTGAAGGGTGCCAATGCATTTCATCCCTTTTGGGGGTGAACGTATATTTTAAAAGGAAGAGAATATTTTATGTGAAGCGCTTCCACTCTCGAATAAATATGAAGTTCTTAATCACCTTTTTTTAGGGGCTAAACGAGGTGAAAAGGTTTGAAGCATCGAATGTGGAATCAAAGGGGTACAATAAATTATTTTTATTGGGATTTTCTCCCAGTTGTTTGTTGCCATGACTAGAAGGTGAATTCCAAGTCATAGGGCTTCCCATGGGGTGCAATGGTGTGAGTGTTGCAATAAAAAATATGAATAAGAGGAAAATAATAATATTTAAAGGATGTGCTTTCGCTCATGGCTCTATTTTGAGCGAAATCAAATTTTAAGTATCAACAAAGACTGGTTGGAGGTGCTCGGGTCGGTTAAGTGAGAAAATTTAATGATTGTGGCAAGGAGTAACCAAAGTTATGGATTTCAAGCAAAAGGAACTATGGTTTTTAATTTATAGGGAGATCTTCATGAGTTCCAAAATATTCTAAACGAAGATGAATTTTTGAGGAATAATGGAGGTTTCAAATCAACGACCAGGTTTGTAGTTTTTCGTGCACCGACACCAGAATATGTTGATTTCCTAGAGATTTATCCCTTAGAAATTGGATCATTGTCTCAGGAGAAATATTTTCAGGGACTTCAAGGCAAAATTTCTTCACAGAGGTTCCTGATCCAAGAATATTTTATATTTTATGTATTAAATAGACAGAGGTGAAAACCTCTATAAATACTACTCAATTTCCATTGTAAAAGGGAGATAGACATTCTACAGAAAAACTATTCAAGTTTCCTACGTAATAGAAGAGACTCGACTTCTAATTGCAAGCATTTTTCATGTATGGCTTCTTTCTCTTTTAAGCATTTCTATTATATATTCATCTCTGTTATCTACTATTAAATTCGAATTCTATGTCTGGATTTGAATACTTTCGGTGACGGAGTGAGTATTGGAATGTGATTTTGGAAGTTATCTCTGTGGAAATGTAAGTAAATTCTTTGCATTCTCTCCATCTTATGCTGCTACCATGCTTGGTTGTAATTCCTACTACTAGTTTGTCCTCGATCCTACACCTTCGGCTTGTAGCCTTATTTCCCATTTCTTTCTGTTATTTCCAATTTCTTTCCTACGACTCTAGTCTCAAACCATTGTAGGATTAGTAAGGGAGCCAACCCTCTTTGGAGATTGGCATGGAGGAAATTTCTTTCCTCTAGTATTTCAATGTTGGCCATGTCTAGGGCACACAAATGCATGTTTGTATGATTAGGCAGAACATTTAATCAATAGTTAGATTTTCACATTGCAATGGTCATTTCAATAGATATTTCATTGAATGTATCACAAAAACCTTTCAACTTTAGATGGTAATAATTGGCCTCTCTTATCTACTTTATAGAAAATATTTGAGTGACTAGAGCATCATAATAATATCCTAAATTAGAAGTTCTTGGAATATCAGAATTGCATGAAGAATGAAACACTATTTTTAGAGATGATTCACTTGTATCAATCTCTACTTTCCTTTCTAGAGTTTCAATCAACTCTTTTTGCTTTTAATTTTCATCTTTATGAAGTTCAAGTGAAAGCAATGTCATATACATTATACTACCTATATAAATAGGTATCACAATATCATCCTTTGAATTATCAATTGCTTTAACAAGCTTTGAATGTAAATAGTATTCAAATATTTCAAAGCTTACCCTCAAAATTGTATTTCCATATCTAGCTTACCCTCAAAATTTTCCATCAATTTACTAATTCTAAATTTTATAACTTCCAGTATTTTCTTTCTGATTTTGGATTTTATATTTCCTTCCATAATAATCAAAATTCAATGATTTAATTGCTTTGAAGTTGAAATCCTTATATCTCTAGAATTGAAATTTCAAAAAACTAAATTTTACAAATTTTTAAATTTAATTTTTTTCTATACCTTTGAAGTAGTAATCCTTTTGTCCTCTAATTAAATTTGTAAAACTTCAAATATCTTCATATTTTAAAATTTCTCAAAATTGTAAACCTTCAAAAACTTTAAATAAATTCAAATCTTCTAAAAAATCAAGTCTTAACAATTCTCTTCAAATTACTAACTCTGCAAATTTCAAAAAACCAATTAAAAAATTTCTTCAAACTCTAAAAACTATTAACACTTCAAATCTTAAAAAACAAATCTTCAAAATTTAAAAAATCAAATCCAAATAAAAAAACATTAAATCCTATTTTAAGTAGAAAATTTTATCACTCCATATAATAAATATTAAAAAACTCAAAAAATTAGAAATTAGAAATATCAATTTCAAACTACAGTAGAAATCCTTATAACTTCCACCTAATAATCATTCATTAATAAAATATTCCTTTTAACTCCAACTTAATAATTAAAGTACCTAAGATAATAGTATTCTTTCTTAGGTCTTTAATTATGCATTTAATTAAGGTAATATCACTTACTTTAGTCTCCACCAAGTTGGCTTGCTAAAATAATGCTTAATGCCTCTATAGACTACTACAAATGTTACTATTCTTCCTTATGTCTCCAATAAACTTCAACACTTATTAAAATATGTTTGCATGACTTTTGAATGAGCATACGAATAGGTAGCTAGATAAGCATTACAATAAATTTTATATTTACATGTGGCAATGGTCGTTTCAATAGATGTTTCAATGAATGCCTTACAAAACCTTTCAACTTCATATGGTAATCACTGGCATCTCTTATTAGCTTTGTATAAAACTCTTGAGTGACTATTTAGCTAGCTTAATAATGTAATTCCCTCATTATTTTTCTAGTCTCTTCCTTATACGTTCTTTTTTGTAAAATCCTTCTCTCTTGGCAGGTGCTTTCGTTTGCTCTTTGTTTTAGACTATTACGTCTAGCTTAATCTTGTTCATTAGACTTCGAAAAGGTATTTTAGTAGCTTCAAATGTAATGTTGATTAAGATCCACCTACAAACTCACTATTGGATCACTTACTATGCACTTAGTCATCTTATTTCTCTTGTCTCAAGTGCTTCCTACGAGCTACTCGAGCATATTCTTATCAAATTGTTCTCTTGTGTGAGTGTTTTTTGAGAGCTACTTGAGTGCTTCTTACTACCTTCAATGATCTCTTGGTTGAGCACTTACCAAGCACTACTCAGGTGCTACCTTACTTTGGTACTTCTCTATTTTACACCAACAAAACTCGATCACTTTTATTCTATACTTGAGTGTTGCCAAACTTATCACTTTTATTCTATGACTCTATTGTGACAATGTTCGTACTTCACTCCATACTTATCACTTTTACTCCATACTTGAGTGCTCCTACTCTATTTCTTGGACACTTCTAATCTTAAGTGCTTGTTAGCTTTAGATGTTGTATGCAATGGGAGATAGCAATCACAAGTTGTAGAAATAATATGAAAGAAAGTAAATCTACGAGATGACTGAAATATGCTATAAATAGAAATGATGGAAATGAATACAATGTAGCTATGGAGGAAATGAACACTCCATGAATAATGCTACCGAACTACATTACACCCATCTCCAATATGGGTGACTATATCTAAGCTATGATCTATGATGCTATGTATGATGCTCTTTGATCTATGACAATAAGGTCATTATATAGGAAGATGAGTTCCTTGGCCAACACTCTATCTAGTTGTGCAAGGGACAACTTGCACATATATAGCTTGCACATTGACACTTATGCATTTATTACATTGCATGAAGAAACTAGGTAACTTCCCCCTAAAGTAATCTAATGTACTAAGTATGTACCTTGGTAGGTACATTTACATGACCCAAATGATGTAATATAATCTATTTCTAACATCCCCATATGTTACATTATTTGGATATTGAAGAATTTAGTCTTCAACATAGATCTTCTTCCATTGGATGATATTTGGCTTGTTCAGATCCTTCTTCCTTGTATTCTATCCAACCGCATTTATTGTAGTATTTATGAGTATCTTCATTTGGTTTTGATTGTTGATGACTAAGTAGAGCATGGTGTAATTGTCCTCTCATATTCTTGATTCTTCTATGCTTGCCTTTTTGGTGTACTAGTCCTTCATTTTCTTCAACATGTTCCTTTGAAAAATATTAGTATCATAAACATCATAATATCTTGTGAAATTTCCATGAATTGATCTTGTTGCTTTTATTTCACCTTGATTCATGATGCTATATGTATTGAATCCATCCATATATCCAAAGTTGATCATATAGTTATCTTCGAAATTTCCATGGATTGATCTTGTTGCTTTTATTTCACCTTGATTCATAATGCTACATGTATTGAATCCATCCATATATCCAAAGTTGATCATATAGTTATCTTATACTAATTTGCTCATGGAGATGAGATTGAATGTTAATCCTGGAACATACAATACTTTTTGTAGTAGAAGATTTGAAAATGATTTGTTGGGTGTTACACATCCATATCCATGTATGGGATAAGTTTGGCTATCCACAATTCTTAGTTTATAGCCTTTAGCACCTTCAAGACAGTAAAACAATTGTATATTTCCTATCATATGATGACTGAATCTTGAGTCAATGTACCACATGTTTTCATGTTTTGTAGATTGGTTGAAGAAAATTTCACATTCATTGTATGATATTCCTTTTCCCATTTGAAGAAGTAGAATTGAAAAAATGAGATAGGACTTAGAAATTTGAAGTATATAAGCTTGATTTTGATAAAAACTTTATTAATACTTAGGTTTGTAGGCTTCCTTATGTCTCCCTAGTAATGAGAGTGTATACACCTAATGGAATTTTAGGTTTTGTAAAAAGCTTATATTTTCCCAATGGATTTGCAACTTGATAATTTATGATAAATGTTGATATTAC
Source organism: Wollemia nobilis (assembly GCA_028583015.1). Lineage (NCBI taxonomy): Eukaryota > Viridiplantae > Streptophyta > Pinopsida > Araucariales > Araucariaceae > Wollemia > Wollemia nobilis. The sequence continues at coordinate 3,055,317 of JAQPPZ010001424.1, read as the reverse complement.
CAAGTTTTGTAGAATCCCTTATGACTCCCTAGGGATATAATATAGTGCTCTTGAAAAAATAGTTCAATTTTTGGTTGATTTTGTAAGGTTTTGTAAATATCAAAAATCAACTTTTATTATCCCTTATTGCTCCTATTGAACTAAGCACTTTTCCAATTTGAAGAGGTTTTAATGTTGGATTTATTTTATCCTTTTTTTTATGTTTTTGAGACAAGAATAATATAAATATCCAACCTTAGCAAAAATATTTAATAACCTCTTTTAATATCCCTCTAGGATTTTAATTGTAGTGTATCTAATTTCCAATAAGTCAATTTGATGTAGTAACCCTTATAACTCCCAAATTTTGGAAAATTAGACCACAATAATATTTGCAAATATTTTATAAATAATTTCCAATAGAAATCCTTATTGCTCCTATGTTTAATATTGCAAATATTATATTGATATGATATATTATTCCCCTTTAAGATATGGCTTTCAATATAGTTAAATTCCTCTAAGTTTAACCTTATAACTCCCAAGAAATGAAAGCATATTATAGTGGGAATAAATCTTACCTTATATCATTCAATAGTTGATGTTGTTTTCGTTGTGCATGGGCTGAAATATAGATGTTGCTTCTTTGGTTGTTCCTCCAATGATATTTCTTGGAACCTTTATGGGATTTGATGTTCCAAATGTGGCACCGTTAATGCTTGTATTTGACCTTCCTTGACCAAAGCATTGAAGGCTCTTTTTCACCTTGCTTCCACGCTGCCGCTCGGCCCTATGTGTGTAGACCCCAAATGTAAATGCCTTTCTAAATGCCTTGGTCATTGATGCTCTTAAATTGGAGGAGAATATTGGTTTGAGTGCCAAGTGGCACATCCATCTTCTTGAGCGCTTGAGGAGTAGAAGATGCTAGAGAACACTCATTTCCTTCTTTGAGTAACGTATGGACATTACGTTCTTTAATGAAGTGCTTGGATTTCCTTCGGATAAGTGTTCCTCATATATTCATTGCACCAACTTGTAGCTTGTAACTCCTTTGATGATGAAGATGAGCACTCGAGTGAGGAGCGTTAGGGTCTTGTCTCAAGTGACAAATGTCACTTCCTCCTTGTGCATGAGCATCTTCTATAAAACTTCTTCAATGTATCCTTATTGGAGGTTCTTTAAACCTTGTAACATCCATAGCTCCTGCAACTCCTTTTTTTGATCAGTTGCACTTGTTTGTATATTGTTTCAGGCTGAGTTTAGGAGTGTTGATATCAAGACTTGAGCATTGATTTTCATCTTTGAAGATGTGGATACTGGAATGCTCCAATGGTGCTTTTATCTTTCTGTTTTCTCACTTGTTATACGTCCTCCTTGTAGACAAGGTTGCTCTTGATTATAATGTCATTTTATCCCTTTGATTTTTTGTCTTGTCTCTTGTAGGTTCGGCCATCCAAGATGAGGGAGTAAGAGCCTTTAGAGTGACTCCTTTGATGTTCTTGGAAGGATGTTAGTGAATGACCACCTTAGGATGGTTTTTCTAGTAGATGTTGTGCCTTTGAGACACCTTCAAATCTACCTCCTTTTTCTGTATAAACCAGATTAGGATAGTGCAATGCAATGTAATATATTCATGTATAAAATAGCTCTTATTGCACCTTCTTTTGCACCCCTTTTTCAGGTCTGAATTTTTGGTTTTGTGGCAGAATTTTGAATGCTATATAAGGGGTTTCGAGGTTGTATCTTTGATTAGACACCTTCCCCTTTTTGCTTGGATATTTTACAAATGAATCCAAGCTTGTAACCACTTGATAGAAGCTCTCTTTTTGTTGTATTTTTTTGCACTATTTCTTTGTAGAAAACTTATTGTGCTTTGAACTTGAGACTCACCAAGTCTCGTTCGAGGCTTCCTTTGCTGATTTTTTGGTGGCTACTTTCTTCTCCAATGCTTGGAGGATTGAGCTGATTTTGTGGCTTCCCCAAGCCACTCAATGTTGCAGATATCTGTGCACTAATAGTGTCTTTAGACACTTTGACAAATTCTATTTTTGTGCCTTTCTAAAGAACACAAATAACAATATTTTGAGAGCAATAGGATAGTGCAAATAAATATAATAAACTTTCACTTTTAATGCACTAACAATTTCACCTTATCACTCCAATTAACTCTCAAAATTAATGCACTTAATCAATTTATTGCAACTAATCAAGAATAATCTGAAATGAATCTTCAAGAATTATTCTGCAATTTCTTTATAAGCAAGGTAGTAGGAGGTAGTCTTCTTTTGCTTTCCAAAGTAGATTATAGGTAGTTGATAGATAGTTGAAATTATAAAATCTAATCAAATCCTAAAGTGCAAATGAACCTTTAAAAGAACCTTTCTATTTTTGCACTTTTGAAGATTGTAATTCAATTCTCCTTTTTGCAACTTTAATCCTAATTAAGGTGCTTAAACAAATATGATAAGTAATCCAATTAATGAATCTACTTGCACCAATAGTTGCATACCTTTTTATGAAAGCTCTATTTGCTATTTATATAGAGGATGTAGATCTTGGTGTCTAATATCACCAAGTTACTACCTTGAGTAATATCTTGCAACTCTTTGTAGGCTACCCTAAACAACTTCATCTTCACCAAAATATGGTCTCAAACTTTATTTCACGAGCCTAGGATTTTGGTGGCTTGTTCTCCTCTTGTAGTCTCCTCTTGCTGTATATTTGAAGATATCTTCATTTTTGAAGTGGTGCCTTCTTGTTGTGAGAGGTAATCTCCAAATCTCCTAGATTTGGTAGGCTTCTTCTGTCTAAATCTTCCTTTAAAATTCTTGTTGAATTCTAACTTCAAAAAGGATCTTCTTCTCAAGATTCTAAATGTCTTGAGGTCTTCACTATATTCTTCTTCTTGGATTTGGAACTCCTTACCAAATTCTTCTTCTCTTGGGCTTGTTATTGGATGGTAATAATTGTCCCAAGTCCTTCACTATCAAGGGCTTCTCCTTGGTAGTGGATTTATCCAATGAGTTCTTCTTTGATGATTTCTTTAGTAAGGCTCTCCAAGCCTTTTAATAGATGCTCGTTGAGACCTCCCTAAGGTCTTTGATCTTGTAGCTTCTTCTAGTCTTCCTTAAGACCTTTTCTTCAACCTTCTACTCCTAGAAGTGTTGGTGGTGAGATCTTCCTCTGGATCTTCACTTCTACTACTTATATATTTGAGAAGGACTCTCCTAGTACTTATTCTATTAATACTAGAAGTTATTCAATGATATCTCCTCCTGATCTCTTTGCCTTTAGTTTTGATTCAGGTGTTGGATTGATTTTGAAAAATATACTTTTCCTAGATTTCTTTTAGGAAGTTTCCCGACTCACTGAATCTCTTTTCCCTACAACAAAGTATTAGTACTAAAATATTAATCTCCTTATGAATCAAATACTCACTAATAGAGTCTTCTTCAGGATCAAGGCTTCTATGGCCTTATTTCAGTATCAAGGCTTCTATGGTATTTTTCAAGATCAATGCTTATGTGGCCTTTTTCTTCAATATCAAGGCTTCTGTGGCCTTTTCTTCTGGATCAAGGCTTCTATGGCCTTTTCTTCTTGATAAAGGCTACTATGGCCTTTTCTTCTTGTGTGAAGTTCTCAATTTAGTAATGGAGATCTCCTGTCTCCTAACTTCACCACAACTCTTCTCCAAAATTCTTCTTTCATAGTATTATTTTCTTGGACAAGGAACTAACCTCTACACTATGAAGATACATCAACCTTCGAGGAATGAAGTTGAAGTCTCCTATTGTAGGAGGAATCCCAATATTTTGAGAATTAGATTTTTGCAACAAAAGAAACTTTGGGCAATAGTTAAGAAATTCTAGATATCCTGAATTATCTTCACTAGTTGATTTGTCAATCTAGTGGATTGAATGCTGAGTCCTAGTATTCATGAGTTTTTCTACAACTATGTGGAAATAATCTAGCCAAATGTAATCTTAGTATTTTTGAAACTAAGATTTCTTTCAGTCCTCACTTGTGGCTCTCCCTAATTCTACCACCTAGACTCTTTTGAGAGTTTTTGATAGTGGATCGGTCCAAGGGCACGTCAAGTTGACAAAAAACTCAGGCTCATTGATAATGGTAGTTTTCCTATGGCTAGATCTGCCATTGCTCTAATACCATTATTAGATTTTGATGTTGTATGCAATGGGAGATAGCAATCACAAGATGCAGAAATAATATGAAAGAAAGTAAATTTACGAGATGACTGAAATATGCTATAAATAGAAATGATGGAAATGAATACAATGTAGCTATGGAAGAAATGAACACTCCATGAATAATGCTACTAGAATACATTGCACCCATATCCAATATGGGTGATTGTATCTAAGCTATGCTCTACTATGTTGTATATGATGCTCTATGTGATGCTCTTTGATCTATGAAAATGAGGTCATTATATAGGAAGATGAGTTCCTTGGCCAACACTCTATCTAGTTATGCAAGGGACAACTTGCACATATACAACTTGCACATTGACACTTGTGCATTTATTACATTCCATGAAGAAACTAGGTAACTTCCCCCTAAAGTAATCTAATGTCCTAAGTATGTACCTTGGTAGGTACATTTACATGACCCAAATGATGTAATATAATCTATTTCTAACAATGCTTCTACTCTATGCTTCAACTTTATCAAGCTCAAGCAATTCTGCTCTATGCTTGAGCTTTGTCAGGCTTAAGGGATTTTGCTCTACACTTGAGTTGCTATCAGGCTCGGGTGTTACTTCTCTACTTGGGCAATACCAAGGCCCTTTCTTATTTAATATTTCTTTAATATTGAATGCAAATTGGATGTTCTCAGATCATTATTCCTACTTTAAGTATACTTAGCTACAAATTAATCTTTCAATATTAGTAGAAAGTTACAATTTTGTTCTTTCTACTACACTCGGATTTTATCCGAGTTATCTTATATCTTCTAATATTTGGATGTTTATATTGCTTCTCAATTATTTGTAAGCTTTGATGCTCCTCAATTATCTAGGAGCTTTGGTGCTTCTCAATCCTATGATTCCTTAGACCGCACCTAAGAACAATATGATTCTCATATTTTCTATAGAATCCAAAAATATTATCATGATGACTATGAATATCCTCACACATCCAACTTTATTATGAGTTCGCCCTCAATTTAATTTAGTTGAGTTCTTATCTTCAATGATTTTCTCTAAACCAAGTATATAGACCCTAAAATCCAAATTAGGGTGACTTTTACCTGACCCCTCAATATCTACTCAATCAAACCTTTAAAATAGAGTCCAAGTCTTCACTACTTTTTAACTAGAAAAACTCTAATATTATGGTGGCTCGAAAATATAACTCTATTAAAAATAGATAGATTTGAGTGGTATCTCTGATACCACTATTGGCTTTTAATCCTAACTATCTCAAAATATCATAGGTCCCAATATAAATAAGCCACAATATTATAGGTTGAAATATCAATAATCAAGAGTATAATTATATATATAAGCAATAAAATATATATCCAAGACAATATAATAATGAAATAACATTCACTTATAATATCAAATATGAATGTAAATAGCCAAAATCATTCATGTACATGCATGAAGAATACTTACAATAAAATTTATCAAACTCTTTATATGAATTTTATTATCAATGCTTACTATGTGTTGATCGCTACAAATTATTTTTTCTTACATTGTATGGAGATTTGTCTCCATAATATATACATAGTAATATGACTCTTCAATACTTTTCTATTGCAATCCTCACATATCTTGGATATGCAACCTTTCATATTCTTCACCTTTGGCTTCTCATATTGCCACTTGTATACTAAATTCTTCACTCTCTTCTTACATGTATACTTGACTCTATGTCACTTACACACTTCTACATGATTCTTCCTCTCCTACATGTGCTCCTAATACAAGAAACTTATCTATATCCTCACATTACATATTTGTATACTTACATACATCACACTTGTGCACATTATCTCAATACACACTTGCACTCTTACTTATTTGACACTTGTGCATATCCTCCACATTGCACTCTTACATGATACTTGTGAATATATTGCACATAGACACTTACATATTGGGAAAATATAATTCACTCATCTAAACTATAGACTCATACCCTAGTTTATAACATATTTACATTTGTACCATAAAGGTACCATGGGGCTACATTTGCATGTACCAAATAATGTAATATTCTCCAACATCACCTTGTATAAAAAATATTTGGTTATTGAAGAATTTAGTCTTCAATATACATCTCTAGTTAGGCAACTCTCATTTAGCATGTTCTTCTGCTTGAGTTCCATATTCATCATCTTTCTTGAGCTCTAGTTCATATGCTTCTTTCCTTTCTACTTTCCTACAATCTTGATATTTTCCTGTGATTTCTAAAAATTCACTTAGAGCATCATAATAATATCCTGAATTAAGTGGTTGGATTAACAATATTGCATGAATAATGAAACATAGTTTTATATATTATTTATTTATATCAATCTCTACTTTCCTTTTTAAAGTTTCAATCAATTATTTTTGCTTTTTGATTTTCATCTTTATGAAGTTAAGTAAAAGCAATTGCATATACATTATACTGCCTATATCAATAAGTATCATACTATCATCCTATGAAATGTCAATTGCTTCACAAAGCTTTGAATGTAAATAATATTTAAATATTTCAAAGCTTTAATTCATTACTTATCTATAGATAAATTGTATTGCCATATCTATCTTGCCCTGAGATTTTTCAATCAATTTACTAATGCCAAATATTATAACTTCCAATATTTCTTTTTAAATTTTGGATTTTATATTTCCTTCCATAATAATAAAAATTCAACGATTCAATTGCTTTGAAGTTGAAATCCTTATATCTCCATAATTGAAATTTCAAAAAACTATATTATGCAATTTTTTTAATTTTATTTTTTTCTAAACCTTTGAATTAGTAATACTTTTGTCTACCTAATTAAATTTACAAAATTTCAAATGTCTTCAAAAAAAAAAAAAATTAAATTTTTTAAAACTTTAAATAACTTCAAATCTTCTAAAAATTTAAGTCTTAAAAATCATTTTCAAGTTACTAACTCTTCAAACTTAAAAAACTGCTAACCCTTTAAATATTAAAAAACAAATATTCAAACATTAAAAAATAAAATACAAATAAAAAAAACTTAAATCCTATTTGAAATACAAAAACCTTATCACTCCATACTATAATAAATATTAAAAAACTAAAAAAATTTAAAATTTAAAATATCAATTTCAAACTATAGTAAAAATCCTTATAACACCCACCTAATAATCAAATCATTAAAATAACATTCCTTTTGACTACAACTTTATAATTAAAGTACTTAAGATACTAATATTCTTTCTTATATCTTTAATTAAGCATTTAATCAAGGTAATATCACTTACCTTAGTCTCCACCTGGCTAGCTTGTTGAAATAAAGCTTAACACCTCTATAGACTACTACAAATTTTATTATTCCCCTATCTATCTTTAATGACCTTCAACACCTATTGAAAGATATTTACATGGCATTTGAATGAGTGTAAGAATAGGAAATTAGATAAGCATTAGAATAAATATTAGATTTATGCATTGCAATGGTCGTTTCAATAGATATTTCAATGAACGCCTCACAAAAACCTTTCAACTTTAGATGGTAATCACTGGCCTCTCTTCTCTACTTTGTAGAAAAATCTTGAGTGATTATTTAGATAGCTTCATATTTTTATTTTTCTTATTTTTCTTCTAGTCTCTTCCTTAGACATTCTTTTCTATAAAATCATTCTCTCTTGACAGGGTTGCTTCACTTTGCTCTTTGTTTTAGACTATTATGTTCATCTTACTCTTGTTTGTTAGACTTATAAGAGGTATTTTACTAGGGCTTTTGATGTGATGTTGATTAAGATTAATCTACAAACTCACTATTGGATCTCTTATTATGCACTCAGTTGTTTGCTTTCTCTTGTCTCAAGCACTTCCTAAGAGCTACTTGGGTGTATTCTTATCACTATGTTCTTTTTCATGAGTGTTTTTTGAGATCTACTTGAGTGCTTCTTACTACCTTCAATGATCTCTTGCTTGAGTACTTTCTGAGTGCTATTCGGATGCTACCTACCTTACTCTAGTGCTTATCTACTTTACACAAACCAAATCATCTACTTTATTATATACTTTAGTGTTTCCAGACTTGGGTGCTCCTGCTCTATGCTTGGTCACTCCATACTTATCACTTCTACTCTATACTTAAGGACTACCAGAATTTGATGCTCCTACTCTATGCTTAGACACTTCCAAGCTCAAGTACTTTTGATCTATTCTTGAGCTCTATCATGATAGAGTTATTATGCTCTATGCTTGAGCTTTTTTAGGCTTGAGCAATTCTACTCTACACTTGAGCTGCTATTAGGCTCAAGTGTTTCTTATATACCTGGGCACTACCAGGGACCTTTCTTATTTACTCTTACTTAAATATTGACTACAACTTGAATGTTATTTGAAAATTATTCCTAAGTAGACATAGCTACAAAATAATCTTTCAATTTTGTTCTTTCTAGTACACACTGGATTTTATCTAAGTTATCTTATATTATGATCTTTGGAAGTTTATATTGCTTCTCAATTATCTAGGAGCTTTGATGCTACTCAATCCTATGATGCCTTAGGTCATATTTTCTAGAGAATCTAAAAATATTATCAGGGTGACTATGAATGTTCCATCGCATCCAATTTTTTTTTAAGTTGACCTTCAATATAATTTAGCTAAGTCCTTGTCTTCATTGGTTTTTGTTGGTTCGACTTTTATACACACCCTGTGAAGAATGAGCATGAAAATAAAAAACACCTATAAGGGATAAATCCCACTCACTTTAGGATCTTGCTGGTTATCCAAGGTGTGAGTTACAGAGTTGGGTCAAATGTCTATTCACTCTTTTTCGCTTCTAGAATAGTTTCAAGTGGACTGTCTATTACCTTACAACGGGTTCTGGACTTTAGTTCAGTAATGTTTGAAAGTTGCTATCTTTGTGGACACTCAAATTTAAAATCAGTTCTTTGATCTAGCTCTTTATGCTTTAGCAAATTTTGAAAGAAAATAAAAATGGATCATTTAACAGTAAAACAGAGAGAGTAGGGTAGGGCAGAAAAGAGAGATTTATCTAACTCAGCTACAAAATCAGAACTATCAATTTCAGTTATGCTGTTTAGCTTTACAATGGAACAAATCAAAGAGGAAAATGTCCAGCTTTCTAAGATCACCTTCCACTAAGAGCATAAGACAGAAGTAAAACAAATCTACCAGAAAATCACAGACAGAAAGGAAGTTAGTTAAAAATTGGTATCTCTCACCAGTAGCCTAGCTCGCACAGTGAGGACAGAGCAATTAAAAAAAGCCTGAACTTTAAATCTGTAATTTTCCCTAGCATATAATAAACAGAATGGAACCTGGCAGCATATCCAATATTGATAACACAGATCTACAACATAAATTAAATGAAAACCTTAATGAGATGAAAACAAAATAAGATGAACTTATCGCAATCCGAGAGATATTAGGCTCCTGGCCACACTATCACAGAAAACAAAAATTACACCAACTCCAAGTCCAGAACAAAAGCATTCAACAAGATTTGTAGAAAATTTCTTCAATAGCTTTTATTCTAAGTTTCCACCCCCTTCAGTTTACATTTGAAAGAAGTATTTATAGAATCAGGATGGACCCTGATCTTCTTTAAGAATATCTTCCTTTGAAACCCTAAATCTTATCCTAAAATCCCACTGCCTAGGTTTTACAATATAAGGCATTTTAAAATAGAGTTTCGATAAGCCCTAATTTCTCTAACAATATTCACGTGGATCTTGCCATGAATAGAGAAGATAAGATCTGATATTATTCTCATCCATTTGTAACTGTAAGTAAATATCTTCATTTTTTCGGTGCATCGGTCGGGAGCATCTCATTAATTTTTCGAAGAAATTTGGATGAGTCACTGATTTCTCTGACATTTTATATCTCCAGTGGGAATGATTTTATCTTCGCATAACTGCTTTTGTCTGGTTCGAATTGAAATTCTCTGCACGCCATCATTATTTTGCCCTAGATTTTCCCGTCAACCGCATCCATCAGCAAATTCTGATGACTACGTATGGATATTTTTATTTTTCGGCCAATCGTCGACATATTTCATTAAATGAAGTAGCTGCGTGTAAAGGTATCTTCATCTTTCTATCTGACGGTCCTTGCTTGATCTGCACCTATCTTTGTCTTTTTCACCATTACTTCTGCTATTATGCAACTGCTAGATGGCTTTCTGCAAAAGACAAAACCAGGATTAGCATTTTAATATTATTAAATAAAACCCTAATTCTCATTACCTTGTCGACTTGTCCCTTTCTTTCAAGCTCATGGCGTCGCGAAAACGAGACAGGTCCAAAAATGGGACATGTCACGATATCACGACGCTTTCCTTCACTTTCTTCCTTCTTGGCTACTTTTTCGTGATTTCGCGACGTTCCTTCAAGCTCTGCCTTTACTTAAGCCTTGTCACGATTTCGTGAAGTTCCTTTGAACTTTGCCTTCACTTAAGCCTTGTTGTGATTTCGCGATGTTCCTTTGAACTTTTCCTTCGCTTAAGACTTGTCGTGATTTCGCGACGTTCCTTTGAACTTTGCCTTCGCTTAAGACTTGTCGCGATTTCGTGACGCTTTCGAGACTTTGGCCTTTCCTTAGAACCTTGTCGTGATTTCATGACGCTTTTGAGACTTCGGCCTTTCCTTAGAACCTTGTCGTGATTTTGCGATTGGCCTTTCCTTAGAAACTTGTCACGATTTTGCGACATTCCTTTGAACTTTGTCTTCGCTTAAGACTTGTCACGATTTCACGACGCTTTCGAGACTTTGGCCTTTCCTTAGAACCTTGTCGCAATTTCACGACGCTTTCGAGACTTCGGCATTTCCTTAGAACCTTGTCACGATTTCACGACGCTTTCAAGAATGTGGCTTTTCCTTAGAACCTTGTCGCGATTTTGTGACGCTTTTGAGACTTTGGCCTTTCCTTAGAACCTTGTCACGATTTCGTGATGCTTTCGAGACTTTGGCCTTTCCTTAGAACCTTGTCGCGATTTCACGATGCTTTCGAGACTTTGGTCTTTCCTTAGAACCTTGTCGTGATTTTGTGATGCTTTTGAGACTTTGGCCTTTCCTTAGAACCTTGTCACAATTTCGTGACGTTCCTTTGAACTTTGTCTTCGCTTAAGACTTGTCACGATTTCGTGACGCTTTCGAGGCTTTGGCCTTTCCTTAGAACCTTGTCGCGATTTCGCGATGCTTTCGAGACTTCAGCCTTTCCTTAGAACCTTGTCGTGATTTCGCGATGCTTTCGAGACTTTGGCCTTTCCTTAGAACCTTGTCGCGATTTCGTGACGCTTTCGAGACTTCGGCCTTTCCTTAGAACCTTGTCGCAATTTCGTGACGCTTTCGAGACTTCGGCCTTTCCTTAGAACCTTGTCGCGATTTCGTGACGCTTTCGAGACTTTGGCCTTTCCTTAGAACCTTGTCACAATTTTGTGACGCTTTCGAGACTTCAGCCTTTCCTTAGAACCTTGTCGCGATTTTGCAACGCTTTCCATACTTAGCCTCTTTCAAGCTTATTACGTCGTGAAAATGGAACAGGTCACGAAATCACGACATGTCCGCAAGCTTTCCTTAAACTTAAAATGTATCGCGATATCGTGACGTTTTCCATACTTGGCTCTCTCAATTCAAATATGTCACGATATCGCGACGTTCTCGCCACTTGCACTTTCTTTCGAAAACACGTTGCGAAATCGCGACGTTTCCATCACTTGATGCTTCCAACTAGAATATGTTGCGATATCGTGACGTTTTCCAAAAGCTTTGCTTCTGATCCAAATGTGTCATGATATCGCGACGCTTTCATCACTTTTGGCTTCTGACTCAGACCTGTCACGAAATCGTGACATTCCTTTCAAGTTTGGCTTTCGGCTAGAATATGTCATGAAATCGTGACATTTCCATTACTTAGCCTCTTTTTACCAAAATATGTCACGAAAATGAAACACGTCACGAAATCGCGACGTTTTCATCACTTGTGCTTTTATTCCAAAACTCATCGCGAAATCACGACGTTTTCTTCAAGTTTGGCTTCTGACTCAAACCTGTCGCGATATCGCGACGTTTTCCACACTTGGTTCTTTTAGCCCAAATATGTCGCGATATTGCGACATTTTCTGGACTTGGGTCTTTATGCCAAAATATGTCGCGATATCGCGACATTTCCAAAAACGGAAATGTCACGAAATCGTGACATTTCCAAAAATGGAAAATGTCACAAAATCGCTACGTTTTCATTACTTAGCAAATTTTCCAGAAACTGTAGGTTGACTCCAATGAATTCATTCATCTGTATTCTGCATTTACATGTTAGTGAAAGATCTTCTTTACTCAGAATGATTCTAAAAATGAATTCTAAATTGAAATCAAAACCACATGCAAGCCCACTTGGATACTTTGATATAGGCAAAACTTGAAGAAGGAGGCAAGCAAAATTTGGACTTAAAACCTGAAAAACATCAAGAGGGTCCCTGCAGCAAAAATGAAAACTAAAAAGCTTCAAAGGATGGAATTTCATTTTTTTAGTGGGGGTGTGTTGCTTCTCAACAAATGGCGATATCTGTGAGAAAATAGTAGCACTATTTAGAATCCAGAACTCTAGTTTCAAAACAATTTAGACTATGTACCATGCTTTGCCACAAATATTCCAAAAATGACTCAACTACTATCTGTCGGCTGTTAAAGTTCCCAAGGACATACTAGGTTGAATCACTTAAGGAAGATTCTGATGTCAGATTACAAATGTATAAACCTTCTTCCAAGGACGACCGGGGCTTCAAATGCTTGCTATGGATCAAAACAGTTAGTTAGATTGTGTAGGGGAAACCGAGTAGAGCTCTGTTTACTAGTTTAGCCTTTTATAGCCCCGACAAAGTTACTCTTTAGATTTACACGACCCTGATCACAACCATGAAGTGGCATCAATAGCTTGGTGAACATGTTTGAGATGTATCCTTCTGGAGCCCTGGCTGGGAAAGAGTGCCAGCTTTATTATTGACTTGTTCAACTTTCACCATCTCTGTTTTTTTTTTTTTTTCTTTTGAAAGATACTCTCTATTTTTTCTTTTGAAAGATACTGATTACTGGAGTGTCTTGCTGCTTCTTCCTCTTTTTTTCTTTCTTCTTTTTTTTTTTTACATCGAGCAATTGATCAACTAACTGTTTCAGCTCAGGTACCATCAACCTCCTTGGATGCTTTGATGTAACTTTGTGAATCGGATTCCCCTCTTATGACCAACTGTTCTTGGATTCCCTGGGAATTCTTCAACCAAACAGTATAGTAATTTCTTCATAATCAAAATAATTATGGCAAGCAAAATACAAAAATCCAATTATCTTTCTACTGTTGTTCCAGATAACAAGTAGTCCCACTTTTTAATCTTAGCAGACTATCTCTTAAAATATGAAGGAACAGAATGAAAACACACTAGGCCAATTTTCAAGGAAGAAACAGAATGAAAACACACTAGGCCATAACTCAGGACAAGACTGTTGATTTGTATTTTTTTCTTATTTAAGCAAACTCAAACAAAAAGGATCAAAAAGTTACAAGGGAAGGACAAAAGGCCATTAGTCAGAAACAAAAATGCACAGACCCACAAAGACAAAACACAGAGCTTCAAACCTTTAAAAAAAAAACAAAACAAAAACACACCACTTCACACTTTACTTATAACATATACATATTTTACAACTTATACATATTTTACAACTTCTTTGTGATTCATTCAAACGTTATATTGGATGGAACAGCTGAGAAATAATGCTTTAGGTATTGACCATTAACAGGAAGGTTCAAAAAATTACCATCAAGGTCCTGTAAACGAAATGCATTATTACCCAGGATCTCAACAATCTGGTATGGCCCTATCCATAGCGGCTGCAACTTTGTGTGTTTACCTTTCTTTTCATGGGCCTTGTCCCATAGAAGCACCAGGTCTGCAAGTCTGAAAGCTTTCACTCTGGCTCTTTTGTCAAACCAGAGCTTGACTGTTTCTTGGTGCCGATCGAAATGTTCCAGGGCTTGGAGTCGTTCATCCTGCAAATTAGTTAGATCCAAAACACGAGCCTCCGCATCTGCTTGATCCTCAAAATAGTCTAAAACAAATTGATAAGTAGGCAATTTCAGAGAGATGGGAACAATAGGCCGAGTACCATACAACAAAGCAAATGGGGAAGTTTTAAGAGCCACTTTATATCTTATTCTATCAGCCCAAAGTGCATATTTCAATAATGTGTGCCATTGTCTAGGTTTGTCCACTGCAGATTTCTTAATGGCATTCATTAAATTCTTATTCGTGGACTCAGCTAGTCCATTACCTTGGGGATAATAGTTGGATGAAAATCTGATAACTATCCCCATCTGGTATGCCCATTCTGCAAACTCTAATGATTGGAAGGCTGGTCCATTATCGCACACCAAATTCAGAGGAACCCCAAACCTGGTTATGACACTTGACTCTAGAAATTCGATCACTTCATGAGTTGTACTCCTCATGGTGGCTGCTGCTTCAACCCACCTTGTGCAGTAATCAGTGGCTATTAGAACATACTTATGCCCTGCTGAAGAATTTGGGTTTATCACACCCACAAAGTCAAGCCCCCATTGCATAAAAGGTTTATTTATTACAACAGGCTGCAATGGTAGAGCTCGATTGGCCTCTTTGGATGCAAAAGTTTGACACTGATGGCAAGTTCTCACATGCTGATGCACATATTTAAACAATGTAGGCCAGTAATAGCCTACTCTCAATATTTTATGCGCAGTAGCAGATCCTGAGGAATGCCTTCCCCCTAACTTTTCATGAAAACTGGACATCACCTCATTGACTTCACTATGAGAAATGCATCTTAGGAAAATGCCAACATAATTTTCTCTATACAAATTGCCTCCTTTGAGCAGATAATGAGTAGCTTTTAGTTTTAATGCTCTCCTTTGGGTTCTATTCAAGTGAGATGGACAAATTCCGAATCGTAGCAGATGAATAATATCTCCATACCAGTCATCGAATCTAGAATTCAACTGATTAATTTCTTCCTGTACAGGTATTTCGGCAATGTGTTGAGACAAACCAAGTCCTCTGATTAATTTTGTAGGCCAAATTTCTAAATCGTATTCCTGCAATCTTGTAACCCAATTACCTCTTAATTCACCCAATTCGTCCTGGCTTAATAGGTATTTAACAGCTGGGTCAGGAACTATAGCATGAACTCTGTTTCTTAGTATGTAGTGCCTGAACTGCTTAACCGCTCTCACCAAGGCATAGGCTTGTTTATCCAAGCGGGAATACTTTAACTCAGCTCCCTTTAAATTGGTACTCTTGAAGGCAATTGGATGCTCCCCCATTTCTCTTCGTTGGGTCAGAACTACAGCAAGTGTGTGTTCAGAAGAAAAGGTGTATAGGTAAAAATCTGCACTGAAATCTGGACTCACCAGAACTGGAGCTTGCTTGATGGTAGTCTTGATTTCTTGGAACGCTGCTTTAGCTTCTGTTGTCCAGGCAATCTGAGCAGTTTCCTTTAGCATGTCATTCAGTGGCTTGACTATTTTTGCAAAACCAGAGATAAATTTTCTAACAAAATTAATTTTTCCAAAAAATGATCTTAACTCTTTTTTAGAATTGGGAAAAGGTATCCCTGATATGGCTTCAACTCTTTCAGGATCCATAGAAATGCCATCTTTGGTGATCAAATGCCCAAGAAGTTTTCCTTCAGTTACACCAAAAACACACTTCTTTGGGTTTAAAGAAATGCCAAACTCTCTGCATTTGTTAAAAACAGATTCCAAATGTTTTATGTGGTCAAACCGAGATTTATAGAAAACTATTAAATCATCCATGTAAACAACAATGCATTTACCCATAAGGCCTTTGAAGGCATGATCCATTGCTCGTTGAAACGTAGCTCCGACATTTATTAATCCAAATGGCATCCTCTTGTAAGCGAAAGTTCCCCACTTAGTTGTGAAAGCAGTTTTCATCCTGTCTTCCCTGTCAACCAATATCTGATTATATCCTGAGAATCCATCCAAGAAAGACATCATTTCCAAACCATTTACAATTTGTAACACCTCATCCATAGAAGGCAGAGGATAATTATCTTTCTCAGATGCCTTATTTAAGTTTCTAAAATCTACACACAAGCGGATCTCTCCATTTTTCTTTCTGACCGGTACCAAATTGGCCACCCAAGTAGAATGCCTAATGGGAAAAATAATACCTGCACTTAATAATTTCTCCACTTCTTTCTGGATGAGGGGTTCTAACAAGGCGTTGACATGCCTTTTCTTCTGTCTGAAGGGTTTACAGGACTCCTTTAAAGGTATTATATGAGTGTAAACTTTTGGATCAAAAACCTTTAAGTCTTTGTAAGACCAAGCCATAACATCCTTGGACCTGTGGAGAAATTCAATCATATTTCTTTTTATTTCAGGGTCACAAGTTTTAGCCAACTTAAGATGCCTGGGCTCTTCTTCAGTCCCAACATTCAGGTTCTCAGTTTCACTATTTGCTGCACCAATAGAATCCCCAGAACTCACCTTTTGCTTAATTTGATCAACATCAAACAGTCGTTCCAGTTCCACCATTCCTTTCAAAATTCTATTATCTTTCAATCTTATTATTCCCCTTTCATCATCTAACTGTTCCAGTAGAGTATCCCTTTGGCCATCATCGATTATAGCATTTTCAAACGTGTTAGTACTCTGCAAAAAGTTTATAATCTACTGATCATCAGAGAAAACCTAAAAATTATCTACATTATTTGGGACTGAAGGACAAGGGACTAACTCGATCAAAAATTTGTTCCATTCAAACTCTTCCAGTGGCTTCAGACCTGCAGCTGAGGAGGCTAAGATATCTGCAAGTGAATTCTGCTCTCTAGGTATGTGTGTCAGATTAAAAGCATCAAAATCTTCTATAAGATCCCAGGCCCGGTGTTTGTATCCTTTTAAGTAGGATGCTTTGCATTGAAATTTACCTTTAACTTGATTGGCTACTAATTCTGAATCTGTAAAAACTTGAATATTTCTTACACCTTTGTTTAAAGCAAATTTCAATCCTAACACCAGTGCTTCATACTCTGCTAAATTATTTGTGCAAGGGAACTATAGGCGATAAGACATAAAATATGTCTGACTCTCAGGTCCTTTAAGAACTGTTCCCGTACCAAAACCTTGTTTAGATTTAGCTCCATCCACATGAAGTGTCCAAACTTCATTACAATGAACAAGATGAGCTTTACTAAGCTCCTCACTTTGTCTCGTTGTTAAATTATACACTCCAATATCTACATCTGCAATATTTACAGTTTCATTTTTTGCATTATATTCAGTAATCGTATGTTTGTACCTGGGTTCTCTTTCAATCCTTAATTGGTTGGCAACACCTTTCCATGGCAACCACATATGTGAAAAGTCAGTTGCCAAATATCCATTCAGAGATTTTGACCAATCTCTGCTCAAAAGCATCCCGTAACCTACAGGAATATCTACAACCTGAATTTCAATTCTGTGTTGAGCCCTAGGCTCAGATGCCAACTGAATATGAATATTTTGAAGTTCTCCCACTACTTTAACCTCAGATTTATCTAATTGGACAACCCTCCTTTCAGACTTCCTTGGGGTTAAACCCAACTGCTGGCAAATGGCCAAAGGCATAACATTGGCTGAAGCACCCGAATCTACCAGACAGTTATGTAAATTTTTCCCAAATATACGAATAGTCAGTAAGAAAGGCAGAACTTCAGTTTTCTCTTTATACATGGCTACATTTGCATTTGCCACCTTCTTTCCCTTATCCAAAGGTTTGGTAGTAGGCCCAGAGTATGTTTTAATCAAGTTATCTCTTTGTTTCGAAATCTGGGCCAACTCATGAAGGGTGATATTGGCTTTGATCTTTTTCATGTCCTCCACTATATTATATCCCTTATTGAGTGGAGGGACAAATGCATCTGGTCCTCTTGGATTTCCTCCCTTGGGTGGAGGTGGGTTATTGTTGGAAGATGGATCTGGAGGAACATTATGAGAGTTATCCGGAGGAGTAGATGTAGTGTTGGGCTTCGAATTTCTGTTTCTAAGGTTGTAATTGTCCCTTCTATATTGTTGAAAGGCTTGTACTTCATCCATTGGCATTTCCACAACATTTTTTGATTCATCTGGAAAAGTAAAAGAATCTAACACCATAGCTGTACTGTGTTTGGATGAACCTGGATTATCAGCATTTCTTTGGTTTTCAGGAGAAATCAACTCACCGGATAAAGCTTCAAAGGCATTGCAAAATTCCAAACAATCCAACTCCCCATGCTGAGACGTTATGTGAATCCTACACCAGTTAGGCAAAGCTAAGTCACAGATATTCACTTCATGCCCTTTACCTTTATAATCCTTATTGGGTTCATAGGGTGGTCTAGTGAATCTATTTTGTTGATAGGGAAATCTATTTGGGTTGTCCCCAGTGGACACTTGCCTTTTAAAACTCAAAAAGTCATTTGCCAATTTTTGGACCACTTTTGAGACTTCTTCAACTCTTGCTTTATCAGATTCTTTCTCTGCATTTTGTACTTGCTCAGTATGTGTCACAGCCAATGAATTTCCTGTTGGTAGAGTTTGGGCTGACGACAACATCATTTGATGTGGGATAGGATTTAAGACAGGATTACTTTGTGTGACAAATGGAATTAGAGGAGCATTCAAAGGTTGAGGTCCTAATTGTCTTTCAAGGACCAAAGCTTCTCTATATGCCTCTGTTAAATTGGTAATATTTGCATCCCTCTTCAGGAAGACAGAGGTCACTGGATCTAAGGAATTTCTAAAGATTTCTAATGCCAGATCTGCAGTGGGTACATAATGACCTGTCAACCTACCGTAAGCCTTTTGAAATCTGACATTGAAGGATCTGATAGTCTCATTGGCTCCTCTCTTAATGCTGGAAAATTGTTGGTATAACACACTGGGGTCAATCACTTCCCCAAATTGTGATATAAAAACTTTTTCTAGGTCATTCCAACTAGTGATAGAATCATTAGTGAGATTCAAGAACCAATCATATGCTCCTTCCTGGAGAGTGAATGGAAATAATCTACAAGCCACATCTTCATGTTGTACATTTAACAACTTTAAAGCATTTTTATATGCCACTAAATGTTCTTCTGCTGTTCTAACTCCATCATGTTTGTAGGTGGGGAGATATCTTTCAAGATTTCTGGGCAAATCATGGGCTACACCAGGGATATTTAAGGCAGTGGAACCTAACCAGTTTGCCATTACTACTTGATTGACACTGATATTTTTAGTTGCAGTTGGAGTAACTACAAGTGGTGATAAAACTATCTCAGACAAGGACTTGGCCTTTCTGAGGCTTCTTCTCCTTGGGGTTTCTAACTCAGGTACTAAGAGCTCTCTAGCTTTGGAGTGGGACCTGGTTACCCTATAGGTAGAATCCAGCTTTTCACAAACAACTTATAATCCTTACAAATACTGAACAAAACTTAGCCCTCCTTCTAGCGCCAATTTTAAATGTTGGTTCGACTTTTATACACACCCTGTGAAGAATGAGCATGAAAATCAAAAACACTTATAAGGGATAAATCCCACTCACTTTAGGATCTTGTTGGTTATCCAAGGTGTGAGTTACAGAGTTGGGTCGAATGTCTATTCACTCTTTTCCACTTCTGGAATAGTTTCAAGTGGACTGTCTGTTACCTTACAACGGGTTCTGGACTTTAGTTCAGTAATGTTTGAAAGTTGCTATCTTTGTGGACACTCAAATTTACAATCAGTTCTTTGATCTAGCTCTTTATGCTTTAGCAAATTTTGAAAGAAAATAAAAATGGATCATTTAATAGTAAAACAGAGAGAGTAGGGTAGGGCAGAAAAGAGAGATTTATCTAACTCAGCTGCAAAATTAGAACTATCAATTTTAGTTATGCTGTTTAGCTTTACAATGGAACAAATCAAAGAGGAAAATGTCCAGCTTTCTAAGATCACCTTCCACTAAGAGCATAAGACAGAAGTGAAACAAATCTACCAGAAAATCACAGACAGAAAGGAAGTTAGTTGAAAATTGGTATCTCTCACCAGCAGCCTAGCTCGCACAGTGAGGACAGAGCAATTAAAACAAGCCTGAACTTTAAATCTGTAATTTTCCCTAGCATACAATAAACAGAATGGAACCTGGCAGCATATCCAATATTGATAACACAGATCTACAACATAAATTAAATGAAAACCTTAATGAGATGAAAACAAAAGAAGATGAACTTATCGCAATCCGAGAGAGATTAGGCTCCTAGCCACGCTATCACAGAAAATAGAAATTACACCAACTCCAAGTCCAGAACAAAAGCATTCAACAAGATTTGCAGGAAATTGCTTCAATAGCTTTTATTCTAAGTTTCCACCCCCTCAGTTTACATTTGAAAGAAGTATTTATAGACTCAGGACAGACTCTGATCTTTTTAAGAATATCTTCTTTTGAAACCCTAAATCTTATCCTAAAATCCCACCATTGAGGTTTTACAATATAAGGCATTTTAAAATAGAGTTTCGATAAGCCCTAATTACTCTGACAATCTTCACGTGGATCTTGCCATGAATAGAGAAGATAAGATCTGATATTATTCTCATCCATTTGTAACTGCGAGCAAATATCTTCATTTTTCTGGTGCGTCTACCGGGAGCATCTCATTAATTCCTCGAAGAAATTTGGATGAGTCACTGATTTCTCTGACATTTTATATCACCAGTGGGAATGATTTTATCTTCGCATAACTGTTTTTGTCTGGTTCGAATTGAAATTCTCTACACACCATTATTATTTTGCCCTAGATTTTCTCGTCAACCGCATCCATCCGCAAATTCCGATAACTGCGTGTAGATCTTTTCACCTTTCGGCCAATCGCCGACATATTTCATTAAATGAAGCAGCTGCATGTAAAGGTATCTTCATCTTTCTATCTGACAGCCCTTGCTTGATCTGCGCCTATCTTTGTCTTTTTTGCCATTATTTCTGCTATTATGCCACTGCCAGATCGCTTTTTGCAAAAGACAAAACAAGGATTAGCACTTTAATTAAATTAGATTAAAACCCTAATGCTCATTACCTTGTTTTGCTTAGTCCCTTTCTTCCCAGCTCATAGCGTTGCGAAATCATGACAGGTCCAAAAATGGGACATGTCGCGATATCACGACGTTCCATTTACTTTTCGCCTTCTTCGCTAAAACTTTGTCGCGATTTCGTGACGTTTCCTTTACTTTGCGCCTTCGCTAAAACTTTGTCATGATTTCACGACGTTTCCTTTACTCTGCGCCTTCGCTAAAACTTTGTCACGATTTCGCGACGTTTCCTTTGAACTTTTCCTTCGCTTAAGACTTTGTCATGATTTCATGACGTTTCCTTTGAACTTTGCCTTCGCTTAAGACTTGTCGCGATTTCGCGACGCTTTCGAGACTTTGGTCTTTCCTTAGAACCTTGTCACGATTTCGTGACGCTTTCGAGACTTTGGCCTTTCCTTAGAACCTTGTCACGATTTCGTGACGCTTTCGAGACTTTGGCATTTCCTTAGAACCTTGTCGCGATTTTGCGACGTTCCTTTGAACTTTGTCTTTGCTTAAGACTTGTCACGATTTCGTGACACTTTCGAGACTTTGGCCTTTCCTTAGAACCTTGTCGCAATTTCACGACGCTTTCAAGACTTCGGCCTTTCCTTAGAACCTTGTCATGATTTCGTGATGCTTTCAAGACTTTGGCCTTTCCTTAGAACCTTGTCACGATTTCGCGACGCTTTCGAGACTTTGGCCTTTCCTTAGAACCTTGTCGCGATTTCGCAACGCTTTTGAGACTTGGGCCTTTCCTTAGAACCTTGTCACGATTTCATGATGCTTTCGAGACTTTGGCCTTTCCTTATAACCTTGTCACGATTTCGCGATGCTTTCGAGACTTTGGCCTTTCCTTAGAACCTTGTCGCGATTTTGCGACATTCCTTTGAACTTTGTCTTTGCTTAAGACTTGTCACGATTTCGTGACACTTTTGAGACTTTGGCCTTTCCTTAGAACCTTGTCGTGATTTCGTGATGCTTTCGAGACTTCGACCTTTCCTTAGAACCTTGTCACGATTTTGTGACGCTTTCGAGACTTCGGCCTTTCCTTAGAACCTTGTCACGATTTCGCGACGCTTTCGAGACTTTGGCCTTTCCTTAGAACCTTGTCGCGATTTCGTGATGCTTTCGAGACTTTGGCCTTTCCTTAGAACCTTGTCACGATTTCGTGATGCTTTCGAGACTTCGGCATTTCCTTAGAACCTTGTCACGATTTTGTGACGCTTTCGAGACTTTGGCCTTTCCTTAGAACCTTGTCACGATTTCATGATGCTTTCGAGACTTTGGCATTTCCTTAGAACCTTGTCACGATTTCGCGATGCTTTCCATACTTAGCCTCTTTCAAGCTTATTACGTCACGAAAATGGAACAGGTCATAAAATTGCGACATGTCCGCAAGTTTTCCTTAAACTTAAAATGTGTCTCGATATCGCGACGTTTTCCATACTTGGCTCTCTCAATTCAAATATGTCGCGATATAGCGATGTTCTCGCCAGTTGCACTTTCTTTCGAAAACACATCGCGAAATTGTGACGTTTCCATCACTTGATGCTTCCAACCAGAATATGTCGCGATATCGTGACGTTTTCCAAAATATTTGCTTTTGATCCAAATGTGTCGCGATATCGCGACGCTTTCATCACTTTTGGCTTCTAACTCAGACCTGTCGCGAAATCGTGACATTCCTTTCAAGTTTGGATTCCAGTTAGAATATGTCGCGAAATCGTTTCCATTAGTTAGCCTCTTTTTACCAAAATAAGTCATGAAAATGAAACACGTCACGAAATCGCGACGTTTTCATCACTTGTGCTTTTCTTCCAAAACTCATTGCGAAATCGCGACATTTTCTTCAAGTTTGGCTTCTGACTCAAACCTGTCGTGAAATCACGACGTTTTTCTTTCTTAGTCTCTTTCTACCAAATATGTCGTGAAATCATGACGTTTCTGTTGCTTGGGTCTTTCTTCCAAAATATGTCGCGATATCACAACGTTTCCAAAAATGGAAATGTCATGAAATCACGACTTTTCCAAAAATGGAAAATGTCACAAAATCGCTACGTTTTCATTACTTAGCAAATTTTCCAGAAACTGTAGGTTGACTCCAATGAATTCATTCATCTGTATTCTGCATTTACATGTTAGTGAAAGATCTTCTTTACTCAGAATGATTCTAAAAATGAATTCTAAATTGAAATCAAAACCACATGCAAGCCCACTCGGATACTTTGATATAGGCAAAACTTGAAGAAGGAGGCAAGGAAAATTTGAACTTAAAACCTAAAAAACATCAAGAGGGTCCCTGCAGCAAAAATGAAAACTAAAAAGCTTCAAAGGATGGAATTTCATTTTTTTAGTGGGGGTGTGTTGCTTCTCAACGATTTTCTCTTAACCAAGTGGATATACCCTAGCATCCAAATTAGGGTGACTTTTATTTATCCCCTCAATATCTACTCAATCAGACCTTTAAAATAGAGTCCAATTCTTCACTACTTTTAAAGTGGACAGAATCCAATATTATGGTGGCTCTAAAATATAACTCTATCAAAAATGGATAGAGTTAAGTGGTAACTTTGATACCACTATTGGATTTTAAGCCTAACTATCTCAAAATATCATAGGTCCCAATATAAATAAGCCACAATATTATAGTTTGAAATATCAATAATCAAGAGTAGAATTATACATAAGCAATAAAATATATATCTAGACCAATATAATAATGGAATAACATTCACTGATATATATAAATGTAAATAGCAAAAATCATTTATGTATATGCATGAAGAATACTTACAATAAAATTGCTCAAAATATTTATACAAGCTTTATTATCAATGCTTGCTATGTGGTGATCTCTATAGACCATTTTACCTTACATTGTATGGAGATTTATCTCCATAATATAGACATAGTAATATGACTCTTCAATACTTGTCTGTTGCACTCATCACATATCCAAGATATGTAGCATTTTCTATTCTTCACCTTTGGCTTATCATATTGCCACTTGTTTACTAGACTCTTCACTCTCTTCTTACATGCATACTTGACTATGATACATGCACACTTCTACGTGACTCTTACTCTCCTAAATGCACTCCTAATACAAGACACGTGTGCACATCCTCACATTATATATTTGCACACTTACATATATAACACTTGTGCACATTATCTCAATACACACTTGCACTCTTACTTATATGACACTTGTGCATATCCTACACATTGCACTCTTACATGACACTTGTGCATATCTTGCACATAGGCACTTACATAAAGAGGAAATATAAATCACTATCTAAACTATAGACTCATACCCTAATATATTACATATTTATATTTGTACCATAAAGGTACCATGGGGATACATTTGCATATACCAAATAATTTAATATTCTCCAACACCCCCTTGTATTACATTATTTGGTTATTTAACAATTTAGTCTTCAATCTTCATCTTTAGTCAGGAAACTCTCCATTGAGTGTGATCTCTTGCTTTAGATCTATCTTCATATTTTTTCTTGAGTTCTACTTTGAATTATCCTTCATATTTATTATTTTGTCCTTCTATATTTATTTTCATTATCTTATTCATGAACTACTTGAGCTTCATATTTATCTTTGATCTCTGGTTCATGTGCTTATTTCCTTTCATCTTGATATTGTCAAATAATTTTTGAACATTTATTTAGAGCATCATAATAATATCTTGAATTAAGTGCTTGGAATATCGTTATTGCATGAATATGAAACATTGTTTGTAGATATGATTCACTTGTATCAATCTCTACTTACCTTTTTAGAGTTTCAATCAACACTTTTTGCTTTTGATTTTCATCTTTATGAATTTCAAGTGAAAGCAATGTCATATACATTATACTACCTATATCAATAGGTATCATATTATCATCCTTTGAATTATCAATTACTTCAACAAGCTTTGAATGTAAATAGTATTCAAATATTTCAAAGTTTTCGTTCATTGCTTCTCTATAGATGAATTGTATTGCCATATCTAGGTTGCCCTTAGGTTTTCAATCAATTTACTAATGCTAGATGGTTAAATTTCCAATATTTTCTTTATGATTTTGGACTTTATATTTCATTCCATAATAATCAAAATTCAATGATTCAATTGCTTTGAAGTTGAAATCCTTATATCTCTAGAATTAAAATTTTAAAAAACTAAATTATGCAAATTTTTAAATTTATTTTTTTCGAAACCTTTGAAGTAGTAATCCTTTTGTCTCCCTAATTAAATTTACAAATTTTTAAATGTCTTCAAATTTAAATTTTTCTCAAAATTTTAAATCTTCAAAAAAATTAAATAACTTCAAATCTTCTAAAAATTCAAGTCTTAAAAAATCTTCTTCAAATTATTAACTCTTCAAATTTCAAAAAAAACTTCAAATCAAAATTTTTATTGAAACTTCAAAACTTGCTAGCACTTCAAATCTTAAAAAACAAATCTTCAAACTTAAAAAAATCAAATCCAAATAAAAAATATTAAATCCTATTTGAAGTAGAAAACTTTGTCACTCCATACTTTAATAAATATTAAAAATCTCAAAAAAATAAAAATTTTAAATATCAATTTCAAACTATAATAGAAATCCTTATAACTTCCACCTAATTATGAAATAATTAATATAATATTCCTTTTAACTTAAATATAATAATTAAAGTACCTAAGATAATAATCTTCTTGCTTATGTTTTTAATTATGCAATTAATAAAGGCAATTTCACTTACCTTAGTTTCCACCTGGTTGGTTTGTTGAAATAATTTTTAATACCTTTGTAGACTGCTGCAAATGTTACTATTCATCCTTATGCCTTTATTGACCTTCAAAACATGTTGAAATATATTTACATGGTATTTTATTGAGCGTAAGAATAGGCAATTAGATAAGTGTTACAATAAACATTAGATTTGCACATGGTAATGGTCATTTCAATAGTTGTTTCATTGAATGCCTCACAAAAATATTTCAGCTTCAAATGGTAATCACTAGCCTCTCTTCTCTACTTTGTAGAAAAATATTGAGTGACTATTTAGCTAGCTTCATCTCTATAATTTTCTCATTGTTTTGCTAGTCTCTCCCTTAGATGTTCTTTTTTGTAAAATCTTTCTCTCTCGGTAGGGTTGCTTCCCGTTGCTCTCTATTTTAAACTATTATGTCCAACTTACTTTTGTTTGTTAGAATTCTAAAATGTATATTACTAGGGATTTGGACACAATGTTGATTAATACCCACCTTCAAAATCACAACTGGATCACTTATTATGCACTCAGTCATCTACTTTCTCTTATCTCAAGCACTTCTTGAGAGCTACTCATGCATATTCTTATCACTATGTTTTATTGCATGAGTATTGTTTGAGAGCTACTTGAGTGCTTCTTACTGTCTCTAGTGATCTCTTGCTTGAACACTTCCTAAGAACTATTCGAGTGCTACCTTTCTCTAGTGCTTCTCTACTTTACACCAACAAAAATTGATTACTTTGGTTCTATACTTGAGCGTTGTCAAATTTGAGCACTCCTGCTCTATGCTTGGTCACTCCATACTTATCACTTTTGCTCTCTTCTTGAGAGCTTCCAGACTCAAGTTCTCCTTCTCTATGCTTGGACACTTCCAAGCTTAGGTTCTTCTACTCTATGCTTCAACTTTATCAAACTTAAGCAATTATGCTCTATGCTTGAGCTTTATCAGGCTCAAGTGATTATACTCTACACTTGAGCTGCTATCAAGCCTGGACATTTCTTTTATACTTGGGTACTACCAGGGCCCTTTATTATTTACTCTTGCTTCAATATTGAATGCAACCTGAATGTTACCTAAAAATTATTCCTACTTTGATTAAACTTAGCTGTAAAATAATATTTCAATATTAGTAGATAATTTTATTATTTTAACTACACTAGGATTTTATTTGAGTTATCTTATATCTTCTAATATTTGGAAGATTATATTACTTCTCAATTATTTGGGATATTTAATGCTCCTCAATTATCTAGGAACTTTGATGCTCCTTAATCCTATGATGTCTTAGGTCACAACTAAGAATGATATAATTCTCCTATTTTCTAGAGATTCTAAAAATGCTATAAGCGTGACTATGAATGTTCCTTCACATTCAATATTCTTTTGAGTTGGTCCTCAATATAATTTAACTAATTCCTTGTCTTCATTGATTTTCTTTGAACCAAGTGGACAGACCCATGACTTTTATTTGTCCCCTCAATATCTACTCAATCAAACATTTAAAATAGATTCCAAGTCTTCACTACTTTTAAAGTGGACAAACTCCAATATTATGGTGGCTCTAAAATATAACTCTATAAAAAATGGATAGAGTTAAGTGGTAGCTTTGATACCACTATTGGATTTTAATCCTAACTATCTCAAAATATCACAAGTCCCAATATAAATACACCACAATATTATAGGTAAAAATATCAATAATCAAGAGTAGAATTATATATATGAGCAATAAAATATATATCTAAGCCAATATAATAATGAAATAGCATTCACTTATAATATCAAATATGAATGTAAATGGCCAAAATAATTCATGTACATGCATGAAAATACTTACAATAAAATTGCTCAAAATTTGTATACAAGTTTTATTATCAATGTTTGTTATGTGGTGATTGCTATAGATAGTTTTCCCTTACATTGTGTGGAGATTTATCTCCATAATATACACATAGTAATGCGCCTCTTCAATAATTTTCTATTGCACTCTTCACATATCCAAGAGATGCAACTTTTTCTATTCTTCATCTTGCCACTTGTATACTAGATTCTTCACTCTCTTCTTACATGCATATTTGAATCTATGACACTTGCACACTTCTACATGAATCTTAATCTCCTACATGCACTCCTAATACAATCTACTTGTGCACATTTTTACATTACATATTACACACTTACATACATGACACTTGTACACATTATCTCAATACACACTTGTACTCTTACTTACATGACACTTGTACATATCTTGCATATTTCACTCTTACATGACACTTGTACATCTCTTACACATAGACACTTACATAAAGAGGAAATACAAATAACTCATCTAAATTATAGACTCATATCCTAATATATTACATATTTATATTTATTCCTTAAAGGTACCATGGGGGTACATCCACATGTACCAAATAATGTAATATTCTCCAGCATTTCTTAAAGTTGGTGATGCATACATTTTCTACAAAATAGATTCATGTATTAGTAAATTTTTAAGGATTATAAGTTGGCCAAGATATCTCAAGTGTTGTCCATACCATAAATATCTAGGTCAAGATTTAGGATCATCCTGGATTGTTGAATCATGGACTGCAAGGTTAAGTCCTTGGATACCTCTTCTATGAACTAGTAGGCTCATTGAGAAAGTGGGTTGATATAGAATACAAAATACTATGATCCTTAAATTTTATAAGAAAGTAAATCAACAACTATTCTCCTTCCTCTTTTTATAGATAATTTCATAATTGTAGGTAAAAAATAGCCACATTCTAAGAAAGAATTGAAAAATTTATTCTAAGGTATGAAGTTTCCATTCCACACATGTCCTACTGTATTTTGGAGTGGATCCGCAACAAGAAATCCCCAATTTGCTCAAAACTTAGTGCATTTTTTCCTTGAGCAAGTTAATTCCATTTCGCTTAGTTTATAGTGTATTTGGAAGCAAATTCCAAACGACTCTCGATTCCACAAAAGTTTTTGATGATGATTATTTTAGCGCAAGAAGAAGTACAAAATGATGATCGTGTGTAGTTTTTGTATGCTTCGAGCAGCTAAGTGTCGGTAAGATCAATTCCATCGAGTCTCAAGAGTATTTTGGTGTGGATTGGTGACATAAAGGTAGAAAGCACTACATTATGTGCAAAACAATGATAAAGAGTATTTTACACCAACTCCATAGAGGAATGGTGACAAAATCGATTTTACACTGCAAAGGGTGTGGATTGGCAATGAAGTATTATTTGCACTAACTTCGATGCGGATTGGTGATTCAACATTTTGACTAAGGTGATGATGATGTCATCATAATTTTTGTGTGGATTACATTTTTTTTGAAGCCAAAGAAGAGAAAAGGAAAGATAGCAAGCATATTGACAGTGGAATGTATCCCGCTCACTCTTTAATGCATTTTATACCAAAATTCGATTTCATAGAATTGAAACCACAAAAGATGATGTCAACAATTAAAAATGTGGAATGGTGCTTTAGTATTTCCCCACCAATTTACAGAGTATATTCTGAGTTTTAATCATAGCCGTTCATGATGAAGATCTATGATTGAGAGTTTTCTAACATTGCTGCAGTATTCAAAAGTAATTTCTCACTTGATCAGAATGCAGTCAGTTGGAGGGCAGGAAGACGAAACATAAAAGGATTTCAAGAACAAGAATTGGAAGCAGTTGCAGATCGATGGTGGATCAGGGCATTCAATAATAATCCATGGATCAAACATGGTCTCTAATGACCTGAATACCAATTGCCATCAACAAACTAGCAAGTTGCAAAGGACCTAAGCTGCCATGGTGATTTACTCATAGCAGATTTTCCAGAGGCCAAACCAATAAGATAATGCCAGAAAAAACTCTCTGCTGAGCTGTAAATATGTAATATTTGTAATGTTTCCTCAATATTATTTCATTTACAAACTATAAATAGAGGCTGAACCCTCATTTTTTAATATCGACTCTAGTGCATTTGCTTGTGCTACTGTAAATATTATTGTGAGCTAATGGAAGGAGCATTACTCTGATTTTTAACTCAAATTTATTATCTTCATCATCTTGTGCCATATGATCGAAGCTTTGAGCTGCATTTATGTAAATGCTTTAATGGTTAGTTCATTCCAATTTATTGGATTGCTAATATTGAGTTATGGGACACTAGAAATAGCTTTTGGGAGCCTTTTGTTGTAGTTGCCTATGTTGTTAGCCTTTTCAGCCTTTTTTTTTATAATATCTCTAACCCTAAACCTTTTATAACCCTTATCTCAAAACCTTATTTGAGATTTAATTGTGTCAACACTATTTTAAGTTGATAAGGAACCAACCTACTCTAGAGGTTGGATTGAAGTTGTCTTTGGTCCATCCAATGCTTGAGTGCCAAGCTATGACTATCGAGTGTATGCATGGAAAGAAAATTGGAAGATAGATAGTTGCAGTGTTAAGTAAAAATTTATGTCAATTTGGTACCCAATAGTTTTTGGCACGCCCAATGGGACCAATTCACAAGGAACACAAAAACCCATCATATGAGTTATTGTTTTATCTCTACCTAGAAGAATCAATATTTTGTGAATTATCTTGACCTTGCTAAGTGGAGAATAGCAAATTAACCTAGAAACTCCCTGGTATTTACACCCAAAAAAAAATTATCCCTGTAGACCAGTGTCCTTTCATGTATACCAAGTCATTCAAAAGGAATAACCTTGACTCATATTTTTATTGTGAGCTACCTTATAGAGGGTCCATTGTTATAAGGAATTTAAACCAATATTTTCACTCATAAGAAGAGATTCCTGAGGAAAACCCCATAGTTAATTCAATAGCTCCTTCAGTAGGACCTACACCTAGAAATATGGCTGGAAATACAACCCCTAATTAGGGAAATGTACCCCCAATACAGTCTCTGCAAAAGTACCCCAGCTAGAATACAACTGGCCCCCTCATATTAGCCCATATGCATGCTATTACTCAAGTTGTTTCTAAATCTATTCCCACTTATGATGGATCTGGAAAGGCTACATATGAGCACTATCAGGATATTTTGAATCTGGCAGGAATCCATAATATAAAGAATGAGGATGTTATTGTGATAATCCCAGCCCTGTCCTTTAGAGGAAATATTTTACATTTGTTTAGGACTCTTGAGGATAACACCATCACTTTGTGGGTAGCATTGGCTAAGCCTTTTGTGGAAGAATTTAATGAATCTGCAAACCCTTTCTCCTTGCTTAACCAATTGATATATATGCATAAGCATCAACAAGAAACTGTCTTAGATTTTAATTTAAGGTTTAGCAGAACCTCTAAAATAATTCCCCTTGTAGCTCGACCAGTGGCATGCCTTACTTATGTGTATTATATTAGAGCTCTTGGATTATATCAAGGCTTGCAAACCCAACAATATATGGTGGAAACCTTTCCACAAGTTTATAATGCAATAGTTCATGCAAAAAATGTGCTAATTAATGTGGGGAGATTACCTCCCAAATCTGTACTACCTTACAATCTAGAAACCACAAATATCCAAAGCCAAGATACTACTTCATATTATATGGACCCCCCTACTTTATCATCCCCATTTTCATAGATGACTTCCATTCATCAACCAAATGTGCCAACTACTGTAGTTCCTTTCTCTCCACTCCTTTATCAAACCTCTCAAGAGTTTTATGTCATTCTTGATATACATAACACTTTGAAAACTCTTAGCAACATAATGTATTCAATGGAAAAGAGAGATATGGAGAGGTCTCAACAAATGAGATTAATATATGTGAACAAATACAAAGACCTGGTCCTAGTAACAGTATTAGGATCAAAGTAAATGCAACATATGAAGAGCCTGAATGTTCTTTAGAGATAAATCTGGTAAATATATAGTGTTTAGTATGTAATTACCCTCATGATTCACAATCTTGTGTTATGTATCAACACCATGTTCATAAAGCTATGGATCAAGCAGAAAGGAACCAGAAAGGAAGGGTAAACATGCTATGGCAACCTGACCAAATCATGGTTGAGAAAGAGCTAGATGAGGATGGCCCAATTGCTGTTATGACAAGGTCATGGAAGAAAACCCTGCAAGTAGATCCACAGATGATGGGAAAATTCTAGGTTCCTTCTCATAAAAATAATGACCCACCTCCCCAAAGCAGTGATACTTTTCCTATTTCCTAGGCTAAAGGGAAAGAGAAGACAAATAGTCTCCCCAAGATATTTGAGAAAGAAACTGAGGGAGACTGAATGAAGTCTAAGGATGAGGATCAAGAGAGGCTTAGATTACCTTTTATTACCAAAATATAAAGAATATAAGCCACTCAGTAATATAAGAGAAATTATGGTGAGCTAGAAAGAAGGCCTGAGAGGGCCACTTTGGCTAAGTCCGAATACAACATTGTGGAAGATATGAAGAAGATACCATCAAAAGCTAGTTTATATGATAATCTTTTAATTCTTGGCCAGATAGACTTGCTTAAAGCTTCTCTCAACAAGTATCCACATGATAGGTAGGCCACCACTATCCTTAGTATGTTCTCAGAAAAGAAAGAAATATCCCTTACTATTTTAAAGAACAAACCCCCTCATTTCTATATCTTTCTGAGGATGGAAGGTTGGGTAGTCTAAAATTGTATGATAGACTCAAGAGCATCAACTATAGTTATGCCTAAACCAGTATGTGAAGAGATGGGTATGGAGTATACCTCATCCTGCCCTAGAGTACTGTAATTAGATGGAACACCTATGAAAATAGTAGGAGTAATAAAAGACATTTAAATGAGGTTGCATAGAGCCCTTGAGGTAACAATAGTACAATAAATAGTTGTGGTTGATCTAGAGCCCTACTTTGGATTATGCATCTCAAGGGAGTTCACTACAAAATTAGGTGGATGTAAGTACATGGATTATTTCAACATGGTCATTCCCTTCAAAGGAAAGAGGATAAGGATAACACCTGAAAATCCTGTGTCTTACCACATAGAAAAAATTGAAGAAGACATGTGCAACCTCACTCCTCTTGAAGAATTTAAAGTTATGGATAAATTTGAAGAATTGGAACTAGAAGATAAACTACCTTTTAGAGAGGATTACAATCATTTTGGGACAAGCATGGGCACATATAGTATTTCTACAAATTTAGATAAGAAAATTCTTGCTATATCTAATCAATATCTGAGAGATCCAAAGGTATGGACCATGCACTTTAATGATGCTAGATGTATAAATGGAGCTAGTGCTGGTGTGGTACTACAATCCTAATCAGAAGGGACAAAGAGTTTTACCTATAGATTAACATGGTCATGCACCAACAACATTGCACGGTACAAGGCCCTATACCTTGGACTGATGCAAGCCAAAAATATGGGCATTAAAGTCCTAAAAATATATGGTGACTCTAAGTTAATCATCCATTAGGTAAGGTAAATGTGCAGTAGTAAGCACCATTACCTAAAAGTATACAGAAATAGGGTATGCGATCTGATGGAATCCTTTGATGCCCTAAACATAAACTTTATTTCCAGAGAAAAAAATACTTTGGTAGACTCCTTAGCAGAAAGGGGAGCTAACTTCAAACCTTCTGTAGATATAGGAGTCAAGAAAGACAAGGGAATCAAAATTATTTTTAGTCTTCCATTACCAGATAAGCAAATTTTCTAGCAATATTTTGAGAGTGATGAACAAATCATTGAATTTATGGTAAGAGAAGTCTGTCTCTCCACTATCCAAGAAGAAAATCTAGAGGAAATTGATCAACAAGATATTATTCAACTTAGGAATAATCACATACCTAGAGGGTTGGTCACTCTAGAGAGCCTGTTTGATAATGAAGACAGGAGAAATATTAGATCCATGGAAGTCAATGAAAAAATATATAAATAAGTTGAAATAGAAAAATAAAATAAGCTCAAGGTTGGAATCTGATGTTCACTAGAGGAAGAAGAGGATATTAAATATTTATGTATAAAGTACCAAGACATTGTGGCTTGGTCATATGAAGACCTCAAGGTATATGACAAAAGGGTTATCCAACACACCATTGAGCTAGATCCTAATGCAAATCCTTTTAGGTAGAAGCAAAGGCCCATAAATCCAAGGATATAAGCCATAATGAGGGAATATCTCTTGAAGTTATTGAAGTCTAAGATCATATATCCAATTAAAAATTCTACCTAGGTAGCCAACTTGGTACCTATGAGAAAAAATAATGGTGATATTCGCTTATGTGTGGATTTTAGAATTCTTAACCAAGTGTCTTTTAAGGATCACTACCCACTTCCATAGATTAATAAAATCTTACAGATAGTGGTAGGGGTAGAAAGGTTCTCACTAATAGATGGATTCTCTGGATATAACCAGATTTGGGTGAAGAATGAAGATCAATATAAAACAACATTCACCACAAAATAGGGCACATTTTCCTACCAAAGAATGCCTTTTGGGCTATCCAATGCAGGAGCCACTTTTTAGAGAGCCATGGATTATGCCTTTGGGGAAATTATTAATAAGGTCATTTTGATCTATTTAGATGATATAACTATGTTTTCCCACAACAAACATGACCACTTAGCACACCTTGAACAAGTTTTTTAAAAGTGCAGATAATTTGACATTTCTCTTAATTCTAAGAAATGTTTTTTGCAGTACTGAGGGAAAGTTGTTGGGTCATGTGTTCTCAAAATAAGGTATGGTTGTAGATATAGAAAGAATCCAATCTATTCTAGCTCTTCCACCACCTGTCAACAAGAAATCCTTGCAATCCTTCTTTGGCCAAATAAACTTTGTCAAGAAATTCATTTTTGACTTTGCTCAAAAGGTAAGGCCTATATCTGAACTATTGAAGAAAGATGCAAAGTTCAAATGGAATGAAGTGAGGAAAAAATCCTTTGAGATAATCAAGCAGTCCATTGCCACCGCTCCAATGCTAGTAAATCCAGATTTTAGTAAGGATTTTATTAATTACACTTATGGAGCTGAAGAAAGTTATGCCTCAGTGCTTACCAAAAGAATGATCAAGGTGAGGAGCACCCCAAATTCTTTTGGAGTCAGAATATCCATGATTACCAAGTTAAGTATAATTTTATTGAGAAATAAGTATTTGTTGTGATGAAATCATTGAATAAGTTTAGGCAGTATTTGGTTCAAAGCAAGACCCTGGTATATGTTGTTCATCCGAATGTAAGAAGCTTTATTTTACAAGGTGAATTAGGAGATAAGAGAGTTGGTTGTATCACCAAGATCCAGGAATATGATGTGGAGATACATCCCACCAAGTTGGTGAGAGGTAGGGTCCTATGCCAAGGTCTAATAGAGGCAACAATATTAGCTAAAATAATAGCTTTTCAAGCAACAAAAGATGACCAGAATGAAGGAGTATATCCATATGAATCTTACTGGGTAGACCAGATGATCAAGTAATTTCAAATTGGAGTATTCCCTCCTGATATTAATGCATCACAAAGAAGAAGATATAAAATTCAATATTTGAAATATGTCTTACTGCCAAAAGGGCTATACAGAAGAAACCTTGATGGAGTTCTCATTAAGTGCTTAAAATGTGATCAACAACAAAAGATCATTGAGGAGTTCCATGGAGGGTCATCTAGAGGACATTTCTTAGGCATAGTTACAACTTTGAAAATCATAAGAGCAAGCTATTATTGGCCTACTATATTTTTTGACACATTCAAAGTCACTAGAGCCTATGACAAATGTTAGAGACATGTAAGGAGGACAAAGAATGCTTCATTCCACCTCAAGCCAATACAAGTTGAAGAGCCATTTAAATAATTGGGGATAGAATTTATAGGGGTCATAAACCCTCATTATTCAATAGATCCCAAGTATTTTGTAACTACAACATACTACATCAGATGGGTAGAAGCTATTCCTACCAAGAAATTAGACCAAAAAGTTGTGATCAGTTTTATGGAAAATTTGATTTCAAGGTTTGGGGTTCTATAAGCCTTGGTGAGTGACAATGGGCTAGCATTTATAGGAGCCAAATATATTGATTTTTATAGCAAGTATGGAATCACCATTAAGAATACTTCAAATTATTACCCTCAAGGAAATGGAATTGCAGAGTCTACCAGAAGGGAATAAAAGAAGTTGGCACCTAATTCTGGAGCAACCTTTATGGGAAGACAAGATTACTAGTAGTAATTCCATCAAGAATTATCCCTATGATTTGGTATATGACAAGGAGGTAATGTTACCTATCCATTTGGAAATTCTTGCACTCAAAATAATAAATACAAAAGAAGAATCAGAGGAAAATCTAGTGGAAACAAGGCTTACACACCTACTGTAGTTGGAAGAGAAGAGATATTAGGCCTATGAGAAATTTCAAAAGAATTCTTTAGACATAAAGGTATGGTTCGATAAAAATGTAAGGTTCAGAGAATTCTAGGTTGGAGAATCAGTTCTCAGGTGGAATGTTGAAAGAGCAAAACCAGGACATCATTAGAAGTTTGACTCCTTTTTGGATGACCCTTTCAAGATAGTAGAGGTTAATGAGACCAATGTTTTCCAGCTTAAAGATCTGGAGGGAAACATACAACAAATTTTGGTTAATGGTTTTCATCTCAAAATCTATTTTGATTGAAATATAAGATCATTGTAATATATGTACATACATTGTATCATATTTCCTTTATTTTTGCACTTTGTATCAAGTTTTTTTTAACAAAATGTTGTATAAAAAAAAATTGCAAAATTAGAAAAGTGTTCCTAAAGGATGCAATAAGTTCCTATTCCACACTCAAATACACTAAAAGTGAAGAAGAATGATGAGCGGATTCCAATCCGCATTCAAATGAACCACGATGCCAGCAGAATGATGAGCGGATTCTAATCCATGCCTAAATGAACTATATTTTCAGTAGAATGCAACATGTGTTATTTTTTGCACTCAATAAGACTAAGTGGCACTAATTCATCAAATTTTGAGACTTTTTTTGTGCAGAATGAAGAAGGTTCTAATCCGCCCTAATTTAGAGTTATGTTATACAGAATAAAAGAAGTTTACAATCTGCCAGTTTCAAGCCTACTTTTGAGCGAGGCAGTAATTCCACATCATACCACTTGGTAAAAGGTAAAAGGTCCATAATAAATGCTAGAATTTCCCATGCTCGAAAGATAAAATAGAAAAAATGACATCGTGAGGGTATGAAGCACGTTTGAATTTTGACCAATCAAAAATTAGAATACCACCTCCAAGCCACCAAAGGGAATGAGTGCAATTTGAGAAGAAAGCTAATGGGTAAGTCATGTAGTAGCCACATTAATGGCAGAGGACATGCATGCAATAGAAATTAAAAGTGCCTAAGCATAGAATTATGCTCATTTGATAAAGAGAAGTGTTCACTGAGTAAAGAAGGGTAGAACGGTAGCTAAAAGTATTATTTGTAAATTCCAAAGAAAATCTAAATTGTTGCTGATGAAAATGGCTCTAAAGAAAGTGCTTACAAAATTACAGATAATAGGAGAAGAATTAGACAACCATGTGGACCAGACTAGATGATTGACTGACATAGTAATAATACAAGTAAGGAAGACCTTCTTGAGAAGTAATTTTGAATTTAGACACTTTGAAGGGAGACCGAATTGTCCACAAGGTACCGTTGCCATAAAATTCTTCTTATTTTTTTATATTTGTGATTATGTCCACCATTGCCCTGAATTAGTTTTTGCGATGATTAAATATTATGACCCTAAGAAGAGAACAGTGAAAACTCCTGATGGCATACCACTATTCACTATAACCAAAGAGCTTTGCCTTAACTTGTTTGTCATAGGGGTGAACCCACCCTCAGAACCTAAAAAATTTGACATAGCAGAATAAGATAGGGTTTATGCTTCATTAATGGCTTCAAAAGAATATAAAGTATTATAAATATGGCTTCATTTCTAGTTTAGAAGAATAAGAGAGGAAGATGAAATACCCAAAGTTTCGATTCCCATCAATGCATTTACCAATGTAGAGCTCTATTCTATGTTAGCCTATATGGAGGGTTTAGACTCTGATAAAATGGTGAATGATTGGCAAATAGTCGTCGTATACTACATTTTCAACACAAGGATGTATGAGGAAAATGTGGTTGAGAAGGGCATTAGGGTTATCTATTTTTACTCACCAGATTTCCTTGCTCAAAGAATGCATGAGCAATTAGTAAGAATGAAAAGAAGCTCTGATGCACATTTTTTTAGGCATTGCTCAAGCCTAGTCTAGATGTTTTTCACTGTTGTAAGGGATATGATGCCTTGGATTCCGATCAAGGATAAGAATTATCAAGGAGACCTCATTCCTATTTATAACTAGACTTCTCATCTAAGAAGCACTGATTCTATGTATATATTCAATTTGGAATTCTTAGGGCTAGAATTGAAAATAATGTATGGAGAATGCCCTAGGCTACCACATCTGGCTAAGAAAATATTGAGAACAGAAGGTGTAGAGGAAGGAGATTTGTACCTCTTGACAGAAGGCATAGTCATTAGATTGTATGGCTTTATGGGTAAGCCTTTTCTGCTACCTCATTTTGCTATAGATAGGTTATTCGCCTTAGAATACTTGAGGTAATCAGAATTCATAGATTTGAATTATGGCTCTGGGATAAAGAGGAGATCTATGTTGACCTATTGAAATTTTAATGATATAATTATTACCAATAAGCGGGAGGATGAACAAATTGATCAATACCTTGATATGTTGGGTCTGTTTTACATTCCTCAAATATGGAGTTATGATCTAGATGATATATTTTATGAAAGGAATATAGCCTTAAATGGAGAAAAGGCCTATAAATTTGAGAAGATATCCAATCCCCATTTTGAGCAAGGGAGAAACAACAAAGAAACTGCTCTTTTGGAGTGGAATTTTTCTAATATGGATCGACTTCCTCCATGGTTAGACTTTTATGAATAAACTATTGATTTTGACCCAGAAAAAAATGTAAAAAATAAGTTGAAAGAGTCTACCATAAAATATATTGAGGAAAAAATATAAAAGAAAGAGGACCCTCAGCCTCAAGAACCTACTGGTGAGGAAGCAGAGAAAAAGGAGAAATGGAACGAAGCCAAAATATCAGACTGGTGGAGGATGAGAATTGAGACTGGTAAAGAAAAATCTAGGTTTGGGTTAAAAATTGATGGTGAATTTTCTAAAAGGTATGACGATAATGTCAAAACTTGGAAGTCCAAAGACCCAAAGAATATAGTGCTAATATGCAAAAATATGTAAACTGGGTTTGATTCCCCATCCCCACCTTTAGAAGAAGAAGTTTAAGAAGAAGAAATTGATACTCCATTGACTTTTGCTAAAATTCTAAAGACTTTTTAGCCTTCAACTAAGCAAATAGAGAAATTTCCAAAAGGAGCACAATTGATGAGCAAGATGCACTACTCTGATGAGAGAGTTGTTAGTGTTTTAGTCATAGAAATAGTAAATGGGCCCAAGCACCTAGCCCTGGGTGGATAGCCTTTAGATACAGATATAGAATGGAATGAAAAATATGAGATATTTAGGTTTACACCTCTGAGTTTCACCACTGCAACAATAGTGGAATTAAATCCTATTTATGAACATATATTTTTGGAGGAAATAGTATAGGAAGGGTTATCTAAAGAAAATACAGAAAGTGAGAAAGTCACATGGCAAGTTTTTCAGAGAAAATCCAAAATAGCACCAGAAATAACTAAGAAAAAGATTTCAAATAAACAGAGGTTGGATAAAGAGGAGATTGTTAAAGAAACAAACATTTCAGCTATAGAATAATTGATACAACAAGTACAGTAGCTGGTTATAGCGACAGCTCAACAACACCCCACTTCAGTCAATAAAGGTATGGTATCTAATCCCTCTTCTCCTCTACCTCCAAATTCCCTAAGAAAATCTCCTTCCCCTTTTGAGAAAAAAATTGTAACAAAGGTAACTTCTCCACCTCATAGTTTACCACCTGTTTCATTAGTCACTTTTGAGGTACAAACCAACCCATCTCCTCCAAGATCACCTCAAATTCCACCTTCATCATCTAAGTTTCCTCATTCATCATCTCCCATAGTTACATCCTCACCATTGTAACCACCACCCTCATATGAGAAGCAAACTATTTCAAGTACACCCACTTACCCATATGTGAGTCTAACTTTAGTTTCCATGAGACTACCAATTGCAACAACAATAGTGGTCATAGATTCTACTATGGTCATAGAGTCCGTTGTAACTACTTTTGCACAGTTGTTGTCAACTGTTAATTCTATACTTGCATATATTATGTCCTCTTCTTATCTCCCTAGAAGTTATCCTACTCAGGTAATTTTATAGAAGGAACATGTATCTACACAAAAAATTCAAGATTTCTATGTAGAAAAATTGTCCAAGCCTTTCAATAGGATGACCACAAAGAGGAGAAGTATGTTTGTTGATCCAGTTTCAAGGCAAAGGACATCTAGATCCATGATTCCCCTTATGATAAAACCTGAAACTAAGATGACTATCCAAGATTATCGTATATAAGAATATACAGAAGATATTGAGAAGTTGCCTAAAGAAGATGAATTGGTCATAGCCAAAGCCCACTTGGAAACTTTTTATGTAAAAAATAATATATTCAAAGAAAAAGTGGGTAAGTTGGAAAAGCAAATAGAAAAGCTTCAAAAAACTATTAACAATAAAAAAAAAGTGGAGAAATCTCTGATAAAAGAAGCTAAGAGCTGGCAAGAGAAGTTTTAGGAAGCTAATAAGCTCAAGGAACACTTTTAGAGTTGTTGCCAGAATTGTAGTGAAGAAGCATAAAGCACTCCAAAAGGCTTGGCTATTGTTTGACAAGATTGAAGGAGTTATAAAGGATGTAGTGGATGTTAATAAGAAAATAATTCAGATTGGTTTCATAGGATTATGGATGGATGATCACAACTTGTTGTCAGTTGAAGAAATTAAGAAGAGTACTAGTGAGAGCTTACAAGATGAGTTTGAGATTGACTCTCTAGAAGAACCAATTGACCAAGAGCAAGCTTCACAAATGATTATTGATTTTACCAGGCTCAGAGGCCTCATGGAGGACCTGGTAAATAAAGGAAGTGTTGCTAACTATGAGGATATTGGTGAACTACAATACATTTATAAGCATATGAAGGAGACTTCCAACCCCTTTGAAAAAACATGGAAAAAAGCCCTACAAATTTTGAAACTAATGGTGTATCTGTTTGATGATAATTCTAAAGAGAAAAATAAAGAGAAATCTTATCCAAAGGAAGAATATAAGCAAGAGCTAGATGATAGTGTTGAAGAAGAGGCCCGACAAGAGAAAGAGCTAGAAAGGGCTACAGACCCTGAAGGGGCACAAACTTAGTAGTTTTTATTTTGTACATATGTAGTCATAAGTTTTATATTTTTGTTTGATTCATTTTTACTCTGACATGGTCATAAATAAACAATAAAAGCATAAGTCCAGAGAGACATAGAAAACAACAAGTTTTGTGTGAAGGCATTCATATCAAGTATTGTAAGAAGGCTTTATAAGAAGAACATAACTATGTTTTTCTTGGAGCATTGAAGCAGTTTTTGTTGGAATGGCACAGATATTAATGTTTATGGCATAGTATCCATGTGAACAGTTATCCTCTAGGATGTATGAAGCATGGTCTCGATATGAACGTTTATCCTCTAAGGTGTTCATTTTCAGAGGGTAGTGTTCATATGGAAATTATTCTTTAAAGAATTTTTCTTGAAGATAAGCATTTTTGACTCATGATGCCCAATGGATAATACTCTGAGTTCTATGAATTTGCAAGTAAATCCACCCGAGAGGCACCAAAATGTAGGCCTAAAATGACCACATCCTTAGAAAGCATTGAAAATTTTATTCTAAGGTATGAAGTTTCCATTTCGCACATGTCCTAGTGTATTTTGGAGTGGATTCGCAACAAGAACTCCCCAATCCACTCAAAAATTAGTGCATTTTTACCTTGAAGCAAGTTAATTCCATTTTGCTTAGTTTATAGTGTATTTAGAAGTAAATTCCATATGAGTCCTAATTTCGTAAAAGTTTTGGATGCTGATGTCAGCGTAAGAAGAAGTACAAAATGGCGATCGTGTGTAGTTTTTGCATGCTTCGAGCGACTAAGTGTCGGTAAGATAAATTCCATCGAGTATCAAGAGTATTTTGGTGCAGATTGATGACATAAAGGAAGAAAAACTACATTAGGTGCAGAATGGTGACAAAGAGTATTTTACACCAACTCCAAAGCGGAATGGTGATAAAGTTAGTTTTACACTGCAAAGGGTGCAGATTTACAATGAAGTATTATTTGCACTAACTTCGGTGCGGATTGGTGATTCTACATTTTGACCAAGGTTATGATGATGTCATCATACTTTTTATGTGGATTGCATTTTGTTTGAAGCCAAAGAAGAGAATAAGAAAGCTAGCAAGCGGATTGACAACAGAATGTATCTTGCTCGCTCTTTAACACATTTTATGCCAGAATTCGATTTCGTAGAATTGAAGCCACACAAGATGATGTCAGAAATTAAAAATGTAGAATGGTGCTTTAGTCTTTTCTCACCAATTTGTAGAGTATATACTAAGTTTTAATCGTAGCTGTTCATGATGAAGATCAATGATTGAGAGTTTGCTAACACTGTTGCAGTATTTAAAAGCAATTTCTCATTGGATCAAAGTGCAATCAATTGGAGGGTAGGAAGATGAAGCATCAAAGTATTTCAAGAATAAGAACCAGAAGCAATTTTAGATTGATGGTGGATCAGAGTATTCAATAATGATACATGAATTAGATGCAGTCTCTAACAACCTGAATACCAACTGCCATCAACAACCAACAAGTTATAGAGGACCTAAGATGCCATGGCGATTTACTCACAATGCATTTCCCGAAGGCCGAACCAGTAAGATAATTCTAGAAAAAACTCTCTATTGAGCTGTAAATATGTAATCTTGTAATGTCTCCTCAATATTATTTCATTTAAAAACTATAAATAGAGGCCAAACCCTTATTTTTTAAGGTCATCTCTAGGACGTTTCCTTGTGCTACTGTAAATATTCCTATGAGCTAATGGAAGGAGTATTAATCTATTTTTTTACTCAAATTTGTTATCTTCATCATCTTGTGCCAAAGGTTCGAAGCTTTGAGATGCATTTCTATCAATGCTTTAATGGTTAGTTCATTCAATTTTATTGGATTACTAGTTGTGAGAGTAGTTGAAATCTATTCTTGGTTAGATCTGTGTTGTTAGAAAGTTTATTTTTGTTAAATCTAACTATTGGTCTATTATGCTAATTTGGATTATCAATATTAGATGTTGGAATTGCTTTCTGTAATATATCTCTATTTATGTTTTAATGTATGAAGATTTCATGGATTTAAGTGTTGCTAATATTGAGTTATGGGACATTGGAAATAGCTTGTGGGAGCATTTTACTATAGTTGCCTATGATGTTAGCCTATCCAGCCACTATTTTTTATAATATCACTAACCTTAAACCTTTTCTAACCCTTATCTCAAAACCCTATTTGAGCTTTAATTGTGTCAAAACCATTTTAAGTTGACATGAAACTAGCCTACTCTAGAGTTTGGATTGAAGTTGTCTTTGGTCCATCCAATGCTTGAGTTTTGAGCTACGACTATCGGGTGCATGCCTGGATAGAAAATTGAAAGATAGACAGTTGCAGTGTCAAGTAAAACTTGATTTCAATTTGGTGCCCAATAATAATCATACCCCAATAGTTTGGAGACCCATATTTGTTGTTCATGTGTGGATACCTATTTCTTTAGAAAGTATTCAAAACTTTGTGGTCTATTTTAATTGAAAATTCTCACCCAATGATGTATGGTCACAAATAATTGACATGTAAAATAGCCAATATTTCTTTCTTATAGGTTGACTTCCCAAAAAACATTCTTGATAGTGCCTTACTAATAAATGCCAACAATCTTCCTTGCATAAATACCATCCCAATTCCACTGCATGAATCATCACTTTTAATTATAAAAGGCTTGGAGAAGTTAGGCGTTGCTAACACTAGCATAGATAGCATGGCTTGTTTAAGATATCAAAAATCTTGTTCCACTAGTTTTGACCATATGAACGAATTTTTTCCCAACATGGTTTGAAGAGAAATAAATAGCCCTGATAAACTAATTCTGTAAAAGTAGTAAATACATAATCAAGAAGAAGATAAAATATACACATATAACACAATATTTATCTTGGAAACCCTTAACCAAGAAAAACTAGCATAGTCTTATCTCCTTTATTGCATAAACGTGATTGTCTCCAATAAAATAATATTTTTATCTTTCATATATACAAATCCTAATTCAAGTGTGA
Source organism: Wollemia nobilis (assembly GCA_028583015.1). Lineage (NCBI taxonomy): Eukaryota > Viridiplantae > Streptophyta > Pinopsida > Araucariales > Araucariaceae > Wollemia > Wollemia nobilis. The sequence goes on along the minus strand of JAQPPZ010001424.1, from coordinate 3,010,924 downwards.
TATATATAAAAAAGGCACATGCATGGATTTTATAATATCATGGGAAAAAAAGCATGGGTTCAAATATAGTAACCCAAAAAATCCCATATGGGTCTAAAAATAACTTAAAAACCCTAAAAATTTTAAAAGCCCATATGGGTCCCAAATCCCAACAAGTATAGGTATAGAGTGTCTAGTGCCTTTTAGTGTTACCCCGCAAAAATAACATGAAAAATATTCAACATATTTCCATCATTCTCCCACTTGTTGAATACTTTCCATAGGGGCCAAAAACTATCATTTTCAACTGTCAAGGGCAACCATACCCATAGACCTCCTATACTAAGAAATTTTTTGAGCAAGTACATCCTTCATTAACGAATCAAAAATATTATATGTATCAAATTTCTCCAACATCACTTGATTCCCTTCAACTATATCTCTCACAAAGTGGTACTTGATATCAATATTTTTTGATCAATCATGAAAACCAAGATTGCTGACCAAAAATATACACTCTAACTGTCACTATCAATTCTCATAGTCTTCTACTTAATACCAATTGTTGAACACAACCTCTATAGCCATATTGCTTCTTTATATACATGAGTTATTGCAATGTACTATGCCTCTATTATGGATAAAGCCACCATAATTTTTTTTTTACCTCATCCAACTTACTGCCCCTCCAAATTGTTTGAACACATAAGCACTCATGGATATTTTCTTGTCAAGATCTCCAACCCAATCAACATCCATAAAACCTTGTAGATTTATAATATTACTATCTCCATATTTTTCTTGGTAACAGATAGCATAATCTGAAGTTCCATGTAAATATCTAAAGATCCTCTTCATAGTAGTCCAATGTTCCTTTCCTGTATTGGACATATATCTGCTGACTATTCTCATTTGACATGCAATATCAGGTCTAGTACAAACCATTGCGTATGTTAGATTACCAACAACACTAACATAAGTAACATGATGTATTTCTTTAGTTTTATCATCTATTTAGGACATTGTTCAATAGATAAATTTTAACCAACAAGGTATAGAACGCTTACTAGTTTATAATCATGCATCCAAAAAATTTGTAGTCTTACTTTTAACATATTTTCTTTGATTTAACTATAACTTTCTATTTGCATGATCCCTTATTATTTCCATACCCAAAATAAATTTTGCAACACCCAAATCCTTCATGTCAAATTTAGATTATAATTAAGATTTTAGTAGTTTTATCATCTCTTTAATGTTACCAATTAACAACATGTCATCCACATACAAAACCATGATAACAAAATTTTCACTTTATTGTTTGAAATACACACATGGATCTACTTTACCTTTTTCAAACCCAAGTGTCAAAACAAACCTATCAATTTTTTTGTTCCACATTCTTGGAGATTGCTTCAACCCATAAAGGAAATTTTTCATCTTTCATACAAGGTCCTCCTTACCTTTTACCTTAAATCATTTTGGTTGTGACATATATATGTCTTCATCAAGTTCACCATGTAGAAAAGTTATCTTTACATCTATTTGTTCTATTTCAAGATCAAAAGTAGCATAAATAACCAAAAAAAATCTAATTGAAGTTAGTTTAGCCATAGGAGAAAAAATCTCACCAAATTAAATTCCCTCAACCTAAGAAAATCCTTTTACTACCAATTGAACCTTGTACTTCTCCAAATTTACTTATATATTATACTTCTTCTTGAATAACCACTTACAACCAATAGGTTTTCTTCCAGGAGGTGATCTCACCAAATCCCATGTCTTGTTTTTATCTAAGGACATCATTTCTTCCTCCATAGCCCTTTTCCAAGACTTATTCTCACTTGAATGAAGTACCTTCCATACAATCTTGGGTTCTTCATCAATAACTGATAATGTAGAACAAAAATTTTAAGGGCTATACCTGTTTGGAAGTCTTCTCACTCGATCTGATCTCCTCAAACTTAGAATTCTAGGTTTTGCATCTTCAACTTCCTCCTCACCTTCTTCCTCTAAATTTTCCTCTTTAGATTCTCTTTATAGTTCATCTTATTTTGCAGCATCATATTCTACCACATGTGGTTCTTTCTTTAGTTCTAATATTACTTGAACTACTTCAAGATATTTTTTTTGTTGCATTTCCTATCTCTGAACCCCTTTTGTTTCTCTAAATATCACATTACAACTATAAACAACCTTTTGTGTTTCTGGGTTCTACAACTCATATCCTTTAACACTAGTACTATAACCCATAAATATGTATTTTTAAATTTAATCTAGCTTTATCCTTTTCTCTTTTGGGATATACATATAAGCATCACAACCAAAAACTCTTATATGACTAAGAGAGGGTTTCTTACCAGTTCATACTTCTTGTGGAGTCTTGTCCACTAAATTTGAGGTAGGAGATCTATTGATGAGGTAACAAGTAATTAACACAACTTCTACCCATAATTTATTTTCTAACCCTACACCACTTAACATGATTCTAGCCTTATCCATAAATGTCATTTTCATCCGTTCTATAACCCCATTATATTGTGGAGTATAAGGAGTTTTTTTTACTTTTCCATTCCACAATCCTTGCAAAATTACTCAAATTCATTAGAGCAATACTCACCACCATTATAACTTCTCAAAACCTTTATATTTTTTCTATATGATATTCTACAAGAGCCTTAAACTCTTTAAATTTATTGAAAACCTCATATTTATTTCATAGAAAATATACCTAGGTGTTTCTTGAGAAGTCATCTATAAATGTAAAAAAATAGATAGATTTACCTAATGATGGTAATTTTTTAGTTCTAAACACATCATTGTTAACTAGATACATAATTCCTTTAGACCTTGTAGCACTACTAGGAAACTTGAATCTAGTTTGTTTTCCAAAAATACAGTGCTCAAAAAAATCAAAATTTAATGGACAATCAAAAATTCCTTCAACAATACCTTTCATTTTTAATGCTTGAAGGTATTTTTCACCAATATAGCCCATGCGTTGATGCCACAATATTATCTTCATTGTAGGAATACTCAAACTTATTTCTACTGTATTATTTTCCTCTACAACTAAAGAGTTATTGCGATTAATACTTACAAAGCTAGCCTCAAGTTTGAAAAAAATTCTTGTGTGAAATACCCTTGCCAACACAAAGGCTCCATGAACCATATTGTAGCTATCCTTATTGAATACCACATTCACACTTGCATTATTCATCTTACTCATAGATATCAAATTCCTTACCAAATCCAAAATATGCAACACACCAAGAAGCATTTTAATTATTTCATATATTAACCTTAACTTCACTCTTCCTCGACCTATTATTTTATATGTCAAATTATCTCCCAAGAAGACTTTACCTCCATTTATCTTTTCATATTCATAGAACCCCTCCCTATGAGGAGTCATATGAAAATAAGCACCTAAGTCAACCAACAATTAGTTATGGCATTCACTTGAGCATGTTGCAGCTAAGAATAAGTCCCCTTAATCTTCATTTGTGGTCTTCATTTATGTAGAAGTTCCTTCATCAGATGATACATTATTATCAACATTTTTTTATATGCAATCTCTTTTATAATGCCCTGCTTTACCACACTTCCAACATTTCCTCTTTTCTGGAGCAATAAATTTACCCCTAGATTTTGATTTCCTTTCTCCTAAATTATTTTTTATTCTTTCTTGATAAGGGCCTCTCACAACTAAGGTATTATTCTGATGATAATCCTCATCATATTTTCATCTCATCTCATTAGATAGCAATACTCCTACTGTATCCTCCACTTTCAATTTAGAAGTAGTATTGGTGATAGCCATAAATAGGTTATCCCATGAATCAAGTATTAAATAAAGTAAATTAATAAACTTTTCCTCTTCATCCATTTTTACTTCAATAGATTTTAATTGACTTACCACAACGTTAAAAGTATTTGGATGTGCAGCCACAAAGTCACCATCATTCATCCGAAGTGAATGCAACTTCTTCCAGAGAAAGAGTTTATTTACCAATGACTTTATCTGATACAAAGTTCCTAGCTTGTCCCATATAAAATTTATCATTATCTATTTCAATACATTCAACAATATCTAATTAGATAAGCACAATCTGATAGAGCTTATTGCCTTCCTATCAATTTTTAGCCAATCCTCATATGTCATTGATGTTGATTTTATTCTCGACACCACAATCCACTGATATCTATCAACCAATAGGTCCTCCATCATGAGTTTCCATAACTCAAAATTTTATCCATTAAATTTTTCAAACTCTACCTTGTGCTTCCCATCATTTTCCTTCATCCATATTCTTCCACGTACATATTGGACATTTTGAGTCCTTAAAGTTAAAGTTGTCATTGATGTCAAGAAATGAAGTCATCATTAAATGTCAAGGAATTTGTCAAGAAACAAGTTATCAAAGTTGTCATTGATATTTTGGAAGAAGCTTCTAATAAAATCAAGATCAAGAGGAACAATGCAAAAGTTAAAGGCAAAGGGCTCCATAATATTTTTAAATATTATGTGGAAGCATAAGTTAAAAGGTTTTTCTTTAAAACCAATGGTGGCAAAAATAAAAGGTTTTTCTTTAAAACCAATGGTGGCAAAAATAAAAGGGTTTTTCTTTAAAACCATAGGGTTTAAAGAATTAATTTATAAAATTTAAATTCAAAAGAATTTAAATATTTTATAAATTAATAAATTTTCAAAGGAAAATCGAGCATCGACGTTGAGAATAAATCGAGCATCGACGTCATGCATGGAGGAAGAGATTTAGTATAAAGGCTAATGCCTTGGAGGTATTTCATTCATCCTTTTGCTCGATGATAAAAATGTGCAATTGTGTAAGGAAGAAAGTATAGCAAAATTTTTGTTTATGCCCAATGAACGTAGCCAAGGTGTGGCTAAGAGATAGTAAATGTAGCCAAGGAGTGGTGCAAGGTAGCGAACGTAGCCAAGGAGTGGCTAGAGATAGCAAACGTAGCCAAGGAGTGGTGCAAGGCAGCGAACATAGCCAAGGAGTGGCCAGAGATAGCAAATGTAGCCAAAGAGTGGCGCAAGGTAGTGAACGTAGCCAAGGTTTAGCCAGAGATAGCAAATGTAGCCAAGGAGTGGCACAAGGCAGTGAGCATAGCCAAGGTGTGGCTTGAGGTAGTGAACGTAGCGTGGCATGGCCTGAAGCAGGCGAAGGCATAAAGTGTGGAGACTCCAAGGGAGAACGCAGCTCCATGGTGGTGACAACCAAGAGGAAGGCGCTTGGAAGAAGAAGCGCTTCATGCATTAATAAAACTGGTAACATTCTTGTGAGCTTTAATTTTAATTTAGGCTAAGGTTGAATAAAGGAGAAATAAGGTTGTAATTAATTTGATGAATGCCTAAATTAAAAAGAGTAGTTTTTATTAAGTATTGAGGTGAAAATATTTACTTGTGGGTAAAATATTTTTACCTTAGAAAAGGGAAAGATAAATTGCATTATTTTATCAAAAGAATTATCTTTAATGCAATAATAAGTTTAGGGAGATATAAGTAGAAATAGCTTTGGGCTTTGATAAACAAAGTAGTAAAGTGACTTATGCTTGAGAGGTGAATATTCAAAATAGTATGGTGTTGGATATTATTTTGAGATTGGAGTAATAAGGTATACTCATGAATTAATATATGCATTGTATTGTCATCTAATCCTTTTGAGAATTGGCAAAGGAATATTGTGTTATTGTGGTAGATTCTTGAAGGTCATATTTATCAAGAAAAAGGTATGGGCATATTATTCAAAGTTTAAGTTGATTGATTGTTTTCTGGAAAATAAGTTTGGAGTGAAAAGGACTTGATTAGGGTTTCCTTTTGAGTGTGTTTGAGTGATTGCTACAAGGTTTTCTGGAATAAATAAGTGTGGTTAAAACCTTGTTTTATAAGCATTGTTGTTGAAGCCATTGGTTGTGTGAAAATATTTTTGAAGCCATTGGTTGTGTGAAGAGCTTGAACTAGGGTTTGATTATCATTGCTATGTGAAGACTATTTTATAAGCATTGTTGTTGAAGTGAGTTATTGAGCAAAGAACTTGAACTAGGGTTTGAAAAGAACATGAGTATCATTGTTATGTGAGGATTGTTGTTGAGCATTGTTGGAAATATTTTGAGTTGATGTTTACATGCTTGGACTAGGGTTTGTGAGCAAGGGTTGTTTCTTTGGGTGATTGGTTGAGTAGAGTTGGTTGAGCCTAGTCAAGTGGGTGTGTGAAGTGATTGTTCAAGTTCCATAAAATAAACTATTCTATATTTTGATTTGAGTTGAGAAAGTGATTGGGCATTGAGTATAGAACATATTGGGTCTCTAAAAATTCTCTTTATGTTTCTATGAGATTGGACAAGTTCTAGTGTGGACTTGTTGAGAAGATTTGAGGTAAGTCTTTGAGAGGACTTGTGGACAGATTTGAGTAAGATTTTGTGGAAGCTTACAATACATATTGAGAGCAGATTTGGATAAGTTCTGAGTGGACTTATTGAGCAGGTTTGAGCAAGTTTTGAGTGGACTTGTTGAGCAGATTTGAGCAAGTTTTGAGTGGACTTGTTGAGCAGATTTGAGCAAGTTCTGAGTGGACTTGTTGAGCATATTGAGCAAGTTCTTAGTGGACTTGTTGAGCAGATTGAGCAAGTTCTGAGTGGACTTGTTGAGTATATTGAGCAAGTTCTGAGTGGACTTGTTGAGCATATTGAGCAAGTTCTGAGTGGACTTGTTGAGCAGATTGAGCAAGTTCTGAGTGGACTTGTTGAGCAGATTGAGCAAGTTCTGAGTGGACTTGTTGAGAAGAATTGAGCAAGTTTTGAGTGGACTTGTGGAGCAGAGTTTGGTGTAGATTTGAGGATAGGTTTGTGCCAGACTAGAGATAGATATTGAGTAGATTTGTGCTAGACCGAAGGACTATGTTTAGTGTAGATTTGAGATAGATCTTTGGAGGTGATAGAGTAGAGAGGACATTAGTCTCTAGTGGATAGAGATCCATCATCCAGGTAGTGAGGATAGGTCTTCTGAGTGGGGATAAGAGTCTTCAGTGGAGAGAGATCCACAAGCCAGTGTAGTGGAGGTAGTAGTCTTCTAGAGGATCACCAGCTAGAGTAGAGGAGAAGGAGTTCTCCTATGGATAGAGATCCACGAACTTGATTTAGGGGATCAACATCTCCTTTGGACAGAGGTCCATAAATATTGTAATAGGGAAAGGATTCCCAAGAGATTGATCAAGAAAATTTTAGTGAAATATTTTCTCCGTGGAGTAGCCCACATTGGGTGAACCATGTAAATTGTGGTGTCTCTATTGTGTATGGTGTTTTGTGCATTGCTTTGATTACTATTATTGATATTGATCTATACATTGCATAATATTGATTGGGAAAGAAAAGTAAAAAGTTATCTTATACTGTTCACCCCCCTCTCAGTATAAGCTTGTGTTCTTCAATTGGTATTAGAGTGGGTTCCTTCAGAAGAGTTTAACAACTTGAAGGAAAAGCTAACAAGAACACAATGGATCCTAAGGAGGTGTCCTCAAATAATTTAGCACCAGTATTTGATGGAAGTGACTATATGTATTGGAGTATGATGATGAAGATCTACCTGATGGCACTTGGTAATGAAATTTGGGAATCAGTGGAATTTGGATACGATCCCTTAGTCAATCCTCCTACAGATAAGGAAGGTAAGCTTCTACAACACTATAATTCAAAAGCAATGAATGCACTTGTGAGAGGTTTGCGTAGAACAAAGTCTATGAAAGTTATGCATTGTAAAACTACAAAAGAGATGTGGGATAAATTGCAAAATATATATGAAGGAGATAAAAGTGTCAAGAAAGCAAAGATGCAAAATCTCAAAGGACAACTTGAAGCATTAAGAATGAACTAAGAGGAAAATATTAGTGCTTATCTAATTCGAATTGATGAGGTTGTTAATGATATGCAAGGACTTGGAATGAAGATTGATGAATCGGATGTTTGTGATAAAGTCTTAAGAACTCTTCCAAAAAGATTCAGTGAATAGGTTTCTGCTATAGAAGTGTCAATGGATGGTGATACTTTGACAAGAGATAAGTTGCTTGGTATGCTCACAATATTTGAGATAAGAACAAAAGATCCTATTCCCCAGAAGGAAGCAACATTCAAAGCAATCAATAAGACAAAGGGTAAGAAGTCAGAATCAAGCAATGAGTCATCCAGTGATGAAGAAGCTAATTATGGTAGAAGAGATAAAGATTCCAGAAGATCTAGAGATCTAAGATCTATTAAGTGTTTCAATTGTGGAAAGTTTGGACATTTTGCAACAGATTGTCAAGAACCCAAGAACAACAATGGTGAAGAAAAACAGGATCACAAGAACAGGGAATCAAAAAGATATAGGCATCAAAAGAAAAGCAAGGATGGACAAAACAGACAAGGAAAGAAGTTCTTCCAAAGGCAAAAGAGGAGCTACTATGCGGATAAGGCAAGTAAGTACTCAAGTGATAGTGATGCTAGTTTTTCAGACAATGATAGAGATGAAGTCCTATTTATGATTGAAGAAAAAGAGCAAGTTAAGAAAAGGACTCCAGTAATTCTCAAGTGTTTTAGATGTGGTAACTTTGGACATCTTGAAGATGATTGTACAAGGGATGGTTATAGTTTTAGTGATGATGAATATGAAAATGCACTTGAAGGACTAGATGAAAATATTCTAATGGCTTTAGAAGAAGAAGTAAGTGATCCTATAGAAGACAAGCCAATAGAAAATAAAGATGAGGACAAAGGTAAAAAAATAGAGGAATATTCAGAAAAGAATGGTTATGATCTCAAGGGAGAACTTATTTATGCCCTTGACATGGTAAAGAAGGTAAGAAAGCAACACTCTAAACTTGAAATTCAGTTTCAAGAATGTGATGAAGAGAGAAGATTGCTCATAGAGGATTTAGAAAAATCAAAGGCTAAGACAAAGAGGTTCAAAGATAAGTTAGAAGCAAAGATCTTGGAATGTGAGAAGTTAGCACAAGAAGTGGCACTACTAAAAGAATATTTAGAGGACTCCAAGGTCAAGATGAAAGGGTTTAAAAATAGCTCAAAGAACTTGGATAAGTTCATCAAGACACAAAAGCCTACATCAAGCAAGACAGGTCTTGGATTTGAACAGAATCAAAAGAAATGGGAAGGAGAGTCAACTTCAAGTTTTGGAGGAGAAGAAACTTCAGATGAAGATACTTCAAAAAATATAGTGTAAAATATAGTGAGACATCTGAGGATGAGTTGGACAATAGAGAGTTCAACAAAAATAGGAACAATGCACAAAGAAGATACAGATGGAACAACAATCAGAATAGGTCTAGAGAGACCAATGAGGTCAAGACAAGGAAAATTCAATGGAAGATGCTTCTCATGTCACAAGTTTGGGCACATGGCTTCACAATGCAGGACACATGAAAGACATGAATATGGGAATAGACAATTCTTCCATGGGTATTGCTACTCATGTAATCAGTTTGGTCACAAGGCAATAAATTGCAGGGTTCATGACAGAAGGAGGTATGGCTTCACTAGAAGAAATCCTATGACATTTGCACCTCCAAGAAATAATAACATTAAGTGTTACAAGTGCAACAATGATGGTCACACAACAAAGTGGTGTAGAGCAGACATTCCAGAAATATGTATGAACAAGAATAGGAACATGAATATGAATAGGAACAGAAACAAGAACAGGAACATGGATATGAACAAGAAAGAAAGAATATGAACAAAATAGAATAGGAATAGGAGAATATGGATATGAACAAAAATAGGAACATGAATGTAGACATGGACAGGAACATGGACACTGAAAGAAATAGTCAGAGGAATCAGAAGAATCAGATAAGAAGGAAAGAGGATAAAGGTAAAGAACAATGCCTTATGGGAGTAGAAATACTCCCACCCCAGAATTAACCACCTCAATAGGAGGTGGGGGAGGGGCTAAGCTAAGAGGCTCATTCTTAGCCCCAAGCCCCAAAGGTGACCCTTTGCCATTGATGTCAAAGGGGGAGAGATTTGAGTAAGGGGGAGACTTGGTATTTGAAGAGAGCATTGAGCCAGGGGGAGCAATGTCCCAGGGGAGCAACACAGAAGAAGAAGTCAAGTTTTCGGTAAAAAATTTTGGGTTGCCATCAATGACAAAGGGGGAGATTGTTGGACATTTTGAGTCCTTAAAGTTAAAGTTGTCATTGATGTCAAGAAATGAAGTCATCATTAAATGTCAAGGAATTTGTCAAGAAACAAGTTATCAAAGTTGTCATTGATATTCTAGAAGAAGCTTCTAATAAAATCAAGATCAAGAGGAACAATGCAAAAGTTAAAGGCAAAGGGCTCCATAATATTTTTAAATATTATGTGGAAGCATAAGTTAAAATGTTTTTCTTTAAAACCAATGATGACAAAAATAAAAGGTTTTTCTTTAAAACCAATGGTGGCAAAAATAAAAGGGTTTTTATTTAAAACCATAGGGTTTAAAGAATTAATTTATAAAATTTAAATTCAAAATAATTTAAATATTTTATAAATTAATAAATTTTCAAAGGAAAATCGAGCATCGATGTTGAGAATAAATCGAGCATCGATGTCATGCATGGAGGAAGAGATTTAGTATAAAGGCTAATGCCTTGGAGGTATTTCATTCATCCTTTTGCTCGATGATAAAAATGTGCAATTGTGTAAGGAAGAAAGTATAGTAAAAATTTTGTTTATGCCTAGTGAACGTAGCCAAGGTGTGGCTAAGAGATAGTAAACATAGCCAAGGAGTGGTGCAAGGTAGCGAACATAGCCAAGGAGTGGCTAGAGATAGCAAACGTAGCCAAGGAGTGGTGCAAGGTAGAGAACGCAGCCAAGGAGTGGCTAGAGAAAAAATAGCCAAAGAGTGGTGCAAGGTAGTGAACGTAGCCAAGGTTTGGCTAGAGACAACAAACATAGCCAAGGAGTGGTGCAAGGCAACGAGTGTAGCCAAGGTGTGGCTTGAGGCAGTGAACGTAGCGTGGCATGGCCTGAAGCAGGTGAAGGCATAAAGTGTGGAGACTCCAAGGGAGAACGCAGCTCCACGGTGGTGACAGCCAAGAGGAAGGCGCTTGGAAGAAGAAGCGCTTCATGCGTTAATAAAACTGGTAACATTCTTGTGAGATTTAATTTTAATTTAGGCTAAGGTTGAATAAAGGAGAAATAAGGTTGTAATTAATTTGATGAATGCCTAAATTAAAAAGAGTAGTTTTTATAAAGTATTGAGGTGAAAATATTTACTTGTGGGTAAAATATTTTTACCTTAGAAAAGGGAAAGATAAATTGCATTATTTTATCAAAAGAATTATCTTTAATGCAATAATAAGTTTAGGGAGATATAAGTAGAAATAGCTTTGGGCTTTGATAAACAAAGTAGTAAAGTGACTTATGCTTGAGAGGTGAATATTCAAAATAGTATGGTGTTGGATATTATTTTGAGATTGGAGTAATAAGGTATACTCATGAATTAATATATGCATTGTATTGTCATCTAATCCTTTTGAGAATTGGCAAAGGAATATTGTGTTATTGTGGTAGATTCTTGAAGGTCATATTTATCAAGAAAAAGGTATGGGCATATTATTCAAAGTTTAAGTTGATTGATTATTTTATGGAAAATAAGTTTGGAGTGAAAAGGACTTGATTAGGGTTTCCTTTTGAGTGTGTTTGAGTGATTGCTACAAGGTTTTCTGGAATAAAGAAGTGTGGTTAAAACCTTGTTTTATAAGCATTGTTGTTGAAGCCATTGGTTGTGTGAAAAGCTTGAACTAGGGTTTGATTATCATTGCTATGTGAAGACTATTTTATAAGCATTGTTGTTGAAGTGAGTTATTGAGAAAAGAACTTGAACTAGGGTTTGAAAAGAACATGAGTATCATTGTTATGTGAGGATTGTTGTTGAGCATTGTTGGAAATATTTTGAGTTGATGTTTACATGCTTGGACTAGGGTTTGTGAGCAAGGGTTGTTTCTTTGGGTGATTGGTTGAGTAGAGTTGGTTGAGCCTAGTCAAGTGGGTGTGTGAAGTGATTGTTCAAGTTCCATAAAATAAACTATTCTATATTCTGATTTGAGTTGAGAAAGTGATTGGGCATTGAGTATAGAACATATTGGGTCTCTAACAATTCTCTTTATGTTTCTATGAGATTGGACAAGTTCTAGTGTGGACTTGTTGAGAAGATTTGAGGTAAGTCTTTGAGAGGACTTGTGGATAGATTTGAGTAAGCTTTTGTGGAAGCTTATAATACAGATTGAGAGCAGATTTGGATAAGTTTTGAGTGGACTTATTGAGCATGTTTGAGCAAGTTCTGAGTGGACTTGTTGAGAATATTTGAGCAAGTTCTAAGTGGACTTGATGAGATTTGGGAAAGTTTTGAGTGGACTTGTTGAGCATATTGAGCAAGTTTTGAGTGGACTTGTTGAGTAGATTGAGCAAGTTCTGAGTGGACTTGTTGAGCAGATTGAGCAAGTTCTGAGTGGACTTGTTGAGTAGATTGAGCAAGTTCTGAGTGGACTTGTTGAGCAGATTGAGCAAGTTCTGAGTGGACTTGTTGAGCAGAATTGAGCAAGTTCTGAGTGGACTTGTGGAGCAGAGTTTGGTGTAGATTTGAGGATAGGTTTGTGCCAGACCAGAGATAGAGATTGAGCAGATTTGTGCTAGACCGAAGGACTATGTTTAGTGTAGATTTGAGATAGAGCTTTGGAGGTGATAGAGCAGAGAGGACAGTAGTCTCTAGTGGATAGAGATCCATCAACCAGGGTAGTGAGGACAGGTCTTCTGAGTGGGGACAAGAGTCTTCAGTGGAGAGAGATCCACAAGCCAGTGTAGTGGAGGCAGTAGTCTTCTAGAGGATCACCAGCCAGAGCAGAGGAGAAGGAGTTCTCCTGTGGATAGAGATCCATGAACTTGATTTAGGGGATCAACATCTCCTTTGGACAGAGGTCCATAAACATTGTAATAGGGAAAGGATTCCCAAGAGATTGATCAAGAAAATTTTAGTGAAATATTTTCTCCGTGGAGTAGCCCACATTGGGTGAACCACGTAAATTGTGGTGTCTCTATTGTGTATGGTGTTTTGTGCATTGCTTTGATTACTGCTGTTGATATTGATCTATACATTGCATAATATTGATTGGGAAAGAAAAGTAAAAAGTTATCTTATACTGTTCACCCCTCCTCTCAGTGTAAGCTTGTGTTCTTCAGTACAACTCCCACTCAAGAATTAATTTATCATAGCGTTGAAACCCTTACTCAAATAAAGCTAAAACCTAGCTCTAATACCAAACAAAGAGAAATAAAGAACCCTGATAATCTAATTATAGAAAATTAGTAAATGCATAATCAAGAATAAGATAAAATATACACACGTAACATAATATTTATCCTAGAAACCCTTAATCAAGAAAAATCAACATTGTATTATCTCCTTTATTGCATAAACTTGATAATATCCAATACAATAATGTTCCTCTTTCGTATATACAAATCCTAATGCAAGTGCAATATATATAACAAAGACACATACATATATTTTATAATACCATGGGCAAAAAAGCATGGGTTCAAATGTAGTAACCCAAGAAAGTTCATATGGGTCTAAAAATAACTTAAAAACCCTAAAAAATATGTCGAAGGTTGTTACCCCTGGACACTTGCTTTTAAAAGGCTATCACCTCTGAGACCCTTTTTGGGGTCCAACTTGGCCCTAAACCCCAACAAGTATAGGTAAAGAGGGTCCAATACCTTTTAGTGTTAATGCCACCATAATAACATGGAAATATTCAACATATTTCCAACATGGTTATCAATGGAGTTGTGATATTTCCATAGTTTTGAATATTTTTATGGTAAGACCTGGGGAGATACAAGAAACCCCAAATACCTTTGAGAGTTTTTATATTTGGCCATTCTTGTATAGATGTAATCTTATTTGGTCTACCTTAACTCCTTTTGATACAATGTGGCCTAAATATTTTACCTCTTGCATTCTGAAGGAATATTTTGACCACTTTGCATATAGTTGATTCTTAGTTAAGAGCTACAAGGGTAGGTTGAAATTTTTGGAATGCTTCTACCATGTGTAGTTGTAGATTATAATATCATAAAAGAAGACTAAAATTAACTTGCACAATAATGGTCAAAATATCACATTCATAAGACTCTAGAAGGTGGAAGGTGCATTGGTAAGACCAAAGGGCATTACCAAGAATTCATAGTAACCTTCATGAGTCTAAAAAGCTATTTTGGAAATTTCTTCTTCTTTATTCTAATATAATGGTACCCTAAGCACAAATATATCTTCAAAAAATACTGAGAACCATGGAGATGATCTAATAACTCATCAATTATAGGAATACAGAATTTGTCCTTAATGATAATATTATTAAGTTAATAGAAATGCATGCATAACTACCATGATCCATCTCTTTTTGTAAACTTGTAGCATGGGAGATGAATAGGGGTTGACACTAGGTTGAATAGCACATGTTTCAAGTAATTCCTATATCATTTTCTTAATCTTTGATTTTTGTATGTATGGATACCTATATGGATGAATGTTTGGTCGAAGGCTATCTAGGACAAGTTGGATTGCATGAACATGATCAATGAGGTGGTATACCTTTGGGTTCCTTAAAAACAAATGTATTTTTATCTAGTAGTTGTAATTCATCCTACTACTCTATATCTTTGTTAATTGGTGCATGTATAGCAAACAATTGTACCATCACTTTATGATATGACTTCTTCAGAATATTTTCAATCTGATGAGATGAAATAAATTTGGTGATACTTGCAATCATATGTGTAGAGTGTATTATGTTCTCTACTAGTTGAATATTATCCACCATTTAGAAAAATCCCATACTACTTGATCCAAGGTTCAAATTTATTTTTTTCCCTATACAACATCACATCCTCCCAAAGGAAGGGAAGACATGCCAACCTTAAAATAGTATTTTACCATTTGTACCTTGATATTTCTATATTTTTATTTACATGGAAAAGTTCCTCCATTGGTTATCATGACCATAAATGAATTACCTATATTTATATAATAATTTCCCATTTACTTGAGTATAAATGAAGTTGTGTGTGCTACCAAAGTAAATGAGTATAATTACTAATTGGCCTTTGAAATTTCCTATCAACATCATAGTTTGGGGAGTAGATATTCCTATTAGGTCATGTGATAATTTTTTTTTCTAGGATTATTCTAGTACTTTGGGCTCTTTTCAAGGTTCTTCCTCTTCTTATTCTTCTTATTCTTCTTCTTCTTCTTCTTATTATTATTATTATTATTATTATTCTTGTGGTTTACTAGTTGAGGATTTACCTACATCAAGTAAATGCAACTAATGTTGTACACATTTATGTCCTAGGGAATATTTCTTATCACAATTATAACATAGACCTTGTGCTCTATAAGCTTCCATATCTTCCTAAGTTAGACACTTAATTGTGGGTGATTTTTGAGTAGGATTTGCATTATTCGATGTATATCAAGATGTGGGTAGAGGTTGAGTTTGTGTAAACTTTTATGTGCACCTCTGAGTAATAAATTTAAATTTTGCTAATCTATCCAAGCCTACCACTTGCATTATGGTGTTTGATATGAACACCTGCACTTTTACTTGAATATCTTTCTTTAGTCCACCAAGGAAACAACTTTTAAAAACTTGTTGAGTGATATTTGTAAACATATACCAATGGTTAGGACAAAATGTCCTCTCTTGAAATGAAATATGAATTTCCCCAAGGTTCTGGTAAGGTTGGTCTAACCTTGTTGATTTATTTCATATTATAAAAAAAAGAATAATGTAAAGAATAATGTTGGAATGTTCAAGGCCATATGTAACTATTACAAGGGTGAGTAATTAATTTTGATTTGAAGGCTTGAATTCAAATCTAATCTACTACAATTATCAATTCAATTATCTTGTTCTTGACATATTTCACGATAAAATGTATGTAAAGCAAAGATTCTAGGATTTCATGAGTGTTATCTAATAGCAATATTAGATCTAAAATTTCAAAGGTCTTTGTTTTACCTCTCTCATCCTACCAACTCAATTTAATTCCATTCCCATTGCCATACTTAAATTTTTATTTGTTAGACTTAAAGGTCCATGAGTGGTTTTGGATTACCTTATGTTTACTCTATGAGGTGTCTAGTACTGAATAATTATCTTTAGTTACAACTTCCACTTCTATGTTGCAAGTTTTCATTTCTAGATTTTTATTGTTATTCTTTTGATCAGCAATGAGTTCTTTCAACCTTAACCCTATTTCTAAAAATTTAGCTATTATAGCATTATATATTATTTTGGACCAATCATGATTGCACAACATTTTATAGTCCTCTAGGATATCTATCATATGGGATAATTATAATTTTGTACCCTGGGTTCAGTAATCAACTATCTATGAATTTGATTCAATACTTTAAGCATGTTTACCTTTGTCTTCTCCAATGCAATAACTTCATTATTTGCGTTAGTAGGAGTCCATTCTAATTTCTTACTGATAACATATGATATTCATAAAAAAAAATTGAATCAACAAGATAATTATGTAAACTTTTACCAAAAATTCTAGTAGTCAACAATGAAAGTGAGGATTCTAACTTCCCTATGTTTATATCTACTTTATCATGATTAGCCTTTGCAGTTTCTTCTTTCTCAAAAAAAAAAAAAATTGATTAACCAACTGAACTATCTCAATCAAAGGACTATTTTCCTTGGATTTATTAAGGTCTTCAATAATATCATATCCAATATTATTCAGT
This sequence comes from Wollemia nobilis, assembly GCA_028583015.1. Lineage (NCBI taxonomy): Eukaryota > Viridiplantae > Streptophyta > Pinopsida > Araucariales > Araucariaceae > Wollemia > Wollemia nobilis. Next base: position 2,994,123 of record JAQPPZ010001424.1, on the reverse strand, counting down.
TATAGAGATTTCTCTACTTCTAACAATGGCATGTTATTTTTTGACTATATAGGAATTGTAGGAAATGTAGGATCTATATAGGAATTTTGATGTTCTACACCTCAGGTGAGATGAATATTTTTTTGAAAGGTGTGAAAGAATGAATGATTCTTCATATTTATTCTAAAGATTATAATCATTATATTCCTAAAACAAGTGGTGAAATTCCACTACTTATATGTAATCTTCATATTTTTTTTTAGATTCATATTCATCCACCTTTGATGGTTCATATGTTTTTGAAACTAAGTTAATCCCTGCATTTTGATTAACTTGATTGCTACAATCCTCATTAATGATTACTAACTCTAAAATTTTCATTTCTTTCTGGTCATTATCTAGAATAAGTTGGATTTCTTGACAGTCAGTTTTAGCAAGTTCATCTAAATTTGTGGAAGCTCCTAGGTTGTCATCTAATTGACTGTTAACAAGATTTGTATTGTCTTCATTATGCATTATTTCTATCTTTTCCACTTCTTCTTGTACTTTACTACAGTTGTTCAAAGCTAAATCTAAAATATTGACTATTGTGTTGGACTGATTCTGATTGGCCATGGGGTTGGGTACTCCTACATTGTTTGGTTGTGTATTTTGAGGTGTTTGCTTCTATAGTTGAATCATATCATGATTGAGTTTTTGAACTAATATTTGTAAATTTTTTATTTGTGCATTCTCATTTTTAATTTGAGCTACAGTCTAATTTGTGTTATTGGAAAAAGGGTTTGGATTAAAAAATGTGGGTACATTCTAATTTGAATTTACATTCAAATTTGATAATGTTGTCGTTGATTTTGGGGTAGCATTCATAAATGTTCGTGTTATTTGAGGATTATTATTAATATTCTCATGGATGGTATATTAGTTATTTGTATATGAAAGAATGGTGGGATAAGTATGAGTAGAAATGGGATTGAATGGTTGATTATAGTTAGGATATGGAAAGTATTCAACATAGGTAGTTGTTGTGATAGAGCTTGGTTAATCATGGGAACTTGGTTGAATGCACTTGGCTTTCCTAGTGAAGGTAACTAACCTATACCAAAACCTTGAGGTATCAACTATTGTTATACAATCAAGGCCTCAGTGTATGCCATGGGGAGAGTGGTAATATGAGGTGCTCTCCTTACAAACATGGATGTAAGAGGATCTAGAGCTCTATAATACATTTGAATGGTTGCTTCTGTATTGAGAGTGTAAGGTGGAGTCAGTCAATTATATAGCTTATGAAATATGGTATTGAATAACCTTAGAGGCTCATTGGGATCCCTTTTATCTAAGGTAAATTCATGTTATATGATAGCAGGGTCTATAGGTAATTTGAATTGACTGACAAATTATGTTTCCAGCTCAACCTAGGAAGTGATATAATTTGTAGGTAAACTGATATACCAATCATACACTAGTTTATCCAGGGTGAGAGAAAATATTTTATAGGCAAAATAATCATGTTCAATTTGAAAACGAATCAAGGCATATTTATATGCTTGAATATGCTCTTCAGCTATCCTGACTCCATTGTGTTTGTATCTAGGTAAATACCTCCCAGTATTCTTGGGTATATCATGGGCTGGTCCAAGAATATTTAGTGGACTACTGCCACCTAACCATAGTGTAAATGTTGTCATTGGTGTACTTAATTGAGTTAAGAAAGTGTGAAGAAATGGTATTATAGTTTGAGAAATGGCATATACAGAAATAAAGATATAATAATATGAAAAATATCAAAAACTTATGAAAACTGAGATAATGTAGTAAGTGAAAACAATGAACTAAAATATCTCAGAATTAAAACTAATTGCAATAAACTTTAATAAATTTTAGACTCATAAAGATAGATGTAATAGTATCTCATTTGTTTTAAACCAACAATTCAACTTTAAAGCAACAAATAAATTAATCTTGCCAGGCCCTCCTTCTAGTGCTATTTCCTATTGAGTGATATATCAACCCAGTTTCAAACATACACCAATTATCAGGACAAGATGTCCTCTCTTGAAAGGAAATATGAATTTCCCCAAGGTTCTGGTAAGGTTGGTCTAACCTGGTTGATTTATTTCAAATTATAAAAAGGAAAATATAAAGAATAATGTTGGAATGTTTAGGGCCACATGTAACTATTACAAGGGTGAGTGATTAATTTTGATTTTAAGGTTTGAATTCAAATTTAATCTACTACAATTATCAATTCAATTATCATGTTCTTGATAGATTTCACAGTAAAATGTATGTAAAGCAAGATTCTAGGCTTGCTACCTTCTAATTATGATCTTAAAACACATTCAAAGATATATTCTAAAACTTATATCAGTAAACAAATATTCATCAAAGTAAAGATTCATAATATCAAACTAGAACTACTTATAATCTACTTGATTTTCAAAGAAATTCAAAAGGTTTGAAAAGAAAGAAAACAAGCCAGTTTATTCTTGAAGCTTTGCAAGGAATCTGTTGTAGTAGCTAACTCTAAATAACCAGTCTTAGTCTAATCAGCTATCACACAATCTGAAACTAAGCTAGTGTCATCTTCAAAGGGAAATAGAGAAAAATGTTGAAATTAACTCAAATGCAACCACCATAATCATGCATAGATTACACCAAGAACTACAATACTTTGCATTAATAAAAATGTTCAATGATTACAATCTCATAATTACTTGCTACAGGTGATTGCCATCACAAATCTCCAAGTACAATAGTAGGGGTGCAAACATCCATCGATCTACAAAAATAAATAAAATGCTAGGTATTTAAAGCTAACAGTGGAATCCAATGACCTTGTAGATGAGGTCTAAATGGTTATTTATAACCTTACAAGTCATTTTTTCTCAATGATTTATAGTTGTAACAGTCTTGTTGGCATTGGATGATGTGGCATTCTAGGTGTTTTCTGGATCTTCAATTCTTAGCCATGGATCTCTGAAATTATTTGAGAAGATGAATTGTCAAACACAAAATAATTGAAATTAGGTCCAGGTTCAATGTATGTCTACTTCCTTTGGCTCTTATTATTTATGACTGGTTTCTACAATTTGCTCAGCTTTAATAGCTTCTAGTTGGCTGAGCTTCAATCTAAGTTGCCCCTTGTTCTTGCAATAATTCACCACCAAAGATTCTCTAACTAAACTTTTTCTAAAAGTTTCAATATCTTTGATATTTCACCTTCTTGGTCTAGCATTTCACCTTCCTGGTTCAACACTTCGTCTTTAGTCGCCTGCAATCACAAAAAAAAGATTCAAAAATGAATTCAAACTAAAACTTTGGAGGCAAAAAAAATCACTTTATTGTCATTATTAATATTATCATTGCCAAGTTTTATGAATATTTAATTTATTAATTGATTTTCTAAGGTTTGATATTATATTTAATTTTAATTTTAATTTAATATTGTTTGCTAAGGTTTTTTTTATTTATTTTATTTTAGGGTAAAATATTCTATTTAACATTTAGTTCCAAAAGAATGTTTGAAATGCCAATTAGGGTTTTGTTGTATCTTCAACATGCTCTATACTGGGGTGATATTTATTCTTTCTTTCAAGTGTTTCGGGTTAGGGTAAATTCACTAAACTAAAATAGTTAACCCTTTTAAATCATGGTGTAGAGATGACTTTAAGCCATGGTAGAATTTTGAATATTATAAAATGGGATAATTCACGATTGGAATCTAAAATTACTAAGTTTAACCAATTGGTGTTCATGAAAGAGAACATACTCTAGGCCGAGATTAATATGAAATTAAATTTTCACGGAAATCCACAACCTTAGAATAGAGAAATCAAACGGTTATAGAGCAAATTTATTTTTCCCAAAAATTTGTAACTTTGGCGAAATCAAAATATTATAGAGAAAAATTAATATTTTTCAAAAATCTGCAACTTTACTGAAATAAAAAAAAATTATAGGGTAAAATTAAATTTCCTGGAAATCCATAACTTTGGCCTTGGTTTTGAGCAATTTTGATTTTTGGGCTCTAGACCGTGATTTTTTTCATATTTCACCTTGCTTGACCAACTTTGACATGGTGTAGAGCATGAAAGGATGAAAATTATGTTTACAGACCAGAGCAAGCTTTTGGCAAGGAAGTTGGTTCTAGGTCGCGATTCATTCTCGAGTTTTGCCTTAGTTGACCACTTTGACCACGATGTAGAGCATGGAAGGGTGAAAATTGTGTTCGTGGACTAGAGAAAGCTTTTGTCACTGGTGTTAGGCCATGATTATTTTCATATTTTCCTTATTTGACCAAATTTGACTGAGTCATAGAGCAAGGTTGCGGCATGGAGTCAACTCTAGGCCGGGGTTTTGCTCTTTAACTCACGTAGAGCAAAAATAGGCAAAAAATCAAAGTGTTCAGAAATTAACAAAATTTTCCACACCTCTAAATAGGCCAAATAGGTATCTACAACACTTAATATGTTTGAAAAATTCATCATATATCAATATCTACAACCATTTTAAGCTCGTGGACTATCACAAGAAATCAAAGTGGTTGAACTGGTATTTTATCCAAATTTCATGAAACATTTGGGCTATGCAAGTAAATTTTGTACTATTGTAAAGATAATTTTATTTTCTTTATACCAATATTTTAATAGAATCAAATGGAGTTTTGTAGCAAAAGTTATATCTATTTTAGGTTTGCAGTGATCAACAGTGGTGATTTAAAAAAACCTTAAAAACACTTCAAAAAATGAAAATTTTCTAACTTTGAAATACAATTGAAATTCAGTCCATAAAAAAATATTTAATGCAAACTAGTTAGAAGGCTTATTCAAGTGTAAGAAAGCTCAAGAATTTATTTAATGTAACAAAGTGTAAAACATAGGTGTAAGCAAATCTAAAGTTTGGTGTAAAAGAAAATAAAAAAAAAATATTCAAGTGGGTCCTCGATTGGGGTGAGTTGTGCAATAACAATAAAAAAGCTTTATCCCTTAGGCCCTTTGTGTGGTTTTCCATATTCTCAAATTGCTTTTAATAGTCTTGAACTAGTGTGGTCTATTTCAATTTAATGAGGGCTCCAATGGAGTCCTCATATTCACTAGGTTTGAATCAGGTGAGTAAATAGTTGATAAACTCTTCCCAAGAAATATTTGGATGAATATTCATTTCCCATTGATACCATTGAAGCACCTCATCCTCTAAGGTGAAGTATGGTATTGTTAGTTGTAAGTTGTTAGGAACTTCATGAAGAGAAAAATATTCTTCTTCACTACATAACCAAAATTTAGGGTCCTGACCATCAAATTTTAGGTAATCTAATGCTATTATTGGTAAATATATTGTGTGGTCTTCATTCTAAAATTCCTACCTTATAATCTAAGCCTTTGTTACCCAACTGGCTATATGCATGATCCATGACTTCTATGTGACCATTAATTTCATTTAGTTTGTTTGAAGTTATTTGTTGCTATTGAATCAAATAATTTGAAGTTCCTTATAACTTCTATAATTGGTTTGTTACTTGATTCAATGTGTTATTTGTGCTACCCATTTTGTGTTGTAATTATTTCATGTGGGCACCTTTAGTTCCTACGACCATATTTTGGTGATTTGGGCCTTCCAAAAACACTTATGGGTGATATATACTAAAATGATTAGCTTGAAAAGATGACCAAATTGGACCATACCACAAAATGATTATTTTTAGACTCCAAAAAACCTTATGGGTGTTATATACCAAAATGATCAGTTCAACAAGATGATCGCAATGGGATATGTCTTAAAATGATGTTTTTTAGAACCCCCAAATTTCTTTGGTCATTTTTCACCTAGGTATTTTCCTGACCCAACAGGATGTTTTCTACACTTTCAATATCCTAATGGTCACACAGTGTTTTCTACATTGATAGACTACCACCTAACTACCTATTTTGACAATTAACCTAATTGTTACTACTCCCTTCTATCAATATTTCCATTAATTTTGTACACATTACTATCCCTAATGGTTACTATACCCAATTGTTAAGAATTATTATTGTATTGTCAATCTATGATAAGTAGAGTCTCTTCAATATACTCAAGTTTGAGTGTCATTTAGACAGTATTTGGAAGTGACTAAAATAGTGAATAGGGATAATCTAGGCCAAGGTGTGTTTGGTTCTATGGGATATCTAATATACTTCCTCAATCATGATTAGTGGTTGGCCCAATATCTCAAAGATCTAACGAAAAAGGGTTCTACCATAAATATAGTCACACTATCTATTTTTAGCACACTATGAGAGTCACTTCCTAGTATGTTGTTTACAAGTGCACCACATAATTCAAATGGTCAAAATATTTCTGAGGCTAAAGGTTTCTCCTAATACTAGTATGGTCTCTATATATATACCCAAGGGTACGTGGGAGCTTATCATCAAATATGGGTGTTGTCTAAGGCCTAGGTATTGGAGTTTGATCACCCCTTACTTTGCTAGACACTTTATGGAAAATCTATCTTAGCCAATAACAATAGCTCATCCATGATATTTTAAAACCCCCAGTATAGGGTTTCCAACCTATTACACTAAAACAAAGAAAAAATGTGTGCTATGTTTTTTATAGGATATTTTAGCAAGAAAAAAGAAATAAAAAATTATACCTAACAGGGACTAAATGACAAACATTAACTATTGCAACTATAGCAAAACATAGACTTAGAATGTACTTTGATACCACTTGTTAAGGAACTTCCAATTAAAAGAAACACATCCACATGAATATTACAATAAGTTATAGAAATAATAGAATTTTAAATAACAATATTATAATACAAAATAGAAATGCAACAACTTTATTACTCAATAGAATCACAAGTCTCTTTAAGGCAACAACCTCCTTAGAAGCATAACTCTATGACAATTGGAAATGTCTTAATACATTTCATCTATGCCCTTACCTTTATAAATACTCGTATCAACCCTAACCCTAATGCTCAAGGGTTAGTTAAACATGCAAGTGGATACCCAAGCTAGAAACTTCTAATAAATAAATAGTTACAAATTTTATAATAGTTACATCATATGATCCCATATTTCTAGGAAGCCAAGGTGCCACATAAACATTATAATATATTATATAATAACATTAGGATTGTTGGTATCTGAATTGACATCAAGTAGAGCTTGAAACTATGACTCTTATCTTCCAATATTCTGATTAGGTGTGCACCCGCTAATCACAGTCCAAACACCAATATTGGATGGATTAAAGATTGCTCTAATACAACCTCCAGAGTAAGCTAGTATTCCTTGTCAACTAATAATGTGTTGACTCATTTAAGCTCAATTAAATATTTAAAATATAGGGATAGAAATGGGTTTATGGTTATAAAAGGTAACAATTAAACAGTGGTCAGATAAACCTAACAACATAGGCATCTACAGGAAAACTATTGCCAATCAATTTATAGTGTCCCACACTTGCGATTAACAACACTCAAAATAGGTAATATTCATCAATTAGATAAATAGAGATATGCTTCAAGAATTTATTACAAACATCCATGATAACAATAATCCAATATAGCAGAATAATATCAGTACCTAGACTAATAAAAAATAACCTCTTACAAACATAGATTCAATAATAAAATATTTCAAGGTGCTCTAAGCTAGCAATCCAATATCAACAGAATAGACTAACCATAGAAGCAATAGCAAAGAATGTATTCACAGGTTGAATATCTCATTAAGTTACAGATTACACCAACCTGAGACAAACATCCAAGTAATGTTCCTTCTATTGATTTGTAGAAGTATTTACACAGTAGTGCAAGCAAAAACTCTAGAACCAACCCAAAAAAATAAGTTTTCAACCTCTATTTATAGTTTTACATGTTTCACATATTAAAAAAAATGGAAAATTACAAGGAAATTGAAATGCCAGATCAGCCAAGTGATGAGGTGGTAGCCTCTTATTCAAATTGGATGAAAGAAGAAAATACAAATCTTGCACATCCTTTACAAATCGACCTCTACAACTTGTTGGGCTTTCATGGCATTTGGCTTTCGAACTACACAAAATCATCGTCTAGACCATTCACTATTCTTGCAAGTGATATCTAGCTATAGATCTACAACTGATCACTTTTTAGTTCTTCATATTTTAGCTACTTCACCTTCTAGCTCACTTTGATCGACCAAGTCCTGTTACATACATTTTTATATGCTTTGGAGAGCTTTGAAACAAAAAGATCATTGATTTTTCCATGGATGGCTAATATTTGTCTTTTAGTCTTTGGGTTATCTTTCTTTACTTTGCATCCATGATGTAGAACAAAGTTTGAACTATGTTGTAGCCCATACCTAAAAATTCACATGCACAAGGTTGATTGATGTTGACCGCAGGGTAGAACCTTGCTCTGGCCCATGCGGGGTAGAACCTTGCTCTGGCCCACATGGTGTATAAAATTGAACTGCATAATATGGAATATTGTATTGGCCTACACCTTGGAATACTCCATGAATTTTGACTACTTTTAATGTGGGATGGAACAATATTCTATGTCGTGCGATTTGGAACACACTTTAAATTGTACGAGATGGAAAAATGTGTTGTAATCTGTGATTCAGATAGTGGTGATGTCATGCTTGACCTATGTTGACCGTATGCTGGAACAATGTTCTATGCTACATGATATGGAATATGTTGTGAACCATTGTATTTCATAAAAACAAAAATTGTGTTGTATATCATGATCTTGAAATTGCTAAGTGTGAACTTTGTCTGCTTTGACCATGGGGTATAACAATGTGCATTGTGTCGTTGCTGCAGGATAGAACCAACTCCTTCAAGACTTAGAAAATTTTGGATGTGGTCATTTTGGGCCTACATTCTGGTTCCTCCTGGGGGGTTTTTCTCGTAAAGCCTAAGAACTTAGAGTCTTATCCATTAGGCATAAGGAGTCAAAAATAATGAAAAGAACTTAGAGTAGCTAGATGAATGAAAAAAATCTCAAAAAGGAGATAAATATGGAGTGAAGAAGAAAGTGTATGCAATGGGAAAGTAGAGGGGATGGAGGAAAAGGGATAGACTTCAATATTTAGTGAACTATGTTTCATAGAATGGCTTCTATGTGACCATCACTCTCTAGAACATTTGTGAGGATACTCAAAGAGTAATGGTTCACATGGAAATCATGCAGGAAACAATAAATTATATAGCTTCTTTCATGGGCATAGTCTCAGTTTAGTTATATGAAACTCTATTTTATTTTATAACCTCAGCCAAATAAAACCATTTCTTCCAAAAATGTGCTCATGATATTTTCATGCTCCTTGTCACAACTTCATGCTTTATGACTATCTTCTTACAATGTTAGATTCAAAACAATTTACAAAATATAGAAACATGAATACAAAAATATTCAAGTCCACCTCCATCATAAGACTATTCAATTTTATCATTCTCTTATGGATCCTACACTTTGAGTTGTGCATCATGTACCTTTTGGGTATCTTCAATAACCTTCTCTGATTGACCCTTATCCTCTTGGTGAGTTTCTTCCTCATTTATTTCTTGTTTCTCTTCTTCATTATCATCTTCTTGGTCTTCTTCAACCTCTTCTTCTTCTTATGAAATATCCTACTTATCTTTAGAATCTAGATCTATTTCAAACAACTGGATCATATATTTTAGGGTCTGTAATGCTTGGCTCCAAGTTGAATCGATAGGATTGGTTGTTTCTTTGAGTCGCTTATGCACATATTCCAATTTTGAGGTCTCTTCATAAGTCATAGAATTACCTCTGTTCACCAAGTCCTCCATTAGATCTTTGGGCCTAGTCAAGTCTTGTTAGAATTTTCTAAAATAGACTTGCAAAGCATTACACAAAATATGAAGAGAAGAGTAGAACTGATTGATTTATTCCATGGATCAACTTTGTATAAATAGCAAAGTTGATCATTGAGAGCCGTTGGATTACAACAACTCATCAAATCTGATCTAGACTATACTGAGAGTTCACCTGACTCATGGAGGAGTGGTAACTCAAGTAAGTCTTATCCTAGTAGAACTTAAGAGAATAATTACTTATTCTAACACCCCCCTTAAGTGATACTAGGGGTGTTGGATACAAATGAGTCCCGAAAATAGGGCCTGATGAGGTACTCATGTATAATGATTTCTTATTTGAAGAGATGGTAAAAACCACATGGGAAAAAACCATCTTTCAAAAAGAAAAATGAAGAGGCATGTCTTCGGTTTGTGAAGATTGTCCTCATTGACCAAAAGGATGAGTCCCGAAAATAGGGCCTGATGAGGTACTCATTTACATATATGAGAGATGGTGAAAAAACCACTTGGGAAAAAACCATCTGTCAGAAAATAAAGAAAGAGGTATGTCTTCGGATGGCAAAGATTGTCCTCATGAAAAAAAGAGAATGAGTCCCGACAACTTGGCCTGATGAGGTACTCATGTACAATTTATACATATAGGAGAGATGATAAAAAAACCACATGGGAAAAAACCATCCTCCAAAGTAAAGAACAATAAGAAGAAAGGAGAGGTGAAAACCTTTGTTCCTTTTAATGCAACTGCTTTACCCCAAGTTTCTCTCACAACTGAATGTAACGCGAAGAAGGAAATGATTTGGTGAAGATGTCTGCAATTTGATTTTTAGTGGGAATATAGTCCAAGTATATTTCCCCTCTTTGAATATGCTGTCGAATGAAGTGCATGTGAATCTCAATGTGCTTGGTGCGCTGATGCTCAACTGGATTGTGTGCAATATGAATTGTGCTCTGATTGTCACACCAAAGAGTAATAGGTTTGTCATGGGAAAAACCAAATTCTCTTAGTATCTGACGAAGCCAAAGAGCTTCCTAACTTGCCAAAACTACTACCTTGTATTCTTCCTCTATAGATGATAAAGCCATTGCTTGTTGTTTTTTGCATGACCAAGCAATTGGTGAAGAACCAAGACAAAAGACATAGCCAGAAGTTGAACATCTTTCTTCTACTGAACCTGCCCAATCAGAATCCATGTAACCAATGATATCCATGGATTTTCCCTCATATAAGAGCCCAAAGTGAGTAGTTCCTTGCAAGTAGCGGAGGATTCTTTTTGTTGCTTGCCAATGACTGAAATGAGGTTGATGTGAGAATCTGGATATCAAGCCAACAACATATGAGATATCTGGGTGAGTATGAGTAAGGTATAACAGACTCCCTACAAGTTGACGGTATAGAGTTGCATCACATAGAGGGGATGTGCAGGAAGTACTTAGAGTTACTCCAGACTAAAAAGGTGTAGATGAGGGTTTACAATCAGTCATCTTAAACCGTTGAAGAAGGTCTAGAGTGTATTTCTATTGACACAATGAAATTCCTACAACTGTTTGATTTATTTGAATCCCAAGGAAGTAATGAGCTAAACCTAGATCAACCATTTCAAATTTTTTAGAAAGGGAGTCCTTGATAGATTGAATGTGAGTGATGTCACTACCAGTGAGTAGTAGATCATCAACATAGAGAACAAGTATGGTGATTTTTTCTTCATCTCTCCAAATGTAGACTGTGGCATCAGACTCACAATGAGAAAAACCTGAGGAAAGAAGGAAGGAGTCCATTTTTTCATACCAAGCTCTAGGAGCTTGTTTGAGGCCATAGAGAGATTTCCTTAGCCTAAAAACAAGGGAGGAGTCTTGAGTGAATCCAACAGGTTGTTCCATGAATATCTCCTCCTTTAAGTCCCCATGTAAGAAAGCACTTTTTACATCCATTTGAAAAACATGCCACTTTTGGGAAGCAACTAGAGCAAGTACCAGTCTAACAGAATCCATTTTGGCAACTGGTGCAAAAGTTTCAGAATAATCAATCCCTTTAATTTGAGAGAAACCTTTGGCTACCAGGTGAGCTTTGTGTTTGTCAATTTCTCCATTAGGTCCATATTTTGTTCTGTAAATCCATTTACAACGAACTAACTTCCTTCCTTTAGGTAGAGGAACTAAATCCCAAGTTTTGTTTTTGATTAAGGAAGAGAATTCATTCTCCATGGCATCATCCCATTATTTAATACCAGTTGCTTCTTTGAAGGATTGAGGATCTATGAAAATGGACTGACAGACAAGACCAGAGCCTATGGAGTTGCCTAATATGGATGATGGAAGATTTTGGATGTATGGAGTTGCTTATTCAACAATGGTGTGGGCCCATTTAGGCATTGTGGAAGGAGTAATTGGAGTGGTAGGACTTTGAGTTGGAGTTTGGAGTAGAGGATCCTCATCTTGGTCATTTTGATCATTAATCTCTAAAGTGGGTTCTTCATTATATTGAGGCTCTAACATTGGATATGGCTCAAGAGAATCAATGGTGGAAGAGGATGGTTGAGGATATTTATGAGGGAATGTTTCATCAAATTCAACATTCCTATGAAAAAAGACCTCATGAGTTGTGGGATCAAGGATGTATGCTTTCATTTCCTCACAATAACCAACAAAGATGAGTTGTTTGATTTTCTTATCTAGAGCCTTACTTTTATTCTTTGGGATATGTGCCCAAGCAGTACATCCAAAAATATTGAAGAAAGAGACATCAGGTTTTGAGCCAGTCCATGCTTCCTCGGGAGTCAAATGGCCAAGAGCTTTATGAGGTGTGCGGTTTTGAATATAGTTTGCACAGTTAATTGCTTCTGCCCAAAAAAATTTTGGAAGATCTCTTGAGTGGAGCATACAGTTTGCCATTTCCTTTAAAGTTATGTTTTTCCTCTCTGCAATGCCATTTTGCTATGGATTATGGGAGACAAAATGTTGATGAATTATGCCATGACTTGATAGAAAATTTGAGAACTCATTACTAAAGTATTCCCCCCATTATCTGTATGAATTTTCTTGATTTTGCAAGAGGCCTGATTTTCAACTAAGGCTTTGAAGATTTTGAAGTGGGATAGAACATCACTTTTGTATTTTAGGAAGTAGACCCAAGTTCTTCTAGAAAAATCATCAATGAAGGTTAAAGCATATTTTTCTCCTTTGAAATAAGGCTCTGGGAAGACCATCAAGTCACTATGGATTAACTCTAGAGGTGATGAGGCTTTTAGAGAACCACTTGGGTGGAAAGGATCTTGATGTTGCTTTCCAAGAGCACATCCAGGACATACTCCATCAATAGAAGAGACTTGTGGTAATCCTGTTACCATATCATGGGTGTTCAATTTCTTTAGGTAGTTATAACTGAGATGTCCAAACCTTTCATGCCAAATTTTGCTTTCAATATCTCCATGTGCAATAAAATAGGAGGCCCCTTCTAAATTTTTGAATCCTTTGAAGTGAAATAGGTGAGTGTTGTGATCAATGTCTCCTTTTGCTATGAGAGAGTTTGGGTCTTGAAAGTCTCTTATCTCAACTCCTGTTGGTGAGAAGAGAACTGTTTTGCCTTTTCCAAAAGTACAAATCTGATAGATGGAGAGGAGATTTGTTGCAATGTTTGGAACATAGAGAACATTATTGATATAACCACCATCAATGGATATGTCACCCTTTCCTTTGATTGGGATAAAGGATGAGTCACCAAATTCTATGCTACATGTTGAACTTGAGGAGATTGAAGTGAATGACTCATCTGAGGAAGTCATGTGATGAGTTGCTCCTGAATCTAGAACCCAGTATTTTGATGAAGTTTTTATAGTCCTGCCTTGAACATTTAAGGCTTTTCCTATCTATTTCTTAGTGTCTATATTTTGATCCTTCATTGCTACCTCTAGTTGTTGTAGTATTTTCCAACATTTGTTCACAGAATGACCATTATTTTTGCAGTGAGTACAAGTTATGGGACTTCTTTCTTTCTTTTTAAATTTTTCTTTAGTAGAGGTGGATGCTACTAAGGCTTTTGAGGAAGAGGAAGAGATCTCATACTTTGCAAGTTTTGTTTCTTCTCTAGTTAGCCTATCACAAAATTCCTCTAAGGAGGGCATTTTAAAACTTGCACCAAGAGCATATTTTGTAGATAGAAAGGTGGTTGCAAAAATTTGAAATACACCATTTAATTTAGAAATAATTAGATAGATGCATTCTTCTTTTGTTTTATTTTTACCACTTGATGAGCACTAGAAATGCTCATTTTATATACACTGTTAAGGGGCATCATTACTAGTTTAATTAGCATATGAGATGCATTTTTATATAACTAATGCATATAATTGATAGAAAATCCAATATTATGCTTGATTGGTGTTTTTAGTGGGAACCGTGTATAAATGTAGGTGTTGGTACTAATCTGGTGTTTTCTAGTCTACATCCACTTGGACCTGGTATACTTCTACTTTCGAAGACTAAGGCATGAGAGCAGGTACCTTCCTCTTCAAGGAAGGTGCCCAACAAAAGTAGGTGCCTTCCTCATAAAGAAGGTGCCCAGCAGAAGTAGGCGCCTTCCTTATAAAGAAGGTGCCCAACAGAAGTAGGCACCTTCCTTATAAAGAAGGTGCCCAGCAGAAGTAGGCACCTTCCTTATGAAGAAGGCACCCAACAAAAGTAGGTGCCTTCCTCATGAAGAAGGTGCCTCCACGCCTCCATACTTTGCAAGATTTACCAAGTCATCTTTGACCGATTGACCAGTGGGCTAAGGAGGAGGTTGCACGTGAATAAAAAAAGGGAGATATTCTATTCTTAAAATAGAATGAAAACTTCTATTATTTGATTGGATAGATACCTTTGTAACGTGAGCATTATTATTTCACGCTCACGGATGAACCAAGAGCAATGATTTTTCCAGTGATCAATGTGGGAGATATTTTATTTTATGCAATATTATTAAAATAGAATAAATCATCCATTATTTTATGATTGGGCAGTTCACTTTGTAAGGCGAGCATTTTTTCTCACGCTTATGAACCAATCAACGTAGTGATTTACCAGCAAATGATATGCGTAATAGACAATGGGATGAACCAGATCCATTAGTCGCTAAGGAGGACAACCACCCAAATAGATTTGTTGTTGCCAAACATATTCTGTTATGATAAAACATAACACACTTGATTTATCCTGCAAGAGGGTAAAATTAGTGCATGACTATTTTAATTAATATATGATTGTTATAATTGAACGACTGTAATATTCATTGCATATCTACTATAACTGCAAGTCTGAAATAGACTTGCCTAAATTTGTAACAGAGGAAGGTTGTGCATTGTATAAATGCACAGGTATTACCTAAGAGAAAGGATGATTAATTTTATGGAGAAATTATTCTATTTTATTTTTATCAAATTTATTAAGAGTGCAATTCCTCTTATTTGAGCAAGCTCTACTCAGCTAGCTGGGCAGACTATCTATGGGATCTTGGGCCCACTCCCTGCAAAAGTCCTCCCTTGTTTCATTTCTGTTATTTATTTTCATTAGATTATATTTATTGATTTATTTATTTAGTTGTGTGTTTCCTTTTCAACACATTTATTTTTTGTATTTCATTTCCATTATTTTAGTTTGTAATTTATTTTCTGTACCTTAGTTTATTTAGTTTGGATGAACTCAAAATGCACATACATACCCCACAAAACTAAATAAGGTACATAAGGAATTCATTCCCCAAAACTGCAGGCATATACTGTGCATGACACTTGTAAGTTTACGGACTTACCAGATTGATAATTTATGGAAGAGAAATGAATGTTTTCCCAAACATAATTTCTACTCACCATTTTGGCACCATTACTGGGGAGTTTCTAAACTGTAGTATTCTTATTTACAAGTAAGATAAAAAGCCTATTTAAAATTACCTGTAGATCTTTTACCTGAGAAGTGTGAGTCCACCAAGTGCCCTTTTTATAAGGCCAAAAAATAGTTGTCGACACAGTCAGAGCCAAATCCCATAGGAAAATTTTTGCATTTTTTAGCTTCTCAGGTAAACGTGGGAATGAACCTGATGTACCAAATTAAGTGTAGAAGTAGGAATAAAATGTGTTGTTGAAAATTTTAGAAAAATATAGCAATGAAGGATTTCCATCATGTTCTAAATGGTTTCAAGAAATCAAGAGAAATAGCACAACCCAAGTCTTATTGAAAATTTTTAGGGATGTGTTTTTATACAGAAACTATCGGGAAATTATACCTCTAAAAGCTTAATTTTAATGATTGAAAAAATTTTACAGGCTTGAAATTTTTGCAACGTATTGGTAAATATTTTTTAATGATGAGTTTTATAGCAGGAAAAATGATAGAGCAAATTTTTTAAAGAACATCTTGTTATGGAGTATGCTCTTCACTTGCGCTTAAGGTGACCTGGTGAATCAGAAACTAGCATGTGTTTTTTAAAAATGATAGAGCAAAATTTTTAAAGAACATGTTGTTATGAAGTATGCTCTTCACTTGTGCTTAAGGCAACCTGGTGAATCAGAAACTAGCATGTGTTTTTAAATATTGCTATGCCATGTTTTCTCCAAGTTTCCAACCCGTAGATAGTCATTTTCTAACCTGTGCATTTTACCATTATGTTTAAAAAATTTGGTTTTGAGGTCAAAGGGGAAAATTGCTCTTCTCATGCTACAACACATCAAACTAGTTGATAATAAAATTGATGATTTTTTAGAAGACTAGTTCAGGTGTAGGCATGGGGGAGACTCCACCTTCATTATTGCCACCAACAACACAATGAACACTGTTTATAGTGTTCATAAAAAAAAAGAAAAAATATCTTCTATTGAAAAAGGCTCCAAGTTAAAAAGTAGATAAAAAATAGAATCTTTATTTTTGTTACTTGTTGGAAGAAAGTATCCTCTTTCCCTAGGACCAACTTGGTCCAGAAGGGAAATGAGAAATATCCAATCGGTCGCTAAATAAAGCAAGAGAGGAGCCTGGAAGTAATCAAAAGATAAAAAAAAATTATATATATTTATAGAATGAAAAAAAAAATTATATATATTTATAGAATGAAAAAAAAAATAGTTAGAATTTTATTTTAATGCCTTTAGTTTATATTTTTATTTTATGTTTTGCAGGACAACATGAAGTGTGATGTAGACAAATAAGGAGGTGTTTGTGAAGATTTTGTGAATTGATATTTATACGTGGAGTTCATAATAACACTATATGAACTATCTCATGTAATCGATCATGTAGCTTCCAATATAGTAGGTGAAAGCTATAAGAGTTTTACCTTGGCAACATTAGCACCTGAAGGTAGGCTAAGTAACCCTGATCAAGAGAAAGGCTTCTAGTATAAGGTGCTTGTAAAACCTGAGTAAATGATGAGCGAAGTCAAAGATGCTACACCACGTACAAAGTAGAGTACTGAGACAATGTTTGAGTAACGATCAACAAGATCCATTAACAATCACCTCACATTTGCAAGAGTGGATCATACATCGACATGGGGGAGACCCCATACCATACCAGTAGCTTGGACGAATGTTCAATCATTCATTAAAAAAAAAAAAAAAAAAAACAAACAAAAAGGGAAAGAAAAAGAGAAAGAAAAGAAAAAAAGAAGAAAGAAAAAAAATGAGGATACATGAAAAAAAAAATGAAGTGAAAGACGCCTTAATAATCAAGAAGGCACCTTTCGCATCAAGAAGGCACCATACATTGGAGGTGCCTTCTGCATAAAGAAGGCACCATACATTGGAGGCGCCTTCCGCATAAAGAAGGCACCATACATTGGAGATGCCTTCAACATCAAGAAGGCGCCATACATTGGAGGCACGTTCTGCATCAAGAAGGCACCATACATTGAAGGTGCCTTCCACAGTAAGAAAGCACCTTCCACAACAAGCAGACGCCTTGACATATAGGGTGTCTTGATCCATTTCCCGCACCTAGGTGGTTTGATGGCACAAGGAACAAAAAAAAAATAGGAATAAGTGACAAGGTTCCTTGATGGTATATAGTAGAGGTGCCTTGATAAATAAAAAAAAAAAAAAAATTATGTGAATCCTCCCAATGAAAAAAATGCACAGAACATGTCTTGCTTAGCATAAAAATTGATTTCTTATTGCTTTGCAGGAAATCATGAACCGAATGCAAGCTATAGGTATCCTGAGAGCCAGGGCCTAACAGGCACGGATTCATGACTCCTATTTTTCTAGCATGTGCAGGTAATCGTGCCCTCTGAATGCAATCTGAAGGCATCCTAAGAGCTAGGGCCTCAAGCATAGGCATGATTCTTGTTTTCTAGTTTTTGTGTGTATAGTTTTGCAAGACATGGTCTTGAACACAATCTGTAGGTAGAGCCGGCTTAAACTAGGCCTAACAAATGTGACATCTTGTGCCCTACAATTAGGAGTGTGGAAAAGCAAAAAAAGGCACTTTATTCCCACCAAGAAGAGAGTGCCTACAATCAACCCAGTACAATAGTGCCTTTTTTAACCTAGAGGAAGGCACCAATAAGCAATTTATTTCTCCCTTAGATGAGGGTACCTGTTGTTCAGTGTGAAACCTGACATTTGGAGGGCTGAAGACTTGTTGCGCAGAGGGACTTGTTGCTAGCAATGATGGCATCACCAATTTAAGTGATGGAGAATAAAAAATGGTAAATTATGGCTATGATGCTAAAGTTGTTAAATCCACACCGATAGAAGAAGGAAGAACAACAACAATTAATGGTGTGGAGGAAGAAGGCAACCAGAGAGAAAAAATAAATAAAGAAATAAATAAAATCTCCAGGAGCACCAATGTGAATATGTCTCACACCACGAGCATCATATACATTAGTGTAACCACCAAAAAGGCTCACACCCGATGGCATCCTATTGCAATAAATGATAAAAATATAACATGCATACAAGAACAAGAAATTGACAACAAATGAATCAAGAAGAAAAATGCTTTATTCCATTGTATTCGAAGTCAAAATCAAATTACAAGTACATCCCTCTTAGGGATAATCATTTTGATACAATATTACAATAGGAGTGCACAATTGTTTTCCCTCTTAAGGGTAGGTGTGATTTCCAAATGCCTTTCAGGATGACACGAACTGCTCTAGGGTGGAGGTGCCCTCTTCTTCGCGATGGGGAAGGAACTTGATAGTTGGTTCTCCTTTGAAACTGTTCCCTACGGTCAAGAAACAACACAAGAATGTCAAAAATATAGGCAACCTCTCATGATGAGGCCCTTTTAGGTAAATTGCATAATGACACCATTAAACATGCATAATCAAGAAAACATGAAAAGTGCTTCTAAGCTATGCAAATTGAATCAAGATTCATATAATAGCGTAAAGAAAAGTAGCAACTACACTATGCATGGATCAAATGTATAAAATGAAGCATAAACATGCATAAAGAAACCATTTAAGTCCTAATTGAAGCATAAACATAAAGAAGCTAAACTAACCTAATTCTACGGTCATAAGTCTGCTAAAATATCATTAAACTATGAAAACAACTAATCTAAGCTAATTAACCAGACATAAATGAAAATAGGAAGGTGGTTATACCTCTGCTGCAAATCACAGCTCTGGTGAGCGGTCTGCATTATAAACCATGGTTGAAAGCCATGGTTAGCACTCTAATAGGCTTACCCTCAATTCCAAGGGTAGTGGGCTTGACCTCCTTGTCCAATTGATGTTCAAGGGTCACCTTCGGTGTCCTTCTGATAGGTTTGGTGGTTGAATCACTGTGATGGGCCTTCATTTGCTCGGATTTGCATTTCTTGATCCTCCTAGGCTCCTAGAACTTCCATGGCAAATTGATCTTTGGGTGAATAGCAAAGTGGCCTTCAAATGCATAAATTTAGTATGCAATTCGATAGGGCTTCACTACTCGCTTGATCAATTCACTCTCTCGATAATTCATCATGCTTCGCTATACAAATCATCTATATCTTCTCCCCATTTGGAGGGGGTATTTATAGGATGCCCTAGGACTAGGGGTGGCTTCCTTGAGAAGCCAAGATCAAGAAGAGGTGGTTAGGATAGTTGGAATGGAAGCCGACTCTGGATTCATCCATTAACCACCTTCTTCTAGATCAAATGGTCGTTCCAACCGATTTGGCTCGGATTGAAGGCCAATTGAACTTCAGTTAAGACCGTAGGTCACAACTACGGTCTAGACTATAAACCATAGGTCTCAACCATGGTTCAGCTGTAAACCATAGGTCTAGGCTATGGTTCAGACTGATTAGGCCAAGGAGCCCAAATTGAGTGGTTAGAACCACTGCTCTATCTTGGAGTCTATCCAAGATCTTCCATATGGTCTTGTAGCATGTCCATATGAGTAGTCACCCTCGACATGACACATTTTAGGTGTCTACAGATGCCCCTTTTGAGATGCATTGTGAGATCGAACAATGCTGAGCAAAAATAGACCTCCTAAAATGATGTCGAAGGTTCTATGATGATCATTAGTCAGATCAACATTAGATGCCCTAGGTCCAACAAAAGGATGCGCATCCTAGAATCATTGCTTCCAACTCTTTGGAGGCTTAAACTTGAAAGAGTTTGCACTCATCATCATACATTCGAGTAGCTTTGATGCTACAATAGGAGTTAGGCCTATATAACCGAAATGATGAGAGTTACAAACAAATTATCATATTTGCTATTTTCCCCAAGCAAAGGGGTAAGCTTATGATAGTTGTTGACAATGATTCGCAAGGATGAACACAATTTTGACAAGATCAAGGGATCTACGATTTCAAGGATCTTCTATTGATTTTGATTATGATTTGATATTATGACTACCCCCTCAAGCGATGAGTCGATGAGGGTAATGACAATGAATAAAGCGACGATGTCGCTTGACCACCATGGATGATCTGAACAAATTTAGATTTGAGCAAATTAATGCATTGGCTAGGCCTAGTTCAACTTTTGATTCCAACTGTTAATAGTATTTGCACATTTCTATCCCATGGAGCAGTCGGGCTACAATAGCCATCTTAGGGAATCAAATTGATACAAATCCAATCAGATTTGTGTTGAATCAAATTATCGATGATTTGTTGAAAAGATGTCATAGAAGAAATGACATGCAACGCCTCGTTCCCATGGAGCAATCCGACCGTGAAGGCCTTCTTAGGGATTGAAAAGAAGCATATCATATCAATGATGACAATTTTTCCCCAAATGTCCTTATGGTAATTTACTCATCTTGTCGGATTGCATGGATCGCAAGTCGTTGTAACCGCCAAGTGTATAGGGTAAATTACTAAATACGAGGTACATTTGGTGTTTTAATTTATTTGATTTTTTTGAATGTTTTGAATTATGAATTGAGCTTATTTATTTGGTTGGGAGGTGCATCACTCCATGAAAGGATTGTCATAGCGATGACCTCGGTTGAATGTACTTTATAATCTCAGCCAAATTTTTAATTTTTAATTGGATCTCGGTGCTTGATTATCACCAAATTTCCAAATTAATTTGCTTTTATTGAGTTCTGACCCAATGGGAGGCATTAATTTATCTTTTTGGCCCTTCCCATGGTGGGATTTTCCTAAAATTGCTTGCTAGTTGCAAACCATGGCTAGGGTCTACGGTTCCCATTTGCAATTTTGGGAACCACGGCTAGGGCCTACGGTCCGCGTGAAACATGAGAGGTCTATAAAAAGTCTAATTTTCAAATGTCTCTCATTATTCCCTGACAGCGACTTGCAAATTTGGAGCTCTGACAGTGATAGTTGAGAACTCACCTGAAACCTACCACACTTTACCCGCACACCTACTCACAGGACGATGGCAGAGCACAAGGGTAAGGTAACTCAAAAACCAAGACCTCACATCCATTACCACTAAAAATGAACCCAATTAAGTAATTGGTAAATCAATTTCACTAAATTGTTGGTAATGAACCTCATCTTAGGCTAGGGTAGCTTAGATTTTAATTTTTTTCATTTTTGGTGCGGTATCGCACCCGAGGATCTCAATTGGAGACCGTAGGTACCAATTGGTTCCCAATTGGTCAATTGGGGACCATAGCTGCCAGCTGTGGTCAACATTCAAAATCCCAATGGTCAATTTTTGACCGCATGCGGACCATAGGGTTGACCCACGGTTCACCAACTTTAGAAAAAATTGTAAATTTTTTAATTTTTCTAAGTTTTAAAAGGCAATTAATATCATTTAATGCATTTTTGACCTGTCTGATTGACAAATTTGATTTTTAGGCCTGCATGATATGTTTTTGCAATTTTATCAGTTTTTAACTATTTTTGATGATTTTTAGATCATTTTTAAATGTTTTTGCTTGTTTTAGTTAGATTTTTCCTTATATCATGCTATTTATTTTAGATATTGACCTCTAGAGCTCGAGAGCCTAACATTCTTAAGACTCTCCATGGAGAGCTCACTGATGGTGAGCGAGAGTGGTTCGAAGTTGTCAACTTGACTACGTATTGGATCTACCCACTATCAGGGTAGATCAATCCTATTTGATATGTTGGCCCGTTGGAATGCGTGGACCAACACATTTCACCTACCTATAGGTGAAATGATAGTTACATTAGAGGATGTTTATAGGATCTTTAGGATCCCCATTGATGGTGAGGCCATCATCTCTTCGACTTCTGGTGCTAAGGAGTCCATATTTGATGCCATCTTCGGTGCTCGAAGTGAGGAGGCTCAGCGTGCCATTGACCATGGAGGGGTCCACATCGGCTATTGGTAGGGGAAGAATGTCTTCTCTATGCATGAGGCCATTTTTATGCACCTAGTGGTGCAAGTTGTGCTTCTAGACTCCTCGAGCATGAGGATTCCTTGGAACCTCTTAGCTACTATGCGTAGAGTTGTCCAGAGCTCTATCTGACAACCACTGCTCCTAGCCTAGGGGAGCACTCTACTTTACTAGTTGTACCATGAGCTATATCAGATTACTGATAGGAGCCATTGGGGGATCAGTTGTAGTCTACTTTTAGATTTGGGGGTTGGCAGCATATCAGGATAGAGCATCTTGGGGTATCCCCTACATATTATAGAGATCAATGATGCCCATCAGTGCTATGCTACCTGCTAGCCTCGGGAGGAGGAGGGCTTCTAGAGTAGGACCCATGTTGGTGATGTCCAACATTATATTACATGGTTTGTAGGACTCGGGCTAGATGATATCGAGTGGTGGCCCTACATGGAGTGTCTTAACTGGCCTGAGGTCGATGAGTGGCTTTGATAGGCTCATCGGGATAGATGGTTACTCAAATGAAAGGTCGAGATCAGAGAGTACCAATTTTTCTCTCATGTCCTGTGTAGTTTGGCATGGTGTAGGACATCTTAGAGATCCCATTTGCCTATAGGCGCTTGGATTTGGAGAGGGATCTATCATGGATCTAGCCTCTAGCTCTAGGGGATGCTCTCGATGACTTCTAGGAGACTAGAGTTGATAGAGCTATGACCACTCTAGAGTATGATGGATGGTGGTCTATGTTCTGTTGGTATGGGATAGGGCCTCTAGGCCGAGCTGTAGATCAGGTAGGGGTAGAGGTGGATCCTTGATGGGTGCAATGTGCACTAGCAAATAGAGGGTGTTGGGGTGTAGAGGCTATAGCCAAGGAGGCTCCTGAGGTTGACCTTAATGAGGAGGCTCTTAAGGAGGGTGAGGTCCCTCTTGATAGTGTAGAGGGACTACTCTTGGCATAGGTGGCTGACTTGCAGAGTCAGCTTGGGTGATTCTAGATGTAGTAGAGGGAGCGGGACACTACTATCACTACTCTATAGGCATAGTTGACTGATAGAGATCATCGATTGATGTAGGTAGAGTAGTAGATTGCTAGCCTGATAGCATGGGCTACCATAATAGAGACCTAGGTTGGTGAGCTCACCCATGCTCATGACTTGGCACTAGCATAGAGGGATGCATAGTAGTAGCGAGATCTACTTAGGGCATAGAGGGGGATCCTCCATCCTCTCAGGTGATTATGGGGCCTCCGATGGCACCAGTAGTAGCACTACTAGGTGGTAGATCCTATGGTAGAGATTCAGTGCTTGTAGGGTTTGCTGATGAGTACCAATGATAGGCATGCATCTAGGGTTGCTCGGGTGGACCAGCTAGTTGGATATATATAGATGCTAGGTGCAGAGGTTCTCGAGGATCCATATGCTCTAGAGTCCCAATGGACTAGATCTCGGACTACA
The DNA here is from genome assembly GCA_028583015.1 of Wollemia nobilis. Taxonomy (NCBI): domain Eukaryota; kingdom Viridiplantae; phylum Streptophyta; class Pinopsida; order Araucariales; family Araucariaceae; genus Wollemia; species Wollemia nobilis. The sequence goes on along the minus strand of JAQPPZ010001424.1, from coordinate 2,970,110 downwards.
AGATAGTCTACTGCTAGCTCGAGCCATCACACCCATCGAAGTGAGAGGACACATAGGTCCTCTAGTACACATGGTGGTAGTAGTCATACCAGGACTAGGGAGGTAGGGTAGTCTACTGTAGCATCCAACCATAGGTCCCGATGCATAGAGGTGCCCATTGCATAGGTGGTAGTTGGATGAGTGCTAGGCCTCTTCGGGCTAGGTGGTACTCAGGGCTCTTAGTAGGATCCATAGTAGATAGTAGGGTAGTAGGCAGAGCAGGCTCCTGAGCATAGTACTAAGGGAGGCGGTGAGAGCTCCGGTATAGGGGGAGCAGATCAGAGCTAGAGCTCTACTATTGTAGGATACATTTTTGATATATATCATTTTTGGTGTAAGGTCGAGGACCTACACATTTGTAGCCTACGGGTATTTTTGTACTCTCGATGTACTCTAAGACACATATTTATATATGATATGATCATTATTTTATGGCTCATTATTGTGTACTCATTTATTTTTGATTTTATGTTTATGTGATGCACATGGATGCAATGCTTATGTTATGTTGATGCTATATGATGTGATGTATGGATGACATGCACTAGATAGCTATTTGATTTATGATGATGATATGCAGTGATCTAGATGCTTAGATGTGCTTTTTATGATGGATGCATATGGATGCGATGTTCTTTTCTTAACGCATATTTGATATTGCTTTCTTGTATGCATTAATGTATGTAATGATTTATTTACATGATGCTAATCTAATGTAAATGAACCTGTATGCTTTAATCACTTAAAACATAAGGAATGAATGCAAATATGTTTATCAATCTAATGGATGACACCACATAATGTATAAAAATCATGAATGTAATTGAAAATCCTTAAGATAAGAATTTAATCAATTAATCACCCATATATGAAATGCAATGGTATGCGATGTTTATGATGCGAATGATATAATGTGTCATTCAATTTTCTTTTGCAAATTTGAAAAATATGCACGATATAGTCAGTGGTCATCTAAATATTATTTCTAATATCCATCTGGTATCTATCCTATATGTTGATTGTGCTTTATATAATGATGTATCATGGATTCGATACTTTGCAATTTGATGATTTATATGGTTGCAATATTTGACATTTTGTTGCTATGGGAGAAATTTTTGAGGTTTTCCATGAGACTCAAACACCCTAATAGACTTATCAAAAGTTGCATACTAACCACACTAGACTTCTGAGATAAAAGGCTTTTGCTAGGATAGACCCTAACTGTTCATTATCCCTGTGTGTGCAAATGATTATTTTAAGATAAGACACGAGCGTTCCCCGATGTCAAGCGGGATTATTTCAGCCCATTGCTAAGATAGGGGTTCCACAAATGTCTTATCCAATCTCAAGTTTAGATTTTAGTTGGACTAAGCCACTAGGCAATGCAGGACACCTGAAGCTAGCTCTTCCACATTCAAACATTGGTCTTGTTCATAAGCGAGGTGCTAATGCATCAGACATATCATCATGCGTAAGGTATAGTAGTGCTGACAATTCTAGGGATTCAGGCTCATTCCTTTCTATCCTTCAATTTTTGGGATACTTGCTCATATGTAGTGAAGCAAGGGAGTCGATTCCATCTTCTCTTTGAACTATCTTTGGATCTTCATTTGATCTCTCTTCGAACTAGATTTTGGATCTTCATTTGATCTCCGCTCGAACTTTTGATTTATGATCTTCATTTGATCTTCACTTTTGAACTTTGATTTAAGCCTATTTTTGATCTTCACTCGATCTTCACTTTTGGCATTTACATTTGATAATTTTCTTCAAAAACTTTCCTTTGGGGGATTTACTTGGAAAAATTATTTCTGGTATATCGATTGAGAATATCGATCTTATGATATCAATATGGGATATCACTTTTGGGATTCGATCTATGATATCGATCTAGGGTATCAATCATGAGGATTGATGTGGGATATCTCTTTGGGATATTGCTCATTTTATCGTAAGCAAGGGATTCTGAATAGGGAACTAACCTATCCTTTTGCCAACTACCAACATTTCCCATACCGTCTGCATAGAGGGATAAGCAAGAATAACTCTTTTCGCTTCAGGATACCTGGTCCTGCTTCATGGCTTTCATCTTCCCCTAGTCCTTGTTAGGATTGTTTAAATTTGTTGATTAGTGATAGGCTTCTGATATGCTAAGGGCTATACTAACTGAACCTTAGCTACAAAAGCAAAGCAAGCTTTCTACCAACTCTTGATAAGACCACTAGGTATGGTTGAGTGACCGAAAAACCCTAGTATATCTCCATAGCAACATTATAGGTTGTGTTGAAAAACACAATTACTCACATGAATGATGGATTATGATAAATGTAGAGATGCATGATTTAAACACAAACGTGGCATCATTTGTAAGACTGACAAACACAATGCCTTCTATTATGGAATGCAATGGATGATGAATGCCTATATGCAATGCAGTAATGCAATGAATGCATGTGTAAATGCAAAATGAAAATGCAAAATTCAAATGCAAATGCAAATGTTTTTGGATTTTATGCTTTACCATTTTTTTGGATTTTATTGATTTTATAATTTTTATGGGTTTTGAGCCTCATAATTGACCAAACGATGAGTACATGCCTCTGGAGCCTTTAGATTGACCAAGCAATTTTTAGGAATCCTTGGAGCTTTTAGGATTGACCAAAGGGATTATGTGTACCTTTGGGGCATTTTGGGATGACCAAGCAATTTTGAGAATCCTTGGAGCCTTTGGGGTTGACCAAGTAGTTTTTAGAAACTCTTGGTGCCTTTTGCATTTGACCAAAGGGCTTATAGATGCCTTTGGAGCTTTTTAGGATGATCGAGCGATTATAAGCAAATCCTTGAGGCTTTTAACTGACATGACCAAGTGGTTTTAGGGACCCTTGGAGCCTTTTGGGATGATCGAGTGGTTTTGACCAAACCCTCAGAGCTTTTGAGGTTGACCAAAGGGCTTACAGATGCCTTTGGAGCTTTTTGATTGACCAAACCACTGATGAGAGTGTTTGGAGCTTTTTAGGATGATCGAGCAGTTACAAGCAACTCTCGGAGCCTTTTACTATGCTCTTCAAGCATAAAATGCCTTAATATGGATGATGTTGAGAGGTTCAGGCTCTTCAACACCCCCTAGCGATGTTAGGTGATAGGTACCTAGACCAATATTTTTAGATATGATGTAGGGTCCTAGCCAATTAGCCATGAATTTGTCTCGCATATCTAGCGGTAAATTAGAGTTATGTTGGTTTTCTTTCAAGACAAGATCCCCAACTTCAAAGTCTCTCTGGTGGACTTTGACATTGTAAGCTCATTTTAGTCACTCTTGATAAACGTGGAGATGCTCCAGGGCATTCACGTGATGTTCATCGAGTAGCATCAGTTGATCCAGTCGAGCTTGCCATGCAGTGTCATCATCGATGAACTCTTTCAATGCGATGCAACATTGGAATTTCTAATTCCAAGGGCATAATGGCCTCAGTGCCATATACTAGTGAGAATGGTGTTGCCCTAGTGGGCATCCGAATACTAGTCTTGTAAGCCCATAGCGCAAGGGGTAGTTGGATGTGCCAGTATTTGTGGTTTTCTTGTACCATATTTTTCAAGATGGCCACCACTATCTTATTTGAAGCTTCAGCCTACCCGTTTGCTTGTGGATAGTATGGAGTCACAAAACTATGTTTGATTCTATATTTAGATGTCAAAGCTCTCATAGTTTTGTTCTTGAAAGATGTTCCATTATCCGATATTATTTTGGATGGAATCCCAAAATGACTTATGATATGCTCTAGTATAAACTCTGCTATACGAGCTCTAGTTGTCATTGTTAAGGGTATTGCTTCCACCCACTTTGTAAAATACTCAGTAGCCATGATTATGAATGTATGTCGACTCGATGATGGAGGAGAGATCTTGCCTATAAGATCTAATCCCCACTGAGCAAATGGCCAAGCCGCTTGGATGGGTTGTAAGGCCTATGATGGCAAGTGCATAAGATTAGCATGATGTTGGCATTTAATGCATTTCTTGACATACGCATTGCACTCCTTCTCCATAGTGGGCCAATAGTAACCCATTCGAAGGATGCGCTTGATGATGGCCATGCCACTGAAATGGCCATCGCACGTACCATCATGGGCTTGCAAAATTGCCCATGATGCCTCTTGGGGCTCTAAGCAATGAAGGAGAACTCCATCGTAGCTTCTTCGGTACAAGATGTCTCCTATTAAGACATATTTGGCCACTTTCTATTTAAATGTGCACTTCATGACATGCGATAATCCCTCTGGGATTATACTAAGCTTTAGGAAGTCTTTAATTTGTGACATCCAATTTTGATAAATCTCAGCTTCGATTGCTAAGATGACTTGCTCCCCCTACGTATTTACTTTTGCAAATGTAGACTCGAAAACAACCCTATGGTGAATGGTAGTACCACTCCCCATGGGACTCTGAGAGGTTAATGACCCCTAGGGTGCCTTCTTAAGAAAGTCTTCAGCTTTGTAGAACCATTCAGCTTGTGGTTCTACACTGATCATGTTGACCGATTCTCTGTTATCATAGGTTGCACGCTCTGCTTTTGGATGCGAGAGCATCTTGACATGGATGGTAGTGAAATCAGTAGATAGATTCTAAGGGATTAAAGATCCCAAAGAAGCCATGGTATCTACAAACCTATTTGATGATCGAGGGATTGCCTCAATGTCATACCATTCAAGTTTGGCCAAATATGTGTCAACTAGATCTTTATAGGCTTTCAGTATGGGACATCGACACTAAAAAATCCCCTTGACTTGATTTACTATGAGCAAGGAGTCACCAAAGATGTTCAATCTCTTAATATTCATGGTGATAGTTGTGTGGAGGCCCAATAGTAGGGCTTCATACTCAGCATTGTTGTTGGTGCATAGAAAATCCAACTTGAATGACAAGGGCATTGGAGCTCCTTGTGGTGTGAAGAACACTATTCCGGCACCACCCCTTGTTCGCACTTCGAACCATCAAAGAACAGAGTCATATCAGCATTGTTCTCTGGTTCTTTGGGTTTGGGAGCTTCAGATATGATGAAGACTGCATCATCCGAAAGCTCAATTGTTAGAGGCCTACTATTTGATAGTGGTACCTCAGCTAATTGATCTGCTATGACCTATCCCTTAATGGACTTCTAGCTTATGAATTCTAGATCAAATTCTATCAAAAGCATGATCCACTTTATAGTACGTGTATTGTGATAAGTCTTACTCATCATGTACTACAAAGGATTTTGTTTGGATATAACATACGTCGTATGACTTAACATATAATGTCACAATTTCTTTGTAGCGAACACTACTGCTAAACATAATTTTTCCACGTATGCATACCCGAGCTCATAGCTCACCAAAGTTTGACTAATATAATATATGGCCTGTTCTTTGCCTTGCACATTCTTTTGGGCTAACATGGTTCCTAGTGCAAAGTCAGTTGTCGATATATATAGTAGAAAAGGCACCTCTGGCCTTGGTGGAGCTAGCACTGGTGGCATCGCTAGGTATTGCTTTATCTCAGTGAAGGCTACCTTGCAGTCCTCGTCCTAGTTGAATGGGACCCCCTTATGTAGTAGTCGATTCATGGGTCGACATTTATCCGATAGTTGGGTGATAAATCACTTTATCGAGGCTACCTTGCCCTGAAGGCTCCTTAATTCCTTAATATTGGTGGGAGGATACATTTCCAAAATGGCCTTGACCTTCATTGGGTCTACTTTGATGCCTCTCTTGGAGATGATGAACCCTAGTAATTTTCTAGAAGTTATGCCAAATACGCACTTCTTAGGATTCAACCTGACATTGTGCTCTATCAGGTGATCGAAGACTTTCCTTAAGACCTCTGCATGCTCTTCTCGTAGCAATGACTTGGCTAACAAGTCATCGATATAATATTCAAGAATTTTGTGCATATAGTCATGAAAAATGTATGTCATGGCCCGCTGATATGTGGCACCAACATTTTTGAGGCCGAATGGCATAACTTTATAGCAAAATGTTCCCCATGGCATTATAAATATGGTTTTATGTTGGTCTTCGAGTTTTATCCAAATTTGATTGTAACCAGAAAAAACCATCCATTAAGGAGAGCATTTCATGACCTATAGTTGCATCTACGAGAGCATCAATATTGGGCAATAAAAATGAATCTTTGGGTGTTGCCTTGTTTAGGTCTCTAAAATCTATGCAAATATGGATTCTTCCATCGGGTTTTCCCATGGGTACCATATTGGACACCCATTCTGGATAATCGATGGAAATCACAAATTCCACATCCAACAACTTTTGTAGCTCATATTTCACCATTAAGGCTACTTTTGGGTGCATTTTCCTAAGATTTTGCTTGATCGACTTCTTCGTCAGATCTAGCGAAAGGTTATGAGTAACCAATTTTGGGTCTAGACCTGGCATATCCTTATACGACCAAGCAAACAAATTTGGTCTCTCTTTTAGTAGAGGGATGAGGGTGGCCCACTCATCTGGAGTGAGACTCTCTCCAAATTTAACCTTCTTTGCATTGGTGGGATCATCACTGATATCCACCTCAAAGGTTTCCTCTATCGACATATGCGATCCCTCCTCAAGCTGGTGAGGCGTAGGAATCAGATGGATGTCATCAGCCGGGTTGATTGGTTCCATGTTGGAAGCATTTTTGGCATGATAAACATCATATGCATAGCCTGGTGCAAAATGGAAAGGTTGCAACATTTCTTCATTGGGGAAGAAATCCTCAGGCTCAACGGGTGAATCAATGTGATCCTAGTCGATAGCATCTTTGTTAAGATACAATGGTTTAGATGGATCTACTGGATTGTGGAGTGGAGTGGTCAAATCAATGGAGACCATGTTTATGGAATGGAATTGATCTCTAGGACCACATGGACTGACCTCTACGAAATCTGCATAGTCCTCATACCCACGATCTGGCTCTAATGGCACAGGCACAAAAGGGTCTTCCCTATGAGGACTATGAATAACTGGATCCTCCCTATGCACTGAATGCAAAATAGGATCATTTGGCTCATGGAGCTCCATGTAGGTCGGTGGAAGGGGATTAACCAACCGATGGATTTGATCCAAGTTTAACCATCTTGCTCTCAGATGTGGACCAACATGTAGTTACCTATAGACCTCATCGATGTCGATGGGTTGATGATGGTAACACAAATAAGGAGGACCAAGGTAGGCCCTCTCTAACTCATCTTCTTCATCACTATCATAATAGAATCCTTCATTCACCCCCACTCCTGGAGGGCGCTCCTCTAAATGAGGCCCCATGAATCTTACTTCTTGCATGTTATCATCGCTATCCAGAAAAATTGGATAATTATACCTCATGTACGATGCTATCGAGAAAATTGGCTCGATCTCTTCCCTTGAATGATCAATGTTGGGAAGGATCTCTTCGGTATCTTGTACCGACTCAATAGGCAATAGATGACATGCATATAAAGGCCTTACATAAGCACCTTCGACTTCATCCTCAGATTCATCATCGTTTGAGGAATCCTCATCTACATCATAGCTTGGTCCACTCATATCGGAGGTGGACTCCACTCCATCTTCATTACAAATATCTCCTAGCTCGAGATCACTTGTAGTAATGGGGTTACACCCCTGCATGTCTGTGTCATCGACTACATCATGGGTTTGGTGTCCTAGTTGATCTCTGGGGTTCATTTCTATCTCAGTCTACTCAAGGAGCCCTTCATGATGATCTTCGAGTGGCTCAATGGTGATGACAGATATCATAGGGTGATTCCTCTAGAATTTGGAAGGATCTAGATGATATGGATTAAAATCCACATCATCCACCATACTGAGGTATAGATGATCTAGGGATGCTATGAGCAAATCATCCTACCCATGTATCTATAACCCTAGACCGAATCTATCAGTGACTAACTGATAATGAGGTTCCAATAGAGTCCTCCATCCTTGTTCAAAGAGACCAAGGTCGTATCCATGCCAATGATATAGCTCAAAAATATGCATGGCATACTCTGGATTAGATAAATAATGAATGTTTACTATGAAAGGTTCCTCGTCATCTTCATCCATGGGCTCTCACGTTGGAAGCTGATCTAGCCCCACATAGATGAAGTTAGTTTGGTTAGGTGGCTCTCCCAATGGAACCATCGATCCAACTGGATAATGATGAGATGATGGTCTACCCATCTCTTGCGTAGTCTTCAAAATTGGTTCGAAGGTCACATTTTGCACAAGGTACTCACCTAATCTGGTATTAGTGAGATGTACCATCACCCATGGTGTGGATGACCCTATTGAAGATGTAGGTGAGGTAGGTTGAGGTGCCTCCTCGGCTTTGTCTTGGGGTTCCTCAACTTCCATGGGAATGGGAACCTCCTCGATGATTGGCTCGGGCTCACGCTCTTTCTCTTTCTCACCCATCTTCACCTTCAATTTCCTGTCATCTCGATGCATGACTGATGTCGATGGTTTCAAGGAAGTGGTAGTGGTGTGCTCCGATCTGTGTGACACAGATGGCATTGGTTGAGCATGCACTATCGGTTTACCTCCTGGTTTCTTTATTGGTGATGACGATCGAACATCCAGGTGCATTGATGGGAGTATGAAACCCCTAGGTAAATCTGCTAGGTTCACAAACTTAAATGGCTCTTCATCCAATGCCACTACATGAACCAGTCCCTCATGAATATATTTCATGCACTGATGCAGTATCGAGGGGACACAACGCATTTCATGAATCCAAGGCCTATCGAGTAAAATGTTGTACTGCATGGCCCCTTCTATCACATGACACATTATTAAAATGGTCTTCAGACCTACCTATATGGGTAGGATAATTGTGTCAATAGTCAAACATAGTGCATCGTTAAATGCTCTCAATGTAAATGTAGTTGGCACAATGTGTGATTTAGGTAGCTTCAAATGACTCAAGCCTTGGTCGTTATTATGTTGATCGATGAGCTAGTATCGATCAAGACCCTTTTAAATGGCATGTGATTCACACACATGATTATGTGCAATGGTGGGTCGATCATAGTTGTAGAAACCATCCTTATCTCATGATCATAAAATTGGATCATCGGTTCCTGACACTATTGTACATGTCCCATAAAATTTGTAAATGCCTACGCATCTTAGGCCTGTACTTCAATGGACCTCAAAATGTCCATAAGAGTCTCCCTGTGCCTCGAGGACTATTGTATTAATTCATATATTGACAACTTCGTAGGAGTTGTCTATAGGTTTTGGACCAACTTGCTCCTTATGGTCACCACCGGTCTTGTTGGTGGGCCTAGAATATTCTGTGTCGATCGTTGATTCGGCATGGCTTGTATTTGAATGGGAGCATGAGGTTGATTCTATTGTTCATATCTCCCATGCCTAGTGACAATGTTGACCATGCCTATGAACCCCTGGGTAGGTGGTTCGACTCACACCTGGTTAACTTGACCAACGTTGTTTCGAGGCACCTCATGATTTGGTAAGGGGTTCTTGTAAATCCTCATATTCTGATTATCGGGTGCCTACGGGTTGTGTGGCACTACAAGCTCACCCTTTTCAATCATATTTTGCACTAGGTGTTTGAAATACCAACACACCTCGATGTCATGGCCTTTCATTCTATGAAAGATGTAAAATAGATCATCTTGGAACCCCTTTGGTTTGGGTTGATTGGGGTCTATCATCTTGACTTCGGGTAATCTGATTGCCTTGGCCTCGCATAATTGATGGAAAATTGATGTCAGTGATTCCGTCAATGGTGTGAACTGGTGAGGTGGGCGTTGATATTTGTTCTTGCCCTTATAATTGTTGTTGCGCTTGTCATATTGCAGGGGGAGGTTGGGCCTGATAATTCTATTTTTGTTGCCCCTTGTCCTCCCGTTGGAGATTCAGTACCACTTGATTTACATGGGCCTACTTGCCCTATTGTTTTGTGGCACTCTTATTTTGTCCCTCTCTCCTATTTTTGAGCTTCAAGTTGCCTTCCTACAACTTGATGTCCTCAATCACCTTGGCTTGCGCCAAAGCCTCTTCGAATGTAGGATACTATTGTAGCTACAATAGTAATGAGATGTGCTTGGCACAACTCTTCGTAAACATTTGAGTTAACTCTATGGTAGGAATAGGGAATGGCAACTTCACCATTAGTCTCCTCCATCTCTTTTCGTATTGCTCTATTGGCTCATCATCGCGTTGAGCTAGCATAGCTAGATCAAAAATATTGGCCTATTTCTTGATGCCAAAGGAATAGCATTCAAGAAAGGCATCAACTAATTGCTCAAAACTTGTTATGCTATGTTTCTTTAGCTGATTAAACCACTCTCGGGCTAGCCCTAAAAGTGTCATGATGAACGTATGCAACAATAATGCATCATTGCTTGCTATCTAAAAACAAGCATCCAGAAAGCTCGTGACATGTTCCTGTGCATCTTCATCACCCTTAAACTTGTCCAACCTGGGCATATCAAAATGCTCAGGGTAAGCTAGAGTAGGCACAAAAGGATCCAAAGGCTCGTTATGGATTTTCCTCAATGTCAACTTTTGAATAGTCATGCCTTGTCTCTCAATGGCTTTAATCTTCTCGGCTAAGGCCTTATAGGCCTCTGAAGATAGAAATTCCTCCTCCCTAAGTTGATGTGTAGGTGGCTTAGGAGGTACTATCTTCCTTGTATGATATGGAGGTCATTGCTCTTCCTCCTCTTTAGCTCGAGAGCTCTCAGGATATTCTTGCTCGTATCCATCTCCCATTGCTACTTCATGCTGCCTCTACCTTTGATTATTGAGCGATGGTGGCCGCTCCCTCTCTTTCGACACTAGCATGAGTACGAGCATCTCTATGCTCTTGATGCATATCAGCTTGAGATAAAGCCTTCCTATATATATGCTCTCTATGCTCATCTTGAGGATATAGGCCAGCCCTAGCTAACCTATCCTCCTACTCCACGCGTTCCTTCTGGGTAAGGATACACTCTTCGCGCATGCACTGCTCATATAACCTCTATCTCATGAGCCTTTGCGCTTGAATATTTTCATCTTCAATATGCTGCCTCTCTAGGTGAGCATCCTCCAATTGATCTTGGAGGAGTTGGCATTTTTCTCTGATGCTAGTCGATGTGATCTATCGATCTGGTCGACCATGGGAGGCCTCTGGTATCCCTACTCTGTACGAGCGACCTTGTGGGTTCTGTACCCATCGGACTGATGTGTTGTGCCTTTGCCTCTATCTATGAAGATGACATTGGCCTCCTACTATGTCCTATACTATGAACCACCATGCATAGATAGTGGGTGTGTGACATGAGGGTGCTTAGAAGCCTCCCCATGTTCTCTAGTAGTGTGGATGACACTCACGCTATGCTCACTCGGGGCTCGAGTGGGTGGAGTAGAAGGCTTGTAGCCTAGCTACTCTAGAACACTACCTAGACCCTCTAGCTACCTAGACCACCATCGCTCATGCGGTGGTGTGCCATTATCTCCCACCTTTGATATATCAATGGTGATCTTGCATGGTGGACCATGCATGGGAGTATGGTTAGACCTATGCTCTGTAGCGAGCCTATCTGCCTACCCCTAAATGGGTGGGTCTCTAGTCCTTCTATACTCATAAGGTGGAGCCATAGATCCTCTAGTGGACTTAGTACGTAGGGGCACCAACCTGGTCCCCTACACAATAAACTCTTCGATCGATCTCATGGATGCATGTGCATTGCGGTCTCGATAATGGCTCTCAAGTGGAACACCCTCATGCTGGAAGGTTTCCTATTCTATTCTATGCCTAGAGGAGTGTACTGAAGCTCCTCTATCTGGGGTTTGCTCTATTGGCTCCCCTCGTGTCGAGTTATCTCCTCGAATGCTAGTCGAACGACGTTCGGTTCGCTCATGTGGTTGAGGAATTGACACGTATTATTGTGAATTGGTTAGGGGTTGGTCATCGACATTGGCTTTGGACCTTTGTCGACCACCCCGTGTATCCACCATTGTGTACCTAGAGTCTAAATGTATTATTATTAAGCAAACAAGGTATACAATAATGATTATCTCATTTTAAATTTTAAAAGTGAGTCCTAAACTGTTTGATGTGTTTTCAATATTTGTTGTATCAGTGTAGAAACTCTTATCATGTTTTGCAAAACTTGTTGGATTTTATTCTTAGTTTAATGGATTTCACCTGTACGCTCGTAGCTCGACAACTTGGCTATGAACTCCAAGTCACGTAAATCCCCCGTGTGTGGTAATGAAGCCCACACCCGACAAGGAGCATAGGTCCTCCCAGATCCTCACCCATTTTCCCCCAGTCAGTGTTATACCCTTCGAAGAGAATACATGCAAATTTTCTAGGGTATGAAAGGTTCTTGGATCTGGTATTGGTCTATATATCAAGGGTTCATAGGATTTGGGCCAACGGATGGAAGTTACGCCCACCGTCGTTGAACCCTACTAGTGGTTGGATGTCAAGCCCAACTCACTAGCATTTAAGTGCCAAGTGGTGTGTGTGGTTCCTTTTAATGTACATAAAATAAATGCATCATATAGCATACATGCTCATTTTCTAAATGCTATGCAAATGAAAGACATTTCAAATTCAAAAAATGCAAGCTATTCTAGATGCTCTTTAAGACTATGCACATTACGATGCTAAATGGCCACTAATTGGACCTCACACATGCAAACCATCCACACATCTCTATCAAGCACATTGTAGCCTAGGGCGGACTACAATCAGAGGTCCGTTGTTCCCAGTAATGCCTTTCTATTGAAAGCAAAATATGAAAGCAAACTAGGACAATTGATTTACCATTTTCTTAATTCTTTTCCTAATTTGCATTCGAATTAAACTTACTGTAAAAACATAGAGAGCAAAAAAGTAATAGAGGTCTGAAAATAGGACCTACCTCAAGTCTTACATTATCTGATATTCTAAATTTGACTATCTGTGTTGTCAATAGGAGATCATAGGTCTGATCTATGGTTTTATTGTAAACCATGCTTTGTACCTATGGTTTAGTTGTTGGGCCATAGCTGATAGCTATGGTCTGTACCTACAAGTGCAAAAACAAATAAAACATAGTCAGATCCTATAAATGTGGGGTTCCACCATGATCACCTTCTGTAACCACCAAAAAGGCTCACACCCGATGGCATCCTATTGCAATAAATGATAAAAGTATAACATGCATACAAGAACAAGAAATTGACAACAAATGAATCAAGAAGAAAAATGCTTTATTCCATTGTATTCAAAGTCAAAATCAAATTACAAGTACATCCCTCTTAGGGATAATCATTTTGATACAATATTACAATAGGAGTGCATAATTGTTTCCCTCTTAAGGGTAGGTGTGATTTCCAAATGCCTTTCAGGATGACACGAACTGCTCTAGGGTGGAGGTGCCCTCTTCTTCGTGATGGGGAAGGAACTTGATAGTTGGTTCTCCTTTGAAACTGTTCCCTACGGTCAAGAAACAACATAAGAATGTCAAAAATATAGGCAACCTCTCATGATGAGGCCCTTTTAGGTAAATTGCATAATGACACCATTAAACATGCATAATCAAGAAAACATGAAAAGTGCTTCTAAGCTATGCAAATTGAATCAAGATTCATATAATAGCGTAAAGAAAAGTAGCAGCTACACTATGCATGGATCAAATGTATAAAATGAAGCATAAACATGCATAAAGAAACCATTTAAGTCCTAATTGAAGCATAAACATAAAGAAGCTAAATCTAACCTAATTCTACGGTCAGAAGTCTGCTAAAATGTAATTAAACTATGAAAACAACTAATCTAAGCTAATTAACTATACATAAATGAAAATAGGAAGGTGGTTATACCTCTACTACAAATCGTAGCTCTGGTGAGTGGTCTACACTATAAACCATGGTTGAAAGCCATGGTTAGCACTCTAATAGGCTTACCCTCAATTCCAAGGGTAGTGGGCTTGACCTCCTTGTCCAATTGATGTTCAAGGGTCACCTTCGGTGTCCTTCTGATAGGTTTGGTGGTTGAATCACTATGATGGGCCTTCATTTTCCTGGATTTGTATTTCTTGATCCTCCTAGGCTCCTAGAACTTCCATGGCAAATTGATCTTTGGGTGAATAGCAAAGTGGCCTTTGAATGCATGAATTTAGTATGCAATTCGATAGGGCTTCGCTGCTCGCTTGATCAATTCACTCTCTCTCGATAATTCGTTAATGCTTCGCTATACAAATCATCTATATTTCTCCCCATTTGGAGGGGGTATTTATAGGATGCCCTAGGACTGGGGGTGGCTTCCTGGAGAAGCCAAGATCAAGAAGAGGTGGTTAGGATAGTTGGAATGGAAGCCTCTAGAATCTTCCATCCATTAACCACCTTCTTCTAGATCAAATGGTCGTTCCAACCGATTTGGCTCGGATTGAAGGCCAACTGAACTCCAGTTAAGACCGCAGGTCACAGCTATGGTCTAGACTATAAACCGTAGGTCTCAGCCATGGTTCAGCTATAAACCGTAGGTCTGGGCTACGGTTCAGACTGATTAGGCCAAGGAGCCCAAATTGAGTGGTTAGAACCACTGCTCTATCTTGGAGTCTATCCAAGATCTTCCATATGGTCTTGTAGCATGTCCATATGAGTAGTCGCCCTCGACATGACGCGTTTTAGGTGTCTACAATTAGGTTCTACAAAATTCACCTGGGTATGTATTGATTTTTTGTTGTTAATTATGTGTATAGTTATTTTAAAATCATTTCTATGCTAATACCAGCCAATGCCTCCATATTTTTTCAAAATATCCCATTAGAATTCAAACACATGACATGCCTTGGATATAAAAAAAAACCAATTGAAAAAAAAGAGGCTATGGCATCTACGTGAATAAATTTAGCATCATTTTTATTGTCGCCTCGTGACAATGGTAGCCAAATTGAGCGAACGCATATAAATGATGCTACTCTATACTTGGAGATGTCAAATACATTTTAGATGTGGGTAAAAGTGTTAGCGTAACTATGTTTATTACATTATTAGTATGGTTGTTAACATAGTTACAACCACTACTATTAAGCGCCTTGGTAGTTCCGTAACCTCCGAAACTATTCTAAGCGCTCATTGTATTATTTAAACAATGCTTGTTTAATGGTAATTGTTCGCTATTTTCTACATGGTATTAGAGCAGGAGGAAGGTATTTTTTTACTGGGCATGATTTTCGAAACTCGTCTAGACCTGTGACTCGAGCATGCTTCCCGAGGTCGATTGGACCTGACTGGGCAACCAAGGGACTCAGTCGCATCTCCCGAAGCCGAAGGACACTCGACAGATGCTGGATCTGACTGGACGTGGGCACGGATCCCGAGGTCAATCTGGACTGGTTCTGACTCGGGCACATTTCTCGAGGTCAGACCGACGTTGGACTGAAGTGACCTGACAGACCCTGGATCTGGCATGGAGCCCGAGGTGGCTGACTTGGGCATGAAATTCGAGGTAAACTGACACGTGGCGATGACCTGGACTGACACGTGGCACCACCTGGACTGGACTGACGTGGACCTGACTGGACTGACGTGGACACGTGGCGGATAGGCCACGCGCCACCCGGACCTTGCTGCGACACGTGGCCGCAGCAAAAGTTGATGCCACTAAGCGACTGCCCAAAGGCAGTCACTTAACGAGGGGCGCGCCTCACCTTTTATTCAGGTGAGGCAAATGCCGCCTCCTGAATGTGGGACTAAAAGTCCCACATTCAAAAGTTTTCCCGCGGAGGCGGGAAAGCCTTCAATAGAAGGCAGGCCCCCTTCAAATATCCGTCGGGCTAGCTAGCCCGACTGGAGAGGGGGCACGAAGGAAAGCCTCCGTCGGGAGTTCAAACCCCACCGAGGACGCCCGCGCCTAGGTAAATATTTTTTTTGTTATTTTTCTATTTTTTTTAGTATTTTTTTATTAATATATTAATATTGTTAGTTTTTTTTTAACTAACAGTATTTTTATTATTAATTAAATTCTTTACTAAAATTATTTAGAAATTTACATTAAAAATTAGAATATTTGCCAAAGCAAAGGGGCTATTTTTTTTCTTCTTCTAAAAGGCACCATTTTTTTTCAAACTTGAAGAAAAAAAGAGGGGGGATGATGAGTAATTTTTTCTGAAAAGGCAATTTTTTGGCATTATTGTAAAGGTGCATTTTCGGCAGCGCCCGACACCTAGTGGTTTATTTCTGTGGGCACTTTTATGTTGTATGTTGCATGCTTCATTTTTTTGCACTACTTCATTAAAAGTTAACAATCAAATTCACTCCCTAAGTCCCCAGAATCATTAAAACCCATCCGTGCAATTTATTGCACTGCAGCGTTCGGTATTTGTGATACCTCTGGCCAGCACTTACAGGTAAAGTTGTCGTGATTGCGCTACTGTATCCATCGCCTAATATAGCTGCCACAACGACGTCTGAGCTTGTTCTCTATAAATCATCGGGGAGAGATAAGTTTACCATTTTTTTTGCTATTATTTTACTCCATCTACTACCCTAATCGTTCTTGTGTTTAGGCGTAAATCCTGACGAGAGTTCTGACATCCATAGTGTTTAGGGGAAGTTACGCCCCACGCATGAGGATTGATGACTTTCTATGGTAGGTGCCATCAACAAGACGATTCCCTTTCAGTACCGCCTAAGTACCACGTATCATATAATCTTTAAAATTACCTACAGTCTCCCTCACGTAAGGGCGGGTAATTTTTTTGATTTTTCAAAATACCTATAGTCTCCCTCACGTAAGGGTGGGTATTTTGTATGGTATAACGGCCTGGCATTAAGGTATATAGAAAGGGTGACCAATTGGTGATATAAGGAACCTTCACAATGGCCTCTGCTGCAAAGTTAATGACTGATGCTCATCAGTTATTGAAAGGTCATAATTATACACCATGGAAAAACAAAATGAAGGCAGTCCTAATCATGGAAGATTTATGGGATGTTGTTTCTGGAGCAACAACGAGACCTTCACCAGCATCTGGATCCACAGCTCCTATCGCTGATCAGATAGCATTTGATAAGAAAGACAATCGAGCAAAAGTGCTCATTTTGTTTGCTATTTCAGATGAAGTTCAACCTCATATAGCTGACAAAGCGAGTGGTAAAGAGGCATGGGATGCCCTTCAAACCATTTATGAGGGAAAGAATGATTCCACCATTCTTCATCTTCAAAAACAACTTCACAATCTGAGTTTGAGACAGGGTGAGACAGTTGAACTCTTTCTTTGCAGAGTTTCTGAATTGAAAGGCAAATTGAATTCTTTGGGAGATACAATGGACGACAAGCTTCTCACTTCCATAGTGATGAGAGCTTTGCCTGATTCCTTTGATACGTTGATCACCTCCATTCAGGTGTCACAACGACAAATTACCTTTATTGAGTTGGTCAATTTGCTTCAACAACATGAGGCACGCCAACTTCATAGGGATGATTCTTCTAATACAGCCCTATACTCCAACGAGACAGGGTTCTAAGAAGAAAGGTAATTTTTAGAAAGGAGGCAATTCTCAACAGGATTCAAAAGGAAAAGGGAAACAACCTCAACAAAAGAAGAGGTATTGCAAAATTTGTGATAAAGACAACCATGACACCAACAGGTGTTGGCATAAGAATAAGCAAAAAGGCCAGACCAAACCACAAAACAAGAACAAGCAACCCAAGGTGAATGTTGTTGTTGAAGAATCTGACTCAGATTCTGAATGGGCACACAAGGTGCTCATGACTACCACAGCCTCCAAGGAGAAGGATCCTGTATGGTATGTCGATTCTGGTGCTAGTAAGCACATGACTGGTGACAAATCATGGTTTGAATCATTTGTGGCCAAAGAGGGCAGACCTGTCACTATTGTTGATGACAAAACCTACAAGGTTCAGGGAGAAGGTACAGTTTTAGTCACTCTTCCTGATGGCAAGTGTCAGATTGACAAAGTCCTCTATGTTCCAGGATTGGCTAACAATTTGTTGTCGATCACACAAATCTTGGATAAAGATATGGTTGTCAACTTTCGTGTTGAGAATGGCAAGAAGTGTTGTTCTATTACCAGGAAGGGTAAGAAGATTGCAACAACTTCATATAAGCATGGCTTATTTGCCCTAGATGCTATCTCTACTCCCCATGTTGCCATGACAGTCTCTACCAAGGAGGCCACTTCCCTATGGCACAAGAGATATGGGCATCTTAGTTCTGGCTACTTACTTGAGCTTAGTAAGTATGAGATGGTAAAGGGTCTTCCTTCCCTTTCTTCCACATTGCCAGTGTGCTCTGACTGCTTGGCAGGAAAGCAGCATAGAGTACCTTTTGAGAAGAGCTCAACAAGAGCACAAAAACCTCTGGAGTTGATTCACACCGATCTGTGTGGTCCTTTCACACCCAACAGTTGTGGGGGGAAGAGGTATTTTCAGTTATTTGTAGATGACTACTCAAGAAAGATGTGGGTTTTCTTTCTTCGACTGAAATCTGAGGCTTTTGATTTCTTCCAGCAATTCAAGAAATCTGTTGAGAAGGAGTCAGGGACTTCTATAAAAACCCTCCGCTCAGATCGAGGGGGGGAGTTTACCTCTAAAGAATTTTCAGCATTCTTATCTGAGCATGGAATCACGAGACAGTTAACAACTGCCTATACTCCTCAGCAAAATGGAGTTGCTGAGAGGAGGAACCGTTCTATTATGGAAATGGTTCGTTGTATGCTCACAGGAGCTACTCTTGGGCAACAATATTGGGTAGAAGCTGTCACCACTTTAGTATATCTGTTGAATAGGGCACCCACAAAGGCCCTAAAAGGAATGACTCCATAGGAAGCATGGAGTGGTCGAAAACCCTCCATATCTCATCTTCGTATTTTTGGATGTCAAGCTTTCATGCACATACCAAAAGAGAAAAGGAAGAAGCTAGATGAGAAGACATTGAGATGCATTTTTCTTGGCTATGATGAGCACTCTAAAGGTTATCGTTTGATAGATCCTTTGACCAAGAAAATTCATATCTGTAGAGATGTTGTTTTTGATGAAGCTTTCACATCACAAAACACATCTAAGGTATACCTAGATCTTGTGGAATCTAAGGAAGAGAAGTTCCCTTTGTCAACACAGACAGGAGGTCCTTCCACATCTTCTTCAACACCAAAAATGAAGAATCCAAAATGGTATACAAGCACAATCAGGGATGCAAAGTTATCCACTCCACCAGATTTGACTTTGGATAGACCTCATACTCGTAGTATGGCTCAAAGGGAAAAAGCAGCCGTAGAGACCAGTGAGGTTGATGATATTTGTCAATATTTTGAGGAACTTTCTGTAACTCCACATAAGGAAACAGAGGATATGGATATAGATGATGACAGGGTGTTTTTGTCTTCAATGAATGAACATGAACCTACCTCTGTACAAGATGCTCTTAGCAAACCACAATGGAAGGATGCTATGGATGCTGAGTACAAGTCTCTGAAAAAGAACAAAACTTGGGAGCTTGTCGATCTGCCACAAGGAAAGAAGCCCATTGGCTACAAATGGGTGTACAAAGTCAAGTATAAGGCAGATGGGACAATTGATAAGCATAAGGCCCATCTTGTTGCAAAGGGCTATGCTCAAAAGGAAGGCATTGACTATGAGGAAACTTTTGCACCTACTGCTTGGATGACCACAATTCGAGTCATTTGTGCTATGGCAGCACAGTATGGGTGGAAAGTTCACCAAATGGATGTCAAGAGTGCTTTTCTAAATGGTGATCTCCAAGAAGAAGTATACATGACTCAACCTGAAGGATTTGTACAGGAAGGCCAAAAGCAGAAAGTGTGCAAATTGGTCAAATCCTTATATGGCTTGAAACAAGCTCCTCGAGCTTGGTATATAAAAATGGATAATCACCTCCTGCAACATGGATTTAAGAGATGTCCTTCAGATGCAAACCTCTATTTTAAGAAACAAGGTTCTGAAATAGTGTTGCTTGTACTCTATGTTGATGATCTGCTCATTACAGGGAGTTCAAAAACTATGATCTCCACTGTCAAAAGAGACTTGAGTCAATATTTTGAGATGTCAGATCTCGGACTTCTCCATTATTGTCTTGGTCTGGAAGTAAGCCAGAAGGAGCACTACATCAAAGTGTCTCAGAAAAAATATGCCAAGACATTGTTAGAAAAATATCACATGATTGATTGCAAGCCAATGGCAACTCCGATGGAATCAGGACTTCAGTTATCGTGATATGATGATTCACCTCAGGTAGATGGTACTCTCTATCGACAGTTGATTGGGAGTCTCATATATCTGACCAATACTAGGCCAGATATCGTATTTGTTGTCAACTATCTTTCGAGGTTCATGCAAGAGCCTAAGACCACTCATTGGAAAGCAGCAAAGCGTGTTCTTCACTATGTCCGTGGTACTATGGAATATGGCCTAGAATACAAGAAGAATAACAAATTCTTCTTGCAAGGATACACGGACTCCGACTATGCCGGGTCATATGATGATCGCAAGTCAACTTCAGGATATATTTTTCATCTTGGATCCGGTCTTGTCTCTTGGCACAACAAGAAGCAACAGGTGGTTGCTATCTCATCTACAGAGGCAGAATATCGCGCCGCACGTGAAGCTGTGTGCGAAGTGATATGGTTACGTCGCATTCTGACAAGTATGGGTCATCCATCAAAATCTCCAATACACTTGTTCTACGACAACCAGGGTGTTTTGAACCTTGTTAAGAATCCAGTGCATCATGAGAAAACCAAGCACATTGATACACAATGCCACTTCATTCGAGACGAAGTTCCAAGGCACCGAATTCAGCTTCAGTACATTCCCACCGATGCTCAAGTTGCAGACATTTTCACTAAGGCACTTGCACGTGTCAAATTTGAATTGTTTCGCAGCTCACTTTGTATTGCCAAATGATGTAATCAGGGGGGATGTTAGTATAGCTAGTAGTTATCCAATTACCCAAATAATGTAATAAGGGGGGATGTTAGCGTAACTATGTTTATTACATTATTAGTATGGTTGTTAACATAGTTACAACCACTACTATTAAGCGCCTTGGTAGTTTCGTAACCTCCGAAACTATTCTAAGCGCTCATTGTATTATTTAAACAATGCTTGTTTAATGGTAATTGTTCGTTATTTTCTACACAAAGTAGCGGTTGATGACTGCACTTGTTTTAAAACAATTTGGTCACACCAAATCTGACTAATGTGCAACACTAGAAAATGCCAGTATTAATCAAAAATTAGTGTAGTGGTAATTTGACCTGAATAGTGTGGTCACGATTTAACTTTTTGTCCATAGTAATTATTCAGGATATGTTTATGACTTCTGTTGGTGTTGCAGTGCTCGATGGGTGAAGAATAGCAGCACTCAATGGAAGAAGAAAAAAAATAGCAGTGTTCAATGCATGAAAAAAAAATGCAGTGTTGAATAAAAACAAACAGTGCTGGGTAAAAAAACACAGCAGTGTTGAATGGAAAATACATAGCAACGCTCCATCGATGAAAAATAGATATGTTGAAGGCCATTGAAAAAAAATAAAAAAATAAAAAATATATAGCTATATATATATTATTATCTTGGGAGTTTTTTTCACGAGTACATAACAATCTTTAGGCATGGTCAGCCTACGAGAGGGATAACTTCAGCTTTTGGTGCCATGAGGGTGTGGCACATGTTAGGCATGGGGGGATGATGAGCACCAGAAATGTTCATTTTATATACACTATTAAGGGGCATCATTACTGGTTTAATTAGCATGTGAGATGCATTTTTATATAACTTATGCATATAATTGATAGAAAATCCAGTATTATGCTTGATTGGTATTTTTAGTGGGTACTGTGTATAAATGCAGGTGTTGGTACTAATCAGTGTTTTCTAGTCTACATCCACTTGGACCTGGAATAATTCTACTTTCGAAGACTAAGGCATGAGAGCAGGTGCCTTCCTCTTCAAGGAAGGTTCCCAACAAAAGTAGGTGTCTTCCTCATAAATAAGGTGCCCAGTAGAAGTAGGCGCCTTCCTTATAAAGAAGGCACCTAGCAGAAGTAGGCGCCTTCCTTATAAAGAAGGCACCCAGTAGAAGTAGGCGCCTTTCTCATGAAGAATGTGCACAACAAAAGTAGGCATCTTCCTCATGAAGAAGGTGCCTCCACGCCTCCATACTTTGCAAGATTTACCAAGTCGGCTTTGATCGGTTGACCAGTGGGCTAAGGAGGAAGTTGCACGTGAAGACAAAAAAGGATATATTCTATTCTTAAAATAGAATGAACACTTCTATTAATTGATTGGTTGGATACATTTGTAATGTGAGCATTATGATTTCATTCTCACGGATGAACCAAGAGCAATGATTTTTCCAGTGATCAATGTGGGAGATATTTTATTTTATGCAATATTATTAAAATAGAATAAGTCATCCATTATTTTTTGATTGGACGGTTCACTTTGTAAGGTGAGCATTTTTTCTCACGCTCACGAACGAATCAACGTAGTGATTTTCTAGCAAATGATATGTGTAGTAGACAACGAGATGAACCAGATCCATTATTCGCTAAGGAGGACAATCACCCAAATAGATTTATTGTTGCTAAACTTATTCTGTTATGATAAAACATAACACGCTTGATTTATCCTGCAAGAGGGTAAAATTAGTGCGTGACTATTTTAATTAATATATGATTGTTATAATTGAACGACTGTAATATTTATTGCATATCTACTGTAAATGCAAGTCTAAAATAAACTTGCCTAAATTTGTAACAGAGGAAGGCTGTGCATTGTATAAATGCACAGGTCTTCCCTGAGAGAAAGGATGATTAATTTTATGGAGAAATTATAATATTTTATTTTTTTCAAATTTATTAAGAGTGCAATTCCTCTTATTTAAGCAAGCTCTACTCAACTAGTTGTGTGGACTATCTACAAGATCTTGGGCCCACTCCATGCAAAAGTCCTCCCCTATTTCATTTCTGTTATTTATTTTCATTAGATTAGATTTATTGCTTTATTTATTTAGTTGTGTTTCCTTTTTAGCACATTTATTTTCTTGTACATTTATTTTTTGTATTTCATTTCCAGTATTTTAGTTTGTAATTTATTTTTTGCACTTAGTTTATTTAGTTTGGATGAAATCAAAATGCACATACATCCCCCACCAAACTAAATAAGGTACATAAGGAATTCATTCCCCAACACTGCAGGCATATACTGTGCGTGACACTCGTAAGTTTACGGACTTATCGGATTGATAATTTATGGAAGAGAAATGAATGTTTTTCCGAACATAATTTCTGCTCAAAACCACTGCCTTTGTATTGAGTAAGGACTTCTTTAAATTTGGTGAGAAAGTCAACAATATTGTTGAAGTCTTCAGGAGATAATGTTGTTAATTCTACCTCTAGCTGCATTGACCTTATTTGACCTACTTTCCCAAACAAGTTTTCTAGTTTCTGCCAAATCTCATATGGAGTTTTACAATCTAAAATGTGAAACCATAAGCTTTCATTTATATTAGTGCTTATAATACCCATTGTTTCATACATATTATCTTTATGAAAAATACTTCATATTCTTTTTCAAATTTAGGTTGCTTCTCTTATAGCAAGTGTGTGAGCCCTTTTTGAGAAATGAGATTTAATATTTTTGGTTTCCATGTATGATAGTTATGAGGGGTGAGTGGATCAATTGTATTCATTTTGCCAAAGAAAATTGAAGTGAACCAATAATTCCCCCCTTTAACTTCAAGTTCTTTTTTAGAGAAACAATTGAGCTTTAAAGAAGGAAATATAAGCCTGATTAAATACCAATATTCTCAAATTACCCGCCCTAACGTGAGGGAAACTATAAGTAATTGAGGAGATTTGATATATTGAATTAGGCTTATGAAGCAAGCAAAAAAAAGGCCAGGCCTTTATATCTATTCTTCTCAATTACCCGCCCTAACTTGAGGGAAACTATAAGTAATGAGGAGAAATGATACATGGAACATAGGCTTTTAATGCAAGTATAATCAGCCAGACCTCTATATCGGATATCTCAATAACTCACCCTTACGTGAGGGAAACTATAAGTTTTAGAGAAATCCAATACGTGGAACATAGGTGATTATAAGAAGTTTGTGAGTTCTTTCTTCTTTGCTTTATATGAGATGTTCATAGATGTTTTTTTGTTAAAAATAGTTTGGCTTGAGATATTTTGAAGATTTTGAAATGAAGATATAATAGAAAGTGGCCTACAAATTGCCACCAATAGCATGCACCACAAATTTGTCTTCTTAAATCTACCTAGTGAAAGAGATGGTGGAAAAGGAACCTTTGAGAGTAAGCCAAGATCAGATATAATGCAAGCACCATCAAGAACACCCCCCCTGAAAGAATATAGCAAAAAAAATGGTGCATAAATCAACACAAATCACCCCCCTTGGAAAAATAACTTTGTATTTAGAAATTACAATGTGCCTTTCACTTTTGAAGCCTTCTTTGGAACAGGCTTTAAAAAAAGTGAGAGGAGCAAAAAAGGTGTTAATTTTACAAATTTTTGATCTAGAATAGATGGAAGAGGATTTGAATAGAATCAAAGAAGGAGGTTGATTATAAGTGAGAAAACATCATTAAGCATCTCAAAAGAATACCCTCAAATACTGTCTAATCAGCAACATGGTAATTAAAAACCACCAAAGAGGACTTCTTTGCAAAGCACGTTGGAAAGCCAACGAGGGCACCGAAGCTTGCTAGAACGTCGAAGGTGACCATTTGAAAGAGATGATGAATGTTGTTACTATGCAGGAGCATGTGTCAAAAAGAAATTTGATAGAGCAATTTGAACAATGGTGGCTTCTCCTCTTTGTTGTGCAGTCGCAATCATAACAGTAGCTTGGAGCGATCGATCTTAAAAAATTCTTGCACCATGTATCTACGTCATCGACGAAACTCGAAGGAGGGCAATATCTCAATTTTTCAACCTGCAGATGAAATAGATAATAGAAGAGGCGTAAAATAAAAAATGTAAGCTGAGATACTTAGCAAAATGTCTTTAATAAAAGAATTTTATCTATTTTTTTGAAGAAAAAAAGATAGATTTTTTGAGTCGCATCATTTTTTGAGTGCCAATCATAGTATGCCTCCTTGCTTAGATGGAGCTTGATCATAGAGAGAACCTAGCAGGGGACAAAAAAAATTAATCAAGCATATCCTTGAGCAGAAATAAAGACGTTCAAAATGCAAATGGAGAAGGCTCGAGCTAGTTAAATAGGATATTTAGATAGGGATAGTCGTTATCATAATCACCAATGAAGAAGATGAGTCTTTGTTCTACTGAGGGCACCAACTGAAGATATATCTGGTAGAAGTGGGAACTTTGGTTTGAAAGACACCGATGAGAGCAGTGCGACTGAAGATGACATCACTGATTACAGTGCACGAGAGCCAAACATTTTTAAAAAAATGTTCCTTACTAACACTACAATTGTTAACTTCAAACTATGTTGATGAGAGTGTGCTTTTAGGGTGATTGCATCTTGTATGAGATGCACCAATTAGGAAGAACAAGATGTATGCTTCAAAGAGCGTGCTTGCAAAAGATGGTGCAATATCTCCTATGATGGAGATATCGAACACGATTTTGGGGGGCACAAAGAGAGGCAATTCACGAGGAGCAACAATGATGCTTAGTTCTAAAATAAATGCACTCAAGAGGTGCCCAAATATGGGCACTCTTTGCACATTTTGTGAGCCTTCAATAGAGAATATTCGAGTGTAGGAATGATAAAGCAGCGATGAAGAGCTTCACCTGCAAAGGAAAAACTAAAGATAGGAAAAAAATTTCCTATATTTTTCAAGCTTTAAAAATTAAAGAGGTTCTAAAAGAAACAACTTTTATATTAGCTAAAAAAAAGTGCCCCTTTTTTTAAAATAAAAATGAGCAAAAAATATTTTAATGGATAATAACATATGACTATTTTCAATCAAGTGAGCTAGTCAAAGAGCTACCCAAAAAATGAACCAGATCTATGAAAAATGGGTAATTTTTAGCTGAATAAAAATTGATTTTCACTAAAGCAGCAGTGAAGTTTCCCTTCCCTTGTTTGAATCTGAGAAGAAGACAAATATTATTCAGAATAACCCATTTACATATATCTCAAAAAAATATAGTTAGAAAAAAAACTATATATAAAAGCTTATTGTAGACTTGAACAAAAAAAAAGGTGAGAAGTCTACAAAAGATACAATGAACCAGCTCCTAGAACCTTCAAGAGAGAATGCTAGAAAAATCTATCCTGCTCTGATACCATGTTAGAATTTCCCAAAATAGACTTGCAAAGCATTACACAAAATATGAAGAGAAGAGTAGAACTGATTGATTTATTCCATGGATCAACTTTGTATAAATAGAAAAGTTGATCATTGAGATCCTTTGGATTATAACAACTCATAAAATCTGATCTAGACTATACTGAGAGTTCACCTGACTCATGGAGGAGTGGTAACTCAAGTAATTCTTATCCTAGTAGAACTTAAGAGAATAATTACTTATTCTAACAAGTCTTTAATCATCTAAGAGACCTGCTCTTGATCAATCGGATCTTCCCAAGCATCTATCTTAGACTCATCCTGGATGATTGAGGCTACATTATTTTGGATGTCTTCTTCTATTAACAAGGTCTTGTTTTCAACCCAAAGTCCTCCAAAACCATACTGCATCATCTCTTGATGAATATCTACAATTTCTTGCAGTTTGCCCTCAATTTTATCTGATAGTAACCAACCCTTCTGGAGCAACTTATTCTTATCAATCACAATTCTAGTGGCTAGTCTAGAAGTGTTCCATGCCTTATTTGGAATAGGCTTGGCAGCTTCACTGAATCTACTCTCAGATAGTTTATATATTTTCTCTACTGGTATCACCATGGGTTGTAGCTCCTTAGTGAAGTTATCCAGATCTTCCTTGGTGGCTTGTAGTAAATGGCTGGCATCATCCATGTAGTCAATTACAGGTTGGATTTCTGAACATTTCTCAAGGATTTTAGACCATATCTCCTTCCTAACCTTTTTTACTCCATATTTTGAAAAGCCTACAACTCTGGCCTTTTCAATCTAAAGTTGATGCTTCAAATCTTGTATTTCTTTGGCTTGGGCTTCATTCTTTTTCTTCTGCTCCTCAACCTGGTCCTTGAATTTTATGGCCTCCTGATATTTACTCTACCAACTCTTGACCTCATTTCTTACAACCTTCTCCACCTTCTTCTGATTACTGATTGTCTTCTCCAGCTTCTCAATATTTTCCTCCAATTTTCCACATTGCTCCTTATAAATGTCAATCTTGACATAGAAAGTTTCAAGATGAGCCTTTGCTATAACCAACTCATCCTCCACTGACAATTGATCAATATCCTCTGTATGCTCCTCTAGCTGATAATCTTCTATAGTCATGTCCTCTTCTGGTTTTCTTACAAGAGGAGTGATGGACCTAGTTATCCTTTGCCTTGTCACTGGATCAACGATCATGGTTTTTCTCCATCTAGCCATCTGCTTTGAAGGCTTAGACAATTTCTCAACCCAAAAATCTTGAATTTTTTGTGAAACCTCCTTTCCTTTCTACAAAGAGGCTACTGTGGGATAATTTGTAGAGGTAGGAGTAGCCATAAGGGAAGGGAGGAAAGACTCAAATGTTGATGAAAGGGGAGTGGTTGTGAGGACAGTGGAGTCTGTACTTATTGCAAAAGTTGCAACTGGGAAGGACATGATGGTAGATGTTAGGATCATGGAATGAGTTGGGGGAGATGAAAGAGATTTCCCTTCTGATGTTACTAATGGTAATGACTTTGGGAGTGGAGATGAATGAATGGGCGATGATGTCACTAGAACTTTTATTGAAGGTGGAGGAGATGGATTAACTTGAGACTCTGTGATGACTAGTGAAGTGGGTGGTGAACTATGAGGGGGAGAAGGTGCCTTCTGTTCCAATTTCTCTTGAGAATGGGAAGGGGATTCTTTTGGGGAAGGAGAAGGAGAAGAAGGGATAGAAATCATACCTTCACCTACCAAAGTAGTTTATTGGAAAATATCATCTATACTTTGATGTTGTGTCTACTACACTTGTTGCTCTACAACTGATATAGGTGTTTGTTCAGTAGTTTATTCTTGGTCCATTCTCTATTTCTTGTAGACCTCCTTCTGAGACTCCCCTACTGAATCCTTAGCCTTTCTCTTAAAAATAATAGGAATTGTAGGCTTATCTTTCTTTGCACTCCCTTCATGTTGTGCTTCTTGTGATGCAACTTTAGAGATAGGGGTTGACTTTACTACAGTTGTAGTGGTGAATTTTATAGGGGTGAATACAAAATTGTCATCCTTTTCCTTTTCCTCTATGTCTATTAGAGGAGGTTCTCCACCCAAGGCTAGATGTTTCGACCTTTTATTTGCTTGAATATTTTCTGTATTTCCTGCTTCATCCTTATCCTAGGCCACCACCAGAGTAATGCATTTTTCTCATGATTTGAGCACCCATAAAATATTTTTGTAATTGCTCTTGTGAAGGCTCAAATGCCTTTTGGGCTTCCTCAATTGTTGATGGAGCATCTATCTCTGCTTCTTGCACCTCTTCTTGTGAAGGTGGAGAAGGGGAATCTGATGATACTTGATTTTTCCCTTT
The DNA here is from genome assembly GCA_028583015.1 of Wollemia nobilis. Taxonomy (NCBI): domain Eukaryota; kingdom Viridiplantae; phylum Streptophyta; class Pinopsida; order Araucariales; family Araucariaceae; genus Wollemia; species Wollemia nobilis. The sequence continues at coordinate 2,941,411 of JAQPPZ010001424.1, read as the reverse complement.
TCCTTTACTCCTATTTTCTTGTAACTTAGCACCAAACTCCTAGTATTTTTAGCCTTCCAGGTTTTTATATGCTTCTCATACAGCTCAAAAAAATTAGTGTCTACTTGATGGCCAAATCTAGCCTTTTTTGCACCTGTTTCAACTCTCATCTACCACCATTCCACAATTTTACCACTATCCCATCCATGTTTCTTCTCCATTTCTTTAATCTTGGACTCTTTCAATTGGTGGTTTTTGTTCTTCTCAGGATCATAATCAACTATCTACTCATAAAAATCTCTCCATGGGGGCAGTTGTTCCATTTTACTGATGTTCCATTCTAGTGGAGCATTTTCCTTGTTATTTCTACCCTTTTCAAAATGAGACCTCAAATTTTTTTCAAATTTGAGGGCCCTTTCTACATTTAGGGCAATATTCCTTTGCAAGAACTTGTCATCAAGGTCATATCTCCATATTTGTGGAATGTATAGTAGACCTAGTCTCTCCAAATATTGAGTAATTTTCTCATATTGACCCCTTTTGGTTATGGTTATATCATCTACATTGTGAGAATAAATCATAGTCCCCTTCCTTCCCTTATCGATGTTAAATTTGACATTGATAAAGTTATCTTACCTTAAATATTCTAGAGCTAACAACCTATTAGTAATAAAATGAGGTAGCAGAAAGGGTTTACTAGTGAAGTCATAGAGTCTAATGATAGTTCCCTCTATAAGGATATACCAATATCCCTCTTCGATGTTCTCTACTCATAACAACTCCTTAGAAAGAGATGGTAGCCTAGGGCATTGACCATACATGACTTTCAGAGCTGGCCCTAAAAATTCCATGTTGAATCTGTAGTATGACTCTGTATTCCTCAAATGGTTGGTCCAATGATAAATTAAAATAGGGTCTCCATTATCGTTCTTATCCATAGTTGGAATCCAGGGCATCATGTGTCTTATGATGCTATAGAACATCCATATCATATTTGAACAATGCTAGAAGGAGGGGTTCTATGTTCCTCTTTTCATGCTAACCAATTGTTCATGCATTCTTTTGGAGAGATAGGTCGGTCAATAAAAATAAATTAGCTTGATGGCTTCTTCTTCTACTTTAGGTTTATAAATTTTTCATTGGAAATACAATAAATAGTGGCTATTTGCCAATCTCTTACATACCAGTCAGAGTCTAGACCCTCTAAGAAGGCTAACATAGTAAAAAGTTCTAGGTAAGCAAATTATTTAGTGGTAATTGGGATTTTTGGTAAAGCTTTCCTAGACTTGATAGTTTTAAATTGGTTGTAAACCCACTTCCTAAAAGGCTCTCCTTCATGAGCACATCCTTGTAGTGAGTAATACTTGGCTTGCTCTAATATGTCAAAGGGTTTAGGTCTTGTAGGAGGGTCTACACCTATGGTAAACAAATCTTGGTAGGCTTTAGTGGTTATGTTGAATAAGGTTTTACCCTTAGCTATATTTACTACTTTTGTTTTAGGATCATAATATTTTGCTATTGTAGAAATTAATTTAGGGTAATGATGAACTGAATCATAGATGTAAAATGATAGGAAGGAATTTATAATGATAATACCTTGAAAAGAAATTGGTAGCCCTTTGAAGTACTTATAGTCAATATCTCTTCTGAGCTTGGTCCTTCTTATCCATGTCATCTTAGTGTCTACTACTGCTCTTGTTTGATCAATATAGCATTCTAGCTCGATAGTCACCTATTGTACAACTTCTTGAGCTATTTTTGATACCATTTTTTGAGAAAATTCATTGGATATTTTCTCTTCTTTGTACTTGTTAGCTTCGTCTCACTACTTCTTTAGCTCTTTCTGGTAATTAGATACTACTTGTGAAATGAATGTCAATTGAATTTTGAGTTTAAATATCTCCTGCATGCATACCTTCCACCATTAATGTGGTCGATGGACAACTACCCATTGCACACTTCTCAATTCAAAATATGGGTGACTTGGTGGTAGAAAACATCGTGCTATTTGTTGATTGGTCATGATGTAGCGCACGTTAGAACTCATGATATTTTCTATCTTATTCCTTTTAAGAGTAGTATGGAGCACATGTTATAGCCCATGACCATATTCACTCATTTGAGCATGGCATGGAGCACATCATGGGAGAGAGCATATTTTATTATTTGGCAATCTTGCCTCTTGGTTAACGACATGTTGTGAACCATTGAACTACCTTTCTTTTTTTGTATAAAAAACTTTAGAAAAGAAAACAAAAGTATAATACAAATATATACATATGTTACATGAAATGAACTCTTACTCAAAGTAGAGTTTTAGATGGAATCCATTAACCGAAATCGGTTGAATGTTTCCCTCTAGATCTTGGAGCTGGAAAGAATTGCTCTCTTTAACTTCAACCACTTTGAAAGGACCATCCCAGAAAGAGTCAAATTTTTGGTGGTGGCCTAGTTTGGCTCTCTCTACATTCCACCTTAGGATAGAGTCACCTACTTTGAACTTCTTGAATTTAGCTTTCTTGTCGAACCATCCTTTAGTGTCAATCGAGTGCTTCTAGAAATCTTCATATGCTTGAGTCCTTTTTTCTTCTAATTGAAGTAGATGGGTCAATCTGGTTTCAGTTAGATTCTGATCAGACTCTTCTTCTATGTTTACCAACTTGAGAGCTGGTATCTCCAAGTGAATAGGTAGGACTACTTCTTTACCATACACCAATGCATAAGGAGTAGTCTTAATAGATTTCTTGATGGTAATCCTGTCTGCCCATAGAGCTTGTTCTAAAAGTAGATGCCAACTCCTTTTGTTATCCTCCAGTGATCTCTTCAGAATTCTAAGCAGATTTTTGTTAGTTGAATCAACTAATCCATTCCCTTAAGGGTAGTAGTTAGAGGATTTCTTTAAATTTATACCATATTTACTGGTAAAATCAATATATTTAGCTCCTATAAAAGCTGGACCATTGTCACTTACTATAGCTTCAGGGATACCAAACCTTGTGATCAAGCTCTCCATGAATTCAATTACCACTTCTTGATCTGATTTCTTTGTGGGAATGGCTTCAACCCATCTGGTAAGATAATCTATGGTAGTCAGGATATACTTATGTCCTATTGAGGAATTGGGATTTATTGTTCCAATGAAGTCCAGTCCCCACTATTGAAAAGGCTCTTCTACTTGGATCGGTTTGAGGGGGAATGATGCATTTCTAGTCCTTCCCACATACCTCTAGCATTCATCACATGCTCTTGTTATCTTGAAGGTGTTAGTAAAAATAGTAGGCCAATAATAGCCTACCTTAATGATTTTCATAGTTGTGACCCTTCCTAAAAAATGTCCTCCAGATAACCCTCCATGGAACTCTTTAATGACCTTTTGCTTCTGATCATCTTTCAAGCATCTTAGGAGGACTCCATCAAGATTTCTTCTATATAATCCTTCTGGTAGTAGGACATACTTCAAGGCTTGAAGCCTATATCTCCTCCTTTGTGATGGGTTAAGACCTTGAGGGAAAATTCTTATTTGAAAATATTTGGTCATCTGATCAACCTAATCTGAACCTTCTGATGGAAACTCTTTAGTTTGATCTTCTATTGGTGGTTGGCAAGCTGACATTTGTTCTACAACTATCTTTTCTATCAACCCTTGGTATAATGCTCTACCTCTGACTAGCTTGGTAGGATGGATTTCCATATCATACTCCTAGATTTTAGTAATCCAACCAGCTCTTTTATCTCCCAGTTCACCTTGTAAAATAAAACTTCTTACATCTGGGTGAACCACATACACAAGAGTTTTACTTTGAGCCAAGTATTGCCTAAACTTCTTCAATGACTTCATCACTACAAACACTTGTCTCTCAATAAATTTGTATTTGATCTGGTATTCATGGAGAGTTTGACTCCAAAAAAATATGGGGTGTTCTTCTCCATCATCATTCTTCTGGGTAAGCATAGATGCATAGCTCTCCTCAGCTCCATAAGCATACAAAATGAAATTCTTACTAAAGTCAGGATTTACCAGAACTAGAGTAGTGGCAATAGATTGTTTAATGACTTCAAAATCCTATTTCCTTGCTTCTGTCCACTTGAAATCTGCATTTTTCTTTAGCAACTCTGAGATAGGCTTTACCTTTTGAGCAAAGTCTGAGATGAACTTCCTAACAAAGTTGATCTACCCAAAGAAATATTGCAAAGCTTTCTTGTTCATAGGCAAGGGGAGGGCAAGAATTGACTTCACTCTATCTGGGTCAATAGACATTCCTTCCTTAGAGACCACATGCCCTAATAGCTTCCCTTCATGAACTACAAAAAATGACTTCTTTGGGTTAAGAGAGATGCCAAATTCTCTACATTTCTCAAATACTTGCTCCAAGTGTTCCAGATGGTTTTGTTTCTCATGAGAGAACACAGTCATATCATCTAAGTAGATGAGAATGACCTTATTGATTAGCTCTCCAAAAGCATAATCCATAGCTCTCTAGAAGGTGGCCCCTGCATTGGATAGACCGAAGGGCATCCTTTGATAAGCAAAAGTTCCCCATTTGGTGGTAAATGTTGTCTTGAATTGATCTTCATATTTTACCCAGATCTGATTATATCTAGAGAAACCATCTAACAATGAGAACCTTTCTACTCCTACAACAATCTATAGAATCTGGTCAATCTAAGGGAGAGGGTAGTGATCCTTCAATGATGCTTGGTTGAGATTCCTAAAATCTACACACAGATGGATGTCTCCATTATTTTTCCTGATAGGGACCAAGTTAGCCACCCATGTAGAGTGCTTAATTGGGTATATAATCTTAGCCTTCAACAATTTGAGTAGCTCTTCTCTCATTATGGATTCAATCCTAGGATTTACAGGCCTCTGCTTCTATCTAAAAGGCTTTGCATCAGGCTCTAGCTCAATAGTATGTTGGATCACCTTTTTATCATATACCTTTAGATATTCATATGACCAGGCCACAATGTCTTGGTATTTAAAGCACAGGGTTTTGATCTCCTCTACCTCTTCTGGAGAACAATGGATACCAACTTTGAGCTTCTTTTCTTTCTCAATCTCAATCTCTTTATAGATTTTTTCATTGATCTCCATGGCTCTAGCTTTTCTCCCATCTTCATTATCAAAGAGGCTTTCTAGGGTGACCAAACCTCTAGGGATATGATTATTCTTCAATTGTATGACATCTTGTTGATCTATCTCATTAGGAAGTTCCTCTTGAATAGTGGATAGGCAAGCTTCTCTAACCATAAAGTCAATGATCTGATCATCACTTTCAAAAACCTACCAAAAAATATGTCTATCTGGTACTGCAAGCCTGAAAACTAGTTTGATCTTCCTATCTTTAGATGATCCCATATCTAAGGAAGGGCTGAAATTGGAACCTTTAACTACCAAGGAGTCAGCTAATATGTTCTATTTTTTGGGAATAAAATGAATGTTTAGGGCATCAAAGGATTCCATCAAATCCCATACCCTATTTATGTATGCTCTTAGGTAATGGTGCTTACTATTACATCTCTCCCTTACCTGATTGACTATCAACTTAGAGTCACCATATATATTCAGTATTTTGATACCCATGCTCTCAGCTTGCATTAGACCTAAGCATAAAGCTTCATATTCTATAACATTGTTAGTACAAGACCATGTCAATCTATATGCAAAACTCTTTACACCCTCTGAGGGAGACTACAAAACTACACTAGCACTAGCTCCATTTCTGCATCTTGCACCATCAAAATGCATAGTCCAAGTCTCTGTCTCCCTTAAGGATTGATTGGATATAGCAGGGATATTTTTCTCAGCTTCTGAAGAAATGTTGTATGTGCCCATTCCTATCCCAAACTGACTATAATATTCTTTGAATGGTAATTCATCCTCAACCTCTAACTCTTCAAAACTTTCTACTAGTTCAAACTCATCTAGGGGTGTGAGGTTGCACATATCTTCTTCAATATTCTCAATGTGATAGGACATAGGATTTTTAGGTGTTATCCTTATCCTCTTTCCTTTGAAAGGGATTATCATGCTAGAGTAATCCAAGTACATATAACCTCCTAACTTGGTAGTGAACTCTCTAGAAAGGCATAGGCCAAAATAAGGCTCTAGATCTACTACCATAATTTCTTGCACAATTGTCACCTCTGGGGCTCTATGTAGTCTCATTAGTACATATTTTATTACTCCAACTATCTTAACTGGTGTCCCATCCAACTATAAAACTCTAGGACAAGATCTGGTATATTCCATACCCATCTCTTCATAGATTGCTTTGGGCATGACTATGGTAGAGGCCCCTGAATCAATCATACAGTTGTGGACTATCCAACCCTCCATCCTCAAGGATATGTAAAAGGGAGGGGGTTTGTTCTTCATAGTAGTAGGAGATATTTTCTCTTTCCTAGAAGGTATGCTAAGGATGGTAGTAGTCTACTTTTCTTGGGAATTTTTACTCAAAGAAGCTTTAAGCAGATCTATTTGACTAGGGATGAAGAGAGTATCATAGAGACTAGCCTTGGAGGGGATTCTTTTCATCTCTTCCACAATGTTATATTCTAATTTTCTTGAAAGGGGAATCTCTCATACTTCTTTTCTGGTTCACCATATTTCCTCTTGTATTGTTGTGTAGCTTCAACCCTTTGTCTTTTAGTTATGGAAGGTAATCTCAGCTTTTCTAGCGCTTCACTTTTGGATCTCATCCTTTCTTTGTCATTCTCTTTGTCATATCTCTTGGGGAAATTGACTTCTCTCTCTTGGCTCTTAGGGAGTATGTCCCTCTTTTTAGTTGCTTGGGGAATAGGAAATTGATCATTACTTTGTAGGGGAGGGTCTTTCTTCTTTTGAGAAGGGACCTAAAACTGACCCATCTTCTGTGGATCTACTTGCAATATCTTTTTACTTGATCTTGTCATGATAAAAATAGGTTCTTCTTCATCAAGATCTTGCCCAACCATGATCTGATCTGGTTGCCATAGCATATTAACTCTACCTTTCTGGTTCCTCTCTACCTTTTCCATGGCCTATTGCACATGACGTTGGTACATAATGCATGACTCTGAATCATGAGGATCATTACATACAAGGCACCACACATTCACAAGACTAGTTTTAGAAGAATATTCTTGATCTTCTTGATTTGCATTAACTCTTATCCTTGCACTCTTGCTGGTACTAGGATTTTGATCTCTATTGACATAGGGGAATATCCTTTGTTGAGATATCTCTATCTATATTTTCTCCATTGAATTCATCTTGTTACTGAGTGTTTTCAAAGTACTCTGAATATCAAGCAGCACAGTGGATTCTTGAGGTGTTTGAGATGGGAGTGGTGGAAAAGGAACTAAGGTAGATGGTATTTTAGGGGGTGGAATTGGAGCCATATGAGGAAGTGGGGATGACAAAGGAGGGGGGTCCATGTAAGAAGATGTAGCTACCTGACTTTGGACATTAGGAATTTTAGAGTAGTAGGGCATCACAGTTTTTGGGGGTAACCTTCCTACATTGATGAGGATATTTTCAGCTTGCACAACTACATTGTAGACTTGAGGGAAGGTGTATATCCCTGACTATTGAGTTTGTAAACCTAGCTCTGACCCAAGGGCTCTGATATAGTACATAAAAGCAAGGGGTGTAGATTGGCCTAGCTTCAGGTGGAATCCTCTTCCAGGTTCTACTAAATCTTAGATTAAAGTCTGAAACCGACTCTTGTTGATGCTTTTGCATGGATGTGAACTGATTTAGGAGAGAAAAGGGATCAACAGACTCATTGAACTCTTCTACAAAGGGCTCTGCTAATTCATCCCATGAAGTAATGCTATTGTCCTCTAAGGTTCTGAACCAATGTAGGATTTTCCCTCTAAAAGATAGGGCCAAAATTTTGATAATCACATCTTCATTTTTTATGTTATGAATTACTGCTAGATTTAGGATATCTTGGCAATGCTCGTAAGTAGTTTTACTTGATCCATCATAAGTAGGTATGGCTTTGGATACATCTTGAGGGATATCATGCATGTGGGCAAGCCTTAGGGGACCAATTGTATTCCAATTAGGGTATTTCTATAGGGGCTGGTTTGGAGCCACATTCACATTATTAGCCATATTTCTAGGTACTGTTCTTGCTGGAGGTGGCCTTGGAGGCACTTTAGGGGTGGTTCTGGTGGAGTCTCATCTGATTGAAAATATGAGTTCAAATTTCTTATGATATTGGATCCTCTCAAAGGGAGCTCATAATAGATAAAAGAATCTGGATTGTTCTTTGTAGATGACCTAGTATTCATGAAAAATTATGAGCTATTGGAATGGATTTTCTGGTTTCTTGCATTCAAGGAGTCACCAAGTGAATTTAATGTTCACCACTTAATGAGGTCAAGACAATCCACTAAATCTTGATTCCTCCAAGAAAAGGTAAAAATGAAAATTTGGTGGGTTAGCTAATGTTCTTGTAAATAGGGTCCCACTGGGCATGCCAAAACTATTGGTATCTGAATTGACATCAAGTAGAGCTCAAAATTATGACTCTTATCTTCTAGTATTTTGATTAGGCATGCACCCACTAATCATAGTCCAAACACCAACATTGGATGGATTAAAGACTGCTCTAATCCAACCTCTAGAGTAGGTTGGTATTCCTTGTCAACTGATAAGGTGTTGACTCATTTAAGCTCAGTTAAATGTTTAAAATATAGGGATAGAAATGGGTTTAGGGTTAGAAAAGGTGATGATTAAATAATGGTTGGATAAAGCTAACAACATAGGCATCTACAGGAAAACTATTGCCAATCAATTTCTAGTGTCCCACACTTGCGATTAACAACACTCAAAATAGGTAATCTTCATCAATTAGACAAACAGAGACATACTTCAAGAAGTCATTTCAAACATCCAAGATACTAATAATCCAATATAGCAAAATAAGATCAGTACCTAGACTAACAAAAAAGAACCTCTTGCAAGCATAGATTCAATCATAAAATATTTCAAGGTGCTCTAAGCTAGCAATCCAATATCAACAAGAATAGACTAACCATAGCAGTAGTAGCAAAAATGCATTCACAACTTGAATCTCTCAAAATATTATAGAAGACACTAGCTTGAGGCAAACATCCAAGTAATGTTCCTTCTATTGATTTGTAAAAAGTATTTACATAGTAGGACAAGCAAACACTCTAGAGCCGACCCCAAAAAATGAGGGTTCGACCTCTATTTATAGTTTTACATATTTTAAATATTAAGAAAAAATGGAACATTACAAGGAAACTAAAATGCTAGATCAGCCAGGTGCTGAGGTGGTAGCCTCTTATTCATCTTGGATGAAAGAAGAAAATGTGGATCTTGTGCATCCTCTACAACTTGTTGGGATTTCATGGCGTTTGGCTTTCAAACTGCGCAAAACTATCATCCAGACCATTCACTGTTCTTGTAGATGATATCTAGCCATAGATCTACAACTACTCACTTCTTGGTTCTTGATCTGTTAGATGCTTCACCTTCTAGTTCACTTTGATCGACCAAGTCCTGTTATAGATGTTTTTATATGCCTTGGAGAGCTTTGAAACAAATAGACCATTGATCCTTTCATGGATGGCTGAGATCTATGCCTTGCTCTTATCTTTAGCTCTACGGTGTAGAACCATGTCGTAGCCCACTTCTTGAAACATGCTATTCACACCTTTGACTACTTTGACCATAGGCTAGAGCAAACAATGCTTCGACATATAAATATGCTTTAAGCTATGCATGGGGTGGAGCATTGCATTGGCCTACACCTTTTAATCTTTGGGTGATCTTCCTTTACTTTGCATCTATGACGTAGAACAAATTCTGAACCATGTTGTAGCCCACACCTTGAAATTTGCATGTACAAGGTTGACCGATGTTGACCATGGGGTAGAACCTTGCTCTGGCCAGCATGGGGTATAACATTATGCTAACATTGAATTGTGTGATATGGAACCTTGCACTGGCCCACTCCTTGGAATACTCCATGAATTTTGACTGCTTTGATCATGGGCTAGAACAATGTTCTATATCATGCGATATGGAACACACTTTAACTTGCATGGGATGGAGCAATGTGTTGTAATCTATGATTCAAAGAGCGGTGATGTCATATTTGACCGATGTTGATCATGGGCTAGAACAATGTTCTATGCCACGTGGGGTAGAACATGTTGTGAACCATTGTACTTTATTTGTGTTGTAGCCCACGATCTTGAAATTGCTAAGTGTGAACTTTGACTACTTTGACCGTGGGGTAGAACAATGTGTGTTGTGCCGCTATCGTGGGATAGAACCAACTCCTTCAAGACTTAGAAAATTTTGCAAATGTTTTCTAAGGATGTGGTCATTTTGGGCCTACAAGGATGAGGTTCTAATAGCTAATTGCTCCAACAACTAGACTATATATTCTTTATAGTACCATATTGTGTATCTCTATATTTTTCAAACTATATATTCTTTGTACTATCACACTAGATATTTTTTGCATTGTTAGACTATGAGTGGAGTAGTCTCTTTTACAATATGCTCAAATTTAATTTTGGTTTTGACTAGAAAAGGACTTAAAACAAGGTTTCAATAAGGATAATTTAAGTTAAGGTGTGTCTAATTTTATGGGCTCTTTGATATATAATCTCTTTCATGATTAGTGGCCAACCTAATATTTTAAATCTCTAACTATGGAGGGTTCCACTATACCCATAGTCATACAATCCATTTTTGAGGTTTTTGCAAGAGTAACTTTTTGGATCTAACCATTTATCGATGCACCAAAAAACTCAAATGACTAATATATTCCTATGGTTAAAGCTTTATCCTATTCCTAGGGGGTCTCCCTATATACTTGAGTGTATGTGGGAGCTCAGTATCATATATGAGTGCTATCTAAGGCCTCAATATTAGAGTTTGATCACCCCTCACTTCACTAGATGCTTTATGGGTAATCTAGCTTAGCCAAAAATAATAGTTCCTCTATGATATTTTAAAACCCTTGGCATAGGGTTTCTAACCTAATCCACTAAAAATAATAAAAAAATTATGTTTCTTTTGGAAATATACTTTAATGGAAAATGAGCATAATGAAAAAATTATAGAATAGAAAAATAAACAAAAGGACAAGAAATGTTAATAATGTTGTTATGAAACATGACACTAGAAAGAGCTATGATACCTCTTGTTAGGAATATTTATATAAAAAAAAGCATAACTACAATAACAATATAGGAGTTAATGGGAATTCTTATAAACTAAATGACCATGAGAATGAAATAATAGAAGAATTTAAGAAAATAATTGATTGGAAATATAACAAACTTATATTAATCAAGTGAAGCAGATATCACAGGCCTCTTTGAGGGGGTAACCTCCCTAGAAGCATATCTCTAATACAAGTTAAGAAAAATATGAGATACATTCTACTCCGAACCCATATCCTTATATAGACTCTTATTTACCCCAATCCTAATGCTCAAGGGTCGAACCACATGAAAGAGGGGACCCTAGCTACTAACTCCTACTTATAATAAAAGTAAAGTCTATATTATAATGGGTACATACACACTAAGAACCTAAGATGCAAACATATAACACTAGACAAGTATATAATAATGGTTGTGTTAGGATAGGGTCATAACAATGGAACTTAAGGTATATTATCATAATTTACATTAAACCCACCTCTATAAGGTGTACAAAGGCCCATAACACTGTAAATATGAATACAATATAAAATAGCCGATCATGGCCTTAGGTAGATATGAACACCACATATTCAAATATGATCAACTTATCATTGATAATCATTTCTATATATAAAATCTACTACCTAGACGGGGACTACCATAGATTCAATATTCCTCTTATTTCCAACTAGGGTATTCATACCTCTAGCTAGAGTATCCTTGATTCTAGTTAGGGAATATTATATGAATTTATTTCCATGCTACCTAGGTTTTCCTAATAAGAATAATTTAGTTTTTGAATTTCTCCTAAGATCTAAAAGAAGAAAATATGATACTTACTCCTTGCTTGCAGTCCTCCCTACTTGCACTTGTTTCATGTTTGTACTTGCTCCTTAGTCAAATTCCCTAAAGATCAAAAACATGAAAAGGTGAGGCTTATTTCTTGTTTTCACTCGCATCTTACTCATACTTGCATCATTAATCTTTAAGTTTATATAGGTAGAATGTATTCAGTATAATCTAAACAAGGACTACTTAGTGTATAGTCATTGTCATAGTAGTTTTATATGACACAATGTTGACTACTAAAATATATAATGACCTTTTATTGCAATTACACAATTGCATTTCTTCACATGCAACCAATAACAATACTATATTGTGAGATATACATAATGAATCATTACTCTATTTTCCTAGTGATGCATGGTGGTATGAGACATGGGAGCTACTATTTTTATCTTTTATTTTGTATTCCAATATTCTAGCCTACCAACTTTTGTTCTTTATAATATACAAAGGGCTTTATCAACCATTGTTTATTGTGTATATACATAAATAAGTCTTATGTAATGATCAAATAAATACTTGATTTTTGAAAATCATATGCAAAATAATTTATTAAAAATATTGAAGTCCATCCAAGCAATTATAACCTAAACTCTTTTTTATGTTATTTTTATACTTTTTAGTAGTCATAAATTTGAAACTTTGATGTCCATATTTGTTAAGCTCAAAACTTCTCTTTAAAAATAGGGTAAGATATTTGTATGTTGTTTTATTCATTGATTTTATAGAAGGTTGTTTCACACAAGTGTTTACCTAAATTAAGGTCAAAGGTGTAGGTTCTCATTTTTGGCATAACATCAACATAGTGTAAGCTTTTCAACAAAAATCTATATTTATTAAGTTGATAACTAATGAGCGATCAATTGCATATGAGAGAGAAAATCATTTATTTTATATTTACTTTTCCCATAGATACTATGGGATCCTTTAATATATATATATATATATATATATATAGAGAGAGAGAGAGAGAGATAGAGAGATAGATGATTAATTAAGGTCAAAGGTGTAGGTTCTCATTTTTAACATAACAACAACATAGCATAAGCTTTTCAAAAAGAATCTATATTTATTAGGCTGATAATTAATGAGTGATTAATTACACATGAGACAAAAAAATATTTATTTTTTATTTATTTTTCCCATAGATACTATGGGTTCCTTTAATGTGTGTGTGTGTGTGTCTATATATATATATATATATATATATATATATATATATATATATATATATATATATATATATATATATATATATTTATTTATTTATTTATTTATTTATTTATTTATTTATTTATTTATTTATTTATTTATTTATTTATTTATTTATTTATATTTATATTTATATTGTGTTATATGGAATTGAAATAGCCCCATGCATATTACATCATGACGATATAGTGGTATTATATTTACTTGCAATTACGCATGTATCGTTTGGAAAGATTCAAACCTAGTTCTCCTTGAAAGTTGTGGAATATAACTGGTTGAGCTAATGCATTTTGATTCAAAGATATAAACTATTATTAAATAAGACAATTTGTCTAAATTGCATCCAATGTCATGTCTACACTTTAGATCCAGTCCATTATTTTGTCAATGAATGGCATCTAAGCAAAATTTAAGGTAGGTTCATTCTTGTTGGGTTAATTTGAATTGGAAAATGGAAAACATTAGTTAATATTCTTCTCCTCAAAGAGAAACATAAGGTTCACATTGTATAATATAGTAAGGACCTATGTGTAGTTTTCTAAGAAGTAGTTGAAACACCCTCTATGGATATGTTTGAGTTCTAGACAACCTAATATAGTATACCATACTTATTGTGTGGGACCTCTAGTTGTGTCAAAGGTGTCTTGTTTAAAAACTACCAATTGCTTATTGTACAAGTGAATAATAAAAATAAAAATCACTTCTAGTTGTCTATTTTCCATTTTTCCAAGCTTGCTTGATATCTCTCAATGGAAGAAAGGATTTCTTACACATATAACTTTCATATCACCATATTCTACCACCATCACTTACTACAAAGACCTTGATAGTTGAAAAAACATCCTAAAATTCTAAGCCCCCTTCACTTAAAAATAAATCTTTTATCACATCTTGCATGATCTTGCTAAGCACCTCTTATCCAATCATACCTTAAAGCAATGTGCAAAAATATTCAAAACACCACATGTATGAAGTGGTATGGCAAACTTAGCTTCAATGTTTTTGTATGTTTATTAGACCTAAAATAAACAAAATATACTTGCCAATTGAAATGTACTTTTTATAAGGGGTTTAAAGTATATCTATCTAAACCCTTAGCCAATCAATATTTTTTCCTTTTATTTCATTGAAAGATAATGTTTGTAGCATTAACTATACTCATCAAGGAACATGGATAGGAGAATGATAAGCAATATATTATTAAGCTATCACTTAACATGACATTATGCTAGTTTTAATATTAAGCCCTATGACATTATGTTTTCTTTGAATTGAATAAATTTCTTGTTTTTTCATTCATATTTAGTTACAACAATAATATTATCCAGAATTGTATCAACTTTGTATAAAATTTATCTGTATTTGGGCCAAATGTGTTTTTACACTTGCTTGTATTTTGTGTATCATATATAAGCTCAATAATTGTTTCATGAAGCATATATTTTCTAGCACATGTGATGATTTGGCAAGCTTACTAACACAACTACAAGTCAAGGCAAAATGTAAATAAAAGAGTAAGGGATGAACTTATATGACTATGAACATTTGGACTTACCTCAAAAGGAACTCTAAAAACTCTTGTAAGCATCTTGTATTCCCTATTACTATTGATTTGTACCCTTCCTCCAAATTTCCCTATCTTCAGTAAAAGACATTCAATATCATATGAGTTATTCAAAACACTAATAAATATTGTCTAAGGCTATAAAAAAAATTTATTGTTAAGTTTTAAGTTGTAGTAATCAATGTGCACATATGATACCTTCTCTATAGAAGCAACACCATGCACCATTAGAAATAAGAGTTGACCTCTTATCTAGGAATACTTGCACCACTATCAAGAGTGATAGAGTCTAAACTTGAAACATCTCAAAAATTTGTATAGGAATTACTACATGAATTTATTTTCATGTCTTTCCATATCCACCACATTGACAATTGACTTGGGCTAAAAAACTTAGAAACATTCTCCATATTGAAAGAACAACTTTCCTATTTTATATCCTATAATATTGACATTATATCTTGGTAAACTTTAATTCATGAATTGTCTTACAACCTTAATATGTTTTAAAATTTGTTATATGAGATTTAAATGGGCCATGCCTATATTACATCATGACCTCATAGTCATATTACACCAATTTTACAATTATGCATGTATCAATTAGCAAGATTCAAACTTAGGTCTCTTCCTTTAAAGTTGAGGAATATAATTGGTTGAGTTAATATCATTTGATACCTTACAATCTTAAGATTGATATTTGTATCCATTAATATTTTGATCAACAACATGCCAAACATATTTGTTGTGATTTAAATAAGAAATTTGTTATGAATGTAATCCTTTAGTAACTTTATGTTCTTCACACTTTGTGATAGATAGCTTCATCCCTAATAGTGTCATAGTGTAAGCCCTGCATGTTCATTTGTCCTCAATGATATCAATGCTTTGCACATCCAAGTAGTTGAAAAGGAAGAGTTTTTTATGAAAATTTTGGCAGGATAAACTTTATGTATGCAAGAGGTTAGTGTAGAAATAAAAACTACCAAAATTATCACAACACTCACATATTTGGATAACTCATTCCCAATATGATGCACAATTTATCCATCCATTGAGGAGATAAAATTAACAATTATGATAACATGGTAATTAAAAAAATCACAATGATTGTGTAGACACCTAAAAAACATCATGTTGAGGATACTACCTATATAGACTCTTTTAAGACCATATGACCCACCTTGGATAGCCCTAGGGCTCAACAGTAGTTTTTAGCACTCAAACAAGGAGGAATTTCCCTTTACAACCAAGACCATCCCACCAAAGGATAGCCTCCAAAGACCAACTCACCATGAGATGACCTTTAGTTAGGGCCATATCACCTTGATATGATAATGTTTGAAATAAGTTCAAACAAGACCTAGAATACTGTGCCACATTTAAAGTGGTTACATGCCAGCTAAGCATAATGACATACACATTCAATTGCAAGGAAGATTCAAGAATGAGAAGTTACCTTTCTTGAGTCTAACTGTTTCTTGGCTTCCCATGCAAGATTGGACTTCCTTTTGGAAGTCTATATAATGGTATCCAACCTTCATGAATTTAAGATCAAGGAGAGTTCAATTTTTAAGTGATGAAGTGGTGTCAAATTTCAACCATGAAACTTCCAACCCCCTTTGCATTCTTTCTCCATAGAAAGCATTCCAATGGATCATTTTGGAGGTTGAATATCACATTCATGCTCTTTGTACAATCCTAAATCCTTGTTTTAATGTTGAATTCCATTCCTAAGATGTTCCCCATGAATGCACCAATTTATCGACCAATCCACAAATCGAACCCAATTTCGCCTCGTATCGGCCACAAGAGAATCACTCGCAGATCTACAGTCGTCTCTCTTAGATACAGCCCGTAGGTATGACCATATCCCTCAAATACGACTTTTAGGTACGACCATCCTGCATAGAGATGACCACCTGGCCAAAGATTTGTTTCTTGTTTTATTTCTTTTGTTAAGTTTTAGTAGTATTTCTAGTTATTATTTAGCATAGATAGATTTCATTTTCACACATGCATTTATCTTATTTTAGTTTCTTTATTGTTTTATTTTCCATTAATACAAGCCTTATCTTGAAAGGATCTACATATGATTTAAATTCTCTTTAATATTCTATTAGAACCTACTTGTTCGAATATAAATAAGACAAATTAAATGATCAAGAATTGTTGAATATAAAGAATCACAGGCCACTTCTAGGGGGCTCCCTCATTTAAAATTATAAATAAATTATTCTCTTTTCTTGGTGATTTATGTTTGTTTTCAAATCTAATTTTTATATATACCCTAACGCTACCTTGGTTAAGACGTTATGGTTCACATTATCAAGTAATAATTAATTAGATAATAAAAATAAAATAAAATATAATGTTAGGATGTAGAATCCTAACATGCCACCCTTCCTAGAAGAAGCTTTGTCCTCAAAGCTGAAACTAAGAAAATTATTATCGAAATTGATGAAGCACTTCCAAAGTAGCATCCTCCGGTGCTAATCCCCACCACTGAATCAGAACCTCGATGATGGTGTGATGGAAAAGTTGATGGGTGCGTTGATCCAAGATTGCTTCAGGTTCAACCACTAGGGATCCATCCTTGATAAATTTAGGTAACTGAGTTTGTGTCTTTACTTGTGAGCCAAGACACATGAAACAATAGATGAATTTTGGAAGACTTGGGTAACTCCAGCTTGTAGGCAATGGGTCCTATGTGCTGCAAAATTTTTTAAGCTTCGTAGAATTTAGGGGCCAATTTTTGCAAACCTTTAAGCTTGAGAAAGGTTTGGTGGTAAGTTTGAAGCCATATGAACACCATATCTCCCTCTTGAAATTTGTATTCAATTCTCTATTGATTGGCTTGTTCTTTCACCTGATGTTGTTTTGTGAGTAGATTCTCTTTAAGAAGATGAAGAATATCGGCCTGATTAGAAAGCATAGAATCTACTATGAAAACATTGGTGCTTCCAGGAATATAAGATGTGACTAACGGTGGTTCTTGGCCATACCGGGCTTCATAGGGTGTCATCTTGATGGCAATATGGTATGAAGTATTGTACCACCATTCTGCCAAAGGTAACCATTTAACCTAATGAAGTTGTTGTGCAGAAGCAAAACAGCGTAAGTCTCCAAACATTTATTAACAATCTCTGTTTGTCCATCGATTTGGAGGTGATATGTCGAACTCATACGGAGATGAGTCCCTTGGAGTTTGAAGAATTTCTTCCAAAAATGACTAGTAAAAGTAGGGTCTCGATCACTAACGATAGTGGATGGCATACCATGGAGTTTGAAAATGTTATCAAGGAATAGTTGAGCCATATTGACAGCCTTGTAGGGATGGGCTAAGGAGCAAAAGTGTGCATATTTGGACAATCGATCCACGACTACCAAGATAACAAATTTTCCAAAAGAATTTGGAAGGCCCTTAATGAATTCCATCGAAATATCAGTCCATGTTTTTTTCAGGATCGGAAGAGGCTGTAGAAATTCATAAGTACCCACAATCTTCCCCTTTTTCCATTGGCAAACTTCACATTCAAAAACAAAATTTTTGATATCATGTTTCATATTGTCCTAATAAAAAGATCGAGCAACCCTCTTGTAAGTTTTCAAAAACCCAGAGTGCCTTACTACAAGTGTAACATGTAATATTGGAAATTTTGAGTAGTTTTGTTGTCATTGATGTCAAAAGTGTATTGGTTCAATTTCATCATCATTAAGGACATCAAGTGGTTTTTCCAAAAGCAAGAAGGTCTTGAAAAGGAATAGGATATAATATTTATTTTTAATATTATATGCCTAAAAAGGCCCAAAGGATGAAGACCTAAGGAAGGAGAATCAAGTTTAAATTAAATAATAATATTATATTATTATAATATTTCGGGCCAAATAACAAGGTGAAGAAAAACAAGGTTCAAGTTAAAAATACCCATGAGCAGTTTACAAAAGATTTAATTTAAATTAAAATATTTTAATATTTGATTAAAATTTTAATTTAAATTAATAATGGGTGCAAAGGTTTTAAATTTAGAATATTTAAAATCTATTTCAAATTTTTAAATTTAAAATTTGTCAACGTGTAAAAGACAAGAAGCATGTGTATTAATATAGAAAATAAATTTTATTTCCTATGTCCTCGAATACACACACCTTGGAATGAAAAATTAAGCATTGCATTTGTTGGAGGAAGAGAAGTTCGTGTTTCAAAGTGATTGAAGGTAAACTAAGGTGTAAGGCCATTAATGTGGATATATAAATCCACCAACGATGGTAGTGCAGGTGGTAGTTGAGATAAGTGCTAATGCTTGCAAGGAAGGGATTGCGGGTTCGATCCACGTGATTAACATTTTGTTGTTGGAGAGGTTTTCATTTTTCGTGGGTGCTTTCAAGAGGAGGATAAAGAGGGAAACGTGCGCCTAAGATTCTATGTGGGCATGTAGCCCACTTGGTAGCCTATATTGAGGCTAGGGTATTGGAGAAGCTACATCGTGTGTTCAATTCTCGCCAAGGACGTTTTGGTGGGTAGAATAGTTGAAAGGTATGCTAAAAATATTTTTATTTCTCCAAAGGTTTTGAATTTCAGAAATTGCTTAGAGGGTTTTGTAAGCTGAAAGCTATAAATATTTTGAGGGAATTATAAGTTAAAGTAAATTAAAATATTTTTATTTTAATTTTTGGTGATTGAAATTTATTTTATAAAGTTGGAGTGATAAGGTGTATAAAGGAAATTGTTGTGTATTTCGTTATAATGGAACTATTGACTTATATTATGTAAGTTTGGAGATTATAACATGTACTAAGATATTTGATATTTTGTATGGTAAAATAATTATAGAAAATTATTTTCTGGAGATCTTGAGATAGGTTGTGGCTATCTAAATCTAGTATTGGCAAAGAAAATTTGATTGTGGTTAAGATAGGTTTTGAAGATATATATCCATCAAAACAAAAGGTATGGGTACATCTTCCTTATGAGTAAAATATTGTTGGATTGGATGTTGTGAATGATAAGTTGGAGTGAAAAGGATTGTTTGATAAGCATTGTTGAGTTTGGGTGAAGTTTTTTTCTAGAATGAAGGTTGATGATAGAAACCTTGTTTGATAAGCATTGTTGGAAATGTTGACTGAGTCTTCATATTCATAATTAGGGTTTGTAAAAGAACTTGAGTATCATTGTTATGTTATTTTGGAATCATCTTGAGTCAAGGGTTGAGTTCCATAGCAAGATTTGTTGAAAGCTTTGTGAAACACTTGTTTAGGGTTTGTAAGAAATTTGTGTTTCATTGAGTGATTGGTTGAGTGGATTTGATTGAGCATAGTTGATTGAAAGTGTTGAAGTAATAGTTCAAGTTCTGTGAAACAAATTTTTCTTTATTATTAATTGATTTGAAGAGAGTTTGGAAGTGATTGAGTGTTGTGTGAGAGTGAAACATATTGAGTTTCTAACCATTCTCTATATGTTTTTGTGGTAAACCAAGATATATTGAAAGTGATTGAGCATTGTTGTGAGTGTGAAAAATATTGAGTCTCTAACCATTCTCTATATGTTTCTATGATATTACAACAAGATTTTGTGTGAAACTTGTTTGTGTGATTGGAATAGGTTTTCTGTGATAGATTAAGTTGAGTTGAATAAGCTTTTGTGAAAGCTAGTGGATAGATTTGAGTAAGTCCTAGAGTGGACTTAAGTGCTGAGTTGAGTAAGCTTTTGTGGAATCTTACAATGTAGATTTGAGGTAAGTCTTGGTGAAGAATTGTTGAACAGATTGTTCAAGTTCTAATGAGAAATTTTTTAGTAGATTTGAAGTAAGTCTTGGTGAAGACTTGTGGACAGATTAGTGTGAGCTTTTGTGGAAGCTTACAATGCATATTTGAGACAAGTCTTTGAGAAGACTTGTGAGTAGAGTTGTTTTATTCATTTGTTCAAACCTTGAGTTAATTTTATTGGACATTTTGAGTCCCTAATTCAAAGTTTTCATTGATGTCACTAGATGAAGTCATCAGTAATTTCAGCAAGAAATAAAGGGGACAAAGATGATTATTTGATATCCATGAAGAAGGCAAAATATCGAGTGAAACAGTGCAAAAGATAGAGGTTAAAAAGGAGTTGTAATATTTATTTTATAAATTATTTAAATTCAGCATGAATTTAAATTTTATAAATAATTTTTTTTTTTTTTGTTTTTTTTTTTTTTGAATTTACATGGTGGAATCGGTAGCCGCCACGAATCCGGGCAGGCTGTCCAGCTTTTTATGGCTGCTACAGTATTCTGCATTGTCCGCCCCAGAAGCCACCACACATATCTTCGCGCAGTCCGCCCCTATAACCACCATGCCACAATAATTTAAAACCTTTTACGCCATTGAAAGCACCAGGAAAGGGACAAGCATTTAGTCCGACGAGGCCCGAGATTTGAACCTTGGACCTTCGCCCCCCTTATGGGGTTTGGATGAACCAATTGGTCTACACCTTGGACCTATTTTATAAATAAATATTAAAGGTACTTTATCGAAGGATTAATATTATAATATTGGTTATTATAGTACTAAAAGTGCAATGGTGAAAACCCAAATAAAAACATTTATAATTTTTATTATAATTTTTATAAGGCAAAAATGGGTTTTATAAAGTCCAAAGATATATTATTAAACCCAAAGGTTGGGTTTAAGACCAAAGGAAATTCGAAGCATGTTGCAAAGGGTTATATTCCTCGCCGACGTCATTACGTTTTGAAGCGTCGATGTTTTAAATGCAAAGGAGAAATTTTGATATTTAAACCTATGCCCAAAGGCATTAAGT
Source organism: Wollemia nobilis (assembly GCA_028583015.1). Lineage (NCBI taxonomy): Eukaryota > Viridiplantae > Streptophyta > Pinopsida > Araucariales > Araucariaceae > Wollemia > Wollemia nobilis. The sequence continues at coordinate 2,919,824 of JAQPPZ010001424.1, read as the reverse complement.
TGACCCTTGCTCAAATTCTAGATTGCATGCGATTTAATCAAAGGAGCTCGTGAGAATAAAGCAACAAAATTTGTGTTCATCCTGCCGCCGAAAGGAAACAAAATGGAAAGTGTTGGAAGGTCTAGAGCCAACTAGGCATGTTGGCCTAGTGGCAAGTGGGCTGCAAAGCTTACGTTTTGTGTGCAAGAGGACAACGTTCGAATCACGGTGGAAGCATTTCGGTGGGTGTGTTAGCACCAATTGTTAGGCACACTTTTTGCAAGGCAAAGGAGGACATAGTGTTTTGAAGCATGAGGTGCTTCTTCCTTCCCAACGAGCATGTAGCTCGTGTGGTGGTTTGCACCGTGGGCAAAGACATTTGTGTGGGTTGCATTGAGAGTTCGAAACTCTCCAAAGGCAAAGGTAACATTTTTATTTTTATTTTGTTTTAAAGCCTAAGTTGGAGGTATAAGGTTGCTTTATGGTTGAAGTTTGGAAAGGTTGCTTTATATTAAAGTGTGGTAGTTGAGAATTACCTTTAGGAGTTATAAGGAGAATTCTGTTTTTATTTTTAAAGTCTTAAATTGCTATTGTGGAATATTGAAATGTTAAGACTTTGTGGATGGTATGTCATTTTGAATAAAGGGTTTTTGACTATTGTGAGGATATTGATTATTATTTGAGTTGGAGTTATAAGGTGTAATTTTGATATTATTATTGTGATATATTTTGTTGAAGAAAAATTATCCTCTAACCCTTATTGAGATATACAAAGAAGTAATTGTGAGTGTGGCAAATTTGTGAGGACTACTACTCTTCAAGAAAAGGTATGGGAAAAATTCTTCTTTGATTGAGTTGGTTGATTGGCTTGATTGAAAATTAAGTTTGGAGTGAAAAGGAATTGATTAGGGTTTCCTTTTTAAAAGTGGTTGGTTTAATGCTTCAAGGTTTTTTGGATTGAGAGTTGTGATTAAACCTTGTTTTATTAGCATTGTTGTTGAAGCCATTGGTTGTGTGAAAAACCTGAGTTAGGGTTTGGAAATATCATGAGTATCATTGTTAGATGAAGAATGTTTTATTATCATTATTTTTTAAGTGAGTTGTGCAAATAACTTGAACTAGAATTGTGGAAAGAACATGAGTATCATTGTTATATGAGATTTGTTGTTGAGCATTGTTGGAAACATTTTGAGTTGGATGATATATGCTTGGACTAGGGTTTGTGAGAAAGGGTTGTTCCTTGAGGTGATTGGTTGAGTAGAGTTGATTGAGCCTAGTCAAGTGGTTGTATGAAGTGGTTGTTCAAGTTCCATGAAACAAACTATTCTATATTATGATTTGAGTTGAGATTGAGTATTGAGTATAGAACATATTGAGTCTCTAACAATTATCTTTATGCTTCTAGGATGGTTGGAAATTTGGGTTGGGTTCTCTTTTTCTTCTATGAGATTTGGACAAGTTCTATGTGAGCTTGTTGTCTGAGGGCAAGTCTTTGAGAAGGCTTATGGACTAATTTTGTGTGATTTGGGTCGTTGGGACTTGTTGAGTATATTTGGACAAGTTCTGTGTGAGGATCTGTTGAGCAGAGTTGTGGTTCGTGACTTGTTGAGCAGATTTGGACAGGTTTTGTGTGAGCTTATTTAGTAGATTTGAGAAGGTTCTGAGTGGACCTATTGAGCATATTTGTGCTAGACCGAATGTACTATGTTTAGTGCAAATGATTGAGAAGATCTGTGCTAGACCAACTGGACTGTGTTTAGTACAATATTGAGACACAACTTTGGAGGTGACAGAGTAGAGAGGATAGAGTCTCTAGTGGATAGAGATCCATCATCCAGGACATTGAGGATAGGTCTTCTGAGTGAGGATAGGAGTCTTCAAGTGGAGAGATATCCACAGTCAATGCAGTGGAGGCAATGTCTTCTAGAGGATCACCAACCATAGCATAGGAGAAGGAGTTCTCCTGTGGATAGAGATCCACAAACCAGATTTAGGGGATAAACATCTCCTTTGGATAGAGGTCCATAAACATTGTAATTGGGAAGGATTCCCAAGGGATTATTTGAGAAATATTTAGAAGAAATATTTTCTCTGTGGAGGTAGCCCACATTGGGTGAACCACGTTAAAAATTATGTCTCTCATGTGTGTGATGATTTGTGTGATGTTTATTATTTTATTAATGTTGATGCTACTATCTGGATTGAAAGGGAAAAAATTTTATTGTATCTGTTCCCCCCTCTCGTGCACATGTTCTTCAATTGGTATCAGAGTGGGTCTCTCCATGAAAATTCTAACAACTTGGAAGAGGATCCTCCAGTAGCACACATGACTTCAAAAAGTGAAGAAGAAACTATGTTTGATATAAAAGAAGAGTTCTTTGTTGCTCTCAGAAAATTGGAAAGACTTAGAGAAAAAATTCAAGCTTGAAAGAACAAGTTCAAGAAGATGAAGAAGCAAGAATGGAACTTATACATAATCTCATAGAACTCAAGATTAAGGTGGAATAAGGAAAGAATATTAAGAAAGATATGAGAGATCTATTGAGAGCCAGGGAAACAAAATGTGAAAAATTGGAAGCAAAAATTGTTCTCCTAAGGAATAAAGTGGAAAGGACCAAGATACTACAAGATACAGAATATGAGAAGCAGAAATAGAAATCAAGTTTTCAAAAGGAATAAACTTCAAACAAATAAAAGCAAGCAAAGGACATCAGAAAGGAAGAAAGCAAAGGAGAACCCTGGATAAGAGTTAATCACAAGAAGAAGATGACTTCTTCACAAAATCCAAGACTTCCAAATAGGTTACATAATTTCTTCCATGGTCATTGTTTTTCTTGCAATAAATATGGTCATAGAGTTGCACACTATACTCATTATGCAAGATACAATAGAAATTTCAATTCCTTTGCACCTCTCATGGATGATGATGTTATATGTTACAAATGCAATAATTTTGGGCACAAGGCTAGATGGTGTAAAATGATATCTCCCGAGTCTAGAAAAATAATTCCAACAACTAGGAAGGATGAAAGAAATAATTTTAGGGCTAGATCTATGTTAGTACAAACAACCCTTCATGCTCAAGATAAAGAAGAAAAATGGTATCTTGATAGTGGTTGCTCTAGTAACATGACAGGAGAAAATAAACAAATAGAGGATCAGTAAGTTTTGGTGATAATGGATCAACAAGGATTGTTGGGAGAGGAACTCTAAGTCTAGATAATGGAAAAATAAAAACAAAGAATGTTTTGTATGTCAAAGGGTTAAAACACAATATACTGAGTATAATTCAACTTTGTGATCAAGGATACATGGTCACCTTCCATCTAGATAGATGTGAGATAAGAAAAATAGAAACTGGAAGAATTATTGCAAATGCAAAAAGGACCCCAAACAACTTATATATGCTCAATGAGATCAAAGGGGAAAAGTGATTTCTATCACAAGAAAATGAGAGCTGGTTATGGCATAGAAGATTGGGTCATTTTAATTTTGACAACATAGTCAATATAAGCAATAAACATACAGTTAGAGATTTACCCAAAATAAGAAGACCTCAAAACACAATTTGTGCACCCTATCAACATGGAAAGCAAACTAGGACAACCTTTAAACCAAAAGGTTATGTATCATCTGAGCCATTGAGTCTAATACATACTGATTTGTGTGGTCCTACTAGAACACAAAGTATTCAGGGTGAGAGTTACTTCATGTTGTTTATAGATGATTATTCCAGAATGGTTTGGGTAACCTTCCTAAAAGAGAAATCAGAGGCCTTTGAAAAATTTAAAGCATTCAAGGAATTGGTTGAAAATGAAATAGGCAAAAGGATTAAGTGTCTATGATCTGATAGAGGAGGAGAATTCACTTCAAATGAGTTTGTAGAATTTTATGAACAACATGGAATCAAGAGAGAGTACTCAGCAACAAGAACTCCCCAACAAAATGGAGTAGTTGAGAGGAAGAATAGGATTGTTGAAAACATGGCTAGAGCTATGTTAAATGAATCTAAGTTATCATATGGTTTTTGGAAAGAAGTAGTATCTACAGCTGTATACATAATTAATAGGTCTCAATTAAGGGTAAATCATCACAAGACTCCATATGAGCTTTGGAAAGGAAGACCTACTACTATAAAACATTTCAGAATATTTGGAAGCAAATGTTACATAAGACAGGAAGACCAGAACTTGGGCAAGTTTGATCCAAGATGTGATGAGGGAATTTTTCTTGGTTATTCCACAAAGAGTAAGGTCTACAAATGTTTCAACAAAAGAACACACACTATGGTGGAAATTATGAATGTAACAATTGATGAGAAGATAGATTCCAAAGAACCAGTTCAACAAACTGTGTACCAAGAAGATGGATGTTGTCAAGAAGAATTTTGTGAGGAATCAGACAAAGATGAAGAAGAAACTCAATGGCTTCTTCCTAGTACTCCTTCCAGGTATGTATAGAAACACCACCCAAAATATCAGATCATCGAGAATCCAGATGAAAGACAAACAAGGAGAAGAATAATAAAACCATCTCAACAAGAAAATTTTTCTTTGCTATCTAAGATTGAGCCAAAAGACTTCACTCAAGCTAGTGAAGATGAATTTTGGGTTAAAGAAATGAATGAGGAATTGGATTAGATAGAGAAGAGCAAAACTTGGGAACTTTTTCCATGACCAAAGGACAAAAATGTGATTGGCACAAAATGGGTATTCAAAAATAAGTTGAATGAATATGGACAAGTGGTCAAAAATAAAGCAATGTTAGTATGCAAAGGTTATGCACAAGTAGAAGGAATTGACTTTGATGAAACCTTTGCTCCAGTTGCACGACTTGAAGCTATAAGGATATTTTTAGCCTTCACAAGTTTCAAGAACTTCAAGGTATATCAAATGGATGTCAATTCAGCATTTCTAAATGGGGTTCTAGAAGAAGAGGTCTACATTGAATAGCTAGAGGGATTCATACTAGCAGATACACCAGATCAGGTATGCAAATTGAAAAAGACATTGTATGGTTTAAAGTAGGATCCTAGAGCATGGTACTCAAGATTGGATAAGTATCTTCAAGAATAAGGATTCAGGAAAGGAATAGCAAATAGTAACTTGTATATCAAAAATGAAGGAAATGATATTCTAATAGTGGTTGTTTATGTTGATGACATAATTTTTGGAGGAAACAAGGATAAGATGTGCAAAGAATTTTCTAAGAATGCAAAATGAATTTGAGATGTCTATGCTTGGTGATTTGTCCTTCTTTTCTTGGACTTCAGATTTCAAAATCAGGAAAGGGAGTGTTTCTCTCTCAAGCCAAGTACATCAAGGAGATGTTGAAGAAATTTAGGTTAGAAGATTACAAACTAGTAAGTACTCCTATGGTCACAGGGTGCAAGTTGAGTAAGGATGATGAATCTCCAGAGGAAGATCAAAGATTATATAGATCCATGATTGGTAGCTTATTATATGTCACAGCTACAAGACTAGACATAGTACAATTAGTGGGATTAGTGGCAAGGTTTCAAGCAACACCTAAGGAAACACATGTGGCAGCAGTAAAAAGAATTTTCAGGTATCTAAAAGGGACTATGGATTTTGGGCTTTGGTATCCCAAAAGTGAAAGTTTCACCCTAACAACATATACAGATGCAAATTGGGCTGAAAACATTGATGATAGAAAAATCACAAGTTCTTGGAGAATGTCTAGTCTCCTGGTTAAGTAAGAAGCAGGTTTTAGTATCTCTATCTACAGTAGAGGCAGAATATATTGTAGTAGTAGCTAGTTGTACACAAGTATTATGGATGAAGAGAACTCTAGAAGACTTCAAGATAAAGCATGATCAACCCATTCCTATACTATGTGATAATACGAGTGCCATAAGTATCTCAAATAATTTAGTAATGCACTCAAGGACAAAGCACATTCCAATTAAGTATCATTTTCTAAGAGAACAAGTGATAACAAATAAATAGGTCAGATTGGAGTATGTCACTACAAAGGAACAAAAGTAGATATTTGTGGATGGTATGTTATTTTGAATTAAGGTTTTTGACTATTGTGAGGATATTGATTATTATTTAAGTTGGAGTGATAAGGTGTAATTTTGATATTATTCTTGTGATATATTTTGTTGAATAAAAATATCCTCTAACCCTTATTGAGATATACAAAAAATTAATTGTGAGTGTGGCATATTTGTGAGGACTACTACTCTTCAAGAAAAGGTATGGGTAAAATTCTTCTTTGATTGATTTGGTTGATTGGCTTGATTGAAAATTAAGTTTGGAGTGAAAAGGATTTGATTAGGGTTTCCTTTTCAAAAGTGGTTGGTTTAATACTTCAAGGTTTTATGGATTGAGAGTTGTGATTAAACCTTGTTTTATTAGCATTTTTGTTGAAGCCATTGCTTGTATGAAAAACCTGTGTTGGGGTTTGAAAGATCATGAGTATCATTGCTAGATGAATAATGTTTTATTAGCATTGTTGTTGAAGTGAGTTGTTGTGCAAAGAACTTGAACTAGAATTATAGAAAGAACATGAGTATCATTGTTATATGAGATTTGTTGTTGAGCATTGTTGGAAACATTTTGAGTTGGATGATATATGCTTGGACTAGGGTTTGTGAGAAAGGGTTATTTCTTCAGGTGATTGGTTGAGTAGAGTTAATTGAGCCCAGTCAAGTGGTCGTATGAAGTGGTTGTTCAAGTTTCATGAAACAAACTATTCTATATTCTGATTTGAGTTGAGTATTGAGTATAGAACATATTGAGTCTCTAAAAATTCTCTTTATGCTTCTATGAGATTTGGAAAAGTTCTGTGTGAGCTTGTTGAGCAGATTTGGATAGGTTCTGTATGAGCTTGTTGAGCAGATTTGGACAAGTTCTCTATGAGCTTGTTGAGAAAATTTGGACAAGTTCTGTGTGAGCTTGTTGAGCATGTTTGGACAGGTTCTATGCGGACTTGTTTGAGCAGATTTATGCTAAACCAAATGTATTGTATTTAATGCAAGAGATTGAGCAGAATTGTGTTAGACCGGCTGGACTATGTTTAGTACAATATTAAGACAAAGCTTTAGAGGTGACAAAGAAGAGAGGATTGAGTCTCCAATGGATAAAATTCCATAAGCTAGGACATTGAGGACAGGTCTTCTGAGTGAGGACAGGAGTCTTCAAGTGGAGAGAGATCCACAGTCAGTGTAATGGAGGCAATGTCTTCTAAAGGATCACCAGCCAGAGCATAGGAGGAGTTCTCCTGTGTATAGAGATTCACAAACCATATTTAGGGGATCAACATCTCCTTTGGATAGAATTTCATAAACATTGTAATTGGGAAGGATTCCCAAAGGATTATTTGAGAAATATTTACAAGAAATATTTTCTCTATGGATGTAGCCAACATTGGGTGAAACACGTTAAAAATAATGTGTGTGATGCTTTGTATGATGTTACTATTTTATTAATGCTGATGCTACTATTTGGATTAAAAGGGAAAAAGTTTTATTGTATACTGTTCATCCCCCCTCTCAGTATAAGCACATGTTCTTCAAATTTTTAGGGCAGATCTAGCAAATTTAATTTATGATTGGATCAATCTTTGTGGTAAGTATTGAGGATAGATTTAAGGATAGGTTTGTGCCAAACTAGAGACAAATATTGACCAAATTTGTGCTAGATCGAAGGACTGTGTTTAGTGCAAATTATAGATAGAGATTGAGAAGATTTGTGCTAGACTAAAGAACTCTATTTAGTGCAGAGCAAAGACAAATATTGAGCATATTTGTTCTAGACCGAAGGACTGTGTTTAGTGCAAATCAGAGATAGCTATTGAGCAAATTTATGCTAGAACGAAGGAATGTTTTTAGTGCAAATTTGAGTAAAGTTGAGAGTAAGCTTTGGAGGAGATAGAGTAGAGGACAGTAGTCTCTAGTGGATAGAGATTCATTAGCCAAGACAGAGAGGATAGAGGTATTCAGTGGAGAGAAATCCACAACCTAGAGTAATGGAGGCAATATTCTACTAGAGGATCGCCAGCAAAAGTAGAGGAGAAGGAGTTCTCTTGTGGAGAGATATCCACAAACTAGTTGAGGGGATTGGTGTCTCTTGTGGTGTGGTGCCCACAAACTAGATTAGGGTATTGTTGTCTCCTTTAGACAAAGGTCCATAAACATTGTAATAGGGAAAGGATTCCCAAGAGATTTGTTGAGAATATTTTAGTGAAATATTTTCTTCGTGGAGTAGCACATATTGGGTGAACCATGTTAAATCGGTGTCTCTATTGTGTGTGGTGATTTATGCATTGCTTTGATTACTGTTGTTGATATTATCATTGATATATTACATAATATTGTTTGAGAAAAAAAAGTAAAAAGTGGTCTTATAATGCTCACCCCCCTCTTAGTATAATCTTATGTTCTTCAATTGGTATCAGGGTAGGTTCCTTAGGAAGAGTTTAATAGCTTGAAGAAAAATCTCACAAGAACACAGATGGATTCTTAGAATGGATCTTCAAGGAATTCAGCACCATTTTCAATGGGAAAAATTATGTACTTTGGAGTACAAGGATGAAGTTTCACCTAATGGCACTTGGAAATGAAATATGGGAAGCATTTGAGAATGGATACACACCACCATAAACTCCACCTACAGATAAATATGGTAACCTCCTACAACTAAGTAATTCAAAGGCAATGAATGGAATTTTAATGGGCTTACGTGAAGTAAAGTTTATAAAGGTTATGCATTGTACATAAGCAAAGGAAATTTGGGATATGTTGTAAGGCATATATGAAGGAGATAAAAATGTCAAAAGGGTAAAGTTGTAAAATTACAAGAGAACATTTGAAGACCTAAATATGAAGGATGAGGAAAACATTGTGGTATATCTACTTCGTGTAGACGAGGTTGTTAACTCCATGCAAGGACTTGGGCTTAATATTGAAGAAACAGATGATTGTGATAATATTTTTGTTGGACATTTTGAGTCAAATTTGTCATTGATGTCAAGGAACGAAGTTGTCATTGATGTCAAGGAATAAGCTATCGTTGATTTCAAAAGGTCAAGAGGAACAATGCAAAGGTTAAAGGCAAAAGAGCTTCATAATATTTTTAATATTATGTGGAAGCATATGTTAAGAGGGTTTTCATTAAAACCATGGATGAGCAAAAATAAAAGGTTTTTCATAAAAACCCAAGGAAGTTTTAATATTTATTTTATAAAATATTTAAATTCAAATTGAATTTAAATTTTATAAATAAATATTATTTATACAAAGTGGTAAAATCAAAAAGGGCTTTGATCAAAGCCAAAAGGATTTAAAAAGTTAATTTATAAAATTTAAATTCTAAAGAATTTAAATAATTTTAATTAATTATTCAAATTTTGAAGGCGTCGACATTCAAAATTAAAGGAGGAAATTAGTATATATACTATATGCCTTAGTGGCATTTAAATCATCCTTCGTTCGAAATAATAAAGGGTGCAATTGTTGTTGTGAGAATTTGTATGAGGAAGAAGACAAACACCTTGTCTTAAGCGCCAACGAAAGGGTTAAGATTATTGTGGGCTAAACCGTCATATCCATCGAGGCAGCATGGCCTAGTGGCAAGTGGACGAAGTGCTAAGGTGTTTGTGGGCAGAGTGATCCGTGATCGATTCGTGGTGGTAGCGTTTGGTGTGTGTGTTTTGAAGCGTCGAGGAAGCGATGCATGATTTTTTATTTTAGCACATGTAGAGAAGAATATAGAGCACGTTGTGCTCTTGCTCTCCAAACGAGCGCCTAGCTCGTGCGATGGTTGGAGCCGCGGCTAGGGTGTTGGTAGAGGCGGCATCGTGAGTTCGAGTCCCACCAAGGCAAAGGTAATAAATTTTTTAATGTGTGTTGTGATGCCTAAGGTTTTGACATAAGGTCCTAGGGAGTTAAAAGGGTTAGTTAAAAAGGTTTTTAATTAATCATTATTTTTGGTTAATTGGAGGAATAAGGAGTTGGCTTTATTTTTGAATAAAGTATTTTTGGCATATTGGTTTATTGAAGATTTATAGTGTTGAGAGGACTTCTTGCCATTGAGTTATTTTGAAAAGGAGATTGTATTGACATTATTCTTGGTATTGAATATTATTTTAATTGGGAGATTATAAGGTGTATTTGGTTAATCATTTTTGTAAATGTTGATGGATGCTTTCTTTAAGATGGAGTAATAAGGTGTATGTGTGGTTTGATATTTGCATTGTATCTTTGAGAGAGTTTTCTAACTTCTTTGAGCTTGGCAAAGAGGTGTTTGTGGTTGTGGCAGATTTTAGAGGTTCCTTCATCATCAAGAAAAATGTATGAGCACATTCTTCCATAGTTGAGTTGATTGGTTGGTTTTTTGGAAAATAAGTTTGGAGTGAAAAGGACTTAATTAGGGTTTCCTTATTGAGTGTGTTGAGTTAATGCTTCAAGGTTTTATGGAATAAAGAGTTGTTAAAACCTTGTCTTATAAGCATTGTTGTTGAAGCCATTGGTTGTGTGAAGAACTTGATCTAGGGTTTGAAAAGAACATGAGTATCATTGTTATGTGAGATTGTTTTATAAGCATTGTTGTTGAAGCCATTGGTTGAGTAAAGAACTTGAACTAGGGTTTGAAAAGAACATGAGTATCATTGTTATGTGAGATTGGTCACTAGTGGTTGATAAGCATTGTTGGAAACATTTTGAGTAAAGGATCATATGCTTGGACTAGGGTTTGTAAGCAAGGATTGTTTCATTGAGTGATTGGTTGAGTAGAGTTGGTTGAGCCTAGTCAAGTGGATGTGTGAAGTGATTGTTCAAGTTCCATAAAACAAACTATTCTATATTCTGAATTGATTTGAGAAAGTGATTGAGTATTGAGTTGAAGCATATTGAGTCTCTAACAATTCTTTGTATGTTTCTAAAAGAGTGATTGAAAGTGATTGAGCATTGTGATGAGTATAGAGCATATTGAGTCTCTAACAATTCTCTTTATGTTTCTATGAGATTGGACAAGTTCTAGTGTGGACTTGTTGAGCAGATTTGAGGTAAGTCTTTGAGAAGACTTGTGGACAAATTTGGGTAAGCTTTTGTGGAAGCTTACAATACAGATTGAGAGCAGATTTGGATAAGTTCTTGTGAGGACTTATTGGGCAGATTGGACAAGTTCTAGAGAGGACTTGAGGATAGATTGGTGTGAGCTTTTGTGGAAGCTTACAAGGCAGATTTGAGACAAGTCTTTGAGAAGACTTGAGAGCAGAGTTGATTGATTGATTTGTTCAAACCTTGAGTTAAGATTTGGGGTAGATCCAATAGAGTTGATTTGAGATTGATTCAAGCTTTGAGTTAAGGCTTGAGGATAGATATTGAGGATATATTTGTGCTAGACCGAAGGACTATGTTTAGTGTAGATTCGAGGACAGAGTTTGGTGCAGATTTGAGGATAGATTTGTACTAGATCAAAGATAGAGATTGAGGATAGATTTGTGCTAGACCGAAGGACTGTGTTTAGTGCAGATTTGAGATAGAGCTTTGGAGGTGACAGAGTTGAGGACAGAGATCTCCATCCAGAGCAAGGAAGACAGGTGTCTTCTATGGATAGAGTTCCATTTGCTAAGGGTAGTGGAGGTAGAGGTCTTCTAGAGGATCACCAACCAGAGCAGATATTAGGAGATTGGTGTCTCCTATGGATAGAGATCCACGAACTTGATTTAGGGGATTGGTATCTCCTTTGGACAGAGGTCCATAAATATTGTAATAGGGAAAGGATTCCCAAGAGATTGATTGAGAAAATTTTAGTGAAATATTTTCTTCGTGGAGTAGCCCACATTGGGTGAACCACGTAAATTATGGTGTCTCTATTGTGTGTGGTGATTTGTGCATTGCTTTGATTACTTCTATTGATATTGCTATCTATACATTGCATAATATTGATTGGGAAAGAAAAGTAAAAAGTGGTCTTATACTGTTCACCCCCCTCTCAGTATAAGCTTGTGTTCTTCAATTGGTATCAAAGTGGGTTCCTTCGAAAGAGTTTAACAACTTGAAGAAAAATCTTACAAGAACACAATGGATTCTAAGAATGGATCATCAAATAATACAACACTAGTATTTTATGGAAGTGATTATATATATTGGAGTTTGAGAATGAAGATTTATCTGAAGGCACTTGGCAATGAAATTTGGGAATCAATTGAAAATGGATACGACCCCTCAGTTGATCCACCTACAGATAAGGAAGGTAAGCTTCTACAACATTACAATTCAAAAGCAATGAATGCAATTTTGAGAGGTTTGCATAGAACAGAGTCCATAAAAGTTATGCATTGTCAAGATGCAAAAGGAATGTGGGATAAGTTGCAAAGTATATATGAAGGAGATAAAGGTGTCAAGAAAGCAAAGATACGAAATATCAAAGGACAATTTGAAGAATTAAGAATGAAGAATGAGGAAGACATTAGTTCTTATCTACTTTGGGTAGATGAGGTTGTTAATGCTATGCAAGGACTTGGACTTAATGTGGATGAATCAGATGTTTGTGATAAGATCTTAAGGTCTCTTCCAACAAGGTTTAGTGAAAATATTTCAGCTATAGAAGAATCAAATGATGATGATTCTTTGACAAGAGATATGTTGCTTGGTATTCTTACAACTTTTGAGATGAGAACAAAAGAACCTAATCCCTAGAAGGAAGCAACCTTCAAAGCAATTAAGAAGACAAAGGGTAAGAAGTCAGAATCAAGCAATGAGTCATCTAGTGATGAAGAATCTAATTATGGCAGAAGGAATAAGGATTCAAGAAGATCTAGAGATATAAAATCCATTAAATGTTTCAATTGTGGAAAGTATGGTCACTATGCAACTGATTGTCAAGAAGCAAAGAATAACAATGATGAAGAAAAATAGGATCACAAAAACAGGGAATCAAAAAGATACTGGCACCAAAATAAAAGCAAGGATGGACAAAGCAGATAAGGAAAGAAGTTCTTTCAAAGGCAAAAGAGGAGCTACTATGCAGATAAGGCAAGTAAGTACTCAAGTGAAAGTGATGCTAGTTTTTCAGATAATGATAGAGATGAAGTCCTATTTATGATTGAAGAAAAATAAGTCCAAAAAAGGGCACCAATAATTCTCAAGTGTTTTAGATGTGGTAACTTTGGACATCTTGAAGATAGTTGTACAAGGAATGGTTATAGTTTCAGTTATGATGAATATGAGGATACACTTGAAGGACTAGATGAAAATCTTCTAATGGCTCTAGAGAAAGAAGAAAGTGATCCTATAGAAGATAAGTCAAAAGAAAATAAAGATGTGGACAAAGGCAAACAAATAGAGGAAGAATCAGATAAAGAAGGATATGATCTCAAGGGAGAACTTATTTATGCTCTTGAAATAGTAAAGAAGGTAAGAAAGCAAAACTCTAAATTAGAATCTCAGTTTCAAGAATGTGATGAAGAGAGAAGAATGCTTATAGAGGATCTAGACAAATCAAAGGCTAAGACAAAGAAGTTCAAGGATAAGCTAGAAGCAAAAGTCTTAGAATGTGAAAAGCTAGAACAAGAAGTAGCTTCATTAAGGTTGGAAGTTAAAAACTCCAAAGTCAAGCTACAAGGGTTCAAAAATAGCTCAAAGAACTTAGATAAGTTCATCAAGATACAAAAGCCTACATCAAGCAAGATAGGTCTTGGATTTGAATAGGAACAAAAGAAATGGGAAGGAAAGTCAACCTCAAGTTCTGAAGGAGAAGACACTTCAGAAGAAGAAACTTCAAAAAAATATAGTGTAAGAGAAAATGAGACATCTGAGGATGAGCTGGACAACAGAAAGTTCAACAAGGACAGGAACAATGCACCAAGAAGAAACAAATGGAACAACAATCAGAATAGGTCAAGAGATACTAAGAGACCAATGAGGTCAAGACAAGGAAACTTCAATGGAAGATGTTTTTCATGTCACAAGTTTGGGCACATGGCTTCACAGTGCAAGACACATGAAAGACAGGAATATGGGAACATACAACTTTTCCATGGGTATTGCTACTCATGTAATCAGTTTGGTCACAAGGCAATGAATTGTAGGGTTTAGGATAAAAGAGGATATGGCTTCACTAGGAGAAATCCTAAGACATTTGCACTTCCAAGGAATAATAACATTAAGTGTTATAAGTGCAATAATGATGGACACACAACAAAGTGGTGTAGAGCAGACATTCCAGAATCAAGTATGAACAGGAACAAGAATGAGAACAAGAAAAGGGATATGGATATGAACAGGAATAGAAACATGGATATGAACATGAACAAGAACAAGAATAGGAACATGGATATGAACATGAACATGGACATGAACAGTAACAAGATCAATAATATGGACATGGAAAGGAACAATCAAAGGAATCAAAAGAATCAGATAAGAAGAAAAGAAGACAAAGGTAAAGACTAGTGCTTTCTAGGAGTAGAAATACTCCCACCCCAGAATTAACCACCTCAAGAGGAGGTGGGGGAGGGGCTAAGCTAAGAGACTCATTCTTAGCCCCGAGCCCCAAAGGTGACCCTTTGCCATTGATGTCAAAGGGGGAGAGATTTGAGTAAGGAGGAGAGATTTGGTATTTGAGTAAAGAAGAGAGATTTGAAAAGAGCATTGAGCCAAGGGGAGCAATGTCCCAGGGGGAGCAGAACAAAGAAAAGGTTAAGTTTCTGGTAAAAATAATTTGGGTTACCATCAATGACAAAGGGGGATATTGTTGGACATTTTGAGTCAAAGTTGTCATTGATGTCAAGGAACGAAGTTGTCATTGATGTCAAGGAATAAGCTACCATTGATGTCAAAAGGTCAAGAGGAACAATGCAAAGGTTAAAGGTAAAAGAGCTTCATAATATTTTTAATATTATGTGGAAGCATATGTTAAGAGGGTTTTCATTAAAACCATGGTTGAGAAAAAATAAAAGGTTTTTCATAAAAACCCAAGGAAGCCCAAGGAGGTTTTAATATTTATTTTATAAAATATTTAAATTCAAATTGAATTTAAATTTTATAAATAAATATTATTTATACAAAGTGGTAAAATCAAAAAAGGGCTTTGATAAAGCCAAAAGGATTTAAAAGTTAATTTATAAATTAAAATTCTAAAGAATTTAAATAATTTATAAATTAATTATTCAAATTTTGAAGGCGCCAACATTCAAAATTAAAGGAGGAAATTAGTATATATACTATATGCCTTAGTGGCATTTAAATCATCCTTCGTTCGAAATAATAAAAGGGTGCAATTATTGTTGTGAGAATTTGTGCGAGGAAGAAGACAAACACCTTGTCTTAAGTGCCAACGAAAGGGTTAATATTGTTGTGGGCTAAAACATCATATCCATCGAGGCAGCGTGGCCTAGTGGCAAGTGGATGAAGTGCTAAGGTATTTGTGGGTGGAGTGATCCACGATCGATTCACGGTGGTACTTTTTGGTGTGTGTTTTGAAGCATCGAGGAAGCGACGCGTGATTTTTTTTTGGTGCATGCGGAGAAGAATATAGAGCATGTTGTGCTCTTGCTCTCCAAATGAGCACCTAGCTCATGCAACGGTTGGAGCCACGGCTAGGGTGCTGGTAGAGGCGGCATCGTGAGTTCGAGTCCCACCAAGGCAAAGGTAATAAATTTTTTAATATGTGTTGTGATGCCTAAGGTTTTGACATAAGGTCCTAGGGAGTTAAAAGGGTTAGTTAAAAAGGTTTTTAATTAATCATTATTTTTGGTTAATTGGAGGAATAAGGAGTTGGCTTTATTTTTGAATAAAGTATTTTTGACATATTGGTTTATTGAAGATTTATAGTGTTGAGAGAACTTTTCCATTGAGTTATTTTGAAAAGGAGATTGTATTGACATTATTCTTGGTATTGAATATTATTTTAATTGGGAGATTATAAGGTGTATTTGGTTAATCATTTTTGTAAATTGTTGATGGATGCTTTCTTTAAGATGGAGTAATAAGGTGTATGTGTGGTTTGATATTTGCATTGTATCTTTGAGAGAGTTTTCTAACTCCTTTGAGCTTGGCAAAGAGGTGTTTGTGGTTGTGGTAGATTTTAGAGGTTCCTTCATCATCAAGAAAAAAGTATGAGCACATTCTTCCATAGTTGAGTTGATTGGTTGGTTTTCTGGAAAATAAGTTTGGAGTGAAAAGGACTTAATTAGGGTTTCCTTATTGAGTGTGTTGAGTTAATGCTTCAAGGTTTTCTGGAATAAAGAGTTGTTGTTAAAACCTTGTCTTATAAGCATTGTTGTTGAAGCCATTGGTTGTGTGAAGAACTTGATCTAGGGTTTGAAAAGAACATGAGTATCATTGTTATGTGAGATTTTTTGTTTTTGTTGTACAGTATCATTGTTATGTGAGATTGTTTTATAAGCATTGTTGTTGAAGCCATTGGTTGAGTAAAGAACTTGAACTAGGGTTTGAAAAGAACATGAGTATCATTGTTATGTGAGAGTGGTTGATAAGCATTGTTGGAAACATTTTGAGTAAAGGATCATATGCTTGGACTAGGGTTTGTAAGCAAGGATTGTTTCATTGAGTGATTGGTTGAGTAGATTTGGTTGAGCCTAGTCAAGTGGATGTGTGAAGTGATTGTTCAAGTTCCATAAAACAAACTATTCTATATTCTAAATTGATTTGAGAAAGTGATTGAGTATTGTGAATGTGAAGCATATTGAGTCTCTAACAATTCTTTGTATGTTTCTAAAAGAGTGATTGAAAGTGATTGAGCATTGTGATGAGTATAGAGCATATTGAGTCTCTAACAATTCTCTTTATGTTTCTATGAGATTGGACAAGTTCTAGTGTGGACTTGTTGAGCAGATTTGAGGTAAGTCTTTGAGAAGACTTGTGGACAGATTTGGGTAAGCTTTTGTGAAAGCTTACAATACATATTGAGAGCAGATTTGGATAAGTTCTTGTGAGGACTTATTGGGCAGATTGGACAAGTTCTAGAGAGGACTTGAGGATAGATTGGTGTGAGATTTTGTGGAAGCTTACAAGGTAGATTTGAGATAAGTCTTTGAGAAGACTTGAGAGCAAAGTTGATTGATATATTTGTTCAAACCTTGAGTTAAGGTTTGGGGTAGATCCAATAGAGTTGATTTGAGATTGAGTCAAGCTTTGAGTTAAGGCTTGAGGATAGATATTGAGGATATATTTGTGCTAGACCAAAGGACTGTGTTTAGTGCAGATTCGAGGATAGAGTTTGGTGCAGATTTGAGGATAGATTTGTACCAGATCAGAGACAGAGATTGAGGATAGATTTGTGCTAGACCGAAGGACTATGTTTAGTGCATATTTGAGATAGATCTTTGGAGGTGATAGAGTTGAGGATAGATATCTCCATCTAGAGTAGGGAAGACAGGTGTCTTTTATGGATAGAGTTCCATTTTCTAAGGGTAGTGGAGGCAGAGGTCTTCTAGAGGATCACCAGCCAGAGTAGAGATTAGGAGATTGGTGTCTCTTGTGGATAGAGATCCACGAACTTGATTTAGGGGATTGGTATCTCCTTTGGATAGAGGTCCATAAACATTGTAATAGGGAAAGGATTCCCAAGAGATTGATTGAGAAAATTTTAGTAAAATATTTTCTCCGTGGAGTAGCCCACATTGGGTGAACCACGTAAATTGTGGTGTCTCTATTGTGTGTGGTGATTTGTGCATTGCTTTGATTACTGCTATTGATATTGCTATCTATACATTGCATAATATTGATTGGAAAAGAAAAGTAAAAAGTGGTCTTATATTGTTCACCCCCCTATCAGTATAAGCTTGTGTTCTTCAATTTTAAGGTCAGTCCCAAAAAGGTATAGTGAAAATATTTCAGCTATAAAAGAGTCAAAAGACATTGAACTTTTGACAAGGGATGAATTACATGGTATTCTCACAACTTTTGAGATGAGAATAAAAGAGGAACCTATTCCCCAGAAATAAGAAGCCTTCAAATCTACTAAGAAGACAAAGGGTAAAAAGTCATATTCAAGCAATGAGTTATCCGGTGATGAAGAAGAAAATTATGGTAGAAGGAATAAGGACTCAAGAAAGTATAAAGGTACGAAACCAGTTAGATGTTTTAATTGTGGTAAATATGGTCACTATGCAACTGATTGTCCAGAGGCTAGAAATAGCAATGATGAGAAATAGGATCATAAGAACGGGGAAATAGGAAAATACAGGTACCAAAAGAAAAGCAGGGATGGACAAGGTACACAAGGAAAGAAGTTTTTCCAAAGGTATAAGAAGAGTTTTAATGCGGACAAGGCAAGTAAGAGTTCTAGTGATAGTGATGGAAGCTCTTCAAGTAATGAAGAAGAAGAAACTTTATTTATGATAGTAGAAAAATAAAATGTTAGAAAAAGAGATCCAATGATTCTCAAGTATTTTACATGTGGTAACTTTGGTCATCTTGAAGATAGTTTTACAAGGAATGAATTCAGTTTCAATGAACATGAATATGATGATGCACTTCAATGAAAAAAATAAAGTCTTCTTATGACAATAGAATAAGAAGGAAGTACTTCTAGTGGAAATAAATCAGAAAGGAATAAATATGGTTCCAAAGACAAACAAATAAAGGAAGAATCATAGAAAGGAGAAGTTGATCTTAAGGGTGAGCTCATTTCTGCCCTTGATGCATTAAGAGAGGTAATAAATTAGAACTCAAAACTCAAGCTTAAATTTCAAGAATGTGATGAAGAGAAAGGAAAGCTTATAGAGGATCTAACCAACTCAATAGCAAAGACAAGGAGATTCAAAATGAAATTAGAAGCAAAGGTTTTAGAATTTGAAAGGTTAGAACATGAGGTAGCTTCACTAAGGAAGGAAGTTACACAGGTTTGGGAGAATCTCAAAGAACTTGGATAATATTATCAATGTACAAAGATCTTCGTTAAACAAAATAGGACTTAGTTTTGAACAGGTACAAAGAAAACAAGGAGAGGGGTCAATCTCAAGATCTGAAGAAGAAGAAGAAGCTTCAGAAGAAGAGAGTGTAAGAGAGAGTGAGACTTTTGAGAATGAGTTGAACAATAGAAAGTTCAACAAGGAAAGGAACAATGCACAAATGAGGAACAGATGAAACAAGAAGTAGCATAGGGTAAAAGAGACTAAGATACCAATGAGTTCAAGGAAAGGTAGTTTCAATGTATGATGCTTCTCATGTTAAGGGTTTGGGCACAAGGCTACACAGTGCAGGATACATGAAAGACAAGGATATGGAAATTTCAAAAACATATAGTTTTTTCAAGGGTATTGCTACTCTTGTAATCAGTTTGGGAATAAGGCAGTAAATTGTAGGGTTCATAATAGAAATGGATATGGCTTCACCAAGAGGAAATACAAGACATTTGCACCTTCAAGGAAGCACAATATTAAGTGCTATAAGTGCAATAAAATTGGGCACATAACTAAGTGGTGTAGAGAAGAACTTCCAAAGACAAGCAGGAACAGGAATAGTCAGAGGAATTAAAAGAATCAGTTGAGGAAGAAGGTGAAGAAAGATAAAGATCAGTGTATGCTGGGAGTAGAGATACCCCCACCCCAAAATTAACCACCTCAAGAGGAGGTGGGGTAGCAGATAAGCTAAGAGTCTCATTCCTAGCCCCGAGCCCTAAAGGTCGCCCTTTGCCATTGATGACAAAAGGGGAGAGATTTGAGTTAGAGGGAGAGCATTCAATCAAGGGAAGCATTTTCTCAAGGAAAGCAGCATTTAAAAAAGAAAAAGGAATGGTAAAAATAAAGGGGTTGCCATCAATGACAAAGGGGATATTGTTGGAAATTTTGAATAGTTTTTTTGTCATTGATGTTAAAAGTGTATTGGTTCAATTTCATCATCATTAAGGACATTAAGTGGTTTTTCCAAAAGCAAGAAGGTCTTGAAAAGGAATAGGATATAGTATTTATTTTTAACATTATATGCCTAAAAAGGCCCAAAGGATGAAGACCTAAGGAAGGAGAAGCAAGTTTAAATTAAATAATAATATTATATTATTATAATATTTCGGGCCAAATAACAATGTGAATAAAAAAAAGGTTCAAGTTAAAAAGACCCATGAGCAGTTTACAAAATATTTAATTTAAATTAAAATATTTTAGTATTTGATTAAAATTTTAGTTTAAATTAATAATGGGTGCAAAGGTTTTAAATTTAAAATATTTAAAATCTATTTCAAATTTTTAAATTAGAAATTCACCAACGTGTAAAAGACAAGAAGCATGTGTATTAATATAGGAAATAAATTTCATTTCCTATGTCCTCGAATACACACCTTCGAATGAAAAATCAAGCACTGCATTTGTTGGAGGAAGAGAAGTTCGTGTTTCAAAGTGAGTGAAGGTAGACTAATGTGTAAGTCCATTAATGTGGATAGATAAATCCACCATCGGCGGTAGTGCAGGCGACAGTTGAGATAAGTGCTAAGGCTTGCAAGGAAGGGATCACGGGTTCGATCCACGCGATTGATGTTTTGCAGTTGGAGAGGTTTTCATTTTTCATGGGCATTTTCAAGAGGAGGATAAAGAGGGAAACATGTGCCTAAGATTCTCTATGGGCACGTAGCCCACTTGGTAGCCTAGCTTGAGGCTAGGGTGTTGGAGAAGCTATGTCATGTGTTCAATTCTCGCCAAGGACGTTTTGGTGGGTAGAATAGTTGAAAGGTATGCTAAAAATATTTTTGTTTCTCCAAAGGTTTTGAATTTCGATAATTGCTTAGAGGGTTTTATAAGCTGAAAGCTATAAATATTTTGAGGGAGTTATAAGGTAAAGTAAATTAAAATATTTTAATTTTAATTTTTGGTGATTGAAATTTATTTTATAAAGTTGGAGTGATAAGGTGTATAAAGGAAATTTTTGTTTATTTTGTTATAATGGAAATGTTGACTTATATTATGTAAGTTTGGAGATTATAATGTGTACTAAGAGATTTGATATTTTTTATTGTAAAATAATTATTGAAAATTATTTTGTGGAGATCTTGAGATAGGTTGTGGCTACCTAACTCTAGTATTGGCAAAGAAAATTTGATTGTGGTTAAGACGGGTTTTGAAGACGTATTTCCATCAAAACAAAAGGTATGGGTATGTCTTTCTTGTGAGTAAAATATTGTTGGATTGGATGTTGTGAATGCTAAGTTGGAGTTCAAAGGATTGTTTGATAAGCATTATTGAGTTTGGTTTTGAGATATCCAATATTGATTGATGAAGGTTTTTCTGGAATGAAGGTTGATGCTAGAAACCTTGTTTGATAAGCATTGTTGGAAATGTTGAGTGAGTCTTCATATGCATGATTAGGGTTTGTGAAAGAACTTGAGTATCATTGTTATGTGAGTTTGGAATCATCTTGAGTCAAGGGTTGAGTTCCATAGTGAGAGTTGTTGAAATCATTGTGAAACACTTGTTTAGGGTTTGTAAGCAAGTTGTGTTTCATTGAGTAATTGGTTGAGTGGAGTTAATTGAGCATAGTTGATTGAAAGTGTTGGAGTGATAGTTCAAGTTCTGTGTAATAAATTGTTCTTTATTCTTAATTGATTTGAATATATTTTGGAAGTGATTGAGTGGTGTGAGAGTGAAACATATTGAGTCTCTAACCATTCTCTATATGTTTTTATGGTAAAGCAAGAGATATTGAAAGTGACTGAGCATTGTTGTGAGTGTGAAACGTATTGATTCTCTAACCATTCTCTATATGCTTTTGTGAGATTAGAACAAGATTATGTGTGAAACTTGATTGTGTGATTGGAAGAGATTTTTTGTGATAGATTGAGTTGATTTGAATAAGCTTTTGTGAAAGCTAGTGGACATATTTGAGGAAGTCCTAGAGTGGACTTATAGACAAAGTTTAGTAAGATTTTGTGGAAGCTTACAATGCAGATTTGAGGCAAGTCTTGGTGAAGACTTGTTGAGCAGATTGGACAAGTTCTAGTGAGAACTTGTTGAGCATATTTGAGGTAAGTCTTGGTGAAGACTTGTGGATAGATTAGTGTGAGATTTTGTGGAAGCTTACAATGCATATTTGAGACAAGTCTTTGAGAAGACTTGTGAGCAGAGTTGTTTGATTGATTTATTCAAACCTTGAGTTAAGGTTTGGGGCAGATCTAATAGAGTTGATTTGTGATTGGATCAAGCTTTGTGTTAAGGCTTGAGGACAAATTTGAGGATAGGTTTGTGCCAAACCAAAAATAGATATTGAGCAGATTTATGCTAGATCGAAGGACTATGTTTAGTGCAGATCAAAAATAGAGATTGAGCAGATTTATGCTAGACTGAAGAACTGTATTTAGTACAGATCAAAGATAGATATTGAGCAGCTTTGTGCTAGATTGAAGAACTGTATTTAGTGCAGATCAAAGATAGAGATTGAGTAAATTTTTGCTAGATCGAAGGACTATGTTTAATGCAGATCAGAGATAGATATTGAGCAGATTTGTGCTAGATCGAAGGACTATGTTTAGTATAGATTTGAGTAGATCTGAGAGCAAGCTTTGAAGGTGATAGAGCAGAGGATAGTAGTCTCCAGTGGATAGAGATCCATTAGCTAGGATAGATAGGAAAAATATTTTTAGTGAAGAGAGATCCATAACCCAGAGCAGTGGAGGCAGTAGTCTTCTAGAGGATCACCAGCTAGAGCAGAGGAGAAGGAGTTCTCCTGTGGATAGAGATCCATGAACCAGCTAAGGGGATTGGTGTCTTCTGTGGGTTGGTGCCCACAAACCATATTAGGGAATTTGTGTCTCATTTGGATAAAGGTCCATAAACATTGTAATAGAGAAAGGATTCCCAAGAGATTTGTTGAGAAAAGTTGATGCAGGAGCATCTAGTAGCAGTAGAGCAATCTTGCATCACCAAAAAAATAAAATAAAAATAAAAATAAATAATATATATATATATATATATGTTTAGACCCATGTGTTTAAATATATATATATATGTTTAGACCCATATGTTTAGACCTATATGTTTAGACCCATATGTTTAGATCCATGTGTTTAGACCCATATGTTTAGACCTATGTTTTTAGACCCATATGTTTAAACCCATATGTTTAGACCCATATGTCGAAAATTCAAATTTCAAGTGAATATTTTCCTGGGCGGGAAAATGAAAATTAAAAATGAATATTTTTCTTGTGGGAAAATGAAAGGCGGGAAAAGGAGTTATACTTACCAAAACATTCTTTGGGAAGTTATTAATAGGGGGAATAGAGATTACCGAAGGGGGTCCGGTATCAGAGATCATGGCTCCAATTTGTAGATCTCCAGTATTTGTAATAAAATCGGCCTTATGGTCATACATTGTAATTTCTAATACAGTTTTATTGAAGAAATATTTTATGTGGGGATTCTATTGAATTTTTATGTGATTTAATATTAGATGTGGGGTTTCTATTGAATTCATCTGTGATTTTTATTATTGTGCAAGTGTTGGGTGGAGTAGCCCTTCATCAAGTGGTATCAGAGTAGGAGTTCCTGAGTGTGTAAGTAGATAGCCAAACGTGAGGTATTTTACACCAGGATCTGTGGTTCGGGTTTGGAGAATCCAGAGCAAGATGCCCCCACAAAGGAACTGAGGTGTTTCCAGTAATATCGTAGTGCCAACAGAGGATTTATGAGCTTTGCAGAGGCAAGTCCAGGCATTACAATAAGAGTTGCATAGAGGGTTTGACCCAAGAAGAGAGGAAAAGAGCGAAGATGAAGCTAAAGAAGAGGAAGACCAGTTTGAGGAAGAAGAAGAGGCAGTAGATCCTGCCCAAGCAAGGTTGTATAGAGCCATATCCCAGATTGGAAAGAGGTCAAAGATGGAGGTTTCCACATACTCGGGAAATCTTAACTCGGAGGAGTTGATTGACTGGATCAATGACCTGGAAGAATATTTTGAATATGAAGAGGTGGAAGATCCTAATCGGGTCAAGTTTGCTAAGACCAAACTGAAGGATCATGCTAGAATCTGGTGGAAAGGAGTACAACTTGACAAAAATAGAAGGGTAAAAGAGAGGATCACCAGATGGGAATGAATGGTGGAAAAGCTGAAGAGGTAGTTTATTTCGATAGATTATGAGTTGGATCTGCTAAAGAAGATGCAAAGTTTGAGACAATCAGGAAAGTCTGTCAAAGAATACATTGAGGAGTTCTACAATATCTTGATTCAAACTAGCCATTTTGAGACTAACAAGGATAAGGTATCCTGTTACATTAATAGGTTGAGAACCAGTATTCAAGAAGAGATTAGTCTGGTTAGGATGAGCACCATTGATGATGCTTACCAGTTTGCTCTAAAAGTTGAAGAGAAGTTGAATAGAAGGTTTGAGGGTAAGCAGAAAGGAAGAGATCATGGAGAAATAATTGGTGGAAGAACAAATGGAGGACAAGGTGAGAAGAAAGAAGAAGCTACCAGCAGTTAGGACCAAAAGGGAGATAATGCTTATAGATCCCATGGTCAGAATAAAAACTACCCAAGAGGAAGAGGTAGATCTGGTTGAGAAAAGAATAGTGTTGAAGCTGAGAACTTTGTAGAGCACTTGAAGGATTTGCATGAAGAAGTAAAACAACGCATCAATAATATGAACACGCAGTACAATACAAAGGCTGATCAAAAATGAGGTTTAAGGAGTTCCAGGTTGGTGATGAATTCATGGTGCACCTGAGAAAGGAGAGGTTTCCTGCTAAAACATATAACAAGTTGAAAATGAAGAAGTTTGGACCATGCATGATCATACATAAAAGAGATTTAGGAAATGCATATGAGGTGGAGTTTCCGAGTGGATTGAAATTATCATGTGTTTAATACTTTTAATTTGGTAGAGTATCATGAAGGTGACAGTTCTAAGGAACCAGTTGTAGATTTTTGGAGTGTTCCGACATCGACTCCAGTGACAGAAGAGATAGAGGAAATTTTGGATACCTACATTGGTAGAAGACAAGAAATAGGCAGTATGAAGAATATCTGGTGAAATGGAAGGGAATACCTATAGAAGATTTGACTTGGTTGTCCAAGTCCATGGTTGACCACCTTGGTTTTCCTCCAACAGTAGAGAAGTGAGGTCACTTCTCAAACTTACCCTAGGTGTCTGATGCAGGAGCATCCAGTGGCAGTAGAGCAATCTTGCATCACCAAAAAAATAAAAATAAAAATAAATAATATATATGTTTAGACCCATGTGTTTAAAATATATATATATATATATATATTATATATATATATATATATATATATATATATATATATATATATATATATATATATGTTTAGACCCATGTATTTAGACCTATATGTTTAGACCCATATGTTTAGATCCATGTGTTTAGACTCATATGTTTAGACCCATATGTTTAGATCCATGTGTTTAGACCCATATATGTTTAGACCTATGTGTTTAGAGCCATATGTTTAAACCCATATGTTTAGACCCATATGTCGAAAAATCAAATTTCAAGTGAATATTTTCCTGGGCGGGAAAATGAAAATTAAAAATGAATATTTTTATGGTGGGAAAATGAAATGCGGGAAAAGGAGTTATACTTACCAAAACATTCTTTGGGAAGTTATTAATAGGGGGAATAGAGATTACCGAAGGGGTCCGGTATCAGAGATCGTGGCTCCAATTTGCAGATCTCCAGTCTTTGTAATAAAATCGGCCTTATGGTCATACATTGTAATTTCTAATACAGTTTTATTGAAGAAATATTTGATGTGGGGATTCTATTGAATTTTTATGTGATTTAATATTAGATGTGGGGTTTCTATTGAATTTTTCTATGATTTTGAGTGTTGTGCGAGTGTTGGGTGGAGTAGCCCTTCATCAAAATTTTAGTAAAAAAATTTCTATGTAGAGGAGCCCACATTGGGTGAACCATGTTAAATTGGTGTCTCTATTGTGTGTGGTGATTTTTGCATTGCTTTGATTACTACTGTTGATATTACCATTGATATATTGCATAATATTGTTTGGGAAAGAAAAATAAAAAGTGGTCTTATACTGTTCACCCCCCCTCTCAGTATAAGCTTGTATTTTCCTGGAGTATTGTTGGTTGACATGAAGATGTGGGAGGTACTACAATACTTCCCTTATATCGAAGCATTCCATTGATCCAAGTAAAGTGAGGCTTACTATTGGGATCTTGTTGGAGTTGCTGAATTAATGCCTATGTTGAACTATCATTGAGCCATTCTTGTGTTACCTTGTCTATCCATTGTGGAACGGGTGAAGAGAGTGCTTGTAATTGTGGTAAATCTTCAAATTTACATGAAAGGGCATCAATGACCACATTGTCCTTCCCTTTACAATACACAATCTCATAATCATACCCCATCAGTTTAGTGACCCATTTTTTTTATTTGGGTTGGAGATACGTTGTTCCAAGAAGTATTTCAAACTATGATGATCCGTACAGATAATGAAATATTGACCAATGAGATACGATTGCTAATGTTGGATGGTGTGAACGATGGCCAACATCTCCTTCTCATACGTTGAGCATGCCAAGTTTTATCCTGAAAGTGCCTTGCTAGTGAAAGCCAAGGGTCTACCTTCTTGCATGAGAACATCACCAATTCCTAATCCGGAAACATCACTTTTAATCACAAAGGTCTTGGAGAAATCTGGCATGACCAGGATAAGGGTGGAACACATGGCTTCTTTCAATTTGTGAAAAGCATCATTAGCATTGGAGGACCAAAGGAAGGCATTATTTTTAAGTAAAGTTATCAATGGAACAGTAATTTTCCATAGTCCTTTACAAACTTACGGTAATACCCAATCAATGTAAGAAATCCATGGCAGCTCTTCAAGGATTTTGGGATAGGCCAATTTCGCATATCTTCAATTTTGTGAGGATCCACCTTAACTCCAAATTCAAAAATGATGTCCTAGATACTCAATCTCCTTCCGCCCAAAAGAAAATTTTGAGCATTTGGCATTTAATTGATTTTCATCCAAGATTTGCAAGGTTTGTTCCAAATGAACCAAATAGTCCTCCCAAGTCTTGCTATAAACCAAAATATCATCAAAGAACAACAAAATAATTTTTCTAAGATAAGGGAGAAATACCTGGTTCATCAAGCTTTGGAATGTTGAAGGAGGATTGATAAGGCCAAAAGGCATGACCAAAAATTCATAGTGTCTTTCATGGGTGAAAAAAATTGTTTTAGGAATGTCGGCTTATCTAACTTGGATTTGATGATATCCCGATCGTAGATCCAAATTTGAAAAACACTTAGTGTCATGAAGCTCGTCCAACAACTCATCAATAACAAGAACTAGGAATTTTCCCTTGATTGTAAGCTTGTTGAGGGCATGAAAATCGATATACGGATGCCATGACCCATTCTTCATACGAATCAACAATACTGGAGAATAATAAGGGCTGACACTTGGTCGAATAACACCAACCTTTAATAGTTTATGCACAAGTTTATTGATTTCATTTTTTGTAAGTAGGGATATTGATAGGGTCAAATATTTAGTGGTTGATTCCTAGGAAGAAGTTTTATAGCATGATCGTGACTATGGGGAGGAGGCAACCCTTTTGGTTCTTCAAATACTCAGGAGTGACGTGTTAGAATTTTTTGTAACTCATCCACTTCACTCATTTCTACCTTTTTTGATTGAATGGAAAATAATTGTGCAAGCATCCCTTTGCCTCCTTTTCGAATTAGTTTTTCCATGCAGTGAGGACTTACTATTGTGAGGAACCTTTCTGGAGTTCGTTTAAAGTATATGTCTGGCCGTTAATTGTGAATTGCATCCACAATGTTGCAAAATCCCTTTGTATCAACTTGAGTGTTTGCAACCATTGCACCACCATAATAACATCACATTCGCTCAATGGGAGTGCATACATGTCACTTTTCATGTTGTAGTCGTCCATGGCAAGCTTAATATTTCAGCACTTCCCTTTACAGGGAATTTGTCCCCCATTACCAATCATCACCTCAAAATTGTTGCAAGGTTGTATATAGCAATTAGCCTATTTCACCACACGTGGATCAATGAAATTATGTGTACTTATAGAGTCAATGAGCACAATGAGGTTTTGTCATTTGAAGTATCCTCGAATTTCATAGTTTGTGGAGAATAAAATCCTATGAGAGCATTGAAAGAAATTTTTGGGGTATCCTCATTGTTGTTATCAGGTGTATCTATCACTACTTCCACTTCTATCTCATCTTCTTCCTTCGTTGAATTACAAGGATCAGTTGCATTCAATAAATATAACTTTTGTGTAGTGCATCTATGATTTGGCACATATCTCTCATCACAATTATAGCAGAGGCCCTTGGCCCGTCATTCCTTCATTTCTATGGGGCTAAGCTGCTTAATTTGCAAGGATCGGTTGGTTTTGGGAAAGTGTAAGTGATTTGTGATTTTTCAATAGGTGGCTTTCCTTGTCGACGTTGGGCATTGAATTTATATTCTTCTAACTTCGCTAATCCAATGACCTACATCATGGTATCGGGATTGAACATTTGTACTTCTATGCGAATTTCTTCCATTAACCCATTTATGAAGCAAATTTTGAAAAATGATGCATCCAAACCTATTGTGCGATTTGCGAGTTTCTCAAATTGAGCTTGGTATTCATGTACTGAAGTGTTTTGACATAATTTGGTGAGAGCTCTTGTGAAGTCTTCAAATCTATTGGGGCCAAACTAGACCAACAGGTTCTTTGCAAATTTATTCCAAGTAGGAACACCATTAGTCTTTTTGTACCATTGATACCGTTGGATAACATCATGTTTTAAGTAGAATTATGCAATACAAACTTTTTTCCCTCAAGAATCTAGTTTAGTGAGAAGTATTGTTCTTCTCGATAGATCCAGCTAGTGGGATCTCCTCCCTTAAATTTGGGACAATCCAACTTAGTTGTTCTTGGAAGGATAAATATTTTCTGACCCCTAAGGAGTGCCTGGTGCATGGGGCCGCCAACTAGTCTTGAAGATTGTGGGGAGTTAGGGCTTTGAGTGTTTTGAAATTGATTAACCATATATTATTGTGCAATTTATTGTACTTGTGCCAGATTTTGATTCATTGTGTTAAGATTTTGATTCGTCGAATCAAATTTAGCATTTAGTCCATCCATCCTTACCTCTATTTTTGACAGCGTATGTTTGAGATTAACGTGCGAAAGTAGGTCCTTGATTTTGCGAACATCATGATCCAATTTCTCTATAGTGGGATCTTGAGATCATCTTCCTTTGACCATTTTAGGAATCCTTTCATAAGGTGAAGCTCAAAATTTTAAGTTAAATTTGAAATGTTGGTAGCACAGGTTTAATTTTGAGAAAAAATATAAGAATTAGCAAAAAAATATAAAAACTAGTTTGCTAATAAAAATATGTATTATCAACTTTGTTTTGAACCCAAGCCATCCCAATGGTCGCAGAGACCCTGCCCAATGGTCAGTTTAGAAGTCAATTATGTCCAATGGTCAGTTTAGAAGCCAAATTTGTCCAATGATCAGTTTAGAAGCCAAATATTTCCAACGATCAGTTTAGGATAGACAAATCTAAGTAGACAGGTAAGCGGACCACATAGTGAGTCAACGAGAGGTGAGGTGATCAACAAGCGGTCACCAGAAGAGATGACTACTACAAGTACAAGATACGATATGAGGATGATCTTGGCTTAGATGCGATATGAGCACGGGATACGAGATGAGGATGATCTTGGTGTAGATGCGAACAAATACGGGTACGAGCTATGAGACGAGGATAATCAAAGTGGCAAAAAAATGGGCAAGTGGGGCAAAGCGACGTAGTGAGGGCAACACGTGGACGATGAAGGGTAATGTGCCACCGATGGTGGCACGAAATGTTTATTGCAAAGTGATAATTTTAAGCCTTAAAATACCTCTTGTACACTTGATGTGGGACTAAGGTCCCAAAATTAATCTTTTATTTTATTTTATTTCTCTGACGATCGAAACTGCTTCAAATGCATTGAAAATATTGTCAAAGATAGGACAATACACATTGTCGATGTCAAATACCTAAACATTTTTGATAGGTGGTGAATTGTGGTTAAATTTCCTTTTGAGAATGTTTGCGCACTCTGATGAATTACAAACAATGTTGATTCTTCACACTATGATTGTCGTAATTTGTACGCGAGCGGATTGCAGTGATGTCAAGCTCCCAAGGTGGACAGAAAAAAAAAACAAAAATGAAACGTCTATTACAATGTACGTTCTCGCTGCGTTTATGTAATATTTTTGATGTTTTAAGACGATCAACTACACGGTTTCACATTTCAAAATCTTCAACGTTCCTTTGTGTTATTGAGTTATAACGTTAACGCTCTTTGATGTGACCGGTGAATCTTGGACTACAATTGGTAACCAAAATAGTCTATGGTTCCCATGATGAATACTAGTTCTACAAATATGAAATTGGTAATCAACTATTCCCTTATTTTACTATGAAAAAAAGATGATGCAATATGTTATGATCTCAGATAATGTTTGGAGATGCTCCCAGGTTCAATGCTTTGATACCAAATGTTAGAACCTACTTGTTCTAATATAAATTTGACAAATTAAATGATCAAGAATCACTGAATATAAAGAATCATAGGCCACTTATAAGGGTCTCCCTCCTTTAAACTTATAACTAAATTATTCTCTTTTCTTGATGATTTGTGTTCGTGTCCAAACCTAATTTTTATATCTACCCTAACGCTACCTTGGTGAAGATATGGTTCAAATTATGAAATAATAATTAATTAGATGATAAAAATAAAATAAAAAATAATTTTAGGATGTAGAATCCTAATATATTCTTGTGTGCAGATCACAGGTATCTATAAGGAAGCAACAACAAAAATATTCACACATCATCATCATCTATTGCAACAGTCCCAAATACCTATCCCAAATCAATTTGTGGATGCAAAAAGATCATGTGTAGTACATCCGAATTATTTCATTTGTAATTCATTATATCAATATTGGTAGCAATCCCTTAAGGGGATCTTATCTGTAACCTTCTTGAAAAAGAACAAGACATTATTAATAAAAGGGTACCGTCCATCATTTTATTTTATTTTGTTCTTTATTTTTATGGTTGCATCTTGATTGGCTACATTTTGATTTTATATTTCATTTCATGGATGTATGGTCTTTTTCAACATTTCCATAAAAAATATCCTCGTGATTTTTAATTATTAAGAAGACAATCTTTTCACTTTAAAAATATTTTTGGAAAAAAAACTTTAT
This sequence comes from Wollemia nobilis, assembly GCA_028583015.1. Classification (NCBI taxonomy): domain Eukaryota; kingdom Viridiplantae; phylum Streptophyta; class Pinopsida; order Araucariales; family Araucariaceae; genus Wollemia; species Wollemia nobilis. The sequence goes on along the minus strand of JAQPPZ010001424.1, from coordinate 2,888,634 downwards.
TATATTTTGTTTTAATTGTTTATATAATATTGAAATGTATCACACTTATATTACATCATCATCACATAGTCACCACATAGTGGTATAACAACCTAGTTAATATGAATGCGTTGTTGATCATCTTTATAGCAATTTGGTTATTATGTATGTATTGTTTGGTAAGATTTAAATTTGGGTTTGGTTCTCGTTGAAAATTTAAGAATTAAATAGGTTGAGATTATGTCATTGCATAAAACTTCTATTGATTTTGCTAAAAATAAGGTTATACATAATTAAAACTAGTGCCATCTATATCACATCAACAACAGAGTGGTCTTACAACAACTTGTGAATTATTTGTATCTGGTACTACAAGATCTGAACCTTGGCCTCCTGCTTGAAAGTTAGGGAATTTATCATGTTGCGAATTATTTATATCTAGTACTACAAGATCTGAACCTTGGCCTTTTGCTTGAAAGTTATGGAATTTATCATGTTGTGTTAATGCTATTTGATAATATTTTTAATGAATGATATGAATTGAATCACAACCCACCATTATTAATAAAAGTATATTTATAAAAAATATTTTCCTATTAAACTTGGTATGTTTTATAAAAATAAAAAGACATATTTTTTATATAATTTTTTTATTTATTTTTGGTTAAGGTAGGCAAAGTACAAGGGGTGACATAACTAGAGCTACACTTCCCAGTGGCATGGCATAACATGGGCCTTTCTCTCGCTGATTCGAACTTAAGTAACTTGGATAGCAATCTAACAACATATCACCAAGATGTCCCAATAGAACAAAATACATAACCCTTGTTTACAGACAAAATAACTTTTTGAATGAAATTGTGTTTTTTTAAATAAATACATATTTAACCCAAAAACATACCAAAATATATTTTATTATGATTATTAAGTTTCTAAACGTAATTAAAATGTAAGTCGAATTGACCATTGGATCCTACAAGAACACCGATGTCCCAATAGAACAAAATACATAAACCTTGTTTATAGACAAAATAACTTTTGAATGAAATTGTGTTTTTTTAAATAAATACATACTTAATCCAAAAACATATCAAAATATATTTTATTATGATTATTAAGTTTTTAAACGTAGTTAAAATGTAAGTCGAATTGACCATTGGATCCTACAAGAACACCCTCGTGGAATGTAATTAGACTGTTATCCAAACTACCTAAATTTAAATCATGGAAAAAAAATCCAATATAAATGTGGCCACTAACTTAAAAAAAAAAATCTAATTGGCCATTGTCGACCCGCAACCACTAACTTAAAAAAAAAAAATCAATTGGCCATTGGCGACCGGCAACCTACAACAAGAGCACGGATGATTAGATAAAGTGATGAGTCATTGACGTGGAGAAGATGACATAAAAAGTAAAAAGCAAAGAGATGGGTGAGAACAGAAAAGCAGCCTGTGGTTATTAAACAACTCATATATATGTTGACCGACACCATTCTCAAAAGTAAAACATTCATTGTCCTATGCTTGGCCAAAGTAGGAATTTCACACCATAGAACATGCTTATGCCCAGGCAATGATTGATGGCAACTTTAACCAAAAAAATCCTTTCTGGCCTACAAAAATAGGTTACATGTTTATGCTAGGGAACATTCTCAATTGTAAATTATGATATATATTCTAATGGACTTAGCATGTATTTTAGTTTATGGTTATTTATTACTATGTATTAAGGATTTGTATAGATAGAAGTTTTAATTTTCATTAAAAAAATATTAATATAGTATTTGAAATTTGATTGTTTTAAAATTTGGATATTTGATTTTATTTTGTATTGTTATTATATAGCAATATTATAATAGTTTGACAATTATGTATGTATTATTTGGTAGGAATATAACTTGTTGAACTAGTACTATTTGATGTTTAAAAGTAGATAAACAATAAACAAGTAATTATTAAAAAATAAAACATTAACTAGTGGTTGAGAAAACCTATTATTAAAGGTAAAATAGGTTTGAACATGGTAAGGCCATCAGCCATATGAGAGATGATTTGATTGTATTTATGTATTGGTATTATAACAATTTTATATCCAACATCATCCACAAGTGGATTAGATTGTACTCCATGGAATAAGATGATAAAAAATCTATTATATAATGAAAGATATGGTATGTTTTTTTTTTTTTTTTTTCACATGGTGGAATCGCCACAAAAAATATATGGTATGTTGAAAGTTAAACGGTAGCAAATCTATCATAATAATTATTAATTCAATGGAATAATTAAAGAACAAAAGATTCAGAGGTCTTGGATAGATAAAAGAAAATAGAAAAACTAGATTTTGAGCCTTACCTAAAAAAGCATGATATCAAAATGGATTTGTATAAGTTGATCAATTTTTTTTTTGAATTAAATTTTTACCTTTTACTCAAAAAATAATAATAATTTGAATGAATAGAACAATGAAATTGTAAGATAATTTAGATATTTCTATAGCTTTTGATATAAGAGTAATTTTATTATTGGAATATTTGATGCTTTCATGTAGTCCTAAATTTATACTATATTATTTTAACTTTGATATTGTTATGTTTGTTACAATAGGAATAGTAGAAGTTTTTAAAACATATCTCAAATTAAGTTTAACCTTGTATTATTATCTTCTTTGTAGAATGTTTATGGGCATGGTGCTCATCATAGAAAGTTATGGGGGTTTTGACCAGGAATCCCCCAAACCTGTTACAACAACTCCACCAGGGAGACACTCACCCACCCCCTCACACACTCACCCACGCCACGGTTTGAACCTTGGATCTCCCGAAAAAGAGCCAAAGCCCAAACCATTGCGCTGCACCCCAGTGCAATCAGATGTTAATTTTTAGTACAATAAAGATCAAGTATTTTTGTGTATTAGGTTTTTATAGAGACTTGAATTTTAAGTTTTTACATTTAAAGATTTATTCCAACTACTTAAATCTAGTTTGATTGTTTCAAAAGGTTAAAAAGCTTGTAAAAAAAATGAAGGTGGTCTTGAACCTATAATTTATATAGATAGATAGATAGATTGCAATATAGTCTTTATGGGTTGTAGTATTTTAACTATGGTTAACTTACGTTTTCAACCTACCAAACAAGATTTTGTTTTTATTCAAAATTGAATCTCAAATATCTTTATTATGATACCAAATTTTCAACTTTAAACTGCGTGGTATTGTTAATTGAAAACAAGCCAAAATAAAAATATCATCAATAAATTGGAAATAAGATTTGAAGAGACCAATTGTTGCAACTTAAATACCTTTAATTTTTACTTCCTTTTTTGCTTTTAAAAAAGCTCTTTCTTATGCCTCAACAAAAATAAAAAGAAAAGAAAACATGAATCATTCTAACAAAACCTATTAAATGATAGTTGAAAGCTTGATGCATTAGACAGGGCTTTGACCTCTCTTTGGGAGGTCCAAGGTTCAAACCCCACTCAATATGAGGGGACCAGAACCCCTTACCAAAACCTATGCAAACTCATTTAAAAAAAAAAATCTATTAAATGATTCAAAGTACCTCATATGGGTCCATTACTCAAAAATAGAATATCTTAAAGATGACACGAATCATCCTAACAAAATCTATTCTTTTTTTTTAATTGGAATATGAGGGGACCAAAACCCCTCATAAAAACCTGTGTAAACTCATTAAAAAAAAACTATTAAATGATTCAAAGTACCTCGTAGGGGTCCATTACCCAAAAATATAATATCTTAAAGAAGACGCTAATCATCCTATCGAATCAAATTTTTTCTTGTACAAAGATTTTATATGTTATAATTTGAACGAGTAGAACAATGAAATTGTAAGATAATTTATATGTTTCTATAGCTTTTGATATAAGAGCAATTTGATTATTGGAATATTTGATGCTCTCATGTAGTCCTAAATTTATACTATATTATTAAAACTTTGATATTGTTATGTTTGTTACAATAGGAATATTAGAATTTTTTAAAACATATCTCAAATTGAGTTTAACCTTGTATTACTATCTTCTTTGTAGAATGTGTATGGGCATGGTGCTCATCATAGAAAGTCTTTAAGTGTGAAAAAGAGGTGCTAGCCTCTTCGTTATAGGATTTAAATATGCATGTGAAGGGTTATATGACTTGATGTAGCACAAAGATATGATAAAAATCAGCAAAGATGTTAATTTTTAGTATACTAAAGATCAAGTATTTTTGTATGTTTGGTTTTTATAAAGACTTGAATTTTAAGTTTTTACATTTAAAGATTTATTCCAACTACTTAAATTTAGTTTGATTGTTTCAAAAGGTTAAAAAGCTTGTAAAAAACATGAAGATGGTCTTGAACCTATAATTTATTAATATAAATTTAATCTTAATCATATATATAGATAGATTGCAATATAGTCTTTATGGGTTGTAGTCTTTTAACTATGGTTAACTTACTTTTTCAACCTACCAAACAAGAATTTGTTTTTATTCAAAATTGAATATCAAGTATCTGAATTGGAAATAAGATTTGAAGAGACCAATTGTTGCAAGTTAAATACCTTTAATTTTTACTTTTTTTTTTTTTTTTTTTTGAATTTACATGGTGGAATCGGTAGCCGCCACGAATCCGGGCAGGCTATCCAGCTTTTATGGCCGCCACAATATTCTGCACTGTTCGCCCTAGAAGCCGCCATACAGATCTTCGTGCAGTCCGTCCCTATAACCATCATGCCACAATCATTTTAAACCTTTTACGCCGTTGAAAGCACCAGGAAAGGGACAAGCGTTCAGTCAGACGAGGCCCGAGATTTGAACCTTGGACCTCCGCCCCCCTTATGGGGTTTGGATGAACCAATTGGTCTACACCTCGGACCTATTTTTACTTCATTTTTTGCAACTAAAATATCTTTAATTTGATACCAATTTTTCAACTTTAAACTCCATGACATTGTTAATTGAAAACGACCCAAAATAAAAATATCATCAATAAATTGGAAATAAGATTTAAAGAGACCAATTGTTGCAACTTAAATACCTTTAATTTTTACTTCTTTTTTCTTTTTTTGCTTTAAAAAAAGTTCTTCCTAATACGGCAACAAAAAAAAGAAAAAAAAAACATAAATCATTCTAACAAAACCTATTAAATGATAGCTAAAAGCTTAATGCATTAGTAAAGGCTTTGACCTCTCTTTGGGAGGTCCAAGGTTCAAACCCCACTTAATATGAAGGGACTATAACCCCTCATAAAAACCTGTGTAAACTCATTTAAAAAAAATCTATTAAATAGTTCAAAGTACCTAGGAGGATCCATTACTCAAAAATAGAATATCTTAAAGAAGACACAAATCATCCTAACAAAATTTATTAAAATAAAATTTATTAAACGATTCAAAGTACCTCATAGGGATCCATTGCTCAAAAAGAAAAAAATCTTAAAGTGAAACAACATATAATCATATAATCCATTCCTACCAAAACCTCAACGAACTTTTTTTATACTTTATTCATATCTAATTTTAAAAACATACTTTGAGAAAATATCTATCATCTATTATATAATAATTATAACTTCATAAGTTTATTTATCATAAACAAAACTATATTTTTTTTAAATTGGTAAAAGGCCTCATCTGTAATAGTGTTATTACAACAAAGCTTGGATATTGTCCATGTATCACTAGTCAAAGCTTGGATATTATCTAAGCTTGGATATTATCTATGTATCACTTGTCAAGATTTGAACGTCAGTCTCCTCCTTTTAATGTTGAGAAATCTAAATGATTAAACTAATATCATTTGATAAAACCGCCTTATCTTTTCATAATAATATAATCTAAAATATTTTTTACTCTATTTGCAATATATTTTAAAACTACAATATAATTAGTATATTTTAACCTACATTCTTATTCTTATGTTTTTCTTGCCTGTTTCAATTTTTTACATCCCTCGCACTCTTTAAAAATTATATTTTCATTCTTCTATTAACATTTTATTTATTTATTTATTTTTTTTTAAACACCCTAATAATATGTGGTTGAACTCTTAATTAAACTATTCAAGTTTCAATAAAAAAAAAACTATAAATTCATACTTTGATTTAAAAAAACCTACAAAATATACCAATTATACCATCATCTATTATACTAAGACCCAGTTTAAAATATATATCTGACTTTTGAAAATGTATACATAATATGCATTTATATATGGAACGTTCGTGGGCTCAATGACGAGACTCAACCGAGAACAAGTCCTTGGAAAGCGGGGGACAACCACAAAACACGTGAAACAAACGAAATGGACACGACAAGACAACATTATTAGACCATTACACACGGCAATAGTCAAGGCCCTCCCAAGACCAACGATTTTTCCACAATTTAATAGAATTTTTTATTTGTTTGTTAACATTATAAAAAATTGGTAATTATTTTTTAATAGTTAGGGATAGGATCAAGTTGTATTGTTATCATACGTATTTTAATAGTTGGTGACAGGGTCAAGTCCGCATTATTTCGTAGCGTCAAATCATGGTGTTACCAATATAATCTTTATCTCTGTTCTAGCTTTAAATCACGATGTTACTACTATAACCCCTATCTCAACCCTTATCTCAACCCTTGATGACTCGAGTTGGTACAGCCATTCAACTAACTCAGGTAAGACTACTACCTTTACCCAGATTGAACATGCCCCTATATTTAAACCTAAGTCTCTTCTTAATAAATGCCCAATACTTTATCCTGAATTTTTACACTTTAAAAATTAATATTTTTTACACCAAATTGATATTTTATCTAAATTAACGAGGAGAGATGTTAGTATTTTATCTCGATTACACCTCATTGATATTTTACTTGATATTTTACTTTAGTTGAATGACGAGGAGAGGTTAGTATTTTATCTCCATTACTTTAATTGAATCACAATTGTTTACTTCTAAAAATGTAGCTTCACTTCACCTTATTTTAAAAAATTAATTTTTTTTCAATATTTAATAATTTTTAAAGAAAAGTTAAAGATTTTTAAAAAATAAAACGTGAAAACGCAAAAAAGCGCAAGATTTTTTTAATGTTTACTAATTTTTAATATTTTATATAAAAAAATACTTTTCAATTAGATTATCATGAGTTAAACTAAATTAAAAAAAAAAAATCGAACTCATAAACCGACGTCGTGGCGGTTACAAATACCCTAACGGCCTTAGCTCCGACAAATGACCAAAAAAACAGGGGACTCCATCGAGATTTAACCGGAGATTGCGATTTATGATCAAACCGATTTAAACTGCGGTTAGCAGGGCTACAAAAATCTTGGTCTGGATAGTCCCATCGAGGAAGTTCACTCATCAGCTGAACAAAATATACGTACAGAACGAAAAAAAACGTTGAAAAATTCAGAATTTCTACACTACAATACACGATACAGGCAGCTACCTACCTGTTTCTCCTCAAATCCAATGCTCACGAAAACGATTGCGGGTTAAATCGAACGAAAATTGGAGAAGAATGAGAACTCAAACTGCATGTGATGTATTTCGCGGTATTCGAGTCGTGTGGAGGCCGAGAGAGTAGGAGGAACACGGCCGGTGAGGGACCGGTGTTATGATTATTAGGGCGGCGTAAAGGAAGCAAGGAGCGATGTTCTGCAGCCGTGAATCGGAGAGTCTCATGGCCGAGCAGCGGCCTCTGCTGTCGCAGATGATGAATTTGAGCGGCGCTAATGGCGGCGCGCAGCTGCCGGTTTCGATCGCCGCAGCCTACCACCACGTTTACGCAAACGGGAATGCCGCCAACTGCTCGCCGCCCGTGACGATGCTGGAAAACACCACAAATCCCCAAAGCCCTCATACAAATCCCCAAAACCCTCATACAGCCGCCGCTTTAAACCCTCAAAACCTTTCTACTACCCCTGCAAACCCTCAGAGATTTTCTCCAAACCCTCAAAGCCCTGGGGCAGTAGGGGAAGCAAACCCTAGGGTGGAAGTTAGGGTTCCGCGGTATAGGGAGTGCCAGCGGAATTACGCAGCGAGCATGGGCGGCCACACCGTGGACGGCTGCGGGGAATTTATGCCCGCAGATGAGGATGGCTTAAAATGTGCAGCCTGCGGCTGCCACCGGAATTTCCACCGCCGGGAGGTGGAGGGAGAAGAAACCCCGCTGCCTTGCGAGTGCTGCGCCCGCCGCGACCGGAAGCGCGGCGCCGGCGAGCCACCTGTGGTTGCATATTATACTACTCCTCCTCTTCCCCACGGTACCTCGGCGGCCGCGGCCGCGGCGCTTCTTCATGTCCCCATGGGGATCCCCGAGTCGGACGACCTGGATGGCAACAATTTTAACAACAATAATTATGAGCATAGTCAGGGGAGGGGCTTAAAGAAGAGGTTCAGGACGAAATTTTCGCAGGATCAGAAGGACAAGATGTGTTATTTCGCGGACAAGATTGGGTGGAAAATGAAAAAGGAGGATGAGGAGAGCGTTCTGGAGTTCTGTAATCAGGTTGGGGTGGGGAAGGGGGTTTTGAAAGTGTGGATGCATAATAACAAGCATACACTTGGTAAGAAGCCTTCTTGACATAGAAAAGAGCATTGCTTACATTGTTCACATTGTTCAGCACCCATTGATCACATTGTTCGGTTTCCCTCGGTACACTGATCACATTGTTCAGTTTCCCTCGGTACACATTGATGGCATTGTTCAGTTTCGTTTTCTTCTTGGTCATTCAGATTCTGGCATTCTTATGGGATTGGGCTTCTTACGAAAACTTTCTTAGTCTAATATTTCTTTTAGATGGAAATGCTTTTTTATTCTGTGGGCTGCATTTCCTATTGAGCTTATGCTCTGCGTAATTGTAATGTAAAACAAAATTGCTTAGCAGTTGTATTTATTAGGGTTTGGTCAGCAATTTGACATTGGCTGATGATTTTATCTTTGTTTGTCACTGGTATCTTATTTCATTTTCATCTCTTTTGAGGTATATAGGCATATATTTTTAGGCTATTTATTGAGCCTGACTGAATGATTCATAAGGCCATAAGCATTGGGTTTACGAAGGTATTTCAATTTGGTTGGCAACCATTGGGCTTACAAAGGTATTTCAACTTGGTTGGCTGTATGTTTTAGCTCAGTTTATTAGTGGGAGCAGCTTATTGCGTTTTGGTTGGTTTATGAATTATTGACTGAATTCTGGCTGAATGACTTTTACATTGTATAATACTGGTATCGTATAAAGCATGGGGTTTTCATGGTTTTTTTTCCCTTCCGTTTGAGGATTTCTTACTCTGTCGGGCTCTGTGATCAATTTGCTCTCCATTCTTCCTGTTAACGTGCGTTCTATATGTTCATTTACTCTGCTCTTCCATGGGTAATTTTAGAAGCATAGACTGGAGAATGAAATACAAAGCATAGACTGTGTGGGTCAATTTACTTTTCACTCCAGTTGCTCTGCTGTTGAGAGTTTGGCAGAGATAATCTTTAACACGAGACGCGTTTGTCTTAAGGTTTATGAGGTAAACTACCACTACGAATCTAACCTTCTGCTGAGTGTATGGAATGAATGAACCTTTGACAAGAATCTAACAATTGAAAGAAATGTTATTTAATATATTATATATACCAGTCTTAGACATGCCTTCTAAGAGTGTGTATCCAAATATATGGAATGAGTGAGCCTTTGAAATTGATATATTATATTATATAAGTCTTGGGCATGTCTTCTACTGAGTGTGCATGTAAATATAAGGAATGAGTGAGTGTTTATGAGTTTTTGTAATTAGGATAAAATTGCTACCAGAACAGAAGAGGCAGATACCTCAGCCACAGAAGCAAGAATTCCTGTGGTTGAGCTTTGAAGAGGCGGAGAAAGAAGCAGAGCAGAAAGCTTATTGGTGTTTGATCTTTAAGGCACTCAGAGAAAGAAATGAGATATCTCTAAGGTCTTCCTGGGTTTCTCTTCATAAAACAAATATTTTTTAGGAAATCTTTATAATTTTTAGTTTAATGAATAAAGACGAAAAAGAGTCAACCTCCTTTTAAATGAAGCAGTCCACCATTACTAATTGGCTGTAATTGTTTTTGAAAAGGGTTTTGATCTCTTTTTAGTTGGGTTTAAAAAATAATTTTTTTATGAAAATTTAAAGATATATTATTATAATATTTTATTTAGAAGATTATAAAAAACAAATCTTTATTAAATAAATATGTACAAGATAAAAAGTTAAACGTAAATTTCTTAAATAATATTCCTAGCAGAACTATAATAGACAAAGAAACAAATCTTATTGAATGAAGATGTTAAAAAATAATACATCCATCTGAATGTATATGCAAATGTTCTTAACAAGCGCACATAATATAAAATAAAAGAATTATTTACTCAAATAAAATAAAATAATTATTTATTCACACTAGATGAGGAACAGAAAGAAAAGAAAATGTTAATTGACATTAAATGTGTGCCATAGTCACGTCCTCTGGAACAGGAACATAATGTGATGTTTTCCCGTCGAGAAAAAGTTGGGAAATAACAGAATGTGATGTTTTCCCGTCGAGAAAAATTTGGGAAATAACAGAATGTGATATCTTTTCATCGAGAAAAAGTTGGTAAAGAGAAAGCATTATGTTATATTTTTAAAAGTATCATGGTGTTTGATAAACCGAGTCTTCTTTAAATTATGAAAATGAAAATTTAACTATTAAATTTGTAAAATTCTTTATTCTACCAAGTATTTTAAAATTATTCTAAACCATATTAACTTGATTCATGATATGACTCTTCAAGACAATCATCCCTAAACTACATAGACCTAAGTTTCTTTCCAATTATAGTTGAGCTGTTTTATAAAACCACCGCTTCTTATTATTGATTTTTTTAGTATATAAAAAATAACCAATTTTTTTAATTTACATTTATTATTATTTATTTTTTAAAATTTATATAAAAAATAACATTCATAATAATTTTAATAATTTTAATGTGTAGTTTAGTTTTTCTTTTTTCCTCTAAAACATTTTTTTATTTTATTTAATTAGTGTGATAAACCCCTATAACCAATGCACATGGTTAAATAGTCTTTTCTCAACCATGACCCATCGAGCTATGCTTATTAATAGGGAATTTAAAACACACCCACCCCACTCACCCCCTCTCACACTTACCGCATCGCTAAGATATTTTTATTTCTTATTTACATAAAGAATAACACCATTACTAATATACATTTTTAAATTTCAACTATAATTAAGATGTTAAGATGTTAGGTTGGTAGGTTATGATTAAATATTTATGAAAAATGACAAACAAATTATATCAATTAAAAAATATTTGAATAGTTTTTGGTAATATTAAGATATAGGGCTTTTGACCAGGAATCCTCCAACCTGTTACAACAACTCCACCAGGGAGACACACACCCACCAAGAATAGTTTTTGGTTTAGCTATGCTTATTAATAGGGAATTTAACACACACCCACCACACTCACCTCCTCTCACACTCACCCGCATCGCTAAACCAAGATATTTTTATTTCTTATTTTTATTTTTAAATTTTACATAAAGAATAACACCATTACTAATATATATTTTTAAATTTCAACTATAATTAAGATGTTAGGTAGGTAGGTTATGATTAAGTATTTATTAAAAATGACAAACAAATTATATCAATTAAAAAAATATTTGAATAGCTTTTGGTAATATTACGATATGGGGGTTTTGACCAGGAATCCCCCAACCTGTTACAACAACTCTACCAGGGAGACACACACCCACCCCCTCACACATTCACCCACGCCACGGTTTGACCCTTGACCTCTCGAAGAAGAGCCAAAGCCCAAAACGTTGCGCTGCACCCCCAGGTGCAAACCTTATATTAAAGAAAACTCGGGGGTTTTTTGTATCCGGTGTAGGCCACCAAGCTTGAACCCCGGACATCCTTCCGAGGACTGAGGGAACTTGCTAGCAAGGTACCTAGTGCGGATAAATTTAAAAAAAGATTTATATATTGATAATAAAGATTGCAAAGTATAAATAGTTTATCCAAGTGACGTGGAGGTCACAAGATTGCTATCTAAAAGAAGTACAAGCAACAACTTCCAAAAGTGCATTAGAGTGTAAAGGGTGTTGGAAATCCAAAATAAAAAGCACCAAAAACCCAAATATGAAAAGTGTCAAAATACAAAGGATGCCAAAATCACCAAGAAGACCAAAAAGACAAAAGCTTTGGAATCACCGAATGTGCCAGGGTTGTCTAAAGGTGTTAAGATCTCCAAAGGTGCCAAAATATTCAAGGGCTCCAAAATCTCCATAGGCTTTGTTGCTTTCCCTATCTCATTTGCCATCACATCTTCGTTAAACTTTTTTCCTTGTAATCCTTAGATTGGAATGCTCTCCTTTTATAGCATTGTGTTTGTTGTCTTGTTAAATTCTTGACGAATGTGAGAATATTACACGTGTGAAATTTTGAATTATTTTTCCTTGTAATCCTTAGATTGGAATGCTCTCCTTTTATAGCAGTGTTGGCAGGTGTGTTTGATGTCTTGTTAAATTCTTGCCGAATGTGAGAATATTGCACATGTGTGAAATTTTGAATTAGTTCTTTCATTATGTCAAATATGATATGAAGTTGTATTGAACTAACATTTTTTCTCCTTGGAAAGAGCATTTACAATAAGGACAAAATTCCCATATATGTGTAGGTGTCTTATCCGTTGTTCTATTGCCAAATTCAGTCCAATCTTGCATGCCAATGCCTCCACCACATTGTTGGAAGCAATTCCTAGGTTGATACAATACTGGAGTGCAAGTGTCGCATCTTCTTTCATCATCAACTGCTATGCTCAAATTTGACTTGGACGCCTCTTCAAAGAACAAATCAAGATAATGCATCTTTGATGGTGTTATTACTAATACATTCATTTTGGTTGAGATGAAATATTGAAGTTCTAACTTGCTAATTAGATTTAATTCTTGTATATTCAAGCTTTATTGATTTTGCTTATGTTTGAAGGTGGCTTTTAAATTATTCTTTTAGTAAGAATACTATTTTTTTTCTCTTTACCTTCAAAGATCAACATGTTTCTATCCTTCCAAATATTCCAAACAATAAATAAAGGGATGGATTTCCAAAGAGATTTGATTAATGGCTTCCCCTTTAGTCCCCATTTATATTTTGATTGCCAATTGACTAGATAATCTTCCACATTTAGAGTTCCTGACGAGGGAGATCCAAGGCAATGGACTATGTTTAACCAGATGGGAGTGGCTAATTTACACTCAAAGAATAAGTAGGGCATAGTGTCATTGTGCTGCATACATCTAGAACACACATGGGGACCAACAATATTCCTTTTTTGCAAGTTGTCACCTGTGAGAATCTTGTTCTTTAAAACTAACCAAGAAAATACTTGAATCCTGAGTGGCAAATTTAGATTCCAAAGTGTTGCCAATATTTTATTGGGAACTTCATCTAGTTGTATCTGACCCATTTGAACTGTATATTCACCTGATTTATTGATGTCTCCCTAAATAAGTTAATACAAACTTTGTTGTCTCAACAATTTTATGTTATGTTTTTTTCTTGAAATGATCCCATTCTACTGTTAGGGGTGATGGTAGTGGGGAATCTCTCCATTCCACTGTGTTGCACTAATACATAAATTCATTAATATTTGAGATATGCAAATATTATAGCTCTTCTTGAGAACCGAACTACAACTACTTAGCAAAGGAGGTTTGTGAAATATTAGATCATTCCATAAGTCAATTTGAGACCCATCTCATGGAACCTCAGAGACCTTATTTAGGATCAAGTGCTTGGCTTCCACAATATGTTTTAATATTAGAGAGGCTCAGACCTTGTGTTTAGATTTCTCATTAGGTGCATTCCTATTGTTGACTCTACACATTTAGATTTTAAAATCATTTTCCATGGGAAGTCTAGAGGATGAGATATATGCCACAAGAGTTTTGTCCTTAGTATCTTGCTCTTGATTTCTGCTCATATTATTGTTAGTCCCTCTTTATCCATTCTTATGGCAACTGAATCCTAATTGACTAAATGAAACTTACTTTTTTCATTATGTTTACCTCCAAGCCAAAGAAAATTTTTAACCAGACCATCAAGTGCTTGTAGAACACTTTTTAGAGAATGGAAAAGCAGAATTTGATATATTGAAAGTGCAGACAAGACTGATCCGATTAAAAATCTTCTTCCTACTAAGTTCAACCATCCATTACTATATGCTTGTATTTGCTTCTATAGCTTCTCAATAGTTGGCATCCAACTGTTTCTTTATTATGAACCTCTATTCTCATTATCAAAAATCATTCACCAATACGTAGAAATATTAAACATGCATCCACAATAAATTGCACAATAACAATCCACATAATAAAATAGAGATTGATAATACCCTTGAGGTAGGGCAACACCGTACAATGCTCCTTATTGGAAATAAGCCACTCCACAATATCTCCAACTCCACGAGCCAATACTTCTACAAGAAATCTTCATATATCCTCTTTTACAATGAGGGTACATCTCTCTTTATACAAGAGTGTGATGGTTCACCTTCCATGAGTTACAAAGTGCATAATAATATGACAATATTCCTTGATGGTTACATATGACAATATTCCTTGATGGTTACATATATGATTCTATGACATTATTCTCCCACCTATTTCTAATTTGACATGTGGCATTCCTAACTCAATAGTTGATTTTTGGCTTCTACCATTATACCATACCATATTAAATTATTAAGAACCTATATTGGTTACCTAACATTCCATACCCCTTACAAAATTTTTCATCCTCAAAACATTAGAAGAGGCTAAATGATATGATTTGTTGAGCCATGTTGAATATTTGTACCAATCTCGATCATCCATCCATCCCAATGAAATTATGATTGGTGGTGGTCTTCGTTGATGCCAATGCCATGAGTTGGAGGCATAAATTTCATTTTTTTCATCCATACCTGCTTGCATTTACTTGTAGAATATCCAAAGTTTGGGTTTCTCTGGTTTCTTGTATGTCCATCATAGCTCCTTTGTTTCTCTATGCCTTGTCTCCATGATTGTTGCCTCTCATGGTGGTGTGGATGGTGATATACTCCAACCTTAGCCTGTTGTTCTACTTGTTTTCACTCTTCTATCTTGCTCCTTTCTTTTGGTTCATCTTTTGCTTTTGTTTCTTCTTTGATTTCTATTACTGCCTCCTCAAGTTTTGTTTCAGGTTCTTTTGTTTTTTGTTCACTTTGTTCCCTTGCAATAGCTACATGTTTTTCCTTACATTAAGAAATTTCCTATAATGTTATCTTCTTCTTTTGGTACCATAACTTCATGAACTTATTTTGCACTTAAACTTTAATAATACCCAAAAAATGCAACCAAGGATAACCAAAAATAATATCTACACCATTCATCTCATTAGCATGAAATTTGAATGTAAAACATATTTATCCATGGTGATTTTCAGATCTTCAAAAATTTGAACATTTTGACCCTCAAGTTGTATGTCTTTGATTTTATTTGCTTGAACTTGCAACCTCTTAGTCAAAGACATATTGATAAAATTATATTTGTTGATAGGGTTAATGGAAACAATTTATTTATTTATTTATTTATTCTGAATGCAACCATGAACTTGCAAAATAGAATTTTTGCATTCAAACATTTTTTTTTACTATTGTTTGGCCCTAACACACAAGGTGTATTTTTTGTAGCTTGCACAAAATGTCCATTTCCTCTAAATCCCCATTTGCTTAAGAATGCAACTTCAAAGTCTTCCCATGTGTATATATTTTTATGAGCATACACAAAGTCTGAAAACCAAGAATAAGCTTCCTCTTGCAAAGAAAAATAAAGGTTACATTTCCATATTGACTCAAGAAAATTTAAAGTAATTTTTTTAAACTTCTTCAACCATTCCCTAGTGTCACTATCATCCCTTCTAGTGAATTTTGGCAAATCCATGATCTCAACCCAAAATGTTTTCCAAACAAGGGTTTTTAAATAACTGAAATTTCTCAAATCTCATCTTTTCCTTTTTTCAACAACTAAATTTGCAACTTTTCTTCAAAAAAAAAATGGCAACTGATTTGTTTTCTTGAATTGAGAGATGAATTTTTTTCCTTTTTCCATGCAGCCCAAAAACAACACCAAAATTCCAACTTGCAATAGTTGTAACTCCCTCAATACTTAACAAAATTTAACAAGTGAGTAGTCATTTTTGTAGTACTCAAAATAACCTATATGCTGGTCCAAAAGAATTCTGAAAATATCTGCTAAAAAAATTAATATGATTTTTTTCTTTTGAAAAAAATTTGCATAGCCAAAAAACAACCTTAATAGCCCAACTTCAAACAACTGTAACTCTCTCAATATTTATCAAAATTTTACAAGGGAGCAGTTGTTTTTATGGTACTCAATAATCTACATGCTGGTACAAAAATATTTTTAAAATGATTGCTAAAAAAATGAATTTTTTCTTTTGAAAAAAAATTTGCATAGCAAAAAAAACAACACAAATATCTCAACTTCAAACAACGATAACTTTCTCATATTTATCAAAATTTAATAAATGAGAAATCAATTTTGTAGTACTTAAAAATATCTACACAGTGATGAAAAAACCTTCTAAAAATAATTGTTGAAAAAAATGATATGGTTCCTATGAAATATGATATTTTTTAGAAGAAAATGTGCCTTAGCTCTACAAAAATAACCCCACTTTACCTGAGTCATTGATATAATACCGAATGTTATGAACCACTCTTCTCATTATCAAAAATCATTCACCAATATGCATAAATATCAAACATATATCCATAATAAATTGCACAATAAAATAGAGATTGATAATACCCTTGAGGTAGGGTAACACTCCTTATTGGAAGCAAGCCACTCCACAAGATCTCCAACTCCACAAGCCAAGACTTCTACAATAATACTTCATATATTCCGTTTTACAATGAGGGTACATCTCTCTTTATACAAGAGTGTGATGGTTCATCTTCCATGAGTTACAAAGTGCATAATAATATGACAATATTCCCTGACGGTTATATATATGATTCTATGACATTATTCTCCTACCTATTTCTAATTTGACATGTGGCCTTCCTTACTCAATAGTTAATTTATAGCTCATACCATTATACAATACAATATTAAATTATTAAGTACCTATCTTGGGTACCTAACATTCTTGGTTTGAGGTGGAAGCCCATCAAAACCACTAAGTATCTAAAATACTAATCTGGTTATTCCATGAATCTGAGTATTTGGGCAAAATATTTATTTTCTGCTAATGTTGTAGTAATTGTCTAAAATCAAATTTTATTACAATTAATTAAAGCACTTGAATTTGCTTAAAAGCAATTTAGACAACTCTTGATTTTTTTGATATTATACTTGGTTACTTCTCCCTGCAATATAATGTCGTCGTCAAATTGGGCATGGATGATAGGTCTGATACCTTAGATAGTTTTGATTCCTTGTAACTCCCTTGTGCTTCTCATGCTGCTAAGATCTCTTCCTAGTGTTTTTGCTAGTAATAATGTAGAGGTATGGGATGTTATGTTACCTAGAAATATGATATTATATTGTATAAGGGTTGGCATAGGCCACAACCTAAGGTTGATTCTATTATTATATTATAATAATGAGTGGGATGAGGGTTTAGTGGTCAACTTCCCAAAGTAGAATTAGAATCTGGGTATATGAAGGATTAGCCATTGATTCCAAAGGAAAAGTTATTCATCTTTTCTACTATAACTACCTATTTCACCTCATTTTCTCACCATACATTCACCAATTGATGATTATTATTTCTCACATTGTTGTAAAGCTTTTTGCTTCTAGTGCTTCCATGATGTGCAACCTTCTATCTCTTTCTCTCTCCCTCTTTACCTTGTAGGTACAACCAAAGTCTTCGACCATTGGTTTGCTACCTTCCACAAAGAAGGACAAGATACTATACTAGACTTTACATCCAAAGGTCACTGATTGCCACTCAATGACTAGTTTCTAATATAGGTCAAACCCTTCACATATAGTTTTGGTGTGATCTCTCCTTACTATGGTGACATAATAAGAAATATAGGGTAGAGATGAGTGGTTTATGATGATTGTTTGATGAATTATATGGTCCCTGATGACTTAGGTATCAAGTTATTTACTTTACTACATTAATATTATCCCTAGATTTTTCTTTTTTATCTTAGTGTAGTTCAATTTTGAATGCTTTACTTTCATTTTTTTAGGTTACAATAGTTTTAGCTTTGATTGTTAAATTATTTCTATATTGTCATAGTTTAAGCATTATGGTTTATCCTGTATTAGTTCAAGTAATTGTATGAGAAATCATCTTTTTTCTCATAAATTTTCTGGTGAACTCGACTTGCAAATTTGCTTTCTAAGATTTTTATTTTCTATTTTTTAGCCCCTAGGGTATAGTAGGTTTATTGTCATAGGTTTTGTTCTGGCAACTAAAATTAGCTAAATACTAAATAACCTTATCGTAGTTTTTCTCTTTCTCTTAGGGCTGCCTTAAAAAAATTATTTTGTTTGCTATGAGGGATTTTTGTTGTTGGCTTGCTTAAGGATATATTTTTTGGTAAAATCCTAGTTGGCCTTGAGTAAGTTTTCTGCTTATCCTCATGGTTTCTTTGGATTCTTCCAAGGGCTTTGAAATGACTAGTAGGTTTAAGAAGAAGCAAATTCTAGAAACCTTAGAAATAGAAGAGGATCTCACCCCAATCCATTCCTCACAAAAATTATACTATTCATCCTCTTATGCTTAACCATTATCATGAACTCCAAATTAAGGATTGGATAGATAGATATTTTGATTCTGAAAAAGTAAAAGAAAACAATAACAACTTTGACAAATCTTATAGGTCTATCATAGGGTTTCAAAAGGATTTTGGAGCATTGGCATCGGTAATGATGATGAATGAAGTGCTAAACTAAGATTACCTCTTAATGAGGCAATAATGACAAGACCAAGATCACCACTTAATATAATATTTACAACAAAAAAACTCCCCAAAATCCAATACCCATTTTGAGCCTCATGATGAAAAATTAGCTACGTATATATTGATCCTTTGGGCATCTTTGGCTTAGCAACTAGATAGAAGTAGGCATGATATTGAGAAGCAAATTGTAGACATGGGAAATTGATCCACTAAGGTGAGTCATTTTCCTTAGATCCTTAGTTTTTTGTTTGGAAAATTAAGATCATATTTGAGACAAATTTTCTCCTACCAAATATTCTCTATTCCTTCCAAAAATTATACCATTGGATTGGGCTCAAAAAGAGCTTTTCGATGGTATATGATATATCCTATTCAGACACTGTTTGGTCCCCAAATTGTAGAAAAACTACACTTGGATCTAGATGAAACAATTTTGTACCTGATCCATACGAGGCATGAATTTAGATTACCAGATCCACGTCCTGTAATCACTAGGTGTAAATTTGGTGTTATAGGGATTTTTCTCACTAAAAACCCTCCCCTCATTGATCCATCTTAGGGTTGGCTTTGCCTAAAATGAAATTTTACTTTCCTACCCATTTTGCCCTCCAAACCTCTTATAAATAAGGGTTTGGATTCCATTAGTTTCCACCTAGAAAACTAACAAGTTCTCTTGAGATTCTAATTGTTGACTCACTCATTTGCTTTTGCTTTCAAGTGGATTTCTACTGCAAGTTGTTGTTTTGGTTGTTTTGGTGCTTGGTGTACCCCTGGGGATTGAGTTGAGGAGTCTTGATGATTGGATAGATAAACCATATTGGAGTGCTTCTTCCACCTCTTCATTGCTCCTTACCTTCTCCATCATCTCATCAGGCTATTTGTTTGTGTTGTTAACCATTTAACTATATTTTTCATTGTTTTACACTCAATTTTTTGTTGTTTTGAGGTCCAAAAAGGGCATCTGAACCAAATTCATGCCCACTATTTTACAGGGTAATTTTTTTTTGACTAGATTCACATTCCCTATTTTAAAGTCTATGAATTTGGTAAATTAGGGCTTAGGGGCAAGTTTTGTACCCAAAAGCCCTAATTTTGCATCTGTATTTTTAGCATTTCATTTTATGCATCCTATTTGCCTTTTGTTTTGCTATACCTGTGCATGTTCCAAAGGTAAAATATCATTTTGATTTTGAATGATAAACTGAAATTACCAAGCAGGTTTGACTGCTGCATCTCCAAGCTCAATCTTATAATGACCTAAGTAGGTCCCCAAACGCTGATCAAATTTTCTAGGGTTTTGTGAAGCTATTTTGTAGGTTTGAAGCTATTAGATATTCTGGATGCAAGATAAAACTTGGATCAACCCCTGGATGAGATAAGTACCCTAATAGATATTTAGGTTATTTATTGTTTGCTTTCTATCCACTTTTGTAGAAAATCTAGATCATAAGAAAAATGTAGATATTGGATTAAGTTTCATAGGAATTGGAATAAATAAGAGAATATAATGTGCATCTAGGGATTTTTTTGTGCATTCCCTTGCACCCTTGATCAAAATATTTTATTTTGCAATATAGGGATATATATCATTGAAGCAAAGAATCATTCTAGGCTCAGCTCTTGTATTCTTGCATCTTGTATCTTGCATTGTTCTTTCATTTCCATAGCTTAGTATAGAAAGGAAAAACATAGGTGTATGCTCAAATTAAACACATCCAAACTCATTCCACCCTGAAATTGGAGCGAGTACTTAAACCATTCCTAGTGAACCCATTCCTCCCCCACATCGAATGTAGAGTTATAACAGCCACTATGGTCACCTCAAGGCTTCCATATGGATCCAACCTTGAGAATCATACGTTGGTGCATGGTTTTCCCCTCTACATCTTTGGTGAACCCAATGTGAAAACACATCTTAGTGGCCAAGATAGGAAGCCTCCTCCTTTTATTTTTGAAAATTTTTAATAAGACCACTAATTTGTTTACCTAGAGTTAGAAGAACATTAATAACATCTTTAAAATATTCTTGTGTATCTTTTGTTAGTCTTCTCTTCTATCCTTTCACTTCTTCTAATGGCTCCATTCCTTAGAAGTTAGCGAGGGTAGCTAGAGTCTGATCATGTTCCCCAAGAAGATGATCATATTGATAGAGAGAATCCTAACCTTGATACAGAAGAGCAAGAAAATGAAGAAACTAAAACAAACTATGATCCCCTTGAAGGGCCTGATGGGTGCTACATATTTAAATCATTTGATCATATGCAGGGTTTTATGAAATATTATAAGGAAGACTTGCTTGAATCTATGAGGTGAGAAGCTTGACTCGAAAGAGGTGAGACTCCTCCTCCTCCAACAGTCTCTCCTAGACACGTTCATACTAACCCTTTGTTTGAATATTTGAATCATGGTAATCTTGTCCATCAACCAGCTTATGCCACTATTGTAACCACCAACATTGGAAGGAATCCACAAGTCCCTCCAACTAGTAGTGTCACTCAAAATTATTTTCAATTTCCTCCTCAATCTACTAATCTCAACAATTTTGCTTCTATTCCACCAACTGTTAGTTATCCTCTCCAGCAAGATACCACATATCACAATAGTATAAATACCTCTAACATGGGCCAAGTACCCATTCAATAGCCTACCTATCCCTTGGGAAATATTGAGGCATTACAAAACAACAATCTTGAGGTGTAAAGTTTAACTAATATGGTGAAATAGTTGGTTTCAAAAGTGGAGATGATTTAGCCTTCTAGTTTCATCTACAATTATAAAGAAATGTGCGATCAGCCTCTAGACCCTATGGTTTTTGCTAAACCTTGTCCTAAGAATTTTTCCATACTGGTTTTGCCTATATACTAGGGAACAAAAGATCCAATTGAGCATTTAATAAGATTTAGAAAAACTTGCCATGATGTCATATATGATGATATATTGTTACTAAATATTTTTCCTAAGAGTCTTGCTAGCATGGAATTAGAATGGTATTATTAGTTACCCAACCATTCTCTAAGAAATTTTGAAGAGACAACTGAATTGTTTGTTCAACAATTTGGGGTTTGCATTGAAAAGAATGTGTCTATGAAAGATGTTTATAATCTAAAGCAAGGTAAAGAGGAAAGTTTTTCATAATTCTTAGCTCGCTACAGGAGTTTGGTTGGATGCTCGAGATATACCTTACCTCCTCGAGACATGTTTGAGATATTTATTGGAAATTTGCAAGAGCAACTATATTATGCATTAGAAACAACAACTATCACATATTTTGATCAAGTAATCGAGTTATCAAGGAAAGTGAAACAATCTCTTATTAGAAGAGGATAACTCAAAGTGAAATAAAATGAAACCACTAAGTCACAACATAAAAATAAGCATGTGGTAGGTTATGGTGCAATATGGTAGGTCCGTTGATAATATTGTTAACAACCTATAAAATATGATACTTAAAAAACCTCCATGAAGGAATTTCACATAGACTTAACATACCTATGGAAGTGGTCCTAAAGAAGCTTATGGAAACTAATATGATTGAGTTACCTCCCATAAGATAATTAGACACTACAACTAATTGGTATAAGGTAGGTCAACATTGTGAATATCATAGAGTAGAAGGACACTGGATAAATTCTTGCAAGAGGTTGAAACATGTGGTTTAGGATCTAATTGATGCAGGATGTCTTGTTATAGAATACTCTTGACCATCAAATAATCAACCTACTACTCAATAGGTACCCACGACTAATCAAGATATGGGAATCTTTCAAGATCCACTACCTAAGCATGGACCATAGGCAACTAATCAAGTATATTATCAGAATGTGCCATCTCCCTATGGTAATATGGTTGGCATGGTTGGAGCAACTACAAGGAAACAAGCTCAAGCTCAACTGGATCAACATTCTCAATAGGAAAATAGTTCTTCATTTGGTCCACCTTCGCAGCCCATTTCAGTTTTGAAGAATAATCAGAGAAAGAGCATAGGAACAAGAACTTAACCTTTAGTGTTGAAACCTCAAGTCTTATTTGACCTTCAACAATAGTTAGCTAGTACTCCAACCATGATATCTATCTTAGAACTCTTTCAAACTTCTCTTATTCACAAGGAAGCTTTGTTGGAACTTCTAAGACAACAATCTATTCCTCAATACATTTCCCTTAGTGCTATGACTAATATTGTAAGTTCTCTTGGGATACATCATATCACATTCTTGGATGACGATATTTCTTCCTCAAACTTATGTAGGGATTCTTCTCTCTATATTACTACATTTATTGGGGATACTTTTATCAAGAGGATTAGGATTGATAATGGTTCTTCCCTTAATTTATGCACATATCAATTTTTCCAAAAGTTTGGATTAAAAGAGGAAGATTTAACTAAATCCGATGCAATCATCAAAACCTTTAACAAGTCCCAAGAATCTTGTGGTATTGTATCCCTCCCCTTTAGGGTTGGACCTAAGATCATAGATACTTATTCTATGTGGTGTCTTACCCTACATATTTTAATCTTCTTCTCGGATGTCCTTGGATCCATGCGATGAAGGTCATCCCTTCTACTTTTCATCAGTGTTTAAAGTTTAAGTTTAAGGACCAAATTTTCACCATTTTGGGTGACCCTCATCCATTCAAATATTATTCTATGGTTGAGCAAGATCAGTATGGTCTCAATGTTTGTCCTTTAGTTTCATCATCAGTTTCTCCAAGTCCCTCATCTCAAACAACTCAACAACTTGAAAATTTAAAAGTGAGTGAGGAACCATTAATCAATGTTTCATCATAAGATCAAGTCAATCCTTTTCTTCAAGAGCCTCTTCTGGATATATCTCATCAAGGTTTGGAGTGGAATGATGAGGATGAGGATCCATCTTATCCCTCTAACATCTTGTTTTGTAATATGATAAATTCTATGCATTGTGATGGTAAATATTCTGCTTCTAAAGGGGACCTTGCTTCACTATCTTATAGAGATCTCATGAAATTAGGGATTGCCCCTCATTTTGTTAAGAAGGATGGTTTTTTTGAGTAGGTGAATTTCATGCAATGGATATCGAAGGAAAACCTACGAAGGAGCCTCTTTGTGATTTTTATCATCAAGATGATCCTCCTTCTAGAATTTTCTTTTATGGATCAGTCCCTTGTATGCATGTTCTTTATGTTAAGATAGGAGGCACAATAAAAAAATATGTCGACTATCATTCCACTCAACAAAATAATAATAATAATAAATTATCAATTAGAGATGCATTTAGCATAGATCATATTGCATTCATTTGCTTGCTCATACTGCATGGCTGCCTATCATATTTTGCATGATTTCTTGACATTTTGTTCCACTTGCATTTATGCTTGTCATAATTGCATTGCTTCTTGCTCATGACTACTTGATCATATAGATTTTTAGGGTATTTCATGATAATGGCAAGTGATGACACCTAGTTAGGTCATAGTTCACATGCATTGCACTCTCACTAGGGCTCTGATGCCTAGCGAAGCCCCAACCTAGGGCCCATGCATTTTCATCCCTTCTTCTATTCTTTCTTATTCCTCTCTCTTTTCTTCTTGTATTCCTTGACTTTGAATTTTTTTACAATGACCATCAATTTTCTCCAAAGTCAAGGAATACAATCCTCTTTTGGTATATCCTTGTACTTTGCATGTTTCTTCTTCTTCTTCTTTTTTATCTATCAATATAGGGATATGCGTTCTTCTCTCTTCTTTGTTTTCACACTTCTTCCTTCTTGAATTTTCAATAGGTAAGCGATACTTGGGATAGGATATATATCACATAAATGTTATTCATACGACCACTAACTATCTTACACACACTTCTTAACCATTGAAACTTCAATATGGGGGCACACACACACAATTATTTACTCCTCATTTTCTTCCTCTTATTTCTTCTAGCACATGCACACACTCACAGGGTGTTATAATCAGATCATTTGGTCCATTCACACTTTGCACACATCACATCCATATAATATAGTACTTGTTAAATCACTCACTTTCATACATAGCACACCCCATATGGGATAGCTTCATGGCCACATGCAAGGGGTAGCCTCCATCTTGGCCATTTGCGAGCATACATTCTAGGGAGTATATTTTATCCATTTCACCATATTAGCGAGCATTGCACCCATAACGGGTCATGCCCCAAAATTTTTCCATTTGTCCATCTTAGCGAGTACTACACCCATAGTGGGTTTTCTCTCCACTTTGACCATATTTTTGAGCATAACACCCTACACCCACGGTTTTGACCATTTTATCTTGCTTTATGTTTCTTTGATCTATTTGGAGCCTTGATTATTCTTCTTAGTATCATTATTCTCTTATTTTCCCTTCTTCTTTCATTCATGCATTTCATCTT
Organism: Wollemia nobilis; assembly: GCA_028583015.1. Classification (NCBI taxonomy): domain Eukaryota; kingdom Viridiplantae; phylum Streptophyta; class Pinopsida; order Araucariales; family Araucariaceae; genus Wollemia; species Wollemia nobilis. The sequence goes on along the minus strand of JAQPPZ010001424.1, from coordinate 2,863,276 downwards.
AGGTAGCTTGCATTTCATGCATTAGTTAGAATCATTATATGCCTAGTTTCCTTTGTCATGCTTCTTTTTTTGTTTGTTATATTTTCTTGTATTTGTGTTTGCTTTCTTTTATTTACTTATTTTGATTTTCTTAAGGAATTACCCATTTATTCTAAAAATCTAGGGGACATTCTCCTAGTCTTAGAGGTATTATTGGTAGTAATGGCTTGCCTTGTGTGCAAAAGTATAAATTATCCATCATGATATCCTCTTTTTGCACCGTCCCTTTGTCCAAACTTGGCCTCCCTTTTTTTGTGTCTGTCACCTTTTTCCATAGGAGTATACATGTATCTATTATGCATTTACTTGGCCATAAATGCATCAAAGAGGGAGAAAATTGTAGACATGGAAAATTGACCCACTAAGGTGAGTCATTTTCCTTAGATCCTTAGTTTTCCCTTTGGAAAAGTAAGGTCATATTTGAGCTAAATTTTCCTCCACAAAATATTCTCCATTCCTTCCAAAACTTATACCATTGGATCGATCTCAAAAATAGCTTTTCGATGGTATATGATATATCCCATTCTGACACCATTTGGTCCCCTAAAATGCAAAAAACCTTCACTTGGATCTAGATGAACCAAATTCATGCCCAATCCATACGAGGCATAAATTTGGCTTACTATATTTATACCTTGTAATTACTGGGCATGAATTTGGCATTCTAGAGGTTTTTCTCACTAAAACCCCTCTCCTCATCGATCCGTATTAGGGTCGGCTTTGTCCAAAGTGAAATTTTACTTTCTCACCCATTTTGCCCTCCAAACATATTATAAATAGGGGTTTTGATACCATTAATTTACACCTAAACAACCAATAAGTTCTCTTGAGATTATAATTATTGACTCACTCATTTTATTAGGCTTTCAAGTGGATTTCTACTGCAAGTTATTTTGGCTATTTTAGTGCTTGGTGATTGTTGTCCTTGGGGATTGAGTGGAGGGGTCTTGATTATTAGATAGATAAAACATATTGGAGTTATTCTTCCACCTATTTATTTCTCCTTACATTCTCCATCATCTCATCAGGTTCTTTGTTTGTGTTGTTAACCTTTTAACTCTATTTTTGCTATTTTACACTCTATTTTTCACTATTTTGAGGTTTGAAAAGGGCATATGAACCAAATTCATACCTCCTATTTTATAGGGTGTAAATTTGGTTGACCATATTTGCAATCCATATTTTAAAAGGTGTAAATTTGGTAAATTAGAGCTTGAGGGCAAGTTTCGCACCCAAAAACCCTAATTTTGCATCTGCATTTTAGCATTCCATTTTAAGCATCATGTTTGCCTTCTATTTTGCTATTACATATCTATTTTACTATACTTGTGCATGTTCCAAAGGTCAAATATTATTTTAATTTTGAATGGTCAACTAAAAGGACCAAGGGGTCTTGATTGTGGTGCCTTCAAGCTCAGTCTTATAGCGGCCTAAGCAGGCCCCTAAACGTTGATCAATTTTTTTAGGGTTTTGTGAAGCCATTTTGCAGGTTTGAAGCTATTGGATATTATTGATGTAAGATAAAGTCTGTATCAACCACTGGATAACATAAGTACCCTAATATATCTTTAGGTTTTTTACTATTTGCTTTCTACTCACTTTTATGGAAAACCTAGATCGTAAGCAAATATATTTGATTTTATTCCATAGATATTGGAATAAATAAAAGCATATAGTGTACATCTAGGGTTTTATTTGTGCATTCCCTTGGAAACTTACTTAAAATATTTTATTTTGTAATATAGGGATATATATCATTGAAGCAAAGAATCATTCTAGGCTTAGCTCTTGTATTTTTGCATCTAGTATCTTGCATTTTTCTTTCATTTCCATAGCTTAGTATAGAAAGACTAAATATAGGTGTGTGCTCAAATTGAACACATCCAAACTCATTCCACCCTAAAATTGGAGTGAGTCCTTAAACCATTCATGGTGAAATCGTTCCTCCACCACATCGAGTGTAGAGTTATAATGGCCATCACAGTCACCTCAAGGCTTCCTGTGGATCCAACCTTGAGAATTGTACACAGTGTGTTGTTTCCACCTCTACACAGATGGAGGTTTTTAGGAGATAAATGAAGGATTGTAGGAGAGAAATAGCCAAAAAATATATAATGTAATGACTAATATTGCTCAAATTTTGAATGCTAATATAAATCTTGTAGTGCAATCCATTATACCTCCTTTAGTATTGAAATTCAATGCTCCTCCTCCTCCTCCTCCCTTAGCTAACCCTAGGGAGGATTTACCTACATCAACTGATCTTACTTTGAGGAATTATAACAAATCAATATCTATCCCCTAATGTGGAAGCTATAGACTTGTCTAGGCATGTGCCTAAATTCTTTTATGATGGGACAAATAAAGCCCAAATATTTATTGATAAATTTATGACATATTATAGGGATTGGTTACACAATGAAAAATATTTACTAAAATTAATGACTAGGGCTTTGGTAGGAAATGCTCTTGATTGGTTTGCATCCTTACCTAAACATTCCATTGACTCCCTAGATACTTTTGTCAAAAAGTTAAAACAAGAATTTGATGATGACATGACTATGATGGAGGCAATGGATATTTTTATGAACACTAAACAAGGCCCTAATGAATCTATTATTAATTTCCATAAAAGGTGGGAAAGACTCAAATGTCATGCTAATATAAATTTAACTGAAGAGGCCACTACAATAATGTTTGTAAACAAGCTTAGGCCCTATTTTTAGGCTAAGATCTAGGAACATAATCCTTGTGGTTTTACTTCCCTTGACAAAGTTATACATTTTGTTAAAATCCTTGAACATTGGGAAAATAAAGAAGGCCAAAAAATCCTTGAAACCTAAAAACCCTAACAAAAATGTTATAGGGGATGGGATTTGCAATGTAGCTATCCAAGATACCTCTCATGAATTAGAGATAGTTGGAGCTCCTGTGCATATGTTAACTAAATTTGGGGGTGGTCCAAAACTTAAGAATATGATGCCTCAATGGACACATGAAGATATTCTCAAAATATGTCCACCACCTAAGCTTAAAAACTACCATATCAATGATAGGTTTGAAGCACCTATATGGCATGATCCTAACAAATTTTACTTTTGGCATGGAACTTATGGTCATGATAATTCTACTTGCGTGGACTTGCATAAATTCTACCTCAAGCAAGCCTTTGGTCCTAATTTTAACATTGATCAAGTCAACAATGATAGGATTAGTTTATTTCATGAAAAGAAAAAGAGTCTCTAGAAGAGGTTTAATCACCCTTGCAATCAAAGGTTAGGTATCTATAACACCCCATTCCCCAACCATGAACAACAAGCTCCCAATCAACAACAAGGAGTGAATCAAAATTAGGGTCAAGGGTTTAATTAGGGTGGCCAACAAAACTATCAAAATCAAGGATACAATTCTAATCAAGGCAACCAAGGGGGGTCAAAATAATCAAAATCAAAATGGTAACTATCCCCAAAATCAAAATCCTAGAGCTAGCACTTCTCAAAATGCCTCTCAAGTTAACCAAGTCTTTCCCCAACTTGGTCCAAATGGAGAATACATTTGTAGTCAACCAAATGTGGCTCATTATGTCAATATTTTAGAGGTGCAAAGAGAAACAATTGCATCCTTGGAACAACAAATTGCTACTATTACTAGGAGTGCACCTCAATACAAAAATAAGCAACCTTCTAAAGAAGAAAAGTAAAATAAGGACAAAGGAAAAGAACCTATCCAGGCAACGATTAATCTTGCCATAGTTGATAAAATTCCAAACCCTCCTTTGGTCATCTAGGAACCTGCTACAAACACAGAAATGTTAAAAAATGTAGATTTTTTTAGGCCTCAATCCAGTCCATAGAATCCGTTGCTTCTAAAAATACTGAAATACCATGATCACCACTTAAAGTGATGATCTTGACACCCATAACAAAAAAATTATAGGATGTCACCTAGCCCAAGGAATCACTGCTTAAGTAGTCATGAGTAAGAAAAAAGCATGGGATATTGTTGAAGAGTTGCATACAACCCCTTGTAAGGTCCCATACTTGGAATTACTTAGGACATCTCCCTATCAACGATAATGGTTAAGAGACTTACTAGATGAGATGGAGATACCCAAACCAAGGATTGCAAACATTATGCCCACCATTCTAGGGTCTTATGAAGTGCAATATATTCAATCACATAGAGAAAATATTTGCATTGATGCACATACTAGCTTTGATTTGGTAATAAATTTCCCTTCAAGGTTTGATGCACTATTTATCAAGGGTTGATGATCTACCATTGATGATAATAATTGTTTATAATAATATGGTGTTCCATAGGGATTTGGTTGATGAAGGGAGTGGTACATGTGTTATGCCATTATCCTTGATAGATAAACTAAAGATCCCTAGAGAAAATATCCTTTCTACTAGAAGTCATTGCTATGCTTATAATGGTAAGCCACAAGATCCTATGGGTTGCATTTGGTTGCCAATTTTAGTTGGGCCTAAAGAAGTAAGAGTGAAGTTTATGGTGTTTGATTTTTAGACCAACTATAACATGCTATTAGGTAGACCTTGGACTAGTAAGATGAGAGCCATAGCTTCCTCTGCTTGTCAAGTGGTTAAATATGCCTATGATGATAAAGTTTTCACCATAGAAGGAGACTTAGATCCTTGGGGGCCTCATCCTCCAAGCCATGATAGTTGTTTTATTCCTTCTATGGATGAAACATAGAAAGTTCCAATTTATGAACATGAGCCTCAATGGACTTCTAGAAGGAAGTTATACAAGGGGCATCCTAAATTTTGCTTGAAATACCCTCAAGATAGGTATGAATTTGAAGATGATCAACCTGATATGGATGTTATTACTCCCCTTCCTCAAGAGGTAGTTGATAAATTTCCACCATTGTTAAAACCCAAATAGAGAGAAGATCCTATTTTTTTCTATCAAAGGTTGGCCAAATTACATAAAGCCCATGAGGATGCTACCAAATTAAAACAAGTAATATTTTGTGTAGATAATGACAACATGGGGGAGGAAACTGATAGTGATATAGATAATGATTTTAATCAAGCCTTTAACATTGAAACTAAGAATGCTCCTTCTACTACTCCTATTTTTGAGGTGGGTGTTGGGCATTATCAAGTAGGTTCAATGGAAGTTCTTGTTTTAGATGATGATGATGATCAATTTGATATAAATTTTTATGAAATTGATAATAGTAATTTATTTGCCTATTGTATGCTTAAGAATTCTAAATGTAATCAATACAAAGCTAGGCTAGATAGGCATAGAACAACTAATGTTTCTGTTATCTCTACATCAAAACCTTTGCATAGGTTAAGTGAAATAGGAATTATTCCCTTGCCTAGGCATTTAACAAAGGTTGAAATCTATCAGTTTTAAAATTATTATGAAGATAGACCAATTGGTTGTTCTATCTCTAAAATGATAAATCCTATATTATTTTTAACTATCCTAAATCAAAATTCACTATTGTCTTTCCCTTTGTGGAAGTTTCTTTAATAAAACTAGGTTTACCTCTTAAAGTGGCTATCCTAATGAGGATTGATATTTTAGCTATTTTTGGGCTTGTTCCTATTTTATTAATAGTTCCTGATGACTTCTTGACCTGTTCAAACCTTGATGTACCCAAAATACTTTATATTTTTTATGATATTTTTGTACAATCGAGATTACCACTTAAAGCAATTATTCAAATTCCTTCTGATATTTTGAGAAATAATGAATGCTCATGTATTTGTTATTGCTCCTATTAGTCTATTTCTAGATCTAGAAATATTTTCCTACTCAGATAGGTTGTCTGATAAGTGGCTTGATAATTTGATTGATCCTACACCCTCTTGTCTGGCAAGGCATTTGATTGAAGTTGAGTTTTCTATTGAATTAAAAACCAGGGTTGTCATTAATGCTTTAATGAAATTTTATAAGAAATTAGAACCATACCTTAGTAAACATATCCCTATCTTTCTCAATACTCAATCTCATGCTCACATCTTCTCTAGGCTTAGGGGAAAGGGGTATGTGGAAGAACTAATAATTCAAATTCTTGATAATATCCTCTTTCTCTTATCATTGCCTAATGATGAAGCCATACTAGAATTCTTATATGCTAGAGAGGAAAGGATCCCTTGATAATATCATAAGAGAGGGTTTCTTCAAGAACCTAATCCTAACTAGGGGAGGCATAAGTGGTTTGATTATGTTTTCCAAGTTGAGATTAATTCTAAATTAGAGAATCTTCCCCCTACTCTAGACCATTTTGAAGAAGGCAATGTCATGAATGTTGAGCCTACTATAGATGTTAACATAGGTACCCCTAAGCAACCACACATAGTTAAAATTAGGGCTAGCCTATCTACTAAAGAGCAAGCCACCTTTACTACCTTGCTTAAGGAGTATAAGGATGTCTTTGCTTGGGAATATTTTGACATGCCTAGAATGGATGAGGATTTGGTTATCCATAACATTGTTACTTATGAGGACGTTGACTCCTCATCTAATAAAAGCAAAGAAGATTCTCTCCTCTCATTCAAGACCTATGCAAAATTGAAATCCAAAAGTTGTTAGATGCTAATTTTATAAGACCTGTTGATTATTCAGGATGGGTATCTAACATTATGCCTATGAAAAAGAAAGAAAATAATGTTATCTAGATTTGTTATGATTTTAGAAATATCAACCTAGCTTGTCCCAAGGATAACTTTCCTTTTCCCTCTATTGATGCTATTGTAGATTCTACCATAGGGTATGAAATGTTGTCCCTTATGGATGGCTATTTAGGGTATAACCAAATCTAGATTACCCCTAAGGATCAAACTAAAATAACTTTTACTACACCTTAGGGCACATTCTATTATGTTGTCATGCCTTTTGGGTTAAAAAATGCTAGTGCTACTTATCAATGGGCTATGACAATAATCTTTCATGACTTGATGGGAAATATAGTGGAATCTTATGTGGATGACCTCTTGGGTAAGTCTAAGAAGTAGGCTGACCACCCAACTGACCTTCATATCATTTTTGAGTGATTACATCACTATAAGGTTAGACTTAATCCCAAGAAATGTGTATTTGGTGTTACTAGTGGTAAGCTACTAGGATTTATGGTGTCTCATAGGGGCATAAATGTTGATCAAGATAATATCAAATCCATTGATGCTATGCCTCCCCCTAAAACTATTAAAGATATCAAATCCTTCTTGGGGAAGCTTGGAGCCATTAGGTAATTTATCCTTGAGTTAGCTTTCAAATCTTATCCATTGAATCACTTGCTTAAGAAATATGTTGAGTTCAAGTGGGATGAAAGTTGTAATAAGGCCTTTCTTGAATTCAAGAAATTTCTTTTATGGCCCCCAACTCTTCACCCACCCAACCTAGATAAGCCATTTATATTGTATACCTTAGCTACTCAAGTTTCCTTGGGAGTTATCCTTACTCAATAAGATGATAATAATAAGGAGTATGTCATGTACTATATTAGTCAAACAATGCTTTTGATAGAAACTTGATACACTCCCATGGAGAAGTATTTTAGCTATATACTTTGCATGTGATAAGTTAAGGTATTATATGTTGTATCAGACAACTTATGTGGTCATTAAAATTGACCCCTTGAGACACCTACTACAAAAACCTTACATCCCTAGTGATACTTGATATGAAAAATGGATCACTATGATGCAAGAATTTGATCTTTATATTGTTACACAAAAAGTTGTTAAAGCTTAGGTAATTGTTGATCAATTAGTAACAACTCCTAACCCTGTATCATAACCCTTAAAGGAGGCATTATATGATGAGGACATAATGGTCATATCTTGTGCTCCTCATGACTTTTTCATATTTCCTTCCTCCATTGCCTCTAGTCTTATTCAGGAGTTTTCTCCTTATGAACTTATTAAGCAAGAAAAAGCCCTCTTAGAGTCTTGTGAGGCTATTAAGAGACATTATGAAACTAAAGCTAAATCCAAATTTGACACACCTCCTACTTCTCAAGATTTTGATGAAAACCTCCACCTTAACACTTGGATCCTTCACTTTGATGGAGCAAGGAATGAATTTGGGGTAGGAGTTGGTATCTTTCTCAAGTCTCCAACTAGCCTAGTTATTCCTATGGCCTTCCACTTGAACTTTTCTAGCATTACTAATAATGTTGTAGAATATGAGGCTCTAATTTTAGGTCTCTTAACTACCCAATGTATGAATGTTAAACACATCAAAGTGTTAGGTGATTCTTAAATTATGGTTCATCAGATATTCTGGTGAATATGTTATCAAAGCTCCCCATTTGATCCCTTACCACCAAGTGGCTACTAATTTGATCAATGCTTTTGAGTCCTTTTCCATTAGGCATTCCCCAAGGGGTAAAATGCTAAGGTTGACTCCCTAGCCACTTTGGCTAGTAAATTTATACCACATGAAAATATTTCTAAAACTAATTTTATGGTAAAATTTCATGATGAACCTATGATTTTTATCATTGATGGCCTAGTGGATGTGCATACAATTGAGGTCAATGCTATTGATTGCCAAATCCCTCTTGATGATCCTTGGTATGGAAATATTTTATGCTTCCTTGATAATCAATCCTACCCACCTATGGCTAATGCTAAGTAATAGGCTTATATTCATAAGAGAGCATTTAGATATGTTGTTCTTAGTGGGGTCCTATACTACCATAATCCTAATGGTGTTCTCTTATGATACCTTACAGAATCCAAGGTACCCAAATCCTCTCTTTGATGTCCATAGTGGTGACTATGGAGGACACTTTAGTGGTCATTCCACAGCTCATAAATTATTAAGAATGGGTTACTTCTGGCCAACAATGGAAGCTGATGCTAATAAGTATGTTAAATCCTATGATAAGTGTCAGTTCCACAAAGATGAAATTCATGCCCCTACCTAGGTTCTTCATCCAATTGAGTCTCCTTGGCCTTTTTCCACTTGGGGTCTTGACCTTGTTGGACCTATTTCTCCTATGTCCTTGGATGGGCACAAATTTATTATCATAACCATAGAATATTTTACCAAATGGGTGGAAGCTATGCCACTAACAAATCAAACAACCCTCATCATATCTAAATTTATCTTTAATTAGATTGTGTGTCATTTTGGTGTCCCATCTACTCTCATTTTAGATAATGGTACTCCTTTTAAAAATAAAGAAATGCAAGAGTTGACTTCTTAATTAGGGATTCAACACCATTTTTCCATGCCTTACTATCCACAAGGGAATGGTCAAGCTGAATCTAGCAATAAAATTTTGGTAAATATTTTGAAAAAGATAGTTAAAGAATCAAAGAAAGATTGGCACTTAAAGTTATATCCCACATTGTGGGTATACCACACCAATATTTGGACGTCTATAGGGGCAACCCTTTTTCTTTGGTCTATGGTACTAAAGTTATTTTGCCACTTGAAATTGAATTGCCTTCTTTGCATGTTTCTTTAAAGAATTTGTTGAGTCATGATGAGTACCATCAGAAGTATTAGGAATCTCATATTGTCAAACTTACCACTCTTGATGAGAGGCATCTACATGCTCTTGAGCATAATAGAGCCTACAAGAGTCATGTTGCCAAGCAATATAATAATAAATTCTATCATCATGATTTTAAAGTTAGGGACCTTGTCCTCAAGCTTGATAATGTGCATAAGAAGCACAAGGGTAAGTTTATATAGAAATGGCTTGGTCCATATACTTTCAAAGAGTTGTTTGGGTCTAGGGAAATGAAATTGCAAATAATGGATGGATTTGAGTTGGAGAAATCCACCAATTCCATGCATGTCAAATGCTTTTACGCATAGCCCCCTTCTGACCCATTTGTACAATCTTTGTATTTTCTTGGTTTGCCTGTTGACTTTGGTGCCTTGTTTTTTTAATTTGACTATTTTTTTTGGAGTGTCAATCCTATACATTCTTAATTTTGGCACATATTCATGTTTTTTGTGGTGTATTTTCCTCTTTTGATTGATATCACCACATTAAGTGTTGCTCCTAGTTGTCATGATGTTTTTGTTGCTTTTTCTTAGATTTTGTCTTGGTAATTTATGTTTTCATGTTATTTTATCTCCTAAACATGATCACCACTTAAAGTAGTGGTCCTGATATTCCATCCCCATTATCCATAATTTGATCAGTTTTTATATTTGTTATTTTTTGTTGTTTGGTTTTTTTTATCCATTTTTTACTAGCATATATTACTATTGACTTTATTTACACTTTGTTCATTTTACTTCATAATGATGTCACTCTTATAAGTATGGGACACCATGCTATATTCAAATTATTCCATATAATTTATGTCAATACCTTTGTTTAAGTATCATAAAACAACCACCTTAGTTCAACCCATGTCATCTCCTATATGGTATGTCATTAGAACACCAAGGCAACAATCCTTTTTATTTCTATACAATAAACAACATTCAATATATCCAATCAATCAATCATTTTTGGTGTCCCATTTTAGTGGCAAGGATACCTTGTTGAATAATGTATTAACCAAATACTATAGTGTGTAACCCCATTGTATTGTGGGCATGTAACTTTCCTTCCATAGGATCTCCATCCCCTAGTGTGCACTATAATGTGCATTTATCCCATTTTTATTTACTTCCTTCTATATTCAACCATTATAATGGTAAGCATACCTTATTGAACAATGCGCTTAACTAGATATTATAACATATAACCCCTATTTTAGTAGGGATATGGTGAATTTCCATTGCACGAGATCTACTTCCTCTAGGGAATACTATAACATGTACCTATCTAATTTTTTATCACTTTGTTTTATCTTCATCCATTGTAGTGGCAAGCATGCATTATTAAGAAATATATTTGGATAGATACTATAGAAAGTGACCCACTATAGTAGGGGTATGGTGAATTTCCATTCCATGGTATCCCCCCCTTAGGGCATGCTACATTGTATATCTAGCCTACTTTTTTTACCTTCTATTTCTTCTCCTCCTATCATGGTGGGAATTACTTATTGAACAATACGCCCATTATCAATGGTAGAATGTGAGTTGACCTAGGGGATATATGATGAGTGTCATCAAATTTTCACCATTTAATCTTTATATGTCAATCCAGGGCGGTGCCCAAGGCTATATACGAAAGCAGGGTTAAACATACTGAATTTTAGTTCATCTAGATCCTGGATTTATTCATGGAATAGTTAGAGAGTGGGGTGTTTGTGGTATCCTTTATTACTCCTAAAAACTAAAACCAAAATCCTACTTATCCTTGCATAATTGAAATTCACATTGTTGCAAAAAAAATCAAACTAAACTTTTGCAAAGTTGAAAATAGCAGAATTTAATTAACAAAATTTAAAATAACAAAGTTGAAATCACATAATTAACTATAACAACAATGAAACTTTTCAGAATTGAAACTTCACACCTACAGAAAATGAAACCTAAGACAATGATGAAATTCAATGGTTGGTAAGCAAATATTGCAAATATGTAGCAAACTAAATTAACCAGAAATTCTTTGATGCAAACTGGAAATACAGACTGGAAATACTGAAGCTTAAATAGAAAATGTTATGCTATAAAATATATTCTAGATGAGTTACCTACCATGCATTCAAATGCCACATTATCCTAATCACTAACCATGCAAAAACTGTCAGATCTCTGCTGACCTGTTGCAGCTAGAAATAGCAGAATTCTGTTAGGTGAAAACCCTCCTCTAGACCTGGAAGTGGCCCTTGCATCCTAAACCAAAAGAGGTCAAATAAAATTGCTCTAAACTATTAAGTCCTCACACTCAATGCAGAATTGAACATAAATAAATGATAAATGATGCACCTTTATTTCATTCCCAACAACATAATAGTAGTGCAGGGAAAGACCTATAGACTACTGTGTTGCTGTAATACACAATTACAATATCTAAAAATCCTATTACTTACTTCCTCCCTTCTCTCATTTATTCAACCAGATGGGAGCACTTTATTTATACAAATAAGGTACATTAAAGATAAGGTTTAATGTTGTTACATAGGACTGTTACTACTATTTCAATTATGTTCTTCCACAAATACATGGTTTTGACCCTTCAGGCCTTCTCCACTCAAGCTGTTGGCTTCCACTAGTGAGAGATAGGTGTAAGAATGGATAAGGATACTCCTAAAATTATTACAGTCATTGTTTACCTCATTTTTATGGTGATTAAAGATCATTCAGTCAGTTTTAAACCCTCTACACTTATTTCGGAGCAACTCTGGAATATCAGACAGTAGAACAAGGTTGTTGTTATATATGGCAACAGAAGCACATGCGACCAACTGTGGTGGTGGATATGGTTTCTCTGAGAACCTAGATGACTGATTCCACTTTTGGTTTGAGCTAGAGTGGACAAATTCCATGTCATGCTGTATATGTACAACTGGCTGGAATTTGTATGGAAAAGTCCAGTTTTCCGCACAGTCAACTGTTGATAGAGTTCTTGGCACCTTAAAGTAATTTAAAAAATGGGCAAACGATGAAATAAACTTATGGAAGAAACATAAAACTTATGAATGAAGTAACTAAATATTGTAATACCTAAATTAATGCAGAATATACTGAAATAAACAACCAAAACAAAATATAAAACATGGATAAATTAGTCAAAACAGAGTATATGCACTTTCATCATCTTAACATGTAAATACCATCACATAATGCATAGTATCTCTAAGATTAACATAAAATCATAACATAAGAAATTCCAAATGGGTTTAAAAGTTTATCAAAGTAGTCTTTTATGAGGCAATTGTCTGCCTCATCATTTCCCCCCAGCCTGTTCTAATGCATGTCCTCATGCATTTTGTTCTACCACAATAGCACAAAGATCCACATCCAGGTATCATTCATCATACTTCCATAATCTGCTTCCAACCTGATAGTATCCTTTGTGCATTTGAATCTCCCCGAGCCTTTCCTAAAATTGTTCTTCCAGCTGAGAATCATTATCAAAGTAGTATGAAATAGGAGTGATTATAGTTGGCATTATGTACCTGAGTCCAATCCACTGCTCCCTGACCTCAAATATAATTTGGATTATGCTTGTAGCTCTTCTTCTTGACCATATTAATTTTTTAGGTGTGATAGGTTATCTCTTCTGCAAAGATATGGGTAACTCACCCCATCTACTTTTGCAGGCTGACAAAGTGTCAGCAAATGATGTTGCACAAAATGTTTGAAAATCATCTATGCACGCCCAAATTTCCCAGGTATATTTTCATGACTCTATCATTTATCATTAGTGTATAATGTTTATTGGTGTAAGTTCTATGATTTAAGTGGACAGGTTTAATGAGCAAAACAACTTGGGATTCTATGGATTTACTAGCCCTTTTCTCCCGCTCCTAGTAAATCTGATTATGAAGCGTTGATTGAAAAGCCCTCAAATAAATATCGCCAGTAAATATGTGGGGGAGAAAAATAACATCAGTTGGCAAAAGTAAATTATGAAGAAATAACTCACATAGTAAATTTTGGTGTTCTCTAGAGTTCTGCCAGAAAGTTTCCAAAAATTCACCTAGTGTCTCAAATGTGTGGGAGAGACCAGAGGTAATTCTCATTGTCTGCCATCGGAGGTACCTCTGCTTCAAAATTAAACTGTAAAATCTGGTAGGCCTCCAACATTGAACCATGCATTCAATAATTTGACATATGTTATGTACTTGCCCCTTTAATTTCTCAATTTCAAAGTCTTTCTGCTTTATTTCTTCTGTTAAGGTTTGCAATGAGGAGACCTTTCCCTCCAATTGATGGCATTTGGTCATCCAATATGCTATATCCTCATTATATTTTACTAATGAAATTATTTTAGGTGACCTATTCATAGGTTGCATCTGAGGTACAGTATTAACCTGAATGCCAACATTTACTTTTTCTACTGCAAGGGATTCTGTTTGTATCCCAACTTCAACTAGCTTAATTTCAAGAATGTTCACATTAAAAATATTTTGGGGAATTTATGGATTTACTTGTTCTTGGACTATTATGGCTACTTTTGGGGGTGTTGTTTCTGTGGTCATCTACTATGGCTCCTTGGACACCTGCACAAGTGCCCCTGGTTGCTTATCCCCTGAATTCTACTGTGCCTCTTGTGCTTCATCAGGTACAACTCTACTAGGTGAACTTCTTTTTGCATTTCTTGCTAAATTCATTAACAAAATAGCAAATTCATCCCCTGAGTATGTTTGAGAAGGCTGATATTCTAAAAGTGTGAGCCTAGCCTTTATAGCTTCTATCTCCTGTGATAACTTGGTAATGATATTGTCCTTATCCTTTAAAGATGCTTCATTTTGCTCAATACAACCTATTTGGGTCTTTATCACACTTCTGGCTGCATGTAACTAAGATTTAATATCAACTTCCTCCTCTTCCTCTACACTTGAATCATATTTCTCATCTATTGCTGCCTCAAGCTCTTCTTCAGAGTCAGGGTAATCTACAAGGGATCTTGGTAGACCAGTAACGGTTGTGTCTTCCTGTGCTTCCCTTATTTTAGTTTATTCCTTAGAATCTGATGAATAATTGAGAGAAATGGAAGGCATTTCCTCTTCTACTATAGTGTCCACATTTTTTCTAGAGATATCTACATCTTGGCTGCTGATAGCCTCAACTTCTTACATAGTTTCCTCCACAAGTTGAGTATTGGTTTCAGAAACATCATTCTGTTCCATCCTCTCCTCTATTTGCATATACTTTGTATCAGTAGCTTTCTGAAGCCTTGAGGATCTCCTCAACCCTAAAACAGATTGATTCCTATTTATTTTAGAACTAGGAGACCTAGACTCAAAAATTCCAATTTCTTACTAATTAGAGGGTTCCCCTTCTTCAGAAGTGTGGAATGTTTGTACATCCTCTAAAAATGTGACCTTTATCTTTCGGTCAGAGCTAGCATTCCTCAATGTTCTTATTCATGATGAGGGAGGTCATTCTGGAGATGAAGGGGCTATGCTTGATGAAGCTCCGAGGTTTATGCTCTGCATTCAACAATTTGACATATGTCCTGTACTTGCCCCTTTAATTTCTCAATTTTAGAGTCTTTCTACTTTATTTCTTCTATTAAGGTCTGCAATGAGGAGACCTTTCCCTCCAAATGATGGCATTTGGTCATCCAATATGCTATATCCTCATTATATTTTACTAATGAAATTATTTTAGGTGACCTATTCATAGGTTGCATCTGAGGTACAATATTAACTTGAATGCCAACATTTACTTTTTCTACTGCAGGGGATTCTGTTTGTATCCCAACTTCAACTAGCTTAATTTTAGGAATGTTCACATTAACAATATTTTGGGGAATTTATGGATTTACCTGTTCTTGGACTATTATGGCTACTTCTGGGGGTGTTGTTGTCGTGGTCATCTACTGTGGCTCCTTGGACACCTGCACAAGTGCCCCTGGTTGCTCATCCCCTAAATTTTGTTGTGCCTCTTGTGCTTCGTCAGGTGCAACTCTTCCAGGTGAACTTCTTTATGCATTTCTTGCTAAATTCATTAACAAACTAGCCAATTCATCCCCTGAGTCTGTTTGAGAAGGCTGCTATTCCAAAAGTGTGAGCCTAGCCTTTACAACTTCTATCTCTTGCCATAACTTGGTAATGATATTGTCCTTCTCCTTTAAGGAGGCTTCATTTTGCTCAATCCAACCTGTTTGGGTCTTGATCACACTTTTGGCTGCATGTAACTGAGATTTAATATCAACTTCCTCCTCTTCCTCTGCACTTGAATCATCTTTCTCATCTACTGCTGCCTCAAGCTCTTCTTCAAAGTTAGGGTAATCTACAAGGGATCTTGGTAGACCAGTAATAGTTGTGTCTTCCTGTGCTTCCCCTATTTTAGTTTGTTCCTCAGAATCTGATGAATAATTGAGAGAAATGGAAGGCATTTCCTCTTCTACTGTAGTGTCCACATTCTGTCCAAAGATATCTACATCTTGGTCGCTGATAGCCTCAGCTTCTTGCATAGTTTCCTCCACAAGCTGAGTATTGGTTTCAGAAACATCATTCTGTTCCATCCTCTCCTTTGTTTGCATATCCTTTGTATCAATAGCTTTCTGAAGCCTTGAGGATCTCCTCAACCCTAAAATAGATTGCTTCCTATTTCTTTTAGAACTAGGAGACCTAGACTCAAAAATTCTAGTTTCTTGCTGATTAGAGGGTTCCCCTTCTTCAGAAGTGTGGAATGTTTGTACATCCTCTAAAAATGTGACCTTTCTCTTTCGGTCAGAGCCAACATTCCTCTGTGTTCTCGTTCATGATGAGGGAGGTCCTTCTGGAGATGAAGGGGCTGTGCTGACAGAAGCTCCAGGTTTATGCTCAGGGTTAGGGTTAGCCTCCTCTGTCTCTTCTCCATAAGTGGGACTCTCAACAATGTTTTCTTTAGCAAACTCATCCCAAGTATGGAAAAAGCGGTCAAAACTCCTAGGATTCCCCCTAAAGTGATGTTTGCAAATAATTTTGACTAACCCATGATGCTTGGGTGACCCCCTGCCTACCTGATACTTTTTAGCCATATTTGCAAGTTCTTGGTACAAATACAGAGGCAAATTGACTCTTAATTTAGTGTTTAAATGACCATAGCGGAGGTGAGTTAAAATTCATAAATGATGACCAGAAAGAACAGGGAATTGACCATCACAGGTTAGAAACCTGATGACCCAGACTGCAACTTCATCCCACGGTGGTTGCAGACTGGTTCTCTTAACTCCTTTGCAAATATTGTTGCTTATTATGAACTCAGTAGGTCTGTCATTTTCCCCTCTAAATTGATTAACTAATTCTATTAATGTATTCTTTCCAGATTTTCCTATGTGAATCCCTTGCAGAGGCAATTTAGTGACTTGGCTAAGAATTTTAGGACTTACTTGAATAGTCATGCCGCTGATTTGAACTCTGTTGCTACGAAAAGTGCGCGTGAACTCTGTTGTTAAACCTTCTGAATGCCCATAAAATTTGTGCAAGAAGGGCAGAAAACCCCCTTCCATGAAGATTCACATACACTCCTTGTCCCTCTGCAAAAAATCTATATTTCCTGGTTCAATTTTGTTCTTTTTTCCACCCATGGTGAATTTTCCCGTACCCTGTTTGCTTTAATTTGAAAATATGGCGCAGGTTTTTTCTCTCTCATTCTGGAATACTTCTGTCAGGGAAAGAATGAAACTTGAGGATGATAAACACATGCAAGCAGCGCCAGAATGATGAGAAATCATGTGACATGAGGTAAATCTTGGCAGGTGGTGGCACATAATTCATCATTACTCATGTTCTTCCCGCATGCAATTAATTTGTTATGACGTTTGCGGTGATATGGCAAACAGTTATTAATGGAAACTGCTTGGTTTAAAATAACCTCCCATTGAGTTGTGTGCCAACCAATTACATGTGGTAAAATATTTTCATAGAATCCGTGCCTTGGAACCTCCAATTTGAAACCTGCACCTTGGTACAACTTCCAATCTTGATTGGCATAACTTTTACGAACCCACATAAATTTTAATTGACTTTTGAGCCTGAGCCTCGTGGTTCCAGAGTTTAAAATGAATTAACCATTTGTTAATTCATTTTACCAACTTTTATCATTAGCTTTATTCCTGAGCAAGACATCTTCCAGAGTTTTCATTCGAGAGTATTTGTATGCAACAGGTTTATTCCAGAGCAGTTTTATCGTTTCAAGAGGATTTCTTTTGATAACCTTTCGGAACTAACTTATGTATGCTTTTATGCCAATTAGGGATATCATACATCATACAAGAAGTATTCACACTATTAAAATAGAAAAAGGCACATACCTGAAGAAACTTGTTTATCCACATTTTGTACAAATGTTGTTTTTGGCTGATTCTGCGCTAACTCTTTACATGGTGCAATCTGAACTATAGTGAAACAAAGGGGAAAATGAGTGGAACAAACGTTAACAATGATGGAGTGAAGTGAAAATGAATGGACCAAAGGTGAGTAATAGTGAGAGTGAATGGAATAATGGAATGATGAAGAGTGAATGGAATAATGGTGGAGAGTGAGGCAAACATGCCGGAAAACCCTGTTTTCAGGTAAACTCAACTCAGATGTGCCTCAAAGAGGTTTTCACATTCTGATTTATTTGTTTTTGTCATGTTTGTTTTCATTTTTCTATATTTTTTTTATTTTCTTTCATTTTTTTTTTAAATGACAAATTGTTCATGTCACTTGATGGAATTCATCTTGGAAGAAATGTTTTCTTCCAATACTAATACATCCAAGTTTCCCACTTGTTTGAGAAACTCCTCCTTGGTTAACGGTTTGTGATAGACTCGAAGACGATGATCGTTGACCACCAATTTCCTTCTTGAATCATCTATTGGTGAAAGACGTACAACTCCATTTGCAAATACCTCCTCAATCTCATAAGGTCCGAGCCACCGGGTCTGCAACTTGCCAGGATAGTCTTCATATCGTGAGTCAAACAACAAAGCCCAATCGCCTTGTTGAAATTTTTGTTGTTGGATATGACTATCATGCCACAACTTGCGTTGTGACTGGATCACCTCGGTCTAGTGCAATGCATCCCTCCTTAGCTCATCCAATGCATTGAGCTGCAGAATCCGGTCCGTTTGTGCCTGTGACAAATCAATACCAACTTCCAAAGTAGTTCAAAGAGTTAGTAATTCAAACTCAATAGGCAAAAGAGGCTTTTTACCATAAACCAATTCATAGGGAGTAAATCCAGTAGTGGATTTCCAAGTGGTGTTATAAGCCCAAATTGCTTCAGGTAACTTCTCCACCCAATTCCTCCTATGGGCTGCTAGAGTTTTGGTTAAGATCCTCTCTAATTCCCTATTTGTCACTTCAACTTGGCCATTGGCTTGTGGATGGTAAGGTGAGGATTTTCGGTGTTTGATTTCATACAACTTTGTAAAGGCTTCAACAAATTTTGAGGTAAACTGAGGTCCCTGATCAGTGGTGATAGAATGTGGGGCTCCAAATCATAGAAATATTTGTGAATACAAGAAATCAACAACTTTCTCTTCTCGGGCATGCTTAAAAGCACGGGCTTCTACCCACTTGGTTACATAATCAGTACATACCAAGATATGCACTTTCCCTTGGGAAGGTGGATCAATGGGTCCTACAAAATCTAGCCCCCACCTTTCAAATGGTTTTGTACCTAATTGAGGTTGTAAAGGCATTTCACTAGTAAAAGTAGGCTTACCCATCCTTTGGCATGCATCACAATTTTTGACATACCTTTTGACATCTTTGTGCAATGATGGCCAGTAGTAACTAGTACCCAAAATCTTTCGAATGGTACTTTTCACTGAATAATGCCCTCCTGATGGTTCATCATGACATGCTCGCAGGATGTCATATACCTCATCCTTGCGAACACACCTACGCAAAACATGGTCAGGACTGCATTTAAACAATAAACCTCCTATCCATTCAAAAGAAGAACTTTGCTTGATCAACTGTTTCTTTTGTTTAGGAGTAAAGTGAAGAGGAATCCTCCCCATAGCTAAATAATTAGCTATATCTGCAAACCATGGAGATTGTACAGAAACAACAAACAATTTCTCATCGAGAAATGCATCCTCAACCAATTCCTCCGTATCTGCATTTGACAATCTTGACAAGAAATCTGCCACTACATTAGACTTCCCTGGTTTATTGACTATAGTAATATCAAATTCCTGCAATAGTATTAACCAACGAATAATTCATGCACTAACCAAGGGTTTATTCATCAAATACTTTATAGCAGCATGGTCTGTGTGGATGAATATGGGATATCCTATGATATAGTGTCAAAATTTGTTAATAGCATACACCACAGCTAAAAATTCCTTCTCGGTTGTGGTATAATTATTTTCAGCTCCAGTCAAATTTTTACTAATGTAGTATATGGCATAGTGTTGTCCATCTTCAATCTGCCCTAATGCAGCTCCAATAGCAGTATTGGAAGCATCAGTTTGAATATGGAAGGGTAACTCCCAATTAGGACCTCTCAATACAGGCGGAGTTGTTAACTTTTCCTTTAAAACTTCAAAGGACTGTTGACACCCAGCAGACCAAACAAATTCAGAATCCTTTGTTAACAATGCGAACATTGGATTAGCAATGGTACTGAAATTAGCAATAAATCTACGATAAAAGCCAATATGTCCTAAGAAACTATGGACATCAGTTTGAGTTTTTGGAGGAGGAAGGTTCTTGATGACCTCTACCTTTTTAGGATCAACTTTAATTCCATAAGCAGAAATATGATGTCCAAGAACAATTCCTTCTTCCATCATCAAGAAACATTTATCAGGATTCAGAGACAAATGATATGTTTCACAGCGTATTAAAACTTTTTCAAGTTGTTCTAAAGTATATTCAAATGTATCTCCAAACACTGTGAAGTCATCCATATAAATCTCTACACTTTCATTTGTTAGATCAGAAAAGATAGCCAAAACAGCTCTCTGAAATGTTGTTGGTGCATTGCACAAACCGAAGGGTAATACTCTGTAAGCAAATGTTCCCCAAGGACATGTGAAAGTTGTCTTTTCCTGGTCTTCTGGTGCAACCTGGATCTGATTATAACCACTAAAACCATCAAGGAAACAAAAAAATTTCTTACCAAGCAAGGGTGTCCAACACTTGGTCTATAAATGGTAATGGAAAGTGATCTTTATGTGTGACCTTATTCAATTCCCCTGTAGTCCACACATACTCTCATATTCCCATTTTTCTTTGGAACAATGACCAATGGTGAAACCCACCTACTATCTGAAATTGGATAAATGAATCCTACATCCAATAGTTTTTTGATTTCTTCCTTAACAATATCCTTCAGAGCGGGATTCGAGATGCCTTTGTGGTTGTCTTACTTGGTTTGACATCTTCAGTGTATATCCTATGTGTACACACATCAGGGTGAATGCCAGTCATGTCCTTATAACTCCAAGCAAAAGCTTGAACATGTCTCTATAAAACAACAAATAATTTGGCTTCTTGCTCATTAGTCAACCAACTATTAATGTTCAAAAATTTTCCTGGTTGTATCTCAATCTGCTTAATCCCTGGATAAACAGAGTTGACAACCTCATATTTACTTGATTAAAGCATTTAAGGGACAATGATGTGGCTGTAGAGTATGAAATACTCTTGATTCTGGTGTAAATGTGATACCTGATGGGATCATTTGCATAGGACAGGTGAAAGAAGTCAGAAGATGATGATGCCATCCATGTGGCAATGTGAAGGAGCTTTCTTGTAGTGGAATAGATGACAGATGTTCAGCAGTTTGTTCTTCATATTTCCATAACAAACGATGGACAAGAATTTGATCATCCCTAAGGCCTTCTTCTTGCAATGTTTTCACCAAAATTGTTTCATGTTCAAAGATTTCTCTTTCTGGTGAATTAAGTTCTTCAATATGTTCTTTTACTACAATGGTGGCCAAGGTGACAATAGTTTCTTGTTCTTCATCAGACTCAGGATACCATATCTGTCCAAAAAATTTGGTTGAAGGTTGGGCTGGTGGATACAAGGAAATATTTTTTAGGTCTACACCATTTGAAATGGTCATCTCACCTGACCTGCAGTCTATAAATGCAGCTATAGTGGCAAGCCAAGGTCATCCTAGAATAATAGGATAGCCATTAGCTGAGTTTCTAGGCTGCAACACTAAGAAATCTATAGGGTATTCCCAAGAAGACACTTCAATGGCAACATCCTCCAGAATTCCTTTCGGTTTAGCCACTGACCTATCTGCCATTTCCAAAACTATGGTAGTAGGACTAAGGTTATTGAGCTACAATTTCTGCATGGTTTCCTTAGTCATCACGTTGATTGCAGCTCCTAAATCGATAAGTACATTTGGAATTTGAACTAACCCAATAGTAATTGTAACTACTGGACTCCTGGGATCACCATATTTAGGGGGTACTAGTTTTCTAGAAAGTAGGTCAGCCAACTTACCTTCTACTTGTACAGTCTTAGGAAAGGCTTTCTTCTTCCTGCCAGGTTTCCTAATACACAGCTCTTGAATGGTTTTCCTAATCAGAGGTACATCCTTTATTGCCTACAACAAAGGGAGTGAGATAGACATTTTCCTCAATTCTGTGATTAATTCTGATTTAGGAGCAGTGATAGTGTGGTCAAACCTTTTAGGATACGGTAGGTCTACTGAGGCAGGTTCAATTTTTCCTTGTAAACTTTCTATTTTTTCCTCTTTTTGCTCTGTTTGTGGTTTTTTTGAACTTGAAAATTCTTGCTTTCCATCAATTTCTTCAATAGTGGGTGGTGCAGGGTCAGGTAAAACCTTCCCTGAATGTAACTGGATGTTACTACAATCAAGGACATGGACTGCAGTAGTCTCTTCAGACTCAGCTCCATAAACAAGGGCTGCTTGTCTGTTGTTATTGGGGTTAGCCATAGGCTGAGCTGGAAGTGGAGGTTGCTTAACTAGTTGTGTTTGTTGTGGTTGAACTCTTCCCTAAAAATTTTGATTAGGGGCTGGCAGCAAGTGTTGATTTGGTGATTGATACCTCTGCTGCCCTTGATAGGATGGGTATTGTGGCCCCCATATTTGCCCTGACTGATTTGGTACCCAAGATGGATTAACTAAATGCCATGGCTGATTCCAACTAGAATGTGACCAATCTTGAGGGGCTGCCCAAGATTGATTCCAAGTTTGGGGAGGAGGTTCGGTATATGCCCATGGCATATTCCAAGGATTTTGTCCCCAATTTGAAGAAAAGCGAGGGGCATTTTGGTTTTGTATGAAGTTGCCTCCTGGCCTTTGCCCAATAGCATGAAGTTCTTCAACTTGGGTTTCTAAAACACTCCGAAGATGGGGCAAAAGGTGACATTTATCAGTTTTATGATCCTTTGAGCAAATGCCACAAATTGCTGAAATTGAGGTCTTGTCCAAAGGATAATCTTGCAGAGCATGCTTATTTCTGCACCTAGGACAATAGATAGACAGGGGTGGTGAAGAATTGGCTCTTGTATTCCTTTCTCCTAAAGCAGTGTTTAGTTGAACAAGTATATCGGTTTTCATATTAGCCATTTCCTCTATCAAATATTTTATATAAGTATTACCAGGATTCCTTTTCCTTCTTCTTTGCCTAGTGCGGGAATAATTTCTGCACAACTCTACAATATCATTAATATCAAGTCTGGTTTATATCTCCTTTTCCCATTAAGTCTAATACTTCTCTAGAATCATCCTGCAAACCTCTCAGAAATATAGTTTTTAATAAGTCAGTTTCCACAGGACCACATCTCTTTTGGATAAAGGTAAATCTATCAAGATAATCCTCTAAGTTTTCATCCTCTTCTTGTCTTATCCGAAATAACTCATCCTTCCTATTTCTCACTCTACAATACTCCTGATACTTATCTAAAAATGCAGTTTCCATTTGATCCCAAGTGCGGATTGAATCTGGTTCAAGGCTCATAAACCATCGTAAGGCTGCATCTTTGAGTGTAGAGGGAAATAACTTCAGTTTCTGGTTATCATTGACATAGTCATAAGTCTGACACAGGACCTTGAATTCAAACAGAAATTGATCAGGATCTTCAGAAACAACTCCCCTAAATATTGGTAATACTGAGGGTGAAATTGTTTTCATAGGAGCATTTTGAGTAGGATTCAGACGAATAGGGTATTCAAAAGTTCTAACAGGAGGATTTTCAGCATCATGACCAACAATATCCCTATCATGTTCTCCTTGTTCTGCCATAGGTGCTTCCTCAACTTTAATTTGTTCAACTGGTTCAGATGGATCAGCCCTATGGGTATGTCTAGAAGCAAGTGCCTCTAAGAGCTCTTCTTGCAAAGATCCTACAATTTTAGTTGATGAAGAAGATGATTCTCTTTTAAGTCTTTCAGGAAGTTCATACACAGGCAGATCTTCACCTGATCATGAAGAACGCCTTGGTGGAAAAGAGCCAGTTCTGATAAACCTTCCTCTTTCATCTCTTGGCCTATGCATTCATGCCTATTTACTAAATAAACTAAACCTCAGGTTTCCAAAACCTGTTTCCTAAAACAGGACAGTTTTTGGACTGCTAGACCTCTCCTAACAACACCTAAGTGTCCCCGAAAATGGTGCCAAAAATGATGAGTGTCATCAAATCTTCATCATTTAATCATTATGTGTCAATCCAGGGTGGTGTCCAAGGCTATATACGAAAGCAGGGGTTAACAGACTGAATTTTAGTTCATTTAGATCATGGCTTTATTCATGGAATAGTTAGAGATTGGGGTGTTTGGGGTCTCCTTTCTTACTCCTAAAAACTAAAACTAAACTCCTACTTATCCTTGCAGAATTGAAATTCACACTGTTGCAAAAAAATAAAACTAAACTATTGCAAAGCTGAAAATAGCAGAATTTAATTGACAGAATTTAAAATAACAAAATTGAAATCACAGAATTAACTATAACAACAATGAAACTTTTTAGAATTGAAACTTCACACCTGCAAAAAATGAAACCTAAGACAATGATGAAATTCAAAGGTTGGTAAGCAAATATTGCAAATCTGTAGCAAACTGAATTAACCAGAAATTCTCTGATGCAAACTGGAAATACAGACTGGAAATGTTGAAGCTGAAATAGAAAATGTTATGCTATAAAATCTATTCTAGATGAGTTACCTACCATGCATTCAAATGCCACATTATCCTAATCACTAACCATGCAAAAACTGTCAGATCTCTGCTGACCTGCTGCAGCCAAAAATAGCAAAATTCTGTCAGGTAAAAACCCTCCTCTAGACCTGGAAGTGGCCCTTGCTTCCTGAACCAAAAGAGGGCAAATAAACTTGCTCTAAACTATTAAGTCCTCACACTCAATGCAGAATTGAACATAAATAAATGACAAATGATGCACCTTTATTTCATTCCCAACAACATAACAGTAGTGCAGGGAAAGACCTGCAGACTACTGTGTTGTTGTAATACACAATTACAATATCTAAAACTCCTATTACTTACTTCCTCCCTTCTCTCCCTCTTCAACCAGATGGGAGCACTTTATTTATACAAATAAGGTACATTAAAGATAAGGTTTAATGTTGTTACATAGGACTGTTACAACTGTTTCAATTTTGTTCTTCCACAAATGCAGGGTTTTGACCCTTCAGGCCTTCTCCACTCAAGCTGCTGGCTTCCACCGGTGAGGGATAGGTGTAAGAATGGATAAGGATACTCCTAAAATGATTGCAGTCACCGTTTACCTCCTGTTTATGGTGATTAAAGATGCATTCAGTCAGTTTTAAACCCTCTGCGCTTATTCCAGAGCAGCTCTGGAATATCAGGCAGTAGAACAAGGTTGTTGTTATATCTGGCAACAGAAGCACATGCGACCAACTGTGGTGGTGGATATGGTTTCTCTGAGCACCTAGATGACTAATTCCACTTTTGGTTTGAGCTGGAGTGGACAAATTCCATGCCATGTTGTATATGTACAGCTGGCTGGAATTTGTATGGAAAAAGTCCAGTTTCCTGCACAGTCAACTATTGACAGAGTTCTTGGTGCCTTAAAGTAATTTAAAAAAATGGGCAAATAGTGAAATACACTTATGGAAGAAACATAAACCTTATGAATGAAGTACCTAAATATTGTAATACCTAAATTAATGCAGAATATACTTGAAATAAACAACCAAAACAGAATATAAAACATGGACAAATTAGTCAAAACAGAGTATATGCACTTTCATCATCTTAACATGTAAATACCATCACATAATGCATAGTATCTCTAAGATTAACATAAAATCACAACATAAGCAGTTCCAAATGGGTTTAAAAGTTTATCAAAGTAGTCTTTTATGAGGCAATTTTCTGCCTCATCAATATATACTTGTGTACCATTTATGGCATAAGTTGACTTCCTTTGGGCTACCTTACAATAGTCGGTGGAGGTGATTGACTACCATAGTATCCATAAATTCCCATGTAGTAGATTTTTTTATGATTGGGGGACATATAATTATATATATACATGGCATAGATTAGATTCTATTGGTCCATACCACTATAGTTATGAGTGTGTTTATTGGTACTTGGAACTTGTTAGATACTACATGCAGTCATTCAACTATAGTGGTATGTATGGTTGGTATATCATCTCATGCATGGCCAATACTAGAGCGAGGTAGTGTATGAAGAGCATGTAATTGAATTCTAACCAAACTTTAAATGCTTCAGACCAACCAAACTCATGATGCATGTTGTTGAATGCTATTCAAATATTTTATGCTCTAAAAAGTAAGAATCTAAATCATGATGCATGACATGGAATTATATTAAGTCATACATGTAGTCAAAAAAATAGAAATGATATTCCATTGAATGCTACATATATACTAAGTGTATGTCATATCCATCAATCAACATGTCATCGAATGCTACATCAATTATAAATATATGCCGTAGAAAGTAGTAAATAAATTGTATAAGGATAATAGCACAAATGATACAAATAATAATGAATCTCTCTCATATATGTAAAAATGATGATATATAGAGGTACAATGTATATATCAGGCACTAGGTGTCATCATCCTAAACTACTCTACGTCCCTAGTATATATCCCCATCACCCAAAATAATCATATATACAATATACTATAGGTTCCATGAAGGCTACAAATAATCCTATCATATAAACAAATTTCAAGGACTATGGATTCAAAATCAACCCCTACACACCCCAGACTCTATGCTAAGTGAGGAATATAGATACAAAAAATCCCCTATGTGCCTCCAACTATGTGTTGGATGCCTATGGTATAGTTTAGGAGGTGCATGAGTAAGATTACCATGGGAATCCTAAGACCTATTAGCTCTTCTTGGGTTGATGCTATATCTAGTTATGCTTGTTTTAGCTATTGTTATTCTCTTCGATTATCTTGATCACTAGACAGGTGTGCCAGATACTCGATACTATCATACCTCATGGTGAGAGACACAATAATTCCACTTTAAAGAGCATAGGGTTCAAATCAATCAGAGGCCTCCAAATATTTTTACAAGAATAATTCCTTTTAAGATGTGATATTGAGCACACAGTACTACTCTATCCTAATATATCAATTTTAAGGGGAAAAGGGTTGGAGAAATATAGGAAAATAAGGATAATGGAAAGGAAAAAATCTAAGTTAGTCTATCCTAACAAGATATGATGCACCAAGATATAAATAATATTCCCTTACATAATATCACTAAGTGTAATGCACTGATAACCCTAAGATGAACACTTACTCCTTTGAGTATGTTAAGCACAAATTTGCACAAAATGAAAATGTGACAAAGGTAGTCATGACCTCCAATACACACACATAAATGTATACACATACATAAAACAAAATCAAAATTAAATAGTCACAACCTCAAGCATGTATATATGAATATGAAATATTACAAGATATGCCAAAAGTGGGGGCTCAAAAGCATACCTACAAGACCACTCAGGAATCCAAGTACTACTATACAAAGGAAAATAAAATTAAGGTTATTCAACTTGTCAATATACAACTTTCCAATTCTTTATAATGCTAAAAATTCTACTATTTATAGATTACAGTACTAAAAATTCTACTATTTGTAGAGTTAAAAAATTATCCTCTATGTGCCTCCAACTGTGTGTTGGGTGCCTATGCTATATTTTAAGAGGTGCATGAGTAGGATTAACATGGAAATACTAAGGCCTATTAGCTCTTCTTGGGTTGATGCTAAATATAGATATGCTTGTTTTAGCTATTATTGTTCTCTTCGATTATATCAGTCACCAGATGGGTGTGCCAGACATTTGAGACTATCATACCTCATGTTGAGAGATTTTATAGTTCCACTGTCAAGAGAATAGGGTTCAAATAAATCAGGGAATTCCAAATATATTTAATATGTGATCTTGAGAACACAATACTACTATAATCTACCAATTTTAAGGGGAAAAGCGTTAGAGAAATGTAGGAAAACAAGGATAGTGGAAAGGAAAAATATAAGTTAGTATATCTTAACTATAGTGACTAACCCCAATCTGAGAGAACTGATACTCTGCTTTGTTTTTGGTAATGCTTGGTATTTTGTAATTTTTTTGTAGTTTTTTCAATATATGTTTTTTTTTCTTTTGAGAATGATAACACACAGCTGGAAATGAATACTATCGTAACTTTCAAACTACTTAACCAAATACAATGAAATTTTGACACAAACTTCTTTTTATCATAATACATAAACCCAATGAAGGAAAATGTAGAAAGATAAGTTTACCCGTAAAAATCTCCCGGGTCCGATATTAAATCGGAAATTTGCATCAGCTACAGAAAAACATGTTTTGCTCATAACTTATAAAATACTGACTTCTCCATTGATTGGAAAATAGTTACAAATACCCCTTTTTGCTGCTTAACAAATTCCACTAAGTATCTCCAGTGCAATCGATGAGGAATGGACCCAAACACCCACGTGGGGCTGTTAATGTACGACCCAATGTTGCAGAGGCACGACTACCCTGTAGGTTATTTTCTGCTCTTAAAATGCTTCTCAAAACTGACTTAGAACCCTCATTATAGTCTACAAACTGCTGGTAAGCAATGCCAATGTCTTTCTTGTGATATGCAACTCGAACTCACCAAAACCCTTCCAAAATTGTTCGGCCAGCTGGGGAAAATGCCCAATAGATATTGAAGCTGGAAACTTGATAATAACTCTGCATATGATCCGAGCTAACTTCACACATTTATTATAAAACTACCTTCAATGTCTTCTTCACCTGTAAACTGAAAATCCAAGCATTTTGATGGTGTCTTTCAACCACAACAACACTGTCCTTGAGGGTGGGCTACGTCACCAACAAGCTGAAGCTTCGAACTCCTGCTCACAGCAATAACTCTCATACAGAAAAAATAGTAAATGCTCATCCCCAAATTGAGTTTTCAAACCCTTGTTGTAGATATGGTAATATTCCTGACTAAAATTTTGAACCATGCAAATAAAAATCAGATCTATAAATAACCCAGAAAAATACACCATAAAACCCTAAGATTGTCACAAACACACCACAATATTTTATGGAACCACAATTACATAGATCACACCTAAAACATTAATATAAACCCTGGATGCTGAACAAACAACACAACCTCTACTAAATTATTGAATGAAAACAACTCACAAATGCCCATCCACAAAACTGTTAAACTCTGCTGCAAAAATCTGAAACTATAATGCCACACCAAATCTGAAATACCACACCAAGAAGGGTTCCCAAAACCCCAAATCTGATCTCCCCAAATCTGATATGAATGCTGCCGAAGAAATCCTCAATAAATGATGCAGAATGTCTCAATAAACCCAATTGTAAACCCTGGCTAAATTTACCTCAAAGAAACTCTAGGGTTTTCGTCCTAGGTTTCTAGCCAAGAGGGTTTTCGTCCTCAAAGCTATCCCTTGCAGGGTTTTGTTCGCAAGAGAGAATTCTCTCGTAGGGTTTCGTCCACAAGAGAAAAGTGTATTAGCTGCAAAGCCAAATACAACAATGTAGAAGAGATAAAATGATCCAAGCCCCCTCAAATGAGCCCCCTAGTCCTCTTTATATAGACATTCTTTTAATTCTTTATTGAGGTTGCACTTTTTGATTTCACTTAATAATACCTTAGAAAATAATAATAAAATGATATTTATTCTCCTAATGGGGCATACACCCTCATTTCCCCCTTTTTATTATTTAATTGCCAAATTTCACCAAAAATACTCTTAACACACCAAAACACATCAAGACTCCACTCCACAACTATGTATAATAAAAAATATGAAAAATGGGGACATTACATTAACAAGAGATGATGCACCAAGATCTAAATAATATTCCCTTACACAATATCCCTAAGTGTAATGCATTGATAACCCTAAGTTTAACACTTCCTCCTTTGAGCATGTTAAGCACAAATTTACACAAAGAGAATGTGACAAAGATAGTCATGATCTCCAATACACACATAGATGTATACACATAAAACAAGACAAAAAATAAATAGTCTCAACCTCAAGCATGTATATATGAATATGAAATATTATACATATGCCAAAAGTGGGGTCTCAAAAGCATGCCTAAAATATCACTTACGAACCCAAGTACTACTGTACAAAGGAAAATGAAAGTAAGGTTATGCAACTTGTAAATATACAAATTTCCAATCCTTTACAATGCTAAAACTTCTACTATTTATAGATTACAATGCTAAAAATTCTACTATTTATAGAGTTTAAAAATGATTGCTCTACTACATGCTAGTCCATACCCGTATTTATCTCATTTATCCTTTTAAGGTATCTACATCTCAAACCATTAATATTGGGTTTTTCTGAGCCTTTGGATGCTCAATTACATATTCTATTATAATTTACCATTTTTGGGGATTCCTAGAGTCTAAGTGTAGGGAATATCTATAATTAATGCCACCTAGCTTGAGGCTTTCTCCTATTATGACTCCCATCACTTCTACCTTTAATATGTTGACTACTTCCTTGGGTTGCCATGCTTAAATTATTTAGGTAGGTAGACTTGAGGCCCTTTCTATTGTTGTTTCCTTTATGAGCTCAACTACCATATTTGGGAGATATGCTATATTATTTTCAGAAAAAGGATTATAGACCTTAGAAAACTATACACCTTAGAAAATTATTGGAGAGTTTCAAAATATAGCACAGGTCGTTGATCTTTTATCAAAAAATCTAGTGTTTTTTTTCTTCATCAACATCTCTCAAAATACTTATCCCTCAAAATTTTTATTCATGCTCTAACCTTCAAAACTTCTTAAGATAGTACACATATTGTCAAAAATTTTGCCTTATTCCCTCAATCATATCTTTTATCAAGCCACTTTTGTGTAGTTTGACTTTTGGAACTTTTCTTCACTTTATTTTGTCAAAAAAATTAAAAATTTAGATATTCAAAAGTTTTTACTTTCTTGCACTCTTTTTCCCTTCAAACCCTCATGCCACTTTCCAACTTTTGTAACTTTTGATAGTGCAAGCCATCAAAATTTTTGCCTTTTGCATTTGGTTGGAACATTTATAAAGTGGTGCCATTTTTTTTGGCCAAAAACGTTTGCCTACATTTGTTCAACATTTCATTCTCCTCTTCTCATTAGTTTTACCTCCACTAATGCCACCTTTAAATTTTTTCTCACAAAAAATATTTTAAATGCCAAAAAATTGCTACCTTTTCTATTGGACATGGAGTCAAAATAATTAAGATTGGGGTCAAAATAGGGGGAAGATTTGAACAGCTGGCTTGTGACTTCACATCTTTGCAAATTTTAATACCTAAAGAAATTGTTGCCTTTTCCATTGGACATGGATTAAATGAGGGGATGTACAATTACGATGAGTCCTTCATTAGCTCTAAGCCCCTAGATCATCACTTGAACTATTAAATTTTTATTTCTTTTCCATTTATTTTGGAAAAATGCCTTCACCCATATTGGAGTAGGACTTATGAGCTACCCTCTTGGCGAAATGTTGGCAATTTTGGGTTTGAGATCCTAGCTCCTTGTCTATGAGTTGTCATTGATGTCAAAAGGAAATGGCATTAATGTTAAGAGGATGTGTTGGCTTCAAAGGTGAAAGATTCCAAGAGAATCTTCTTAAGAGAATCCGGAGAGATTCCATTGGATAAGGTTTTTGGATAGGGTTTTTATTAAAACCAAGTTAAATGGTTTTTATTAAAACCAATGGAGGTTCTCTTTATTATTTAATTATTATTTAAAACCCTTCAAGGTTTTAATTAATTAATTATTTAATTAATTAAGGGAGAAATTATTTTTAATTTATTAAAAATACTTAAAGGTTTTTAAACCTTTTTTATTCTTAATTTATTAAAATTAATTAAGGGTTTTTAAACCCTTTAGAAAGCAATTTCGATTAAATTCGAAATTACGTTTCTCTGTCGTCGACGTGTTCTAAAGTCCACGATTGGACTATAAATATGGGAAGGATCCTAAGGTTTAACTCCTCTTGAGAATTTTGAATGCATTAATTTTTGGCTGCGATCGATGCTCTGTTGACGCCGCGGAAGAAGAGAGCTCGCGTTTGAAAAACTTACGAAGTGCTTGTTCGTTGAAGTGGTAGGAAGTCTGTCTTAGACTTCGTTAGCCCCTTGTGGGCTAGTGGCAGCATAGGCTGCGTTTGGGCTTTGCGTAGGCGGAGGTCTGCGTTTCGATTCCCGCGGAGGGAGCTGTGCATGGATTAAGTCACGTTTTTGTTAAAACGTATTTTGTGCCACGTTTTTCGGATTCGTCAAAGGCAGCCATTCCATGATTTTGGATTCGTCAAGGGCAGCCATTCCACGATTTTTGGATTCTTCAAGGGCAGCCATTCTAAGGTGTGATTAATTTCTTGATATAATTTTTGGCATTGTTTAGCATTGTTTAAAAGACATAGGAGAAATAAGGGGATATTTCTTTGGTTGTATTTTTGAGATTAGTCTTTTGCTATGCTAAAGTTTAAAATGGAGATATAAGGTGTAAGTTTTGGTTGTTGTGTTTTTGACTTCTTTGGTGGTTGTTTTCAAAAGAAGAGAAGCTAAAAGGTGTACTAAGGAAAGTTTTTATATATGCTCATTTATCTTGGTTCTAACCCTAACTTGGTTGGAAGTTTGAGGGTTGTGTGTGGTGACAGCTTTAAGGATCAAGTTTCTTCTACTCCAATAAGGTATGGGCACATTCTTCTTATGAGTATGATTGGTGTATGTTTTCTGAAATAAGGTTGGAGTGAAAAGGTTTTCAACTAGGTTTTCTTTGATTGGGTGTAAATCCTATTTTCTGGTTTGTTGAAGACTACTTATGCATTGTTATCCTTAAGGAGAGTTTTTTGATGAATGCATAATTTCTGGTTTGAGATAGTGGAAGCTTTGTGCACTAGGGTTTGTATTTGTGAGTCAAGCTACTTGCATTGAGTTGGTGGAACCCTTGGTTGGCTGTTTTGAGTTTGATGGTTGAGTTGCTTCCATAGAGGTTGTTTGATCAAGTTATTGCTTTACTTGATTCATGATATTGGGCTTACTCCATTGAGTTGATTTGAGCAAGTTATTCTTTGCATTTGGTGATATTGTGTTGGTGGTCTGTTTTGTTCAAATATCTTTGGAGGGAAAAGGATTTCTACTTGTTTCCTTTTCTTGTGATGATTGGTTGAATGCTTCAAGGTTAATGTTGAGTTGAATGATGTTGGTTAAACCTTGTCTATAAGCATTGTTGTTAAAGCCCTAATTGGTTGAGAAAAGATATTGGTTGTGGAAAGAACATGAGTAGCATTGTTATATGAGATATTGCATGTTTGGCAATTGTTGGGTTGTGTTTCATGTTCTTGAGAAAAGCATACTACATCTATCTTATTCTTTTGAGATTGAGATTGAGTTGAGATTGATATTGGGAGTTAAGTATAGATCATATTGAGTCTCTAACAATTCTCTTTATGTTTCTATGAGATTTGAGATTGAGAATTGAGAGTTAAATATAGAACATATTGAGTCTCTAACAATTCTCTTTATGTTTCTATGAGATTTGAGATTGATATTGGGAGTTAAGTATAGAACATATTGAGTCTCTAACAATTCTCTTTATGCTTCTATGAGGTTGATGAATCACATTGGGTCTCTAACAATTCTCTTTGTGGGTTCATGCTAAGCAAGTTTTTTCTTGGTGAACTTGTGAGCTGTTTTGGACAGGTTCCGTTGGGGACTTGTGAGCAGGTTTTGAACGGTTTCGTTGGGGACTTGTGAGCAGGTTTTGGACAGGTTTCGATGGGGACTTGTGAGCAGATTTGGACAGGTCCTAGCAGAGGACTTGTGAGCTGAGATTGATAGTTCTATCAGAGAACTTGAGGACAGAGGTACATTGGTTCTATCAGAGAACCTGAGGACAGATTTGGCAAGTCTTTGAGAAGGCTTGTGGATAGAGGATTGATTTGTTCAAGAGTTGGACAGATCTGACAGACAGAGGAAGACTTGTACTAGACCGACTGACTATGTTTGGTACAGGTTGTTGAGCTACTGTGGACGTGATCATAGAAGGCAGAGGTCTCTTAGGCTAAGCATTGAGGATAGGAGGTCTTCGGTGGAAAGGAGTTCCACGTGCTGGCAAGAGGTAGAGACAGTTGATCTTCTGAGGGATCATATCCAGAGTAGAGGGGAAGGTATCTCCTTTGAGCAGAGGCTCATAAATTTAGATTGGGGGAAGGTTTCTCCTTTGGGCAGAGGCTCATAAATTCAGATTGGGGGAAGGTATCTCCTTTGAGCAGAGGCTCATAAATTCAGATTGGGGGAAGGTATCTCCTTTGAGCCGAGGCTCATAAACATTGTAATTGGGAAGGTTTCCCAAAGAACTTTGAGATAACTTTTAGAGAAAAGTTTTGTGGACGTAGCCTAGCCATTCTGGGTGAACCACGTTAAAATTGGTGTCACTTTGTGGATGATTTTGTGCATTGCTTTGATATTGCTTTGGGTATATTGCTTTACTATTTTGAAGTATAAAGGAAAAAGTAAAAAGAGGTCTTATACTGTTCACCCCCCTCTCAGTATAAGCTTGTGTTCTTCAATTGGTATCAGAGCCGGTGCCTTCGAAAAGTTTAATAGCTTGAAGGAAGATCTTACAAGAACACAAATGGCAAGGAAAGGCAAAAGCAAAACCATAAGACACAAGAAGAAGAAAACACACATGGTCATGAAAGAAAATGAAGATGAACTCAATGTTGCTATTTTGGGAAGAAGAATGGAAATAGATTCAAGAGATGAATCAAACAGATGGAGAACAGAGCAGATTAATAAAGTTTTGCACCAGATGTGGGAAGACCGGTCACTTTGCAGCTGATTGCTCACAAGGTAGAGAATGTTTTGTTTGTGGTCAACTCGGTCATAATGAACGTCATTGCCATGGGTTTAGTAGCAGTGAAGATGAAGATGATCCATTCAAAATTGGTGAAGAAACAGATTCAGAATAGGAATGTGATGAAGAAGGAAGTGATGCAGAAGCAAATTGGAAACATAAACTAATTTTAGCTCTGAGTAAAAAGGTTGAGGATGCAGAAGATATAATCACCAGTTTGAAAGTACAAATAGAAGAATACAAGAAAATTTTTGAAGATCTCGAAATGCAATTAACCAGGAAAACAGAGTATTGCAGTAAGCTAGAAAAAGAAATTGATGGTTTAAGAATGCAGATAGAAGAAATGAGTAATAAAGTCGATATATGCAACAAACATGAAGAGGAATCTAACAAAGTTGTTAGCAATCTGAAGCTACAAATAGAAGAGTCCAAAAGGAGTGAAGAAACTCTCAGGTCTCAGATCAATGAGAAAGAGACTGTTTGCTGCAAACAAGAAGAAGAGATTGTTTCATTGAAGAAACAACTAGAAGAGGCCAATACAAATCTTAAAATCAAAGATGAGCACAACAATCAAGGAAAGAGGTATTCTCACAAGCACAAGAAGAGTTTCTACCTAGACAAAGCAAGTAAGTGTTCTAGTAGTGATAGTGAAAGTTCTTCAAGTGATAATGAAAATGAGATGTTGTTCATATCGTAAAAAGAGGAAGAACCGAAACATAGATTCATTATCATGAAATGTCTTAGATGTGGAAATTTTGGTCACCTTGAGGATGATTGCACAAATAATGATTTGGTTTCTAGTATGTATGAGGATGCTTCAGAAAACTATAAGGAAGATGCATGTATGGTTTTTGAAAAGGGTAGCACCTCTAGTGATAAGAAATCTGAAAAAGGCTTTGATGATTCAAAAGGAAATCAAATAAAGGATCTTGAAAGTGAACTTATTAGTGCTCTTAGTGCTTTGAAAAAGGAAAGAAAGAAGAATGCTAGACTCAAGGATAAGTTAGATGAATGTTGTATGGAGAGAGATGATCTTATTGAAAATCTTGATTTCTCTATAGCTAAGACACAAGAACTCAAGGATGAGTTAGAGTCTAAGGTTCTTGAGTATAGTGAGTTAGAACAGAAAATGGCTTCTTTGAAAGAGGAAACTAAAGAGTACAAGGATAAGCTTTACAGTGTTTCAAGATAGCTCCAAAAAGGTTAAGTCACTCATCAAAGGTCAAAGAAAGACAACAGATAAAACAGGCCTTGGTTTTGTTAAGTCACACAAGGAACAAGTTGGAGAGTCTAGTAAGAGACTCCAAAAGGAAGAGAGTTCTGATGAGGAAAGTATTTCAGATCATGAGTCCTTGAATGATAGATGCACAGAAATAGAAAACAGAATTCAGAATGAGAAGAAGAAGAAGTTTTCAGGACCCAAGAGGTCAAATAAAGGAAAGTTTCAAGGCAGATGTTTTGCTTGTCACAGGTTTGGTCACATGGCTTCACATTGCATGGCTCAAGTGAAGAAGGTAAATGATAGTTTCAGAAGTGCTAGTTACTTTCAAGGGTATTGCTACTCTTGTCAATAGTTTGGGCACAAGGCAGTTTATTGCAAGGCAAATAACAGGAACATATTTGGTCAGAA
The DNA here is from genome assembly GCA_028583015.1 of Wollemia nobilis. Taxonomy (NCBI): domain Eukaryota; kingdom Viridiplantae; phylum Streptophyta; class Pinopsida; order Araucariales; family Araucariaceae; genus Wollemia; species Wollemia nobilis. Next base: position 2,826,706 of record JAQPPZ010001424.1, on the reverse strand, counting down.
CAGGGTTGGCCAAAATAGGTTTGGTCAGAACTGGTGGATTCAAAGATCAGGTTTACCATAGAGAAATAACATTGTTACTTGTTATAAGTGCAACAATAAAGGTCACATAGCTAGACAGTGTAGAGCTGAAATTCTAGAATACAGGAACAGGAATAGTGGCATGATCAGGTCCAAGGATCAAGGCATGGACAAGAACAGGGATGAGAACAAGAACAAGAATAGTGACAAGAATAGGAATATGGACAAAGAGTTCAAGAGAAGGCCCGACAAGGAAGTTATAGACGCTTGATGATGATCACTGCCTAATGGGAGTTTTACTCCCACCCTAGAATTAATCACCTCATCAGGAGGTGGGGGAGGGACTAAGCTAAGAGGCTCATTCTTAGTCTCGAGCCCCAAAGGTGACCCTTTGCCATTGATGACAAAGGGGGAGATATTTGAGTAAGGGGGAGAGCCTCAAGACAGGGGGAGCTGTTTATGTTGAGTTTTTGTTGTTGAGAAGCATGGTTTGCCATCAATGACAAAGGGGGAGATTGTTGGCAATTTTGGGTTTGAGATCCTAGCTCCTTGTCTATGAGTTGTCATTGATGTCAAAAGGAAATGGCATTAATGTTAAGAGGATGTGTTGGCTTCAAAGGTGAAAGATTCCAAGAGAATATTCTTAAGAGAATCCGGAGAGATTCCATTGGATAAGGTTTTTGGATAGGGTTTTTATTAAAACCAAGTTAAATGGTTTTTATTAAAACCAATGGAGGTTCTCTTTATTATTTAATTATTATTTAAAACCCTTCAAGGTTTTAATTAATTAATTATTTAATTAATTAAGGGAGAAATTATTTTTAATTTATTAAAAATATTTAAAGGTTTTTAAACCTTTTTATTCTTAATTTATTAAAATTAATTAAGGGTTTTTAAACCCTTTAGAAAGCAATTTCGATTAAATTCGAAATTACGTTTCTCTGTCGCCGACGTGTTCTAAAGTCCACGATTGGACTATAAATATGGGAAGGATCCTAAGGTTTAACTCCTCTTGAGAATTTCGAATGCATTAATTTTTGGCTGCGATCGATGCTCTGTTGACGCCGCGGAAGAAGAGAGCTCGCGTTTGAAAAACTTACGAAGTGCTTGTTCGTTGAAGTGGTAGGAAGCCTGTCTTAGACTTCGTTAGCCCCTTGTGGGCTAGTGGCAGCATAGGCTGCGTTTGGGCTTTGCGTAGGCGGAGGTCTACGTTTCGATTCCCGCGGAGGGAGTTGTGCATGGATTAAGTCACGTTTTTGTTAAAACGTATTTTGTGCCACGTTTTTCGGATTCGTCAAAGGCAGCCATTCCACGATTTTTGGATTCGTCAAGGGCAGCCATTCCACGATTTTTGGATTCTTCAAGGGCAGCCATTCTAAGGTGTGATTAATTTCTTGATATAATTTTTGGCATTGTTTAGCATTGTTTAAAAGACATAGGAGAAATAAGGGGATATTTCTTTGGTTGTATTTTTGAGATTAGTCTTTTGCTATGCTAAAGTTTAAAATGGAGATATAAGGTGTAAGTTTTGGTTGTTGTGTTTTTGACTTCTTTGGTGGTTGTTTTCAAAAGAAGAGAAGCTAAAAGGTGTACTAAGGAAAGTTTTTATATATGCTCATTTATCTTGGTTCTAACCCTAACTTGGTTGGAAGTTTGAGGGTTGTGTGTGGTGACAACTTTAAGGATCAAGTTTCTTCTACTCCAATAAGGTATGGGCACATTCTTCTTATGAGTATGATTGGTGTATGTTTTCTGAAATAAGGTTGGAGTGAAAAGGTTTTCAACTAGGTTTTCTTTGATTGGGTGTAAATCCTATTTTCTGGTTTGTTGAAGACTACTTATGCATTGTTATCCTTAAGGAGAGTTTTTTGATGAATGCATAATTTTTGGTTTGAGATAGTGGAAGCTTTGTGCACTAGGGTTTGTATTTGTGAGTCAAGCTACTTGCATTGAGTTGGTGGAACCCTTGGTTGGCTGTTTTGAGTTTGATGGTTGAGTTGCTTCCATAGAGGTTGTTTGATCAAGTTATTGCTTTACTTGATTCATGATATTGGGCTTACTCCATTGAGTTGATTTGAGCAAGTTATTCTTTGCATTTGGTGATATTGTGTTGGTGGTTGTTTTGTTCAAATATCTTTGGAGGGAAAAGGATTTCTACTTGTTTCCTTTTCTTGTGATGATTGGTTGAATGCTTCAAGGTTAATGTTGAGTTGAATGATGTTGGTTAAACCTTGTCTATAAGCATTGTTGTTAAAGCCCTAATTGGTTGAGAAAAGATATTGGTTGTGGAAAGAACATGAGTAGCATTGTTATATGAGATATTGCATGTTTGGCAATTGTTGGGTTGTGTTTCATGTTCTTGAGAAAAGCATACTACATCTATCTTATTCTTTTGAGATTGAGATTGAGTTGAGATTGATATTGGGAGTTAAGTATAGATCATATTGAGTCTCTAACAATTCTCTTTATGTTTCTATGAGATTTGAGATTGAGTTGAAGATTGATATTGAGAGTTAAATATAGAACATATTGAGTCTCTAACAATTCTCTTTATGTTTCTATGAGATTTGAGATTGATATTGGGAGTTAAGTATAGAACATATTGAGTCTCTAACAATTCTCTTTATGCTTCTATGAGGTTGATGAATCACATTGGGTCTCTAACAATTCTCTTTGTGGGTTCATGCTAAGCAAGTTTTTCTTGGTGAACTTGTGAGCTGTTTTGGACAGGTTCCGTTGGGGACTTGTGAGTAGGTTTTGAACAGGTTCCGTTGGGGACTTGTGAGCAGGTTTTGGATAGGTTTCGGTGGGGACTTGTGAGCAGATTTGGACAGGTCCTAGCAGAGGACTTGTGAGCTGAGATTGATAGTTCTATCAGAGAACTTGAGGACAGAGGTACATTGGTTCTATCAGAGAACCTGAGGACAGATTTGGCAAGTCTTTGAGAAGGCTTGTGGATAGAGGATTGATTTGTTCAAGAGTTGGACAGATCTGATAGACAGAGGAAGACTTGTACTAGACCGACTGACTATGTTTGGTACAGGTTGCTGAGCTGCTGTGGACGTGATCATAGAAGGCAGAGGTCTCTTAGGCTAAGCATTGAGGATAGGAGGTCTTCGGTGGAAAGGAGTTCCACATGCTGGCAAGAGGTAGAGATAGTTGATCTTCTGAGGGATCATATCCAGAGCAGAGGGGAAGGTATCTCCTTTGAGCAGAGGCTCATAAATTCAGATTGGGGGAAGGTTTCTCCTTTGGGCAGAGGCTCATAAATTCAGATTGGGGGAAGGTATCTCCTTTGAGCAGAGGCTCATAAATTCAGATTGGGGGAAGGTATCTCCTTTGAGCCGAGGCTCATAAACATTGTAATTGGGAAGGTTTCCCAAAGAACTTTGAGATAACTTTTAGAGAAAAGTTTTGTGGACGTAGCCCAAGCATTCTGGGTGAACCACGTTAAAATTGGTGTCACTTTGTGGATGATTTTGTGCATTGCTTTGATATTGCTTTGGGTATATTGCTTTACTATTTTGAAGTATAAAGGAAAAAGTAAAAAGAGGTCTTATACTGTTCACCCCCCCCTCTCAGTATAAGCTTGTGTTCTTCAAGAAACAAGTAGGAACTAGTAGTGGATCCTCTATTGTTCCATGTAGGGAATATTATGGATGGTTGAACGATCATGTTCTATAATATACCTCTTATTATTTGTGGAATAATATCAAGTTGTGGAAGCAATATTTTAGAGTTGGTAGCAACATAGGATCTAGTCATAGGCCTCTTTTTCATACACTACTGGGTCGTTTGTTAGAGAGGAGTCACCAGGTGAATACAACATGTGCTCTTTGAGAAGATAGATTAAGGTCTTCATTGGAACCTCAATCTAATGTCCTGAAAAGTGACTTATTTTGGATATTCATATTGAGAGGAATTTCTAGGTGAGTTTTGAGGTGCTTCAAACAAATAGGTAGGTAGGGAACCTCATCAAACTCAAATCCTATAGGTTCTTTTATTATGGAACCAATGATGAATCAATTGGGTCCCACCTGGTATACCATTAACCTATTGTTCTCTTCAATTATATTGGTTATCATATGAGTGTGCTAGATGATTAGGACTATCACACCTCATGTAGAGAAACATAATAGGGCTACTTTTTAGAGCATGTCATTTGGATCAATTAGGAGCCTCTAATATTTTTTACAAGGTTGAATCCCTTTGAATTGTGATCTTCAGCACACTTTTCCTACTCTATCCTAATCCACCAGTTTCAAATAAAAAAGGGTTGGAAGAAATTTAGAAAAAATAAAAGAACCTAAGCTTACAAAGGTGATACACTAGGATCAGGATAAGATTCTCCTACAAAATAACCCTAACTGTAATATGTCAACAACTAGGAAGTTGAATGATTCTTCCTCTAAACATATATAAGTACAAAATGAAACCTAAACACACATACATAAAGGAAATGGAATAGGAAGTGTAGACACCAAAACAAAACCAATCCGATTATGTGATGACAAGAACTGATCGCACTAACACACACAGCCCCTAGGGCAGCCCTCGAAGGTTAAACAGTGGTTCTAACCACTCACACAGCAGTTTTGCAAGTCAGAAACTAATTTGGCACTTTTTAGACACTTTATTGCTTATTCGTCCCACCAAGGGACGAGTGCTGTTTTACTCGTCTTACCTAGGGACGAGTAAAAGTTTTACTCGTCCTAGCCAGAGACGAGTGCTGACTTATACTCGTCTCACCTAGGGACGATTACCAGCGCTCGCTTCGGGGTGGGACGAATGTCAGGTTTGACCGGCAAAAAGTCAAATCTCGGCATGTAACAACTCAGAACTACCACTCAGCTTTTCATGCATGACATAGGAGTGCGAGTGAGTTCTTTTGACAACACACATCTGCCAATTGACTTTCCCTTCCCTACATGGGAATGAGAGTAAGCTTTTTAAGACAACTCAGAACTACCACTCAGCTTTTCATGCATGACATAAGAGTGCGAGTGAGTTCTTTTAACAACACACATCTGCCAATTGAATTTCCCTTCACTGCATGGGAAGGATAGTGAGCTTTTCTAAAACATACAAAGACATGCACAGAGGCAGTTAAGAAGCCCTTGATCAAGAAGAGGTCTTCTCTTCACAAACAGAAACATTCATGCAAAGAGACACTTTTGCATGTTGATTCAAAAAGACCCCTTGGGTTTATAAAATGGTGAGTTTCCTCACCCAAAAAAGGGACCGAGAAGGAGCATTTTGAGCGACGAAGTGCTGCTAATTCACTTACTTGCGATTTGTGCTTTCATAATCATGGTATTTCTTTTAGTTTCATGTTTATGCTTTTGTCAAGTTTTTCATTTCATTTAGATTCATTTTAACCATCGTTAGATTCATCTTTTATTTTTCATACACAGGTGCTACTGACTCTCTTGTTTGTTTCTTTGAGTGCAGAGTTGCAGCATTAGAGGAGCAGCAAGGAATCTACCTTACCAACGCAAGCGGCGACAACATTTGGCCCGCCCATTCCAAACGTGGGCATGCGGAAGGAGGAAGACTAAGTCACAAATTGTAACAAAGACCAATTTAACGCTCCTAGCCCCTAAAAAGGGAGGAGACGTCTATGTAACCGAGGATAAGAAATTTGAATAAAGAGGGCTGTGATTTCCTTACATCTTTTCTTTCATTTCCAATTTATCTCCTTTCCTTGTTTTTGTGCATAGGATTAAAGCGTTACATTTCGTCTTATATTGCATAGCTATAGTTTTCCTTTTGCTTCCGGAATCTCGTGCTTTCAATGGCGATCACGGTGGGACCTCTGTCCTCTGTTTTTGTTTAGGTTAAATTACTGATCTAAAAATTGCTTTTTTTTTTTTTTTTTACAGGTACCTGTTTTTCAACAGTCGGACTGTTATTCGTCTCTGTAAGTGACGATTACAGAATTTTTACTCGTCTCACCTCGGGACGAATAAATTATTCGTTCCACCCTGTGATGATTAAGGTTATGTTATTCGCCTCACCCAGGGACGATTATAGATCTGTGCAAATTTTTAGAGCAAATCAGAAATTTCCGATTAGGCAGAGAAGAGGTAGGGGTTTTTACAGCTTCTGTCAAATTTCTGTTTTTCTATTTTTTGGTTTTTAGTTTGTATGGCTTAGGGAAAGATTTCTTTTCGTTTGCTTGTTTCAATTTCGCAAAATTAAAACGAACCCCACACATCACGTTACATTTTAAACCAAGGCATTGGTCATAAGACCCCAACCCTTGAGCAAGACCAATGGTGGGTTCATCACCACCTTGGCTTAGCTTTGCATCCATTCCCCGATTGTCAACTCGTTGTTAGGCGTAAATCCTGACGAAAGCTGACCGAGTGTTGCTGGGGTGATTCCCATGCGCGTGAGGATAAATCTTCTATGGTAGGTGCCATTAACAGGACAATCCCCCTTTCGTACCACCTACGTACCACGTACCATCTACTCTCACGTACTTATAATCTCCCTCTCGTAAGGGCGGGTATATAGAGAGGTTGGTATATCGGCCTGGCTGGTATATTGAAGGGGCGACCATTTTGGGAGTTATAAGAGCCTTCATACTTGCATTTAAACGTTTCACAAAAATTTTCAAAAACAAAACAAACAACAAAAACACACTAAACTAGATTTAGGGCACACTATTAATCTTTAAAAGAGATAAGCATTGCTTGTGAGTGTGTATGCTATTTTCTGTTTAGACCAAAAAAAAAAATCATAAAAAGAAAATCACAAAAAGAATTTTTGCATTTTTAGGTTAGCATTACCATGGTGAATACTCGTAGCCAAGCCCAATCACGGGCAGAAGCTGCAGAACATGCACCAAGAGGGACAAATCGTCTCCGATATAGCCTTGCAGACTTAGCCATTCCGCCTCACCGGCGGGATATAACAGTTAGTTCACACCATGCAGAACATGGTTCTAGAGGCCCCTCCGTGAGGGGCACTCCAACCCATACAGTCATAGAACATGGTTCTAGAGGTGCTTCAAGGAGTGGCTCTCCAAATCAGGCCTTCAATAGATGAGACTTTAGAACCCCCCCTCTAAGGGAAACTCATGAGCAACAAGAATCTTTTCAAGACAATAACTTATATATACCACCTGGTCTAAGCACGAAGCCTCCCTTTGAAGTTCATTATGGATGGCCTAGTGATGAAGCAGTGTGTAATGCTATGGAACAACAACGGGTCCAGAACGAAGAACTCTATGGTGTTGTGGTTCCTAATTTACCCCCAATTAATGTCGAAAATAGTAGACCACATCCAGAACAACAAGTCCTTTTGACAGGGCAAGGTAATTCTGCCCGCACCTTTTATGCATATCACAGACAAAGAGAGGAGGATCACTACATCCCTCCAGTCCAGTATCCAGTGCCAAAAAGATGCACGTCTGCACCTGCATTATATCCAGATCGCTTATTGAGACCATAGTTTCAAGTTAATGCGGCCAACCTCGACAGAGGGAAGCAACATATAGGGGTCTCAGAGTACTATGATCAAAACAGATATGTAGGAGAGACATCTAGGCCTATCAAACAAGAGACAACAACACAAAGTAGCTTGGCATTTACACAACTAGCCACCCGCCAAGCGCAAATCATGCGGCTTAAGCAAGAAAAATAGGAATTAGAACATTTGTGTCACCTTGATCAAGAGCGCATTCAACATCAGACTGCTGAAAGGTTTTATAACTATGTGGCTGAGAAGGCCCCAGTACCTCGCGCACAACAATCTGAGATGTATGTGAGGCATAACCCCTTAGTGCACGACAGGTCTCCGCGACTTCAGCAAGCACTGCCTCTAAGACCTCTTAGACCTGAGCGGGAGGCCATTCCCCGTGACCATGATAGATATCCTCCGCGGGCACCCATCCATATTTACAGGCCTAGGCCAAACACTCCTCACGAAGATTATGAGGATTATTACCAAGAAGAAGAGCAGGTTGAAACACCCTATCAAGGCAGAAGGGATGCTAACCATTTAGTCATTCAAAGGCCTCAAGTTCCCCGCAACCCACAACGGGAACAAGCTAAGGAGGAGGAAATCATATCCTCCGATGCCTACAAAGTGTTGTTAGAATGCTTGGAGACTATGGAACTTAAGACTGGTGGGCCCCAAAATCCTACCTTACGCCAACTCTATAGTCATCCGATACATCCGTCAGTGCCAGCACCTCCGTACCCCGAACATTTCAAGCTGCCCCAGTTGGCACTCTTTAAAGGGGATGAGGATGCTCAAGAACATGTGACTCAATTTTTGAGTCAGTGCTTTGGTATACAAGACAATGATGCATTGCTATTGAGAACATTCATAACCACATTCGCAGGGTCTACCTCGGATTGGTTTACCCATCTACCAAAGCATAGCATCTATAACTTAGATCAACTAGTGGATGCATTCCTAGAACATTTTGTTTTCAATACAAAGAAAAAGGCATCACTCAGTGATCTAGCTAGCCTCAAACAGTATGAGGAGGAGTCTATGGTAGCATATGGGAATCGATGGAGGACAATGCTTTCAAAGTTGTCCTACCTCCCTCCTATGTCCGACTTAACTCAAATGTTCGCAAAGAGCTGTTTGCGATCGATCTCTGTGCTATTGCAGCTATAGCAATACGCCACTTTGGAAGAAGCTCTAGCGCAAGCTAGACGTATTGAAGAGATCAAGATACAGGATGGCAAAATTGCCAAGCCTAAGAAAAAAGAGTGGAACAAGAGCACCAAAATAGGGAATACGCAACAGAAACCCACCGCGGTCAATCAAGTTGCTATTAATGCCCCTACGCCTGCCCAAGCAACACAACCTTCAAAGGCTAATTATCAGGCGGTGCCTCATACTAATTATGAGAAAGATAACAAAAAATAGGATCAAAATCAGCAGCGTCGCCCTAAGCGAAAATTTACTCCATACACTGAGTCTAGGGATTCCTTGTTTGACCATTTGTCAGCGGCAAACTTGATTAATCTGCCAGATATTCCAACAATCGATCCTAATGCGCCGAAGTCTAAGGGCTACAGAGAGGATATTTTATGTAGATTCCATAGGAGGAGAGGGCATGATCTTAATGTCTGTTGGACGTTTAAAGGTTTAGTGCAAGATCTTATTGATAATCACACATTGGTAGTGGATAACCCCATCGCACCCAACAACCAACAAATGGGTGTTTTCAAAGATCCTTTACCCACACATGATGCACAAAAAAAACCTTTGCATATCAATGAAGTGCAACAGAGTTACCCCATGGACGGGTATGTTGGAATGATAAGTATTGTGACAAGAAACAAGAGACACCCAGGAGTTGTCCCCGCGACAGCCACTAGGGAAGCTTCATCCACGTCACAACATCAACCGAATCCTACACAGTTGCCCCCACCTAGACCAGTGGTCACGATTCGATCTAGACTTACTCAAAGTCTACGGACCACATCGGCTAGGCTCTCCATTTATGAGCTTATTCAACAATCAGCGCCCCATCGGGAAGCTCTTATGGAGATATTAAAGGCAATTGAGTTGCAACCCCACGAAGCGGATTCGTTCAACAATTTTGTGGGGCATGTTAAATAGTGTACTGAACCAGTTATTACCTTTAGGGAAGATGAGCTAAAAATGGTCACTGGAGATGTACCGGATCCGCCCCTGCACGTTATTGCGCGGGTCAACGGGACTCCGTACAAACGGGTGTTGATAGATACTGGTTCTTCCAGTAACCTTATTACAACCGCTGCACTGAAACATTTGAAACTACCAGCCTCTCACATTGCACCTTCCACTTATACCCTTCGAGAATTTAATGATACGATATGCTCGACAGTTGGCACAATTGTCCTGCCCATACAAGTGGGACAAAAGATCATTCCTACGTTGTGCCACATTTTAGAAGGGGAAATGGCTTACAATATCTTGCTTGGACGGCCTTGGATCCGGGATATGAAGTGTTTCCCTTCAATTGCTCATAAATTTTTGAAATATACATTTGAAGGACAAGTGCACGTGGCCCCTACAGATTTGGAACCTTTTAAGTACTGCAATTCAGTGCAAATCATGTCGCAGTCGACCCTTCCTTCAACGCACGTGGATTTCTAGTTAAATCCATCTAAACGGGGTTCGACTAAGCAAGAATCTCCCTTGCCAAATCAATCAAGTTCTCAGGCGGGATCATCTTCTTCATCCAGTCCTCCCACAACGACACCACCTACGATGGCCACACCAACGGACAAAGGAAAGAAGCCCCTGGAAGCGGAACCACCTCTAGTCTCCAACATCTCTACAGGAGAGATGCCTAATCGAATGGAAGTTGAGATGCCTAGTGCACCCCACATGGAGTGGACTCAAGGAGAACTCCCATTCACTTCCCCTCAATCGCCAATGATTACTATTGAGATGTCTAACACAGGCATGGGGGAGTACATAGTGCGAAATGTTGTTGCAACGCCCACACTTCAGTCTATGCAAGACATGGGAAGACCTCGACTCCCCATAGGCTCCGTGGTTCCTTTAGGCTACCCACCTAATCAGACAAATTTTATTTTTGGGGGCCTAGATCATGGCATTGAACCTTCCTAAAAAGAAGAAGAAGATGAAGATCCCTTTGTGGAAGATGTCAACTATCTGGCTAACCCAGACTTCGCATTACGTTATCTTAGCCAATGCAATTGGCATGGATACGGGTTAGGCCGGTATGAACAAGGAATGCATGTTTTGTGTCAACCAAGATACCAAATGCCTTATGACAAGTTAGGAGTAGGGTTTAACCACCCTTTGCCCCTCGACATCTTGGTCAAAAACATGCAAGGCCTAGGGATAGGCAACAAGGATGGGTTGGCATCGGATCCATATGCCAATCCAAATATGACTTATACATTGGGGGACTATTTCCCATTGCACACAAATAACCTTGTTGACCTCAACAACCCTTTCCCTACGGATGAACAAGGAGAAACCTCATGGACTCACCCATAAGGGGAAGATGGACAAGACCACGAAGGGTCTTCTAAAGATGAGTCGGAGGACGATCATTCGCATGAATATCAAATGAATGATGATCAGGAAAGCTTCCTGAGGATGTTCCCATTGAATGATCCTAGTGAGCATAGGTTACAAGATCCTTTAGACATAGATGATAGGTTGGAACACTTACACATAGATCCAAGACCTAGGAGGCATTTCACCCTGGCGCAGTTATAGCAATTATTGCACCCCCCACTCCAGGAATATAACGAACATCTTCCGCCTGGAGACCCTATCAACTCATCAGTGCCTAGGGCAGACCCTGTTTGCAGGACCACGTATAGGGCTGATCCCTTTGTGCCAGTGCCTATAGATCCAAATCCGCAGCACCAAGAACATCTAGAATGTTAAGGTTGTCACATTTGCGGTTATGGAGATTACAATCATTTCATCAACATGGTCTCCATTGACTTGATCGCCCCCATCCATGATCCAACCAATCCAACATGATTATTGCATCTAGACATAGAAGCTATTGATTGGGATCGCGCTGATACACCACCATCTCCATCAGAGTATTGGCCTTGCGGTGGGATGTTTCATTTCACTCCAAGACAGACTCAGGATGTCTTTCATGCTGAGGAGGAACTTGATGTTCCAAATGAAGATCTTAATTTAGCAAATGATATCCATCTGATCCCCATTCCACACCAGTTGGAAGACGGATCCCATATGTCAGTTGAAGCAACAACTGATGTAGACATCGGCACAGATCCAATGAATCTACGAATTCTCAAGATGGAGGTAAGTCTTTCCCCTGAAGAGCGAGCCGATTATGTTGCCCTTCTTAAGGAAAAGAAGGAGGTTTTTGCATGGTCATATAAGGATATGCCGGGACTAGACCCACAGCTAGTCACGCATAATTTAACGCTTGATCCGACAATCAAGCCAGTAAAGCAAAAACTACGCAAGATGCATCCAACAGTAGCCTTAATGGTAAAAGATGAGTTACAAAAGTTGTTGGATGCCCAGTTTGTCATCTGTGTGGATTATCCACCATGGTTGTCTAACATGGTTCCTGTCAAGAAACCCGACGGGAGGATTCGCATATGCACTGATTTTTGAGATCTTAACAAAGCGAGTCCTAAGGATGATTTTCCTTTGTCGAGCATCGACGCGTTGGTAGACGCTACAGTAGGCCACGAAATGCTTTCCCTTATGGATGGTTTCTCAGGATACAATCAGATTCGTATTAATCCTGAGGACCAACTAAAAACGACATTCACAACACCTTGGGGGAAATTTTGCTATAAGGTCATGCCTTTTGGCCTTAAAAATGCCGGAGCCACCTACCAACGTGCCATGACATACATATTTCATGATTACATGCACAAAACTTTGGAAGATTACATGGATGATTTGTTGGCCAAATCTCTTTTGCGCCCAGATCACATTGGTGACTTGAGTCAGGTCCTTGATCGCCTCATTGAGCATAAAGTCAGACTAAACCCCAAGAAGTGCGTCTTTGGCGTCACCTCTGGAAAGCTCTTGGGTTTCATAGTCTCCAAACGAGGAATTGAGGTTGATCCAAACAAAGTCAAGGCAATCCTTGAAATGCATCCCCCAACCACCATCAAGCAGCTTAGGAGTCTGCAGGGAAAGGTTGCGTCGATCAAGCGCTTCATAGCGTAGTTATCTGAAAAATGCTGACCCATGAATAAATTATTGCATAAAGGGGTCACATTTCATTGGGATGACGAGTTCCAGTCAGCCTTTGACGACATTAAATAGTACTTGGCTTCGTCGCCAGTGTTGGCACCACCCAGACCAGGAGTGCCGTTCTATTTATACATTTCAGCCACTGAGGTGGCACTGGGCACCATGCTGTCCCAAAAAAAATGAACTTCACAGAGAACAGGCTACATACTATCTTAGCCGCACCCTGGTCAGTTATGAAATTAACTATGCATATGTTGAAAAACTCTGTTTGGCAGTGGTGTTTGCTACCAAAAAGCTATGCCATTACATGCTTAGTAATAAGATGTATGTTGTGTCTAAGGAGAATCCATTGCGATACATGATGAGTCATACTTATCATAGTAGCCACACGATGAAATGGATCATGTTGTTGACGGAGTTTGACATAGAGTTCATTGGACAAAAATCTATAAAAGGTCAAGTCATCGCCAATCAACTAGCTGAGGCTCCTCTTGAAGACGATCAGCCTCTGAATTTTGAACTACCTGATGATGGGGTCTTCCATGTTTCAGAGTCACCAGATTCTGATGAGCTTGAGTCCCAGGCTGACATAACCCTTTTATTTGATGGTTCTAAATGTGAGCAAGGGGGTGGTGCGGGAATTGTATTCTTCACTCCGCAAGGCGCTCCAATGCCCTTGTCATTTAAATTAGACTTCCCGTGCACCAACAACAATGCAGAATACGAAGCCTTGCTCCTAGGTCTTCAGACAACAATCACCATGAACATTAAACGATTGAATATCTTTGGTGATTCGTTGTTAATTGTCAATCAAGTTAAGGGGATATACCAATGTAAATGTCCACTTTTGAAGTCTTATAAAGCCCTTGTGGATAAATTCTTGGCACAACTTGAATGGTATTACATCGAGGCGCTCCCTCGATCATCAAATCATTTCATGGATACTATGGCCTCCTTGGGGTCACTTATTCCGCAAGACCCTTCTGGTGAAATGACAACCATTCAGGTTAAAACATTATCGCAACCTGTTATGGAGCGTGCAAGCTCTGATCTGACACCAGGAATCCACATGATTCAGATTGAACCATCTCCGGATAAGTTCTCTCGAATTCGAGATTGTTTGACTATCATTCGCATGAATATCAAATGAATGATGATCAGGAAAGCTTCCTGAGGATGTTCCCATTGAATGATCCTAGTGAGCATAGGTTACAAGATCCTTTAGACATAGATGACAGGTTGGAACACTTACACATAGATCCAAGACCTAGGAGGCATTTCACCCTGGCGCAATTATAGCAATTACTGCACCCCCACTCCGAGGAATATAACGAACATCTTCTGCCTGGAGAACCTATCAAATCATCAGTGCCTAGGGCAGACCCTGTTTGCAGGATCGCGTATAGGGCTGATCCCTTTGTGCCAGTGCCTATAGAGCCAGATCCGCAGCACCAAGAACATCTAGAATTTCAAGGTTGTCACATTTGCGATTATGGATATTACAATCATTTCATCAACATGTTCTCCATTGAATTGACCGCCCCCATCCATGATCCAGCCAATCCAACATGATTATTGCATCTAGACATAAAAGCTATTGATTGTGATCGCGCTGATACACTACCATCTCCATCAGAGTATTGGCCTTGTGGTGGGATGTTTCATTTCACTCCAAGACAGACTCAGGATGTATTTCATGTTGAGGAGGAACTTGATGTTCCAAATGATGATCTTAATTCAGCAAATGATATCCATCTGATCCCCATTCCACACCGGTTGGAAGACAGATCCCATATGTCAGTTGAAGCAACGACTGATGTAGACATTGGCATAGATCCAATGAATCTATGGATTCTCAAGCTGGGGGTAAGTCTTTCCCCTGAAGAGCGAGCCGATTATGTTGCCCTTCTTAAGGAAAAGAAGGAGGTTTTTGCATGGTCATACAAGGATATGCCAGGACTAGACCCATATCTAGTCACACACAATTTAATGCTTGATCCGACAATCAAGCCAGTAAAGCAAAAACTATGCAAGATGCATCCAACGAGTAGCCTTAATGGTAAAAGATGAGTTACAAAAGTTGTTGGATGCCCGGTTTGTCATCTCGTGTGGATTATCCGCCATGGTTGTCTAACATGGTTCCTGTCAAGAAACCCGACGGGAGGATTCGCATATGCACTGATTTTCGAGATATTAACAAAGCGAGTCGTAAGGATGATTTTCCTTTGCTGAGCATCGACGTGTTGGTAGACACTACAGCAGGCCACGAAATGCTTTCCCTTATGGATGGTTTCTTAGGATACAATCAGATTCGTATTAATCTTGAGGACCAACTAAAAATGACATTCACAACGCCTTGGGGGAAATTTTGCTATAAGGTCATGCATTTTGGCCTTAAAAATGCCGGAGCCACCTACCAACATGCCATGACATACATATTTCATGATTACATGCACAAAAATTTGGAAGATTACATGGATGATTTGTTTGCCAAATCTCTTTTGCGTCCAGATCACATCAGTTACTTGAGTCAGGTCCTTGATCGCCTCATTGAGCATAAAGTCAGACTAAACCCCAAGAAGTGCGTCTTTGGCATCACCTATGGAAAGCTCTTGGGTTTCATAGTCTCCAAACGAGGAATTGAGGTTGATCCAAACAAAGTCAAGGCAATCCTTGAAATGCGTCCCCCAACCACCATCAAGTAGCTCAAGAGTCTGCAGGGAAAGGTTGCGTCGATCAAGTGATTCATAGCGCAGTTATCTGACAAATGCTGACCCATGAATTAATTATTGCATAAAGGGGTCACATTTCATTGGGATGACGAGTGCCAGTCAGCATTTGACGACATTAAATAGTACTTGGCTTCGTCGCAAGTGTTGGCACCACCCAGACCAGGAGTGCCATTCTATTTATACATTTCAGCCACTGAGGTGGCACTGGGCGCCATGCTGTCCCAAAAAAATGAACTTCACAGAGAACAGGCTACATACTATCTTAGCCGCACCACTGGTCGGTTATGAACTTAACTATGCATATGTTGAAAAACTCTGTTTGGCAGTGGTGTTTGCTACCAAAAAGCTATGCCATTACATGCTTAGTAATAAGACGTATGTTGTGTCTAAGGAGAATCCATTGTGATACATGATGAGTCGTACTTATCATAATAGCCGCACGGCGAAATGGATCATGTTGTTGATGGAGTTTGACATAGAGTTCATTGGAAAAAAATCTATAAAAAGTCAAGTCATCGCCGATCAACTAGTTGAGGCTCCTCTTGAAGACGATCAGCCTCTGACTTTTGAACTACCTGATGATGGGGTCTTCCATGTTTCAGAGTCGCCAGATTCCGATGAGCCTGAGTCCCAGGCTGACATAACCCTTTTCTTCGATGGTTCTAAATGTGAGCAAGGGGGTGGTGCGGGAATTGTATTCTTCACTCCGCAAGGCGCTCCAATGCCCTTGTCATTTAAATTAGACTTTTCGTGCACCAACAACAATGCAGAATACGAAGCCTTGCTCCTAGGTCTTCAGACAGCAATCACCATGAATATTAAACGATTGAATATCTTTGGTGATTCGTTGTTAATTGTCAATCAAGTTAAGGGGATATACCAATGTAAATGTCCACTTTTGAAGTATTATAAAGCCCTTGTGGATAAATTCTTGGTGCAACTTGAATGGTACGACATCGAGGCACTCCCTCGATCATCAAATTGTTTCGCGGATGCTATGGCCTCCTTGGGGTCACTTATTCCGCAAGACCCTTCTGGTGAAATGACAACCATTCAGGTTAAAACATTATCGCAACCTGCGATGGAGCGTGCAAGCTCTGATCTGACGCCAGGAATCCACATGATTCAGATTGAACCATCTCCGGATAAGTTCTCTCGAATTCGATATTGTTTGACTAAAGCCAAGCTGGGGGTCCTTGTTCTCCCCGACCCCTCTTACTAGCAACACCACGTTGTTTTTACAAGTTCTTTCCTGCTCAGCTTTTGTTCGGGATAAACTTCAAGAGGGATTTGCCGTTCATACTATCGAGGTTTATGATCAGCAAGACTGGTATACACCCATTCGAGATTACCTCAATCTAGGTAATCTCCCACTTAGATTGACCCAAGCCATGAAAATATCATTCAAATAGAAAGTGGCAAAGCATGTCTTGGTAGGAGACATTTTGTATTGTCAAAATTATGAGGAATCCTTCTTCGTTGTTTGGACCAGCAAGAGTCCGCTTGGGCGATCACCCAAGATCATGATGGTACATGTGGTGGCCACTTCAACGGTATGTCCATCACAAAGCGCATTCTTCGCATGGGTTATTATTGGCCATATTTAGAGCGATATTGTTGCGCATATGTGAAGAAGTGCGTGAAGTGTCAGCACCATGCTAATTAACACACGTACCTTCTCAGGCCTTACAGTCAATTCAATCGGTTTGGCATTTTTTTGCAGTGGGGCTTTGATCTAATTGGCAAGATCTCCCCTGCATCGTCTGGTCATCACACGTTCATTTTAACGGCCACAGAGTATTTTACCAAATGGGTGGAAGCAATTTCGTTGACCACTACGACTGGAGCCCGCATTGCGGAGTTCATTTTGCATAACATCATATGTCATTTTGGTATTCCATCCAAAATAGTCTCGAATAATGGGACGCCATTCAAGAATAAATATGTGCATGCTTTGACCACAAAGTATAAGATTCAGCATAGCTTTTCAACACCCTATTATCCGCAGGCAAATGGGCAAGCAGAGGCGTCCAACAAAACGCTAGTCGCCATTCTCAAAAAGATAGTTGCAGATAATCATAAATATTGGCACATTCAGATCCCGCTTGCCCTATGGGATTATCGCACCAACATTCGGACGCCCACTGGGGCAACTCCATTTTCACTAGTGTATGGCTCCGAGGCAGTCATGCCTTTTGAGTTGAAGATTCCTTCCCTATGCATTTCAATGCAAGAGTTCATAGATGATGACACTGCGTGGCAGGCCCGGTTAGATCAACTGACATTGCTTGATGAACGACACGTTAATGCTCTCGAGCATTTGCGTATCTATCAAGAGCGACTTAAGAAAGCATACAACATGAAAGTCCACTTCAGGGAATTTTAGGTTGGTGAATTGGAACCAAAAAAATGGAACCAAATAGTCAAAGGCCTCATGAATATGAACATATTACAAGATTATTCTAAAACTGGGGGTTTAGACTGCCCACAACACCATGTAGGAATATGAGTACTACTATACATAAGAAAATGAAGAGGAATTTATATAGCTTGTATATATAAATTATTGGTCCTTTACAATGCTAAGAAAACTAATAAATAGATTACAAAATAGGAAGAATTTCCCTCCAAAAATTTCAAGAAAGTTTAACAATTCCAACTTCTCTTTCTAGGGAATTTGAGGATTTGAATGAGTGCATCTTTTATAATCAATGTTGTTAGGTACAATATTGTAACCATGATGCCTTTATATTCAAGAGATCATCTACTTTCTTGTATTTCTAATCTAAAATGATATTAGTAGGTGATCCTTACCTTTTATTAATAATGGTGCATCAATCCATCTTATCTACACTCCTTGGGATCTTGTGCATCATTACTACTACTTTTCAATTTAATCTAATCCTTCTTCAGAGTTGGTAGATCTATGTGCTAAGATTTAAATTCTAGCATGTTCCTAGTATTTTCATATCCCCGTGCAGGTTACTAGCTATTTGTCAAAACTTTCTTCTACTAGCTTGTGTCAAGACTTTTCAAAACTTCTATTGTTAGACTAAAATTCTCATCGAAAGTATCTTGTGGAATGTTTCTTCTTCTATACTTCCATTGGATCTTTTAGTGTTCCACCTTTTAGGAGTTCTTATTTCACATAGTCTACCTCTCAAAACTTTACAAAACTTTTTATTATTAGGATTATTTTATTTCATTTGTGCTAGTATGACTTCTTTTCCACTTTCTTCCCTTTTAGAATTTTATGCCATGTAAGCATACAATTTTTTTTCCTTTTTTCTTTTGCTCAGGACTTTTGCAAAATATAAATATTTTTTTATTGAAACTTTTGTATCCTCCACTAGGTTGCCTTTGCTTTATTTTTTATCTAAGGTAAAACCATTGAGTGTAGTGAGAATATACTATATTTCTTGGTGACTTCATTTGGGAACAAGGCTAGAGACTGGTACATCTCCCTTTCCCCTCATTTAATCACTGATTGGAATCAAATTTCTTCCTTATTTTAGAAATATTCAAGGAGAACATGGATGGAGTGTCCCTTTTGGAATAAATATCAACTATAAATAGGGCACCAATGGAGACTATGGATTACTTCAATGGCATATTTAATAAGGTGTGATATAGAATCCCTTTGGAGATTCATCCTCCCCTAGGTATGACATTGATTTAAAATTTTAAAGCCTTAAGTTTTGATATATCCATGGCGATCAAGGCCAAAGGGAGGAATTCCTTTCCATAGGCCTATATAATAGTAATCATGACTAAAAATAAATTGATCCAAATTGGAAGGTTATCCCTTAGGCTCCTAGTGCACCTCTCCAAATGGTCAATCCTTGCACCAATATCTTTATATTAGCTAGTTAATATCCTCTCAACTAGAGTTGACCATACTTGCAATATTCATCTCCTATTCAAATTTTCTCTATTTATGATAATTCTAAATTAAATACAATCGAGATCCTGTTAAAAATATCTCAAATGTGTGCTTAAACAACCCCAAATATATTCATCATAATAGAGAATAAAAACAACCATCAACCTCATGTAAGTGGAATTCTTATAAAAAACCCATCACATTCATGGCTACGCACTTCTCAAGTCTCACCCTGTAATACTATTCTAAGTGGAAATATTGATTATCTTGAACAAACCTTAATATTTTGGAATGAAGTAGAGATGTATGCGATATCTGATAAAAATAGAATGGTGAGAACCTAGACACATACTTACTATATGACCAAGGCCAAAATAAATGTAGTTAATTATGGGGAGAACAATATACAAAAGGATCCAAGATATCCCAATAGAAGTTATTTGAGTGACTACACACTTCTCAAGTCTCACCCCGTAATGCTTTTCCAAATAAAAATATTTATTGTCCTGAAAAAACCTTAATATCTTGGAATGAAGCAAAGATGTATGCAATATTTGATGGAAATGGAATGGTGAGAACATAGACACATACTTACTATATAACTAAGGCCAAAAGAAAATTAGTTAATTATGGGGATAAATATATATAAAAGGATACACCAGATCCCAATAGAAGTTATTTTCAAATAATAACACAATTCTCAAAAATGCTAACATATTCAAAGAAGGGATTTGACCAACATGATTTCACACCAATGCAAGCAATATTTACTCATCTATTTGTAGTAGAAATATCCTGACCCCTATGGGTGTAGCATCCCATTCAAAAGATGTACACTCTAAATTCATTCGATGTAATAAAGCACCTTAAAAAATCTACCATAGCAATACCAATTTGGAAATAAATATCTATGCTAGAAAAAATAAATTACTTGGAAGAGACACTAAAGGAACAAAAAACTTTAGATAATAGTGAGGCATCAACATTTATAAAAATATATCCCTAAAAAATAATCAAATAAAATCCTATACTATTCTACTTGACTCTAATCCATGGTGACATGTTGATTAACAATTGTATGATTGATTATGGAGCAAGAATTTTAGTAATACCAAAAAACGTGGTTGATGCATTATCATTAATTTATGAGCTATATGGTCAAGGTATAATCCATCTAGATGGAACACCATTCTAGTCTCTTAGAATAGTCATAAACCTTCCCCTAGCACTTTAAAAATTCTTAAGCATGTTTTTATATTGGGACTTAATAGTAATAGAGTTTTCCATCACTTTTAGTATTCATATATAAAGAGAGTTTACAACTAAAATAAGTGGATGCCTATCCTTAGATTAAATACACATGTTACTATGTGATAAAAGTTGTGTCAAGATAAATATAACAACAATACCTTTACATACCCATAATATAGAGCCAATTTCACAAGTTAAACTAAATGTTGAGCAACCTAAGTCCCTAGAAGAAGTTCAATAAGAGAAAATGACATTTGATAAGAATATTCTTCTTGATGATTCAAATGATCCAATAAGTCAATGGACTACTGATAGGTACAATCCTTAACCCTATGGAATATGTAAACAAATTGGTATAGGGACATACTTGATTAAGGAAGAAGGCATGACTATATCTCAAATCTCAAAAATGAGGAGCAACCCACCAGGCTATGGAAGTTATACTTTGATGACACTAGAAGCAAAAAGGGGATAGCACTAGTGTATGTTTGATTTCACCATAAGGCTCAAAGTTATTATAGGAATTGTCGTTGTAATTTACTTATTCAAACAACATGGCTGAATATGAGGCTTTAGCTCTTGGTCTTCAAATGGCAAAAAAAAGGGGTATCAATATGTTTCAAATATTTGGTGATACTAAACTAATTATAGAGTAAGTAATGTTGTAATTTCTAGCAAAAATAAGCTGATGAAATATTATAGACACAAGATTTAGGATTTGATTGAATATTTTGATGCTATTGATATCAAGGTTATTCTAAGAGACCAAAATCTGGATGCTGATAGAATGCCAGTGGTCTGATCATAATTTGAATCAATAAATATTTTAATCCAAAATCATCAATTGATAAAAATAATAATAAGGCCAATTTTCCCTAACAATGAAGTGAATTTATAAGTGTTTGAAAGTGATGAACATATCATATAATACTTGTAGCAAGTAGATGAGTATGCTAAAGAAATAGCTCTAGAAATTTAGGAAACATATAGAGACCAGATCATCCAATTGAATTCCAAAAAGTTACCAAAATAACTAATCACTTTGGAATCTCTATTTAATATAGATGATAGGTTCAAAGGAAAAAAAGGATTTACTACCAATAAAGATGATTACTAAGAGATAGAAGTGGCTCTAGGAAAAATTTTGAAGATAGGTAAAATGACCACACAAACATAAAAATAATATCTTATTAAGTTATAACAAAAGTGGAAAGGAGTGATGGCTTAGAATTATAAATATATTAAGGGATATAGTAAAGAAATTATCCAACACACAATTGAGTTAGATCTTGAGACTAAGGTTGTGAGGTAAAAATAGATGCCAATTAATCCAAAAAATGAGCCTCTCATAAGGAAAAAACTATGTAGACTAACTAAATCAAAAATCATATACCTTATCAAAAACACCACATGGGTATCCAATATGTTACTTATAAGAAATAAAAATTATGAGATCAAATTGTGTGAACCATTATCCTTTTCCTTCCATGGAGGAAATTCTCGAAATAGTTCTAGGTTTTGAAATATTTTTATTATTGGATAATTTTATAGTTTTAATAAAGTATGGGTAAATGATGAGGATCAATGCAAGATAACTTTTACCATAAAATGGGGAAATTTTGCATATCAAAAGAATTATATTGGATTATCTAATGCTAGAGCAACATTCCAAAGAGCCATGGATATTGCTTTCCATGACCTAATAAATAAAATAATACTGATCTACTTGGATGATCTCATAGTATTCTCTAAAAGGAAAGAATATCACTTAGAACATCTAGAAATGGTCTTTCAATGATAGAAATTTGGAGTATACCTCAATCCAAAGAAATGTGTCTTTTGTATACCATAAGGAAAATTATTAGGGCACATTGTGTCAAAATATGGTATTGGCATAGATCTAGATAGATTTGAGACCATTTCTAACCTCTTATTACTATGGCATAAAAAGGGGCTACAATATTTCTTTGGCCTTATAAATTTTATCAGAAGATTCATCCTAGAATTTGCAACTATTATCAAGCCAATGAAACTTGCGCTAAAAAAGTATTGATCATTCATATGGATAAATGAAGAGAGGATTTTGAAAAGATTAAATAGGCCATTGTAGATGCTACAATATTGGTCAACCTAAATTTTTATAAGGATTTTATTATCTATGCATATGGAGGAAATCTTAGCATAACATCCTTTATGGTATAAAATGATGAAAACTAGCAGGAATGCTTAGTAAACTTTTTTAGTCAAACCTTGAAAGGGTATAAAGAGAAATGAAACTTTGTTGGGAAATATGTATATGCTCAGGTCAAAGTTTTGAAGAATTTCAAGCATATGATTTTAAATAATAAAGTCATTTCTTATGTCAAACACTCAAGTGTTAGAGAGTACATAATGAGTAGATAAATTAGTGAAAAGGGCTAGGTGTATTACTAAGATTCTAAGATATGATATGTAAATCAAGCCCACAAAGCTGGTCAGAGGGAGAACACTTTGTCAAAGATTGGATGAAGATATGGTTAAATAAAAATCCAATTCAGATGTTGAAAATAGGGACACAGAGTCAGATAGGTGTCTGATTAACAATGAGGAAAAGGAACCAGATTAGATAGAGAAAATGATCAAATATATGCAAACAGGTAAGTACCCACTTAAGCTAGATAGAACCCAAAGATGATATTTATAGTTTTATAATGTTCATTATACATTAATTGATGGAATATTATTCTAAAATAACTTTGATGGAATCTTGTTCCAATGTATCAAAAATGAAAAAGCACAATCCTCACTGTAAGAATTTCATCAAGGATTTTTTGGTGGACACTTATTGAACCAAAAAATAGCTAATAGAATCATGAAGGAAATATATAATTAGCCCAATAAATTTTTAGATGCCCATCATTGGGTTAGAAATTGTGACAAGTATAAATTATTTACCAAGAGAAATAAAAATACACCTATTACCTTAAGATCCATATCTATAGATGAACCTTTTCTCCAATTGGGATTGGATTTTATAGGGATGATTAATCCACCATCCTACAAAGGGCACAAGTGGATTATTAGTACTACAAATTATTTCACCAGATGGGTTAAAGCAATTCCTTATAAAGAGTCCAGTAAGAAGGTAATCATAGAGCTTTTAGAGGATATCATAACTAGGTTTGGTGTCCCCAATACAATAATCACATATAACACCAAGGCATTCATAGGCTCTAAAATTACTCATTTTTCATTCTAGCATGGTATTTATCTAAAGGCTTCTTTAAATTATTACCCACAGGTAATGGTTTTACGAAATCTATGAACAAATTTTTTCTAATGATTCTAAATAGAATTGGATTAGAAAATTAATGACAATGGCACCTTCATATTAATATGGATATATGGGTGGATCATTCACCCCAAAGAATGCTTTAGGATATTACCCATACAACTTGGTATATGGAAAAGAGGATAAGATACCCATATCCATAGAATTACTTGCACTTCAACTATTGCATCAACTATAATTGTAGGAAAATGATGCAATATGGTAAGGATGGGAGAGCTATTGAAGCTTAAATAATTGAGGAAAGAAATAAAAAAGAAACTACTGAAACATCAAGAAATAGTTAAAATATGGTTTTATAGGAAAGCCACTCCATAAAAATTTGAAGTTGATGATATGGTCCTTAAATGAGATGAAGATAGGAGCAATCCAAGGCATCATACCAAGTTTGATACAATATAGAGTGGGCTAGAGAGAGAGAGAGAGAGAGAGAGAGAGAGAGAGAGAGAGAGAAGTGGTTTCTAATCATCCTACACAATGGGCAAAGTGGATTCCAAGGTTGAGTGGTGGTATAATACTTTCTATCACATGACCAAGGTTATATCTTTTGAAGTAATTTATGGTTAGCCTTCATTTACATCATCCTACATTCCAGGTAGCTCTAAGGTCCATGCAGTTGACACTATACAACCAACATGCTAAAGTCCTTCGTCAACTAAATATGAATTTGGAAGTGACCCAAAATTGGATGTACCAACAAGTTGATCAACATTGTTCTAAGCATATATTTGATGTTGGTGATATGGTTTTCCTTCACTTGCAACCATGCAAACAATCATCCCTCCAACTTTACAGGTACCAAGAAATTCATGGCCAAGTACTATGGGCCCTACTAGGTCTTAGAGCAGATTGGTGCCACAACCTACAAATTGACCCTACCATCAACATCCAAGATCCACCATATTTTTCATGTATCCTCCCTTAAGAAGGTCATGGGAAATTAGGTACATGTTCAATCTACTCTCCTAAAATTGGATGAAGAAGGTTCTATATTTCTTGAGCCAAAATAATTTTTGGATCATAGAACACACACTCTTCACAACGAAGGCATTATTGAGGTCCTTTTTTAGTGGTATGGTCTACAATCAAAAGATCCTACGTGGGAGTCTCTTCACCAACTCTAGCACCGATTTCCTCATATACAACTTTGAGGACAAATATTTTAAGGGGAAGGAAATGTTAGGATCCCATCCTAATATTAATTTTGTAATTCTCAATTGATTATGTAATGACCCACATCCAGCATGGGGATCCACTTATAATGTTATTTTGTGATACTTTTGTAATGGTATGTGACAAGGTACCTAGACAAGTGGGGTCATTTCATGTAACTGTTATCAATAATGTAACCGATGTTTGGTAGAATATTCTAGTTGGGGTGGCATTTTGCATGTGACCCAAATCTTGAGCTTAGGGTTAGGGTTGCATGAAGTTTTTATTTAAAAGACATGGAACCATGTATGAATGTATATTTTTGCAAGTTAGTGAAATATTGAAGGAGGTTGCCCCCTCGAAGAGGCCCGCGATATTAATTTATTTTGTGATGTTATTTCTATTCTTCAATTACTTTCTACATAGTTTTATTCTGTTATTTGATGAATTTTTGTTTATTTACAATATTTTGTGAGAGAGTTATTTTTAATAGTAGGTTCCTAACAAAACATTCTCCTCACTTAGAATCATATGGAACTTCAACTAAAAACCATGCGATGGATAGGGAACTTATAGGGATCAAATTTATGATTTTAAAAGGATGTAAATATATTTCAATTGAAGGAGATTCATAAATTATAATTAATGCTATCAACAAAAATGGATGTGGAGATCAAATAAAAAATTACATTATTATTGATGTTTATCAAGAGGCAATATCTTGGGAATGTAAGCATATATAGATAAGAAAACTATGTAGCATATAATTAACCAATATTAGTGTTAAAATTTATCTTGGAAAAATCTAAATTTTATAAGGTAATTGATCGAGTTATATTTCCTCTTACTAAAAATGATGTAAAGGAGTTGATTGCAAAAATATAGTAGTTTAAGGAATATGCAGAATAAATTTGATAAACAAGTTAATGAAAATATCTTTGATAAAATGTAGGCTTAACATTATTTAATTTATTCAACATCATATATAGTATTTTGTTATTTTGTATAACATTAGTGGGTCTAACGGTGGAGAATACAACCTCAATGAACCTAACAGTGGAGACTTTGGAACATTGAATATAGGTCCAAGGTTTGAATCTTATTGGGGGAAGGGGTAGGGTTGTACACCATAATTTAGTAACCAAAGTATGGTTGGATGATCATATATTAGGTAAATAACATCCTCCATGAGGATTGTCTCATATGGCCTATGGCCTCATTAATGTTAAAAGTTTCTTTACCTTTACCTTTTTTGATAGGAATGTGTCCTAGTAGAAGCCACACAACATATTAAAAAAAAATATTGATAGGTTAAGAAGGTTGTAATTTTAAAAGGTGTGTTCTATATCAATTGTATATTATAAATATATAATTAGTATTTTAAAATATTATTATTACTTAGAGATTTACCTCTTTGTTATTCATTGTACTACTTGAAGGAAAAATTTTACAGCAATTTTCCTCTTGTTAAATAAAATTCTCAAAATCAAAGTCCATACTCTAATTGGACTTTTGATATTTTGTTGAAAATAATTAATTTTTTTAGATTTATTATGTGTATGTCATATAATTTAGTCAATTATGGTATTTTAATCATGACTTCATGTATCCATAACATTTTTAAAATTTTACTCTCTTAGGGTCAAATTTAAATCATAATAGTTAAATAATAAAAAAATAGTATCAATATAAATAAAACATATAAGAATTAAGAATTATAATATTTATTATGGTGACATGATGATGATTAATGATTATTTCCATTTTTTTGTTATGACTAAAATCTATATTACCAAATATCAGTATTGGTTATTTATTTTATTTTTTAATTTGAATTATATAAGTATTTAAGTATATGATCTCTCCATGTTCGTTCACATCTCTTTGAAACATTACAGGTGTATTCCAAAAATATCTACAACTGGAGAAGAATAAGAGAACATTCAATAAAGGGGTTTTTAGCATAAAGAACCTAGGCTCTAGATGATAATAAGTTTAATATCACATAAACTTTTATAATACATATAATACAATATATTGATTTATTATTTTAATTAATCACATAGATGATGAATATCATACATGATTAATCATAATTAGAAATTGAAGTACACATTATTTTCAAGTAGAATTATGTTATCAATTAAATAAATTTCTTGTGAAAAACAATATTAGGTAGTATTCTTCTTTCCCAAAACTAGTCTTTAATATGGTCAACACATTGTTTTTCTATGTCTTGTCCATATTTGAGTTTACTTCCAAAAATAGACTTTTAAATTTTAGTATGGTGCTTCTTTAGGTGCAGGAATCCCTTAGGATATGTTACTAATTAAGAGAAATATTATTTATACCTTCTAAAATGTTTTTATATTATGTACTAGGAAATATCTTTAGGACAATAGACCTCAACTTGTATAGTAGTGGACTTATAATAATTGATAATTATGGACCAATATGGTTGCTACTCTCCTAGGAAAACCCTTAAAATAATTATAAATGTTAAGATTTATACTTTTGAGGTAAAATTCTTAGTTTTATGAGAGAGAGAGAGAGAGAGAGAGAGAGAGAGAGAGAGAGAGAGAGAGAGAGAGATATGTTAGAATAGTATATTATCCATACCTTCTTATATCCATGTATAAATATTCATAAATAATATAATGAAATATGAGTGCTTATTATAATAGATTCACCTCTTATATGGTATCAGAGCCATTGAGGGGGGATTTCCCTCACCTTAGACTTGAAGGGTACTCTACTCTTGTAGGAATGGAAAGAGCTTCGACAAACTAGATCTACAAACAATCACAATGAACGTAGTTGTAGTTCAAACCAATGGTGGATCCTTCTACATAGCCTGATGCATAGACACAACGAAGAGGTCCAAGGTATGGATTTGGATAGATATGAAGGTGATGATTATCCATTGGTTGAATGTGATACACTAGCCTTTTGTGCTTCCCCATAATTGTAGTTGATAGTGAATCATGAATGATATCACCAAATATGTCTTTGAAGAAATAACCTTTTTAGAAATCATAAAATTTGTTCTGATAATGTAGTTTATGTTATCGGGATCAGTTGTTAATATCCTACTCTTCTAGGAACCGATAACATCAAGGTGATTCTCACTGACGTGGCCATATAATCCAAACATAACTACACAATCATCGTTGTCTCATCCTAGACCAAGATCAATGCCAAATCCACCATCTGCAGACACCCAACCATTAGGGAAGATTGCCAACTAGGATGACAACATATCGGTTGCACCGTTAGAAAATATTCATAAATAATATAATGAAATATGAGTGCTTATTATAATATATTCACCTCTTATATGGTATCAGATCCATTGAGAGGGGATTTCCCTCACATTAGACTTGAAGGACACTCTACTCTCGTAGGAATGGAAAGAGCTTTGACAAACCAGATCTATAGATAATCACAATGAACGTAGTTGTAGTTCAAACTAGTGGTGGATCTTTCTACATATCCTGATGCATAGGCACAACGAAGAGGTCAAAGGTATGGATTTGGATAGATTTAAAGGTGATTATTATCCGCTGGTTGAATGTGATACACTAGCATTTTATGCTTCTCCATTATTGTGTTCGATAGCGAATCACCAATGATATCACCAAAAATGTATTTGAATAAATACCCTTTTTGGAAATCATAAACTTTGTCTTGATAATGTAGTTTATGTTATCAGGGTCAGTTTTTAATATCCTAATATTATAGGAACAAATAGCATCAAGGTGATGCTCACTGACGTGGCCACAAACTCCAAACGAAACTACATAATCATCGTTGTCTCATCCTAAACCAAGATCAATGCCAAATCCACCATCTGTAGACACCCAACCATTAGGGAAGATTGCCAACTAGGATGATAACATCTCGGTTGCACCGTTAGAATTGATGAAGTAAGCTATCGTCTAGCAGAGTAAAATTTGCTACTGCCAACATGTAAAAGGTGAATGTCATGATTGACAACTAGATTGATGACTAAAAATATCTTGCTATCAAGCTACCATCTCAAAAATAAATGGGACTACGACTACCATCATACCTATGGAAGATTGATAGTGAGTTAAGTAAAGCACATAAGGTCAAAAATTCATCCTCCACCAATTCAACTAGTTTGAAGAAGAAAAAGTACGTGATCGAGATATCCCTATGGAACAATTTCCTGCATGCTCACAAACATCCGAGACTAAGCATGCCCAATAAAAGGTTCATGACTTTCATACATACACCAAACATTGAAAGACAAGCTTTAAAAAAAAAACTTGAACCCAAAGCGGATTAGAAATGCACGCGTGGATGATAACTTCCCCTAAGCATCGAAATGGCACAATAAAATAGTCATTGGAGACCACCAAAGGATACTTATTCAATCTCAATGTTCCAAGTAGGAAATTAAAGAAGAGCAAAGATCTCAATTCAAAATGCTCAAGTGGAGTGTACTACGGGTGTAACAGACCCAATCCAAAAACTGATCACTAAGATCGAAGCCAGGTGAAAACATACCAAAGTCTAAGATAATACAATGAAGGTCAAGTTCCAAGCAAGTACAACACTCCATCAACATTTTAGTAGAGCAGTGAATGCTCATCAACTACCAGACCCACCGAAAAGAGCACATCCAAAATTTTGAAGAAATGTTTGCAACCCTGCTCAAGGAATACATGGAAACCAACAAAAGATCACCCATTAGTGAGAGCCAATTCGAGATGGTCTGTAACAAATAAATACCCATAATGAAAGCTACAGTGGGAAATTTGGGGGGCTACGGTCTGGAGATCACCTTCATTTTTTCTCAAAAGAGCAAATGGCCTCAACAGTGCATTCATAACTTTATAAAATTAATATAAAGTTATAAAATAAAACTTTATAAAATTATAATATAAAGTTATAAAATCAAACTTTATAAAATTATAATATAAAGTTATCAAATTATAAAGCTATATTATATAATTTATTTTTCTCACATACGATGGCATCCAATGTCATTAGACTTGTGATGTTTGGTGTATCCAATGCCCAGAATATTTTACTAAGTGAGGAATGACCTACTTTTTCTTAAGCACTCAAGAAATACTTATT
The DNA here is from genome assembly GCA_028583015.1 of Wollemia nobilis. Lineage (NCBI taxonomy): Eukaryota > Viridiplantae > Streptophyta > Pinopsida > Araucariales > Araucariaceae > Wollemia > Wollemia nobilis. The sequence continues at coordinate 2,796,540 of JAQPPZ010001424.1, read as the reverse complement.
TTTCTTAGACCTAAAGTTTGACCTAGAGGTAAATGATCAAGAGGTAGATCTAGAGGCAAATGATAGAGAGGCAAACCCAGAGGCAAAACAACCCAGAGGTAGACCTAGAGGTAAAATGTCCCAATGATAGACCCATAGGTGACAGATCTAGAGGTGGACCTAGAGGTATTTATCTAAGCAAGAGTAGCTAGAGCCAAGATCCAGAGCCAGTGCCATGAGCTAGAGACAGAGCCAAGAGCTAGAGCCAAGAGCCAGAGCAACTCAATGAAGAATCAAGAACTAGGAGCCACAACACAAAAAGAGCAAGAGCCTAAGACATTGTCCCAAATAATGGAATAAGGAGGGGTCTTAGAATAAATATTCCACTTATTTGGACATTGAGTCTGAATACCTAATGTATTATGGGGGTATGTTAGAATAATACATTAGCTCTTAACATAAGGGCATATTCATAAGTGAAAGGGTACATACCTTCCTAACATGTATAAATATTCATAAATAATATAATGCAATATGAGTGATTCTTATAATAGATTCACCTCTTATAAGAGAGAGAGAGAGAGAGAGAGAGAGAGAGAGAGAATATTTTGAGCATTATTCTAACTAATTTATTTTGGTAGGACCAAATGTTGTAGCAAGTTTACTAGATTTAAGCTACTAGGAAGTGATAAAGAAAAGAGGTATTTCTAGAAATAAAGCTAAAATATTTGATAGAAGGATAGAAGAATTTTTTTCCAAAAGATACTTCTGATGAGAAGTTTAGTCCAACCATAGAAATTTTGAAAAGTCCTAAAATTATCCAGTAGAAAAACATTATGACAAACAACCAATATCCTGCATAGGGATTTGAAAAGACTACGAATGCACCAAAATTTAAATCTTAGCACAAAGAGCCAACAAATTTGAATAAGGATCAGATTAAATTGCAAAGCAACAATAATGACACACAAGCTCCTAAGGAGAGTAGGTAAGATGGATTGATGCACCATTATTAAGAAAATGTAAGGATGACCTACTAATGTCATTTTAGCTTAGAAATTCAAGAAAGTGGGTGATATATTAAAGATAAAGACATGGTGGATACAGTCTTGTACATGATAATATTGATTTCTCTCATTCAAATATTCAGAATCTCTAGAAAGAGTAGTTGGATTTATTATATTTTCTTACAAAATTTGGAGGGGAATTCTCTTTGTTTTGAAATCTATATATATTAATTTTTTTAGCATTGTAAAGGATTGACAAGTTATAAATATATAAGATATATATTCCACTTCATTTTATTCTATATAACAATACTCAGATTTCTAAATGGTCTTGCAGGTAGTCCAAATCCCACTTCTACCATAATCCTATAATATTTTCATATTCATATATAAATATTGGAGGCTTGTGACTATTTGGTTCCAATTGTTTGGCTCTCCTTGTAACATATTATTTATGCATATGTGTTTATATTTTAGTCTATGCTTATATGCTTAGAGGAGGAAGTGTTCAACTTCCTAGCTATATGCACATTACACTCAAGGTTGTTATTTAAGATAATATTATCATGATCTTGGTGCATCACCTATGTTAGCTTAGGTTATTCTATTTTTAATCTTTATTTTTTTCATTTCCTTTAATCCTTTTCCTTTTAAAGTAGGTATATTAGGATATATTAGGAAAAGTGTGTTGAAGATCACATCTTAAAAGGATCTATCCTCATAAAAAATCCTAATTGATCCAAATCCTATGCTCTCAAAAGTGGTCCTATTGTGTCGCTTCATGTGAGGCACAATAGTCTTGACAGGGTTATGCATAAGAGGTATGACCAAAAATGTATATAGAAAATTAAGGTAAATCAATTTTGAAACCAAGGTGAATATGGTGTAAAGTCATGTAGAGGCAATGGCAAATTACCTTATTTTTCATAAGAAAAAAAAGTTGTTGAATTCACCAAATTTTTTGATAAACATACCATAAGATATAAATAATCACTAAACATGCTATGATTCCCATGCATGATGTCTATGGACTCATAGGGATGACCCAAGTGAGTTAGTAGGCTTCATTTGAGGGACGGCCTAGGTGAGTTGGGGATGACCCAGGTGAATTAGGGATGATCTAAGTGAGTTAGTAGGCTTCATTCAAGAGACGACCCAGGTGAGTGAGGGATGACCCAAGTAAGTTAGTAGGCTTCATTTGAGGGATGACCCAGGTGAATCAGGGATGACCCAAGTGAGTTGGTAAGTTTCATTCGAGGGATGACCCAGGTGAGTTAGGGACAATCCAAGTGAGTCACTAGGCTTCATTTGAGGGATGATCCAGATTAGTCAAGGATGACCCAAGTGAGTCAATAAGCTTCATTCGAGGGATGACCCAAGTGAGTCAATAAGGTTCATTCGAGGGATGATCCAGGTGAGTCAGGAACAACCCAAGTGAGTTAGTAGGCTTCATTCAAGGGAAGACCCAATTGAGTCAAGAACCCTTACCTTCTCGGTGAAACCGTATGATGTGCATCGATTAACAGGACTTTCCCATACAAATTTTTCTTTGATGGATGATAAAAAATCTATTTGGAGACTTACTATAATATCTCATCCACTAAATTACAACGTATGTCTTCCAAATTGTGAGTTTTAATTTTTGTTTTATCCAAACAAGCAAGAATTTATGTGTAAGTAAATTTAGGGATAAATTTATGTGTAGGTAAATTTAGAGATAAATTTAGGGATAATTAATTTTCTTTTTGTTAAAAAATATAGTTGTAAGTGATAGCAGTAGAATATAGCGTGAATAGGTATGGAAGCTTTCTTAGATATTGATACTATGATATTGTTATCTACATGTTATATACTAAGAAATAGTATTGAAGTGGCTAAACTTAGAAACTGAGAAAACCCCATTCAGTCATCCCTAGAGTTCATCCCTCACATCTAATATTATATATTGTACTTGCATTTAGTCGTCCTTGGAGGTCATCCCTTGCATGATGTTGATAGACTCACCCAGGTCGTCCTTCGATGAGGGACAACCCAAGTGAGTCAGTAGACTTCATTCGAGGGACGAAATACACGCTAACGATACCATAGACTCAATTCCCTCATGTATGGCAGTAGATTTCATCCTTTTTATTTTATCCATTTTGAGGTCAACAATTAATCAATGCATATTATTCAAAACTTAAAGAGAACTAACAATTTGATGGACTGGATTTCTACTGATCCACAACCACCAAGTAAATCAATCATTCAAACATATATCATAAAATACTTAATAAAAGGTTTGTTTCAATTGTTCTATTGATCAGTATTAATGCCAAGAAACTGATAGAATTTTTTTTTGTTTTCTAACCCTTTGTTTGTAATACAATAATACTTAATTTCAATGGTTTTATTGATAATTATTGATGCCAGGAAACTGACAGCGAAACTGCTTGTTTTCTAACCCTTTGTTTTTTGACTGGTTCATTGTGATACTTCATAAAAGGTTTGTTTTAATTATTTTATTCATCATTATTGATGTGGAGAAACACACAAAAAAATGTTTTTTCTAACTGATTTATTTTCATACTTAATAAAAGTCCTCTATTTATCTTTATTGATGTTTGGAAAACTGATTGTAAAATCCCTTGTTTTTTAATGCTTTTTTATAATTGATTTATTATAACGTTCTTCTTATTTAAACTGTTATTTTCAAAAAAATTCATTCCACATTACTTTGTCTTCTTCATTTTAATCCCAATATTTATAATTAAAGATTACATTATAATCTCGGTTAAGAAACAAAACAAAGTATGCATTTTATCATGATCAAAAACCTATCCAAAACTTAACATCTCTTTGAAAAATATCAAAACATGAAACGACCATCCACAGTTCAAAAAATTTTCATCTTAATTTATACTATCAAATGGATCCAAAAATAGATTTTACATGCAAGCACCAGCAATAAAGATCTAAACAAAATAGTATAACAACTAAATCTCATAAACATCTAAAGAAAGCCCCAGTTGAACATCATTTCATTGGAACTTGGCAATATATACTATTTACATTTTGAACTACATCTTCTTATCCTTGGTCAATTGGTTGGTATGTTGTTGAGAAATAGTATTGAAGTGGCTAAACTTAGAAACTAAGAAACCCCCATTCAGTCATCCCTGGAGGTCATATCTCGCATCTAATGTTATATCTTATACTTGCATTCAATCATCCCTGGAGGTCATCCCTCGCATGATGTCGATGGACTCACCCGGGTCATCCCTCGATGAGGGACGACCCAAGTGAGTCAGTAGACTTCATTTGAGGGATGATGGACATGCTGATGATACCACAGACTCAATTCCCTCATTTATGGCAATCTATAACAAGTAGAAGTGCATATGATTGATCTTTTGTTGTCTTCAAATCCATAGTGTAGTATCTCATTGCACATTACTTTATTGCTTTATTATATTATTGCACTATATATGTTGTCATTGCATGACTTGAATACTTCCCAAACTACATTAAATATATTAAACATAGCATTTTGATTTAAGGATTCTATTTTGTTATAATGTTTTTGTAGTGGATGCAACTCCATCTAGAAGGGGCCTCCCTTTTTAGTCTATTAACAACTTCCTTAAAGCCGTCATCAAGTTCTTCCAGTCATGTATTATTTTTTAGGGAAGAACATCAGACATACCTTTATGGGCTATGGGGTATATTGTGCATTGTCTCAAAAATAATAAATACGATTGGTCCTCGTATGTTTCCACCAAAATAAAAAATGAACTTCAAAATGTGCACACAATATTGCGACCACTTCTACCCTTGTTGCTACTTGCAATTACTTGATTGGTTTTTATTATGAAGAATATTATAATGTAAGAAATACCACCGTGCCCACCTCCCTCCATGCAACATTGAAGTCACTTACCTTAACCACCGAATAGATGCAGGTAATTTTTTACATAAAAATTTACAATAAATTTTTTAGTGTTTATATTTCTAATTTTTAAATTTGCTTTAATGCAGAGAAGAGTGATGTCAACTTTGAATAGAAGAGATGCTCTAAATAGGGGAATCAACCTCGAGGGTAGTGCAAATTATGACACACTATCACTAGAATGTCCGCTAACAAGGTCTGCAAAATGCATTAGATCTTCAAAATCTTCTTTTGTTCATCCAGCTCCCTCTTCTATTTCACATCCACATGCCATCAATGTTGAGGAAGATAGCCAAGCCTTGACAGGTAAAGTTTATTTTTCACTTGGGAGTGAGGAAGTAATTAATTTCTCTTTAACTAGTCATCCCTAGAGGTCATCCCTCGCATTCAATCATACATTCAGTCATCCCTGGCGGTCGTCCCTCGCATGATGTCTATGGAATCACTAGTATCATCCCTCGATGAGGGACGACCCAAGTGAGTCTGTAGACTTCATTTGAGGGTTGATGAACTCACCCGGGTCATCCCTTGCATGATGTCGATGGACTCACTTGGGTCATGCTTCGATGAGGAATGACCATGAATTATCTCTTTAATTAGTTTTAGTTACCATTATTTTAAATTAAAATTTTTTAAATGTTTTTAGGGCATCATCCCAGACATATTTTAGAACCAGTCCGACCCAAAAATGACACAATGATGTCTGGTATGTGCAATTACAGTTGAGAATTTCATAGTAAATTTTATTATAAAATTATTTTTACAATAAATATTATTTTTATTTTTTGTAGGTTCAATTCAACATCACCGACAACAAATGATGGCACATCCACCACCACCACCTCTACGTCCTCTACAATAAGACCACATAGAAGTTTCTAAAAAAATGATTGAAACAGGGCAACAGACCAGATCAGAGCATGGTATACATAATTAAAAATTGAGTTTCCCAATATTTTTATTAAAATATTTTCTTCAAACGTTTAATTTATTTTTTATTTTGGCCTTAGGTCGATCACAATGGCTTGTGCAAAATTCTATACCACCACCACCACCTCCACATAGACAACAGTTCATGAGGCCTCAACATATGCGTGGAAAAGAGTTACATGCTGAAAGGAGTTCAGCAGGCCCATCCATTGGCCTTTCAAACTTTCCCACTTTTAACCTAGAAAATGTTTCAAAACTTTTCAATGATTCTCCTGGGTTGTCTATTCCTCCCTTGGATAAGGAATTCCTTATGCAAGGTTTATTTCCTAAAAGTTTTAAAGCATCTAATATGCTTCAAACTCAAAGAGGAGAAACCATTGATAAAACATTGCAAACTAGTGGAAGAGCAACCACTGCTCACAACACCCCTCCCCCTAGTCCAACTGGTCAAGTTGCTCCTCTTACTAAGGATCAAATATTAGATTTTTCAAAATCAGATTTATTAGCAAAAAATTTGGAAGCCATAGTGAAGGATACTATGCTTTCGGATATTTTTGAATTGAAAGTTTGGGAGTATCGGGAAAAAATTTCTAGCTAAGGAAATTAATGCTCGATACAAAAATTTTACAAAAAGAGAAGAATTGTTTTCTTTGGTTCAACAACACCCTGAAAATGTGGATGCTTTTTTATATGAAGCAACCTCAGGAATTGTAAAGGCCACTGACACTGATATTTATGGTGATGAAATTATAGATCACCTTTTGAATAGGCTCGAGAATCTGAATGCTGAAGCTCAAGCCTATTTCAATAAGTGGACAATTGACAGAAAAAAAGTTAAAGTGGAAAAGGTTACCTAGGTTGTTGCAGAGGTAAGTCAACAATATTTTTCTAAATTAATTTATTTTTATAATATTTTGATCTTTATTAACTAACATTTTAAATATTCTGTTGTGCAGTCCAATTTTGAGAATGTCAAAAATCAAGTGGAAAACATGAAGGTATTTTTGGGCATCTCAAAGAAAAGTATACAAAATGTAATTGAATTCAAAGAACGATTCTATGAGACCATTAGATAGAATAATGCCCTCAAAAGAATCATCATCAAACATAAATTGGATCCAAATATTTTGCTCGTGAAACAAGAGAACGAAATACCTCCAAAATATGATCCAACTACAGAGGAGAGGGGATTGGTAGAAATTTTGAATACTGGTGAAGAGAACCTACGGAGAGCTGGTGTGTTAGGAGAAACATCATTAGAGGTGGCATCTGGGAAAGGTCATGAAGAAAAGCAACCAGATCCTTCATCTGTGCAAATACTTGAAACATGCCCTTCAACACAATAGTTTGAAAGTGGATGCACAATCACTTGCTTTGTAATGAACTTTGTTTCTCATGAATTGATGTTTGAATGAATTGATGTTTGAATACATTTTGTAATGAACTGATGTTTGAATGAATAGAATACATTTTGTTTCTCATGAAATATTCAATGTTTGAGTTATAGAGAATTGAACCTAGATACAACTCTTGGTTTTGATGAACACAAATGTTGATGAATAGGTGTTTGAAATAAATATTACAAGTGCTCAAGCTATTTTTCTAGCCACCTCTACAATACTTGTGTGTTGCTTCTCAAACAAGTTTTTAAAGGTTCAATCATAGATGCTCAAACAATAAACTGCTTTTCTAGCCACCTCTGTAATACTTTTGTGCTCAAGAGGACAATCAAACTACTTTTTGACCATTGCTCTTTTCTTCTAATACATTCAAAATGTATCAAATATTTCTATGAATGTTTTTATTCCACTCGGTATTATAAAGTAAGCTTAAAAAATGTTGTTTCGATAATTTTTTTATCTATTAACTACAAGGCAAACATCGATTTTTCATAAATTCATCCCTTAAATATTTGAATGATGATTTAAATAAAATTTATAGGAATCAATATAGGTTTCTTCAAATGTATTGAGCCTCAAATATGTGGACTCAAATATTAGAAAGGTATGAGAAATTATTATCAGTGAAAAACCTCTTGAATTGACTTTAATAAACAATCTCCTAGGCACGTATTTTGACATCCAATCTTCAAATGTCTAGTTCTATAAATTGTCTACCAAGCTTCAATGCCATTAAGAAGGTATTTTGCTATTACAAATAACAAAATTATGTCTAAAATATGTTCAAAAAATGTACCATAAGATATAAATAATCACTAAACATGCTCTGATTCCCACGCATGATGTCTACGAACTCACAAGGATGACCCAAGTGAGTCAATAGGCTTCATTCAAGGGATGATCTAGGTGAGTCAGGGATGACCCAAGTGAGTCAATAGGCTTCATTCGAGGGATAACCCAGGTGAGTCAAAGATGATCCAAGTGAGTCAGTAGGATTCATTCAAGGGATGACCTAGGTGATTCAGGGATGACCCAAGTGAATCATTAGGCTTCATTCGAGGGACAATGCAGGTGATTTAGGGATGGATCCAAGTGAGTCAGTAGGCTTCATTTGAGGGATGATCCAGGTGAGTTAGGGATGACCCAAGTGAGTCAGTAGGCTTCATTCGAGGGATGATCCAAGTGAGTTCATAGAATTCACTTGAGGGATGATCCCTCGAATGAAGTCTATGAACTCACTTGGATCATACCTCATAGACATCATGCATGGCATCATCAGTGTATTCATCATCCCTCATATGATGTCTATAGAACTCACTTGGGTCATTCCTCATTGAGGGATGATCTAGGTGAGTCCATCGACATCATGCGAGGGATGACCCAGGTGAGTCCGTCGACATCATGCGAGGGATGACATGCGAGGGATGACTGACATCATACAAGAGATGACCTGGGTAGGTTTGTAGGCATCATTATCAATAGTAAAATACTCATACATCAAAGCAAACATATAATTTTGAACAAAATATTTGACATTATGTCCCTCCAAGGAAAAATCATATACAACAAAGCAATCCTATGTTACAAAGCAAATACAACAAAGCAAGCCTATAATTTTGAATAAAATATTTGATATTATATCCATCCTAGGAAAAATTCATATACAGTAGGGCAAAGCCTATAATTTTGAATAAAATATTTGACATTATATCCATCCAAGGAAAATATTTGACATTATATGAAAAACTCATCAATTCAATGAAAAATTCATAATCTTAAACAATTAACATCTATGACATTATTTTACAAACTCATCAATCCAAAACAAAATCATGCAATGTAATTATGTATGTGACATGTTGCAAAAAGATGTAAACACATTAATCCAAACAAAAATTCATAATCTTGATTCCCCACATCAAGATTATATAAATATCATACAATTTGTATAAATTCCATCTATCCAAGAGACATATGTTGCAAAAAGGTTGTAAATATTCTTTTTCCCCCCCCCCCCCTCCCCCCCCCCCCCCCCTTTTTTTTCTCCGGGTTTACCCCCCCCTGGGAACATTTCCTACATTGGAGGAAGTTGAACCAAACAATTCCCATATTCAACATCATTTGTAGATGTAGTTGATCTCTGTGTCTCAACAATCAGATCACTGTTCTCAATTTCCACCTCATCATCATTATCAATATTCATGATACCTCTTTTGCTTGTTATAGATTGCCAATATGTCACAACTCTATCATAAGGAAAATTGTGCACCTCATAAGATGAGACATATATTCTCAAGAAGTTTTCTAAATTTTTATCCAATCGATTACGAACTTTAGATTTCACAAAAGACAATGCACTAAAAACCCTTTCATCTTTCACTGATCCCAAAACCATTGTTTGACACAATTCATATAAGTGGAAATATTCGCTCATCGTTTCCTATAAAACACTACTAGAGTACAAATTTTTCCACAAACGTATAATAGAACCTGGTTCGCTAGAATTAGTCAAAAGTGGAATTTGATCAAGCATTGTATTTCCAAAATATGAGGATTGTTTGGTCAAAAGATATTTATTCAAAATACCATTGATCTTAGTATCGTTGACTTCCACACTTTTAGAAAAATGAGTGATAAGTGTACCCATATATTTTATAAACAAGATTTTTTTGCTATTATTATATGTTCCTGAATCCCAAAATGGAGGGTTAACCACACCCATTGCTTCTAGCAACTCATCTCTTTGAAAACGACTTCTAATTTCTTTTGTCAATGATTTTGCTATTTTTCTCAACTTAATCCTTGTATTCTGTAAAACTTCTTCAAATCTGTTGTATGTGATTGGCATCTATTCAAAATATTCACTAACTATGTCCAATCGCTTATCAAAATAATATAAAGGTATCTCTTTTCCATGAATATTAATACAGAGATGATTGTGAATGTTGAATTATAACAAACTATTTTGTTCATTGATATTTGTTAGAGTTCTCCAATCATCAAACAAAGGATCCATAAAATTCTCACTTGATAAGTATAACGTATCGATATGCACACAAATTTATTTTCTAACTCTGATGAAATCAACTATATAAATGGATCTTTTTTGTGCAAGTTTTATCAATGTATTCATTTCATGCAACATTGGAAGAATACCACATAAAGTGAGTAGTGTTTCTAGGTCTCTCATACGATATAAAAAATCTTTCACTTTATCAACTACCCTTCGATTTTCATACATAAAGCCTACTATGGATTTATATTGTTTGAAAACTCTTGCTACGGGTTGAAATAATGAAATCCACTTGGTATCCACATCTTGCAATAATTTTTTACTTTCTGTAAGTCCTAGTGCGAATTGTTGAAACTTTGCAAACCTTTTTGGATTGCATAAAAAATATGAATGTACTTCCCAGATGAGTTCTTCAAATCTTGCAAGATTTTGAAATGTGCTCACAATTTTGTATGTAAGATTTATTCTATGAGCCATGCAGTGAATCGAGATCAAATATGGGGCAACAAATGTTTGAAGTCGAACACAAAGACCATTTTTGTTATCTTGCATTACAACAACACCATCAACTCCAACACATATTAATTTACCCGCTATTGTTGCATCATCCATTCCAACAATATCCTTTAAGCTAGTAACAACAACATTGTAAAGATTTTCAGTATTACATTTTTCCACCATCTTATGTATTGCTAGAAAATGAGGTTGCCTTACATGATTTTGAAAGGTGTAAACATGCATGCAAATCCAAGATGTATTGTCAACTGTAGTTACCTCATCAATAGAAAGTGAAATGAATTTAGAATTTTTAACATTCTCTTTCTTGTTAGGATCCCATCCTAACGTTATTTTGTAATTCTCATTATTATGTAATGACCCACTTCCAATGTGGGGGATCCCATATATAATGTTATTTTGTAATGTACGTGGCATGTTATGCTCCTAGCCAAGTGGGGCCATTTGATGTAATCGTTATCAAGATTGTAACCAACATTTGGTAGAAGATTCTAGCTCGAGTGGCATTTTGCATGTAAGCCAACTCTTGAGCCTAGGGTTAGGGTTTGCATGAAGTATTTCTTTAAAAAGCTATGAAGCCATGTATGAATCATATTTTTGCAAGTTAATGAAATATTGAAGGAGGTTGTCCCCTCGAAGAGGCCTACGATTCTGAGTTATTTGTGAGATTGTTTCAATTTCGTAATTACTTTCTGCATAGTATTATTCTGTTATTGCATGTATTTCAATTATCTTTTAGTATTTTGTGTGTGTGAGCTTTATTTCAATAGTAGGTTCCTAAAAAGTGGTATCAGAGCACTTTCCAGGGTCGAGTTCTACTACAACTGAGATGATTTTTGCCATCCATTCCGCTTGTTAGGTATAAATTTCCATGTGTTTTTTATTTCTATTTTTTCTTTATTAAAAAAATCCAAAAAATACAGTTCATTTTTTTTTACAAACAAATCACAAAAAATATAGTTTTTGTTTTAGTAGTTGTGTAGGTTAGAAACCCTGTGCTGGGGGTTTTAAAATATCATGAAGGAGTTGTCATTATTGGCTAAGCTAGATAGCCCATAAAGCATCTAGTGAAGTGAGGGGCGATCATGCTCCAATACCCAGGCCTCAGACAACACTCGTGCATGAAATCAAGCTCCCACGCATCTTCGGGTGTATCAGGAGACCATTCTAGGGTTAACAAAATTTTATCTAGTAGGAATCTTTTCGGCCTTGTATCATCCATAGTCCATGAGACACAACATCCTGAACGATTACCCTCTCATACTGTCAGAGAGGTAGATAGTGTGCTCAAGGGTATGTGTGGAATCCTCCTTGGGTAGTGGCCTAAAATATTGGTCTAAGCACTATTGTTCATCACTACGGTATAACAGAGGGCCTATGGGTATTACATACTCCTTTACCTAGCATACCCTGGTTTTGTTAAACACTTCAACCTGCAAAAATACACATCTTCTTGTTATGCTAAACCTGCATTCACAATCCCAAAAAGTGAGCATACAGAGGACTTCCCTATCATAGAAGAACACACCTTGCATGCACCAACAGTTAGGACAGAGTTTGCAAGTGTCTCTAATAGTCTACAATATTCTAGTACCATTCAAGTCAATAATAGTAATAGTCAGGTCAATGGTAGTAATAGTCCGATCAGTGATAGTAATAGTCGGGTCAACAATAGTAACAATAATAGTCAACTATAATAGCTAGAAAATACAGGTGGTCAGGGTCAAAAACAAAATTGTCAGTGTTTGTAACTATAGTATAGGTGATAGGACAGTGATAGGGTGATCAGATCCGAGATAGTTGATCCAGTTTTCCCACTTGTGACCTAGAGCCCCAAAAAAAATAGGGATATCTCTTCACACAGATCTCAGAATGACTCAAAAATTTAGCCACTAATTCTACACTCTATTCCAGACAAAATTGTCCTTGGCAGCCCCTGGTCAAATTTTGCATCGATTTTCCCAAAATGGCAATTTTTTATTTTTCTTGCTAAGGCCATAACTTTTCAACGGTCAATCAAATTGATCCAAATTTTTGGGAATAGAAGCTACTTGTTATTCTACACCAAAGACCCTCAAGGACTCACTGGTGAAATTTTAAGTCCAAGTGAAAGAAATTACCTTGACATCGACTTGCAATCAACCAAGGATCATAAAAAGTCAAGAAATTCAATATATCTCCTCATTGAGCACTTAGATCAAGCAACCACCGAAGTGGACCCTATCCTAAAATCAGTGTTGCAACCCATTCCCCAAATTAAATTTTGGACCCTTACTAAAAATAGTAACTCTAGAAATCACACTTCTATTTTTAGTAATTTAGTAAAAAAGTTCAAGGCTATCTCAAATGGCAAGTGGCACTCGTGGACATCAAAAAGAGGTAGAACAAAACACTGCTTCAATGTTGGATACCCTACTAAGTGTTGTTATTGGCTTGCAAAAAACAACTGAACACTTGATGACAAAATTTCAAACTTTTAGAGTTGACCAAGATACCTCCAGAATTCGCCTAGAAGAACACATAGCAGATGTTGAATCTAAAATACAAGGTGGTCCAAGCAAGTCTGAGTATCATCACGGAATGGGAACATATGACTCTCACCTTCGCTTTGATCATGATACTCCCTTCAAGATGCCAAAACTAGACTTTCCTAAGTTCAATGGGAAGGATGTTGATGGATGGTTATGTCATGTTGCTCAATTCTTTAGACTCCATGATGTCCCCATTTATCACCAAGTTCAAATGGCTTCTTTCAATTTGGAATCTGAAGCCTTACAGTGGTACCAATGGTTGCAGAAAACTATTCCTGATCCTTCTTGGGCAGAATTTGAGTCCCAATTACTCACTCGCTTTGGCTCTAGTGAGTATGATGATTTTACAGGATAGTTGACAAAGCTGAAACAAACTTCGATAGTTCGAGATTACCAAATACAATTTGAGAGATTGGCCAAAAAAACTACAAGATTGAATGAAGGGTTCTTTATGAGTTGTTTTTTTAGTGGGTTGTGGGAAGATCTCCAAGCCGAGGTCACAATGTTTAAACCACAATCCATGATGCAGGCTATCCAGTTGGCTCATTTGGCCGAGTCCAAATTTTCAGCCCAGAGGTGGATATCTAAATTTCCATAGGCTAAACCCTCTTTTCCTCCTAGATTCCATAATCAACATGAAAAAAAACCTATTGCACCCACTGCTGCACCCAAACATTTAACCACTACTGAAATGGATGCGCGATATGCCCAAGGGTTGTGCTACAATTGTGATGAAAAGTTTTCTCGTGGGCATAGGTGCACCCAAAAGAAATTGTTCCTCATCGATGTTGATGAGCCTGACACCAATGACCATAGTGATGATGACATTGAATCAGTAGAGGAACCACCTAAACCAGAGGAAGAAAACCTAGATGAATCATAGGCTAAAATTTATGTTCATGCTCTTGATGAAATTACTATGCCCCAAACCATGAAATTTGTGGATTATTTCAAGGGCCTACGACTTACCATATTGATTTATTATGGAAGTACACATAATTTTATTGATCCCCGCATAGCCAAGAAGGCAAATTGTTATGTACACACATGTAATTCCTTTGAGGTTATGGTAGAAAATGGTGGGACTTTACCTTGCAAGGGAAAATATCATAATGTTAAGGTCAAGATTGGGGACTATGAGCTCAAACAAGATATGTTTGCACTTCAATTAGGGGGATGTGATATTGTGTTGGGATCTCAATGGTTGGGCACATTGGGAGTCATCTCTTGGCACTTTGGTGAGCTTTGGATGTAATTTTCACAGAATGGATAGTCCTACACTCTCCATGGCTTAAAAGTAGGGTCCTCATAGATTATCAGTTCCAACAGAATGGAGAAGTTGTTAAAAAAATCATCTCAAGGTGTCATAGCTCAGATTTTTGTGATCCAACCACATCCTTCAGAGGAGGATTTTGTTCCTAAATATTTGCAACTTATTTTGACCAAGCACAACTCTATTTTTGCTAAGCCAATAGAATTACCACCTCGTCACTCTCATGACCATGCTATCCCCTTGTTACCTAGTAATGCACCACCCAACATTAGACCATATAGGTATCCTCATGCTCTTAAGTCAAAAATTGAGAAGTTAGTACAAGAATTGTTAAAAGCTAGTGTCATTCAGCCAAGCAACAATCCTTACTCTTCTCCGGTTTTACTGGTATGCAAGAAATATGGGTCATGGTGGTTGTGTATCGATTATCGAGAGCTCAATAAAATCACCATCAAGGATAAGTTTCCTATTCCAGTGGTGGATGAATTACTGGATGAACTTCATGGGACTATGTATTTTTCCAAACTTGACCTTCACTCGGGGTACCATCAAATCCGGCTCAAAGAGGAGGATATTCCCAAAACTGCCTTTCGTACTCATGAAGGTCACTATGAGTTTTTGGTAATGCCATTCGGCTTGACTAATGCCCCTTCCACCTTCCAGAGCCTCATGAACAAAATTTTTCATCCATTCCTTCGAAAATTCATTCTAGTATTCTTTGATGATATTCTAGTGTATAGTCGCTCATGGGAAGAGCATCTTATTCATGTGAATCAGACTCTCCAGCTATTGGTACAACATCAACTCTATGCTAAGCGTTCCAAGTGTTCTTTTGGGTTGACAGAAGTAGAATATTTGGGATACATTATCACTAAGGAGGGCATTAAAGTTGATCCCAAGAAGATCCAAGTTGTTCAGGAATGGCCAAAACCTCACACTCTCAAAGGTCTTCGGGGATTTTTAGGGCTTATAGGTTACTATCGTAAATTTATTCATAACTACGGTAAAATTGCAGCTCCCCTCACTTCCATGCTAAAGGAATATTTTACTTGGATAGGACCCATTAAACAGGCTTTCCAAGAACTGAAGCATACCATGACCACTACGCCTGTCTTGGCCATGCCAAATTTCTCCAAACCATTTGTTATTGAAAGCGATGCTTCAGGTCGTGGTATTGGGGTAGTGTTGATGCAAGAAGGGAGACCCTTGGCCTTCACTAGTAAAGCTCTCTCTAGCCATAATTTGGGAAAATCCACTTATGCCAAGGAGATGATGGCCATTCTGCATGTCATAACCCATTGGTGATCGTATCTCATTGGGTGTCATTTCTCCATTAAAATAGATCATCAAAGTCTCAAATACTTTTTGGAGCAATGGGTTGCCACCCCTGAACAACAAAAATGGGTCTCTAAACTCATGGGCTATGATTATGATATCACCTATAATAAGGGTAAGGAGAATGTTGTGGTCGATGCTCTCTCTCACCAATTTGAAGCTCTCAGTATGTTGTGTGCCATTTCATTGTCGATCCCCCAATGGATCGATTCTTTATGCCAAGAGGTACTTCAGGATTTTGAATTGCAGACTTTGGTTGCTTCCCTATCCACTAAGCCTACTTCATGTCCAGGCTACACTTGGGATGGCCAAGATCTGCATTACCACCAATGCCTTATTGTTCCCCACAAGTCCTCACTACAGGAACTTCTCATGATAGAACTGCATGCTACTCCATCTGCTAGCCATTCAGGATTTCTCAAAACATATGAACGACTCAAGCACACTTTTTTTGGAAGGGTATGAAAAAGGATATTCATGATTTTGTGGTAGCTTGTGATACCTTTCAGTGGATGAAAGGTGAAATAGTGCGTTCTCCAGGCACTCTTCAACCCTTGCCCATTCCTGACTAGGTCTGGACAGATATTTCTATGGATTTTATTGAAGGCTTACCTAAGTCGGGTGGCAAATCTATTATCTTCATGGTAGTGGATCATATTTTAAAGTATGCTCACTTATGTTCCCTCTCCCATCCTTACACAACCTCCACCATTGCCCAAATTTTCCTTGATTCTATCTTTCACCTTCATGGTCTACCCTCCTCCATTGTGTCCGATCGTGACCCAACCTTCACTAGTCACTTCTAGCAAGAATTGTTTAAGTTGTAGGGGACTCAGCTCAAGATGAGTTTAGTGTATCATCTGCAAATGGATGGCCAGACAGAGATTGTCAACAAATGTTTGGAAACCTACCTTCATTGCTTTTCCTCAGATCATCCTACGCATTGGGCAAGATGGCTTCCTTTGTATGAGTGGTGGTACAACACTTCCTATCACACAACCACCAAGGTTACCCATTTTGAGGTGGTTTATGGGTGCCCTCCATCGATGTCTTCCTCCTACATTCCAGGTAGCTCCAAGGTCCATGCAGTTGACACTACTCTCAGTCAGCATGTTGATGTCCTCCATCAACTAAAGCTAAATTTGGAGGTAGCCTAGAATCGGATGCACCAACAGGTTGATCAACATCGTTCTAAGCATAGTTTTGATGTGGGTGATATGGTTTTCATTCACTTGCAATCGTACAAATAGTTATCCCTCCAGATTCGTAGATGCCAGAAGCTTACTGCAAAGTACTATGGGCCCTATCAGGTGTTACAATGGATTGGTGCCACAACCTACAAATTGGCCCTTCCACCTACATCCAAGCTCCATCCTATTTTTTATGTTTTTGCTCTCAAAAAGGTGGTGGGAAATTAGGTACAAGTTCAATATGCACTCCCAGAGTTAGATGAAGAAGGTTCTATCTTGCTTGAACCCAAACAACTATTGGATCGTCGGACTTACACTCTTCACAATCACACCATTACTGAAGTCCTTGTTCAGTGGCATGGACTCCAGCCAGAAGATGCTACATGGGAATCTCTCCATCAGCTCCAGCACCAGTTTCCTCACCTTCAACTTTGAGGACAAATATTTTTTAAGAGGAAGGACATGTTAGGATCCCATCCTAATGTTATTTTGTAATTCTCATTATTATGTAATGACCCACTTCCAACGTGGGGGATCCCATATATAATGTTATTTTGTAATGTACATGGCATGTTATTCTCCTAGCCAAGTGGGGCCATTTGATGTAACCGTTATCAAGATTGTAACTGACATTTGGTAGAAGATTCTAGCTCGAGTGGCATTTTGCATGTAAGCCAACTCTTGAGCCTAGGGTTAGGGTTTGCATGAAGTCTTTCTTTAAAAAGCTATGAAGCCATGTACGAATCATCTTTTTGCAAGTTAATGAAATATTGAAGGAGGTTGCCCCCTCGAAGAGGCCTATGATTCTGAGTTATTTGTGAGATTTTTTCAATTTCATAATTACTTTTTGCATAGTATTATTCTGTTATTGCATGTATTTCAGTTATCTTTCAGTATTTTGTGTGTGTGAGATTTATTTCAATAGTAGGTTCCTAACACTTTCAAGTCCTCCATCTCAACTAAAGATAGACATTTTACCATTTCCCAACCACTTTGATATGACCAATGAGTATTAGGGTTATGTATATCAACTAGTCAAAATAACTGCTTATAATCAATAAAGTCTGACATAGCTCTACCTTTTTAAAGAATAGTAAATAAGATAGTAAAATGTAAGATTTTCAAAGCTAACGTGGTTTTATGAATTTTTTGAAACAGTGCTAGAATCGTTCCACCATTCTCAGATAGTATTTATTTTTGTTTCATCACTTTTTCATAGTCTAGTGCATATCTCACATGTGCACATTTGATTTATTCTTCCACCTATGGGTTCTCTTAAATGTTCCATCAACTTGTTTTACTTTAACATAAACCTTTCCACAATGTTTCTCTATTGTATCTATCTTAGGTTGCATTATCTTATATTTTTCTAATTTCCAACTGCAAATAACACATCTATCTTCTTTTGGTTTTGCATTACTATATTTTTGCAACATTGGTTCAAAAATGAATTCTTTGATGACCATTCAAACTAAAATGATCTTCCAATAATCCAATTTGTTGAGCTTCTACATCTATGTTTCTTAGACTTAATCAAAGATTCCACTGTAGTGTACATTTTGTTAAAAATGTCATTTTCATTTTGACTTTGTATGCCAATTTTAGGATTCTATTCGAGTTGTGCATGTCAATGTTAATCAAATTTTTCTGATGTATTTCATACTAGGGATTATATTCTAGTGGAGACATATAAGGATCAACTAGGTACTCTGTATTAAAGTATGCTCTATATTATTTTCTGAAATTACTTATTAAAATTACTATTAAGTAGGGAAAATGGGTATGTACCTTGTAATTGCTTAAGGTGTTGCATGTCATTGTTGATGAAATTTTCATGATGTATTTCATTATGGGGAATATATTCTAGTAGAGGTATATCATGATCAATTGGGTATTCTACATTCAAAAATATATTCTTAAGAAATACTTAAACAATCAAAGCTTTACAAATCCATTTGTAGACATCCACATCAAACATTTTTACGTCCTAATTTTTATATGTTGTCATGTGAGAGTCCATGTGTGTGAGGGGTGGGTGTATGGTGGCAATGTTAATTTTTTATCTCAGTTTTAAGATCAACATCACAAATAATTGGCTCTTCCATATAAGCACTAGGGTTTGAACGGAGGAGGTGGACGGTATAGTAATCGAGAAGGACATGAAGACTGAGAATATTTTTCACCATTTTGAGGTCAAGGTCGAGCTTTAGAAGGGTAGAGACAGAGGAGTCATCCACAACTAGGATGGTAATGTACTTGTGGGTGTTGACATCATCAATGATATTTGTCTTGGAAAAGTACTGGTTAAAAAACTGAAAGCACTGATCGACCTGGAAAACTTTGGTGATATTGAGGGCATCGCAAGTTGCAACGTAAAAGGCTATTAATTCTAGGGTGGCCATGTTGTTGCACTCCACCACTATAGCCCTAGTGTTAACCGCATTGTACATTATGATCTGCGATGCCCTCAATATAACCAAATTTTTGCAGGCTGATCGACGCTTTCAGTTGTTTAACCAGTACTTATCCGAGACAAAGATCATTGATGACGTCAACATCTACAAGGATGTTACCATCCTAGTGGTGGAGGACTCCTCTATATTTGCCCTTCTGAAGCTCAACCTCATCCTTGAAATGTTGAAAATATTCTCAGCCTTCATGTCCTTCTTGATTACTATACCATCGACCTCCTCCGTTCAAAACCTAGTACTTATATTTGGAAGAGCCAATTCTTTGTGATATCAATCTTAAAACCAAGATAAAAAATTAACATAGCCACCAGACACCCGCCCCTCACACACACGTACTCTCACACGAAAACATATACAAATTAGGACATGTAAAAATGTTTGATGTGGATGTCTACAAATGGATTTGTAAAGCTTTGATTGTTTAAGTATTTCTTAAGAAGAAATTTAGGCCATCAACACAGGGATATACGTTAAGAAAACTTATAGTTTGGAAAACCCTACAATATACTAACAACTTACAGCGAAAAATAAAATAGTTTCAAGGGTGAAACCCCTAAATAGGGGGTAAAAATGATGAGAAAAATTCAAAATAGCCAAATGTACCTTATAGCTGTGTAGGTTCTGGTGTCTCAATGGATTTTGATACATCCTTTGATTTCAAGATATTGTTAAAATAATTTAGGATACTCTTTTTTTTAGAATATTTTTCTTCCTTGATTCCATTGCAAGTTGGAGCCATTGTACATGTAAAGGAAAATGTTATAAAAATAACAGTGAAGCAAAAATTTTGTAGGAAAAGAAGCAAAGATGATAATGTAATCAATAAATCTGGTATTATCAAGGTGTAGTAAATAGAGATGGCCTAGAATATTCTAGAGGTATCATTCAAGATATGATAGAGGGAGTTTGTAGGCATGAAATTGGGACGGATTACAAGGGATAACCTAGGAAATTATGTAGTCATCATGCGAGGGATGACCTACAAGGGATAACCTGGGTAAGTCTATAGACATCATACGAGGGACAACCTGCATGAGTCCATAGGCATCATGCAAGGGATGAACTGCAAGGGATGACCTACATGAGTTCATAGAAATAATGTGAGAGATGACCTACATGAGTCTATAGACATCATGTGAGGGACAACCTACATGATTCTGTAGACATCATGCGAGGGGTGACCTACAGGGGATGACCTAGGTGTGAGGGATAAATTGGGCAAGTTTGTAGTCATCATGTGAGGGATGAATTACAAGGGATGACCTGGATAAGTCTGTAGACATCATATAAGGGATTACCTGCATGAGTCTGTAGGCATCATGTGAGGGATGACCTACATGAGTCCATAGACATCATGTGAGGGATGAAATACATGAGTCCATAGAAATCATGTGAGGGACAACCTGCAAAGGATGACCTAGGCAAGTCTGTAGTCATCATACAAGGGATGATCTATACAAGATGACCTAGGTAAGTCTATAGACATCATACGAGGGATGAACTACAAGGTATGACCTAAGTAAGTCTGTAGACATCATACAAGGGATGACCTGCATGAGTTTGTAGGCATCATGTGAGGGATGTGTTAGCCTTGGTGGACCACTTAATTTTGTTTTTGTTGCCCTCCATATTTTTTTGAAGTGGTGAACAAGGTGGTGCACCCAAATCCAAGCCCGTGTACTCCACTCTCCAGTGGAGCACACAAAGTTCCAAAGGGTGCATAAGCCTGTGTGCCCCAAGATAGGTCTGTGTGCTCCACAAGTGGAGTGTACAAAAGTCTTTTTGGGAGTACGATGTCATGCACCTAAATTCGATTCATGTGCTCCATTGGGGAATGGAGCACACAAGAACATCTAAGGGGTGCACTAATCCATGCACCCTGACTTGAGTTTACATGCTCCAAAGGAGCATGGAGCACATAAAGTTTTCAAGAGGTGCATGACTCCGTGCACCCCAAAATCAATATTCACACTTCACATCATTGGAGTATGCAAGGGTCCCGATGGATGTACAAGGTCGTGCACCCATCATAGAGTTCATGCACTCCACTATAAATTGGAGTACATGAAAGTATTAAGGTCATACGACTTCATGTGCCCTAGTCACCACCCCCATGCTTCACTTTAATGGAGCGTGTGAGAGTGTTTCAGGTGCATAAGGTCATGCACCTGACTCCCAATATGTGCGCTCCACCTTCAAGTGGAGCATGTGAAGTCCCAAAGGGTGCACAAGTTTGTGCACCCCATGTCATGTTCACGCACTCCACTCCATTGGAGTGCATGAGGGTCTAGTTGGGTGCACTAAACCATGCATCCACCTCTAGGTTCATGTGCTCCACTAAGAGGTGGAGCGCACAAGAGTCTTAAGGGTGCACCACCTCTTGCACCCCATTTCTATCCATGCACTCCACTCCTTGGAGATTACAAATATTTCATAGGCACACGAAGTCATGCACCCAAATTAAGGTCCATGTGATCCACTCCCCCAATGGAGTGCATAATGTTTTGGTGGGTTCATGAATCTATGCACCCAGTCCTATTTGAGGTGCACAAAGAATTAATGAGGCACAGTTTTTGTGTGCCCCATCCAAAAGGCTGCGTGCCTCACTTGAGCATGCCCCACCCAAGTCGATCAAAATTTACAACATGGCCAGAGATCCCATCGTGCAATAACTCAACTTAGTAGGCATAAAACATAGACAATCTACAACCACTAGGGAGAGTGATGTGGTGCGCTCAACTATGTGGCATGATCAGTCATAAAGCCCCAGTGAATGAAAAAGCATGTGCCCCACCTAAGTAATTAATGTAGGCTCTTTAAATGAAAGGTGGTAGACCTCCCCCTCGCCATTAGTGTAAACACTCATGTAGAGTGCTTTCTCAATGAGGTCGAGTCCAAAATTTTGAAAATCCTTTCTATCCTAAAAGGTGTTCTTCCATGGCTTCTACCAGCATGATTGCAACAAGAGTTCTCGATGTCAAGGCTCATATTGGGACGATTAAAAAAAGGGTAGGGAGAACCTAGGATCAAAAGGCGCTGACTAACCTGCCATATTTGAGCAAGGATATTATAGTAGACCAGTAGCAAGAGGTGGAAGGCATGATAATTATTAGTTTGGACCCTACTAAGCAAGATAGCTAGTGCCACCCCATGTTATTTAGGAGCTTGTTTATGAGGGCACAATAGGATAGCAGTGAGCCAAGCCTAGTTTGTAATAAATGGAACACTAACCTGGGCTAATTAACTTTCTCAAGGGTTTACCACTCCTAAAACCTCCTAGCATGGTTAGTAGTGGCCTACGACTCCAAAAGTAGAACCATTCATGACCATAGGAATCAAGTCATGGCCATGTTAATAGTAGATAGAATTGAGCGGGTGTTCAAGCTCGCTATAGCCTCGTGGGTCCTATACTTTCACATGCTCACCCTCTAGGCCAATTACATGTTGAGCACTACATTCCCAGATATGCTCTTGAAGAGAGGTAAACATAGGTCTCTTGGCTTCCCAATTCACAAGTTCCTCCTTAGGCCCTAGGCACAATATTACGTGGATATGATCAACCTGGTACTGGGCACAAAAAATTTGGAGCATATTACAAAGGAGGTTATGTTCCTGATTATCCAGTGCAACAAGACAAATAAAACACCTCTCTACCAATGGGAAGATGTCATTAGTGACAACATGGACAAAGAACTAGTGAAATTATAGGCAACCATACTGGCTAATAAAGAGGAGCTTCCCCAATTTTCCTATTACTCATTTTTGATTCATCTAGTTATAGCATAATTTGACAAATATTTGGTGACTTGATTGGGAGGAGTAACTACTACTACTATTCAAGATGCACTACTGTGTATACAAGAAGGATTTTCAAGTTATGCAACCTTCTAAGGAAACATCCTCCCAATGGTGCACACCCACATGTGCAGTATTGAACCTGATAGACTTGGGGTTGGGGTGAGAAAATTTTTACATGAAGCCAGGGTAGGATATTTATTCTATATGGAATATATGGTTCTAAATTTCCCTTGAAGGCATTACCAAAGCACTGCCCTACCTCCATAGCTATCCTAGAGATAACCCGACAAATTTTCAAGGAAGTAAAAATCAGATTCCTTAGAAATAAGGGGAGTGTGTCGTGGCTTCTCATCCCTTTCTTTATGGGCCCCTATACTTATCTAGTCCATTTTTTAATATTGCGGGCCATATGGAACATGGAAACCTACTACTTCCTTGAAGTTACGTGGAGACCCTATGATCCCGAGGGCCACCATAGGCAGGTTGTTGCTGGTAAGATCACTCTCTTGCAAGTTACCCATAGGGGAGACGACTTTGAATATGATATGCAGAAGGCCATAAAAGAAAATTTATCGCTAGAATTGGTGTGGATAATGGATAGGAGGCCTTATAGCAAGCTAGAATAAGTTGGAGATTATGGATTTGAGATGAGACTACATCGAGAATTTTTAGTGGATAAGGTGGTGCCACTGGTCCCAACTACTCCCCTAGAGGAATTCCATAACCCTACTTTACAGGTGGTCCATAAAGATATTGACCAGTTTGAGGTCATGATAAAAATAGTGGATGAAGCACAATAGGAGCAAGAAAAAATCCCCTCTTCATCTAGTTCTTATAAGGGGAAGGAGCTGGTCACTTACTCCTTGTAGCAATCACAAAATTTGACTTCATCGATTCAAACATTGATGTGTCCATACAAGCATATCGATGTGTCAGTGGGCTAGCCCTCATTGTTCATTGCCACCTTGGTAATAAACCAAGAAGAATGTCCCATTTACCCCATGTATTTGAAGAAAATACAAGAAGTAGGGGGATTATATAACGTGCTTAGGGAATATGAATTCCAATAAAGAAGTCCCTCATTATCCCCAAAAAAGAAGAAAGCCAGAGTTGAGTCTTCTACTATGGAAACTAAAAATTTCACATTAGCGAGGGTGAGGGACACACTCTAGTTCACTATAAATGAAGGAGACCAAATACAAGATATATAGGAGCAAATATCTCCTAGTAAAGGAGTGAGTAGGCCCTAGGGGATAGCTGGGTAGGAAACGTGCGATGTGTCCATCACTACATTTGACATCCCTCTACCACCGAGCCTGAAGAAAACAACCATTGATATTGATAAAGGTATAATAAGGGTGGATTATAGTTCGATAGACATGATGAAGTCCCATGTAGCCTCTCAAGTATAGGTGGTAGTAGTAGTGGAAAAAGAGATGGAAGTTTTAAAGACCAAGGCTGTAGAGGCAGGGCAACTACAAATTCAAGTGCAGCAGCTTCAAGCTGAGGTCAATCAGTTGAAGTAGATCTAGCTCCTTTCTAGGCCATTGCTGCACAGGCCAGTGACCACTTTGGGTCTATTTATGAGTTTAAATAGGAGATGAAGGAGAAAATATTGGATAAGATGGAGGATATTGTCTCTATATTTTATAACATCTATGCCTCTAGGCACATTGTTGACCTCCTGCATGAATGATTGTAGCAAATAGATTAGAGAGTAAATGCAATATTCCCTGTATACAAAAGGTTCAAGGAAAGCTATGTAGAAATAAGTAGGAGATGAGTTAACCTAGGATATGGAACCGTTTGTTTCTTTGTAGAGGAATACTCTAAAGTTTTTGTGTATCTATAGAATAGATCCAATTGGCTCCTCTAGGATCAGGAAATTATCAACACCGAGTAGGAGGTTGAGGATGAATTAAATGATTGTGGGTTCACACTAAATGAATTCATCCAAACTCCTAACATCAAGGAGTTTGTGCTCAATAAAATACAAAATTTTGACTTTGGTCCTGATGGAAAATTATCAAAATAGTTTACGACTTTGGTGAAAATGGTTGACCATTTATATGTCTTCATCAAAAATACCATGGAGTGGGCCAAATAAAGGGTGAAGAAAGTCACATAGGATCTCAACATATTAATATTCACCTTAACCTTCCACAACAAAGCATGGGAAGACATTGACCAAAGTTTACAAGACCTCAAAAGGGAATAAGTGGGGCCCATATCACCAGGGAAAGCACACGAGTTGAGTGTAGCATAGCCGCCTATCCAAGATAGTAGGAGAGATAGTATACAACTGTAGTCACCATATGCTTAAACATAGATATGCGAGCTACATGCCCATTTTTTATTTCATCCTACTTTTGGAGGAAGCAAGATCAGGCCAACTGGAGGAAATGATTACAACCCCACTCAAGCAACAATTGCTATATAAGGGAGACCACTATAATAGTAGAGGGAGATCTAACATTTGAGAGAAAAATCTTAAGTATAGGTATTGCTGTGTCTAAGAGTTAGTCATATTTCCCATTGTGTGTGTTTTGTTGTCTACCTTATCTCACATTTTCTTCTACCTTTTTCCAAGGACCATCCAGGAAGTGTTGTTCACTGAGATCATTTCCTATGGAATACACCAGAGTTGGAGACTCTCATATCACTACATCTAGGATGGAGAGAAATGAACCCTTGTTATGATATTCGAATGGACATAAGCACTCTATCGGGGATTTCATATGTACATCTTGCTATATGAATATAAACTTCAACTCTATTATAGACATCTTCTATGTTCTTAGTCAGTGTTTAATTATTTATGTATTAATATAATCAGAATATGATGGTAACGCTTTGCTTCACTAGTTGAATTATTTTATTAATTTCATTATTTGAATGAATAAAAATGAACTAGTTCTCCTTTTTTTTTGAGTCATTGAATATAAATCTGCTACGACTACCCAATGGATAAGGTACTGGTCTGGTCTTAATATATTCTAACAATTCCTGGTTTGGTCACAAATAATAAAAATAACATAATATCATTTAATCTGGTAATACATGGGTGATTGCATTAAAATGATAAATATATGAACCCACTATCTAGGGTTTCCTTACCCGACCTGGTCTATCTAGAGTCATTCTGATAATCTATTCCTAGGTCAAAGTGGTAGATCCACCAGAGTCTACAATACTCATGATTTTTGGGATTCTTGTGATGTGATAAAGTTTAAGGAGGTAAGCAGGAAATCCCCACAATAGGACGACCTGCAAGGGATGACTTGCATGAGTTTGTAGACATAATGTGAGGGATGACCTACATGCATCCATAAACATCATGCGAGGGATGACCTGCATGAGTCCATAGACATCATGCGAGGGATGACTTGTAGGGTATGACCTGGTTAAGTATATAGTCATAATGTGAGGGATGACCTAGGTAAGTCTATAGTCATCATGCAAAGGATAACCTACAAGGAATGACTTGGGCAACTCTATAGTCATCATGCAAGGGATGACCTACAAGGTATGACCTGGGTAAGTCTGTAGTCATCATGCAAGGGATGATCTATAGGGGTTGACACTTGCATGGGTTCATAGACATCATGTGAGGGATGACCTGCAAGGTATGAACTGGGTGAAATGCATGACTTGGATGTCTATAGAAATCATGTGAGGGATGACCTATAGGGGATTACCTGGGTGCAAGGGGTGACCTAGGTAAGTCTATACACATCATGTGAGGGATGACTTGCATGAGTCCGTAGATATCATATGAGGGATAACCTATGAGGGTTGATCTACGTGATTTTGTAGGTATCATGCAAGGGACTTCTTGCAAGGGATGATCTGTATGTCTATAGAAATCATGCGAGGGATGAATTGCATTAGTCTAGAGACATAATGCGAGGGATGACCTACACGAGATGACCTAGAAAAGTTTATAGACATCATGTGAGGGATGATATCATGCAAGGGACGACTAGGGTGGGTCCGGTATAAGTAAGGAATCTGTATGGATGGAAGTAGTGATAATAAAAATTAAAATAAGGCATTAATTTTTTTTGTACTTGTAGTATTTTCTTTGTAGTCTTGTATTTTATCCTTCGTCTATTGCTAATTACTCTTTTTTTGACATCTCTAGTTCTCTTCTTTTTCGACTCGAATTTGGGTTCTCATTTTTTGTTGAATGTATAACAGTATAACTATAACAAGCAATAGTATGTTTTAGTATATATAGTGGTAATATTTGTCTAGGTTAATAAAATTATATATAATTTTAAGGCGAATTGGTCCAAAATTTGGACGGGAATTTAAAAGTTAAAATATTATAATTTTTGGGTGACCTGACCCAAAAACAATATTTTTCTAAAAAATTTGGGTGAATGGGCTGACGACCAGGGTCCCAAAATTTGCAAATTTACATTTTGAAAAATGTTATTATTCGCTTATTAATGAATTTTTACCCCTATGCATAACCCTGAGTCTTGATCACCTGGAACATCTATCAGTGATTAGAAAAATTGAAGGTATGCCATTATACTATTGTCCTATCTGATTATTCCAATTATTAAATGTGTGCTAGATGGTTAGGACTATTGTATCTCATGTAGAGTGATATAATATGATCACTTTTGAGAGCATGGGATTTGGCTCGATCAGTGTCCTCTAGGGTTTTTACAAGGCTAGCTTCTTTTAATATGTGATATTAAGCACATAGTCATACTCTATACTAATCTACTAGCTTTAAGGGAAAAATGGTGAGATAAATGTAGAAAAACAAAGACAACAAAAGGACAAAAATCTAAGATAGCCTATCATAACAAGAGGTAATGCATCAAGATCTAAATAATATTCTCCTACAAAATAGCCTTGAGTGTAATTTTCCTACAAATCTAAGATGAACACTTCCTCCTCTAAGCATATTAAGAGCAAATTTGCATATAAAGGAAATGAGATAGAGATAGTCATGACCTCCAATACACACACATAAACACATACACATACATGAAATGGGACATAAAGCAAATATTCATGACCTCAAGCATGTATATATGAATATGAAATATTATAGATATGCTAGGAGTGGGAGCTCAAAAGCATACCTATAAGACCACTCAAGAATCCAAGTATCACTATATAGAGGAAAATGAAAGAAAAAATTATACAACTTGCTAATCCTTTGCAATTCTATAACTTCTACTATGTATAGACTAAAAATGGGAAAGCTTTCCTCTTAAACTATGCATATATTTCAAAAATTCTTGTACTACTATATGCTAGGTCATACCGTATTATGCCATTTATCCTTTCAAGGTATTTGGATTTGAAATCATTAATGTTGGATTTTTCTGAGCCTTTGGATGGTCAACTACCTTTTCTACCCTTTCTAGTGATTCCCAAAGTCTAAGTATGATGTATTTTAATAATATCACTTTAATTTTGTCAAATCTAGGGTGGCATTTGAAGACTATATATGCTAGGAATAATTTATGTAGGTTTCAATAGTGGGGTTCCTAAATCACTCTTGTAGGAAAAATAAATCACACTTTGCAGAAAATAAAACTTGCAAAAAATAAAATCATGCTTGCAAAAAATGAAATCACACTTGCTAAAAAGTAAATTAACATACTTGCAAGAAATAAATAACACATGAAAATAAAATTTAATCAAGCAACTACATGAAACTATCCTATGAAACTAAAATAAATAATTAAAGTAATATAGAAATATAAATAATATATAAAAAATATTGAAACAAATAAAATAACATTTCATTAATTATTCCATAGACACATCCATAATGATAACACTCTAAAGCAATAAAAATAATATATATATCTGAAGAACACAAGCTTATACTGAGAGGGGGGTGAACAGTATAAGACCACTTTTTACTTTTTCTTCCAAATCAATATTATGTTGTGTAAATATAGTAGTATCAATAGCAGTAATCAAAGCAATGCACAAAAACCATACACAATAGAGACACCACAATTTACGTGGTTCACCCAATGTGGGCTACTCCACGGAGAAAATATTTTACTAAAACTTTCTCAATCAATCTCTTTGGGAATCACTCCCAATTACAATGTTTATGGATCTTTATCCAAAGGAGATGTTGATCCCCTAATCTCAAGTTCATGGATCTCTTCCACAGGAGAACTCTTTCCCCTTCTGCTCTGGCTATGTGATCTTCTAGAAGACTCTGTATCTCTGCTGCACTAACTGGTGGACCTCTCTCCACTTGAAGACTCCTCACTCAGATCTATCTTCAACTGTGCTGGTTGCTGGATCTCTATCCATTGAGACTCTATCCTCTATACTCTATCACCTCCAAAGCTCTATCAATAGGCTCACTAAGAACCTGCTCAATAGGCTCACATAGAACCTGCTTAACAAGCTCACACAGAACTTGTCAAATCTACTCTAGCAAGCTCACCAAGAACTTGCCCAAATATGCTCTAGCAAGCTCACCAAGAACTTGCCCAAATCTGCTCTAGAAAGCTCACCAAGAACTTGCCCAAATATGCTCTAGCAAGCTCACCAAGAACTTGCCCAAATCTGCTCTAGCAAGCTCACCAAGAACTTGCCCAAATCTGCTCCAACAAGCTCACTAAGAACTTGTCCAAACACTGTCCTCAAATCTGTCCCAACACTATCCTCAAATCTATCCCAAAGGCCTTCTCAAAGGCTCAATCAATCATGCTCAAGTAGTACTCAAAATGAACTCAACAATGAATGGCAATCTCAACTCAAATTAACTTCATAGAAGCATAAAGAGAATTTTTAGAGACTCAATATGTTCTAATCTCACTCTCAACCCAAATCAATCTCAACTCAACTCATAGAAGCATAAAGAGAATTGTTAGAGACTCAATATGTTCTAAACTCACTCTCAACCCAAATCAATCTCAACTCAACTCAAATCAACTCATAGAAGCATAAAGAGAATTGTTAGAGACTCAATATGTTCTAATCTCACTCTCAACTCAAATCAACCTCAACTCAATTCAAGTCATCTTATAGAACCATAAAGAGAATTGTTAGAGACTCAATATGTTCTAACCTTAATCTCAACTCAACATAGAATGATGGAATAGTTTGTTTCATAGAACTTGAACAATCACTTCACACATCACTTGACTAGGCTCAATCAACTCAACTCAACCAATCATCACAAGGGACAACTCTTTCTCACACAACCCTAGTCCAAGTATGTATCAACCAACTCAAATGTTTCCAACAATGCTCAACCACAAATCTCACATAACAATGATACTCATGTTCTTTTCTAACTCAAGTTCTTTCACAACCAATGGGCTTCAACAACTATGCTTATCAAACAAGGTTTAGACACAACTCTCAATTCAGAAAACCTTGAAGCATTCAACCAACCACTTTCGAAAAGGAAACCACAAACAATCCTTTTCCCTCCAATGATATTTCAGAAATCAACCACCATAAACAATCAATAGGAGAATGTGCCCATACCTTTTATGAAGATGAAAAAACCTCTTTGTAAATCTGCCACAATCACAAAATTCTTTTGCCAATCTTCACAAGGGTTAGTAGATCACAAAATAATCAACATTACTCCACTTTTCAATAATCATCACCAAGGCCTTTAATTGCACAACTTCCTTATCTCTCCTAAAACCACTTGTACCATAAAATAAAATAAATCAAAACATTGCATAACCTTTTCACTCCCAAAACCACTTATACCATAAAATAAAATAAATCACAATATTGCATACCTTGTCACCTCATGAAAGAATTAATCCTCTTGAAAAAGAACAAGGCAAACTTCACTTTTGGAACCCCTTTGCAAAATCAGAAATATCTCTTTACACACACCTTATTTCTCCTTCTAAATAAGTTATTCAAATAGCCCTCGAAATAAGCTTTCCGACGATATATAATATGCCCCCTTTCCGAAATAAATTGAAACCTTTACATATATATATATATATTTTTTTTTTTTTTTTTATATATGCCAACCTCCATTAATTGCACATAGGTCGGCCCTCCATTAATTTAAACTTAAACTTTAAACTTTAATATCTTCATCACCGGAGGTCCTTTTTCGATGAAACAAAATTCCACCTTGGCTTTTAAGAAAAGCCCTTTCCACATAAGCCCACCATGGTTTTAAATAAAACCTTTTATTTTTCCTGCCTTGGTTTTCATAAAAACCCTGTATATATCCATGCTCTCCAAAATATCATAGATGATTATCTATGAAGTGCTTTTGCCACCAAAACTCAATGTGACATCAATGATCCATGTGACATCAATGACAACATAAAATAACTCAAATTTCCAACAATCTCCCCCTTTGTCATTGATGGCAACACCTCTAATGCAAATCACCACAATCACTGCAAAAACCATCTCTGAGAATCAAAGTTGCTCCCCCTGACTCAATACTCTCTATGGAGGCTGCTCCCCCTAACTCAATACTCTCTTTGGAGGCTGCTCCCCCTAACTCAATTCTCTCCCCCTTACTCAAATCTCTCCCCCTTTGACATCAATGGCAAAAGGGACACCTATGGGGCTAAAATATATGACTCTTAAGCTTAGCCCCCTCACCCCCTTCTCTTTTGAGGTGATTAATTTTGGGGTGGGAGTACTTTTACTCCCATATCACTTTGTTTCTTTCCTCTATCAACTTCCTTCCATGTTTTTTTGATATCCTTCTCTTGATGAATTACTTGATCTTCTTGTCTAGAACCTTTTTGACCTTCTTGCCTTGAACTTGTTTGGAATTGAGTCCTACACCATCTTGCAATATGCCCAAAGTTATTGCAATTAAAACACTTGATATTGTAGCCTTTGGATGGTGCCCATGTCCTGAATTCTTTCTTGAAGTAATTTCCATATCCATTCCTTTCCTGAACCCTGTATTGTGAAGCTCTATTTTCATGACCATTATGACCATGACTTCTAAATTGTGTAGCTCTAAAACCAAAACCATGTTGCTCATTTCCTTTGCACTAAAAATCTCTATGACCAATCTTGTTACATGAGAAGCAATGTCCCTGAAAACCATACCTTCTTCCTTTGAAGTTTCTTCTAGCAAAATCAAACTTCTTTGATCCATGGATCCTGCAATGTATAGCCCTGTGTCCAAATCCATTACAAGAAAAACAATATCCTTGAAAAGCCCTTTGTTCATGCCTTGGTTCCTCATACCTTTCTTGACCATTATCCTTATGATCATCTTCAACTTGTGCATTGCATTCTTGAACCTTATTTGTAGCATCTAAAACCTCTTCCTTTCCTTTCTCTTCAATAATTTCTTTTCCCTTTGAGCTTGATTCACCTATCTCAAAACAAGAACCAAACTGAAATATTTGGAGCTATAGGAACTTTGGAACTTTCCTCACAAATCTTAGGTGTTTTTTTCATTTTTGAACTTCTTTCCTTTTTTATAACTTTTTCTTTTTTTTTCTTCTAAATATTTCTAGAGTTAGTTTTTCCAACTTTACCTTGGAATATCCTTCATAAGTATTCCTCAACTTGGTCCACATCTCATTAGTTGAAGTACATACCATGACCTTTGCAAAATTTATCTCACGTAGCCCACTCAAAATATAATTCATTGCTCTTGCATTGATCTCAACCAATTTCTTGGTAGTCTTATCTTCCTCGGGATCACCTTCAACCTTATACTCTTTTTCAACCATCTGCCATACCTCATATCCTTGTGATATCAAGTAGTTCTTCATCCTCATGCTCCATAAAGCATAATTGTTACCATCAAATAATGGAGCCTTATTTGTAGATAATCCTTTCTGTGAAGCCATCTGTGTTCTTGTAGAATCTGCCCTCAAGATGTTAGCCTTTTCGAAGGAACCCGCTCTGATACCAATTGAAGAACACAAGCTTATACTAAGAGGGGGGTGAATAGTATAAGACCACTTTTTACTTTTTCTTCCAAATCAATATTATGTTGTGTAAATATAGCAGTATCAATAGAAGTAATCAAAGCAATGCACAAAAACCATACACAATAGAGACACCATAATTTATGTGGTTCACCCAATGTGGGCTACTCCACGGAGAAAATATTTTACTAAAAATTTCTCAATCAATCTCTTTGGGAATCACTCCCAATTACAATGTTTATGGATCTCTGTCCAAAGGAGATGTTGATCCCCTAATCTCAAGTTCATGGATCTCTTCCATAGGAGAACTCTTTCCCCTTCTACTCTGGCTATGTGATCTTCTAGAAGACTTTGTCTCTCTGCTGCACTAATTGGTGGACCTCTCTCCACTTGAAGACTCCTCACTCAGATCTGTCTTCAACTATGTTGGCTATTGGATCTCTATCCATTGAGACTCTATCCTCTATACTCTGTCACCTCCAAAGCTCTATCAATAGGCTCACTAAGAACCTACTCAATAGGCTCACATAGAACCTACTTAACAAGCTCACATAGAACTTGTCAAATCTATGCTAGCAAGCTCACCAAGAACTTGCCCAAATCTGCTCTAGCAAGCTCACCAAGAACTTGCCCAAATTTGCTCTAGCAAGCTCACCAAGAACTTGTCCAAATCTGCTCTAGCAAGCTCACCAAGAACTTGCCAAAATTTTCTCTAGCAAGCTCACCAAGAACTTGCCCAAATTTCTAACAAGCTCACTAAGAACTTGTCCAAAACTATCCTCAAATCTGTCCCAACACTATCCTCAAATCTATCCCAAAGGCCTTCTCAAAGGCTCAATCAATCATGCTCAAGTAGTACTCAAAATGAACTCAACAATGAATGGCAATCTCAACTCAAATTAACTTCATAGAAGCATAAAGAGAATTGTTAGAGACTCAATATGTTCTAATCTCACTCTCAACCCAAATCAATCTCAACTCAACTCATAGAAGCATAAAGAGAATTGTTAGAGACTCAATATGTTCTAAACTCACTCTCAACCCAAATCAATCTCAACTCAACTCAAATCAACTCATAGAAGCATAAAGAGAATTGTTAGAGACTCAATATGTTCTAATCTCACTCTCAACTCAAATCAACCTCAACTCAATTCAAGTCTTATAGAACCATAAAGAGAATTGTTAGAGACTCAATATGTTCTAACCTTAATCTCAACTCAACATAGAATGATGGAATAGTTTGTTTCATAGAACTTGAACAATCACTTCACACATCACTTGACTAGGCTCAATCAACTCAACTCAACCAATCATCACAAGGGACAACTCTTTCTCACACAACCCTAGTCCAAGTATGTATCAACCAACTCAAATGTTTCCAACAATGCTCAACCACAAATCTCACATAACAATGATACTCATGTTCTTTTCTAACTCAAGTTCTTTCACAACCAATGGGCTTCAACAACTATGCTTATCAAACAAGGTTTAGACACAACTCTCAATTCAGAAAACCTTGAAGCATTCAACCAACCACTTTCGAAAAGGAAACCACAAACAATCCTTTTCCCTCCAATGATATTTCAGAAATCAACCACCATAAACAATCAATAGGAGAATGTGCCCATACCTTTTATGAAGATGAAAAAACCTCTTTGTAAATCTGCCACAATCACAAAATTCTTTTGCCAATCTTCACAAGGGTTAGTAGATCACAAAATAATCAACATTACTCCACTTTTCAATAATCATCACCAAGGCCTTTAATTGCACAACTTCCTTATCTCTCCTAAAACCACTTGTACCATAAAATAAAATAAATCAAAACATTGCATAACCTTTTCACTCCCAAAACCACTTATACCATAAAATAAAATAAATCACAATATTGCATACCTTGTCACCTCATGAAAGAATTAATCCTCTTGAAAAAGAACAAGGCAAACTTCACTTTTGGAACCCCTTTGCAAAATCAGAAATATCTCTTTACACACACCTTATTTCTCCTTCTAAATAAGTTAGTCAAATAGCCCTCGAAATAAGCTTTCCGACGATATATAATATGCCCCCTTTCCAAAATAAATTGAAACCTTTACATATATATATTGCCAACCTCCATTAATTGCACATAGGTCGGCCCTCCATTAATTTAAACTTAAACTTTAAACTTTAATATCTTCATCACCGGAGGTCCTTTTTCGATGAAACAAAATTCCACCTTGGCTTTTAAGAAAAGCCCTTTCCACATAAGCCCACCATGGTTTTAAATAAAACCTTTTATTTTTCCTGCCTTGGTTTTCATAAAAACCCTGTATATATCCATGCTCTCCAAAATATCATAGATGATTATCTATGAAGTGCTTTTGCCACCAAAACCAAATATGATCAATGTGACATCAATGACAACATAAAATACCTCAAACTTCCAACATTATCTACAAAGGTTATACTTTCCATTGTGCTGATGGAGCGGGTCCTTACTTCTCATCCAATGGAGAGTAAGTCTTTCTTCAAAATAAAATTAGAAACACACAAATAAGAAAAAAAACATAATCATTATTTAAGAAGGAAAGTTATCTTCTACAAAAAATCTTTAATGTATCCCATTCGCTCTCATTTTCATTTCCTATCATCTTCTTCATCTTCATATTCCATCCTCTTCTAACCCCTATAATGCATCATTTCCTCTCTTTTATAGAGAAATCCTCTATAATAATCCAATAACAACCCATTAATATAAAATATTCCCAATATAAATTAGTTGGAAACAAATCCAACCAATTCTATCTAGAGAACATAACAACCAAATTAGTTGGAAACAAATCCAACCAATTCTATTTAGAGAATAACAACTAAATTAATTGAAAATAAATCCAACTAATTCTATCTAGAGAAAATAACAACCAAATTAGTTGGAAACAAATCCAATCAATTTTATTTAGAGAATATAACAACCAAATTAAGTTGTTAAGGATTCTAACTAATTTGGATCTATCCAAATTAGTTAGAAACTAATCTCAACAAATCCAACTAATTTAGATTCAATCAAGATAGTTGGAAACCAATCTAACTAATTTGGATTCAACCCAAAATTTTTATTTTATTTTGCTATGTCACCATGTTTGGTTTTAACATAAACATGTTTAGTACTGATGTCATCATGCTGGTCATCATGTATGGTGTTATTTTGTGCCATTTTGTGCTATTATCTTGTGTTGTCTAGTGCTATTTTGTGTTGTAATCTAATGCTGCCCAAAGTCATTATATGATGTTGTTCAGTGCTATTCTATACTGTTCAGTGTTGTTATCCAAATTTTTTTAGTGTTGTCCTATACTATTTTCTAGTGTTGTTCTATGCTATTGTATGGTTTTGTTCTATACTATTTTCTAGTATTTTTTGTGTTGTTTTCTAGAATTTTCCAATTATGTTCTATATTATTTCCAACATTGTTCTATGCTATTGTTTGGTGCTATTTTGTACTATTTTCAAGTCTTATTCTATGCTATTATTTGATGTTGCTTTATAGGGTTCCAAAATATTGTTTCCAAACCTACAAAGTGCCAATATTTCTTTCCATGCCATGATATCCATCAACTAAATGTTAAAAATTATATTTTTTTTCTAAATAGCACATAAATGCATTCTATTCAATTTAGTATCGTATTATTCCTTTCTACTATGCTTAACTGTAAAATATATATGCAAAATATAGTCTAATCCATAGTTAAGCAACACAAATGAAGAGTTAAATATTGCATTAAATGAGGTTTTTTAGAGCCTTATTTGTACTAATAGAAAATTCTCCTTCAAGAGACTTTTAGAATTTTGTTGTCCATAGTCTTGAGTGTTATACCACAATTTTTTTTTGTGGCATAAAAGGTGGATTGAAGACCACAAAATGAGGTTTGTCAAATCCTTCCAGCCTATCATAATGCATGTCCTCACATTTTTTTTCTTAAAGATAAAATCTTGCTCGTTCTTGGATCATAGCTATAGAATCTCATTGGCGAGCACTGAAGAGTTCTAGTGCTTAATACTAAGTATGCTTAAATACCACATAAATATCTCTAATGTTGCATGAATCTCTTTAGATGTTAGGAGAGAGGCATTAGAGGACTCTAGTGCTATATATTTTTTATGAAAATACACTAGATTATAAAAATAGCTTACATTGATGATACAAGAATCCCCTTTTGTGCACTATAAACCATGGACTAACTATAATTATGCAAAATATTCAAATTAAGCCATAGTAAAAAAGGAAAAACACATACCTTATTGAAATAGATGATGTATGATGCTTTGAAGGAGATAGAAACCTAATAGGATATCAAGGCAAGAAAATTATAACTGCACCAAGACTAAAAACGACCATGCATCGATATTTTAATTAATTTATTTATAATAGATGGGACTACCATTTTTGGTTTTCAATCCTCTCCTACCTTGGTTGTGTCCACAAGGAATTTTCACAACCAAGGTTTTATTTTGGCAAGACTAGCACACCAAAAATCAATTTTCATGCTTGCCTTGGTCCAATAGTGACTCAAAAGAGGTTTTCACTATTAATTTTTTTTTTCCAAAATAATGACAATGGATTCCTTCATGGAAATGGAAAAACCCTTTCAAAATGTGTAAATTAAATATGAATTCAAATGTGTTGTAAAATCCTCGATGGTTAGTTTGCTGCAAGTGATGCTTGTTGATGTTTAAAATTAGTAAAATTACACCTGTGATAAAACCCCATTCTACCTCATATGGTTGCAACCATTTGGTGTATAATTATTTTTTTAAACCATAATTATGCAATGATTTCAGGATCATTAGAGAAAAATATTCAGAGCTAAAAATATTTTGATGCTATATGCTCCAAAGCCAAAAGGCATCACCATAATATGACAATGTCAAATGATAAAAAGTCTTGATGATAAATGCCAAGCTATAAAAAATATTTTTGATGTTGCGCTAGTTTCATAAGGTACACATACCAAATACATATTCTTTGCTATATTGCCTTCATAGCGAAGAGCACTAGAGATTTTCGGTTCTAATTAGTCTTTATAAATAAGAGCATTGAAATATTCTAGTTCTACCTAGTTACCTATAAAGACTTGTTATTTTATATATACCTGCATAAAAAAAGTCATATCCATAAAAGAATATATAATTTAATTTATTTAAGAGATTTTTTTTTGGAATGGATCAAGTATTTTTCCTGAGCACAGTCCAATATTGTCATAGTCAATTGTATTAAGTTTATTTATTTTGATGACGTAGATAAGTAGTGCTTGTATTTGTTTATTTGGATCAATTATGGGTGATATAGAAAGCAAACGCTATGCAACTTATCATGGTTGATTTTGTTATGAGGTAAACCTCATGGATTTGATGCCTATTTTCTATGGTTTATGAGGGATTTTGGTTAATGAATCTTTATTTTTGGTTCTCATAGATTTGAGTTTAATGAACCCCTAATTTCAAAATTAAATGTAAAAGTATTAAATTATAATTATTCTAATACCTACTACCTCTCAATGCCACTATCTCTTGTTAGGTTTTAACCAGTTATTCTCCAATTGGATTGGAACAAAAATAAGATCACTTAGTATCATAGATCAACCAATTGATAATAACCTAATATTATGACCACATCACAATGGTTGTTATTCATAGTCTACTGATTCCACTTTTTAATTAAAAAATAAAAAAAGAGGTAACAACAAATCAACTAAAATTGATTTAGAATATGAATAATGGAAATGTAGTTTAGTGCTTTAGCTTCTAAGAGCTTTAATCATGTAATCATAATTTTCGGATCATAATTTGTTTATGACTATGTGGATTAACTATAGGACAAGATAGCCAATTGGGGAGATGTGGTATAGCACAAATAATTAATTAAAAATCCAAAAAAAAGATGATGGTATTAAATTTTTGGATAATTTCCTAGCAATGCCATCATCCCTAATAATGATGCCAAAAAATGACAAGTTTTAATAATGTGACTTTAATTTTATCAAATTTGGGGTGGAATTTTAAGGTTGTATGTGTTAGGAACAACTTATGTAGGTTTTGGTAATGGTTTCCTAAATCACTCTTGGAAAAATAAATCACACTTTGTGGAAAATAAAGCTTGCAAAAAATAAAACGATGCTTTCAAAATATGAAATCACACTTGTTGAAAAGTAAATTAACATACTTTCAAAAAATAAATAACACATGAAAATGAAATTTAATATAGCAACTAAATAAAACTATCCCAAGAAACTAAAATAAATAATTAAAGTAATATATAAATCTAAATAATATACAAAAAATATTGAAACAAATAAAATAACATTTTATTAATTATTCCATAGACACATCCACAATGATAACACTCTAAAGCAATTGAAATAATATAAATATCTACAAATTTTATACTTTCCATTGTGCTGATGGAGTAAGCCATTACTCAACCCAATAGAAATAAAATATTACTTCAAAATAAAATTAGAAACACACACAAGAACATAATTATTATTTATTAAGGAGAAGAAAATTTCTCTTACAATAAATATTTAATGCAGTCCATTCTCTCTTATTTTCATTTACTATCCTCTTCTTCATCTTCATATCCCATTCTATTCTAACCCCTATAATACATCATTACCTTCTCTTTTATAGATAATTCCTCTATAATAATCTAATAACAACACGTTAATTTATAATGTTCCCAACTTGAATTAGTTGGAAATAAATCCAACCAACTCTATCTAGAGAACATAACAACCAAATTACTTGGAAACAAACCCAACCAGTTCTATCTAGATAATAATAAATAAATTGAACAAAGCGATGATGGGAGAGGGATCCAACAATGGTGAGAGCGGGATCTAGTAGCCAGGGTCGACGTATGTTGCAGGGGATCCAGACTCAGGTAAGGATGTGGACGGGGCAGCGGGTTCTCACAGGATGGCGCATGCGGATCCCCAGGACAAGGAGCCCCCCAATAAACCTATCGATGGACCTAGAACTGGGAGCCCTAGAAAATCGTCCTATGCCCATATCACCTCGGGTGAGGTAATCCTTCCCAAAAACTCAAGCACAAATCTATCCCTGGTGGGATCGAACATTACCATCCCATCAGATATTTTTTCCAACTACATATCTGGGGCCTCCTATTCCCTTTTTGGCAAGTTTGTTAGAGGACGTCTAGACATAGAGACCATAAGGTGCTAGGCCTTCTCAAAATGTAAAACAACAGGGAATATGGATATCATTACTGTCTCAAGGGGCTTATTCATCATAAAACTCAACAATCGGGATGACACCAGTCGGATCCTCATAGGAGGACCCTAATTTTTAGGCAAGAGAAGTTTGTTCCTCAGGTGGTGGGTGGTGGACTTCAACCCCAACACCCAGAGTATTAAATTCACCCCTATCTAGGTATGGATCCTAGACTTGCCTTTCCACCTCTAGCAAGAGGATATTCTAAAAGCTATTGTGGGTGATATCGGTGAGTTGGTGGCTTTCAATCCCGCAACCAAGGTGGGATCCATAATGGTCCACACT
Organism: Wollemia nobilis; assembly: GCA_028583015.1. Taxonomy (NCBI): domain Eukaryota; kingdom Viridiplantae; phylum Streptophyta; class Pinopsida; order Araucariales; family Araucariaceae; genus Wollemia; species Wollemia nobilis. Next base: position 2,755,721 of record JAQPPZ010001424.1, on the reverse strand, counting down.
CGCATCTATGTGAATTCTAACCTTGAATCCAAGCTTCCATATTTAATTAACCTAATTTTTAGCTCCTTCAAATGGCACAAACCACTGGAATACAAAAATAAGCCAAATTTTTGCGCTTGATATCGCATGCAAGGGCACCTCCAGAACCAATGCCCTCTAACTAAGCTTCTAGAGGAACCTGTAGCTGGTGGTTCCTTATCAAAATCTCTCCCAAGGATAGATTCCCCCCCCATAACTCGTCATTACCTAGGTATAGCCACCCCAGCCCTCGAGTGAGTGGTCACTCTGCATGGCAAGAAAAGAGGCATCCTATAGATGACAAAGGGAAGCAACATGTTGAACCCCATACGGTGCTAAATTCTAACTAGGTATGTACCCATCCTGAACTTATCCCTGAGTTTGTTCCCGAAGAGATGATCTCCCATGTGGATCCTTTCCCATAGCCAGTTGTTCTTGTAGACTCGCCCTTGGTCCATGATCCCCCTACCCCCTCAGTAACATCCCTTAAGGATAATTCCGTAGCCCCTTGTCCTGATCAGAGTGATCTCCTCCCTAGTTTTGGTCCTATCCCTAGTATTACACTTGGAAACCCCCCCCAAGGATCCCTCTCCCCCTCATCCTAACCCCCCATATCCTCTTCCACCATCTCTTATCCCCCTCCTCCTCCAGGGTAACCCCTTACCCCTTGACTATATTCGATCCTTTGTATGAGTAGTTCGATGGTGATGATGAAGGCAACTCTTCCTTTTCCTAGTCAAACCCAAAAGGCTTCAGTCCTAAGAGAACCTAAATCAAAATATTTACCACTAAATTTGGTAGTGATAGGAAGAGAGGGAAGCGCTACTTGAGTTATTAGAGGAGAAAAGAGGTAGAAGATGATTTTGCTAATGGGCTCTAGTCTACTTTGTTGTCTGATGCCCTCAATCTACTAAAAGAAGAGCCAAAGAGATCCAAACCTCCATCCCACCAGGGAAAATGAGGCAAAAAGCCCCCCAAAGGTTCCAAATGAATATCCTCACATGGAATGTGAGAGGGCTCAATGGAGCCCCTAAGAGACGCATGCTATCCCATCTTAAAAAAGAACACAAACCTTTTGTCCTCATTATTTAGGAATCAAAGCTAGATGAGTTTGCCTCACCTAGAATAGCCAAAGTAGTTTGGAGCAATGGTAAATTCCTGTTCACCCCAATCCAAGGATATTTTGGTGGACTGTTGTATATGTGGGACCCGACCATAGTCGAAGGGAGTCTAATTCCATCCTCCTCCAGAATCATCAACATAATGTTCCATAGCATAGCTTCCAACCATACCTAGATCCTCTCCAATATTTACACCCCCAACAACCCGTTGGAAAGGGCCTCCCTGTGGGATGAGATAAGCCTCATGTGAGACTCATTCAAATATCTTTTATGGATCCTCACTAGAGACTTTAACACCCCCTTATTCCCTTTAGAAAAATGAGGAGGATCCTCTTTGATAACCAAAAGTATGGAGGAGTTTGGGGCTTTCATTGACTCAAATGAGCTCATGGATGTCCAACTAAAAGGGGAAAATTTCACTTGGAGCAATAGGAGGATAGGATCTAATCTCATCCAAGTTAAATTAGATAGGGTCCTCCTATCTAGAGAAGCTATCCCATTATTTGCTGATGCAACCCTCCATTCCCTCCCCAAGATAGGATCTGATCATAATCCCCTTCTATTTAAAGCATTCAGACCTACCCATTACAAGAACCCCTTCCAATTTGAGTCAATGTGGTCTCACCATCTAGACTTTAGATCGCAAGTAGCGTAGTGATGGCTCCAGTCATTCAGAGGATCCCCCTTCGGGAAACTCCACCAAAAGCTTAGGTTCCTCAATAATAATATTAGGGTGTGGAACAAGGAAATATTCAGAAATATTTTTGATAACAAAAGAGCCATAAAGGAGAAACTGGAGGTCCTCGAATGTAAATTCTAGTAGGGTGCTCAGGATCTTGACTCTAGAGATGAAGAAGGTAGACTCATAGCAGACTACCACAATGCTCTAGATAGGGAGGAAATCTATTGGAGACAAAAATCTAGAGCCTTATGGCTCAAGGATGGGGAATAAAACACCAAGTTCTTCCGTGCCTCTACCCTTAGGAATAGAAGCTCTAATAAAATCTTAGAACTCACTTGTAGTGATGGCAGAACTTCCAAGGACGAGTCTAAGATCAGGGATGAGACTTCAAGTTTTTTTCAATCCCTCCTAGGCACCCCATCTCAGTCCTCCCACCAGGAGGCCAAGATCCTCCTTGAGCACATCCCTCACTCCATTTCCCCTGATACCAACAAAATGCTCATTAGCCCTCTCTCTATCGATGAGATCAAAGTAGCCCTGTTCTCCATGAATCCTGGTGCTACCCCTATCTCAGATGGCTTATCTCCCTGCTTCTTCCAAACCTTCTAGAATTTAGTTGAAGCTAAGGTTTGTGTAGCTTTCAGGGACCTCCAGTCCATAAAGGTCATTCCCCATAACATTAACTCCACTTTCATAGCCTTGATCCCAAAAATACAAGTTGCTAAATCCTTATCAAAATTTTGGCCTATCAACCTCTGTAATGTCCTTTAAAAAATCTTAACCAAAGCCCTCACATCTAGACTCAAGGATATCCTTCCCCTCATCATAGATTCCTACCAAGGGAGTTTGATCAAAGGGAGAGTAATCATTGATGGGGTCATCATTATCCATGAGGCACTACATCTAGCTCCCTGGCTAAGAAATCAATGTTCCTCCTCAAGTTGGACATGAACAAAGCATTTGACAAAGTCAGCTGGGAGTTCTTGGTTGAGGTCCTCCTCAAATTTGGGTTCCACCCATCCTAGGTGGGACTAATCAAAATATGCATTTATTCCATGTGGTTCTCCATCCTGGTCAATGGGTCCCCCAAAGGCTTCTTCCCAAGTACTAGAGACCTCAGACAAGGTGACCCCCTATCCCCAATCCTTTTCATAATTTTTTTTGAATCCCTGGGAAGAACCATTACAAGCACAACCAAGAGCGGGATTATATCTGGGATTAAATCTACCATTGGCCTTGCCCATGTCACCCACTAGAAATTTGTAGACGACACCATCTTGGGCACCTCAACCTCGATGGCCTAGGCCAAGACTATCAAACATATTCTCTAGCTCTATGAGAACGCAGTAGGGTAAAATATCAATCTCCTTAAGATCAAAATCTACTTCATCAACACACCCCAACCTAGGAAAGTAAAAATAGAACAGATCCTTGGAATTTACTGGGAGGTCCGCCCCACTTCCTACCTTGGGCTCCCCCTATTCTTAGGATGCCCCTCCAAAGCCTTGTGGAACACTGTCATCAAAAGGGTCCAAAAGAAGTTAGCCTCTTGGAAGGGTCACCTCCTTTCCTAGGTAGCCAAAGCAACTCTCACTTTAGCCTACTTGCAGAGCATCCCAATCTACTTCATGTTAGTCTTCAGGATCCCTACCATGGTTAATGCCAGAATAGAGCAGATCCAAAAGAGATTCCTTTAGTCTGGGAGCAAATAGAAGAAAAGGATCCCGTTGGTATCTTGGTCCCTAGTATGCAGACCAAAAAAGGAAGGTGGCATTGGTATTAAGAGGGTCTCCCAAATGAATCTTGCCCTTCTATTCAAGTATGCATGGAAATATTTCAAAAACAACCAGACTAAATGGGTTCACATAGTCAATAGGAAATACCTCCAAAACCATCCCTTTCTAAGTGACCATCAACCCCAAAATGGGTTGGAATTATAGAAATCCTTATCCAAGACCAAGAACCTCATTCAAAAAGGCACCATATGGATCCTAGGTGATGGGAGCACCATTGACTTCTGGGAAGATAAATGGCTTCATGATGAGGTATTGAGAGAAGACAGGGCACTACGGGTCCTCAAACCCACATTGGAGGCCTCTAAAGGTTGCAAGGTGGCCAAATTCATGACCAGTCTCAATAGAAGACCAACTTGGGATCCCATAGAAGATGCCAAGTTCCCCCTCCAAGCAGCCTCCCTCTCTGCCTTGCTCAACTCAGTCATAATCCCATCAGGAGAGGTAATAAATAGGGACATTTGGAAAGGCACTGATGTTGGATACTTCTTGGTCAAGTTAGCCTACTCCCTCCAGGAGTCACCCCAGGCATCCCTCTTCCCGGTGAACCTAGTGTGGAAAATGAAGCTCATACCAAAAATTAGTTTCTTCTCTTGGATGGCCATCCAAAACAAAATCCTTACTATCAAAAATTTGGCCAAAAGGGGATTCGTGATCCCAAACCACTGCTTTCTATGCCTGTCAAGCTGGGAATATACAAATCACCTATTTACCAATTGTGCTTTCTCCTTAGAGGCCTTGGGTCACCTTATCCACTTTTTTTGCATCTAATAGGCCCAACCCAATTCCATACTAGATCTATTTTCCCAGTGGTCGGATCCCTTCTACCATCCTAATATTCGTTCCCTCTAGAACCTCTACCTCCACCACCTGATCTAGAAAATTTGGTTGGAGCATAATGATAGAGATTTTTCTCCCCCCTAGGGACCCTCTCACCATTATGAGAAGTGCCATTGCCTATGCTTCTGATAATATCTGCCTCTTTCCCCCTTACTCGTCCACCCCACATGTGAGCGAGCTAGCCCTTATCTGCTCCCTGGGCATCCCTATAGATGTCCTGGATCCCCTCCCTAATCCCATCCCCAGAGCCAACCTCAGGTGGGTGGCGCCCCCGGATGGATGGGTTAAGTTGAACTTTTATGGAGCTTCCAAAGGTAATCCAGGGCCCTCAGGAGCAGGTGGGGTCATCCATAACCATGAAGGGAATATTATTTTAGCTTATGTTGAGTTCTTGGGTACCCAGACTAACAACTTTGTTGAAGCCTCAGTGCTTTTGCGAGGGTTGTCTATCCTACAAGAGGATCCTAGAAGAGCCATAATTAAGGGGGATTACCTTAACATCATCAATTTCATGACCATGCAGAAGGATCCATCTTGAAAAAATTTCAACATCATTCAGGAAGCCAGGACGATCATGTAGAGTCTTCCCCAGACGTCCATCTACCATACCTTCAGAGAAGGTAACAAGCTTGTGGACTCCATGGCTAACATAGCAGCCTCATCAAGGGGACTCAAAATCTGGAGAGGTGATTTCCCCAAAGAACTATCCACTGCGGCTATCCAAAAAAAATCAGAGGCCAGGATGTTGAGTCCTAAGAAGTTATATCCTAGTGTCAAAACATAATGGGCCACGTTGACTTAGATGATGCGCTCTCCCCTTGTCCTTCATGTAATCGATCTCTCCCATGGGGCCTTCCCCCATAAGGAGTCAATAAGTGGCTCATGTTCTACATTCCACATCAGCCCTATCTCTGACATCTCTCTAGTCCCTAGCAACCTACTCAACTATAGTGCTATTCCCATCAAGAGCACTGGAAACCATCACGTGTGTAATTTTTTTAAGCTCCCTAGAGATTTGGGATTGTCTACCTATGTGTGCATTGTGGTTTTTTTCTATTGGACAATTTTTGGCTGCCTTTGGGCCCTCCTCTCTCTGCCTCATATCGATTCTTTCTTCAAGCAGCTTGAGTGTCAATGCAATCCTTCTCATCCTCACCATGCCACATAGATTTTTTCCCATCCCCACCACCTTCTAAGTGTGCCAACCCTTTCTTTCGATGCAGAATCCCCATGCATGTGGTGGTTTCTTCCCAACACTTCCTCTACCCCATCACCAACCTTAGCCTTTTTATTTCCTTCTTGTCATATTGCTATTTTTATCATCACTCTTCCTTCTCTCTACCTTATCACCAATCTAAATTTTGGTCCTCAACTCTTCTACCCTAGTCCCAGAGCCCTCTTCTCCTGTAGCCCCCTATGGTCCTATATTTCCCCTATCACTCTAATGGACATTGTGTATGTTGAGCCAAAAGCCCTCACCATCAACAACACCACTCTCATGTTCATGAATGCAAAGGGGTTAATCCCATTTCTATGCAAATTTTCTAGCCTCGATGAAGGACTTTGTGGAGACATGGAAGAATGGTGAAGTCAGGTTCTGTGGAGTCCACTTCAAGCTCATGTGTGAGCTGTTATGCGAGATTATTGGGATCTATTTTGAATGCCACTTTATTATGTGGGACAAACATAACTGGGAGGAAGAGTTGGAGCAATTCTCGAATAGAGCAAAAGGCTACAAGTGGGATAAATTGGCTCTGTACTGTTTGGCCCTACTTCCCCCATGGAATGAAGTGATCATCCCCATCCTATAATTAATCACTTGCAATGACCCTAAAAAACCTCTCTGTAGCTTTTACTTTAGTTTTATTAACCACCTACGAGATTTTAAAAATATTTGCATCCCAAATTATCTATTGTACTCTATAACAATTTCCATCGAGAAAGCCCACAAATCCCAAGCTAAACCCCTTCACCAGGGGATTTTGGTGTTCTTCTACCACCACATCGTGGCCAATACCCCCATTCTAAGGAGGTTCCCCCCTGTCATATAATCCCCCTTGATTCCCCAACCTCTTATGGGAACCACAACTCTAAGGACTCAGATGGAAGCCCCAAGGTTCAAGCTAAACCATCCCACCCCAAGAGCACCGGACACATTCCAACGAGGAATCAAAAAGTTGCAGAAGGCACACCCAACGGACCCAGGCCCTCAACTCATCTCAAGAGGACCAAAAAATAGAAGAAGACCTCCCGTAAAATTATCTTAGATACTGACAATGACCTCGAGGCATTCCTAACCAAGCTCCTTCTAAGTATGGCTATCAATGCAATGACCGCTTTGATGAAATTTGCAAACGCCACCATCAAGATCCTCAAGCAGTTGGTCTGAAAGTAGGGTGAGAGTTCTAACCAAGAGGATACCGCCAAAGTATTATGTGTTCTCATTTTGGGTAAGGTAGTTTTCTAGCTTGGCTGGTTGCGGATGTATGACTATTTTGATTGTATGGTTGTTCTCTGGTTCTGAATGCATGGTTGTTCAAGTAGCTATTTTTTGTATGTTCGACTGGTTTTGACATTCGACTTCTATTTTTTGGTTTCCCAATTAGACCATGGGTCTGTTCTATTTTTGTTTACTTGCATAGGTAGCATTTAAGGTTTCAAGACTACCTAATATTCTGGTTCTTCGGTCCCTTTTATCATAAGGTTCTGGGATCCTATTAACAACTAAATTAGTTGAAAAAAATCCAACTAATTCTATCTAAAGAAAATAACAACCAAATTAGTTGGAAACAAATCCAACCAATTTTATTTAGAAAATATAACAACCAAATTAAGTTGTTAAGGATTCTAACTAATTTGGATTCAACCCAAAAATTATATTTTTTGTTGTCATGTCTGATGCTGATGTCATCATATATGGTGTTGATGTCACCATGTCTATCATCATGTTTGGTGCCATTTTGTATTGTTCTATGTTGTTACCAAACACTATCCAATATTGTTATTTGGTGTTTAGTGTTGTTCTATACTATTTTGTGTTGTTATTCAAAGCTTTCCAATGTTGTTATATACTATTTCCTAGTGCTATTTTGTGCTATTGACTGGTGTTGTTAGGTACTATTTTATAGCATTGTTATGTGTTATTTTCTAGCACTATCCATGTGTTACTCTATACTATTTTCTAGCACTATTCTATGTTGTTGTTTGATGATGTTTTGTATTATTTCTAGCATTTTTTTTGTTTTTATCCAGTGCTTTCTTTATAGGATTCCAAAATGCTATTTCTAGACCTATAGATTCCAATCCTCTTTTTTTTTGTGTTGTTTTGTACTATTTTTTAACACTATTTTGTGTTGTTTGATGCTATTCTATACTATTTTATAGTGTTGTTCTGTGTTTTTATCTGGTTTTGCTTTATAGGGTTCCAAAATGTTGTTTCTAGACCTACAAAGTGCCAATCTTCCTTTTTATGCCATGATTTTCATAAATTGAATGTTAAACATTGCATTTTTTCCCTAAAAAAGTATATAAATGCATTCTATTCAGTTTAATACTATAATCCCCCTTTTTACTATGCTTAACTATAATATATATACAAACTATAGTCTAATCCATAGTTAAATGACATAGAAGAAAAGTTAAAGACTACATTAAATGATACTTTTTCCCATTATGACTCCCAAATCAAGGCTTTCTCCCATTATGACTCCCATAACTTCTACCTTTAATGTGTCAACTAGTTCCTTGGGCTACTATGATTAAATGGTGTAGGTATATGGACTTGAGGCTCTTTCCATTATTTTTTTCTTTATGATCTCAACTACAATCTATAGGAGATATATTATTTGTATAAAAAGGATTCTACACTTTAGAAAATTATACATCTCAGCAAAATGTTCTAGGTCTAAGGTCATAACCTTGACTGGAGGGAATGGGGGGCTAGTGGCCCTTCATACAATATTTCAAGGATGGGAGCCCCTAAGGTAAATTTGGTCTCCTAAATTATTGGAGAGTTTTGGAATATAGTGTGGGCCATTGATATTTTGTTAGAAAATTTGGAATGCTTCTCTATTTTCTTCATTAGCATATCTCAAAAGACTCATCCCTCAAAACTTTTCTTTGCTATTTGATCTCTCAAAAGACTTATCCCTCAAAAATTTTCTTTGCTCTTCGACCTTCAAAACTTATTAAGATAGTATGAGGACTATCAGATATTTTGCCTTCTTCCCATGGTTGGATATTTTATTAGGGCACTTTTGTGTAGTATAACTTCCAAAACTTTTTCTTCCTTTTCTTTTGTCAGAACTTTTAAAACTTTTTATCTTTGTAATTTTTCGTTTCTTGTGCTTTTTTTCCCTTCAAAACCTCATGCCATATTTTAACTTTTGGAACTTTTTATAGCACGAGTCGTTGAAACTTTTACCTTCTACCTTTGGTTAAATATTTTGTAAAGTGGTGCTAATTTTTTTGTTCTAAACTTTTTACTTGCATTTTTTTGACACTTTATTCTCCACTTCCCATATTTTTTACCTCCACTTAGACCACCTTTCAATTTTTTCTTATGATAAAATATTTTGAGTGCATTGAGAATTCACTATAGCTACTACTATAATGTATGCTCACCATTCATCACCTCCTTTCATAGTCATAGTTCTAGCTTCCCTTGGTAGAGATGACATGCTATATGATATCCCATCAACACTTGGGTCAAAATGATACCAAGTTTGTGAGCCCTACTATATAAGTCAATCGATTTCTTTGATGGGCTACCCTAAGAAGGTCTCTATAATTGTAAATGAAATGAAATAAGTAGATACATGATGCCATAAATATAATTATATCATGTCATGCTAACTACATCTATACATAAAATTAAATTAACATAAAATAAAACAATAATATGCTATCTATGGAAAATAACTTTAGTTAGATCACTTGGATGCTAGGTGGGACCATCCTCCTTAAAGAAATAATCCTAGAGGCTGATGGAATCCATTTTTACCTTATAAATATAGAGCTCCTTTATATCCATATCCTCTTTTGAGTCCTCTTCCTCATCTGGGAAAATCTCCTCTAATACCTCCTCCTCTATAGTGGCCTCATAGTCTCCTCCTCCCCTGGAGACTTCTCACCACTTCTCATTATATCTATTGCTCTTGATGGATCACCTCTATTCCATATCTATGCAAGAGGAGGCACATTGGTCTCCATGGGTGTCTTGATGGCTAGGACACTCCATATAGGGATAATGATGATGATGATGTCTCCTAGTCCTCTCTAGCACTATGTTGTAGGTCCCCTTATGACCTCATCCTTTTTTAATGGTGGTATCACATTGGTGGTGGCTTGCTAGATCTATATATTATTTATTTCTATATATGTTGATGTTATGGATCAAGAAGTGGAAGCTCCATATTTAGATAAGGATCCTCAAACTAGCCTAGGAACCACTCCTCTCTATGGGGCTTTGCAATATTAAGCTGGTGATCATGCACCATGATCACTTGCTTCATCCCTATAACTTATTATAAATCCTAGTGTCGACTCTAGTGTAGGTCATGGTAGGGAATCTAGGTAATTTTATCCATAGAAATTTGAGTCAATGATGTCACCTATAATTGAGAGGTCCCTAAAATATACCCTTACCATATTGTTCAATTTTCCCTTGGTTCTATCTCCCAAGGAAATATTAGAGGATGATACATGGTAAAATTATCCCATATATCCATGTCTATAATAGAAATATTAGACTAATAATGTATGCTTCGTGGTTTTGGATGTGATACTAGTCATGGTATGGGAGCATGTAAATATCTACCATAGAAGAATCCCCTCTCTAGTCCTATATGATCCTCTTCTATGACTAGGTACGATGAATAGATCAACATTGAGATCATGTTTATTCCCTTGTGATAGAATACATAGGTAAATAGGATTAGGATCCTCATATGTTGCACAAATGGAATGACTATGGCTGATTGAATCCTCTCCAATATAATGGTCCTTTGTCGATCCACTTGTCCATCTCTAGTGGCCCACTCTACCAATATAAGTTGTGCATCCTCTATAGTGGCTATCCATAGGGACTATATAATGATGAGTAGACCCATGATAAAATATATATACTATAGGGTTATTATCATATTTATAACCTCATTTAGTTTAGATCTCCACAAACACATATTGGTTGTCATGCTCTATAATAATATGAACTTATAACACAATTATCAATGGGCCTAAATATAGAGCATCTCAGCTACCTAGTCTAGTTTGACCTGACATAGCTCTACCTATACCTAAGGGGTCATTCCTTGTCTAAGCTAGTACTAGATATAAGAAAGATCTATATGTCACCATAGGTGGTCATATACTATCTATCCTATGATAGTTACTCCAATAGTGTTTGTGTTGTGTTCTCCTAGACCTTGTCCTTGGCCCTTGCCTTGTTTGACCTCATCCTACTAGGTCATACATGAAAAATCCTAAAAAAAAATTATTTCATTTTGATTGTAATTATTGAATTTGACCATAATCATTGATTGGGGACAAGATCATCCCTGGGTTAATAGGGATATAATTTTCCCCTTTTATGTGTGATCCTAATCATTGTCTTTTGCCATGATCATTAGTTTTGACCATAATCACCCTTTTTTTCCTTATAGCAATTATTATTCCTTTTTATAATGATGACCATGATGACCTTATTTTTTGGTTTTATCCCTTTGGGCCATGAACATAGTTTTTCTGTGTGTTTCTAAGATCATTTATTTTGACCATAATTGCCATTTTTTCCAAAATAGCTATCATGATCAACCTCAATTTTTAGGTCTTATATAATTTTTGGGCTATTTTTGGCTATTGAATGTGGATGCCACCACCTTAGTTACATGGTAGTCATGATAGTACTTTTTGTGTTGTTCTAGCTATCTCCTAGATAGCCTAACTAAGTGATTGTTCATTAACTTTGATTACTTAATTTTTATTCATTTTTAACCAAAAATTAAGAAAAAAACAAGGGTGGGGAACCTACATGTCCAAAATCGCCTCCATGCATGCTTACCATTGACTATCTATGCACTCAATGTTGTACAAACATGTGGTGGTCATTGAAAGGGTCAAAGTGCATATACAAATGAAATTAAATATTTAAATTTTTACCCCTATATATATTTAAATAATTTACTATAAAAAAGGTTTTCCACATAATAATTTGCTGATTTTTTGTAGGCATATCATAGGGATAGTGCTCCTAGCAATTTTGGCATGCTCTAGGCTGACCTTTGTTCTTTGTTTTTGCTCATTTTACATCCAACAAGGATTTTTTAGCACTTTGGGCTTTTTCCTAGGTAATTTTCTTTCAAGCCACATGGGTCAAGTAAAAATAAGTTTCTTCAAGAAAATATTTTTAGGGGCACATATAGGTAAGTATTAGGTATGTTTCCCTATATTTTTATAATTTTTGACTATGTTTTTTCATAGTTTTCTATTTTTTATTTTATTTTATATTTTATTTTGCATAGACAATAGAGTCAAAATTAACAAAAATTGGCTCTTGCTCCATAGCATAGAATTTTTATTTTTGTTGCTTCAACTAACATATATTTCTCCTTTTCATTTTTCCTCTATGATATCGTGAGTGAATATCCCTTGTGGTATCACCCAGTTTACTTATAGAGGGGTGATATGTATTAACTGACTTTGTAGGTCATGGAAAGTTCTATCCTCTTATATATGGGATAGGGGTGGACTAACTTTATTAGTCCTAAGGTAGGAAAATTGTGAGCCATGTTAGCCAATTATTTTGGTTCCCTTCCTTCACCTAGTTATTTCTTTTTTTCCACATTTTTTGGTTGTTTTGTTTGTTAACTTTTCCAAAAACCTAAAATAAATATAGAGTCATGATTAAGGGATGAATTTACATGTCTCCTAAAGCATGAATCCTAAAAATCAATATTTCCAAGATCACCACATTAAGTGATGATTCTATTCATTGGTTGATTTTTATTGTATTTGATGTACAATCATGATTATAACATGTTTCCACATCCAAGGTTTAAATGATGCATCATTTAGATTGATTGTTGTGAATTTATGGCCCCAAAAAGGGTGAATTTTAGCCATCGATTTCAAGGGGAAGTTATTATTATCTTTCAATATAAATACTCATTTCACCTCCTCATTTTCTCACCATACATTCACTAACTAATGATTTCTACTACTAACATTGCTCTCAATCTTTCTGCCTCTATTATTTTTATGGCATGTGACCTGCTTTATCTCTTTCTCTCTTTCTATTTCCCTTGTAGGTACAACCAAATTCATAAACCATTGATTTTTTGCCTTCCATAGAGGAGGAAAAAAAACTCTAGTACGATTTGTAGCTAAAGGTCACTAATTACTGCTCAATGACCAATTTCTAAGGTATGCCAAACCCTATGCATATAGTCTAGGTGTGATATATCCTTACTGTGGTGACACAACAAACAAGACTGGATAGAGCTAAGTGATTTATTATGATTTTTTTATGAATTATATGGTCCTTGATACCCTAGGTATTAATTACTTTTTGCTTTTTTTGGATAATCTTAGTGTAGTTCACCCTTGAATGCTCTACTTTTATTTTGCTTGTATTAGGATCATTTTAGCTTTGATTGTTAACTTATTTTTATACTATCCTAGTTTAATAAATTTGGTTTATCTTGTATTATTCAAGTAACTATATGAGATATCCCACTTTTCCCACAAACAATACTAAATAAAATTTAAATTGACTATGAAAATTTTGAGATATTATAATAAAAGATAAAATGATTGAGCATATGATATCTAGGTTTTCAAGTGAAAGGTCTCCTTTCTAAAATTGATGATTTCAAAAGTGCAGTGAGAAAAAGTAGAAGATACCATACTACTATTCCATGACTTTAGTTTATTAAATTATTTAAATTAAAGGTCTATAGACTAGATAAATAAAAAATGATAAGAAACATCAATAAAAGGACTTTTATTGAAACTATAGAACCTAGATAAGGTGAGTACTAAAGGAAATATAAATTGAATATAAAAATTTAAAAGGTCATAATTACTTTTAAAATTGAGAAAGCATGGCATCAACATTTCAAGATCAAAGGTCTCCTTAATAAACTTTATGATTCTAAAAGTGGATTGAGAGAAAGAAAAAAAATAACTTATCAATATTTTATGATCTTGTTTATGAAAGCATTTGTTTGATGTTTTTAGGGTATTGGAGCACAAGGACCAAATATTTGGAGATAATAGTTTGTTCATGGAAAGGGTAATTTTGCATGTGAAATATAGATGTAGGTATTTCCATTTTGTTTTTAAACCTAAGGGTCCCAATGTGGGTAAGAATCATTGGTCTTCCTTTTGGATTATTTTCTACGGAGATTTTGGGGAGTTTATAAATATTACACATATAAGGATTTATATGGGAATGCATGTCTAAATTTATATCTATATCTATCTATCTATCTATCTATCTATATATATATATATATATATATATATATATATATATATATATATATATAAGTTTAATTTACAAATAAAAAAAAGGATCCAACAAGTCGACTATGGGAACATTGCTTTCAGATGTTGTATATGGTATGAAAATGAACATATTAATAGTGATTACAATAAACATAGGTATAATGAAAGGGTTTAAATATTATAAAATAATGAAATTAAGAATAAAAGGAACCAAATATATACTAGATAAAGAATAAAATATTGACCAACTTATGGATATAGAAATATTATGGAAATAAATTCTTTCCAAATAAATCAACTAGAATGGATTTGCCTCCTTACCAACTAGTCAAGCTATTACTAGTCATACACATCAAACACTTGGGTTGAAGATATGAATAAGAGCCTTCAATAAATTAGAGGAATGTAATATTTTTTTTTGCTTGATATAGGAATGTAATATTAATTACAAAGGGAACTATTGATTAAGAAGTGGCTAATTTGGGAATTTGAAAATTTACCAAGGAAAAGTAAGCAACCTTCTTCCCAATAAATTAGAAATTAAAATTTAAAATCCATAAATAATTCTAATGAGATTGATAAAGAGGAGATTTTAGCTGGTGTTTATTTCCAAATCAATAAAAAGTACACATTCAAAATCCATCAAGAATAATAATGGGGTTTGTAAAGAAGAGGTAGTACATTATACATTCTCAAATTATGGAATACAACCCCCTTTTAAAAAATAACAAATTTAGAGAACTATAGGAACTTAAGTTGAAAAGGTGAAGTCTTAGGCAAATAATTAAAGTAATTAAAGAGGGAAACTTTCAATAAATGACCAAATAGAAGAAAATCTAGAGAGATATGAATTAAACAATCAAAAGTAGATTAGCTTTAATATGGTATATAGGATAGGAATATATATGATATTATATTGTATATGTGTATTATTAATAATTGGAATGGGCCACACATAACCCAAGGTTGATTATATTATTATAATGAGTTGGATAAGGGTTTAGGAGTTGGTTCTCTAAAGTAGCATTAGAATATGGGTATATAAAGGAGGGATATTGTATTTGTAATGATAATAATTTATATCGATTATTCTATTCTAGTCATATTTTATGATAAAGTGTCCTCTCTTATTGGGAGATATTATGGATTTATTCCTTCCTTAAGGAATATTATTGATATTGTTGGATTTTCAGCCATATTATCACATGTCACAATATTTAAAATTAAATATAAAAATAATATCTAAGCATTATTTTATAAATGGATAATATAAATGAATATAATATTCATGAAAATAACAATACCAATAATATAAAATATATGACCAATATCATTCATGCAATAACATGAAGAAAAAATTACAATAATATTGTTCAATTTGTGTACAAGCTCAATATGCAAATACATTTGATTCTTCGATACATTTCATGGAGCTTTGTCTCAAATAATATAACCTTAGAAAGGTGACTCTTAAACTCTTTGTCTATTTCTCTCTTCATATGTTTGGGAGATGCATCCTTTCCTATTATACACATAAGATCAACCTCTCTTATCCTTTGGTTTCCCATGTTGCCACTTGTATACATGACTCTTGACTCTCTATTTACTTGCACATTGTACTCTATGACACATTGAACTCACTTACATGCTCCACAATTGCAACTTTATGACATAACACTTGCACACATTGTTACATCACACTTGTGCACATACTATACATAGACACATATATAAAAGGAAATATAAATCACACCTCTTAACTATATATATTTTTGATTGATAAAGGAAATAAGGGTTTTGAAAGGAGTTCTACAACCTTTTAAAAGGAAACAAGGGGGAGCATGTTCATAATTTTTAAGATTGATCATATCTTGAGGAAAATTATCTCTCCAGATAGAGAACTCGTGTAGGGTGGTGACCAAGTTGGCCAAACAATTTACAAATTTAATTCCTTGCCTAAAGATGTGGAGTATTTGGTATTCTTCCAAATTTTGAATGAATCTACGCATTTCCATGACCATGTTGTAGATATTCTAGTTTGGGAAATTAGATAACTTTAATAGTCTAATCAGGTCAAGTGAGTATCCTTCCACCACAACTTTCCTTACCCCCATTTATTTCAATAAATCTAGACCTTGGAATTCTGCTTTGGCTTCCATGAAGTGCATTTATTGGAGGGAATTGTTTTTAGAAAAAACTACCACAATATCCCTTCTATCATTTAAAATGACACCACCCACTCTAGCAATCCTGGGATTACCTTTTGAGGCAACATAAAAATTAATTTTGAACCAACCGTTGAGGGGGCACCAATGGAAATAAAACCTAGGGTTCAAAGTTGAGGTAGAGGGCACAAATTGAGAGAATCCTAAGGATATTTCTAGTGCCACTTTATAGGGAGGACTCCCATGGAAGTATTTACCCAACTTAGGAAATGCATTGAAAATATTCTCCACTGAGCACCAAAGGATTCTGAGACTAACCTGAAGAAGATCATACTTGGAGTTTTTAAAGGCTTTGCAATTTCTTTCTTTCCATAAACCTCAAAAATATGAGGAAGAAGAAAATTCCACAAGCAATTCAATCTAGGAGAAAGGAAAGAGGGATCCCACTACAAAAAATATCTTCAACTAAGTTTGGAAGTACCCAACTCACCCCAAATATTTCCATGTTAAGGGAGAATGCATCTCAAGAGAAATGACATTGAGCCAAAAATATGGTTTGTAGACTCTACATCATCTTACCAAAAGTAAAATATGTTGGGAAGATACATACCCATTTTTTACAAATTTTCAATGGTCAAAATCTTGTTTTGAAGGGCTAGTCAAAAGAAAAAAGAAATTTTAGGTAAGATATTCTTGATCCAAACTCTGCAAGTATGGAGCAAAAATTGAGTTTTTGGTTCCAGCATGGCATACACTGATCATATAGAGAAATACCCTTCAATCTCTCCTTTCTAGATTACTATGTCAGTTGAATCTAGGTATTTTAAGACTTGAAGTTTTAGGGCATTGGCAATGAATTCTTATGCCAACTGAATTTCTCTACTTCCAGCATTCATGGGTAAGTCCTTCCATACTTTATGATCATTATCCACCAAGATGAAGTCAACAAATTTGCATCTACCCAAGGCTTTGGAAGAAGGCTATGCAATAAAAACACCTAGGTCCATTTTTAAGGATTGGCCTGTTAACCATGTATCATTCCAAAAATCGATATTTCTACCATTGTTGAGCAACCACCTATTTCCTTTAAGTAATAATGATTTTTAATTTAAAATAATCTACCAAAATGGGGATCCATCAGTTGGCAAAGGATCTGAAAGAAATTTTGTGAAGTGGTGTTTATCTTTTAGGATACTTGTCTAGTCTATGCTCTCATTCCTAATAACCTTCCAGCCTTGTTTTGCTAAGATTTATTCATTCTACAAAAATCATTCAAAACCAAGCCCCATATCTTCTTATGGCTATAGTTCTATTAACATGAGACCATTTGGAATTTACCTTTTAAATCCAAGCCTACCCACAAAAATACTTTCCAGTTTAGGAATAACCTTCCCTAGGAGCTTGAATATGGACATGAAATAAATTGGGATACTCTATAGGGATATTTTGAGAAGGACTAATTTATTAGCCTAGCTTAGGAGTGCACCATTATCTCTAAGATAGGGTTCCACAAGGTATCCATCAATCTACCATGAAATAAGGGTAACCTTAGATGAATAGCAGAGAAGTTGGCAATTTTGTAGCCAAGAATGCTTGTAATTTTTCTTTGTCTATCAACGGGGATGTTTAAAAAAATAAAGTTTGATTTTGAAAAATTTGAAATTTTGACCAAGCACCTTCTCAAAATAGGTCAATAATTTTTTTATCTCTCTTACTTGAATCATTGAGGCTAAGCTAGAGAGCAAGGTATCATCTGCAAACTGGTGATAGAATATTAGATTGCATGTTAGAGTAGGTCTAAGGCTTTCTAGTATGGGATTCAAGGTGATATATCTTCATAAATATTCTTCCATTAGAATGAAGAGATAGGGAGACAAAGGGTCTCCTTTCCATATACCATAATATCTCTGAAAGAAACCAACCAAAGAGCCATTTAAGAGGACAAAAATCTGGCTGAGGATATACAAAAAAATTAGGTTAATCTAGTTTTATCCAAAGCTGAACCTCATAAAAACTTGGAATAATAATGACCATGATACCCTGCCATAGGTCTTATTCATATATAGCTGAAGGAAGAGCCCCGATCTACTGCTTTTATGGACTGAGTGAACAAGCTCATAAATTGTAATTGTCCCCTCTAGAATCTATCTCCTTGTAATAAAACCGCTTTGGGCTTTGTCAATGAGGAAGGGGAGAAGTGGTTTGAGAATATTAGCCATAACTTTAGTTAGAATTTTATAAAATATATTATAGACTAATAGAACTATACTAATTGAAACTGGAAGCTCTCGAGGATTTTGTAATTAGCTCTAAGAAAATTGAGTTCACACCCAGAGGAATGGAATTATAAGATTGGGCTAATCTCAAAGCATTATAGATATCCTTACCATAGACAGACCAAAATTTTAAAAAATAAAGGTGGTAAATCAACTATTTATCCTTGCCACACTTAAAAAATATTGACTCACACTCTAATCTAATATTTACAATTGTACCAAAGGTACCATGGAGGTACATTAGCATATACCAAATAATGTAATATTATCCAACACCTCCTATATTACATTATTTGGTTGTTGATTACTTTAGTATTTGATCTATGATCCTTGATTTTATCCTTCTACTCTAGATCTAAAACTACTCAAAATTATGGTGCTTATTTGCCTTTATGTTTCCTACATTTTCTTTGGCTATATTTATTTTGTCTTTTCTCTTAATTTGCTTTCTTTTGTTCTTTTTTATCTTGGTCTTGATCACATTTTAATGTTCCTCAGAGTTATTTTTTGTTTTTGCTTCTTTTAATTTGTCATATATAGCATTAGTGCAATAAGAATATTTTGGAAGAGCTTCCTTTTTATCCTTTTCATAGTTATCTTGATTTTGATATTCAACAATAATCCTTTCTGTAAGGGCTCAAATTTCATTTCCTTCTCTATATTCTTGAATTTTTAAAATTAAATTGCTCTTTCAAATTTCTTCTTTTGGTTGTAGCTATTGTTGTTACCCATATGGATACTTAGACTGATATTGCCTTGGCTAGATATTTTCAAAAGATCTATTCATTTTAATCATTTGATTCAAAGAATTATATCTACAAAAGTTTGTAGAATGACCCTTTTTCCTACATATGTGACAATATCTTTGTTTCCATATAGGCTAAGATTGTGATGATGTTGTAGTGTTACTTGGTATATTTTCCTTAGATATCAAAGCATTATTAGTCATTTCATATTTGACTAAATTTCCCACTTCATATTCTTAAAGAATATTAACTAATTCATCAAAGGTTATTTCCTTACTTAGCACTTGAAGTGAAGTGACTAGATGTTTGTAACTTTTTGGAAGTGCTCTTAATGTAACTTGGACAAGAAAATTGTCTTCCACTTTTTCTCCTAGAGTTAATAGCTTAGCCTTTATATCTACTATTTTTTAAAGAAAGAGTTCTATACTCTCTCCACTATTAACCTTCAATGAATATAATTGAGATTGTAAATTCAAGATGGTTGCTTTGTTCTTTCCTTCAAATATTTTACATAATTTTCCCCAAGCTAGTGTTGAAGTCTCTACTCCACTTATGTATGGTTGTATTTCATCAATTATTCCAAATGTAATCAACATAAGGGCTTTTGCATCATTTTTTTCAAATTTTCATTTTTCTCTTTCATATTTAGTAGGATTTTTCTTTGTTCCATTCACTATTTCCCAAAGTTTTTCTACAATGAGAATTAATTTCATTTTGTTTTTCCATGATGCAAAATTAGGTCCTTTCAAAAGTTGTGATTCAGAAAGAAATTTTTTGCTATTTGACATAATGGAACTCATTAAAAAATAAATATCAAATTCTTAAAAAAACTTTAATTCCTTTGGAGTAGAAAGCCTTATCTATCCAAAGTTTTAAATAAACAATTTCAATTTGAAATTTTTTCAAATTTCACAAAATCAATTCCTTTGGAGTAGAATTCCTTATCTCTCCAAAGTTTAAATAAATAAATAAATAAATAAATATATATATATATATATATATTAAATTCTTCAATAAAATTTGAAAATCAAAAATCAATTTATAAATAATCAAATATTTTAAATTCTTTTAAAGTAGAAGACCTTATCTCTCCAAACTTTAATCAAACAATTGATTTTAATTTTAAAATACTTCAATCATCAATTTTTAATTTTTTATCAAATTAAATCAATTTAATTTTTTTAATGAAGCATTTTCTCTCTAATTTTATCTTTTAAAATTTCAAAAAGCAAATAAATGTTTTAATCTAGCACCTTAAATCTCCTAAAATAAAATTTATAACTCAATACTAATATTTACCCAAATATTTGATTTATAAACCTTACCTCCCAACTGCTCTATGTTTAGTCTTTGTCAAACAATATCATAAAGCATTGGATTCATCCAATAATGTCAATTTCATTATGGTATGTTAGGTTCCTTAAGGCAAATGAAGCATAGGTGTGTAATGTTTGGGCATTTTCCAAACCTACCACCTTATGTAAATGTAACTACTCCTCTGGTGATATCTCTTGTATTCTTTGATGACTAATACATAGACATTGGTATTTAGTATTCCTTCAAGTTTCTCATAGGTGATCTTTGGCCAATTTATCTTTGGCTCTTCCATAGGTGCTAACTCAATATTCTGACCAATTTTACTTTGGATCTTCACAGGCGCTATCTCAATCTTTAGACTGTTTTCCTTTCAATTCAATCATAGATGTAATTTGGAAAATATATCTGGTGGATTTCATTCTAGCTCTCTTTCATAGGTACTTAATATCCTCAAAAAATTTCTTTTACTTTGTAAAAATTTACCTTCTGATGATTTTTGTCCTCTAGCATCACTTATACCTGGATGACCTCCTATATTGTATCTCTAGTGGTAGTTAATATCTCTACATTGTCTTAGAATATATCTTATTATCCCTTATGCTCTAGGAAGAATATGTCTAGAGACTCACCAACTTAGATGAATCCTTTGACCTCTTATTTCCACCTTTTTGTTGGCTCACAATAGACTCTACTTTTTCCAACATTAAATTTCACCAACAATCAAATATTCCTCATAAAGATTTTGGCTTGGCTCAATTCTAGCTTGGCTTAGCTTTACTTCACAATACTTTACTGTAGTTTTACTTTCATTCTTTGATGTTGCTTCACTTTGTATTACATCCTTCTAATTTTTAGATGTTCATTGGTTCCTTATCTAGTGGTAATTACAAGTTACTTTTAACATGCTTTATTTTTTCATTTCAGGTTCTCTTCAATGGAATTAAAATATTTACTTGAAAATATAAAAATGATCAAGATAATTAAAATACCTAAAATCTTCTTATTTGGCCTACATTTACTTCAAGTGGCTCTATCTTCAAATTCAAATTACATTTCCTTTCGATGCTAGCTTCTATACCAATATCAATATTGGTAGTGTGGTAGCTTTGATAGAGTGTACACTAAATAGTTCTAATACCACTATTGTATTTTTAGTTAGGTTATCACACATCTCAATTTTTAGGATCAAATATAAAAATAATATTTTAGCATTCAATTATCAATGGCCAATATCAATGAACATAATATTCATGAAAATAACAATAACAATAATATAAAGAAGATGGCCAATATCATTCATGCAATAACATGAAATACAATTACAATAATATTGCTCAATTTGCATACAATCTCAATATGCAAATGCACTTGATTCTTCAATACATTTGATGGATTTTTATCTCCATAATATAACCATATAAAGGTGAATCTTGAACTCTTTGTATATTTCTCTCCTCACATATCTAGAAGATGTATCCTTTCCTATTCCACACATAAGATAAACCTCTCTTGTCCCTTGGATTCCCATATTTCCACTTGTATACATGACTCTTGAATCTCTATTTATTTGCACACTTTACTCTATGACACATTGCACTCTCCTACACACTCCACACTTGCACACTTTATTACATAACACTTGCACACATTTTTACATGACACTTGTGCACATCCTACACATAGACACATATATAAAGGGAAATATAAATCAAACTTATAGACTATTGAATCACACTCTAATATAATATTTACAATTTTTCCAAAGACAACATGGAGGTACATTGGCATGTACTAAATAATGTAATATTATCCAACAAGTTTTGCCCTACCTTAAGGGTATTATCTATCTCTATCTCATAGTATAGATTATTATTGTGGATGATTATGTATGGATGATTATTTATTTATATATATGGTGAATGGTTTATTTTTATTAGAATAAATTTTTAATTAAAGTGGTATTAGAGCAACAATTATGGTAAAGTGAATTGTTTTTATGGATTGCAGAATTTTAACATTTATTTCTAGACAATATTTCATTTTTTAGGAGCCATAACTTTGTGTAAATTTATCCAATTCAAATTATTCAATCATCATACTATTAAAAATTTAAGAGCTTAAAAATAAATACGCATATGAATAAATACAAGTAGTATTTAGGGATATATAACCCTATGAAGTTAGCCATCTAGAATATGGGTAGTGAAAATTTTCAAATATTGCATATTTTCCAAAAAATAAAATTTGATATATCTTTTAGCTGGGGTAAGCAAATCATCTATTGTTGTTATATTTTAAGGATTTTTTTTTTGCTTTAGTTGTTTATGTAGAATTTTAACTTCAAATAAATGGGGATATATATATTTTTGTAAAATACTTAGTTTGCATTATCATTTTTGTGGATGTGAACTCATGGTGCTTCAAATTTTTTCTGAAGTAGATGATATCGATGGTAGATAATAGTGGATGAATAGTAGGTATCTATATTTTATTTATGCTTTATTGAAAATTCCACCTTAATACATTTTAAGAAAAGGAAGCTAAAATATGGTTGTTAAATTTTATGGCTAAAATGAATTATGGGTATACTTGAGGAGAAATGGAGCATGTATTCTTAAGTCATTGGGACCCATATAAAAAGATATCTTGTTTTGAGGATACACTCAAATATTATATAGAATAAATAAGTAGGATTCAAAAGAACAAAAGGAATTAAAAGTGAGCGAGAAAATTTCAAAGTTGTGGTAGAAGGGAAAAATATGTTAGTGTGTAGACTAAGGGAACCATACCTTTAGTGGAAGTTAATATAAAAATAGGACAAAGGGACTTGTTTGAATCTATAAATTCTATATTATAGGTTCATGATTGCATTTAAAAATAAAATGTTATTATTTCCATTAACCCTAGTAGTAGCTATAATTTTATTAATATTTCTTTGGATAAGGCATACAAATCGAGTGTGAGAATATTTAGATTTTTGAGGATTTGAACATTACCATGGATAAATATATTTTACATTCATATTTTCATGCTATTATGATAGACAATATGGATATTATTATTGGTTATCCTTGGTTGGATTCTTTGGGTACTATTAACATTAATGTGTAAAATATGTTCATGAAGTTATGATACAAGAAAAAGAAGATAAAAATATATGATATTTCTCAACTTAATGATCTAGGATCCAAGGTGAAGCAAGGAGTAGTTATGGCAAGGGAACAAGTTAAGAAACCAAAAAAGAAATCAATAGATGAGTCTATAGTAAATACAACAACATAGTCCATGAAATAAGCAATAGCAAAGTCCAAGGAAGATCTGTTAAAAGAGCATAAGGATGCACCAAAATAAGACCATATAAGAGAAGAGCATGAGGAATAATTTAAAATAGAGGAACAAAGTTTTGAAGAATCAAAGGAAGTAGAACATCGTATTGAGGTTACACCATATCACCACCCACACCACCATGAGAAACAACAATCTTGTAGGTATGGATTAGGACATCAATACTATTATGGATCTACATGGAATCAAAAGGCATCAAGTATGGAAACGTTTGGCAAAAAAATCGTAGTTATTCTAGATTTTAGAGTGGTGCTACAATATTATGGAATAATAGAACACTTTCTAAACATATTTTGAAGCATACATTCACCACAATCATATTCAAAAGAAAACAAGGGCAAAATAAGAGAGAATATAGAAGAAATAAATAGGGGAGAGACAATTGAAATAATAATAAGAGGTGGGTATCCATAGGCATCCCTTTGATATCATATCATATTAAACAAATCTAATGGATCAGTCATTTGGGGGAATTTATAATAATACATAATCCCTAATTTATTACAATCCAATATAACCTGGCTTAAAAATTTAATTTTGATATATTAAACATATTAAAACTTTAATTGAGTTTAACTATACAAGTAGTTTAACAGGTATAAGCAAGCTGAATACATTGATACTACCTTTTTGGCTTAAACCTACCATAAATCACATGTTGCTAAGTGCTACTTGTTAGGCATGTCATCGACATTGTCTAATTGAATTTTGCCACCTATCTACCACTATGCCAAAAAAGTGAATAGAAATTTACATTTGGTGAATTTTGATTGGTTACGCATCTTTATATATATAATTTTGTTATGTAATAGCCATATTGATTCCACATCAACCACAAAATATTTATCCAAATCAAAATAAAGTCACTCCAAGAGATTTAAACTTGATATATTTTAGGTGCTAACACTTGGAATGCCATCCTCCTAGCCATAAAACCACCAAGGGTATCATGAATATTTTTTTTTTTTATATAATAAAGGGGTAGACCAAGAATTTTCTCTATAAAATACTTCCACCACCATAAAATATGATGTAAATTCACTACAGGATACCGACAATGGACTCCAAGGGTAAAATTGTAAGACAAGACATCATACAAAATACACTAGTAAAAGAAACCTACAAATGCTTCCTTTCATTATTTGAATTCACATCCCCCTTACAATAGAGTCTCCCACTTCTTATACTCCCAAAAAAGAAAAACCCTAGCCTACGCTACCCCCTTACTATTTTTAATCACTTTCTATTTTTAGCAACTCACTTGCTATTTTTAGTAACCCTAAAAAAAAACTCGTATGGCATAGAAAATGGAATCATGCACCCGCTTTCAATAATAACCACAATCCCAAGATAACAACCCCACTTTAGTTCTATACTAATAGTTATGACAAATTTTCAGTTGCAAAAACTAAAAATTATATTAAAAGCTAGTTTTGGGCCTCCTAGAGGCATTTTATTGTGCACAACCATAAAGGGCAATTTTTTAAAGTTCTCCTTGCAATTTTGCACTAAAAATAGAACGGGGTAAAATGGACACTCAGAGAAAAAGTTATGGCCCTGGCAAGGTGCATTACTCTCCTTTGGTTGAAAATGAACTCAGCTCCTACGAGTTCTACTGATGAAATACCTCAAGCTTGTTAATGTCAAGACTTTTCAGTTCCTCAAAAATTTAAGTGTTATCGGGCCTGGGACAATGTCATGAACCTCCCTAGATGACTTTATGGTATAAAGAAAACAATGTATTAACCTATGATGTGGCGATACCTAGTTTGAATAATCAAACCAACTATATGATGTTTACTTTATTTATAAGGGCATGTTATTTGCTAACATATTGCCAAGTGTGCAGGATCAGGTACACTCGTAGGTGGAACAGGCAAAATCACCCACTAGAAATGAGGGTACCAAATATCATGGGAAATGATGATTAAGGTACTCGAAGATAACATGGATAGATACCTTCATATAGGTATGCATTGATGGAAGGGATAATCACCAATGACTGATCACCTTGAGCTTTAGTTGATATCTTAGTAGCTATCGTAAAATCTCTGGTTAATATAGGTGATTGTGTTGATGGAAAGACTCCCTCTTTGTTGTTTTATAAATTTGTTTTATCTCTACTGCATCATGGCTTGGGTAGCTTAATGTTGGGTTTTCTAAAGGAGAACTACAAAATGTGTGTGGACACCTAAAGTAAACTATCATGTTGAAGTGAAAGTAGAGTATCATTCTTATGAAGGAAAGTAAATTAAATTTATATGCCGAATAAAGATTCCTTTAAATTAATTAATGAGGTTGTAATTAAATAATGTTTGACTTTGAAGCTCATTGATAAAATTCATTGTAATTGACAAATGAGATTTATTTTGAATTAATTAAAGGTGTTCATTTTAATGATAATGGAAACAATTCATTAAAAGACTTTAATTAATTGAAATAAAAAAAATAAAATCCATTTAAAAAGAAATAGATATATTTTATTTTATTAAAAAAAACAATAATGAGATTGTTTAAATAAAATAAATATATTTAAGAGCTGATAAATATCATGGGAATGATATTTTATTTAAAGCATACCATCCTCATTTAAAAAATGTAATTATTACCTTTCCTTATATAGTGAAACCTATGAAAATAGCCTATGAGGCTACTAATTTCCAAAGGTGGAAATTATGGGAAGGAACGCATAGAGGATAGGGGACGAAGCATTGAAGGAAAGAAGCTTGAGGCTGGGGAGGTTTCGAGAAGAATGACGGATGGGCCACCTCGGAAAGGAGGCATGTAAGGAGGAAGGAAAGGAAAAATAGGATGGAGAATGAGAGAGGAAGGAAGGGAGCACCAAGGAGATGTAGACCAAATATCGAGAGAAACAGAAGAATGTGCCAGAAGCGAGGAGGAGAGGTAGCCAAACATTACCAGATTTTCATTTCCATAGAAGTTATAATATTGGGTTGCTTTAAACTTTGAATCTAGTTTTTATTTATGTTGGTATGGTCAGAAAACTTGGTTATGCTCCCCTAGTTTTATTTCCTCTATAGCGTGAAAGTCCATGGGAAATATTGGAAGCACCTACATCTAATTTTATGGTGAGCACTATGCTTTAGGAAGCCAGACTATGTTTTAAATAAGCCACCATATGTTTATGATGAGCAGTGTGATTTAGGAAGCCACACTATATTTTAGAGAAACCATCATATGTTTATGGAGAGCGTTGTACTATAGGAAGCCAAGCTATGTCTTAGAGAAACCACCATATGTTTATGGAGAGCGTTGTGCTTTAGGAAAACAAGATGTGTTTTATAGAAACCACCATATATTTATGGAGAGAGTTGTGCTTTAGGAAGTCAGGTTGTGTTTTAGAGAAACCACCATATGTTTATGGAGAGCGTTGTGCTTTAGGAAGCCAGGATGTGTTTTAAATAAGCCACCATGTGTTAATTGGTGAGCGTTGTGCACTATGAAACTAGAGTGTGTTAATTGGTGAGCATTGTGCGCTATGAAACCAGAGTGTGTTAATTGGTGAGCATTGTGCACTATGAAACTAGAGTGTGTTAATTGGTGAGCGTTGTGTGCTATGAAACTAGAGTGTGTTAATTGGTGAGCGTTGTGCTCTATGAAACCAGAGTGTGTCTAATTGGTGAGTGTTGTGCGCTATGAAACCAGAGTGTGTCTTAATTGGTGAGCATTGTGTTGGGAAAGCCAATGAGCATTAATGGTGAGTGCTATGCATGTTTGAAGGCCACAATATACTGAAGGGAGTACTATGAGGGTTCGAGAGCACTACGTGTCTGAGAGTGTTGTGGGAGTTGAGAGCACCGAGTAATTGAAAGCATCATGATACAATAGTGGGAACTATATTATGATAGAGATAAGAGTAGTACCTGGTTCTAGTTTGCTTAGACGCTAGCTTTTGCCATGGTTGTTCAACATATGCCTTGTAAGGCATTGGCCTCTGGTTTTAGACCCTACCTTAGGAAGGTGTTGTAACACTTAATTAAATTGAAACGGACCTTTGATCTATATAAAATATAATGAAGGATTTTGTTTTTAAATAAAGGAGTAAAATTTTATTGATAAAAAGTCTGGATTACAAAGTAGAACTGAGCTTCCAACCAAGACTCAAATAAATAGCCAAATAGGCTAAAACCATTAGATTAGAATGACACCTAGAAAAGACAACAAGAACAAACCACATTAAGTTTGTACATCCTTGTGGATCAAATCCCACAGGTGTTGAGAGTCCCCAGATAGGAGACTTCCAATTATCGATACTCCAAGGATCCAACAGATCAGAAGCCCTTTTGGCCAGGTAATCAACAACCACATTCCATTACCTTGGAATGTGCACAAAGGATATAAATTCAAACTCTTCACTCATTCTGAGAATATGAATGACTACAGAGGCCAACTACCAATTAACTTTCTCCACCCTTTTACTGTTTAAAATATTAACCATAATTTGAGAGTCAGACTTGCAGATAATCCTACGCCAGCCAAAATAAAACCCCCTCCGTAAGGCCTCAATAATTTCAAGAGCTTCCATAAATTTTTTGGAGTGAACACCTTTATAAATGGAAAAGAAAAAACTGACACCACCAATAGAATCTCTCCCAACACTGCCAATTCCATCATGTCAAGGATTACCCCTAGACGATCCATCAGTATTAATTTTAAAACTCCTCTAGGGGGTGGCCTCCACCTACCATATCTCCTAACATTCTTGCTAAGACGAGGAACCCTACTAGGGCTAGAAGAGTTCACACCATCCCTAAAGATACCAAGGGCTTGTTGTACCTTCTCCTCCCTAGAATCCAAAATAGGGTCCATATCACATTTGCTATGGATGGTTTCCTGAACCATATACATGATCCTTTGCCAGATATGTTGAACATCCAAATAACTACCCTAAAATATGCATCGGTTCTGTTTGAGCCAAATTTACCAGATGATGCAAGAAGGACCCAAATTCCATGCCACCCGAAGGAAGGGGGCCTTGGTCGGAGGTCTGTCCAGACTACTCCAAAACTCCACCAAGGACAACACATGAAAACATGGATGGTTCCATGCGCTCCACCAATGGTGCCAAATGTCTCTGGAAATAATGAGGATGACTCTTCTCATTTATTTTTATAATTAAGGCTTTTAATTAGAAGGGAACCTTTTATTTATATGAGATTTATTGAAGGCTTTTAATTAGAAAGGAACCTTTGATTTATATGAAATTATTGAAGGCTTTTAATTAGAAAGAACCTTTGATTTATATAAAATATAATGAAGGCTTTTAATTAGAAAGAACCTTTGATTTATATGAGATTTATTGAAGGATTTTAATTAGAAAAGGACCTTTGATTTATATAAAATATAATGAAGGATTTTAATTAGAAAGAACCTTTGACTTATGTGAAATTATTGAAGGCTTTTTAATTATAAAGGAACCTTTGATTTATATGAAATTATTGAAGGATTTTAATTAGAAAGGACCCTTTGATTTTAATGGGATTTATTAAAGGTTTTTAAATTGAGAAGGAACCTTTTGATTAAAGTTGATTATATTAGGAGTTTTCAATTAAAAAGGATGTAGATTTATTCTTTGAATTGAAGTTATGGGGCTTTAATTTAGTGAATGAATGAATGATTGTTTTAAATATTAAAGGTATATGAATTTAATGCTTTAAACAATAATTGGTTGATTGGAAATTGTGAATTAAAAAGGATGTAGATTTATTCTTTGAATTGAAGTTATGGGGCTTCAATTTAGGGAATGAATGAATTATTATTTTAAATATTAAAGGTATGGGACTTTAATGCTTTAAACAATAATTGGTTGATTGGAAATTATGAATTAAAAAGGATGTAGATTTATTCTTTAAATTGAAGTTATGGGGCTTCAATTTAGGGAATGAATGAATTATTATTTTAAATATTAAAGGTATAGGACTTTAATGCTTTAAACAGTAATTGGTTGATTGTAAATTGTGAATTAAAAAGGATGTAGATTTATTATTTGAATTGAAGTTATGGGGCTTTGATTTAGGGAATGAAAATGAAAGAGATTTTTTTAAAGTTAAGGGTATGGGAATTTAATGCTTTAAGACATGAATGAATTTGATTAAATTTAGACCTTGATATAAGTAGTACAAGATTGATGACTATCTAAGGGAACTTAAGAGGAGAAAATAAAAGTAAATGTTTTTTTATAATATCCATTATGCATTAGATGGTTAGAAACTTAATTGAATTTTGTATAGTTTCAATTTGGTAAAGTAAATGAGTAGATGCATTTAAAGATATGCCTATCTTGAACCATGAGTATCCTGATCCCCTAATACCCTCAAATATCCAATGGGAAGCAAGGAGAAGCAAGGAGTTCAATGGAAATAGAGTATAGGTAATTGTATCTTACGTTGATTTACTTATGCTCAAATAGACTAGAATTATGGGGAGATATCCCCAATGCAGTTACTATAATATTCCTTAAAGTAAGAAGGATTTACCATGCAAATTATGATGCAATAACTATTTATTGGTTTAAAGAATGTAATTTTACTTTATTTTTGTATTTGGTTATATTATGTAGTTTATTCTCTTTTAGTGTTAAGCTTACTTTATTTTTTGGATGCTTGGTGATTGCTCTCTGATGTTGTAGTATCTAGATGTATTATTGTTTGGTTACTTGATGATAGAAATCTAAGTGTAGAGTTTTAGGGTGAACTCAGAGGTAACCTAAGGGAATTAAGAACCCCTTAGGATGAACATAGGTAACCTAAGGTAATTGATAAGCCCTTAGGGTGAACATAGGAGACCTTAGGAAATTGAGACCCTTTAGGGAGATAAAGGACTAAGTTTTGAAGAGATTACATCTAAGTTAAGATAGCTCATCATGGAGATGAGATAGGTAGTTTAACTCATAATACTCGTAGCATACCTACACATAATGATTTGTGTATGGTATGGAGCTACGTGTATACCTTCGATGGACTGAGGGTGATAGATCTAGATCATCAATAATGATGGGATAGATGGGCTTATCTACAATGACACATGATACACCTACACAGACGAACTTGTGATAGGGTACTTCATGAGATGTAACTTCCTGAAAAACTTAGGGGATTGAAAATTTAGGTAAATTCTAGTTGGGTTAGGCATTCATGAAGGGTTCATGTATCCCTCTCAGTAATTTTTTTTTTTCTTTTTTTGTATTTTTTGTTTGTGTATTTTTGGGTTATTACATTTGGTATCAGAGCTCTAGCTATGAGGGTATAGAGATTTTATGTGTGCTAAAGGGAATTAGATGTATTCAATGAAGGCTTGCTTAAGAAAAAAGGCTAAAGCTGGGATGATCTAGAATACTCTATTTTCTAGAATCTGATGGGTATAAACTCCAAGGTAGAGTGGATGTTAGGATGCCTTAGTAGGGACTTCAATATCAATGACACATCCTAGCCTGGGATATTACCCTAGTTAGGTTTTTAATGCATATATCAAGAGAACTATGTATTATGGCTTGATTAGAGATACATATTAAGCTGAAACTATAATCTAATATTCTTTCATGGATGGAATCAAGTTAATATACCACCCAAGACCAGAAGAGGGAGGCCTACACCTAGAAAAAATTAGCAAAGTAATTTCAAATAAGAAAACCAGGATGGGGAACCAACAAGCCCCAATATGGAGGTAGATGACCTCACCGCTACAATCACTGCTATGCAAGATCATATAAGATAGTTTATAGAAATAATTGCAAATCATAACTCACAATTTTGAGGCTTAGAGATTGATCTAGATAGTGGATTAATTGTAGAACAAGTGCAATCTAGAGCCTTAGCATAAAATGGAGCATCTCCAAGTTTTATGGAGAGGGCGATGGGGATGTAGTAGAAGCATGGATGAGAGAAGCAGAGGTCCACTTTATAGTAAAAGGCTACTCATCAGGAACCCAAACACTTAGGGCTACAATTAACCTAGAAGGGACTGCTCTAGAGTGGTCGGAAACCCACTATGAGGAAACTAATTTTGAACCCATTGATACTCCATGGGAAGAATTTATAAATATATTTAAGATAATATTCCTAACAGAGCATTTCTATACCTTAAAGTTTGAATAATTTTCTAGTTTGGGGCAAGAAACTAGCATAGTAGAGGTGTACTATAAGAAGCTGGTAAGACTGTTCAAATATGTACCTATTTATAATGAGAAAATATGGGTTCACAAGTTCACTCTTGGATTGGAATCTATGTTAAAGCATTATGTAGACATGCAGGAGCCTAAATCACTGCAAAAGGCATATGACCTAGCAAAGAATGCAGAGTCACACTTTTGTTATAAATATGACACTCTACCCAAGCAAACTCGACAAGAGCTAAAGAAGAGGAATAGTAATGGGTTTTTTAAATGGGAGGCTAAGCATAAGTGAAAGGCTAAGAATCCCCAAAATCCTAAGAAGAAACCTTATGGGAATTAGAAGAAGTTAAAGAACTTTCGTAAGAAGGATAAAAATCCCAAAAATATGAAACCTCAACCACAAAATTTGCAAGCTTCAATTCCAATAGTTAAGAGTAGGAATGAGAAACCTAAAAAATAGCAAGGACCCACGGGTGCTATAATTATCGAATACCTCTACTATAAAAAATGTACATATCGATCAGGGACTAGCATAGCTAATACAAAAGAGAAGGAATCAAAACATCAGATCTATACCATAACCAGGAAGCATAAGCTAGAGGGACAAGCCACCCCATTACTTATGAAAGTGTAACCACCAAAAAGGCTCTTGCTATCTAGTTTATCTATTGCAATTCATGAAATAAGCACAAATGGGAAAACATAAGTTGACAACAAGAAATAAAACAAATATAAAGAATCTCTTTATTAATCTCAATGAAGCCAAGCTACAGATTCATCCCTCTTAGGGATACCCATTTGATACATCAATTACAATAGAGTTTCAAATCCCTCTCAAGGGTAGATGCAATCAAAATGCCTTCCAGGGTGACACAAACTGCTCTAGGGTGTCGATGACCCTCTTCTCCATGATTAGAGGTATTTGCTGCCTTGCATCCCAAAACCCTGTTAGTCCTGCATGCAATAAACAACAAGAAACATTAAAAGCAAAGGAGGCCTCTCTTGATGAGGCTTTAAAAGGGTGCTTGTATAAAAGATAACATGATAATCAAGAAATCAAGAAAGTGATTTAGTACATGTAAATTGATCTAAAACATGATAATCTACCATTAGAAACATAAAAGAAACTAAGATGAATCTATCTAAGCTCCTAATTAACCAATTGAAGACATGGAAGCATGAAAAATATTCATTATGCCTACACTACAACAATGAAGGGAAATTGCAATTAACTCCTAATCTGTCAGTCAAATATCTCTAGAATACTGAATTAAACCTGCAAAAGGATTAATCTAACCTAACTAAACAGAATGCAAAACTAAGAACAAGGAGATCAGATATCACTTGCTAACCGCGGGTCATTCAAGTGGCGGGAACTGTTCCCCACGGTTGACAACTACGACGGAGACTAAAGTAAGTTTACCCTCCAAATCAAGGCCAATTATTTGATTCTCCTTATCAAATTGATGGTCAAGGGTCACCTCTGTGTCCTCTGATATATTTGGTGGTTGAATTGCTCAGTGAGTGCACGGATTGCACGGATTAGCATTTCTTGGCTCTCCTATCCTCCTAGGATCTCCATGGCAATGTGATCTCCAATTGGGTAGCAAAAGTATTCCTATCAATGCATGTGAATGGGTATGCAATTCGATAGGGCTTCACTGCTCAATTGATTATATTTCTCTCTCTTTTCCCCAATTTGGAGGGGGATTATATAGCAATTGCCAAGGGGCTAGGAGTAGCTTCCTCATGAAGCTAAGATCAAGATTGGGTAGTTGAGCTTGTTGGATGGAAGGATCCAGAACCTTCCTCACTCAAACCACTCCAATCCACAACCAATTGGCCATTGTTGCAACCAATTTTGGGTCGAATGAAGGCCAACTATCTTTGATTCTTGATCGTGGTTGATAGGCGCGGTCGAGCACTGCTAACCGCGGGTGTCAACAGTGGCTAGCACTGACTAGGCAAAGATGCCCAAATGAGTGGTAAAAACCACTGCT
Source organism: Wollemia nobilis (assembly GCA_028583015.1). NCBI lineage: Eukaryota > Viridiplantae > Streptophyta > Pinopsida > Araucariales > Araucariaceae > Wollemia > Wollemia nobilis. The sequence goes on along the minus strand of JAQPPZ010001424.1, from coordinate 2,721,780 downwards.
ATACCTTGGATCTGTCCAAAGGTCTTCCATATGGTCTTCTAGCATGTCCCATATGAGTAGTCGCCTCGGCATGACGCATTTTAGGTGTCTACAGATGCCCCTTTTGAGATGCATTGTGATTTTGAACAACGCTGAGAAAAACTAGACCTCCTAAAATGATGTCATAGGTTGCATGATGATCATTAGTCTGATCAACATTAGATGCCCTAAGTCCAGCAAAAGGATGCGCATCTTAGAATCATTGCTTCCAACTGGAAGGCTTAATTTTGAAAAGGTTTGCACTCGTCATCAGACATTCGGATAGCATCAATGCCAAGTAGGCTTTTGCGCCTATCAATCCGAAAGGAAGAGAGCTACAAACAAATTATCATATATGCTATTTTCCCTAGCAGAAGGGTAAGCTTATGATAGTCTTTGGCAATGATTCATAAGATGAACGCAATTTTGACAAGATCAAGGGATCTTCTATTGATTTTGATTATGATTTAATATTATGACTACCCCCTCAAGCGACGAGTCGATGAGGGTAATGACAATAAATGAAGTGACGAGGTCGCTTGACCACTATGAATGATCTTGAACAAATTAAGATTTAGCATTTGAATACTTGGCAAGGCCTAATCAGCTATGATTGCAACTATTAATAGTAATTGCCTATTTCTATCCCATGGAGCGGTCCAGCCATGAAGGCCTTCTTAGGGAATCAAAATGAAAGCAATCCCGATTAGGCTTGTGTTGAATCATATTGTCGATGATATGCTGAAAATATCATAGGAGAATTGTGATGAGTACTTCGTTCCCCTGGAGCAGTCCGATTGTGAAGGCCTTCTTAGGGATTGAAATGAAGCATAACAATTCTACAATGATGAATTTGCCCCAAATGTCCTTATGGTAATTTACTCATCTTTCCGGATTGCATGGATCGCAAGTCACTGCAACCACCAAGTGTATAGGGTAAATGACTAAATACGAGGCACATTTGGCTTTTGATTTATTTGATTTTTTTGTTAATTTTGAATTGAATTTGTTTTATTGGCTGGGAGGTGTGGCGCTCCATGAAAGGATTTCCATAGCGATGACCTCGGTTGAATGGACTTTGTAATCTCAGCCAATTATTTTGATTTTGCCTTATGATGACATTTTCCAATGTCGTTGTGCTTTGTTTGGCTTATTTAGATTATTTTATATTTTTTGGTGCAATTTTGGTCTGATGAACAATTTTATTTTGACCTTTTAAGGCTCTCCATGATGGGAATTGGGAGCATTTATTGCAGCTTGCTGACCACGCCTATCAACTATGGGCAAATTGCTTGATCGTGGCTAACAATCATGGTCGCAAAACCCTAATTCGGGGACCGCGATTGTCAACCGCGGGCTGACCCAAATTCAAAAAGGTTTAAATAAGGATTTGCTTTTGAAAAATTCATTATTTACCTGATAGTAATAGTAAATTTGAGAGCTTTGAGAGGTAAATAACAAAATTTGACCCAAAATTCTATTGAAAACCTTACCTAATTCCACACATTCCACATTGATGGCCAATCTGCCGGAGGCTTCTACCAGTGGAGGAGTCGGTGCCTCCAAGGTAACTCAAAAACTGAGACCTCACTTGTACATTACCAGATTAAAATTAACCACATTAAGAAATTGGTAAATGAACCTCATTAAACTGCTAGTAATGAACCTCACCCTAGCTAGGTTTAGCATAGGTTAGATTAGGGGGTGGGTTAGTTTATATTTTTAGGGGTTTTTCTGGGAAGGGCGGGCCCGAAATGGGTCTCGCTCCCTAGCCACGGGTGGCAGCTATGGGCCCCAATTGGTATATTGGGGGCCATGACTATCAGCCACGGTGGGATTCAAATCCCAATGGTCAAATTTTTGACCATTGGGCCGACCACGGTTCCAACCCGCGATGCCCAAATTTCTCAAAATTTTTCAAATTTTTCCATTTTTTTGGTTTTTCTAGGCAATTAATGCCATTTATTGTTGTTTTGAAGCACTCTTTTAATGTTTTTTGAAATTTTTGATCATATTTTGCATGTTTTTGCATTTTTAGGATATTTTATGATTTTTTTATCATTTTTTAGTGATTTTAATTATTTTTTCATTTTTACTTGATTACTTTTATTCAGTCCCTGACTAACAAAGTGAGGGAGACCAATCTCCTTCGCAACCTTCATCGCACACTGACTACCATAGAGTAGGCTTGGTTTACTATTGTGGGGTTCAACTTCATCTTAGACCTCCCCACTATCCGAGTGGACCAGGCATACCTTACTACATTGGCCCGTCAGGATGCGAGGACCAATACATTTCACCTACCTATGGGTGAAATGACTATCACCCTAGAGGATGTATACCACATCTTCCAGTTGCCCATTGATGGTGAGCCCATCACCTCCTCTCTTACCATGGTGAGGAAGGTCATATTTGATGCTATCTTTAGGCAGTGGAGCATGGAGGTACAAGGCCGCATTGACCACGGAGGCATCCACGTTTAGGAGTGGTACCAGGATAGGTTCTTCTCATAGTGGGAGGTAGTATTTATGCATCTCATCATTCAGATCACCCTCCTAGATTCTTTAGGTGTGAGGTTCCCTTGGAACCTCCTAGCTCGGACCAGAGATGTCATGGTTAGCTCGACCAAGTGACCACTTATCTTGTCCTGGGGAGCGCTCTCTTAGCATAGCTCTACCATGAGTTATTTCAGATTACCCACCATAGTAGAGTGGGCATCAGTTGTAGCTTCCTTCTGTAGATCTAGGGTTGGTAGCATATCTTGATAGAGCACCCTATCGACTTGCCTTTATAGATCACTACTATTGTTGATGATCGATAGTGCTATACCACCTACTGGCCCTAGGAGTAGGAGGGCTTTAGGAGTAGGTCTCATGTAGGAGACCTAGATCATTACATCGGTCACTTTGCACATATGCACCTCGAGGATATCTAGTGGTGACCTTACATGGACTATCCACCTTGGATGGAGGTAGATAGATACCTACGTTGGGTATGCAGAGATAGATGGATCATCGGTCGTAAGGTCGATTGGCGTGAGTATCACTACTTCTCTCACATCTTGTGGTAGTTTGGGATTCGGTAGGATATCCCAGATATGTCGACCATTTATAGATGCTTGGTCCTAGAGAGGGACCTGACCTGGCCCTAGGTCACTCCATTGGGAGAGGATGATGATGACTTTTAGGAGTCGGGGCTAGCAGACATCGGGACTACTCCAGATTATGATGGTTGGTGGGCCGACTTCTAGTGGCATGATGAGGGTCCTCTAGGTCGGCCAGTTGAGGGATTTGCAGTCGAGGGTGTAGAGGGCGTAGAGGTGGATCCTCATGGGTGTAGGACCCACCAACGGATAGAGGGAGCATGGAACATAGCAGAGGAGGGAACGTAAGTAGAGGCAAAGAAGGAGGTATTCAAGGAGGGTGAGGCAGCTTTGAACAGTGAGGTAGGGTAGTTGAGAGCATATATTATCAATCTCCAGAGCCAGATGGGTAGAATTTGCACCTAGATCCTACACAGGGATACCTCTATCACCACTCTAGATGTGAAGCTATCTCACAGGTAGAGGTAGTCGAGCGGCTACAAGGATAAGAGGACAACTCTTCAGGCACAAGTTACCACTATAGACACTCGGATTAGGGAGCTCACTAGCGATCAGGATCTGTCAGAGACACAGCTGAGTGTAGTGACTACTGAGAGGGACTTGCTTAGGGTGGTGAGAGGAGATCCCTCATCCTCATAGGTTATCATGCCACCTCTGGTAGTACCATCTACTTTATTACTAGGAGGTCTTGATCCTATGGCAGAGATCATGCGGCTACATACCCTCATGGAGGAGGGTAATGATAGGCATACAATGAGTGTAGCTCACATCGCCCAACTGGAGGGTCACATTAGGCTACTAGGTGGGGAGGTTCCAGAGGATACCCACACTACAGGGACCCATAGGACCAGGTCTAGGACTAGAGAGATAGGGCAGTCATCTGCTAGCTCGAGCCATAGGATGCACAGGACTGAGAGGACTCACAGGTCTTCGAGTACTCATGGTGCCAGCTCACAGAGGACCCATAGGGATGGTGGAGGTGATGGAGGTGCCTCACAGGCTGGGGGTGCAGGCCCTATGTAGTACAGATCTTTAGAGATGCTTATTGTACCATTTTTTAGTGTAAGGTCGAGGACCTACACGTATGTAGCCTACGGGCATTTTGATGTACCCCTTATGTACTTATTGACACATATATATTTATGATATGACATTTCATCTCATTACATGTGTACTTTATTTTTGGTATTTTATGTTTTATGTTATGCATATGGATGCAATGCATTATTGATTTGATGCTATATGATGTGATGTATGGATGACATGCACTAGATAGCTATGCGATAGATGATTAGATGTTATGAGTTATGTATGCAGATGTACTACTTATGATGGATGCATTATGAATGCCATATTTTGATGTTACATGCATGTATATATTTTCTTTACTTGTATGCATTTAATTTACATTGCTATGACATAATTTATGCCATGTATGTACTGCATGTATTTCTTTGTTTCTTTGATAATGTGTTATGTAAAATGGACATGTATGCTTTAATCACTTAAAACATAATGTATGCAATATGAGTTTTAATCAATCTAATGGATGACACCACAGAATGTATAACAATCATGGATTGTAGTTGCTTTATCTCTTTATGAAAGATAGTACACCCATATGTGAGATGCAATTATTTATTGTTTTCTGTTCATAAGATTTTGTAAATTAAAATAATATGGATAACATAGTCAGTGGCCATCTAAACATCATTTTTGACATCCATCCGGTATCTAACATATATTACAAATAGTTCTAATAAACAAACTCTCATAAAAGAAATTGATGTTTTGATGATTGCATTGAAAATTGGTTATTGCTATTTGGGAATTTTTGAGGTTTACCATGAGACTCAAACACCCTAGTTGACTGATCAAAAGTTGTATACTAACCATACTAGACTTCTGAAACATAAGGCTTTCACTAGGATAGGCCCTAACTATTCATTATCCCTATGTGTGCAAATGAGTATATTAAGATAAGGCATAAGCATACCCTAATGTCAGGCGGGATTCTTTCAGCCCATTTCTAATATTGGGGGTCCACAAATATTTATCCAATCCTAGGTTTAGATTTTAGTTGGACTAGACCACTAGGTGATACAAGACACCTAAGACTAGCTCTTCCACATTCAAACATTGGTCTGCACAAAAGCGAAGTGCTAATGTATCATACATATCATCATGCGTAAGGTATAGTAGTGCTAGAAATTCTAGGGATTCAAGTTCGCTCCCTTCTTTTCTTCAATTTTTTGGGATACTTGCTCATATAAAGTGATAAAAATCACTGTTTATTTTGTACTATAGTGACAAGAATCACTGTTTATTTTGTACTTTCCTTTATTTTTTCTCTTTTTCTTTCTTTATTTTTCTTGAGCAAGGGATTTGATACTGATTTTTACTTTCTTTGTACAATTTTATCTTCATTTGACTTGACTTTTTGGAATTTTACATTTGATAATTTGCTTCAAAAACTTCCTTTGGGGAACTATTTTTGGGATATCGATCTAGGATATCGATCTTATGATATCAATATGGGATATCAATATGGGATGTCGATCTATGATATCGATCTAGGGTATCAATCTGGAGGATTGATCTAGGATATCACTCTGGGATATTGCTCATTTTAATGTAAGCAAGGGATTCTAGGTAGGGAATAAACTTGTCCTTTTGCCAATTGCCAACATTTCTCGTACCGTCCGCATAGGGGATAAGCAAGAATAAATCTTTTCACCTCAGGATACCTGGTCCTGCTTCGTGGCTTTCATCTTCCCCTAGTCCTTATTAGGATTGTTTAATTTGTTGATTAGTGATAGAATTTTGATATGCTAAGGGCTATACTAACTAGACCTCAACTACAAAAGCAAAGCAAGCTTTCTATCAACTCTTGAGAAGACCTCTAGGTATGGTTGAATGACCGAAAAACCCTAGTATATTCTTCATAGCAACAATTGGGGTTGTGTTGAAAAACACAATTACTCACAAGGGTGATAAATGGATGAAAAAGATAGTGCATAGATGCATGATTGAAACACAAACGTGGTGTCATTTGTAAGATTGTAAACACAATTTATTCTAATGCAAGTGCGATGGATGAATATGCCTAATGCAATGCAAAGGTGAAATGCATGTGGAAAATGAGATGCATGATGTAAAATGTAATGCAATGATGCAAATGAAATAATTGTTTTTATTTTTGATATTTTTCCAATTTTTTTATGGATTTTAACATTTGGTTTGACCAAAGAGCTTACATATACCTTTGGAGCCTTTTGGGATGACCAAGCGGTTTTGAGATACCTTTGGAGCCTTTTGAGATTGACCAAGTAGTTTTGAGAAACCCTTGGAGCCTTTTGGGATTGACCAAAGGGCTTTGAGAAACCCTTGGAGCCTTTTAGGATTGACCAAGCGGTTTTGAGAAACCCTTGGAGCCTTTTAGGATTGACCAAGTGGTTTTGAGAAACCCTTGGAGCCTTTTAGGATTGACCAAGCGGTTTTGAGAAACCCTTGGAGCCTTTTGGGATTGACCAAGTGGTTTTGAGAAACCCTTGGAGCCTTTTAGGATTGACCAAGTAATTTTGAGAAACCCTTGGAGCCTTTTTGGATTGACCAAGTGGTTTTGAGAAACCCTTGGAGCCTTTTAGGATTGACCAAGCGGTTTTGAGAAACCCTTGGAGCCTTTTTAGGATTTAGGCATAAAACACTTTAATATGAAGGATATTGAGAGGTTCAGGCTCCTCAACTCCTCCAAGCGATGTCAAGTGATATGTCCCAGGTCCAATCTTCTCTGAGATCATATAAGGACCTAACCAGTTAGCCATGAATTTGTCTCACATTTTTGGTGGTAAATTTGAGTTCTGTTGGTTCTCTTTCAGCATAAGATCACCAACCTCAAAGTCTCTCAGATGGACTTTGCTATTGTAAGCTCATTTTAAGTACTCTTGATAAATGTGGAGGTGCTCGAGGGCATTCATGCGATGTTCATCAAGTAGCATCAATTGATCTAGGTGAGCTTGTCGCACGGTGTCATCATCAATGAACTCTTTCAATGCGACGCACAACATTGGAATTTCCAACTCTAAGGGCATAATGGCCTCAATGCCATATACTAGTGAAAATGGAGTTGCCCCAATGGGAGTCTGAATACTAGTCTTGTAAGCCCATAAAGCAAGGGGTAGTTGGATGTGCCAATATTTGTGGTGCTCTTGTACCATCTTTTTCAAGATGGAGACCACTATCTTATTTGAAGCTTCAGCTTGTCTATTTGCTTGTGGATAATATGGAGTCACAAAACTATGTTTGATTCTATACTTAGACGTCAAAGCTCTCATAGTTTTGTTCTTAAATGATGTTCCATTATCCGAAACTATCTTGGATGGTATCCCAAAATGACTTATGATATTGGTGAGTATAAACTCAGCAATACGCGCTCCAGTTGTCATTGTTAAGGGAATGGCTTCCACCCACTTAGTAAAATACTTAGTAGCCATGATAATAAAAGTATGTCGGCCCGATGATGGAGGAGAGATCTTACCGATGAGATCAAATCCCCACTGAGCAAATGGCCAAGCTGCTTGAATGGGTTGTAAGGCCTGTGATGGCAAGTGCATAAGATTAGCATGATGCTAACATTTAACGCATTTCTTGACATACACATTGCAATCCTTCTCCATAGTGGGCCAATAATAACCCATGCGAAGGATGCACTTGATGATAGCCATACCTCTAAAATGGCCATCACACGTACCATCGTGAGCTTACGAAATTACCCAAGATGACTCTTGGGGCTCAAGACAATGAAGGAGAACTCCATCATAGCTTCTATGGTACATGATGTCTGCTAACAAGACATACTTTGTCGCTTTCTACTTAAATGTGCATTTTATGGTATGCGATAATCCCTGAGGGATTACACCAAGTCTAAGGAAGTCATGTATCTGTGATGTCCAGTTATGATAAGCTTCGGCTTCGATCGACAAGATAGCATGTTCCCCCTATGGTTCTACATTGGCAAATGCAGACTAGAAAATAACCTTATGGTGAATGGTAATACCACTCCCCGTCTGATCCTACGAGATCAAAGACCCCCAGGATGCTCTCTTGAGAAAGTCTCTAGCTCTGTAGAACCATTCATGATTTGGTTCTACATGAATCATGTTGATTGACTCTTTGTTATCCAATGCTTCGTGCTACATAGCAGAGTATGACAACATTTTTACATGGATGATAGTGAAATCGACAGACAAATTCTGAGGGATTAGAGATCCCAAAGATGCCATTGTGTCTACAAATCTATTGGATGAATGAGGGATTGCCTCGATGTCATACCATTCCAATCGAGCTAGATAAATGTCAACAAGATCCTTGTAAGCTTTCAATACCGGACATCGACATTGAAATAATCCCTTAACTTGGTTCACAATGAGAAGGGAATCGCCAAAGATATTTAACCTTTTTATCTTCATGGCGATGACTATTTGGAGACCCAAAATTAGGGCTTCATATTCAGCATTGTTGTTAGTGCAAGGAAAGTCTAACTTGAATGACAAGGGCATTGGAGCTCCTTGTGGCGTGAACAACACTATTCCTGCACCACCCCCTTGCTCACACTTCGAACCATCGAAGAACAAGGTCATATCGGCTTTGTTATCTAGTTCTTCAGGTTTGGGTGCTTCTGATAAGGCAAATATTGCATCATCAGGAAGCTCTATGGTGAGGGGTCTACTATTTTTGAGAGGCACCTCAGCCAGTTGATCTGCTATGACTTGTCCCTTAATGGACTTTTGGCTTATGAATTCTAGATCAAATTCTATCAGTAGCATGATCCACTTCGTAGTACGTGTATTATGATATGTCTTGCTCATCATATACTACAAAGGATTTTGTTTGGATATAACATATGTCGTATGACTCAATATATAGTGTCACAATTTCTTTGTAGCAAACACTACTTCTAAACATAACTTTTCCACATATGCATATCCTAGCTCATAGCTCACCAAGGTTCTACTAATGTAATATATGGCCTGCTATTTTATTTGCATATTCTTTTGGGCTAACATGGTTCCCAATGCAAATTCGATTGTTGATATATATAACAAAAAGGCTCATCTGGCCTTGGTGGAGCTAGCACTGGTGGCATTGTCAGGTATTGCTTAATTTCAGCAAAGGCTGCTCGATAGTCCTCATCCCAATTGAATGGGACCCCCTTGTGTAGCATTCGATTCATGGGTCGATATTTATCTGATAATTGTGTGATAAATCACTTTATGGATGCTACTTTGCCCTGTAGGCTTCTTAGTTCTTTGATGTTTGTGGGGGGATGCATTTCTAGAATAGCCTTGACCTTTTTTGGGTCAACTTCGATGCCTCATTTTGAAATGATGAACCCTAAGAGCTTTCCTAAAGTTATGCCAAATACACACTTCTTAGGATTCAACCTGACATTATGCTCTATCAGGTGATCGAAGACCTTCTTCAGACCTCTGCATGCTCAGAATGCAATAATGACTTTGCCAACAAGTCATCAATGTAATCCTCTAGGATCTTATGCATATAGTCATGAAAAATATATGTCATAGCCCACTGATATGTGGCACCAACATTCTTAAGGCCGAATGGCATAAATTTATAGCAAAATGTCCCCCATGGCATTATAAATATGGTTTTATGCTGGTCTTCGGGCTTAATCCGAATTTGATTGTAACCAAAAAAATCATCCATTAAGGAGAGCATTTCATGACCTACAGTTGCGTCTACAAGAGCATCGATATTCGGCAATGGAAATGAATCCTTTGGTGTTGCCTTATTCAGGTCTCTGAAATCCATACAAATACGGATCCTTCCATCAGGTTTTCCTATAGGCACCATATTGGATACCCATTCCGGATAGTCGATGGAGATGACAAACTCTACGTCCAACAACTTTTGCAACTCATCCTTAACCATTAAGGCTACTGTTGGATGCATCTTCCTAAGTTTCTACTTGAATGGCTTCTTTGATAGATCTAGTGAAAGGTTATGAGTAACCAATTTCGGATCTAGACCCGACATATCTTTGTAAGTCCAAGCAAAGAGATCAGGTCTCTCTCTCAGTAGAGGGATGAGGTTGGCACGCTCATCAGGAGTCAAAGTCTCCCCAAATTTGACCTTCCTTGGATTGGTGGGATCATTATTGATATCCACTTCGAAGGTTTCCTCTACTGACATATGGGATCCCTCCTCAAGCTTATGAGGCATAGGGATCAAGTGGATGTCATCCATTGGGTTTATAGGTTCCTCATTGGAAGCATCCTCAACATGATAGACATCATGTGCATATCCTAGCACAAAATGGAAAGGTTGCAACATTTCTTCGTTAGGGAAGAAATATTCAGGCTCTAGTGGTGAATCAGTGTGATCCCAATCAATAGCATCTACATTTAGAGGCAATGGTTTGGATGGATCGGTTGGATTGTGGAGTGGAGTGGTCAAATCAATGGAGATCATGTTGATGAAATGGATCATGTCTCCAGGACCACGTGCAAGTGACTCATCATTAACAAAAATTCCATCCCCGAGATGTGGTTCTAGGGGTATGGGGATCTCTGGATCCGGTCCATGAATAGACTATCGGATGGGATCATTGGGCTCAAGGAGCTCCATGTACGTCGACAGATCGGGAAACACCATATGATAAATCACATTAAGATTTGGTGGTCTCCCTCTAAGGTGAGGATGGAGATTGATCTCTCTATGCATCTCCTCGATCGTATAAGATGCATTACGATAGCGTAAGTAGGGAGGTCCTAAGTAGGCTCTCTCTATCTCATCTTCTTCATCACTATCGTAATACAGGCCTTCATCACTACCCACTAGAATGGGACACTCTGGAAAATGTGGCCCCATATAGGTTATCTCCTGATCGCTATCGTCACTATTCGATAGAACCGAGTACACATGCTACAAATATGAAGGTGCTAATAAAACTGTCTCAGCTTCATCCTCAAATTGATCGTTGGGTGAGGATAACTCAACATCATATATTCCAAAAGTGCATGAACATCCTTAGAAGCGACTTCTGATTTAGTACTCATAGCTGTGTCTAGATTCTGGAAGTGCATACCGATGTCATCGGTAGCTCCACGACTTTGATTGTCCAAGTTAGCTCTTGGAATGGGTTCTGGGCCGGTCTCCACCAAGATGTTCACGTGATATCTCTCGGGTGGATCTATAGTGACATAAGTCACTAGCCGGTTATCCCTCTAAAATGCAGAAGGATTAGGGTGATACGGATTGAAGTCAACTTCACCCCCCAAACTGAGGTACAGGCAGTCTAAATATGCCATGAGGAGTTCAACCTATCCTCCGCTGTAGAATCCCAACCTGAACCTATCAGTAGGTAATTGATACTATGGTTCTATAGGCTTCTTACGCCCCTGCTCGAATAGTCTGAGACCGTAACCATGCCAATGGTAACGCTCAAAGTATCGCATGGCGTAGTTTGGGTTAGAAAGATAATGAACATTCATGGTGAATGGTTCATCATCATCCTCATCCATGGGCATGGGAGATGTAAACTGGTCTAGCCCTCCATAGATGAAGTTGGTTTGGTTAGGTGGTACCCCCAATGGTTCCACCATCCCTATGGGAAGGCGATGGGCTCGTGGTCGGCCCATGTCATGTGCAGTCTCGATAATCGGTGTGAACATCACATTCTGCATAATGTATTCCCCTAATCTAGGATTAACCAAATGGACGATCACTTGCGGTGCAGATGACCCTGCTAAAGATGCAGGTGAAGCAAGCTGAGGTGCCTCTTCGACTCCTCCTTGAACTTCCTCTACTTCCATGGGAGTAGGGGCTTCAATGATGACTGGCTTGGGTGTTTGCTTTATCTTCTTTTTTCCCACTTTTTCTTTCAACTTCCTATCATCCCGTTGTATCATAGATGCAGTCGGTCTAATAGAAGTAGCTATCGTGTGCTCCGATCATTGAGATACGGACGTTGCGGGTCTAGCACACACTTCTTTGATTTTACCTCCTGGCTCTTTGATTGGCGATGCTAGTCGCACATCTAGGTGCATTGAGGGGAGCACAAATTCCCCCGGCAAATATGCTAGATTCACGTATTTAAAGGGTTCTTCATCCGAAGGCACCATGTGAACCTGTCCCTCATGAATGTATTTGATACACTGATGTAAAATAGAAGGGACACAACATATTTCTATGATCCAAGGCCTCCCTAGAAGTATATTATACTACATAGCACCTTCGATTATGTGACACATCACCGAGATGGTCTTCAGTCCCACCTGGATAGGTAAAACTATAGTACCGATCGTCGAGCATAATGCATCATTGAAAGCTCTCAACGTGAAGGTAGAAGGGATGATATGCGTCTTGGGTAACTTCAAGTGAGTTAATGCCTTGGTAGTTATGATATTGATTGATGACCTCGTGTCAATCAAGACCCACTTGAATGATTTGTGATTCACACATGCGATGATATGCAACGACGGGTCTGCTATAACAACGGAAACCATCTTGACTTCGTGGTCATGAAATTGAATGACCGTCTCTTGACACTATTGCATGTGCCCCACAAAGTGTGTAAATGCTTTGGGATCCTGAGGCTGCACTTCTATGGACCTTAATATGTCCATGAGCATCTCCCTATGCTTAGGAGACTGCTAAATTAGCTCATAAATTGACAACTTCATTGGAGTTATCTGTAGGTTTTGGACCAACCTACTCCTGATGGTCACCATCAATCTAGTTGGTGGGTCGGGCACATGCTGGGCTAGCCTTGGAGGAGGCACAACTTGGACTCTAATAGGTGTTGGAGGTTGATTCGGTCATTCATACCTCACATTTCTTATGGTGACGTTGACCATTCCGACGAACCCCTGGGTTGGTGGTTCGATGCGAACTTGGTTGACTTGGCCAACATTATTCTTTGGCGCCTCATGATTTGGTAGAGGATTTTTGTAAATCCCCATATTTTTATTGTCAGGCACTTGTGGGTTATCGACAAGAAGCGTACCTCTTTCGATCATATTCTGCACAAGATGTTTGAAAGACCAACATACCTCGATGTCGTGGCCTTTCGATTGGTGAAATATGCAATAATGATCGTCCTTGTAGCCCTTAGGCTTGGGTTGATTTGGGACCATTAACTTGACCTCGGGTAAGTTTATAGCCTTCACCTCCCATAAATGATGGAAAATTGAAGCCAGAGACTTAGATAACTACGTGAATATGCGAGGTGGGCGTTGTTCTTTATTTTTACCCTTATAATTGTTGTTATGTTGCTCATATTGCACAGGAGGAGGTTGGGCCTGATAGTTTCATTGTTGTTGCCCCTTATCCCCTTTATGAAGGTTCAATACCACCTGATTAACATGGGATGGCTTGGCTTGATGTCTCTTAGTGCTTTTCTTGTGTCCCTCCTTATTCCTGAGCTTCAAGTTACCCTCCTATAACTTGATGTCCTCTATCACCTTGGCTTATGCCAAAGCCTCTTCAAATGTATGGTATTGCTGCAACTATAGCAATAACAAAATGTGTTTGGCACAACTCTTCATGAACATTCATGTTAATTCAGAGGATGGGATGGAGAATGGTAGCTTTGCCATCATTTTTCTCCATTTTTTTCCATAATCCATTACTGGCTCATCGTCATGTTGCATTAGAGTGGCCAGGTCGGATAAGTTTACCTTCTTCTTGACGTCGAAGGAGAAGCATTCAAGAAATGCATCAGCTAGTTGTTTGAAACTAGTAATGTTGTGCCTCTTTAATTGGTTGAACCACTCTTGAGCTGGGCCTGAGAGGGTCGTGATGAAGGTGCATAGGAGCAAAGCATCATTTCTCTCAATCTAAAAGCACATATCTAGAAAACTAGTCACGTGCTCCTGTGCGTCTTCCTCTCAAAAATTTTCTAGTCTAGGCATCTTGAAATGCTTAGGATATGTTGGAATAGGCACTGATGTGCATAGAGATTCATTGTGAATTTTATTCAAGGTAGGCTTTTGATAAGTCATTCCTTTCTTCTCTATGGCTCGGACCTTCTCTACTAAGGTCTTTTAGGCTTACGAGGAGAGAAATGCCTCCTCTCAAGATTGCCTTGGAGGCACCTTCCAAGGTAGATTCTTCCTTGGTTGAGGTGGGGGACTAGGCTCGCCCTCCTCCTTGAATTGGGAGATTTTAGGATATTCTTGCTCTAATTCCTCTCCCACTTCATTCTCATACTACCTATACTCATGTTATTCAGACACTAGATGTTGATATTTGTGTTGAGTCGTATGGTGAGTATGTGTGTCGATGTTCTCAGGGTGTAACTCGAGCTGTGAAGCCACTCGTCTATTGAAACGTTCCCTGATATCACTATGAGGAGGTAAAATAGAGCTAGCCAATTGATCCTGTCTCTCTACATGCTCCTGATCAAGGATGTGTTGTTCACACATGCACTGTTCATATAATTTATTTTTTATGAACCTCTACCTTTGAGTATTCTTATTTTTGAGGTGCTCTTTCTCTGCATGAACATCCTCCAATTGATATTTGAGAATTTGTCATATCTACTCTAACATAAGTCTATGATCTCTATCAACATGATCAGCCATATGAGGCCTCTAAGGGGTGCACTCTGTTCAAGTGACTTTATGGGCATGTTCTCCAATGGACTAACTTACCACACTCTTGCGTTAGTCTATAAAGATGACATTCGTGTTAGGCTATCTCATATACTTGGTGCCTGCATATGATGTGGGAGCATGTATGTCTCGAGAATGCTTGGAGCACTCTACATGTTCTCGAGTAGTCCTAATGGTGCTTGTGTTACACTCACTCACAATTTGGGAGGGTACAGACATAGGCTTATATCCTAGGTTCCCTAGGAATCTGTCTAGACCGTCCAACTATTTTCTATGCCATGGATCATGATGTGGTGTGCCATTTATTGCCACTTTGGATATATCTATGGTGAACTTGTTGGGCTCACCCCTATAGGGAGTCTATGCAGACCTGTGCTCAAAAGTAGCCCTATCGATTCAGCCCTGAATGGGTGGATCTTGGACACATCTAGACTTTAATAGTGGAGGTCGTTAACTTCCCTTAGATACCAGTCGAAGGGGTACCAATCTAGATCCCTCGATGACATACTCCTCAGATGAACCCATGGATGCCCACAAAATATGGTCATGATATATGCTATCATGTGCATAACCCCCATGTTGGGACGTCCCATGCTCTAATCTGTGTCTAGAGGGATGTCTAGTACTTCCTCTAATCGAGGTATTCTCAATGGAATCCCCTCATGTGGAATTATCCCCTCTAATGCTCATTGAATGACGTCTAGGAGGATTAAGTGATTGAGGGAATTCCACATCGTGTTGTGCACTAGGTGGAGCTTGGGATTCAATCTCGGGTCTATGCCTGAATCGACCTCTATGTGTTTGCACGATTATGTATCCTATGTCTAGATTTAACTTTTATTAGCATGCAAATAATATAATGATGTTTATCTCCTTTTACAATTTTTAAAATGAGACCTAAACTGTTTGATGTGTTTTTAACTTTTTTGTATCAATAAAGTAACTCTTGTCTTGTTTTGCAATACGCTGATGATTTTCTCAATTGTTTAATGGATTTCACCTGTATGCTCACAACTCAACAACCTAAAAATGAACTCTAGGCTGTGTAATCCTCCCAAAGTGTGGTAATGAAGTCCACACCTAGGCAGGGAGCATAGGTCCTCCTAGATCCTCACCCAATCTCACCCAGTTAGCATTATACCCTTCGAAGAGAAGTACATGCAAATTTTTTGGGCTACGAATGGTTCTTGGATCTGGTATTGGTATAGTAACAAAAAGGTACGAGGGAGTTGGGCCAATGGATGGAAATAACCTCCACCATTGTTGAAACCCTACTAGTGGTTGGATGTGACTCCCAACTCACTAGCATTTACTTAACGTGGTGTGTGTGGTTCTTTTTAATTTTCTTAAAGGAAAGATGCATAATACAACATAAAAATGATCATTTCCTACATGATATGCAACCAAGAACATTTGATATTTAGAGATATATGCACACTATGCTACTTGACGTTCAGAGAATACAACTAGTATGAGTAATTGGCTATTGATTGGGCCTTATGCAAGCAAAATCTAACATTTATATGGCCTAGACCACTAGAGACTAGGGTAGGCTACACTTAGAGGCCCACTGTTCCTAGCAATGACTAGTAGAAGCATCAAATAAAAATCTCAAGGACCTAATTCATTTTATTATTCTTTTTATCCTTATCCTAGTTAGATTTCATTTTTGATGTTCTGGAAAAACATAGAGATAGAAAACAGAAACAGAGGGTGTTATAAGGGCCTACCTCAAGTCCTCATATTATTTAGCTTTTTATTCCTACTCTGTTATTAGTCTATTTCTAACCATAGCTCTAATGCGTGGCTGTGACTGTTGCCCATGCCTATCAATTGCAAGCCAAATTTTTGCTCATGACTGTCAGCCATGGTAGTTAGCGTAACTATGTTATTCCATTATTGGCTATGTTGTTATATTGTTGTAACCAAGCCTATTTGGTGCCTAGGTAGTTATGTAACCTACGGGATAATCTAAGGCTTGCTATGTATTATTTATTAAATTCAATTCAATGGATTATTGTTCGATTTCATTACATGGTATTAGAGCAAGTGCGCGGTCACCGCTTCGACTATGGTGAATGATTTTGTTTTGCATCTTTGATTTGCGATCACTTTCACAAATTATTTTGCCATCTAGCTTGGAGATCGAACTCGATTCTCGAGGACGATTGAGATAGGTTGAAATTAGCTGAAGTGGTATCTCGATTTAATCTAGATCTTGGATGACTATCTATGCATCAGACTACGTGCACATCTGTGTGACACCTAAGCTAAGGTAAATCGACTTACTTGCTACCAGGACAAACTGATGTGGGTGACAAGAATGTGGCCTATTGGACATGATGGCAAAAAAAAGGCTAGCAAGGAGGAGTGACTGTTGTGCGACAATCATAATATTATTTGAGGCTTCTTCGTTTTATTTACCTTACTAAACCCCAACATCCCGAATGTGGGATAAATTGTCTTCATAAAAAAAACAAACTATTTTTTCTTTGCACTACGTTCTTTGTCCAAGAGCACGATCACAATTTTAGACAACGGATAGAAAGTTTATATCATAGATCCTTGTTACAGTGTAGAATTCAATTGTAGGTCCAATACAGACCAGCTACAAGAGGTGGAAGGTGTGAGGACAACTATTTTTAGATTTTTTTTTAGATAGCAAGTGGGGAACAAAGATTGTGTTTCATCGATGCAACTTGCAGATCTATTGTAGCTCATCATACCAGCCGTAGATTGTTGTTCTGCATATTTCTGGAGGACTGTGTGTTTTTTTTCATTGGAAACGCTGGAAAAGGAGCCAAGGCCGTGTGGATTTTTTTTTTTGTTGGAAATCCTGTTTGGAGATCCTCTGTTCATTTGAGACATAGGTGACGCAAGAGCCAAGTGTCGCTGCTAGTGGCACGAAGATGTTGCGGTAGACGTAGAAGCTGGGCATGAGGAGAAGGTTGCGCAGACCAAAGGAGACAACCGATAGTTGAAATAAGGGGTTTTGCTTCTTTGGTTTCAACCAGCCAATAGCTGGTGTGGTTGCTACGTCGAGCGTCAAGGCGCTACTTGCCGTGAGGTCGGGGGTTCCATTCCCTTCGACCTGACCTGAAGGTGCTCTATTTTTTTTAAGTTTTTGATTATTTTTTTCTAATGTTTTAAAATTTTTTAGTTTAATTAAATACCTTCATTTTTTTTCTTAAAGTTATTTTTTTTTGAAAAAATATTTTTAAGAGAAAACTTGTATTTGATTAAACTTTATTTATTTTTTTAAAACCATTAGAAATTAATTTATTTTTCTTCAAAACTTGAAAATTCCAAAAGGGGGGGCAATTTTTTTTCTTCATTGAAAATTTCTTCAAACTAAAAAAGGGGTGGAGAGTGAGAAAAGTTTTCAGCATATTTGACAAATTGGCATTTTGTAAAAGATGCATTTTTGGCAGCGCCCGACACCTAGTGGTTTATTTTATGTGGGCACTTTTATGTTGTATGTTGCATTTTTTCTTACTTTGCACTACATAATTAAAAGTTAAAATAAAATTCACTCCCTAAGTCCCCGAAATAATTAAAACCCAACCGTGCAATTTATTACACTGCAGTGTTCGGTATTTGTGATACCTCTGGCCAACACTTACAAGTAAAGCTATCATGATTGTGCTACTATATCCACCACCTAATATAGCTGCCAAAATGACATCTAATATTGTTCTATATAAATCGTCGGGGAGAGATAAGTTTGCCATTTTTTTGCATTTTTTTACTCCATCCATTACCCTAATAGATCTTGTGTTTACGCATAAATCCTGATGAAAGTTCTGAAATCCAAAGTGTTTAGGGGAAGTTACACCTCATGCATGAGGATTGTAGACTTTCTATGGTAGGTTCCATCAACAAGACTATTCCCTTTCAGTACTGCTTAAGTACCACGTATCGTATGATCTCTAAAAATTACCTATAGTTTCCCTCACGTAAGGGCGGGTGGTTTTTTTTTTATCTTTCTAAATACCTATAGTCTCCCTCACGTAAGGGCGGGTATTTTGTATGGTATAACAGCCTAGCAAAAGGTATATCGAAATGGGGACCAATTGGTGTTATAAGGAACCTTCACCATGTTTGCAAAATTAATGACTGATTCTCATCAGTTGTTGAAAGGTCCTAATTACACACCATGGAAAAACAAGATGAAGGTAATCCTAGCAATGGATGAATTATGGGATGTTGTATCTGGAGAAAAAAAAAGACCCTCATATACTTCTGGTGCTACAACTCCATCTGCTATTCAGAAAGACTTTGACAAGAAAGACAACAAAGCAAAAGTGTTCATTTTGCTTGCTGTGTCTGATGAAGTTCAACCCCATATTGCTGAATGTGAACCTAGTAAAGAGGCATGGGATGCCCTTAATACTATATATAAGGGAAATAATGATTCCACTATTCTATTTATTCAATATCAATTACATAGTCTAAGCATGAAGTAGGGGGAGACAGTTGAACTATTTCTTTGCAGAGTGTCTAAATTGAAGGCAAAGTTGAACTCTTTGGGAGAACCAGTTGATGACAAGCTCCTTACCTCAATTGTATTGAAAGTTTTACCTGATTATTATAGGGTGTTGATCACTTCCCTTCAGGTGTCACAACAAAAAGTTACTTTTGTAGAGTAGGTTAATATGCTTCAAGAAGATGAGGCACACCAACTACAACGAGATGATTCTTCTAACACTGCCCTCTACATCAACAGAAAGGGGCCAAACAAGAAGAAGTGTAATTTTCCAAAAGGAGGTGGTTCTCAAAAGGATTCAAAGGAAAACAACCTCAAAAAACAAAAAGATATTGTAAGATCTATGACAAAGAGGGTCATGATACAAAAAGATGTTGGCATAAGAATAAACAACCTAAACAGAAAGGCCAGAACAAACCACCCAACAAGAACAAGCAACCCAAGGTGAATGTTGCTGTTGAAGAATCTGACTCAGATTCTAAGTGGGCACACAAGATGCTCATGACTACCACAGCTTCCAAATAGATGGATCTTGTATGGTATGTCGATTCTAGTGCTAGTAAGCACATGACTGGCAACAAATTGTGGTTTGAGTCTTTTGAGGCCAAAGAGGGCAAACCTGTCACTATTGCTGATGATAAAACCTACAAGGTTTAGGGAGAAGGTACTATTTTAGTTACTCTTTCTGATGGCAAGTGTCATATTGAAAAAGTCCTCTATGTTCCAAGATTGGCGAATAATTTGTTGTCAGTCACACAAATTCTAGACAAAGATATGGTTGTGAACTTTAGTGTTGAGAGAGGCAAGAAGTGTAAGCAGATTGCAACCGCTTCATTTAAGCATGGCTTATTTGCCTTGGATGCTATCTCTACTCCACATGTCACCATGACAGTCTCTACAAAGGAGGCAACTTCTCTATGGCACAAGAGATATGGGCATCTTAATTCTGGTTACTTACTTGAGCTAAGTAAGTATGAAATGGTAAAGGGTCTTCCTTCCCTTTCTACCACATTGCCAATGTGCTCTAATTTTTTGGCAGAAAAGCAGCATAGAGTACCTTTTGAGAAAAGCTCTACAAGAGCAAAGAAATCTCTAGAGTTGATTCACACCAATCTGTGCGGTCCTTTCACACCCATCAGTTGTGGGGGGGAGGTATTTTTAGTTATTTGTAGATGATTACTCATTAAAAATGTAGGTGTTCTTTCTTACTCTGAAATATGAGGTATTTGGTTTCTTTCAACAATTCAAGAAATCTGTTGAGTCATGGGCTTCTATAAAGACTCTTCACTCAGATCGATGGGGGGAGTTTACCTCTAAAGAATTTTTTGCATTCTTGGCTTCACATGGGATCACAAGATAGTTAACTACTGCTTATACTCCTCAACAAAATGGAGTTGCTGAAAGGAGGAATCGTTCCATCATGGAAATGGTTTGTTGCATGCTCACAAGAGCTAGTCTTGGGCAACAATATTGGGCAAAAGCTGTCACCACAATAGTATATTTGTTGAATAGGGCACCCACAAATGCCCTACAAGGAATGACTCCATAGGAAGCATGGAGTGGTAGGAAACCCTCCATTTCTCATCTACGTATTTTTGGATGTAAAGCTTTCATGCACATACCAAAAGAGAAAAGAAAGAAGCTAGATGAGAAGACATTGAAGTGTATTCTTTTTGGATATGATGAGCACTCTACGGGTTATTTTTTGATTGATCCCTTGACCAAGAAGATACACATTAGTAGAGATGTAGTTTTTGATGAGGCTTTCACATTAGAAAACACATCAGATGTATACCTAGACCTTGTGGAAACTAAGGTTGAGAATTCTCCTTCATCAAAGGTTGGAGGTCCTTCTTCATCTTCTTCAACACATCAGAAGAATAATCCAAAGTGGTATGCAAATACAATAAAATATTCTAAGCTATCCACTCCACAATATTTGACATTGGAAAGGCCTCGCACTCGCCGCATGGCTCGACAGGAGAAAGCTGCAACAGAGAATACGGGGGTTGATGATCTGTGTCAATATTTTTAGGAACTTTTTGTAGATCCATAGAGAGATACAAAATATATGTATATTGATGATGATAGGGTTTTTATGTCCTTAATATATGATATTGAACCTACATCAGTGCAATATGCTCTTGGTGAGCCTCAGTGGAAGGCCATTATGGATGCAAAGTATAAGTCTTTGATGAAAAACAAAACTTGGAAGCTTGTCAATCTGCCATACGGAAAAAATCCCATAGGATGCAAATGGGTGTATAAATTTAAGTATAAGGCAGATGGGATAATAGATAAGCATAAATACTGACTTGTTGCAAAGGGCTATGCTCAAAGAGAAGGCATTGACTATGAGGAAACTTTTACACCTACTGCTCGGATGACAACCATTCGAGTTCTTTGTGCTGTGGCAGCACATTATGGGTGGAAAGTACACCAAATGGATTTCAAGAGTTCTTTTATAAATGGTTATCTCCAAGAATATGTCTACATGACTCAACCGGAAGGATTTGAAGTGGAAGGCCAATAGCAGAAAGTTTACAAATTGGTCAAATCCTTATATGGTTTGAAATAAGCCCCTCAAGCTTGGTACATAAAAATGGATAATCATCTACTATAGCATGGATTTAAGAGATGTTCATCAGATGTAAACCTCTATTTCAAGAAGCAAGGCTCTGAAATAGTGTTGCTTGTACTCTATGTTGATGATCTACTTATAACAGGGAGTTCAAAAACAATGATCTCTATTGTCAAACAATATTTGAGAAAATATTTTGAAATGACAGATATCAGACTTCTCCATTACTATCTTGGTCTGGAAGTGAACCAGAAGGAGCACTACATCAAAGTGTCTTAGAAAAAATATGCCAAGACACTACTAGAAAAATAGTGCATGACTGACTGCAAGCCGATGGCAATACCAATGGAAATAAGTCTTCAGTTATCATGATATGATAAATCACCTCAGGTAGACGCTACTATCTATCGTCAGTTGATTGGGAGTCTCATATATCTGACCAACACTAGGCCAAATATCGTATTTACTGTCAACTATCTTTCGAGGTTCATGCAGGAACCTAAGACTACACACTGGAAAGTAGCAAAGAGAGTTCTTCACTATGTCCGTGGCACAATGGAATATGGCCTAGAATACAAGAGGAACAACAAATTCTTCTTATAGGGATACACAGACTCTGACTATGCCAGATCATATGATGATTGTAAATAAACTTCAGGATATTTGTTTCATCTTGGATCTGGTCCTATCTCTTGGCACAACAAGAAGCAACAGGTGGTTGCTATTTCATCAACAAAGGCAGAATATCGTGCCGCACGTGAAGCTATGTGCGAAGTGATATGGTTGCATCGCATCCTGAAAAGTATGGGTCTTCCATAAAAATCTCCAATACACTTGTTCTATGACAACATGGGTGTTTTGAATCTTGTCAAGAATCCAGTACATCATGAAAGAACCAAGCACATTGACACACAATGTCACTTCATTCGATATGAAGTTCCAAGGCACCGAATTTAGCTTCAGTACATTCCCACAAATGCTCAAGTTGCAGACATTTTCACTAAGGCACTTGCACGTGTCAAATTTGAATTGTTTCGCAGCTCTCTTTGTATTGCAAAATTATGTAATCAGGGGGATGTTAGTATATCTAGTAGTTATCCTATTACCCAAATAATGTAATAAGGGGGTATGTTAGCATAACTATGTTATTCCATTATTAGCTATGTTGTTATATTATTGTAACCAAGGCTATTTGGTGCCTAGGTAGTTTCGTAACCTGTGGGCTAATCTAAGGCTTGTTATGTATTATTTATTCAATTCAATTCAATGGATTATTTTTCAATTTCATTACATACCTGCCATAAAAACATAAACTAAAATTAGAAAAATATGGCAATAAATGCGAAGTTCTGCCATGATCGCCTACTGTAACCACCAAAAAGGCTCTCGCTATCTAGTTTATCTATTGCAATTGATGAAATAAGCACAAGTGGGAAAACATAAGTTGACAACAAGAAATAAATAAAATATGAAGGATCTCTTTTTTAATATCAATGAAGTCAAGCTATAGATTTGTCCCTCTTAGGGATACCCATTTGATACATCAGTTACAATAGATTTTAAAATCCCTCTCAAGGGTATATGCAATCAAAATGCCTTCCAGAGTGACATGAACTTCTCTAGGGTGTCGATGATCCTCTTCTCCATGATTAGAGGAATTTGCTACCTTGCATCCCAAAACCCTATTAGTCCTGCATACAATAAACAACAAGAAACATTAAAGCAAAGGAGGCCTCTCTTGATGAGGCTTTAAAAGGGTGCTTGTATAAAAGATAACATGATAACAAAGAAATTAAGAAAGTGATTTAATACATATAAATTGATGAGGCCTGGAAATGCCTCAATTATAACATGTTTTGTACACTAAAAATGCCTATAAACTCTTATGTTTTATCTGATATGTTAGTTAAGTTGATTTAATATGCTGTATATTAACCATTTTGCATGATCAATGTATTTGAAATATTAGATGTTGATTTTATAGCTTTTTGCATAGTTTTGTGCTCTTTTTGTTATGATTTGCTACAATGAGATATGCTTAGAATAATAGCAACATTTCACTAATCATATTCTGATTTGTTTCAAGCATTTACTTCACCTAAATCGCTAACGATGCAAGCAAGCTATTGTCTGTGCAACAAAAACTGGTCTTTCCCATATAAATTCTAGCCAGCTGTCCATAAATAGCAAGGCATGGAATTCACATGAGGAAAGGGATGAAGACCATTAGAATTTGATCTTAGGAGATAACCCACCTGAGAGATGTAGAAGAAACCAATGGAAAGCATACATTTGTTCATTTCGAAGCATCTTTGGAATGAACAGATATCTTCGAAATGAAGAAAACACAGCATCTTCGGAATGAGCGGATCTTCGGAATGAAGAAAGTAGCATCTTCGAAATGAGCGGATCTTCGGAATGAAGCATGCAGTATCTTCGAAATGAGCGATCTTTGGAATGAGAATGCAGTATCTTCGAAATGAGCGATCTTCGAAATGAAAACTGCACTGTCTTCGGAATGAAGCCACTTATCTTCGAAATGAAGAACAAAATGTGTTTTTGACCTTTTTGACCGATTTTTGAAGGAAAAAAAGGGAAATAAAGATTGGAAAAAGTAAAGAGAAATATCCTCCATCTATATTTTTCGTCATTGCCGACCAAATCCATCATTAATGGAAATATCAGGTTTTAGTCCTCTTCTAGGATAAAACCAGAATTTGTTGCAGCATTTTAGGATTAGATCTTTTGAGATATTCTTTGTTTGTAATCAGATCATAGGATAGCTATAAATATTGCTTCCATTCAGGTTGAGCTGTAGAGAGAGGTAGAGAAATAGCAGATAGATAGAAAATAGAGTAAGGAAGCTAAATACAAAGTATAACTAGGAATTGACTGTTACAGTCCTGTAATAAGTTTTTAGTAGAATTCTTGTAATCATGTCTTTTGATCAATAAAGTGCACCAGTTCTATTTCAAATTACTTGTAAATGAGTGTGATTAAGATTTAGAAAGAGAGAGAGACTTACACCTTCTTCTGGACAAAGAGGCTGGCCACTTCTAGACCTAGGAGGAGGACTAACAGAACATGTTTTTATTCTGATTTTGCTGAGAATGAGTTGCAGAACTTGTTATGTAAATTGCTTATGAATAGTTGACAATATTTGCAGTATTAGTTTATTTATGCTAAGATAAATCTTGTGCTTAATTTTTTAGTTGCAATCTTACTTTCAGCCAAGCTTTCACTTTATTTTTAGACTGTTATTTTCAGCATTTACTATTTTTTTCAGCAATTTCCTACATTTTTATGTTTTGCTGTCAAAATCTGAACAGAGGATTGACAACCTTCTGTTACAGAATTTTGATAGTTTTTATTTCCACATTAGATCTAGACTTTAATTACTGCAAAAGTAATTAGATTTCCTTTCTGCAATTAGAATCAGACTTTCAATTCTGCAACTGTTAATTTTGCAATATAATTAGGTCTTATTCTACAATTGTAATTAGGACTTCATTTCTACAGTTAGTGATTAGTTTCCAATTCTGCAACTTAGATTAAGATTTAATTCATGCAATTTAGAGATAGGAATGTTCCAAAACCCCCCCACCAAATCGATTCCACCAATAAGACTTGTTGCCCTAGATTGACCTAAGTTATAGTTGTTTCACTTCTCCCATAGATAGCCTTGTACACTGCCCTGGATTGATAGATTCATTAAGAATTAATTATGGTATAATGACTATGCATCATTTTGGCGCCGTTGCCGGGGAATAGTGTTGTCAGAAGAAAACAAATAGTTCAATAGCTGTAATCAGACCAAACTGTGAACATTCAGGTTAAAATCTGAATATAACAAGAGTAAGATAATAACTATTGACTTAATTTATGTCATTTAGGAGTAAACATGAATGAGTAAGTCTAGGGAGAACCCAAAGGATCCTTG
Organism: Wollemia nobilis; assembly: GCA_028583015.1. NCBI lineage: Eukaryota > Viridiplantae > Streptophyta > Pinopsida > Araucariales > Araucariaceae > Wollemia > Wollemia nobilis. Next base: position 2,696,016 of record JAQPPZ010001424.1, on the reverse strand, counting down.
GCTTGTCCCATTAAGGAGATATTCATGCCTAAGGGGTGAATCACCTGTGTTTGAACTACCTGAAATACTGATAGAAAAATCACCTGTCTCACCATCAGTAGGACATTTTGAGAAAGGAAAATCACCAATTGTATCAACAGAATATCTTAAGGAAGATAATTCATCAAACTCATCAACATAAAAGCTTGGACCTCTTAAGAGAACAATTTGTGAACCTTTAACTTCTCCTAAGAAATAAGAAACTATGGCAGAAGGAGGCAATGTAGATGGCCAGCATGGCTATGTTCATAATGAAGAGGATGATCAGGATATACTCCAACCATCCAGAACATTTGAATATCCTATTCATCTGAATCCAACACAAAAATCTCCCATGAAGACCATTTCACCTTTAGTACTTCCCACCTTTCGAGGTGTTGTATCTGAAGATCCTGACCAGTTTTTGTTTGAATTCAAGGTAGTGTGTCAGACCTATGATTATATAAATGACAATAAAAAACTTAAGGTTTTTCCCTCAACTCTCAAAGATTCGACATTACGCTGGTTCATGAGCTTAGAGCCAAATTCCATAAGAACCTGGGATCAAATGGAGACTATATTTTTAGACAAATATCAGGAATACTGCCGTGTAAGGAATAGAAAAGATGAGTTATTTAGAATCAAGCAGGAATATGATGAGACCTTGGAAGATTACCTTGATAGGTTCTCCTTTGTTCAAAGGAGATGTGGACTAGTAGAACCAAAATTGTGTAAAACTATCTTTTTGAGAGGATTGCAAGATGAATCCAGAGAAGTTTTGGATTTGATGGGAAAATGGGATGTAACCACTCTCAGTAATGAGGAAATTATGGATCTCTTTAGGAATTACTCTCGCACTAAGTAGAGAAGAAGAAAAATCTGCACAAATGGTACTGATGTAAAGGACCTGATAGAGGAACTTGCAAATTTCAAAACTGATATCCTAGTGCATTTAAACACTACTTTAGGGGAAATATCTACAAAAGCTAAAAAGACAAAACCTTTGGCAATTTATTGCCAAATATGTAAAAGTAAACATGCTTTGCAGGAATGTCCTTTGAATAAAACAACCATCTCAGCCATTTGTAGTATCTGTTCAAAAAGGCATTCAACTGATCAATGCCACTCGCTACCACAACTCAAAGCTGTGTTAGAAAACCAGATCGAGGAACTCAACTATATTGGACCGAAACAAGGGGGAAATTTCTCTTAATATCAAAATCCCCCTTGTTTTTCTATAAATTGGGGGCATAATCCTGGTACTATGCCTTGGGGACAATTAGAACCACCCCAACGTCCTTGGAATTATCCTCAATGGACAAATTCCCAAGAATGACCACGATCAAATTGGAGTAACCCGACTGGAATCAGAATCAAAACAACCCCTCATGGAATCAAAACAATCCAGCTTGGAATCAAAATCAAACTAATCCACATTGGATGCAAAACCAACCATAATGGAATCAGCAATACCAGTCCTATCCAAGGCAACAAAGGAATCAAGGTCAAACTCAACATTTGTTGCCTACACCTAATCAAAATTTTCAAGAAAAACAGTAAAAACAACAAGTGAAGCAACCTCAATTGCCAGCTCAGCTAATCACTAATCCAAATAGTGTAAGACAGACACCTCCTGTCTATGTGGCTGAAGCTGAAAAAAATATTGAAATTAATGTTCTTGATTGTAGTGATATTCAACTCCATTCAGGAAAAGTTGTACCTGAACCAGTTTTAATAGAAATCAAAGATAATGAAGAGCAAGAATCATCAGAACCAGAGAGAATCCAACCAACAAAAGAAACAGAAAAATTGGATCCAATAATAGAAAAAGAGACACAAGCAGAACAATTACCAAGGATAGTTCCATATCCTGAAAGACTTAATGCAATACCAAAAATTTCTGAGTTAGAATTGGTCAAAGAACTAAAAAAATTGACTATCTCATTACCCTTATTGCAAGCCATTAAGGAAATACCAGAAATTAATAGTACTGTCTGAAATTTGTGCATTAAAAGAACAGGGAGAAAGAAGAAAGCATTCCCCAAGACTGTGCAGGTTGAAGGAAAGATAACTGATCTCTTATCTGGAAAACTACTACCTCCAAAGTATAGTGATCCAGGAAGCCCAGTTATCACAGTCACCATAGGTTCAATACCAATATCAAATGTTTTAGTGGATCTAAGAGCTGCAATAAATGTCATGACTAAAGATACAATGGAATAGTTACAGCTCAAACATCTCAGCCCCACATTTACAGTTTTAGAAATGGCTGATAGGTCAGTAGCAAAACCTGAAGGAATCATTGAAGATGTCCCTATAGAATTTTCTTCTTGGGAATTCCCTGCAGATTTTCTGGTTTTATAGCCAAGAAATTCAGCACATGGATATCCCATTATTTTGGGAAGACCTTGGCTTGCAACTGCAGCAGCCTTCATAGACTGCAGATCTGGAAATATGACCATTTCAAATGGTATTGAGCTGAAATAAATTTCTTTATATCCTTCTGCAAAACCATCTAGCAAATTTTTAGGTCAGTTATGGTTTTCTGACTCAGATGAAGAACCGGAAGAGGTCATCTCCACACTAGCTACCTTAGTAGTAAGAGAACACATAGAAGACCTCAGTGACACAGAAAACTTAGAAAATGAAACAATCTTGATGAATGTTCTGCATGAACAAGGTCTAGAAGGGGAAGCAACAAATATCCAACAGTTGATAAGTAATGAGGAGAATAAAAAATCTGAAGATGAATCATCTGTGCTATCACAAGGAAACTCTGTTTCACTATCACATGGATGGCACCATCATCTGATTTTTCCTTCTCACTATTCCATACAAGAAATGCTTCCCTCAAGCAGCAATGAAACAGAAACTGCTTCGTTTCTCCAATCACAGCAATGTCCTCTTAATCCCTTAATCACCAAGTATGAAGGAGTGAATTCAGTCCTTCTAAATACAAAACAAATAGAAGTCCAGCCAGGCAAATTTTTGAATATCTACAGCTAGCTTACTAGGGAAGAGGAAGAAAAATTGATAGTTGTTTTGTAGAAGCATGTTCATGCTTTTGCTTGGAACTACAAAGATATGTTAGGAGTTCATCCTGATATATGTACCCATAAGATCTATACCGAAGAAGTCAAGCCAGTCAGACAATTTCAAAGAAGATTGAATCCTGCCTTAAGAGATATTGTGAAGGAAGAAATTGAAAAACTCCTGGAAGTAGGATTCATTTACCCAATTTATGATAGTCAATGGGTTTCTCCATTGGTAATAGTTCCTAAGAAAAATGGAAAAATGAGAGTATGTGTAGATTAGAGAGAATTGAATAAGGTGACATACAAAGACCATTTTCCATTACCTTTCATAGATCAAGTGTTAGATACTCTTGTTGGAAAAAGATACTTTTGTTTTCTTGATGGATTCAGTGGGTATAATCAAATTCAGATTGCACCTGAAGATCAAGAAAAGACAACTTTTACATGTCCATGGGGAACATTTGCCTATAGGGTTTTATCTTTTGGTTTGTGTAATGCCCCAACAACTTTTTAGTGAGAAATCCTAGCAATTTTTGCTGATATGACCACCAAAAGTGTTGAAATTTACATGGATGATTTCACAGTATGTGGACAAACTTTTGATTTACATTGGAAAATCTTGACAAAGTCTTAACTCGCTGTGAAACATACCACTTATCCTTAAATCCAGATAAATGCTTCATGATGATGAAGGAAGGGATAGTTCTTGGTCATCACATCTCTCCTGAAGGGATCCAAGTTGATCCAAAGAAAGTTGAAATTATCAAGAACCTCCTTCCTCCTAAAACTCGGACTAATGTCGAGAAGTTTCCTAGGACACATTGGTTTTTACTACGAGGTTTATTCCCAACTTTAGTACAATAGCCAGTCCACTGTTTGCCTTATTGACTAAAGATTCTGAATTCTCCTGGACTGCAAAGTTTCAGGAAGCATTTGAAGCTCTGAAAGAGAAATTGATAACTCCACCTGTGCTTAGAGGACCTAATTGGACATTACCATTTCACATTCAAACTGATGCCTCCAATACAGCAATTGGAGCAGCATTAGGACAAATTGATAATGGTGAACATTATACCATCTACAACATTAGAAAAAACTTGACAGGAGCAGAGAAAAATTATACAACAACTAAGAAAGAATTCCTAGCAGTGATTTATGCCATAAACAAATTCAGGCATTATATCATAGGTTATCAAATATTTATTCACACAGATCACACGACCATTAAGTATTTGATGAATAAACCTATGGTAAGTGCAAGAATTATTTGTTGGTTGTTGTTGCTGCAAGAATTTGATATCACCATAATCAACAAACCAGGAAAAGCTAATGTTGTTGTAGATTTCTTGTCCAGGTTGCAAAACACAGATGAAGGGGAATTAGTTGATGACACTTTTCCTGATGAAAAACTATTTGCTATATCGGTTCAATCACCTTGGTTTGCAGATATAGCCAATTATTTGGTCACAAGGAAAGTTCCTTCACATTTCACCTCAAAACAGAAAAAATAATTGATCAAACAGAGTTCTTCTTTTGAATGGATTAAGGGTATGCTTTTCAAGTGCAGTCCTGACCATGTGTTACGTAGGTGCATCCGAAAGGATGAAGTATATGATATCCTTAGAGCTTGTCATGATGAACCCTCAGGTGGACACTATTATGTAAAAAGCACAGTTAGAAAAATCTTGGGGATAGGATATTATTGGCCATATCTTCACAAGGATGTGAAAAAGTACATCAGGCATTGTGATGCATGCCAAAGAATGGGGAAACCCACTCATACAAATGAGATGCCACTGCAGCCTCAAATGGTTTTAGAACCATTTGAGAAGTGGGGAGCTTGATTTTGTAGGACCTATTGATCCACCTTCTCAAGGAAAGGTGCATATTCTGGTATGCACTGATTACCTGACAAAGTGGGTAGAGGTGCGTGCTTTCAAACATGCTCGTGAAGAAAAGGTCGCTGATTTCTTGTACACTCAAATTTTTTAGAGATTTGGAGCTCCACGGTCTATCACCACAGACCAAGGACCCCAATTTGCATCCAAAGTCATAAAAGTATTTACAGAATTATATGAAATCAAACATAGGAAATCATCACCCTACCACCCACAAGCAAATGGCCGAGGTTGAAGTAACAAACGAGGGAACTAGAACGCATCTTGACAAAAATAGTAGCTTTTCATAGGAAAAATTGGCTAGAAAAATTACACGAAGCGGTTTGGGCCTACAATACCACTTGGAAGTCCACTCTTTGGATTCACACCTTATGAACTAGTCTTTGGTAAAAATCCTCTTTTACCTATTGAATTTGAGTTACTAACATTGCGCACAGCACTGGAAATTGGAATTGACTTGTCGCAGGCACAGACAGACAGGATTCTACAGCTAAATGCATTGGATGAACTTAGATTGGATGCTCTGCACCAAAGCGAGGTAATTCAGGAGCGAGAGGAAGGCTGTGGCATGACAGATCACATTCAGCGAGAGGAAACTTCAACAAGGAGATTGGGCTTTCTTGTTCGATTCTCAATATGAAGACTTCCCTGAAAAACTGAAAACTAGATGGTTGGGACCTTACTGGATTGAAGAGGTATTCAATAATGGAGCAGCTCGTTTATCCCCCATTGATGGGTCACGAAGAAAGTTGGTAGTGAATGGACATCGCCTCAGGGTATACCATACACCTTTGACTAAAGAAGAGTTCTTGCAGCAACTTGACAGTTTGGATACACAGCAAGTGGAAGAGATTCCTTCTTCCACTTCAAAACAATCAATATGATCAGTGGATTTCAAGAAAACAAAAAATACAAAAAAATTAGAAAAATAGAAAACAAAAAGATGAATAAATTCTGAGTATGAATTCCTTCATGGGCATGGTTTCAGGGGAAATCATGAAATTCCTTCATGGGCATAGTCAGGATCAAGAAAAAAGAAAAAAAGAAAAAAGAGAGAAAATGAGAGGCAAAAAAAAAGAAGGGAAAATCAAGAAAAAAAAAAGAGAGAAAAATGAATAACTCAGCAGTGAAAACCTTTTTAAGGCACTACTGGGTTGGTATGCATGAAAACCAGTTTTCTGGCATGCATAACCTTGAGAAATTTTTGAACCATCATTGTACAAATTCACCTAGTGCACTTGTTTTGAAATGTTGCGAGAAAATCTCAGTGAGAATATCAACAAAAGCGAGTCATTCTTCAAAGCGGCATTAACTGTTTTTATCAGGTATATATTTCTTACATTTCTTCATTGTAAAATGATTGGTATATAGTATGTGACAATTAACCATTAGCATAAAAGGTATTCATAAGAGTTGGCATACTTAAAAACATGTTTTAAGAATGACAATATTGATTTCTGCCTAATCTTCGGAACAAGAATGCCAAAAATAGTGCCTGCTGTATTATCTTCGAAATGAAATTGTCTTCAGAATGACAGAAAAATGAATGTTGCATCTTGTCTTCAGAAAGAAAAATTGTCTTCGGAATGACAATTTGTCTTCAGAATGAAACTTGGCCTTCAGAATGACGACTTGCTACATCATCTTCGAAATGAAGATATGTCTTCGGAATGAAGATCTATCTTCGAAATGAGGGTATGTCTTCGGAATGATGATTTACTTTCATAATACAGCCTGATATTCGGAATGAGGATTAATCTTCGGAATGAGGATTGATCTTCGGAATGAAGATCTATCTTCGGAATGAAAATTCTGCAAAGAGGATTTGTCTTCGGAATGAAGACCTGTCTTCGGAATGAGGTCATAATCTTCGGAATGAGGATTTGTCTTCGGAATGAAGACTTGTCTTCGGAATGAAGTCATAATCTTCGGAATGAAATTTTATTTGCATTTTTGGAAAGAACATTTCCACGTGGCGTCCAAGAAAACAAGGTACGACAAAATTAAGATTTTTTCTTAGTTGCATGCAAGGAAGGGACACGTGTCAATCAGCACATGGTCTGTTTTTGCACTCATTGGAAATACGGAGAATCTGCAACCATATGCCACCAATTTTTAATGTCAATTAACATGCACGTGAGAATCTGCAAAACTAATGAGGTGGATCTGACGGCAAGGACATCCATGCAATTATCAACGAACAGGTGTACAGTGCAGAAGTAGATATGTGTGCCATCTTTCTTTTCGAAGATGTGTTGTGAGATACAATGCACAGAATACGGCTCATTTCGAAGAAGAAGACGCGAAACAGGGTAACAAGGGTTCTAACTTAAAACTCTACAAATTTGCAATAGGAAACAGCCAAAAATCTTGCAGTAGAACAGCAGTCGCAGTGTACAAATTTTAAACAGAGAAAAATGGGGCAAAAAATTAGAACAGAGCCTGCAGATACCAATTTCCTCCGAGAAAATCTGGCAGTTGTGCAGATTTTTGAAGACGAAGGGTTTATGACATTTCTGGACAAATTCAATGGGTCTTCTGAAGATTTAGCTGGCATGTTTGCCCATACATTCAGAAACAACAGAGCACATGTCAATGGCATGTCTATTGAGGTAAGCCCTAAAATTTTAAGTCAGATTACAAAGCTACCATTAGAGGGAATTTCAATTACTAGATCTAGCAAGAACACATTAGCAAATGTAGTTAATCAGTTTGTAGAAGAAAATGATAGGGAACCTGAATACTTAACCCATAACAACACATGCAAAGGGTTAAAAAGGGCCAACTGCAAGAACCCTGGGATGAAGTAGCCACCTGGGTGATTAAGTTTTTGACCTGTGAATGGCAGTATGTGCTGTTATCAGGGCATCATCTATGAATTTTAAACCATCTCAAACATGGTAGACAACAACCAAAAGTTAGGGTTAATCTTCCCCTGTATTTGTATCAAGAATTAAAGAATATGGCAAAAAGATATCAGGAGGGTAAAGGGATCCTTCACCATCATGGCCTTATCAAATTAGTTTGCCAACATCATTTTAGAGGAAACCCTAGGAGTTTTGACAGGTTTTACTCTAACCTAAATGATGTCATTTTTGGGGATGAAAGTGAAGAAGAAGAGGAGCCAGAGTACTGCTAATGTTCTTTGCGAGAAGAGGAAACAGCTGCTGCAAAAAATATTGCAGAAGCTGCTGTAGAAAATGTTGCAAAGGATGCTTTGAGAAGAGGCTGCAGAAGATGCCCCTAAAGTAGTTACAGAACTACACCCCACAATAGTAGTAGAAAACCTTTCTCCTGAGCCTTCAACTTCACAGGCTAACAGACAAAGGAAAAGAGGATCTGGAACTAGCAGCAGAGCAAAAAAACAAAAGAAAGTTTGGTTTGCTGAAGCTGCAACTGACTTGTCAGAACAGAGAAGTGAAACAAGGGAAAAAGAGGCATCAAAGACTGACCCCATAACCCCTGCTATCACCAAAAAATAGAGCAAAAAGAAGAAGTTTACATCTGGAACTAGGAGGTCTACAAGAATCCATTTGAAAGAAACTGTAGAACAGGTCATGGAGGAAGAAGATAGACCAAGTAGCCCAGATGTTACAGAAATACAACCAGCATCTGATAACTTTCTAGAATTCCCTGAACAGATGGCTGAGGTAGAAACTGAGCAAGTTGGTTTGGAGGAGGCTACAATTCAACAGGCTACAGATATGGTAGATATCCTTATAGATAGTTTCACAGAGCCTCCTGAACAAGAACAAAGCATTGCGACGAGAAGAAGATTTGGTTGAACAGCCAACTGCAACTGATTTGTCTGCATCAACTTCTGAAGCAAAAACAGAAGATGAAGACATCACTGAGCAGCTGAGGGCAGCAAGAAGTGTTGTCAAAACACAGACCAAATGGATCACAGAGAAAGAAATCATCATTGAGATGCAAACAAGAAAAATTGCAGAACTCCAGCAGGAAGTGGCAGAACTGAAAAAGTTATTGTCACAATCTGAAAAACAGCCAGCTGTATCCCATGATGAAGACAGTTTGGCTCAATTGCTTCTAGGTTTATCAAGAGCAGATGACTCTGTTGAGGCAGATATAGAAGTTCATCTTGAAACAGCACTCCTTCATTCTGAAGAAGTGCCTGTTCATTCTGAAGCAGTGCCTTCTTGTTCTAAAGATGCTTCAGAAATGGTGAGAAATATCGTAGAGGATGTTGAAAATGAGCCACCAACACAGGAACAGTCCCAACAGCAATAAAATGCTCAAGTAAGTACTCCAACTAAGGTCCCTGCATTTCAACTTGTTACACTTCTAGTAGAAACAACAGATAAGGGGGTACAAGTAGAAATACTATATGATGACAACCCCATAGAAATAGAAAATAAGGGGGTGCAAGTAGAGATATTGACAGATGAACAGCCAATGGAAGTGGCAAAAAAAGGAGTTCAAACAAATATGGTGCCTAGGATTCCCCCTGTAGTAAGACCACCTAATACTGTGTCCCTAGAGTAGTACAATGCAGACATAGCTAGCTGGATGATTAGATATGAACAGCTTGCCAGTAAAATTGAAAAATTCAAACTGGAGGCAAAACAACTAGAAGCCAAGGACACATAAATTCAAGCATTGAAAGAAAAGGTATCTGACTTGTGCCAAATTGTTGAGTTTTTAGTCCAATTTAGACGGCCGACCAGATTTACTGACCTTATTTTGAAGGAGAAATACCTTAGATGGCGAGGTCATGAGGATTACTTCAAACCTTCCATAAAAATTGGACATTATTGAAGATTTTCTGGAGGCATATTTTGACAGTCCTTTTGAGCAGAAAAATCTCCTGTGTGAACTGTTTTTGCACGGTTTCTTCATACCAGAGGAAGTTGACTCTCATCCTCAAATCTACATTGGAGATGTTCAGTTGAGAGCATTTATGTCTACCTTGCAAAATTAGCTTTATTGGGATCATGAGAAAAGGCAAAATAAAGTGGTTGAAACAAGGGCTAAGTTGTTAGTCAGAGAAATCCAGCCAAATCACTTAAATATCACTCAACAGCACTTCTCAATGATGAACAGGGATGATATCAAGAGAATGTACTTGAACAATTTGAGGGACTGTGTGACCAGATTTAACAATTTCTGTGATCACAATTTCTTTCCAGCATTGTCAGTATGCAAAGACAAATGGAATGAAATTTCCATGTCTTTAAGGAAAAGAGAACCTATCTCCCCCATCAATCTAGAGTGGTCCAGAAGAAGAGCAGAAGGTGTAGTCCAACTGATCCAGATCATGCAGCATAACTGGATAGGTCTCAGGTTCAGGCCTCCAACCATCATTACTCCAGTTCCATTTTAATTTGAGGAAAATAAACAGCCTGATAAACAATTTGAATATTGGCTCAGAAACATTTAGGAAAATAGGGGATATTACATAGGCAAGAAGTTATTCTACAGGTCATGGAATCTAAACATGGACATATGTGATTCCATAGCCCAACAGAATGCATGAGGGCATGCATCAATATAATTTGGGAGGAAAATGATGAGGCCTATAAATGCCTCAATTATAAAATGTTTTGTACACTAAAAATGCCTATAAACTCTTATGTTTTATCTGATATGTTAGTTAAGTTGATTTATTAACCATTTTGCATGATCAATGTATTTGAAATATTATATGTTGATTTTATAGCTTTTTGCATAGTTTTGTGCTCTTTTTGTTATGATTTGCTACAATGGGATATGCTTAGAATAATAGCAGCATTTCACTAATCATATTCTGATTTTTTTTAAGCATTTACTTCACCTAAATGCAGCAATGAGTGCAAGCAAAGCTGTTCTTTGTGCAGCAAAAACTGGTCTTTCCCATATAAATTCCAGCCAGCTGTCCATAAATAGCAAGGCATGGAATTCACATGAGGAAATGGATGAAGAAAATTAGAATTTGATCTTAGGAGATAAACCACCTGAGAGATGCAGAAGAAACCAATGGAAAGCATACATTTGTTCATTCCGAAGCATCTTTGGAATGAACAGATATCTTCGAAATGAAGAAAACACAGCATCTTCGGAATGAGCGGATCTTCGGAATGAAGAAAGCAGCGTCTTCAAAATGAGCGGATCTTCGAAATTAAGCATGCAGTATCTTCGGAATGAGCAATCTTCGGAATGATAATGCAATATCTTCGGAATGAGCGATCTTCGAAATGAAAACTGCACTATCTTCGGAATGAAGCCACTTATCTTCGGAATGAAGAACATAATGTGTTTTTGACCTTTTTGACCAATTTTTGAAGGCGAGAAAAGGGAAATAAAGGTTGGAAAAAGTAAAGAGAAATATCCTCCATCTGTCTTTGCCATCATTGCTGACCAAATCCATCATTAAGGGAAATATCAGGTTTTAGTCCTCTTCTAGGATAAAACCAGAATTTGTTGCAGCATTTTAGGATTAGATCTTTTGAGATATTCTTTGTTTGTAATCAGATCATAGGATAGCTATAAATATTGCTCCCATTCAGGTTGAGCTGTAGAGAGAGGTAGAGAAATTTTAGATAGATAGAAAATAGAGTAAGGAAGCTAAATACAGAGTATAACTAGGAATTGACTGTTACAGTCCTGTAACAGTTTTTTAGCAGAATTCTTGTAATCATGTCTTTTGATCAATAAAGTGCACCAGTTCTATTTCAAATTACTTGTAAATGAGTGTGATTAAGATTTATAAATAGAGAGAGACTTACACCTTCTTCTAGACAAAGAGGCTGGCCACTTCCAGACCTAGGAGGAGGACTAACAGAACAGGTTTTTATTCTGATTTTGCTGCGACAGAATGAGTTGCGAGAACTTGTTATGTAAATTGCTTGTGAATAGTTGACAATATTTGCAGTATTAGTTTATTTATGCTAAGATAAATCTTGTGCTTAATGTTTTAGTTGCAATCTTACTTTCAGCCAAAATTTCACTTTATTTTCAAACTGTTATTTTCAGCATTTACTATTTTTTTCAACAATTTCCTACATTTTTATGTTTTGCTGTCAAAATATGAACAGAGGATTGACAACCTTCTGTTACAGAATTTTGATAGTTTTTATTTCCACATTAGATCTAGACTTTCATTACTGCAAAAGTAATTATATTTCCTTTCACAGCAATTAGAATCGGACTTTCAATTACGCAACTGTTAATTCGCAATATAATTAGGTCTTATTCTGCAATTGTAATTAGGACTTCATTTCTGTAGTTAGTGATTAGTTTCCAATTCTACAACTTAGATTAAGATTTAATTCATGTAATTTAGAGATAGGAATGTTCCAAAACCCCCCCACCAAACCGATTCCACCAATAAGACTTGTTGCCCTAGATTGACCTAAGTTATAGTTGTTTCACTTCTTCTCTCACAGATAGCCTTGTACACTGCCCTGGATTGACAGATTCATTGAGAATTAATGATGGTATAACGACTACACATCATAAATTGATCTACAATATGATAATCTGCAATTATAAACATAAAATAAACTAATATGAATCTATCCAAGCTCCTAATTAACCAGTTGAAGATATGGAAGAATGAAAAATATTCATTATGCCTACACTACAAAAATGAAGGAAAACTGCAATTAACTCCTAATTTGTCATTCAAATGTCTCTATAATGCTGAATTAAACCTACAAAAGGATTAATCTAATCTAATTAAACATAATTTAGAACTAAAAAAAAGTAGATCAAAGATCACATTCTAACCGTGGGTCATTCATGTGACGGGCATTGTTCCCTATGGTTGATAGCTATGGCAGAGACTAAAGTAAGTTTACCCTCCAAATCAAGGCCAATTATCTGATTCTTCTTGCCAAATTGATGGTCAAGGGTCGCCTCTATGTCCTTTGATAGATTTTATGGTTGAATTACTCAGTGAGTGCATGAATTACATGGATTAGCATTTCTTGGCTCTCCTATCCTCCTAGGATCTCCATGGCAATGTGATCTCCAATTGGGTAGCAAAAGTATTCTTATCAATGCATGTGAATGGGTATGCAATTCGATAGGGCTTAGCTACGCAATTGATAATATTTCTCTCTAGAATTTTCCCCAATTCAGAGGAGGATTATATAGCAATTGCCAAGGGGCTAGGAGTATCTTCCTCATGAAGCTAAGATCAAGATTATGCAGTTGAGCTTGTTGGATGGAAGGATCCAGAACCTTCCTCACTCAAACCACTCCAATACATAACAAATTGGCCATTGCAACCAATTTTGGGTTGGATGAAGGCCAACTATCTTTGAGTCCTGACCACGGTTGATAGGCGCAGTCAGTACTACTAACCATGGGTGTTAGCAACGGTTAGCACTAACTAGACAAAAATATCCAAATGAGTGGTAAAAACCACTGCTATACCTTGGATCTGGCCAAAGGTCTTCCATATGGTATTCTAGCATATTCCATATGAGTAGTTGCCTCAACATGACATGTTTTAGGTGTCTATAAAAAGGTAAGGTTTTCAATAAGCAAGTAAACATTTTGATAGATAGTGGAGCCACTGACAATTTTATTTCATCTAGTCTAGCAAGGACTGTGTCGAAAAGGCCTAGATATTTGGCTCAAGGGTGGAAGGTTGAGTACGGTTCTAGGTAGACCTACTCGGTGAACCAGTGTTATCCTATGGCAGAAGTTACTCTATCTAAAGGGACTACGAAATGTTATTTATATGTAGCTCCCTTACACGCCTTTGATGTGGTCCTAGGGATGGATTGGCTACAGGCCCATAAAGCCTTAGTCAATTTCCAAGATCGATGGATTGAGTATTCAGAGGAAGGCGAAAAGAGACTAAGAATTCATAGCAGACAAGGGGCATTTGAACCTCATATGTTGTCCGCTATGCAATTGAAAAATGCCCTAAAGAGAGGAGGAATAGTGTATGTGGTAAAACTTAATGAAGTGGAGGACCATGAGAAAGGAGAAATACTAAGACAACATCCAATTTTATAGGATTTTTAGGATGTATTTCCAAAAGACCTACCTGGACTACCTCTTGTATGGGAATTTGACTTCACAATTGAACTTATGATGGGAGTCGAACCTATTCATAGATCCCCGTATAGGATGAATCCTACTGAAATGCAAGAACTAAAGGTTCAATTGCAAGGATTATTGGAGAAGGGTTTGATAAAACCAAGTGTGTCACCGTGGGGTGCACTAATTTTGTTCATGAAAAAGGATGGTTCGCTAAGATTGTGTATTGATTACAGGATGCTAAATAAGGCTACAATCAAGAATCGGTATCCTTTACCTAGGATTGAAGATTTATTTGATCAACTAAAGGATGCCAAGGTGTTTACTAAGATCGACCTGAGGTCAGGGTATCACCAGTTAAGGATTCATGAGGAAGACACTCACAAAATGACATTTAAGACTAGGTATGGGCATTATGAGTTTACAGTTCTACCCTTTGGACTGACTAATGCCCCAGCTGCTTTCATGAACTTAATGAATAGTGTGTTTCAAAGACACTTGGACCAATTTGTCCTGGTATTCCTAGATGATATCCTTATATACTCTCGAGATAAATAAGAACATGATAAACATCTTAGGATCATGTTGGAATTGTTAAGGAAGAATCAACTTTATGGAAATCTGACTAAGAGTGAATTCTATGTTCCAGAGGTACGATATCTTGGACACATTATATCAGCAAAGGGGATTGTTGTGGATCTAGAAAATATAGAGGCTATTCTGAATTGGCCACCCCCTACTAATGTGATTGAAGTGCAAAGTTTCATGGGGTTAACGGGCTATTATAGACGTTATATAAAGGACTACTCCAAGATTTTTGGACCCATAACAAACCTTCAGAAGAAGGGGAAATAATTCAAGTGGTCAGAGAAGTGTGAGGTTACCTTTGAACTACTAAAGCATAAGCTTACTACTGCACCGATACTAAAGGTTCTCGATCCTCAAGGGGACTTTTTAGTGTGCACTGATGCATCAATAGATGGGTTGGGTGGGGTACTCTCACAAGAGGAGTCAGTAGTGGCATATACTTCAAGGAAGCTCAAAAAGCATGAAGTTAATTATGCTATGCATGATTTAGAGCTAGTTGTAGTAGTGCATGCTTTAAAGGTTTGGCACCACTACTTGGTGGGAAGGCCCTTTGAATTAAATATAGACCATCAAAGTCTATGGTATATATTCACCCAACCAATACTCAATGCGAGACAAAGAATATGGGTGGAATTTCTCATTGAGTATGATTTTGAGATTGAGTACATAAAAGGAAAAGAGAATAAAGTAGTTGATGCTTTGAGTAGAAGGAAATATATAGCAGCCATAACTAGAATTCACATGGACCTGATGGATCGAGTGAGATAGGAGCAATCTCAGGATGAGTATTGCCAAGGAATTCGAGTCAATATGGATAGAGATCCTGAAGGAAATAAGGAATTTAGTGTGAAATATGACTTTTTGTGTTATAAGGGAAGGGTCGTCATACCAAAGATGGGCGATTTGAGGAACTTGATAATGCAATAAGCTCATAGATCTCCTTATTTTGCTCATCCGGGAGGAGCCAAAATGCGAGAAAACATGAAAAGAGCCTTCTTTTGGGTAGGTATGAAGAAGGACATCACGAATTTTGTTGCTCAATGCCTCGAATGTCAGAAAGTTAAGGCAAAACGCCAACATCCTATAGGAAAACTATGTCTGCATGATATACCTATGCAAAAATGGTAGGTTATATCTATGGATTTTATCATGGGTTTACCCAAGACTCGGTACCAACATGATGCCATATTTGTAGTGGTCGACAAATTGACTAAGGTTACCCACTTCATACTAGGAAATACCAAGGATGATGCTCAGGTAGTGGCTAGCAGATTCATCAAAGAGGTATTCCGATTGCATGGATTTCCTGAGGTAATTATCTCAGATAGAGACTCCAAATTCACTTTTGAATTTTGGAAATCCCTTCATAGTGCAGTTGGTACGAAACTAAATATGAGTTCAGCATACCACCCTAAAATCGATGGTCAAACGGAGTGGGTAAACCAAGTTCTGGAAGACATGCTCCACATGTACTACATGGATCACAAATATCAATGGGAATATTGTCTACCTTTGGTAGAGTTTACCTACAATAATGGACATCACTCCTCACTAGGAATGGCACCTTTCGATGCCTTGTATGGGCGAAAGTGTAGAACACCATTGTCTTGGGATAACCTAGAGGATCGAGTTGTGATTGGGCCAAAAATGGTTAGGGTAATGGAAGATCAACTAAAAGAAATTAGGCAAAGGCTTAAAGAAGTTGCGGATAGGTAGAAGAGTTATGCAGATCTAAAAAGGACTCCAAGAGAGTATTCTATTGGAGATAAGGTGTTCTTAAGGGTTAAGCCAAAGAAAAGTGCTATCAAATCCATGAAGTTGGATCCATGTTTTGTGGGGCCCTTTGAGATCATGGAAAATATCAGTCCGGTTGCATACCGACTTGCATTACCACCTAATCTATCCAAAATCCATGACACCTTCCACATATCCTTGCTTAGGAAATATGTTGCTGACCCTGAACATGTGTGGGATGTTTCTAAATTGTAGATGGCAAATCCGAAGGCCATTGAAGTACTACCGATGAATATTCTTGAGTTTCATTCTAAATATCTATGGAATCAAACTCTCAAATAGTGTAAGGTCCAGTGGGACCAGTTCTCTAAGAAGAATGCCACTTGGGAGAAAGTGGAGGTTATGCAAAAATATTTTCCCTTTTTGTTTGAAGCTATATGATGTAATAATTTTACTTTCTATTAAAAACAAAAAGAAAACTGGAAACACCGAGGACGATGTTTAATTCTAGTGGGGGAGGATGTCATGACCCTCCCTAGCTGACTTTATGGCACAAAGAAAACAATGTATTAACCTATGATGTGGTGATACCTAGTTTGAACAATCGAACCAACTATATGATGTTTAGTTGATTTATAAGGGTGTGTTATCGCTAACATATTTCCAAGTGTGCAGGATCAGGTACACTCATAGGTGGAACAGGTAGAATCACCCACCAGGAATGAGGGTACCAAATATCAGGGGAAATGATGATTAAGGTACTCGAAGGTAACATGGATAGATACCTTCATATAGGCATGCATTGATGGAAGGGATAATCATCGATGACTGATCACCTTGAGCTTTAGTTGATAGCCTAGTAGCTATCATAAAATATCTGGCTAAGATAGGTGATTGGGTTGATGGAAAGACTCCCTCTTTGTTGTTTTATAAATTTGTTTGCTCTCTATTGCATCATGGCTTGGGTAGCTTAATGTTGGGTTTTCTATAGGAGAACAACTACAAAATGTGTGTGGATGCCTAAAGTAAACTGTCATGTTGAAGTGAAAGTAGAGTATCATTCTTATGAAGGAAAGCAAATTAAATTTATATGCCGAATAAATATTCCTTTAAATTAATTAATGAGGTTTTAATTAAATAATGTTTGACTTTGGAGCTCATTGATAAACTTCATTGCAATTAACAAATGAGATTTATTTTGAATTAATTAAAGGTGTTCATTTTAATGATAATGGAAAAATTCATTAAAAGACTTTAATTAATTGAAATAAATAAAAGAAAATCCATTTAAAAAGAAATAGATATCTTTTATTTTATTTAAAAAAAAAAAAAACAATAATGAGATTGTTTAAATAAAAGAAATATATTTAAGAGCTGATAAATATCATGGGAATGATATTTTATTTAAAGCGTACCATCCTCATTTTAAAAATGTAATTATTCCCTTTCCCTATATAGTGAAACCTATGAAAATAGCCTATGAGGCTACTAATTTCCAAAGGTGGAAATTATGGGAAGGAACGCATAGAGGATAGGGGACGGAGCATTGAAGGAAAGAAGCTCGAGGTTGGGGAGGTTTCGAGAAGAATGATGGACGGGCCACCTGGGCAAGGAGGCACATAAGGAGGAAGGAAAGGAAAAAGAGGATAGAGAATGAGAGAGGAAGGAAGGGAGCACCGAGGAGATGTAGACCAGGGATCGGGAGAAATAGAAGAACGTACCAGAAGTGAGGAGGAGAGGCAGCCAGACATTGCTAGATTTCCATCTCCACAGAAGTTTTAAGGTTGGGTTGCTTTAAACTTTGAATCTAGTTTTTATTTGCATTGGTATGGTGAGAAAACCTGGTTATGCTCCCCTAGTTTTATTTCCTCTGTAGCGTGAAAGTCCATGGGAAATATTGGAAGCACCTACGTCCAAGTTTATGGTGAGCACTGTGCTTTAGGAAGCCAGGCTGTGTTTTAGAGAAACCACCATATGTTTATGGAGCGTTGTGCTTTAGGAAGCCAGGTTATGTTTTAGAGAAACCACCATATGTTTATGGAGAGCGTTGTGCTTTAGGAAGCCAGGTTGTGTTTTAGAGAAACCACCATATGTTTATGGAGAGCGTTGTGCTTTAGGAAGCTAGGTTGTGTTTTAGAGAAACCACCATATGTTTATGGAGAGCGTTGTGCTTTAGGAAGCTAGGCTGTGTTTTAGAGAAACCACCATATGTTTATGGAGAGCGTTGTGCTTTAGGAAGCCATGATGTGTTTTAAATAAGCCACCATGTGTTAATTGGTGAGCATTGTGCGCTATGAAACAGTGTGTTAGGGAGCATTGTGTATAAACAGTGTGAGTGTTGTGAAAAGAGTGGTGAGTGTTGTGTAAACTATAGTGTGTTAATTGGTGAGTGTATGAACCAGAGTGTGTCTTATTGGTGAGCGATATGTTGGGGAAGCCAGTGAGCGTTAATGGTGAGCGTTGTGCATGTTCGAAGGCCATGATATGTCGAAGGGAGTGTTGTGAGGGTTTGAGGGCACTACGTGTTCGAGAGCATTGTGGGAGTTGAGAGCACTGAGTAATTGAGAGCATCATGCTCCAAGAGTGGGAACTCTATTATGATAGAGGTAAGAGTAGTACCTGGTTCTAGTTTCTTAGATGCTAGGTTTTGTCATGGTTGTTCAGCATCCGCCTTGGAAGGCATTGGCCTCTGGTTGTAGACCCTACCTTAGGAAGGTGTTGTAAAACTTAATTAAATTGAAAGGAACCTTTGATTTATTTAAAATATAATGAAGGCTTTTAATTAGAAAGAACCTTTGATTTATATGAGATTTATTGAAGGCTTTTAATTAGAAAGGAACCTTTGATTTATATGAAATTATTGAAGGCTTTTAATTAGAAAGAACCTTTGATTTATTTAAAATATAATGAAGGCTTTTAATTAGAAAGAACCTTTGATTTATATGAGATTTATTGAAGGCTTTTAATTAGAAAGGGACCTTTGATTTATATAAAATATAATGAAGGCTTTTAATTAGAAAGAACCTTTGACTTATGTGAAATTATTGAAGGCTTTTTAATTAGAAAGGAACCTTTGATTTATATGAAATTATTGAAGGATTTTAATTAGAAAGGACCCTTTGATTTTTATGGGATTTATTAAAGGTTTTTAATTGAGAAGGAACCCTTTGATTAAAGTTGATTATCTTAGGAGTTTTCAATTAAAAAGGATGTGGATTTATTCTTTGAATTGAAGTTATGGGGCTTCAATTTAGGGAATGAATGAATGATTGTTTTAAAGATTAAAGGTATGGGACTTTAATGCTTTAAATAATAATTGGTTGATTGGAAATTGTGAATTAAAAAGGATGTAGATTTATTCTTTGAATTGAAGTTATGGGGCTTTGATTTAGGGAATGAAAATGAAAGAGATTGTTTTAAAGGTTAAGGGTATGGGACTTTAATGCTTTAAGACATGAATGAATTTGATTAAAGTTAGACCTTGATCTAAGTAGTACATGATGGATGACTCTCTAAGGGAACTTGAGAGGGGAAAATAAAAGTAAAGGTTCTTTTATAATATCCATTATGCATTAGATGGTTAGAAACTTAATTGAATTTTGTATAGTTGCAATTTGGTAAAGTAAATGAGTAGATGCATTTAAAGGCATGCCTATCTTGAACCATGAGTATCCTGATCCCCTACTACCCTCAAAGATCCAATGGGAAGCAAGGAGAAGCAAGGAGTTCAATGGAAACAAAGTATAGGTAATTGTATCTTACGTTGATTTACTTATGCTCAAATAGACTAGAATTGTGGGGAGATATCCCCAATGCAGTTACTGTAATATTCCTTAAAGTAAGAAGGATTTACCATGCAAATTCTGATGCAATAACTATTTATTGGTTTAAAGAAGGTACTTTTACTTTATTTCTATATTTGGTTATATTATGTAGTTGATTCTCTTTTAGTGTTAAGCTTGCTTTATTTTTTGGATGCTTGGTGATTGCTTTCTGATGTTGTAGTATCTAGATGTATCATTGTTTGGTTGCTTGATGATAGAAATCTAAGTGTAGAGTTCTAGGGTGAACTCAGAGGTGACCTAAGGGAATTAAGAACCCCTTAGGGTGAACATAGGTAACCTAAGGGAATTGAGAACCCCTTAGGGTGAACATAGGAGACCTAAGGGAATTGAGACCCCCTTAGGGAGATAAAGGACTAAGTTGTGAAGAGATTACATCTGAGTTAAGATAGCTCATCGTGGAGACGAGATAGATAGCTTAACTCACAATACTCATAGCATACCTACACATAATGATTTGTGTATGGTATGGAGATGCGTGTATACCTTCGATGGACTGAGGGTGATAGGTCTAGCTCATCAAGAATGATGGGACAGATGGGCTTATCTACAGTGACACATGATACGCCTACACAGACGGACTTGTGATAGGGTACTTCATGAGATGTAACTTCCAGGAAAACTTAGGGGATTGAAACTTTAGGTAAATTCTAGTTGGGTTAGGGGTTCATGAAGGGTTCATGTATCCCTCTCCTTAGTAAAAAAAAAAACTCTTTCTATTTTTGTATTTTTTGTTTGTGTGTTTTTGGGTCATTACGGACAAACTTTCCCATTGTACCAAGTATTTGCTATAGTTACCATTATGTGTGGTGATCACTTTACTATCAAGAACCTACATAATGTGTTCCTTCTTCTTCTTGGGGATCTTCTTCTCCCAAGATATGGTGTTTGCCTCTTAAACAATTGTAATATCACCATGAAATTCTTGCAAATTAGAGATATTGAAAACTGGTGAAATATCGAGATCAACTGGAAATTCCACCTTATAAGCATTTTCATTCATTTTCTGTAGAATACTACAAGGGACAATTTTATTCATTTAAAACTTATTATATATCCCCTTGGTAAATCACTTCTTTCAAAGGTGAAACATCACCATGTCTCCAACCTAGAATACCTGGATGCACTTGTGCACATCAATGACCTTTTTGTACTTAGTATTACTATTCTATAACTTATCTCTGATCTCTTCCTCCAATTGTTATATATGTTTAGCAAATGCTTATGCATCATCACTAACATGCTGACGTATTGGTAATTCAACCAAATCTAGAACACCCTTGGGGTTCTATCCAATAAAAAGTTAAAATGGTGATTTATCTATCGAGTGGTTCATTGAGTTGTTATATGCAAATTCTATTTGCGACAGGTCTAAATCCCATTGTCATGGCTTTACACCAAATTTTTACCTTAGAAGGTTGCCCAAGCTTTGATTCATGACCTCGGTCTATTCATCAGTCTGTGGATGATAAGCACTATTGAACTATAGCTTGGTGTTTAGTTTCTTCCACAATATCCACCAAAAATGACTCAAGAAATTAACATCTTGATTTGAAGTGATGGTCTTAATAACTCCATGTAGTCTCACCACTTCATAAAAAAAAGTACTACAATCTTGGTTGCATCATTGGTTTTTTGGTAAGCAAGAAAAAGAGCCATCTTAGAAACACTATCTACTACAACAAAAAAAGAATATTTACCTCACTAAGTACGGGGTAGCCCTAGCACAAAATCCATCCTAAGGTTGGTCTATGATCCTAGGGTAACTGGTAAGGGCGTATACAACCCTGTATTTTTTACATGGCATTTAGGCACCTGGCACACTCTACATATGGATATAAATCAAATTACATCTCTCTTCAACCATGGCCAATAGTACTTTTCCTCCACAAGAGAAACTATTTTATCTACACTAAAGTATCTTTCCAAACCACCACTATGCAACTCACTGATGATATTCTCTTACATGGAGTCAACACGTATGCACAATTGTTTCCCCTTAAACAAATAGCCATCTTGCATAACATACTCAACAAATTTTTGACCAGCCTCACCCACAACTAGAGTTTTGTATGGTTGTACAATGCTTCCAAAATATACATCAAATTCATACAAATACTTAATTACCTCAAAGCCTACTACTGCATTATTCATGGTGGTTACCAATAGTACTTTCTTGCTTAATGAATCAATAACCTTATTCTACTTACCAAACTTGTGCTTCAACACAAATGAGTATTCTTTCAAAAAGGAGACCCACTTAGCATGTCTACTATTTAATTTCTTTTGAGAATTGAAATACCTTAAGGCTTCATGATTAGTTTATAGTACAAACTCCTTGGATAACAAATAATTTCACCAATACCTCAACGCCTGCACAATTGCATAAAATTCTACATCATAAATAGAGTAATTATTTCTTACCTCATTCAACTTTTCACTAAAAAATACTACTGGCCACCCCTCTTAGCTCAACATAGTTCCAATACCAACATGTGAAGCATCACAATCAAATTTAAATATTTTGCTAAAATTAGGTAATACCAACATGGGTTCTTTTGAAACCTTCTTGAAGATTTCAAAACTCTAAGTTGCTGCTTTTTTCCATACAAAGTATTTTCCCTTCGTACACTCTGTTATGGGTGCAAGAATGCTGCTAAAGTTTCTAATGAAATTCCTGTAAAAATTTGCTAAACAATGGAAACTCCTCACCTTTGTTACGTTACTTGGAATAGGCCATTCAAGAATTAACTTCACCTTTTCTTCATCCATATTCAGGCCATTCTTGGAAATTACAAAGCCCAAAAACACTAAAATTTCTTGAAGAAATCTAAACTTCTTAAAATTAGCATAAAATTTCTCTTTCCATAATAGCTCTAACACCAACCTCACATGGTGCAAGTGCTCTTCTTCAATTTTACTAAAAATTAAGATATCATCAAAATAGACAACCACAAACTTACCAATGTATTCCTGCAACACTCGGTTCATCAATCACATAAAGGTACTAGGTGCATTTGATAACCTAAATGGCATCACCATCCACTCATACAATCCATCTCAATTTTTGAAATTAGTCTTATACTCATCCCCCTCTTTAATACTAATTTGATAATAACCACTCCGTAGATCAATCTTTCTGAAGTCGTTAGCCCCTGCTAAGACATCCATCATATGATCCACTCTAGGTATTGGGAACCTGTACCTGATAATAATTTTATTTATGGATCTACTATCTGCACACATCCACCATGAGCCATCCTTATTTAGATTTAACAAGGAAGGGGTTTCATAAGGACTCATGCTCTCCCTTAATAATCCTTTATGTATTAATTTTGTCACTTGCTTATTCCACTCTACATTATGGAATGGGCTCAACTGATAGGTTGCCTGGTTTGAAAGAACTAACCCAATAATTAAATCAATGCAATGCTTAATACATCTCTTTAGTGGTAACCCATCAAGTAACTCATATGGTATAACATCAGAATACTCCTTTAAAAACTTGGATGCTACCAGTGGTATATGAACCTCCTCTGTCTCTATCTTCTTCATCATAAATGCATAGAACCAACCAAATTCTTGTGCCTCTATGATAAAATCCTTCACAGTAAGAAAACTCTCGCTCTACCCTTCTTGAAGAGGCAAAAATACTATATTGATACCATCCTTCCAAAATGTGTATGTATTTTGATCCCCATCATGGATGGTCTTCCTATCATACTGCCAAGGCCTCCCCAATAGTATGTGATAGAATCCATAGGAATCATGTCATGCAAAACTTCATATTTATAAGTATTACCAATTGAGAATTTTACTAAACATCTCTTATCAATAGTCACGTCATTTCCTTTCTTGAACCATGAAATGTGATAGGGGTGTAGGTGCTTCTCATATTTTAGATTCATTTTATATACCATTACATTATAGACCATATTATCACAACTACCACCATCAATGATTACTTTGCATACCTTTCATTTCGATGTGCATCTTGTGCAAAAGATATTTGTTCATAGTTAGGACTCACCACCCTCATATGCTTGCATTTTTGACTTCCTTGGAGTAATAGATATTCTCTTTATCATGAGATTCTCACCCATGTCTGCAACAAATTTTATCTCAGTTTTATCCTCTTCCTCAACTAGGTTGAATCTAGCCTATCCTCCTTGATTCATTTCTTTAGCATCATAGTGTGTGCACTCGAATGCTCTGTGAATTTCATCACCACATATAAAATAGGTATATGGCTTCCATGATCCATTCCCAATTTAACCTCCTCAATACCTCGACCTCCTTTATTTACTCCTTCTCTTTGGTAGGTACCATGACCTTGCTCTATCTCTTACTATTTATTTATATTTGAGGGTTCTCCATTTGATGAGCTAGATCCACCACACCTTTGATTTGGAGAAGATACCAATCTCTTCTTCCCTCTTATGTAATTACTCCTCTTATGCTTTTATTTGGCCCTCAAGGCCATCTGATACACATCTTCTACAATAAGGGTATGATGCATACTCAACTCATATTGAATAGCATAACTTAGTCCATTTACATACCTTACAACCCTTTGCTCTTTGATCTCATTCTGCTCCTTTATCAGTCTAAAGTCCTAATTTTTTGAATAATATATTGATCCAATAAAAAGAACAAAGTGTTAGATGAATTTGAACTTGTGACCTATGCACAAGGAAAAACATTAATTCTTCCTTCTATCCAATATACCCATACCATAATCTATAGAAGATGCCCTACAGAAAGAAAATGAGGTAGTTTTGATGCATGGGAGTTTAACATGTGTTTTTTGGCATTAAAGTTCAAAATTATTATAAAATACTTTTTAAAATTAGAAATTCAATTTTCCTTTGATTTTGCTTCTCAAATCATTGAACACAAAAATTATTCCTACTTAATTAGATGATGCCACTCTATTTTAGCTTTAATAACCATGTTGAATTTTAGGAAGCTTTCTAAATTTTTTTTGAAACATACGTTCACCACAATCATATGCAAAAGAGGAGACAATCAAAATAAATAGAGCATATAGATGAAATAAATAGGAGAAAGATAATAAAAATTTTGGATGGGTGCCCATATGCACCCCATGACATCATGTCATATTAAACTAGTATAATGGATCAATAATTGTAGGTATTAATATTGATACCTTATTCATAATTTATTACAAACCTCAAGCCAATATTACTTGGATTAGAGGTTAAATTCTAATATCTTAAATATATTTAACGCTTAATTAAAGTTCACCATACAAGTGGTTTAATCAATATTGCTAATGGTGAATACATAAATATTTCCTATAGGCTTACATAGAGAATGTTTTAGAGTAACATAAAGGATACCTATAGGTTTACATAAATAATTCCTATAAGATTACATAAAGGATTCCTACAGTATCACATCAAGTATACCTATAGGATCAACATAATTAACCTTGGCCAATAGGATTAGATAATTAATACTCCAAAAAGGGTCAAAATAAGGTGGATTGGTAAAGATATAAGTTTTTGCAATTCATTGGTTAAATATTTTAAGAAGATATTTGGATACAAATATTCCCAACTTTGTTATAGAAAGAAGCTAGTATTGAAGGGATTTTAAGTCTACGGCCTCAACTTCTAATAAGATAGGAGGATGATTTAAAAGCATTACATTAGTGGAGGACTTCAAATATTTTACAATTTATCAAAATTGGGGTATTTTAAACTTATGCTTATCATTTTCACTCAGGATAATAGGATAACTATACTTAGGTGTTTGGAATGCTTAATTAGTTTATTGTCATCTCAAAATAGCTATAAGTGATTTTCACCATTATCTCAATGTTTTAACAAGGGTAAGATCTAATCTATGATCCTTTTTCAAAATTTAGGTGAAGAGTAACTCATTTTCAAATCCTTTAAAAATCCAACCAATGTGGTTATAATACCTTGAATTCTATCAACTAATTAGAAGGTGGTATGATGAATCATATATTGAAGGGTCCAAGATATTTAAATTAACCTAAAATAAAACTTTCCCAAAGGATCTAGTCAAGATTTAATATAAAAAATATATTTCTAATACTTTTAACATGAAGGTCCGAGGTGTAGACCAATTGGTTCATCCAAACCCCATAAGGGGGCGGAGGTCCAAGGTTCAAATCTTGGGCCTCGTCGGACTGAACGCTTGTCCCTTTCCTGGTGCTTTCAGCGATGTAAAAGGTTTAAAATGATTGTGGCATGGTGGTTATAGGGGCGGACTACACCCGCGATCTATGTGGCGGCTTCTAGGGCGGACAACGCAGAATACTATGGCGGCCATAAAAGCTGGACAACCTGCCCAAATTCGTGGCGGCTACCGATTCCACCATGTAAATTCAAAAAAAAAAAAAAATACTTTTAACATGAAGGTTCGAGGTGTAGACCAATTGGTTCATCCAAACCCCATAAGGGGGGCAGAGGTCCAAGGTTCAAATCTCGGGCCTCGCCAGACTGAACGCTTGTCCCTTTCCTAGTGATTTCAGGGGTGTAAAAGGTTTAAAATGATTGTGGCATGGTGGTTATAGGGGCGGACTATGCGAATATCTGTGTGGCGGCTTCTGGGGCAGACATCACAGAATACTATGGCGGACATAAAAAAGCTGGACAGCCTGCCCAAGTTCATGGCGGCTACCGATTCCACCATGTTATTAAAAAAAAAATACTTTTAACATGAAAGAAGAGATGAAATAAAATTTTAAGGAGTTACAAGAAAGGTTGAATGCTATTGGAATGCACCAAATTTATATTCACAAGAAAAAAAATGGTTATCAATATACTATAACTCCAACTAGAGGAGAATTATTAGAAATGGTAATTAAGGAAGAAATGACTCAATATTGGAGATTAAAACATTAAATATTTTTGTAACCCTACAAAAGTAAAAATAATTAGATCAATGAAATTAGATAATGGTGAAATGGTGGAAGCAAAAATGAATATCAAGAAAAAAGTATGTTAATTTCTAAGGTAATGTTTTCAAAGGATCAATAATATTTAATTGGTCAAAAAGACTTGCTAAAAACTATTTTTGTAATAACATTACAAAAAAACATGATGCTTATAAGGAAAAATTAAATTAAAGATGTTGGAGAAACAATATTTAATTTTTAACTAGACAAGACCATGACTTGATGGATTTTTGGATTTGTGTAACTAGAAATTTGGGAAGTTATTAAAAGCAAACTTATGGGTAGATATTTAGTTTTCAAGTGGTTTTAGTATTTGGATCTTATTCCCAAATATTTGGAGGCCAAACATTTTTATTTATTTTGTCAAATTAGTCTTTGTAATATGATGTATAATATTATATCTAAATATATATCAAATACTCTCAAATAAGTGTTGGAGATACTTATCTTTGAGGAAAAATGAGGTTTTATAAAAGGTTAAAAAAACCCAAATGAAATAATTAAATTCCAAGAGGTCATTATATCTATACAAATTTAAAATATATTAGGGATGTTGATTAATTTCAACATGAACAAGGCATGTGATAGAGTGTGGTGTTTTCTTAATAAACTATTAGAATTTATCTCCCAATTTTTTAACTCTCATGAATGGACTCTTTATTGGATTTTTAAGGTCTTCACAAGGATTATGTAAATGGGGCCTAATATCTCTCTAGCTCTTAAACATTTGGATAAAGCTCTAGGGAAAATAATCTTTTAATAAATAAATAAGGGCTATTTTTGATGTGGAATCAAAGAAGCTGAAAATTTCATTGCTAATGGGTGCTTAAATAAGCACCAAATTACAACCAATTTCCCTTAGATTGAGCAACCAACCCCTTGGAATGAGAAACCAATTTATAGATTGGGAAGATAAGCTCTTATCCATAGGCTTATTTTAGGGATTGATTATTATCAATCCAACTAACCTATTCTAGAAAATGTGCCAACTATTTATCTAGAATATGGCTACCAAATCCTATGTGAGCAACAAAGTCTCACATTTTACAATTTATTCAAAATTAAAATAAGACTAAGCCCTATTCCACATGACTTAGCCTAACCTAAGGTTTTATTCAACCTAGGATCATAAACCTTAACCTTATCATTTTATATCCTCATCATACCTCCCCACAAAAGAAGCATTGGACTCCAATGCTTTTACAATATAAGTGGGTTTAATTGGAGGAACTCGAGTTGGATGAAGTAAAAGCTACAATTTAGGTGCCATATTGGTAGGAGTGTTGATGATGTCAAGAATTCCAAGAGGTACCTTAGCTGGAATACAATGCTTGGTCATAATTTGATTGCCAACTCAAGAAGCCTGAGGAAGTGGTTGAGTACCAATGACTTGTTGCTTAGTATATGGATTTTGCTTCAAATTAGGAACCTATTGTACTAAAAATATTGTTGAATAGATGAATAATAAATAGGATCAACTAGAGCAATAGGAGGAGGTATGGAAGAAGGAGGAATGACCTCCTTTTGTGAAACTAGTGCTGGTGTGTCCTTATCATTTGATGAGGTTATCAAATGATATGGTCAAGGTTTATGCTCCTAAAATATTAGGTTAGGCTAAGTCATGTGGAATAGGAATTAGTCCTATTTTAATTTTGAATACATTATTAATGCGAGACTTTGTTGTCTAGGAAAACATAGGATTATCCAGTCAAGTTTCACGATCCACCAATGAGAATTCAAGATCTAAAATCTTTGTTGGCCAATGAAATTTAAGCATGACTTTTGTGGAATTTAATGTTAGGGTTTAAGTGCAGTAGCCATGGACTATGTGCTTTATAATATGTGCCCATGGTTATTTTACAATAAGTTTTAGGTTGTGTGCTACACAATATAGGTTTGTATGAAGACTAACTACCTATCAATCATCATTTTGTGTCTACTTTGGGGTTTGTTCTAGATTAGGATCCACAATATGATAAAGTTTGGAGTTATTGCATCGGTTTACTTTAGGTTATATGCAAGAATCGGGTGATCCTACCAATGGCCTATGCAAGAGCCAATGACTACCTATTATCGGCTAGTGGTAGCCTAGAAAAGATCACGTAAATCGACCAAAGGTTACCTATTGGAATCCTGAAGTCATTGGAAGGTGATGTAAAGTCATAAGAAGATGACGTAAGTTTTGTCGCATTTTTTATGTGTCATGACAGTTGCTAAAAAGTGGCTGCAATGAAAGCATTTTAAATTTTTTTTTAATATATGAAAGCTTTCACAATTTTTTTAAATAACTGAAAGTTATCTTATTCTTTTTTGAAGGCTTGAAGGCCTTTTTGATATTTAAATAAAAATTACAAAATTCTTCAATACATTTATAAAGAGCCAAATTATCAGAGAATAATAACAATTATAAGCTAAAAAAATAGAGAAAAATTTGTTAACAAAAGAAGCAAGGAGCTACAAAAAATTTAACAACAAATTTAGTAGAACTTATCTTGATATTCTAGGTGCAAAGATCATTCTCTTTTCCTTTGAAGCCAACAACAAGGTGCAATAACCACCAAGTAGTTATTGGCATATGGAAGAGGTAGCAACAAGGGGAAAAAAAATAGAAAATTGAGGTAGCAAAAGGAAACAATGCAATCTTCAAATAAACTATAAAAGAGCTTCTAAGTAGGATCTATATTGCTAGTATTGGTAGTATATTTTTCATAAACAATACCAACAACATAAAGTCAAAAATGACCCAAAATTATGAAATAACCTACACTTTGATACCATTGATGTGGAATCAAAGAAGTTGAAAATTGCATTGCTAATGGGTGCTTAAATAGGCACCAAATTACAACCAATTACCCTTAGATTGAGCAACCAACCCCTTGGAAGGAGCAACCAATTCCCAAATTGGGAAGATAAGCTCTTATCTAGAGGCTTATTTCAGGGATTGACTATTATCAATCCAACTAACCTATTCTAGAAAATGTGCCAACTATTTATCTAGAATATGGCTACCAAATCCTATGTGAGCAACAAAGTCTCACATTTTATAAT
Organism: Wollemia nobilis; assembly: GCA_028583015.1. Taxonomy (NCBI): domain Eukaryota; kingdom Viridiplantae; phylum Streptophyta; class Pinopsida; order Araucariales; family Araucariaceae; genus Wollemia; species Wollemia nobilis. The sequence goes on along the minus strand of JAQPPZ010001424.1, from coordinate 2,665,910 downwards.
TTATTCAAAATTAAAATAAGACTAAGCCCTATTCCACATGACTTAGCCTAACCTAAGGTTTTAGGAGCATAAACCTTAACCTTATCATTTGATGTTCTCATCAATATTAAAGGTTTTTCTAATGGTATGATTAGACCTAATAGATTAATTTTTAGTTTCGAAAAATATTGGATCATATATTTATCAAATAAGTGAACGTTTTAAATCCATTTTTTCAACATATGAATAGGTTGAAAGGTTACTAGTAAGTTTATCATGGTATAGATTTTATGTATCAATATTCTCTCAATAATACAAAGGATTATTGTAGACAAGAAAATTTTTAGAATTATAAAACATCCATCATCCTATTTGAAATTCTATTTTCTTGATGACTAAAAGAAATTGATATTTTGAAGAAAATTTTGTATAAAATATGACTTAACTTAAGAAAATCTTGGTAGCATTATCTGTGATATTATAAAAAAATATTTATAATAAGGATAGAAGAACCAAATAGAATCAACACATCATCCAAATTCATAATAAAAAGTTAAAACATAAAATGCATGCGGTAGTAATTTTTTTTGATAAGTTAAAAATTTTATTGAAAATGGGTTTTGATAGGATCCCAAAACCTGAATACAATAGAACTGATTACATCAGAAACAATAGAACAAAGCACATCTGCTCAATGATTATTAGAAAAAAAAAGGAGTGCAACCCTACAACTAAGAGATAAAAATGCCCTTACTTAAATAGGAAAAAGTGCAAAAGAGATGAAGCCTAAGCATACAAAAAACAACAAAGAGACCATTATGCATGATCTCTATCTTCAGAATATGCATCCTTGAGATCATCCTTTAGGTCATTCTCACCATTGTCCTCATAATTTTCCAAAGCAACAAGGATCCCACCACCGTCCTTAACCTCATCCATGGCAGTATCATTACCACCGTCTTCAACAAACTTATTATTGAATAATAATATATTTAAGGCATTATGAAGGTTAGTGAACTGGGAGATACAATTGGTAATGGAATTGATGATAATTTATTAATAATTATAATGAATTGATAATAATTCATTGATAATTTTAATTATAAAGATATGTGGTAGTCATTAATAATTATAATTCACTAAGATTAAACAAGGATAATACACTAGATTATTACAAAAATTTTCTAGTGGAGGTATTTGGACATTGCATACTTATTTTCATGAATCTCAATAATGCCATATATCCACATGTTATTTTTTGTCGCTTAATATATACATTGCATAAAAAAGTGAAGATGGACCCATAATATTTTTACATATATAATAAAATATGTCAAAACTCAAACATAAACAAAGTACTTGATTACATATTTAATACCCCCTTTAATTTGGAAGGGATCTATAAATATATAGCATTACTAAACAATCTCCCCTTAATGGTAGATCTTTCCATTCCAAGATGATCCCATGATTTTATAAAGGTGATCTTTGACATCCACAAGCTGATTTTATGAAGTAACTTAGGTTCACTAGGGTTCATGATTTTATTTCTAAGTTAGAATAATGGTACTAAAACAACTAAATAACTATGCAAAGCTCAAAAACTTATCTGATCTAAAAACTAGATGAATTTCACTTTTATATGAGAAAATTGTAAATTCCACAATATTACCCCTATTAATGGACATTAAGGCACCAAAAATCAGATTTAAGGTCGTTTGTTTTTATATTCTAAGCAACAAAGTGGAGGAGTCCAAAAAATTATTGAACTAAAACTCCCATATAATTTTTTATTGATGTTAAGAATGTTGGTTTTTTCCTAATTTTTTGGTGGTTTGTCTTATAAAGTTATTTATATAAAATGGGATATTGAATTTCTTCTCTATCTAGAACTAGTGGAAGGTAAATAACCTAAATTTTCTTCTCTCTGGTTCTAAATCTTGGATAAATATGCAATATTCTTTGTTATTACCTAAAACTATATTGGCATAGGGATGGTGCATTAATGTCCAACTATTGAAATACATGGTGGTTAATATTTATTTCAGGTCATGATCGAATTTGTATAATATTCTCTGTATATGCCATTTGGGCCCTTGTACACCTTGTATAAGCAAAAAATTTATAATATTTTTACCATTTAAACTAAATGTCAGTTCCTTACCTTGACCTAGATATCTCTTACAATTGGGTATAAAGACCCCCTCATACCAACCATTTAGTTATTGGTTTGAGTGTATTATATAATCGTTTGACAAGATAATTTGGTTTCCATAAGAACCCATTTATATAGTTTGTTTACTTTTCATGAGTTATTTTGTACATTTCTAAGCATGGTGTTGATTTCATCTATTTATGAAAACTACTATAAAATCTGACATGGTTTAATATCAAATGTGAATCTCCATTAATCAATTTCTTGTCTTTGAAAAATTAGATTCTACAATGTGTCTTAGTAACAACATTGTTTGGAGTAGCTAGAAGTTTTATTTTTGTGTCACTAATAGTTTGTGAAGAGGTATTTTATTAAAAAAACCAGGTGGAATTGGATTGTGAGCATATTTTTGAATTCAATAGATATGATCTAGGAGAAATATTCATTAATAATTTTTTTTTCCTCTCTTATAACTTGATCCAATCTATTATTTTTTTTTTAACTATATGGATTCCCTAGTTTCAAGATCAAGTTTTCCAAGGTTTATTAAAAACTTAATTTATCTTTTATAGATTTTTGCAAAAATCAAATTCCTCTTCTTGTTTTGAATTTCATGTGTAATAGTAGTGCATATGAGAGGATAATCTACATGGTCATTAAGGAATTAGAAAAGAAGAGAGTACATATTTTTTTATATACCCAAGATGCCAATGAAGTTATGGTAAGATTTATGTGAATGGAAAAAACCTCCAAGATGCTTGATAAAGTTGTTAATATAGTCCAACAACATTTGTTTTGTATTGGTATGAGAGGATGTCGTAATTGGTTGTTTTTGAAATAATTTTGTATAGAGAAAATTATGATAGATATAAGTGAACTATAAATGTTTTTGGAGTGTTTATAAAATTTCAAATGGGTCTTAGTTAAATATGTTTCTCTATTTTTCCTCCAAGTACATATTTTTTGTGTTAAACAATTGTTTTATTTTCCTCTCTTTTCAAAGAATTTAAATTTAAAATTTAAGAATATTCCAAGAAATACTCTTGTTGTGGTAGAAAATTGTGTGCATGTATTGGGAACAATGCACCAACATGATGCATGATGTTGTCATAGCACATGGGTGTGTAATATGAGATAGACAATAGAGAGAAAGAGAGGTCACTCCTATTATTTTGTTGTGGCAATATTATTATTGATATGATCCCATACCAAGGGGCTAGGGAAGCTTATCTTAAGACATTAGCATTGGAGGCCTTATATTTGAACACCATTTGTCCATATTTTTAAATAAAATTGATGAATCAATAGTATTATCATGGTAATGTACAACAATGACATAATACGATGTGGTGATGTGGCACCTAATTATTATATAATCCCTCTTTCAAATGTATATGCTAACAATTATTTTTATTGATAAAATGGGGTTTTGAAAGGGTCCCTAAACCTTTTACATAGGAGAATGCCAAAGGAGGTATCCATAAAAGGGATGACCTCAACAAAATGATAAAACAAAGAGATCAAAAATAGAAACAAAGGGATGAAAGACCAACATACCAAGGCATGACTAAAAAGTAAGAACCCAAAAAAAGGATATATGGAGAAGATAGAAGCAACCAAATTATTCAAAAGCTACGGGATGGTCCTGCTCACCATTGGTGGTATTTTGAACATCATCCATGGCCTAAGTGGTCTCAAACTATTGGTTCCTGAGCTTGTTAATCACATTAATATCTTGGAGGATTAGAGTTGATGCAAGATTTACCAAGTCATCTAGATTAGCCATGGGGCCATAATCATCTCTCAACTATGGTCGAGAAAAAGTCCCACTAGGGGAGAGGCCATCCTTAAGGTCAAGTACATGACCAAGAGCATATATAAGCTTTTGCATTTTATGGGTTGAAGGAGACTCCCTAGAATTTTCCTTGTCTTGGTCAATGAAAATAACACTCTTGCACTTATCCTAAGAGGCTTTACTCCTAGTCTAGCGACAACAGGAGGAAGTTGTGGTGTCAAAAGAATCGAAGGTTATTTTTTTATTCTCTACTTTACCTAAAGTAGCAATATCACCATCCATATTAATGTCACTTAGGTCCTCATTCTAGAGGAAACACTGGTTGAGTGTCGAAGTAGAGGGACATATGCCAAGACTACCAACTATGGATAAAGCAGATCTTTGGACCTATAATTGAAGTGTGTGCTTATAAATGATCATGTATAATCCTTGGTGCTTTGGATGTGTTGATTTTCCCTCTCGTATGCTTGAAATATATAAATTCATGGACCTAAATAGCTATTCTAGAATGTTGATGCACTTAATGTCCCTTAGGTGATTAAGGAATGCCAAATAGAAGCTTCTAGGGGTGAACTTGGTTCATCAATAGTAAAATACTACATGATGGGAATGAAAACCCTATTCCACAGTACAAGGAGAAATTCCCTAATGATGCAACTATTTTCCTTTGCAAGGTTCTTCTCTTTATTCCTAAATTTTTTGAGCTCAACCGCCAAAGAGTGTTTGTCACATCTGATGATGTCACCATCGTTGATCAACTCAGTCACATTCACCAACAAGTTGGTGACATGTAATTCTATTATGATGTGGTAGTTGATGACATTGTGGCTAATGATGATGTAATAATTAATGATGTGTCACTCAACATCACACCCCATGATGTTATGATAGCTAATGATGTGACAAGTGATGTGGTAGATATTATGGCATTCACTAATTACATGGAATACAATGACATGGAAGATGCTATCATAATGGGTGATGATGTGGTGGGGGATTAACAATGTAGGCTGATTGCACATGGAATGTATAAATATAGATTTGACCAGTCACAATTTGTCAAATCATCAAATGCAATAATCATATAGTCATACAGTCAAGAACAAACTTGGAAAAGCATACATTTTGGAGTGAATTAGAGTGACAAGTGGCACAATATGGTTCATAGGTTATAAAGTGAATCTAATAATTACAAGTGGCATAAAATAATTCACTAGTACACTACCTAGTGGCCTACATATGTGGCATAATCTCATTCAAAAACACATTGTCTAGTTAGTTACCAGTAGGCACACCCTCAACCACTCACACAACAATACATGATAACCTCCTTGTTCACTATGGGTATAAATTTTTCAAGTTTTTAGAGGTTTTAGAGGCTTTTTGCATGATTTTAGGGACATAATTTTGAGGGCCATAACTTTTGTATATGAAAGTGCTTTTAGCCCATGTTTATTTTTTCAAATTGTAAGATTTTTCAAGATCTATGCATTGGTAATGTTGTTTCTAGCCATATTTGCATGCATGATTTTACACTTAGATAGGTAAAATATGGATTATAATGTGCCCTTACTAAATGGCATAAACTATACCTCTTGGAAAATAAATATTAAAGCTCAACTCCAAAGCAAGTAGTTACCTAAATATATGAATGGGGATCCTTTAGAGATTAAATCTAAAGAAAGAAAGTAATTATTGAAGGATACGAATGATGAGTCCCTTGGTATGATATCTATTAATATTGAAAATATCTATGAAACCCATGTTAGTAGCATTAATAATACCAAGAAATTGGTTGAAATTTTATATGAGTATTTCAGTTAGTTCAAGACGTTGCAAGATGATATTTGAACTAGTATATGGATTCCAAAGAGGATGGGGTAGGAATAAGAAGCTGTGGATAGGAAAAAAAATATTGAGTTTACCAAAATTATGTTCTAATATCCTAAATACTTATGATATAGTTTTTATTGTGTTTAAGATGCTTCATGTCTACTTAGATTTTTCTCCTCTTTTAAATGATGAATTGTTCAAATACTTTCTTCACTATGAATTCAAAGACAAGGATATAAGGGTTGTTCTCTCACCTATAAAGCTTATACAAAAGAATTAATCAAGTATGTTACTAACATGAAACCAAATTAGAATGAAAAGAAGACTAATAATTCCTTCAAAAATTGAACTTGCAAGTTTTACGAGGAACAAAAAGCATAATTATAGTAGATTCATATCAAGAAAATTGAGAAAGCAACCAAAAATAGGAGAATTTCTATAATATTCTATTATTATATTGAGGATAATCATAATGGTGAAACCTTGTAAGATCATATAGCTATTCATTCAATATATTAGACATTTATTTCTTATAATGAGTGGATTATAGATATAGGGGCAATACGGAACATGACTAGCCACCAAAATATTCTACATGATTACAACACTTTGCATATAAGGTTATGGTGAGATTAGTGTTAGATCTTATTTATTTGATGAAGTTATTCATATTATCAATATAGACTCCAATATTTTATCTCTTTATCATATTACCCATACAAATAAAAAGTAGAATTTTGACCTAATTAATAGGTGATCAATAACATTGATGATGGATTCAAGATAAATACCTCTAGGTATTTTGATGAGCTAGATCAACTATACAAAATGGGTGATAAAATAACTCCTCTTACTTCTTCCTCTTGAAAGAGAGATTTATGGCCATCATGTCATAAGAAAATGATGAGAATAGCAATCGCATCAGAGACTTGGGCATCTTAAGTATGCATATTTGAGCTATGTGAGCCATCATCGATTGGCTATTGAAATTCCTCATATTTCTCCTTCTAATGATACTTATGAGGGATGTGTTTTGGTGAAGCATAATACGGATTCCTTTCTAAAAATAATAAAGCATGCCACATGATCCTTAGATCTAATTCATAGTGATATAGATCAATCCATAGGTACAATATTTGTTTATGGGAATATGTAGTCTTTTTTTCATTGATAATCCATCTCAAAATTTATGTTTATATATAATTTATATCAAATATGAGGCCTTTGAGAGATTCAAGGAGTTTAGAGTACTAGTAGAGAATTAGAAGAAATAATGATAAAGTATCTTAGGATAGATAGGGGAGGTGAATATATAAAAAATGTTTTTTTGGATTTCTTAACTTTTCATAGTATTTCCTTTCAAAGGACTATTCATTATACTCTAGAAGATATTGGGGTAGTTGATAGGAAGGATAAGGATATTATGGATATGGATTATTGTATATTTCATGCTAAGGGGATGGACCAAAAAATATGGGGAGATGCCATCACTTGTGTAATACACATCATCAACAATATTTCTACTAGAGTAGTTTAGGGTATGATAACCCTTGAGAGGTTGAAAGGCAGTAATCTTGATATCTTTCTATTATATATATTTAGGTTTTATGATGGGCTCTAATAGCCAAAGATCTTAAAAATAAGGAGTTATCGAAGAGTTATAGATGCATTTTTATAGAGAATTCACATGCCTCTAAGACATTATATATATGATCCTCAAATACATGAATTTTTTATGAGGTATTTCCAAAAACTCCATTAGGTTCTCCTCCTAATTTTTGTTGGACATTTTGAGTCCCTAAGTCAAAGTTGTCATTGATGTCACCAGATGAAGTCATCATTAATGTCAAGGACTTCGTCAAGAAACAAAGTTGTCAAGGTTGTTATTTGATATCCAGGAAGAAGGCCAAAGGTCAAGAGAATCAGTGCAAAAGTTAAAGGAAAAAGGGCTCCATAATATCTTAATAGTATATGGAAGCTTAGTTTAAAAGGTGTTTCATAAAAATCCCAAGGAGGCTTGTGCAAAGTTAAAAAGGAGATATAATATTTATTTTATAAATTATTTAAATTCAATGAGAATTTAAATTTTATAAATAAATATTATTTACACCATGGTATGCAATGAGAAGGAAGCAATAAACTCAAAAGGATATTTGTTTTTATAATATTAAGTGATATGGTTAAAATCCCAAAGTAAAATATTTATAATATTCATTATAATATTTTACAATACCCAAAGATGGGTTTGGAGTTAAAAATATTCAAAGCACCTTTATTAAGGTCCTAACCTTCGCCGACGTTACGTGGTGGTGAAAGCATTCGAAGCACCGATGTTTTACAAGCATGGAGGAAATTAATATATATACCTATGCCCAAAGGGCATTAAAATTTATCCTTGCTCGATTGATTAATATTGCATGTGAATTGGAAAGAAGAGCTCGTGAGAAAGTTTATGAATTTTGTGTGCCGACGAACAAAATAAAGCAGAAGGCATCGATCGTTCGAAAGCCAACTGGGCAGCTTGGCCTAGTGGCAAGTGGGCAGTGGCCAGAGCGCTTGTAGGCAAGGAGGCCAGCATTCGAAATGCGATGGTTGTGCTTGGAAGTCGTGTTGGTTGAAGGTGCCAAAGGTGCACATTTTGCAAGGTGCAAGGTGGGAGACACGATTTGAAGCACGTGGTGCTTCTTAAGTTTCAAACGAGCGCGTAGCTCGTGCGGTGGTTGGAGCCACGGCTAAGGTGTTTGTCATGGGCATTGTTGAGGGTTCGAATCCCTCCGAAGGTGAGGTAAATATTTTTGCATTAAATTTAATTATTGCCTAAGTTGGGAGATAAAAGGGGTGTTAGTCGGATTTTCTTAGAAGGGTTGCTAGTTGGATAGTGGTGGTTATTGAAAAGTGTCAATTAGGAGTAATAAGGAGTTTTGAATTTAGTTTTTAATAAAGTCTTAATTATCATATTGGCATATTGGAGAATTAAGACTTTTGAGTATTGTTTTAATTTTAATAAGGGGTTTTTGTGTTAAAGAAGATTATTGTGAAGGTGTTGAATATTATTTAAGTTGGAGTGATAAGGTGTAATTTTGATATCATTTTGTATTGTGTTTTGTTGAGGAAATTATTATCTTCTAACCCTTATTGAGATTGGCAAAGAAGTGAGTGTGAGTGTGGCAGATTTGTGAGATCAACTCCTTGTCAAGCAAAAAGGTATGGGCAAATTCTTCCTTGGTTGAGTTGATTGATTGGCTTTCTAGAAAATAAAGTTTGGAGTGAAAAGGATTTGATTAGGGTTTCCTTTTCAAAAGTGTTTGAGTTAATGCTTCAAGGTTTTCTGGAATTAAGTGTTGTGATTAAAACCTTGTTTTATAAGCATTGTTGTTGAAGCCATTGGTTGTGTGAAGAACTTGAGTTAGGGTTTTGAAAAGAACATGAGTATCATTGTTATGTGAAGATTGATTTATATGCATTGTTGTTGAAGTGAGTTGTTGTGCAAAGAACTTGAACTAGGGTTTGAAAAGAACATGAGTATCATTGTTATGTGAGATTTGTTGTTGAGCATTGTTGGAAATATTTTGAGTTGGTGTTTACATGCTTGGACTAGGGTTTGTGAGCAAGGGTTGTTTCTTGAGTAATTGGTTGAGTAGAGTTGATTGAGCCTAGTCAAGTGGATGTATGAAGTGATTGTTCAAGTTCCATAAAAAAAACTATTCTATATTCTGATTTGAGTTAAGAAAGTGATTGAGCATTGAGTGTAGAACATATTGAGTCTCTAACAATTCTCTTTATGTTTCTATGAGATTTGGACAAGTTTTGAGTGAGCTTGTTGAGTAGATTTGAATAAGTTTATGTGGACTTATTGAGAATTGGACAAGTTTTGAGTGGACTTGTTGAGAGATTTGACAAGTTCTGAGTGAGCTTGTTGAGCATATTTGAGCAAGTTCTGAGTGGACTTATTGAGCATATTTGAGCAAGTTCTATGTGGACTTGTTGAGAAGATTTGAGCAAGTTCTATGTGGACTTGTTGAGTATATTTGAGCAAGTTCTGTGTGGACTTGTTGAGAGATTTGAGCAAGTTCTGTGGATTGTTGAGAGTTTTGTGGACTTGTTGAGAATATTTGAGCAAGTTCTGTGTGGACTTGTTGAGCATATTTGAGCAAGTTCTGTGTGGACTTGTTGAGAATATTTGAGCAAGTTCTATGTGGACTTGTTGAGCAGATTTGTGCTAGACCGAAGGACTATGTTTAGTGTAGATTAGAGATAGAGCTTTGGAGGTGATAGAGTAGAGAGGATAGTAGTCTCTAGTGGATAGAGATCCATCAGCCAGGGTAGTGAGGATAGGTCTTCTGAGTGGGGATAAGAGTCTTCAGTGGAGAGAGATCCACAAGCTAGTGTAGTGGAGGTAGTAGTCTTCTAGAGGATCACCAATCAGAGCAGAGGAGAAGGAGTTCTCCTAGTGGATAGAGATCCATGAACTTGATTTAGGGGATTGGTGTCTCCTTTGGATAGAGGTCCATAAACATTGTAATTGGGAAGGATTCCCAAGAGATTGATTGAGAAAATTTTAGTGAAATATTTTCTTCGTGGAGTAGCCCACATTGGGTGAACCACGTAAATTATGGTGTCTCTATTGTGTGTGGTGATTTATGCATTGCTTTGATTACTTCTATTGATATTTCTATCTACACATTGCTTAATATTGATTTGGAAAGAAAAGTAAAAAGTGGTCTTATACTGTTCACCCCCCTCTCAGTATAAGCTTGTGTTCTTCAATTGGTATCAGAGCGGGTTCCTTCAGAAGAGTTTAACAGCTTGAAGGAAAGGCTAACAAGAACACAATGGATCCTAAGGAAGTGTCCTCAAATAATTCAGCACCAGTATTTGATGGAAGTGACTATATGTATTGGAGTATGATGATGAAGATCTACTTGATGGCACTTGGCAATGAAATTTGGGAATCAGTGGAATTTGGATATGATCCCTTAATCAATCCTCCTACAGATAAGGAAGGTAAGCTTCTACAACACTACAATTCAAAAGCAATGAATGCACTTGTGAGAGGTTTGCGTAGAACAGAGTCTATGAAAGTTATGCATTGTCAAACTGCAAAAGAGATGTGGGATAAATTGCAAAATATATATGAAGGAGATAAAAGTGTCAAGAAAGCAAAGAGTCAAAATCTCAAAAGACAACTTGAAGAATTAAGAATGAATGAAGAGGAAAATATTAGTGCTTACCTACTTCGAATTGATGAGGTTGTTAATGATATGCGAGGACTTGGTATGAAGATTGATGAATCTGATGTTTGTGATAAAGTCTTAAGATCTCTTCCAAAAATATTCAGTGAACAGGTTTCTGCTATAGAAGTATCAATAGATGGTGATACTTTGACAAGAGATAAGTTGCTTGGTATGCTCACAATATTTGAGATAAGAACAAAAGATCCTATGTCCCAGAAGGAAGCAACATTCAAAGCAACCAATAAGACAAAGGGTAAGAAGTCAGAATCAAGCAATGAGTCATCTAGTGATGAAGAAGCTAACTATGGTAGAAGAGATAAGGACTATAGAAGATCTAGAGATAAAATATCTATTAAGTGTTTCAATTGTGGAAGGTATGGACATTTTGCAACAGATTTTCAAGAACCCAAGAACAACAATGGTGAAGAAAAATAGGATCACAGGAACAAGGAATCAAAAAGATATAAGGGATAAGCATCAAAAGAAAAGCAAGGATGGACAAAGCAGACAAGGAAAGAAGTTCTTTCAAAGGCAAAAGAGAAGCTACTATGCGGATAAGGCAAGTAAGTATTCAAGTGATAGTGATGCTAGTTTTTCAGACAATGATAGAGATGAAGTCCTATTTATGATTGAAGAAAAAGAACCAGTTAAGAAAAGGACTCCAGTTATTCTCAAGTGTTTTAGATGTGGTAACTTTGGACATCTTGAAGATGATTGTACAAGGGATGGTTATAGTTTCAGTGATGATGAATATGAGAATGCACTTGAAGGACCAGATGAAAATATTCTAATGGCTTTAGAAGAAGAAGTAAGTGATCCTATAGAAGATAAGCCAAAAGAAAATAAAGTTGTGGACAAAGGTAAAAAAATAGAGGAATATTCAAAAAAGGATGGTTATGATCTAAAGGGAGAACTTATCTATGCCCTTGACATAGTAAAGAAGGTAAGAAAGCAACACTCTAAACTTGAAATTCAGTTTCAAGAATGTGATGAAGAGAGAAGATTGCTCATAGAGGATTTAGAAAAATCAAAGGCTAAGGCAAAGAGGTTCAAAGATAAGTTAGAAGCAAAGATCTTGGAATGTGAGAAGTTAGCACAAGAAGTGGCACTACTAAAAGAAGATTTAGAAGACTCCAAGGTCAAGATGAAAGGGTTCAAAAATAGCTCAAAGAACTTGGATAAGTTCATCAAGATACAAAAGACTACATCAAGCAAAATAGGTCTTGGATTTGAACAGGTTCAAAAGAAATGGGAAGGAGAGTCAACTTCAAGTTTTGGAGGAGAAGAAACTTTAGATGAAGATACTTCAGAAAAAGATAGTGTAAAAGATAGTGAGACATCTGAGGATGAGTTGGACAATAGAGAGTTCAAAAAAAATAGGAACAATGCACAAAGAAGATACAGATGGAACAACAATCAGAATAGGTAATAGAGACTAAGAGACCAATGAGGTCAAGACAAGGAAACTTCAATGGAAGATGTTTTTCATGTCACAGGTTTGGGCACATGGCTTCACAATGTAGGACACATGAAAGATAGGAATATGGGAACATATAACTTTTCCATGGGTATTGCTACTCATGTAATCAGTTTGGTCACAAGGCAATGAATTGTAGGGTTCATGATAGAAGAGGATATGGCTTCACTAGGAGAAATCCTAAGATATTTGCACCTCCAAGGAATAATAACATTAAGTGTTATAAGTGCAATAATTATGGTCACACAACAAAGTGGTGTAGAGTAGACATTCCAAAAATAGGTATGAAGAAGAATAGGAATAGGAACATGGATATGAATAGGAACATGAACAGGATATGAATAGGAATATGGACATGGACAAGAATATGGACATGGAAAACAATCAAAGGAATCAGAAGAATCAGATAAGAAGGAAAGAGGATAAAGGTAAAGAACAATGCCTTCTGGGAGTAGAAATACTCCCACCCCAGAATTAACCACCTCAAAAGGAGGTGGGGAAGGGGCTAAGCTAAGAGGCTCATTCTTAGCCTCGAGCCCCAAAGGTGACCCTTTGCCATTGATGTCAAAGGGGAGAGATTTGAGTAAGGGGAGAGACTTGATACTTGAAGAGAGCATTGAGCTAGGGGGAGCAATGTCCCAGGGGGAGCAAGACAAAAAGCAAGTCAAGTTTTGGTAAAAATATTTTGGGTTGCCATCAATGACAAAGGGGGAGATTGTTGGACATTTTGAGTCCCTAAGTCAAAGTTGTCATTGATGTCACTAGATGAAGTCATCATTAATGTCAAGGACTTCATCAAGAAACAAAGTTGTCAAGGTTGTTATTTGATATCCAGGAAGAAGGCCAAAGGTCAAGAGAATCAGTGCAAAAGTTAAAAGCAAAAGGGCTCCATAATATCTTAATAGTATATGGAAGCATAAGTTAAAAGGTGTTTCATAAAAATCCCAAGGAGGCTTGTGCAAAGTTAAAAAGGAGATATAATATTTATTTTATAAATTATTTAAATTCAATGAGAATTTAAATTTTATAAATAAATATTATTTACACCATGGTATGCAATGAGAAGGAAGCAATAAACTCAAAAGGATATAATATTATAATATTAAGTGATATGGTTAAAATCCCAAAGTAAAATATTTATAATATTCATTATAATATTTTACAATACCCAAAGATGGGTTTGGAGTTAAAAATATTCAAAGCACTTTTATTAAGGTCCTAACCTTCATCGACGTTACGTGGTGGTGAAAGCATTCGAAGCATCGATGTTTTACAAGCATGGAGGAAATTAATATATATACCTATGCCCAAAGGGCATTAAAATTTATCCTTGCTCGATTGATTAATATTGCATGTGAATTGGAAAGAAGAGCTCGTGAGAAAGTTTATGAATTTCGTGTGTCGACGAATATAATAAAGTAGAAGGTGTCGATCGTTCGAAATCCAATTGGGCAGCTTGGCCTAGTGGCAAGTGGGTAGTGGCTAGAGCGCTTGTAGGCAAGGAGGCCAACGTTCGAAATGTGGTGGTTGTGCTTGGCAGTCATGTTGGTTGAAGGTGCCAAAGGTGCACGTTTTGCAAGGTGCAAGGTGGGAGACACGATTTGAAGCACGTGGTGCTTCTTAAGTTTCAAACGAGCGTGTAGCTCGTGCGGTGGTTGGAGCCATGGCTAAGGTGTTTGTCATGGGCATTGTTGAGGGTTCGAATCCCTCCGAAGGTGAGGTAAATATTTTTGCATTAAATTTAATTATTGCCTAAGTTGGGAGATAAAAGGGGTGTTAGTCGGATTTGCTTAGAAGGGTTGCTAGTTGGATAGTGGTGGTTATTGAAAAGTGTCAATTAGGAGTAATAAGGAGTTTTGAATTTAGTTTTTAATAAAGTCTTAATTATCATATTGGCATATTGGAGAATTAAGACTTTTGAGTATTGTTTTAATTTTAATAAGGGGTTTTTGTGTTAAAGAAGATTATTGTGAAGGTGTTGAATATTATTTAAGTTGGAGTGATAAGGTGTAATTTTGATATCATTTTGTATTGTGTTTTGTTGAGGAAATTATTATCTTCTAACCCTTATTGAGATTGGCAAAGAAGTGAGTGTGAGTGTGGCAGATTTGTGAGATCAACTCCTTGTCAAGCAAAAAGGTATGGGCAAATTCTTCCTTGGTTGAGTTGATTGATTGGCTTTCTAGAAAATAAAGTTTGGAGTGAAAAGGATTTGATTAGGGTTTCCTTTTCAAAAGTGTTTGAGTTAATGCTTCAAGGTTTTCTGGAATTAAGTGTTGTGATTAAAACCTTGTTTTATAAGCATTGTTGTTGAAGCCATTGGTTGTGTGAAGAACTTGAGTTAGGGTTTTGAAAAGAACATGAGTATCATTGTTATGTGAAGATTGATTTATAAGCATTGTTGTTGAAGTGAGTTGTTGTGCAAAGAACTTGAACTAGGGTTTGAAAAGAACATGAGTATCATTGTTATGTGAGATTTGTTGTTGAGCATTGTTGGAAATATTTTGAGTTGGTGTTTATATGCTTGGACTAGGGTTTGTGAGCAAGGGTTGTTTCTTGAGTAATTGGTTGAGTAGAGTTGATTGAGCCTAGTCAAGTGGATGTATGAAGTGATTGTTCAAGTTCCATAAAACAAACTATTCTATATTTTGATTTGAGTTAAGAAAGTGATTGAGCATTGAGTGTAGAACATATTGAGTCTCTAACAATTCTCTTTATGTTTCTATGATATTTGGACAAGTTTTGAGTGAGCTTGTTGAGAAGATTTGAATAAGTTTGTGCTTAGGACTTTTTGAGAGATTTGAGTTTGTTTTTGGGGTTGGGTGTGTGGGGGTTTTGAGAATTTGAGCAAGTTTGTGTGGAACTTGTTGAGCAGATTTGAGCAAGTTCTATGTGGACTTGTTGAGCATATTTGAGCAAGTTATGTGTGGACTTGTTGAGCAGATTTGAGCAAGTTCTATGTGGACTTGTTGAGAATATTTGAGCAAGTTTTGTGTGGACTTGTTGAGCATATTTGAGCAAGTTCTGTGTGGACTTGTTGAGAAGATTTGAGCAAGTTCTATGTGGACTTGTTGAGAATATTTGAGCAAGTTTTGTGTGGACTTGTTGAGCATATTTGTGCTAGATCGAAGGACTATGTTTAGTGCAGATTAGAGATAGAGCTTTGGAGGTGATAGAGTAGAGAGGATAGTAGTCTCCAGTGGATAGAGATCCATCAGCCAGGGTAGTGAGGATAGGTCTTCTGAGTGGGGACAAGAGTCTTCAGTGGAGAGAGATCCACAAGCCAGTGTAGTGGAGGTAGTAGTCTTCTAGAGGATCACCAACCAGAGCAGAGGAGAAGGAGTTCTCCAGTGGATAGAGATCCATGAACTTGATTTAGGGGATTGGTGTCTCCTTTGGATAGAGGTCCATAAACATTGTAATTGGGAAGGATTCCCAAGAGATTGATTGAGAAAATTTTAGTGAAATATTTTCTCCGTGGAGTAGCCCACATTGGGTGAACCACGTAAATTGTGGTGTCTCTATTGTGTGTGGTGATTTGTGCATTGCTTTGATTACTGCTATTGATATTGCTATCTACACATTGCTTAATATTGATTTGGAAAGAAAAGTAAAAAGTGGTCTTATACTGTTCACCCCCCTCTCAGTATAAGCTTGTGTTCTTCAATTTTATGTTCAAAGATTCTCTTATTTAATTGACTACTCTAGTGTCTTATTCAAATATTATTATGGATATTATTCCTAGTAGGTCTTCGTCTTCACCTTGCAGTGAAGAACCTACACCTATAGATTTGACCCCATATTAGGTAGTACCATATCCAACACCTTAAATCTTGGATCATAGGAATGATGATCTTGATGCACGAGTTCTATGTGCCATAATGATAGATTTTTAGGGAGGTGTTGAGTATGATTTAGATGCTTTAATTTTGGCTTTTTTTGTTGCTCCATCTCAATATGTACCTAGAACCAAGTAGTTTTAAAATTATCTCAATTATTCGTAGCCCATTATTTCTATAAAATAACATTGGAAGACCCCTTCTTGGGCCCTATTCTTAAAGGTTGATAATTGTGGAGACCCTCTCACATACTCCTAGGCCAAGGTCTAACTAGAATAGGAAGGTGTGATACTTTTTGAGAATAAATATATGACGAATATTTAGACAGGGGAATTTTTTCCTCTTCCCAAAGGGAAGCATGTTTTTGGGTTCAAATTGGTTTGTAGGACTATGTACAATTTAGATGGTTAGATAGAAAATCACAAGGTATGCATTTTTGTTATTGGTTTTTATCAGATAGAGGAATTTGACTACTCCAAGATATTTACCTTGGTTACTTGGATGGATTTTATTTATATGATTCTATTCATAATTACTTTGTTTAGTTGTAAAGTATACTGCATGGATATGAATAATTCCTTACTTCATGGTGAGATTTAGGAAGAGACTTACATGTAGTAATTACCTACTTTTAAGCTTGAGGATCTTATTTCCTTGGTGTGTCATTTGACTAAGTCCTTGTATGGAATTAATTATAGGTAGCTCACTTACCTTGGTGATTGTGTTGTATTTGGATGATGTTATTTTTAGGATATGAAGTCATGGCTTCATGATACCTTTACGATGATAGATTTGAAAATTTGCATTACTTTTTGGGAATTTAGAGAGAGAAAAATTCCTCTTAGACCACTATCTCATAGACCAAGTATGCTTTAGACCTTCTTTAGCACTTTAGGATAGAGGATTACAAATATGTTCAAACTTATTTTTCTTATGGATTGAAGCTTTGAGTAGGTTACACCACTCCCTTTGTGGGTGCCACTATATATTGGTCCCTTGTAGGAGGTATCCTTTATGTCACTCACACTTGATGATATATTGCACTCAAAGTCAACTACTATTCCAAATATATTTAGGCACCTAAAAAGAGTCACTAGACTATGACCAAGAGGATTATTCAATACATCAAAGGTACATATTAGATGGGCATTGCTTATTTAGTTGGTACACTTTAAATTATGATAGGATTCTCAAATGAATATTGGGTTGTGATTTGGAGCAATGGTGCTCCACCATATTATGTGTCTTTTATCTTGGTTTTAGCCCCATTTATTGGCATTCCAGATGGTAGTCCACTATTTCTTAATATTATATAAAAGCTAAATATTATGCTTTTGATGAGGTCACCAAGCATCATCAATGGATTCTTATGATTTGGAGTAGGTGGGCATTGGTCAGTACTATTGAACAATCTTAATTGTGATAATTAGAGCACCATCCAACTTGTCTACAATCTAGTGTTCCATTAGTGGACTAAGAACATTGAGATTTAGATGCACTATATGCAATGTATTTATTCATATGGGATGTTTGGTCCTTTTTTGTGTTGTCAAAAGGGAAGGAAATAAATATTTTGACCAAGGTTATGCTCTAGGTACCATCTATATGCATGCAAGAGTATATTGGCATAGAACAATTCATTAACCTTAACATAAAATTCTATTTTTATTTTTCTTTAGTGATATAATTTGGTGTCCACAAGAACCCTCTTATATTGTGTGTTTGTTCTCTATATATTTTTTTGGATAATGTGTTAATTTCATTTATTTTTGGAAACTCCTATTAAATCCAAAACCAATGCTATCCTAAAATACTTGGATGCCAAAATGTTTATTCTTTTGAACACAAAGGGGTGAAGGAAGATGAGTTTTCTACAAAAATCTAAATTATAAACTAGGTTTTTAAAAAACATTAAAAATATAATTTCAATACAAAATAATTGTTCTATAATCATTCCTCAAAACTCAAATTATCTATAAGTGAGGATGATAATTAAACAATATCCATAATCAAGTAATAGAGTTTCATGCATGCTTTGATACAATAAATAAATTATTAGAATATTTGATTCTAACTTTATTAGGCCAAGGTCAATAGTGATAAAGTACTTATAGGTACTCTTTATATAGCCTATAGTCAATAGCAATATAAGCCTATGGATTTATTTATGTAAGCTTACAATCAATTTGGAAATACTCACCCTTATTGATATTGACTTAGCCACTTCTATGGTTAACCTTGATTAAAGGGTTTGATGCATTTAATATATTGTAATATAACCTTCAAAGTCAGGTTATCTTGGCTTGAGGTAAGAATTTAATTAAGTATTAGGTATCACTATAAATATCCATAGTATTTAATCCATTGTATTAGTTTATAATATGTGATCATGGATGTGCCTACTAGCATGCACCCTTATCCCTCTAATTTTGACTCTCTCTCTCTCTCTAGTTTCTCCATATATATATAATCTATTTACTCTCTTTATTATATTTTTGTACTCTTTTTCAATGTGACTTGTGGTAAATGCACACTTAAAAATATTCTTGGAAAGTATTCTAAAATCTACCATGGTATTAGAGCCAATACAAAGTAACTTCATTCAGTCAAACAAAAAATATTTGTACAGAAAACCAAACAAGATATGGATGAATTACTAGTTTCATTATATTCCTTATAAAATAAAAAGTGGGCTTCCTAGTTTAGTGTTTTTGGTGACTCTTCCATTTGACATCTTATCTTTATGTACAAAAATTTGGTTTTCTCCCTCTAATTTTGTGAAAATTTTGAATTTGAAAAAGAGAATATATTATCAAATATTACCTCATTTGGTGGAAAAGTAGACATTGAGAGGTTTTTTCATGAGTGATAAGGTGCAATAAAATTTTGCAATCTACGCCTCTATTTGAAACTATCATCCAAGTACAACAACACAACTAAGATGTTTGTTTCATACCTGATAGCTCCTAATTTTGAAGTGGAGTTATACTTGATGGCTCAAAATTTCTTCTTTCACAAGATATGCTTTAGGCATACCATTATTTTATGGAAAATAGCGTATCACATTAATAGAATTGCTATGATGTATCGGTAATGCATATATTTTTGGAAATTAGGGGTAATGAGTTCAAATTATGATGTTAAGCTGCTACACATATATTGGCACAACAATGATTAAATCCATCAACTAGGATGGTATAGTAGATAGTAACTTTGCTTACATGATAGAGGTCTCAAGGTTGAACCTTGGTGCATTTATTATTTTTAAAGTTTTAGTGATTCATACTACCAACAATGAAACTTGTCTATGCATAATATCCTTCTATCACATTCTTGGCTTGTGGGCATGTGGCTAGCTTGCTGCTTGGGAAGTATTTTTGTGTGAAAAGGGTTAGTCATTCAAACCCCATCATTCTTTTCCAATTTACATTTAATGCTAGTCGACATAAAATTCAATTACTATACTAGTTTTTTAAATATATTAAGATGAGCAACTATTTATGGGAAAAGGGAATATCTCATACAATTACACGATATTACTACAATAAAATAACAATTACACAATTAAAGCTAAAATTATCATGATTCATGTAAAACTTAAGATATAATATTCAAGAACTTACTACACTAATATCATCAACAAAAACCATGTTCTAGGATAAATCCTAATTGTAGTACAAGGTATACTACCTTTAATACACCACAAGTAGCTTGATAGTGGTCAAAAAGCAGTAGAAGCACAATGCCCTAGATTAAAAAAATATGAGTAGATAATTTTAAGTCTAGAATGTAACAAGAATTCTTAAGTATTGCACCAAAGTGGTGAATCATCAAACTGTAATCCTCCATCCTTTAATAATTTATAGTTGTAACACATTAGAATTACTAGCACCCTACCTAAATGAATTTGATTTAACAACATCATTTTTATCATCTTGTTATAATTCAAACTAATGAAGTATTTTAACATAGACTAAACATGAGTAATTTCTTTCTACAAATAGGGACCTAGGGCCCATTGTAAATAATATTTTATCTATATGATAAAATGCTAGAGGTACACTCTTTGAATTTATATTTTATCTTTTGATTAATAGAAAATTATGTTTAGTCTTCATACAAGACAATGTCTTATTTGGTTGGACCTCTCTTTGGATGTTGTTTGCAAGAAAAAAGGTATATGTTATACAATTACTTATATTAATATAAAATAAATCAAATACGATTAAAATAAGATAGTATACTATTAAATTAATAGTTAGAGTTGAAAACTATTGTAATCTAAGCATAAATAAAATGGAGTATTCAATAATTAACTACACTTAGATTATACATAAGACACAAAAACTAGGGATAATTCTAATATAGTTAAATATATTGCTT
Source organism: Wollemia nobilis (assembly GCA_028583015.1). NCBI lineage: Eukaryota > Viridiplantae > Streptophyta > Pinopsida > Araucariales > Araucariaceae > Wollemia > Wollemia nobilis. Next base: position 2,645,215 of record JAQPPZ010001424.1, on the reverse strand, counting down.
GACACCTACCCTAATATTATCAAGGACCATATTATTTAGATTATGAGCTTGATAAAAAACTCATTCCTACCCTATTTAGCTTGCAATTTCACCATAGCTAATAAGAAGAGATTCACACCTAGGATGTTTGTAGATGCTTGCCTTGCCTTGGAAATTGGTCCTTCAATGGAAATAAATAACCTTTAACTACAAATACTAGTAGATAATCCTATTCTCCTCCATGGAAGGCAACAAAACAATGGTCAATGGCTTTTGTTGTACCTATAAGGACAAGAGAGAGCAAAAAATATTACATGTTGTAATAACAACAAAGGAAAATAGCTAAGAGCAAATTTTTTTTGTAGATGTTTAGTTTTGATAACTAAATTTATGGTGATAAAATGAGGGAATGAAGTGTGTATTTATAGTATATAAAATAAAATAACTTTTCTTTTATGTTGATGACTCATTTTCTCCCTTTTTGGGGTCGTAAAATCATAATAATGGTCCAAATGATGCACCATTTAAACCCTAGTAGTAAACACATGCTAGAATCATGATCATATATTAAAACCACATTAATATAAAAACCAATATTCCCACTTAAACTGGTAGCCTTGGCACTATCAAGTTTAATATGCATGCTTTGGGGGACACATGTTAAAATATCCCTTAATCATGAATCTATCCTTATTTTGGGGTTTTTGGAAGGTAAATAAGTAAAAACATCAAGAAAAATGGTAAACATATGATAAATGGAAAAATAAAGGGAACCAAAACCATTGGATGAATTTTTCCTACCCAAGGATTAACAAATCTAGTCCACTCTCATCCCATATAGAGGAGGATATGCCTCTCCACTACTTACAAATTCAATTGTTATTGTTTTTTTTACAAAGACATACTACCCCTCCCTAAGGACCATGGATGACACCATAAAGGATAGCAAATCATATACACCAAAAAAATAAGAAAATAATAAGAGTAATATGCAATAGCCAAAGAAACAAAAAAAAAAATAAAAAATATATATATTTTTTTTTATATATATATATAGGTACAAGTAAATTTTGTATTTTGCTAATGTATATGCAAAATACAAAATTTATAAACAAATAGTGAAAAAAATAAAGCATAGCCAAAACTAAAGAAGTTGAGGAAAAAATACCTAATACTTACCTATATGTTTTCCTAAAAATTTTGAACAAAATAAATTAAATTTTACTTGTACCTTGTGGCTGGAATGAATTTACATATAAAAATATCCAAATTATTACAAGATACTAATTGGATGAGAAATGTGTAAAAACATAGTGCACATATGAGTCTAGAGTATGTCAAAACCCCTAGGATCACTATCCCTTTGCTATACCTATAAAAATTGTCAAAAAAGCAAAAATTTATAGTAAAATATTAGAAAATATATAGGGGAGATAAAAAAAATTATTTTCAATATCATTTCCATGTGTAATCCAAGCCTTACTACAACCACCACACATTCATACAACATCTAGTTGATGGTGAGTGGACATTGGAAAAATAGGTTTCCCATCCCTTATGTTTTTTGTTCAAATTTTGGCTTAAATAAATAAAATTTAAGGAATCAAGGAAAATAAACAATCACTTAGACTAGCTAGGAAGTAACTAGGGCAACATATAAAGCACCATTAGGATCACCATGTCCTCTAGGTGGTGGTATCCATACAAGGTATCCAAAAATGACCTATAAGATATCCTAGAAATTTCAATACACAAGGAAAACTATAATAACTAAGTTTAGTAAATTTGCAATCATGGTCAAATGAGGTGGTTTTTGTAAATTATGAAAAATGGTAATCTATTCCTAAAAAACCAATTATGCAAAAATGACATGATCATGTATATTGCATAATAAAGAGGGTGATCATTATCAAAATTGATGATAACAATAAAAGGTGATGATTTGACAAATTGGAAAGGTGTCTAAGGATAGAACTTAGCCTGATAGAGATAGCTAGTTATGATGTATAAGTGAGTTGATTTTTAGTTCATTATTGTATATTTGAAGAAATGGAAAAGATTCATGAAGAATGTAATTTCATATGAGGAAAAGAAAAACAAAATGTGATGATCAAGATCATGCATTAAAAGGGGATAGTTGTGGACCTAGGAATATTGGATTAATTACAATCCTAATTGAAGGACATTGTAAAAACTAATAATTGTAGTCAATCATATTTTTTTCAACTAAGTGACATGACCTAGAAAAGCGAGGATGAATAGGACAGGGACTAAGGATGAGGCCAACACTAGTGGGACTTATAAGTCTAATAAATAGGAAGATAAATTCATATGGTAGAATAGGGAGACCTTCTAGTTGCAAGAGTAGTTGATATAGGGAATGAATCCCTAGGTATGGGTAGAGCTATGTCAATTTGGTCTAGACTAGGTAGATCTACCCACACTAGTTGTTGAGATATGAGTTCATATTATTTTTTAGCATAATGACCAATATATTTTTGTGGAGTTCAACCCTCAGTGAGGTGATAGAGATGACTATGACTCTAGAGGACATGCACTTCATCATATATTTAACAATGATCAGTGAAAAACATGTATTAGTGTGACCAAGGAGATTTAACTTAGGACGGAAGAGTGAGCCATTGGGGAGATATGACTACACTGATAGAGGTCAATCATGTTGGAGCACATCTAATAAACCATGACTATACCTTTTTTATGACATGTAGGTATCCTCTTTTTTACCTACATATTCTATCACAAGGGTATGAATAGGATCATGATGTCCTTGATTTATCCCTTGTATTTGGCCATTAAAAAGGACCAAACTAGACCTAAGAGGAATTTTTCCTTAGACAAGGCTTCATTGGTGCTCCTATACCATGACCTATATATTCATTGAGGACATGTCATTATCCTCCCTGGAAAACATTTTGGCACAAAAAATGTATTAATACCTAATTTTGAGCAATTGAACCAACTATGATATGTTAGTTGATTTGGAAGAGCATGGTATTGCTGACATGTTTCTAAAATATGTAGGATTAGGTACACTCATATGTGGAAGAAGGAGAATCATCCACCAGAAGTGAGGGTACTTGAGGTTGGATAAATAATTAATGATTAAGGCAAATCAAGGGTAAAATTGATGGATACCTTCATATAGGTATGCATTCAGTTAGGGATAATCATAAAAAGGTAACCACCTTGAGCCCCAGATTGATAGCCTAGTAGCTATCATAAATTTTTGAGGCTGATACAGGTGACTAGGTTGATGGCAATTTTCTCTCTTTGTTTATTGTATATGTTTGATTATCTTTTACTTCATCACTATCTGCATCAATGGTTTGGAAAACATGCATAATTGGTTGTCTTTCGAACTCCTTGTGTGCACAAATATTGTAAAGGAATAGCATGATTATGATATTCGATGAAAATAACCCTTTATATGTTTCAAGAATATAACTATAAATTTATATTTGTTTTATTTTTAATGATAATATAATTTATTTTAAAATAATAGTCGTTTTATTTTGAATGATAATAGAATTTCATTTAAATTAATAGTTGTTTTATTTTGAATGATAATATAATTTTTATTTAAAATAATAGTTGTTTTAATTTGAATGAATAATAGAAGTCCATGACAAAAATAATTTCGGGGGAGGTGACCTCCTGCTCTAGGTGGGAGGTTACCCTTTCACTTCTCGCTCCCTCTTCGGCTTCTCCTAGGGCTCTCAGGTGGATCTCTTGTTGTACTATGGAATTCCATGTAGATATCCTTGTTTTCTAGGATTTTCAGCCCTTCCTATTACTGCTTGGTGCTTGGAGGGTCTCCATGGCCATTTTTGCTTCTTTCTATGGTGTTCTAGGAAAGAGAAGATAAATCTCCTTTTCTTCTGTGAATCCTTAGCATGCTCAAGATATGCCTTAATGTGGGAGAAAGAGACCTCCCACTATGGGTGGGAGGTCACCTCTTCATCTTCTTGCTCCATATTTAGATCTTCCTTGGGCTCTCTGGTAGATATCTTTCTTTGTTGTACATTTCCAAGTAGATCTCCTAGTTATCCTAGGGTTTCTAGCCCTTCCTATCATTTCTTGGTTCCTAGAGGGTTTCCATGGCCATTTCTACTTCTTCCTATGGTGTTCTAGGAAAAAGGAGGTAGATCTCTTTTTCTTCTGTCATATCCATAACACGCTCAACAGATGCCACGATGCAAGAGTAAGAGACCTCCCGTTATGAGCGGGAGGTCACCTATTCATATTATTACTCCCTCTTTGGCTCTTACCTGGGCTCCTTGGCAGATTTCTTACTTTGCTATAAATTTACAGGTAGATCTCCTAGTTATCCTAGGGTTTCTGGCCCTTCCTGCCACTGCTTGGTGCCTAGAGGGTTTCCAAGCATTTTTATGATTCTTCCTAAGGTGTTATAGGTATGAGCAGGTAGATCTTATTTTGTTTTTGTGGATATGAAGTGCGCTTAGGAGATGCTCCAATGTGGGAGCAAGAGTCCTGTTATGGGTGGGAGGTCATCTCTTCATATTTTCGCTCCCTCCTCAGCTCTTCCTAGGGTTCTCTTGCGAATCTATTGTTGTGATATGGTTTCTAGGTATACATCCTAGTTTTATTAGGGTTTATTTCCCTTCCTACAACTTCTTGGTGCCTAGAGGGTCTCCAAGACCTTCTTCACTTCTTATTGAGGTGTTACAAGAAGTCTTCTTGGATGGTGCTACGTTATTGAACAAAATTGATTGGTGGTATCAGTGTGGGGGTTGTATTTGATTTGGAGTGGGATCTAGTTTCTTTTGTTTTGCTTCTTGAGAGGGTCATTCACTAGTTTCTAGGATTAGGAGAGGCCCTAATTTTCCTCAGCTGAGTGTTTCCCATGGTTTGCATTTTGAGGCTGAAGGATTAGGGTTTCTTGTGTCATTTTTTCGCTTGTTATACTTATCGGGATGACCTTTCATTAGTTTCTAGGCTTGGGGGAGGTCCCTTTTGTTCCCAGTTGAGAGTTTCCCATTGTTCTTGGCTTGTGGCTAGTGTTTTTGGGTTTCTGATGGATGCGTTTCTTTGTTCAGCTTGCCAGTGTGGTCATTCATTACCTTCTCAAGTCTTGGGAAGGCCTTAGATTCATAGTGGAGTGATTCTTGTGGCTAGCATTTCAGGGCTCATATCTAGAGGTTTCTATTGGATTTCTTCTCATATTTGTTTGGTCTTGGGGGACCATGTATGGCAGAAGGATTTCATGATTTCTTTTCTAGTGGTATAGTTAGGGTTTCTTGTTGATCTAGGCATCCTCCTTCCATGGTTTATCTTCGACTGTGCTTCAACTTATTCTCTAGGATTTTGCATAGGGGATTTTATGGATGGTTCAGTTTAGTTTGTGGATGGACCTGGGCTATTTTGCGGATGGACCTATGTTGATTTCTAGATGGTCCTTGTTCCATTGTGGAGGGTCCTGTTTCATTTACGGATGGTCCTATGTGGTTTTTGGTTGCTCCTAAATCCTTTGTGGATGGTCTTATTTTGTATTTGTGGGTGGTCCCATTTCATCTGTAGATAGTCTTGTTTTAGTGGTATTTGGCCTTCTAAGTCTGAGGTTTTCTCATATGTAGGAAAAGCCTTTTATTTTGGGTGCGAGGTTTTTTTCCTTTACAAAAAAACCCTTTTTAATTTTTGTGTTTACCTTTGAGGTTTTCCCTACTTCCCCTATGAGGGCTTCTCTTCTCAGCTGGTGTGGCTTTCTCTCTTGCTCATGTGTGGGCTTCTCTTTCTCCGTTTTAGCTATTTTTCTCCAATAGCCCACAAAGATTCTATTTATTCAACTATTTTATGGTTGGGATATCTTCTCCCAACCTTATCATTTTGTAAAAGGTTACAGGATCCTTTCAAAACCCCTCATTACCAATAAAAAAAAGAATAGAATTCCATTAAAAATTATAGTTTTTTCTATTTTGAATGTTAATAGGATTTTATTTAAAATGATAGTTTTTTTTTTTTGAATGATAATAGAATTCCATTTAAAATAATAGTTGTTTTATTTGGAATGATAATAGAATTTTATTTAAAGTGATAGTTATTTTATTTTTATGATAATAAAATATCATTAACAAGAGTTGGTTTATTTTGACAAACGAATTTAAAAAAATTAATTAATAATGTTTCTATAAATATTTCTTCTTGGGGATAACAAAGTTTCACATTAAGATAATAAAAGCTTTATAAAATTAAGCATTGAACTTTCATTAAAATAATATATGAATATAAATTAATATTAAAAAAAACTTTAAAGATCTATTCAAAATATCATCCTTTCAATGATATCGGATCGAGTCTGCAAGAGGCATCTTCCTGCCATTGTTGGAAAGAGAGATCCATAATGGCAAAGCTTATCATTTATGAAGAAAGAAAGATTTGAGTTAAAATATTTGGCTGGTCTGTTGGGCGGATCGGAAGGGCATAAAATTGAGTAGGTAATTATTGATGGAAGGGATGTCAGCAAGAGGAAAAATACCTTTCATCAAGGAAAAAAGGTAGGCAGAGGGGAGAAAAAAATAGGAAAAAGTTGTGAGGATAATTGTGGAGCAAGGGAAGGCACGAGTGATCTGTGAGGGAATTTTTAGGTTGATCTTCAAGATCTATTATTTCTTCCCATGAACCAATGTTTGGTTAGGTGTTGTCACTACTTGGCTATTTGGAGAGCCTTGCTAGCTTGTTGTTGTTTGAATCCATATTTTCAATCTCCTTAGAAAGCCTCGGACCTAGTTTGTATCTTTATTTTTGTTGCTCTCAGGATGTGTTGGTTCTCATTGATAAAGGAAGGAAGGATTATCCTCCCTAGAGATGTTTTTATTAAAAGATATCACTACAGCTACATCAACAATAGAGATATGTAAAACTCTTTCCTATTAAATATCACCTTGGTTTTGATTAGACTCCCTCTAGACTCACTATTGTTGCTGACTAGCTGGGGTGTTTTCGCTTGGATAATACCCATTTCTTGTGTAACATAGATTCCTTTAGGGATATTGTCGAGGTAGGTTATATTATATCTTCACTACCTATGGTCCAAACAATCATCTATTAGAGCAGCTTTTTTTATCTTTCACTAAAGTACAACCATTGGAAAGTTCTACAATGTTTGCCATGTTGGCGGTGTTATTCCTGTCATGTCTCTCTGCCAAGTTGATTGTTATTTGGTTGAACTTTATTTTGAATCTACCTGGTTTGAGAATTGAAACCCTCTTCCATTTTATAGGATGCATGTATGCTTAGCTTGGTTGTTGGTTGTATCATTTTTTTGTGTAGTAAATAGTGAACTCAGGTCAGTCGTGAAGGCCTAAGTTGGAGTTGAGGGGCTTTGGCTTGTAATGTTTGCGTAAACGAATGAAAGTTTAACATTCATCTTTGGGTTTAAAAGTATTTATTGGAGTACTAAAATGATAACCATTTGCTTGTAAATCAGTTAGCAATCCATTTAGAATAAAAGAAATTTTATAATTCATGAATAAAAAAACCTTAGCTCTTTTCTATAATTAAAAGAAATGGGACTTTGGGTTATGAATGAAATAAAATTAGTTTATTTATAGATTGAAGTAGTGAAACTTTAATTTAGTAAATAAAGGAAATATTTGTTTTGTAAATTAAGGGTATGGGACTTTAATTTATAAAATGAAGAAAATTTGGTTTATTTATGGATTAAAGTAGGTGACTTTGATTTAATAAATAAATGTAATTAGTTTGTTTTGTAAATTAAGGGTATGGGACTTTAATTTATAAAATGAAGGAAAAAGGGTTTATTTATGGATTAAAGTAGGTGACTTTGATTTAATAAATAAATGTAATTAGTTTGTTTTGTAAATTAAGGGTATGGGACTTTAATTTATGAAATGAAGGAAAAGATTTATTTATAGATTAAAGTAGATGACTTTGATTTATTAAATAAATAGAAATGGTTTGTTTTGTAAATTAAGGGTATGAGACTTTAATTTATAGAACAAAGGAAAAAATGGTTATTTCTTGATTGAAGGAACCTAGTTTATTTGGTAATTAAAGGTATGGGACTTTAATTTTTGAACAAGGGTTGAAGGAATTGATTAAAGTAGAAACTATGATCTGATTGTAATTGTTGAAAGACTCTCATTAGGTAGTGAGAGGGAAAATGAAAATAGAGATTTTTATTGATATCAACTATGCAGTAGATAGATAGTACTTTGATTTAAATTGTATAGTTGCAATTTGGCAAAGAAATAAGTAAATGCATTTAGAAGCATGTCTATCATGGAACCATGAGTGCCATGATCCCCTACTATCCTAAAATGATCGAGGGAAAGCTGGGAAAGTCCAAGGAGGGAGTTGGAACCAGAGTATCAGTTTTATTATACTTAAAATGATTTACTTATGCTTAAATAGTTTAACCATATAGGGAGATTTCCCTGATGAAATTGATGTAATTTATTATTCTTTAATAGTATGGAGTATTTACCATACTTATTTATATTTATTAAATATTAATTAATGGAATATGTACCATTAAATCACTGCTTGAGTTATCTATGTCTTGCATTTAAATTCATTTCAATTAATTTTTGCTTACTTTCTAGTATCTTTTGCATGCTTAATGATTATGTTTTTGTTAGATTTAGTATGTAGATTTATTATTGTTTCCTTTTTAAACAATAAAACCTAAGTATGAAGTTCTAGGGTAAACTTAGAGGTGACCTAAGGGAATTAAGACCCCTTTAGGGTGAACATAGGTGACCTAAGGGAATTGAGACCCCCTTAGGGATATTTATAACTAAGTTATAGAAATACTACATTTGAGTTAAGATAGCTCATCGTGTAGATGAGATGGATAGCTTAACTCGCAATATGCATAACATGTCTACACAGATTGATTTGTGTATGATATGAAGATAAGCATATACCTTCGTTGTATTGAAGGTGATAATTTTAGCTCATCGAGAATGATGAGAGAGATAAAACTATTTATGGTAACACATAATATGACTACATATATGGATTTGTGTGAAGATATTTTTTGAGATGTAGCTCTTTGGGAAAACTTAAGGGACTTTAACAACAAACCAAGTAAAGTTCAGTTAGGGGTTTATGGATCTCTCGCCTTAGTAAAACAAATTATTTTATTTTCTATGTGTTTTCTTGTAGCTTATTTTGGGGTATTACATTAGGTATCAATGCTCTAAGTACAACGGTATAGAGATTCTTATGTTCTAAAGGGATTTATATGTCTCTAATGAAATTTTGCTTAAAATATAAGCTAAATTTGGGATGACCTAGAATGCTCTATTTTCTAGAATCTAGTGGGAATTAATTCCAAGGGTAAATGAATGTTATGATACCTTAGTATGGGCTATGGTATTAATGTTATATCATGATCTTGGAATATCATCCTAATTAGATCATTTATGCTTCTATAAAGAGAACTCTACATTGTGGTTGAGATAGTAGTTTAGTTATAGGTATAACTACAATTTAACCATATATTATTAGTTATCATTAGGATAGATGGCATCTAATATGAGAGAAGGAAAGATTGCTTCTCCTAGCAAGCAACACCATAAATATTATGCTAAAGGAAGAAACCAAGAAAAGGCTTCAAGGGACTTAAGCAAGGAGGTGGAAAACCTCATCACCATTGCTACAATGTTACAAGAGCAAATAGAACAAGGGGAACTAATAGATCAATAATGAGATTAGATAACATAAAAAAATAGTTTAATGAATCTTACTTTGTAGAGCTAACAAAGAAGGACCCACAATACCAAAAGGAAAGTGTTGATTACTTAGAGTGTAGAGATCAATAGAATGAATGGATAAACCAACTTAAACCCACTCAACTAAAGAAAAGTATAGTCAAACTAGGATATGAGGAAATTCAAAGACAACTAACGACATCCCAAGATGAATGAATTGTAAAATAGATCCAGGAAGACCTTGAGGTCCCAAAGAAGGTTTCCATATATGTGGAGGACCACACTATGCAATCAAATATCCCGATAAATTAAAGTTGATTAATTTTATGAATGGGCCAACCCCCAAGGGACACTCAACCTCAAGGAGAAGGATATGGATAGAATGACCCCAAGTAAAGCATTTGGAAAAGAAAACTAGGGAAAAAATCATCCCAAAGAAGGGTGCTACAAGTGTGGAAGTCCTTATTATGTGATTGATTGCCCAAGTAAAGTAGGATAAAGAATTCAAGTCAATGGTAGAAACTCTGGAGTGCAAATAGCAACAAAAAATCAAGACTAGAAACAAGCACCCATACCACTAACCTAGAAATTTAAATATTATTCCCCTCTAAGAGATGTTTTAAATTTAGTTAGAGTCATTTTTCTCAGCTTTATTTTTTCTAGTCTAGCAAGGGATATTCTAGAAATACCAGGATATTTGGCCCATGGATGGAAGGTAGAGTATGGTTTGGGGTAAACCTACTTAATAAACCAGTGTTATCCAATGGAAAATATTACTTTAGCTAGTGGTACCATTGAATGTTGTTTGTATGTAGCTCCACTTCATGCCTTTGATGTAATCCTAGGGATGGATTGGTTACAGGTCCATAAAGCCTTGATCAATTTCCAAGATAGGTGGATCAAATATTCTAAGAAAGATGAGGGAAGACTAAGAATTCATAGTGAGCAAGGAGTATTCAAACACCAGATGCTATCAACTATAAAATTTAAGAAAGCCCTCAAGAAAGGAGGGATGGTGTATGTTGTAAAACTTAATGAAGTACGATATGATTAGAAGAGAGGTGCTAGGAAAACACCCAATTTTAAAATATTTTAAGGATGCATTCCTAGAAGATTTACCTGGACTTCCTCCTGTATGGGAATTCGATTTCACAAGTTATCTTATACTAGGAGTAAAACCTATTCATATATCTTTGTATAGGATGAATCCTATTGAGATGTAGGAACTAAAAGTTCAACTACAAGGGTTTTTTGAATTTTTTTTATAAAACTAAGTGTATCACCTTGGGGTTCATTGGTTTTATTCATGAAAAATAAATATGGTTCTTTAAGACTTATTGACTACAGGATGCTGAATAAATCTATAATTAAGAACTGCTACCTCCTACCTAGAATCAAAGATCTGTTTGATCAACTAAGAGATGCCATGGTGTTCACTAAGATTGATTTGAAATCAAGGTATCACCAGTTAAGAATACATGAGGAAACCACTCACAATATGACATTTAAGACTAGGTACAAGCATTATGAATTTAAATTTCTATCCTTTGGATTAACAAATACCCCAATTACATTTATGAATCTAATGAACAGTGTATTCAGAAGACACCTAGACTAGTTTATCTTGGTATTCCTAGTTGATATATTAATATACTCTCGAAACAAAGAGGATAATGATAAACATATCAAGATCATGTTAAAGTTATTAAGGGAAAATCAACTCTATATAAATCTAGTTAAAAGTGATTTCTATGTTTTAGAGGTATGCTATCTTAGACACATCATATTAGTAGAAGGAATTATTGTGGATCTAGAGAAAATAGAGGCTACCCTAAATTGGCCACCCCCTACTAATGTGACTAAAGTGTGAAGTGCCATGGGGTTAATGAGCTACTATAGACGTTACATAAAGGATTACTCCAAGATTATTGTGACAATAACTAACCTTTAGAAAAAGGAAAAGGAATTCAAGTGGTTAGATAAGTGTGAAGCTTCTTTTGCATTGCTGAAACATAAGCTCACTACTACACCAATACTAAAAAAATTTTATCCTCAAGGGTACTTTTCAGTATGCATGGACACATCATTAGAAGGGTTAGGAGGAGTAATATCTCAAGAAGAGTTAGTAATAGCATACACTTCAAGAAATATCAAGAAGCATAAATTTAATTATGCTACACATGAGTTAGAGCTAGCTATAGTGGTGCATGCTCTAAAGGCTTGGCACCACTGCTTGGTGGGAAGGCCATTTGAATTAAATATTGACCATAAAAGTTTGAGGTATATATTTATCCAATATGTAATCAATGCAAGATAAATAAGATGGGTCAAGTTTCTGACTGAGTATGACTTTGAAATCGAGTACATAAAAAGGAAAGAGAATAAGGTTATTGGTGCTTTGAGTAGAAGGAAACACATAATAGAAATAACTAGAAATCACATGGATATGATGGATTGGGTGAGGTAGGGGTAATATCAAGATGAGTATTACCAAGAAATTTGAGCTAAGATGAACATAGACCCTGAGGGTAATAAGGAATTTGGCATAAAATATGACCTTTTGTGCTACAAAGGTCGAGTCATCATACCAAAAAAAGGTAATTTAAGGAAACTAATAATGCAAGAAGCCCATAGATATTCTTATTCTACTCATCCTAAAGGGACCAAAATGTAGGAAAAAATGAAAAGAATCTTCTTCTGGGTAGGAATGAAGAAGGATATATCATATTTTATTACTTGATGTCTTGAATGTCATAATTCAAGTAGAATGCAAGCATCCTATAGGATAAATGTATCCACATGATGTACCTACATAGAAATGGTAGGTCATATCTATGGATATTATAGTAGAGTTACCCAAGACCAGATATCAACATGATGCAATTCTCGTAGTAGTTGATAGATTGACTAAGGTTGCACCTTTCATTCTAGGAAATATCAAGGATGATGCTCATGTGGTGGCTAAAATATTTACCAAAGAATTATTTCGATTACATGTATTTCGTAAGGTGATTATTTTATATAGGGATTCAAAGTTTATTTTTGAATTTTGGAAATCCCTACATCATGCAGTAGGTACAAAATTGAACATCCTGAGATAGATGGTCAAACTGAATGGGTAAACCAAGTACTAGAAGACATGCTTTACATGTACTGCATGGATCATAAGCCTCATTGGGAAGACTACCTACATCTTGTAGACTTTACCTACAATAATGGAGATCACTCCTCTCTAGTAATGGCTCCCTTCGATGCATTTTATGGGAGAAAGTGTAGAACGCCATTATCTTGGGATAACCTAGAAGATCGAGTTGTTATTGGGCCAAATATGGTTAGAGAAATAGAATATTGGTTAAAGGCAATCATGCAAATACTTAAAGAAGTTGTTGATAGGCAGATTAGTTATGCTGATCTAAAGAGAACTCCAAGAGAGTACTAAATTGGAGATAAAGTATTTCTAAGGGTTAAATTTATGAAGAGTGCTATCAAATCCATGAAGTTGGATCCTCGATTTTTAGGGTCCTTTGAGATCACTAAAAAGATCAGTTCGATTGCATACCGACTTGCCTTACCACCTAACCTATCAAAGATCCATGATATCTTCCATATATCCTTGTTTAGAAAATATGTTTCTAACCCTGAATATGTATGGGATGTTTCTAAATTACAGATGGAAAATCTAAAGGCAATTGAAGCGATACTAGTTAAGATTCTTGAGTTCCATTCTAAGTCTATGTAGAATCACACTCTTGAGCAATGTAAGGTCCAACGTGAATGGTTTTATTAAATAAATGTCACTTAGGAGAAAGAGGATGATATGCAAAAATATGTTCCCTTCTTTTTTAAAAATATATGATGTAATAATTTTTATTTTTTTAAAACTGGAAACACCCGAGATGGTATTTAGTCCTAGCGGGGTAGGATGTCATGACCCTCCCTGGCGGAATTTTTGGTACAAAGAAACAATGTATTAATATATGATGTTTTAATACCTATTGAACCAACTATGTGATGATAGTTGATTTGTAATAGCATGGTATTACTGACATGTTGTCAAAATATGCAAGATCAGGTACACTCATAGGTGGATGAAGTAGAATCATCCACCGAAAGTGGGGGTACTTGAGGTTGGAGAAATGATGATTAAGACAAATCAGGGGTAACATTTATGGATACATTCATATAGGCACACATTCACTTAGAGATAACCATCAAAAGATAACCACCTTGAGCCCTAGATTTATAGCCTAGTAGCTATCATAAATTCTTGAGGCTGAGACATGTGACTAGGTTGATGGAAAGATTCCCTCTTTCTCTGTTGCACATGTTTTATTGTCTTTTACTTCATCACTATCTACATCAATGGTTTGGAAAGCATGTATAATTGGTTGTATTTAAAATTTTTTGTGTGCACAAATCTTGTAAAATAATAGCATGATTATGGTATTCAATGAAAAGAACCCTTTCTATGTTTCAAGAATATGACTATATAAATTTATATTTGTTTTATTTTGAATGATAATAGAATTTCATTTAAAATAATAGTTGTTTTATTTTGAATGATAATAGAATTTCATTTAAAATAATAGTTTTTTATTTTGAATGATAATAGAATTTCATTTAAAATAATAGTTTATTTTTATTTTTATTTTGAATGATAATAGAATTTCATTTAAAATAATAGTTGTTTTACTTTGAATGATAATAGAATTTCATTTAAAATAATAATTGTTTTATTTTGAATGATAATAGAATTTCATTTAAAATAATAATTGTTTTATTTTGAATGATAATAGAATTTCATTTAAAATAATAGTTGTTTTATTTTGATGATAATAAAATCTCATTAAATAAGAGTTGGTTTATTTTGATAAACGAATTTAAAAAAAAATTAATAATGCTTCTATAAATATTTCTTCTTGGTGATAACAAAGTTTCACATTAAGATAATAGAAGTTTTATTAAAATTAAGCATTGAGCTTTCATTAAAATAATATATGAATATGAATTATTAAATAAAAAACCTTGCAAGATATATTCAAAATATTACCCTTTCGATGAGGTCGGATCGAGATTGCAAGATTCAGCTTCTTGCCATCATTGGGAAGAGACCTCCATAATGGCAAAGCTTCTCATTTATGAAAAAAGGAATAGTTGAGTTAAAATATCTGGTTGGTCCACTAGACGGATGGGAAGGGCATCAAGTCAAATAGGTAAGTATTGAAAGGAAAAAAATCCCTTGCATCAAGAAGGAAAAAAGGCAAGAAAAGGGGAGAAAAAAGAACAGGAAAAATGTTGCAAGGATAATTTTGGAGCAAGGAAAGGCATCAATGATCTACGAGGGAATTTTTAGGTTGATCTTCAAGATCTATCATTTTTTCTCTTAAAATGAGTTTTGGTTAGGTGTTATCATTGCTTGGCTATTTGGAGAGCCTTGCTAGCTTGTTGTTGCTTGAATCCATGTCTATCAATCTCCTTAGTTTTCTCCAAGCCTCAGACCTAGTTTGTATTTTTCTTTTTTTTTCTCTCAGGATGTGTTGGTTCTCGTTGACAAAGGAAGGAAGGATTATGTTACAATACAAATATGAGTCATTGGCTATATTTTATAAAATTATTTTTATCCATAATTATATAGTTAGCTATCCAAGTGTAGTGATTAATCATCTATCATCAATATTTTATTTGCGCATTCACATTACAGTTTACCCATTCATGGTGGGGATTTACCCTCCTTGAGTGGAAAATTGATTTATTACTTCATTATTCATCCTTCTGCTACATCGTGTGTTATTAAAATTCATGATTTATATGCATTGCATGTCATTTTATTGATAAATAGTTTATAAGTCATGGATAAGGGAAGGTGTTCCATTCCAAGTGGTATCAGATAGTTACGTTCCTGGAGTAGTGGTGTCTTAGATTACCTCACACACACCAGTAAGCATTCATTCGCAAGCAATACCAGACCCTATAGCAATAGAACAATGTGGAAGATAACATCACACGACACTCTTACTCAACACTGGATGGGTTCTATTAATGCAGGTGGTCCGAATCACTCACAGTGTTTCATAAACAAGAAGTCATGCAAGAGTAAACACTAGGTATTCTAATTGAATAGAACATTCATATCAAACATTAATCATGTTGGTTATATAGGTAGTTAGCGCTACGAGGAATAAAAACCAGATGGTCTAAGCACACAACGTAGTCCCAAGTCACAAGTAAACCTAAAAATTTGTAATGTGGGTGATTCCTAAAACATGAAATGTCTATACCAATGAAAAATTAGGTGAATGTGAATCAAATGCTAAAATATAGACTATAACACAGAGTTGGATGGAAATAATCCATGCACCACAATATACACCTCTCAACCAGTCACATCTCACGATAAAAACTATTTTTTGCCATAACCTAAGGTACATTCGTCTTAATATATATATATTTTCTTTTGCTTTGGGACATTTATCCCACATTTGTTATGGGAGTACAATCGAAGCACTTATAATGTGCTTGTGACATCTTCAAGGGTGTGACTTCGGTCACATACCCGTAAGCACTCTCCCATGCATGAAAAACCATAGTAGTTCGATTGCCTAGTCAGAAGGTTAATCATCACGTGGTTGTACTTTTTGGAGTAGCATCACTTAGTAGTTTGGTTAATTATATGGTCCCCTGTCCTTGTGTTGTGTCATTCTTCAATAGGGTTGTGTTGGTTAAATAGTTGTGGGTATCCTATCTTCATGTCGTGTTGTTCCTTGTCAAGTCGTGCGGTGTCACTATCTTCGGATTATTTTCTAGAGTTTGATGATGTCTAATTGTCTTTGGATCTCATGCACTTCATCTTAAGCATCATCCTATCCATCGAATATTGAGTATCCTCACATGTCCAAATCTATCTTTCTTGCGTGTTCTCGTGTTACAGGTTAGTTTTAAACTTATCAAACCATTTCAACTGTTGTTAGGATGTCAAATCATTGAGTTAGTTTTTCAAACCAGTGTGTCAAGTTGGTGTTGCATAAAGTATAGTCAAATTGGTGTTAAACCGATGTGTCAAATCGGTGTCCAATCAAGTATAGTCAGTGTGTCAAATTGGTGGCTCAAGTATTCCCAATTCGAAAGTTGATGAGTAAACCATTTGAAAGTTTTTGATTAAACCAAGAAGCCACAAGAAGGAGATTCAATCCACATCATAGTTGGAGTGACAGTTGAAGTGGAAAACAAACAATTTTTTGCCAATTTTTTGCAAAAATCAAAGGTGAAATTGGTAAGCAAGATTGCTTGACAAGTGCATGAGCGGAAGGTGGACCAAAGGACCAAACGGGCGATTAACAAGCTCAGAGAATTCAAATGAAGGGTGCTTGAAGTCACCAAGAAGACCTCCTAGAAACAAAGGTACACATAATTCTTCTCCTTTACGAATTAATAGTTTTGATCCCGGTCATCCATTGCTTAACAATATGGCATCCAATCATTCCCCAAATTCTTCCCATGAGAACCTCACACACGAGGAAACAGGGAGCCCCAATAACACTGCCAAGGCCATACAAACATTATTGGATAGTATGACCAACTTGAATGTAAAGGTGACCCAACTATTGGAAAGACAAAGCCAACCAAATCCTCCTAGCCCAAATCACCCCCATAGACACTGGAACAATGAGGATCAGGATGGAGAAGAAGTTTATGCACAACAAAGAGGTCATAATGGTAGTCCCCAAAATCACTTCAATGGATAGTGGAATGATGAGGATATCAACAATGAAGACGTTTATGAACAACAAAGAGGTCCTACCCAAAATCGCTTCCATCGATATAGGCACAATGAAGACCAAGATAGAGATGAAGTTTACCAACAACCAAGAGGTCCTAATGGGGTCAATTTTCCATGCATTGATATTCCCACCTTTGAGGGTCATGATCCACGTGGGTGGATAGCCAAAATGGAAGGCATTTTAGAATTATACCGAATTCGAGATTCAAAAAAGTTCCTTTTGCTACTTCCAAACTAGGTACTGAAGCTTATCAATGGTTTGTATGGCTCAAATGTGAGAAGGGAAAAACCATCTACTAGGATGATTTCACCAAATATTTTCTTAATATATTTGATGAAGGATCCTCATCTTCTTACATGGTGCGGTTGTTATCACTTAAGCAAACAGGATCAGTAATGGATTATATATCAAAATTCACTAGCCTGCTTTCCTATGCAAGAAATTTACAAACCGATGTAGTGGTAGCTACTTTTAGAAATGGGTTGAAAGAGAATATTAAAGTCAAAGTGGATCTACAAGATCCATCCACTGTAGATGCCTGTATAAGGATTGCCAAGTTGGTTGAGAAGAAGGTGCAAATGGTGACATCCATACGACGTGATTCATATGGTCGACCTCAATACCGCAACAACTCTTTTCGTAGAAATGATCAACCATCAAGATATTTTTGCTATAAATGTCGCAATCACCATCCAAAATATCAGGCATGTGTACCACGATAGAACTTTCAAATTGAATATGCTGACAAGGAAGATGAAGAAATAGAGGAGAACAACTCTCCTGATGATCCCATAGACGAAGACCAAATTGAACACGAGGAGGTTGTAGCTGAGGAAGATACTATGGCAATTTTAGTACATGCTCTTATGGGGTTATCAGCTCACCATACAATCAAAGTAGCAGGATTCATTCGACAAAGGAAGGTAATTGTATTAATTGATTCAGGAAGTACTCACAACTTTATTGACACAAGGCTTGCCAAGGCATTAAACTTGCACATCCACTCCTCCAATCAAGATAAATTTCAAGTTAGAACTACGAGCGGGAGTAGTGCTCAATGTATAGGTAAAACATCTTCAATTTCATTACAAATGGGAAGTTATACTTGGCATGGTCCTCTTTTTGTTATGAATTTAGGGAATTCAGAAGTTATCTTGGGAGTCGCATGGTTAGAACAAATGGAAACCACGGTCGGTTTTAATTACAAGCAGCGCTTTGTTGAATGGAAAGAAAATGGGAAGACCATTCACCTCCAAGGAATTCCAACACCTCCATAAAATATAGTAAGTTCGCACAACATGGAAAAAATATTAAGAAAAGGTAGTTATGGATTCATTGCTCAAATTAATTGTATGGAAATGCAAGCACAAGATACGCCAGAAATCCAATCAGAAGATCTACAAAACATTGTGGCCAACTATGATGAGGTCTTCCAAGAACCAAAGGGACTACCTCCCAAAATATCCCATGACCATGCCATACACCTTGTTCCAGGAAGTCTTCCTCCTAATGGTCGTCCTTATCGATATCCCCAACCTCAAAAAATAGAAATTGAGAAAATTGTCCAAGAACTATTAGAACATGGAGTCATCTGTCACAGTACTAGCCCCTATTCTTCACCAGTAGTTTTGGCTCATCGTAAAGACAATTCTTGGCGTATGTGTCCAGATTTTCGTCCTCTTAACAAAATCACCATCAAAGATAAATTCCCTATACCTGTCATTGATGATCTATTAGATGAACTACATGGTGCAAATTTTTTTACAAAATTGGACTTACGTTCAGGGTTTCACCAAATTAGAGTTAGGGAAGAAGATATTCCCAAAACGGCTTTTCGAACCCATGAAGGTCATTATGAATTCTTGGTCATGCCTTTTGGTCTCACTAATGCCCCATCCACATTCCAAAGTCTCATGAACCATGTGTTTCATCCTTTCCTTCGCAAATTTGTCCTAGTCTTTTTCGATGACATACTCATCTATAGTAAATCATGGAATGATCATCTGTTGCATGTGGGAAGGGTTCTTCATATACTACACAGGGAAAAATTGTTTGTCAAGCGCTCCAAATGCTCTTTTGGTGTTCAAGAAGTGGAGTACCTGGGTCATATAGTTTCTCAGGAAGGTGTTAAAGTGGATCCCAATAAGATAAAGGTAATTCAGGATTGGCCCTTACCTAAAACCCTCAAGAAACTTCATGGTTTTTTGGGTCTCACTGGCTACTATCACAAATTTATGCGTAACTATGGTAAAATTGTAGCTCCTCTCACAGCCCTAACAAAGAAGGATGCTTTTCATTGGTCAGAAGCAGCCACTCAAGCCTTCGAGGCTCTCAAAGAAGCAATGTGTACTACTCCAGTTTTGGCAACTCCAGATTTTCACAAACCATTCGTAATCGAATGTGATGCTTCAGGAACAGGTATTGGGGCAGTGTTAATGCAGGAAGGTCATCCCTTAGCATTCGAAAGTAAACAACTTTCAGGAAAAAATATGGGAAGATCTACATATGAAAAAGAAATGTTGGCTATTCTACATGCAGTGGAGAAATGGAGACACTACTTAATCAGTAGTCGTTTCATTATAAAAATAGATCATAGCAGTCTCAAGCATTTTCTAGAACAACGATTTTCTTATCCAGA
This sequence comes from Wollemia nobilis, assembly GCA_028583015.1. Classification (NCBI taxonomy): domain Eukaryota; kingdom Viridiplantae; phylum Streptophyta; class Pinopsida; order Araucariales; family Araucariaceae; genus Wollemia; species Wollemia nobilis. The sequence continues at coordinate 2,625,104 of JAQPPZ010001424.1, read as the reverse complement.
ACAAAACAAGTGGTTAACTAAATTGTTGGGATATGATTTCGTTATCGAGTACAAGAAAGGGAAAGAAAACATGGCAGCAGATGCATTATCCAGAAAATATGAAGATGAAGTGGTTATTAATGCTATTTCGGGTCCTTGTTCTCAATGGGTATCTCAGTTACAGGAAGAATGGTTGTCCAATAGTGAAACTGCTCAAATAATTCAAGAATTGTCATTGGGTTCATCCAAGCACCCTCTTTTCTCCTATGAAGACAAGATATTAAGAAGGAAGAATCACATTTACATTCCACACACTTCGACAATCAAATCAAGGATTCTAGATGAGTCACATGCTTCTCCATCAATAGGACATTCAGGTTTTTTGAAAACTTATATGCGGGTTAAACAATATTTTTGTTGGAAAGGATTAAAAGTAGAGGTCAAACAATGGGTAGCTGAATGTGAAGTATGCCAACGCAATAAGGGTGAAACAATCAAATCACCAGGGTTGCTTCAACCATTACCCATTCCAGATCGTCAGTGGGAACACATTTCCATGGATTTTATTGAAGGTCTTCCTAAGTCAGAAGGCAAAATAGTAATTTTTGTGGTAGTTGATCGCCTCTCCAAATATGCTCACTTTTAGGCTCTACAACATCCATTTTCAGCAAGCAAAGTGGCTAAGGTATTTATGGACTCAATTTTCAAATTGCATGGAATGCCAAAAAATATTGTAAGTGATCGAGATCCCATATTTACTAGCAATTTTTGGAGAGAATTATTTCGACTTAGTGGTACCAAATTAAATATGTCTTCTGCATACCATCCACAAACAGATGGCCAAACGGAGGTAGTTAACAAATGTTTGGGTACCTACCTAAGATGTTTTATTCAGGATAAACAATATCAATGGAGTCATTGGCTATCATTGGCAGAATGGTGGTACAACACTTCTTACCATTACTCCATCAAGATGTCTCCTTTTGAAGCATTGTATGGAACTAAGCCTCCAACAATAGCAGATTATGTACCAGGATCCTCCAAAGTGGCCCAAGTAGATGATTGGTTTTAGCAATGACAATCAATGCTCACCATTCTCAAAGACAATTTGGTCCAAGCACAAAATCGTATGAAGCAACAACAAGACACACACCATTCAGAAAGAGAATTCAATATTGGTGATATGGTGTTCCTGTGTTTGCAGCCCTACAAACAATTATCATTGAAGATCAAGTCCAGTCAGAAGTTGGCTCCTCGATTTTATGGTCCTTACAAAATTGTGCGTCACATTGGAGAAGTGGCATATCAACTAGAGTTGCCTCCCTCATCACGTATACATCCAGTATTTCATGTTTCCTATCTCAAGAAGGTGATCGGCCAGAAAGTGCAATCTCAGTCAGAATTACCAATACTAGATGAAGAAGGGCGTATATATCTCCAGCCTAAAGCAATTCTACAAAGCAGAACACGCATATTGAGATCTCGTCACATCCAAGAATTTCTCATCAAATGGTAGGACCTACCAGAAGAAGATGCTACATGGGAACCTGAAAGTATTTTCCAGACATTTCCAGCTTTGAGGACAAAGCTTTTCGAGGAGGGGAGCCATGTTACAATACAAATATGAGTCGTCAGCTATATTTTATAAAATAATTTTTATCCATACTTATATAGTTAGCTATCTAAGTGTAGTTATTAATCATCTATCATCAATATTTCATTTGCACATTCACATTATAGTTTACCCATTCATGGCAGGTATCTGCCCTCCTTGAGTGGCAAATTGATTCATTACTTCATTATTCATCCTTCTTCTGCATCGTGTGTTATTCGAATTCATGAGTTATATGCATTGTATGCCATTTGATTGATAAATAATTTATAAGTCATGGAGAAGGGAAGGTGTTCCCTTCCAGATTATCCTCCCTAGGGATATTTTTCTTAAAACCTGTCACTACAACTACATCAACGGTAGTGCTATGTAGAATCTTCCCTATTAAATAGTACCTTGGTTTCAGTTAGAATCCCTATAGAATCACTATTGTTGCTAACTAGCTAGGGTGTTTCTACATGAATAATACATGTTCCTCATGCAACATAGATTCCTTTAGGGATATTTATAAGGTAGATCTCATGGTCCAAACGCTCATCTGTTAGAGCGCCTTGTTTTGTCTTTCACTATAGGATGACCATTAGAAAGTTCTATAGCATTTAACATGTTAGAGGTGTTGTGTCCATCATGTCTCTCTACCTAGTTGGTTGTGGATTGGTTGAACTTTACTTTTAATCTACCTAGTTCGAGAACTAAAACCCTCTTCTATTTTTTGGGATGCATGTATGCTTAGCTTGGTCGTTGGTCATGTCATTGTTTCATTCAATAAAGAATAAACTTAGGTCAATCTTGAAGGCCTAAGTTGGAGTCGAGGGGATTTGGCTTGTAATGTTTGCATAAACAAATAAAAGTTTAACATTCACCTTTGGGTTTTAAAAGTATTCTTTGGAGTAATAAAATGATAACCATTTGCTTGTAAATCAGTTAGCAATCCTTTTAGAATAAAAGGAATTTTATAATTCATGAATAAAGAAATGTTAGTTCTTTTCTATAATTAAAAGTAATGGGACTTTGGGTTATGAAATGAAAGAAAATTAGTTTATTTATAGATTGAGTAGTGAAACTATGGTTTAGTAAATAAAGAAAATATTTGTTTTATAAATTAGGGGTACGGGACCTTAATTTATAAAATGAAGGAAAAGGGTTTATTTATGGATTAAAGTAGGTGACTTTGATTTAATAAATAAATGTAATTAGTTTGTTTTGTAAATTAAGGGTATGGGACTTTAATTTATAAAATGAAGGAAAAAATGTTTATTTATGGATTAAAGTAGGTGACTTTGATTTAATAAATAAATGTAATTAATTTGTTTTGTAAATTAAGGGTATGGGACTTTAATTTATAAAATGAAGAAAAAAGGATTTATTTATGGATTAAAGTAGGTGAATTTGATTTAATAAATTAAAAAAAAAATAGTTTATTTTGTAAATTAAAGGTATGAGACTTTAATTTATAAAATGAAGGAAAAAGAGTTTATTTATGGATTAAAGTAGGTGACTTTTATTTAATAAATAAATGTAATTAGTTTGTTTTGTAAATTAAGGGTATGGGACATTGATTTATGAAATGAAGGAAAAGATTTATTTATAGATTAAAGTAGATGACTTTGTTTTATTAAATAAATAGAAATGGTTTGTTTTGTAAATTAAGGGTATGGGACTTTAATTTATAGAACAAAGAAAAAATGGTTATTTCTTGATTGAAGGAACCTAGTTTGTTTGGTAATTAAAGGAATGGGACTTTAATTGTTGAACAAGGGTTGAAGGAATTGATTAAAGTAGAAACTATGATCTAACTGTAATTGTTGAAAGACTCTCGTTAGGTAATGAGAGGGAAAAATGAAAATAGAGATTTTTATTGATATCAACTATGCAGTAGATAGATAGTACTTTGATTTAATTTTTATAGTTGCAATTTGGTTCCTCTACTATCCTTAAATGATCAAGGGAAATTTGGGAAGGACCAAGGAGGTAGTTGGAACCAATGTATCGGTTTGATTCTACTACAAATGATTTACTTATTCTTAGATAGATTAACCATGTGGGAAGATTTTTGTGATGAAATTGATGTAATATATCAATATTTAAGAGTATGGAGGATTTACTATACTTTTTTATATGTAATAAATGTAACTAATGGAATATGTACCATTAAATTACAACTTGATTTATCTATGTCTTGCATTTAAATTCCTTACAATTAATTTCTACTTCCTTTCTAGTATCTTTTGCATGCTTAATGATTATGTTTTTGTTAGATTTAGTATCTAGATTTATTCTTGTTTCCTTGCTAAATAAAAAACCTAAGTATGGAGTTCTAGGGTGAAATTAGAGGTGACCTAAGGGAATTAAGGCCTCCTTAGGGTTAACATAGGTAATCTAAGGGAATTACGATCCCCTTAGGGATATTGGTAACTAAGTTATGGAAATACTACATATGAGTTAAGATAGCTTGTTGTGTATATGATATGGATAGCTTAATTCCTAATACGTGTAGCAAATCTACATATATTGATTTGTGTATGATATGGATATGGGCGTATACCTTCGATGGATTAAAGGTGATAAGTTTAGCTCATCAAGGATGATGAGAGAGATAAAATTATTTGTAGTAACACATAATACACCTACATAGATGGATTTGTGTGAGGGTATTTCATGAGATGTAGCTCTTCAGGAAAACTTAGAAGACTTTAACAACAAATCAAGTAAAGGTTGGTTAGGGGTTTATGAATTCCTCACCTTGGTAAAAAATATCTTTTCTTTTTTGTGTGTTTTCTTGTAGCTCATTTTGGGGCATTACAGGATAGTTGGGATCACACTATCATCCTACTCTTCTTATTGTAGGTATTGGTATATAAATATTTTGTGGTACATAGACTCCTTGACTTACCCCATGACATTGCACCAGGGGATATCCAAGCAAGATGTTGAGGATTCTTTGCAAGGATAGAGTAGCCAAAAAATCTACCTCTGACTTACATTCCCTAGGGCCAAATTATCTATACTCCTTATCACCCCATATGCTAAAGAGGATTTTGGGGTTCTTAGTAGGTAGTAGGGGTGAGGTAGGTGATCATGGTGTGAGATCACTAGATGGAGGTTATTCATCCTCATAGGACAAAGAGGGTCCCAAGGTAGTTTGGGGACTTGCATTTAGATAGGGAGCTCACACTTCTAGATACATGATGCTGACATCATCAAGAGTAGGTAAATAATAGCACAAGTAGATATCTACTAGTATAGGGATACCACTAATTGATGAGGGAGACATGGGGGGTCATGTATCATAGTATAGAAGCCCTAAAAAGGTCATTTACATGAATCTACTTTGGAGTGTTCTATCCATTGTGACTTTTATGGAGATACTAAGTAGTTACGAAGAGTATTTAGGGGAGGAGGAGGCACCAAAAAATTAGGTCATACCCAAGGGTGGTAATGGTTGAGGAGATGGTAGAGGAGGAGGTAATCAATATGGAGGTAGCCAAGGATACTACACCAAAGGAGGGATTATAGTAGGATATGGATGTAAAGGATATCTACAGGATTCAATTATGATCATCCAAAAAATTAGTATACATAGTAGTAGTAAAATATACACAACATTTAATGTTAATGTAAATGAAATATAAATGTAATGCAATTTTGCATAATATGTCAAATTGGTGGTATCATCATTGATATATTTAATATAATATAATGTTTGATTAAGGTGTGTCATGTATATGTAGAAGGGAAAACAATTATGTGATGAGATGTATTGGAAGACCATTGTTGGTAATGGTTAGGGACCAATGATAAATAAGGCATCCATTCAATTGTTTAGGTATCTTGTATCATTTAAAATATCATGCCATAGACTATGTGATAGAAGTGAGACTTTGTCTAGAGAGTGTCTAGTCTATATTGATATGAAAGATACTCAATAATACACATGTACAATAGAATAATACAATGATGACTCATATTTTATTCTTGTGGTTTGTATAGTTTGTGCATGATATTGTTGTTATTACTATTAGTTGGTAGATTGCGTATACATGTGTATAGATGTGGAAATGTTGTAGTCAAATCATAACATGAGAGATAGTTGTAGTTTAGGATGCTATACGAACATTGTTGTACAAGTGGAACTATTGGTTGTGTCATTCTAATGAAATTGTTGATTATGCCATTCTAGTGGATTGCTATGTGTTATTACAATGGAATAACACCATATAAGTATGTAGTTAATGTTACCATATGAGTGCTTATAAAAAAACACTTGCCATTCAAGTGGAATATAATCTACCATACAAGTATTTTTCATACAAGTAATTATTGTACAAGTGTATGATGTGTTGTAGAATTTCATTTACTATAGTCTTGTTTGACCTCTAAATATATCATTATGTTCCTCCATGGTTTTGAAACTCGCCACCCTACTACATTTAAGACCTCTTCCATTTTTGAAGCTGAACAAGTACACATGTACTGTGGAGAGGTGAATTATAGATAAATTACTATGAAGACATGGGAGATAAGGTTGTGGAAGGAGTTAAGTTCCTATGAGTAGGATAATTTATTAGAAATATGGTGTTGAGAAAAGTGAAGATTTAAATATTTCCAAGTATTATAGTCTCAGGAGATAGAACTTGAAGAGCTAGTGGTTGAACAAGTGTGGAATCCTCAAGAAGAGGGAAATATAAGTGAATCACATAAGAGATGATAGAAATTATTTCTAACGACAAAATAAGTACAAGGTGATGCATGAACAAATAAAGCAAAGGCCATGGAGAATGTTTATAAAAGTGGAGGCACCAACATTGAGATTACACATGGATATGACATTGAATAGCTTCCAATGTTGGCACAAGAGGGAGGTATTTTTCCAATAGGTGTGGAGGATAGAAGCTAGGCACAAGGAAAATCATAGGAGAGCGCTTGGGCAAGGAGACCAAACCAAAATTTGTATATTTGTGAAGGAGGTAGTGAAGTGTAGATGCACTAGAAGCTGGTCATATATTATTTATAAGTGACATGTGAGGTGAAGAAGAGCCAAGTGAATAAGAAATACATGAGGAAACTAAATAACAACAATAACCAAAGTTATATGACACAAATTGCAGTAGTAACAGACAAGTAGAAGTGCCCATCATTTCTAGGCGATGGAAATGAAGACCCAAAATGCCATATTAGGATGTGTGATTATATGGTGAGAAAAATGGAGTGGACAATAAATAATTCTAGTTGAGATTATTTTTGAAAACATTGTGAGGGATCATAATGGACTAGAACTTACAAATATAGAGTACAAATTCTTTCAATACAAGGGAGAATATGATGAAGAAACTTATCAAATAATTTAGATTACTCTGAGATGACATCGATATCATTATAGATATATGAACCATGAAATATGAAGATGTTAAATCCTACAGTAGAATATTAAAGGAGATTATAATTAATATGGAAGTATGACCTGTAGATGGTCTACAAAGATGATAGTTCCTATATGGGTTACTACCAAAGTAAAATATATTGAAGGTAGTTCCACTAACTACCTATGAGGAGGAATATAATAAAGCAATCACTTTGGAAAGTGAGGCAAAATAAATAGCATTAGGTTTAAGTCACTATAAGGAATTAAATTTTTATGGTGACTATGATGATTTATATGTGGTAATATAGGCTATGCAAAAATACCTAGAGAGAATAGTACAAGATACAAAGGATGAAAATAAGGAGAGATAAGATATTTGGTGTTCAAACTACAAGATAGGACATACAAATATCACTTTCTCAAAGAATATATTTTGTAATATATGTGAGATAGCAGGGCATACAATTGGATATTATCCATTTAAATTGATAAGTCCAAGGCATAAAACCTTGTGAGTGTAAAAAGAAGATAAATATAAGAAACATAATACTTCTCAGAATGGATAAGCAATAATGAGTAGAAGATATAGAAATAAATTTTAAGGGGAAAAAAATCCACAAAGAGACAATAGACAACAAAGAGGATAAAAAAATAATTACAATATGATTTATATGGAAGGTCCATTATACAATGTCAAAGATACATAGAATGAGGGCACTTCGAATCAAATTATTAAAATTAGCTAGTTGGAGATGATGCTAGAAATGGAAATAGTAATGGATTGATGTGTCATTGGTGTGGCTTGGGAAATTAAAAGGAGGAAAATTTATTGAAGAATATGAGTTTAAGTAACTTGCAAAATATCAATTTCATTGATATAGAAGAGTCTCCAGTAGACCAGTAACAAAAGGAGAATAATGTGCTTGTAGTTATGAGTGGTCAATCAAATAAAGTTGAACAATACCATAATATTTACATAGAGAAGAAAAATTATAGGAAGAACACAATGCTATAGAATAATATATGAAGAAGGATATACAATAATGACTCGTTGAAAAAAAAAGTTAGAAAATTTGGTTACCGATGAAGAGGACAAGCCATAAACACAAGAGCTGGCAGTGCGAGTGTTGAATATGTTTGTTGAAGTTAACGACTCAAGCCTACTTAGCACCATATAATAGAGATTTATGCAATGGTAGAGGATATAATTATTACAAGCAGAGGTCCCATGGTACCATAAATAAGCAACTATGAGGAGAAGAGATCAATTCATTGATCCAAGAATATTGATGATTGGTGTTGGGAAAAAGCCAACATTGATTCATATCCAGTTGCCAGATCATAAGTTGATGTAGGTGATCATCAATGGAGGGTTGAGTGTTCATGTAATTCTTGGGAAATACTTGGTGAGATATTGGAACACCATTTTTATGGTATTTTAATATTAAATTGTATGGTGCAAACTAGTATGAGATCAAAATGAAAGGAGTCTTAATGGCATAAAAAGTAAAAATAGTTGATGAAGAGTTTATCATGAAATTTTTTATGATCACCATGCAAAAACCAACATATTATGCACTAATATAAATAGGAAGGTTGTGCATATTGAAATAAAATCACAATTGAGAGAAAGATAGCATACATTAAAAAAGGGACAACAAAAATATATGATTAACCTAAACAATCCATTTGTGAGTGAGGATGTTATTTCAAAAAATGAATTGGGGAGTTCATATTTGGATGAGGATAATGAACATAAATCAAACAAAAAAGGAATAATATAGTTGAAATAATGCATAGAGGGTAAAAAGAATTTATATAGTGGACTTCTCCATTAACATATTGAGGATTATGAAGTGTTTATACCAAAATACCTCTGCATTTAGGTAGAGGAGAATGATAATGACCATGATGACCAAATTAAGAGCATGTATGAGGTTGAAAAAGTAGTAAAAAGTAAAAAATTGGAAAAAAGGATCAATAGAAGAAAAAGTGAACATTCCTAAAGAACTTTGTGGAGTATACCATTGGTGATGGTGTGATCGATGAAAAACCAACACACTCGTTGGACATGGTTAAAGCAATAGGAAAACCTAACACTATTATGAAGGGACAATAAATGGTTCAGGTGGATATTAGTGATGAAAGAGAAGAAAATATAATCCATTGTGGAGACGAGTAGGATCTAGTATTGAAAGTAATAAATTTCAAAATATTTATGTAGTATAAAGAAGTATTTTCATGGGCATACAAGGATTTGAAAAATATACTGGTAGAGTTGTATATTCAATTTATTCCAAGTGCATTACTAGTAAGAAGGAGACCATACATGATGAACCCTAAGTATACAACTTTAGTGAATTTAGGGATTCAAAAGATGTTGGATGCAGGTATAATCTTCAAGATTACTATGAGTGAGTGGGTATCACTAACTATTATAACCTTTAAGAAATAGGTAAATCAAATCCATATATGTGTGGGCTTTTGAATTCTAAATGTTATAACAATCAAGGTCTCCTTTTCCAATTTTGTTTACTGACTTGACTTTGGAAGTAGTTGGATATTAAATTTACTCATTTTTTAATGGGTTTTTGGGCTATAATTAAATAAGTATTTCCAATTAAGATAATATGAAGACAATATTTTAGTTAATAATGTCATATATGCATGTAATTGAATGACATTCAATTTGTATAATATGTCAAACATATTCTAGAGAATAATTATATATTTCTAAACAAATGTCCACTAGAAAGCTTAAAGTATTCTTGGATGATTGGTCACTATATGGAAAAAAGGAAAATCATATTAAGGTATTGGAAGAGTGTATGAAATTTTGTATGAATTCTCATTTGGAATTGAACCCCAAAAAGTGCAAGTTGTTGGTGTCGTATGGCAAGTTTTTGGGATACATAGTATGTAAATAAGGGATGAATATTGATCCTAACAAAATTCATGTCATGATGAGTATGGAGGAACCATATGATGTGATCTTATTGAATTTATTTTTAGGACATGTCAGATATTATAGGTAATTCATCAAAAATATTTCCCAAATGTCCCACCCATTAGATGCTTTTGTGTACAAGAATGTTCCTTTTTGATGGATAGAGGAGCATTAGAAGTCCTTCAAGGAATTGAAAGCAAAGTTAATTTGCACACCCATTATAATATTTCTAGTTTGGGATAAGGAATTTTACATCCATGTGGATGCGTCCAATATTGTGATTTGATGTAGGTTGTCCTAGGAGGGGTAATTTAGGCTAGATCAATCCATTTACTTTTCTAATCAATTTTCAAGGGAAGAAAAGGACAATGTAATAGAGAGAGAATATCTGGGGAAGGTCTATATAGTCTAAATTTTAGACATTATTTATTGGCCAACTCTTTTGTTGTTTGTGTACATCATTAGGTATTATTGTATCTAATCAACAAACCATCTATCCATAGGTGAGTTAGTAGGTTGCTCATCATGTTATAGGATTTTGTGTTCTAGGTGGTGGTGAGACCTAAAAAGAAATGTGTAATAGTGTATCAATTATTGAGGATTTGCGTAGGAGAACCTACTAGAAGAGGAGTATCAAATGAGTTTCATAATGCTACTTCATTTTCAATTAGTGTGCTATTGTCATGGTATAAGTTGATTAGTGAATACTTATTGATAAGATATTTTCCAAAGGATTTGATAATAATGAAAAGGATAAATATCATCATCAAATAAACACCATTCCAATTGATTGCTACTTTATTGTATTAAATAGGACCTAATGGGATATTGAAGAGATATGTAATGGAAGAAGTGAATGCAACATCAATATATCATAAGGGATTGATAGGAGGTCACATGAGACTAGATGTAATGGCAAGAAAATTTATTCTAGAGGGGTTATGGTGGCCCACCCTCTATTGTGATGCTAAAAATATTTTGAGGTTTGTGATACATGCCAACTACCTCAGAAAATGTTGTGGAGAGACTTTATGGCATTACATCCATCACACCCATAAGAGTTATTTGAGTGATGAGGTTTTGAATTTGTTGGACCTTTAATAATAAACCAAAGAGGAAAGTGTTAGTACATTGTGGTAGCAACTAAATATTTAATAAAAAATGTAGATACAAGGATATTGCATGATAATTCTACAAAGAGCATAGCTCATTTTTAAATGAGTAGGTAATTACAAGATTTGGGATGCATTTATAACTAACAAGTTATGGGGATGAACATTTTTTCAATTATATCATTAAGAAGTTGACCACAAAGTTTAAGATTTTGTACTTGTCAAGACCATACTATCCTAGGCCAAATGGGTAGGTTAAAGCAATAGATAAAGTCTTGGTATCTATCATGTGTAAGACATAGGTTTGAGGGTGTTGAATAGGAGGAGATAGTGCATTTAAGACAATGATAAACCAAAAGTATTTCTAATTTATGTATGAGAAAGAGTTAATAATTCCAATAGAGTTCTTGCTGCAAATTTTGAGGGTGGTGGTACATAACAATATAGGTAACCATGAGAACTTGGAGGAGATATTGATGACACTAGTCAAACTAGACAAGAAAAGTATTATGGTACAATGGACAACAAATATTGCCCATTATCAAAGGAATTTATGGCATGACAAACACCTCTAGAGGATAATGTTGAATATAGGTGACTTGGTATTAATTTATAATGGAAATAAATAAATCAAGCTAGGGAAGTTGAATATATTGTGCTTGGACCATTCTAGATTATAGAGATAATGGAAAATTATATAGTATGCTTGTAAAATAGACAATATTATATTTACTAAAATAGTTAATGGTTCAAAATTAAAACCACATAAAATGAAAACATACATTAATATGTTTTGTTTCAATATATAAGAAGATAATAAGAAGAGTATAGGAAGGGTGAATATAGCACCAAATCAGTATTCATAGGAATTTGAAGAAATCATGATTTAGGGAGAAGGGGAATCAAGCTAGACCAAACAAGAAGATGGTGGAGGAAAAAGAAGAAGAAATTGATCTAGGGTTAGATTGTTTGTTTGGGAATTTAGAAGAAGAAAATACTATAACTGAATATGAGGGATTGGAACCCCTTCAATGGATATTATTGGAGTGAAAGAAAATATGGGTGCATGCATACTTTCTAGATATGGAGGAAGAAAGAAGGATTAGATCACTTAGTGAATATGATACACAAAAAATGGTGGAAACAAGAAAAGATCCAGTAGATCATGAACCTTAAAGTGATGAATCAAATATGAGGGTATGATTTTATTGGAAATAATTGATTTGCAACAACAAATTATGCATAGAGAGATACAATTACAAGACCAATATGAACAACTATAAGAAACAAATGAATAAATAAAGGAACAAGAAGTGGAAGGGATATAAATGCTACACAATAAACTTCAATATGGAATAGAAAGAATATTGAAAAAAATTAAATCCTTTAGAGGGATGTATTTGAAGTGTCTACATCACTAGAAAGGAATACAAGGAATTATAGATTAGATTCTAGTAGTATGATTTTGACAAGCAGCTTGAGTAATGATAATTCAAAAGAGGACACACTAGTACTATAGCTAGATAGAAGTAATGTGGCACAACAAAATAATTTCAAGGGAGATAGGTCGATAAGAGGAAGAATTGGAGATCCGCTAGTAAATAGTATTCATATTTTGTAAATTCAGAATAGTTTGCATGGACTACTAAGAAATTCAAAAGGGGTGTGTAGAGAAGGTAGCTTGTGCAGTTCAAGAGGATTGTCAAGTTCCCTAGGCTATCTAACTTTATCTAGTCAAGGGATAAGGTTGGTTGGTATCCCTCTTGGATGATCAAGGAGAAGGATATTTCCTTGACTACCCCTAGACTATGTATAAAAGATTTTTTTTTTGGATTAGCACCTTAATATAGAGAAAACATCCAAATATGATGTAACCATTAGGATGATCCATTAGGATCACTTCTTGGTTTACATCCAAACAAAAAACATCATAGGAATATATGCCCATGGAACTAAAGGAGATCATGGATAGATATTGAACAACCTAGAGGAAGGAATAGGTAGTCCCAAGTTAGTGAGGCCCACTTGGAGGAAATAAATGAAGAAAACAATATTCTTGAGCTTGGTGGATCATCATAAATGAAAATAATGAGAAGGTATAATAGAGACAAAGAATAAATGATGAATAGATGAATCAACCATGGAAAAATATGAAATAAAGAGGTAGGATATCCCATCATACAAATGTAGGAGTAAGGGTGAACACTTGTATAGTCAATTGCCATACAAGTGGGATTCATACAACGGATGATTATATAATTGATACAAGCCATACAAAGGAAAGAGATAGTACAATAGATGACCATACAAATATGATCTAGAGAGAAGATAATTATAAAACTATAAAATATCAACAAATATATCAGTTAGAAGAACATTCTCACTAGGAGGAGATTGATTCGTCAACATAATTAGTGATATAAGTGGTAGTTGGAGTGGCCATAGAAATTATACAATAGAATTTAAATTAGATGGCATGTTTCCTTTAAAAATATACAAAATAAAACTATTTAGTTCATGCAAATGTGACGAGGTGGAAAACTAGCAATTGATTAATGCATATAGGTGCCAACTATTTTTTTCTCCATCAACATTATAAATACATACATTAGGGGAAGGCTTTGGAATTTTGTGTCCAAATCCAGAGTAGAGTGATTATAAGGGCCAATGCATATGGAAGGTAGAAGAGGTCAAAGATATAATTATGAGACAAGTGCATTGTACATAGGTGCTATAGAGGAAGGCAAGTTGCAAAAGGCACAATTAACTATCACTAGGAGGAAAATGTGGAGTAAGAGTTCTATAAAGTAAAAAGAGTGACTATAAAGGATAATTATAGGTATATGGACAACCATACAATTGTATAGATAGAGAGAGGAGAAGATAATTGTCTAGTTACAAGTTAAGAGGATTGAAACATTAATGTAGAAGTTGTACTAACAAAAATGACATAATCAATACATAGAAGGAAGGATATCACTATACAAATTGTGTAAGGAGGTAACCATACAAACTATGTTATACAAGCAATAGTAATATTGTGCTGGAGCTATTCTTACAAGACAAAAATCATGTTGGATAGACAATTTTATACAAGTGTGGGCTAGAAGGGTGTTATACAAGTGTAGCATTAGATGGAAATACCATGCAAGTGATAAATGTCATAAAATTAAGGGATTTATATGATATCACCATACAAGTAAGAGTGAGACCTTCCATAAAAGAGGAGGATTTTTACAATAGGTGCCATACAAACATAGTTGTAGTCATAGATGAAGTTGTTGAGAGGGAAAAGGATGTTGAAGCGAGTGAGTATCACAAAAAATATACACCAAGTAGATCAATGGAGGAAAACACCATTAGAAACAAATCTATAGACAAAATCTTATTCACATGGTAAAGAGGTTGGAGTTTCTATAGATAGGATTTGTAGAGTGTGTGAATACAAGGGAGAGAGAGCATAACTAAGAAGTTGAATGAGACACTATAGGTAGGTAGCATTTTGAAAGGCCAATATCTAGCACCTTGAGGGAGAGAGAACCAAAAGTTTCACCTTAGTATAAGGATAAAGGATGGAAGAAAATAACTATACCTTTACACATGATGTCATGAAAACAACTAGTAAATAATTTTTGCTAGAATTGGTGGATTGACTATGATCATGATCACTATTTGAAGACTACATTCAAGAATAAGAGAGTAGCACATTTTATAAATTCTAAACTTTGAGAAGGAATATTTTGAAAATAACTTACTATAGATGATGTAAATGTATGACCAACAATATCATAAGAGTCGAGTAGTGATTGATGATTGAGATATGGAAATAATCTTCTTATAGGAAAATTTAAAAGAATATTTGGGTTTCCAAGTTTAGGAGCACTGATGATAAAGGAAGCAATGTATTTAAACCAATGGTAGGAGATGATAAATTGACTTACTAATTTTAGTCTAAAGAAGGTGAAAAATTATTGAAGCATGGGAAACATGGGCTGAAGATGTAGTATCTCAAGATACTAGAGTTGTAGTGTGCGAAAAATATGGTGGTGTTAAAACTCTCAAGAGCATAGATATTTAGATATGATTACATGGATTATCCTATACATGGAAGGGATAATGGCTAGAATTTCATGGATAACATATTTGGCATACCCTATTAGGAGTCTTTTAATGTGGTATACTAGGATCCTTTTGATATATTTTCATGCAATTGCTCTCATGATGAATATTATGACATATGAGAAGATGCAGTTTCATGGTTTGAATACACCAAGGGTAATTGTGGAACATAAACCAAAGATATGGTAGTGGATCCATTTGATGCCACTAACTAAGCCAACTACCTCAACCAAGAGAAAGAGAACATATTGAGATCCACCAAAATAATAGAAGAGTATATATTTACAAGAGGTTGATTAAAAAATGTTAAAGGAGACACTAATGTAGATTGATAAGAGGTATAGGAGGTTAGAGTAGAAATGGGTTAAAACTTAACCTTAGTAGTAATGTAGGTCATAGGAGAAAACTTCATAACATACCACAACAAGAGTAAGTGGAAAAAGAGACAAAAAAAGGAAGCTATAAGTAGGGAGCATGGAATGGCATACATACCAGTGTAGAAGGAAATTCCTACACTTTAGGAGATTCAA
This sequence comes from Wollemia nobilis, assembly GCA_028583015.1. Taxonomy (NCBI): domain Eukaryota; kingdom Viridiplantae; phylum Streptophyta; class Pinopsida; order Araucariales; family Araucariaceae; genus Wollemia; species Wollemia nobilis. Next base: position 2,609,443 of record JAQPPZ010001424.1, on the reverse strand, counting down.
TTTGTGTAGGAATATGCTAAAGAGAATAGGATGACTCAAGAAAAAATTATGAAAGGAGAAAAATAACCAAGAGATACTATTATTCAAGTAGTGAAAAAAATATAGAGAAGATCATAATAGTTGGATTAAGACACACATCAAGCACAAACACATATTATTGTGGATGTGGATGTAAAGGGAAATATTGCAGTGGAAATTGTACAAGAGAAAGATGCAAGGAGTATAAATGTGGAGAATGTTTATACACTTGATAGTTTCTATAACACTTCATTGAATTTTACATATATGGATCCATGTGGATCACCCTCACTAGATGAAGAGGTACAAATTGACATCTCATATATAGTATCAAAGGTAGCACAAACACCATTTGTGCTAGAAGAAGAGAAGATAAAATGGAAAGTAGGTTACATAAGAGATTATAATGATGTATATAGGAGATAACAATCAATTATTGAAGCAGGAGTTAAAAGGAGAGTAGGAAATAATGATAATTAATTTATCATAGCTAATACAATATGGCAAAGTAGCCATAATATCAATAAACCTATTAGGATGAGATGGAGAGGATGTGGAAAAAACAACCACCAAAGATGAAATAAACATGGAGTTAGGTGCTAGTGAGCATTTATTATTAGAAGTGCCAAATTTTAGAAAACCATCAGATCTAAGGGATCGTATCAATGAATAAATTGATGTATTTTAAATATGTCTAGATCCTTAGATAGAGCAAGGATGGATATCTATGTTGTATGTGCTGAAAACTAGAAAAAATAAAAGTTGAAGGAGAATGAACTAGGAAAGTCAGTATAATGGGTTTAGGATGAGGAGTGGATGAATAAAATTTTCAACATACATTAGGTGTATCAATTCGACTTGGATATTGACAACATCAAAAACATGATTGGCATGTAGAATCTACTAGAAGGAACTCAAAAAATCTATAGGTAGCCAATAAGAGTGCATAGTGAGTAGGTAAACTTAATACCTTGTCCAAAAGATGAAATAGGTTTCAAGTATGTTAAAAATTCATCTGATTTGGTGAAGATGTATGCCAAGATACATTTTTTAGAATACTTTATTTAGTGGTTAGACATAGGAGTGGAGAAATTCCATAAATCAAGGAAAGAATAGGCTAACTAATTATAGGAATTGGAGGTAAGACTTTGATATATGCAAGAGGAAGCTAAAGTAGAGTTGGTCAGATTGAAGAAGGAAGTTGATGAGAAGACTAAGGTGTAGTAGGAGTAGGACCAATTGATTATGCAACTGAAGTTAGAATATTTGATGAGAGAGTAGTTTTTGGAAGTAAAGAAAAATGATATAAAACACTATGATAATATAATGGTTGATAAGGATGAGCACTTCGATATGGAAATCGAGAGGGAAGTTGAGTTGAAGTCTAGGTTAGTCGATATTAAGCAGATGACTAGTCACTATGGTATGAAGTGCACTCAATACCAAGCCTATTATAAATGACTAAAGGAAGAGAATAAGAATTTCAAACTAAAAATCCAAGAGCTTGAAGGTATTCTTATTCCTATTCCTGAACATAATTCAAGTCCCTAGGAGTATAATTATTCATAAACAATGATGTTAACCAATTTAAATATGGAGGCTGATGTAGGAGCTGATTTTGTCTAGCTAAAAACTTATTGTACATAGTTGTAGTAAAATACACAAAAATGTAATGTTAATGTAAATGAAATGAAAATGTAATGCAATTTTGTATAAAACATCAAAGTGTGATATCATCATTGATATATTACATATAATGTAATTTTTATGAATGTAATGAGGTGTCTTGTGTAATGATCCTCCTTGGTAGGGCTTGTTTTTGATAATTGATTTATGTATTGATGTGTGGATATAAAATGCATAATATAATTTTATGTTATCAATATGCATTGATATTTGCACTAAATGATTTGATTATACTATGTTTTGGAATATGGTATTGCTAATAAAATTGTGGTTGTAGGACTAGGTACTCTCATGGGTGGATTGGTATGGGACAACCACCAAAGTTGAGAGAAAAAGGGAAATGATGGATGACATTCTCATTGATAGCTCAAGGGTAAAAATAAACCCTTCATATAGGTGCATTACATATGTGTATGTTTATTGAAAGCACCATTGGACAAGGAGGTTGCTTTTAGAAAAAGATCCATCTTCAGTCAGGGGGTGATAGCATAAGCTATCGTAAAACCACCTACTTAAGGAGAATTACTATTGTGCATATTATTGTTGCATACATGCATGTTTTGAGGTATAAATATTATTTGTCTAGTATTAATAATAAATGAGGTATTATTAACACTTAGGTTATTAAATATCAATGTAGTGGTTGATATTAACTTTCAATATTTTTAATTAAATAAGTGATTAATTTAAGTGTTGTGGTATTACCATCTTCTTAGTAATTAACACTAATATTAAGTGGTAATAATATTGTTGAATGAGAAAAGTGAATAAATCACTAGTATTTTACCTTCGAGCATTAATAGGGTTATATTTAGCTAACTTTATAAAATAAAGGAGTTTCAATTAAAAAAACCCTAAATAATATTAATTGGGAAGGGTGGCTATATTGGTAACATTTGGAGGCTTGAAAATGTTACCTTCATAGTGTTCTATAAAACTAGAGAAGATTAAAAGGATGGGCAAGGTGGCCAACATGCGAGAATGGTAAGAAAAAGTTGTTTCCAAGGAGAAGCTTTTCTTATCTAAGATTGTATTCTATCCTATGGGGGTGAGGTAGGGGGCTAGTAGATGAAGAAAAGAAGTTTTGAAGGTAGGGAAAGAGTGTTGTAGGTTGTTTGAGAACTAAAGTAGAGCACCATTATCATGGGAAAATTGCATTGGTAATATTTGAATAACTCCGTAGACGGTGGTTTACTATATTTTGAATACATTTCATATGATGTTTGAAATGCTAGCTATGTTGCATAGTATTATGTATGATTTCATAGCTTTAGCTTTAATTTTAGTGTTGAGCTTAGTTTGAGATTTGGTTTTAAGCATATGACCTATAAGTTAGGAGTCTTGTCTTGGTTTTTGTTGTTTTTGAATCAACTAAAGGGAGAGATGCAAAAATATTTGAGTATGTTAGTTGGTTGTGCATTGTTTTGGTTTGTTGGATTGTGGTCTTGTTATGCTTGGTCTCCCTGGTGTTGGATGAGCTCATAAAGGTTTTTTTTAGGTAGTTCAGGGTCTCCTATTGTAACCACTCTTTTGAGTTGTGAGATTTATTTCCAAATTTGGAGGAAGTCATTGTTCCAAGTGTCTTGTTGTTGTAATATTTGAGTTCTTATCCGTAATAATTTTATTGCATGATGGTGAATGATTTTGTTTTGAAGTATGTCTATATATTTTAATGGGATATGGTAAAACTTTCATATATTTCTTTTGTTGCATTGGAACCGAAGCTCTTGAAAATATTTTTGTCTTGGCTTTCATGATGGTCATGCTTCCTTTATTTTGTTCTATGCATATTAAAAGAACATATTATGTTATGTGTTTGGGATATAGCTTTGGAAGGTATTGTTCTATGGTTTCATGTGCCTTTATTAATGTTATCTCAATTTGGATAGAGCCTTATATTTTACTTACATATTTCATACTTTCCTTTTCTTACATTGGTTTATAACTCATTAAAATGTAGTAATATAACTTAAAGGTAATTGATGGAAATTATTATTAGTAGCTTAGTAAAGTTACCTTTAATAAATGGTTCCATAGAAGGAAAAGTAAAAGGGTAAAATAGAAGACCTTGTTTTGATGCTTTTAAATATTTATTTGATTGATTAAAAAGTTGAAATGGAAAATAGTGAAAATAAAAATTGGGAGATTTGATTTAATAGATTATGGATGAAGGCTAGGGTAGGTAGAATCCATATTTGAGAAAAGTATGGGATTCTCTTAATGTTTAGCAAGGAGATTGCTTGTTTGATGCATATTTTTTTAATTATAATATTTTGCATAGTGTATGTTAGGGTTGCATATGCATATCATGAGTTGTACTGCTCCCTAAGACTTCTATTCAAGTTTGTGGGAATAATATTCAAACAAAGGATCATGAAAGAAAAGATGGAACTATGGACCATTGATTTTTGTTATGTAATAATGTTATTGAAGAGGATATTTGAAAGTAAATGTATTGATTTTATGTAAAGTTTTTTTGAAGGAAAATATGTTTAGTAAACACTTGTATAGCATTTCAAGACTTGTGCAAAGAAAAAATATTATATGTTACCATTTTTTATGTAATATCTTGGAATATTTTTTATGTGTCAAATGGAAAGTATAAGTTATCGAAAATAATGGTGGAATTTAATTCTTAGATTATGGTTATAATCCTTTTGGATGTGTTACATTATTTCCATTATTAGTATAGGAGTTTCTAAATGCTAGTATTATGAATTGAAAAGTAATTGAATTTACTAGTTTATGGTACATTGAATTTATAAATGTAATAGCACTTTATTTATTTTAGAAGATATGTTATTGTTTGTTATATATATGTGTGTGTGTGTGTGTGTGTGTGTGTGTGTGTGTTGGGATTTATTGAGGGGTTTTACGCATGAATATAGAGCCATATGAGAGAAAACCTTGAGTCAAGAAGATAACTCATTATTGGGAGGAGTTGTGGTGATTCAATAACTAGATAATTGTGAGTGATACAACTTCAATGGTGAGGCTTAGGTATTCCAAATCCATGAGTCTTTTGGAATCATTATTAATATAGTATAGTGATGGCACCTTGAACAATGAGGATTGGGTGACCATGCCCATTACTAGGTGAGTGGAAATGGACTTAGTTAGCACTTGGAGGTGTGGTAATTAAGTACTAAGACATACACCAAAATAATCCTACATGGAAAAAATTATGTAGGGTTATGGAAAAGGCATCCCCATTTAAGTGTTATAGCCCTTATAGGATAATCCCTACTCCATGGTCAATTTGTTCTATACATATAAAGGTATAGGAAAAGTGGTGGGACCACTATTGGATTATTTTCTAAATGGTGAGGTTTAGAAAAATGAACGCTATAAGTACAGGATGGTTACCACTCCTATCGACTAGAGTATCATCTACAGTGGCATTGAACTCAAAATGTGGTTATCCCTTATAATGCTAAAAAATAATGGGACTTATTTGTGAGTTATCCCTTGTAAATTTTTTTTCTCTCCCTTGGTTTGGTGGGTTGTTACATATTGGAAGAGCATTGCTAGCAATAACCAGGGCCTAATCATAAATAGATCCCATTTAATTTTTTAGATATCTTGTATCATTGAGGAGATTATACCATAGAATATGTGACAAGAGAGGAGAGATTGTGTATAGAGGTATTCTAGTCTATATTATTGTGAGAGATATTCTATAATGTACATGCTTTATAAATTAGTAATATAATGATGATTCATCCTTTATTCCTATGATGTGTACAATATGTGCATGATATTGTTATTGTTATTAGTTGATAAATTGTGTATACATTGAGTTTTGTGTGTAGGTTTAGAAGTGTTATAGTTAAATTGTAGTACAAAAGAGAGTTGTAGTCTAGGATGTTGTATGGATGCCATCGTAGAAGTGGAACTATTGATTATTCCATTCTTATGGAGTTATTGATTATTCCATTCTAGTGGATTAATATGTATTGTTCCAATGAGAGAATGATGTACAAGTATGTATATGTAATAACCCAAAACTACCAAACCAATTTTTTTTTAAGAGCACTTACAAAAACAATGCTCTTTTAGGGATACACCCTTACTTTATTTATTCCATCATACAAGGATTCACTACATTTGAGTTCCAAATCATTGTAGATGAAACTTAGTGGATAAGAAAGGCTAGATCTTGTGATTCTTGGGGTTCATCTTATTGAACCTACACATTTAAAAGGATGGCATAATATTATGGAAAATGAATTTGACTATAAAATTAATCAACAAGGACTTAAATAATCCTAATAATATAAAATTTAATCCTAGAAAGCAGCAGTAGATCCAAATATTATGCAATGAAGTCTAACTCCACAATACAAGCGATAAGGAGAAAGCCAATTATTTACGAAATATAAGACACCTAGACTTAGACCAAACCAACATGAGCAAGTAAAGTGAATCACATGTACAAGGCAACTAATGAACCCTAATACTAAGTCCTAAATGCAGAAACCTAGGAAACCCAAGGTTTATTAAAAATAAAAATTAAGCCTCATCATTCATCCCAACAGAAGAAGCATTGGACTCCAATGCTTTTAACAAAGAAGTAAAATCTTGGGGTATTTGGTGAGTAGAGATCTAGTGAGCCTGATGTGGAAATTGGCCATGGTGAGCCATAAGATATGAAGTAGTAGTACCATGGTGAGTCTACCGAGTCTTCGTATCAAAGAGTGTATTGGTGTCGAGTGGAAGCTGTGCATCAAGAACCACATCAATAAGATGAATGATAGCTAGAGAATTCCAATGTGGAATCATAGTATGGCTTTAGGAGATCCAAATTAATGACATCATGAATGCCAAGATGAGCTGGGAGATTCAGGCAAAAGGTATTCTCAAAAATCTACTAAACAATGGTGTAAGGCCCATAACAAAGAGTTTTGATCTTACTATGTGCCTTGTTCATGAAACATCGTTTATCTAGATAAAACCATACTTTGACACCAATATAAAAGTGATGAGGAGTGTAGTGTCTATCCATCTATTGTTTATACTTTTGCTAAGTCTTCTAAAGACTCTGAACCACTTTGAACTAAAGGCTCTACAAATGTTGAACAAAAGAGTTGGCCTTATCTTGCTCCTTCTAAATGTGCAAGGTAGCTAGAGAGGGTAAAGATAAAGGCAAATTGTATGGAGCCAAAGGCTAAAATCCAAAACATACCTCAAAGGGAGAGTTCCCAGTAGAACTATGAACAACTCTGTTGTAGGTGTGCTCAACATGAGTGAGGCTCAAATCCCTCTTGACAGGAGTAGAATGATGGTATATCCTCAATATATATACAATAGTATGATTAAATACCTCTATCTACCCATTAGAATGAGGATGATAAGCAGTAGATAAGTTAAGGGATACTCCAAAGATCTTCCAAATAGATCACCAAAAGTGACCCACAAAACGTGAGTCGCGATAAAAAACAATCCTGGTTGGAAGACCAAACGAGCACCATAATGTCTCAAAGAATATTTGGATCAAATACTATGTAGAACTTGTATTACGACATGGAAAGAACTTGGCCATATTACTGAACCTATCCACAATCATGAAGATACAATCATGTTATCATACTGTCATCAAAAAACTACTCAACAAGTCCATGTAAATGCTCTCCCAAGGATGAAAAGGAATGGTTAAAAGTATGCTTAAACTCAATTTTTTGTTAGTGGATTTGGAATGGTTACATACAACACATTGTCACAAGAATTGAAGAACATATTGCTGCATGTGAGGCCAGAAGAAGAACCATTGAAGATGATGAAGAGTTTTCTGCTTGCCAAAATGTCCTCCATAGAGAGTAGAATGAGCCTCTTTCAAGAGAGAATACCTGTGCTTATGAGGTACAAAAAGTTTATCTAGTTTTTACAACATGTCATACTTGATATGAAAGTCTTGAAAGTCTCTCAAATTGGAAGAAGGATGTGAAAGTTGCTAAAAAACTTTGCCAAAATTAGGTTCCAAAGGATATTGTGTGGGCTAAGTTTAGAATCCAATATGGTATGTTGTCACAATAGAGGTCTTATGTAGGATGACTAAAAAAATCTACCACTGCATTATTCTATCATTTCTTGTACTTTATTACCAAATGGAATTATTGTAAGTACGATGCCCATTTCATGTGTCTAACATTTTCAAATTTTGTTTGAGATTGAAGAAACTTAAGTGGCATATGATCTATGTGAACTATTGTTTTTTTTACCGATAAGGTAGTGCCTCCAATACTTGATGTACTGAACCAAAGCATATAACTACTTATCATATGTATAATAGTTCTTCTTTGCCTCTAATTGTTTTTTGGAATGATAGGCCACTAGATGACCATTCTACTTGATCACGATTCCAAGTGCAAACTGTGATGCATCTATTTCAATCTCAAATGGCTGAGTAAGATATGGCAGAACAAGAACATGTGCAATACACAATTTACATTTCAATGTGTCAAAGACCTTTTATTTATCCTTTGTCCATTGAAAATCAATTTTGATATTTTTCAAATGATGCAAAGGAGCAAAAATAGTGGATTATCCTACAATAAACTTGCAATAGAAATTGACAAGTCCAAGAAAAATCCTTAACTCTGTGATAGTAGTAGGAGTTTACCATTTAAAAATGACTTTGATTTTAGTAGGATCCACTTGAACACCTTTCTCATTGATTAGAAAACCAAGATAGGCAATGGTAGTTTACCCAAAATAACACTTAGGAAGTGTTGAGTGGTATTTTCACCCGATTGTGAAAACACACTCTCCAATAGGATTTGGGTTCCAAATCCCCTCTTGCAAAGAAATTAAACAAGTAACTTCTCCAAGGTCTCCGTTATCTTAGCATTTTGCACCAATAATATTGTTCAATTTGAATGCTTTGAATACCTTAGTGATTGCAAGTAACTATAAACAAGGGGCACTACTGGTTTATTTTATTTGACACTTCAATGATTGTTCGTTTGATCCGAATGAATTCGATGTGAAATGATAAAACTATTTTGTTTTCAGATTTTGGTAGATTTTCAATTGTTTATTTGAATGACTGTAATTAAAATAAAATTAAATTTCTTGTGAAATAAAAATGCAGAAAAATAAAGAAGTGAAAATAAAATGCAAAAAGAATGGAACTAAAATACATTCAGAAAGCGACAATCCTATTCAACAAAATCGAAGATATGAGGTTTTATGCATACAACCTAACCTATTGAACCTATAAACATGCACAATCTAGATAACTAAGTGCTGGTTTCTAGGGTTTTAACTACGGTTTCCAGATTTAGACATTCGCATGAAGCAACCAAGACAACTTGCATTAAACTCCATCTATAAGCCTAAAACCGAAAAGGGGAAAGATAAACATTCAATATTGCATGCAGAGAATGACTCCTTATTTCTTGCCAATGAGATGCAACTCTCTGTAATTTTTGTATTAAAAATATGTCAATTTACAAGTACAAAATGTTTCCAGTTTTAACAAAACCAGACAAAGTGGAGGGAAAATGCTCCAAAAAGTAGGCCCAGAATGGCCTATCACCTTCAGCTCTGCAACTCTGCCCGTAGTGGTTTTTGACCCCTGTGCCTGTATTTGCTTCTACTTATAAAATTTCTATTACAACCCTCTGCTTCACTCTGTGACGCTTCGTTTCATCTCACAGGTCGCTTTGTTTCACCTTCCTGCCTCTTTGCTGTTTTGGGTTTTTGCTCGGGTTTGAAACGTTTGGTCTCCCCAACGAACTGTAACTGACAATACTAAAATATTATCATAGCCCCTCTGTCTCTATGACACATGTTCAACACTTCCCTGCACATTCTGTAACGACCTGCCATGAATCGTGACAAAAATAGCATGTCGCGATATCACGACGTTTTTATATCTGTAGCTTTGCTCCTCTACCTGTATCGCAAAAACAAGACATGTCGCAATATCGTGAAGTTTTTATGTCAACAACCATGTACACCTTCATGCACTACAAAAATGAGACATGTCACGATATCACGAAGTTTTTCTCCTTTGGGCCGCGTGGATGCAACCTGTCGTGAAATCGTGACATTTTTCTCCTTTGTTGTGTTTTGTTGTACTTAGCCGTGAAAACGTGACATGTCACGAAATCGTGACACTTTTTCATTCCATACCATCTCGTTGCTTTCTATCATGAAATCGTGACACTTTTTCATTTCGTACCATCTCGCTGCTTTCTGTCGTGAAATCGTGACACTTTTTCATTTCGTACCATCTCACTACTTTCTATCGCAAAATCGCGACGCTTTTCTCTTTCGGGCTGTGCAGATGCAATCTATCACAAAATCGTGACGTTTTTCTCTTTAGCTCTATCCTCCTGCCTTTGGTCATGAAAATCCAACATGTTGCGATATCGCAACACTTTTCCTCTATGTTCACTTTGGTTGCTCCAGGTCGTGAAACTCCGACATGTCACGATATCGCGACGTTTTTTCTATTTGCCCTTCATCTCGTCTTCAGATCATGAAAACATGACATGTCACGATATCGCGACAACTTTAGTGCCTTGCCCTATTTGACTAGTTTGACCACAATTTTGTGACATGTCGCGATATCGTGACATTTTTTTAGTTTGTCTTCTCTCTCCTCTTTGACCCGCGATTTCATGACACGTTGCGATATCGCGACAATTTTTGGTCAACACTTCTTCCTACTTGCTTTGACCGTGATTTTATGACATGTCACGATATCGTGACATTTTTCACTTTGTGCTGCATTCTGTTGCTCTTAGCCGTGAAAACGCGACATGTCGCGAAATCGTGACACTTTTTCGTTCCATTGTACTTCGCTTGTATGGGCCATGAAAATGTGACATGTCATGATATCATGACACTTTTTCGTTCTATTGTACTTCGTTTGTTTGGGCCGTGAAAACATGACATGTTGCAATATCGTGACACTTGTCATTCGGCCATACTTTTGCTATTTTGAACCGCAAAAACATGACATGTCACGATATCGCGACATCTTTCATTTCTGGTCGCGACGGAGCAACATGTCGTGATATCGTGACAACTTTTCATTTCTGGCCGCGACGGAGCAACATGTCGCGATATTGCGACACCTTTCATTTTTGGTCGCAACGAAGCAACATGTCGCGATATCGCGATAACTTTTCATTTCTAGCCGCGATGGAGCAACATGTTGCAATATCGTGACAATTTTTCATTTTTGGTCATGACAGAGCAATATGTCATGATATCGCGACAACTTTTCATTTCTGGCCGCGACGGAGCAACATGTCGCGATATTGCGACAACTTTCATTTTTGGTCGCAACGAAGCAACATGTCGCGATATCGCGATAACTTTTCATTTCTAGCCGCGACGGAGCAACATGTTGCAATATCGTGACAATTTTTCATTTTTGGTCATGACAGAGAAACATGTCATGATATCGCGACAACTTTTCATTTCTGGCCGCGACGGAGAAACATGTCGCGATATCGCGACAATTTTTCATTTCTAGTCGCGATGGAGCAACATGTCGTGATATCGTGACAACTTTTAATTTCTGGTCGCGGTGGAGCAACATGTCGTGATATTGCGACAACTTTCATTTCTGGTCGCGATGGAGCAACATGTCACGATATCGTGATAACTTTTCATTTCTGGTGGCGACGGAGCAACATGTCATGATATCATGACAATTTTTCATTTTTGGTCACGACGGAGCAACATGTCACGATATCGTGACAACTTTTCATTTCTGGCCGCGATAGAGCAACATGTCGCGATATCGTGATAATTTTTCATTTCTGGTCACGATGGAGCAACATGTCGCGATATCACGACAACTTATCATTTCTGCTTTTCTTTGCTCTTTTAACATCTGGGCCACTGCAATCTTCTTGGAAAGTGTGCAAAAAAAGGGGGGTCTCCAATTTTGGGGTGTGTTGTGGAGCGACCACAACAAATGGTGACTCTGCTGGGAAATGCTCCTGAGCATTTCGGTGAGAACCTAACCTGAAATACACAAGCTTAGATACAAGCATCAACACATAAAAAACAAATGTCGATAGATCAAAAATACATGAACCATTAGAATCATTAAGTATCAGCTCGGTGTGTGCAGTGTGTTCCATTCTTTATCGTTTGAAATTGATCCACATTCCATTGTCAGTTTTACATGAATGCATATGTGAGGTTGTGAATGATTTGCATAGCCTAATTAATGGTCTAGAGATATAACTACCTACTTTATAAAAGCTTTAAACCTTCTAATATCATATACAAATATTTAAAATTATCAAACCCTCTTAGGATCAACTATATGTATAATGAATTGCTTTATTAGATCCCAAAGTTGGTTATGAGTCACTACTATCTTGAACCCATGTGCAAGTGAAAGTGAAATCAGAGCTTTGGGAAATCAAACTCCCAACCTAATCGAGATGGGAGTTTAACCCTATCCTTACTACTCTGATTTGGAATTCATTACCTCACTTTGAGCAAAATAATTTAACCAGTTATGGATGAAATGGTCATGCTAGTCTATCCGTTTGAATAGTCAGTGGTCTTGTTTTTAGACAAGACATGCTACCACGCATGGGCATACTTAACCCCATAATCCATAATTTAGCTTCATTTCTTTATTTCTTGGACCTTGGGGATGACTACCCATCCTTTGCAGAGGACATGTAGTATGATCCTTCCAATCCAATATAAATATGAAATGGGAAATATTTAGTTTTTATTTCTTGGACCTTGGGGATGACTACCCATCCTTTGTAGAGGACATGTAGTATGATCCTTACAATCCAAGATTTATGATGAAATGAGACATAAGAGCTTTGGGGAATCATATTCTCAACCTAGGTGAGATGAGAATTATGCCCTATCCTTACTACTCCATGTAGGTCAAATCAAAGCTTTGGGGAGTTGGATCCTCAATCTAAGTTCAATGAGGATTTAACCCCATCCTTACTACTCTGATTTTAGGCTTTAAGCTTTATGGAAGTGGTAAAAACCACTATTTTAAGGATCATGTTGCATAATAGGATAGACATGAAATACTTCTTTCGCCTGACCTTTTCTTCCAAGCAAGGTTTTGATCATTTTGCTCAAGATCCTTTTTAATGTGTATAAAATGTGCTTGGTTCTAGATATCTCGGGCCTCAGTTCCCAACCTTAGGATTTTTTCTTATTTATGTTATAGCATAACCCTAAGAGGATTTGACACACTTTAATGATTTGTATCTGAAATGCATATGCAACTAAGATGGCATGTATATGCAAAGTGAGATTTAATATGAATGCATTGCTTTTCTGAATTGCAAATGGAGTATTGCCATAATTTGTATAACTGACAACTTCATGCATCACAAGATTCAAATGATATTATTTAAGATGTTTGTGTTTCTTGTGGAGCTTTCTACCACACAATTCCAATGTTTCATATTTCCCTGATCTAAAGCATAAGTTGACATCTCAATATTTTTTTTTTCTATATATAGACCAACCAAACATATCCAGAGGACCAATACACAACTTAAATCCAAACCCAAATAGCAATCCCAAAAATGAAAACTTGAAAACCCACACCAAAAACCAAAAATTATATACACTATTGTACAAGATGGTGCAAAAATTTGGGCCATCATTTGCCCGGATCCCAAATACGGTTAGCACATTTCAAAAGACATTGAACATTAGGCGCATACCAAGATTTGCAAAAATGCAAGAATAAAAGTAAGCCAAACAATATTCCAATTCCCATTATGCCTTTCTCACTCTGCCAACTTGCTTGGATAACGTTAGCAATTTCATTTTGAAATTTTAATTCATTGAATTGATAAGACAATAAATGGTTTTCAATATCTTCTTGTCTATTCATGAAAGTATCCACTTCATAATTCGATTCATGATTTAAAATTAGGCCTTCATTTTCAAATGTGAGATGTTGCAAACAAGATCCTATTTCTAAAAGTCTTGAGCTCAAATCATTTTTCAAGATTTTAAAGCAATAAAAATAATTCAAGACTTGACAAGCATCAACAAAATTTGACATTTCTCCATTAATGATATTAGCATCCAAAGGGACACCATGTAACCTATCACTTAAAATTTTTGTAGCTACTACCAACGGTAAAGATTTCACCTTGTCATCCATACTCAACCCATCATGATTAAAATTTACCATAACTTGATGAGTGTTAGTAGCCTTTTATTTTTTCTCGTTGTCTTCTTCATCGTCCAACACCTGTTCAAAAACACCAAAGTTAGGCACCCAATCAAATATGCGTCCATCCTTTTCAAAACAAGAGCCTAGTTTTTCAAGATATGTGTCGTGTGACACCTTTCCATGATCAATGTCTTGAGTTGCCTCGAAATCCATATTTTCATTAGGATAATCAATAGTATCAAACCCACACCACTTAGGTTTTGTAATTTCATCATTTTGAGATGGCATAGACATTGTAGAAACAATAGGTGGATCAAGATTTTCAATTTCTTGCCCCTCAAGGGGAAAAAAATCAATTGATTCTCCTTCTTCATCCCTGGTAGTAGAATCATTATCCTTCTCCAACCTTTGATGAGATTCCAACCCTTCTTCCAAAACATTCTCAGATTGTACAGGACTTGTAATATCCTCATATGAAAAGGCAATTGTATTATCCTATATATCAATAGGCACACAAAATTCATCAGAAGGTTTGGAGTGAGCATACTCTTCCCAAGAATCATAATGATCACCTTTCAAAATCAAATTGTGATGCTCAACTATTTCTTCATCATCTTTTAATTCATCAACATTTTTCTCATCAAATTTATCTTCACCTTCCTTAGATGGTTCAATTACTTCCAAAATTGGGTTATTGCTTGTATTCAAATTGATAAGGCTATCATAATCCACATGTGTAACCCATGATTCACGTTTAACATAATTTGGAAGGTGTGAATTTTTTGGGCCTTTACTTTCAACAATGTCATCCAATGTGTCATCCGAAACAGATTCATCCTCATAGAATTCATCTTTTGGTGAGTCAAGGGTTTCCAATCTGTCACATGTTTCAATACTAGTTGGATCTAGTACTCCTCCCTTGCCTGAAATCATCATATTGTGAAAATCATTGAAATTGATTTTAGAAACATATTTTGAATCAATATGAGTATTTTGAAGTTGATTCATACTTAAGAAAGATGATTGATCTTGCATAGTAGGTTGAGGATTTTGTAATTTATTGAAATTTGGGAACGATTGTTGATTCTGAAATTGATTCAAAATTGAACTCAGTTGAGGTGGATATATCATCGGGTGGGTAAGGGAGGTATTAAATGATTGAAGATTATATGATCCAAAACCCACACCATAATTTTGATAACTCAGTTTTTGCTCAATTGCCATTGCTTGAGTATAGGCTTGTGACAAAGATGTGATTTGAGGCATCCCTCGCAAATATGTGGAAGTGAGTGGGTCAAGAGCATTGACGTATATTTGGAGAGCCACTTATTCTGAAAGAGCATAAAATGTCACTAATTGAGTATATAATCCAAAAAACCTTTTAGAGAATGACTTCACATTTTCACTTGGTCCTTTTTTAATAGTGAAAAATTGCTCATACATGCGGATTGGGTCAACTTGCTCTCTGTTGAATTGATTAAGAAATGTTGCCTCTAGCTGAGCCCAAGAAGTGATAGACCCTAAAGGCAGACTTGTAAACCAATCATATGCCACTTTGTCCAAGGTGTAAGGGAACATTTTACAAACAACATCATCATACCAAATTGTTAAGTGATTCACAACAAATTTGAATGCTTGAATATGTTCTTCTGCAGTATTTGTCCCATTAGACAAAAATCGAGGAAGACATCTCTCAAAACCAACGGGAAAATAATGTTGAACTCCTGGTATGTTCAATGGGATACCTGTCATCCACGGTGTAAACATAGCCATTAGTGAATCTTAAAGAATATAACTTTAATACCCAATTTTTTTTTTTTTTTTATATTTTTTTAAAATCAAATCAAATCACATTATTCTTGAATGAACAATCAAAGTGTTAGGAAAGTGCATAGCAATTAATGTCCTCATTTTAACAGTACAAAGTTGTATTGTTAAGAGAAGGCTAAAGATAACAATCAGTAGGGCATGAAATATACAAAAATTTTAAATCTCACTAAAATAAACCCATCCAGCCCTCCTTCTAGCACCAATCTGTTGAGTGGTATTTTCAACCGATTGTGAAAACACACTCTCCAATAGGATTTGGGTTCCAAATCCCCTCTTGCAAAGAAATTAAACAAGTAACATCTCCAAGGTCTCCGCTATCTTAGAATTTTGCACCAATAATATTGTTCAATTTGAATGTTTTGAATACCTTAGTGATTGCAAGTAACTATAAACAAGGGGCACAGCTGGTTTATTTTATTTGACACTTCAATGATTGTTTGTTTGATCCGAATGAATTCGATGTGAAATGATAAAACTATTTTGTTTTCAGATTTTGGTAGATTTTCAATTGTTTATTTGAATGACTGTAATTAAAATAAAATTAAATTTCCTGTGAAATAAAAATGCAGAAAAATAAAGAAGTGAAAATAAAATGCAAAAAGAATGGAACTAAAATACATTTAGAAAGTGGCAATCCTATTCAACAAAATCGAAGATATGAGGTTTTTTGCATACAACCTAACCTATTGAACCTACAAACATGCACAATCCAGATAAGCTAAGTGCTGGTTTCTAGGGTTTTAACTACAATTTCTAGATTTAGACATTCGCATGAAGCAACCAAGACAACTTGCATTAAACTCCATCTATAAGCCTAAAACTAGAAAGGGGAAAGATAAACATTCAATATTGCATGCAGAGAATGACTCCTTATTTCTTGCCAATAAGATGCAACTCTCTGTAATTTTTGTATTAAAAATATGTCAATTTACAAGTACAGAATGTTTCCAGTTTTAACAAAACCAGACAAAGTGGAGGGAAAACGCTCCAAAAAGCAGGCCCAAAATGGCCTATCACCTTTAGCTCTGCAACTCTGCCCGTAGTGGTTTTCGACCTCTATGCCTGTCTTCACTTCTGATTTTAAACTTTATGTTACGACCCTCTGCTTATCTCTGTGACGCTTCGTTTCATCTCCCAGGTCGCTTCGTTTCATCTTCCCGCCTCTTTGTTGTTTTGGCTTTTTGCTCGGGTTTGAAACGTTTGGTCTCCCCAGTGAACTGTAACTGACGATCCTAAAATATTATCATAGCCCCTCTATCTCTATGACACGTGTTCAACACTTCCCTACACATTCTATAATGGCCCGCCATGAATCACGACAAAAATAGCATGTCACGATATCACGACGTTTTTATATCTGCAGCTTTGCTCCTCTACCTGTATCACAAAAACAAGACATGTCACGATATCGTGACATTTTTATGTCAACAGCTTTGTCTACCTTCATGCATCATGAAAATGAGACATGTCACGATATCACGATGTTTTTCTCCTTCGGGCCACGTGGATGCAACTTGTCGCGAAATCGCAATGTTTTTCTCCTTCGCTGTGTTTTGTTGTACTTAGCCGCGAAAATGTGACATGTCATGAAATCGTGACACTTTTTCATTCCATACCATTTTGCTACTTTCTGTCGTGAAATTGTGACACTTTTTCATTTCGTACCATCTCGCTGCTTTTTATCGTGAAATCGTGACACTTTTTCATTCTGTACCATCTCACTGCTTTTTGTCGTGAAATCACGACGCTTTTCTCTTTTGGGCTATGCAAATGCAATCTGTCGCAAAATCGTGATGTTTTTCTCTTTAGATATATCCTCCTGCCTTTGGTCACGAAAATCCAACATGTCGTAATATTGCGACACTTTTCCTCTATGTTCACTTTGGCTGCTCCAGGTCGCGAAACTTTGACATGTCGCGATATCGTGATGTTTTTTCTGTTTGCCCTTCATCTCGTCTTCAGATCGCGAAAACATGACATGTCGCGATATCGCGACAACTTTAGTGCCTTGCCTTGTTTGACTAGTTTGATCATGATTTTGTGACATGTTGCGATATCGCGACATTTTTTTAGTTTGTCTTCTCTCTCCTCTTTGACCAGCGATTTCACGACACGTCGTGATATTGCAACAATTTTCGGTCAAAACTTCTTCTTGCTTGCTTTGACCATGATTTTATGACATGTCGTGATATCACAACATTTTTCACTTTGTGCTGCATTTTTTTGCTCTTAGCCGTGAAAATGCGACATGTCGTAAAATCGTGACACTTTTTTGTTCCACTATACTTCTCTTGTCTGGGCTGCGAAAACGTGACATGTCACAATATCGTGACACTTTTTTGTTCTACTGTACTTCACTTGTCTAGGCCACAAAAATGTGACATGTCGCGATATCGTGACACTTTTCATTCGGTTGTACTTTTGCTATTTTGAACCGCAAAAATGCGACATGTCACGATATCATGACATCTTTCATTTCTGGTCGCGACGGAGCAACATGTCGTGATATCACGACAACTTTTCATTTCTAGCCGCGATGGAGCAACATGTCGCGATATCGCAACAAATTTCATTTCTGGTCGCGACGGAGCAACATGTCGCGATTATGCGACAACTTTTCATTTCTGGCCGCGACGGAGCAAGATGTCGCGATATCGCGACAATTTTTCATTTCTGGTCGCGACGGAGCAACATGTCGCGATATCGCGACAACTTTTCATTTTTGGCCATGATGGAGCAACATGTCGTGATATCATGACAATTTTTCATTTCTAGTCATGACAGAGCAACATGTGGCGATATCGCGACAACTTTCCATTTGTGGTCGCGACGGAGCAACATGTCGCGATATCGTGACAACTTTCATTTCTGGTCGCGGCGGAGCAACATGTCATGATATCGCGACAACTTTTCATTTCTGGCCACAACGGAGCAACATGTCGTGATATCGTGACAATTTTTCATTTCTGGTCGCGACGGAGCAACATGTCGCGATATCGCAACAACTTTTCATTTCTGGCCGCGATGGAGCAACATGTTGTGATATCGCGACAATTTTTCATTTTTGGTCGCGATGGAGCAACATATCGCGATATCGCGACAACTTATCATTTTTGCTTTTCTTTGCTCTTTTAACATCTGGGCCACTGCAATCTTCTTGGAAAGTGTGCAAAAAAAGGGGGGTCCCCAATTTTGGGGTGTGTTGTGGAGCAGCCACAACAGGAAGATTGGAATACAATTGGTTCTTCTAAATAATTTGAAGAATAGATTCTAAGTGCTCTAAATAACAATGATATCAAGGTTGATACTTATGAAGAGCAGAAAAATAGGTCTTACATAGGTATAAAGTAAAGGAGGATAACCTATTCAGATCCACTCATGACATGCAAAATCATGAGAATAATTGTTCACCAAAAATACCTAACATCAAGGGATACCGAACTCAATAAGATGAGAGAACAAGTGCACCATGCTCTACTCAGTCATCAACATTCATAACCAAATGAAGACACTCGTAAAGAGAATGATAAAAGTGGATGGATAGAAGACAAGGATGATGAACCTGAACAAGTCAAATATCATCAACTAAAAGAAGATCCACATTGAAGACTATTACATCATTTGGATTATGTAAATGTAATATGAGGGGTGTTAGAAATAGGCTATTACATCATTTGGATTATGTAAATGTACCTTTCTTGGTACATACTTAGGACATTAGATTACTTTAGGGAAGGGTTATGCATAAGGGGTTGGACTCTAAATGTACTTGTAAAAAAATGGTGAATCCTATTCGAAATCAAGGTAAATCAAGGTGAATCCTAAGCAAATCAAACAATCATCTTCACACCAGAATTTGGGGCATTTGAAGCCCTAAAAAGTAATATCATATTTGGGTCACATTTGAACCCATTAAATCATCTTATAACTTCATAAAAATACCACCATTAGATCAGGATCGAAAAGAGCTTTCCAACGAGTACAAATATGCCTATGTTTGGATATATATTATGGCGAATTGACCCTAAGAAAAAATTGGTCCCAAAAATTTTAGGCAAATGGGCCGATGTCGAGGGTCCTCATATTCACCAATTTCCAATTTTAGAAATTATAATATTCACCCAATTTGTGAATATTCACCACTATGCATAACATTGCTTTAGGGGAAAGTTATCTAGTTACTTCATGCAATGTAATAAATGCACAAGTGTCAAAGTGTAAGCTGTATATGTGCAATTTGTCCCTTGCACACCTAGGTAGAGTGTTGGCCAAGGAACCTATTTTATATATAAAGGGTCATATACATAGATATATACACACATAGATAGAGATAGTGTAGAGTAGACCAAAGTGGCATGATGTAGTAGTGTGATGTATTATGATGGGGTGTAATATGCTCAATTCCCATTCTTGAGTTGTAGCTATATTCATGGAGTGTTCATTTCCTCCATAACTACTTTTGTAAACATATCCATCATTTATATTTATAGTATATTTTTAGTCATCTCGTAGATTTACTTTATTTCATATTATTTTGCATCTTGTGATTGCTATCTCCCATTACATGTTGTATCAAAAGCTAACACTTATCTCTCTATCATTTCTTCTTCTATTTCTGCTTATTTCACCCTCCACTAGTGTAGTGTATGGTTCTCTGAGTGACACACCCCTCCTAATGGTCTTTGATATGGTTGGGATCACACCCATCATGTATTTTATATCTTCTACCATCCTAGTCACCACCACATAACCATTTCTCACATACACTACATTGCTTTCATCATCCATGCCATATTAACAACACTCTACTATAGTTGGCATTGCATCACACTCTCATCATTTCCACTATATTCCCACAAACACCCCAAAATTTACTATGCTCACTCCACCTTCCATTTACACATGCCCAATATACCTACCATCCCAACCAAGACAAATTCTCCTCTAAGAAATGATGCCTACTACCCTATCCAAAGGATTTGATTCTATAGGAGCACCCCTGCAAACTAGCATGACTACAAGGCCAAGTTTAGCCTTTAAATATAAATCTAGATAGACATATCACCAAGGTGATTTATATCCTCACCATTTAATATAAGTATAAAAGAGAATACAAAATACTTATTGAGAGGACATCTAAGCTTCCATGCTCATGTAGTCCCACTTGTTACAAATTAGGATAAAGTATACATTGTTGAGGCTATTGATATTAGCAACAACCTATATTGAATTGACCATTAAAGTGTCTAAGCTAGACTTAAATAAGAATACTAGATCATAGTTGGTGTATTTATGAAATTTGGTCACCTTAGAGTCAAGGATGAAGCAACACAAATAAGAAACATACAACTCAAGGAAGAAGTGGCTTGGTTGAAGGTGTAGAAGGATTAGCTCTAATTGGGAAATAATACTTTTAAGAAAGAGACTTTGAAAAATGATCAATTAAATAAGCAAATTGAGGAGCTTAAATCCTATCTTGTTGAAACTAAGAAAAGCTAACAAGGTCTTAAAGACCTCGTGCAATAGCTAATCTAGGAGTAAATTTAACTCCAAAAGAGCTTGAAATCAAAGGTCAACAAATTATAAAGTGGATAATATCAAAGACAACAAAAGTAGCTATAGACCCTAAGATAGCTCACAACATCCAAAAGGCCAAATTCCTCTAGGACAAGAATAATAAAGAGGTAAAAGTATGTGAGTATTTCAGATTAAACTCCTTTGTTGAAGAAAACTAGAACAAGTAAATGAGATAATCAAACACATAGAGAGGTAACTATATACAAGGGATGAATATAAGGATATACTTGAACTCCTAGCCTCAATGTTAATAGCATACACACAACAACATGGGATAGATCACAAGGACTTGGTTATAAAATTAAGAAAAATATCGGATGTATAGAGGAACCTCCAAATTTGCAAAGATAACCCGAATTTATGAGGTAGGCATGAAGTAACCTACAATGGGAATTACAACTTGATGAGAGACACTAGATGGCTGAGAAATTTTGAAGTAGAATTAACATGTGCTTCATACAAGGGGTTACTATAAACTGAAGTGTATGAGGATGTACTTTGAGCACATGATGATTTTGGTATGGATAAATATTGGAAATGTGCAACAGATACCTCAAAAAGAGGGTTATTGTACACCTAGGTAAGGCTTGAAGGCTAGGAGGAGATAAGTTCCTACTGGAAATAAAGATCATGCCTAGGTGAGTTATGAACTGACTCTAAGCAATAGTAGATCTCTAAAGAGCTTCTACTTGGGCCATATATATATGGGTGATGTGGTCATAAAAGGTAGGTGTAGATGATTCTATTTGTGGAACAACCATGTGAAATGACTGTGTGGATGACACAGTGTGTGATGGACCCATAGACAAATCTAAATGACTTGTATGTATCACACTAGGGGGATTTATCATGGAAGTGGTGGTGGAAGGTAATGATGACCACTCCATTGCTGAAATGGTTTGATTAGTGGACATTTGATTCATTATTTTAGCTTGATTTCTTGTTAATACCATAAAATAATGAACCAAATATAAAATATGCTAGAAAATAAAATACGGAATGAAAAACTCACAAAATCATATAGGTAATCCAATCCTATTTTTATACAACAAATGTGTCTTACCTCTTTTTTTTTTTATCTCATTTTAATGCTTTTATTTTTTTTGTTTTTTAATTTTGTATGTTATGATGTACTAATCTGAATTAAAATGGATAAAATCCATGGCTTGTATGGGAAATGAGATTCCTATTGGTGATGAAGTCTAGCAAGTTTGCTCAGGGGTGTCCTAAGGTGTCTAACGATTGATATTGGTGGTGGAGATGCATCCCACCGTCACAAGATTTCAAGTAATGGTTGATGATGAAATCCAACATATTACTATTTAAAGTGATACATGTTATGTGTGATTCCTTTTAATATTTCCAGTTTTTATGGTGTACACACAATATCAGGAATAACTAATTTCACAAGTCTAAATTAGAAGCCAACACCAAAAATATCAAATTTTCCAAAATAAGTAGAGTACATCACTTAAGACCGCTCTCTAAATAGAGGAGGGTTCATCTACTCTTCTGCCTTGAATCACCAAATACAGGGGTACATTTACTATACTAATGTTGTTCCTACTTAGACTAGCAAAAGGATAAATTCCTAACCCTAGAATGTAGTCTATTTCATGCGATTAGCAATTCAAATGTAAAATAAATACAGGATTTTAAGTGGAACACACCAAAAAATAGTGAAATTTTAATTGGAAATGTGAAATTTGTGAATGAAAATGGATGCAAAGACTATTGTAATACCTAAGATGTAGATTAAACATGCATATTTTAATGGATTTTTATTGATTTTATTTTTAACAATAAATCTGTAAAAACGTAAAAATATGTAAAACAAAGGGGTTAGGGTTTTTTAGGTAGACTTAAAAATAAGCCTATGTATTTTTCTTCCTCTCTGTGAAATACCCCTAGGCACTTCTGAAATGTACCAAGGAAACTTCTGAACTCTGGAGGGTACCCCTTGAGTGTTGCATGACATATGTGTAACTTCTACAATTCTTTAAAAATTGTGATTCTACAAAATTTGTGCAACTTGTTTTTCTGAAAACCTACAACATGAAAATAGAAAACCACAAGTTAGTAACAAGATAATTTAAAATGTATAACCCTTTGTGGGTCCCACCATGATCACCATTTGTGAATGCAAAAATGAAACACCAAATATAGATAACTAAAATCAATACACAATATGTTGCACAAAAGAGAGAATATTTTATTGATATAAAGGGGGGAGCCTTAAATCTCCAATGTTACAACATAATATGATATTGATACAGATGTTACAATTATTACAAATCTAGGGTTCTCCAAAACCCTAGGTCAATAAACTATGGTGTCTTCAAACTCATCTTTGATCCCAATAGAGTGAGTGGGATTTTTGTTATCCTATGTAGGACCACTCTAGCTTCAATAGCTTCCAATAATATGATTCCTACACCTACAAACAATAGACAACATACAAATAGTTAGTAATACCTATGAGGGCTCCACTATGTGAGACCCTCTAAAAATATGATTACTAACCCTAGATGTTGCAGAATAATATTGAAAGCAATAATACAAGAATGAAATAAAAGTACACAAATATTTGTTTATGCTGACTTATCGTTTCTATCTTCATTGTGGTTATAGAGAATGGGTACACAGATGTACCCAAATGACACTCAAGGGCCTTAGGGTTTCATATTAGGGATGGGGAATGCCCAAGGGTGCTTGAAGATGACCAGAAATACCCAAGGGTGCTCAAGAAACTCTAAGGTGTGCTCATGAAACTTTGGGGACCCTCAACGATGGTCTAAAGTGGCAAGATGTGCTTACGAGGATCTAATGGGTGTTTGAGGTATAAATCATAAGTTGTAGCACATATATGATTCATGATGTGGGATATGACGGGGAAGAGATAGAGGATGAGGACTAGCAAGGATGCTTGGATACTTGAGGACTTAGGGCACAAGGGCTCAAAGAACTCAAGAAAATTTAGGTCTTGGAACTTAGGGGTCGAGTCGTCAAAACAACTCCTATTTATAATCTTCCCTAGGGCATGTTAGGATTTTAACAACACAATTTGTATGGTCAATATTAAAACATGACGAAGGGTGGAGATTAAATTTGGGTAGGTAACATGGATTAAGGTGGATGAATGGCTAGGATTAGATCATGATGGATGGCTAGGATTAATTTATATAAATATATAAATATATATATATATATATATATTTATTAAATATATATAAATATAATATATAAAATATTATTATTTAAATATATATTAAACAAATATATATAAGTATACATAAATAACGGATAAATGTTATGGGAAGTTATAGATGGAGGAAAAGTGGCTAGATTTTGGTGTCTACACTTTGTCTCTTTGTACGTACTCCATGTTGGCATCCTCAATTACGTGAATGTTCTCTTTAAATATTTAATGCAATTCTCCTTGCACCTTATCCTCCATTGTTAATAACAATGTTTAACATATTTTTTCATTATCTTCTAGAATCCAAACCAATTTAAGTATTGGTTCTTTTGTTTCTTGCAATTACAATGCTTTATTGGTTGTATTCCTTCTTTATGTGGTCCTTGTACTTCTTCTCACAATTACTTGATCCTCATTATGACCTTGTATTTCATGTACTCATGGTAATGTATCTATCATCCATATTTTTTCTTTCATGTGTGCTAATACTTGCTTGAACCTCTTCATTTCAACAATGACAATAATGTCAAATGTAGTACAAGTGGTGATATTCTTAATAGTGGAATAATGATATAATATATTTAGGAACTAATTAAGATTCAGTCATTAGATTACTACCACAATTATATGGCACCATTATCCAGAGATGGTACCATATCAAATATATGATGTAGTATTGTATGGAATAGTGGTGTACAATATAGTACAAGATAGTCACTTGCAAATGGAATTGCAACACTTGACAATCAATCTCCTTGTATTATAATAACTTGTACAATAATCACATGTACAATACCATAGTCTTTGTCAGACAACAAGATAATATTTGTGATTACAACACAACTTGTATGGTTTGTACTTGTATTATTTTCAACCAATGTAATTGTAATAGTCTCCCTATAGTCTTATCTATGCAAACTACAATTAACCTACAAATTAAAATATACTATAATAACCTACAAATATGATCATAATGCTACAGTCTGCAACTACAAGCAATACCTAATCAAGAAACATAATAGAAATAGAACCATAGATTGCAAATAATCTAAAAATAATAGTATTGTATTGGCATTAAAGGTGTTGCTATAAAAAATAGTAATAGATTGAAATTACAATATGTAGGGTTGCTTCTCCATATTCACGAGACCAGTCTTCATAATGATATGAATAATACTCTTACCAATACCTTTCATCTAGTTATCTCTCTATACCTCTTACATGCATGTGCGACTATAATACTAATCCTCATAATCATAATAATATTCTAAATAAAAGAGGGAGGTTCCTTTTAATGCCTATCCTAGCCATTGCAAATTGGTTCCTAGGACAACACACCATAATTGCCACCCCAAATTGGACATATTTGAATCATGCAAATATTAAGCCATTTTTCCTAAAGTCTACTTGCAATTTATCAAATTGCATTTACATTACATTTCACCTACATCTCATGTCATTTCATTTACATTTCATATGCATTTTATATACATTTCATTACAATTTCATGCAAAAAGTCTAATACAAAACTTTATGTACATTTTTCACTTTTTCTTTTTCTAGGAAGCTATTTTGCTACCTAGATGTGGAAGAGGATTTTAAGTGAAGCACTTGGTGGTGCTTCTAATGGATTCAATTCCAATTAAAGAGGATATGAAATTTGATAATTCAATAAGTGCTCTTATATCTTGAAGAATAGATATGATGGAATGAAAAATTGAGCTTGTAGTGTTGTAGAGGAGGAATACCCTCCAATGACTAATTCAATTTTTTTAGTGATTGTGCATATTAAAGCAACTATCCAAATATGCATATGGGTCTTGTATGAAAAGGGAATTTAGGTTGAAAGTATAGCTACATTAGAGCTTAAACTTAAGGTAAGGAAATATTTTTATTAGAAGTACATGTTGCTTGATGTATATTTTTATTAAAAATAAAGCATGTAGGGAATATGAATGATCAAACATTTATTAGAGGACCAAGTAAAGGGTTTTTTAGGATTTAAGAGGAACTCTAGCAACATTATGACAAAAATGGTTACTAAGCCAATAAATGATAAAATAATAAGGTCAATATAGAAGGAAAAAATATCTCATTAAATATATCTATGAGATAATGATTATTATCCATGTAAGTAAATGTCTAAATAATAGTGGTAAACTGTAAATTATTTTCAAGGTTTTTATTTTATAAAAAGTTACTTATTTAATACTAATTATCATTATTATTATTTTAATAGGTTATATGTGGCTTCTATTGGGGGCCACTCCCATCACAATACCAAAATATTACATTTTCTGTAGCATATATTTTTATCATGACTTTTTTATTTCTTTTTTATCTTAAATATATTCTTCAACTTCCTCAAAGTGCTGCTTCAACAATTAACTCATTGACATCATTTTCATTAAGACATAAAATCTCACTTGACCAATTGCCTTCTAAAATTTGAATTTCACTAGGATGAAGATCAACACCCTAATTTGCTAATTTATATGCTACTCAATTTCCTTCTCTATAAATTTGCTCACGCTACCAAAATATTGCCTCTAGTAATAGACAATGAACATTAGCAATAAGTCCTACTATAAGCCCTACCACATTTCTAACATGGGAAAAGGTGGAGAATCATGGAGCATAATCCAATGTGATATTGAGAGAGCTGCGAGGAAGAAGCATGTTAATAGCAAAATGATGTACGTAAAACCCAACATGGTCATAATGGAACCTATTGCCCAGGCCATCCTCACTGAGCGAAGGTTCGCTTAATTTTTTGACCTATTATCAGGGGAAGAGGATGATATCACCCAAGTGGTGATGGATACTTGAGATGATGGGAAGGTGGAGATTCAGAGAAGAGAGATTGTCATTGATGTCAACATGCTCATGATTGTGACAGGGCAAATGGTGAGAGGATGTTCCATCCATCATCAAAAGCATCACTAGGAGGTTGAGTTGAAGGAATTCAGAGATAACCCCAAAATATTTAAGGAGGCTAAAAATGGGTTGACTAGAATGGATTTGCCCACCCCATGGAATGGGGTTATGAAAAACATCATGGAATTTGTCATGGTGGAGGATCCCAACAAGACCTTGTTAAGCTTCCATTATGCATTTGTGAATTTTTTTTGGGATGTCAACCCGATAAGTATCCCCCAGTTTTTGATGAACTCTATGAATTACACTATCAATGCATGTCGCAACAAGAGGGGGTCTGCTATGCCGATGCACCAGGGGCTGTTCAAAGTCATATACAAGTGGGTGCTGGCGATGGCTCCCAATCTTGAACCTTCGGTCATTGAGGAGATACCACCTAGCCACCATGTAGAGAGCTCGGGGGTGAGAGCTAGCCCGGGAATCAACAAGCCTACCTCCGTGTCTTCGATGAATAAAAGAGTTGGGGAGCCAATAAGCAGAGGAGGTACGATGAAGAAGAGACTAAGGATCGAGGAACCCGTAACGAGATCGTCCATGAGGCTGAAAAACAAATAAATTCAAGGGAGCTCCAAAGCAAGTGTGAGCGACATGGAGGATGAGGGACCTACAATCATGTTCCTGAAATGTTTTATTCTGAAATCTTACACCAACATCTTTCACTAGATGCAGGAGGTCCATGACACCTTGACTCAGGTTTTATTCAATGAGGGGTACATACCGAAATTGGAGGTCAAGTACGATGAGGACGAGAATGAAGAGGAGCTCGAGGAGGACGTTGAAGATGGGGCCTAAGGTTTCTCAGGCCTTGGCGGTCTTAATTTTGATTTATACTGTGTATAGAAGAAGTGCTCCTCTCAAGGAGAAAGCCTATTTTTCAATGCTTTGTTTTGGATATGAGGGAGGTTTGCCTACTTTTGTTTGATCTGTTAGTTGGTAGGATTAGTGTTTGTTTTCCCTTGCTGAAAAGGCATTTTAGGAAGGCTAGAAGTAGTAAAGGTTAGAGAATCCTTAGGATGGCAAGGATCCACAACGTCAAAATAAGGCTGATTTTTATTATAGGTTTTGGGTCAACTTGCAAAACCCGATAATTAATGAAGTTTTTTCCTTACAAAAAAAAACATCAACAATTATACTATTTTTTATCCAATCTCCACATCCATTTTTGTTTATAGCATTGATGATAATTTGTGAGTCCCCCTCAATTGAAATATATTTCCATATTTTTTCTGTTGCAATTTTAATCCATGTAAGAAGTGCCCTAGCCTCTACATAGTTGTTAATTGAAGTTCCAATATGATTATGAATTAGTGAGAAAATTTTTGCCTTCATTATTTCTAAAAACACCACCTCCACCAACTTTTCCTGGATTTCCTTTAGAAGCACCATAAAAATTAATTTTGATAAACCCAATTTTTGGGTATTTCCATTTTACTATAGATCGAAATAGATCCTTTGATTAATTCCATTGTCAGAGACAACTCTTCCATATATGCTCAAATCCTGTAGCCAAGTTATTAGCACCTATTTTTATTTTTTTACAATTGAGACTTCCCATGATGAGCACCATATTTTTAGACATTTTGCAAGAGAGGCACTAATATGGTTCCAAACTTGGGCATGATTTTGATATTTATTTTAAAAAAAATTATTATTCCTTTCAAGCCATAAATTCCAACAAATAATGGCAATGCAAGTCCTCCAAAATTTACATAATTCTTTAGCTTTATTATAATTTATCCAATATTTTATCAAATATTTCAATGTTGATAAAGCTACCCAATATAATTTTATATTTAAAAAAAATAACCCCAAATGGTGTGAGCAAACGGATAATGAAGAAGTAAATGGTCTAATATTTCTAAATCCTTCTCACACAAGTCACATATGAAGGGTCCATAATATCATCTTCTTTGTAGACTCTCTCCAGTAAGAATCTTACATTGAATTACTGACCAAATAAATGTTGAAGCTTTAGGGAGAGCCTCTAATGACCAAAATTTCTTCCAAGGAAAATCATTGGGAGAATAAAATTTTGATTGTTATAAATATTCATATCCCAAATTCACCGAGTATCCACCATCCTTTGATAAATTCCAAATCAACTCATCCTTTCGTGTAAAAAATGGTAAATAAAACTCTTGAAGCATATTTTGAAGTTCATCTGCAATTTGTTTGAGTTCCTCTTATTCAACCACGTTACTAAAAGAAATTCATGTTATGGAGTTTTTTCTCATAATAATATATTATTTGACCTTTAAAACTTTACATGCTACACATGCTTAAGTCAATGGTTTCCAGTTTGAGTCAAAGAAAAGAGGATAAGACTTCAACCAAGCATCAGACAAAAAATTTGCATAACTCCCCTAATTGACTAACCATATAATATGTTTTTTTATCAAATGCAAACTCTTTGATATGAAGTTCTATGTTGACAGTCCTTTGGGTAGATTTCTTTTCCTAAAAAAAATTATCACATCAGGAGAACCTATATATTTTTGAAGTAATATTTTTGCCCAATTCTTTCTTTGATCTCTAAATAGTCTCCAACCAAGCTTTGCTCCTAACACCAAATTTAAAAATTTGCAATTTCACAAGCCTTCTCATCCAATATTCTTTCCATTACAAACCCTATCCCACTTAAAAAGAGAAAACCTAAATTTTTCCTCACAACCTTTCCATATAAAGTCTCTTTGAATTTTATCTATTTTTGATGCAATACTTGTTGGAAGTCTTGAAAGTGACATCATAAAAAAATGAATGAATTGCAAAGTTGTATTTATGAGTTGTAGCCTTCCTGCCATGGTTAAGAAATCACCTTTACAACCTGCAAAGAAAGGTTTCATTCTATCCAAAAAAGATATATAAAGCTCCTTTTTATTCCCTTTATCAGACAAAGGAATACCCAAGTAAGTTGATGGAAATTTTTCAAACCCTAAGATATTCACAATATTTTTTTGTAAATCTAGGGAAGTATTAATAAAAAAGATTATAGATTTTGAAGTATTTACTGACTATCTAATAACCATCTCATAATATGATAATATTAATTTGAACTTCATGGCCTTACTGACTGAGGGATGGTCCAAAATAAAAGTATATCAACAAATTGGAGATGAGATTCGAAGGGACCATTTTTTGCAACTTATACCCTTGATTTTTCCTTCCATTTTTACCTTTGAAAGGTTCTCCGTAATGCTTCTACCATAATAATGAATAGATAAGGAGACATGATCACCTTGACAAAGTCCACAAGATGACTTGAAGTATCCAATAGGAAAACCATCGATTAAAATAGAAAATTTTGCAGTGCTATAACAACATTTAATCCACTCACACCAACTATAATCAAAGTCAAACATTTTGAGAATAACATGTAGAAAATTTCAGGAAACCTTATCATATGCTTTATTCATATCTAATTTCAAAAGCATACCTATTTTTTTCATAGAATGAAGATAATGTATAGCCTCTTGTGCAATAATTATACCATCAAGAATTTATTTACCCTAAACAAAGCCACCTTGTTCCTGTGATATAAGACACCCTAGAATTCCCTTTAACCTGTTTGCCATAATTTTTAAAATGATCTTATAAATCATATTACAATGGCTTATTGGATGAAAGTTATCAAAATTAGTGTCATATTTCTTGGGAACCAGGATAATAAAAGTAGGATTAATGTCGCTTATTATAGCCTTTATTTTTCAAGCCTCTTCAATTGCATCTAACATATCACTCTTCAATAAACCCCAAATTTTTTGAAAGAAAATTGTAGAAAATTCGTCAGGATCAAGTGCCTTGTTAGGATGGAAAGAGAAAACTTCTTCATGGAGCTCCTCCATAGAAATCTTCTTCATCAAGATTTCATTTTGTTCAGTGATGGAATATTTTACAAAAAAATTTCTTGTGCCTTCTTATCTTGCCTAGAATTTTTTTTTGAAATAATTCATTGGTTCCTTCCTTATATCTTCTTCATCCTCAATATTTCTTCCATATGGAGTTATAATATTTTTAATATGACGAATAGAAAATTTTGTTTTTTATGTAGCATGAATTTATTTTGTATTTCTATCTCCTTCCTTGAGCCATTTCTCTCTATATTTTTGGAACCAATATGACTCCTCATTCTTCAATGCATTATGATAACCAAAAATTAATTGTTTATCTTTCACGTAAGAATCATGGTCCATTCCATTATTCAATTTCTTTTTTTTTCTTTAAAAATGTTACCAAAATATTTGACATTCCATATCTTCATTTACTCCTTTAAATATTTCAACTTTTGAAAAAACTTGTACATACATGATCCTTCAAATTTTGATTCATCCCACCATAACATAACCATCTCAAAAAACCAGGGTCTTGGAGCCACATAGACTGGAAGTGAAATGGTTTTGGATGACCATTGCTAGATGACTCACAAGTCAAAATAATGGATTTATGATCTAATTGCTTGCAATAAAATATTCAAAGAGTTTATATACTTTATTTGTAACCATTTATTGGATAGCTAAAATCTATCTAGTATTTCTGCCATATGATTTTTCTCAATGCATATATTATCCCATGTATATTGAAAACTTGAGGGACTAACATCGGTCATTTGAATTGACAAATGAAGTAAAATATTGCATTGATTTTAGCCATCCTAGAATGCCACCCTTATTTTCCAAAGGAGATATAACATTATTAAAATCATCCCCCAGAATCCATAGATCATAATGAATCATCATTGTATTTGACAAAAATATACTACGATCCTTTCAACATCTTTCAATAGTAACTATAGTTGGAGCATATACATCTATAACCCCAAATTTGATGTTTTCATTCTAATAGTTGTCCATCCCATTTGCATTTATCTCATATTATTGCAATACTATCTAAAGCTCCTACAGAAGAAACTCCTAAACAATCACTTATATTCCAAACACTAATTATTTTTTATAGTTAATTCAAGATATTCTAAATATGATATCATATTATAAAAAATACAAAATAGATGCTTCAATTTATAAAAATATAATTTTTTTAATGCAATTTAAATATTTACCAATTTCAATTTCAATTAGTCTTTGTGAAAGGGATGCAAATCCTAGATGCAGTCAAGCATTGAAGGAAGAGGATGATTCGTAGATCATCTCTTTAGTTTGTGAGAAAGCCTCTTCAGTTAGAAGAAATATCTCTTAGGGATATTTGGGTTCACAAGTGGATGAACCTCTACCCTTTATCAAGATTTTAAAGGATGAATTTGGGTTGGATCTGATTGATCATGAAGCCCGAACAATTATCTACAAACTCAAAGGTAAAAGATCAGATCTGAAGGAGCTCAAAGGATACATTAAAGATTGGTGGACAAGTACATAATTTCAAGTAACTCTCCTAGTAAAATTAATTTGAGTAAAGCAAGATTAGATGTTTGGATGAATGTTTCAATCCTTGGGCCTCAATCCATTACTATCTTCTCAAGCAAAGGGGAATAAATCTAAAATATTGAATATAAAAACTTCTCCTTAAGATGTTAGGGTTGTCAGCCATATGACCACTTGAAGAAGAGATGTGGTCATACGATTATGCTATGATTTCTCCTTGGTGGAGGAGAAGGCCTGCATGTGAATGATTTAAAACCTTCAGATGTCTTAGTCCAAAAGAAAGAAGCTCATCCTCCATATGCATCAATTTCCAGCAAAGTCATGCGAGCATCAAAAGACTCAACCCCAAAAGAAGTATTTGAATCAGATCATTTATAAAAACCAAACGGTTACTAAAGATCATTTAGACGATTCCATGAAAAATATTAGCACCTCATGGTATTCTTAAAGCTAATTAAGAAACAATTGGTGATAGTCAATTTTCTGAAAATGAAGATCCTACAATAAAAATGGAACTGATGTCCTCTTTGATGGATTGTTGTTATGTTTGTTTTCCTTCTATCTATTGGATTTATGTGTCGTGTAAGGGTTGTTCTTATCGTTAGTTTAAAAAAAAAAAAAAAAACTGATTAAAAAAACTTAAAGGTTCCAACAAGATGGAAAATATCTTTAAAATTTTGTTTTTCTAAGTTTTGCTTTTATAATAAAACTCACCCATTAAAAACCATACATAATTTATTATATATATATTTTTGGGTAATACTTTGTCCACTAAACTAATTAAACCAACATACATCTTTAATATGACTTATTTTCAACTCTTCAGATCCTAGTTTTTAAAAATCAAAGGCAAAACTCATTGTATCAGTTCCGCTAAAGGATTTCCCAGAGTAAAAACAAATTGTCGTCTTGAAATGCTAACAGATATTATCATTGTTTCCGCGGTTAAAAAAAAGACCTGTTCCAAACACAGTTCTCTTGCAGTCTTCAAAAGCTAACGGATAATATAATTGTTCCCACGGTAAGAACAAATCTCTCTTGCAGTCTTCAAAAACTTGGAGTTCATAATACCGATGAACTTAATCCAATCCCAGAGCTATAGAGTCCTATTCATTATTCCGAACTGTTAGTTTCAGCGTTAGTTGTGGGTCCTAAACCCTGAACAGAAGCTCCCATCCAATTGCTATATGTTAGGTTTTCACAGCTAACTCTGGAAAGGCCAAAAGAATGATGAGAAGAATTTGGATAAGCAGATGTCTGCAAACCAAATGACCCAGTTGAAGCTTCAATGGTTGGTGCTGCACTGCAATTAGATTGATTTGAAGCTGGAACCAATGAATTGGTCATGACTGAGCCATTGGGTAAGAAATTATTCGAAATACCAGCAGCTGAGACAATGTGATTACCTCCATTAATAGGTGTAGATTCCACACGCATAATATTATATACAGAAGCACTGCTGGATGTCAACAGAGCTGCGTGCAAATATTTCTCATAATTGACAGCTTGGTGCAACTGTTTTTGATAATTCAAGCCCTCGTTCCCATTTGCCTGTTTAAGCCATGATGCCATCAGTGGATGTGCTTGTTGCTGTAAACATATACGAGGCCATTCATTAGAAGCTCTTGTTGCAGCAGAAGCATTGCCACAGGTGTTTGTATCTGCTTGTAAACTCAGTTTACTTGCCTCTTCAATTTTAGGTGCATCTATAGCCCTAATAACCGATGATCCCTCCCCTCTCATGCGCTTGGCAATTCCTCCTACAGGCAGTGGGCTGCTCATAATTTTTTTCACATTATATCTGCTAATATCAAAGTTTGTTACAGCGTTGAGGCCTCTGTATTTGATTACCGCAATATCATAAGCCTCAGCTGCCTCTTCTTGTGTACCTTTAAATTCAAATACACAACCAGTTCATAAGAAATAGTACCATTGTTTTCTGGTTGGTATATTGTTTTTCACATTGTTAGACATTATGTACAGGCTAAATATGATATACTCAGTTACTCACTATATGTCCCCAGATACAAATCTTTGTTTCCAGCAACTCTTCCAATGCGAGCCTGCCATCTTCCATGTTGATGGTGCCTGCCATGTTACATTCGAAAAAATAATTGTAAATTAACCATCATTCACATTTACATCTGAATTTTCCAATTCCACGTTACAAGACATAAAACAATCACATGTTAAAGACACACCTGGTTACTCCACGATAAACAGATGCACCCCTGGAAAACCCACTACTCTTCCTGAAACATTAAGTAATACCAATTAATGCCTTCTATGACCATAGATTTAACGGCGTTCTGTTAAACTACATTTTGAGCTACACCTCTATATGCCTTGCACTTATCTTTTAACACTTTCATTGGGCCTTTGGACATTCTTCGTAATTCTCGTGAACAAGTAAAACAATTACAACACCATGATGCTTTTATATAACATTGATGAGTGCAGATGCTTCTATTGCTAATGCTACGCAGAAAAGATAGTCAGGATATTGTCATTACCTCCTAAGGTAGTTGACATATTCCTGTCTGGTTTTACTTTTCATTTCTTCCAATTCCTTTTTATAATCACTGATCTGTATTCAGAACCGCAAATCTAAATGGTAAGTAAATCTCATGAGTAAATATTTTAGGAAGAGTATAAGGGTTGGATTTTCCCCATATATTCAACAGTGTCCTTTATGGTATTAGATCCTTGTACATGCATAACACCATATCAAATGTATACATGAATGGCAGAAACCATATTGAAGTGAAATACGTCAAACCCGGTGCATGTTCATACAGGGAAGTTTGTTGAGGTAGAGGGCCCCCAGTACTTAAGAGCAGCCAAATCATAGGATCTAGCTGCTTTCTCTTCGTTATCATAGCCACCTGCAATAAGATTAACCTTTAGAATCAATCTAGCTCAATCATAGCCCAAATGAAACGTAGCTAAAATACTCCAGGTTTTTAAGTCATTTTTGGATCAATCTATGTCTGAAAAGTTAATGGTAATGGAATCTGCTCACCTAGATATACTGAAGAAGATTTCCATAATTCAAATACCAGAAAGAAACAGAATGTAGCAGTCAGATCAGTCTCCAAATGAGAATATTGAAGTATATATAAACCACATACAATAATCATAAAATATTAATGCTGAGAAAATCTTAATGTTGAAAAATCATAAAAATGATTATTACAACTCTTGTAACTTACTTTGCCGACCCTTACGGGCCTGCCCATCTCTTCTTTCACTGTTGTCCCATAAATGGGCTTCGAATCTTCCTGTCCACCTATGCCTACAATGTTTCCACAATCATATTATTTAAAAACAATTCTCATTTTCAAATTAAATAATTAAATATATATGTAGTGTTATAGTGTACTGCCATGTAGCCTTCCAAATATATATAAGCATATAATAATATAGTAGGTAATAAATTGGAATTATAATATTTATATTATATAGATAGGTATTAATTTGGAATAGAAAGCAAGAGGTTAACTTTACATACATGTCCAAATTGGATGTTAATAGAAGCGAAGAATCCCACAAAGTGAGACTAAGGAAGTGAACCTTTAAACTTGCTACCCATTAACAAAAACCTCTAACAAATGTTGGGATTTATAAACCACTTAAATCCCACACCACAATTAATGTGATAGTAACTTATTTAAATGGAAAAAAAAAAAAAAAAACATACACACTTACTTCAAAAAAAAAAATGCATACAGACTTACTTGGTGACTCCTCGGAAGATTGAAGTTCGTTGGCCAAAGGTACTGAATGATTTCCTCGTTGATGATTCCACCAGGACCAGGGCTTGGTCAAGACTACGTTTCTTGTTTTCTGGTGACGAGGAGCTACCAGGATTGGGAACTTCATTGGCTACAGGTGATTCTCTCATATTTGAAGGTGCTGCCAAAGCCAAACCATCATTACAAGTTTTGTTGGGTTCATCAGTTGAAGCCGTACCCTTGAAATTGTTGCTCTTCAATAGCCCATCCCCTGACCCTTGAGAGAGCTGAAGGTTGCCGAAAGAAAACTTATTGTTGCCATCTCCTTTAGTTTGAGTATTGGATAGACCTATGCTGGGCCTTAGATCTGGAAAAGTTCTCTGATCAGCATGATCATTAAAAGGCCGGGATGAATTAAGAACCGATTTTGATGAGCTTTTGCCTTCATCATCATTTGCGGTACTGGCCTTCATGGCTAAATTGTGATTTTCATTTGTAGTGAAGTAAATTTTCTTTCCAGAACTTTTGTCATGTATGGTCCCTTTGTTACTTTCCGAAGAGGGAGCTTCCACCGTTGCTGCATACAAAAAGCATCTCAGTTTTTCCATACTGGCTCATTGTTGTTATTCATCGGAACTTTGAAATTCAATGATTCTGCTGACTGGTAAAAGTATCTCTTCAAAGCTTAGAAGGATTCTTCCACCGAGGAAGTTAAAACCAAGCGTAAAATAAAATAACATTTAAAATAATAAATTTAATGATTTCAAAAAATATATTTGTAATCATTTATTAATAAAATAATATTATAAAATATAGCATTTTTATAAAAATATAATAAATAAAAGATAATTTTACAACAATATTAAGATTATAGAATCTGTAAAAATAGGAAATACAATAAATAAATATTTCACTTACCCAATCAATTATTAATTATTTATTAACTCTTAAATTAATGAAGTACAAAATATTATATTTTAAAGGATTTGTTAAATAATTGGTACAATTCTTGGAAAATGAAAGATCCAAGTTTTTTTAATATAATTTATAATATAATTAAATTAAAAAATAATTAATACTTAATAATGTTGATTGAATTGGTCCGAGGTGTAGACCAATTGGTTCATCCAAACCCCATAAGGGGGCGGAGGTCCAAGGTTCAAATCTCGGGCCTTGCCGGACTGAACGCTTGTCCCTTTCCTGGTGCTTTCAGCAGCGTAAAAGGTTTAAAATGATTGTGGCATGGTGGTTATAGGGGCGGACTGCGTGAAGATCTGTGTGGCGGCTTCAGGGTAGACAACTCATAATATTGTGGCGGCCATAAAAGTTGGACAGCCTCTCCAAAAATAATGTTGATTGAATTAGGTCCGAGGTGTAGACCAATTGGTTCATCCAAACCTCATAAGGGGGTGAAGGTCCAAGGTTCAAATTTCGGGCCTCGCCCAACTGAACGCTCACCCCGACTGAACGCTTATCCCTTTCTTGGTGTTTTCAGGGATG
Organism: Wollemia nobilis; assembly: GCA_028583015.1. NCBI lineage: Eukaryota > Viridiplantae > Streptophyta > Pinopsida > Araucariales > Araucariaceae > Wollemia > Wollemia nobilis. The sequence continues at coordinate 2,571,445 of JAQPPZ010001424.1, read as the reverse complement.
TAAAAGGGGTTTAAAATGATTGTGGCATGGTGGTTATAAGGGTGGATTACACGAAGATCTATGTAGCAGCTTCAGGGGCAGACAACGCAGAATATTGTGGTGGCCATAAAATGTTGGATAGCCTATGCCTGAATTCATAGCGGCTACCCATTCCACCATGTAAAAAATAAAAAATAAAAAAATAAATAATGTTGATTGAATTAGAAGAAAGAATATAACATTATTAGTAGTTTATTGAAAAAAATTTGAACTATCAAATTTGATATCTAAATGGTGAGTGAGGTATTTGACTATTAAGAGGTCTAGCGTTTGATCCTCATGGTCTTAAGGAGATCACAATTTTACCATATTAATAAATAAATATGATGATACAATTTTAATAAGAAGCAAGGTAAAGAAACCACAATAGCATCGAGACAGCATGGATAATTTTCTGCGTAAAACCAAATGAATAGTTTTCTATATAGAACCAAGCTATATATTGAGGAGAAAAACCCCATCCACCAAATTTTTTAAAATTTTAGTTTACCATAAATGATTATTTAAAAATAGAAATATATATAAATATGATGAAGGAAAAACATCTAACCTTTTATTATAAACAAGAACAAATAATGGATAAGATATAGCGTTGTATAAGCATATGAAATAAACCAAACTCATATGAGATGAAGAATTTTAAAAAATTCATAGTTTCTTAATTATACAAATTCAACTAATAATAAAATATATATGTGTATTTTAGAAAGTTTCAAAAAGAAAGAGTACCATTGTAGAGAGGATATGTACTCATAATGTAAACAAAATTTTCAAAATATTTAGCTTTATCATTTATTTAAATGCATTTCTTTATAGAAGTAAAATATAATTATTATGAAAATGAAATATCAATAAAATATACAGATAAAACAAGATATTTTAAATAATCATAAACAATACAAATAACACTAGAATAGAGAATAAGTGAAAATTGATTTCATACCTGCTCCATAAATTTTATTGAGGTTAGATTCTAAGAGGCAGGAAGAGCCATGAGGCCTCCACGAGACCATGTCTTCTTTGTTTATAAGAATTGGAGATGATATCTTGTTTTGAGAATGTTTTACCTTATCATGAAGTGTTGGTAGAAATGTCATCCAAGTATTTGTGAATACCATCGCTATAAAGTATAATAAAAGCTTTGTTCTCAAATAAAAAAAAAACACCATTATCAACAGCTATGACTCAAACCCTATAAAAATATATATCTATTTGTTCTCACAAACCCTGTACAAAAATCAAAATGCAAAATGATAGTGATATATAAAGCCACAAACCAAGGAGAACAAAGAATATAGTGTGAAAACACCTTACCTTAACCATGTAATATAAATTTAATTTTTATTTAATTTTAAATATTAAAGTTCATTATTTTTATTGGATTATTAATAATGAAAATTACACTAAACCTAGAAGCTAGGAATTTAGATAGATATTTAGTTTTAAGGATAGACATATAATTAAAAAATATATATAACTTTTAAGTATTATTATTTACCAAAAAATAAATTAAGACATTGTTACCTAAAGAAAAATAAGAGGAAATAGAACTATGTGTATAGGTTGTTATTTTTATTAAATTTTATCTTAAAAATTTATTATTTAATTTAATTTAATGTATTTTTAAAAAAATAATTATTATATTTTATTATAAATTTTTATCGTATAAATATTCATAATAATAATTATAATAAAATAGTTAGTAAAAATTGTCGATTTTCAAGAATCATTTATCATTATTAGCTTTTAAAATTCCAATGAACTTTCTATAGAACATAACAAGTTGACCACAAATTTGTCTTTCCAAGACAGAATGAAGTTAGTTGGTTATCCTATATCAAGTGTTATTACATACTTATCCTATTTTTAAATCTTTTTTTTAAGATGACATAGCATTGACTATGCGCACACGGGAATCCTACTAAGCATATAATGGGTTTTCCAATTTTTAGAAAAATGTTTATTAGAATTAATTTTTAATTTTTATAAACAATGTTTATTAGAATTAATTATATCCGTTCATGTAGAGGAATTGGAGCAAGTGGGTAGTTAAAATTGTTCAAGCTGCAGATATACTATATAATGGGTGAATTATAACAATGTAATAAATTCAAAATATATATATATATTAAAATTAATTTTTATGAAAATACATGTAGATCTTTTAAAAATAAAAGCATCTTATATAGTTAAAGAAGCTGCCTTAATTTTAAGGAGATCAATAATTTAATATGATGTAAAAAAAATACAACCTTTTTAAAATCGTATTATTTTTTATTTAAAAAAACATGTAATTTACCTATATGTAAACATCACCATGATACTCTATAGTCATGCCTTATATGATCTACTTAAAAAAAATATGTTTTTAAGTAAATTTGTTATTTTCCAACTGCATTAACTATTATGAGTAGTTCTTGTTAAATCTGTATTTAATATTTTATTTTTTTCCCTCCTTTTTCGTTTTTAAAATCATTTAAATTTCTATGTAGTTTGTATGTGTCAAGATTTTTTTGAAATTTTTTATTATAATTATTAATGACTATTTATTGGTGGTTTTAATATCATGAAAAGGTTTTATAGGTTAATGGTTTTGGTGTGGAACTTTTTAAAATATTATTTAATTAGTAATAATATTTATTAATATAATTTAAATTATATATTTTTAAAATAATAATTTTACATAGTTAAAAAATTTGGATCTTTCCAAAGAAAAGGTCAATATCTTAACCATTTTGTTATTTTTGTGGGGCATAAAAATTGAGTTTACACTAGTTTTTACGAGGGGTCTGGTTCTTGAACTTGGGTTTCTTGGATGAAAACCCAAGGATTTACCACTATAAAATGTTAAGACAGAGCTTGGGTTTTTACAAGGGGTCTTAGTCCCATCCTACAAGCCTTTAAACTTGGATTTTTTTTGGGATAAAAACCCAAGAACTTGCTATTATAGTATTCCTACCTCACATCGAGGTTTAGACTTGGATATTTTGGATGAAAACCTAAGAACTTAATATGTTTTACTTATTTTATTATTTATTTTATTGACTGGATATGCATAATGCTATAGTAAAATAAATTGATTGATGGTTTATATTCAATGTATATGATTTGATCATTTAGAAGGTTTGGATGTTTAATATCTAACACTTAAAACTAATACAACAAATGAATTTGGTCCATTTGTTGTATTAGTTTTAAGTGTTAGATATTAAACAAACATTCTAAATGATCAAATCACATACATTGAATATAAACCATATTAGTAACATAATAAACAAGATGCTTATGCTTTATTTATTTATTTATATATATATATAACGCGAAATTTTGCCAAATGATTAATCTATAATATAGAAATTTTCGTAATACTACTATATGCACAAAAAATATGCTTATATTTAAATTAATGATATATATATATATATATATATATATATATATATATATATATATATTTGACATAGATTGAAATCTTACCAAATGATTCTTATATAATATATAAATTATTGTAATACTACTATATGGTGGCAATGTAGTACAAGCGGTACCTTATCAATATTCATATATCCAATTAAAAATATATGTTTATAATATTTATTTATTATTATTATTTTATTTGGTTAGTGTGGAAAACCCTACGACCAATGTTTAGGGTTGAGCATTTCCATCCCAACCATGAACCTTAGTGAAGTCTAGAGCTGAGCTTATCAATAGAGGATTAACACACAAATACATGCCACAGATTGAACCTTGACCTTTCAAAGAAGAGTGAAAGCATTGCGTTGTACCCTGGGACTATATGTTTATAATAATTACCTTCAAACATCAAATAATATTAGCTCAATTAATTAAATTTCTCAACAATCAAAGAGGAGACCCATGTTTCTATCTTATCCATGGGCTCTTTCAATCTCATATAACCAATTAAAAAGATATATTTAATTTTAAACAATTAGTTTATCCTTCAAAATTATTGAAATTTATTTAGACGTTAAAGTTTGGGCAAACAAAGAGTGTGAAGTTTCACACTAAGAAAAGTTTCATTCAGCTAGTGGATATTAAGATTTTTTAATAATCTATTAAGGTGAATTCTATTCAATCACATCCATCAAAACATTAAGTTTTGTATCATTGCTCCATATGGTAATATTTTCTCAATATGAATAAAAGGTTTACAATTTGAATTCAATAGGGGTAGTTGTACACCATACTTTGATAACCAAAGTTTAGTTGGATAAACATGTATTATGTAAATTACATCTTCTATGAGGGTTGTCTCATGTAGCCTATGGTTTCTTGGAGGTGAAGAATCATTTTACCTTTACCTTTACTTATTGTTAGCTAAAATAGATCATATCTAACTTGTTAAAGATATTTTTTATTTCTTTCTCTTGAACCACTAATTTTTCCTTATCAATAATTAATATTATTTTTGCTAATATAGCTATAGACTTATTGAGTGATAAGGCTTGTTAAAACCCCACTCAATGTGAGGGGATCAAGACCCCTCATAAAAATCCATGTAACTCAATGAAAAATATATATTATATTTGCTAAAGAACAAAGAGCAGCACCATGCACTTAGTCTTTTGTTATTTTGTGACAATTTCAAGAATGTTTTTGCCCTAGCTGGTGCTAAGGTGTCCTTCGACACCAAAATGATTTCAAAGATACTGCAAATGATGAAGATGTAATGGAGATTGCTAAGGAGGCCTGCATAAATGTTACCAAAGATAGCAAGGAGATTTCTACGAAAGATACTGGTCCTGAAGGGGTTGTTTCATCCCTTATGTAGCTGGACACTCCTCTTGATGACTAATGGTTCTTCCTCTAGTTTCATGGGTCCTCTACAATGGTGGATTGCATCTTTTTTGGTTCCTTTTTGGTCGAGGACCATTCCTTTTTTAGCCTTGTTGTTTCTCTTCATCCCTCATGTAGCTGGACACTCCTCTTGATGACTAATGGTTCTTCCTTTGGTTTCTTGGGTCCTCTACAATGGTGGATTGCATCTTTTTTGGTTCCTTTTTGGTCAAGGACCATTCCTTTTTTAGCCTTGTTGTTTCTCTTAGTGCCTGTTTGTTCAAGGCTGCTGAATCATTTTAGTTTGAGGTGTATTTTTGAGATTGTATGTTGTTTCTTCTGACAATTTTTAGTGTCTTTCTTCTGTTCCTTTTTTATCCTTTTTTATCCTCTGAAGATCCTTTGTTGTACAAGGTGTTAGGGCGTCTTTCAAATACCTTGGTTTCAATAAAATTATTAATCTACCAAAAAAAAATATAATATTCCTTGTCTAATCACCTTACAAAGATATGTTTGTTGAGGTAAAAATTAACACTATGATTTGCTAAATTATTTGTTGCCTTATTTTTTTCTCTAGATATAACATTTCCAAGAGGCTACTTCCATTAATAGTCTATGGATATTGATCCCTTCCGTGCATATTTATTGATAATACTAATAATAATATATGAATTCCCTCCATATAAATATGTAGGTGCCCTAGGCTTCTCATAACTATTTATTGAATTTATATATGGCTAGACAAAGAAAATTTTGTCTTTATTGCTTCAAAAACTCCACCAATGCCATCTTTTTTAATTTTTTTTTAGAATCACCATCATAATTAAGTTTTATGAACCCAAATCAAATGACATTAGCTCAATTGGTTAGATTCCTCAACATTTGAGGAGACCTAGGTTTGGATATTGCTAAGTGATACATGAATAATATTTAAGCTTTGTTGTAATACAACTAAAGGGTGATGGTATAATATGAGTGGGGTCCATTTGAATCCCATATAACCAATTGAAAAAACACTATAAAATTATATTTTGAGTATTTCTATTTTACTACTTATTATTATAAATTTTTTTTATTAATTCTATTTTCATACATAACCCCTTAGGCATATTCAATTATTTTAACCAAGCTAAGAACATATATCTTTCTATGAATTTCCATGATGACCATCATGCCAAAAGATGCCCAAATGCAAATATAATATTTTAGGATTTATTTGAAAAATAATTACTCATTTTAAACCATAAATTTTAACAAATAATGGTAAGATCAATCCTTTATAAAATTATTAATGCTTTATATTTGAAATCATTTATTCAAAATATCATCAAATATTCTAATATTAATGGAGCAATCCACTCAATTATTATTTATTGAAATAATATCTTCAAATAATGAAATCCAAAAAAGTAATGAATTAGATGATATGATGTGCTCATCTCCCACTTACATAGGGTAAATGTAGATGGTCCATGAGGATTGGTCTTACCCTTATTTTAATAAATAATGGTAAGACCAATCCCCTACAAAATGATTGATTCTTTAGTTTTGAAATAATTTATTCAACATTTCATCAACTTTTATAATATTTATGGAGCAATCCACTAAAATTTTATTTATTGAAAGAGTATCTTCAAATAATGAAATCTAAAAAAAACAATGAATTAAATGATATGATGTGCTCATCTCCCCCTTACATTGGGTAAATGTAAATGCTCCATGACATATTTTTATTTGTAAATCATCACCCATAAAAATTATGATTTGGAATACTAATGCAACAACCCAAATCTACTCACTTGGTTGTACCACAAAACAAGTCATAAAAAAATCACTATAATTTTTTTTTTTCATTTTTATACTACATTCATATTTAAGTTTACCTTCATATTCTTAGCAAGCTTATTTCACACATTTAATTATTTGGTAAATCTTAAAATAGTACAATTATATTACACTAATTTTGGGTTCAAGACTACCGTGTACAGTCACCCAAGTGGATGAGATAGACCATATCCTGTAATGGTGCCATTAATGGAGTTGATTTATATCATTCAACATCCTTGTTTTATGGCATGAGGATAAAACCACGGTAGGGGTTATCCTATGGGGCCCATAACACCTAGAGGGTGAACACTTGATTCTCTATTCCTTATCATTTTGAACCTCCAAATTTTTGTTGTCCTTGTTCCTTTTTGAATGATTGGAAAATAGCATACTTATACCCAGAGTCTAGCTGATTTTCCTCTTCACGAAGTTAGTTAGTGTTATGCCAATACAATGGCCTTGGACTTAATCACACATGCTCTTTATGATCCACATTAGTATGTCTCATACCATACAATGAGGCTTAACAAGCTAAGTCAAAGATACATGGGATCTATCATAATACTGTTCTAGACGCAACTTGGAGAAAATGTCCCATACCGCTTCTCATTACAAACTTGAATTGATCATTTTGCTTGACCATTTCTATCAATATTATATTTTCTCTAGTCACCTTTGTGTGTCTACCTACACCTCAATAATTTTGGAATGAATACATTTTTATTTGAACATCCTTTTTACTCGATTCTCATTCTCAAATTCAGATCAAGACTTCTCAACCCTCACAAGAGTTATCTAAACCTAATTACAAAATGTTATGTTTTATTCTAAGTAAATACTTCCCAAGATAAGTTATAAAATAATATCTTATTCTTTGGAAGATACCAGAAGTTATACACACATTCTTAAGATAGAATTAAAAAGTTACCCACCATGCTCTTAAATCTATGTTTATATTATAGCTTGAGGCATAAGGGAAAGGTTAGGTTCTATTAATTTTTCCTATGCATCTATTTAGAGCTTAACAAATATATCACAAGCATGACCAAACCAACAATACCCTTTTTCTTTTCTTACTTAGCTACATCTAAGTTTCATATTTAGAAGTTCTTTCCTCATAAAGCAATGATTCAAAAACTCATAAACTAGTTACATCAATAAAACATAATATCATTTAACTCATATCTTACCATGAAAAAACTGTTGAACCAGGCCAACGATATTTATAAACAAACCATAGTCTACTTTATACTCTTGGTTAATCTTTACATTTTCATATTAACAACAATAATAACCAAAGGTTTAATAATCTATGCCAATACTTTATCCCAATGCTGCTCATCATTAGACAACATCAATTAATAGATAGGGATTGACTTCCAATTTTTGAAGATACATACTGTTCTCATCACCATATCCTCTTTGCTTGACGTAAGGCAGGGAAACAATGGTTAAATGTTTGTCTTATTCTCAAAGCTAACCTTAATTTTGTTTTGCTCTTCAACAAAATAAGTTCATAGGTGGTTCCCTCCCAGTATTAAGCTTTCTATGTTACAAGAAATTTAAATTATACTCATACAACTATTAGTAAGTACGGAGCTCAACACCCTAAACTTGATATGCCTCCTTACTTAGTTGCACAACACCATAATATAATTTTTAAGACTCTTCATTATTGGTAAAATCACACATTATGAAGCATATAAAAAGGGTACTAAAAATTTTACTCAACAAACTAGTTCTAAACATTGATTCTTTGAAACATAACTCCTACAAAACAATAATCATTTATCCAAAGAAAGACAATAGATATAAAATCAAATTACAACTGGTTATAAAATAGTTAAAGCACATTGAGACGTTCCTTTCTCAAGAAAACTAAACTTTAAATAAATAATCACTGCATGAGACTATAAATCCAAAAATAATTACTGAAAATCATGATGAGGGTCTTTCCAGTACAACATACTTTCAGTTTTTTATTCACTATTAAATATCAAAGGCAGATTTAAATTTTGAGTTTGAAATCTATAGAAAATATAAATTATCACCAAACAAGGTGATATTCCAAAACTACTTTCATACAATATAGCAACTGCAATATACACGCCCCTAATTTTCGTTTACGTTTGCACTAATTGAACGACAATAATTGTTGGATTTCAATACTCAAAGACAAATGTATAAATTTTCTTTCCAAGTCCTTAGTGATGTAATTTCCTTTCTCGAACGTCGTCAAGCTTGGTTTCTTCCTCTTACCACGAGATGAGACTCCTTTCTCTTTCACACTAGGTAATTTTTTTTTATTGATTAAAGCAATTAGTTTCTGGCTCCTCAAACCATGAATGCAAATTCTAATAACACACAATCATGCATACTTGCAAAAGATCTAAAACTTCACATATCATTCGAGAATACTATGCATGTGACGTTCAAAAAGCACATCTTCAATTCCCAAGTAACTACTTAGTTCACTATCCAAGAAAAACTTATACTTAGTTATAAGATTGTGAAGAAACTGCACACAACAATATTTCAAACAAAATATTTCACAAAGTTGTTCTCGTTTCTTTTTCACACATGACTATCAACAATAAAACCATATCACACAACAATATTTCAAACAAAATTTCACAAAGGCGTTCCTATTTATTTTTCATATAGGACTATCAACAATCAAACCAGATCTTATTTTCTTTTCCATGTTAAGAGAGATTTAATTTTATTGGGAAACAAGTTTTATGCATAATTTATATGTAGATTTTTTATGTGTCTGTCCTTCAGAATATTGCTCAGCTCTCCTTGAATTTCCACTACCACTACTTCTTGTTGTTCTTCCCTCTCTTCATCCTCAAAAATAGCCAAACATTTTTTTCTTTTTTCCTCTTTTCGATGGGTTTTACTTTTCCCCTTTGTTGTTGTTATGACCACTTTGTTTTTTAAGATTTTTACTTCCCTCCCCTTCCTCCCTTCTCAATACACATTAAGGAATAAATATGAATCATTATGAATTGAATGCAATGCCAAAGTGGATAAGCTAGCCACTAATCTGTGCCACCTCTAATCTGCAGCACACTGGTCCAATTCCATGAAGAAAATTTATTTTCTTTTGTAATACATATTACTTACCACAAGCATAGCTCCATTCATTTATTTCATTTAAAATAAAACCCAAGCATAAAATTTTCCCCATAAAACTAACGTCCATAGCAACTCATTTGCATTATGTACTTCTCTTTTTTAAAATAAAACATAAACACAACCTTATTTTTACATTCCCATATTATATTTTATTTAAAAATTAAACTATATGTATAACAAAAACAATCAGTGGCTCTCATCATCATCACCACCAAACCAAATGTAAAACCAGACATCTATATGATATGCAAGAATGTGAGCATACATGTACTCATGAGCCAAATCATCAATTCCCTTATTAATATTCCTATCGACTAACTTCTCTTTCTTATCAATTTTGAACCTGGTCATGCATACATAGTAGAAATCAACAATACCACAATTCACAAAAAAATGTAAGGTTATTACCAATTTGCTCATCTACAAATATCTGTGTGAGGAGGGTCGTTACAACTAACTAATGAAATATTGAGAACTTAGAGAGGGATCCAAGTAACTAGTAATTATTCCATGATTTTTTTGGAATAATTATTTCTAATTACTTTAGACTGAGTATCACACCATATTTTTATATATTTCAAACCAAATATTTTCTTTTTGAAAAAAAAAGGATAAAATAAAAACGAATCTCTTAAATCATCATCTTTGTGAGTTTATTTGGTACTTGTTTTAGGTCCTCTTATTCAAAAAAATTGCTAAACAACTAGAATTATTGTTCACATCAACATAATTTGTGATTTTAGAATAATTGTAAGTAAAAAATGGTTCTAAAACAATGATTATAATTTTAAATTGGAATCAAGAGGGTGAGGCTTCAACCAAATATTAAGTAAAATTTTTATAGGATATCCATCCTTGATTAACAATCAAAAGTATTTTTTTGATTAATCTCAAACTCTCTAATATGAAGATCCATGTTGTTGAACCCCAAGGTAAGGTTTGATCCTTGAAATATTACATATGGAAATTTTTTATATATAAAGTAACATTTTTGGCTAATTCTTTCCTTAATATTTGGATAAACTATAACCAAGTTTTACCCCTAATTCCAAACTTGTAAATCTATAATTTTGTAAGCCTGACCATCCAATACCCTTTCCTCTACAAACCTTCTTCAATATATAAAGTTGAATTATATCTTTCTATTCAAACCATTTTAAGGAAAATATCTTTCTATTTTCTCAAAATTTGATGTTATATATATTGATAATCATGAAAATAACATTATATATATGGATATATTGCAATATAGCCTCCATGGGTTGATTTATTCTAGCCATTTTTAAGAAGACACCTTTACATTTGCAACCAACCAAACAAGATTTTAATTTATTCAAAATTGGGTCACACAGATCTTACTTTGTTTTTTTAAACAAGTAAATAACTAGATATGTTAATGGTAAATTTTCAAATATAAATCATAAATCGTTTGTAATAACCCATTATAAAAATTATAACATCTATAAAAATATCATTGATTTTTTCATATTAGTGAACTATATCATAAATTTCTTGTAATATGGTAGTATTGATGTAAATTCCATGGACTCACCAAGTAAGGGATGACCTATAATAAAAGTATCATTAAAAAGCTAAAGGTTAGATTTGAATATATAAGTACCTTTGATATTGCTTTCCACTTTAATTTTTGAGAGAGTTCTTTGCAAATCCTTAGCAAGGATAACAAAAACATAAGGATATAATGTATCACCTTAGTAAATATGACAAGATGATTCAAGTTATCCATCATGGCATCTATTTATCAAAATATAACATTTTAGAGTGTTCTATCAATTTAGATCAATCTTGACCAAAATCAATTTGATGAGAATATCACATGTGGAGAATTTTAACAAATCATATTATATGATTTATCATATCTAAGTTTATAAATATGGTTTTTTCATGAATCTAATAAAATATATGGACTCTGGAGTAATTATTATACCATCAATGATTTGTTTACTATGAACAAGTCCACCTTGGTCCTATAAGACAATGTAGCCATAATATAAAATTTTTCATAAATATTTATTAGATAATGGTAATCAACCTATTTTAATTTATTTTTATCAAATACTATAGACACCCAATTTTGTGTGCCAACTAGTCATTTAAAATGTTTCCATTTATTCCTTTAAGCAAACCAAACCAATTCAACTGTGTCATGACCAAATTTAGGATAAAAAGCAACATCATTTTGGAGACTATAAAATATCTATAAACCATCATAAATTTCACAAAAATACCACTATATAAATGGGATAATTTTTTTTTCCAATGAGTATAAACATACTTATACTTGTATAAGAATTGATGTCCCAAAATACCTCAAAAGTAGAAGCATCAGGGTCCCATAGAAGTGGCAGTGGTAGTTTTGCTTTCCTATGGTAATTTTGACAATACAAAAATTTGAATTTTCTCACCCATACTTGATCCCTAGCAGTCACAAATGCAATAGTACAACGAGTAAAAAGCATCGGTGCTACTTCTACTCTTCCATGGTGCTTTTGCTCTACTGCCACCAAATCCAAAATTTTGGTAATTTTATTGTCTATAATTGCTTGTTCCATAGTGAATATAATCCTATTGATCTAATTTCTAGTTATTACCACATGATAGATTAGTAAACTATCATTCATACCTCCCTAATTAGAAATTGCATGATATCTAACTCTAATTAAATCTCATGCAAATCTCAATCAAACCCAATCAGTTCCATGCAACTACACATAACTCACCTTGCTACTTTTGCGAAGAAATCCTTTATGAATTACCCAAAGAAACTTGGTTTATATATAAAACCACACTTTAATAAATTCATTGGGAGGAATATTAAATGCCACGCCATGCTACTAAAATATCTCTAAATATTTATCTCCTATGTTAACATTCTATTGTAATCCAACCAAGTCTTGGATCTATCAAAGTCTCTTTAGATCACAAACTACTTCTCATCAACCTTCATCAAGTATCCAATCATTAGCAAAAGAAAATCATCAATAGCATTTGGCCATCATCACTTAATTGTTTGTATTTATTTTATTCCACCTTTCTCTTCTATTTAAAATTCTTTATTCTTCTATTTAACTAGCATTTTAGTCATTTACATACATGTACCTTTTGATATTCAATATGTTTTTTAGGCTTGCAATTAATTGAATTATTTATATTAAAAGATCCTTCAAGGAAGGAAATTTTGTGCTCTTTTCCAAAGTTGTAAATACCCCTCTATGTTGATCACTTGTTTTATCTATATTTAATTATAGATTTCTATTTTTGGTAGGTACAATCAAAAGCATTATATGGGAGTGATAAAATGATGCATTTATATCTATGGTACTTCTATCTAGAATTTTTCCTAGTACCTCTAGATGGCAGTTCTTTCTTGGTTCAAAATCAAGTCTTGTGTTTTATGGATTTGATATATCTCTATTTTAGAGATTCAAGATTGTGTGATTTGACTATTTTACAGTTCTTGATTCTATTTTGTAATAAATTTACAAAATGGATAGGATATCAAATTTTGATGATAAAATCATAAAAGGGATAAATCTAGGTCTAAATATATGTATTAGGTATGAAATGGGAAGTGCACATAGCTGCATTATAGGATAGGTTCATTTTCTACATCATATCTTAGACTCCCAATTGATTTTGAGAAGAATATTTTTGTTTTTATAATCACTAAAATAATAAAGAATAATATAGAGTAGGTATTTATATATTTACATATTTTGTTAGTCAAAAGCAAAAATAAATTTGTTTATATTTTTGTAGTCAATCAAATTGAAAAAAAATAGAGAATAGGTTTTTGTATGCTTACATGTTTTATCTATATGTCCTAGTAGAAAAGCAAGCTCTTGAAATTGTGCTATATAGTATATTAGAGAGAAGGTATTTCTTCCCATAAAAACACAAGGTGTTTGTGAATTAACCCCATAAAACTAGTTTCTTAGGTCTCCATAAAATATCCTCTAATATTAAGTGTGATCAAGATGAAAGGAAGCACATTTGTGATCCCCCCAATGATTGGCCATTTTGTCAAATCAAATATTCCGTTAACTTGATGTGAACATCACAAAAATTTACAAAGGTCCTCTCTATCCCATCCAAAACCTTTAATCAATATAAAATTCATTAAAATTTTAAGACCACTTAATTTGTTTGTGTAGTTATATCACATTAATAAAGATTAATAAGAACATAACCAAAAGCTAGTCCTACTAGGGATTGTATATGAATCTTTCAATGACCAAAGTATGAGTCTATGGGATACATTGGGTATATTGTAAGCATATGCTAATAGTCACCCACATAGGGTATCACACACACTTTAAGCCTATAGAGGAGTATAGTATGGTGGACTGGTTGGAGTCATAAAGAGGGTTTTTATTACCCTTCATATACCATATTAGATCACATACCTAGTGGTAACTTGCACGTACCATTATGATTCTATATGTCAATTATATCTCACATATTGATGGGTATATAGAGAGAGATTAGGTATATAGTGACCTTCATGTATATAAGAAGGCCTTGAAGTATATATATTAGATAGATATATCTAGGCAAGGTGATATAAGGAAATAAAATACCTTCTCTTTATTCTCTTAAGAAAATCTAAAAACCAAACTTTATAAGTATAACTTCCCATCCTTCCTAATCCATGGGTGAGTGACACTATGTGGATTGAAGTGTTGCTTATTAGCTAGTCCATAATACAAACACTCTAGCTAATGCTCAAGAGAACCAAGCAACACTTGAAAACACTATCTATGAAGAATAAAATGAGGAAGATCCTTGCTCATGTACTCTCTCCTATTCATGATAAAAAAGGGAGGGTAATATTAAAGTCTCTTGATCATATGACCTCTTGTTACACAAGAATAAGGATACCATAGAAACCATTTCAAAAGAAAATAGAGATACCTTGACTACATTTTCTAGGGAAACGATCCCTCTTGGACCACCCTTAGTTATCCTAAGTCTAATACCTTAACTTCTAATCAAGTGGACCTATCTTATGGATTCTTACACATAGGCCTTAATGCATCGACCTCGAGTGATGTAGAATCAAATCCTCTAATTATCATAAATTTTTTGAATGGTGAAGCACAAAACCCTCCATCATCCTCAAGATATTAATCATATTTATATCACCTAAAGGAGTTAGTATGGATCGATGTAAGTTTTCCCATAACTCAATAATTGAGCACAAAATATGGAATTCCTAGTGCTTTGACCTCTCAATCTTGTATCAACAACCTTCCACTAATCCCAAGCATGAATATAAATTTTTATTAGACCTCCACTCTCATAATATCTAGTCATACATCCTCAAATCCTATTATCTTGAACAACTTGGGGGTGAGTCATATGATGACCACTTTGACATTGTATACCTAACAACCACAATATTACCTTTTTTATCAAATATCAAAGTCCTCTAATACTATATCACATATTACATGTCATCAAACCTTTTTTATTTTTAGATTCAATCCCTAACTTCACAAATAAAGTAGCTAAAATAGTAAATGGTCATGATCCAAAGATTCTCAACTAATCATAGGTGAGGGCCTATGCAAATAGCCTTTAGACTTTTGAAGTCTACACATGTGGATTTTATTCACTTCCTTCTTAAAAGTGATCACAATCGGTGACACCTGCTCACTCATTATAACTTTGAAGATCATACAAATATATAGGATCTTCTTAATTTTTGCATTCATAAAGGTTGCATACTTAGGGTTCATCATGTATGGTCTTATCCTTATTTGTAAGGATACTGGAATTAGCTGAATATAATGTAGACATAAGTTTGGAGGTATCCCTTTCAAATACTTATATGTCCATTCAAATACCTCCTTATACTAAATTTTTTTAGAATGTTGCTGCTTTCAAAACTAGATCCCATTCATCTCCACAATGGATTATTTTTGGATCTTTTTTCTTTCCAAATTTAACTTGACCAACTTTAGTCCTTCATATTTAATATTCTCTAGCTTATTCATTGCTTTCACTAGAGAATAAGCAATTAATATCCAGTAGATGTGGTGAAAGCAATGAATAAGCAATGAATATCTCGTATATATACTACCTCATATACTACCCGTATATATACTATAGTGGGTACCAATAAACATACATCTAAAATACTCTAACTCAAAAATAGCTCTAAAACAACGAAATACTTGACAAGGTTGCAGACGAATGTTTGTCAAAATAAGTCGAGTGGTTATAGAGGAGTTTCAATTGGTGCAAGATGATCGGCATAAGTCGATCAGTTGTAGAGTCGTGTCTATCGGTATAGGTCGATCGATTACAGAGCCATGTCTATCAGCATAAGTCGATCGATTTTAGAGCATTATCTATCGGTATAAGATGATCGATTGTAGAGTCGTATCTATCAGTATAAGCCGATCGATTGTAGAGCCATGTATATAAATATAATACAATCAAATGAAGAGAAATATATGTCACTTGTAGAGGTGTCAATCGATATTACACTATCGGTTGTAGGGATGTGTCTATCGATATTAGTTGATCGATTGTAGAGATGTTGATCGATATTCATATATCAGTTGTATAGGTGTCGATCGATTGTAAAGGTTTTGATTTGTTGTAGAGGTGTCGATCAGTTGTAAAGGTGTTAATTAGTTGTAGAGGTGTCAATCGGTTGCATAGGTTTTGATCAATTGTAGAGGTGTCGATCAACATTTGTCTATCGGTTGTAGGGACTATTGATCAGTATTTATCTATCGATTGTAGAGGTGTCAATTGATATTAGTTTGTCAGTTGCAAGTACGTGTCGATCGACATTAGTTTATCGGTTGTAGGGAAGTGTTGATCAACATTAGTCTATCAGTTGTAGAGGTGTCGATCGGCATAAGCAAATTGGTTACAAAGTAGTGTTTATCGGTACAAGGTTGTAGAGATGCATTAATTAGCCTAAACTGATCGGTTATAGAGGATTCATGATTGAACATCGGTAGAGTATTATTCTTCCATTGTTCCTTTATGCAAAGCTATTTTTCTTCAATTTCATAGGCACTGTAGGTGAACTTTATGCAAATATGGTAGAAAACTATCAATGTCATCTAGTTGTGCATCAGGAGCATTTCTCTTGTCGGAGACTTCTTCTTATCTCTTAGAGTATGTGTCATAGGCAGTGTAGAAGCACTATCTGCAGCTATGGTTGATAAGTATCCATGTCATGTTGTGTGGTAGGTGCATTTTCTTGTCATACTACTTGTATTTCACATGTCATTCTATAGGGTAGCATAGGTTTATATTGAGGGATGTCTGCTATTTTCCTTCAATTTTATATACATTTCCTAAAATTTGAAGGTTTTTTCTTTACAGATACAATGTCACCTACTAAATATGGAAATAAGGGATGCAAATATTCTTGTAAAAAGACAATTCTAAAATATTTTACACATAATTAAATTGTAATGAGGCATCAATCTCTATAGATTCTACACAACATGTAGGTACAAACACCATTTACCACCAAATTTTTAATATTTCTGTTGTTCTTAAATATAAAAATTTTCTTTATCAATAGATAAATGGTTGTTTACTTATCTACCTCTTTTTAAATTCTTTATAAAACTATATTTTGTTAATTCTTTAAAATAGTGCATTTTTTACTTCAAAAAATGATAGAGAACACCAAATATTGAATGCAGTAAACATTATCGACCTTGATGTGCATTCACTCAAAGATATTATAATAGATGATATGGGACCACATGATAATTTTTCTAATAACAACATTCAACAACCACTTCAAGAGATTTTAAATTCAGACACATCAACCGAAAAATATAGTACAATTAAATTGCAGACCTCTAGGGAATCTTGTAGTCAAAAATCTAAACATCAAAATATAAGCGAATGGAAAATTGAAAGGGATTTTAAAAATAAATGGGTACGGTTATACCCCTTTATTGAGCGAGATGAGAAACTAAATGTGTGTACATGGAATCTTGGAAAGGATCATTTATTGCAAAATAAGAAAGACACAATAGAAAAACTTCATGGAAAAATTTACATTAAATAAATATGAAGTGATGGAACAATTAATAAATTTTATAGGTGGAAGGATGCATCAGAATGTGTGCATGTGAGATATGCACTTGAATATTAAAAAGTAATGAAACAAAAACAAAATCTCATTGAGAAGTATGGAACAATCGAGGCACAATTTAAAAAAATTAATAAGAATGTATTAGCCTCAAAGAAATTATAGTTTGCTATTGTATATAGTATTCTAAAAAAAGGTCGACCCATGTCTGATTTTGCTGATTTTAAGAAAATACTTCAACTAGATGATGTACAAAACCTTACCAATTCACATTGGTCAGATCGAAGTGGTTGGGAAATGGTAAAATATCTATCATTGGTTGAGAAGGAAGACCTAAGAGAGAATGTGAAACAAGCTAAATTTATTTCACTTTCCATTGATGAGGTAACAACTATTGACAACACATCTTGGATTTGCATACATGTTTACACATTCAAAAATCATTTGAGGCAATCTCATTTACTAGCACTACATAAGATGATTTAAAATTTTAATGCAGAAAACATTTATAATGTTGTTTTAACCAGTTTAAAGGATATTTACATAATGGATGAATAGGAAATTACCACAAATTTAATTTATGTTGGAGCTGATTATGTGACTACAATGCAAGGACATATGAATGGTCTTTGTATTAGGCTTTAGATATCAATTGCCCCATATGTGATTCATATTCATTGCATGGATTATCGAATGAATCTTGCATACAAAATTATGAGTAATTTTGATAATGTAGTTAGAGTGGAAGAACTCATACGTGAAATACACTCATACTTTTCATGCAGTCCAAAAAGGTTTGCAGAGTTTCAAAAATTTTCTCTAGATGTCACTGAAGGTAGAGAAATGTTAAAAGATGTGGAAACCAGGTGGATTTCATTGTTTATTCCTGCAAAGATGGTATTTTCATAATATAAATCCTTGGTTGGGTTTATGTATGTACATCATAGGGATGTTAACAAGACAAAATATTTGATTTTTCGTATGACTTATTTGTGTAGACACCAAAACAGCACCAATCCGATTATGTGACTGCAAAAACTGATCGCATTGACACACACAGCCCCATAGAGGTTAAACAGTGGTCCTAACCACTCTCACAGCAGTTTTGGGAAGTCAAAGATCAATTTGACACCTTCTAGGCACTTTGCTCAGAATCCATCCCTCCCCGGGACGAATTCAAAATGGGATCCGTCCTCCCCTGGGACGAATACAGAATCCGCTCCGGGGTAGGACGAATTCCAGGTTCAACGGGCAAAAAGACAAATTGTGCCAAATGGCATCCAAGGACAGTCAATTAATGCTCCCTGCCTTGCATGCACGCGTAGGTGGGCAGATTGAACGTTAGAGGACTATCACAAGGGCAGTCATGGAAGCCCAAGTCAGGGAGGAATCTCCTCCCTCTTGGGAAGGCATGGCCGCCAAGTGGCGCCCCTGCATGCCCATCCAAAGAGACCCCTTGGGTCTATAAAATGGTGAGCTTTCTCACCCAAAAGAGGACAGGTTGGAAGCATTTTCAAGCAACGAAGTGTTGCCAAATTGATACCACGCTTTACCCTTTGATTCACCTCTTCCACATCCTTGATCTCTTTCGCAAGGGAGGTCATTGGGTGGTTATTGGAAGTGTGAATCCGGATCCAAAACCCGACACTTGACCACATTATTCCACCCATTCGCCGACAACACATTACAAGAGATTTTGGACCCATCCCAAGTGGATTGGTGCCGAAATCAGGTTCCAACGGTGGGCGGCCCGCACTGCTATGAGCCTAATCTTCCTTTTTAGGAACGATTGGGGATTCATGGCAGATTGTCCTTTTTTGTCATTTTTTTATTTTGCATTCCATCTTATGCTGCTTAAATAGCTTGTAATTCTGATTTCACAATGCTTTGATCAATTTTTACCATGTTTTATCGCTTTTGTAGTCCTCACTAACTTGCAGGTAGCAGCGTCAAATTCCCATTGATGGAGGCCAAATTGGGGAAATATGACCATCTGGGTCTTCCCAAAATGCCTCCAATTAGCTAACCCCAAGTTTGTAGGTCTTTTGGAGCTCCCTAGACGTGACATTTTGGGCAGTATCACTTCGATGCTTTGTTGCAGGTGAATTCGTCCTACCCCGGAGCGAATTACAGTCGGATCCGTCCCGCCCAGAACGAATTCGAATCGGTGAAGGATTTTCTAACTGTTTCATTTGCAGTGACCTTCTAGTGATGTTCTCTGGTTTTTGTCAAATTTGCAGGTTATTTGGAGTCATTTTATTTATCGATTTAGCTAATCTTATGCATGCATCCTCCATTGGTTTTTAGGATCAAACGCCTTATCTTTTGTCACAGGTGCTACTAACGATTTTTTGTTTCTTTGAATGTAGGAGGAGTAGCAAGGATCAAGGATTCATCAACACCAACAGTAGCAACACTTTGGCCCGCCCATTTTACATGTGGGCACGTGGAAGGAGGATCACTAAGTCATGATTGTAACCAAAACTCATTTAACGCTCCTAGCCCCTGAAAAGGGAGGAGACATCTTTGTAACCGATGTTAAGAGAGTATAAATAAAAAGGGTTGTGCTTTCTATACTTGTTTTATCTCGTTTCAATTCATCTTTTCCTCTCATTTCATGCATTTCACTTTATAGGACTTAAACGTTAGTTTTGATTTTGAATGCATCGCATTAGTGTTTCCTTTTTACATCTTTCGAAATCTCGTGTTTTCAGTGGCGATCACGGTGGGACCCTATCCCCTGCTTTTTGAGATCAAGAAACTGATCAAAATTTGTGTTTTCTTGCTTACAGGTGCCATTTTTTGAACTCTGACTGTAGTTCGTTCCAGCCTGTGGCGAATACAGTACTGGAATTCGTCTGACCCTGAGATGAATTCGAATTCGTCTCATCCTGGGACGAATTCTATTCTGGCATTCGTCTCACCTAGAGACGAATTTTTGTCTGTGCAGTTTCAGGGCCGAGAGTCAGAGATAGCCGATTTGGGCGGAAAAGAGGTAACAGTTTTTAACAGTTCCTGTCATTTTCTTGTCTCTGTTTTTTGTTTTCTGTCCATTCTTGCTTGCTTAGGTAAATATGTTGTTGCTTGTTTCAATTTCATTAAAATGAACCCCACACACATCACGTGGTAACATTTTTAAACCAAGGAGCTGGTCGTAAAACCCTAGCCCTTGATCAAGACCAATGGTGGATTTCATCACCACCTTGGCTTGATTTTGCATCCATTACCCCGATTGTCACTGTTGCTCGACGTAAATCCTGATGAAAGCTGACCGAGTGTCGCTGGGGTGATTCCCAGCACGCGAGGATAAGTCTTCTATGGTAGGTGTCATAAACAGGACAATCCCCCTTCCGTACCGCCTATGTTCCATGTACCATCTGCTCTCACGTACCTATAGTTTCCCTCTCGTAAGGGCGGGTATATAGAGAGGTTGGTATATCGGCCTGGCAATGGTATATCGAAGGGGCGACCATTTATGGGAGTCATAAGAGCCTTCATACTACATTTAAACGTTCTTCAAAAAGTTTTCAAAAACAAACATTAAAACACATGAAACCAGATTTAGGGCACACTTTTAATCTTTAAAAGAGATAATCATCGCTTGCATGTGTGTGATCTTTTCTATTTTGTGTAGCATAAAAATCAAAAAAATCATAAACAAAAGATAAAAATCTATGCATTTTGTAGAGAGGTATCACAATGGTGTTCACCCACAGCCAAGCCCAATCATGGGCGGATGCTACGGGGAATGTCCAAGGAGGCACAAGTCACCTCCGGTACAGCCCCAAGGATTTGGTCATACCACCTTGGCGGCCTGACACACAAGGCAGTCCCCTCCGTGCCCTGACGGAATGGGACTATAAGGGCACCCCTTCTAGGGGCACTCCCTGCCAGCACAACACCCAACACACACCCGTTCAGGAGGGGTATACCCATGGGAGAACTCCCTTAGATGCCCGCTATAAGTGGCCACCACGCGATGAAGTGCTAGAATGGCAGGGGGTCCATAAGGGGGGGCCACATGACTATGCCATCCCTCCTACACCCCGCATCATTGTTAGCAACAACCGGTCAAATCCAGAGTGCATGACTCTTCAGGTAGGGCGAGCCAACTCTGCCCGTCCCTTTTTCACTTATGAAAGAGAGCACGAGGAAGGCCCCTACCTTCCTCAAGAGCAATATATAGTATGAGAGCAATGCGCTTCCGCACCTGCTAGCTATCAGGATCGCATACTGAGGCCAAAGCCTCAAGGAAATGCTGCTCCCCTCAACAAAGGGAGGCAACCTATAGGGATCTTGGATCACCATGATCGAGATAGATATGCCAGAGAGGCATCTAGCCCTTCTAGACATGAGACGGTGGGACAAACTATCTTAGAATTTTCCGAACATGTCACCCACCGGGTGCAACTCACGCAACTTGAGCTAGAGTGACTACAGTTAGAGGAATTGTACCATATTAACAAAGAGCGCCTTCAGCACCAGAAGGATGAGTTGTTCCAACACACTATGCAGGAGAGGACTCCAACCCCTCACACGTGTAAGACAAAACATTATGAGAGGCACAACCCCTGGGTGCGAGACAAGTCTCCACGACCTTATCAAGCACCGCCCCCGACACCTCCTAGACATGAGCGGGAGGCCACTCCTATAACCAATGATGGGTGCCTTCCTCAGGCACCCACCCAGGTTTATGGGCCACCCTTAGAAATTCCTCAAGAAGCCTCTAAAGAATCTGAGCAAGAAGAAGAGCGGGATGAAATGCCATACCAAGGCATGGGGGGTGCTATCCGACCACCCCTCCATAGGCCCCAAGTTCCTCAATAGGAACCAACCAAAGCGGAGGAGCTCAAATCCCCCGATACATGCAATGCACCACTAGAGCGCTTAAAGTCTGTAGAGCTACCTGATGTTGGGGTCATCCATGTCTCCGAATCGCCAGATTCTGATGAGCCCGACTCACTGGCCAAAGACGAGTCAAACTATGAGGTAGCTCCATGGGATCCTCTCGAATCGGACAGTAATCAATCACAAGTGATTCCCATGGATGACTACCAAAAGAGCTTAATGACAATATTCCCTCTAGAGGCACCAGTTGAGCAAGCGCCACATCAAGGAAATCAGGTCCCCCCGCAAAGAGTGGAACAACCCCGTTGGGACCACATCAATATGCTCGAACAAGAGGAGCCGCATATGTCGCAAGTAGCTATCGGAGCCAATGAGGGTCTATGGATCTCTGACAGTGATTATGAGGACAAAACAGAGATGGCTTACCTCAATCACATGCGGCAACATCAACACCCCATGGGTATCAATGACGTACTTCAACAGCTAAACATAAGGCTAGGGCATGAGTGGTGCGTTAACCCAGTGCAGTGGGACCAAGTGTTGAATCCACCACTTTGGGCATATAGAGATCAACTTCCGCCCAGAGACCCCATAGCTATATCAGTGCCGAGGGCGGACCCTCTCCTCCTCTCCGTGCATAGGGCCAATCCATTTATGCCCATACCTCCAGAGCCAGATCCGGAGCACAAAGATCATCAAGCTGGGGGTACCTCTATCCCCTGAAGAGCCATAGTCCAAACCAAAAAGCTCCAAGGATTATCGCAATCGCTTGGTCAAACCCAAAAAGCTCCAAGGATTCTCGCAATCGCTTGGTCAACCCAAAAAGCTCCAAGGATTCCCGTAATCACTTGGTCAACCCAAAAGCTCAAGGATCCATAATCTTGGTCATCCCAAAAGGCTCAAGGTGTGCCCATGACCCCCTTGGTCAACCCAAAGTGCCCCAACGGTGCCCATAAATGATGCATGAGCATCCAATGAAATGTGGGAAATTTTATTTTTTCCTAAATTTTAGTGCATTTTGCCGGGGCCATAACTTCTCAACCGTAGCTCCGATTGATGTGAAATTTGACAGGGAGCTAGTTGGGAGATTTTTAAACAAATATGACTCCTTAGAGTCCTATTTGCCTAGAAAACCCAGTTTTCGGGGCCAAATTCCATCATCTAGTGCCCCGAAATTAGGTTTTAAAATTACTCACCTAATTTTTTATGCTTTTTGAGCTGTTCGAAGGTTAATATCTCCTAATGTATTTAGAGTTAGGACTTGAAAATTTATTTTTGGCTTATCTATTGTAATAGGGATGCACACCCCAATTTTGGGCCCCATCCGACTCATTTTAATTTTTAGGGTTTTTTTTTTGGCTATATAGCCACAAAATGAGGGTTTATTGAGGTAATATTTTCCAAGTTTTGAATGAGAATTGCTTTGAGCAAGCTTGGATCTCCATCAATAAACCCTTTGGTCAAATCAAAAAGCTCCAAGGATTATCACAATCACTTGGTCACCCCAAAAAGCTCCAAGGATTATCGTAATCGCTTGGTCAACCCAAAAAGCTCCAAGGATTATCGCAATCACTTGGTCACCCCAAAAGCTCCAAGGATTATCGCAATCGCTTGGTCAACCCAAAAGCTCCAAGGATTATTGCAATCGCTTGGTCAACCTCAAAAATCTCCAAGGATTATTGCAATCGCTTGGTCAAAACCCAAAAAGCTCCAAGGATTATCGCAATCACTTGGTCACCCCAAAAAGCTCCAAGGATTATCACAATCACTTGGTCACCCCAAAAGCTCCAAGGATTATCGCAATCGCTTGGTCACCCCAAAAGCTCCAAGGATTATCGCAATCGCTTGGTCACCCCAAAAGCTCCAAGGATTATCGCAATCACTTGGTCACCCCAAAAGCTCCAAGGATTATCGCAATCGCTTGGTCACCCCAAAAGGCCCCAAAGGATTCTCGAAATCCCTTGGTCATCATCAAGAAAATTCAAAAACAATCAAATAATCAAAAATCACAAAAAAATTTGCATCTCATTCTCATGCATACTTCAAGATCAAAAACACAAAAATAATAGTTGCATTAAGCATCACATCCATACATTGCATATTGTTGATCACACAAGGCAAAAGCACCATAGACTGTCATTACTTGGCAAAACCACCACCTTTCACATTTTCCATTTTGAAAACAATACAACAAAAATAAACGACAATCACCATTTCGCCATATCATAAATCAGTTGTCATCTAATGTATCTAGAGTTTTCGTCATTCAGCTGTCTTTAGATCTCTAGCCAAGAATTGTACAAAGTCAAACGGATTTTATGCAGGTAGAATTATACTTGGATCACACCTTGTTACGTAGCATCCCAGCACAAATTAAAACACATAACAACATTCCCAAGTTGTGTGAACGAAAGATGAACCTCTGCAAAGCAATCCAGGTCACCATAAGCGAAATGGTTATCTTGCTCATCCCCCTGTGCGAATGACCCCAAAGAATGCTGAGAGTTGGCAAAAGGACAAGCATCCTCCCTACCCAATTCCCCATGAATCCCAAGTTCTCAAAAGTTGCAAAACATCAAAAATTTGCACATGTCAAAACTCCAAAAATTTGACATCACCCTCAAAGTGCATACATCAAAAGGCACATACAATAGTGATTCTCATCACTCCACATCCTAATCCCTTGCTCAAAAGAAAAAAAATATATAAAACAAAAATAAACAGTGATTATTATCACTATAAAGAGCAAGTATCCCAATACAATTGAAGAAAATAAGGGAGTTGAACTTGAATCCCTGGAACTCTCAGCATTCAGAAGGTCATGAGATAAACCTCAGTACCGGTTTGGTTGATAGCCTATCGGTCACTCGTGGCAAACCTCCCACATGATGATATATCTGTCGCATTAACTTGGGTGCAGATCAATGTTTGCATGTGGATGAGCTAGCTTATGGTATCCTAGATTGCACCGTAGATTAATCTGACTAAATACAACAAAGGAGTTAGTGGAGCTAATTAGGTGATCCTCAATACAGGTTTGGTTGACAGCCTATCTGGCACTAGCGGTATCCTGACAAATGCCACATCAACGAACTCAATTGCACACACAGGGATGTGAAATAACTTGGTCAAAGACAAGTCCGATTCATACCTTGTTCAAAGTCTTGTCAGATAAAAGTACAGCCTTGGCTAGTTAGTTAAAACATCTGACTCTCAGAAAACCTAACTACATTCTAAACCAACTGTACTATCTTTTCAAGCTTTACTTCACCATCAGCAAATACAAAAATAACATACAAGAAAAGACATGTATGCCTACAAAGCTATTCACCACAGCAATCGCCTAGGACAAAAAGCCATAAAGTTCTGCATAGTCTATGGTGCGACTACCAAACATCACAAATTCAATCCATCCATTCCATTTGCATATCATATAAATTAGAAACATTTGCATTCATCAACAACATATGCATTCATCACTATAAATTAACATGCATACATCCATAGTCATCAACCATCATGCATAAAATCAAATCATCACATGCGCATAAACAAAATAAAGTCATCTGTATATATCATCAAAAATACTCAAAAAACAACAAAAATTGAACAAAAATGCACCAAAAGTAGCTAATAAACTTGTCCAATGAGAGTGCTTTTGCACTTGACATTTCGGGCATGCAAAACAGATGTCGGGGTCACAAATCCTCACTATCCTACTCCCTAAGAAGGCTACCATAGCTGGACCGCTCCACGGGAAGATGAATTTTCAAGAATTTCATCCCCAAACGACATCGCCAAAAGGGTCAAAAACCCACCCAAAAATAAGTAATAACATTGCCGAACGAAGGCGCCTTCGTGCCTGACATTCTTGGCATCCAAAATAGACGTCGGGGTTATAAATCATCACCATCCTACTCCCTAAGAAGGCCACCATGGCCGGACCGCTCCACGGGAAGATGGATTTTTGACAATTTTAGCTCCAAATGGCATCGCCAAAAGGGTTAACACCCACCAAAAATAGGTCTAAATGTCGGAAAACTGCACACACATTCAATGCTAAACCATCTGACGGCACCCTTACCTAAGTCATCTTGGGTCAAGCGACTCGTCGCTTTTCTCATGAAGGTCATTCCCTCATCGATTCGTCGCTTGAGGGGGTAGTCACACTTAGTCACCAATCAACAATTACACACCCAATCATGGAAAATGGCATGCATTCAAAGGATCATTGACAAAGACAATTACGCTCCTGCTTGGGGTAGTAAACAAGCAATAATCACAAGCTGATCAAACACTTGGCATTCGTGAATCATGAACTCTAGGTTACCATAGACAAAAGGTTGCGCCCTTTGCCTATTCATGACTGATCAATGTCCAAGCTCAAGTAACACCTCACCGAAAAAGGTTAACACTTGAATTAAGTTCCTTCGCTCGTCAGAAGCAAGGATTCAAGAATGCATGCCCTTTCCATGCTTGGGGCATCAAGATTTGGTTAGGTTACTAAGAAACCCTAATCATTAGTGCTTTGGTTATCTATTTTTGCTCGATGCTATGCCATGCACAGCGCATCCCAAAAAGGGGCATCTGTAGACACCAAAATAGCACCAATCTGATTATGTGACTGCAAACACTGATCGCATTGACACACACAGCCCCAAGGGCAGCCCCTAGAGGTTAAACAGTGGTCCTAACCACTCTCACAGCAGTTTTGGGAGGTCAGAGATCAATTTGACACCTTCTAGGCACTTTGCTCAGAATTCGTCCCTCCCTGGGATGAATTCAAAATGGGATCCGTCCTCCCCTGGGACGAATACAGAATCCGCTCCAGGGTAGGACGAATTCCAGGTTCAACGGGAAAAAAGAGAAATTGCGCCAAATGGCAGCCAAGGACAGTCAATTAATGCTCCCTGCCTTGCATGCGCGCGTAGGTGGGCAAATTGAACGTTAGAGGACTGTCACAAGGGCAGTCATGGAAGCCCAAGTCAGGGAGGAATCTCCTCCCTCTTGGGAAGGCATGGCCGCCATGTGGCGCCCCTGCATGCCCATCCAAAGAGACCCCTTGGGTCTATAAATTGGTGAGCTTCCTCACCCAAAAGAGGACAGGTTGGAAGCATTTTCAAGCAATGAAGTGCTGCCAAATTGATACCACGCTTTACCTTTGATTCACCTCTTCCACATCCTTGATCTCTTTCGCAAGGGAGGTCATTGGGTGGTTATTGGAAGTGTGAATCCGGATCCAAAACCCGACACTTGACCACATTATTCCACCCATTCTCCGACAACACATTACAGGAGATTTTGGGCCCATCCCAAGTGGATTGGTGCCAAAATCAGGTTCCAACGGTGGGCGGCCCGCTCGGGCGCCCCGCACTCCTGCGAGCCTAATCTTCTTTTTTAAGAACGATTGGGAATTCATGGCAGATTGTTATTTTTTGTCATTTTTTTATTTTGCATTCCATCTTATGCTACTTAAATAGCTTGTAATTCTAATTTCACAATGCTTTGATCAAATTTTACCATGTTTTATCGCTTTTGTAGTCCTCACTAACTTGCAGGTAGCAGCGTCAAATTCCCATTGATGGAGGCCAAATTGGGGAAATCTGACCATCTGGGTCTTCCCAAAATGCCTCCAATTAGCTAACCCCCAAGTTTGCAGGTCTTTTGGAGCTCCCTAGATGCGACATTTTGGGCAGTATCACTTCGGCACTTTGTTGCAGGTGAATTCGTCCTACCCCGGAGCGAATTACAGTCAGATCCATCCCGCCCCGGAATGAATTCAAATCGGTGAAGGATTTCCCGACTGTTTCATTTGCAGTGATCTTCTGGTAATGTTCTCTGGTTTCTGTCAAATTTGCAGGTTATTTGGAGTCATTTTATTTATCGATTTAGCTAATCTTATGCATGCATCCTCCATTGGTTTTTAGGATCAAACGCCTTATCTTTTGTCACGAGGTGCTACTAACGATTTTGTTGTTTCTTTGAATGCAGGAGGAGCAAGGATCAAAGATTCATCCACACCAACGGCGACAACACTTTGGCCCGCCCATTTTACATGTGGGCACGCGGAAGGAGGAACACTAAGTCATGATTGTAACCAAAACTCATTTAACGCTCCTAGCCCTCGAAAAGGGAGGAGGCGTCTTTGTAACTGATATTAAGAGAAGTTAAATAAAGGGTTGTGCTTTCTATACTTCTTTCATTTCATCCCAATTCAATTCATCTCTTTTCCCTATTTCATGCATTTCAATTTATAGGACCTTAAGCGTTAATTTTTGGTTTTGAATACATCGCATTAGTTTTCCTTTTAATCTTCCAAAATCTCATGCTTTCAATTTGGAAACTCTTCTCACATTATGTGGTATTCTACAAATGTTACAAGAAATGAATTCTATGATTAAACTTGCATAGGAAAGGGCAATTTATATTGTCAATTTCATGAGGATGAGAAAATAAATATATATAATTATTGACAGGATTTATTTATTCAAAAAACATTTTGAGGATCTCAAGTTTGATAGTTGGAATATGTTAGTTAATGTCAATGATCTGAACAAATTTTTAAATTTCAACATCAACGATAATATTTGTATTGCTATCCATAGAAATTTGATTCCTGTATATCTTTTTGAAAAGTGATTAGATACACTAACAGATGATGTTGAACAAGTACCCGTTACACATTTCGAATTCGATGAGGTTTTGGATAGCACTAAGAACAAATTGAAAAGAATTGCAAATGCATTAACAAGTGAAATATTAGATCGTTTTAAGAGATATGAGACACTTGAGGCCATGGTTGTTGTTAATCCTAACTTCTGGAATCCTTGTGGTTACCATAGTAGTAGAAGTGAGTTTGTAAAATATATGGGTAATCTTATGACACATTTTTCTAAAAGTGTGGAAATAAATGACATTGAAATCAATTGTATTCTAAACAAAGATATTTTGAGACAACAATAAACCAATTTTAGAATAACAATGGATAATCAAATTGCACATTTCAAAAATCCACATGAGTTGGTTCAATCACACGTTTTTGGCAAAAATTGTATCAAAGTAGTGTCTTACGAGAAACTATGAGTAAATACTTTATTCTATATGAATTATGTCAGATAATGATTTTAAGATCTGTTGAAGATGAAAGGATTTTTAGTGCATTATATTTTATTAAATCACAAGTTCATAATAGGTTGGACAAAAAATTGAAAAATTGTTTGAGAATATATGTGCCATCGTACGAGGTGGGCAAGTTTCCCTATGATAGAGCGTTGACATATTGGAAGTCCCTAGCAGAAAGAAGAGGTATCTATAATATTGTTGATAATGACAAAAAATATTCAATTTGGAGTGATGATGAGATTATATAAACATAGAATTCGCAAATGATTCTTGGTTCTTTTGGAAAAGTCAATAAAGCTTTGTATCAACTTCCAGAAATGTAAAAATTGCAATGATTTTTTGGATTTGAAATCATTTTGTAAAATTTTAGTGATTTGAATAAATTCATATTATCAGTGATTTTCCATATTCGATATCATTTATAAATGTCAATGATTTAAAACATTTCATATTATCAAATATTTTTTGTATTTTATTTGTTGTAAAATTTCAGTGATTTGAAAAATTCATATAATCATTCAATTTTTAATGATTATCCATGTTTGGTTTTTAATGATATGGATTGTTTATGTTTTCAAAATTTATGATTTATGCTATAGCTTTGAGTAAGTTGAAAATTTGAAAACCATGTATACGTAATGATGTTACATTATTGAACTAATTGTATATGTTGACAAAACATAGTTAATTTTACTTTAACTTTAAATGTATGTATGTATGTATCATTAGTATCATTAGTTGTATGATATGACAAAATATAGTTATTTTTTATGATTTATGTTTTTGTAATTGAGTAAACCTTGTATGCATACATAACTAGTAAATATTTCTCTACATATGTATGAAAATGAATGTAGTGTATTACTCTAGATATGGAAAATGAAAATTTAAACCCATTCATAGATATATCCATCGTAAAATCACTTTGAAATATAAAAATAATATAGCATAATACAAATGACCATATTCATTTTTATACAACAACTATAATGACTATGAATGCATTGAAAATTGAAACCCATGCATAGATATATCCTTCGTAAACTCACTTTGAAATAAAAAACAATATAGCATAATACAAAAGACCATACACATTTTTATACAAAAACTAGAGTGACTATGAATGCACTAAAAATTGAAACCTATGCATAGATATATCCATTGTAAACTCACTTAAAATTTAAAAACAAAATAGCATAATACAAATGACAATACTCACTTTTATACTACAACAAGAATGAATATGAATAAACTGAAATTTAAACACATGCATAGATATATCATTCATAAACTCATTTGAAAATTGAAATATAAAAACAACATAGCATAATATATGGAAATTAAAATTTAACCCTTTCATAAATATCTCCATTGTAAACTAACATTGAATATGAAAACAATATATCATAATAAAAAAGACAAAACACTTTTCTATACAACAACAAGAATGACTTTGAATAAAATAAAAATTTAAACCCATGCATAGATATATCATTCGTAAACTCATTTGAAAATTGAAATATAAAAACAACATAGTAGAATACACAAGACAATACTCATTTTTATATGACAACATGAATAACTTCTAATAAAATGTAAATCTAAACCTATGCATACATATATTCTATGTAAACTCAAGCATATTTGAAACACCATAATACTTAAAAGATGAAAATAACACACAATTACAAATGTAAATAGTGTAAATAAAAAATGATAAGCCTCACTCTGTTGCTAGGAATAAAATCAAATTTGAAGCAACCCCTGTTAGAAGCTCTCAACGACTGAAGCTTAAGGAAGTAGCTAAAATCCCACTGTCCATTACTGGCAAACCTCCCAAATCTCAGTCTACTTCACCTGATCTTGTTGACAAGTTCCTCCATAAATTAGTTATCCATGCTACTACTACATCAATCATCCATCTGGAGATGGCTTACATCACCATTGGTAAGGCCATTGCTAGCCTTAAGGAACAGAGGCATAATCTCAGCCTGTTCTTCTTCTGCAAAAGTTTTAATGGTTCCTCCATGGTCTCTGCTACTGAACCCCCTTTTGATGTCAAAGGGGGTGCTAATGAATATGATGTAGTTGAAATTTCTCAAGATGCCTGCTTGGAAAATTTGAAGGAAACTTCCAAGGACAAAGAAACCCTGAAGGAGGAAGCGAAGGATAATGTTCTAGAAATTGGTGTTCATAACCTTTTGTAACTCGATGCCCTTCCTTGAAGGTTTTCATGGCTTGCTACTGGTTTTTCTCTCAAATGCATTGCTCTTCCTTTAGTCTGTTGGTGTGCAATATTTTTTGTTCCAGCTCACCTTTGTGTTTCTCTTTTTGGTGGTGTTCCTTTCTATTCCTTTTTGCCAAAGGATTGTAATGGCTTTTCTAGCTTTTTTGTTCTTAGTATTTCAGTTTTAGTGGGTTTGTTCTGTTTAAGGAGACTCGTTTATCTCTTTTGCGTTCCTCTTGGTTCCTTTATGTAAAAGGCAACAGGGCGCCTTTCAAATGCCCTTTTTGAAATAATACAAATTAATTTACCAAAAAAAAAATGTAAATAGTGTAATAGTAAAATAATAAAAACAAGTATCTTGTTTTCATATGAAAACATATGAAATGTCATAAAATTATCTTTCAAAATATCAATTTTTAAAATTCAATTTATTTCTTTAGAATATTTTCCCCCATCCACTGCTCCTTTTGACTTTTCAATGACTTCCATAGTATCCATAGCAACGGCTCCTCCCTCATATTTCCCATGTTCAACTCCTTTTTCCTCATCCACTACTTCCACAATTTCCACATTCTGCATTCCAATGGCTCTTTTCTCGGACTGGGTAATAGTACTTTCAATTTCTCCAGAATTGACAAGTATCTTCTCAATATTTTCCAATCCATAGAGAAGGGTGTTTTCTTCTTTACCAACATCTTCAGATGTTGGTACTTGAACTTATTTACCCTTCTCCTTTAGTAGAACATCAGGATCCAATCCATTGCGGATAATGATTTTCCGCAAAATGTTGTTTTGTCAAACTGATTCTTGTGATCTTTTTTTATTGTCATTGAAGCATTTAAGAAATCCTTTGCCATCCTAAGATAGTCTTATAGGTTTTGAACCTGCTTCTTGAGATTATCATACTTTAACTACAAAAATGAAAAATAGTTAATCAACATGAATAGATTATCATACTTTTCCAATTGGGAAGCATTGACCTCACATTTGAGTTTGGCATGGTGGAGGATGGGGCGGTATTTATTTATTTTGTTGATGGAATTGTTGTAAGGGAACTTAAAACATAAAAATAAAAATTAGTTATAAAATTTGTGAAGGTAGAAAATAAAAACTAGTTATAAAATTAAATTATGAAAATTGGTTGCAAACTTTGTTATAACACTTACCGGTAGAAGAAAAATCATATTGCGTAGTTGTTGCTGCAAATGGAATGTGGGCATGTTGTACATCTAAAAATAAATAAAATTAATTAAAAACAGTAAAATTTTTGTAAAAATTTTTACTGTTTTTAAGTAAAACTTACTCCCCGAATATGAAACCTCTTATGCAACTACACCCGTTGGTAGTGGACATGCAACCGCATTTGGAGGTTGTAGATGATCAGGAGAACTAGATCTTCTATGTTTCCTTGTTGATATTCTCCTTATTAGTGGTGTCGTTTCCTCCGTAGGTGTTTTGGAGTCTCTTGATTCCTCAGGATTATAACCTTTGATAGCAGCATCCCACTTTGAAGAGGAAGAGGATGCCCTTTTATGTGTTTGGTATAATATGTCAAAATTAAAAAATACAAACAATGGAAAAATAAAAAAAATTACTTAAATATTAACAAAAAAATTACCTAAACTTGATGTTCTGTCATGGTTGCATTGACTAGGGTTGAGTGCCAAGATGTTGGTACTGGAGTGTTCTGCAAACTATAAAAATATTAATAAAAAAATCAATAATATAATTGCATGTGCTAACTGTTGGTGAGGGTGAAGTATTGGTTTTCACGTTCTTTATTTCCAATCTGATTAGATGTGAGACATAGGTGGACTAGTCAAATTTATGGTGTGCAACACAACGGACCAAATACGCTAAGGTCCACATCAGAATTTTTATTGACCTTCTTTGTAGAACGATTCTGGAAAGGAAGAATTTGAAACATGCCCGAAGAAATTTATTTTGAATCACCGGTATAGTCAAACCCCTTTTGGACTTGGTGGATGTAACTACAAAAAACCAAAATTAGTAATTGTACACTAGTGACTAGAATTTAAATTCAATTAAATAAAAAATAGTTATACCTTGAAAAAATTTTGACTGTACTTTGAATTTGATCTCCAAGTACAGTTTGTCATCATCAATTAATTGGTATTTGGAAGTGATAGGCTCAACACTAGCATGGGGCAATGCTATAAATCTGGTGACATATTTGGATGTGAAAGAAATAGTGATGTTTCTATTGTCTATGACAAGATTTACCTTACCCAAATCAATATCACAACCTGCAAAGATCTTCTCCAGTAGTTTTGTGTTCGTGTTAAATTGTGGCATTGAAACTAGACTTCGAAGACCAGAGTCTGTGATCCATGATATGTCGTAACCCGATGTTGATATAATTTCAAAAATTAGGAGGCAAACAAGGTTTTTATAATTTATTTTAAAAATTCTAGGGGTTGTAGGGGATGCCATAGGGTGTACGAGTATGTATCAGAAGATTCAGAGGATGGTATGTGACACTTGATGGAAAAGGGTTCAAAAAAGACGAAAAGGGTTAATAATGGCTTAAAAATTAAGGTAAAAGGTTAAAAATAAGATAAAACTGGAGGAAGAGGGTTAATAATATGTTAAAACGAGAGGAAAAGGGGTAAGAATGTGCTAAAACGAGAGGAAAATGGTTTAAAATGTGATATAAAACGTGAAAAAATAATTATTAATCCCTTTATATAGACTTTTCTACATGCAATCAGCTTCTGGATGGGTGACACGTGGCCTCTGCATGCAATAATTTCAAGGATGGTTGACACATGGTACAGATGCACTGCTACTATAGACTGGGTACTAGACACTATTGCAACCCATCAACACACATGCAATCGATCGACATTCCTGCATTCGATCATCATGCTTACATTCGATTGGTATTCCTACAACCAATCATCATATTTGTGATCGATCATCGTATTTGCACTCGATCGATATTATTGCAACCAATCATCATATATACAACTGATCGGCATCCTTGTAATTGACTTTTGTATCTGCACATGATCATCATTCTTGCAACTATCATCATTCCTATAAATGATCGACATCCTTACAATCGATCGATATGTCTGCACTTGATCATTATTCCTACAATCGGTCAGCATTTCTACAACCGATCATCATTCATGCATCCGATTGGCATTCCTGCATTTGATCATCATGTGTGTCAATGGTCGTCATGTCTATAATCAATTATCATATCTGTAGCCAATCATCATGCCTGCAATCGATCATCATGCCTGCATACGATTGGCATTCCTACATTTTATCATCATGTGTGTCACCGGTCGTCATGTCTACAACCGATCATAATGTTTGCAAATGATCGTAATTCTTGTATTCGATTGTCATGCCAATAGTCGATCGTCATGGCTGCAATCGACAATCATACATATAGTTGATTATAATTCTTACAGTCGATCGGCATGTCTGCAACCGATCGATATTCCTTCAACTGATAGTCATGTCTGCAGTCGATCGTCATGCCTACAACCAATAGTCATGCCTATAACCGATCGTCATGCCTTCAACTGATCGTCATGCATGCCATCGGTCATCATGTCGACCTAAAGTCTTTCATTTCAATCTAAAGTTTTTAAGTTTACCGTACATTTTTAAATTTTACAAACTGATATTCATAGCCCCCAACACAGAAAAATTTACCACAATTTAAAAAATATTAGAGATAAATTTATGCAATTTGCCATAGTTTGAAAATTTTTGGAGATAAATAAATACATTTCACCATCTATACTTCTATAAATTTCACCTAGATTCCAAGACAATTTGCCTTGATTTTATAAATAGATTTCGAGACTGACCCCTTATGCATATCCCTGATTCTAATGGCTTCTTCAACTTCTTCTCTTCTACTAGATACTCTTGCTTAGCTTTCTCAGTCTCCTCTTCTATCACAATTTGTGCTTCCTACCGTATTTATCTTTCCTTAATAGGTTCATGGTTTTGATCCTTCTTTGCTTGTCCCCTTGTAACAACTAATACATTTTTCTCCTTTTATTTTTGATTTGTAGGAGGATCCTCAAGGCCATGAAAATTGATATTCTGGGAGTTTCTCATACTCGATTTCTTTAAATAATTCACCTCCTTATTATTTTTCAAACCACACCATCTACACATATATGGTATATTATTTATTTTATTTTAGGAGTGAGGTAATTTTTTACAAAATACTCCCATTCCTAACAATTACAACACTGATTAATTGGTCATCCATATAAATTATACTACAATCAACTTTGACCTCCTTGTTTATTGCCTTGCTAATACTATTTGCCTCCTCAACAGTTGTTATTGTAACCATTGTTGGTTGTACCTTATACATTTCTTGAGGTGTTTTGTTTTTCTTATTACTCTCCTTGCACCTCTTAAATTAAATTGACAATCACTAACCGCATGATCCAACACATCACATATATTATAGTATGCATTTTTGGATAGTTAACATTTGTGTGCCCTTAAAACTTATAGTATGATCACCAAATATCCTTATTTACCTTTCTACCTTCACCTTTTACTTCCTTAATTATCTTGGTGAATTCCCTTTTAATAAACAAATTTACATTATGCAATTCCTCCTTATCACTATCAGAGTCAACACTTCTAATTTGAACTCCACTTCTAGCCACTATTTTCTTTACTACACTTTCAAAAAAAAATTCCCTTTCATATGCTTCCTCACATGTTGAGCAAGGTGTAATTTTTATCTTCTTCTTGTATCAAAGTTATAATGCATCGATGAACCATATCTTGGTCATTCCATAAATTGGTTGCAACTCCATCTTATCTATGAGTTTATTTAATCTCTGATTATAAGACTTGATGTCCTCATCCCTCTTTTGCATGGTAGAATAAAATTTTGTTATGATCTCTATACCACCCGTTAGAAGTCATTTTTTTTTTTGGAATTTATCTAATAAAGTATCCCATGTGGTGAAGGGTTAGGTACTTTCTCCTTTTATATACCAATCTATTGCAACTTGCAATATGGTTGGAATAAATTATAACCATTATTTAGGTTGTTTGATCTTGTTTGCTTTTTAGATCATTGTGCAACTTCCTATGTGCCTTGTAATATATTTTTTCTTCTCTTGTGAAGGGTGGGTATTTTTCTCGCTCACTCTTTTTACAATATTATCCATTTGTAAGTGGTTATACTCTACCACTTCTTTATCACTTGATAATGGATCATATGGTAATTTAGCATGATGATCTTCAATCCTTGGTGGCTCTATTGGTTGTTCCATTTTGATTCTAGGTACCTCTTCAACTAATGGAATTTCTTGACATTCCTTATTTTATTCAAATAGCCTCATTTGGGACGTTTATGCACATTCACTTCATGACCTTCCTCACAAATATGAGTGGTGGCTCTAGCCTACTTTCCCAAACACTCATATGTGATTGCTCTAGTGACTGAATCACATCCTCTACACTCCTTAGCAAACTCCTCACCATTTTCTCAAGCTTTACCATTCACTCTTTGTCTTTTTGTACACACTTCATGTTGGCATCCTCACTTATGCAAATTTTCTATTTAGCTATTTAATGTAATTCTTCTTGCACCTTATCCTCCATTGCTAATAGCAATGTTTACCATCTTTTTTTCCTCCTCTTCTAGAATTTAAACTTATTCAAGTATTGGTTCTTTTGTTTCTTGCAATTATAATGCTTGATTGGTTGTATTCCTTTTTTATGTGATCCTTGTACTTCTTATCATAAGTACCTGATACTCATTGTGACCTTGTATCTCATGTCCTCATAGTAATGTATCTATCATCCACCTTTATTCATGCCTCTTCATTTCAACAATGACAATGATGTCAAATGTAGTACAAGTAGTGATATTACCAATAGTGGAATAATGATATAATATATTTAGGAACTAATTAAGACTTAGTCATAATATTGTTACCACAGTTGTATGTCACCAATGTCTAGAGATGGTACTATCTCAAATATATGATGTAGTCTTGTATGGCATAGTGTTGTACAATATAGTACAAGATGGTAATTTGCAAATGTCATTGCAACACTTGAAAATCAATCTCCTTGTATGATAATAACTTGTACAATAATCACATGTACAATACTATAGTCTTTGTCAAGCAACAAGATAATCTTTAAGATTACAACAGAACTTGTATGGTTTGTCCTTGTATGATTTTAAACCAATGTAATCTAATAGTCTCCCTATAGTCCTCTATCTGCAACCTACAATTAAACTACAAATTACAATATACTATAATAACCTACAAATATGATCACAATGCTATAGTCTGCAACTACAAGCAATACCTAATCAAAAAACATAATAGAAATAGAACCATAGATTGCAAATAATATAAAAATTATATTATTGTATTGGTATTAAAATTTTTGTTATATACAATAGTAATAGATTGCAATTACAATATGTAGGGTTGCTTCTCCATATTCACACAACCAGTCTTCATAATGACATGAATAATACTCTTACCAATGCCTTTCCTCTAGTTATCTCTCTATACCTCTTACATACATGTATGAATGTAATACTAATCCTCATAATAATAATATATAAATAAAAGAGTGGGGTTCCTTTTAATGCCTAACCTAACCATTGCAAGTGGTTTCTATGACAACACACCATAATTGCCACCCCAAATTAGACATATTTGAATCATGCAAATATTAAGATTTATTTCCTAAAGTCTACTTGCAATTTATCAAATTACATTTACATTAAATTTCACCTACATCTCATGTTATTCCATTTACATTTCATATGTATTTTATATACATTTCATTACAATTTTATGCAAAAAGTCTAATATAGAATTTTATGTACAATTTCCACTTTTTCTTTTTCTAGGAAGTTATTTTACTACCTACAAGTGGAAGAGGATTTTAAGTGAAGCACTTGGTGGAGCTTCTAATGGAGTCAATTATAATTAAAGAGGATATGAAATTTGATAATTCAATAAGTGCTCTTATATCTTGAGGAATAGAGATGATGGAATGAAAAATTAAGCTTATAGTGTTGTAGAGGAGGAATACACTCCAATGACTAATTCAAATTTGTTAGTGATTGTGCATATTAAAGCAATAAAACCAATATGCATATGGGTCTTGTATGAGAAGGGAATATAGGTTGAAAGTATGGCTACATTGGAGCTTAAACTTAGGGTAAAGAAATATTTTTATTACAATTACATGTTGCTTTATGTATATCAATTAAAAATAAAGCATGTAGGGAATATGAATGATCAAATATTTATTAGAGGACCAAGTAAAGGGTTT
Organism: Wollemia nobilis; assembly: GCA_028583015.1. Classification (NCBI taxonomy): domain Eukaryota; kingdom Viridiplantae; phylum Streptophyta; class Pinopsida; order Araucariales; family Araucariaceae; genus Wollemia; species Wollemia nobilis. The sequence continues at coordinate 2,532,014 of JAQPPZ010001424.1, read as the reverse complement.
TTTAGGATTGAAGAGGAACTCTAGTAACATTATGACAAAAATGATTCCTAAGGTAATAAATGATGAAATAATAAGGTCAATGGAGAAGGGAAAAATGTCTCATTAAATATATCTATGAGATAATGATTATTATCCATGTAAATAGATTTTTAAATAATAGTGGTAAACCATAAAATATTTTCAGGTTTTTAATTTTATAAATAGTTACGTATTTAACACTAATTATTTTTATAATTAATTCATGATATTCTAAATATGATATCATATTACAAAAAATACAAAATAGATGCTTCAATTTATTAAAATATAATTTTTTAGTGCAATTTAAATATTTGCCAATATAAGTTGGATAATTTTCAACTTTGGTTAGTCTTCATAAAAGGGATGCAAACCCTAGATGCAATCAAGAATTGAAGAAAGAAGATTATTCGCATATCATCTCTTCATTTTGTGAGAAATCCTTCATTTTTTGAGAAAGCCTCTTCAATAAGAAGAAATATCTCTTAGGGATCTTTAGGTTCATGGGTGGATGAACCTCTATCCTCTATCAAGATTTTAGAGGATGAATTTGGGTTAGATTTTATTGATCATGAAGCCTGAACATATCTACAAATGCAAGGGTAAAATACCAGGCCTAGAGGAGCTCAAAGGATACATTAAATACTAGTGGACCAATATATAATTCCAAGTAACTCTCCTACATAGAAATTTCTTTTATGTTTTCTTTTCTAATTTAGAAGATAGAGATAGGGTAATGGATTATAGATTTAATTGGTTTTTTGGACAAAGATGTGTCTATATAAGACCTTGGGCTCCTAATTTCAAACCCTTTACAAAAGAAGTTAATGGATTCTTGGTTTGGGTGAATCTTTATGCTCTCCTTGTGAAGTTTTGGAGAGAATATATTCACAAAAATTGGTAATGCCATTGGTGCATTCCGATATATGGATTCCCAACCAGAGGAAAAATTATCTAGTAAAATTAATGAGTAAAGCAAGATTAAATGTTTGGATGGATGTTTCAGTTATTGGGTCCCAATCCATTACTATCTCCTCAAGCAAAGGGAAATGAATCTAAAATATTGAATATGAAAACTTTTCCCTAAGATGTTATGATTGTCAACCATATGACCACCTAAAGAAGAGATGCACAGTCATCCGATCATGCTATTATTTCTTCTTGGTGGAGGAGAAGGCCGTACATGTGAATGATTTAAAACCTTCAAATGTCTTAGTCAAAAATAAAGAATTTCATCCTCCAGATGCACCAATTTCCAGCAAAGTCATGCGAGCAACAAAAGACTCAACCTCAAAAGAAGAATTTGAATAGATCATTAATAAAAGTCAAATGGTTACTAAAGACCATTCACACTATTCCATGGAAAATATTAGCACCTCACTGTACTCTTGAAGCTAATTATGAAATAATTGGTGATTGTGAATTTTATGAAAATGAAGATCCTACAAAATTTATTACAACTAGATATTACCATAGGATCTTGAAGTTAAAAAATGCATCCGAAAATCTTGCTGCTCTAAAGGAGGAAAAACCTCTGCTACAAAAGAAAAATAATCAAAATTATTTCATCTTTGATGTATTAGTGGTATGTTTGTTTTTCCTTCTATTTATTGGAGTCAAATTTTCAAAACTCACAGGTTTCCTGTGAGTACCCGTAAAACTCATGGGTAAGTAGGGCCTACAAGTTTATCTAGGCAAAAAATTGGGCCGAGTAACTCGCCAACCAGCGATGAGTTACTTGCCAATAATTGGTCGAGTACTCGGTGATTACTCGTCGAGTCTCATATGGACAGAGGTAGGGGGCAAGGAGAAATAGGGGAGCCATGGGGATAAACAGGGGAGGAAAACAAGGGAGCGAGGGGGAGAAACAAGAGAGGGAGGCATGGGAGCTACGTAGAGAAACAGGGGAGATAGGCAATCATTCAAAGGATAAATAAAGGATAAAATGACAAAATGAGCAATAATGGGTGTTTGATTTAGATTGTGAGTAATAATATGTATGCATTTCATTTTAGCTTCATTACCAAAGTATCACCTTTCGGTATTGAGGATTTCATTTTATGCAGGATGCCCTAAAAGTATGATCCTTTCTATTGTTTATAGGTTTATTTTGCTATATAAGTCAAATACCAATTGAAAAAGCTAAAATGTTAACCATTGTTAGATATCTAATTCATACGTATACATTTACATTCTATTTTTTGTGCTTGTCACTTATATTTTGGTTTCGTTCCACAATTCATGCCTTAAATTTGTAATATTTTACCTAAATTTATGGCAAGACGCTTTTTTATGTTAAACATCTTAGTTTTATAATCAATTTAATGTAATATAGAGAGTTACAATAAATTGATATTAAGAAGGAAAACTATATTAAGATTTTATGTACATTGTATTGTAATGAATGTAATGTTGCATGGGCTGATAGAAGTAGTTTAATCCTTTTTGATAAATTATAAATTACAATTTTTAAATTATTTATTTTAATTTCTTCGATTTTTTCTTCAAACCGAGTTGCCGAGCACTCGTCAAAATTTGGCAGCCGAGTTATTGATGAGTTGATTGAAGTTATATGTCATGTAAAGGTTGTTCTTATTGTTAGTTTAAAAAAAAAATTGATTAAAGAAACTTAAGGGTTTGAGGATGACGAAGAATATCTTTGATAGAAAAACAAAAAAAAAAAATTCACTTATTAAAAATATATAAGAACAATGTAATATTCCTCTTAAAAATCACACAACTTATTAAAAATATATATATATTAAACCACACATAACTTATTATATATATTTACGAGTATACACATTTTGGTAATACTTTTTGTATACAAAACTAATCAAATGTCCAATTTTAAAGTTATAAATTAAACCTATATATAAATCTTTAATATGTCTTCTTTTCAATTCTTGAGATAATAGATTTTAAAAATAAAAGCAACTATAATAATCAAAGGCAAAATTCATAGTATCAGTTCCGCTAAAGATGTTATCTTCTTTCCCACAGTAAAAACAAAGATAAGATCTCTTGTAGTCTTGAAATGCTAACCGATATTATCATTGTTTCCACGGTAAAAACAAAGACCTGTTCCAAACAAAGTTCTCTTGCAGTCTTCAAAAGCTAACGGATAATATAATTGTTCCCACGGTAAGAACAACGATCTCTTGCAGTCTTCAAAAACTTGGAGTTCATAATACCGATGAACTTAATCCAATCCCAGAGTTATAGAGTCCTATTCATTATTCCGAACTGTTAGTTTCAGCGTTAGTTTTGGGTCCTAAACCCTGAACAGAAGCTCCCATCCAATTGCTATATGTTAGGTTTTCACAGCTAACTCTGGAAAGGCCAAAAGAATGATGAGAAGAATTTGGATAAGCAGATGTCTGCAAACCAAATGACCCAGTTGAAGATTTAATGGTTGGTGCTGCACTGCAATTAGATTGATTTGAAGCTGGAACCAATGAATTGGTCATGACTGAGCCATTAGGTAAGAAATTATTCGAAATACCAGCAGCTGAGATAATGTGATTACCTCCATTAATAGGTGTAGATTCCACACCCATAATATTATATACAGAAGCACTGCTGGATGTTAACAGAGCTGCATGTAAATATTTCTCATAATTGACAGCTTGGTGCAACTGTTTTTGATAATTCAAGCCCTTGTTCCCATTTGCTTGTTTAAGCCATGATGCCATCAATGGATGTGCTTGTTGCTGTAAACATATACGAGGCCATTCATTAGAAGCTCTTGTTGCAGCAGAAGCATTGCCACAGGTGTTTGTATCTGCTTGTAAACTCAGTTTACTTGCCTTTTCAATTTTAGGTGCATCTATAGCCCTAATAACCGATGATCCCTCCCCTCTCATGCGCTTGGCAATTCCTCCTACAGGCAGTGGGCTGCTCATAATTTTTTTCACATTATATCTGCTAATATCAAAGTTTGTTACAGCGTTGAGGCCTCTGTATTTGATTACCGCAATATCATAAGCCTCAGCTGCCTCTTCTTGTGTACCTTTAAATTCAAATACACAACCAGTTCATAAGAAATAGTACCATTGTTTTCTGGTTGGTATATTGTTTTTCACATTGTTAGACACTATGTACAGGCTAAATATGATATACTCAGTTACTCACTATATGTCCCCAGATACAAATCTTTGTTTCCAGCAACTCTTCCAATGCGAGCCTGCCATCTTCCATGTTGATGGTGCCTGCCATGTTACATTCGAAAAAATAATTGTAAATTAACCATCATTCACATTTACATCTGAATTTTCCAATTCCACGTTACAAGACATAAAACAATCACATGTTAAAGACACACCTGGTTACTCCACGATAAACAGATGCACCCCTGGAAAACCCACTACTCTTCCTGAAACATTAAGTAATACCAATTAATGCCTTCTATGACCATAGATTTAACGGCGTTCTGTTAAACTACATTTTGAGCTACACCTCTATATGCCTTGCACTTATCTTTTAACACTTTCATTGGGCCTTTGGACATTCTTCGTAATTCTCGTGAACAAGTAAAACAATTACAACACCATGATGCTTTTATATAACATTGATGAGTGCAGATGCTTCTATTGCTAATGCTACGCAGAAAAGATAGTCAGGATATTGTCATTACCTCCTAAGGTAGTTGACATATTCCTGTCTGGTTTTACTTTTCATTTCTTCCAATTCCTTTTTATAATCACTGATCTGTATTCAGAACCGCAAATCTAAATGGTAAGTAAATCTCATGAGTAAATATTTTAGGAAGAGTATAAGGGTTGGATTTTCCCCATATATTCAACAGTGTCCTTTATGGTATTAGATCCTTGTACATGCATAACACCATATCAAATGTATACATGAATGGCAGAAACCATATTGAAGTGAAATACGTCAAACCCGGTGCATGTTCATACAGGGAAGTTTGTTGAGGTAGAGGGCCCCCAGTACTTAAGAGCAGCCAAATCATAGGATCTAGCTGCTTTCTCTTCGTTATCATAGCCACCTGCAATAAGATTAACCTTTAGAATCAATCTAGCTCAATCATAGCCCAAATGAAACGTAGCTAAAATACTCCAGGTTTTTAAGTCATTTTTGGATCAATCTATGTCTGAAAAGTTAATGGTAATGGAATCTGCTCACCTAGATATACTGAAGAAGATTTCCACAATTCAAATACCAGAAAGAAACAGAATGTAGCAGTCAGATCAGTCTCCAAATGAGAATATTGAAGTATATATAAACCACATACAATAATCATAAAATATTAATGCTGAGAAAATCTTAATGTTGAAAAATCATAAAAATGATTATTACAACTCTTGTAACTTACTTTGCCGACCCTTACGGGCCTGCCCATCTCTTCTTTCACTGTTGTCCCATAAATGGGCTTCGAATCTTCCTGTCCACCTATGCCTACAATGTTTCCACAATCATATTATTTAAAAACAATTCTCATTTTCAAATTAAATAATTAAATATATATGTAGTGTTATAGTGTATTGCCATGTAGCCTTCCAAATATATATAAGGATATAATAATATAGTAGGTAATAAATTGGAATTATAATATTTATATTATATAGATAGGTATTAATTTGGAATAGAAAGCAAGAGGTTAACTCTACATACATGTCCAAATTGGATGTTAATAGAAGTGAAGAATCCCACAAAGTGAGACTAAGGAAGTGAACCTTTAAACTTGCTACCCATTAACAAAAACCTATAACAAATGTTGGGATTTATAAACCACTTAAATCCCACACCACAATTAATGTGATAGTAACTTATTTAAACGGAAAAAAAAAAAAAAAAAAACACACACACTTACTTCAAAAAAAAAAAATGCATACAGACTTACTTGGTGACTCCTCGGAAGATTGAAGTTCGTTGGCCAAAGGTACTGAATGATTTCCTCGTTGATGATTCCACCAGGACCAGGGCTTGGTCAAGACTACGTTTCTTGTTTTCTGGTGACGAGGAGCTACCAGGATTGGGAACTTCATTGGCTACAGGTGATTCTCTCATATTTGAAGGTGCTGCGAAAGCCAAACCATCATTACAAGTTTTGTTGGGTTCATCAGTTGAAGCCGTACCCTTGAAATTGTTGCTCTTCAATAGCCCATCCCCTGACCCTTGAGAGAGCTGAAGGTTGCTGAAAGAAAACTTATTGTTGCCATCTCCTTTAGTTTGAGTATTGGATAGACCTATGCTGGGCCTTAGATCTGGAAAAGTTCTCTGATCAGCATGATCATTAAAAGGCCGGGATGAATTAAGAACCAATTTTGATGAGCTTTTGCCTTCATTATCATTTGCGGTACTGGCCTTCATGGCTAAATTGTGATTTCCATTTGTAGTGAAGTCAATTTTCTTTCCAGAACTTTTGTCATGTATGGTCCCTTTGTTACTTTCCGAAGAGGGAGCTTCCACCGTTGCTGCATACAAAAAGCATCTCAGTTTTTCCATACTGGCTCATTGTTGTTATTCATGATCGGAATTTTGAAATTCAATGATTCTGCTGACTGGTAAAAGTATCTCTTCAAAGCTTAGAAGGATTCTTCCACCGAAGAAGTTAAAACCAAGAGTAACATAAAATAACATTTAAAATAATAAATTTAATAATTAAAAAAAAAAAAACATATTTGTAATCATTTATTAATAAAATAATATTATAAAATTTAGTATTTTTATTAAAATATAATAAATAATACATAATTTTAGAATATTAAGATTAGAATCAAATTAATTGAAACGAATGTAAAAATAGGAAATACAATAAATAAGTCTTTCACTTAACCTATCAATTACTAATTATTTATTAACTCTTAAATTAATGAATTACAAAATATTATATTTTAAAGTATTTGTTAAATAATTGGTAAATTTTTCTTTAAAGTTTGAAAATGAAAGACCCAAGTTTTTTAATATAATTTATAATATTATTAAATTAAAAAATAACTAATACTTAATAATGTTGATTGAATTACCTATAAGTTGTAGGTGAGTTAGAGAGGGTAGGTCAATCCTCCAAGGGAGACCCCTCCTTCTAATCTCTACCCTACCAAAAGCACATAGAGTACCCAAAATCCAGTTGATAATGCTTGTGTGGTCGCCAAGTTTTTAGTTAAATTTAAAAAACAATAAAGTTGATTGAACTAAAGAAAATTTATTTTAATCAATTGTTATTATTTTTTTCAACAAATAATTATAACTATATACAATTATAACCATATAATTGTCTCGCCTATATATATATATATATATATATATATATATATATATATATATATATATATATATATATATATATATATATATATATATATATATATATATATATATATATATATATATATATATATATATATAGTGTCATAACACTACTTTATCACAACATAATTAAAGGTGAACTCATTTTAATCCCATACAATCTATTAAACAAATAATAATGTTAATTGAAGCTAATAATGTTTTTACTATCCATAATTTCTTTCTTAAATGTGTTAAAAGATACAAGAAGAGTTGAATAAATATACATCAAATTATATTACTAATAACTTAAAAAAAAAATTGATATTGCCAAGGCACACCTGAAGTTTAAAAATAAGTTTATCTAAGTAAATTTAAAAAATAAAATAAGCTTAACAATAGGCACTTTGGATATTTATTACATTCAAATATGGTGTTAAAAGTATTTTACTTATAAAATTGTTGATTGTTTTTCAGTCAAAATCTTATAGTAAAGATATAACTAAAAACAATATATTAAAAATATTTTAACAAGTTATTCATGAAAAAAAAAAATTGTATTTAAAAAAATAATGTTTTGAATGAAAATGGAAGAAAGAATATAACATTATTAGTAATTTATTGAAAAAAAATTGAACAATCAAATTTGATACCTAAATGGTGAGTGGGGTACTTTGACTATTAAGAGTCTAGGGTTTGACCCTTATGGTCTTTAAAACATCATAATTTTATGAAGTTTAATAAGAAGAAAGGTAAAGAAACCACAATAGCAGGGATACAACATGAATAGTTTTGTACGTAAAACCAAGTGAATAGTTTTCTATAGAGAATTGAGGAGAAAAATCCCATCCATCAAAAAATTTAAAATTTTAATTTACCATAAATGATTATTTAAAAATAAAAATATACATAAATATGATAAAGAAAAAACATCTAACCTTTTATTATAAAAAATAATAAAAAATGGATAAGATATAGCGTTGTATAAGCATATGAAAGAAAACAAACTCATAGGAGATGAAATTTTTTTAAAAATACTTAGTTTTTTAATTATACAAACTCAACTAATAATAAAATATATCTATGTATTTTAGAAAGATCCAAAAAGAGTACCATTGTAGAGAGGATATGTACTGTTAATGAAAATCATAATGTAAACAAAATTTGCAAAAACCTTAGCTTTATCATTTATTTAAATGCATATCTTTATAGAAGTAAATATAATTAATATGGAAATGCTATTAATGAAATATCAATAAAATATACAGATAAAAAAAGATATTTTAAATAATCATAAACAATACAAGTAACACTAGAATAGAGAATAAGTGAAAATTGATTTCATACCTGCTCCATTAATTTTATTGAGGTTAGATTCTAAGAGGCACAAAGAGCCATGATGCCTCCATGAGAGCATGTCTTCTTTTTTTATAGACATTGAAGATGATAATTTGTTTTGAGAATGTTTTATCTTATCATGAAGTGTTGGTAGAAATGTCACCCAAGTATTTGTGAATCCCATCACTGTAAAGTATAAAAAAAGCTATAATCCAAACCCTATAAAAATATATCTATTTGTTCTAAAATAACTCTGAACAAAATCAAAATGCAAAATTATAGTGATATATAAAGCCACAAATTAAAGAAAACAAGGGATATAGTGTGGAAGCAACTTACCTTAACCATTTAATATAAATTTAATTTTAAATATTAAAGTTTATTATTTTTATTGGATCATATTAATAAATGTTGACTGAAAATCATACTAAACCTAGAAGCTATGAATTTGGATAGATATTTAGTTTTAAGGATAAACATATAATAAAAATATATATAACTTTTAAGTATTATTAACAGACTTATATTTACCAAAAATAAATTAAAACACAATTATCTAAAGAAAAATAAGAGGAAATAGAACTATGTGTATAGGTTGTTATTTTTATTAAATATTATCTTAAAATTTTATTATTTAATTTAATGTATTTTTAAATTAATAATTATTATATTTTATTATAGAATTTTATCATATTAATGTTCATCATAATAATAATTATAATAAAATAGTTACTAAAAAAAATTATCAATTTTCAAGAATCATATATCATTATTAGCTTTTAAATTCCAATGAACTTTCATTAGCTTTTAAAATTCCAATGAACTTTCTATAGAACATAAAAGTTGACCACAAATTTGTCTTACCAAGACACAATGAAGTTAGTTGGTTATCCTATATCAAGTGTAATTACATAGTTATCCGATTTTTAAATGTTTTTTAATATGACATAGAATTGACTATGCGCACACGGGAATCCATATCATAGGGTTTTCAATTTTTAGAAAAAAAAAAATTATTAGAATTAATTTTTTATTTTTATAAAAATGTTTATTAGAGTTAATTTTTATAATGTTAAACATTTTATGAAAATACATGTGGATTTTTTAAAAATAAAAGCATATTATATCTTTTAATAACTATATAGCGTTAAAGAAGCTGCCTTAATGTTAAGGACATCAATAATTTAATATAACCAAACTGATGTAAAAAAAATACTCTTATTTTTTATTTGAAAAAACATATAATTTACCTAAAAAATTATATAAATCCATGTAAACATCACCATGATACTCTATAGTCATGCCTTATATGATCTACTTAAAACAAGTATGTTCTTAAGTAATTTGTTCTTTTTCCATTGCATTAACTATCATGTTGAATCTGTATTTAATTTTTTATTCTTTTTCCTTCCTTTTTCATTTTTAAAATCATTTAAATTTTTATGTGGTCTGAGAAAAATGTAGTTTGTATATGTGTCAAGATATTTTTTTGAAAATTTTGATTTTAATTATTAATGACTATTTATTGGTGGTTTTAATATTATGAAAAGGTTTTTATAGGTTAATGGTTTTTATGTGTGAAATATTTTAAAATATTCTTTAATTATTAATGAATATTTATTGATATAATTTAAATTATATATTGTTTTAGAATAATAATTTTACAAGGTTAGAATTTTTTTGGAGAACGAAGGTTTCTAACACATCCACCATCTTGTTAATGGTAATCCGACACATCTTCTCCTTAATGGTAACCCGACTCGTTAATGGTAACCCGAAACATCCACAAGGTTTGTACCATATCGTTAATGGTAATCCGATGTAAGATGATGACCGTCATAAGCACAGGAGGGTTCGCACCATTTTCGTCAATCTGGTTCTACATAAAAATTGAGTTTACACAAGTTTTTACAAAGGGTCTTAATTCTTGAACTTGTGTCTCTTGGATGAAACACAAGGATTTACCATTATAAAATGTTAGGAGAGAAGGTGGGTTTTTACAAGTGGTCTTGGTCCCATCGCACAAGCATTTAATTTTTTGGATGAAAACCCAAGAACTTACCATTATAGTATTCCTCCCTCGTGTACATTTTTAAACTTGGATCTTTTGAATGAAAACTTAACTTACCACTATAATATCCCTTTTGATATGTTTTATTTATTTTATTATTTATTTTATTAATTAGATATGCATAATACTCTAGTAAAATAAATTGATTAATGATTTATATTCTCCTTCTTGTACAATTTTAAACTTGGATCTTTTGGATAAAAACTTAACTTACCACTATAATATCCCTCTTAATATGTTTTATTTATTTTATTATTTATTTCATTAATTGGATATGCATAATACTATAGTAAAATAAATTGATTAATGGTTTATATTCAATGTATATGATTTGATCATTTAGAAGGTTTGAATATTTAATATCTAACACTTAAAACTAATACAACAAATGAATTTGGTTCATTTGTTGTATTAGTTTTAAGTATTAGATATTAAACAAACGTTCTAAATGATCAAATCACATACATTGAATATAAATCATAGTAGTAATTGAAATCTTGTTAAATGATTCATCTATAATATAGAAATTATTGTAATACTACTATATGCATATACAAGATGCTTATGCTTAAATTATATATATATATATATATATATATATATATATATATATATATATATATATATATATATATATATATATATATATATATATATATATATATATATATATATATATATATATATACCTAGGGTGCAGCGCAATGGTTGGGGCTTTGGTTCTTATTCGAGAGGTCCAAGGTTCAAACCATGGCATGGGCGAGTGTGAGGAGGTGGGTGTGTGGTGGCTTTGTGTTAAATTTCCTATTGATAAATATAGCTCTTGACTTTACAAGGGGTCATGGTTAGGAGGAGACTGCTTAGCCTTGTATGTCAGCTTATAGGGTATATATATATATATATATATATATATATATATATATATATATAAATTTAATGTCATTAAGTGAAATTCATCCACTTTGAAGGAAGATATATATATATATATATATATATATATATATATATATATATATATATATATATATATATATATATATATAATGTCATTAAGTGAAATTCATCTACTTTCAAGGAAGAGACATAGTTTGAAATATTGCCAAATGATTTGTATATAATAGAGAAATTATTGTAATACTATATGGTGGTGATGTAATACAAGTGCGTGCCTTATCAATATTCATATTCATATATCCAATTAAAATATATGTTTATAATATTTATTTATTTATTCAAACCGTGGCGTGGGGGGTGAGTGTGTGGTGGCTTTGTGTTAAATTCATTATTGATAAGTATAGCTCTTGGCTTTATGAGGGGTTGTGATTGGGAGGAGACTGCTCAACCCTCCCTTCCCTGTACGTCGATCATAGGGGTTTCTCACAATAACCAAATAAAAAAATATATATTTATTATTATTATTATTTTATTTTATTTGGTTAGTGTGAGAAACCCTATGATCAATACGTAGGGTTGAGTAGTTCTATCCCAACCATGACCCTTAGTTAAGTAGAGATATAAGCTTATCAATAGAGTATTAACACACAAATACATGTCACGCTTTGAACCTTGGACTTTCTAAAGAAGAGTGAAAGCATTGTGTTGTACCATGGGACTATATGTTTATAATAATTAGCTTCACACATCAAATAACATTAGCTCAATTAATTAAATTTCTCAACAATCAAAGAGGAGAAACATGTTTGAATCTTATCTAGGAATGAGCTCTTTCAATCTCATATAACCAATTAAAAAGATATATTTACTTTTAAATAAATTAATTTATCCTTCAAATTTATTGAAATTTATTTAGACATTAAGGTTTGGGCAAACAAGGAGTGTGAAGTTTCACACTAAGAAAACGTTCATTTAGCAAGTGGATATTAAGATTTTTTAATAATCTATTAAGGTGACTTCTATTCAATCACATCCATCAAAACATTAAGTTTTGTATTATTGTTCCAGATGGTAAGATTTTCTCACTATGAATAAGAGGTTTACAATTTGAATTCAATAAGGGTAGAGTTGTACACCATACTTTGATAACCAAAGTTTAGTTGGATAAACATGTATTAGGTAAATTACATCTTCTATGAGGGTTGTCTCATGTGACCTATGGTTTCTTGGATCTGAAGAATTATTTTACCTTTACTTATTGTTAGGTAAACTAGATCATATCTAACTTGTTAAAGATATATTTTTTATTTCTTTCTCTTGAACTATTAATTTTTCCTTATCAATAATTAATATATTTTTTTATTACATATGAGAGTTGGTAACAACCACTAATTTTAGTAACTTGCCAGTGCAGGGTTCAAACCATAGGGATTGCAACCACCAAACCTATATGTCTCGTTAAGGTTAACCGTCATGAGATGGGACTACTGTTGCTTTGGGATTTGTACTGTCATCGTCAGTCTGGCATGCACTCAGAGGATTTAGAAAAAACTACTACCTTTAGCACAAAGTGGGCATGCCCGCAAAGTTTGAACCTAGGTCTCCTCCTGGTAAGTGCCAAAGTCTTACCAATCCATAGCTACAGGATTATTAAGTAATAAGGTCTGGTCAAACCCCACTCAATGTGAGGGGATTTAGACCCTTCATAAAAACCCATGTAACTCAATGAAAAATATATATTATATTTGCTAAAGAATATAATCTTCATCCTAGGGGACAATGCAACGGTTTGGGCTTTGGATCTTCTTTGGGAGGTCCAAGGTTCAAATTGTGGCATGGTTGAGTGTGTGAGGGGGTACGTGTGTGTTCATCAAAAAAAAAAATATATAATCTTCCTTGTATAATTACCTTACAAATATATGTTTGTTGGGGTAAAAATTAACAATATGATTTGCTAAATTGTTTGTTGCCCTATTTCTTTATCTCTAGATATATCAACATTTCCAAGATGCTACTTCCATTAATAGTCTATGGATATTGATCCCTTCCATGCATATTTTTTGATAATATTAATAATAATCTCTGAATTCCATCCATATATATAGGTGCCCTAGGCTTCTCATAGCTATTTATTGAATTTATATATGGTTAGATGAAGAGAATTTTGTCTTTATTGCTTCAAAAACATCACCATTGCCATATTTTTTTAATTTTATTTTAGAATCACCATCATAATTAAGTTTTATGAACCTCAATCAAATGGCATTAGCTCAATTGGTTAGATTCCTCAACATTCAAGGAGGAGACCTAGGTTTGAATATTTCTAAGTGATACATGGATAATATTTAAGCTTTGTTGTAATACAACTAAAGGGTGATGATGTAATATGAGTGGGGTCCGTTTGAATCCCATATAACCAATTGAAAAAAAAACTATAAAACCATATTTTGAGTATTTCTATTTTATTAATTCTATTTTCATACATAACCCCCAAGCTAAGAACATATCTCTTTCTATATTTGAGAATTTGCATGACCATCATGCCTATAAACATTTTGTAAAATATGCCCAAATGCAAATCTAATATTTTAGGATTTATTTATGAAAAATAATTACTCATTTTAAACCATAAATTTTAACAAATAATGGTAAGATCAATCCTTTATAGAATGACTAATGCTTTAGATTTAAAATAATTTATTCAAAATTTGATCAAATATTCTAATATTAACAGAGCAATCCACTATATTCTTATTTATTGAAAGAATATCTTCAAATAATGAAATCTAAAAAAGTAATGAATTAGATGATATGATGTGCTCATTTCCCACTTACACAGGGAAAATGTAGATGGTCCATGAGGATTGGTCTTACCAATATTTTAACAAATAATGGTAAGACCAATCCTCTAAAAAATGATTAATGCTTTAGCTTTGAAATAATTTATTCAACATTTCATTGAATTTTATAATATTGATGGAGCAATCGACTAGAATTTTATTTATTGAAAGAGTATCTTCAAATAATGAAATAAAAAATAATAATGAATTAGATGATATGACGTGCTCATCTCCCCCTTACATTGGGTAAATGTAAATGCTCCATGACATATTTTTATTTATAAATCATCACACATAAAAATTATGATTTGAAATACAAATGCAACAACCCAAATCTACTCACTTGGTTGTACCGCAAAACAAGTCATAAAAAAATTATTGTAATATTTTTTTTTCATTTTTATACTACAGTCATACTTAAGTTTACCTTCATGTTTCTAGCAAGCTTATTTCACACATTTAATTCTTTGGTAAAGCTTAACATAGTACAGGCATATTACACCACTTTTGGATTCAAGACTACTATAGACAATCACCCAAGTGGACGAGATCGGTCATATCTCGTAATGGTACCATTAGTGGAGTTGACTTATCTCATTTAACATCCTCATTTTATGGCATGAGGGTCAAACCACGATAGGGGTTATCCTCTAGGGCCCATAACACCTAGAGGGTGGACACTTGCTTCTCTATTCCTTATCATTTTGAACCTTCAACATTTTATCATCCTTGTTCCTTTTTGAATGATTGGAAAATAGCGTACTTATACCTAGAGTCTAGTTGATTGTCCTATTCATAGAGTTAGTTAGATCCATGCCAATACACTAGCCTTGGACTTAATTATACATGTTCATTATGATTCATGTTAGTATGTCCCATACCATAAAATAAGGCTTGACTACCTAAGTCAAAGATACATGGGATCTATCACAGTACTGTTCTAGATGCAACCTAGAGAAAGAATCCCATATCTCTTCTCATTATAGACTTGACTTGATCATTTTTCTTGACCATTTCTATTAATATTATAGTTGCTCTAGTCACCTTTGTGTGCCTACTTGCACCTCAATGATTCTAGAATGAAAACATTTTTATTTGAACATCCTTTTTACTCAAAGCTCATTCTTAAATTGAGATCAGTTCTTCTCAACCCTCACAAGAGTTATCTAACCCTAATCACAAAATTTTATGTTTCCTTCTAAGTAGATACTTCCCAAGATAAGTTATAAAATAATTTCTTATTCTTTGGAAGATACCAAAATTTATATGCACATTCTTAAGACAGAATTAAAAAATTACCCACCATGCTCTTAAATCTATGTTTATATTATAGCTTGAGGTATAAGGGAAAGGTCAGGTTCTATTAATTTTTCCTACGCATTTATTTAGAGATTAACAAATATATCAAAAGCATGACCAAACCAACAATACCCTTTTTATTTTCTTACTTAGTGATGCAGGAGCATCCAGGGGAAAGCAAAATGCCGCAAGGAGAAAAAGTGTCGCGATATCGCGACATGTCGGCAAAGAAGAAAAAATGTCGCGATATCGCGACATGTCGCATTTTCATGACCAAAATCCGAGATAAGGCTCAAGAGAGAAAATTTTCACGATATTGCGACATGTCGCATTATCGCGACCAGAGGACAAGAGAAGGCGCAAGAGAGAAAAGTGTCGCGATATCGTGACATGTCATGTTTTCGTGACTCAAGAAGGAGAGAGAAGGCACAGAGCAAAAATGTCATGACCAAAGCAGGAGAGGGAAGGTACCCGAAGAAAATGTCACGATTTCGCGACATGTCACGAAATCACGACCGAAACAAGAGAGGGAGGGCGTCCGAAGAAAAATGTTGTGAAATCGCGACATGTCGCGAAATCGTGACCAAAAGAAGATAGGAAAGTCTAGAGAAGAAAATGTCGTGATTTCGCGACATGTCGTGAAATCGCGATCGAAGGAGCAGAAAGAAAGCAAGGAAGGAAACTGTCGCGATATCACGACATGTCACGATTTCGCGACCCGAAGTAGAGAGCGAAAGTGGAAGGCAAAGCTGTCACGATATCGTGACATGTCGTGATTTCACGACCCAAAACAGAGAGAAGGAATCAGAAATGAAGAATGTTGCGATATCATGACATGTCACGATTTCACGACCTGAAACAGAGAGAAGGAAGCAGAAAGGAAGAATGTCACGATATCGCAACATGTCACGATTTCATGACCCAAAGAGGTGAGAAGGAAGTAGAACGGAAGAATATTGCGATATCGCAACATGTCACGATTTCACGACCCAAGAGGCGAGGAGGAGGCAGAAAGGAAAGATGTCATGATATCGCGACATGTCACGATTTCATGACCGAAAAGGAGAAAGAAGAGCCGAAAAGGAAATATGTCATGATATCACGACATGTCGCAATATCGTGACCCAAAGAAGAGAAAGGTAGTGAGGAAGGAAAATGTCACAATATCGTGACATGTCACGATATTGCAACATACTGCTAGTTCACGATTCAAAAAGGCACACGTTCCTAGATGGTGTTTCCTAAGGCAATCAAAGGCCTCATCAATGCATGATTTCTTACCCGATAAGTTTGTTGAGCATGGCAGCCACTCAACTACTGTGCCCAGAGGTCAGAGACGTTCAGACGGCTCATCAATGCATGTTTCCACGGCTGACCCGATGGTAGTTTCCAGTGAGGATAAAAGAGGTGAAGGTTCAGTCACAGGGGGGGAGCCGACTTTTGAGATTCAGAGGATGTATTATTCCTGAGTATGTGAGCAGATCACCGAAAGTGAGGCAGCTTGCACCAGGAAAATAAAACTACGCCTGTGGGCTAGTGTTGTAATTTATTTTTCATGAAAAAAAATAGAATATTGGATCTGGATTTTTGGTTGTGAATCTTGGCTCCCCCATCAAGTGGTATCATAGCGGGAGTTCCTAAGTGTGTAAACAGATCATCGAACGTGAGGCAGTTTACACCAGGATCTGTGGAAGGGTTGTAAGAGAGAACAAGGAAGAATGCCTCCACAAAGAAATAGTGGTGGTGGAAGAAATATGGTGCCAACAGAAGATTTCAAAGCTTTACAAAGGCAAGTTCAGGCCCTATAAGAGGAGCTACGCAGAGGGCTTGAACCCAGAGGAGAAGAAGGAAGTGAAGATGAAGTTGATGAAGAAGAGGACCAGTTTGAGGAAGAAGAAGAGGCTATAGATCCTGCACAAGCCAGGTTATACAGAGCCATCTCCCAGATTGGAAAGAAACCAAATATGGAGGTTTCTGCATACTCTAGAAATCTAGATCTAGAGGAGTTGATTGATTGGATCAATGATATGGAGGAGTATTTTGAGTATGAGGAGGTTGTAGATCCAGATCGGATCAAGTTTGCAAAAACAAAGTTTAAAGGTCATGCCAGCATCTGGTGGAAGGGAGTACAGCTAGAAAGAAATAGAAGAGGAAAAGAGAGAATAACAAGATGGGATAGAATGGTGGATAAGTTGAAAATACAGTTTATTCTTTCAGATTACGAATTGGATATGCTAAGGAAAATGCAGAGTTTGAGACATTCAAGCAAAACTATCAAAGAATACATAGAGGAGTTTTATAAGATCTCCATACGAACTAGCCATTCAGAGGCTAACAAGGAGAAGGTGGCCCGTTACATCAATGGGTTGAGAACCAGTATTCAAGAAGAGTTGAGTCTAGTTAGGATTAGCACCATTGAGGATGCTTACTAGTTTGCTCTAAAAGTTGAAGAGAAGCTGAACAGAAGGTTTGAGGGTAAGCAAAGAGAAAGAGGTCATGGAGAAAGAACTGGTGGAAGAATAGATGGAGGAAAAGATGAGAAGAAATAAGAAGCTAGCAGCAGTCAGGATCAGAAGTAGGATAATGATTACAGATCCCATAATAATAACAATGGTTACCAAAGAGGAAGAGGTAGATATGGAAGAGGAGGATTTTGTGGAACCTGTTTCCACTGTGGCAAAGAAGGACATTGAGCATACGAGTGTCCACAACACCGAGAAAGGATGAATAAGAGACCTGAGGGTCCTACTAGAGCTGTTGTAGCAGATGAAGGTGCTGAATTAGAACATTCTAAGGAGGCAGAGAGAGGAGAAGTTATGGTCACAAGGAGAACCCTGTTGAATGAGGAGAAAGGATCAAACCAGAGGAGGAGCCTATTCTGCACAAGGTGTAGAAGTTCGGGTAAGGTCTGTAATGTTATTATAGATAATGGTAGTACTGATAACTTGGTATCTAAAGAAATGGTTACTAAGTTACAACTAGAGAGGAGGAGACACCCACACCCATACCGGATTGCGTGGTTGCAGAAGGACCATAGGGCATTGGTCAATGAACAGTCCTTAGTCAAGTTCAATATTGGGAGATACCAGGATGAGGTCCTGTGTGATATCCTGCCTATGGATGCTTGCCATATGCTGTTAGGAAGACCATGGCAGTTTGATCGCCATGTAGTCCATGATGGACATGCCAACACTTATTCCCTAACAAACAAAGGAGTACGCCATAAACTAAAGCCACTAAAGGGGATGGATGAAAAGAGGTTGCTGACAACAATGAGAGTGGAAGTTGTGGGGTTTGAAGAACTTAAGGGTTTGTACCCTGCAAACCTAGATATTGTTGAAGCTTGGAGAGCTTGTACAGCCCCAGTCAAAAATAAGGTGAGAGAACAGTACAAAAGTGAAGGTCACTTCTCAATCCATCTCGGTTGTCTGATGCAGGAGCATCCAGGGGAAAGCAAAATGCCATAGGGAGAAAAAGTGTCACGATATCGGGACATGTCGGCAAAGAAGAAAAAATGTTGCGATATCGCGACATGTTACATTTTCATGACCAAAAGTCGAGAGAAGGCTCAAGAGAGAAAAGTGTCGCGATATCACGACATGTCACATTATCGTGACCAGAAGATGAGAGAAGGCGCAAGAGAGAAAAGTGTCGCGATATCGTGACATGTCGCATTTTCGTGACTCAGGAAGGAGAGAGAAGGCACGGAGCAAAAATTTCATGATTTCGCGACATGTCACGAAATCATGACCGAAGCAAGAGAGGGAAGGTTCCCGAAGATCAAAACAGGAGCGAGAGGGCGTCCGAATAAAAATGTCACAAAATCATGACATGTCACGAAATCGTGACCGAAAGAATACAGGAAATGCCAGAGAAGAAAATATCACGATTTCATGACATGTCGCGAAATCACGACCGAAGGAGTAGAAAGAAAGCAAGGAAGGAAACTATCATGATTTTGTGACCTGAAGCAGAGAGCGAAAGTGGAAGGCAAAGCTATCGCGATATCGTGACATGTCATGATTTCGTGACTCAAAATAGAGAGAAGGAAGCAGAAAGGAAGAATGTCGCGATATCATGACATGTCGTGATTTTGTGACCCAAAGAGGCGAGAAGGAAGCAGAAAGGAAAAATGTCATGATATCGTGACATGTCATGATTTTGTGACCCAAAGAGGCGAGAAGGAAGTAGAAAGGAAGAATGTCACGATATCATGACATGTCATGATTTCATGACCCGAGAGGCGAGGAGGAGGTAGAAAGGAAAGATGTCACGATATCGTGACATGTCACGATTTCGCAACCAAAAAGGAAAAAGAAGAGATGGAAAGGAAAGATGTTGCGATATCACGACATGTCACGATATCACAACCCGAAGAAGAGAAAGGCAGCGAGGAAGGAAAATGTCTTGATATCATGACATGTCGCAATATCGTGACATATTGCTGGTTCACGATTTTAAAATGCACGCGTTCCCAGACGTTGTTTCCTAAGGTAGTCAAAGGCCTCATCAATGCATGATTTCTTTCCCAGTAATTTTACTGAGCATGGCGGCCACTCGACTACTGTGCCCAGAGGTCAGATACGTTCAGACGACTCATCAATGCGTGTTTCCACGACTAACCCGATGGCAGTTGCCAGTGAGGATAAAAGAGGTGAAGGTTTAGTCATGGGGGAGGGAGCCAAATTTTGAGATTAAGAGGATGTATTATTCCTGAGTGTGTGAGCAGATCGCCAAAAGCGATGCAACTTACACCAGGAAAAGAAAACTACGCCTGTGGGCTAGTGTTGTAATTTGTTTTTCGTGAAAAAAAAAATAGAAGATTGGATCTAGATTTTTGGTTGTGAATCTCGGCTCCCCCATCACTTAGCTACATCTAAGTTTTAGATACCAAAGATATTTATAAACAAGCCATAGTCTACTTTATACTCTTGGTTAATATTTATGTTTCCATATTAACAACAATAATAACCAAATTTTTAATACTCTATTCCAAGACTTTATTCCAATGTCGCTCATCATCAGACAACGTCAATTAAAAGATAGGGATTGACTTCCAATTTTTGAAGATACATACTGGCCTCATCGCCATATCCTCACTGCTTGACGTAAGGCAAGGAACCAATGGTTAAATTTTCATCTTATTATTAAATCTAGTACTAATTTTATTTTACTCTTCAGCATAATAAGTTCACAGGTGGTTCCCTCCCAGCCTTAAGATTTCTATGTAACAAGAAAATAAAATTATACTCATACAACTATTTGTAAGTACATAGCTTAGCATCCTAAACTTGATACACCTCCTTACTTAGTTGCACAACACCATAATATAATTTTTAATACCATTCATTATTAGTAAAATCACACATTACAAAACATATAAAAATGGTACTACAACTTTTACCCAATAAACTAGTTCTAAACATTGATTCTTCGAAACAGAACTCCTACCAAACAGTAATAATTTGTCCAAAGAAATACAATAGATATAAAATCAAACTACAATGGGTTATCAAATAATTAAAGCATATTGAGATGTTCTTTTCTTAAGAAAACTAAATTTTAAATAAATAATCATTACATGAGACTATCAATCCAAAAATAATTACTAAAAAATCATGAGGAGGGTCTTTCCAGTACAACATCCTTTTAGTTTTCCATTCACTGCTAAATATCAAAGGTAGATTTAAATTTTGAGTTTGAAATCTATAGGAAATACAAATTATCACCAAACAAGGTGATATTCCAAAACTACTTTCATACAATACAACAACTGCAATATACACGCTCAAGATTTTCAATTACGTTTGCACTAATTGAACGACAATAATTGTTGGATTTCAATACTCAAAGACAAATGTATAAATTTTCTTTCCAAGTCCTAAGTGATGTAAATTCTTTTGTCGAACGTCGTCAAACTTGGTTCCTTCCTCTTATTGCCTGATGAGATTCCTTTCTCTTTCATGCTAGGTAATTTTTTTTATTGATTGAAGGGATCAGATTCTGGCTCCTCAAACCATGAATGCAAATTCTAATAACACATAATCATGCATACTTGCAAATGATATAGAACTTCACATATCATTCGAGAATGCTATGCATGTGATGCTCACAAAGCACATCCTCAATTCCCGAGTAACTACTTAGTTCACTATCCAAGAAGAACTTATACTTAGTTATAAGATTGTGAAGTAAACATGCACACAATAATATTTCAAACAAAAGCTTTCACAAAGGTGTTCCTATTTATTTTTACACAAGACTATCAAACAATCAAACCAAATCACACAACAATATTTCAAACAAAAGCTTTCACAAAGGTGTTCCTATTTATTTTTCACACAGGACTATCAACAATCAAACCAGATATTCTTTTTCTTTTCCATGTTAAGACAGATTTAATTTTACCGGGAAACAAGTTTTACGAACAATCTATATGTAGATTTTTGGTGTTCTTATCCTTCAAAATATTGCTATGCTCTCCTTGAATTTCCACTATCACTCCTTCTCGTTGTTCTTCTCTCTCTTCATCCTTAGAACCAACTAAGCATATTTTTCTTTTTTCCCCTTTTTTATGGGTTTTCATTTTCCCCTTCATTGTTGTTATGACCACTTTGTTTGTTCAGATTTTTACTCCCCTCTCCTTCCTCCCTTCTCAACCCGTAGTAAGGAGGAAATCCAAATCATCATGAATTGAATGCAATGCCAAAGTGGATAAGCTAGCTACTAATCTATGCCACTTCTAATCTATGCCACACTCATCTAGTTCCATGAAGAAAAATCATTTTCTTTTGTAATACATATTACTTACCACAAGCATAGTTTCATTCATTTATTTCATTTAAAAGAAAACTCGAGCATAAAATTTGTCCCATAAAACTAACGTCCATAGCAACTCATTTGCATTATGTACTCTTTTTTAAAACAAAACATACACACAACCTTATTTTTACATTCCCATGTTATATTTATTTTTAAAATTAAACTATATGCATAACAAAAACAATCAGTGGCTCCCATCATCATCACCACCAAACCAAACATAAAACCAGACATCTATATGATATGCAAGTATGCGAGCATTCATGTAATCGCGAGCTGAATCATCACTTCCCTTATTACCTTTCCCGTCGACTAACTTCTCTTTCTTGTCGAATTTGAACTTTGTCTTGCTTACATAGTAGAAATCATAAATACCATAATTCACAAAAAAAAGTAAGGTTATTACCAATTTGCTCATCTACAAATATCTGTGTGAGGAGGGTCATTACAACTAACTAATGAAATATTGAGAACTTAGGGAGGGATCCAAGTAACTAGTAATTATTCCATGATTTGTTTTTGGAATAATGATTTCTAATTACTTTATATTGAGTATCACACCATATTTTTATAGATTTCAAACCAAATATTTTTTTTTCGAAAAAAAAGGATAAAATAAAAATGAATCTCTTAAATCATCAACTATGTGAGTTTATTTGGTACTTGTTTTAGGTCCTCATCTTCAACCAAATTACTAAACAACTAGAATTATTGTTCACATCAACATAATTTGTGATTTTAGAACAATTGGAAGTCAAAAATGGGTCTAAAACAATGATTATAATTTTAAATTGGAATCAAGAGGTTAAGGCTTCAACCAAATATTAAGTAAATATTTTATAGAATATCCATCCTTGATTAACAATATAAAATATTTTTTTGATTAGTCTCAAACTCTCTAATATGAAGATCCATGTTGTTGAACCCCAAGGTAAGGTTTGATCCTTGAACAATTACATATGGAAAATTTGTATATATAAAGTAATATTTTTACCTCATTCTTTCCTTAAGATTTGGATAAACTATAACCAAGTTTTGCCCCTAATTCCAAACTTGTAAATCTATAATTTTGTAAGCCTTACCATCCAATACCCTTTCCTCTACAAACCTTATTCAATATATAAAGTTAAATTATATGTTTCTCTTCAAACCATTTTAAGTGAAATATCTTTGTATTTTCTCAAAATTTGATGTTAAATATATTGATAATCATGAAAATAAGATTATATATATATGGATAGATTGTAATATAACCTCCATGGATTGATTTATTCTAGCCATTGTTAAGAAGACACCTTTACATTTGCAACCAACCAAACATGATTTTAATTTATACAAAATTAGGTCACAAAGATCTTTCTTTTTTTTTTTAAACAAGGAAATACCTAGATATGTTCATTTTGAATTTTCAAATATAAATCATAAATCGTTTGTAATAACCCATTATAAAAATTATAACATCTATAAAAATATCATTTACTTTTTCATATTAATGAACTCTCATAAATTTCTTGTAATATGGTAGTATTGATGTAAATTCCATGGACTCACCAAGTAAGGGATGACCTATAATAAAAGTGTCATTAAAAAGCTAAATATTAGATTTGAAGATATAAGCACCTTTGATATTGCCTTCCACTTTTATTTTTGAGAGATTTCTTTGCAAATCCTTAGCAAGGATAACAAAAACATAAGGATATAATGTTTCACCTTAGTAAATCTGACAAGATAATTCAACTTATCCATCATGGCATCTATTTATCAAAATATAACATTTTAGAGTGTTCTAGCAATATCTAATCCATTTAGATAAATCTTGATCAAACTCAATTTGATGATAATATCACATGTGGAAAATTTTAACAAATCCTATCATATGATTTATCATATCTAAGTTTATAAAGATGGTTTTTTCATGAATCTCATAAAATATATGGACTCTAGAGTAATGATTTTACCATCAATGATTTTTTTACTATGAACAAGTCCACCTTGGTCCTATAAGATAATGTAACCATAATATAAATATTATCATAAATATTTATTAGATAATAATAATAAACCTAACTCTAATTAATAGACCCAATCATGATAGATCTAATTATGATAAATTTTAACTAATCCTATTGATCTAATTTCTAGCTATTACCACATGATAGATCAATAAAAAATCAATCATACCTCCCTAATTAGAAATTGCATGATATCTAACTCTAATTAACTCTTATGCAATTCCCAATTAGACCCAATAATTTCCATACAACTACACATAACTCACCTTGCTACTTTTGCTAGGAAATCCTTTTTGAATTACCCAAAGAAGCTTGGTTTATTTATAAATCCACACCTTAAGTAAGTCATTGAGAGAAATATTAAATGCTACACCATGCTACTAAAATATCTCTAAATTTTTATCTCCTATGTTAACATTCTATTGTAATCCAACCAAGGCTTGGATCTATCAAAGTATCTCTAGATCACAAACTACTTCTCAGCAACCTTCATCAAGCATCCAATCATTAGCAAAAGAAAATAATCAATAGCATTTGACCACCATCACTTATGAAAATATTTATTTGAAAGGGGTAACTCAATTGTTTGGATTTGTTCCATCTTCCACCTTTCTATTCTATTTAAAATTATTTATTCTTACTTTTATTTAACTAGAATTTTAGTTATTTACATACATGTACCTTTTGGCATTTAATATTTTTTAGGATTGCAATTAATTGAATCATTTGTCTTAAAAGAAATAAGGGTTTGATCCTTCAAGGAAGGAACTTTTGTGCTCCTTGCCAAAGTTGAAAAAATCCCTCTATGTTGATCACTCATTTTATCTATATTTAATTATAGGTTTCTATTTTTGGTAGGTACAATCAAAAGCATCATATGGGAGTGATAACATCATGCATTTCTATCTATGGCACTTCTATATAGCATTTTTCCTAGTACTTCTAGATGGCAATTATTTCTTGGGTTAAAATCAAGTCTTGTGTTTTATGGATTTGATTTATCTCTATTTTAGAGATTCAAGATTATGTGATTTGACTATTTTGTGGTTCCTGATTCTATTTTGTAAGAAGTTTACAAGATGGATAGGACATCAAATTCTAATGATAAAATCATAAAAGGGACAAATCTAGGTCTTAATATATGTATTAGGTATGAAATGGGAAGTGCACATGGTTGCATTGTAGGATAGGTTCATTTGCTACATAATCTCTTAGACCTCCAATTAAGTTTGAAAAGAATATGTTTGTTTTTATAATCATTAAAATCATAAAGAATCATATAGATTCGGTATTTGTATATTTGCATATTTTGTCAGTCAAAAGCAAAAATAAAATTGTTTATCTGTTTGTAGTCAATCAAATTAAAAAATAATAGAAAATAGTTTTTTGTATGCTTACATGTTTTATCTATATGTCCTAGTAGAAAGGAAGCACAAGGTATTGCTTCCCACAAAAACATAAGGTATTTGTGAATTAACCCCATCAAACTAGTTTCTTATATCTCCATAAAATATCCTCTAATATTAAGTGTGATCAAGATGAAAGGAAGCACATTTGTGATCCCCCTAATGATTAGTCATTTTGTCTAATCAAATCTTTGGTTAACTTGACGTGAACACCTCAAAAATTTCCAAAGGTCCTCTCTATCCCATCCAAAACCTTTAATCAATATAAAACTCATTAAGCTTTTAAGACCACTTAATTTGTTTGTGTAGTTAGATCACAGCAATAAAGATTAATAAGAACATAACAAAAAACTAGTCCTACTAGGAATTGTATATGATCCTTTTAATAACCAGAGTATGAGTCTATGGGATACATTGGGTATATTGTAAGCATAGGCTACTAGTCACCCATATAGGGTCTCACACACCCTTTAAGCCTATAGAGGAGTATAGTGTGGTTGACTAGTTGGAGTCATAAGGAGGGTTTTTATTACCCTTCATATACCATATTGGACCACATACCTAGTGGTAACTTCCATGTGCTATTATGATTCTATATATCAATTATATATCACATATTGATGGGTATATAGAGAATGATTAGGTATATAGTGACCTTCATGTATGTAAGGAGACCTTGAAGTATATAGGT
Source organism: Wollemia nobilis (assembly GCA_028583015.1). Lineage (NCBI taxonomy): Eukaryota > Viridiplantae > Streptophyta > Pinopsida > Araucariales > Araucariaceae > Wollemia > Wollemia nobilis. The sequence continues at coordinate 2,505,372 of JAQPPZ010001424.1, read as the reverse complement.
TAGATAGATAGATCTAGGGAAGGTGATATAAGGAAATAAAACACCTTCTCTTTATTCTCTTAACCAAATATAAAAACAAAAATTTATAAATCTAACTTACCATCGTTTCTAAGCCATAGGTGAGTGACACTATGTGACTTGAAATGTTGCTTATTAGCTAGTCCATACTACTAACCCTCTGGATAATGCTCAAGAGAACCAAGCCACACTTGAAAATACTATCTATGAAGAAGAAAATGAGGAAAATCCTCGCTCATGTACTCTCTCTTATTCATGATAAATAAGGGAGTATCATATTAAATTATCTTGATCATATGACCTCTTGTTACACAAGAATAAGGAGACCATAGAAACCATTTTAAAATAAAATAGAGATCTCCTGACTACCTTTGCTAGGGAATGATCCCTCTTGGACCACCCTCAGTTGTCCCAAGTCTAATCCCTTAAATTCTAATCAAGTGGACCTATCTTATGGATGCTTACACATAGACCTTAATGCATCAACCTCGAGTGATGTAGAATCAAATCCTCTAATTGTCATAAATTTTTTGAATGGTGAAACACAAAACCCTCCATCATCCTCAAGATATTAATCATCTTTATCTCACCTCAAGGAGTTAGTATGGGTTGATGTAAGTTGTTCCATCACTCAAAATTTGAGCACAAGCTATGGAATTCCTAGTGCTTTGACATCCCAATCTTGTCTCAACAACCTTACACTAATCCCAAGCATGAATATGAATTTTTGTAGTCTCCAAGGGCTAGGTGGATTGGTAAGTGTTTGTTTGGCTATGTACAAGAAGACATCCAAGTTCAAACCTTGGGGAATCCTTTGAGTGTGTGCTAGATTGATGATGACAATATGAATCCCAAGTGGTCGATGATCCCCTTCACATCGGGTCAACAATAATGAGGCTAATAGATTTGGTAGAATCAGAGACATCCAAGTCCAAACCTAAGGGAATCCTTTGAGTGCATGTCAGATCGATAATGATGGTACGAATCTTGAGTAACTGATGGTCCCCTTCACATCGAGTCAACAATAATGAGGCAGCATAGGTTTGGTGGGAGCAGCCCCTATGGTTTGAACCCTTCACTTATCAATTTCTAAAAATAATGTAGTTGTGACCAATTCTCCTATGTAACCAAAGAAAAAATATTCAAAAAAGTTATTTTTGTTGAAAATCCTTTTATACCCAAAATAACATGTGTAAAAAAATCTAAGGCGTGAAATCGAAAAAGAACAAGAATCTTATTATATCCTCGTTAAGCTTGTCAATTTTGTGATATATAAGATGGTAGTCTATGTAAAGAGGCTTGAAATTAAATGACAATGAGAACCATCACTTAAAAAATGCATAAACAAAACTCACTTACGCATGGTAACACTGTTTTAAAATGACTTAGTAATTTATATATAAGAAATTACTATCAACCACCAAGTCATAAGTTGTTTCAAAACAAAATTATTAAATTAACATATATCAAGAATTTTTAAAAACAAATACTATATGTTAAACTAATTTAAATAAGTTTCATCAAGACATTGTAAGGGCTTTGGCTCTTCTTCAGGGAATTAAGGTTCAAACTGTGGTAACCTAGGTGAGTGTGTGAGTGTGTGAGGGGGTGAATGTATAGTGATTGTGTATTAAATTTCCTATTGATAAGCATAAACTGCTCAATTTAACTAAATAAAAAAAAAATTAATTTAAACAATATTTATAACATTAATTTATATATAAATAAAATTTTACATGCATTTAACCCTTACTTAAATTAAATCATCCAAACATAGATACATGTAAATCTCATAAATTATTTATTTAAAATGGATGAAAGTCATTATCACACAAAATAATACAATATTTTTATAAATAATATACTAAAAGAAATATTTTACATTTCATAAAATAATTTAAACAAATATTCTCACATTTTTAATTACATTCTAACTCTTTTATTTTATTTAATTAAATCTAAAAAAGTAAATGTATATTTTAAAATTCATACTAAACATAATCCCTTCTACAGTAAATCAATAATATATTTACAACACAGGTAATATTTTATAAGAACAAAGACAATTAAAAGTAAAATAAAATCAGAAACCTATAATTGAAATGTTAATTTTCATTATATTTTTGTGTGTATATATCAGGTTGAAGTATTCAAAAGGTTTTATAAAAGAGGTAATATTTTATAAGAATAAAGACAATTAAAAGTAAAATAAAATCAGAAACCTGTAATTGAAATGTTATATTTTATAAGAACAAAGACAATTAAAAGTAAAATAAAATCAGAAACCTATAATTGAAATGTTAATTTTCATTATATTTTTGTGTGTATATATCAGGTTGAAGTATTCAAAAGGTTTTATAAAAGAGGTAATATTTTATAAGAATAAAGACAATTAAAAGTAAAATAAAATCAGAAACCTGTAATTGAAATGTTAGTTTTCATTATATTTTTGTGTGCATATATCGGGTTGAAGTATTCAAAAGGTTTAATAAAAGAGGTAAATCATTCCGAATAAATAAACACAAAACTCGACCGATAATATCTGTAGGAAATATACAGGATATGCCATTGTTCCAATCGATCAGATCAGTAAAATATACGAAAGAAAGTTTTTTTTTTTTCTTCCCTATGTGTAGCATGTTAGCGTAACTATTATTCCAGAGCAGAAAAAAAAATTGATAGTCTTTCGAAATGTCCAGCATGTAACCCTGGGATTACATCTTCTAAACTATAATACCCATGACCTCCAGAATCTATCCATGATTACCAAGCTATAGCGTGCTACTTATCATTGAAAACAGTTTGATCAAGAGTTTTTGGCTCTCTACCATGAACAGAAGCTCCAATTAGATTATTATATGTTATCTTTTCACAGCTATTGTTAGAAAGGCTGGAGGAGTGTGTAGAGGAGTCTGCATGAGGGAACGTCTTCAAAGAAAATGACACATTTGAAGTGTCAATGAATGGAGCTGTACTGGAATAAGGTAAATAGGAAGATGGAGCAAGTGAGCTGGCCATGACTAAACCACTGGAAGAAATATTATTTGATGTACCAGTGTATATTCCACAAGTTGAGCCATGATTACCGTCATTAACGGTTGCAGATTCCACACCCATAAGATTGTGCAGAACAGTGCTGTTGGATGTCAACGTTGGTGGATAAGAATAGTTCTCATAGTTGGCATCTTGGTGGAACTGTCTATGATAATTCAAGGTCTGGTTCTCATTTGCCTTTTGAAACCATGATGCCATCCATGGATTTGTTTGTTGCTGAAATCCCATATCAAGCCAATTGCTAGAAGGTTTGGATGCAACAGAAGCATTGCTACAACCAGATGTATCTGTTTGTGAACTCAATGTGCTGCCCTCTTCAACCACAGGTGCATTTACAGTCCTTAAAGCATATGCTCCATCCTCTCTCATGCGTTTGGCGCCTCCTCCAACAGGTAGTGGACTGTTCATAATCTTTTGTACATCATACCTGCCAATATCAAAGTTTGTCACAGCATTGAGGCCTCTGTACTTGATGGCAGCAATGTCATAAGCCTCAGCTGCCTCTTCCTGTGTATCTGTGAATTCAAATGACCAACCATTTCATAAATAAAAAAATCATCGTTTTTTCATTTAATATACTGTTTTTCACTGGTTACAAAAACTTTTATTAGAAGAAATATACTAGCTAGAAGATGAAAATTATGTGCTCACTGTATGTTCCTAGATATAAATCTTTATTCCCAGCAACTCTACCAATTCGAGCCTGCCACCTTCCATGTTGATGGTGTCTGGAACACCATTTAACATTTTATAGTTATATAGCTTTTTATTCACATAGTCATCTTATTTATAGTAAATGATTTCAAATATATAAAGGCCACACCTGGTTACTCCCCGGTAAACCGATGCACCCCTGGAAAATCCACTACTCTTCCTGAAATATAAACAGCCACCGATTAATCCATTCTATATACATGGAGTTAAGTTTCTAATAATCTATGGTATTCACTACCCCTCCATATGCCTATTTTTTTCTAACCCAATTAACATTAAAGCAATCACAATCGCATTGAAGCACTTTTCTACCCTTTTCTCATTCGATTCTGATAAATTAGACGCAGAATAAATTGATTGGGAATTCTACATAAGTGAGCTCTTTTTCCAATTGAACATAAAGAACTTGAGGGAGCTTAAAGTCAGACACCTCCTGAGGTAATTGACATATTCTTGTCTGGTCTTACTTTTCATTTCCTCCAATTCGATCTCATACTCAGTAACCTGCATTCAATGTACTCAAACTAAGTGTCAAAACATTGCCAAAGTAAAACATCTATGCACGACTGAGATGCCCAGATACCTACAATTGCAGTGCAATACATCAAACCCAACGTATACACATTACACATACAGGGAAATTTGTTGAAGTAGAGGGTCCCCAGTACTTAAGAGCTGCCAAATCATAGGCCCTAGCCGCCTTTTCTTCCTTATCATAACCACCTGCAATTAGATTAACCCTTTACATTTAATTTTGGTGTAGCTCGAGTAAAAAATATGTTGTCCATGTCAGAAAAGTGCATGTGTTATAGAATCAATGGTACTGAAATCTACTCACCTAAATATACTGAAGAAGATTTCCACAACAATAGGGACGAAGACGAAGATGAAACACAAAAAGTAGCACCCTCATCAGTACCCATATAAATAAACAAGATACAAGAATCATGAAATCTAAACGTTTGGAAATCTTCACAATAGCAAGATTAGCTCTTATTACTTTGTCGACCCTTGCACGCCTGACCATCTCTTTTTTCGCTGTTATCCCATAGATGGGCTTCGAATCTTCCTGTCCATCTATGTCTGCAATGATTCAACAGTCATATTATTCAAAGGTAAGCAGGTCTTTCTCACTTTCATAATAAATATTCTATAATATATAACAACATCCACTCTGAATCTTAAACATCAGAAAAAAACAAGACTATACATATGCATACATACTTGGTGACTCCACGGTAGATTGAAGTCCGTTGCCCAAAGGTAGTGATTGATCTCCTTGTTGTGGGTTCCACTGGCACGATGGCTTCCTCAAGAGTGGGTTTCTTGTCCTCTGGGGACACAGAGCTATCAGGATTGTTAGCTTCATTGGATGCATGTAATCCTGAAATATCTAGGGGTGCAGCCAAAGCCAAACTATCGTTGATTGTCTTGGTGGGTTCATCAGTTAGAGAAGAGCCCTTCCAACTGTTGCTTTTCAATAGTCCATGACCCAAACCTTGAGAGAACTGAAGATCGCTTACAGAAAAATTATTGTTGGTATCCCTATTACTTGGACTGTTGTTACTATATAAATCTGTGCTGGATCTCAAAGTGGGAAATGCTTTCTGATCAGGTTGATACTGAGAGTGCGTGGATGAAAGATGGATAGATTTTGAGGGCTTATGGCTTTCGTCATTATCTGTGCTATTGGTCTTCATGGATAAACTCTGATCTTCATTTGTTACAAAGTCAGGTTCCTTTCCAAAACTTTTATCTAGTGATGTATGTATGGCTTTAGTACTCTCTGGAGGAGTTCCCACCAGTGCTGCTCCCACCAGTGCTGCACCCAACAAAAGTATTCCAGATTAGAGATATCCATCACCGTCGTTATTCTTGATGAGCATATTAGCATTCATGGGTTCTACCTGAGTAGTAAAATTGTTTTATTATATATTATGCAATCAAAGGTTTCGATTAATTAACATGCTACACCGAAAAGTTATCTAGACGAGAGTATTCACTTTTGCAGGAAAAAAATGAAGCTTATGTGATTTCATAAACATTAATATTTAAAACTGAATTGAAATAAAGAAACCTGGTGTACACTAAAACCACATAATGGTGATATTCAAACGCAAAAGGGAAATTCTAGGTTTCTGATCTCTGCTTGTGCTATGACATGTTCTTCTTTCAAGCAGATTGAAAAGAGAAGGTATTTAACAGTAGCCTTGTCATATCAGATAAATTTTCTTTGTGCTTCCCTTAGCAGATTCCATTGTAATATCAGATAATTTTTCTTTATTTGTTATTGCACAGTATTAAAATATATGCATACTCAAGAATAATGCAAAATTATAGTAGAAATGAAAATTATAAAACGCAGTAATAAAAACAACATAATCACTGTTGAAATGGGTTGTTTTCCACGTAGAAGATCTATTTTCAAGTCTTAGCAAATATTAAGGTTCAAGATGTTTTTACCCAAGGTTGTCAGGAGTTCCCTATAAAATAAAATTCTTACTTATCAGAATAAAATAACATTGTAGAATATAATTAAAAATTATTTTTTATTGTTATTATCTTAATTTAAGAATTAAAACCATTATAAAAAATTATTATTATATAAATAACTAATAGTTTACTATATTAACCCTTTAACTAGGAATAATATATCATAAGAATTTAAACCAATAATTGATTAATACGATGAAACTCAAAATAATTTTTAAGTCAAAATTCTGATTATTGTAAATATTATAGAGTTTAAAATTCGTCCTAAATATATTTAAATATTTATCTATAAAAAAAAGAGAAGGAAATTTGGTTAATTGAAATATTGTCTTGTGAGAAAAAATTCTGATCATGATTGAAAGACTATAATTTATTCATATAGAGGAATTTGTTACATTTTTGTTTGATATAATATAAGGTAGGATATATTTGGTAAATATTTGGCCAATATTAATAGATTTATTTTTTTCTGAAGTATATCATGGTTTGACAGAAGGTCTCCTTAAAAAAATCTCAAAACCTTAACCACTGTGATATTCTCTTTATTATTTCTTATGCATAATATCAATCTCAAAATTAAAATAACAAAAAAAAAAACTTCAAAAAATTCAAAAATATTTTCTTTGAAAAAGTGTAAAGATAATAATCTCAACAATAATAACAATAATTTGATCAAGTGTATTTATTTAATGTTAAATGCTAACCATTTTAGACATCACTTAACCCTCTGATATTTATATTGATGCTTTAAAATATGCCCTTATTTTAGCTTTATTTAGGATGGTCGTACTTTTATATATCATTATGAGACACTCACAACATAGCATAATAATTTTACACCTATGAGAATGAAGTATAAACCATCATTCAATTTTTATAAAATTGCACTATCTTACCATGGGTAAGGAAGCCATTATTTCTTTTAATCAAAAGATACTATATTTTTTTTATACTTAAAGTAAATAAAAAATGTATGTCAAATGAAGTACATGACATACTTGCAACAGTTTTATATTATGATCAAGCATTTAAAGGGTGAAGAGAGAATAGATTATTTAATATCTTACTATTTGATTTATTTACTTATTATTGTTATTATATTAGAGATCATAACTTTGTTAACCAAGAAATACTATGTTTTAGAGATGTTACATGCAACGCTACCATATATAAGTCAAAGTTAGTGATAGAACATTATATTATTGATGAGTTAAAACATTTAGGTGAATTTGATCTACCCTTTCTATAACATGACTTGTTTACACCTAATCTAGAAAGCACACTACTCCAACATAGCTAGATACTTTGGTATTAGCAAGACACTTGTAATGGTTTGATAATATTTTCACTAGCCATGCATTATCTCTTACATTCCTTGCAATATAACCAAGCAAAAAAAAAAAAAAACAAGGCTTTGCTCACCATGGCTAGTTTATTTTAGGATATTTTTATCCATCAACATAGAATATTTTATTAGGTTTATCCTCCACTAAACACCAAAATTATTGCATCTTTATTATTATAGACAAGTTGTTCACAATTTCTATTATTATTCTTGCAAGATGACTATTGATATACTTTATAATATTTAATTATTCTCTTAGTATGTTTGGATTCATTTATATATTCTATGCTCTACCACATGAGATCATAATTCTCATTTTATAGATCACTTTTGCATCATTTCTACAATCAACTTGATATCTAATTGACTTAATCTGCATCCTTCCATCCATAGTTTGATTTACAACCTATAGTTGTGAACCAATCTATATTTTATATACTAAGGATGTATAGTCATTCTCACATATGGAGTTATATTACCTTACATCCAACATTATTACAATAAGAATTAACACAGTTCCAGTTGTCATAGATTATTCTATGCATGTTATCGATTTTATCAACAAATACCACTTGAACAACTAATTTAGCATCTATACAATCACTCCTTATACATCTATTATTATCTATACAATTACTCCTTATACATATATTATATTGCCACTCCTTATACATCTATTATTGATTCCCAAGTATTTATTCAACCTATTATTAGATACATTGAATGTATTATAAAATATATTACACCTTAATAATCTTGTTAGTCTATGATAATATCATGGTAAATACTATAAATACTAAAAACATGTAATACCACTTGAAAAACTAATTTGGTATCTATACAATCAATATTATTTTATCAATAAAATAATATTGTGTACTCAAATTTACTTTAAATTTTACCTCATGATGACATATTATGTTATGGTTATGAGGGTTATGGGAAGTTATAGTTTGGTTGTAACTATCAACCTATCTCATTCATGATCATTCATGTATTTATTCTTCTATCACAATAATATAATTTTTGATCATTGTTAATCTACATTTCTAACATTTGGTATCAAAGCTTTGATGTTGTGAAGAGAGCAATAAATATATCATGAATTTCATGCATACATGCTACCCTAGTGAATATAGAAGCTATAGACATAATAATTTCAAGTTTATACAAGGAGATATTGCAAACACAATTTGAAAAGAAGTGTTATTGTTTGAATATTTATGATTTTATAAGTAAATATTTTTTATATTGAATAAGGCCTATCAATATATGGAGTTGAAGATCCATCTGAGAAGTTGCTAAGTCATCAAACATAATGATAGTTTATCTTATGTATTTTATTCATACTAGAAGATATAACATCACAAAGTTATTGAAGGTTGTCTATATAGATTTTGTGTCATTTAGTATAGAGATTGTGTCATCTAAAGTAGTGTACTAGAGATGTAGATATGAAAATAATATTTAATTTCTTATAGGATTGGATCAATCATGCTCTTATATATTGTTATCATTGACTCATGTTATATTTACTTTGGAGTGGAGTAAGATTGAAATTTACGAAGGGTCATCTAAATAGGGTTGTCCAGCCACATATGGGTTGTTTATTACCTAAAATAATTCATCTAAACATAGATTCATCACATAATTAGGTCACCTAAAGGTATAGTTGTTTGAACATTCATGTTGACTAGACCATTGAAAGAAGTTTTCTTTGATTAACTCATCCATCTATTGGCTCATACCAAGAACTAATCATCAAGATATTATAAAATTAGGTTCATATAAGCTTGAGTTATTATGTTTAAGAGGTTTATCTAAATTAATTTGCATGAGTTTCTATGAGGATCATCTATAAAAGAAAATGTGGAGGCATTGGTAACACAAAATATACATGGAGACAAGATAAGTTTATTGTGTGTTGTATGCTAGATGTAATATTCTTAGTAGATGTGAGAGGAACATGGAGTGGCTCTAGATATATTTTCAATAAGAGTAAAGGAGGATACAAATACATATTTTTGCATACAATTGTTAGTTATAAGGGAGGATAAGTTTAATTTTGTTTATTTTGTTAGAATCATATAAGAGTCTATGAGCTAGTGCATCAATATTATTAAACTAAAAAGAGACATGCACAATCAACACATAATTTTGATATTTGAATATGAGGCTAATACATTAAGTACATGGAGACACCAATGAGTTTTCCAAGATGGTAAATTTATAGGGATATTACATATTAAATGCAAAAATCCAACTATGACATGAGAAGTGCAACGCATTATTTTTGAAGGCATGAGGATATTAGGTTGAATTTATACTTTTTGTGTGTAAATAAGAAATAATGTACAACTACTACATGAGAAGGCAGTTATAAAACTAATCTATAAATAATTTTAATCCCTAAACAATTGAAGATCCATGATAGAGATTATATTTTGACTAGAGATTAATTAGCTAAGAATACCTAGGTTTTGGAGGGATAATAATCCTTTTATACCACATGTAAAGTGGGATAAGTAATTTTAAAACTAAAATACTTTGAATTTTGACTGATGAATTGATCATTGTTGTAAATTGTTTATGTTTGAAGATAAAAATCCATTGTCCTACATGCATTATGGGATATTTATTTAATGGTTTAAAAGGTTTTTGTTTTTATATGTTTGGTGAATATAGGTGGAGGATACCCACCTTAATATTTTAATGCATTGGAATGTTAATGGAATACTATTATAATATTCTCTTGAGATTCAATTTGGAGGGAAATACTTCAATACCTCACACCTATTTTTTTGTCCAACAAGACCCAATTGTTTTCTTGCAAATTGAGGTATTGATCATTGTGCAAATATATATGTATATACACTTATTTATTTATTTTGTATTTTCATGGTGGAATCGGTAGTTGCCACGAATTCGGGCAGGCTGTCCAGCTTTTATGGACGCCATAGTATTATGCGATGTCCACCCCGGAAGCCGCCACACAGATCTTCGTGCAGTCCGCCCCTATAACCACCATGCCATAATAATTTTAAATATTTTACGCCGCTGAAAGCACCAAGAAAGGGACAAGTGTTCAGTCCGACGAGGCCCAAGATTTGAACCTTGGACCTCGCCCCCTTATGGGGTTTGGATGAACCAATTGGTCTACACCTCGGACCTATGTATATACACTTTTGAAAATAGCTTTTCAATATTATTCTAGTGAAAATAATATCTTGAAGTTTTATGAATATTTTTTTATGGTTACTAATGCCTTGAATATTCTATTGTTTGATTCTTAACTACTAAAAATGATAATTATTCCTCTTAGAGGATAAAGTTGAAGAATTAAATGGAATTTGTAGTTTTGTGTTGAATGATATATAGAATTATGTAAATACATACCACTAACCTTGATAAAAAATATATTTTTATAGAGTTAAAATAAATTCAAAATCATCAAAAGATTTGACATGAATGATGAGATCTAGTTATACACTTATGATTTAGCAACAATAAAATTTTTATGGTATAAACTTAGTAGGTTTTAGGGTGTTTTAATCCAATAACTAAGCCAATTGTATTGCTTGAAGATAAATATCAATGAGAACTTAGGAATTCCTATGATAGTTTATTGAATTTTGAGCCTTACTACAATGTTAGGTAAAATAATGATATGATTTTTCTAATAGTGTTCTTGCACTATTACTTATGTTTAATATTTTGGTAAAACCTCTAAACATGACTAATTAAAGTCACAATTTTGAGACTATTATGATTTTTTTTATATTGAGTAAATACTTCTTATACATATACATATTCACCATGGGGATTGAACTCGGGTCACATCATCGATAATGCAAGTGGCGTCCTTGCTGGTAGACTATTATGAATTTTATTTAGTAGGAGGAAGAAATTTGAGATATGAAGGCTAAATATGGATTGCTTTGCTCATGCGTAAAAAATATAAGAAATTGATGCAGTAAAAAAAAGGTAACTTGGAATACCTCCCAACAAGCACCAAAACTAGCAAAAAGGAAAAGATAAAAACAACAATAGCAAGGACAAAAAACTATTCAATTTTCTACATCACATGTTTTATTTATTGAAATCTAGGATATCACTTCAAGAGTGAAAGTATATACCATTCTCACAAGGTTGTTCTAAGAACAAACTAAAGAATTTGTCAAGAGAAAGTAGAAGAATTCTCATTATCAAAAGAGGCATACACCTCAATGTCAGTATGAGAATATAGGTGAGAGCGCTAATTCTAACATAGGAGGATAAAATTATGTCTATTTTTTTCAAATTCTTAATGTTATTCAAAATCTAGTCCAATTTGGTATGTTTATTCAAGATATACGAGATGCATGATAGGCTAGAAAAAATGGTTTGTAAGACTTGACCATTCATATTACCATGGAAAATTACTCTTATTAATAATTTAACCTACCATTGAAGGTATTAGTGATGCTCATTTGGAACTTTGAGCACATACCTATTTTTTGACTTAAGTCCTTTGTGTTTAACCTCATGAAGAACTTACTTTTTATGAACCAATTATTTTGTCAAGATTTTTATATTTATAGTTTTGAAAATAGGTCCAAAGAAAGTTTTATCTCATTCAATAATGACTCAAATATTCTATGATCATTGTTCATGCTACTAGTATAGACAAGATGTTTCAACTTATAGTTGGAATGAGAGATAACCAAGATTTGGAAGCCATGGTGAATGAAGCTACCACACTATGGCATATAAATTTGGATATATCAACTTTATCCATTTGATATCACTCCTAGATCATAATATCAAATATGGACTTTCATATTTGAAAAATCCTTATGACCTTTTTATGAGTTGTTTTATCAAAAATTAGCAATGAGCCTCATTTGGTTCAAGCATTTCCATATTGATTGGCCCACTTGACCTAGTGCATACCAATATGTATGGATCCATAGATCCAAGTTTTTAAATTATTTATTAATGATCATACATGACAAATGTGGATGTATTTTCTAAATACAAAGGATGAAACCTTCTACTACTTCTAGGAGTTCAAATCTCATGTAGAGAAGATTATTGATCATCCCATTTATATAATCCACTTATATCAAGGGGGATTGCACCAATACTCAATTCTCTACTCCTTGGAATCAACATTACATCCAATAAAAATTAACCACACACCTAAACAAAATAGAGTTATAGAGAGTCAAAATCATACTATTTAAGAGATGATGCAATGCACGTTGTGTGATACTAATTTAGAGCTAGCATTTAGGTAAAATTTATTTGTACTATGATCTATTTATTAAATCATTCATTGTAATTTCATTGAATGGTGTTACACCTAAAGAGGCATGTGTGGATAACAAATCTTATATACCATATATCCATGTATTTGTATGCATTACATTCATACATATTTTGAAGAAAAAAATATGAAGCTAAAGAACAAATGCAAGTAATGTATATTCATTGGATACAACACTAAATTAAAGAGATATTCTCTCATATATCCTAACACTAAGAATTTGTATATCAACAAAGATATTGTATTTGATGAAAATAATGAGTATACCTATTCTTCTAAACTATGTGTTGTTGACAAATCATCTATTATTTTTCTATCTAATAATGGTGATGATAATGAATCCTTTAATAAAGAGGATGTTGATTTGGATGAATATGGTGGATATAATCCTAATAGAGTTTATTAACTAGAACAAGCCACTTTGAGTACCACTTGTAGGTTAAAGTGGTATAGTTTGTAATGCAACCTTGGATCATGTTCTAGACACATCTAGTTCTAAAACAAGAACTCGTAGTAGATTTTCCAACTAGCAATAAACCCATTGGTTACAAATTGGTATTCAAGACCAAATACAAAGTTGATAGAAGCATTGACATACAAAAAATAGATTTGTTATAATGGGATAAGCATAGAGAAAAGGAACCATTTATAATGAAACTTTTATACCAACAACAAAGGTCAAAATAATTCAAATGGTTTCCATAATGGTTGAATAGTCTAAGTGGAAGTTGTATAAAATGAATGTGAAGACTATATTATCCTCAACAAATAATTCTACATGACACAACCAAAAGGATTTATTATCTATGGTCAAGTAAAGAAGACATACAATCTCATCAAGTCTCTCTATGGGCTAATGTAGGATCCTAGAGCTTGAAATAAAAATATTGATGAGTATCTTATGTGACATGGATTCCATCATAGTTCATATGATCCAAACATGTACTTCAATAAGGAAGGATAATAAGTTATTATCATAATCATGTATGTCAATTACTTGGTCATCACTAGGAGTTTAGTAGAGTTGATTAAAGAGACTAAGAAAGTATTGAAGATTTTGTTTTGACATGACTAATCTTGAGATAATGCATTATTTCATTGTATTCAAGGTGTGGAAACCAAGAATCATATGTTTATATCATAAATAAAATATGCTAAGGCATTATTTGAGAATTTTTGAATGATAAAATACAAGCACATTGTAAATCCAATAGATATAGGGTTACATCTATCCTAAAATAATCCATCTTCATAGGTGAATAAAAATCACTCACTAGTTTATTGAGTCTCATTTGTGGATACTAGACCACATATCAACTATATTTTTAGCTATCTTTCATAGTTTATGCAAGAAACAAAGGTATGTCATTGGAAAATAATAAAGTAGGTACTCATGTATATCTATGGCCTAAATAAGGATAATCTAGATCACAAAAAAATGATTAACTATTTTTGATAGATTTTATACATGCAAACTATGAAAAATATATGAATAATAGATAATCCACTTTTGGATCTGTATTCTTTCAAGGATCTAGTCTAATTTCTTGGGGAAGAAAGAGGCAACATATTATTGTTCATTATTCCACGAAGGCTAAATATCATATTGTAGGAGATATTTATGAGGTGATATGGTTATGCCATAACTTGATAGGAATAGGTATTTCACAAAAGCAACTAATGGTCCTAAGTTGTGACAAGGAAGGAGTTTTGAAGATTTTTTGCAATCTAGTTTTTCATAACCACACAAAATGCATTAAGTTTTAGTGTCATTTCTTCACAATAATAATGTTCAAGAACACAACATACAACTCCATTTTTTTCAACAAAGGAGCAACCATAGTTGAGAAAATCGGTATTGGGAGTCAATCGTCTGGGCAATAAGACGGGAGTTTTTCAACAATTGGAAAAAAATCGACAAAAAAAAAACCGAAGAAAATGAATTTTCTTTTTGATTTTTTTTTTCATGCATATTACAATGAATTAATATTATGCCAATAATATATTGCAATAAAAACAACAATTCAAGTCAAGACATCATACAAGGCTCAAGCTTTAAGTACACATTTTCATTGAAAAAAAACTTTTTTCATGCATATCAGAATTTTTCAAGAAAAAATCAGCAAGATCAGGAGAAAATCGGCTAGCCTGTGAATCAGGAAAAAATCGGCAAAATCAGGATTTTTTGTAGATTTTCTCAACTATGGAAGCAACATACAAACATTTTGGCAAAGTCTCTTGTATTATAAAATTTTTAAAAAATAGAAAATTTCTTGTATGTACTTTGATTGAGCATTGATGTAATAAGAGGGAAATGTTGTCAATATAACATATTACATTATGGTTAAAATGGTTATAAGAAGCTATAAGTTGGTTGTAACTCCCAACATATCCCATTATTGATCATTTGTGTATTTGATATTTTATCACAATAATGCAAAGTTTGACCATAGCTAATCTAAATTCCTAATAAAAATTACTAAATAGATGAATGAAGTATTAGGCTCATGTTGATAGCAAGACTATATTATAACTTTGATAGGTTTTAGGTATAGTTTATATTGGATAAATATGTGAAATGTATGTAAGTGTACTATTTTTTTGTTGCAAAGATAGTCATCCATCTAGTAGTTTATGACAATGATATCTTTTCTTATCAAATTAAACATAATATGAAGTTGAATATCTATGGATTTGATCAGTTTCCAAGAGAGTTTTTGTTATTTTTTAGCCAAGTAAATAATATATAATGAAGATAAATTCAAAATACTCTTGAAACTAAACGTGAAAAATGGATGGATACTTTTTTGGAATAGACTATTTGAAGCAAGTCATGGATATATTTGAATATTGGTGGAGTTGGATAATGATATAAGTTTGATAAAAGAACTAATTGAAAAGATAAAATAAGTATGTATATACATTTTTTTTCCATTTTAATATATGTTAATCTCTTCTAGTTTCAAAATATGGAGGTAATAAAGGATTGTTATATCCAAATATGGTAAAGGAAACCTTTTAGAATAGGGTAACTAACCCCTATAAGCAAAAATGGTTCCTTGGAGCTATATAGAAGGCTTGTGTGTTTCTATGATTTAAAATTAATAGAAACACTAATAGTTAGTGAGTTGGAAGAAAGAAACACATACTATCCTTAAAGATAACAACATTATTTAGATTAAATTAATTACTCTAATTATATGTGCTTAATGATATCTTTAGGTCAAATGTTTGGAATAGGTATTTAGTTTTATAATATTGTATGGTTGGAAAATGATTGAATCATAGAATTTTTTATCTTCCCTATTCTTACTCTCTAATATAAGAAATCTTAAAACCATTTAGATGATTTCTCTAACATCCATTTGTGGAAATTATATCTAGAAAGAAACCAAAGAGTCTTAAAAATAAAAATATGACTTCTTAAATCAATTTAATGAATAGAGTAGACATATTCATTATAGATCCCTTATATTGTTAGACTCAAATGCACCTTAAAATTGAATGTGGAACAAATCTTACAATGATTTCAAAATATGTTAGATTTTTCTTTCCAGTATTGGTCCCAAAATTTGCATAGAATCAGTTAATACATGAAAAATCTTAATTTAGATTTTTCAAGATAAATTTTGATCATACCTCTAAAATTAATCTGTAAGTATGAAAATAAATTCTTTACTTAATAAACTAACTTGCTATTGAGTGGAAGTGGTAGAAGGAGATTCTTCGATAATTATAAGTGTAGTAAAAAATAATAGTAGTTTGAAATAATATTTGAACATCATTAAATATAATATCACTATCCTCATCTAATTCAATCCATGGTTATGTTGTTGCATCCATAGATAAGAGAATATATTTGATTATTTATTGGAAAAAAAATTAATAAATAGAATGACTAACACTATAGTCAACTTGAAAGGGAAAGAGACCATACCTCCATAATAAATTATTGGATATGGTCTTGATGATTTGGTTGACCAAGAAGCATATATATATACCTATTATGTGATTTGATTTAGGGTTGGTGGCATTTTGGACTAGGATGTGGATTCTAAAGTATAATCCTTATTCTATTTAGACCATATTCTAGTTGTAATTGGTGGATGGTGGAGGCACAAAGATAATGTTAAACTAAAAATATAGTATAAATAATGAATGCATGATTTTTATTTTGTTGACATGGAAGAAGAATGTGATAAAAAGGTCAATTTTGGTATATTAAACACTTAAATTATACAAATATTTTAATACATATATTAAAAAAATAATAATATATATTTTCTTTTTGAAGAGATAGGAGAATTGGTTATAATCTCTGTCAACTGGTTGAATCCAAAAAATTATCACTATAGCCCTCACCCCACCTAAAATTTTACTTCAAATAAAAAGCTCTTGAAGAAGCTTGAGATTAAAACTGCTGAAATCTACTACCTCCGTCCAATATATATATTGTAAACCCATTTAAAGATAGTACAAAATCAATATATCATAAAATAAAGGTTGAGTTGAGAAAAACCCCTACATAAAAATGTTTTAGTAATTTATAATGTCAATAGTTAACAGAATAATGAGCAATGCTGAATGGAACAATAATGTTCTCATCGCCCACACTGATCAACCTTGTTAAATAATATTTTGATATTAGATAAGTATAATAAAAATATTTAAATACATTTAATTTTTTAAGAAAATTTCACAAATAAATAATACCTATATCATTAATGGTATTGTGTTGGTAATTTTTTTACTTTCAATGAGATTTAATTTAACTTTATAATTAAAATTATTGAATGGATAAAAATATAATTAAATAATAATTATTATTATTATATAATAATAGTGTGATTTGAATTTTGTGATTGTTAGTTGTAAAAATAATGTGAATATGACCAATTTTACATAACCAAAAAATATAATAATATATTAAATAATTTTTAATATTTTTAAAATTAAATATTTTAAAGGAATTAATAACTATTTTTCACACTAATAAGCCACGGAACTCCATAGCAAAACTCTTTATTTTTTTTAAATTATTTTAAGAAAACTCTTTATAACAAACCAAAAAGAAAAAAAACAGTCTGAATATATTTAATCAGAACAAATAACAAATGTATTTTTAAAACATCTATGTTCCAAATCATAAGGACAAAATCAATATATTTATTTCTAATGGAAACCAGATTTATCAAAATATCAAATTGACATAAAAATTTTTAAAACTATTCCTATAATTATAATAATATAGGTACCAAGCATTTAAGATTATAAAGAATGTTTCTGTTGAAACAATGCAATGATTCAGATTTAGTATTTTTTTTTTTTTGGAGAATATTACTATCACAATGATCCTTCGCTATGATCCTTCGCTATTATACTAAAAGACTTAAATGTTTAACCTTTTAAAGCTAATACCTTATTATTCCGGTTTGCTCAAAGAAATATAGTAACACAGGAATAATAACATAAAACTAAGAAAGACTAGAGAAGCTATCTATGTTCTGAAGATTAAACTTTATTCTACAAACGCCATAACGCGTTATGGCATCATTTCGTCCCAACGAAACATTGAAATACTTTTATCAAATTAAGGAAACGTATATCGATAAAAAGACAAGATGTAAGTAGAAATATAATACCTGGACTGTGACATTGACTGAGGGTGGTTTCTAAGAGCTGCAAGGAACCATTCGGCTCCCTTGAATTCATGCTCTTGCTTCTTTTAACCGGTGGGGATGAGCACTGATTCTGGTATTGGTCCTTATAATGAGGCATTGTTTGAAAATCCCACCAATTATTCATGGATCCCATCTCTGTGAAGTGTGACAACTTGTATAGGATAGATGTATTCTGAAATATTACGCAGAAATGCACATGATCTGAAACCACCAAACTAATAAATCAACAACAAAAACAAAGAGAGTTTGTTTGAATTATTAACTGTGGATATCCATCGCACCCTTTTCAGCAAGGATGCAGGAAATACAATAGACTACCATTATATACCTATTTGTCATCACAAAACCCTAATAAAAACCAGTCTTAAATATTTGTAAATACAATTATGGAAGAGAAGAATAGAGATATAAGATCAGATTTATAAATACAATTATGGAGGGGAAGAAGAGAGATATAAGATCAAAGTTACCTGTTTTAAGGTAACTATAAACACAGTTTATGTCAATGACAATAACAATAACAATAACAATAGTTAATAGTAACCATGGAATACGGATAGCAAGAGACGGAAATCTACATTTCAGGCAACATTGGCGGAGGTGTTTAGACGATAAACAATCAATGAAGAAAGGGTCGTGTAGGGTTAAAATCATCTAGGTCGTTATTTTGGTCAAATTTTATAGTATAAATTTATTATTAAAATTTATAGTATAATTATTCAACCAAAAATGTTCCGTTCAATGGTTATTGTAATAATTATCAAAATACAATTTTAATATTGTAAAATATTCACCTAAATCAAAATTTATGGATATTTAATTTATTTTTATTATTTTAAATTAAATTTGAATAATGATCTTTGAAAATTGTAAAGAATTTTTTATTTTTATTTTAATTATCCTTAGCACATGGTTTTAACTCTTTGTGGTGTCCTTTTCACTTTTATATTAACAATAAATGTGGGCTTTTGTTTGTTGACCATTTTATGCGTGTTACCTCTTTTAAAATTTTACCGTGTAAATTTAGATTTTACTTTATAATATCAATATCAATTCACTCTCTCCTCAAGAAAATGTGTAGTTAGTTAATTTATTTATTATCCATTTATTATTATTTGTATTATTTTATTGTTTAGGTTTTTAATTAAAAAATGTAAAAGGATAAGTATTATATAGATTAATAACATATTTATTATAGATATTCCATGATTGAAATTCTTTTCACGTTAATACTTATTTATCATATAAATAATTCAAAAAATATTATAAATAATTGTTAAATTACGTGACAATATATGGAATTAGTATTAGTTATATGAAATTGATATGGATGCATTTATTTATATTATTTTATTCTTATATTGCACATGAAAATATATTAAATTGACCACTTTAGATCATATAATTTAATAATAATATTAATTGTTATTAGCTCAATCAATTAGGAGGAGACCCAAGTTCAAATCTTGCCAACATAGTCATAATTAGCAAGTTATGGTAATATTAGGCGAAGATGTAATATGAATGGGATGAGTTTCAATTCTATATAATTAAATAATAACAATAGCCCACAAGATCTAAAATAAAATTAGTTGATAGTGAAATATCTTGGGTAAGTTCATGGGTCTAGGTGGATTGGTAAGTTGGGGCGCTTAACGAGACGAGTGAGAGGAGACCTGGGTTCCAATCCACGGGCATGCCTATGCATAGCCAGTAGCCCGATTCGACTCCTCTACGTGTTGCACTTGATTGATAACGGTGATATGTTTCCTTCTTGTCCGACAATCTTCTTTATGCTATGTGTTGAACCAGACTGACAAAGACGGTGTAAATCATGTGCATCCGACGGTCCCCATCTCATGTCAGGTTACCATTAACGAGATAATGGGTGTGCTGGAAGCCTTCGCTGATAGTTTGAACCCTGTTAGCTACGCTGAGAGTTTCTAAGTTACTAAAAATTATGATTGTAACAAATTCATCTATGTAACCAAATATATATATATATATTTATTGGTAAAATTTATCAAATGTTATTAGCTCAACCAATTAATTTTTTACTTTTAAAGAGGATATCCAAGTTTAAATTGTATCAAACAATATATACATAATAGTCAGGTTATTGTAACACCTCTATGTGGTTGTGATGTAATATGAGTGAAGGTATTTTAATCCCATATAACAAACAATTATTATTATTATTTATAGGTATTATATAGTCAAGTCTCTTTCATATATATTATTAAACAAGTTATTTAACAATTATTTATTATATTTTTTAATTGGTTATATGGAATTGATATGGATGCATTTAATTATATTACTTTATTTTTATACTGCACATGAAAATATATTATATTGACACACTTTAGCTCATATAATTTAATAATAATAATAAATGTTATTAGCTCAACTAATTAGGAGGAGACCCGGGTTCAAATATTGCCAAGATAGTCATAATTAGCAAGTTATGATAATATTACTATGTGGTCAATATGTAATATGAATGGGACTAATTTCAATTCTATATAATTAAATAATAATAATAACCCACTAAATCTAAAAAAAAATGTTTGATAGTGAAATATCTTGGGTAAACCTTATCAAGCTCAACCAATTAATTTTTTACCTCCAAGTTCAAATTGTTCCAAACAATTTATACATAATAGTCAAGTTTAATTTTTTACCTTTTAAAGAGGAAATCCAAGTTCAAATTGTACCAAACAATATGTACATAATAGTCAGGTTTTTGTAACACTTCTGTGTGGTCATGGTGTAATATGAGTGGAGGTATTTTAATCTCATATAACAAACTATTATTTTCATTATTATTATTTATAAGTATTATATATTAAATTCCCTTTCATATATTATTAAACATGTTATTTAACAATTATTTATAATATTTTTTGACTTTGTTATATGGAATCGATATGGATGCATTTATTTATATTATTTTTTTTCCTGTATTACACATGAAAATATATTGGATTGACCACTTTAACTCATATAATTTAATAATAATATTAAATATTATTGGTTCAACCAGTTAGAAGGAGGAGACCCAGGTTCAAATTTTGCCAAAATAGTCATAATTGGCAAGTTATGGTAATATTGCTATGTGGTCAAGATGTAGTATGAATAGGAAAAATTTCAATTCTATATAATAACAATAGCCCATAGGATCTAAAAAAATTGGTTGATAGTGAAATATGTTGGGTAAATCTTATCAAATGTCATTAGCTCAACCAATTAATTTTTTACCTTTTAAAAAGAGATCCAAAGTTCAAATTGTATCAAAACAATATATACATAATACTCATGTTATTGTAACACCTCTCTATATGATCGTGGTGTAATATGAGTTCTATATGATCGTGGTGTAATATGAGTGGAGGTATTTTAATCCCATATAATTGGTATAATTTTCAATATAATACACCACCCTAGTCATAATGTAATACTCATGAAACCAATTTAATTTTATAAAATTAATTAAAAAACCATTCCATTGAGAAATATGGTTCACATTACTATTTTAATCGTTTTCATTTTAATTTAAAAACATTGTATCGGGGTTATAATAACGTGAATCAAACCTTTGATCAAATGTATATTTATGCACGAAAAATGTTAATTACGCTTCCTACAGTGGCAGCCAGAAGGTCAGCTACGTTTATCTGTCGACATTAAGGGTTACGGGGATTTAAAATTTAAACTAGCTTAGATATATAAAATATATATATCTATAAACGCTTAGAGTTATCAATCTCAAGGCGTCTATCTATCACACCCCAAGAAATGAGATAGGTGCCTTGAGATTGATAACTCTCGACGTTTATAGATATATATATATTTTATTTATCTAAACTAGTTATATAATAATAATAGCAAAAATTGAATGCATAATTGAATGCCCTGGAGATTAATAACTCTTGGTGTTTATAGATATATATATTTTATATATCTAAGTTAGTTATATAATAATAGTAACAAAAATAAAGGATTTTTTTTTGGGAGGGGGTTAGTGTGAGAAACACATACGACCAATTAGGTTTCTCCTAAATCCAAGATCTATGCTTATCAATAGGGAATTTAACACCCAGCCACCACACACCCTCACCCTCACACACTCACCCACGCCACAGTTTGAACCTTGAACTTCCCAAAAGAAGAGCCAAAACCCAAACCGTTGGGTTATCACCTCGGACACAACAAAGAAGTTGGTTCTTCTATGGATCCAAAAAATTAATTATAATACTTATAAAATTTGAAACCATGGTAACCCTTGGTTCTTCTATGGATCCAAAAAATTAATTATAATACTTATCAAATTTGAAACCATGGTAAACCTTGTATGAGATTTTACCCTTTAAAGAGAAAAATAAAATAATAAGGAAGCACTTTTATTTTATATATATATATATATATAGATAGATATAGAGAGTTGGTTAAAGCCACTTAGTATAAACACTTTAAATTTAAATAATAATTTTTTTATAAAATGTTTGAATTTTTATCATGTTTGAAGTATTTCAAATTCAAAAAAAAAAATTAATTTAAGGTATGGAGCGTAGGAAAATATATATATATATATATATATATATATAATATATATATATATAATTTATTGTACTTTGGTTTTTCATTTAAGAATTTATAAGAAGTATTTTTCCAAAATATTTATATATTTTTTGGAAAAATACTTCTTATAAATTCATAAATGAAAAACCAAAGTACAATAAAATTATGCAAGTCTATACAACATTAGTAAACATTTTGACTTGCATAAATAAAAAATTCCTTTCAGATATTTTAACAGTTCTACTCTAAATATTCTTACCTGATCTAAAATACAACTCACAACTTTACTTATAATGCTAGTAACAGAAATGGAATCTACATTTAAAAAAAGAGAGCACATGTCCTTCCAAATAGCAAATAAAATAGAGACCCTCACCACTTATCAGATCCCCATCCGATGAGGTAGATAATAATTGACATCTCCAAGAAGTGCAATATTCCAACAAAGGTGTCCCTCCAAAAATGGGTAATAACTCCATCCATCCATCCCTTTCCATGTTGTTTTGGCATGAATGCAATCCCAAAAAATATGCTTTATTATTTTCTTTTTGCCATAAACCCCACAATAGTCAGAAATTAATTTCATTTTCACCAACCTATATTTGTAGGGTAGGCCTTGGAAGGCTAATGACCAAGCAAAAACTTTAAGCTAAGCAAACATTTTGAAATATCAAATTTTAGATAACCATCTTTTCCATTTTTTGTAGGTGAATTTGACATTCCATCTATGATCCAATACAATATCTATAGGGAGCTTAATAAAAAAACCCTCATAAATCTTAGTAGAGTTAAACTACAACATAGGACAACCAAACTTCCACCTCCAATCTTTCCAAATAGGTCCAGACAGTCCTCTATTTAGTTTGTAAAGTTGATCATATGGTAAAAGAGAGTGAATCTCGGTGATAGCATCTTTATCAGAGTATCGCAACTTGAACTTAAAAATCAAGTTAGACCAAGAGGAAAAATCACCAATGCCAATATTCCATAAATATGCCAAGCATCAAACCATTTTTTTACCAACCACTTACAACGAAGTCTTGAACTATCAGAAGCATACTCCCCCATTGTCTTTTCATAACCAAATTGACCTATAAGGAAGCACCCAACCTCTCTTGTCATCAAGAAATTCCTAATGCAACACATGGGAAACCAAATTTTATGCTTCCCAAATTCTTTTAATAAGAATATTGTCACCCATTTTAAACTTCCATGGGTTGCCAATTATATCCTCCAAATAGAAGGAGCTCTTAATACCATCAATATGAGTACAAGTCTGAATTATGTATCGTAACAAAATTTGCCACCCTTCATTCCCTTCCAAAACCCTCATAATCCACTTAGCAGCTAGAACCTTATCCTGAGCATGAATATCCAAGAGATTCAAACCTCAATCTTCTTTAGAAATGGTGCAATATTTCCATGTTATAAGTGGTAGTTTATTTGAACCATCATATTTGGACCACAAAAATGATCGAATGATCTTCTCAAGCCTCATGTATTACGAAGTATTAGGTAGCCAACAAGAAGAATAGTAAAGATGATAGGCCTACATAATTTTTGCCACCACCACCAACTTACCCGCAAATGAAAGTAACCTATTTTTCCATACCTATTTTTTTTCAAATTTATCCAAGCACCAATTCCACATATCAAACAACAAGACTCTCTTACCAAATGGTATTTCAATATATCTAACAATCTCACCATCTGCAATATATTTCCACATAGGGAAAAATCCCTTTGGTAAGGAATCAACACCAACTACCCAAAATTCAGATTTAGATTTAGTAATTTTGGCACCTGAGACTAAGCAAAATTGATCAAGGAATCATATGGTATTTTCAATAGATATTCCATCTAGTTGGACTGAAATAAAAGAATCATCTGCAAAGTGGTTGTTAGTAACTATACCCCTTAGAATCAATATACCTCTTAAATTCCCTTCCTTCATTCTTGTTTCTAATATATATCTCAAAGTATCAACAATAAACACAAAAATATAGGGGGCTAGAGGGCAACCTTGTCTAATTGACTTAAACAAAGTAATAGATTCTAAAAGCTTACCATTAACCATTACCTTTTCTAAGGCACACAAGAACAACACCTTGTGTTGAGCAAGGTGCAGCAAAAGAATTGCAAAAGTATTGTCATTGTTGTCAACACAGACAGATTGATGCAGTTGATGCAGTTCAGAGGTCAGTCAGATCAAGTGCAATGAATTTCAAGGAAAACAGAGGTGACCCAGATTCAGAAATTGGCAGAAAAAGACAAGGAAGAAAACTGTCGCGATATCGCGACATGTTTTCTGTCGCGATATCGCGACAAAACAGAGGAGAGAGAAAATGCAAGAAAAATTGTCGCGATTTCGCGACATTGCCGAGGAGAGAGAAAGTGCATGCCAAATTGTCGCGATTTCACGACATGGCCGAGGAGAGAGAAAATGCAAGAAAAATTGTCACGATTTCGCGACATTACCGAGAAAAAAATTTTTTCGACATTGAGGAGAGAGAAAATGCAAGAAAAATTGTCGCGATTTCGCGACATTGCCGAGGAGAGAGAAAGTGCATGCCAAATTGTCACGATTTCGCGACATGGCCGAGGAGAGAGAAAGTGAAAGGCAAACTGTCACGATTTCGTGACATGCTGGCAAAGAAGGAAGCAAGGTGAAAAGATGTCACGATTTCGTGACATAAATGGAGGAAAGGAGCTTGCAACGAAAAGTGTCACGATATCGCGACACGTCGGGTTTTCGCGACCCGAAGAGGAGAGAGAATGCTCAGCAACAAAGGTGTAGCGATTTCGCTACATGTTGAAATGAATGGCAACAAAGGTGTAGCGATTTCACTGCATGATAAAATGAATGGCAACAAAGGTGTAGCGATTTCGCTACAAGTCCAAAATGCACAACGTGAAGGTGTAGCGATTTCGTTGCATGATAAAATGAATGGCAACAAAGGTGTAGCGATTTCGCTACAAGTCCAAAATGCACAACGTGAAGGTGTAGCGATTTTGCTACTGCATAAAGCAAAGATTGTACGAAAGCAGAGAACGTCACGATTTCGCGACATGTTCCATTTTCGTGGTTGCTGGCAAAGAAGAGTGTACGAAAGCGAAAAGCGTCACGATTTCGTGACAAAGCTGAGGATGACGTCAGCAAAATTGAAAATGTCACGATTTCACGACAGAGTGCAAGGAAAGCTGTTGGAAGCCGAAAGTGTCACGATTTCTGACAAGAATGATGATGATGTCAGCAAAAGCTAAAAGTGTCGCGATATCACGACAAGGTGCAAGGAAAGCCGGAAGTCGAAAGCGTCACGATTTCACGACAACATTGAGGATGACGTCAACAAAGAAAGTGTCACGATTTCGTGACAAGTTGCGAGAGAAGCCTCAAGAAGCCGAAAGCGTCATGATTTCGTGACATGCTTAAGGATGACGTCAGCAAATGTTCAAAGTGTCACGATTTCATGACATGAACAGAGGGAAAGCTTTCAAAAGACAAAATGGTCATGATTTCGCGATAGCAAGGGCATGAAGGGTACGGCTACAAAAAGTGTCGCGATATCACGACAGGTAACAGTTGGTAGGTAAAAGCCGAAGGAGCATGCAAGGTGACACGTGTTAAAAAAAAAAAAAATCATGCAACCAGTTACGTAAAAAGTAACTGAAGTCAGATCGGCAGTTACGCATTGACAGGTGTTGGACATGCACTAGAACAATTGTATATGCTTGATTGAAAAAGCATTCGATGCATCACATATGCAGTTTCAAAAAAGCATTCAAAAAGCTGTATTTGAAGAATTTGAACAGTCGAATATGAAGGATCAGAAAAGCTTTCAAAAGACGTATTTGCAGCATTCAAAATAGTCGTATTGCAAGGAATCGAACCATCGTATTGTAGGGTTTCGAATAGTCGTATTGCATGGATTCAATAGCCGTATTGTAGGGTTTCGAATAGTCGTATTGCATGGATTCAACAGCCGTATTGTAGGGTTTCGAACAGTCGTAGTGCATGGAATCGAACAGCCGTATTGCATGGATTCGAACAGTCAGAGTATGTGATTCGACTGCATGCAGGATTGAAAGGTTATAAAAGAATAGTCGTACAGAGAAGATGTTGCTGCTGTAAGAGGGAAATTGCTGTAAAAAGAGGGTTAGAAAAGAGTCAAGAGAAAAATTAGCAGAGCCGTGAGAGTGTGCAGAGTTGGGTTAATTGCAGACCAGTCAGGGTCGTGCATGAAGTGAAGACATTCTTATGTCATTTTAAATTGAACAGAATTGCAGTCCAAGTTGGTGCTTGGTACTAGGGGTTGGTGCTCCATCTGTTATAGCAAAAATTAAGGGGTTGGTGCTCCTTCCAGTTGATGCTGGTAAAGTATTTGTAAAATTGATATTTTGCAAAGACTGGATTTGGATTGGAGTCCAAGCAGTCATTTTTGAGGAGTAGCCAAATTGGTGAACCTCGGTATATTGAGTGTTGTGGTGTGCTCTCTTGTTCAATTTGTTTTTCTAGTTTTCAAGTTCTCTTTATTTCATATTAAATGCTATAGATATTAAAATTAATAGCTACACTGATTCACCCCCCCCTCTCAGTGTCATTGTGTGAATATCAATTGGTATCAGAGCAAGGTGCCTTGTTCAAGCTTAATCAGCTAAGGAGATCTTGGAAGAAACAATGGCAGGTGGTGAAGGATTCTCATCCAACAAAGCTCCCTTATTTGATGGAACAAATTACACTTTCTGGAAACTCAGGATGCAAACATATCTGAGTGCATTGGGATATGATATTTGGGATTCTGTAGATAGTGGATACACAGCACCCACTACTCCTCCAACAGATACTGCTGAGAAGAAAAAATTTGAGAACAACTCCAAAGCTAAGAATGCCATAATGTGTGGGCTTGTTGACAGTGAACTAATAAGAGTCATGAGCTGTAAATCAGCAAAAGACATGTGGGATAAATTGAAGAGCATCCATGAAGGAGACAACAAGATCAAGGAAGCCAAGCTGCAAACTCATCGAGCACAGTTCAAAGCACTGCAAATGAATGAAGATGAGAACATAGAGGCTTATATGCTGAGAGTCAACGAAATCATTAATGCAATCAGAGGACTCGGTGAAGAAATTGATGATGCAGTTGTTGTGAAAAAGGTTCTCAGAACACTGCACAAAAGATTTAACTCCAAAGTTTCTGCAATAGAAGAGGCAAAAGATTTAAACTACTTCAGCTTGGATGAGATGCATGGTTCCCTGACAGCATATGAAATGAGAATAGGACAAACCAAGTCTATAGACAGAGAAGCAGCTTTTAAAGCACACAAGAATATAAAAGCTGAACATGAATCTGAGGATGAAGAGACACTGGATGAAACAAAAGCTAATTTTGTTCGAAAACTCACAAAGGGAAAAGGAAAATATAGAGGAAAGCTACCTTTTAAGTGCTTCAATTGTGGAGGAGTCGGTCATTTTGCAGCCAAATGTCCAATGCAGGAGAAAACCAAAAATGGTGAAGGCTCACACCAAGAAAAAGGTGACTGGAAGAAGAAACAAAATTTCAGAAAGAACAACTTCAAGAAGAAAAGCTTCATATCCAAGAATGTCAGCACTTCTGAAGAAAGCTCAGATGAGGATTCTGAAGAAGAAAAAGGTGAAGCTCTGTTCATGGCACTTGAAGAGGAAAGAACAGAAGAAAATCAGGAAGGTGATGAAAACTTTAAAGATGAGGCTGAAGTTTATCTGGAAGGAGAATTGGTTGTCTGCACTTGAAGAGTTGAGTGTTGAAAGGAAAAAGAACAAAAAGTTTTCAAGAAAACTAGAAGATGCCACTGACATAATAAACAGGTTTAAAAATACAGACAGAGGAATTCAAGAAAATGTCTGAAGTTCTTGATGAACAATTAACTGTAAAGACAGTTGAATGCAGCAAGCTAGAGGAAGACATGGTTAAGTTAAGAATGCAGTTAGAGGAGATGAATAGAAAATTGAACTATTTTCATAAGTTTGAAGAAAGTACTGTAAATCTGGATAAAATGTTAAATAACCAAAGGCCTTCCAGACATCAAATTTGGTTTAGGCTTCGATGAAGGAGAATCATCAAAGGGTTCAAAGGCCTTGAATGTAGAACCCATAAAGAAAGAAGAAAAGATCAAGGTTGACCTAGAAAAAACAAATCATGCCCAAGAAAGCAATAATGCCAGACTCAAGAAGAGTACTGACAAAGATGGCTTCACAAAAGTCACACATCCAAGAAGGAGAAGATTTATGGCTCCTACTTCAAACTGGAAAAGACCGGCACCCAGGTTTAATCATTCCTTTTCTGGTTATTGTTTTAAATGCAATGCTTATGGCCATAAGATTTCAGATTGCAGGCATAATGTATCTCAAAGGAATTTCACAAGCAGAAATGTTTTTTCTCCTTTAATGAATTATGCAGTTGAATGTTATAATTGTCATAATTTTGGACATATTGCTAGAAACCGTAGAAGCACTTTTGCAGCAAATAATTATCAAGGTAGAAAATCTCAATCAAGTGAGTTGAAACAAAACAAGAAATTTCTTGAAAAACAAGCACATGCTAATGAGAAGACAAAGGCAAAACAAGTAGCCAAATCTGTCATCAAACCAGAATGGAAAGAAAAGGAATCTTTGATTGTTCAGACTGCCTTTAAAGCTCAGAACAAATCTGCACCTTGGATACTTGACAGTGGTTGTTCCAGTCACATGACAGGTGACAAGCAGAAATTTGAGAATTTGCAGAATTATGAAGGTGGTTCTGTGAAATTTGGAAATAATGATGGAGCAAAGATTGTTGGAAAGGGATCAGTCAAGATCAGTGATGGCAATATAAAATCAAAAGAAGTCTTGTTTGTGATTGGTCTGAAGCATAACTTGCTGAGTGTAAGTCAAATCTGTGACGAGAGGTCATGATGTAATCTTCAAGAAGGAGGGCTGTGAAGTAAGAAAGACAAAAAATGGAAAGTTAATAGCCACTAGATTGAGAACTTCTAGAAATCTATATACACTTTCAGAGACTTCAGAAGGAGCTTGCTTGGTTGGTTAGGAAGAAGAAAACTGGTTGTGGCACAAGAGACTCGGTCACATAAGCTTTGATAATCTGGTAAAAATCAGCTCAAAAGGGGCAGTAAGAGACATACCAACTATTGGTAAACCTTCAAAAAGTATTTGTGAGTCATGCCAAAAGGGAAAACAAACCAGAGCCACTTTCAAAGCAAAAGAATATTTCACGAGCAAGCCATTAGAACTAATTCACACCGATTTATGTGGACCCATGAGAACCGAAAGCATAAATGGACACAAATATTTTATGCTTGTGTATAGATGACTACTCAAGAATGACATGGGTACTATTTCTGAAACTTAAATCAGAAGCCTTTGAGATGTTTAAAACCTTCAAAAATCTTGTTGAGAATCAATCAGGAAAAAGAATTAAATGCCTAAGATCAGACAGAGGAGGAGAGTTTATTTCAGAAGAATTTGTAGAATACTGTCAAAAATATGGGATAAGAAGACAGTTTTCAGCAGCTAGAACACCTCAGCAGAATGGTGTTGTAGAAAGGAAGAATAGGACAGTGCAGGAAATGGCACGGACAATGTTGGCTGAGAACAAAATAGTCGACATATTTTGGAAAGAGGCAAGACATACTCGTAGTTTACATTCAAAACAGGTGCATGCTAAGACCACATGAAAGCAAAACACCTTATGAGCTGTGGTTTGGCGTAAAGGCAACAACAAGACATTTCAAAGTATTTGGCAGCAAGTGCTACATCAAACGGATCGAAGATAATCTCGGTAAATTTGAAAATAGAGTTGATGAAGGTATCTTTCTTGGTTACTCAACAAAAAGCAAAGCCTACACATGTTACAACAAAAGGCTAAAGAAAATTGTTGAGAGTGCTGATGTGAAAGTTGATGAAGGTAGAGAACAAGAAATTACTTATCAAGAAAACTACCCCATCTATGAAGAAGTCATTGAAGGTGATGATGAAAAGGAAACAGATAAGAATCAAAAAATTGATCCAGATGGTGTAAAAACTGAATCAGAAGAAGAAAACAGGAAATTTAAAACAGGCAATCGGCAAAAAAATCATCCAAGTGAACAGATTATTGGGGATCCCAAAGATGGTATTCAGACAAGAAGAGAAGCAGTGCGGAACTATTCTCTGTTATCTAGCATTGAACCTAAAAATGTTGTTGAAGCAAGCACTGATGAAAGTTGGTTGAAGGCAATTAATGAAGAACTAGATCAGATTGAGAAAAACAATACCTGGGAATTAGTACCTAGACCAACAAATAAAAACATAATTGGCACTAAATGGGTTTTTCGAAATAAATTAAATGAAGATGGACAGAGTTGTCGTAAATAAGGCAAGATTGGTCTGGAAAGGCTATGCTCAGGTTGAAGGCATTGATTTTGAGGAAACTTTTGCACCGGTAGCCAGACTAGAGGCAATCAGAATGTTTCTGGCATTAGCAGTTCATAAAAACTTCAAAGTATATCAAATGGATGTAAAATCAGCATTTTTGAATGGAAAACTGGAAGAAGAGGTTTACATTGAACAACCAGATGGCTTCCAACTTGGTGAAAACCCAGATTTTGTTTGCAGGTTAAAGAAAGCATTATATGGTTTGAAACAGGCACCCAGAGCATGGTATGCAAGGTTGGATAACTATCTAATTAAACAAGGGTTCAAGAAAGGTTTGGTGGACAGCAACTTATATGTCAAAACAGAGAAGGGCCATCTTATTGTTCTTGTTGTTTATGTAGATGATATAATATTTGGCAACAAGATGGATGAATACTGCAAAGACATATCAACTAAAATGAAGAAAGAATTTGAGATGTCTATGATTGGTGAAATTTCTTATTTCCTAGGATCTGCAGGTCAATCAAAATGAAAAAGGCATTTTTATTTCTCAAGTTAAATATGTAAAAGAAATGCTGAAAAAGTTCACAATGGAAGAAAGTAAACCGGTTAGCACTCCCATGACAACAAGTTGCAAGTTGAGCAAGGATGATAAATCCCCAGATGTAGATCAAACAATGTACAGGTCTATGATTGGAAGCCTGCTATATTTAATAGCCACTAGACCAGATATATTACAGGAAGTATGCATGGTTGCAAGATTTCAAGCTAGTCCAAAAGAAACTCATGTGACAGCTGTAAAGAGGATCTTCAGGTACCTCAAGGGTACTATGGATTATGGGTTGTGGTACCCAAAAGGTAAAGACTTCACCTTGATTGCATATTCTGATGCAGATTGGGCAGGATGTATTGATGACAAAAAGAGTACAAGTGGAGGAGCATTTTATCTTGGAGACAGAGTTGGTAGCATGGCACAGCAAGAAACAAGAATCAGTCTCTCTATCCACTGCAGAGGCAGAATACATTGCAGCAACAACATGTTGTACTCAGATATTATGGATGAGACAAACGTTGAAAGATCTTGGTATTCATTTCAAAGAGCCAATTTCAATTAAATGTGATAACACTAGTGCTATCAACATATCCAAGAATCCAGTTATGCATTCAAGAACCAAACATATTGCAATCCGGTATCATTTCTTGAAGGATAAAGTTGCAGAAGGAGAGGTCAAATTGGATTTTGTTCCAACTACAGAACAAGTAGCTGATATATTCACAAAACCTTTGCCAAAGGAAGTATTTGAATACCTTCGAAAGAAGTTGGGAGTAGTCACACTACCCAAGCACTGACTAGCTATGGGAAACACATTCTCAGGGGGAGCATTCAAACCTTTTAAGCCTGAGAATGTTGTGCATAGACTCAGGGGGAGTCTGCAGCAGCCCTTTGGTATTATTGGCAAAGGGGGAGAAGAAATTGAGCAAGGTTGCAGTGTGTTGCCAACAATTCCAAAGGGGGAGATTGTTGAGCAAGGTGCAGCAAAAGAATTGCAAAAGTATTGTCATTGTTGTCAACACAGACAGATTGATGCAGTTGATGCAGTTCAGAGGTCAGTCAGATCAAGTGCAATGAATTTCAAGGAAAACAGAGGTGACCCAGATTCAAAAATTGGCATAAAAAGACAAGGAAGAAAACTGTCGCGATATCGCGACATGTTTTCTGTCGCGATATCGCGACAAAACAGAGGAGAGAGAAAATGCAAGAAAAATTGTCGCGATTTCGCGACATTGCCGAGGAGAGAGAAAGTGCATGCCAAATTGTCACGATTTCGCGACATGGCCGAGGAGAGAGAAAATGCAAGAAAAATTGTCGCGATTTCGCGACATTGGAGAGAGAAAATGCAAGAAAAATTGTCGCGATTTCGCGACATTGTCGAGGAGAGAGAAAGTGCATGCCAAATTGTCGCGATTTCGCGACATGGCCGAGGAGAGAGAAAGTGAAAGGCAAACTGTCACGATTTCGTGACATGCTGGCAGAGAAGGAAGCAAGGTGAAAAGATGTCATGATTTCGTGACATAAATGGAGGAAAGGAGCTTGCAACGAAAAGTGTCACGATATCGCGACACGTCGGGTTTTCACGACCCGAAGAGGAGAGAGAATGCTCAGCAACAAAGGTGTAGCGATTTCGCTGCATGTTGAAATGAATGGCAACAAAGGTGTAGCGATTTCGCTGCATGATAAAATGAATGGCAACAAAGGTGTAGCGATTTCGCTACAAGTCCAAAATGCACAACGTGAAGGTGTAGCGATTTCGCTGCATGATAAAATGAATGGCAACAAAGGTGTAGCGATTTCGCTACAAGTCCAAAATGCACAACGTGAAGGTGTAGCGATTTCGCTACTGCATAAAGCAAAGATTGTACGGAAGCAGAGAACGTCACGATTTCGTGACATGTTCCATTTTCGCGGTTGCTGGCAAAGAAGAGTGTACGGAAGCGAAAAGCGTCACGATTTCACGACAAAGCTGAGGATGACGTCAGCAAAATTGAAAATGTCACGATTTCACGACAGAGTGCGAGGAAAGCTGCTGGAAGCCGAAAGTGTCACGATTTCGTGACAAGAATGATGATGACGTCAACAAAAGCTGAAAGTGTCACGATATCGCGACAAGGTGCAAGGAAAGCTGCTGGAAGCCGAAAGCGTCACGATTTCGCGACAACATTGAGGATGACGTCAACAAAAGCTGAAAGTGTCACGATTTCGTGACAAGTTGCGAGAGAAGCCTCAGGAAGCCGAAAGCGTCACGATTTCACGACATCATTAAGGATGACATCAGCAAATGTTCAAAGTGTCACGATTTCGTGACATGAACAGAGGGAAAGCTTTCAAAAGCCAAAATGGTCACGATTTCACGATAGCAAGGGCATGAAGGGTACGGCTACAAAAAGTGTCACGATATCACGACAGGTAACAGTTGGCAGGTAAAAGCCGAAGGAGCATGCAAGGTGACACGTGTCAAAAAAGCATACAAAAAAATCATGCAGCCAGTTACGTAAAAAGTAACTGAAGTCAGATCGGCAGTTACGCATTGACAGGTGTTGGACATGCACTAGAACAGCTGTATATGCTTGATTGAAAAAGCATTCGATGCATCACATATGCAGTTTCGAAAAAGCATTCGAAAAGTCGTATTTGAAGAATTTGAACAGCCGAATATGAAGGATCAGAAAAGCTTTCGAAAAGACGTATTTGCAGCATTCAAAATAGTCGTATTGCAAGGAATCGAACCATCGTATTACAGGGTTTCGAATAGTCGTATTGCATGGATTCAACAGCCATATTGCAGGGTTTCAAACAGTCGTATTGCATGGATTCAACAGTCGTATTGCAGGGTTTCGAACAGTCGTAGTGCATGGAATCGAACAGCCGTATTGCATGGATTCGAACAGTCAGAGTATGTGATTCGACTGCATGCAGGATTGAAAGGTTATAAAAGAATAGTCGTACAGAGAAGATGTTGCTGCTGTAAGAGGGAAATTGCTGTAAAAAGAGGGTTAGAAAAGAGTCAAGAGAAAAATTAGCAGAGCCGTGAGAGTGTGCCGAGTTGGGTTAATTGCAGACCAGTCAGGGTCGTGCATGAAGTGAAGACATTCTTATGTCATTTTAAATTGAACAGAATTGCAGTCCAAGTTGGTGCTTGGTACTAGGGGTTGGTGCTCCATCTGTTGCAGCAAAAAATTAAGGGGTTGGTGCTCCTTCCAGTTGATGCTGGTAAAGTATTTGTAAAATTGATATTTTGCAAAGACTGGATTTGGATTGGAGTCCAAGCAGTCATTTTTGAGGAGTAGCCAAATTGGTGAACCTCGGTATATTGAGTGTTGTGGTGTGCTCTCTTGTTCAATTTGTTTTTCTAGTTTTCAAGTTCTCTTTATTTCATATTAAATGTTGTAGATATTAAAATTAATAGCTACACTGATTCACCCCCCCCTCTCAGTGTCATTGTGTGAATATCACCTTGATCCTCCCAACCACTCCAAAATATTAAAAATAAATTCCCAATCAACCCTATTATAGTCCTTACCAAAATATATCTTCAAAAATAATGCTTATTGATCGCTTCCTTATACCCACTCCATTGTCTCTCATACAGACAACACGGTGTCTAATATAAATATTCCTTTAACAAACCATGTTTTTTCTTGCCATACAAGTTTTGTTTCTATAGGTTTTAGTCTAAGAGCTAGTGCCTTGGCCAAATTTTGTATGAGACATTGAGCAAAGTAATGGGTCTCCAACCTCCAATTGTGTCCTTCCTATTATTCTTAGGGATCAATTTAATCAAACCTTGATTCAATCCTGGAGATAACATTCCTTTCTCAGAAATTTCCCACACCATAATTGTGTAATCATTACCAATCACTTCCCACATTTGTAAAATTTTGCAGGGAGTCCATCTAGACCAGGGGACTTACCCTTTCCCATAAGAGAAAGAGTAGTATAAATTTCATCCTTAGTGAAATCCTCCACCATATTGTCATTATCAAAACTGAAAACTTTTTTAGGTATACATTTTTTAAATTATTCTCTAGCTAGAAACACACCTTCATCTGTAGGATACTCTACAAATATCTTCCTAAAATGAGATTCAAATATACATTTTATCTCATATTCCTCTTCAACAAGAGAACCATCATCTTTCTGCAAAGATACTATCCTTTTCGAAGTAATATTTCTTTTGATGTGACCAAAAAAGAACTGAGAGGGTGCATCACCCTATTTAATCCAATTGAGCCTACTCCTGATTCTCATTCCTCTACCAGTATAGTATTCATACCCTCTAATTTCCTTTTCTTTACCTACTACCAGTTCTTGTAACTAGATATTTAAAGAATCCAGTTCCAATTTCCTTCTTATCTTTTCTAGTGATTTTCTTAAATAATTGATTTTACCCCTCTTTTTTTTGCCACCAATCTCTCCCAACATTGAAAAAATATAATAGTCCTTCTCACTGTTGTTTCCCACCATCCTAATCACCCATATTTTTCTCTAGGTCTAGGTTCCAAGTTCTATACATATTTTATCATAGTTTTGTAGGCTTCAAATTCCAAATGAGAAATATTCAACTTAAAATTCAAAGCACTATCTATTGTAGAGACCTTACCAATGTAAATGGTTGTGTTGATAGGGAAATGGTCAGAACCTGTTGTTGAGAGATCCACATCACCATCTCATTTACCTAGCCCTGTACAAGTGAATACATTTCTATCAACATAAAATCTTTCCAATCTAGCATGTACATGATCAACACCCCTTATCCTATTAGACCATGTAAATCAACCTCCCTTTTCCAGGTGCTTTTTTTGAAAATTTATGTCAAAGACCTATAAATATACCTTCATTTTGGCCCATTTTTCTGTTTCCTCACCTGCAACACATCCACCTATTCTTCCTTCCACATACCCTATCCATTCAACCATATTAAAGTCCCCTCAAATAACCCAATTGGCATTTGGATTATTAGAGGCCATCAAGTCCCATAGCTTTCTTTTGTTATTTGAATTATTGAGAGAATACACTAAATAAACACCAACAACCTACCTAACTATCAGAAAGGTTACCCACACTACCCATATTTGAGTATCCTCTCTCTTATCCATTAACAAGGAATTCCATGATGGACTAACTGCTAAAATAGCTCCTCCATATCCACTATCATGAGAGGAAGCCCTCCAACATTCCTTCCAACTACTATCCATGCAAATATTTAATGCAAAACCACTAAATTTAACTTCTTGAAGATAAACTACATCATATTTTACATTTAATAAAAATTAATAAATCAAACTCCTTCTCCATGGGATTGATATCCCTCTTACATTCCAAGAAAGGATACTGGACTTCATCGATTCACATCAACATTCAACACCTCAAATATATTACCTGAGTGGCTCCCACCTACATGCACATCATTCCTCATACTACCAGTCACTTCCTTTCCATGTGAATGTACCTTCCCTCATAGATTTTTTCACCATATATTTACCTGCCTATAGAGGAAGACCTTCTTTTGACTTTAGAAGTCTTACCTGGAGAATATCTAATCTACCTTTTTTTTGTACCTGAATCCATTCTATGGGAGTTCTAATTTTCCTATCCCCCTGAACCCTTACTCTGAGCTATATTTCTATTTTATGTCTTTCTCTCTTGTATTACCTCTCGGTGTTTGTTTCTTGATTGTTAGAGAGCTCTTTATTTTGTTCACCAATTGATTCCCTCACCCTCCCCCTTCTATGATTCTTTAGAATCACTAGAAGTTTTTGGAAACTTAAGAAATGTGTATTATAAGTGCTCCCGTGATTGATATGCAAAGAAAGCATTTGGAAGATTTAGATATTTAACTTCTTGGAAAATAGTTCCTTCAAAGGTAATCATCAATTGCTCCCGTGATTGATATGCAAAGAAAGCATTTGCTTGAGTGAACACTCCCTCCATTATTTCAATTACAAAATTTGAATGCAATAGTGAATGGGAGTGATCCCGACCCCCCCTTTTATTCCCCAAATCTCACAGTGGGATAGACATCATCAGACCACCTATCTTCTAGTATTCCTTTCTCAAAAACATTATCCTCTGCATCAAATAATGGATTCTCTATCAATTGTCTCTCCAAATGGCCTCCTCTTCTATGAACCCTATCCCTACAAAGGTCTGCTCAGTGTCCGACTCTTGATGCCATTCTGAAAACTCATATGGCCAAAGGTATTTTGGAGGAAAATATTTAGACAGTATCAATATGCATTATATTAATATATGGGTGGATGGATAGGCCATCATGCATGGAAAAGCTTTTCATATAAATTTGAAGAATTTACAATACACAAAGACTCTAGAATGTTTAAGTATAACCTATATAAAGTGCAACCATATTAGAGGGAAAGTAGGTATTGATTTGGAATTAAAGATGATATTCATAGGGAGCACCATATGGAAAATAAGAATCTCTTAGTTTTGAATTTTCTTTAGGATCTCCTTACATAAAGACCAACAAGAATAATAAACATGATTTTTAGTTGATTTAGAAAATAAGAAGACTTGTAAAATATTAAAACAATAGAATTTACTCATTTAGGAATATAATCTACATTGATTGTACTTGCAAAATACATTTGTGATATGCATGGAAAATTTATAATAAGTGGATAATATATATGGCATGATCTCATATCATATCTGATGAAAATGATAGTTCATATAATGAGACCAATAACAACAATTTGGTTATGCTTTTAAAATATATAGAAAATACTTCTCTTAAAACATAAGATAAAATATTGGCAACTTTTAACCCATTAGATTTATAAACAATTATTTTTATTAAACATTTTCACTTCATAAACCAAGATTAAAATCTCATGAATTAACCATAACTTTTTAATCAAATGGTATTAACTCAACTAGTCTTCCTCGACTTCCAAGGAGAAGATCCAAGTTCAAATATTGCCGAATGATACATGCATAATATCCAAGATAATGTAATAATATTATATGGTGATAATGTAATAATAGGAACCCGTATCAATCCCATATAAATAGTTAAAAAAATATTTCCTACTTACATTAATCTATCTTTAAAGAGGAGTACAATGTACAATTTAAACAAAAGTAAGGCATAGAATATTATCATAAAATGATAGTCAAATAATATATTTTCTTTCAAATCCCAACAATTATGTTTATATTTTCACTCAGTTTATTTATTAGAATGTTGTCTTAAGGTTATTCAATGTATGCTTAGACAATCCTAATAGTGAGGATGAAGATAAATGAATGACTCTTAAATGAATATTTACTAGGAAAAACTAGATGTAGAAGTTCACAAAGGGGAACAAGTTAATAAAGACAATAAGGTTATTTATAGTGTGTTGAGATAAATAATTAGTTAAAATATATTATTGCATTTGTAATGTAGATAAGCTCTATAATTTTATTCCAAAGAACTAAGCCTATTTGTTTTTGGTAGGTAAAAAAAAATTATTTACTGATTGGGTTGAAGGGACCCGTCCCTGTTACATAGGGCATAAATAGTGTCGATATTACAAAAACAAACCAGTTCTGGACCCATAGTCCAACCCTTCCATTCAAGGCAAAAAACAAAAGAGCAGTCAACCAGTACAAAGCTAAACAGACGCTAATACAATCACCGACAATCCACCGGTCTAAAAATACCTTCCAAGGGCTATTGAAATACCTCTTTCCCATCCTATTGATCAATATCTTTCTAGTTGGGGTCAAGGGGAGCCTCAAGCATGCCAG
This sequence comes from Wollemia nobilis, assembly GCA_028583015.1. Classification (NCBI taxonomy): domain Eukaryota; kingdom Viridiplantae; phylum Streptophyta; class Pinopsida; order Araucariales; family Araucariaceae; genus Wollemia; species Wollemia nobilis. The sequence continues at coordinate 2,465,478 of JAQPPZ010001424.1, read as the reverse complement.
GCAGCTCCTAAAATTCATTGATGGTGTTGGTAAAGCTAGTGTCGGCTTCCCTGAAGATATTGACTATTGACTTCAAGAGGTCCATAGTTCTGTTGATGCGAGTGAGGGTGGCTATGCGCAACGCATCTTCGACATTTATGGATGATTTTTTATCCTTGTCGATGATGACCTCAGGAATATGACTCGTAGCACTCGTGTTCTTTATCTGCATTCGATGGAATTTCTTGCTTTTGTGATAGGGATTGACATATTTTTGTTTGTTTCTTAGGGGCTGGTCAGGGGGGCAATGATTAATTGGAGCAGAGGTCTTGGGAGTGGTATCCACGGAGGTCTTATTTCCACTGGAGTGAGCGGGGTTGGAAGATATCAGGGGGAACCAGTGGGGAAATATACTATGAAGGGGTATCTAAAGAAACGGGGGAGAGGGGTGGCTTTCCTTGTCCTTGCAAAGGGACGTAGAGGAGGGCTCGGGGCTAGGAGAGTTATTGAGGATGCCACAAAAGACCTTGTGTGCAAAGGTGTGTTTGTAAAGGACAAGGAACAGGACCTAATGGTGAGGGGGATTGGAGGATATGCTAATTTTAATTATGGTGATGGTGATGTGGATGGACCAGAAAAGGAAGTTGAGGAAATTCATAGGTTTGACATCATGGAGGTGGTTCACAAAAGCAAGGTGGTAAGCATGCAGGGGTCGATTGGGATTGTCGATAGCAATGTATTGGATGATAGGGATGATGAAAACACCCCAAGGCCTGGGGAGAGATGATTGCAATACATACCCCTTCTCCCACTCTGTGTCTTTCCTCTTATCGGGGAAGTACTCTAACTCTTTTTTGAATTTATGCCTATCCCTTTGAATACTTTTGCCAATAGGAGCTAAACCAAAAAATTTAGCAATTGAGTGGAAACTTACCTCAAACCGAAGGCCACAAACTTGTACTTTGCCTTCATTCCATATGCTAACAAAATTCCTGGTCACTTGTTCATCCATGTCAGTGAAAATATTGAAGAAAGGGGTGAATTTATTGGCTTCAAGTAAAGCTTTGATCCCTGCCTCAACATAGAGGTTTGTGGGCTCTATGATGGTCATCGCGATGGGGGAGCTAAGATCAGATGGACTATAAAGAAGTCTACTACCTAACAGAGGGAAATTCCTCAAGCGAATGCACAAAGAAAACACAGGGCTTTGGTTAAAAATCCTAAACTTAATGCAAACATGACAGACAATCACTTCAAATATTTTGAAGAGAAAATGGGAATAACGACCATGTAGAGCAGTGATAACAGAGAACGAGGAGGGTACAAACTAACCAGAAGGAAGAGGATGAGGTGAGTGGAGAATGTGGTATAAGAAATAAATTTGGGTGGAAAATGATGGGGATGGCAAGTGGTCTCAGTAGAGAGGGGGAAAATGAGGAGGGGATGGGGATACGATGGGAGTGGAGGTGGTGGGGTGTGACTGGTCAAATTGACATGAGATGTCCAGACCACATGAGTGGTTGTGCTAGCTACACATCGAGAAATGATGGATATTAGTGAGTTCCCAATGATCATGGTGTTAAGATAACACCTTTCTGGAATTGAAGGAATGCCTTTGTGGCTGCTAGAACTGTCATTTATGACATTCCTTAGATTTGTTCTAGTGTTGAAAAAAACACCTTAGGTGTTAATGAGACACCCTTGTGGTAGCTATTATTTCTTCTTGTGAATGCACCTTGCATCATGATTGGTTGTCATGCTAATTTCCTAGGGGAAGACATCTTTCCAAATAGTCAGGTTGGCTTGATTGGTTACTATGTTGGCCAGGAGATCTGCCACCTTATTTGCTTCTCTGAAAACATGATTGGTCATAGTTTGGGGATGCTACTAGAGGGAATATTGGCATTATTTGATTATTTTGTGGATTTTCCAACCCCCATTAATGTTGCTTATGATATGGTTAACCACAATTATTGAATCACCCTCGAAGATGATTAGATTGGCCATGGATTTGCTAACCTAAATACATATCTAGAGAGCCCAAGCTTCTGCGTAGTTGTTATTTTGAATTCCTATATTTTCTATGATGTTTCCCATATGGTCCCTGATGACTCCTCTAGCCCTCACGTCTCCTGGGTTACCTTTTGAGGACCCATCAAAATTGGCCTTGAACCAACCTAGGAGGGGAAATCCATTTGATGTTACTCCAAGAGCTGGGGGGATTTTGAGGTCTTGAACACTATATGGATATTCCCAGGATCTTGATCACTGAGGACTCCCTTTTGCAAGTAGGGGAGTCTATGCACGAGATGATGTTAGCATTTTCTAGAGCAAAATTCAAGGCTTTGTTAGTGACAGCTTTAGGGTTCTTGGGCTTATAATTTAAGAGCATTTGTTCTGCTCCAGCCAAATTTACCAGAATACATGGTGCAGTAAGGATTTCTAGAGAAACCTGAGTCTTGGATTACTAAATACGTTGGGCCATTGGGTGACCAAGTCATGGATGGACTTGGGCCAGGCCCAGCTTACTTGGAACCTACTTGTCAGGGAGGAAAAAACCTCAATGAATAAGGGGTAATAAATGAATAAGTGTTTCATGAACTCCCAAGCCTGGGTGCAGAGGTAGCATATGTTAGGTATGATGATGGCCCTCTTAATCAGGTTATCTGTGGTCAAAATTTTGTTGTGGATCGTGGGCCAGCATAAGTGAGAAATTTTTGGGACCAAATGCTTAAGCTAAATGGATCTTGCAATGGTGGGATTGTGTTGGCATTTTTGCCACATTGTTTTTGTTGTTACTGTTCATGTAAAAGAATGCACAAGTTGTAGAGATACTAATTCTTCTATTTGTCCCTCCAAGCACTTTGAAAGGGAAAATGCAAAAATCTCTATAAGTTTTGTGTTAGAGCAAAGTAATTGTAACATGTCGCGATATCGTGACATGTTGCAGTTTCACGACGTCCAAATGCAAAAATCAGCTAAGTATAAAAAATGTCGCGATATCACGACATGTCGCATTTTCGTGACCTGTCGCATTTTCGCGGTTAAAAACAGTCAACGAAAGCAAGGGAGTAAAACTGTCACGATATCGCGACATGTTGGAGTTTCGCGACTTGTTGCGGTGAGGGAGCACTAAAATGAAAAGTTGTCACGATATCGCGACATGTCACATTTTCACGACTTGCAATGGCCACAGAGCAGAGTGATAGAAAAATGTCACGATATCATGACATACAACAGCCAAGGGGAGCGCCAATGAAACTTGTCATGATATCACGACAGAAAAATAGAAAAGGAGCAAATGGTACGGAATGGCACGATATCGCGACATGTCGCGTTATCGTGGAAGGGCTGAAAGATAAACACAAGGCAGAGAAAGATGTCACGATATCATGACATTTTTGGAAATGAAGCCAAGCAAGAGGAACTTGTCGCGATATCGCGATAGGAAGCGGCAATGACAGAGAAGGCAAGAAATTGTCATGATTTCGCGACATGTTGGACAGGAAGGGCAAAGCGCAAAGAAATGTCACGATTTCGTGACATGTCACGTTTTCACGAGGAGGAAGTACGGAGGCAGCCAGATAGTACGGAATGTCACGATTTCGTGACATGACAAATTTTTGCGGCCTAAAAGCAGCAAAGTACAAGAAGAGAGAAAATGTCACGATTTCATGACATATTGTGGAGATAAAGCCAAATGGAGAAACATGTCACGATTTCGTGACTTGTTGAAGACAAAAGAACAAAACGGAGAAAACGTCACGATATCGCGACATGTCACATTTTCGTGACATGTCATGTTTTCATGAAATGAAAGCAGACAAGACAACGTCGAGTGGAAGATGTCACGATTTCGTGACATGTTTCATTTTCGCGATAAGGAGCAGCGAAGAAGCCAAGAAAGAGGAGAATGTCACGATTTCGTGACATATCATGGAGACAAAGCTGAACGAAGAGAAGATGTCATGATTTCACGACATGTCACATTTTCGCGACTGGTGGCAAAAACAGAAGGCAGTAAGGTAAAAGTGTCACGATTTCGCGACATGTCGCATTTTCGCGACCTATCACATTTTCATGACCGAAGCAACAACAAAGGCCCGATACAGTTCTGTTTGCATTTTCCTTCAGAATTGCATAGGAGAACGTGAGGAGAAGATAAGGATCAAATAAAAGCTCTCCAACTGATTTTGAGATCATGGTCAAAGAGGCTCAAAGATTAAATGTTGCTGATTACCGATGTGCGCTAGATGGAAGAACTTGAGGCAGTTTTCGATGCCACCAAAATTAAAGACGCCTCCAATATTAAAAGCTCTTGTTCGTGATCTCTTAACAACTTCCAGCCTGCCCCGATAATGGTCATTTAATGAAGAAATATGGTCCCTTGTTTCTGTTTAATTTTCAGTTTTGATCCATTAAAACAAGGACTGTCATTTCTCCGAGGCAGATTAAGGGGATCGTTTCTTCAAAATCTGTTTCATGTATTAAATGTTGTAATACAAAAGGAAGAGGAAAGGCCTCTATAAATACCAATGTAAAATCTCAAGCAAAGGAGGAGGACCTTTTTGCAAAAATTAAAACAGAAATCCTAGATGCATTTGCTTCTATTCTTAGTGTCTTCTGGAGTTGGTGATCCAAATTGTTGTGCATGTTTTGCTTTCTGTCTGAGTCACTTCTGTTAGTCCAGTGTTAATATAAGTTAAATTTTGTTGTTCTGAATTTGGTTGTATTTGCATTTGAATGTTTGGAGTACAATTGGAAGTGAACTTACGGCTAATGCGTGATCCAATTTTTGTATATGCATTCTAAGAGTCAGTTGCTGCTTAGCTTCAGGATCTTGTTGAGGTTATTTGCTATTTGAGGTTGTTCTCCCCATCAACTATCGGCTTCAGCCATATTTCCATCTCTTTCTGTTATTTCCCATTTCTTTCCGCATTTTCCCATTTCTTTCCTGCATCCTTATCTTGAAACCAGTTTAGATTAGTTTGGGAGCCAGCCCTCTCTGGAGATTGGCCCGGGAGACTTCTCTTTCTCTCGGCCTTTCAATGTTGGCTGAGTCTAGGGCGCACAAGTGATGAAATCTTGTACTTAGGCAGATTTGTGTCCAACAGTTTTTGGCACGCCCGGTGGGACAGACTATTTCTGTCTCAGAAAGATCCATAATCGGTGGGACAAGTGTTATTCCAAATTGACAAACCCACCTGTGCCAATAGTTTTTGGCATGCCCGGTGGGACAGACTATTTCTATCTTAGAAAGATCCATAATCGGTGGGACTCACAAGTCCCATTTTTTGACACCCGGAGGAATCAAGATTTTGATGAACTGTCTTGACCTCATAGCGGAGATTGTAAGTTCATCTGGTGACTCTGCTGAAGGTGACTGTATAGTACCTGGAAATCTCTAATCCTAAAGCTGGTGAAAATTTTTGCATCTTTGCTTCATGATCATGAGATCAAGTGCCAAAGAATTGGAAGATCCAGTTGAATTCTTCGAGATTGATGTTCAGAACTGGAGGGAGCGCTCAAGATTGGTAAGTCTTGTGAACCCATCATTTGTTGTTTCTTCATAGGTAGCGGTTCTATTTGTGCCATCTCCGACTCCTCCCAGTACTGCTACGAGCTTGCTACATCCAGATCCAGCAGTCCAAATGGCCCAACAACCTCCGCCACGATGAGTTCCTGCTTGGAACGATTCGGGAGCGTTGGACCTGCCTTTTCAAAATCCAGTTCCTGCTGCAGCAATAAAAGCCTTGCCTACATACGATGGGACTGGAAAGACAATGTACGAGCATGTGTCAGATGTGGCAACCTTGGCTTCAATTCATAATATCACAGATGAAGATGTCATGATCAAATTGCTCGTCCTGTCACTCCGAGGTAAGTTGTTGTGTTGGTATAGATCCTTGTCTCCCAACTCCATAAATTCATGGGATCAATTAGCAGAGATGCTAATCCAAGGGTTCAATGAGCAAGCAGACCCATTTTCTTTAGTGCATCAATTTAATAATATCAAGAGGCATCCTCAAGAGGAGATAGTGGATTTCAATGTTAGGTTTGCCCGAACTTGGCAGAGAGTTCTTGAAGGTCTTCGCCCTACTCATGAACAAGCAGCATTGTACTTTCTTAGGGCTTTCCATTCAGATATTGGTATGAATATTAGGATGTCCGGTGTTCAAACCTTTCCTGCACTATATGCCTAGGCACAGAAGGTTGAGGCCGATCTGATTGCCATTGGGAAATTGCCTCCGAAAATGACTATGCCTATTTTTCCCGAGCTCCCACAATACCAGCATACAGGTGCAGCCCCTACATCTTACACTGCTCCATCCATGTACCCTTCATCTTCATGGAATCCTCCCATACCTTCGGTACCTATGATTCCCATTCCATAGATAACCTCTCCACTTCCAACTCCTGCATTACCTTCTCCACCAGTTCCATTACCTCTACCTGCACCACCTGTGTCCTCAAGCCCAGATCCTCAATTGGCTGTTTTGCAAGAAATTCAATCGGCCATGAGAGCTCTCACTAACAAGGTGACATCTATGGAGTGGAGAGAGGCGGAAAGGAACTATCAGCCATGAAGATTTTTTTCGGCGGTAACTAGAGAGCAAGTTGCTCCTAGCAAGGCTATGGAGAAAGTACCTGAGAGGAACTCAGCGATCTTGGTAAGTGAAGAGGCTGGCCCTTCTGAAGTTTCACATGAGCCTTCTTACTGGTGTTCTTCATGCAATGATCCACATGATGAGTCCACTTGCATGGTCCACCAAAATTATTTGCAAGTTCTTGCAGGGAGCCATGTAAACATGATTCGAGAGGTGGATCTTAATTCTGTGAAGTCTCTTGAGGAACACATAGCAGTCTTGACACGCAGCGGCAAGAAACCAATGTTGGTAGATCCGGCTAAGATGGAGCCATTGAAAGTGCCTCCTGCACAAGCAACAAAGTAACAAATACCTGCAAAGACTCATGATTCTCTAGCTCCACAACAACCACCTATTTTTTCGAAGGATCCACTTCCACCACAAGCAAAAGAGAAGGAACAAGCTTCTACTTCCCAGTCGCAAGCAGAAACAAAGGAACAAGCTAGAGAGACGTTGCGGTATCCATCATTGACTAAACGGCAATGAGTGGAGGCCACCCAATAGTATAGAAGCAAATTTGAATCTGCCAGTGGAGGGAAAGAGCAGATCTCGATGGAGTACAACATCGTTGAAGAACTCAAATGGATACCAGCTAAGGTAAGTCTGTATGACACCTTGCAGCTGCCTAGATAGGTAAATCTCTTACAGGAATCCCTGAAGACCATACAAAGTAAGGGGAAGGCTCCAACCCAGGTAGTTATGTCTCAAACTCTGACTACTTCAGCCACTGGAAAGAATAGACCACCCCCATTTTATTTGTCACTCAGGATGGAGGGTTGGATTGTGCACAACTGTATGATTGATTCTGGTGCTGCGACAACTGTCATGCCAAAGGCAGTTTGTGAAGTCATGGGTATGGAGTATACAAGAAGTAGCCCTGGTGTCTTGCAGTTGGATGGGACTCCCATGAAAATAGTGGGTGTAATCAAGGATTTTCCTATTGCTCTACATAGTATGCCTCAAATTACGGTAATTCAGGAGGTAGTTGTGGTTGATTTGGAACCATATTTCAGTATGTGTTTATCGAGAGAATTCACTGCTAAGCTGGGAGGCTACCTTTCTCTGGATTATTCTCACTTGGAGATTCCTTTCAAAGGAAGAAGAGTCCGTATTGACAATCAGAAGCCTTCTACTTTTCATATAGAGAAGATGGAAGAGGAAGAAAAGTCCAAACATTCTGTCAATATGATAACTGAGGAATTGGAAGATCCTGATTTAATGGATGAAGTCCTGGATGAGCTTTGCTTGGAGGATGAGTTTTCAATGCTCAATTTTAATGCCATGATAGAAACTGACTTGGGGTGTTATTCTATTCTCAAGACTGAAAAGGCTCAAGAACAGAATGATGGAAGTCAAGATCAACTCTATTTCGATGGAGCACGATGCAAAAATGGTGCTGGAACTAGGACTGTTCTAGTATTACCTTCTAGAATTCAATGATCTTCTTCATACCAGTTGACCTGGAGCTGCACAGATAATACCGCAAAGTATGAGGCTTTATGCCTAGGTCTCAAGACGGCTGAGACACTTGGAGCGTGACAGTTGCAAATCTTTGGTGACTCCGAGCTGATTATCAATCAGGAGACCAATGAGTGTCTGTCCAAGGTCTGGGATCTAGGAGATCATAGAGCCATGTTTGGGTACGTGTCTCTCCCGAGAGTTCACAGCTAAATTCGGGGGTTACCTTGTACATAGAAAAAAAAAAAAAAATTATTATTTCGTTAACTTCGGCTCCTTTTGCACGCGAGCCCGCAGGTATGTTTATTTCTCTTTCTTTTTCTTTTCCTTCCCAGTAGTTAGTGGCTTCCATCTACTTCTTTCTTCCACTTCCTACTCCATTCCCTTCCTCTCTCTCTCCTTCTTCTTCTACAAATAATCAAGCCACTACTATTGTTTCTACTCCCTCTCTCTGATGTTCCCTTTTCTTCACTTCCCCTTTCTTCTAATTCTTTGTCTTTTGAGCACTTCTCCACAGTTCCTACCACCTCCTCCATTCTATCCATTTCCATTTCATTTTCTATTTTCATAGAATCCCAGCAGCTGGTAGCACAGTAGCACCCTATTGCTGTATCTACCGCTTCTACTCCTCCATCTTCCACCATTTCATCATTCCCCATTCCCGTTCCATGGCCTGCACATCTGTCGGTCATCATTCCATTCATTTCTATTTTTGCAACTCAGGTGCTTTTCACTACTACCATGGAGATCCTTGCACAGCACCTGGTGATTACCCAGCTCAACCGAGCTAGGCAAAGTGCAGTAGTTCTAAAGAAATAAAGGAAGTTCTGTTCTTCCACAAATTTCTATTGAAGGTCCTGTTTCTGAGTACCGAGTACCAGCAAGAGCTTGTTGCAGCAGACTGCAGACGCGTCCAACATCAACCAGCACTCACTTTTTCTGCTCCTCCAGCTTCTTGACTCTTTTTCCCAATGGATAAAGGCCTGAGGTTCGTGCATACAGCAGAACTGTATACCCCATGAGCCGCCAAGAATGTTGGCATTTTTGCCACATTGTTTTTGTTGTTACTGTTCATGTAAAAGAATGCACAAGTTGTAGAGATACTAATTCTTCTGTTTGTCCCTCCAAGCACTTTGAAAGGGAAAATACAAAAATCTCTATAAGTTTTGTGTTTAAGCAAAGTAACTATAAAATGTCACGATATCGCGACATGTTGCAGTTTCGCGACGTCCAAATGCAGAAATCAGCTAAGTACAAAAAATGTCGCGATATCGCGACATGTCGCATTTTCGTGACCTGTCGCGTTTTCATGGTTAAAAACAGCCAACGAAAGCAAGGGAGTAAAACTGTCATGATATCGTGACATGTTGGAGTTTCGCGACTTGTTGCGGTGAGGGAGCACTAAAATGAAAAGTTGTCACGATATCGCGACATGTCACGTTTTCGCGACTTGCGGTGGCCACAGAGTAGAGTGATAGAAAATGTCACGATATCGCGACATACAGCAGCAAAGGGGAGCGCCAATGAAACTTGTCGCGATATCGCGACAAAAAAATAGAAAAGGAGCAAATGGTATGGAATGGCGCGATATCGTGACATGTCGCGTTATCGTGGAAGGGCTGAAAGATAAACACAAGGCAGAGAAAGATGTCGTGATATCGTGACATTTTTGGAAATGAAGCCAAGCAAGAGGAACTTGTCGCGATATCGTGACAAGAAGCGACAATGACAGAGAAGGCAAGAAATTGTCACGATTTCATGACATGTTGGACAGGAAGGGCAAAGCGCAGAGAAATGTCACGATTTCGTGACATGTCACATTTTCGCGAGGAGGAAGTACGGAGGCAGCCAGATAGTACGGAATGTCACGATTTCGTGACATGACAAATTTTCATGGCCTAAAAGCATCAAAGTACAAGAAGAGAGAAAATGTCACGATTTCACGACATATTGTGGAGATAAAGCCAAATGGAGAAACATGTCACGATTTCGTGACTTGTTGAAGATAGAAGAACAAAATGGAGAAAACGTCATGATATTGCGACATGTCACATTTTTGTGACATCGTTTTTGTGAATTGAAAGCAGACAAGACAGCGTCGAGTGGAAGATGTCATGATTTCATGACATGTTTCATTTTCACGATAAGGAGCAGCGAAGAAGCCAAGAAAGAGGAGAATGTCACGATTTCATGACATATCATGGAGACAAAGCTGAACGAAGAGAAGATGTCACGATTTCATGACATGTCGCATTTTCACGACTGGTGGCAGAAACAGAAGGCAGTAAGGTAAAAGTGTCACGATTTCGCGACATGTCGCATTTTCGCGACCTGTCACATTTTCACGACCGAAGCAACAACAAAGGCCCGATACAGTTCTGTTTGCATTTTCCTTCAGAATTGCATAGGAGAACGTGAGGAGAAGATAAGGATCAAGTAAAAGCTCTCCAACTAATTTTGAGATCGTGGTCAAAGAGGCTCAAAGATTAAATGTTGCTGATTACCGATGTGCGCTAGATGGAAGAACCTGAGGCAGTTTTTGATGCCACCAAAATTAAAGACGCCTCCAATATTAAAAGTTCTTGTTCGTGATCTCCTAACAACTTCCAGCCTGCCCCGATAATGGTCATTTAATGAAGAAATATGGTCCCTTGTTTCTGTTTAATTTTCAGTTTTGATCCATTAAAACAGGGACTGTCATTTCTCCGAGGCAGATTAAGGGGATCGTTTCTTCAAAATCTGTTTCATGTATTAAATGTTGTAATACGAAAGAAAGAGGAAAGGCCTCTATAAATACCAATGTAAAATCTCAAGCAAAGGAGGAGGACCTTTTTGCAGAAATTGAAACAGAAATCCTAGATGCATTTTGCTCTATTCTTAGTGTCTTCTGGAGTTGGTGATCCAAATTGTTGTGCATGTTTTGCTTTCTTGTCGAGTCACTTCTATTAGTCCAGTGTTAATATAAGTTAAATTCTGTTGTTCTGAATTTGGTTGTATTTGCATTTGAACGTTTGGAGTACAATTGGAAGTGAACTTACGGCTAATGCTTGATCCAATTTCTGTATATGCATTCTAAGAGTTGGTTGTTGCTTAGCTTCAGGATCTTGTTGAGGTTATTTTTTGTTCGAGGTTGTTCTCCCCATCAACTATCGGCTTCGGCCATATTTACATCTCTTTCTATTATTTCCCATTTCTTTCCGCATTTTCCCATTTCTTTCCTGCATCCTTATCTTGAAACCAGTTTAGATTAGTTTGGGAGCCAACCCTCTCTGGAGATTGGCCCGGGAGACTTCTCTTTCTCTCGGCCTTTCAATGTTGGCCGAGTCTAGGGTGCACAAGTGATGAAATCCTGTACTTAGGCAGATTTGTGTCCAACAATTTTTGGCATGCCCAGTGGAATAGACTATTTCTTTCCCAGAAAGATCCATAATTAGTGGACAGACTGTTATTCCAAATTGACAAACCCACCCATGCCAACATTTTTTGGCATGCCCAGTGGGACAGACTGTTTCTATCTCATAAAGATCCATAATCGATGGGACTCACAAGTCCCATTTTTTGACACCCGGAGGAATCAATATTTTGATGAACTGTCTTGACCTCATAGCGGAGATTGTAAGTTCATCTGGTGACTCTGCTGAAGGTGACTGTATAGTACCTAGAAATCTCTAATCTTGAAGCTGGTGAAAATTTTTGCATCTTTGCTTCATGATCACGAGATCAAGTGCCAAAGAATCAAAATATCCAGTTGAATTCTTCGAGATTGATGTTCAAAATTGGAGGGAGGGCTCAAGATTGGTAAGTCCTGTGAACCCGTCATTTGCTATTTCTTCGCAGGCAGCGGGTCATTTTGTGCCATCTCTGACTCCTCCCAGTACTGCTATGAGCTTGCTACATCTAGATCCAGCAGTCCAAATGGCCCAACATCCGCCATGGTGAGTTCTTGCTTGGAAGTATTCAGGAGCATTGGACTTGCCTTTTCAAAATCCAGTTCCTGTTGCAGCAATAAAAGCCTTGCCTACATACGATGGGGCTGGAAAGACAATGTACGAGCATGTGTCCGATGTGGCAACCTTGGCTTCAATTCATAATATCACAGATGAATATGTCATTATCAAATTGCTCATCCTATCACTCCGAGGTAAGTTTTTGTGCTGGTATAGATCCTTGACTCCCAACTCCATAAATTCATGGGATCAATTAGCAGAGATGCTAATCCAAGGGTTCAATGAGCAAGAAGACCCATTTTCTTTAGTGCATCAATTTAATAATATCAAGAGGCATCCTCAAGAGGAGATAGTGGATTTCAATGTTAGGTTTTCCTGAACCTGGCAGAGAGTTCCTGAAGGTCTTCGTCCTACTCATGAACAAGAAGCATTGTACTTTCTTAGGGCTTTCCATTCAAATATTGGTATGAACATTAGGATGTCCAGTGTTCAAATCTTTCCTACATTGTATGCCCAGGAACAGAAGGCTAAGGCTGATCTGATTGCCATTGGGAAATTGCCTTTGAAAATGACTATGCCTATTTTTCCCGAGCTCCCACAATACCAGCATACAAGTGCAGCCCCTACATCTTACACTGCTCCATCCATGTACCCTTCATCTTAATGGAATCCTCCCATACCTTCGGTACCTATGATTCCCATTCCACAGATAACCTCTCCACTTCCAACTCTTGTATTACCTTCTCCATCAGTTCCATTACCTCTACCTGCACCACCTGTGTCCTCAAGCCCAGATCCTCAATTGGTTGTTTTGCAAGAAATTCAGTCGGCCATGAGAGCTCTCACTAACAAGGTGACATCTATGGAGTGGAGAGAGGCGGAAAGGAACTATCAGCCATGAATATTTTTTCTAGTAGTAACTAGAGAGCAAGTTGCTCCTAGCAAGGCTATAGAGAAAGTACCTGAGAGGAACTCAGTGATCCTGGTAAGTGAAGAGGTTGGCCCTTCTGAAGTTTCACATGAGCCTTCTTACTGGTGTTCTTCATGCAATGATCCACATGATGAGTCCACTTGCATGGTCCACCAAAATTATTTGCAAGTTCTTGCGAGGAGTCGTGTAAACATGATTCGAGAGGTGGATCTTAATTCTATGAAGTCTCTTGAGGAACACATAGCAGTCTTGACACATAGCGGCAAGAAACCAATGTTGGTAGATCCGGCTAATATGGAGCCATTGAAAGTGCCTCCTATGCAAGCAACAAAGCAACAAATACCTGCACAGACTCATGATTCTCCAGCTCCACAACAACCACCTGTTTTGTCGAAGGATCCACTTCCACCACAAGCAAAAGAGAAGGGAAAAGCTTATACTTCCCAGTCACAAGTAGAAACAAAGGAACAAGCTAGAGAGATGCTACGGTATCCATCATTGACTAAATGGCAATGAGTGGAGGCCACCCAACAATATAGAAGCAAATTTGAATCTGCCAATGGAGGGAAAGAGTAGATCTCAATGGAGTACAACATAGTTGAAGAACTCAAAAGGATACCAGCAAATTGAAAGCAGACAAGACAGCATCGAGTGGAAGATGTCGCGATTTCATGACATGTTTTATTTTCATGATAAGGAGCAGTGAAGAAGCCAAGAAAGAGAATAATGTCACGATTTCATGACATATCATGGAGACAAAGCTAAATGAAGAGATGTGTGATTTTGTGACGTCATATTTTCACGACTGGTGGCAAAAATAGAAGGCAGTAAGGTAAAAGTGTCACGATTTCGCGACATGTCACATTTTCGTGACCTGTCACATTTTCGCGACAGAAGCAACAACAAAGGCCCGATACAGTTCTGTTTGCATTTTCCTTCATAATTGCATAGGAGAACATGAGGAGAATATAAGGATCAAGTAAAAGCTCTCCAACAAATTTTGAGATCATGGTCAAAGAGGCTCAAATATTAAATGTTGTTGATTACCGATGTGCGCTAGATGGAAGAACCTAAGGCAGTTTTCAATGCCACCAAAATTAAAGATGCCTCCAATATTAAATGTTCTTGTTCGTGATCTCCTAACAACTTCCAGCTTGCCCTGATAATGGTCATTTAATGAATAAATATGGGCCCTTGTTTCTATATCATTCTCAGTTTTGATCCATTAAAACAGGGACTGTCATTTCTCCGAGGCAGATTAAGGGGATCGTTTCTTCAAAATATGTTTCATGTATTAAATGTTGTAATACGAAAGAAAGAGGAAAGGCCTCTATAAATACCAATGTAAAAATCAAGCAAAGGAGGAGGACCTTTTTGCAAAAATTGAAACAGAAATCCTAGATGCATTTGCTTCTATTCTTAGTGTCTTTTGGAATTGGTGATCCAAATTGTTGTGCATGTTTTGCTTTCTGTCTGAGTCACTTCTGCTAGTCTAGTGTTAATATAAGTTAAATTATGCTGTTGTAAATTTGGCTATATTTGCATTTGAGCATTTGGAATACAATTGGAAGTGAACTTATGGCTAATGCATGATCCAATCTCTGTATACATATTCTAAGAGTCAGTGGATGCTTAGCTTCAGGATCTAGTTGAGGTTATTTGCTGTTCAAGGTTGTTCTCCCCATCAACAATCGGCTTCAGCCATATTTAAATTCCTTTCTGTTATTTCCCTTTCTTTTCACATTTTCCCATTTCTTTCCTGCATCCTTATCTTGAAACTAGTTTAGATTAGTTTGGAAGCCAGTCCTCTCTGGAGATTGGCCCGGGAGACTTCTCGTTCTCTCGACCTTTCAATGTTGGTCGATTCTAGGGCACACAAGTGATGAAATCTTGTACTTAGGCATATTTGTGTCCAATAGATTATTGGTGGAGTTGTGCCACTTGGGAGGGGTGTCAATCAGTTGGTAGGATGACTTCATAGAGAACTACCCATCACTGGTACCTTTCTAATAGAGCTTGTCATTCATCTGGGTCTAAGGGATGAAATTCACCCTAAAAATAGACTGGATGGAAAACTTAGCTCTATCTAGCACAAAATTTCTAACTCTAAACTAGATTACCTTCCATCTACGGCTATCTTGAGTGGTTGTTATAAAATTAGTGACTCTATGACCAAATGTTTTGTCAGTGACGTGTTTAATTACTACAATAACAGGTTCTCTTATGAAAGGCTCATCCTTAGCCCACGGGTCATGCCAAAAGTCTATGTCCACTCCATTCCCAAGTAGCCACCTTGTTCCCTATTGAATAAGGTGCTTTATTTGGGAAATTGATCGCCAGAAGTGGGACCCAATGCTAGGAATACCTTCATCCCTAAAAGAGTGATGTTGAAGGTATTTCCTTTGGATGATAGACCCAGTATAAATTGGCATTGGTGGCGACCTTCCATGCCTGCTTGGACAGGACGACCTAGTTCATGAGGCTAATTTTGCACAAGCCAAGCCCACCTCTATCTTTCGAGGAGCAGACTTTATCCCAGGACACTAGATGAAACTTTCATTGATTATCTGTCCTTGCCCACAGAAAGTGCTTCTGGATTTTTTCTATGCTTTCTCCCATAGCATTTGGGATTTTGAAAATAGAAATAAAAAACACCAGGATACTTTGGAGAATAGACTTAACTAAGGTGGCTTTACCTACTTGTGAGAGGAGGGCCCCTTTCCACCCTATCAACTTCTTGTGAATTCTCTCAGTGACACTATTCCACATGGTCTTGGTTGGCCTCCCTTGAAACATTGGGAGCCCGATATAGGTGGTTGGGATATTTGTGATTGTGCAACCCAAAATACCTATAATTTTAACTTACCATATTGCAGGGGTGTTGATGAAGTAGAGCTTGCTTTTGTTGTAATTAATTTTCTGGCCAGCAGCTTCCTCATATAGATTGAGGATAGACTTGATTACCTTAGATTTAAATACAAAGGTTGATGTAGCTAACAATGTGTCATCCATAAAATTCTAATGGGTCAAGGGCTAAAGGTTGGAAGCAGCCTTAATACCAGAAATCAATCTTCTTGAGCAGGCTGATTTGATAGCTCTTCCTAGGCTTTCAGCCAAGATGATGAATAGGATGGGGGAGATGGGGTCCCCTTGTCTCAATCCTCTATAATTGGGGAAGTACCCTACTAATGGATCATTTACTAGGACAGAGAACCAGGGAGAGAAAATAAAATTTAAAATCAGCTTGACCCAATTCTCATGGAACCCAAACTTGAGGAGGATTCTGGTCAGAAACGCTTAGTCTACTTTATCGAAGGCCTTTTTCATGTCAAAATTAAGGAAGAAGGATGACTTATTGGACTTTTGGGCCGAATGAATGAGTTTGTGGATAGTGATGACTCTGTCAATAATATTATGATATTTGACAGTAATACCTTGGTAGGGTTCAATGATGGATGAGAGAATGTTGGTTAGTCTATTAGCCATGGCTTTGGATAGGATTTTGTAAATGACGTTGCAAAGGCTGATGGCATGGTAATCAAACAAGGACTAGGAGTTGGGTCCCTTGGGAATGAGAGCAAGGAAAGAGGATTTTACATCCTTGGGAATGAATTTGTTAGCTTGTATTTTAAAAATGGCTAGGTAGAGGTCAAGCCCCATGATGTCCTATTAGGTTTGGAAGAACCTAGGAGAAAACCCATCAGGGCCTAGAGATTTGTTTGAATGCATGGAAAATAGGACCTGGTGAATCTCTTTATGGGTGAGGGGGCTGAGAATATGTGTATTCATGGCCTCAAGGATGGATCTGGGAATGTTCTCAAGGAGGATATCCATAGCCTAGTTGGGGGGAGGAGGGGACACTAAGGAGGGTTTTGAAATGGTTGATAGCTTCATCCCAGATTTGGTGGATATCAGAGGTGCAGGAAACATATTTCTTGGTGAGGGTTTTTATCCTGTTGGAGGACTATGCCTAAGGGTGGAGATGTGGAAAAATTTAGAGTTGGAATCTCCTTCCTTAAGCCACAATTATCTTGATTTCTGATGCCAGAATATTTCTCTCTTTTGTAGAGTGTTGTGGTATTCTGTAAACAAAATCCTTTCCTCTACTCTAATATTGTCATCCCCTTGCCCCTATTGCAATATGTTCTCAATCTAATTGAGTCTATTTTTTAGTCTATTTTTATTTTCAAAGATGTTCCCGAAAGTCTCTTTGTTCCAAACCCTCAGCTTGCCCTTGATTGATCAAAGTTTTTGCATTACCTAGTTTATGACAGTCCTAGGGAACTTTTCCCCCACCACTTAGCAATATTATTTTTGAGATCTGGGTGTTGGGTCCACATAAATTCAAAATGGAAGAGGGTTTTAAACTAGGATCTGTTAGTTGTTTCAAACATCAAGAGGTTGTGATCAGACCCAATTTTTGGGAGCACCTATAGACTGGAATTCCAAAAAAGGGGTATCACTTATTAGGATAGTAGGAAATGGTTTAGTCTCTCTTGAATAAGGTCTTTGCCTACTCTTCTATTTCTCCAAGTGAATTCGGACCCTTTCAGTTGGACATCCATAAGTTCGCTTGAGTCTACAAAGTGAGCAAAGTCATTTGTGGCTTTGTAAGTAATGGCATTCCCACCTCTCTTCTTATAATGGTGTAGGAGAGTATTGAAGTCCCTTACTAAGATCTAGGTAACGCCATTGAAAGCTTGTCTCATTTGGGAAAGGTTGTTCCATAGGATAATTTTGTCCTATGGGGTGTTGGGAGCATACACATTGGTCAAGACCTAGGAGAGCTGGGTGTTAGAATCATGAAATAGGATGTTGGCCAGGTGCCCATCACTTGAAATAACTCACCCTTCAACTTTTTTTAGATCCCAAAGGTAAATAAGTCCACCTGAGGTACCTTGTGTTGGGGTGTAGACAAACTCACACTTCCTCCAGATGGTTTTGGCAACTCTTGGTAACTCGTGCTCACCTAATTTGGTTTCTTATATGAGTAAAATAGTAGGATTCATTTCCTTCTACATGGTAGCAGTCATTCTTTGTTTTGCTACCCCATTTAGTCCTCTCTCATTCCAGGAGAGGACTTTCATTTGGAAATTTTGGATGGTTTTCTGCTCCCTTTGCCTTGCTACGCGGGGGTTTTGGATCTCTTATTTTCTTCCTTGTTTATTATCCCTATCTCTTGGAATAGATTTTTTTGAGTACCATTGACTACATCTTCAGCTACATCTCTATTTCTTAGATCTGCCCTTGAGGGCATTCCCTTATTTTTGTTGCCTCCCACATCAATCTGGTTTTTCTGAAACTTCAAGTCAATTTTGGGCTCCATGGTTCCAGGGACTCTTAGGAAGAATCATCGTTGTCAACCTTGTCTTCGGGAGATATGGATGGGGATCGGGGTGTCCCAGTCTTGCTAGGAGGGGAAGACGATGGTGGGGGAATGGGGGATGGGGGGTCTAGGAGGATTTAAGGAGTCACAACGGTTTATGGGAATGGGGTAAGGGCATCAAGGTGGGGATGGGAGGATATTTTTATGGGGGATGGAATCAATAGCATCTAGTTGAACGATAGGGTTTGGATCAGGGGTTTCCTCATAGGGGATTTCCTCAAATTGGAATTTATCATTATGACCAGAATTTCTAAGTAAATCAAATTTATTGGAGATGGTGAACATATTACTTACCTTTTGTTTGTCACCACTTGGAGGGGGAAAATCATGTTGCTTGCCCTTATGGTTCTGGTTCTATCCCGTTCCAGCCTTTGACTTTTGATTTTCCTCCTAGACTAGGCGGGCCATAATATATGACTATGTCTGCATGTTTTTATGGTTTAGGCACTAAGACGAAAGGTTCCCTTGTAGTTTACATTCAAAATAAAAAGCGGGTTTATTTTCGTATTCCAGCGGTTGGCTTCGCTTGTAGTTTTCGTAAATTAAGTTAACCTAGCTAGGAAACTGTGTTTCTAGGTTGACATTGATGCATATGTGATATTGCATCAAGTGATTCTATGCGTGAGTTTCTGGATCAATGGCTACCAGTTCCCCTATTGCTTGGGCTATCGCATGGAGTGCATCTTCATAGAATAAATGTGGTGGTAATTTTGGGATCCGCACCCAAATGGGGGTATAATTTATGCTCTGTGACTCTGGATCAAAGTCCTCTTCCCACTTTCAGAGGAAGACTTCTCCTCCCAAAAAACCATGGGCCTCTTGATAAGATTTGGTCATCGTCTTCCTATGTATTGAGGTGGACCATGAAGAACCCTCTGGACATGGCTGACAACTCTAGGCACCCTTTGGTTTTCCACTTGAGCGTTGCCCAACGTTGAAGTGAGTCCATGTCTGGTCTCCCTCCAACAAATTTCCCTACCAGGTAAAATGAGTCTCGATTAGTGTATTTTGTCATGACTTGCTCAAGACAAAGGATATTACAGCCTTGGGTTATGAAAGTGTTCACCTTCAAGGACCTAGGTTTAGGTTTTCCTTGAAGTGCTTCTGTGAAAGAAGATTGATTGGTCTTCTTGCCAACTATTTCATTTTTATCTAGTAGGTCTTTGCCTCTACGTCCTTCTTTCCCATCTCCTCCTATGCCTGGATTATTTTTATTCGTTGATTCATCCTCTACCTGGTGGGAATTGGATTCATCTTGTGATCACAAGCCAATCCCAGGGTTTCTATTCTTACCTCTCTGCTTTCCATTCACCTACGTATCACCCCCAAGTGATCACTTTTACTCTCATACCTTTACCTACCACTAGCCACTGACTCGATCACCGCATGCTCTCTCACCTCTGCCTACCTTTTACTCGCCATCACTCCTAATAAAGGAATAAAAATATTGCAAGCTTCTATTTGCATATCTGCAACATGTTAGGGGGAGATATTTGAACTTGAGCCCTCTCTTTTTCAAATTGATATTTTTAACTACTCACTTGCTCTCCAACTCCCCCACATGAAGGGATAGTTAAGCCCATTTTTGAATTCAGTAGTGGATTCACTTATAAAGGGAGTTGAAGCATCCAATTAGATAAAAAAATTGATAGAGATAGAAAATAAATAGCCTTAGTGTGGATTATGCAAGAGTAATTCAGAAGAACCTCCTCTCTATTAAGCAAATGCATGCATTAAAAGCAATATTTTATATAACTTTGTTGGAGATGCTTCCATAGAACTATTAGCTACATAATCCATCTCTTTTTTTGCAATCATTCATTGATGATGACTATGTTTATGGATGATATAATAGAGGAAATAATTATGCACTCCAATAAAAGCTTTATTTTTAGTATAATGCCATAGCAATTTTCATAATGGATTATTTTTTCCTTCTTGTTATTAATTGAGGACCATGAGTGGGAAAGGGAAATACATTGGAGGATTAGGTGGAAAATATAGCCTCTTAGACTCAATATTTCCAAAGTATTGAAGAAATATATACTAATATGGAATGTATATAGGTAGAATATAAATAATGTGGGTGAATTATTGACATATTTTAGGATTATATGAGGAGAATTGTTGTAAATGGGATTTAGAATAACCTAAGAGAAATGATGGATCAATATGTTGGAATTATTGTGTAAATATTGACAAGATTACATGGTGTAGTACTCAACATTATGACATCTAAAATCACAAGATATATAATACCAATTTTATAATATGGTAGTGTGCATTGACAATGGTATCCATGGGTTTAGTTAGAACCATGACTAGTAATAGTATCTCTCATTCCATTTTATTTATATTTTTGGTCAATATTCTCTCTTATTAATGAATGATATTGGTATGAAGGGTCAAATGAAAAATAAAAATGGTACAAAGTTCTATTTTCCTTGGTATTTTATCACAATGAAACCAACATCATAAAATACATTTTTTAAATCTAAAGTATTGCATTGCTTGAAGAGAAATACTTGAAAGAATATCAATAGGATAGAAAATTACACCTTGAAGGAAATGGAATTTATGAAATTATAGAATCCATATAAATTTGGTTAGATGTGTGAGGTCAAGAAATACAAGTTAATCATATGGTAAAAAAAAAAAAAAAATTGATGATGCATACAAAAGATATTTATCAATGTATGGAGGAAGTCTAGAAAAAATATTATATAGATTACTTAAATTCTTTATCATATACTATGAATATGATAGTCAATACCTGTACAATACTAACAAGAATTATGATATTATGCTTTCAAAATATACAACAATCTATTCTCTTATACGACATGATAAAGTAGTACCTATTAAAACTAATATCTCTTTAATGTATTTAGATAAGATAAAGGTATAAGATGTTATAATAAGATGATATCATACAAAAACTAAGTGCGATTTTATCTCCTAACAATCATGTTGTCATCAGTTCATTTGACAAAAGGTTCTATCAGAATATTATTTCATGGCCAATCAAATGTATGCTCAAATATCCTTCATTGTTAGGAGAAACACAAATGCATATTTTTTTTATAAGTATATATTAAAATTATGTTTTAAAGTCTCATAAGAGAAATAATTTAGTGAATGGATCAAGATGTTTGATAGTGTATTGGGAGGAAATGTTGGTAAAATTATATTAATGAATTTATGATATATATAGAGAAAGGTTATGGTTATATTCCAAAGAATTATTACCATTCTTGAAGTGGACATAGCTAGAGCTCCTATTGTAAAAAGATCTATATATAAGATAAAATTCCATCCATTATCAAGGTGTGTTAGGAATAATAATTCATAATAATCTTCTTTCTTCTTAAAAAACACACATGGTGAGCAATAACTTGTTTAACTTTGTTGGAAATGTTCTTGTAAAACTATAAAATAATACTAGGTTTATTTTGGAAAAAAATCATTAAGAGTAATAATTATGATATATAATACCCCTGCCTCCTTGGGTTTTACCCGAAAGTGGCATCCCTTCTGGGATGTTTCACACAAAAAAAATTATGATATATAATGCATTAGAGGAGATAATTATGCACTTTAATAGAACATCATTTCTAATACGAGGTCAGAATAATTTTGATAATGTTATATGGATTTCCTCATTTTAATTTTAATTAGAACCCTCATAGACCATGATTGGAAAACAAGAATATGGTAGAGGATTTGATGGACTATATAACCTCTTTACATCATTAGTTTCCAAACCTTTAAAAATTTCATTTTGATATTTAATGTATTAGGTAGGAGATAAAGAATATACAAGTATTATTAGCATAATTCATGATGATATAAGGGATGTGGTTATAAATTAGCTATTGAACTACCTAATAAAATCATGGATCAACATGCCTAATCTAATATGTAATTATTTATGAGCTCATGGAAATATACATTGTGTAGTAACCTTGTGATGTCTATAATCATAATTTTTATATGTTAAGTTTTTTTTTTTTTTTGGTTACATAGATGAATTGGTTACAATCACAATTTTTAGTAACTGTCAGCACAGCTGGCAAGGTTCAAACTATCATAAAAGGCTTCCAACACATCCACCGTCTCATTAATGGTAACCCAACGTGATATGGGGACCGTCGGATGAATAGGGTTTACATCATCTTCGTCAGTTTGGTTCAACACATGGCATGAAAGAGACCGTTGGACAAACAGAAACAGATCACCATCATTAGTCAAGTGCAACATGCAGAGGAATCATATCGGGCTACTAGCTATGCATGGGCATGCCCGTGAAATTGGAACCTAGGTCTCCTCTCGATAAGTGCCCCATCTTACCAATCCACCTAGACCCAAGCACTTTATATGTTAAGTTACATGTACAGAGTAAATCATCATCAATTTCATTCATAATATGTTAAAGTGCATTTATAATGAAATCTATTGAATTCCATAAGATGATGACTAATGATGGTAACTTATTTTCCCATTTATACAAGATGTTAAGGTGCATTTATACTTGAATGCTAGTATATATTGTTAAAGAACTGAATCATCATGGATTTTCTCACATGGGTAGTAGTAAGAAAGAGAAAATAATATTTTTATTTATCCAATTTATTGCCTATTTGAAGAGGAATTGCGTGGTTATAATAATAAATGGAAGGATATTATACCTAGAAGGAAATGAAATCAACAAAGTGATTATAAAAATTACAAGTAGAAAGAGTTCAAGATAAACTAAGAGAGTCCAATGGGGTTTAATGATATGAGAATATATATATTTTTTTTTTAATAGTTAAGTCTTAACCACATATTTGTATTTATTTTTCATGTATCACTTAGCAAGATTTGAACCTGAATCTCCTCTTTGAAAATTGATAAATTTAACTTCTTCTTTTTTTTTTTTTTTGTGGAAAACATCCCAAAAGGGATGCCACTTTCGGGTAAGACCCAAGGAGGCGGGGGTATCCATTCCGCCAAAAACGCCCAGGACTCGGACCTGGCCTACCACCTTTGACATACTCAAGGAGCAAACAAACACACAAAACCAAATTAAAAAAAGTAAATAACAACAAAAATAATAAAATAAAATAAAAAACATGCTCCTTGAGTGTGTCAAAACCAAAAGCACAACCAAACACGCACAATAAGATAAAAGAAACCACAACACAAACCACATAGAAAAACACAAGAACCACATAACAAAACACAAACAAGACAAAAACAACAGAACACTACAAAGACATAACCCAAAAAAACATGAAAAATAAACACAACCAAAACCTAAAAAATAAAATAAATAAAATAAAAATAAAAAAAAATTAAAAACAACCAACAACAGACAATAAACAAAAACAAAAAACATAGAAAACACTCACACATAAAAAAATGAAATAACACAAACAAAGAGAAACCCAAGAACAAGAGCGAAAAAAACACAAGAACAATAACAAAAAACATAAAAAAAAACAAAACAACAAAAACACAAGAACAACAAAAAACAACACAAAGAACACAAAAACAAAACAAAACAAAAGAACCCACCCACCTTAAAAAACTAAACAAAAAAACAAAGAAGACAAAAGAAAAAAAAATGAACAAAACAATGACCTATCTAGACCGAGAAGACTATTAATGCAAGAATCAACGGAGGAAACAAAATAAAGAATAGAATGAGCTAGGGAACTAAAAAAACTGAATGAACCAAAGAGAAACAAAAAAAAAAAAACAAGAAGAAACTAGGTACCTTCGAGCTGGAGCCATCCAAAGAAATGATAGAAAGAAGAGCTTCCCTAATTTGAGAAGCCCACCATATAGGAGGGTGGCCATAACAAGTAAGATCACCTTTGTCCAAAGCCCAATTAGCTAAAGCATCAGCACTCTTGTTTTGATCTCTGACCACATGATTGTAATCAACTTTCAAAAATCCCATCCGGATTAATTGAATCTTCTCAATAATTCTTTTTATTCTCCAATCCACCTTATGATTCTTAGAAGGAGTCTTCAAGAGATTAATCATAAGTTGAGAGTCGGACTCAACTAACACCTTTTCCCATCCAACCTTAGTAGCCTCCTGAAGGCCTCTAAGGATACCGTACCCCTCTGCAAGGTTATTGGAAAGAATACCCAAATTCTCAGCAAAAGTAAAAACCAGGGAGCCATCCGAAAGTCTACCAATTCCTCCCACACTGGCTTTTCCGGGGTTCCCTCTAGAGGCTCCATCGGTATTGACTTTTCCAAAATCCTTAGGAGGAGGTTGCCAATTTCTAGTCCTATCCATCTTACTAATACTCACATTCCCTTTAAGTTGGTTGCCCTTAGAAGGTTTAATCTTCAATCTTTGCATCACTTGATCCCATATTTGGTGGGAGTTTTGGGGGTGATTAAGGAGTTGATGGACTGATTCAACTAAGTTGGCTATGGTCTTTTGCCAAATATAGTGAATATCCTTCCTATCTTGATTAAAAATTTGGTTGTTCCTTTCATTCCAAATATTCCAAAGAAGAATGGTAGAACCCATCCAAACTAAGTGCCTAATAAAATGATCAACACCCTCTTGATTAGGCCAATCCCTCCAAAGCTGTTCAAAAGTGAAAAAATTGGACCACTTGTAAGCCAAGTAAAGTTGCCATTCTCCTCCATAGCTCGGAGGCTAAAGTACACTCAATAAAAATATGGTTGATATTTTCTACATTCTCTTCACACATTTCACATCTAAAAGGGCCATGAAAACCACGCTTCATAAGTTGCTCACCGGTAAGCACCCTACGATGCAATAAAAGCCAATTAAAGAACCTCACCTTAGGCCGAGCTTTTGAGCCCACAATTGAGAAAATATGTCAGGAAGAATGGTTGGGATTATTATGGCATAAGGTCAAATAACCTTGAGCAACTGAATACTCACCCTTAGTAGTGTTGTTCCATCCAAAACAATCTTTTTCATGGGACCAAGAGAGGGATCTCATATGAAGGATGCCTTGGATATCTTGTCTTTGCCTTTACGGGATTTGAATAGGCCAGTCCTCAATAGGGATCCAATATCTACCAACCTTTGAATTACCAGTATGGTACCACAAGTAATTAGCCACCTTTATCCAATTAGCTCGGTGAAGCTCCTCCATCCAAGGCCTCCAATCGGGAAGCTGAGTTATCAAAGGCTTGTGACCATCCCAAGAATCTGTCCAAAAATTTGCATGTTGACCATTATGAATGATCCAAAATAATTTTTTCTTTATCAAATCCTCACCGGTCTTAAGAGCTGCTAAAATGGGAGAACCTTTGGTAGGAAGTTGATAGCGAACAAGGTCTTCGGGACTTTTGTTCTCGGCATATTTAGCACGGAGATTATTGGCCCAAAGAGCATTGGGGTTATGCAACATCCTCCAATATAATTTAGCAGCTAAAGCTTTGTTGTTATTAATTGAAGACCGGAATCCTAACCCCCCTTCACTCTTAGGAAGACATAAAGTATCCCATTTCACCAAGGCCCATTTTCTTTTCTCCTTAGTACCACTCCAAAGGAAACGATGACTGATTTGATCCAATTCTCGAAGAACGACCTTTGGGATATTCAAAACGGAAGAAACATAAATAGGAATAGCTTGAAGGACTGATTTTACCAAGGTGATTCTACCCCCAGAAGAAAGCCACTTGTTGGTCCACTTTCCAATTTTCTTCTTGACTTTGTCCAACAACCAATTCCAATCTTTATTTTTCTGCCTTTGAATATTTATGGGAATACCTAAATAAGTGATTGGAAGAGAGGTCTTCTTATATCTTAATTTATCCAAGACCATGGATTCTGTCTAGCGAAGCGAGTGAAAGAAAATAACTTTAGATTTGTCTTCATTGATCAACTGCCTAGTAGCCTTAGAAAAATAGCTAATGATTTGCTTAATATTAGAAGCTTCCTTAGCTGTAGCTTTACCTAAAAGGGTAGAGTCATCCACAAATTGAAGATGAGAGATAGGTCTAGCTCCATGAGCAATGGTAACTCCCTCAAGGGTTTTGTTTTCCCTCTTTTTGGTTATAGTCCTACCCAAGCATTCAGCAAGAATGATGAATAAATAAGGGGATAGCGGGTCACCTTGCCTAATACCTCTGGAAGGCTAGGAAAGAGCGAGAAGGCCTGCCATTGATAAGAACTAAGTAGGAAACTAAAGAGATACATCCCATAATCCAATCCATCCAATCCTTAGAGAAACCAAATTGCCTCAAAACTTTGATAAGGAAGTGCCAATCCACTCTGTCATAAGCTTTGGATAAGTCTAACCGGATGAACATAGAAGGAGAATTTTGCATATCCATGGAATGGATGGCTTCTGAGCAAGAACTATCTCATCTACTATTTGACGTCCTTCCACATATCCCCCTTGCTCCGGGGAAATAATCTTATGTAAAATAGGCTTCAACCTTTCTGCCATGATTTTAGTAATAATTTTGAGAAGAACATTACATAAAGCAATAGGTCTAAAAGCTGAGATATGATCAACCTCTTGAGCTTTTGGAACAAGAGTAATATAAGTTTTATTGATAACCTTCAAAATTTCGTTGGATTTCTGGCTTCTTCCACCACCTCTAATAAATCAACATGAAGGATATCCCAGAACTCTTGGTAGAACTCAATAGGAAAACCATCGGGACACTGGGGTTTTCCCTTTTTGCATTTTAAAAACTACTTGTTGAAGCTCATTGATAGTAACGGGAGCGAGTCAAAATAGAGTTCTCCTCGAAGTGATAAGAGAAGGGATTGCTTGAAGAACATTTTGTTGTGAAGTTGAGTCAAGAGGAGTAGCGGCAAAAATATTGGAAAAGTAATCAACAACAATAGAGTTCATGCCATCCCAAGTATAAACAACATCTCCAGAATCTGATTTTAAGGAAGAAATAAAGTTGTGAGATCTTCGAGCTAGAAGAGATTTGTGGAAGAAATTTGTGTTTCGATCTCCTTCTTTGAGCCATTGAATTCTAGATTTTTGCTTCCATAAGATTTCTTCTCTTTTTTCCCATTCCTCTAACCGAGTTGTGAGTTTAATTTCATCTGCACTTCTCTTCTCTGTGAGGCCATCTAAATGGATTTTCTTATTCAAATTTTCAAGATGAGCAATAACTTCATGTTTTTTTTTATGAACATCCCCAAACTCTTTCCAGTTCCAAGTCTTGATTTTGGATTTAATGTATTGCGGTCTTTTGGCAAAACAGAACATCTTAGTCCCATGCCTAGGTTTACCTTCCTTCCACCATTGTTGCACACGAGGTCTGAAGGAAATGTCTCTAAGCCACATTAATTGAAAATGAAAAGGAGAGAAACTCACATTGGTTTTCCACATTTCCACCATGGCTGGCCAATGATCCGAACCAGCATTATTAAGAGTCTTCACTTTAGGAATGTGACCATGGATTAAGAAATTTTCAGAGAGCAAAAACCTATCCAATCTCTCCATTATACAAGCTAAGCCTTGCCTTCTGTTAGACCAAGTCATAAGGCCATTATCCGGTTGGATATCCACAAGATGGAGGTTTGCAATATATTCGCTCATGAGGTCAGTACTTTTGTCCAAATTTCTATTTCCCCCCCTTTTCTCATCCAGAGAGAGGATGGTATTGAAATCTCCTCCGATCAAGATCCAAGCTTTAGGAAAATGAGAGATAATATGAGTAATATCCTTCCATTGTCTTCTTTTTTCCTCCAAAGAAGTCGGGGCATAAACAGTAATGCAGAGCATAATCTGGTTGGAATGTCTACTTTGAATAGCTATAGCCAACAAACCCCAACTGCCAACCATATGGTGAATAACTACCTCTTTTGGGTCCCAAAGACAAGCAATGCCACCCGAAGTCCCTTGGGACCCGAGGGAAACCACTTTTCCAGTTGGCCAAATTTTACTGGCAATTAAGTCCATATCCTCCATTGACATCTTTGTTTCTTGAAGGAAAACAAGATGTGGATGATTTATCTGAATCATTCTTCTAATTTCATTTTGTTTTGAAAGACTCCCTTTGAGTCCTCTAATATTCCAAGTGATGATCTTCATTAATACCGGGGCTAAAAATGTTGGGAAGGGCATTAATCTTACCTTCCTCTACAAGCTTTTCACCTTCTTTTACCATATGATATTGATTGGTCTTGCGACCTACTTTTTTATTAGAATCCATCTTCAATTTTTTTTCCCTGTTTCTTGACTTATTCCAATTGAATCTGAGATGGCTTCTAACCTTGAAGAATGCTCATACACAGCCAAAATTTTACTAGATGGTTCAATGGAGTCTATATTGGGACTGCATTATTTGAAGTTTTGACATTTGAAATATTGTTTTTCTTGTGTAAATTTTCTCCTTTTTTTCTGTTGAAAACCTTTGATTTGTTGGTTTGTCTACGAGTTCTTTCCTTCATATTTAAATTGTGTTTCTAAGATTTCAGTTTCCATTATTTCCTCTTCCTCACTTGGGACATCATTTGTGGAAAGGATTTCAAACATATTAGCAAATGACTTTGATTGATCCTTCATTACTTGGTTTTTTCGAGTGTTCTTCTTCTTAGGTATTTGGAAACTCGTTGAGTTTATATCTTCTTTCTTTTGATCGGGAATTTTATTTGGGCAAGCACTGGCCAAATGACCATATTCATGGCAAATTCTACAACGAAAAGGAATGTTCTCATAGTCCACTACTTGCTCCCAAGTGTCTTCCCCAAATTGTAATGTGATCTTTTTAGGTAGGGGTTTGTCAAAATCCATTAAAACACAAATTCGAGCATAAATAATATGTTCAAAATTTTGAGTACAATCAGCGAGTCATCATAAAAGTTCCTAAAGAGTTTCCAATTGAAGAAAAAATAGTAGGATTCCAAAATTCAATAGGGAGGCCAAAGAGTCTAACCCACACGGGAGCTATAGAAGGCATCTCTTCTTCGGCTTTAAATTTAGTATGCCGGGGCTTCATGAAAAGCCCTGCCCTTCCAAAAAACCAAGGACCCCCTTGAAAATTTTTCTCTCTATCTTCATTATTAGCAAATAAAACAAGAAAATAACCATTTGGATAAATAGAGATTTGTAACTCACCTTTAGTTTTCCAGTTTTTTTGCAGCCCAGACTTTGAAAGCAGATAGACTCGGACGAAAACCCACGAACCGACAAATTAGTCCTCTTTTTTCCAAATCTTCAATGCCAGTCTGAATGTTACCCATATCAAGCTTAACAATAGGAGTTCCATCGGTTGCTTTAAGACATCCTGACTCCGTTTTCCTGGGATCAATCTTAGGCATTCTTAGAGGTTTATGAGAAGCCCTAATATTGATATTAGCATTGGGCTGAGGCTGTCCACCACGAAGGGCATCCCTAAAATTCATTTTTGGGACTGAGTCTTCGAAATTCTTACCCTTGACAGGGGTTTTCACAGTAGAATTATTTTGTGGGTGCACCTTAGCACCAGATTCACTTGAGATATGAGCCATTTTTTGATCAACTGCTTGAAACTTATTTCGTGGTCTCTTTAATCCTTGCCCTAGACGTCGTGGAAAGGTATGGTTTTCACTTTTCTTTTGTGCAGCAAATTGGAAGCCGTTGTCACTCAAGTTCACGGTATGATCTGTTGAAAGACAAATTTCTAACCCATCTTGTATCCCCTGCAACATTTCCTGCTAAAATATTGAGCATAAACCACAAAAATATTGGCCGCTAGGGCCCGAAGGCCCTAAAAACCAACCTCTGGAGCTGCTTGCACTCAACCCCGATGAAACCCTCGCATAGCCGCTTGCCAAATATATCGTTCACACATAGGGATGCGCTAGGATCTGTGTTGCTCCAAATGATATGAAAATTGGTGGAGACGTTCTAGGGTTTTTCAGGCATCTACCCTCAAAATTTCAGCTCAATCCGAGTTCGGATGAGTGAGATATGGCCGAAACGAGTTCGGAAGTTTGGGCAGTCCTGCGAAAAACGTCTCACTTCAAAAAACTCAAATGCCTCTTCAATTGATAAATTTAACTAATACTCTTTAATAGAAATACATTATTCACTATCAATGCATATAAAAGTATTTATTAGATGTATGGTGTATTTCTAGAAAATGGATTGGTTGAAAAATTGTATCCCTCGTATATGTTGAATTGAATAGTTAAACCATATAATAATGTCACCAACAATAATATGGGCATACTTTTAAAGAATACAATAATTGTCTCTATTAAATAATTTGATAAAATATGACCTTCCTATACTAATTTCTTTAAGAAGGACTAGAATGTATCTAAACAAGATATAAACATATGATATTACGATAAGACAACATCATATATAAAGTGAGTATCTTTTTTTATTGTAATAATGATTTATCGTCATGCTATGTGACAAAAACTCCTATTAGAAGGTGACATTCATATTAATGTGACATCCTTGAAAAGATTATGATATGCTATTAAACCTATGTATCTTTATAAGAAATATTATTCAAAAAAATTGTTTATTTTTTATTTTATATCAATTATGTAAATAAAATTTATTAACTTACAAATTTATTAAGTGTTGATAAGTCACCCTAAAAGAAACAAGAGAACCCAGGTGTTGTAGGTGAATTGGAGAGGAGAGGGAAATCCTCCAACAGAGGTCCCAGGTTCAAATCTTCACCCTACCAAAAAGTTGAATTAGGTATCCAAAATCCAATTGATAATGTTGGTGCTGACTTTGACAGTGTAGAACCCCTGTTCGTGATCTCTTAGACTAAAACAGCCCCACAAAAAAAATTTCTTTTAAAAATATATATATATATTATTTAAAAGAAGGTGATAGATTTAAAAGAATCAATCAGTCTATAGACCTCATACACCACTTATAATTACATGTAAATATTTGATTGTAACTAACATGCATAATTATTGTGCACATTGAATAATGTTTGTTGAATCAAATGAATGCATACATTGTGTATCTCCAATTTGAGAGTGATATTTGTTTGAATACATTAATTGGATTATTTTATATATAAATAAAATAAATTTAGGAATAAAATAACTTTGTACAAATGGCCTTGAAGTTGTCTTTAAAAATAAAATATATTTATTATACCATTTTAGGATTTTACGAAAAGGGAGATCACGTTATAATTTTCCATGAGAAAGGAGGTCACATATTTCCTTGAATTGTTAGTCTTTATGTTGAAAATAGTTATAAGAATAAAATTTCGTTGTTATAGAATTCAAAGGCACCAACAAAAAAAAATATATTTACTTTATTCTTACTATCATTAAGGTACATGATGAATACTTGAAGGGAAACCATGCGGAGGGAGAGTAGTTAGAATCTTAGGAGCTTGGGGTGAAATTTTGTCTTTGGTGTTTCCTTGTTGATCTTAATCCAATCACTTCCTCAAAAACCAATCTTATTTCTTTAGGGTATTAAAGCTTGAATAATTGAACAATTGTTATTTAATGGAAACCCTAATAATGGAAGTTATGTCTCAATAAGAGTTAAGTTGAATAGGTAGAAAAAAACTCTAGGTTGTGTTTTCATGCTTATAGTGAAGAAAATTGTTCATTTTGTAGTTTCCTAATAAGGGAAGTTATGTCTCAATAAGAGTTAAGTTGAATAGGTAGAAAAAAACTCTAGGTTGTGTTTTCATGCTTATAGTGAAGAAAATTGTTTATTTTTTTTAAAAATTTCAATTTTTGACAGAATATTTGGTGATGTAACAAACTGGGGATTTTTTCTTTATGTGAAATGAAAAAAAAAAACTATAAAAATGTTAAGCTATTCTAATTATTTTGTATTAGCTTTTTGGTATCCATATTGCTTACTATAATGAAATGCATTCATATTTTGGATGAAATTTTCTCCATTGAGTTAAATTTCATGATTGTTTATAGGTTTTACTTGGTTAATACTCTAGCATAGTATTAAGTATCACGCCAGTATGGAACCCATTTAAATTTTTTATATTTATAATAATTAAAATAACTTTATTCTATCCTGTATATTCAACTTGTAAAATTTGATATTAATTAAAATAATTTGATTCCATCCTAGACATCTAAATTAGCATTCAACATATTAAATTTGATAACTTTAACATTCTTAACAATTTAATTAGATTACATTTTTTAAAAGGTTTCATGCATTGTAAAATTTGATAATATTTAAAATAAACTTATTCTATCTTAGAGATTCAACTTAGCATTCAACTTACTAAATTTGATAACTTAAACGTTTTTAAACAATTTAATTACATTACAATTTTTAAAGTGTCTCATGCATTGTAAAATTTGATAATAATAAATAAATAAATTTATTCTATCCTAGACATTCAACTTACTAAATTTGATAACCTTAACCTCCTTAACAATTTAATTATATTATAATTTTAAAAGGATCTCATGCATTGTGATATTTGATAATAATTAAAATAACTTTATTTCATCCTAGACATTCAGCTTAGCATTCAACTTACTAAATTTGATAACTTTGATGTTCTCCACAAACTAATTAGATTTTTATTTCATCCTAGACATTCAGCTTAGCATTCAACTTACTAAATTTGATAACTTTGATGTTCTCCACAAACTAATTAGATTATTATCAAGTGGCATTAGCTCAGCCAGTTAGATTCTTCAATATTTAAAGAGGAGACCAGGGCTCAAATATTTTCAAGCTATACATGGTTAATATCCAAGTTTTTTTCTAACACCACTATGTCGTGATGATGTAATACATGTGGGGCTTGTTTCAATCCCAATAACCAATTGAAAAAAACCAATTAGATTATAATTCTTAAAGGGTCTTATGCATCTCCTTGGTTGGACGTGGGCTAAAAACTATGTTCTAATTTTGATGGATTTAACTAAATGTCAATTGATAAACTTTATAATGTTATAAAGTATTAAACTTGGATTAATTGTCGTACCCTACTCTATTTAAAGGTATTCTTTTTAAGTACCCTTGCTCTGTTCTAATACTTTTAATTTGGCTATATTTTGGATAGGATATTGCTTTATACTAAAGCATTCTTTTTTGTTGCCAAAATGTTGCCTTGCTTTTCATTTTGAGAACGATTTTGATATTTCATATTGGTTACACTCAAAGTGATAGTTAATTTATTCTTGATCCAGTTTCCATGTGATGAATATCCTATTTTTGCAAACCTAAGTGATAATGTAAATTTTAGGGAGTACATATTTTTGTTTTTTTAAGTAGGATTTTTAAAGGATTGCCTTTTCATTTTTATATCAACTTAGTCACATTGAGCTATATAGCCTACATATTTTTTAATCTTGGTATGAGATACATCATCCATGTGTCCCAACCATTTAACCAAGATCTCATTGTATTAAGGAGTGCATGTTGTCTAGAGAATGTTTAGAATTATGCTTTCAAGTGGAATAATAAATACCAAAACCTATCATTCTTTATAAAAGTATAGACTACTAAGTTTAAGGTTTTAGATAGATTTTATGTGAATATTTTTTTGAAAAATCAACTCATGCTAAGTTGAAAAATTATCCATGATTGCTTTCAAAGTTATTTTTTCAAAATTTTAATCAATTGAATTCATGACAATTAAGTTAAACATAATGATTATAATCATGATTATTTTACATCTAAGTTATCTATTGTTATCCTAGTTAATATTAAGAATTGTTCACATTTGGGCTATAATTTATAATTATTTTTAAATAGTAAAAACTGATTTGCATGGCTAAATTAATTCATCTTATTGCTTTTGAAAATGAAAATTGATTTACATGGTTAGAATTTACACTACTACTAGGTAAAAAATATTATCAAATTAAGTACATGTACAACTAAGATTACACTCTATAATTTAAGTGTTGATGTATGGAAATCAATGCATGGATTTTGATGGTATTTTTTTTGGGTACATAGGAGAGTTGGTTACAACCACTATTTTTAGTATCTAGAAAGCGTAGGGTTCAAAACACAGGGACCACCCAAAAAACTATATGTCTTATTATTTTTTATTTGGTGTGAGATGGCGACCACCGATCGCTCAGGGTTCATACCGTCATATTTGATCTAATGCACACTCAAAGGATTTAGATCTGACTACTATCTTGATGGTATTATTATTGAAGGATAAATTTTGATTCAATGGAATTATTAATGGTTTAAATAATTTGACAAATAATGATTGCTTTCTATATGTTTTGCATTAGAATATATTTCCATGACATTTAAAAATTGACTCAAATGATTGAATTTTACTCATGTGAATGTGAAACCATTCAAATAATTCCTCTTTGAAATATATAGAGAAGGACTATAAAATAAACTTATGCACCATGAATATAGGTATAATATACTAGATTGTACAAGTAAACTATGAGTGTATAATCATAGTAAGTATATTATATTCATGCATAGTAATTGCATCACCTATAGTGCAACTTGATTGTAATATTAAAAATAAATTTAGTTATTAGTATATACTCATAGAAGTTCATGGAAGGTATATGTGGATACATTATGTAAAATTATCTCTCTAGGTGGGTTGGTTTTGTATCTTTTCCCCCTTTATAAAGGGTTAGAACTTTATTATGTGAAGTTGATATGGGGAAATTTAAAGGAATGTCACTTCTTTGGATGATAAATGACTCATATGATACCTTTCCTCCTCCATGCAATGGCTTAAACACTAAAAGAAGAAATATATTGAAGGTAAGCACTGTACTATGATTACCAATTATCTAGTTGTTCTTGTAAACCAAATGGATACACATTATTTTTTTAAATCAATTATATATGATTTAAATAGGTCACACTCATATTACATTAAGATTTATTACTAACTTGAGAATTATGCATGTATCACTTAGCAAGATTCAAACTTGGGTATCCTCCTTAAAAGTTGAGAAATATAACTAATTGAACTAATGTTATTTGATAATGGATATACATTCTTTATTCACTACAATAGGTAATATTTATATAATTATGTTGATCTTGATGACTATAAATGTTGATGCTTGAATATAAAAATAGTTTGACTATTTTGATGATGTTATTTGATCACTATTTTCTAGTTGGAATGGAAGAACTATAGTGATACTATTGGATCACTTTTTCTACATACTATGAAATAATGTTGTGTCACTCTTGATTTTAACAGAATTATTTATTTCACTTACCAATGTAAGTATGAAAAATAACTACAATCATATAGAGAGCACTATTTGGAATATCATGCATACTAGTTTTACCCTTAACAAAATACCTTGATAAGGCAACATACATATGGACTTTATGCTTGATTCAATTTTGTTAAATACTTGATTTGAAAAATTTATACTTAATTTATAATTTATACTTTACATGATTGTATATATTGTTTAAAACTATAATATAGAAAATGGAATAAGAGACTTATGTGTAAGTGAATACTTTTAGTTTGATAATTTACATCAAAATATAGTTTGGATATCTTAGCAAACATGATTATATCACTTGGGATCTCTCCAACTATGTCAATACTTATGGGCTATAGAATTAAATAACAATTATCTAAGTTAAAATGGATAACCTAAATTATTTAGGTTGTTTATCATGAAATTATAACATATGGTTTCTTAAATCTATTTTTTGTAGCTTCTCTTTCAAAAAAATGATGTCCTTTTATTAAGAAATAATGTAGTCTAATTGCCTTATTTTACACATGAAATACTATAGTTAAATTAAAATGTATTCAAATGATAAAGATAATTATTCATATACATTGTTTTGGAAAAAATTAAACACTTATTGAAATGTTATCCAGATATCTTGAAATGATAACTCTGAGGATAAAGAATGGTCATAGAGAATAAAAAAAAAATTATCAAGACTAGAAAGAGAGAAAAATATTTGGATTGATGACAAACAAAAATTCCTTTATCATTTTAAAACATGAAATTATATGTTCTTATGGAAAATCATCTGATGCAAAATAATTAATTTTGGAATTAATTATGATAATTTAAGATTTAAATAACTCTAAAAATATTATATTTTTATGATAGAAAAATAGGATCAATGTTACAAATGACTCAGTTTTAAAAAATAGGGCCTAAGGGGTTCATTCCATATTTCTAGGAAAATAACTAACATAAATTTATCTATTGGAACCAAGAAGAATATTGATAGGATAGACCAATTATTGAACCTAATGTAAGAAATGCATGACTTGATATCCATATCAGAAAATAAGAGTCCAAATAAACCAAAAATAGAAGGAAATTATTGTTTCAAGAATATGGGTTCTTCTAAATACCAAAATGGAGGTACGGATAAATGAGCATCTACACAAATAGAGGAGGCACAAAATAAGATTCAAATGCCCATAATGACCTAGTTTAAAATAAAATTATCTAAATATATTAAAATAATTGCTCATCCAAAATGTTATGGAAAGACCATCAATTATGAAGCACAAACATGGCTTATTTAGATGAGTAATTATTTTGAATTATGATATTTTATAAAAAATCCACGGTAGGATGGGTAGCTTACTAATGAATAGGCAAAGAAAGGTCTTGGTTGGACAACCTAAATTCTTAGAATGATTTCAATTTTAAAAGCATTACTTAGAAATAATTCACGACTTTCTTCAAGTAAAGGTGGTTGCCCTAGTTATACTTTGATATAAAAATGATGGAGTTTCAAAACTTAATCTACGGAAATATGGCAAAATCTAATATTGGAAAGCCTTCATCAAACTCCTAAATTATATTCCATAGTATTAGCATGACAAAAAGTTTAGGATTTAAAAGTCCATTATGGGTTTAAATCCTAAGATAAGGGCCAATGTGGATTTACATGGCCCTTTGACTATGGAGTAAGTCTTTGAGAAGTCCATCAAGCAAGAGCAAAAAATGCAATCTATCTATGCGTATCACAAGGAATTAAAAGAAAAGCAATACACAACTTACCAATAGTCTACCCATCCTTCAAGTAGAAGTTGCTTAATAATATCATTTAATAAAGATAAAAAATAATAGGTTTGAAAAGGGAAATTTCATCACAAATAAAATTAGTATAAGAAGCATCAAGAATGACATGGTAGATATGAAAGTAAGAAGGGGCCCAAGGGTGGATGCTATAACTGCAATGGGTAACACTATGCAAATTAGCATCCATAAGGTAATGGGTCATATGTAAAGTTACCAACTGATAGGAATTAGCACATATTATCACATTTTGTATTGGATGACAAATAATGTTACATTTTATTTGTAGGTCACCACCTTTTGATTTTTTGTGAGGTAGATAGTTGGATGAGATATCTAACAAATTTTATTTAATATGATCTATCCAAGATATTTGGAAAGGGTCCTCTTGGGTAGTGTATTCATGCTATTTATAACTAGTTTTGCAATGCAAATAGTCAGTTCGTCATTGTTATATCTTTCTCTATGTTTGCTTGTGGGTGTGCGTATCAATTTTGGGAGAGTATTCTCTTCCTTTAGGCCAGTCTAATAAATCTTGCTTGAATTTGCCTACCTGGTCTAAACTGCGTCACCATAGCCTGGTTGTATCACCTTCATCCCCTATTTTGTTGGCACATATTTTTTCAGAACCTCTATTGTTTGAAGCTTGTGAAGAATTGGACAAAATACGTATAGTAGCGTGAAGGAATCTTGGATAAATTCAAATTACTCTACAAAAAAGTCCAAGCTCCATTATTTTTTGAGCACATACGTTGTGAATTGCTCAATTTTCTCTCCACAGCACATACCAAGCTTAATTTGTGCATGAAGAATGTATGCATGTTTTGTTAGCAAGTTTTTAAAAAAATTCTGACCTATTTGGCATGTGGAGAAGAACTTTTGCATGGATTTCAGTGTGTAAGACGCATGCTCTCAGCATGAAAGCCAGCACACAAGATATGTGTAGAACCTTTGGATGAAGCTCCATACATAAGAAGCTACTTAGCACCGTCAATAAAAAGCTACTACACATGTTTTTATTCAGGGGGGAGTACTAATTGAACTGTAAAAATTTATTCTATTTTTTGTGGAACAAGTCGATTTCGTGGTCGTGGATCTTTAGATGGCGATATTCTGGCTGGTGACATAGTTACATAAATGTCTTTGCTGATTTTGAACGTTACTTTGTGCCTAAATATCACATAGTTACCTTAGACATTATTATTTATGGTGACCAGTGCCCAAACTTGCTTTCGTGATAGACGGCTCAACATCGACTAAAGAGGACATCACAATTTTGGCCAAGTTTTGATTAACGAAGGAGCATGTGCTGAGTCAGAATTTGTAATAGTTCTGAGTCAGAATTTGTAATAGCCAAATACACAACCAAAATAGTTACCACATTGTTTGCTGGTTGCCTCGCCATGCAAACAAAATTAGCTACTGGTTCGCAAGTGAATATTTCAACGAAGGAGATGTTGAAGGATGGTATCACATCATGATTCTACGTCGAATAGAAGCATTTAGAACATTATTCATCATCAAAGCTCTATTTGTTGCTTTTGCTTGATAGCACGTGGTGCATTTAGAACATTTTACATGGAAAGTCTAGCAAGGGACCTGTATGTTGTTTGGTGTACATAAGATATTGAGAAAGATAGTTGCAGCATGTCGATGTCAAAATAGTTTGTAGCAACCAGACGACACAAGACAAACAGAGGTCTGCATTGTTCGAGACCGATAATTTTTGTCCACGTAATGTCTGTAATCGTAGGATGTTTTCAAATCTACCAAATTTTATTTAGCTTGGACAAGTTAATTCTATCGTCGAGATAATTTTAAGGTGCTAATTTGTTTTCCTGGTAGTTTGGCAGTATTGCTAGGACATTTATAAGATAGACAGTCGCATAACTGTTGAAAGCTAGCCTAAAACATTGGCTTAGATTAGCCATGCTTGGTAGTACAATCCACACCTTGTCCAGACGACTCAAAACCAGCTCCAAGTGATGCACAGTTCATTCTATAACGGTCTTAAATTTTTTCTTAAACCTAAAAAAATTATCATGACATACCTGTCTAGGCATTTTGGAATTGAAGCTTGAGCGACTTCTTTAGAATCCTGAGCATTTGGGTGTTGGAGGCTGATGAATTTAATCTGGCTAGCATAGACGACCCACGCATAGCCTGAGTACTTGGGCTGATGCATAATCTTTTGCTCACTAATTGTTGATGTCAAGAGGACATCATTTGTTACAAGTTCAAGCCTGGTGACTTCAAATGCCGTGGAGGACTAAACTTTCTAAATCTGGCCTAGCCGGAGTTCTCAAGCTTGAACGTCTAGCTGCAAAAATTGCCTGACTGCCTACCCGCTAGCTGGTCATAATAATGAATGCTGTACCAGCATGAGCAACCTATCTCTGTTGAAGAGACATAATCAAGATGGAAACTATTTCTCGGTTCTGCATACTTTTACTTTGCTTCCTTTGACCAAACATATACATCGTTTAGTTCAAATATATACATTTTTTTTTTAACTTTTATAAGTTGTACATTTTATTGCCTAATTCTCTTATTTCACATTTAATTTGGTCAAAACCTAGTTTTCTTCCTAGAAGATAAATTGGCAAAAGTCATAAAATTTCAATCTTCTTCCTCTTCTAGTCATTCTCATCCAAAGTGTGAAGTCAAAATTTACAAAGGCTCTAGGAATCCCAAGGTCCTCAATAGTTGGATCCTAGACATGGAGATCTAATTTGCATATAGTCAAACATCAAACACTAACAAAGTTCCTTTCTCCAAACTCAAACTCTCTTGCATGGCTAAGGTTCTCATCATTGAATACCAAGGAACTCAAAACCCCGTCATCACTTGGGATGAGTTGGTTACCACCTTGAAGACCACCTTCTATCCATCCAACTATGATGATGACTTTCTTAATTAATGGCTCTACCTTAGATAGGAAAAATACACATCCATGCAGGATGATATCCACATTCATGCAGGATTATATCCATTAGTTCAACTGACTGCGTATCTTGCTCTGCATGTTCAACCCTGCATCTTCCCTCATTGCTAAGTTTAAAGTGGACTTCTAGCACACTTGTATCAAGATTTGAAATACACTTGCACTACGCTTGATGTAGTCTTTAATTAGGCACAACTTGTGGAGGAGAAGTTTGCAACACAAACTAAGGGGACATGATATTCTTTAGGAGGCTCTAATTCGTCGCCTTGTCCACATTAGTAGGCACCAAAGATATCTTCTACTTTATCTCCTTCTTCTCCTTCTCAATCCTTTGCATCTCATAAACATATTTTTTATGCTTTCTCTTCTTCTTCTTCTTCTTTGCCTAAGTTTCAAAAATATTGTAAAGGAAAGGACATGATAGATCTAAATGTAAACAATTATAGAAGTATAGGAAAAAAATTATTTGTATAGTCTAATGAAGAAACAAGTGATAACCCCATTAACAATAATGGAGAGGATCATGTATATGAGGAGTTAAGGGTAAAATTAAATCATGTAACTTTGATGAATTATCACTACATCATAAGAGACCATGATAATTTATTTATCATGCATGCTTACTTGCTTCATGATTTTGTTGTTGATTGTATCATCGATAATGGCTCGCAAAAGAACTTGATCACAAAGTCCATTAGCAATAATCTCAAACTCCCTATAGTGCCACATCCTCATCCATTTTCACTTGGATGGAAGGATAGTGAGACTAATCATATCACACACACATGCACTATTACATTTGCTTTTGGCACTAATTTTAGGGATAAGTCACTTATGATGTGATCCCAATGGATTATTGTGGTTTTTTTCTTGGTAATCCCTATCAATATAATAGGTGTGCTCGCTATGATGCTTAGAAAAATATTTAGCAAGATAATAAGCACTATCTTATTGAATCCACCAAACACACTTCTAATCTATTTCTTAGTTGTAGACAAGCCCAAAAAGCAATAAATCAAGCTCAAGTACTTGCACTCATATTCAGCACTCGTCAACACAATTTCCTAAGCCCACTCAACCCATAGAACTTGATAATAAATTTCAAAAATATGAATGTGTTTTTTAGGAGCCCACTACTTTACCTCTAGAGAGGGCCATTAATCATAGTATTGATATCATTCTAGTAGCACCTCTCCCTAATGCACCCATGTATAGATAGTCACTTCCTTAGTACGATGAAATCAAAAAGCAACTCTAGGACATGATAGCTAAGGGGTTCATCAAACCGAGTATATAACCTTGTGCCTCTCATATTCTTCTTATCCTAAAAAAAGGATGGTACTTGGCATCTTTGCAAATATTTTTGGGCACTTAATAAAAACACTATAAAAAATGGATATTCACTCCCTCATATTGATGATATCTTAGACCAACTCTAGGGTACTAAATTCTTCACTAAGATTGATCTTAAGAGTGGATACCATATAGTCTATATTCAAGTTAAGGATAAATAGAAAACTACTTTCAAAACTAACATGAGTCTGTTTGAGTGGCTTGTTATGTCTTTTGGTATCATAAATGCTCTTGCTACTTTTGAGGCTTATGAATGAAGTTTAGAGTGCTTGTATTGATATGTTATCCTAGATGATATTCTTACATTTTCTCCTACATGATCGACTCACTTGGAGCACATTAAGCATGTTATTTCTACCCTCCAAAAGAATCAACTTTATGTGGATTTTTCTAAGTGTTCTTTTGAGCAAACTTCCATTTCCTACCTTGGATTTATCATTAATGAGCAAGGTATTCAAGTGGATCCTTTAAAATTTTAAGCCCTCCTTAACTAGCCCACTCCTACCACTATCACTAAGTTATGGAATTTTCTTGGCCTTGCCAACTTTTTCCATAAGTTTATCCCAATTTTTCCACCATCGATGCTCCCTTGCATCAGTTGACTAAGCCCAAAGTTGTGTTTTGTTAGAATTCTAATCATGCCTATGCCTTTTTACACTCTAAAATATAAGTTATGTTATGCTCCTTTTTTGGTCATCCTTGATCTTTGACATCCTTTTAATATTAAAATTGATGCTTCTCTATTTTCCCTTGGAGTTGTCTTGAAACAAAATGGTCATCATATAGATTATCATTCATAAAAATTTTTAGAAACTAAGCAAGACTATTATACCTATGATAAGGAATTGTATGACTTAGTTCAAGCCATAAAATACTTTTATCACTACCTCCTAGGTAAGGAAACCATTATTCATACTGATCACTTACCTCTCCATTTTCTTCAGTCTCAAAATAAGATCCAAGAAGCTTCTCACATGAAATGAGCCTCATATCTCCAATAGTTCCACCGAGTCATTAAGTACAAAAAGGTAGTAAAAAATTTGTGGTTGATTTTTTGAGTTGTCCTTCTTCATCCCATGCTTTGACCATTATCACCACTTCATGCTTGGGTTTTTAGTCTTGGCCTTCTAAGTATGCTCATGACCTAGACTTCGCACAAGTTTACCATCTTTAGCATCCTTCACCTTCTAATTAAACCCCTTTTCAAGACTATTATATTAAGGAGGGTTTTCTCTACCATCTAGATAAACTTTGTGTACTCCATGAGCACCGAGCATCCCTTTTTAATAAGGCACATTCTACACTCTATGGAGGATATTTTAGCAAATATAAAACTCTTCATCACTTGTAGCACTTATTCTATTGGCCTCACATGCGATACAATGTTTTAAGGTGCCTAAGATAATGTACCCTTTGTTGTTGATCTAAGCCAACTAATAGTAAGCTGGATCTTAACATTCCTTTACCTATTGCTTCTCACCCTTGGAGAGTATTTTTATGGATCTGGTCAATTGGTTCCCTATGAATGCCCACCAACATGATTATTTTTTTGTTTTTTTCAATCATTTTAGTAAGATGGCTAAGTTTATCCCATGTCATAAAACCAATTTTGTTGTCGACTTAACCCAACTTTTATTTGATTTTGTCTAGTGTTCTTTTGGCATTACCACTAGCTATATCATGTTTGGTCATGATTCCTATTTTATTGATCATTTTTGAAATTATTTATGGAAACTCTTAGGTGTGTCTCTTAACTTTTATATTTCCTTTCATTCATAGTTTGATGGTCAAATTGAAGTCATAAATTGTACTCTTGTCTAGAATCTTCGTATATTCCATCATTTATCTTTGTCTAAGTGGGATTGAGTCTTACACATATTGAGCATGTATATAATAGGGTTGACCATCCATCCATGGGTCAATCAACCTTTTAACTCTATCTAGGTTTTTAGTCGTTAGCTCCATATGAGTTTCCATTGTCACTTCCATATATTATCACCATACATATGCAAAAAGAACAAGATAAAGCATAGTTCTTTATTCAGTATTTGCATCAGCTCTAGTCAAAGGTTATTTATATTTTGTAGAAGACTTAGGAGTAGTAGAATTATTCCATGGACAAATATTGCGTTCCACATCACTTCTAGGTTGGTGACAAAGTTTGGTTGTACCTTAACCTATGCTATTTTCCAAATAATGTAGATAGTAAGATCAAACCTCTTTACTAGGGACCTTACACTATCCTATAGCAGGTGTTTGAGAATGCTCTTTGTCTTGATATTCTAGCATACTTGGGCATTAATGATATCATCACTGTTTACTTATTCAAGCCATACTATGATTTTGCAATGGAGATAGCACTAACCATTAGTCATCCTATCGATGTTGTACCTAATTTCTAATTTCCACTTTATTTTAATCATGTTTTCAACACC
Source organism: Wollemia nobilis (assembly GCA_028583015.1). Lineage (NCBI taxonomy): Eukaryota > Viridiplantae > Streptophyta > Pinopsida > Araucariales > Araucariaceae > Wollemia > Wollemia nobilis. The sequence goes on along the minus strand of JAQPPZ010001424.1, from coordinate 2,421,455 downwards.
AAGACTCGCCACACTCACCATGGATCTTCCGCTTTCTACCTTGTTGCCATATGAGGATAGATTTTGCATAAATCTCGATGGACCTCTCACCACCATATGATTTGATATTTTCCTTCCCTTTTGTACATATTGGAGCCCAATGCTTCTATAGTGGGGAGGAATGATAGGTATTAGCACATATCATCACATTTTGTATTACATTTTACATTGGCCAAAAAATAGCATTGCATTTTATTTGTAAGCCATTCAACTTTTGATTTTTTGTTAATAGGTAGAACATTGGATGAGATATCTAACAATTTTAATTAATATGATCATATTCAAGATATTCTAGGAGTATCCTCCTAGGTAGTGTATTCACATTATTTATAGCCACTTTTGCAATAAATAATCAATTCTTCATTACCATATATTTCTCTATGTTTTCTTTAGGGTTCCCATATCACCAACCCAAACCCCACAACAACCCATCTAATTCATGAGGTTTTGGATAACTAGTAGGCTAAATATTAGAATGTAATCATCCAAACATTAGATAAGCTTTACAATACACATGTGTCTATTTTGATTGATATAGGAATAACTAAATTTTTATTTCACCATGCATTTTAGTAAAGAGAAATAGAAAGTTTGTATATATATCAAGGTCATAGAACACTCAATATGAGAATTGTATAGAGAAGAGAGTGGAGCAAGGCCTATTTATGGTTGAGTTAAAAATTCCTTATTTCACCATAAAGGTAAATTTTGTGTGACTCTCTTAATCTCCTATAATGTTATCATAGGTATCCATTGGCTTTGACAACATAGGGCTAATTTTGATTATTCTAACAAAATAATAGAGTGCCTAGATGATTAGGTCTATAGTGAATTATTCAAAGTAAAAATAAGCTTATTAGTTTGAGGTAAATCCCATCAATGTAGCTTGGAAGAGACATATTTTGTACATAATACATATAGATAAAATGGAGGAGGAGAAATCTTCTACCTATGAAAACTATCCTTTTTCTAAATGAATATTGAGGTGATTTTCTATATAAACTTCTAGTATTACCTCACTAAATAAATTTTGAATTTTCCATAAATATATTGCTAGTTTCTAAACTAGAGTTGAAGGCATCATACATGATGATTAAAATTAATATTTTCAAATTGAAAACTTAAATGATTTTTTATCAAACGTTTTGATCCAACCTAGTGTGTCTCCATGGGGTGATCTAGTGATTTTTATTAAGAAGAAACATGGAACCATGTAGCTTTGCATAAATTATCAAATTCTCAATGAAGCTACAATGAAAAACTAATATCCTCTCTATCAAATTGATGATTTGTTTGATCAAATGAAGTAACCAACCATATTATTGAAAATAGATTTGAGATCATGGTATCATTGATTAAGAGTAAAATAAGAGGATATTCCTAAGGTTACCTTTAGAACCAGGTATGAGCACTATGAATTTATAATGGTATGAATTGGTCTTACGAATGTACCCGTACATTTTATGAATACAATGAATAGTGTTTTCTAGGTTATCTTAGATAAGTTCATTATGATTTTTCTAGATGACATTTTGATTTTCTTCTTAAATAATAGGGATCATTTTAAGAACATTTATATGGTGATGAATAGGTTAATAGAAATACCAACTTTAAGAGAATTTATCTAAATGTGTTTTTTTAATAATATATACTATCTAGACCACATAATATTTGTTGAGGGAATAACAATAAATATAGAAAATATCAAAGCCTTATTACAATAGGTAATTTCAAAATTATTCATGAGTTGCATAGTTCTATGGTGGATATTATAAAATTAGAGGAGGTTTGTGAAATGATTTTTTTAAATATCTAATCCTAGTACATCTCTTTAGCATAAATGGAAATATTTGAATGAAAAACATTGTGTGATAAAGGTTTCCAACTCCTTAAGGAAAAGTTGACAACAACCCTAATATAAAATGTGCCTAACCCTAATGGAGAATTTATAGTCACCATAGATTCTTTTGGAGAGTATTTATATGGTGTACTCATATAGGAGTGTGTGTGTGTATAATAGCATACAATTCCTACAATTTCAAGAGTTAATAAGCTACACTATTTCTCTAATGACTTAGCACTAGTAGCCATAGTGCAATAGATATAGATATGGAGGCACTATTTGATAGGTAAACTTTTGTGCTAAAAATATATCATCAAGGGTTGTGACATATCTTTTCTAAACCTGATTAAATGACATATCTTTTCTAAACCTGATTAAATGCTAGAGAATGAAGGTGTCCATAAATCCTCTATGAGTATAATTTTAATATCATTTACATTAAGGGAAAATAGATTAGAGTGGAAAAGGATGTAATCCAAAAAATACATATATTAACCCATACCATTATGAGGCCCACCTTCAAGGATCAAAATAAATCAATCAAAATATGATACACATTATAATTTGGTAAAGGATTATTTACTAATTAATACATAGAATCACAAATTGAGGGATGTCCATCTAAGTTAGGTAGGTTAATTAGATTTAAATACTACATGTATGTATCAAAGCAAGGATAATTAAGAGATATAATGTTGAATGATGAACATTTTTCCCAATACTTAGGGAACCTAGGAGTGAGAAAATTTGTGGTTGATATAAAAAGTTATTTTTTTAACCTAAAATAAAGAAGGATGTATCATATTTTATAGCCAAATGTCTTGAGTATTAGCAAATCAATAATGAAGATATAAATCTATTCAAGATGCTTTGTCCTATTGATATTCTTAAATGGAAATGGTAGACTATTAATATAAAAATTTTATCGGTATTACCTTTGTCCAAGAACCAAAATGATGTTATCTTGGTTGTTATTGATAAATTAATAGAGATAGTATACTTTATACTAGAGAACCTCAATGATGATGCACCCATGATGATAAAATGATTTGTTCAATACATTTTTAGATTTCATAGAGTACCAAAGGTGACAATATCATTTAGATATATCAAAACAACCTCTATAATTTGGTAAAAATTGACTACAACATTGGGAACCAAGCTTAACATCTTCTCTTTATGGGAAAGTAGAGCATTTAAACAAAATTTTAAAGGATTTGCTTAGTATTATTAGAGGAAATAATATCTACCATTAATTTAATTTACTTAAATAACTCCTAAAAATACAACATAAGTATATCCCCATTTGAGGCATTATATGGATGGAAATATAGAACACCTCTCATTTTTTACCATATGGAGGATATATTAGATGTTGGACCTAATATGTTATAATAAATGGAAGAATAGATTAAGTAGATAAAACAATGATTTAAAGATATAATTGATAAACAAAAATGTATGGTAAATAAACAAAACAACAAGATCGTTTATTGTAGGAAATATGATATTCCCTAGATTCTAACCTATGAAACGTTCTATAAAATTTGAAAACTTGGTTAATCTAGCTCCCAAGTTTATGGGCCCATTTTAGATAGTAAAAGTGGTAAACCTAATTGTATATCAACTTGATCTATCTCCTATGATTTTCCAAATTCATGATTATTTTCATACAAGTTTGTTGAAACTATATCAAATTTATGTTTCACACAATCTAGAATATAAATCCTTGTTGGTTTGATACCTAGGCACATTTTTGGTTAAGTCAATCATAATATTAGGGAGACATGATTTATAGTTGATGAAAAAATAGGTATCACAAGGTGAGATCCATTAGGACCAATATTCTAGGCATAGTGAAACCCACAAAAACATCGACGATCCAAAAAAATTAGAACTATAATCAAAAAAAATTATTTCAACAATGAAAAACTCATCTTTTATGTTCATAGTTAAATTTTGGACAGGAGCCACAAAAATGTTGTATACTTTCAATTATATATTTTTTTTTTAATTTTATGTAAATTATGGATTTCTAATAGTTGTTTTTGTTGTCATTGGGGCAATGAATTCTTTTAGTAGGGAAGTATTTCACATCCTAAAAAAATTATTATATATATGAAACTATTATTTTTAAAAAATTAATGATATATCATGATTAGTATTTTTTTTAAATATGTATGTGGCTTCTATTCGGGGGCACTTCCATCAAAATACTAAAGTATTACATTTGTTGTTAGGTCAATTAAACCATATATAGATTTTTTTAACAAAGATGTTTTTTATTTTCTTTTCTATTAAATATGTTCATATTCCTCAAAATGCTATGTTTCTATGGTTAGATCCTTAACATAATTTTCATTAAGAGATAAAATCACACTTAGCCAGTTTCCTTCTAAATTTTGAATTTCACCAAGATGAAGATCAACACTATAATTGGATAAATTATCTACTACCTAATTCCCTTATCTATAGATATGCTCACATTTCAAAGAGATTGCATCTACAAAATCTAAATTTTGATCACATAACTAATCATTTGTCAATTATTTCAATTAGAAAAATTGAATCAACCTTCCTAATACCCCAATTGGGAGTATTTATTTCTCCAAAAGTGAAATCATTAGGGCATAACCAAAAGTATCGATGATGCTTTGGTGACCTAGTGGTGCTTTTGAAAAAAATGACTTTTGATCTTTTATACACATATTTTAACTCCAATGGTCATTATGGTGAAATTTCTATTGTGAAAATGCCATGGACACTTTTGTCATCCAACACTTTTGACTATCATGTGCCAAAATCAAGAAATTTGACTTTTTGCACCTTCTAGGCCACCCACCATTAATGGACTAGATCCCTAACATATGATTCATATCTACCAATAGAAGTCCATTTCCAATCTTTCTATATTAATGGCTTCTTGATATTTTTTCAAATTATTACCATCTTCAATCCTATCATCTTTAATGCAATTATTCTCCTAAAGAGCCATGGCTTCATATAAAACTAGCACTTGTGGTGATCATTTTATGAAGAGTTTTAGAGAAACAAAATTTTATTAAAATATCTATAGAATCATATGAATTCATCATTTTCCATCGAAATACTATGCCAAAATATTACAATGATCTTGTGAAGGTAATATTTACAAGCATTCAAACTCTTGTTCCTTGAAATATCTATTTAAGCAATCATTAAGTCCCCAAGAAACCAAGAAATCAAGAACAAAGCATTCAAGCATTACAACTCAATATTTCAAGTTTCCCTAAGCAAGATAGCAAGCTTTCAACAATATTTTAGAAATAAGGGGAAAACAAACTTGCATCTTGGGTTGTGTTGGTCACAAATCTACCTAAGTACAAGATTTCATCACTTGTGCGCCCTAGACTCGGCCAACATTGAAAGGCCGAGAGAAAGAGAAGTCTCTCGGGCCGATCTCCAGAGAGGGCTGGCTCCCAAACTAATCTAAATTGGTTTCAAGATAAGGAGAGAAAGAAATGGAAAATACAAAAAGAAAGGGAAATAACAGAAAGAGATGGAAATATGGCCACAGGCCGAAGTGTATAGTTTGGGGCAGACTAACAGCAAAATTCCACCAAGTTTTATAACAGCATCTAATAAAAGGAAAGCAGCAGAATTGAACCCACACCTTTGTAGAGATAACCCCCAGATCGCATTTCAAAATCTCCTCACTAACCCACAACGTTCGAATTCAGAATGCAGAATTCAAAGTTTAACAACAAGAGCATGAGCATAAATAGAAATGACTTTTAAAACAGAAGGAAATCACACACATAAGAATGCTCACAAATTTTAGAAGCCGAGTCTCTTCTATTGATGCAGAGAACTTAGAGAGTCTCCTTGCAAAATGTCTAACCTTTTTTCCTTTAGATATACATGAATATTTATAGAGGTCTTCCCTCTCTCTTTTGCATCACAGCATTTAAAACATAAAACAGATTTTTAAGAAGAGGTCCACAAAATATGCACTTGAAAAGAGAAAACCATCTCCCTTAATCTGCCTCGGAGAAATCACATTCCCTCTTTTATGGATCAAAACGAAAAATCAAATGGAAACAAGGGACCATATTTCTCCATTAAATGACCATTCTCGGGGCATGCTTGAAGCGTTAGGAGATCACGAACAAGAGCTTTTAATACTGGAGGCATCTTTAATTTTGGTGGCATCGAAAACTGCCTCATGTTCTACCTTGCGCACATCGGTAATCAACAACATTTAATCTTGGAGCCTCTTTGACCACGATCTCAAAATCAGTTGGAGAGCTTTTATTTGATCCTTATCTTCTCCTCACGTTCTCCTATGCAATTTTGAAGGAAAAATGCGAACAGAACTGTATCGGGCCTTTGTTGTTGCTTCTGTCGCGAAAATGAGACAGGTCACGAAAATGCGACATGTCACGAAATCGTGACACTTTTACCTTACTGCTCTCTCTTCTTGCCACCAGTCGTGAAAATGTGACATGTCACGAAATCGTGACATCTTCTCTCTTTCAGCTTTGTCTCCATGACATGTCATGAAATCGCGACATTCTCTCTTCTCCCTTTGCTCCTTCTCAAGTGAACATGTCACGAAATCATGACATCTTTCACTTGGCTTGTCTTTCGCTTTCTCACCGTGAAAACGTGACATGTCATGAAATCGTGACAATTTCCTTTGCCTTGTACTTGTCAACTTTGTTTCAGTGAAAGATAGGTCGAAAATGTGACATGTCATGAAATCATGACATGTTTTCCATTTGGTTCTTTCGTCTTCAATATGTCGTGAAATCGTGACATGTTTCTATCTTCTTGTACTTTGCTACTTTTGTTCCATAAAAATTATGTCATGTCATGAAATCATGACATTTCGATACTAATCTCCTTCCTTGCTTTCTCCTCGTGAAAAGAGACATGTCATGAAATCGTGACATTTCTCTGCGCTTTGCCCTTCTTCACATGTCATGAAATCATGACAATTTCTTGCCTTCTCTGTCGTTGTCACTTCCTGTCGTGATATCACGACAAGTTCCTCTTGCTTGGCTTCATCCTCAAAAATGTCATGATATCGTGACATCTTTCTCCGTCTTGTGTTTATCTTCAGCCCTTCCGCGATAATGTGACATGTCATGATATCGTGCCATTCCGTACCATTTGCTCCTTTCTTCTTTTCTGTCGTGATATCATGACATTTTCATTGGCGCTCCCTTGCTGTTGTATGTCATGATATCATGACATTTTTCTATTATTTCTCTCCACAAGTCGTGAAAATGTAACATGTCGCGATATCATGACAATTTTACTCCCTTGCTTCCTTTGGTTGTTTTGACCACGAAAATGTGATAAGTCATGAAAATGCGACATGTCGCGATATCACGACATTTTCTCATACTTAGCTGATTTTTGCATTTGGAGCCGTGAAACCGCAACATGTCGTGATATCGCGACATATTCTTACTTTGCTCTAACACAAAACTTATAGAGATTTTTGTATTTCCTTTCAAAGTGCTTGGAGGACAAACAAAGAAGTTAGTATCTCTACAACTTGTGCATTCTTTTACATGAATAGTAACAACAAAAACAATGTGGCAAAAATGCCAACATTCTTGGCGGCTCGCGGGGTATACAGTTCTGCTGTATGCATGAACCTCAGGCCTTTATCCATTGGGCAACAGAGTCAAGAAGCTGGAGGAGCAGAAGAAGTGAGTGTTGGTTGATGTTGGACGTCTCTACGGTCGCTGCAACAAGCTCTTGCTAGCACTCGGCATTCAAAAATAGGACCTTCAACAGAAATTTATGGAAGAGCAGAACTTCCTTTATTTCTTTAGAACTACTGCACTTTGCCTAGCTCGGTTGAGCTGGGTAATCACTAGGTGTTGTGAAAGGATCTCCATGGCAGTAGTGAAAAGCACCTAAGTTGCAAAAATGGAAATGAATGGAGTGATGACCAGCAGATGTGCAGGTCATGGAACGGGAATGGTGAATGATGGAATGGTGGAAGATGGAGTAGAAGTGGTAGATACAACAACAAGGTGCTACTATGCTACCAGCTACTGGGATTTATGAAAATAGAGAATGAAATGGGAGTGGATGGGATGGAGAAGGTGGTAGGAACTATGGTTGTGGCGAAGTACTCACAAGACAAAGGACTAGAAGAAAGGGAAAGTGAAGAAAAGGGAACATCAAAGAGGGGAGTAGAAACAACAGTAGTGGCTTGATTATGTACAGTGGAAGGAGTAGAAGAGGAAGGGAATGAAGTAAGGAAGTGGAAGAAAGAAGTAGAGGGAAAGCCACTAACTATTGGGAAGGAAAAGAAAAAGAAAGAGAAATAAACATACCTGCGGGCTCGTGTGCAAAAGGAGCCGAAGTTGACGAATTTTTTTTTTTTTTTTCTTTTTTTCTTTTTTTTCTTCTTTTTTTACTGATAATAGGCCTTCAAATGAAGACCATTAACTGGAATTAACATTGCATGACCATCCATATCTTGCAAATAAAAAGAATTAACCTGATTGGCACCTGTGATTTGAAATGGACCTTCCCATATTGCCTCGAACTTGTGATGTTTGCCAGGCTTTGATTTCTTTTCATTCCACTTCAATACAAGATCGCCAACCTTAAAAGTCCTTTCAGAGACCTTTTTACTAAACCATTTCTTTGTCATCTCAGCATGTTCTATAAAATTCTGGTAGGATTTCTCCCGTTCTTCTTCCAACTGCAAGAGTTGAGCTAATCTCATGTTCATTGAATCAGATTCATCATCCTGATCATCAATCAAATGCCAAGTCTGGAGGGCCGGTAATTCAATATGAATTGGCAAAACCGCTTCTTTGCCGTATACCAATGAATAAGGGGATGTCTTGATAGATTTTTTCACAGAGATGCGATCAGCCCACAATGCTTGATTCAAAAGTAGGTGCCAGCTCCGCTTATTGTCGCCAAGGGTCCTCTTCAAAATTTGAAGCAAGTTCTTGTTTGTGGATTCGGCCAAGCCATTCCCCTACGGATAATAATTAGATGAAGTTTTCAAATAAATTCTGTGCTTACCCACAAATTCACTGATTTTGGCCCCTATGAAAGGAGTTCCATTATCTGTTATAATCGCATCTGGGATACCAAAGCGAGTGATCAACCCCTCAAGAAAAGTGATGACCGTGGCTTGATCCACCTGTTTAGTTGGAATTGCTTCAGTCCATCTAGTGAAATAGTCAGTTGCAGTCAAGATGTACTTGTGACCAACAGATGAGTTAGGATCAATGACCCCGATAAAGTCTAGGCCCCATTGCTGAAATGGTGCTTCTACTTGAATCGGGTGAAGAGGTAATGATGCATTCCTGGTTCTACCGATGTATCTTTGGCACTTATCACATTTTTGACTAACTTTGAAGGCATCTGCAAAAAGAGTAGGCCAAAAATAACCTGCTCGAATAATCTTTAATGCCATGGGTCTACCTGCATAATGACCTCCTGATAATCCATAATGGAATTCTTCTAAAACTTTCTCCTTCTCTGATTCTTTGACACATCTAAGAAGAACCCCATCAATATTCTTATGAAACAAGCCATTTGGTAGCAAGACATACTTGAGAGCTTGCAGTCTAAATCTTCTTCTCTGTGAGGCATTCAGATGTGAAGGACATTTTCTAGAATAAAAATATTCCATCAGCTCCTCTGTCCACTCTCGATCCACTATAGAATGATTGTCAAAATTACAATTATCTACTACATCCTCATATTCATGAATTGTGGATCCAGAGGAAGCATTCTTTGCAAGCTCTTGGCACAATGCTCGACCTCGAACAAGCTTGGTCGGTCGGATCTCAACATCAAATTCCTGAATTTTAGAAACCCAGCCAACTCTCCTATCTCCAAGTTCTCCTTGTATGATAAAATTTTGGACACCTGGATGAACAACATAAACTATTGTTTTACTCTGTGAAACAAAGTGCCGAAACTTCTTCAGAGATTTCATTACCGCATACACTTGTTTCTCAATGAAGTTATACTTCTCTTGATGTGGTTGGATGACTTGGCTTAGGAAAGCAATCGGATGTTCATTTTCATCATCTCCCTTCTGTGTAAGCACCGCGGCATAAGCTTCTTGTTCACCAATGGCATAAAGGATAAAATCCTTGGAATAATCAGGATTCACCAGGACCGGAGCTTGAGTGATCCTTTCTTTGATCTCCTCAAATGATTGCTTCCTCTACTTGGTCCATTTAAATTCAGCATTTTTCTTTAAAAGCTCTGTCATTGGCCTTATTACTTGAGCGAAATCTGCAACAAACTTTCGAACAAAATTAATTTGCCCAAAAAAAGATTGCAAATCCTTCTTATTGGCTGGCAATGGAAGCTTCAAAAGAGCTTGGGCCCTAGTTGGATCAATAGCTAGGCCATTTTCTGAAATTAGATGTCCTAGGAGCTTTCCCTCCTTTACAAAAAAAATTGACTTTTTTGGATTGATAGATATGCCAAATTCTCGACATTTTTCAAATACCTGCCTTAAATGAGATCCGTGGTCCTCCCTATTGTGAGAAAAAATAGTCATATCATCCAAATAAATCACAATAATGCGATTTAACAACTCACCAAAAGCCACATCCATTGCCCTTTGAAAAGTTGCGCCAGCATTTGAGAGTCCAAACGACATTCGCTGGTAAGCAAAGGTTCCCCATTTTGTGGTGAACGTTGTTTTATGTTGGTCCTCATCCCTGACCCAAATCTGGTTATACCCAGAGAATCCATCCAACAAAGAGAATCTCTGAGCTCCCACAACCACGTGAAGAATCTGGTCAATCTGAGGCAGAGGATAATGATCTTTTAGCGAGGCTTGATTCAAATTTCGAAAATCAACACATAGGCGAATATCTCCATTCTTTTTCCATACCGGGACCAGATTTGCCACCCAAGTTGAATGCTTGATGGGGTAAATGATTTTAGAATCCAACATTTTAAGAAGCTCCACCTTCATCAGTACTTCAATCTTGGGATTGACTGGTCTCTGCTTTTGTCTGAAGGGTTTCACCCCATCATGCAACTCAATAGTATGTTGGATTACATCTTTGTTATATCCCTTCAAATCATGGTAACTCCAAGCAACTGTGTCAGGAAATTCATGACATAAATCTCTGATTTGTTCTAACTCCTCGGGGGTACAATCCGTTCCAACCTTTATCAATTTTTGGGGACCTATCTCTAGTTCAGTATACTCCTTCTCATCTACTTTGATCCTGTGCTTCTCTGCCCTATCATTTTGATCAAAAAGGCTTTCAAGTGTAATCAATCCTTTGGGGATATGATTATTCCTTAGTTGAATAAGCCCTTTGGCTTCCTCCTCATCAAGCGTTCTCTCTTCCACAGTACTCACTTCTCTTATCAAAAAATCTACAATCTGCTCATCACTTTCGAATACTTGCCAATACATGTTCTTGTCCGGGACCGAAGGTCTGTAAACTAACCTTACGGTCTTAGGTTTCCTCACTACATGCTCAATCGGAGAGAAGTTTGCTCCAAGAGATGCTAGAATATCAGCATGCTTATTCAGCTCTCGTGAAATGGATTGAATATTCAATGCTGTGAAAGCCTCAAACAGGTCCCAAACTTTGTTGCGATACGCCTTTAGATAATGCTGCTTGGAGATGCACTTGTTTGTTACTTGATTCACAATCAATTCAGAGTCACCAAAAATCTGCAATTGTTCAATCCCCAATTTTTTTGCCTTCTTCAAACCTAGGCACAACGCTTCATACTCAGCAGCATTGTTAGTACAACTCCAGGTCAGTCGATATGAATATGTTTTCTGTAGGCCAGAGGGAGAAATAAGAACAATCCCTACTCCCGCACCATTTTTGCATCGTGCTCCATCAAAATACAACTTCCATAATTGATCGGGCACAGAGTCTTGACCAACTTGATCAAGAGGCAGTTTTACTTCAACCTCTTCAGGATTTGTAATGGAGTAACAACCAATTTTAGTTTCCACCATGGCATTAAAATCGAGCATTGAAAACTCATCCTCTAAGCGAGGCTCATCCAGGACTTCATCCATCAAATCAGGATCTTCCAATTCTTCAGTTATCATGTGAACAGAATGTGTGGACTTTTCTTCTTCTCCCATCTTCTCTATATGAAAAGTAGAAGGCTTCTCATTGGAGATCCGGATTCTTCTTCCTTTGAAAGGAATCTCCAAGTGAGAATAATCCAGAGAAAGATAGCCTCCCAGCTTGGCAGTGAATTCTCTCGACAAACACATACTGAAATATGGTTCCAAATCGACCACAACTATCTCCTGAATTACTGTAATTTGAGGCATACTATGCAGAACAATAGGAACATCCTTGATTACACCCACTATTTTCATGGGAGTCCCATCCAACTGCAAGACACCAGGGCTACTTCTTGTATACTCCATACCCATGACTTCACAAACTGCCTTTGGCATGACAGTTGTCGCAGCACCAGAATCAATCATGCAGTTGTGCACTATCCAACCCTCCATCCTGAGTGACAAATAAAATGGGGGTGGTCTATTTTTTCCAATGGCTGAAGTAGTTAATGTTTGAGCAAAAATCATCTGGGTAGGATTCTTCTCATTATCTTTCATAGACTTCAATGATTCTTGTAACAAATCAACTTGCCCAGGTAATTGTAATGCATCATAGAGACTAACCTTGGCTGGAATCTTCTTCAATTCTTCAACAATATTGTATGCAGATGCACCAGACTCCCTCTTTTCAATAATGTCTTCATATTTGCTCCGATATTGCTGAGTGGCTTCTACCCTCAGTATTTTAGTCAAAGATGGGTACTTGAGCTTTTCTCTAGACCGTTCCTCTGTTTCAGCTCTTGCCTACGAAGCTGAGGCTTTTTCTTGCAATTTTTCCTTTGCTCGTGGTGGCAAAAGATCTTTTAATAGAATAGGTGAATCTGGCTTTGGTACTGAAACAGGAGCTTTCACTTGTACTTGTTTCTTCTCATTTTGCATCTTCGGATCAGTCGGTACCCTTAATGGTTCCATCTCTGCTGGATCTACAGTGACTGGCTTCTTCCCAGTTCTCGTGAGAACTGAGACTTGTTCTTCAGATGGAACCATAAAATTATGATCTACCTCAGTAATCATATTAACTTGTCCTCCAGAAGAGCTTGCGGCCAATGTTTGTACATAGTTCAAATGAACCATACAAGTCTCCTCACCGTGTGGATCATTACATGTAGAGCACCAATATGTTCCTTCTGCAAGGCCAACTTCCTCATTCGTCAACACAGTCGGGTTCTTTTCTGGCACTTTGCTTGTTGAAGCCGCTTGTTCTCTAGTGATCGACGGAGGTTGAAATCTCCTGGGTTGGAAATCTCTCTCGGCCTGCTTTCTTTCAATAATTGTGATTTTATTTCCCATCGCTCTTATAGCTGAATTAGCAGATTGTACCTCTTGTAATAGGATTGTGTAAGGATCAGGATTTGAGGGCGCAGGAGGTGCCGATATAGGTAGAGGTGCTGGCGGTGCAGGTAATGCTGGGAATGAAGTGGGAGCTGGTAATTGCGGAATGCTTGGTGCAGGCAATTGTGGAATAGTCGGAGCAGGGAGCTAGGGAACTGGAATGGGTGCGATCTGAGGCGCACTTGAGCTCCATGATGGAATAGGATACATGGAAGGCATAGGCTATGAAAATGAACCAGAATACAAATGCTTAGGAAGATCAGGTAAGATAGGCATTGTTACCTTTGGAGGAAGCCTACCTATGGCAATCAAGTCAGCTTCCACCTTTTGCGCTTGTTCAAACAGCTCTGGAAATGTAGTCACGTTGGACTACCGGATAGCCAAGCCGATGTCTATGTTAAAAGCTCTGAGATAATAGAATGCAGCTAGCTCATGAGTGGGCCGAAGACCATCAGGAATTCTCTACCAGCTTCTAGTAAATATAACATTGAAGTCGGCTATCTCCTCCTATGGGTGCCTTTGAATTGCATTAAATTGATGCAACAAGGAGTATGGATCAGCTTGTTCATGAAATTTTTTGACTAACAGTTCTCCTAATTGATCCCATGATGCAATAGTGCCTGGTTGCAATGATCGGTACCAATACAACAATTTCCCTCTCAATGACAACACCAACAATTTTATCATCACGTCTTCATCCGTTATGTCATGGATGGCCGCCAAAGAGGCTACATCGTGAATATGCTCATAAGCAGTTTTACCAGTACCATCATAGGTCGGCAAAGCTTTCAAAGCAGCTTGAGGGACTGGATTTTGTGCCAGTAAATTCAAGGCTCCCAAACTATTCCATGCCGAGAACTTCCTTGGTGGAGGATGTTGGGCCATTTGGACTGGTGCATGTGGCTGAAGAGGTGGAAAACTAGTAGCAATACTAGATGAATTTGAAGGAACAGAAAACACACCAGCAATTTGTGAGGATGTTGCAGAGGATATAAGTGGTGGGGAGACCAACTTAGGGTGTTGTCAAGTTCAAAAAACTCAACGGGATTTTTAGATTTTTTGGCCTTCGATCTTGTGATCATGAAGTACAACTCTCACTGTATCCACGTTCGAAGGCTTCTAGGTAGTGCTGAGTCACCAAATGTTCTAACTATACAGCATGAAGGTGAACATTAAACCTTAATACTATTGGAAGTGAAACTTTCAGGGTCCCACCAGGCATGCCAAAAACTATTGGTCACAAATCTGCCTAAGTACAAGATTTCATCACTTATGCACCCTAGACTCGGCCAACATTGAAAGGCCGAGAGAAAGAGAAGTCTCCCGGGCCAATCTCTAGAGAGGGCTGGCTCCCAAACTAATCTAAATTGGTTTCAAGATAAGGGTGCGGGAAAGAAATGGAAAATACAGAAAGAAAGGGAAATAACAGAAAGAGATGGAAATATGGCCACAGGCCGAAGTGTATAGTTTGGGGCAGACTAACAGCAAGAATTCCACCAAGTTTTATAACAACATCTAATAAAAGGAAAGCAGTAGAATTGAACTCACACCTTTGTAGAGATAACCCCTAGATCGCATTTCAAAATCTCCTCACTAACCCGCAACGTTTGAATTTAGAATGCATAATTCAAAGTTTAACAGCAAGAGCATGAGCATAAATAGAAATGACTTTTACAATAGAAGGAAATCACACACATAAGAATGCTCGCAAATTTTAGAAGCCGAGTCTCTTCTATTGATGCAGAGAACTTAGAGAGTCTCCTTGCAAAATGTCTAACCTCTTTTCCTTTAGATATACATGAATATTTATAGAGGTCTTCCCTCTCTCTTTTGCATCACAACATTTAAAACATAAAACATATTTTGAAGAAGAGGTCCACAAAATATGCACTTGAAAAGAGAAAACCATCTCCCTTAATCTGCCTCGGAGAAATCACATTCCTGCTTTTATGGATCAAAACTAAAAATCGAATGGAAACAAGGGACCAGATTTCTCCATTAAATGACCATTCTCGGGGCATGCTTGAAGCGTTAGGAGATCATGAACAAGAGCTTTTAATACTGGAGGCATCTTTAATTTTGGTGGCATCAAAAACTGCCTCATGTTCTTCTATCTTGCGCACATCGGTAATCAACAACATTTAATCTTGAAGCTTCTTTGACCATGATCTCAAAATCAGTTGGAGAGCTTTTATTTGATCCTTATCTTCTCCTCACGTTCTCCTATGCAATTTTGAAGGAAAAATGCAAACAGAACTGTATCGGGCCTTTGTTGTTGCTTCTATCATAAAAATGAGATAGGTCACGAAAATGCGACATGTCATGAAATCGTGACACTTTTACCTTACTGCTTTCTCTTCTTGCCACCAGTCGCAAAAATGCGACATGTCATGAAATCATGACATCTTCTCTCCGTTCAGCTTTGTCTCCACGACATGTCATGAAATCACGACATTCTCTTTTTAAAAAACATGTCAGTGAAATCATGACATCTTCTTCATTGCTTTTTTTGTCGAAATGTGATCTTTTTTTTTTCATCATGAAAACTCGACATGTCATGAAATCGTGACATTTTTGCCTGTACTTTTACTTTGTTTCGTGAAAACGCGTGTCAAATGTGACATGTCACGAAATCGTGACATTTTTTCCATTTTGTTCTTCGTCTTCAACATGTCATGAAATCGTGACATGTTTCTATCTTCTTGTACTTTGCTTCTTTTTGGCCGTGAAAATTTGTCATGTCACGAAATCATGACATTCCGTACAATCTGGTCCTTGCTTTCTCCTCGTGAAAACGTGACATGTCACGAAATCGTGACATTTCTCTTCCTTTGCCCTTCCTATCAAACATGTCATGAAATCGCGACAATTTCTTGCCTTCTTTGTCGTTGTTGCTTCTTGTCACGATATCGCGACAAGTTCCTCCTGCTTGGCTTCATCCTCAAAAATGTCATGATATCGTGACATCTTTCTCCGCCTTGTGTTTATCTTCAGCCCTTCCACGATAACGTGACATGTCGCGATATCGCGCCATTCCATACCATTTGCTCCTTTTCTATTTTTCTGTCGTGATATCATGACATTTTTCATTGGCGCTCCCCTTTTGTATGTCGCGATATCGCGACATTTTCCTATCACTCTGCTCTGTGGCCACCGCAAGTCGTGAAAACGTGACATGTCGCGATATCGCGACAATTTCTCCCTTGCTTCTTCTGGCTATTTTTAACCGCGAAAACGTGACAGGTCGCAAAAATGCGACATGTCGCGATATCGCGACATTTTCTGTACTTAGCTGATTTTTGCATTTGGACGTCACGAAACTGCAACATGTCGCGATATCGCGACATGTTACAGTTACTTTGCTCTAACACAAAACTTATAGATATTTTTGTATTTTCCCTTTCAAAGTGCTTGGAGGGACAAACAGAAGAATTAGTATCTCTACAACTTGTGCATTCTTTTACATGAACAGTAACAACAAAAACAATGTGGCAAAAATGCCAACAAGGTTGTTCTCTATCCTCTTATTTGATTTTAGCACTCTATTTGTGTTGTAGCTCTAAGATTTTATTATGTTGTATGTATAACTAATCTTGCATGTTGTACTTGCATCTAGTTAGTATCTCATTTTGTAATTCTTGTCTTAAGAAATTAAATCTCTATATTTTTATTATTTGATAGAATCCCTATACTCTTAAGTTAGAAACCTTAATTATTTCAAATATAATTTTAGTTTATCTTGCATTTAATCTTTCTTTTCTACTCTCAAAAGCAAAATCACTATCAAATTGTAGGTCTAGTGGTGCTTTTATTATTTTATTTACAGAGAGTAAAAGTGTTGTCATCGAACAATAGTTCTAGTGGTCATATCACCAACCCTATGGTGTCTTTTCTACTAAGCCTATCTTTCATGCATTTGTCATGTTTATTCATTTTTACATCTATCTAAACAAGGGTCTAATTATTTTCCAAGGGATTCTAACATTATCCTCAAACTAAAGAATCCCCTCTACTACTAATACAATAATTTTGTATCTATTTTGCAAGAAATAAAAAGTACCATCAGTAGGCAAAACCACTAGCAGTGCATTTGTCTTTGTGGTAAAAATTACTTTTTTTGCTCCATAACTCTTTTCATTTCAATGTTTGGAACTTAAATCTTACTTCCTACCTGATTAGATTAGTTTTTGTTTCTATTTATTTAGAAAATAAACAAAAGAGAAAGAAGGAACTAGTTTAGGATAAATCATATAAGGTATCAACTAAATTTTTAAGTTGTAGTATCAAATCAAAATTGTACATAGATGCATTTAGGACTTGTTTGCTACATTATTCTTGCATCATTGCCTCTTATAGAGAAGTTATAATTTACTTCCTCATGAAAAAGTAAAATTATTTTAGCTTTAGGTCTTGATTGTTGCATTTTAACATTGCATTATGACTAGATTAGGATTAATCTTAGATAATAAAAAAACATCTTATGAGAAACATAGGTATTATTCAACTAAACCATAAAATACAAAGCTTTGAGCTCACAAATTATTCCTAATATTTAGGAAAGTAGAGGAGAGCAGAAAACCATCATGAAGAGGTCCTTTGTGACACCTTTCTCTTTTCCCCTTTTCATAGCCTCTAATAATAAAGGGTCAATATCTTCAATAATATTATATTTTATTTAATCCCCATAACCATTTTTTTTTATCAGTTGAAATGTTAATTCCTATAAGTAATGCCTTGGCCTCTGCATAATTATTGGTTGAAACTCCATATTTTTTTGGGTAAGTGTGGGGAATAATGTCTTCAATATTTTTTAAAACACCATTCCCACCATATTTTCCTAAATTTATTTTAGAAGCATAATAAAAATTTATTTGGATAAACCCCATTTATAAACACTTATATTTTACCCTAGATTGAAGTAGATCATTTGTTTTAATGTCATTATAATAGATTACTCTTCCATGTATGTTCAAATTGTAAAACCAAGTTGTTTCTAGCTCTTTTTCCACACAAGAATTTCTATGATGAGAACTATATATCTAAATATTATGTAATAGAGATAATTATATAGTTCCAAACTTGATTATGATTTTGAGATTTATTTTTAAAAAAATATTATTCTTTTCAATCCATAAATTCTAAAAATAATGGCAAGATCAATCCTATAAAGAATACATAATGCTTTAGCTTTTAAATAATAAATCTAACATTTCATCAACTCTTTCAATGTTGATGGAACTACCCAATATATTTTCATATATTTTGAAAATAAACCCCAAATGGTGTAAACTAAGGTATAATTAAGAAGTAAGTGGTCTAACATTTCTATATCCTTCTCACACAAGGCATATCTGAAAGGTCCATGATATCCTATTCTTTATAGACTCTATATAAGAATCTTACAGAATCTATCCTACAAGAATCTAACTCTAAACTAATAAACAAAGGAATATTAAGGCCTTAGGAAGATCCTTTGATGACCAAAAATTATTTTGAGGAAAAATATTTGGGAGTAATAAATTTTGATTAATCTAAATCCTAATATCTTGACTTAATCAAGTATTCATCATCATTTGATAGATTCTAAACAACTCAACTTTTCATGTAAAAATAGGAAAATAATAGTGTTGAAGCATCTTTTGAAGATCAAGTATTAATTATTTGATATTCTCTCCTTCAACTAGGCTAATATAAATTCATGATTTAGAGTTGTTGCTCACATTAATATAATATTTGACCGTTGAACCTTTACAAGTTAGGCATGCTTGAGCCGATGGTTATAATTTTTAATTAGAAAACTTATAAGGCTTCAAACAAGCATCAAATTAAAAAATTGTGTAATTACCTTCATCTACTAGCCATCTAATATATTTTTTATCAATTTCAAAAAATATAATATGAGTTTCATGTTGGTGATCCTTTGGGTGGGGTATTTTTCCTAAATAATATTATTACTTCAAGAGAACTTATGTGTCTTAAAAGTAACACTTTCACCTAACTCTTTCCTTGATCTCTAAGTAATCTCATGTATTACTCCTAAGATCAAACTCATGACTTTGCAATTATACAAGCTTATTCCTCCAACATTATTTCCTTTGTAAAACCTATACAATGAGAAAACCTAAATTTATTTTCATCATTTCTAAAGAATTTCTCTTTGAATTTTACCAATATTTTATGTTATACTTACTACCAATATTGAAAGTGACATTATATAAAGAGGTATGTATTAGAATATAGTATTTATGAGTTGTATCCTTCTTGCTATGGTTAAGAATGTATATTTCTAACCTGTCACACAAGCTTTCATTCTATAAAAACAAGAGACCCAAAGTATCATTTATGAGACAAAGGAAAACCCAAGTAGGTTTAAGGATTGTTTTCAAGTTTAAACCCTTAAATATCCATAGTAGTTTATTCTAAATATAGAGTAGTGTTAATGAAAAATATTGGATTTTGTAGTATTAACCAATTATCTATTATCCTTTTCATAGCATGATAATATTTATTTAAACTCCATGGACTCATAAACTAAGGGATGACCCAAAAGAAAAATATCATCAACAAATTGGAAACGATATTTGAAGGGACTATTTTTGCAACCCAAATACCTTTGTTTTTTCCTTCCATTTGTTTCTATCACAAATCTTGACCTAATGCCTTTCCAAGAATAATAAATATATAATGGGATTGTGGATCACCTTGGTAGAGTACACCAAAAATCTAATGTAACCAATAGGAGAATCATTGATCAAAATAAAATAATTTAATGTTCCATAGTAACATTTAATCCATTCATACCAACCTTATCAAAACCAATTTTTTGAGAATATCATGTATAAAAGTCTAGTAAATCCTATCATATGCTTTGTTTATATCTAATTCATGATCATAACTAGTTTTTTAATGATATTAAGAGAATGTATGGCTTCCTATATACTGATTACACCATTAGGAATTTTTTTACCATGAATGAAACTTATCTAAAACTTAGAATTTTGAGTTTAAGAACATAAACTAATGCAATTCAAATTTAATACATTTTATCAAACTAGAACACAAAATTATATAAGCAAAATAACATAATGATATTTGTGCTTAAAAATAGACTACAATGCAAGCAATCTCTAAGAAGATATGTAGGCTATAACATTGCATCCATTACTCATGTTTTTTATAGTCATAGGTGCATCACCCTTTGTACAATAATTGGTGTATTGGAAATCCACCATCTTGAATATGAAAGGTCACCCATATGGAAATATGGTGATTCATTTACATGAGTTATAAAGTGAATTTAACTAAAAATTACATAGATTTTCCTTTTGTGTTTTATCTTCCACTAACATGTCAACATGGCTAGAGATGCATTTTTTATATGAAAAACTAAAACTAGAAAAATACTATTTTTAGTAACTATTTTATTTTACTTATTTTAGGGCCTTAAGAGTATTTATCCTTGTTTTTTTTAGGAGTCATGGGATTCCTCTTTAAGTTTTTGTATCCTCTCTAATATTTCCAATGCATTTTGAATAGATCAAAATAGAGTCCCAAGCACAAAGTTAAGCCCTTAATAGTGTGGTTAGGATTATAAAAATGGACTTTTAAGCACCTTTGGATATAAATCCATACCAAAAAAAGGATACATGCCTAGATTATTCATCCCCCTTGAAAAAAAATGGTCCCTATTGCATCAACTTTTGATATTAGGTGCAAAAATTATTTCTTTATCTAATGTTTGTGAGTCATTCCCCTTGGTTATCAAGTTGTCCTTCCTTGACCACTCTATACATCTAAGTGGGATACCTTCTAGTGGTCTTGGTCCATTTCTCAAAAATTTAATCATCCTTTTCTAGTTCTAAGCTTTTAGGATTGAGTTCTTCAATGTCCAACTATCTATAAAAGTGTTCAACATAGGTGATGATAGGGCCTAAGAAGTTAAACATTGAATATTAGATGCAAACAAAGATAGTATGGAAGATTCAATTCAAAGGAATTTTATCCCATATTCTTGGTGATTATGTATGGTCCATAGCAAATATATATAATCTTCCTATGGGGTTCTACAAGTGTCTTTTTTTAAAGACTTAACCATGCCTTATCTTGAACATTAAATTGATATGGGACCCAATGTTGGTTATGGTATTGGGTGTCTTTCTAATTTGTCTTTTCGAAGAGGTCATGAACCTAATGTTGGATGTGCTGATTTTATTCCATAGACTTTGCTACCTTTTTTTATTCTTTTATTCATGAGGTGAGTACTCCATGTGGTTGCATAGGGAGAGCTACATTAATGGGTACCAAGGGTTGGAACCCAAATTATACATGAAATGGTCTATGTTTGATAGAGTTATGTATAGCTCAATTGCACCCTTGTTTAATTTAGGGGAGGATCTCATCCCATGTGTGTGGATGCTTGTAATTATACATTTGAATAATATGTACAGTCATTCAATATGAGGATGGAAGGTTTTGGATATGGTAAAAAAAATTTCCATCATACTCTATAGGGTGGACCAAAAAACACTCATAATTCTACTATCCTTGTTTAACACAATGGACTTTGGAAATCCAAATTTGAGCCATACATACATGACTAAAATAAATATTAGCATTATTATTAACTAAAATGGGTTTCTTACAAGGAATCATGATAGCCTTTTTTTTTTAAATGATCAACTACTACAAAAAATTCATTACCATGCTTAGATGTAGGAAAACCTAACATCAAATTCATGGAGATAGATTCCAAAGGCTTGGGTGGCTCTAGCAATAGTATATACAATACCTACTTCTTGTTCATCACTTTGATAATAGCATAAAGGATACATGAGTTGATGTACCTCTCAACATCATTCCTCATCTTGGTCTAATAGAAATAATTTTGAAGTATTATCAATGTCTTTCCCACACAAAGTGGCCTATTTTATTCAAGTGTGCTTTCCAAATTATCTTTGATTTCTTACTCATTAGTACACAAATATGTCCCATGTGCTAGAGGATATTATATTATAAATAAAAATAAAAAATATTCTTACCCACATGAACAGGTCGATATGTATTTTCAAAATCACAACCTACTTCATACAAGGTGGATCAATTAGAAGTATCATTCCCACAAGAATTAAGAATGGTGGTGAGTGCTACGATTGGAAATCAAGTTAAAAATATACTACTAAATTGGCACTCCCTTTCTTATGCTTTATGATCATATAAAATTGTTGTAGATATGTGACCCACTTTTGATGTCTTTCATTCCTTAGCTTACTCTACATTTAAATAGACTCTAGAGTTCTATGATATATGTGGATGATGGTTTCCTTACCCAAGATGTAGTGCTTATATTATTCACATCCTTGGATAATGGCATAGAAATTTTTGTCATATGTGGCATATTTTTGAACTACTTCATTGAGTGTTTCACTATGATAGGCAATTGTATTCCCATGATGTGTGAGAAAAATCCTAATATGTACTATGATTCATTATTCATTACCTCAAAATGTTGATTTAGATCAGGTAGATAAATTATAGAAGCTAAACATAATTTGTCCTTAAACTTATTAGATACCCTCTATTATGTATCTCCCTAATTGAATTTGTATTTGGCACCTCCTTTGGTCACTTGATATAGTGGCTAAGAAATATGTGATAACCTTAACACAAATATTTTATAGAAATTGATATGATCCAAAAATATATAAATCTCTATTGGAGTCTTTAGGGTAGGTCAATCTCTAATTACTAGAATTTTCTTAGGATCAACATGAAATCCCTCTTTGTTGAAAATATACACAAGGTACTGAATCTATGTCATTCTAAATGATTACTTCTCCAAATTACCATATAGCTTATGTATTTTAATAATTTGAAGTACTTATTAAACATGTTACAAATGTTCGTCCCATGTATTTCTATATATGGGAATGTCATCCAAGTAGACAACCACAAATGGGAATGTCATGCATCATCCTCATGAATGTGGAAGGTGCATTGTTCAAGCTAAAAGTAATAAATATCCATTCAAATAAACCCTCTATGTATTTGAATGTGGTCTTCCATATGTCAATAAGCTTCATAGTTGTTTTATGATAGCTTGATTTGAGATCAATTTTGGTAAATAACTTTGAACCATGGAGTCGATCTAGCAATTCATTTATCTAAGGGAGTAGATAGTAGCTTTTCACAATGATTTTATTCAAATCTCTATATCCAATATAGAGTCTCCATATTCCATATTTCTTTATATCCAATATATTTGAACTACCACATGCTGAAGTATTTGTTTGATGTGTTTTTTTTATCAAATCTTAAATGTGCCTCCTGATACTACTGATGCTTAGATGCTTCGATATTTTTCATTACAAAATGATGGATATTTAAATACATTTAATGTCTATTTTTGGCATAACAAACCTTTAACTAAACCTACAATTACTATCAACCTTTAGTGCATGCATAGTCCCTATGATGGGTGGTTATACCACTCTCATTATCACATGGACTATGATGTAATAATTCCTAATATACCCCCCTTATTATATCATAGTATTAACTCTAGATTTATCTTTATCTCTCACTATGGCTTTCTCTCTTGGCTCCAGATCAATCTCTTGTCTTTTAACTCTAGATTTCCGCTTTTGACTTAAAAATATGTTCTAGGATGATGTTGGAATATTTATATTTTGAAAGAGGAAGTCCTTCCCTCAATGTAGAATATATACTATAATACTTAGGAGTGTTAGGTTCCAATGATCATGCACTCCACAAATACTCACCATTACAAATAATAAATTAATATATAATACTTATAGATATATTACCTCTTCCAATTTATTAATGGAGAGAATTTTTGTCATGAACTATCATGCATCTTGTGTTGATTATTAAGTTTATTGGTCACCAATATTTGTCTTGGATTGACATATCTTCTATGTCCATATGTCTCTATTTCATGTTTTGATCATCACTTGATGTGGTGAAGTCAATCACTTTTTATTTCTTCTTTGTCCTAGTTTTTTTTATCTAAATAAGATGTTGTTTGTGGAAAGTGATGTATTTATGCTTTCTTTGGTGTGCTATTAATGGTTGAATCTTAAATATCTTATGCATTTATTCCTCATTTTCTTTGCTAGCTTCTACTTTAAATTCTTCTACAAATAGAGAGTAATCACATTCAAAATACGCATCTTCAATCTTAGATGCTTGGATCTACCTCATTTAAAGTTACAAAGTTTGATTATTCATCTTGTTCTCCTGTTGGTTATCCAATGTCTTGGAGTGATCAACTAGGCTTTTGATGTCCCCAGTTGCATTATATTATAGAGATAATCTTCCTTTATATATTGGATAAAACTAGATTTCTTGACCTATGATATGTTTAGTTGCTTCTAAGTCATACCAAATATTATTGGGCTGACTTAGCTATGCATGTGCAAAAAATACATGTTCTTCTTATTTGTGATGTTTTTCTTCTTCATCTTTAATTTTTTTCTCTTTGACTACATTAATTTGTTGTATTTATATTATCTAATGATGACATATCTTGTTTTTTATGCATCTATCATGAAGGAGGCTCATTTGTGAATGGATTATGCCAACATTCCTTCACTATGTGGCCACTCTTACCACAAAGTTCACACATATTTTATGTGTAAAAATTATTTATCTATTATTGATACCCTTGCATGTGAGAGTAATTATCTATTACTAATATTTGTGAGTGTGAGAATTATTTCTTTACTACTAGAAGTGTTGTTGAGATATGATGTCTCTTATAAATGAGTATTTCTCTTTTTTATTTGTAAGAGGTACTTTTTCTTCTTCTTGTGTTGTGTTTGAGGCATTTACTTTTGAAGTACGTTCACCCACTTTTCAAATGTTGGTGTTTTCTTAGTGATATTTAAAGTTGTCACAAATACATTATATTGTGAAGGGAGAGATCTTAAAATGATAGGAGCAAGTATCTCACTAGATACATTTTCTCCAAAAGCTTGAAGTGATCCCCATAGCTCTACAATTCTTCTCGAGAAAAATTTGAGTTTTTCTCAATTATTCATTTTCAAGCAATGAAGTTGACTTTGAAGAAATAGAATTTGATTCTATTACCTTGTATCAAATACTATTTATAGTTTCTCCCATGCATCTTAAGTTGTGGTAGAATTTTTAATGTATGGTTGTATTCCATTAGCTACTCTAAACATGATGATCAGTCATGCTTTTATCTCTATTTTGTCAACTTTGGTCTACTCTTCATCTTCTTCTTCAAGATGGGTAATGGACCCATCTACAACTTCCTATACTTATTCAAACTTGAGTTGTATTCTAAGTTTGGTCTTCCATGCAGCATAATTATTCTCCCTTAATAGTTGGGATTTAGGTAATAAAAACTTTGGTACACCACTAGGTGTATCAAACTTTTAACACAACTTGAAAAAATTATTCCACTAAATTGGCCTCAAAAAATGATTTCCAATCAATATATAATCATATAGTAATAGCTTGATTGATACCTCAAATTATGAGAAATCAATGTCTCATCAGGTAAAATAATAGAGGGAATGTTCTTCCTCTAGAGAATATTCTTTGAAATATTTCAATTTTTCAAAATTTATGATGAGACTACAAAAGTGTCTCATTTTTCAAATAATTTAACTCTTTTTGTCCATTTTTTATTAAAATACCATAGTACCTGCCAAGTATTAATTATTATTTATGTTGATATTAAATATTAATATAATGAATTAAATAATATGTTTCCTTCTATTTTGAATTGATGTTTGTGTGTTTTAAGGACTAATTACATGGTTTCTTCTTATTGAAGGATAGAACAAAGTAGTTGATGGGTGTCATTAATGCTCATCATTTAATTTAATTTTCAATCCAAGGTGGTGTCCAAGGCTATATACGATAGAGAATGATGGAATTATGGCTTGGAATTTAGGGAATTAGGCTACTAAATAAAAAAAAAGAATCACAATATCTTTGCAGAAAGTAAACTAGTTAACACACTTTTTGCATAAAGAAAATTAACTACTTGTAGAAATTGAACTTGTTGAAGGAAAATTTTCTATATTACGTTTGTTGAATTGAAATGACAAGAAAATAAAGTACTTCAATTGGAAATACAAAAATGAAAAGTGCTTAAAATGAATGTTTCTAAACTAAGAAACTAAAACAAGAAATAGATGTTGAATAATGTAAAGAAATGTTGAGCAAATGTCCTTTAAAAGAAATTAAAAATACAAAAAATAATGAAATTTAGCTAGCTGTAAAACATAACAAAACATACATATATGGAACAGGGGAAAAACATGGGACAAAACAAGGGAAAAGTAGTTTTTAGCCTACAACAATAAATAACATGAAAGCAATATTAAAACCTATAATTTTAAGATACAGTTCCCTCAACCAACCCCAAGAGTGGGCCCTTGCTCCTAGGTCCAGTAGAAGGAATGAGCTCACCAAATATTAAGCTAAAATATGAAGTCAAATTAACATAAAAGACAGTCTAGAAAATGTTTCACTTTTATTAACTGAATTAACTATTACATAAAATGTTTACTAAGTCCATAGAGTATTGTGTCTTCTTCTTAATGTTATATTAAACCTATTATATTAACCTTTCAATAAAGGTAAACAACAATAGTTATACTAAATTCTCACCTTTAGAATAGGATTGCTCTATTGTAATTGATTGGTATAGTTCTATAGTTAATAGATGTTTTATCTAGATTTAGGACAGAAATCTATTATGGACAGTTGTCATGTTTTTTTTACCTCCAAATACTATGGGAAGTCCTATAATAGGTCTAAGGATTTTTTATGTTTATCATCAACGTGCCACCTTACTCTTCCTTCTTGGAAACTGGTCAAAATATAGAATACACTACTATAGAAAATCTTGCAACTACTCTAAAACATCAGGTTTATTAATAGCTATGTGTGTTTGCATTGTATTTGAAGTTTTGGGTCAATCTTCGATGCTTGGTCATGTCCTCATATATCTATTCCATGCTGAAAATGTATTTAGAAACCCAAAATGGATGTACAACACCTAATTTCTATTATCCTACAGGTTGTTGCCTAGATGTTCTGGAACAAAACCTACAAGTTCTATTTTAACAGGTTTTAGTGTCATGTTTTGGTGCAACTTCAAATTTTTGGTTGCCACATCATCCTAAAAGGCTTTCTAAGGCAATAAATTCATTCAAACACTTTAGCACATTATATATTCAAAAAATTACATTCAAAATACCTCTTTCAAATGTATTATTTATGCCTACTGATTACTGAAATTCATGTAAAATAACTGTAGAAATGCAAGAAAAACCATCTTAACAACAAGTCAGTATTTCTCATAATTTTACCATGTTAGCATTAATACTATAATGCATAATAATTAAATTACTTGATATTATACTATCATATGTAGACAAAAGTGATATATTATGTGTATAACAATGTTGGAATAATAAGATAATTTGGTGTCTCATCATTCCCCCCTACTTAACCCAATGAATGCACTCATGCATTTTTGTGGACTACATAAGCATTTAGGTCTAGTTCCATATGGATATTCTCCCCAAATTTCTAATTTGGAGAATGATACCCCCTGGTCCTTCTAATCTCTACCAACTAATTTTGAAATTGTTGTTCTGGCTCTAAATCTAAATCAAAGTAATATGGCACTAGTGTAAGGAGTGTAGGTGGCCTAAGGTTAAGACCTATCCATTTATGTTTCATAGCAAGCACTACCTCGACTAATGCTAATGCCCTCTTACGAGACCACATCAGGTTAGTTGGTGAGATGGGCTCTCTTTTTCTCAAAGAGATAGGTAGATCATCCTATCTATTCCTACATGTTGATCTTGCATTGTCAAAGTTCTATCTATATAAATCTTGAAAATTAGCCACACTCTTCCTAAGGTTTTAAATATAGGTGGATATAATATTGATGCTTTCCATTAGATAAAAGTGTTGACTAATTAGTGCCTTAGGGTTAGTTTTATCATGCCTAAGTAGGATTCTAGGCCCT
The DNA here is from genome assembly GCA_028583015.1 of Wollemia nobilis. NCBI lineage: Eukaryota > Viridiplantae > Streptophyta > Pinopsida > Araucariales > Araucariaceae > Wollemia > Wollemia nobilis. Next base: position 2,393,102 of record JAQPPZ010001424.1, on the reverse strand, counting down.
ATTTCTACTATTTTATACTACCTCCATTTATTCTTCCAATATACTTGGTTGTTTAAAGTGGAGGTAAAGGCCCTAAGTTGGGCATCCCCTGTATAGATGTGTGGCATAAACTAAACATCCTCCACTACTACAAACTTATGTAAATAAAATTCATAAAGAAAATTCTTTTATTCTTTAGGGCTTTGTAAATATGCTTCAATTAAGCTTTATTTAGAATACAAATTATAATAAATATTAGAGAGTATTTGCATTACCTTCCACCTATAATATTTTTATTTGAGGACCAAGTTGTAAATTGTGTTAGGTCTCCTGCATTGTACCAATTGTTCTACAATGTGACAAAGGTCCCTCACCTTGTTTTGTAGGACTGTAATTTCTTGTGCATGTCTTATGTTCTACTCTTCCAATGGTCATAGTGCTATAAGATGTCCTTCTAAAGCATGATATCTAGCCATCCACCTTGCTAATGTTGCATTATGCTCTATTAGTAAAACCATGTTTTTCTATGGTGCAATTTTTGGTGGAGCATCAAGGATCAATGGCATTTCATGTTGTATTCCAATTCCTACAACCTAGGTTATAGTTACAAACTCTACAATCACCTGTTTAACTTTCTCTTCAACTAGTATATCAAATTTCCTACCCCAATTTGTAATTTTGGATTTATATGTACTGTAGTGTTATGGGCATAGTTGTTGTTTGTATTTTCTATTGTACTAAAGTGTCTATCTATGGCTATCATTTTGGTGCATCTCTCTACATTTGATGTTCTAGAGTAGTCTATTATACAGGATGTTTTGGAGCAGTTTCCTATACTGATGCTAGATCTCCTAAAACTTGTTGTTGCTCATGTTTTGGGGTCTATTCATGTTTCTTGGAGAATTATCCTTCACCCATGATCTATTTTCTTGCCCTTCTAACAAATACCACTTCCTCTTATATCATTTCCTCTATAGAAATAGTCTCCATAACAGGAGTAGATGGGGTTAGTTCTTATTCTACAATAGTAGATTCAAGTCTATCAAAGTGTGATGGAGTTGTCTCTTATGTTTTCACATGTTGGGCTTGTTCTTCTAGATTGAGTAGATTTTTTGTTGCTTCATTACCATATTTAATGGATTCAAGAGGTATATTTCCTTGTTCTACCATTTTATTTTGTAGCTTAGAAAGTTTCTTGCAACAGTTGGATGATGTATTTATCTTTATCCTTGATCTTTTCCTATGCCTCCTCTATCCATTTTTGATGCATTTTGATGATCACTCTTGCAGCCTTCATGGGATCCTCTAGCTCCATTGGTTTAGTTACTTCCTATTTTTAGGACTTTGAGGAATAGGTAGGAAATGATATTGATGGAGAATCTACCTCCATTGGTTCTTCTAGTTCTACAGGACATTCATCATCTTGCTCATCTTCCTCATCCACCTGAACTAGTTCTTTTCCTTTTTTTTTTAGGGTTCAAGGGATGCTATTTATTTTTCTTAAGTATTTGCATGTTGTCTTTACCTCAAACTCCTTCTGAGAGGGGGTTATGTTGATGTAGTTTGTTGTGTCCTCTATTTTTGTGTGTTGATCTATTGTATAATTTTCTAAACTTATTCCTAGCAACAAACCTAGTCCTTCTTGTTTGAGATTACTACTCTAGTTGGTACTCTTCTTATATGGAATTTGATTCTTTATAAATAGAGATCTCGTTTATAGAGGATTATTCTACTTGAGTAACATTTTTTTGTGTCTAATTTAGAGGGTTACTGCTAAGTAGGGATATCTACCTAAGCAAATACTTCAGTTTCTCATGTTTTGATGACAACCCTCTTAGTATTCTTCTTTGTTGTAGGGGTTGTTTCAATTTTTATTTTTCTACTTCTTGTTGACCTTACTATAGTAGGTGTTGTTTTACTAGGTGAAGAAGGGTTTTCCTTATTTTTAGATGTGGCCCTACTTTCAAAAATTTTAGCAGAGGATTCTCTCCTACTACTAGTACCTTCATTATTCTATTTCTTTGCACTCTTAGTAGGGGTATGATCTTCCCAAGGCTCAAAGAACCTAGAAAAATTCTTAGGGTTCCCTCTGAAGTGGTGTTTATAGATTAATTTTATTATTTCATGATGCCTGATTGATCCCTATCCTGCTTGATAGAGTTTTAGCATGTCATATAGATCCTAATGTAGATATAAAGGGATTTTTATCCTCAATTTAGGTTTTCTGGCACCATGTCATAAGTGGGTTAATATCATGCCTAAGTAGGATTCTAGGTCCTATTTCTACTATTTTATACTACCTCCATTTATTCTGCCAATATACTTGGTTGTTTAAAGTGGAGGTAAGGCCCTAAGTTGGGCATCCCCTGTATATATGTGTGGCTTAACTAAACATCCTCCACTACTACAAACTTATGTAAATAAAATTCATAAAGAAAATTCTTTTATTCTTTAGGGATTTTTAAATATGCTTCAATTAAGCTTTATTTAGAATACAAATTATAAGAAATATTAGAGAGTATTTGCATTACCTTCCACCTATAGTATTTTTATTTGAGGACCAAGTTGTAAATTCTGGTAGGTCTCCTACATTGTACCACTTGTTCTACAATGTGACACAAGTCCCTCACCTTGTTTTGTAGGACTGTAATTTCTTGTGCATGTCTTATGTTCTACTCTTCCAATGGTCATAGTGTTATAAGACGTCCTTCTAAAGCATGATATCTGGCCATCCACCTTGCTAATGTTGCATTATGCTCTATTAGTAAAACCATGTTTTGCTATGGTGCAATTTTTGGTGGAGCATCAAGTATCAATGGCATTTCATGTTGTATTCCAATTCCTACAACCTAGGTTATAGTTACAAACTCTACAATCACCTGTTTAACTTTCTCTTCAACTAGTATATCAAATTTCTTGCCCCAATTTGTAATTTTGGAGTTATATGTACTGTAGTGTTATGGTTATAGTTGTTGTTTGTATTTTCTATTGTACCAAAGTGTCTATCTATGGCTATCATTTTGGTGCATCTCTCTACATTTGATGTTCTAGAGTAGTCTATTATACAGGATGTTTTGGAGCAGTTTCCTATACTGATGCTAGGTCTCCTAAAACTTGTTGTTGCTCATGTTTTGGGATCTATTCATGTTTCCTATATAATTATCCTTTACCCATGATTTATTTTCTTGCCCTTCTAAAAAATACCACTTCCTCTTCTATCCTCTCCTCTGTAGAAATAGTCTCTATAACAGGAGTATAGGGGGTTAGTTCTTATTCTACAATAGTAGATTCAAGTCTATCAAGGTGTGATGGAGTTGTCTCTTGATTTTCACGTGTTGGGATTGTTCTTCTAGATTGAGTAGATTTTTTGTTGCTTCATTACCATATTGAATGGATTCAAGAGGTATATTTCCTTGTTCTACCATTTTATTTTGTAGCTTAGAAAGTTCTTGCAACAATTGGATGATGTATTTATCTTTATCCTTGATCTTTTCCTATGCCTCCTCTATCCATTTTTAATTCATTTTGATGATCACTCTTGTAGCCTTCATGGGATCCTCTAGCTCCATTGGTTTAGTTACTTCCTATTTTTAGGACTTTGAGGAATAGGTAGGAAATGACATTGATGGAGAATCTACCTCCATTGGTTCTTCTAGTTATATAGGACCTTCATCATCTTGCTCATCTTCCTCATCCACCTGAACTAGTTCTTTTACTTTTTTTTTTAGGGTTCAAGGGGTGCTACTTGTTATTCTTAAGTATTTGCATTTTGTCTTTGCCTCAAAATCCTTCTGAGAGGGGGTTATGTTGATGTAGTTTATTATGTCCTCTATTTTTGTGTGTTGCTCTATTGTATAATTTTCTAAACTTATTTCCTAGGAACAAACCTAGTTCTTCTTGTTTGAGTTTACTACTCTGGTTGGTACTCTTCTTATATGGAATATGATTATTTCTAAATAGAGATCTCCTTTATAGAGGATGATTCTACTTGACCAAAATTTTTATGTTTCTAATTTAGAGGGTTCCTACTAAGTAGGGATATCTACCTAAGCAGATACTTCAGTTTCTCATGTTTTGATGACAACCCTCTTAGTATTCCTCTTTGTTGTAGGGGTTGTTTCAATTTTTATTTTTCTACTTCTTGTTGACCTTACTATAGTAGGTGTTGTTTTACTAGGTGAAGAAGGGTTTTCCTTATTTTTAGATGTGGCCCTACTTTCAAAAATTTTAGCAGAGGCTTCTCTCCTACTACTAGTGCCTTCATTATTCTATTTCTTTGCACTCTTAGTAGGGGTATGATCTTCCCAAGACTCAAATAACCTAGAAAAAGTCCTAGGGTTCCCTCTAAAGTGGTGTTTATAGATTAATTTTATTATTTCATGATGACTGACTGATCCCTATCCTGCTTGATAGAGTTTTACCATGTCATGCAGAGCCTAATGTAGATATAAAGGGATGTTTATCCTCAATTTAGGTTTTTTGGCACCATGTCATAAGTGGGTTAATATTTGATATGGTTCCCAAATAAGATGGCAAACTGACCTTCACATATTAGGTACCGAATCACCCATGTGGTAACCTCACCGTAAGGCTTTTTAAGACTAGTTCATTTTACTCCCTTGTATATTTGATTTTCAATTTGCATTTGGTATTCAAGGTCCCCATATTATTGGAAATGTTTTACTACCTCAGGTATAATTATTTTAAAAGAGTTGACCAATTATATTCCTTCAAGAGGTAATTCATAAATCTGACTAATAATGGTAGGATTTACCTCTATACACATTCCTCTGATAAATACCCTATTATTCTAAAGTGTATGAGATATTTTTGCTGCCAATCCATCTGAATAACCTTTAAACTTCTTCAAAAATGTCATCCATCCCACTTGCTGGAAAATCCAAACAATTTCTAGATGGTATTGTAGCTATTCTATATTATCTAGTTTTACCTTCTGCTTTTCACCACCCATGTTGTTTGTTATAAATTTAGCTTTAAACTTTGTAGCTTAATTTCACTTTTATGCAACTTTCATTTGGCACCCCTATTTTAGTTCTATAATTTTTACTTGACACTTTTCATGTATCTGTAGGGTAAGGTTTTTCAAAGTATGCATTATGATGATTATGAAGTACATGTAGCTATTATGTCTAAGCATAGTGATATGATCTAGAATATGGCACAAACCCACTAACTAGTATGCTAATTTTGCATCTCCCCATGCACTAATTGGATGCATGGCACATGGTAATTCTTCTAAAAATATCAAATTTTGGCATGGATAGAGGGTGGCAGTTGTAAAATTCCCATGCATCATGGTGATAAGGTCATTCTTCATGCAAAAGAATATGAACAGTTGATTTTTAAACCAATGACCTAGATAGCTTGGTTTATTTCCCATGCTTTAGAATTTTTGGCCACATTCACCTCATTTTTTGTTGCCATGTTTCTATTGAAACTATGTGATCACATGGCTCAAGGTTGGTGTTTGATTGTAAATTATAATGGGATGTTATATAGAATAAGATCATGACAAGATCCATCGAATGGGAAATGAGTACCACGATAGGCGAAGGTGGCAAGCAACATCATGCGCTACATGTAGCATCACGTATCCAATTTTTTTGAGATGTGTGACATGCTAGTTTATTAATGGTTATTTTTCTCATGTGCACAAATTCAAATCTAACCTATTCATTATGTGGCTTTTTCATTCTGGAGCCTTGATCATTCTGGAGCATGGTCATTTCGAAGCATTTGAACTATTGGAGCACCTATTATTTTTACTTTTAATTTGCTAGAGTTGAATCTCTCCTGATTAAAGGTAGGATAGGATATCTTATGGGATGACTAGTAGGGTATTTCATATTTTTTCCAATTTTGTACATAGTTATGCCAAGCATTTAATTACTATTCATGCAATATCAAGGTTAACTATTAGTAAAATTAAAGAAATGCATACCTTACTATCTTGAAGGGTCCTTCTACATTCTTTGGATTATTTTTTTGATTGTGTAGGCTCCTAAATTTTGAAAACAACATTACATATGTGTAATAAGTGAAATTTGTACAATTCTGAAGATTCAAAAAGGCAAACAAGCAAGAAATCGATTTTCATGTAAGCCTTAATTCAATAGCACCTTGGAAAGGTTTTCACTATTGAATTATTCTTTTTTTCATTAGAAGGGGCTGCCATTTCTGGTTTTCAATATTCTTCTATATATATATATATATATATATATATATATATATATATATATATATATATATATATATATATATATATAATTTTTTTAAAGGATTTTGTCATTTAAAATATGTGTCAGAAGAGGAAGCCTCTTTTACCACACATATGTCAAATTGTGTAAAATGTAGAGCAAACTCCTCCTTTGTCAATGGTTTATGGTACACTCATAAATTATGCATGTTCACCACCATTTTACTCCTTGAATCATCAATAGGATAAAGTCAAAAAACTCCATTTTCAAACACTTCTTCAATTTCATATGGTCTGAGCCACCGAGCTTGTAGCTTTCCAAGAAAATCAACATATTGAGAATCAAATAGTAGTGCCCAATCTCCTGATTCATACCTGTTGTTCTTAATGTGACTATCATGCCACAATTTTTATTAATTTTGGATGATCTATGTGTGGTGAAGTGCCTTCAATCGAAGTTCATCTAATGCATTCAATTATATAATTTTCTCTTGAAGCATCCATAAATACATTGAACAATGGTGTTGAATTCCCTGATGATCCATTTTGAGAATCCATTTGTGTTCTTGTAATATTTTCTTTCAAGATGTTAAGATATTTTGAAGGAACCCACTCTGATACCAATTTAAGAACACAAGCTTATACTGAGAGGGGGGTGAACAATATAAGACCACTTTTTAATTTTCTTTCCCAAATAATATTATGCAATATATCAATGTCAATATCAAAAGTAGTAATCAAAGTAATGCATAAATCACCACACACAATAGAGACACCAATTTAACATGGTTCACCCAATGTGGGCTACTCCATGGAGAAATTATTTCACTAAAATTTTCTCAACAAATATCTTGGGAATCCTTTTCCTATTACAATGTTTATGTATCTATGTCCAAATGAAACACCCCTAATCAATTTCATGGATCACTATCCATAAGAGACACCAATCCCCTCAACTGGTTTGTGGATATCTATCCATAGGATAACTCCTTCTCCTCTGCTATGGATGGTGATTCTCTAGAAGACTACTGCCTCCACTGCACTGGCTTGTGGATCTATCTCCACTAAAGACTCTATCCTCATTCATAAGACCTATGTCCTCTCTTCCTTGGATAATGGATCTCTATCCACTAGAGACTACTATCCTCTACTCTATCACCTCCAAAGCTTACTCTCAACTTTATCTCAAATCTGCACTAAACACAGTCCTTCAATCTAGCATAAATATGCTCAATCTCTATATCTGATCTACACTAAACATAGTCCTTTGGTCTAGCACAAATCTACTCAATCTCTATCCTCAAATATACACTAAAAATAGTCCTTTTGTATAGCACAAATCTGCTCAATATCTATCCTCAAATCTATACTAAACACAGTCCTTCGATCTAGCACAAATCTGCTCAATCTCTATATATGGTCTAGCACAAACCTATCCTCAAATCTATACAAAAATCTATCATCAAATATGTCCTCAAGCCTTAACAAAAAGTTTTATCCAATCACTAATCAACTCTGCTAGATTTGCCCCAAATATTAACTCAAGGTTTGAACAAATCAATCAATCAACTCTCCTCACAAGTCTTCTCTAAGACTTACCTCAAATCTGCTCAACAAGTCCTTACTAGAACTTGTCCAATCTTCTCAACAAGTCTTCACCAAGACTTTCCTCAAATTTGCTCAACAAGTCCTCACTAGAACTTTTCCAATCTACTCAACAAGTCTTCATCAAGACTTATCTCAAATTTACTCAACAATTCCTCACTATAACTTGTCCAATCTGCTCAACAAGTCTTCACCAAGACTTACCTCAAATCTACATTGTAAGATTCCACAAAAGCTTACTCAACTCATTCCTTAAGTCCACTCTAGGACTTACTCAAATATATCCACTAGCTTTCACAAAAGCTTTATACAACTCAACTCAATCTATCATAGAAAACCTCTTCAATCACACAAACAAGCTTCACACAAAATCTTGTTTAATCTCACAGAAACATATAGAGAATGGTTAGAGACTCAATATGCTTCACACTCACAACAATGCTCAATCACTTTCAAACTCTCTTTTTTAACCACATAAACATATAGAGAATGGTTAGAGACTCAATATGTTTCACTCACAACAATGCTTAATCACTTTCAATCTCTCTTTCAAATTAGTAAGGAATAATTTGTTTCACAGAACTTGAACTATCACTCCAACACTTCCAATCAACTAAGCCCAATCAACTCCACTCAATCAATCACTCAATGAAATCTTAGTCAACAATGCTTATCAAAAAACCTCACATAACAATGATACTCATGATATTTCACAAACCCTCTTTCAAGATAGTTCACAACTTCACATAACAATGATACTCATGATATTTCACAAACCCTAGTTCAAGCATATGAAAGCTTACTTCAATATTTCCAACAATGCTTATCAATCAAGATTTCTAGTTTCAACTTTCATTCCAAAAAACCCACATCAATCAATATTGTATTTCTCAAAACCAAACTCAACAATGCTTATTAAACAATTCTTTTCACTCCAACTTAGCATTCACAACATCCAACAATATTTCACTCACAAGGAAGATATACCCATACCTTTTGTTTGATGAATTTTTGACCTCGATACCTGTCTCGATCACAATCACTCTCTTTGCCAATCTCAAGGGTTAGATAGAAAAAAATTGTCCTTAATATTTTCTTTCAAAAATATTTCACCAAGTCAAAATATCAAAAATCAACTATGCCTTATCTCTCCTTTCAAAATAATTTTTTATAATATAACTTTATTTCAACAAAAATATCTAACACCCTTGGCACACCTTATTTCTCCTTTTATAAACTTTAACCACTCAAAAATAAAACTTTGCATACCCTTTTATCTCCCTTGTATAACTCTTTAACCCTTTTTAAATATGCAATTTCCAATTAACAAAACTTTAAGAAATTAAAAATTAATTTCCACCTTTGAAATTTTTGGATGCAATGATCAAACCTTAGAAATGTGAGTGCATACCTTAGTCAAACCACCAAAAATACCTCGGAGGGTTTCGAACACGCAAATCCTTCCTTCCAAGCGCCTTTGCACAATGCATGCCTACCAAGTGGGCTATGTGCCTCCATGAAAATGGAAAGGCACACACCTTCCCTTTGTTCCTCTCTGATGGCGTAGACCAAAACCTTCTTCGCTTTCAAAAATGAAGACCATGAGAATCGAACCCCTAACCTTGCGCCTACGAACGTCTTAGCACAGCCCCTGGCTGCCAACCATGCTACCTAGTGCCTTGCAATGTGAAGTGGGCTCCCCACTTACTTGTCCCTTGTTCTGCTTCTTTAAACCTTTTAAAACACATGTGATTCTACCTCTTTACCTTGCACATGATTTTCTATAGCATTCGATGGATCGCATGGATGATTATTTGAAATAAAACTTACCCCTTCTTATATTCAATATGCCATGTGCTCAAAACGTCGACGATCTTTTTAAATTTGATTTTAATTCAAATTAATTAAAACTTTGTGCTCTTATAATCCTAACCTTTGGGGCTATTTAAATTAAATCATAAACTCATTTATAATTAAAATACTATAATTAATTTATAATTAATTTAATAACTCTTATATTTAATCAAATTAATTTATAATGAAATTATTATAATTAATTTAAATCTTTAGGTCTTAACCTTAGACCTTTAATATTATAATATTATTTTTCTTGGGCCTTCCTATTGCTCTTTAGACCTCATCTGACCACCTTGAATATTATAATAAGAGATATTATAATATTATTTTCCTTAGGCCTAGAAGCAATCTTTCTCTTGCACTGTTTATTGAAACTGACTCTTGACATCCTTCCTTTTGTCTTGCTCACTAAAACTGACTCTTGACATCAATGACAACAAAACCTGCTCATATTTCCAACACATAACCTTTCTAGAGTATGCTTCCCATCAATTTTGAATAGGTAATGAAAATTTCAAGAGTGCAAAAGTGATTTTATCACTATTAATGAATTTATTTATAGAGAAATATGAAGATAACTTACCCAACCAATTTTCTAGGCATCAATATTAATTTTTCCTTGAAAAATAGGAATCTCAAAATTCACTTCTACCTTAAGATGTGTGGGAACACTAAATGGTTCTAGGGTAATGAGAAGTTTTGTAGAGAAGGTTCCAAAAATTTTAATGTGAATATATTAAAGAATTTGAGAAAATTGATCCATCACCTCATTCCTCTATTTTGCAAGGGCATCATTCAATCTCCCCTTGAAAGGATTGATTATCTTGGTGTTATCCATTCTTGTTCTTACTTGATATTGTTTGGAACAATAAGAGAGGTAATCAAAGGGATCCTTTGTTGATACCCAAAAATTCAGCATCTTGATCTCATGCTTATTGGCATATATTCAAAATATAGATCGCTCTAATACCACTGATCTAAAAATTAGAATTTTGACTATTTTTTTACTCATAATTTTGAGTTAATAAATATCAATAAATAATGTAATTTAGAAATAATAGAGTATAACAAACTAGAATAAAGAGTATATAAGAAAAATAATGAAATTATTTTATTGCTTAAAAAATATAGTACAACATAAATTTTCTCTAAGAAGAGATGTGAATCCATCACATTACATCCATTGGTCATGTTTTTTTTAGTCAAGGATGCATCTCTCTTTATACAAGAATTGGTGTGTCAAAAATCCATTGTATTAAACATGGAAGGTCACCTATATGGAAATGTGGTGATTCACCTTCCATGAGTTACAAAGTGCATTTAATTGAAAATTACATGCATATAATTTTTCCTTTATGTTTCATCTTCTTCTAAGGTGTCAACATGGCTAGAGATGCATATTGGCTATGAAAATCTAAAAATAGAAAATTACTATTTTTATGTATTTTGTTTGTATTTTTTAGAACCTTTGGAGCATTTTTTCCATATGTTTGGTTAAGAAGGCATGAATTTCCTATTGAAAATTCTATATCTTCCTCTAAGTTTTACAATGCATTTTGAACATAGCAAAAAGGAGTTCCAAGCACAAAATTATGCCTCTAATAGTATGGTTAGGATTAAAAGTAGATTTTTGTGTATTTTTTAGCATAAATTCATGCCACAAAAAAGTCACATGCCTAGATCATATACCACCTTGTTCTTTTGAGATAACACAATCTAGAATTATTTTAAACCTATTTGTCATAATTTTTGAAATGATCGTATACATCATATTACAAGGGCTCATTTGATGAAAATTATGAAAAACAATTGTCTTTTCTTTCTTGGAAACTAGTGTATCTAAATTTATATTGACTTTACTACAAATTTCCTTGTCTTAGACTCTTCAATTGAAATCAACATATCACTCTTCAATAAATCCTAAAAATTTTAAAATAAAATTATAGGAAATTCATCATGGCTAGGTGCCTTGTTAGCATGGAAAGTGAAAATTTCTTCATGTATCTCCTCCATAGATATATTCTTCATCGATATTTTATTTTATCATTATTTGATAATTGATGTTTTCAAAATCTTACCTTGGGCTTCTTTATCTTGCCTAGTATTTGACAAAATATCAAAATAAAATTTTACAAGCAAGTTTTCATGTTGTCCAAACACTAGATCCAAAGTTCCTTTTATTTTCTTTATGATATAAAAGAATATCAAATAAGGCTAATGAGAAAATTTTAGTTTTAAACCCTAAGATGTCCACAATTATTTATTTTAAATCTAAGGAAATGTTAATTTCTTTTTTAATATTTTTTAGTATTAACCAATTGTCCATTGGTCATCTCATACCATGATAATATTGATTTAAACTCCATGGCCTCATTTACCGAGGGATGACCCAAAAGAAAAGAATCATCAACAAACTAAAGATGATACTTGAAAGCATTAATTTTTGGAAACATGAATACATTTTATTTTTCCTTCCATTTTTGCCTTTGAGAAAGCTCTCCTTAATGCCACTCCAATAATATTGAATAAATAAGTAGTAGTAGATCATCTTGGTGGAGCCCACAAGATGATTTAAAGTAACTATTAGGATAACTATTGATCAAAATAGAAAATTTTATAGTGCTATAACAATATTTAATTTATTCACACAAATTTTAATCAAAACTAAACTTTTTGAGGATATCATGTATAAACTTCTAGGAAATCCTATCATATGCTCTGCTCATATATAATTTCATAAGCATACCTATTTTTTCATGGTATGAAGAGAATTTCTATCCTCCTATACAATAATTACACCATAAAGGATGTGTTTACCATGAAAAACCCACCTTGTTCCTCTAAAATAGGAAACTTTAGAATGCGTTTAAACCTAATTGCCATAATTTTTTAAACTATATTAAAAATCATATTACAAAGGCTTATTGGATAAAATTATCAAAATATTTTGTCTTGCATTTCTTGGGAACCAATGTAATAAAAGTGGCATTTATCTCACTTATTCTAGCCTTCTTTTTCTAGTCCACTTCAACCACAACCAACATATAATTCTTTAATAAATTCTAAAACTTTTGAAAGAAAATTGTAGGAAATACTTTAGGGACAAGTCCCTTGTTAGGATGGAAAGAGAAAAGTGCTTCATGTAGCCACTCCATAGATATTTTATTCATCAATATTTAATTTTACCCCTATATAATAATTTATGGAATATTTTGCAAAATCTTACCTTGTGGATCCTGATCTTTCTCATAATCTAACAAAATATTTTTGAAATAATTAATTGCTTTCTTCCTGATATCCTTTTATTCTTTAGCATTTCTTCCATCTAGAGTTAATATGTTTTTTATGTGATTAAAAGAATTTTTTTTTGTTATAGCATGAAAAAATTTGGTATTTCCATGTCCTTTGAGCCATTTATACCTAGATTTTTGTAGCCAATATAATATCTCCTTTTTCAATGCATTATCATAAGTAGAAAGCAATACTTTTTATTTCACATAAGAATCTTGGCCCATTCCATTAATTTCTACTATCTCTTGTACAACAATAGAGCTTGGATTCAATATACTTCTTTTCTTAAAAAATATCACCAAAATATTTGGTATTCCAAATCTTCATTTTCTCCTTTAGATATTCCACCTTTTGAACAAACCCATATATAAATGATCCTTTAAGTTTTTATTCATCCCTTTGGAATAAATTAGCCTCTAAGAGCACATATATTAGAAATAAAATGGCTTTGTATTACCATTATTGGGTAAATAATAAGTCAAAATAATGGGTTTGTGATATTATCCTACTCAAAATAAAATATCTAAAGAGATTATAAGAGTTTATGCTAATGCATATATTATCCCATGTATATCAAAAACATGAAGGAGTAACATCCCAAAGGCCATTTAAATTGACAAATGAAGCAAAATATTGCATTGAATTAGATCATCCTATAATACCACCCTTCATATCCAAAGGAGATAGAACTATGTTGAAGTCACCCTAAGAATCCATAGATCATAATTATGACTCATTGTGTTTGAAAAAATATGCTAAGGTCCTTCCAGTATCTTTCACAAGGAGTACCTATAGTTGGAGCATATACATTTATAACCTCAATTTTCATTTTTTTCTCTTTCCTACAAATAGTTCAACAAACTAATTATTTTTTACTTATAACAAAAATCCATACCTTTTGTGTTTATCCCATATACCACTTGAAGCTTCTATATAAGAACCTACCAGGAAATCTCCTAATATTCTAAATATTTTTAAAAGCATCCTTATATTCATAATTACTTAATTATAATTATTATATTAAAATAAACTCAATATTTTAACAACCTAGTCATTCCTTAGTAACTCTTTTTTAGAGTTTTTATTCATGCTCCTAATATTCCATGAGTATCATTTTTATCATCAATTTTTATTTTTATTAGTGGGCTTAGCACCACTTCTAGTCAACTCCCATGAAATATTTATTTGGCTTCCCAAATTGATATCCTTTTGATTTTATTATCCTTTTTATTCATTCTTTGATGAACTTCCTTTCCTTTTGCTATTTCCACCACCACTTTCATCTTCATCAATCTCCTTCATTCTTTCATATTATTTTTTAAATCATTTACACAGGTTTTATGAGGTGTCTTGGTTCCCTCATACTAAGTGGGGTTTGAACCTTGGACCTCTCAAAGGGAGGCCAAAGCCTTTACCACTATAGTAAAATTGTAACTATTATTCTTTCATATTGTTAATAGTAAGACTCATCTTGTAAATATTTATCTTGCCCTAAATAATTTGAAATGCAAATCCTCATAGACACTTTCTTCTTTGTGTCCTTGGAAACCCTATAGTAAAAGGATGATCCTCCATAGTAATCGATTTATTATGCTTACCTTGAAAGGCTAAAATTTCATGGATATCCTCTATATACATTTATTTATTATATTTTATTATTATGGTAAATCATAGGGGTTTTTGAAAGGGTCCCAACCCTTATATACAAGACTAATAAAAGATAAGCAATTAAGCTCAAAAAACTAGAACAAACAACAAACACACTCCTCAAGAGTTATAAAAACCTTACAACATATCTAAATCAAAACTACAACAATAAAATATAACCAAAGAACAACAACAACAATAGAGACAATCTTGTTGTCTTTGTTTTTTGAAAAATTGTAGTCAACTTTCAAAGCTCAAAAATTGTATTTTATAGATCTATTTTTCATGTGTGACACCATTCACTTGGTCCCTCAAATATAGACTGTCATGCTCTACTACACATTCTACACTATGCTATAATTGCTATATTTTTAAAATAATGGATGTGTTGGACATGCTGATGGAACAGAGTTGCATAGGTTAGATGAAAGTAAACCTAGCATGTTGGTGGAACAGAGTTGCATAGGTTAGATCAAAGTAAACTTGACATGCTGGTGGAACAGATTTGCATAGGTTAGATCAAATAAGGTGTTGGACACCCTCAATTATCTAGAATGGGCTAGCTAAGTTTATTCTATATTATGCTACTATTATGGTCTTACTATCTTGTTTTGGTGTTGGGTTGTTTTGTCCTTTAGTGTTGTCTACATCTATTATGGTTTTACTATTATGTTTGGACTATGTATTGTGTTAGTAATACCTCCAATAGGAGCATTTTGTTGCACCATATTGTAATACTTTTTACTAACTAGGTGTAAGGGTTTGGGGACCCAAAAACCCCTATTACCTTAATAAATAAATAAATAAATATCAAAATTTTAGAATTTTGAGGAATTTTCTACTATCTGACTCCTCTCTACTACTATTTACTTCAAGATGTACAAAATTTATTGAAGGTAGTATCAAGGTACTATGGAACCTCAAGTTCTAAACCATGTGGATCCTACATGTAGATCCCCTTATAAATATCACCATGGAGGAAGGCACTCTACACATTTATTTATTGTTCCTTCCAATCATGGAAAGTAGTGAAATAAATAATCATCCTAATAGAATCCTTCCTAGAAACTATGACAAATATCTCCAAATAGTCAACCTACTCCTACTAATATAATCCCTTAGCACCCAATGATAATATATTTTCTATTAGAGAAATAAAATCCTATGTTTGATTCTTTGTCAAGGACTCATACTCCATAAACATGGTGTCTTCCCACTCTATTTGGCCCGTACCCTAAGAGTGAAAGGATATTTAGAATGATTAAAATTTAAGAGTAATGCTTGAGAGGTAGTATTTTTTTGTTGCTCCATAGACAAAATATATTAAGCATCATGTAGAAATATCTAAACCCATTTGGTGTTGGGAAAACTATAGAAGAACTAGACACATCCTAAGGAAAATAAACATTAAAATCTAAACTTGATGAATTCAAATCAAAATCACCATTGACCTCATCATCTAATACAATAGCATATGGAACTAGTGTGTCAAGCTTATTATTCCTTAACCTTGACATTGAAGGTGCTCAAGGTAGCACTTCCCAAGAACTGGTCAAATGTATAGACATAGGGTCTTAACTAGAATATGAAGAAGAATCCCTAATAAGAATAAATCCCATAATAAACTCTAAATAATATTCTAGATTAATTAGAGAAATAGGAGGATCATCTACAGAAATATTGTGTGGCATATTAGATTGATACCCTATAAAAAACTAATAAAAAATTATGTATCTCCAAATAAGAATCATAGAGATGGTATACGTTAGAGGTATCATAATATCCTATAAAAATGCATTTGTGACTCTTTAGTTTCTCATTTTTTTAATATATTTGGGTATATTATTCCATGTTAAAGACATAATGATATAGAATTGAGATAAATTAGGCTTATGACTTGTCAACTTATCAAGAGCTTTCATACCCATGGGCTACTCTAGAAGGATCCTATTGATGATGTATGTTGTATAAGTGATATCCTCATCCTAATATATGTGCTTCATTCTCTTGGTATGAATCATATAATGATACATATCAATGATTACATTATTCTCCCTCTTAGCTATCCCATTTTTCTCTAGGGTATTATGAATAAACCTTATGATATACCATGAAGAGTCAAAAAATCATGAAATGTATTACTCATATGATCACCTCTCCTATCTAACCTGAGACACTTGATCTTACTCTCTAGTTGCTTCTATAATAGTGCTTTAAACGCCTTGAATTCCTCATATACCTTATCATTCGTAATACTAGTATATAACCATTGTAATGGCTCAAAAATAACCATGTCAACTATCTTTATTTTTATTGGCTTGGGATCTAGATTTAGATAGTTAGCCCTTGAGAATTAGAATTAGGGTTAATAATTGATTTAATTTAAATATTTATGTGGTAGTTGAGATCATATTTAATGTTTGAATCTTAGTCTCATCTACTATGCATATGAGACTTCACCCTATCCAAGTGACTATGGGACTTCATCCTCTCTAAGTGGCTAAGTATTTGCATTGATTTAAATTTAGAATTAAATTATTTCATATTAATTTTTTTGGTAATTGGATCTGAATTATTATTATCATATGATTAACGTTATTTATGAATTACTGGATTGTTATATCTATTGTTATAATTTTCAAATTTGTTTCACAACAAGCGGTATCAGAGCTTCTATCTTGGCACTCTATGGTATGCAAATTTGTAGAAGGATGCATAAACCATTATAAAACATTTTTTAAACATTATTGTTTCTTTTTATTAGCATTTTTTTTTTATATTCATCTTCTCGTGTAATTACCTTATAGGATATTATGAGTTTGTTGTTGTTACTTCCTTTTCTCAAACCCAATTTTAAAAGGATAGGAGTATCATATGTTGCCAAATCCTTGTGAGAGACATGACTATTGTGATGATCTCTTTGATATGGTCAAAAGAAGAGGTATCTCCAATAACACTTTTTTGAAAGGAAAGTGTCTCAGAACCCTTATGGGAGACCTATATCTTTATAATCATCTCTTCAATTTGGTCAATGTAAGAGGTATTTTTTACAACACTTTTTTTAGTAGCATTACAAGTATTTTCTTGGGTTTTTCAATTGCCTCTAGTGTATGAATGAACCTACTTCCACTATTGTTTGGATATTGATTTAATTTTTAATTACCATGTACTATTCATTTATAAGATGTGTGTATGAGTAGAAAGAAATGTCAATCTAGAAATCCTAGTAAGCATCACAACACTTCTACAAATATAAATAGTTTTAACCAATGTATTCTTTCCTTCTCAAATTCCATGGCTTCACATCCTCCCAAAAATTATGGTTCTTCCTCTCCTCCTCCCAATAAATCTACCCCTTCAATAGATAATCATCTTTCCAGTACTATTAAGCCTTATTTGCATGTAAATTTTTTGAATCAAGACCAAATGATTATTTTCATTGTTAAATCCTTGGATAATCAAGACCAAACGATTATTTCTATTTCTAAGTCCTCGGATAGCATCCAAAGAGTCCTATAAATATATGCTACTATTTAAGGGTCACAACAAACCATAGGGAAATAGCCTCCAATCATTCATTAGTCACCAAATATTATTGTTCTTTTACAACTTCCTCCTTGTTATGGTCTTCCAAATTCCTATGGAATTCACTCAATGCCTTATGCCACCCAAAATTATCCTCTAATTATGGGTGCATACAACCTATTATTTACTTCTTATTTGGATTCCATGGCTGGAGATGGTTCTAATTTCCTTGATTGGCCTCATGAATTTCCTATTAATTGCATTGACATGCCTACCTTTGAAGATTTCAAACCATGAGGGTGGTTGGCCAAGATAATTAGCCTTATCTACCTACACAATATTCCTAAACTAGGTCATATTGCATTGATAATTTCTAAGTTGGGAACCCAATATCATTAAATATTGTTATGGCATCTTCACCAAAATGTGGGTTTTTGTTTGTAACCTAACTTTAAAGAATGATTTCTCCAAATATTGTAAAAAGTATCTTCTACATTGTATGTGGTCTTTCCTACGTAAAAAAAGCAAACAAAAATAATGGAGTATTACTTTGATTTCACTAGTCTTCTCATCTACACCCACTAATTGGATTAAATGGTGGTGGTTTTATATTTTGTCATGGTATTAAGGATAAAATTTTATGGGAAGTTAACATTATCAATCCCTATGCTCTTGATGATGCTCAACATATAGCTTTGGTGCTACAATAGAATTTTCTAGATTATAATCCTTAACATAGATGTGGCTTCAATTATCATTGTTCTTACCATAATGATGAGAATTTTCATGGTTTTTTTCTATTTTTAATTTCATTCTCACCATCCCCAAGATCAAGCCTATTAATAATATCATATCCAAGTAGAAGGTGAAGACATTATCGTATATTAAGATGAATATTCATTATATAAATAAAAACCAATATTAGTAGATGAGGCAAACATGAGGATGATATCATGGCTCTCTCTACTCATGCTCTTATGGTGATCCAATAACACAATATTATCAAGGTATAAGTATTTACTAATTGTTAGTGTAGACATTGAAAATTGACCCACAAAGGTGAGTTAATATTTCTAT
This sequence comes from Wollemia nobilis, assembly GCA_028583015.1. Lineage (NCBI taxonomy): Eukaryota > Viridiplantae > Streptophyta > Pinopsida > Araucariales > Araucariaceae > Wollemia > Wollemia nobilis. The sequence goes on along the minus strand of JAQPPZ010001424.1, from coordinate 2,373,904 downwards.
AACCCTTGGGAGGACCCTCAAACTTTTCCAATCACAATTTTAGGCCTCCCTTCCTGTCCCAATTCCTTTTTTTCCTAGTTTTTTCAAAATCACGATCGATCCTTATAGGGTGCGATTTCAAAAAATTAGGATTTTCTCTTATAAAACCCTATTTTTTGGGTAAATCCTCAGAACATCAGCCCTCCCTTATATTTTCTTGCTCTTTTTCCCTCCAAACCTCTTATAAATAAATGTTTTATATCCTCTTTTCTCCCTAAGAATTTTTCACTAGATTTTTCTAAGCAATTTTTGAGAAGTGTGATTTCAAGTGCTCTTTGTTTTGGCAAGCAAGTCTTCTAACAAGATCAAGTGTTCTCTGGTGTTATGTTATTGCTCTATTTTTGATTTGTTGCTCTTGGTGGACAAGTGTGGGAGCCTTGAGGAGGAATCTACCATTTTTGTGGAGGACTTCATCCTTTTGTCTATTCTTTCACTACCACCAGGTTTATTCTTTCATTGTGTTATTTCTAAAGTCATTTATTTTGCATTTTGTGTTGAAATTTACATCCATCTATCATTTTTGCACTTCTATCTTGAAATCATGGTTACCCCTTATAGGGCGTAATTTCAATAGATCCTTAAATCATGGTCACCTCTTACAAGGCATGATTTTGATTTCTCTAGGTTTTGGGGGTAAGTTTTTACTCCCAAACCCTAATTTTCACTTGCATGTTCTATTTAGGACATAGCACTATTATGTACATCCTATTTTTTATACTATTTCATTTCATTGCATCTTCTCTTGTTCATTTTCTAAAAATTTCAACAATCACTTTTGATTTTGAATGGTTAGTTAAAAGGACCAAGGGGGCTTGACTACTACACCTCCAAGCTTAGTCTCACAATGGCCTAAGAAAACCCCCAAACACTAATCAAATTTTCTATGGTTTTGTGAAATTATATTACAGGTTTTGAAGTTGCTTGGATATTCGGGATACAATTGAAAGTTGAGGTCAACCATCGGATCGAATAAGTTTTCTAAGTTAATCTCTTAGGCTATTTGTTATTTTTTCTTCCAAATTTCTATTTAAAATCTATATCTTAAATAAAAGATAAAATATTTTGATCATATTCTAGGCATTTGAAAGAGAAAAGCATATAGTTTACATTCTAGGGTTAATTATGTTTGTGCATTCTCTTTAAAACCCTTGATAAAAGAAAAGGATCTATTTTACAAGTTAGTGTTTAGTTCTCATAAAAAATTAAGAATCATTCTAGGGTTAGTCCTTGCTTGCTTGCATTGTTGTTTGTCTTGCATTGTCCTTTCATTTCTTAGCTTAGATTGTAGAAAGGCCAAACATAGGTGATTGCTTTAATATACACATCAAACATCTCCACCCCAGACTTGGAGTGAGTCCTAAAATCATTCCTGGTGAACCCTTCAATCCCCAATCTCCCAAGTGTAGATAATATAACACACCCCCACAGTCACCTCGGCTCCTAGTGGATCTAGTCAAGAATCGTATGTGATAAGACATTTTTCCCCCTCTACATCTTTAATGAACCCAACACGAAAACATGTCTTAGAGGCCTAGATAAGAAGCCTTTTCCTTATTGTTCTTATTTTGAAAACTTTAAGAAAGACCACTAAATCTTGTTTTTTAGAGTTATAAAACATTAAAAAAAATCTAAAAATATTTTGTGTTTTTGCTAGTTTTTAGTTTTCCTCCTTTTCTACTCTATCCTTTCTCTTTCTCCTAATGGTTCCCAACCTTAGGAGTAAGTGAAGGCTTTCAAAATTTGATGAGATTATTCAATAAGATGATCATATTGATAGAGAGAATCATAATATAGAAGAGGAATAAAATGAAGAAGTTGGTAATGACCTTGATCCTATTAAGGGGTCCAATGGAAACCTTACCTTTAAATCATTTGATCATATCTAGAATTTCTTCAAATATCACATAGATGCCTTGAATAAGGCTATGGATGAGGAATCTTGACTTGAGGAAGCTGGAATATCTCATATTCTAATTATTTCTCCTTAGAATGCTCACACCAATCCATTGTTTAAATCTTCACATCATACTAATCCTTGTCATAAACCAACATATGTCACCACTATAACCATAGATGTTGAAAGGATTCCATAAGTTCCTCCAACTAGTAGTGCATATGCTTAATTTCTTCCTCATTCTGTTCACATCAAAATTCATGCTTCTGTTCCACAACATGTCAGTTATCATTCATAGCAAGATACAACATATCACAACCCATACCATACTAGTTTTAATACCTCCAACATTCACCAATTTTCCTTTCAATAGCCTACCTATACCCCTCCCCTAGGGAACCTAGGGGTATTGCACAACAACAATCCTAACATGTAAAGTTTAACAAGTGTGGTGAAGCAATTGGTTTCAAGAGTGGATATGATACAACCTCCAAGTTTCACCTACAACTATAAGAAAATATGCAATCACCTCTTAGACTCTGTTGTCACTTCTAGGCCCTACCCTAAGCATTTTCCAATGTTGATTTTTCTTATTTATAAAGGAACAAAGGATCCAATTAAAAATTTAAGGATGTTTAGGATAACATGCCATGATATTATATGATGATATTTTGTTACTAAATAAATTCCTTAAGAGCCTTGGTGTTATGGCATTGGAATGGTACTATCAGATGCATCATCATTCTTTAAGGAATTTTTAAGAAATAGTATAATTGTTTGTTCTATAATTTAGGGCTTACATTGAGAAAATGTGACTATGAAAGATGTTTATTTGTTGAAACAAGGTAAAGATGAAATTTTATTAGAATTCTTGTCTCGTTGGAGAATTTTATTTTTACAATTGAGATATACTTTACCTCCTCGAGACATGCTTGATATATTTATTGGAAATTTACAAGAACAAATATTTTATGAATTGGAAACAATAACTATCATGTCTTTTGACCAAGCCATAGACTTGAAAATAAGGTTAGAGCAAGACCTTATTCAAATAGGTCAAATTAAGCCAAAGAAATAATAATATAGGACCACAAAAATTAGTACAAGAACAAGCATGTAGTTAATGATGGGGTAACATATAATAGGCATGTTAACAATGTTTCTAACACCTTACAAAATATTGTGCTTAGCAAACCTCAAAAACCCCCACCAAGGAACTTTAAAATACTCAACACACCTATAAACATGATCCTAAAGTAGCTTTTGGAAGCAAATATGATAGATTTTCCTCCCATAAGGTAACCCAATACCACAACTAATTGGTATAAGATTGGTCAGCATTATGAGTATCATAGAGTGGAGTAGCACATAAAAATGTATGTAAGAGGTTGAAACATGTGGTTCAGGACTTAATTGATGAAGGTTGCCTTGTTATAGAGGGCCCTCAACATAATCCTCCAACAAACAATTGACCTCCTACTTAACAAGCACCCATAACTAATCAAGACATGAGGATATTCCAAGACCCCCTACCTAAGAATGGACAATAGGAATCTAATCAATTTTCATACCATAATGTACCACATCCCTACAACAAAATGGTTTATATGGTAGCAATAACTACAAGGTAACAATATCAAGCTCAATCGAATCAATAATTTCAATAGGATATGAGGTCTACATCCAACCAACCTTTGAAACCACCCTTAGTTTTGAAGAGTATCAAAAAAAAGAGCACAAGCGTAGAAAACCTATATTTAGTGTTGAAGCCACAACCTAAAGTCTCCTTTGACATTCAACAATAGTTAGCTAGTACCCCAACTAAGATCTCTCTCTTAGAGCTTTTGTAAACTCCTATTCATAGGGAAGCTCTATTGAAGTTCTAAGACAAAAATCTATCCCTCAAGACATTTTCCCTAGTACTATAGCTGATGTTGTAGGTTCTCTTGGGATACATCATATCACAATTTCAAATGATGATATTCCTTATTCATACTTGTGAGGGGATTATTTCCTTTATATTATTGCATTTATTGGGGAAACATTTATCAAGCATATTTTGATAGACAATGGTTCTTCCCTAAAATTATGCACTTATCAATTTTCCAAAAATTTGGATTAAAAGAGGAAGATTTAACTAAATCCGATATCATCATAAAAGCTTTCAACAATGAGCAAGAATATAGTATAGCCCACTTATGAGAAGGAAATGTTAGTTGTTTTGCATACCATAGAGAAATTGAGGCCTTATTTATTGTGTAATTGTTTTATCATCAAGACTAACCATAGTAGCCTTAAGAATTTCTTAGAGTAGCATCTCTCATGGCCTAAATAAAATAAATGGATGACCAAGATCTTGGGTTATTTTCTCATTGAATACAATAAAGGGAATGAAAATATGGTGGTTGATACCTTGTCTCACAAATATGAGGACGTTGTTTTCAATGCCAACTCTAGTCCTCTTCCACAATGGCTTTCTCAACTTTGGTTATATTAGCTTTATGATCTAAATATTGCATAGATCATCCAAAAAATGAAGATGGTATCATCATGACATTCTTGTTTCTCATATACTAATAGAATTATTCATAAAGCGGACTGCATTTATCTTTCTTATTCCTTGGCTATTAAATCAAATGTTCTCAAATAATTACATGCATCTCCTTTGGATAGACATTCAATATTCTTGAAAATATACTAGAAAGTGAAGCAATATTTTTCTTTAAAAGGATTAAAAATAAATGCTAAGATATTTATTGTCAACTGTGAGGTGTGTTATCATAACAAAGGAAAAATAGTTGAACTTCTTGGATTGTTACAACCCTTATGTATCCTTGACTACCAATGGGATCACATATCCATGGTTTTCATTGAGGGCCTTACTAGATCTAAGGGAAAATAATGATATTTATGGTAGTAGATTGCCTTTCCAAGTATGCTCATTTCTATGCATTATAGCATCCCTATTAAACAAGTAAGGTGGTCATAGTATTTCTTAATTATATTTTTAAACTACATGGTATATCCAAAAACATTGTAAGTGATCATAACCTTGTATTCACAACTAAATTTTGTAAATAATTATTTTGTATTAGTGGTACCAAGTTGAGTATATCCTCTTCTCATCACCCTCAGTTGGATGGTTAGACAAAGATTGTTAATAAATGCTTGAGTATTTACCTTTGTTGTTTTGATCAAGAAAAGTAGTATCATTGGATTCATTGGCTCTCATTAGCTAAATGGTGGAACATTAATTCTTACAATTCATCCATAAATATATGATAATTTGAATCATTTTATGGTCAAAAACCTCCATCAGTGGTAGACTATGTTCTAGGATCCTCCAAGGTTTACCAAGAAGAAAATTTATTACAAAAACAATAGTGTGTGCTTTCGCTTAAACTATTTTTTAACCAATCCTAGAACCATATGAAGCAATAGTAGGTTGTACATAATTTTGAATAACAAGTTACCATAGGAGATATGGTATTTTTGTGCCTATAATCCTACAAGCAAATTTCCTTGAAGACCAAATCTGATTAAAAGTTGGCTCCCTAATTTTATGGTCCCTGCAAGGTGTTCATTGCATTGTGAAGTGGAATATTAGTTGGATATTCCACCATTTTGGTGAAGTGATAGTCGAGGTTGCCCTGGGTTCTAGAATTTTGAATTTGAGCCTTCCCGCCCTCAATATTTTGAAAATTTTACTTCCTGCCTGCACAGTGAATACAACTGCTCGTCATAGTGGATATAGAAGCACCGAACATAGACAGTGCAAGAAAAATCAATATAACACCTTTAAAATCATTGATACTAGTCTATTCTAATGCACAAAATTTATAAAATAATTAAATTTAGAAGCAAAAAATAATACAAACAACTAAAAAAAAGAATTGTAGTATATTAGGTTAAATAAATAATAGATTACACCCATATTGTGAGTCTTATCATCAATTTTATTGCTTAAAATTTTTCTTCTTTTACTCAATCCAAAATGATGTGTTCCGACACACTAAACTAAATAAAATTTAGATTTTTATAGGTCTATCTTGGTTAAAATCATTTTTATATAAGATATGCAAAATAATTAAGGGTTTGGGAAGGGTAAGAGATTTTACCTTTCATGATCTACTTGTCCAAAAAATCTATGTAGAAAAAGGATTTGATCTAAACAAAAAGTTAGTTTATTAATTAAATAAAATAGGTATATTCAAAAGCATTACTTTTAATTAGTGTTGTAATTGGCATAGTTACACTAAGATAAGTGCAAATACGGAGTGGCACTATTGACTATAAAATGGATTTAATCTAAGACACAAAAATTCAAAACCCTATATAAATTAGCTTCAAAAACAAGGATAATTATAATAGCAATTAATATTTAAGCACATATGAATACTTAGATACACAAAATCATACTTTAAAAGGAAATTAGACAAGAATTATAATGATTTTTTTGTTTTAATAACTTAATAACTATACATATGAGTAATATCAAGTTAATAAATTTTGATATACACAATACCATAATGATAAAAATACATTGATATAATCTAAATACTAGAACATAAACAATCAAGAATTGCATGGGTGATAACCTCTACTAACTCTAAGAGATTTGTTGTTGCACTTTTAAAAGTGCCATAGAAATACATTGTGATTGACTAATGTAATTGTAACCAAGGATTTGGAGTAAAAAAACTATAATAAATGTTATTATAATATGGAAAATAAATACAAGATGCAATAAAAACTATCTAAAAATAACATATATGAATATTTATGCTTAAAGTAAATTAAATAAAAATTTATATAAATTATGATAAAAGCTAAATGTAAGATAAGATTTAAAAGTTATAAAATGAATCAGTTGACAAAGGAAAGGATTTCAAGATTTTCATTCAAGGTAGACATATTGAAAAGACTTTTGTCAATCAACAATTTGGCAAATTTTCATAATAAAAATTAACTCTAGATTATTGTAAAACTTTGTTAGCTAGATTGTGTGTTGAAATATAAGGCCTAAAGACCTATTTTTATAAACTAGGATTACAGGTGGATAAGTTACCAAATAAAATAAAAAATCATTTGCTTGGTTTTATTCCCTTAATGAAAAAGTAGCAATTTGTCTAGATTAGAAACTTGTTGATTGGGGAGTGATAAATTTTCCCATAATTAATTTTGACTTTGCATGCAAGTGCCCATGGAGGGATGAGTTGGTGAATGCAAGGAAAGCAACCAATGTCAATTACTTGCTTAGTTTTTTATTTTTCTCCTTTTGGATAATAATATTGTCAATCAAAAACATTATTTCACTATTTATAAGGAAGTGCTAATACAAAAAAGCATTTATCATAGCACCAATTAATTTAAAATTCAAACAATAGCATTGATCATATCGTAATAGTTTTATAGCACTATTATATCTAAAAATTTATTTTTCTATAACATGATGAAGCTCCTTATTTTTAATCTAGTTTAGGTTCTTGATTTGATGTTTGATGATTTTCGAATAGCTTAGGATTGGTTGTATCACATTGAATTTTGATTGGATCAAATGTAGATGTCTACAACTTAAACTAGAAATCTCATATTTAAATTAAAAGGGTTTTAGAGATAGGTGATCTCCCCTTTATTTTATTTTAAAGATATCTTTAGCACATTTCATGTTTTATGGGAGGAATCTAGTGCATTTCATGTTTTAAAGAGATTTGTACAATAATTAAAGGAAAAATGGAGGGATCATGTTTCACTAGTTTGGGAAAAGGAGAGGAGTTGTAGGAAAAAAGTAAAATTGTTGAATTGAAGGGAAGATTCACCAACTCCACCATTATCAAGGTGATTGATGATAGAGTCTATAACCTATTTTACTTCTATATTTGTCAACATATCTAGTAAGTACTGGGGATAGAAAGAGAAAATAAAACAAGGAGTATTTTCAATTCTATATTTTATTTTTTATTGCATGTTGATCTACATCTATTTAATGATTGAATATTAGTATTCTATGCATTTATGTACTCATATTTAAGGTATTACAAGTGTTGTGACAGGGTAAATTAAGCTTAATATTTTTTCATGTTTTGGTATCTTTCATATGTGCATATTGTTATCTAAAATTTATTATAGTAAATATGCCTTGTGTCATAAAATAATTATTGTTATAATTTGGAAATAAATGTGCATTATGGACATTTATATTTTTTTGTAAATAATAACTTTTGTAGTATCCTATTGAGAAGCAACACACCCCCACTGAAAAATGATTTTCCATCCTTTGAAAATATTGAGCTTTCATTTTGCAGTAGGGACCCTCTTGAGTTTTCCGGGTTTCAATTTCCAAATTTTTGCTTGCCTCCTTTTTCAAGTTGTGCTTTTATCAAAATATCCAAGTAGGCTTGCATGGGGCATTGTTTTCAATTTGAAACTTTTGAAAGATTGCATGTAAATGTATTAATTCATGTTGATGCATTTTCTCCTGATCCCTGATGAATTTTAGCGTTATGTTTGCAGATTCGGATACCCTTTTGCCTTGTTTAGATCCTTGCAAATTTTCATCAAATTCTGGCCACTTTGAGTTTTTGTCATTTTTCTCTGCACTAAAAGAACAAGGCATGAAAGTGTCACGAAATCGCGATGTCCGAAATCGTGACACATTGGAGCGCAAAGGCAGAAGTCCAGGAAGTGTCATGAAATCATGACATTGTGAAATCGTGACACGTTCCAAAGGTCGGCAAAGGCAAAGGGCCGCAAGAAGAAGGCAAAAGGCCTAAGGCAGGAGTGCGTCGCGAAATCGTGACGCGTTTGGGAGGAAGTCGAAAGGAGAAGAGGGTCGCGAAAGAAAGGAGGAAGCAAGGGGAGTGGAGGGGACGTCGCAAAATCGTGACAAAAATGAGCGAGTGCCTTAAGTCCCGAAAGTGTCGCGATGTCGCGACGCCTTCGGGACGTCGCGAAATCATGACAAGAAAGAGAGAAAAAGAGAGAAAAAAAAAAAAAGAAAGAAAGAAGAAAGTAAGACGCCGAAATCATGACAAGAAATGAGCGAGTGCCTTAGGTCCCGAAAGTGTCGCGATGTCGCGACGCCTTCGGGACGTCGCGAAATCGCGACAAGAAAAGCGTGAAGACCCTGAGTCCCGAAAGTGTCACGATTTCGCGACGCCTTCGGGACGTCACGAAATCACGACAAGAAGAACCAAAGGGGAAGCCAAGGGCAGCCAAAGGGGAAGCAAGAGAAAACACAAGGCAAGATAGGTGTCGCGAAATAGCGACGTCGTTCGCGACGTCGCGAAATCGTGACACACTAAGAAGAAAGTTGCCAAGGGGTAGAAAAGGGCACGATTTCGTGACATGTCGCACATGTCACGTTTTCGCTGCATGAAACCAGAAAGTGAACCAAGGGGCAGAAAAGGGCGCGATTTCGTGACATGTCGCGAAATCGCGACATGTCACGTTTTCGCTGCATGAAACCAGAAAGTGAACCAAGGGGCAAAAAGGGGCGCGATTTGCGACATGTCGCATTTTCACGGCAGAACAGACAAAGCAGCACGGAGTGAAAAATAGCTGGAAGCAAGTGCGGGAATGTCACATTTTTTGTGACACGTGTCAAACAAAGCAAGCCACGTGTGATGAACTTTAGGGTTTCGATTTAATAAAGGTTTTGATTTAATGATTTTAAAATACTAATCCTTGTTTGTCTTTTGCAGGAAGCAAGCTGGCACTTGCATGATAGCGGGAGTAATGGCCAGAAAGACAAAGTTAAGCGCAGATTAATCGAGGACCGTCATATTGAAATGAGAGATGCCGAGAATTGCTGGTTTATCCAGATTTTTATAGATCTGGCCGCAAAGAGACTTTACGGTGACTAAGCAGCTACCCATTGAACAGAATATGTCGAGAATTGACCGAAAAATGAAAATATCTACACACGGTTACCGAAATTTGCCGATGGACACATTTAATGAAAATTTATGGTGAAAGTAATGGCGTGCAGAGATTTTCAACTCAGGGATGGCTCTGCGAAGATGAAATGTCAGAGAAGTGGTGACTCATCCAAATTCCCCAGGGGAATTAATGAAGACATTTACACACAGTTACAGGTGGATGCAAGTGGCATTAAAATTCTGCCTTCTCCATTTATGGCAAGTAATCGCACTGATTTGCATAATGGTTAAGTTTTATCAAAGCTTTATTTTAAAAGGTCTTATATTGTAAAACCCGGGTAGTAGAGTTTAAGGTGATAAGATTTAGGGTTTGAGAAGAAGATATTTCTGAAAAGATCAGGGTCTGTCCTGAGTCTATAAATACTTCTTCTGAATGTAATCGCAGGAGGCGGAAACTTAGAATAAAAGGCTATTGAAGCAATTTCTTGCAAATCTTGTTAAATGCTTTATTCTGGACTTGGAGTTGATGTGCTTTTTGCTTTCTGTGATAGCGTGGCCAGGAGCCTAATCTCTTTCAGATTGTGCTAAGTTCATTTTCTTTTGTTTTCATCTCGTTAAAGTTTATTAAATATATGTTGTAAATCCGTGTTATCAAGATTAAATATGTTGTTGGGCTTCATTTGTTTTATTGTATGCTAGGGAAAACCACAGATTTAAGGTTCAGGTCTGTTCTAATTGCTCTGTCCTCACTGTGTGAGCTATGCCGCTGGTGAGAGATACCAATTTTAACCGACTTCCCTTCTGTTTATGATTTTCTTTCAGATCTGTTCCATCTCTGTCTTATGCTCTTAGTAGAAGGTGATCTTAGAAAGTCGGACACCTTCTTCTTTGATTTGTTCTATTGTGAAGCTCGATAGTATAAATAAAATTGGTAGTTTTGGTTTTACAACCTAAGTTTGATAGACTTCTCTTTCTCGCCTTACCCTACTCTCTCTGTTTTACCGTGAAATGATCCATTTTTATTTTCTTTTAAATTTGTCTTTTATTTAAATCTGCTGACCCATAAAGAGCTAGATCAAAGAACTGATTGCAAATCCGATTGTCAACAAGATAACAACTTCTAAACATTATTGAACAAGTTCAGAGCCCGTTGTAAGGTAACAAATACTCCATTTTGAAAACTATTCCAGAAGTGGAAGAGAGTGAATAGACATTCGACCCAACTCTGTAACTCACACCTTGGATAACCAAAGAAGATCCTAAAGTGAGTGGGATTTATCCCTTATAAGTGTTATCGTAGTTTCATGCTCATTCTTCACAGGGTGTGTATAAAAGTCGGACCAACATTTAAAATTGCGCTAGAAGGAGGGCCCAGACCGTTAGATTGTAAGTTGTCCAAATATTTAAAATTGCAAAAAGAAAGGCCAAGTTCGGTAGTCTGTTAAGGATTGTGAGATTATAAGTTGCTTGTGAAAAGCTGGATTCTACATACAGGGTAACAAGGTCCCACCCCAGAGCTGGAGAGCTCCTTGTGCCTGAATTAGAAACTCCAAGAAGAAGTAGCCTCAGAAGGGCCAAGTCTCTGGTCTCGAAATAGTTTTATCACCACCGGTAGTTACTCCAACTACAACTCGAAATATCACCGTCAATCAAGTAGTAATGGCAAACTGGTTGGGTTCCACTGCCTTAAATATCCCGGGTATAGCCCATGACCTGCCCGTAAATCCTGAGAGATATCTTCCCAGATACAAGCATGATGGGACTAGGACAGCAGAAGAACATCTAGTTGCATTCAAGAATGCTTTGAAATTGTTAAATGTACAAGCATGAAGATGTTGCTTGCAGATTGTTCCCGTTCACTCTCCAGGAGGGAGCTTATGACTGGTTTCTAAATCTCACTAACGATTCTATTACCAGTTGGAATGACTTGGAAAAGGTTTTTGTGTCGCAGTTTGGTGAGGTAATAGATCCCAGTATATTATATCAACAGTTTTCTGGTATTAAAAGAGAAATAAGTGAATCTGTCAGATCTTACAATGTCAGATTTCAGAAGGCTTATGGTAGACTGACTGGTTATTATGTGCCAAATGCAGACCTGGCATTAGAGATTTTTAGAAATTCTCTAGATCCAATGACTTCGGTTTTCTTGAAAAGAGATCCCTCTATTACCAATTTAACAGAGGCTTACAAAGAAGCTTTGGTTCTGGAAAGACAGTTGGGACCCCAACCTTTAAATGCTCAACAAATTCCTTTGGTCACACAAGCTGCCCCTGTTTTCAATCCCATACCACATCAGATGATGTTGCCAGTGTGTCAGACTCTACCATCAGGAAATCCATTGGCTGTAACACCTGCTGAAAATGTACGTAACCAGGTAAAGAAGTTGATAATGCAAGAGTTGAAGAAGTCTCAAAAATAGTCCAAAAGTTGGCCAATGATTTTTTGAGTTTTAAAAGGCAAGTTTCTACTGGGGAGAACTCAAACAGGTATTCATATCAACAGAACAGATTCAATCGGCCCCCATACGAACCTAATAAAGATTACAAAGGTAAAGGTCATGATGTGAATATTTGTGATTTGGCTTTGCCTAACTGGTGCAGAATACATGCTACTTCTCAAAGACGGGGAGTTGGATTGTTTGGAATTTTGTAATGCCTTTGAAGCTTTGTCTAGGGAGTTGATTTCTCCTGAACATCAAAGAAATGCGGATGGCCCAAGTTCATCCAACAACAGTGCAGCTATGGTCTTGGATTCTTTCACTTTCCCGGGTGAATCTGAGAATGTAGTTGAAATGCCTATGGATGAAGTGCAGGCTTTTCAACAATACAGGAGGGACAACTACAACCTCAGAAACAGAAATCCGGAGCCCAACACTACATCTACCCCTCCGGACAATTCCCACAATGTTCCTCCCGATCCATCTTCAAGCAATAACCCATCTCCACCCAAGGGAGGAAATCCGAGAGGACCAGATGCATTTGTCCCTCCACTCAATAAGGGATATAATATAGTGGAGGACATGAAAAAGATCAAAGCCAACATCACTCTTCATGAGTTGGCCCAAATTTCAGAACAGAGGGATAACTTGATTAAAACATACTCTGGGCCTACTACCAAATCTTTGGACAAGGGAAAGAAGATGGCAAATGCAAATGTAGCCATGTATAAAGAGAAAACTGAGGTTCCACCTTTTCTACTGACTGTACGTATTTTTGGGAAAAACTTACACAATTGTCTGGTAGATTCAAGTGCTTCAGCTAATGTTATGCCTTTGGCCATTTGTCAACAGTTGGGTTTGACCCCAATGAAGTCTGAAAGAAGAGTTGTCCAATTGGACAAATCAGAGGTTAAAGTAGTGGGTGAACTTCAGAATATTCATATCCAATTAGCATCTGAGCCCAGGGCACAACACATAATTGAAATTCAAGTGGTGGATATTCCTGTGGGGTACGGGATGCTTCTGAGCAGGGATTGGTCGAGATCTTTGAATGGATACTTGGCAACTGACTTTTCACACATGTGGTTGCCATGGAAAGGAGTGGCAAACCAATTAAGGGTTGAAAGAGAACCCAGATACAAACATACGATCACTGAATATAATGCAGAAAATGAGACTGTAAATATTGCTGAGGTAGATATTGGAGTTTATAATTTAACAACGGGACAAAATGAGAAGTTTAGTAAAGCTCATCCTGTTCATAGTAATGAAGTCTGGACGCTTCATGTGGATGGGGCTAAATCTAAACAGGGTTCTGGTACGGGGCAGTCCTTAAAGGGCCTGAGAATCAGACATATTTTATGTCTTATCGCCTACAGTTCCCTTGTACAAATAATTTAGCGGAATACGAAGCACTGGTATTAGGTTTGAAATTTGCTTTGGACAAAGGTGTAAGAAATATCCAAGTTTTTATAGATTCAGAATTGGTGGCTAATCAAGTTAAAGGTAAATTTCAATGCAAAGCATCCTACTTAAAAGGATACAAACACCGGGCTTGGGATCTTGTAGAAGATTTTGATGCTTTTAATCTGACACACATACCTAGAGAGCAGAATTCACGTGCAGATGTCTTGGCTTCTTCAGCCGCAAGTTTGAAACCACTGGAAGAATTTAAATGGAACAAGTTTTCGATCGAGTTAGTCCCTTGTCCTTCAGTCCCAAATAATATAGATAATTTTCAGGTTTTCTCTGATGATCAGCAGATTATAAACTTTTTGCAGAGTACTAACACATTTGAAAATGCTATAATCGATGATGGCCAAAGGGATACTCTGCTGGAGCAGTTAGACGATGACAGGGGAATAATAAGGTTGAAAGATAACAGAATTCCAAAAGGGATGGTGGAACTGGAGCGGCTCTTTGATGTTGACCAAATCAAGCAAAAGGTGAGTTCTGGGGATTCTATGGGTGCAACAAACAAGTGAGACCGAGAACCCGAACGTGGGGACTCGAAGAAGATCCCGGGCACATCAAGTTGGCTAAAATTTGTGATCCAAAAATAAAAAGAAATATGATTGATTTTCTTCACGAGTCCAAGGATGTTATGGCCTCGGTCTTACAAAGACTTAAAAGTTTTTGATCCGAAAGTTTACACTCATGTTATACCTTTAAAAGAATTTTGCAAACCTTTCCGAAAAAAATAGAGGCATGTCAACGCTCTGCTAGAGCCCCTCATCCGGAAAGAGGTAGAAAAATTATTGAGTGCCGCCATTATTTTTCCCGTTAGGCATTCTACTTGGGTGGCCAATTTGGTGCCGGTCAAAAAGAAAAATGGAGAGATCCGCTTGTGTGTGGATTTTAGAAATTTAAACAAGGCATCTGAGAAAGATAATTATCCTCTGCCTTCTATGGATGAGGTGCTGCAGATTGTCAATGGTTCGGAAATGATGTCTTTCCTGGACGGTTTCTCAGGGTATAATCAGATATTGGTTGACAGGGAAGACAGGATGAAAACTGCTTTCACAACTAAGTGGGGAACTTTTGCTTACAAGAGGATGCCATTTGGATTAATAAATGCCGGAGCTACGTTTCAACGGGCAATGGATCATGCCTTCAAAGGCCTTATGGGTAAATGCATTGTTGTTTACATGGATGATTTAACAGTCTTCTCTAAATCTCGGTTTGACCACATAAAACATTTGGAGTCTGTTTTCAACAAATGCAGGGAGTTCGGCATTTCTTTGAATCCGAAGAAGTGCATTTTTGGTGTAACGGAAGGAAAGCTCCTTGGGCACTTGATCACAAAAGATGGCATTTCCATGGATCCGGACAGAGTTGAAGCCATATCCGGCATACCCTTTCCCAACTCTAAGAAAGAGTTGAGGTCCTTCTTTGGAAAAATTAATTTTGTCAGGAAGTTCATCTCCGGCTTCGTAGAAATAGTCAAGCCACTGAATGACATGCTAAAGGAAACTGCTCAAATTGTCTGGACAACAGAAGCTAAAACAGCGTTCCAAGAAATCAAGACCGCCATCAAGCAAGCACCAGTTCTGGTGAGCCCAGATTTCAGTGCAGATTTTTATCTGTACACCTTTTCTTCTGAACACACACTTGCTGCAGCTTCCGACCCAACGAAGAGAAACGGGGGAGCATCCAATTGCTTTCAAGAGTACCAATTTAAAGGGGGCTGAGCTAAAATATTCTCGCTTAGATAAACAAGCCTATGCCTTGGTGAGAGCAAGTTAAGCGCTTCGGGCACTACATACTAAGAAGCAGAGTTCATGCTATAGTTCCCGACCCAGCTGTTAAATACCTTTTAAGTCGAGACGAATTGGGTGAACTAAGAGGTAATTGGGTTACAAGACTGCAGGAATATGACTTAGAAATTTGGCCTACAAAATTAATCAGAGGACTTGGTTTGTCCCGACACATTGCCGAAATACCTGTACAAGAAGAAATTAATCAGTTAAATTCTGAATCTGATGACTGGTATGGAGATATTATTCATCTCGTCGCAATTTGGAATTTGCCCGTCTCACTTGAATAGAACCCAAAGGAGAGCACTAAAACTGAAAGCTGCTCATTATCTCCTCAAAGGAGGTAATTTGTACAGAGAAAATTATGCTGGCATTTTCTTAAGATGCATTTCTCAGAGTGAAGTCAATGAAGTCATGTCCAGTTTTCATGAAAAGTTAGGGGCAGGGCATTCCTCAGGATCTGCTACCACGCACAAAATATTGAGAGCAGGCTATTACTGGCCTACGTTATTTAAAGATGCCCATCAGCATGTGAGAACTTGCCATCAGTGCCAAACTTTTGCATCCAAAGAGGCCAATCGGGCTCTACCATTGCAGCCTGTTGTAATAAATAAACCTTTTATGCAATGGGGACTTGATTTTGTGGGAGTGATAAACCCAAATTCTTCAGCAGGGCATAAGTATGTTCTAACAGCTACTGATTACTGCACAAGATGGGTCGAAGCAGCAGCCACCATGAGAAGTACAGCTCATGAAGTGATCGAATTTCTAGAGTCAAATGTCATAACCAGGTTTGGGGTTCCTCTGAATTTGGTGTGCGATAATGGACCAGCCTTCCAATCATTAGAGTTTGCAGAATGGGCATACCAGATGGGGATAGTTATCAGATTTTCATCCAACTATTATCCCCAAGGTAATGGACTAGCTGAGTCCACGAATAAGAATTTAATGAATGCCATTAAGAAATCTGCAGCGGACAAACCCAGACAATGGCATACATTATTGAAATATGCACTTTGGGCTGACAGGATAAGATATAAAGTGGCTCTTAAGACTTCCCCATTTGCTTTGTTGTATGGTACTCAGCCCATTGTTCCCATCTCTCTGAAATTACCTACTTATCAATTTGTCTTAGACTATTTTGAGGATCAAGCAGATGCAGAGGCCCGTGTTTTGGATCTAACTAATTTACAGGATGAACGACTCCAAGCCCTGGAACATTTCAGCCGGCACCAAGAAACCGTCAAGCGCTGGTTTGACAAAAGAGCCAGAGTGAAAGCTTTCGGACTTGCAGACTGGTGCTTCTATGGGACAAGGCCCATGAAAAGAAGGGTAAACATACAAAGTTGCAGCCGCTATGGATAGGGCCATACCATATTGCTGAGATTCTGGGTAATAACGCATTTCGCTTACAGGACCTTGATGGTAATTTTTTGGACCTCCCTGTTAATGGTCAATACTTAAAGCATTATTTCTCAGCTGTTCCATCCAATATATCGTTTGAATGAGTCACAAAGAAGTTGTAACATGTGTATACATTGTAAATGAGCTTTAAAGTTCAGTTTTATTTTATTTTATTTTAAAGGTCTGTGCAGTTTTTATTTTATTTTATTTTATTTTTCTGTGTTTTATTTCCTTTGAAGTCTGTACAGTTTTATTTTATTTTAAGTAGTCTGTTTTATTTTATTTTAGTCTGTCTTATTGTATTTTATTTTATTTTGAGGTCTGTGTTTATCCTTGGAAGTCTGTACAAATTTCTTTAGCTTTTAAAATTATGTTCTTTCTTTTAGTTTTTGCCTGGGCAGTAAAGAAAAGTCAGCCTTCCAGAATTGTTTTTATTCTGAGTTCTAAATCCAGTGTTCATTTTGTTTTATTCTGATTAAGAGATAGTCTGCTTAAACTGAACAGTGGAACTATTTTGTTATTCATAACAACAGTAGAAAGATGATTGGACTTTGTGTCTTGCTTGCCACAGTTATTTTAATTATAAAGAAACTGCTATGCTGTTCGGCTGGAGAAACTCCCAGGGAATCCAAGAAAAGTTGGTCATAAGAGGGGACTCTGATTCGTGAAATTATTTGAGTATCCATAGAGGCTATCAGTACCCAGGCTGAAGCAGTTCCAGATTGATGAAATATTAAAAAAAAAATTGTTGTTCTTTCTAAGGCTTTTCAGATGTTGGTATATTTCAAAGGAGAGAGAGAGAAGGTGAGAGTTGAGCAAGACAGCATAAAACTGGCACTCTGTTATTTCCTATATATAAAAAAAAAAAAGAGAAAAAGTTATGTAATCAAAGAGATAGCCAAGACTTCAAAAGATGTTTTCTTTTACCAAGTTGTAGATTCTACCTTACAGTTGTGAATCTGGGTCGTGTAAATCTAAAGGGTAACTCTGTCGGGGCTGTAAAAGGCTAAACTAGTAAACAGAGCTCTACTCGGTTTCCCCTTTTACAATCTAGAAAAGCTGATCAATCCAGAGTACAACATTTGAAGGCCCAGTCATTCTTGAAGAAAGTTTCATACGCTTGTAATTGCACATCAGAAATCTTCCTTGAATGATTCAACCTAGTATGTCCTTGGGAAATTTTGACAACTATCAGCTAGTAGTTAAATTATTTTGAAGAATATCTGTGGCAAGGCATGGTACATGGTCTATGTTGTTTTGAAACTAGAGTCCTGGATTCTAAAATAGTGCTACTATTTTACCCGCAGATATCGCCATTTGTTGAGAAGCAACACACCCCCGCTGAAAAATGATTTTCCATCCTTTGAAAATATTGAGCTTTCATTTTGCAGTAGGGACCCTCTTGAGTTTTTCGGGTTTCAATTTCCAAATTTTTGCTTGCCTCCTTTTTCAAGTTGTGCTTTTATCAAAATATCCAAGTAGGCTTGCATGGGGCATTGTTTTCAATTTAAAACTTTTGAAAGATTGCATGTAAATGTATTAATTCATGTTGATGCATTTTCTCCTGATCCCTGATGAATTTTAGCGTTATGTTTGCAGATTCGGATACCCTTTTGCCTTGTTTAGATCCTTGCAAATTTTCATCAAATTCTGGCCACTTTGAGTTTTTGTCATTTTTCTTTGCACTAAAAGAACAAGGCATGAAAGTGTCGCGAAATCGCGACGTCGTGATTTTGCGACGGAAATCATGACACATTGGAGCGCAAAGGCAAAAGTCCAAGAAGTGTCACAAAATCGTGACGTCACGATTTTGCGACATCACGAAATCGCGACACGTTCCAAAGGTCGACAAAGGCAAAGGGCCGCAAGAAGAAGGCAAAAGGCCTAAGGTAGGAGTGCATTGTGAAATCGTGACGTGGGAGGAACAAAAGAAGAGTGAATGTCAAGGAAGGAAAAGGGCACGGATTTCGTGACATGTCATGAAATCGCGACATGTCGCGTTTTCGCTGCATGAAACCAGAAAGTGAACCGAGGGGCAAAAAGGGGCACGATTTCGCGACATGTCGCGAAATCGTGACATGTCACGTTTTCGCGACAGAACAGACAAAGCAGCACGGAGTGAAAAACAGCTGGAAGCAAGTGCGGGAATGTCATGTTTTTTGCGACACGTGTCAAACAAAGCAAGCCACGTGTGATGAACTTTAGGGTTTCGATTTAATAAAGGTTTTGATTTAATGATTTTAAAATACTAATCCTTGTTTGTCTTTTGCAGGAAGCAAGCTGGCACTTGCATGATAGCGGGAGTAATGGCCAGAAAGACAAAGTTTAAGCGCAGATTAATCGAGGACCGTCATATTGAAATGAGAGATGTCGAGAATTGCTGGTTTATCCAGATTTTTATAGATCTGGCCGCAAAGAGACTTTACGGTGACTAAGCAGCTGCCCATTGAACAGAATATGTCAAGAATTGACCGAAAAATGAAAATATCTACACACGGTTACCGAAATTTGCCGATGGACACATTTAATGAAAATTTATGACGAAAGTAATGGCGTGCAGAGATTTTCGACTCAGGGATGGCTCTACGAAGATGAAATGTCAGAGAAGTGGTGACTCATCCAAATTCCCCAGGGGAATTAATGAAGACATTTACACACAGTTACAAGTGGATGCAAATAATATCAAATTCTACCTTCTCCATTTATGGCAAGTAACTGCAATGAGATTTGCAGAATGGTTAAGTTTTATCAAAGCTTTATTTTAAAAGGTCTTATATTGTAAAACCCGGGTAGTAGAGTTTAAGGTGATAAGATTTAGGGTTTGAGAAGAAGATATTTCTGAAAAGATCGAGGTCTGTCCTGAGTCTATAAATACTTCTTCTGAATGTAATCGCGAGAGGCGAAAACTTAGAATAAAAGGCTATTGAAGCAATTTCTTGCAAATCTTGTTAAATGCTTTATTCTGGACTTGGAGTTGATGTGCTTTTTGCTTTCTATGATAGCGTGGCCAGGAGCCTAATCTCTTTTAGATTGTGCTAAGTTCATTTTCTTTTGTTTTCATCTCGTTAAAGTTTATTAAATATATGCTGTAAATCCGTGTTATCAAGATTAAATATGTTGTTGGGCTTCATTTGTTTTATTGTATGCTAGGGAAAACCACAGATTTAAGGTTCAGGTCTGTTCTAATTGCTCTGTCCTCACTGTGTGAGCTATGTCGCTTGGTGAGAGATACCAATTTTAACCGACTTCCCTTCTGTTTATGATTTTCTTTCAGATCTGTTCCATCTCTGTCTTATGCTCTTAGTAGAAGGTGATCTTAGAAAGCTGGACACCTTCTTCTTTGATTTGTTCTATTGTGAAGCTGATAGTATAAATAAAATTGGTAGTTTTGGTTTTACAGCTAAGTTTGATAGACTTCTCTTTCTGCCTTACCCTACTCTCTCTGTTTTACCGTGAAATGATCCATTTTTATTTTCTTTTAAATTTGTCTTTTATTTAAATCTGCTGACCCATAAAGAGCTAGATCAAAGAACTGATTGCAAATCCGATTGTCAACAAGATAACAACTTCTAAACATTATTGAACAAGTTCAGAGCCCGTTGTAAGGTAACAGACAGTCCATTTTGAAAACTATTCCAGAAGTGGAAGAGAGTGAATAGACATTCGACCCAACTCTGTAACTCACACCTTGGATAACCAGCAAGATCCTAAAGTGAGTGGGATTTATCCCTTATAAGTGTTATCAAAGTTTCATGCTCATTCTTCACAGGGTGTGTATAAAAGTCGGACCAACATATCCTCTACCTATTTTTGTGTTATTATTAAAAAATGAGGTTGAGAGGATTCCTCTATGAAAGGACATCTTTTGTTATGATAAGTGAGTTATTATTTGTTGGTATTAGATTCTAGCTAAATATGAAATACATAGGTCCCCTGCATTTTTAGTAGAATAGCCATATATTGAAAGAAAAGGATGGAACCCTTGTCAAGTATCAATATCTCTATTATGTTATTCTTGTTTCTCCATTGCAATATATGAGACTAGGGTTGGTCAATATATGGTTATAGATATTTATCTAATACATATTAGAAATATAGTACTATGAATTACATCCTATGTTTATATTTTTTATCCAATAGCATTAGCTATCGATATACAAATTTTAAGAATAGATTCCAATATTGAATTTAGAAATGAATATCCTTGGGTACATATAATTTGGAGAAAAGAAACATGAATGAAGTGGGTTTGGCAGCCTCATGTGAAGAGAATGGAAAATAGATGGGATATACATAATTGTTTAGTATATAATAAGATCACCAAATTCATAAGTACATTATGTGTCTACAAGATATAAAATCTTACTCTTAAGTTTTTGATGTGTATTAAATTTTAATTCTATATAACAATTATTTTTTTATCTATAAAAATTAGGTATACTTTATTATTTGTGTTAGTCCTTTCTATATCTCTTAATAAAAAGGTAATTCTAAGAGTTCCATTATATTTTATATTAGATAATATACTCAAACAACTAAAATTTGAGACCCACCATGGTTGCAGAATCTAGATATTATGTTAAGGATCGTTATATAAATTATTAATAAAAATGAATTAATTATAAATTTTAATAATACACATAACTCGTATATTACAAATTGAATAATATTTTTTTTGAATAGATGTATAATATCTAGGAGTATGGTATATTTATATGGATAAATCACTAGTGCTACCCTATTAGCCAACACAATCCCATTGGGACTTCCCTCCTAAAGGAAGCACTTTAGATGGAACTACTTATATGAGAAGGGTGTTGTAGATACAAATAAATGTATAATGATTATATTTATATGGATAGCCTTTTAGATTCTCCAAAACACTAGTAGTCAATGTAGAAAACCATATACTATAACAAAATTAATATAGCATAAAATAGAAAATATTTAATGAAGAGTGAGATATCCATAATCACCGAAATCATTCACTATAAGTCCTCTATTTTATTAAATTACAATATTTTTAAAAAATTAATAGAAGCATACAATTCACCATAAATCATATTCAAAATAATAAATAAGTATAATAAGACATCAATAGATAAAATAGAAATGATGATAGACAAAAGAGAAGAGTGAGTTGACCTGGGGCACCCAACAACACATCACATGGATACACATCAATACAAAGGGTTACATGGTGGAGGGGTATTTATAGTAGATACCTAATCCCCCAACAATAATTACATATAACATTAATCAAATATAACATAACATTAACCAAATATAACATAACATTAACCATATAAGTTTAAATACATATCTAACTACAAGTTAAAATATTAACCATATTGGTGGTTTAACCAGTGTCAAAATATGCTTATAGGATTACATAGAGTGTAGACCACATATTTTCATTATTTTCCATATGCTTATATATATAATACATCATATGCACATGTGAGTTGTTCATATGCATACATAATATTATATCACATATGGTTGATCTTGGCTAATCAGGTTATATTACCAATATTAAAACCTTGTCCTATAATCTGAATTAGGGCCAACGATATGGTTTTACCTATAAATAGATTATCAAAAATAGAGGAAACATAAAATGTGATAAATGATTATGAAACTAAACAAAATAATGAGATATTTATTGATATTTTTGAATTGTATTACAATGTATCATGGGCATCTTTGAGGGAGGAACCTCCTTCATAGCAATACTCAATACAAAATAATTATTTGAGATAATAATCCTCTTTCTTAAAATGTAATCAATAATAAATCAACCCTAATCCTAAGGATCCAATATTATTCAAAAGTATCAAAATAAACACCCAAGCTAACCCTTACTCTAGCACTCAAGGGTTGGCCCCACAAGTAAAATAGGAACCCAAACCAATTAACTAACTATTATAATAAAAACAATAAAGTTAGGATATAAGGATCATAATATGTCCTCCCACTTCAACAAATTTTGTCCTCACACCTAAGTGTATGGAAACTATTATTGAAATTATTGGATAGGTTCCACGTCACATCTTCAATATGCAAATATTGTCACCACAAACTATAGATTTTGCATGAACATATATCCAAAATAGCATTAGGTTTAAGGAATTTTGATCCTTCATTATCCTTGTTTACATATGATACATGGAAAATATGATGTATCTTAGATTATGATGGTAGATCCTATTTGTATGTAATAAACCAATTTGTTGTAATACTTTATGGGGATAATAAAAATTTCTAGCTAGATTCTAACTACCTTTTATTTTCCAATATGTTTGTTTGTAGATATGTATATGGATAAAAACCATTTCCACTTCAATAACTTCAAATAGTGTTGATCTACCTATTGCTTCATATGGGTTTGAGTCAATATCAAGTTATCCTTGAGAGTCAAAGTAGCCCAATTATTGACGATGAAATCATTGGCCTTTATATTAGAAATTTCTAGAAGATGGGATGTGAGAGACAATGGTCTTGTCCATATTCTCTTCATATAGTGTCTTCTTTCAGTAGTGTGAAAAGTGGTGATGTACTACCATTTTTCCATAGGTAACCATTTGATACAATTTTAGTGCTTCAAAGCAAAACAATGCAAGTCTCCAAGAATTTATTAACTATTTATATTTTTCCATCAATTTGTGGTTGTTATGTAGCTTAAAAAATTCCTTTTAAAAATTATTAGTGAATGTCAATTCATAGTCATAAATAATAGAAATAGAGATTTTATGGAGATAAAAAAAAATTATTAATGAATATTTGGAAAATGGTTGATGATTTGTAAGGATGGGCACATAGATAAAACTAGGCATACTTTGAGAGATGATCCATTACTACAAAAATAATTAATTAACCTTTGAGCATCTAACTAAAAATTATATCGGTGTTAATAGCCTGACTCCAAACAACCATAACTCTTTATTTTGTGTGAGAGCATTTATGATGTAAGATTTTAATTTTTTTTTGGGTGGGACCTTCTCCAATAAGTATGGATGCTCCCCATTTCATGGGAGAGGTTTTGAGATCAATTAGACTCATGATTTGGAAGTTTCAGGTAGTGGGGTGGGCCTAGAAGCTGACCTAGCAAAAGGCCTGGTAGTCATGGGTATTGGAGTAGAGTCCCCACTTTCTCTTGACCCCTCACAACCACCCTGTAATGATTCCTCCCTTTTATCCTTCCCATATACGATTCAAAATGTTGATTAGTCCAAAATCCTTCCTTCTCATCACATGGTTATGGTAGATCCTCTGATATTTTTCCTTTTCAAGGCAATTTGAAGGTAACTTCTAAGCTCACTTCCATGACTGTTTCTTTTGATTTTGCCTCTCTTATTGAGAAATTTTTTGGATCTAGACTAGATATGGAAAGAATTAGGCTTTGGGCCTTCAACAAGTGGAAACCCCAAGGACACATGGAAATCGTGGTGATTCCCAAGGAGTTTTTCTCATCAAGTTAAACAACATTGAAGACTCAAGACCATGGTTCTATGGATAGAAAAGTCTCTTTCTCAAAATAAGGGGTTCTAATTTTGAACCTAAATCCTAAAGCATTAATTTAGTCCTGTTTTGGGTCAAACTCCTTAAAATTTTGATTCAATTTTGGCATGAATATATTCTCAAAGTATTTGCAAGAGCAATCAACAAACTCATTACTTTTGACCCAATTACCAAGGATAATTATCATATGGTTTATGCAAGGATGTGTGTAAATTCTAATCTTGATTTGGAGCTCCCATCCTCCATTGAGTTCCTATCTAATATTAATGATAAAGTCTATATCATTGAATATGAAAACAAAATGCCTTTCTATTCGTCATGCAAGAAGCAAGGTCATCTCTTTTCTTAATACCCTAATTTGAATCCTCATGCTCAACCCAAGAAATTTTGGTAATGTAGATATCTCAAGAAGCAAGCAAGATCAACAAAGACTGATCAAGAGTCAAGTTTAGTTTCTAGTGAGCTCCTTTTGGATACTAGAGTGAACCTATAGTTGATAAAGGAAAATATTTAGCTTAGCCCTCTAGTTAAGGTCCTTCCTCCTAGGTGAGTCTTCCTTCTTCTCTTAAATATTCATTTCCTATTCATATTAAACCCTTCTCTTACTTGGATTTTGAGTCCCTCAATCTTGATTCTAAACCTCCCCCCTTAGAAACCCCTACACCTGATTTAATCTCCTCTAGTCTCTATGCCTTCACTCTATCCCCTAATAACCCCCTTATTGGATTATCCATCTCCCCTCCCCATTTAAGGCCTCCAAATTCTCCAAAGAAATATGAAAAAATAATGAATTTTGGCAAGTTCTTCTCAAGGAGCCTTTGGAGGCCTACTTTGCTTATGGGACCTGCCAAAATTTGAAGGTAATATTGTCTATGTCTTTAAAATAATAATCAATATGTATTTTTTTTAAAACCACTAATGTTAGATGGGTCCTTTCCAACATATAAGTCCCAAACTCTCCCATGGGTAGAGTCTCTCTTTGGAACACCCAAAGCCACATGATAAATATCTTTAGCAATGAAGTGTGGATGATAGCGAGAGATTTCAATTCCCCTATATCCCTCTTTGACAAGCTTGGAGGAATTCCTATCACCTCCAAATGCTTTAAATATTTTGCAATTTTTGTGAATAGTAATGAGTTGATGGAAATTCAATTAAAAGGCACCGAATACACTTAGAGCAATAGGAGGTTGGGGAGTCAACTTATCCATCTTAGACTTGATAGATTCCTCCTATCCTAGGAAGCCATTTTACACTTGGATATACCACACTATTCCCTCCCAAAAAATAGCTCTTATTATAACCCCCCCATTTGAAAGCTCTCTAAATTGCATCCTCCTTTAACACTCCCTTCAGGTTTGAATCCATGTAGCTTCTCCACTAAGATCTCTCCCATTTGATTGTCAATTGGTGGATCCAATATGTTTTAGGTTCCTTCATCTCCTAGATAGCTAAAAATATTTATTTCATTAAGGGAAATCTCAAGTATTGTAACAAGGAGGTCTTTGGCCACCTCTTTCTCAATAAACAGAGAATTCAATAGCAATTGATCAACATTGAAATCATCATCCAAGCTAGATTTTCCTTTGCAAGCTTAAGATGTGATGAAAAGCACCTCCTAGTGGAATATCATAATATCCTTTCTCGTTAAGAAGCTTTTTGGAGGTAAAATTCCAAAGCCATTTGGTTAAATGAGGGGGACCTTAACACAAAAACATTTCATTCCTCCACTCTAAAACATAAAATCTATAATAAAATCAAGGAACCTATCAAGGTTTATGAATCCCATACAAAGGACATCCTAGAAATTAAAGTTGAAGCTATCTCCTTCTTTGAAAACCTTCTTGGACCAAGTGATCACAACAACTTCCATGTGGCTAATAGTATTCTCACCAATTTTTCCTACCTCATTCCCAAGATCTTAACTCCTTCATCACCAACCTCTTTTTTTAATAAGTAAAATATGTTGCTTTCTCCATGAAAGGGGACAAGACCCCAAGACCATATGGATTCCTAACCCTTTTCTTCCAAAAATTTTGGAATGTGGTGGGTTTGGACATGGTGGCTACCATCTAAGAAGTCCATAGAACCAAGAATTTACCCAGATATATCAATTCTACTTTTCCAACCCTCATTCCCAAATTTGTAGAATCCAAATCTCTTTCTAACTTTAGGCCCATTAGTCTTTACAATACCACCTACAAGATCCATTCCAAATTCATGGCCAACAAAATGAAAAAAATCCTCCCTCTAATTATTGACCATTACCAAGGTAGTTCTATCCAAGGAAGGCTCATAACTTATGGGATCATCATTTTTCATGTCATAGCCCATCCCCATTGATCCTTTTCAAAAGGATATTAATTGATCTAAGGGATCAATTAATACCTAACTAAAGGGGTCATTGAACCTAAAGAACACCTACAAATTCTAATTAAGGTATTTTGTGAGAAATTAGAAAATGATTAATTATATTTTGAAAAATATAATTCAAATTAGTTTAATTAGAAGCTAATTAGAGATTTTGTGAAAGATGAATTGGAGGATTTATCTTTTGCAAAAATTAATACAATATAATAAATTAGGTGTAAATAACCTAATTTTAATACAATTAGGTACTCACAAGGTTTGTCCAATTTTGATTGGACTAAAAAGGGCTCTAGAATTATTAAATAATATAAGAATTATCCTATTATTTGAGAAACTATCCATATCTTCTACATGGCTTCTCTACATTGGTGGAAATTAAGGGGATATTCCTTCCCTTATCACTAATAGTCCTAGTTTTGTACCCATCCTATTCTCTAATAGTACTAGTTTTGTATTTGTCTCTAGTAATAAGGGACACAAAACAAACAAAGGCCACCTACCTTATCCTCATGGACCCCTTTCATTTTAATAATAGTTTAATTTTTCCTCCACATGGGTTGAAATGTCTTATTTAATTAAAGGTATATTTTACTATTGAAAGGATAGTGACTTTTATGGCTTGGAAGAGGGAGAAGTCATAATAAAAAGGGGAAAGACTTGAGGTTAGAGGATATCTAACTTTGGAGAGAGTAGAAGAAGGAATTGGAAGCTAGGAGGAGATCACAGACAAGCAAATAGATAAAATTGAAGATCAATTAGGAGGTAGCTAAGAAGATCAAGTTTGGACTTCTCATATCTTGATTTCTATCTTGATAATGTATTGGATGCCCCTTGGTGTTTATTCAGCAATATAGATTTATGATTTAAGACTTCAATTTAGTACTTGATTTCAAGACCACCTATAGATTAACTTGATTTATGTAGAGGATTGTGGTTATTAGATACAAATTGACCTTTAAAAAATACCTATATCATCTTGCGACGATCGATGCTATAGTAAGATTGGAAACCTGGCCCTTATAAGTTTTAAAATAATTGTAATCATTCAATCCTATGTATTGGATTTTCTCTACTTTACACCTTCTGAGAAAATCATGTCATTGATTTACCATCTGTGGTAGGCTAGAATGGGATTTCAAGGGAGGAATATATGCTTTAAATTCATTTGTGGCTTAATAGGTTCTCATGTTGTCATGCCCTATTATGAGTCAACTATTATAACCATTATGGAATCATAAAAAATAATTGAACCCTAATCAGTAGTGCTGCTCTCCATTCATTAACTTGTATATGCATATTTTTATATCCCTATAGCAGCTTATGCCATAATATGAATTCAACTTATAACCTTTAGTACCAATTGGATTTGGCCTTTGTTGCCTTACCTATTAGTTTTCTATGTTATAATCCCCTGCCTCACCCTTGTAGTGATTGGTTGGAAATCAACATCGTGCTCATGTCCACAACCTGTAATAGGCACATATGCAAACTCTAATTGATTAGCAATGGGATTCTATGTGATCCTCACCTCCATAGGTAATTCATATGGTTAAATAATGATTGATAAGTGCTCAAATCCTTATTATACATCATTGAAACCTTCTGGTATACCCCTGAACTATTTGCTCCTATTTTGTGTTAGATTCGATCTATTCTATAAATTCTAGTTTTGTGTGATCTTCTTGCATCATCTATAGAGACCATATGCTTGAGTGGAACACCTGTATTGAAAAATGAAATTGCATATCCGATATACACATTATGCCTTCTCAAAAACCTATGATGATACAAAACCCAACTCTACTATCTACTTTGGGATGCTTTGAACTCGATTAGAAGCTTTAGAGATACTTGCTGATGAAAATTTCTACCTGATGCTCACTTGAATATGGTCTATTTTAGATACCTACGCAAAAATCCTACGTTGTCGATGTTAATATTTAACAATGATCCTTTTTCCTAATAAATGATTCAATAATATAGTACATGGAAACCTTCAAATGTAAAGTTATTTAACGACCAGTAAAATATGCGTGGCCATATTTGGAACATGCAGTGGTGATTTGGGATTTGTAGGTCTATGTGAAATGCATTCTCAGTTGATTTTGGATTGGAATAGTCCCACATGGAAAGTGCTTTGGCACTAGCTTGTTTTAAAAAAAAATTGTATGCCTAGTATAGTAGCCAATCGCCTGATCCTTTGGTAACCAATGGATGTCTCTAATATGTGGTATGTGTTGTGAATCCCTTAATTTGACCTGATATTGCATTGATTGATAGACATGGGGGATGTTTTATTTTTACCAAGGAAATTGGGTGAATAGTTTGACTACCTGACCTACTGTTGACCTACGACCTATTACCTTCTACCACTTATCACATCAGGTTCAATACTTTATGTGTCTTCAATATTGGATGCTATGCCCTTCGAAAAGGGTGCTAAAATAATTAACCATTTTTTCTATAACCTATATTGGTATGATAATGGTCAGTTTTTCCCTCTTTCTAAATAATCAAAAAGAGGGGTTAATCATAGTAATAGAGATTATAATTGTTAACCCAAAGAGGGATTAATAATAGTAATATAGATTATAATAGTTAACCCAAAGGGGTTAATAATAGTAATAGATATTTGTAATATTTAACCCTTGTGAATATTAAATAAGGATTAGCCATAAAAGGATTATAACTTGAGAATATTAAAGAGGGATTAGTGATAAAAGGATTATAATAACTATTCCTAGGAAGAGTTATCCCTTATACAACGGGAAAAATATTTACACTATTGAATTAATAAGAATGTTAATTTGATTTTAGACCTTTTTAGAAGGTTTCTTAAGAATACATATATGATGATCTAAATGGAAGAAAAAAATTGAATATATCAATAGTTACAAATTCGTAGGAAAGTAGTACAATTTCATAGACCTTTTTAGTATAAACCTTTTTATCAGTATTGTGAATAGATTGAGTAAAATTAGGTTACTTATAATAATATATATGTATATAATCACTCTTTCGTAGAAAGGGGTGTAGCTAAGGGAATAATGAGTGTGGAACTCATTCTTTAGGAAAATTTTGGGATTTATTCACTATGGGTCAATCATACCACTAATGATCCATTAGGACCCTTTTCTAAGTTAATATTTCTAGGCATAAGGTTTGGAAATATAGTATGATCTTGACTTTGTAAGAATAGATTAACAGATCTATTTTCACATGAGAATGGACCTCCTCCACACCATGAAAACTAGGATAAATGGTTTAAGGAAAAGAATAGATATGATCCTATTATTGGGCTATTAATACTTGAATAATATTACCTTAACAAGGTTCTAAACATAGTGTGATAGGAATGGATGATAGATCCATTCTTAGGGAAATTATAATATTTTCCCTTCATGTGTTTAGTATGGTTCCTTAGTGAACTCTACTAAAGAAGGATTGATTATGTAACAATTTTGGAGAATGAATGTGGAATTCATTCTCGAGAGAATTATGGGGTTCTCTCATTGGACTCATCGATAGGTAATCCATGCTAGGATTAATGATGAGTTTTCTCCTTAATATGAATCTGATGATCATTCATAAACATGTAGATATAAGAATTTGTGATATTCTTATGTATTGTATTGATGGCTTAGAGAAAGAAAATGTGGAATTTTCTTAATTGCATCATGATTAGAAAGGGAATAGTTTGATTCCTTTAAATTGTATAATTGATAAAGGATCCTTGGGATGCCTCTCTATACTTGTAATTAAGGTATATTAATTTTATGAAAGGAGAGGAGAGTCATATTTTGGAGGCTAGGTTTACTCCCTATGAGGGTTCCCAAGATAAATATTGTGTCACTCTATTTTGTGGTGTGCCTCTATTATTTCATATGAATGTTGCATTTACTTTATAATATGGTGTTAATTAGATAAATAACGGATGTTGTAATTAGATTATTTGAGATGGTATTTAAATGTTATTTGCTTATGATGAAATGTTTTATAGAAGAAATAATCTTATAGATGAATGTGATTATGTTTAATTATCAATTTATGGATAATTAGAGCTATGAATTAAGGTTATTATTCTTATTTCATGTAGATGTAGCTTGTATGATGATACTATCATGGATGATGAACTAATTTCCAATGTATTTTAATTAACCCTTAAATAGTTGAGAAACAAACCTTGCTAATGCTTTTAATAAGAATATTAAATGTCAAGTTGTTATATGAAAGGATTAAGAAAGTATCAAATAGATGATACATTTCAAGTAAAGAACATGAATAAAAACAAGACCTAATAAACCTTTTGAATGAAGAAGGAAGATAATTGTGCTTAATATGGTTATTCCAAGGCCTATGTAATTTTATCACATGTAGTGATAATTGCCTTAGTTATCTCATCGTGTAGATGA
This sequence comes from Wollemia nobilis, assembly GCA_028583015.1. Lineage (NCBI taxonomy): Eukaryota > Viridiplantae > Streptophyta > Pinopsida > Araucariales > Araucariaceae > Wollemia > Wollemia nobilis. The sequence goes on along the minus strand of JAQPPZ010001424.1, from coordinate 2,342,690 downwards.
GGGTTACTAAGAGGTGAAGATTGATTACCCACCCTAGAGGTGTAACATCTAATCTTCAAGGCATTCACTTATATACTAGTCTTGATGGATAGTATGGAGAAGGGTGATTCCCTTTGGTGAGGGATAAACTCCTAATTATTTTATGAGAGTTCTCATACCATGGAGGTATGAGGGTTTTGTAGAAGTTGGTCACTTCTACTCAAGAGTGACTTTGACCAAGTCTTAATATATCTTGATGATTGATGCCTTGTTAATTTTACAATCCTTTGGAATAACCTTGTCTTAGATCATGATTATATCCTTCACTCGTTTGAAGATAAATACATGAAATATGTATATATATATATATATTGCTGGAAATTTTGATTCCCTAAGCTAAAATGTTGTCATTGATGTCGAAAGGTTATTTTATGTCAAAAGGATCTATGATGGCATTCACTATGTTTTGTGAAAGTGCAAGGAAGGGTTTTTGTGAAAACCACGGTAGGCAAAATAAAAGGTTTTATTTAAAACCATGGATGGCATATTTGAAATGGGTTTTTATTAAAACCCAGGTTGACTTTTCGTTTCATCGAAAAATGAGTCCCGGTGACAAAGTTATTCAACTTTGAAGTTTAAGTTTTAAATTTTAATATTTTAAAATTTAAATTTAATTTTCAAAGTGGAAATTCCCGCCAATGTCATCAAATTCGATTAAGGATCGACGTATGAAAATTCAAGGCAATATGTATAAATACCATTGCCAAAAATTCATTTGGCAATAATTCGAATGTGTGTGAGTTTTGTTCGAACAAAGAGAAAAGATATTTTAGCGCAATCGAAACCTGCAAAGAAAGGGAGAAATAGAAGGAAGGGAGGACCCTTCCCATATACTGTAGGCACTTGTGGCCTAGTGGAAATAAGGATGCAGTCAATTTTTTGAGTTCCAAGAGATTCGAAGTTTGAATCCCGCTGGCATTGGTTGTTGCGAAGTGGAAAGGAATTACACCTTTTAGCACACGTGTCTTCTAGGGCATGTTTGGAGGAAGAAAAGCATAGTGGTTGCGCTCACCATTTCATGTGAGCGGTTGGCTCACATGGTTAGTGGTTCCATGGTTATAGTGGTGCTTGGACAACGATAGGGGATCGAATCCCACTGAGAAGAAAAAGGCAAGTTAAATTTTTATTTTAATATTTGTAAGAAAAGCTTTGAGGAGAAATAAGGCTTATGAGTTGTTTTAGAAAATTATTAAATTACAATTCCTTTTAATTTTGGAAGGGTAGCATTTAATATATCATTGGAAAGAATTTTTTAAGAGCTATTTAATTAACTTGCTTAGAAGGAGAAATAAGGGTTGTGTAAGAATATATTTCAAGTTTTGTCAAGGAGTTTCCAAAAGTAAGTTTGATCCATTCTATTGAGGGTTTATTTCTTGCATAAAAGAACTTTGGTGGATGTTAAAATAAAGTAGGAGTAATAAGTTGCTACTTGGCTATTTTTGTTGTGTTATTACTCTAACCCTTGTTGAGATTTGAAAAAGAAAGTGTGTTGAGTGAGACAGATTTTGTGGAAAACAAATAAGGCATCAAAAAGGTATGACCAATATTCTCCATTGATTTTATTTGGGTGGTTGATTTCTAAAATATCATTGGAGTGAAAAGGATTGATTGTGGTTTCCTTTTTGAAAGTGGTTGAGTTAATTCTTCAAGGTTTTCTAGCTTGAGTGTTGTGATTAAACCTTGTTTTATAAGCATTGTTGTTGAAGCCATTGGTTGTGCAAAGAACTTGAACTTGAGTTAGAAAAGAACATGAGTATCATTGTTATGTGAGATTTGTTGTTGAGCATTGTTGGGAATATTTTGAGTTGATTGATACATGCTTGGACTAGGGTTTGTAATAAAGAGTTGTTCCTTGTGGTGAATTGTTGAGTTGAGTTGATTGAGCCTAGTCAAGTGGATGCAAGTGGTTGTTCAAGTTCCAAGAAACAAACTATTATTTATTCTGATTTGAGTTAAGATTGATATTTGAGAATAGAACATATTAAGTCTCTAACAATTATCTTTATGCTTCTATGAGATTGTTGAGTTGATATTGATTTGATTTGAGATTGGATTTGAGTATAGAACATATTGAGTCTCTAACCATTCTCTTTATGCTTCTATGAGATTTCCGAGTTGAGATTGATTTGAGTTGAGATTGGGATTTGAGTATAGAACATATTGAGTCTCTAACAATTCTCTTTATGCTTCTATGAGATTGCTAAGTTGATATTGATTTGAGTTGATATTGGATTTGAGTATAGAATGAAGAACACAAGCTTATACTGAGAGGGGGGGTGAATAGTATAAGACATAACCAATTAACAATTTTAACTTTAAATAACAGAGGCATCAACACAACATTAATCAAGACAGAAAGCATCACACATTGAAGACTCATTTTAACGTGGTTCACCCAGAATGGTTGGGCTACATCCACGGATAAAATCTTTCACTAAATTTTATCAATCAATTTCTGGGAAAACCTTTCCCGATTACAAAGTTTATGGGCACCAACCCAAAGGAGACACCAATCCCCTAAACTCGAGTTCGTGGGCACAAACCCACAGGAGACACCGATCCCCTAGCTCTGCTCTAGAAGGTGATCCTCTAGAAAACCTCTGCCTCCGTTGCCCTTAGCAAATGGAACTCTATCCATAGAAGACACCTGTCCTCCCTGCTCTGGCTGGAGACCTCTGTCCTCAACTCTATCACCTCCAAAGTTGGTCCTCGAATTTGCACTAAACACAGTCCTTCGGTCTAGTACAAATGTCCTCGTTTGTCTTTGCCTGTTGTGCTCACTCTGCATGCTTCGACATCATCGTGCCACTTCTGCACTCTTGCGCTCTTTCGGCTGCATCTCGCACACTTCGACGCACATTCGACTGTCTCACAATTCACACCTAACTCTTCAAAACAAACCTCCTTTTATACTAACACTTTCAAGATCAAAACCTTGATCTTAGTCGGTTGCACAACCCTAAACTACGTCGGCTGCAAACCCTAATTTTTGTCGGCCCAAATTTAACTTTGTCGGCTTCACTGCCTCTGCAACTCTTCTGTAGCTTCTATCGTGAAACTACAACATGTCGCGATATCGTGACACCTTTGCAACCATACACTATCTTATGGCTTTTGTCGCGATATCATGACACCTTTGCAACCGTACACTATCTTATGGCTTTTGTCGCGATATCGCGACACTTTAGCCTTTGACGACTTTGACTAAGCTCTTGTCGTGATATCGTGACACTTCTCGCTTTCTTACCCTCTTCTCGGCTTGCACCAGCGAAAGCAGAACATGTCACGAAATCGTGACACTTTCGCTTCCTTGCACTCTTCTCGGCTTGCACTAGCAAAAATGGAACATGTCACGAAATCGTGACACTTTCGCTGCCTTATGCTTTTCTCTGCCTTACGCCCGTGAAACTGGAACATGTCACGAAATCGTGACGCTTTCGCCTTTGAGCTCTTCCTTCTTGAATTCGTCGTGAAATCGCGACGCTTCTTCTGTTGAAGACTTGTTTACTGTCTCTGTCGCAAAATCGTGACACTTTCTCCAACTGAATGCCCCCATCTCAACCTATCGCGAAATCGTTTTCTCCTGTTTCTCAACCTATCATGAAATCATGACACTTTCTCCAACTGAATGCTTCCATCTCAACCTGTCATGAAATCGTGACACTTTCTGCATCCGTACGATTTCTTTGCAGCCTGTCACGAAATCACGACAGTTCTCATTTCTGACTCTTCCCTTTGCTGCATGTCATGAAATCGTGACAGTTCTCACTTCGACTTCTGTAGCATGTCGCGAAATCATGACACTTTGTCTTGCTACTTTCTCTCTTTGAACTTGTCGCGAAATCACGACAATTCACACTACGGACTCTCTTTTCAGCATTATGTCACGAAATCGTGACACTTTTTCTTTTGGACTCTCTCTCCTGCAACATGTCGTGAAATCGTGACACTTTTTCTTCCGTACAATCTTCTTTGCAATATGTCACGAAATCGTGACACTTTTCCTTCTCTGCCTTCCTGCACTTTCCAAGTCACGAAAATGCGACATGTCACGAAATCGCGACACTTTCCACCTTGCTCTTCTTTTCTACCAACATGTCACGAAATCGTGACAGTTTTGCCAGCTCTTTCTCTCTCCTCAAACATGTCACGAAATCATGACAGTTTTTCTAGCACTTTCTCTCTCCTCTAACATGTCGCGAAATCGCGACAGTTTTTCTTGCCTGTTGCATACCTTTTCTTACTTGTCTTTTTCTTTGATCTTTTGCAAATGGGCTACTATGATCTTCTTGGAAACTCACTGTCCATGCTCTGAATAATCTGACATTAAATCAAATTCCTTCAAGAGCTTCTTGACATCAATGACAACTTCTACACTTGAGCAAAGGCAATGTACCCAAGGTACCCAAAATTGCCAACAATCTCCCCCTTTGTCATTGATGGCAAACCTTTACCGAAAACACATCTCAAAAGCCAAAATCGAAACCAACTGTGCTCACAAATGAGAATCTGCCTTTGAAGTTTTGCTCCCCCCGACTTGAAGCTCTTCTCTTCACTTGAAGCTCTCCCCCTTACTCATATCTCTCCCCCTTTGTCATCAATGGCAAAGGGTCACCTTTGGGGCTCGGGACTAAGAATGAGCATCTTAGCTTAGTCCCTCCCCCACCTCCTGATGAGGTGATTAATTCTGGGGTGGGAGTACAACTCCCAATTTCTCCCTTAGATACTCAAACGTATCTCTTGGAAGAGGTTTGGTGAAGATATCCCGCAATCTGCTCTTTAGTAGGCACATACTCTAGCTTGACTTGCTTGTCTTGCACTTTCTCCCTTAGAAAGTGATACTTGATGGAAATATGCTTTGTCCTTGAGTGCATTACTGGATTTTTGGAAATACTTATGGCACTCGTATTATCGCAAAATATGGAGATGGGTTGTTCATGCTTGACTTTGAAATCCTCCAAGGTGGTTTTCATCCATAAAACTTGTGTACACCCAGCCACTCTCGCTATGTATTCAGCCTCTCGTCGTAGATAAGGAAACCGAAGGTTGTTTCTTACTTAGCCAAGAAACCAAACTCTTTCCCAGAAAGAACGCTCCACCACTAGTGCTCTTCCTCGTCATCGCTATTGCCCCGCCCAATCTGCATCCGAATAGGCCATGAGGGTGAAATCATCACCTTTGGGATACCAAAGCCCAAAATCCATAGTGCCCTTCGGATATCCGAATATCCTCTTAACTCGTTATAACATGAGAATCTTTTGGAGCTGCCTAAAATCTTGCTACTAACCCAACCGCCCGCATGATATCTCGGTTCGGTAGCCGTAACATATAATAAACTGCCAATCATTGATCTAGTACAACCTCTCGATCCGTCACTGGAGATTCATCGTCTTTACTCATCTTGCATCCGGTAATCATTGGAGTACATACTGGTTTGCTGTCCATCATCCCAAATTTCTTCAACATTTCTTTGATATACTTTCCTTGAGAGAGAAATACATCGTCTTTTGATTGAGCAATCTGAAGACCTAAAAAGAATGACAGCTCTCCAATCATAGACATCTCAAATTCCTTCTGCATGGTGTTAGCAAAAACTTTGCACATCTGAGTATTATTCCCCCCGAAAATAATATCATCAACATAGACAACCATAATCAACATATCATCACCTTCATTCTTAATATACAGATTGCTATCTGCCACGCCTTTCCTGAAGCCTTGCTCATGAAGATAACCATCAAGTCTTGAGTACCACGCCCTTGGTGCTTGCTTTAACCCATATAAAGCCTTTTTCAGTTTACACACATAGTCTGACTGTTCTGTGAGAGACACTCCTTCCGGCTGTTCTATGTAGACTTCTTCTACCAACACCCCATTTAGAAAAGCTGACTTTACATCCATTTGATATACCTTGAATGATTTGAAGCTTGAAAGGGCCAAAAACATTCTGATAGCTTCAAGACGAGCAACAAGAGCGAACGTCTCTTCGAAATCAACACCTTCTACTTGAGCATAACCTTTGCAGACTAACCTAGCTTTGTTTCTGACAATATTTCCATCCTCATTGAGTTTATTTCTGAATATCCATTTTGTGCCAATGACATTCTTGTCCTTAGGTCTTGGAACCAAATCCCAAGTTTCACTTTTCTCTATTTGATTTAGCTCTTCATCCATCGCTTTTACCCAAAATTTATCTCGCACATGCTTCATCGAGATCTTTTGGCTCAATCTGAGATAATAATGAAACATTTGTAGAATCGTGTGAAGGTATGACTCTTCTTCTTGTTTGCCTACTGTTTGGATCACCAATGATCAAATATTTGGGATGATGTTTCTGAACATATCGTGAAGGAGTTTTGGGAAGCAGTTGTTGTGTTTCCTCTTCTTCATCTGAAACCTCTCTAAATTCTTCTTGACAAATTTCATCACTGAGTTCCTTGACTGGTTCTCTTATCCCTGTCTTTTCATCAACTCGTTACATTTATGCTCTCTATGATCGTATGCGTTCTTTTGTTGAAGCATCCGTAGGCCTTGCTTCTGCTGGAATATCCAAGAAAGATTCCCTCATCACACCTAGGATCAAACTTACCCGGATTCCGATCTTCCCTTCCGATGAAGCACTTACTCCCAAACACTTTGAAGTATTTTACCGTAGCTGGTCTTCCTTTCCACAACTCATAAGGAGTTTTATGATGATTGACTCTAAGTTGGGCCCCGGTGATAATGTAGACTGTTGTACTGACTGCTTCTTTCCAAAAGCCATCTGAGAGTTTTGACTCATTTAACATAGCTCTAGCCATATTTTCAACAATTCTATTTTTCCTTTCAACTACTCCATTTTGTTGAGGAGTTCTTGCTATTGAATATTCTCTTTTGATTCCTTGTTGCTCACAGTATTCCACAAATTCATTTGAAGTGAACTCTCCTCCTCTGTCTGATCTTAAGCATTTGATTCTCTTGTCAGTCTCATTTTCAATCATTTCTTTGAAAGCTTTAAATTTTTCAAAAGCTTCAGATTTTTCTTTGAGAAACGTAACCCACGTCATTCTAGAATAATCATCTATAAACAACATGAAGTAGCTTTCTCCCTGAATGCTCTGAGTTCTGGTGGGGCCACATAAATCAGTATGAATAAGATCCAATGGTTTTGAAGAAGTATACCCTTTTGATTTGAAACTGGTTCTTGGTTTGTTTTCCATGTTGACAAGGACCGCAAATGATATTATGGGGCCTTTTTATTTTGGGCAAGTCTCTAACAGCTTCCTTGTTACTAATATTGACAAGATTATCAAAGCTCAAATGCCCCAATATTTTATGCCATAGCCAACTCTCATCTTCTTGAGTTAGAAAACACTTTTCCCTTTTTATCTCACTCAAGCATGTAAAGATTGTTTGGAGTCCTTGTAGCACTCGCAATGAGTTTTCCATTTTTTTCTTTACTTATCTCACATCTATCCGAAAAGAAAGATACTATGTGCCCTTGATCACAAAGTTGACTCACACTTAGAAGATTATGTCTTAGGCCTTCTACATAAAGCACATTTTCTATTTTGGATTTCCCATCCAAACTAAGAGTCCCTTTACCACGGATTTTAGTTGACCTATTATCTCCAAAACTGACTGTTCCTCGGTTTGTTTGTTTTAAGACCAAAATTTTTTCCTTTTCACCAGTCATATGTTTTGAACAACCACTATCAAGATACCATTTTTCTACTTTGTCTTGAGCATGAAAAGCAGTTTGAACTATCATTGACTTAGATTTGATCTCATTTTTCTTTTTAGTGAACTCAAGGCTAGATCTATCCAAACTGCACATCCTTGTTGTATGCCCAAAATTCTTGCACTTGACACACATGAAATTTTTATTCATAAGAGGTGCAAACGAGTTAACATTTTCCTTACTATGGCTACTCAAGGATTTATTGCAATGCATAGCTTTGTGACCAAAATTCTTGCAGGAAAAACAATAGCCATGGAAAGTATTATGTAACCTGTTTTGATGCCTTGGATGATTGTTCTTCTTGTGACCAACTGGAATCCACCGCTCTTCAGGATGAAGATTGGTCTTGCTCGAAGACCCTATTTCATGAATAGTGATACCATCCTTCTTTTGCTTGTCATACGAAGTATTCTGTCTGAGAGCCAATTTTTCCAACTTCATTCTAAGAGACATAACCTCTTCTTCTAGTTTCTCGCAATCAGTTTCCTTTCCTTTTAAAGCCTCTATCAAACCTGTTCAACCTTCTTTCCTTCTTCAGCTAGAATTTTGAAGTCTATAACTCTTTGAGACAATCTTGATCTTGCAATCTCTTCTTCCTGAATTTGATGCTTGAGAACAAAATTTTCTTCCCTGAATTTCTCAAGCCTTTTTAAAGCCAAGAAGAATTCACCTTTGAGATCGAACCCAACCTCTTCATCTCTTTCTGAATCTGTATGTTCCTCTGATAGATCCTTCTCCAAGCTATTAGGCTTTTTCTGGAGAAACCCGCTCTGATACCAATTGAAGAACACAAGCTTATACTGAGAGGGGGGGTGAATAGTATAAGACATAACCAATTAACAATTTTAACTTTAAATAACAGAGGCATCAACACAACATTAATCAAGACAGAAAGCATCACACATTGAAGACTCATTTTAATGTGGTTCACCCAAAATGGTTGGGCTACATCCACGGATAAAATCTTTCACTAAATTTTATCAATCAATTTCTGGGAAAACCTTTCCCGATTACAAATTTTATGGGCACCAACCCAAAGGAGACACCAATCCCCTAAACTCGAGTTCGTGGGCACAAACCCACAGGAGACACCGATCCCCTAGCTCTGCTCTGCCGGTGATCCTCTAGAAAACCTCTGCCTCTGCTGCCCTTAGCAAATGGAACTCTATCCATAGAAGACACCTGTCCTCCCTGCTCTAGCTGGAGACCTCTGTCCTCAACTCTATCACCTCCAAAGCTGGTCCTTGAATTTGCACTAAACACAGTCCTTCGGTCTAGTACAAATGTCCTCGTTCGTCTTTGCCTGTTGCGCTCACTCTGCATGCTTCGACATCATCGTGCCACTTCTGCACTCTTGCGCTCTTTTGACTGCATCTCGCACACTTCGACGCACATTCGACTGTCTCGCAATTCACCCTAACTCTTCAAAACAAACCTCCTTTTATACTAACACTTTCAAGATCAAAACCTTGATCTTAGTCGGCTGCACAACCCTAAACTACGTCGGCTGCAAACCCTAATTTTTGTCGGCCCAAATTTAACTTTGTCGGCTTCACTACCTCTGCAACTCTTCTGTAGCTTCTACCGCGAAACTACAACATGTCGCGATATCGTGACACCTTTGCAACCGTACACTATCTTATGGCTTTTGTCGTGATATCGCGACACCTTTGCAACCGTACACTATCTTATGGCTTTTGTCACGATATCATGACACTTTAGCCTTTGACGACTTTGACTAAGCTCTTTTCATGATATCGCGACACTTCTCGCTTTCTTACCCTCTTCTCGGCTTGCACCAGCGAAAGCAAAACATGTCACGAAATCGTGACACTTTCGCTTCCTTGCACTCTTCTCGGCTTGCACTAGCGAAAATGGAACATGTCACAAAATCGTGACACTTTCGCTGCCTTATGCTTTTCTCTGCCTTACGCCCGCGAAACTAGAACATGTCACGAAATCGTGACGCTTTCGCCTTTGAGCTCTTCCTTCTTGAATTCATCATGAAATCATGACGCTTCTTCTGTTGAAGACTTGTTTACTGTCTCTGTCACGAAATCGTGACACTTTCTCCAACTGAATGCCCCCATCTCAACCTATCACGAAATCGTGACACTTTCTCCAACTGAATGCTGTCATCTCAACCTGTCACGAAATCATGACACTTTCTCCAACTGAATGCTTCCATCTCAACCTGTCATGAAATTGTGACACTTTCTGCATCCGTACAATTTCTTTGCAGCCTGTCACGAAATCGTGACAGTTCTCATTTTTGACTCTTCCCTTTGCTGCATGTCACGAAATCGTGACAGTTCTCACTTCGACTTCTGTAGCATGTCGTGAAATCGTGACACTTTGTCTTGCTACTTTCTCTCTCTTCGAACTTGTCACGAAATCGTGACAATTCACACTACGGACTCTCTTTTCAGCATTATGTCGCGAAATCGTGACACTTTTTCTTTTGGACTCTCTCTCCTGCAACATGTCACGAAATCGTGACACTTTTTCGTCCGTACAATCTTCTTTGCAATATGTCACGAAATCGTGACACTTTTCCTTCTCTGCCTTCCTCGCACTTTTCGAGTCGCGAAAATGCGACATGTCACGAAATCGTGACACTTTCCACCTTGCTCTTCTTTTCTGCCAACATGTCACGAAATCACGACAGTTTTGCCAGCTCTTTCTCTCTCCTCAAACATGTCGCGAAATCGCGACAGTTTTTCCAGCACTTTCTCTCTCCTCTAACATGTCGCGAAATCGCGACAGTTTTTCTTGCCTGCTGCATACCTTTTCTTACTTGTCTTTTTCTTTGATCTTTTGCAAATGGGCTACTATGATCTTCCTGGAAACTCACTGTCCATGCTCTGAATAATCTGACATTAAATCAAATTCCTTCAAGAGCTTCTTGACATCAATGACAACTTCTACACTTGAGCAAAGGCAATGTACCCAAGGTACCCAAAATTGCCAACATAGAACATATTGAGTCTCTAACAATTCTCTTAGAGATTGCTAAGTTGAGATTTATTTGAGTTGAGATTGGGATTTGAGTATAGAACATATTGAGTCTCTAACAATTCTCTTTATGCTTCTATTAGATTGAGTTGAGATTTTGTTGAGCTGATTTGAGGCAAGCCTTTGAGAAGGCTTGTGGATTGATTTTGAGTAAGCTTTTGTGAAATCTTGCTATGTAGATTTGAGCAAGTCCTAGAGAGGACTTATTGAGTAGATTGGGACAAGTTCTGTGTGAGCTTGTTGAGCATATTTGAGCAGGTTATGAGTGAGCCTATTGAGCATATTTGAGCAAGTTCTGAGTGAGCCTATTGAGCATATTTGAGTAGGTTCTAAGTGAGCCTATTAATCAGGTTCTGAGTGAGCCTATTGAGCAGATTTGAGCAGGCTTTGAGTGAGCCTATTGAGCATATTTGAGTAGGTTTTGAGTGAGCCTATTGATCATATTTGAAGAGGTTCTGAGTGAACCTATTGACAAAGCTTTGGAGGTGATAGAGTATAGAGGACAGAGTCTCAATGGATAGAGATCCAACAACCAGGATAATTGAAGATAGATCTAAGTGAGGAGTCTTCAAGTGGAGAGATATCCACAAGTTAGTGCAGTAGAGAGACAAAGTCTTCTAGAAGATCACTAGCCAAAGCAGAAGGGGAAATATTTCTCCTGTGGAAGAGATCCATGAACTTAAGATTTAGGGGATCAACATCTCCTTTGGACAGAGGTCCATAAACATTGTAATTGGGAAGGATTCTAAAGAGATTATTTGAGAAATATTTAGAAGAAATATTTTCTATGGAGGTAGCCCACATTGGGTGAACCACGTTAAAAATGATGTCTCTCATGTGTGTGATGCTTTGTGTGATGTTTAATTCTTTATTAATGTTGATGCTACTATTTGGGGAAAAGTTTTATATTATACTTTTCACCTCTCCCTCTCAGTATAAGCACATGTTCTTCAATTGGTATCAGAGTCGATCTCTCCGTGAAGATTCTAATAGCTTGGAAGAGGATCCATTAATAACACACATGTGCTCAAAGAGTGAAGAAAGTATAGACTTTGAGAAAGCACTCTTCAATTGTCTCCAAGATCTTGAAAGTATTCAAGAAGAGAGGGCACAACTAAAAGAACAAATCCAAAATTATGAATTGGCAAGAATTAAGCTTCTACAAAGGCTAATAGAACTTGAAATAGAAGAAATAAGAGAGATTGAACATCATTTGAGAGATATGTTGGAAACAAAAGAAGCAGGACTCGAAAGAGTGGCAGCAGAGATTGTGAAGTTAAAATGCAGAATTGAAAAAGCATCAAGTAAGCTAGAGAAAGAAGCATGTCAAAAAGAGGTAGGAACATCAAGCAGGGAGGTATCTTACCATATCTCAAGGAAAGAAGACCATAAAAGAAAGAATATCATATCAAGTCCTCAGTAAGATAGGTTACAAAATTTCTTCCATGGACATTATTTTTCTTGCAATAAATATGGTCATAGAGCTATGCAATGTACTAGGAAAGACAATGATAGTAGTAGTACAGATTCTCTTGCACCACATATGGATAGTTATGTTAAGTGTTACAAATGCAATAGTTTTGAGCATACAACTAGAAGGTGCAAACTAGAAACCTTTAAGTCTAGTACTAGAAAGGAAGAAAAAGGGGAAGGAAAATTAAAATCCTTGTTGGTTCAAATAGCATTGCATGGACAGGATAGAGAAGAAAAATGGTTTTTGGATAGTGGATGCTCTAGACACATGACAGAAGAAATAGACAAGTTTATAGCTTTGAAAGAAGGAAATAAAGGGTCAGTAAACTTTGGGGACAATGGTTCAACAAATATTTGTGGAAAATGAACTCTAAGTATAGGCAATGGGAAAGCAAAAGTTGAAAATATTCTATATGTTGAAGGTCTAAAACATAATCTCTTGAGCATTATTCAACTTTGTGATCAAGGTCATATAGTAACTTTTCATCAAGATAGATGTGAAGTAGGAAAATTTGAATCTGGAAAACTTGTAGCTAGTGCTATAAGAGAAAGAAATATTTATGTACTCAATGAAATAAAAAAGGAGAAATGTTTCTTATACAAAGAAAATGAGATCCATTTTCAACATATAAAATTGGGGCCAAATGAAAATATTCTAATGGCCTTAGAAGGTAAAGAAGATAATTCTATAGAAGACAATCCAAAAGGAAGTAATGATAAGGACAAAGGCAAACAAATAGAGGATTATTCAGCAAAGAATGGTATGATCTCAAGGGAGAACTTATTCATGCTCTTGAAATGGTAAAGAAGGTAAGAAAGCAACACTCTAAGATTGAAAGTCAGTTTCAAGAATGTGATGAAGAAAGATTATTGCTCATAGAGGACTTAGAGAAGTCAAAGGCTAAGGCAAGTAAGTTCAAGGATAAGTTAGAAGTAAATATTTTGGAGTGTGGAAAATTAACACAAGAAATGGCACTACTAAAGGAATATTTAGAGGATTCCAAGGAAAAGTTGAACAATTATGTGAATAGTGCAAAGAGTGTAGAAAAAATAATCAAGTTACAAAGAGGAACAACAAATAATACAAGTCTTGTTTCCAAACGGGCTCAAAATAAATGGGAAGAAAAGTCTACTTCTAGTCTTGAATAATAAGTAATTTTAGAAGAATATACTTCAGAAAATGAAAGTGTAAGTTGGGATGAGACATCAGAGGATGAGTTGGACAACAAAGAGGTCAAAAATAGGAACAATGCACAAAGAATATACATATGGAACAACAATAAAAATAGGAGACCAATGGGTTCTAGGCAAGGAAGCTTCAATGGGAGATGCTTCTCATGTCACAGGTTTGGGCACATGGCTTCATAGTGCAGGTCATATGAAAGATAGGAATATGGGAAAGGACAGTTTTTCCATGGGTATTGCTACTCATGCAATGGGTATGGTCACAAGGCAATGAATTGCAAGGTTCATGGTAGAAGAGGATATGGTTTCACTAGGAGGTATCCTAAGATATTTGCACCTCAAAGGAATAATAACATTAAGTTTTATAAGTGTAATAATTATGGACACACAGAAAGATGGTGTAGAGCAAATATTCTAGAAGTAGGCATGAACAAGAACAGAAATATGAATAGGAACAGGAACTTGGATGAGAACAAGAATAGGAATAGGAACAGGAACATGAATATGGATGAGAACAATAATAGGAACAAGAACAGAAGTGATGACAGAAATAGGGATGATGACTTGGAAAGAAACAAGTGAGAGGATTCAGAAGACTCACAAAAGAAGAGAGAAATATAAAGGCACAGAGCAATGCTTTTGAGGAGTAGAAATACTCCCACCCCAGAATTAACCACCTCATGAGGAGGTGGGGGAGGGGCTAAGCTAAGAGGCTCATTCTTAGCCCCGAGCCCCAAAGGTGACCCTTTGTCATTGATGAGAAAGGGGAGAGAGATTTGTGTATATTGGGGAGAGTTTTTGATATGGGGAGAGATTTGATATTTGAGAGAGCATTGAGCCAGGGAGAGCAAATTCCCAAGGGGAGCAAAAAAGAAGGTCATATTTTAGTAAAAGGATATGGGTTGCCATCAATGAAAAATGGGGATATTGTTGGACATTTTGAGTCCTTAAGCTAAAATGTTGTCATTGATGTCAAAAGGTTATTTGATGTCAAAAGGATCTATGATGGCATGCACTATGTTTTGTGAAAGTGCAAGGAAGGAGTTTTAGGAACCAAGGTAGGAAAATTAGCAAAAGGTTTTATTTAAAACCATGGATGGCAGATTTGAAATGGGTTTTTCTTAAAACCCAAGTTGGATTTTCGTTTCATCGAAAAAGGAGTCCCGGTGACAAAGTTATTCAACTTTGAAGTTTAAGTTTTAAATTTTTATATTTTAAATTTATTTAATCCAAAGTGGAAATTCCCGTCGACATCATAAAATTCGATTAAGGTCTGATGTATGAAAATTCAAGGCAATATGTATAAATACCATTTCCAAAAATTCATTTGGAAATAATTTGAATGTGTGTGAATTTCGTTCGAACAAAGAGAAAAGATATTTTAGCGCAATCAAAACCTGCAAAGAAAGGGAGAAATAGAAGGAAGGGAGGACCCTTCCCATACATCGTAGGCACTTGTGGCCTAGTGGCAAGAAGGAGGTATTCAAGTTTTTGAGTGCTAGGAGATCCAAATTTTGAATCCCATCGGCGTTGGTTTTTGTGAAGTGGAAAGGAAGTACACCTTTTGGCGCACGTGTCTTCTGGGGCATGTTTGGAGGAAGGAAAGAATAGTGGCTGCGCTCACCATTTCATGTGAGTGGTTGGCTCACGTGGTTAGTGGCACCATGGTTAGAGTGGTGCTTGGACAGTGACAGGGGATCGAATCCCGTTGAGAAGAAAAAGGTAAGTTAAATTTTTATTTTAATATTTGTAAGAAAAGCTTTGAGGAGAAATAAGGCTTATGAGTTGTTTTAGAAAATTCTGAAATTACTATTCCTTTTAATTTTGGAAGGGTAGCATATTATATATCGTTGGAAATAATTTTTCAAGAGCTATTTAATTAACTTGCTTAGAAGGAGAAATAAGGGTTGTGTAAGAAGATATTTCAGGTTTTGTCAAGGAGTTTCCAAAAGTAAGTTTGATCCATTCTATTGAGGGTTTATTTCTTGCATAAAAGAACTTTGGTGGATGTTAAAATAAAGTAGGAGTAATAAGGTGTTACTTGGATATTTTTGTTGTGTTATTACTCTAACCCTTGTTGAGAGTTGAAAAATAAAGTGTGTTGAGTGAGACATATTTTGTGGACAACAAATAAGGTATCAAAAAGGTATGAGCAATATTCTCCATTGATTTTATTTGGGTGGTTGATTTCTGAAATATCATTGGAGTGAAAAGGATTGATTGTGGTTTCCTTTTCAAAAGTGGTTGAGTTAATGCTTCAAGGTTTTCTTGCTTGAGTGTTGTGATTAAACCTTGTTTTATAAGCATTGTTGTTGAATCCATTGGTTGTGCAAAGAACTTGAACTTGAGTTAGAAAAGAACATGAGTATCATTGTTATGTGAGATTTTTTGTTGAGCATTGTTGAAGACATTTTGAGTTGGTTGATTCATGCTTGGACTAGGGTTTGTGAGAAAGAGTTGCTCCTTGTGGTGAATGGTTGAGTTGATTTGTTTGAGCCAGTCAAGTGGATGTAGATGGTTGTTCAAGTTCCAAGAAACAAACTATTCTTTATTCTGATTTGAGTTGAGAAAGAAATTGAGATTTGAGAATAGAACATATTGAGTCTCTAACAATTCTCTTTATGCTTCTATGATATTTTTGAGTTGATATTGATTTGAGTTGAGATTGGAATTTGAGTATAGAACATATTGAGTCTCTAACAATTCTATTTATGCTTCTATGAGATTGCTGAGTTGAGATTGATTTGATTTGAGATTGGGATTTGAGTATAGAACATATTGAGTCTCTAACAATTCTCTTTATGCTTTTATGAGATTTCTGAGTTGAGATTGATTTGATTTGAGATTAGATTTGAGTATAGAACATATTGAGTCTCTAAAAATTATATTTATGCTTCTATGAGATTGTTGAGTTGAGATTAATTTGGGATTTGAGTATAGAACATATTGAGCCTCTAAAAATTCTCTTTATGCTTCTATGAGATTGAGTTGAGATTTTGTTGAGCTGATTTGAGGTAAGTCTTTGAGAAGGCTTGTGGACTGATTTTGTGTAAGCTTTTGTGAAAGATTTCTATGCAGATTTGAGCAAGTCCTAGAGAGGACTTATTGAGCAGATTTGGACAAGTTTTGAGTGAGCTTGTTGAGTAGATTTGAGCAGGTTCTGAGTGAGCCTATTGAGCATATTTGATCAGGTTCTAAGTGAGTCTATTTAGAATATTTGAGCATGTTCTGAGCGATCCTATTGAGCATATTTGAGCAGGTTCTGAGTGAGCCTATTGAGCATATTTGAGCAGGTTCTGAGTGAGCCTATTGAGAATATTTGAGCAGGTTCTGAGTGATCCTATTGAGTAGATTTGAAGAGGTTCTGAGTGAACCTATTGATAGATCTTTGGAGGTGATAGAGTATAGAGGACAAAGTCTCAGTGGATAGAGATCCAATAGCCAGGACAATTGAAGATAGATCTAAGTGAGGATTCTTCAAGTGGAGAGATATCCACAAGTCAATGCAGTAGAGAGACAGAGTCTTCTAGAAGATCACTAGCCAGAGCAAAATAGGAAAGAGTTCTCCTGTGGAAGAGATCCACGAACTTGAGATTTAGGGGATCAACATCTCCTTTGGACAGAGGTCCATAAACATTATAATTGGGAAGGATTCCCAAGAGATTATTTGAGAAATATTTAGAAGAAATATTTTTTGTGGAGGTAGCCCACATTGGGTGAACCACGTTAAAAATGATGTCTCTCATGTGTGTGATGCTTTTTGTGATGTTTACTATTTTATTAATGTTGATGCTACTATTTGGGGAAAAGTTTTATATTATACTGTTCACCCCCCCTCTCAGTATAAGCACATGTTATTCATATATATATATATATATATATATATATATATAGTGTGTGTGTGTGTGTGTGTGTATACATACATATATATATATATATATATATATATATATATATATATATATATATATATATATATATATATATATATATATATATATTAAGTGGATGAGTAGTAACAATTGGGGTTGTTATAGTTTGTGAGCTCATTCACTTTGCTTAGAAGAGTGGGAAAGCTAGTATGTTTCTAAAACTGGATATGAACAAAGCTTTTGATAGAGTTTCCTAGGATTTCTTGTTCTCTATTCTATCTAGGTTTGGATTCCATCATGATTGGATAAATCTTATCAAAGAATGCATCACTTCAGCAAGGTTCTTTGTTATTGTTAATGGTTTGGTAGTAAGATATTTTATAAGCTCTAGAGGCCTAAGGTAGGGAGATACTCTTTAACCCTTCCTCTTCATCATTCTTGCATAGGCTCTTGGAAGGTCCTTAAAAGTGGCAAGTATTCAAGGAACCATTTTAGAGATTCAACTAGCCTCAACCTCAATCCCATTACCTATCAAAAATTTATGGATGACACCATTATTGCCACCTTATCCTTATTTTCCCATGCCAAAGCCATTAAATCCATCCTCACCCTCTATAAAAAAGTTAATTTCTACAAAAGTAATATCTTCTTCCTAAAAACCTCCCTTAAAAGATAATTGAAAATAGACAAGATTCTTAGATGTGTTGTCTTTGAGATTCTCTCCAATTATCTAGGTTTACCCCTCTTCTTCGACAAAACTCATGAAAGGCTATGAACTCAAATTCTAGAAATAATGAAAAAAACTTTATGGGTGGAAAGGTGCTCTTCTCAGCCAGGTTGAGAAATCTTAGCTTGTTCAAGCCATCTTGTAAAGCATTCCAATTCACTTCCTTTCTCCCTTCAAAATACCCTCATCCATTTGTAAAAACATTTAACAAATATAAAAATCTTTCCTTTGGTCTACCCCTAAAAATCATGAGAGGTTGCTTCTGGTTGCCTATGACCAAATTTGTTCCAAGAAAAAAGCTAATAGATTAGGTTTGAGGAAGGTCAAGCAGATGAGCATGGCACTTATAGCTAAACAAGGTTAGAGAATTCCAAACATGGACAAAGATAGTTGGATTTACATCATCAATGGAAAGTACCTATGGCAAGGAAATACTCTCTTGGAGGAACCCTCTCCCCCCAATGGGTCTACTTTCTAGAATTATCTACTCAAAACTAGATATATCCTCTGGAATGGGATCAAATGGAAGTGAATAAATGGTAATGAACTCAACCTTTGGAATAACTCCTAGATCATAGACTCTCCTCTCATTTTTAATCCCAACCTTGCCATATTAAAGCCTATAACAGATCATTTATTCATGGAAAAAGTCAACTTTATTAAATCAAACCAAGGAAGAAAATGTTGGAAATCTATCCTAGTGGACAATCTTAATGAGAGAGAAGTGAAAGTAGGTAGAAACATCTCCAAGATCCTAAAAATCCACTTCATCCCTAATGTTGCAAAAGAAGATTCTCTTGTGTGGGGGTTTGGTGACAAAGGTTTTTTTCTCTATCAAATATACATACTATCTTTTAGAAGAGGAAAGAGATAAGTGGTTTTCTACCAATGAAATATGGCTCAAGCACCTCACTCCTAAGGTTGCTTTCTTTTTTGGTTGGCCATTCAAAACAATATTTTAACCATTAATAACCTCCAATAAAAATGTATGGCTATTCCCAATAGGTGTCATCTATGTGAATATAAGTTGAATCTACCCACCATATTTTCCTCAACTACCCCTTTTCCTAGGATGTTATCCATTTCATTATCAAATCCTTTGGTTTTTCTTGGGTCCAACCAAACAATATTAAATAGCTTTGTCTTTAGTGGTCCTCCCCCTTTTATGATTATATATTGAAATCTATGTGGACCTTTTATCTTCCCCATTTCCTATAGGGAGTTTGAAAAGAAAGAAACAATAGAGTCTTCCAAGATGAATCCAAAGACCAGCTTTCAGTCAAAGTTAGAATCCTAGAATCCACCAAAGAAAACTCTTTGTTGGTTCCCCCTTACGGTATGAAAGGCAATCCTTTGGATATTAGGTTAATGTCTTCTCTTAACATCTAATCTCCCCCCTATGGCCCCCTAATCCCAATATTGTGGATAGATCCAAATTCAAGTGGGTACCATTATCTCTAGGTTACATCAAGTTAAATTTTGGTGAAACTTCTAAAGGAAACCCAAGTCAGGTAGTGATAGGTGGCATTCTCATAAATGATAAAGTTCAAATATTGTTCACCATTACAAAGAACCTTGGAATTAAAATGAGTCACTTCACTAAATCCAAGGTGATTCCAAGGTTTAAACCTCCAAGAAAACATCCCCTCAAACAATATCATCATTAAAGGTGACTCAATTTTTGGAATATATTATATTATTTGGTACATGCCAATGTACCACCTTGGGTAAATATTTAGATTAGGAGTGTGCTTAGATTAGGATTTAAGTATTTACTTTATGCAATATAATAAATGCATGTGTTAGAATGTGCAAAGTACTTGATGATGTAAATGTGCATGTAGTCCACATTACATAATAGGAAGATGAAGAATCATAGGTAAGGTGAAAGGCCAAGAGACATATCTCTTATATATAGGCCTTTGATAGATGTTTGAGAAGGAGAGAATAAAGAGAGAAGAATAAGATAGAGTAGAGTAGATACAATGTTGAACTTGTATGAAGCATGGAGTATTCAAGATATCCACTTTTTGTATGAAGTTATTATTTTTGTGAGCTTTCATTAATGGCTATTTTATGAATTATTTACAAATATTTCTTATAATTTTTTCCTACTTATTATATTTTTATTATCATAGATATAATATTGTATGCCTATTTTAGTCTTTGTGGTTGCATTCCCTTAAATATATAGCATCAAAATATAATAGTGGTATCATAGCATAAGGAATAGGAGATAGTGAGATCCACAAGAGAGATTGAAAGGAGATAGGAAATCTCATTTTTAGAATTTTTAAAACTGCATTTTGGCTAGTCTTTCCACAGAGTTGCAGAAAATCTCATGAAGACTAGGACTCAACATTTATTCCACTAGATTGACATATCAACTAGTGAGGTTCATTTTATTTAGATTTAAATAAATTTCCATTATCATTTTCTAATACTTTGTTGTAGAGAACATTTTTTTCAAAGAAATTTGAGAAGCTTCCTACACTAGCTAGGAAAAATATCTTCTTTGGAATTGATCTAGTACATGAAGCAACAAATCAAATATTGAATATTGGAGATAGAATACTGAAGACTCCATATTGAAGAAAGAAGAGACTCAAGAGAAAAATTTCTCATTTTAGATTGATTAACTTCTATATTTGGAATTTTAAAGAAATAAAAGGACTAGAAAAGGTCCTATTGCAGATTTGAAGAAGAAGCAGAATTTGGAGATCCAAGAAAGATATCTCATTGTATAACTTCCATAGTTGGAAGATTGGAGAGATCAAGGAAAGATCTCATTGAATTTTTTGAGGAGTTGCAAATTTTGAAGGCCCAAGAGAAGAAGACCTCAAGCAAACTTGAAAGAAGAAATAAGGATAAGGAAATGCCACCAAGTGTTCTTCTACTATTCTTATTCCATCATGCTTGTAGGTGGGAAGATATCTTTTCAAATTTTTGGGTAATTTGTGAGCTACACCAAGGATATTCAAAGTAGTAGAGCCCAACCAATTGGCCATAACTATCTGATTGATGGTAGGATTCTAAGACATAACTTGAGGAACCACTAGTGGAGATAAGACTATGCTAGACAAGGATCTAGCTCTCTTGATATTGCTTCTTATTGGGGTTTCCATCTCAGGTACAAGTAGCTCTATAGCCCTTGGATGGGACCTGGTTATTCTAAAGGTAGAATCTAGATTTACACGATCTTCGGTTTAATTTTGATAAGAGGTCTGATGCTTGAAGACTAAACATGGCCCTAAAATTGTATTCTAAAACTTAATCAAATGCACAAACACCAGATAAACTGCACATGTCCTCCTTCTAGCACCAATTTAAAATGTTGGTTCATCTTTCATGCATGCCCAGTAAAGAGTGAATAAAAAACATGAGTAACACCTTGATGGGAATAATTCCCTCTCACTTTAGGATATGCTTGAATATCCAAGGTGTGAGTTACAGGGTTGGGTCGAATGCTTTCACTCTTTTCGACTTTTGTAATAGTTTTCAAAGGACTACATGTTTACGTACAATGAGTTTAAACTTTCTTGGATAGTGTTTAATGGTGTTTTGCTGATTTATCAATTTTTTGTTAATTGTTTGATCTGACTCCCAATTGAGCAAAATAAAAGAATAAATAATTTTAAGAAACATAAAAATAGTTCATTTCATATAAAATTAAAGAGGGAGATTAAGGCAAAAAATAAGGGTGACACTTTGTAAATTAATCATCAATCATTTTTCAATTTTAACATGCTATTATGTTTACAAATTAGGACAAATAGAATAATAAACAACCCAGATTTCTAACACTAATTCATTAACTAGAAAGGAGTAAAATAGGGTACCAAAATAGGGTAATTTATTTAAATCATAGTTTTCGTAGATTTAATAGGATGAATTTACGGGTAGAAAAAGCCCACGCTCACAGACCAGAACTTTTAAATTTAGATCTTCAAACTAGATATTTAAATAATCTTTTAAAATAATTTAACATGTCTAAATATTCAAACTTGCTGGGATAATTTTGCTAGTAGCTCTGCTCACGTAGCAAAATTATAACCAACAGGAAAAGAAATAAAGTTTAGAAATACTAAACTACAATTTTAGCTCTTAAATAGCATCAACAACATATGGAAATCAATCAGATTCATAAATATTAAAATAATAGAAATTTTAGTGAAAACAGGAACAAGGAAGAGGGCACCGTAAAACTTGGAGAGTAGATTAAGCACCTGGCTATGTTGCTTCAGAATCACACCACCAAAATCCTATGTCAATAACAGAGGAGTTCAAAACAATAGTTTCTTATAAAAATTTTGTTATAAATTTTTGCATACTTGTTAATGAACCAAAAAACTGCTTTTATAGACAAAGCACTCCTCGGTTCATCCACTTTTACAAGTAGTTTAAAATATCACCACGAGATATTTTACAAAAATACTCAACAGCAAATTTATATATTTCTACGTATTTATTTCTGCTAACTTTCAATTCTTACAAATATTTAATAAAATCAGACAGCTCGTAAGTAGAGGAGATTTCAATAATTTAAAATATAAACTACAAGACACTTGCAGCCAAAACAATCCCTATGTGTTGAAGATGCATTCACTTCTTAGCAAACTGTAGGTATTTTCTTTTACTTTCTAGCCAAAACATGGCAAATGTCTTTATTGAAGAACACAAGCTTATACTAAGAGGGGGGTGAACAGTATAAGATAAAAATTTTACTTTTCTTTCCAAAGCAATATCATCCAATATTATCAATTGCAATAATGAAACAATGCACAAATAATCACACACATGAGAGACACAGATTTAACGTGGTTCACCCAATGTGAGCTACATCCACGGAGAAATATTTCTTATAAATTTCTCAACAAATTTCTTGGGAACCCATTCCCTATTACAATGTTTATGGACCTCTATCCACAGGAGACACATGTCCCCTCTGCTCTGGTTCGTGGACCTCTATCCACAGGAGACACCAATCCCCTTTTCTCTGGTTCATGGACCTCTATCCATAGGAGACACCAATCCCCTTTGCTCTAGTTAGCTCAAAAGCCTACTCACGACTCTACTCAACTCTGCTCTCAAAACCTGCTCAATATTACTCACAAACTCTGCTCAACCTGCTCATAAATCTTGTTCACAAGCTCTGCTAAGTTTTGCTCATAAAACCTACTCAATTATGCTCACCAAACCTGCTCAATTTTTCTCACCAAACCTTCTCAAATTTTCTCACCAAACCTGCTCAATTTTGCTCACCAAACCTGCTCAAATTTGCTCACCAAACCTACTCAAATATTCTCACTATCATTTCTCAAATCTTCTCACCAAACCTGCTCAAATCTACCTTATTCCTGCTCACAAAACCTGCTCAAATATTCCCAAATCTTGCATACAAACAATGCTTATATCTTTCCCAAAAGTTCTTTCTTTGACTAAAGTAATTCAAACATATTCTACCCATAATTCTTTTATCTTCATGAACATATAGAAAATGATATTCATTACAAATACTTAATATATCCTTTCACATTCATTAATTCTATCACTTACACATGTCTCACATTTATTGCATTCACAAGATAGCTCTAGTCTAGCACTTGATAATTGACCTTCTTATGTACTCCCAAAACCAATCAAAACCAATGCACACATTTTCTTCACAAATCTGATCTTTAACACTTGCACATTTACTCTCAATAATTAATGCACAAATTTATTCTCAAACCCTTGCACATATATTCCCAACTTCATTCAACAATAATGCATAACTTTATTCTCAAACCCTTGCACATATATTCCCAATTTCATTCAACAATAATGCACAACTTTGCTCACAAAGTTGATCTATATCTTTTGCACTTTCATTCCCAATATCACTCAAAACAATGCACAAGTTTGCTCATAAATCTGATCTCTAATCTTCCCAATTTCAATCAAAGCAATGCTCAATCAATCAATCCTTATACCTCCAAATATATGACAACTTAACATATTTTCCTCAACCAAAAAACACCTTAAGAAAGAATTAAATCACCATACCTCTAAGACTGCCTTGATGATGATGTGCCTTCAAAAACCTGTCTCAATAATTTTCCTTTCTTTTGCCACTTTAAAACTGGTTAGAAAATCTCTTTTTCAAATCATTCACATTAAAAACCCTTCTCAAAAATATGTGCACAAAAAGGCTTGAAAAATAAAACTTTATAACTCCTTTTTAGTCTCACAAAATAAAGCTTTTAAACCCTTACAATTTCCCCCTTTTTATCATACACAAATACATTTAAACAATAAGCCACAATACACCTTATGTCTCCTTTTCTACCATGCAACAATTACAATTTCAAAATAATCCACAATACACCTTATATCCCCTTTACTAACATGCAAGAGTTATACTTTTCAAGCAATACCAAAACCACCTTGTATCTAATTTTCACATGCAAAAATTACAATTTCAACTAGTCCTTAATACACCTTATAACTCCTTTTCTAGATAAAATATAAACAAAAAATTTACCCTTATTTTAATCAACAACAAAGCAGTGAACTATCTCTTTTTCATAAAAATTTTGTCCTTATTTTAATCCACAACAGGCCAAAACTATCTCTTTTTCATAAAAATTTTGTCCTTATTTTAATCCACAACAGGCCAGCGAACTATCTCTTTTCACATAAAAATTTAAATCAAAATTTTTGGCTCATACCTTATCCAACAAGCCCCATGAACTCAAGGAGAATCAAAACTATAACCTCTACCAATGCAGTGCCCAAGCCAAGGCTTGGTAACTAGCTGGGCTACCCCAGCGGGTAGTAACCACTATGCAACATGAAACACTTGAAGCACTCCTTTGTCCAATCAAAATGTTTCTCCTCATTGCCAAGCAAAAACAAGACCTTCCCGAATTCAACCCTGTGACCTTCTGCCCCTAGTGCCTTAGTGCTAGCTCAGTGACCAACTGGGCTAGCCACCCGGTTGAAATAAAATACGCAACATGTTATTCTCAGTTTGCTTCCCACAAAAATTTGTGTTCTCTTCTTTTTAAAATTTGTAGAACCAAAGCACGAAGAGATATTGAAATTTGCATACATCAAAAACCTTAGACTCTCCAATTAATTTGGTGCTCCATATATATACCTTTGACTTCTTTTCTCATGACGTCGGTGCTTGAGATTTCATTATGGTTTTTGAATTTTATTTTTGCTTTCAATAGACATTGGTGCCAATGCTTGTAAACTTTATATTATAATATTTAAAAATATTATAATATTATCTTTTTAAATATTTGGCCTTCAAACCTTTGTCCCAAGTAACTTTTATTAAACCCTTGGCCTTCTTTTAATATTTAAACTTTAAACCTTGTCCTTCTCATTTAATATTTAAACCTTACCTTCTCTTTTAAACCTTTGTAACCTTGGCCTTCTCATTTAATATTTAACCTCCTCTCTTTTAACCTTTTTTCCACCCCTTTAAAACTTTGTTAGCACTAAACCTTTGTCCTTATTTATAATATTTAAATTAAATATTATAAACCTTTTCTTACAATAATTTTCCTTGCTTTGAGATATACCTTGCCTTGAATAATTGTCCAACCTTAGAAGAATATTTCTACCTTGAATACCATGCTCCCTTTGACATCAATGACAACTCAATATTTCCAACAATCTCCCCCTTTGTCATTGATGGCAACCCTACAAAAATAAATCTTCTTTTACTTGCAACTGGATTCCAACATCTGCTCCCCCTGACAAGTTGCTCCCCCTTACTGAATTCTCCCCCTTTGACATCAATGGCAAAGGGCTCCTTGGGGCTAAAAATAAGACACTTAGCATAGCCCCCTCACCACCTCCTTTCCTTGAGGTGATCAATTTTGGGATGGGAGTAAAACTACTCCCAAATTACAATGCTCTTCTTCTTTTTCAATCTTCTTTTTCCACACCTTTGTAGTCATATCCTTTTGAAAATTTTGAGCATCCTTTTTCTTGCTTGTCTTTGGAAGTTTCGAAAAATTCTATTCTACACCACTTTGCTCTATGCCCAAAATTATTGCAATTGTAACATATGATGTTGTAGTTCTTGAAATGTGCAAATGAATTGAAGTTCCTCTTGGTGAAGCCAAAATCATTCTTACCATGACCCCTACAATGTATAGCTTTATGACCAAAAATATTACATGAGTAGCAATAACCTTGGAAGGAATATTCATCTTGCCTTGGAGGATATGGTCTCATGGTTCTTCCTTTGCATTTCCTGTGATGGTCCCTGTTCCTTGATTATGCATTATTTTCTTCTTCATTGATGCTTCCACCTTTCAACTCATCAGTATATGTCTTAGGTTCTTCTTCAATCACTTCCTTTGAAACTTTATTTTCTTTTGAGCTTGACTCTTCTTTTGTACCTCTTGAACTTCCTCAAAACCAAGTCTAGTCTTGATGAATGGAGATATTTGAACTTTGAGAATATCATCCAAGGTTTTTGAGCTTTCCTTAAACCGAGATAACTTATCAAGATATTTTCCAAGTCCCTTCTTTAGAGAGATAACTTCATCTTCTAATATTTCACACTCTAGCTCTTTTGCTTTTAACTTTTCAGCCATACCTTCTTCCATTTTCCTTGCCTCTTCAAATTTAACCTTTAAATCGGTGAGATCTTGTAAAATTTTTGCCTTTGTTTTCTCATCCTCTTGAACTTGAGCCTTCAATCCTAAGTTCTCCCTTTTTAACTCTTCAAGATCAATAACAAGTTCCTCTTTCATATCAACTATGGCTTCTTCTTCCCTTTTTGAATCTTTCTCTTTTTCTAGGTCTTCAATAACAAGAGCATCTTCTTTCTCTTCTTTATCTTCAACGAGAGTATTTCTTTCTCTTCTACAGGAGCATCTTCTTTCTCCTCTATTGCCAAAAATAGAATTTCCTCTTTTTCACTATTGGAGAGGCTTTCATCACTATCACTTGAAGCACTACTTGCTTCTTCAACATAAAAGCTCTTTTTGTGCCTTTGAAAGATATTCTTCTCATGCTTGCCTTGACCATGCCTATTTTTCTTTTCATAAAATTTTCTTTCTTTATTTTTCTTGTATTCCTTTTCATCTTCACTGCTACTATACCCATTTTGTGGACAATGAGCTACATAGTGACCAATGTTACCACAACTAAAACATTTCACAGTCTACATATTTTTGTGTTTTCTTGGACCCTTCTTATTTCTTCTTACAAAGTTAGCCTCTTCTTCACTACTTGATTCATCACTTGATTCTGGTTCTTTATCCTTTGCCTTCTTTGAAGCTTTGAATGTTGCTTTCCTTTTTAGTTTTTTGATATTTTTCTGTCCTCATCTCATAGGTTGTGAGAATTCCATGTAGCTCATTCATGGTCAAAGTTTTAAGATCCTTCATCTCTTCTATTGCTAAAACCTTTGCATCATACCTCATAGGGAGTGACCTTAACACTTTTTGAACAATAGTAGAGTCCTCAATATTTTCTCCAAGTCCACGAATAGTGTTAACAACCTCATCAACACAAAGTAGATACCTAGAAATATCTTCCTCATATTTCATATTCAATTCTTCAAACTTCCTCTTATGAGTTTGAAGTTTTGCCATCTTGACCTTGTCATCTCCTTCATATATTTTCTATAATTTATCCCACATTTCTTTTGCTGATTTACTATGCATAACTTTCACAAACTCTGATTCACATAACCCACTTAATATTGCATTCATAGCCTTGGCATTATTTTCATATGGTTTCTTACCATTTGCATCTATGGGAGGTGTTGTAGGTGTTGTAAATCCATCCTCAATAGATTTCCATACATCATATCCCTGTGACATCAAAAAAGTCTTCATTCTCACACTCCAAAAAGTATAGTTAGTCCCATAAAACAATGGAGCTCTAGTTGTTGAAAATCCTTCCTGATGAGCCATTTGTGTTCTTGTAAGATCTTCTTTCAAGTTGTTAGACTTTCATGAAGGAACTCACTCTAATACCAATTGAAGAACACAAGCTTATACTGAGAGGGGGGGGTGAACAGTATAAGATCAAACTTTTACTTTTCTTTCCAAAGCAATATCATCCAATATTATCAATTGCAATAATGAAACAATGCACAAATCATCACACACATGAGAGACATAGATTTAACGTGGTTCACCCAATGTGGGCTACATCCATGGAGAAATATTTCTTATAAATTTCTCAACAAAATTCTTGGGAACTCATTCCCTATTACAATGTTTATGGACCTCTATCCACAGGAGACACCTATCCCCTCTTCTCTAGTTCATGGACCTCTATCCACAGGAGACACCAATCCCCTTTTCTCTAGTTCATGGACCTCTATCCATAGGAGACACCAATCCCCTTTGCTCTGGTCATATCCAAAACCTGCTCATGACTATGCTCAAATCTACTCACAAAACCTACTCAATCTTGCTCACAAACTCTGCTCAACTTGTTCACAAATCTTGCTCACAAGATCTACTCAATTATTCTAATCAAACATGCTCAATTATTCTCACCAAACCTACTCAAATATTCTCATCAAACCTACTCAATTATGCTCACCAAACCTTCTCAAATTTTCTCACCAAACCTACTCAATTTTGAACACCAAACCTTCTCAATTTTACTCACCAAACCTGCTCAAATCTGCTCACTATCACTATTCAAATTTGCTCACCAAACCTGCTCAAATTTGCTCACTATCATTGCTCAAACCTACTCAAATCTACCTCAATCCTACTCACAAAACTTGCTCAAATATTCCCAAATATTACATACAAACAATGCTTATATCTTTCTCAAAAGTGCTTTCTTTGACTAAAGTAATTCAGACATATTCTACCTAGAATTATTTTATCTTCATGAACATATAGAAAATGATATGCATTACAAATACTTAATATGTCCTTTCACATTCATTAAGTCTATCGCTTACACATGTCTCACATTTATTGCATTCACAAGATAGCTCTAGTCTAGCACTTGATAATTGACCTTCTTATGTACTCCCAAAACCAATCAAAACCAATGCACACATTTTCTTCACAAATATGATCTTTAACACTTGCACATTTACTCTCAATAATTAATGCACAACTTTATTCTCAAACCCTTGCACATATATTCCCAATTTCATTCAACAATAATGCACAAATTTATTCTCAAACCCTTGCACATATATTCCCAATTTCATTCAACAATAATGCATAACTTTGCTCATAAAGTTGATCTATATATTTTGCACTTTCATTCCCAATATCACTCAAAACAATGCACAAGTTTGCTCATAAATCTGATCTCTAATCTTCCCAATTTCAATCAAAGCAATGCTCAATCAATCAATCCTTATACCTCCAAATATATGACAACTTAACATATTTTCCTCAACCATAAAACACCTTAAGAAAGAATTAAATCACCATACCTCTAAGACTGCCTTGATGATGATGTACCTTCAAAAACCTATCTCAATAATTTTCCTTTCTTTTGCCACTTTAAAATTGGTTAGCAAATCTCTTTTTCAAATCATTCACATTAAAAACCCTTCTCAAAAATATGTGCACAAAAAGGCTTGAAAATAACACTTTATAACTCCTTTTTAGTCTCACAAAATAAAGCTTTTAAACCCTTACAATTTCCCCCTTTTTATCATACAAAAATACAATTAAACAATAAGCCACAATACACCTTATGTCTCCTTTCTACCATGCAACAATTACAATTTCAAAATAATCCACAATACACCTTATATCCCCTTTTCTAACATGCAAGAATTATACTTTTCAAGCAATACCAAATTCACCTTGTATCTAATTTTCACATGCAAAAATTACAATTTCAACTAGTCCTTAATACACCTTATAACTCCTTTTCTAGATAAAATATAAACAAAAATTTACCCTTCTTTTAATCAACAACAAAGCAGCGAACTATCTATTTTTCATAAAAAAATTATCCTTATTTTAATCCACAATAGGCCAGTGAACTATCTCTTTTCACATAAAAATTTAAATCAAAATTTTTGGCTCATACCTTATCCAACAAGCCCCATGAACTCAAGGAGAATTGAAACTATAACCTCTACCAACATAGTGCCCAAGCCAAGGCTTGGTAACCAACTAGGCTACCCCAGTGGGTAGTAACCACTATGCAACATGAAACACTTGAAGCACTCCTTTGTCCAATCAAAACGTTTCTCCTCACTACCAAGCAAAAATAGGACCTACCCAAAATTTGACCCTGCGACCTTCTACCCCTAGCGCCTTAGTGCTAGCTCAGTGACCAATTGGGCTAGCCATCCAGTTGAAATAAAATATGCAGCACATTATTCTCAGTTCGCTTCCCACAAAAATTCATGTTCTCTTCTTTTTAAAATTCGTAGAACCAAAGCACGAAGAGATATTGAAATTCACATACATCAAAAACCTTAGACTCTCCAATTAATTTGGTGCTCCATATATATACCTTTGACTTATTTTCTCACGACATCGATGCTTGAGATTTCATTATGGTTTTTGAATTTTATTTTTGCTTTCAATAGACGTTGGTGCCAATGCTTGTAAACTTTATATTATAATATTTAAAAAATATTATAATATTATCTTTTTAAATCTTTGGCCTTCAAACCTTTGTCCCAAGTAACTTTTATTAAACCCTTGGCCTTCTTTTAATATTTAAACTTTAAACCTTCTCTTTTAAACCTTGTCCTTCTCATTTAATATTTAAACCTTACCTTCTCTTTTAAACCTTTGTCCAACCTTAGAAGAATATTTCTACCTTGAATACCATGCTCCCTTTGACATCAATGACAACTCAATATTTCCAACATTTATTTTCCAGTCAACTGTAGATATTTCACTTTCCAGCTAGAGCTGATGTATTTACTTTTTTTACTTTTCTAACCAACTTCTTTTAATACAAAAAAAATCTTAAAGTCCACATTTTTTGACTTTTCAACGTAAGCTGCTTTATTTTTGAATAAATTCACACATATTCAGATATTTTTAAAATCTTGTGTGAATGCATTATACTTAGATATGTTTTGCAAATATGGATTGTTTCTAGAATACAAGCACTAGACTGTAACTGGGAGATAGGCGCCATATTGTAACTAGGAGACAGGTGTCATCCTGTAACTAGGATACAAGTGCACTGGGAGATATACACTAGTTTTTGAATGGCAGATAGGCACCAATTTTTGAATGGGAGATAGGCACTAGTTTTTGAATGGGAGATAGGCACTAGTTTTTGAATGGGAGACAAGCACCAGTTTTTGAACTACATACAGGCACCAATTTCTGAATTGCACACAAGCACCAATTTTGAATGGGAGACAAGCATCCATTTTTGAACTGCATATAGGTGCCAGATAAACCTACAAAATGCACAAATACTTAAAGTATTTGTTAGGAAACCTGCCAAGTCATGAAAAAATCAGAAGTATACGATCAAAATAAAATATATTAAATAAGGGTAAAATAATATTTAATAATGCATAAAGGAAAGATGTTTGTTTTTATTTATTTCAAAGTGGACAAGGAAAACTGTACACCATGATTTAAATTTTCAAAATAAAATAAACCAACACAAGCACATCAAAATATTAACTTATTTCAAAATTCAAAAGGATCCCCTCAGAAAATAAAATTTTATTATTCAGTGGGGTGTGTTGCTACTCAACATGTCCTAACCACCAAGGTTGATGTCTAACACCAACGTGGATTCCCAAGCACTCCACCCTCACTATATCTAAATGTGAGTCAGATGTTGTCTCACTCGCACTCTCATCGCCCATGTGACATAGCTTGCTCTATGGTGCTTCGTCCCTCATTTGCTAGAACTAGTTGTTGGGTAGTTACTAAATGGGAGGAGCATAGATCATGTCTGGTGGAAAACCTTTTATATTGTTTCATTAATTAAAATGGCAGATTTTAGATTAATGGAAAGAAAGGATCTTTTATATAGTTTCATTGATTAAAATGGCAAATTTTAGATTAATGGAAAGAAAGGATCTTTTATATAGTTTCATTGATTAAAATGGCAGATTTTAGATTAATGGAAATAAATGACCTTTTTATATAGTTTCATTGAATAAAATGGCATATTTTAGATTAATGGAAAGAAAGACCTTTTATATAGTTTCATTGATTAAAATGGCAGATTTTAGATTAATTGAAAAAAAAGACCTTTTATATAGTTTCATTGATTAAAATGGTAGATATTAGATTAGTGGAAATAAAGGACCTTTTATATAGTTTCATTGATTAAAATGGTAGATTTTAGATTAATGGAAATAAAGGATATTTTATATAGTTGCATTGATTAAAATGGTATATTTTAGATTAATGAAAAGGAAGGGATTATTTATGGATTAAACTAGTTGGCTTTAATTTGATAAAAAACTATGGAAATGGTTTGTTTTGTAAATTAAGTGTATGAAACTTTAATTTATGAAATGAAAAGGAAAGGGATTATTTATGGATTAAAGTATTTGGCTTTAATTTGATAAATAACTATGGAAATGGTTTAT
Organism: Wollemia nobilis; assembly: GCA_028583015.1. Taxonomy (NCBI): domain Eukaryota; kingdom Viridiplantae; phylum Streptophyta; class Pinopsida; order Araucariales; family Araucariaceae; genus Wollemia; species Wollemia nobilis. The sequence continues at coordinate 2,310,123 of JAQPPZ010001424.1, read as the reverse complement.
TTTGTAAATTAAGGGTATGGGACTTTAATTTATGAAATGAAAAGAAAATGGATTATTTATGAATTAAAGTAGTTGGTTTTAATTTGATAAATAACTATGGAAATGGTTTGTTTTGTAAATTAAGGGTATGAGACTTTAATATATGAAAAGAAAAGGAAAGGGGTTATTTATGGATTAAAGTAGTTGGCTTTAATTTGATAAATAACTATGGAAATGGTTTGTTTTGTAAATTAAGGGTATGGGACTTAAATATATGAAATGAAAAATAAAGGGATTATTTATGGATTAAAGTAGTTGGCTTTAATTTGATAAATAACTATGGAAATGATTTATTTTGTAAATTAAGGGTATGGGACTTTAATTTATGAAATGAAAAGGAAAGAGATTATTTATGTATTAAAGTATTTGGCCTTAATTTGATAAATAACTATGGAAACGGTTTGTTTTGCAAATTGGACTTTAATTTATGAAATGAAAAGGAAAGGGATTATTTATGGATTAAAGTAGTTGGCTTTAATTTGATAAATAACTATGGAAATGGTTTGTTTTGAAATTTAAGGGTATGGGACCTTAATTTATGAAATGAAAAGGAAAGGGATTATTTATGGATTAAATTAGTTGGCTTTAATTTCATAAATAACTATGGAAATGTTTTTTTTGTAAATTAAGGGTATGGGACTTTAATTTATGAAATGAAAAAGAAAGAATTTATTTATGGATTAAAGTAGTTGACTTTAATTTGATAAATAAGTATGAACCTAGATTATTGGTAATTAAGGGTATGGGAATTTAATTGTTGAATAAGGGTTAAATCATTTATTACAAGTAAAGCCCATGAACTAGATGCATTTTTGAAAGACTCTCATAGGAAGATGAGAGAAGAAATAGAAAGAGTAGTTTCTATGATATCAACTATGCATTAGATAGTTAAATTTCTTGGGTTGATTTTTGTTAGCTTTTGATGTAATGAGCAATGGGAGATAGCAATCACAAGATGCAGAATAATATAAAAGAAAGTAAATATGCAATATGACTAAAGTATGCTTGAATAGAAATAACATAAATGAATACAACATAGCTATGGAGGAAATGAACACTCCATTAATGAAGCTACTAAACTACATTGTACCCATCACCAATATATGGTGATATACATAGCACTACACTACTACCTACGACTATGTTGTAAGCAAATCTATCTATCTATGTCCCCCTTCTCATATATATCTAACAATGAGGCCTTTCTTATATAGGAACATAGGTTCCTTGGCCAACACTCTACCTAGTTATGCAAGGTATAACTTGCACATTGATACTTGTGTATTTATTACATTGCATGAAGTAACTAGATAACTTCCCCTAAAGTAATCTAATATCCTAAGTATGTACCTTGGAAGATACATTTACATAACCCAAATGATGGAATAGACTCTATTTCTAACACCCCCTTGTATTACATTATTTGGATATTGAAGACTTTAGTATTCAATAGGGATCTTTCTCTTCATCTTGATCTTTGGCTTGTTCAAAGTATTCTTGTTTTGGTTCTTTTGTTGTTGCTTCAGTATTCATGTGCTGCAAAATAAGCTAAAGTTGTAGGTTCTTCGTTTAGTTGACCTTGCACTGTATTTCTCCTTTGGATTCATCTCCTTCTTCTTTCTTAGCTTTACCTTTGAATTTATTCTTTGTGCTTTCATAGGTGGTTGTGCTGCTACTTGATTCCTGTAAGGATGATTCTCATTTTTTATCTTCAGTCTGTACAGAAGCTTTTGAACAACCACTTAGGGCATCATGATAAGATTTTGAGTTAGTAGAACCTAAAGTACCAAATCTATATGAATATTGAAAAACCTTTCTAGATATGACTCATTGAGTTCTACCTTCTTTTTTAGTAGTTCTATCAATCCTTTTTGTTCTACATTTTTATTCTTGTAGTGTTTATATGTGAGTAATGCCATGTATAATATGCTCACAAGGTCCAAAGAAAGTGTAATGTCACTTTTTCCATTATCAATAGCTTTATTGAGATGTGCTTGAAGATAGCATTCCATAGTATCAAAGTTATCTTCTAAGGCTTCACTAAGGATCACTTTTGAAGTTAGATCTACCATTCTTTCAAATTTCATGAGTAGATTCATGATCCCAAGTTTTATGGTACTAGATTTTTCCTTATTGATATTTGCAGTATTTTGGGAAGTAGACATCCTTGTGGCTCCTGAGTATATAAGCTTGATTTGATAAAATCTTAAGTTTGTAGACTTCCTTATGTCTCCCTAGTTATGAGAGTATGAATAGAATATATCTTCCCAACTTGATAATATTTGAAGGATATTATTATCATCAAGTTTTATAGAATGCCTTATGACTCCCTAGAGTTATAATATAGTGCTTTTGTAAATATATAGTTCAATCTTTGGTTGATTTTGTACAAATTTTGTAAAGGTTAAAAATCAATTTCTTAACACCTTATTACTCCTATTTGAACTAAGCACTTTTCAAATTTAAAGAGATTTTCATGTTGGATTTATTTTGTCCCCTTAGAGAAGTTTTGATACAAGAATATTATAATTTTCCAACCTTAATAAAAAGCTTTAATAACCCCCTTTTTATATCCCTTAGTTTATTTCTAATTTTCAATAATCTAGTTTGGAGTTGTAGCCCTTATGACTCCCAAATTTGGAATATTAGAAATACATTAATATTTGCAAATTTTAAATGAAATAATTCCAAGTAGTATTCCTTATTTCTCCTAGGTTATGCTTTGCAAATATTAGATAATTTTAAATAATTCCCTAAGTTTTTATTCCAAATAAATATTGATTTCTTTCAATAATTCAACCTTATAACATAACCTTATAACTCCCTTTATATGGAAATCAAATGAATGGAAATTGTACCTTTATAAAACTAGCGATAAAGTGTCCTTGGGTGTTGTGAGTAATGTAAGATACTTCCACTTGTTGCTTGCTTCAACACTCACTTTAATGTCATTTGACCAGAATTAATATGCTTCACCATTTACCTTTGGATTATCCTCCAAGCTGCTATCGATCCATTGTTGTGTAGCTATCGAGCTACTTCCATGATACGGCCTGAATGCTACCGAGTTACTTTCTATCATTGTAACCTTACATTTACTATCCTTTCACCTCTTTGACCACCCTTTTTATGGAATATGAGTCTTGGTTCTTGTGACAAGTATCACAACTATTACGTATGAGTGCTTTCTTCTTTGTAACACTCTAGCTTCCTTGTCTAATGCTTCTTTGGCACTATGTAATAGATGAGTGCTCATGTGGGTGCTTGTGTGAGGCTTATTGAGGATAACAAATGGCACCTTCCTCCTTAATATTCCCTCTAACTCCTGCATGAGTATTCTTGAGCATTTAGAGATAGATATATTATGCCATGTGGCACTTAAATACTTTGCATGGAGACCTATGCTATAACGCTTCCAAGAAGAGCATAAATTCTTTTGTATACCTTCTCTTAGCTTGCTTTGTTTCTTGGATAGCAATAAAACTTCTATTCTATAGGTGATTTTATGAAGCAATGTGGAGATTTGAATGGTGATTCTAAATGTGATATTAGTACTTCCTTTGGTGGATGATATTCACCAAGTTTGATATCTGAATGTAGCACCTTTTGTAGTGTAGATATCCGCTTGCTATGTTGTTTGTCCCACATTGGTAGAACTATATTTGAAACCTTTCCTTCGTATATGAGCTCTCTTTCTATATACATAAATGAAAATTTATAACGCCCTTGTATGGGCCTTGATATTGCAGGTTCATCCATCTGAGATATGTTGAGAGTGACCCCTTTGAGTGGCTCCCTTTATTGTGGATGTGGAGTGCAAAAGTATGTGCTTCCTTATATGGCTTACCCTGTAGAAGTTATACCTTTTGAGGCACCTTTAAATATTCTCTCTTTCTGTTTATAATGCATTGTAGAAGTGCAATACCATATAACCTTACATGTATATAAAAATTTCTTTATTGCACCTTTTTCTTGCACTCTTTTGCAGGTCTGAAATTCTGCCTTTTTAGTAGATTTTTGAATGTAGATATGAGAGTTTTAAGGATGTATCTTTAGATAGAATCCTTACCATTTTTTCTTGGAAAATTTGATGATAAATCCAATACTTTAATGAAATAGATAGAATCTTTCTGTAATAGGAATTTTCAGCCCTTTGTAACAAGCAATTAACCTTGTAATACTTTGGATTTGAGACTCACCAAATCTCAATATTTGAAGATTCTATTTTTGTTTTTGGTTAGTTGTATTCTTCTCCAATTTTTGGAGGATTATAACCTTATTTGGTGGCTTCTCTCGGCCACAATAGGTTGCAGATTTTTGTGCTTTAATAGTGTCTTTAGACACTTGATACAAATCATATTTTGTGCCCTTCAAAAACACAAAACTAATTTCTTTTTGAGAGTAGTATAATAGTGCAAGTATTTCACTTTTAATGCACTAATATTACACCTTATCACTCCAATCAACTCTCAAATTAATGCACTAACAATTTACTACAACTAATCAAGAATAACCTAAAATGAATCTTTAAGAGTTATTCTGTAATTTCACTACAATTAATATTGTAGGACTTAGTCTTATTTTTATTTTTTCAAAGTAGATGATAGGTAGTTGATAGAAGTAATTCAGAAATCTAATCAAATCCTAATAAATGTGCAAATGAACCTTAAAAATAATATTTCTTTTTGCACTTTTGAATATTGTAATCTAATTGCAACTTTAATCCAAATTCAAGTGCTTTAACAAATCTGATAAGTAATCCAATTAATGAATCTACTTGCACTAAGAAGTTGATTTCCTTTTTTTTAAAGCCTTAGTAGATCTTTTGCTACCTCTGTAGAGGATGTAGATCTTGGTTTCTAGGATCACCAAGTTGCTACTTCTAGTAGGATCTTGTAGCTCTTTGTAGACTATTTTGAACATCTCCTTTACCAAATGATGATCTCAAACTTTATTTCACGAGCCTAGGATTTGGTGGCTTGTTCTCTTATTTTGTTCTCCTCCTTCTACTATAGATTTGGAGAAGTCTTTATCTCTAAAGTGGTGCCTTATTGCTGTGAGAGGCAATATTCAAATCTCTATATCTTCAAGTCTTCTTATCAAATTTTGACTTCAAGCAGGAACTTATTCAAGGATTTGGCACTCCTTGCCAAACTCTTCTTCTAGGATTTGGCACTCCTTTCCAAGTTATTATTCTAGGATTTGGAACTCCTTTCCAAATTCTTCTTCTAGTATTTGGTACTCCTTGCCAAATTCTTCTTCTCTTGGGCTTGTTGTCGGATGGCAAAAATTATCCTAAGTCCTTCACTATCAGGGTCTTCCCCTTGGTAGTGGATTTCTTCAATGAGTTATCATTTGAGAATTTCTTTAGGCTCTCTTAGATTTTATTCCAGATGTTGGATGAGACATTTCTAAGGTCTTTGATCTTGCAAATTTTGCTAGTCTTTTCCTTGAGACCTCTTCACCTTCTGCTACTAGAAATGATGGTGGTTATATATGCTTCTGGATATTTGATTCTACTACTTCTGGATTTGAGTAGGACTCACCTAGTCCTTCTTCTTCTTCTTTCTTCCAATACTGGAAGTTCTTCACAGAGATATTCTCCTAATCTCTTTAATTTTTATTTAGGTGCTAAATTGATTCTAAAGAAGATACTCTTCCTAACTTTATTGTAGGAAGTTTCCCAACTCACTGAATCTTCTTTACCTACAATAAAGTATTATTACTAGAATATTTAGTCTATTTCTAAATCAGATATTCTCTTCAAATTCTTCTTCAATATCAAGGCTTTTGTGGCCTTTTCCAAAATCAAGGCTTTTGTGGCCTTTTCCAATATCAAGGCTTCTATGGCCTTTTTTAGTATCAAGGATTATGTGGCCTTTTTTTAGTATCAAGGCTTTTGTGGCCTTTCTAGTATCAAGACTTCTATGGCTTCTCCTTTAAGTCTCCTATGGTTTTTCTTTCGAGGCTCCTATGACCTTTTTGTGTCAAGGCTTCTATGACTTGTTCTTCAACTTGTGAAGTTATTTGATTCAACAATGGAGATATTTAGTCTCCTAGATTCACCACAACTCTTCACTAGAATTCTTCTTTCACAATATTCTCCTTTTGCACAATGAACTAATCTCTGCACTATGAAGGTATGCCAACCTTCAAGCAATGAATATGGAGTCTTCTAGCTTTCTATTATAGGAGTACCAATATTCTGAGAATTAATTATCTGCAACAAAATAAACTTTAGGTAAAAGTTAGCAAATTCCAGATATCCTGCATCTTCACTAGATGATCTGTCAATCCAGTGGATTGGATGTTGAGTCCTAGTCTTCACGAGTTTTACCTATAACTCTATGGAAAGACTCTAGTCAAGTGCAATATCAATATTTTTTGGAACTGAGATTTATTTTAGTCCTCACTCATGGATCTCCCTAATTCTACCCTAGATTCTTCTAATATATTTTGATAGTGGTTAGTCCAACGACATGTCAATTTATAAAAAAAACTTAGGCTCAATATTAACAACGGTTTCCCTATTGACCTACACATACTAGATCTACCGTAGCTTTGATACCACTGATAAATTTTGATGTAATGATCAATGGGATATAGAAATCACATGACGTAGAATAATATAAAATAAAGTAAATTTATAAGATGATTGAAGTATACTTGAATATAAATAACATAAATGAATACAATGTAGCTATGGATGAAATGAACACTCCATTAATGAAGCTATTGAACTACATTGTATCCATCACCAATAAATGGTGATATACACAACACTACACTACTACCTACAACTATGTTATAAGAATCTCTATCTATCTATGTCCCCCTTCCCATATCTATATGACAATGAGGCCTTTCATATATAGGAATATAGGTTCCTTGGCCAACACTCTACCTAGTTGTGCAAGGGACAACTTGTACATATACAACTTGCACATTGATACTTGTGCATGTTGAGCAAGGTGTTGCAAGAGTTTTTTCATTGTTGTCAACTCAGGCAGTTAGATCTAATAATGTAGTGGACAGGCAGTTCAAAAGTCATTCAATGCAGGCTGACAAATTTTAGGGTTTGTAATTGACCACATTTAGGGTTTGCAGCCGACCATGTTTAGGGTTTGCAGCCAAACAAGATTAGGGTTTGCATTTGCATAATCAACCGACTACTATTAGGGTTTTCATCTCAAAATCTCAAGTATATAAGCGGGGTTGTTTGGAGATTTAGGCATCCATCGGGTGAATGTTGAAGTGTGAGATGCGGCCGTAAAAGCGTAGATAGCATAGAATCGGTGAGATGATAGCGAAGTGCATAATATGAATGCACACAGAGAGCAGAGTGTGGAACGACACAGAGTGTGCAAAGCGTGTGAGCAAAGAAAGCAGAATGTGTAGAGAGCGAAAAGGGTAAAGTTCATTGCAAAGTTTGGTCAGTAGCAGTGCATGAGATTGTGTGAAGAGATTACGCAAGAAAGAGCAGAGTGTGCAGAGATTGCAAAGGTGAAGTAGATCGGTTAGAGTCTTGCAATAACAAAGGTATTTGTCAAACATTTTCATTCAAAATTGAAGTCCAGTTGGTGCTGGCAAATTAGGGGTTGGTGCTCCTTTCGTTAGTGCAGATAAATAAGGGGTTGGTGCTCCTTCCAGTTGGTGCTGGTAAACAAATTGTAAAGTTGGTGTTTTGCAAGAGGCTGGATTTGGATGGTAGTCCAAGCAGCCATTCTTTTTGAGGAGTAGCCATTTTGGTGAACCTCATTAAAAATCTATGTTGTGTGATGTTCTCTTGCTATACTTATTATATTTGTTTATAAGTTTTAATTGTTATGGTTTTTAGAGCTGTTAATTCATGTTTTGGAATGCCACCATCGATTCACCCCCCTCTCAGTGCCATACTAAGTACAACAATTGGTATCAGAGCCAAGTTCCCTTTCAAGGCTAAATAAGCTAGGGTTGATCTTGGATTAATACTCTAATGGCAAAGAAAGGCAAGAATGGAACCATGAGACACAAGAAGAAAATATCACACAGGGTCATAAAAGAAAATAAAGATAAATAAAGAAAGAAAATATCAAAAGAGATTTACAGCAAAGCAGCCACAACAAAAGAGGTTCTACCACTCTCACTTTTTTCATACTAACACTTTTAATGGCTATTGTTTCAGATGTAACCAGTATGGTCACAAGGCAACTTATTGTGGATTAAATAATAAATCAAAGAGTTATTTTGGTCGAAATACATCTGCATATCTGAGTGAACACTTTGTACAATGTTTTCAATGCAATGGTCATGGGCACATAGCAAGGTTTTGTCCAAGTGCTTATGTATCAAATCTAAGGCAAAACAATATATTTCATAAGACGCAAAGAACACAACACAGACAGGAAATAAATCAGGTTCATAGAAGAAAGGAAAATAATCATTCATCATGGATGCATAAGAGACAACCACACCAGAGAGATATTCAAGTTCATGCAATGATGCAAAATAGGGACGCGGTGAAAAATCCAAGCCCGAGGTCAAGAAAGTCTGGAGAAAGAAAGAAGAGAGGAAATTGTGTCTCCTTGAACTAAAGGAGACTGCTCTTCTATTGCACTAAGCAACTCCAGGTAACACATCCTCAGGGGGAGCATTTTGAAAAAGGTTTTATTTTAATGCTTATGTATATTTGTCTGGGTATCTGAGGATGAAAGACCAGTAGTTGGGCTTTTGTGGTATAATTGTCAAGTGTGTTGGTTGTTCATTTAGTTGTGTGGAAGTGTCGTGAAGGGTAGTGTTTGCATTGAGAATCTTCACCATTGGTAGTATTGCTTGTCATTGTTGTTTTGTTGATGGTTCTTACTACCATTGATTATAGCTATGGATTATAACAGTTCAGATTGTTTTTGTTTATTGAAATAATGCTTGCCCCAGCTGTGTATTTGTGTTTCGATAATAGCAGCCTATTTTTGTTCGACGCTTGATGTGAAGATTGTCAGATCTTTCATTACACCTTGGTGAATATATTTAATTCACAGACAGTTTTGTTTTAACTTTTAATATAATGCCAATTCAAGGATAAGAAGTTTGAGGCTGAGTAAGGTGCACTACGGTTGGCCATAAAGTGTTTGAGAAAATGTCTTCTTTCGACATGCATAGTTGAAAGTAAGAGTTGGCAGTAAAATTGCGGTCTTTGGACAAAAATTGGTACAGATGTGAGTCACTTGTCAATTCTATTGATAGAAGTGAAATCAGCATGTTGAATGGGAAGATTGAAGAAAAAGTTTATAATGTGCAGCCAGATGATTTCCAGCCTGGTGATGAATGTTTGAGGTTCTTTTATAAATAATTGAGGCAGTCTGCTAGATTCTCAATGTAGAGAAAGACAAACAACTGTCAGTAGGTTCAAGTCTGTTGAGAATATTCAAGATGTATATGCAGATGTTTTTTGCATTACAGAGCAAAAATTTGGATAGTTAAACGATCAGTGTATGCTTTCACTAAAATCAGTGGACAAGTTTGAGATTGCAGAGCAACATAGGGTTGAGGCTCAGAAGACAGCGTGAATTGAAGTGGCCACATATTCCCAAGAATAGTCTAAAATTTGACTAGCCATTGGGATCAAATTCTCAGGGGGGGCATTTGTGCATTTGTTCATCTTATTGATCATATCCATGATTTTTGCTAACTATTTCAATGTGGTTTTGAGAATGGTGTGTATGGACTCAGGGGGAGTCTGCAGCAGCCCTTTGGTATTATTGACAAAGGGGGAGAAGAGTTACAGGAATGTACACAGGTGTTGCCAACAATTCCAAAGGGGGAGATTGTTGAGCAAGGTGTTGCAAGAGTTTTGTCATTGTTGTCAACTCAGGCGAGTTAGATCTAATAATGCGATGGACGAGCGATTCGAGAATTCATTCAATGCAGGCTGACAAGATTTTAGGGTTTGTAATTGACCACATTTAGGGTTTGTAGTCGACCATGTTTAGGGTTTGCAGCCGACCAAGATTAGGGTTTGCATTTGCATAATCAGCCGACTACTATTAGGGTTTTCATCTCAAAATCTCAAGTATATAAGCGGGGCTGTTTGGAGATTTAGGCATCCATCGGGTGAATGTTGAAGTGTGAGATGCGGCCGTAAAAGCGCAGATAGCATAGAATCGGTGAGATGATAGCGAAGTGCATAATGTGAATGCACACAAAGATCAGAGTGTGGAATGACACAGAGTGTGTGAAGCATGTGAGCAGAGAAAGCAGAATGTGCAGAGAGCGCAAAGGGCAAAGTTCATTGCAAAGTTTGGCTATAGCAGTGCAGCAGATTGTGTGAAGAGATTGTGCAAGAAAGAGTAGAGTGTGCAGAGATTGCAAAGGTGAAGTATATCAGTTAGAGTCTTGCAATAACAAAGGTATTTGTCAAACATTTTCATTCAAAATTGAAGTCCAGTTGGTGCTGGAAAATTAGGGGTTGGTGCTCCTTTCTATTGGTGTAGATAAATAAGGGGTTGGTGCTCCTTCCAGTTGGTGCTGGTAAAAAAATTGTAAATTTGGTGCTTTGCAAGAGGCTGGATTTGGATGGTAGTCCAAGCAGCCATTCTTTTTTAGGAGTAGCCATTTTGGTGAACCTCGTTAAAAATCTATGTTGTGTGATGTTCTCTTGCTGTACTTATTATATTTGTTTATAAGTTTTAATTGCTATGGTTTTTAGAGCTGTTAATTCATGTTTTGGAATGCCACACTGATTCACCCCCCTCTTAGTGCCATACTAAGTACAACAATGCATTTATTACATTGCATGAAGTAGCTAGATAACTTCTCCCTAAAGTAATCTAATGTCCTAAGTATGTAACTTGGAAGATACATTTACATAACCTAAATGATGGAATAGACTCTATTTCTAACATTTGTAGTTTCAATTTGGTAATGAAATGAGTAAATGCATGTAGAAGCATATCTATACTAAACTATGAGTGTCATGATCCCTTACTATCCTCACTTGATCGATGGAAGAGTAGGAAGACTAAAGTTATAGATGGACCAATGCACAAGTTTGCTCTCTACTTTACTTCTTGTTTATTTACGCAAATAGATTAGATTTGTGGGAATATTTCCCTGATGATATTGATGTAATGTATTGCTTAAAGGTATGGAGGTTTTACCATACATGATTATGTAATAAATGATCAATATGGTTGATGCACCTTTGTATTCTATTTGATTTAATGTGAATGTATTTAAATCCTTTATTATGCATATTTATTCTTTAATTATTGTTCCATATTTCTAGTTATCGTTTGCATGTTTAATGAGCTATGTTTTGTTACATTTAGTATCTATATTTATCTTTATTTTCTTGCTCTAATAACTTTACATAAAATTTTAGTGGTAAGTTCTAGGGTGAAATTAGAGGATAACCTAAGGGCTTGAGACCCCCTTAGGGAGAATGGTAACTAGGTTTATAGAAGATTATACCTGAGTTAAGATAGCTTGTTAGAGAACAATATTGATAGCTTAAATCGTAGTACACGTAGTATACCTATGCATAATGGCTTTCATAGAATATGGATATGTGTGTACACCTTCTAATGATTGAAGGTGGTAAGTCTATCTCATATAGGATGATGAGATGGATGGACTTATGTGCATGACATGAGATATTCCTACGCATAAGGGACTTGCATGAGAGGAATCTTGTGTGGTATAGTTCTTGATAAAATAGGTGTTTTGATAAACATTAAGTCAATCTAAGGTTGGTTTGGGGTTTATGAATCCCTCTCCTTAGTCAAAAAAAATATTTTTATTTCTATGTGTTTTCTTGTTCTTGATTTTAGGGTCATTATAGTTCTATCCAATATTCAATAATGATTCTCCTCTTTTCTAGAGAATCCAAAATATTATCAAGGTGACTTTGTATGTCCCTAAATTTCCAACTATATATTTTTTTATATATTGGAGGATGGGTTTTGAAATGGTCCCAAAACCTTATTTACATAACAAGATTACAAAACAGATCATGAATACCAACACATTCAAAGGCATCTACTTGTACCACAAAATATAAAAGGAAAACAAAGATGCAACACACCTTAACATAGAAAAATAAATCAAACCTATCCTTGGGACAAGGTGGTAGAAGGGCAACATAAAATGGGAAGGCCACACCAGCTAGATCAAATATGATTCCCAGGTGCTATCATGGTAATATTGAGCTAACAAATAGGGCACTACTCGAGTTGAAGATGGTCATCGTTGGTCATCAATATTGCTTCATCCTATTTTTGGAGGTTCTTAAACTACTAGTACATATCATAAATGATATTTGTTGCTTGATTGTACATGATAAAATAAGCCTTAGATGCATTGACTGTAGTAGTTAGAGTCATAACCAACCCAACATGGAATAGAGGATGGACTTCTCAAAGAGGTTGTTGGTGAGCTACCCTAGTGGTTTAGAGAATTTTAGACTAGTAGGAGTCACATTGACTATCACCTTAGCTGGTGGTTTTAATTTTCTTGAGCCTGGTAGAAACACAAGTAAATTCAATTTTATGCTTATTCCTGGGCATGGGAGTGCAAGAACAAGGCTACAAAGAGGATCCATGGGAAGATTCATGGATGGGCTTCTTGCCCTATTTAGATAAAACATGGGATTCAACTTGAGTTTCATCATTCTTACAGACATCGTCCTCAAAGAAATCTTGGCTGAGGCTAGGGGCATATTGGGTGCCGAACGAATTAGCAACAACAATGGATTTTTTAGCTTGATTATCAAGGGTGTGGCGGTAAAGGATGAGGTGGAGCCCTTGATGGATGGGGTGGGATGACTTTCCTTTCCTAAAGCTATTAATGGAGAGTTTTAGGGACAAAAATAGGTATTTGAGGTTATTCATGGCCTTAACATCCCTTGGATGATTGAGGAACACAAGGTGGAAACTATAGAGGGGGAGTCCACTTTATCAATAGTAAAATAATACATGACAGGGATAAGTACATGGTCCCATGGGATGAGAAGGAATTTATGGATGACACCACCATTCTCCCAAATAATTTTTTTACCTTTATCAATGAAATTGTTAATTTTCTCCATCATTGAGTGTCGATCTCTATGGATAACACAACCCTCAATCAAAATTTTGGTGATATCTGCAAGGAACTTTATGCTGACCTTGAACTCTAGTCCTCAAGTAGTAACACAACCCTTTTTCAACCTTGCAAACTCTTCAGAGACCTCAAAATTACTTTCTTTATATTTTATTAGGAAAGGGAGGAAGCCATGGCTACCGAGGATGTCCTCGATAGTAGGGTCTAGGTGGAAAGAATTAGGTTCAAGGATTTTTATAATTGATAGGTAAGAGGGGGTTCCAAGTATGGGACTCAAAAAATAGATGGGATATAGAAAAGGACTCACACAAAGGTGGTAGTGATTGATCCAAAGGATGGTTAAATTGTTAAGAGGAGTCAAAGAGCCTTCAAAGTCTTACCATTTGCACATGTCGAACGTTCTAGCATTTGCATGGAAGGAGGATCATTGATGGTGATTAAAGTTTATGACTCTTGAATCATGTGACCTATGACATAAATATCTCCTAGCATGGGGAAGGTACATCCCTATTTGAGTTGAATCTTTGAGATATCTTACGGTGCACCAAGTGTCTTGGAAATAACTAAGATGATATCAGGTCGACAAGTCCAAATGATAATGGTAAGGCAAGGGAAAGGATCGAATGGTGAGGAAAAATGGGGGGATAGGGGGCACCCACATAAGAAACATGATAGGTGATGAGAGGCCATGGGTGATCATGAGGATGAATAAGGAGATGGAGAGGGAAAGAAAATTTGGAGGTATGATAAGACCAGGTGGTGTTAGGGGATTGACAGGGATGAGGGTATGGAAGAGGAACTAGGGAGGGTGAGTGGTATGAGTGGACCAATAAGCAACAAGTATGGAAAATGTGGAGGTTACGATTAGTGTGCTTGGATGGACAAGGTGACAGGTGGTAAGGAAAGGCCACGAGTACACATTAGAACTATGAGGACCAATCATTTGTAGATATTTTAATGATGAATTGAAGGAAGGCTAAGAACCACACATGGGAGGAATCCAAGATGGTGCCCACATTGGCCATTAGGTCAATGGTGCAATTCCCTTATTTGAATACATGTTGAATAACAATGTTGGAGTGACTCTATAGCATCTATTTAGACTCCTGGATGAGGGTGGCAACTTTCTAGGTAGGGCTATTTTCATTTTTTATTAATTTTATGATGTTTAGGGAGTCACCTTCAATTACCAGGTTGCACGAGTGATCATTTAGGATAGATAACCCTTTGTACAAGGCCTTAGCTTCGATCACATGGCATGATTGGACTCCTAGGTTATTCTCATATGCCATGATGATTTTCCCTCTATGATCATAGACCATGCCTCTACCACAAACTCTCTCGAGGTTGCCTTTAGTAGCTCTATCAAATTTAAGCTTTAACCAACCTAAAAGGGGAGGTGACCACTTAACAGTGGGTCTGGGGAGAACATGATAATGTGAAATTTCAATTGACATGTTGAGATGGATGGCGATGGAGGCTTCAAGACCAAGGTTGGGAACTTTAGAACAGGGTACAAGATGTGCATTCTCAATAGTAGCATAGAGGATTCTAATATCAATGGACTGAGCATCTTTGGATGAGTTATAAAAAGCTTTGTTGTTGTGCTCAAGCCAGATTTGGCTTCCAATCAATCAATATCCAACTTTCTCCTAAGTTGGTCCTTTCTATCAATATAGTTGATTTCTACTCTTCATTGGTTTTCCTTTAACCAAATTAAAATACCCTAGCATCCAAATCAGGATGACTATTCCTTGTCCCCTTAATTTCTACTCAATAAGACCTTTAAAAAATAGAGTCCAAGTCTCACTACCTTCAAAGTGGAAAAACTCTAAATTAACTTTATAAAAAGTGAAAAAAGTTAAATATTGATAATGATGGCTAATAAAATTAACTCTATAAAAATGGATAAAGTCAGGTGGTAGCTCGAATACCATTGTTGGCTTTTTAAGCCTTACTCTAACAAATTGACATAGGTCCTAATATAAAAAAAAACATAATATTAAAGGTCAAAATATCAATAATGAATAGTAGAATAATATATGAGAAATTTAATATGTATATCAAGACCTATATAATACTAAAAATAACATTCACTTATATAATCAAATATGAATGTAAATGGCCTAATTCATTCATGAACTATACATGAAGAAAACTTACAATATCAATTGCTCAAAATTTATATACAAGCTTTATTCCAACTGGATCTCTCTTACAATAAAATAATCAAATAATTAAATTACCTTCTCATGGATAATTTTCTCCATAATATAGCTATAGTAATGTGACTCTTCAAGTACCTTATTATTTCTCTCTATATGACAAGTCCCATGACCTTTGGGTTATCATCTTGCCACTTGTATACTAGACTCTTCACTTTATTTTTGGATGCACACTTCTATGGCACTTGCACACTTCTACAAGACTCTTACACTTCTACATGCACTCCTAATCTAAGACACTTGTGCACATTCTCACATTACATATTTACACACTTACATACATGATACTTGTGCACATTTTCTCAATCTACACTTGCACTCTAACTTACATGACACTTGTGCATTTATTGCAAATTACATTTTTACATGACACTCATACATTTCCTACACATTGACACTTACATAAAAGAGAAATATAAATCACACTCCTAAACTATATACTCAACCCTAATCTATTACATATTTGCAATTGTACCATGAAGGTACCATGGAGGTACATTATCATGTACCAAATAATGTAATATTCCTCAACATAATGCATACACATTATCTTGGTATTTTAAAATAATTCTACCTATTTATCCATATTTTAAAGTATTTAAGGGGTTTATTTTGAACAACCATAATCACAGGTCATTTCCTAAAGGAAATCTCATCATTTAGATTTTAGATCTTTCCCAAAGCAACATTTGTGGGTTTATCAAAAATTAGTCTCTTTCTCAAAACATGTATTTTCTCACTTTAATTGATGTTTTTTTAAGTTTTTATTGAATTACAACATCAAATAAAAGGATGAATCATATGATGTTCAAAATCTTCAATACATCAAAAAAAATATTAGAGTGAAAAGTGATCAAATGCCTAAGAATCAATGGTAGTAGAGTGTTTTCTAATAGTGTGTTTGAGAATCATGCATCTCATGGAATTATGTAGTAGTATACCATTCATTATACCCAATAAAATGGATATATAGATGAAAATATTAGACCCACCATGGAAATACCTCATTACATGATGCATGAAAAATTCATGTACCTCAACCTATGTAATTGAAGGTATGACTCTTAATGAATTATAAATAGGATAAAAACCTTCAATTTGTATCTCAAATTTTTTGGTTTAATGGCCTAGGCTTGCATTCCCAAGAAGAATAAAAAAAAACATCAACCAAGGAGCCATTAATGTATTCTTATGAGGTATAATGAGTATTCAAAGGCTTATTTCCTTTATTATAGATTTGGTTGGGAACTGATCTCTCATTGTGATTTAGATTTTGAGGAGATTTAGTCTTTAAGTTTTTCTATACCTTTTTTTACTCTTCTTGTTGATTCTTTTCTAGCTTGTTTGGATTTTGTTTACACTTACATTTTGTTGTCACATGAGATTTATTATTCTTTATCCATTTACCATGATGATTTTTCCTTAGTTCCTCTTGATTATATAGTTGATTCTTCTCATTGAGTTTATTGTCCAAGGAATATGATCCTATCACATCTTATGCTACTATTTTGGATACCTCTTCATATCTTGATAATGTGGTGGATTATTTAGTTTATGGCATTGCTTCTCATTATGTATCCTCACATATTTATCCCATTCATATTATGCATTTATATGCCTAAGTGAGATTAAAATATTCTTTGGTGTTTGGATCCCATTCTATAATAAGAGTAACATTGAAGACCTCCAATACTAGATTTTTCTCACCAAGGTGGATGATTCTAGAGATTATACCAAGTTATGCCTTGATTAGGAAGATGTAATGCAAGTAGAGTGTGACTATCTTATAAAGAATAAATATTAGGAGTTGGTTACCTTTCACAATAGTAAAATCATTTTTGGTTGTAAATTGGTCTATAATACTAGGTTTAGTGTTGATTCTTAGATTGAAAAGCACAATAATTTCCTTGATGATAAGGGATTCTATCATAAATATGATCATGTCTATCACTTCTTGACAATAATGGTAGGTTCATCAAATGGATGTGAAGAGTGTTTTTCTACATATGATCTATTCAGATAAAATTTATATATAATAATGTATAATTTTATGTAATATAGGCCTACACCCTTGATATATAGGCTTAAGAAGTCTTTGTATGGACTTAAGTAAATCCTAATTATTTGTATGAGATGATGCATTCATTCTTTATTAGTCATTTATTTTAATGATATGATGTGGAGCATGATATTTACATAGGCAATAATTTCAAGTAGGTGAGGAGTTGTGTCATCTCAATATACTTAGGTGAATGATCATGATGATGGAAAGCAACACATGGGAGGATGATATATTCATGTAAAAGCATATAAAATTTCAATGTTGAGGATAAATTTTTCTAAAGGAAGGTGGCATGTTACCCTTGAGTCATGTACTCATTCATAACTTCATCAAGGTTAAGATGTAGTACACATGATAGTAGAGTTTTTTACTTCTAGCCAACCTAGTGTTTATTTATTTTCTATTTGGAAGGAAAACCCCTTGGAAATGGATCAACATTTATATTTTTATCAATCATTAACACCCTTTGGCATTTAGGATCTATTAATTAGTTGTATTATTTATTGCTATGTTAGATGGCACTCAAATGCATCAATATATTATTAATGTTTTAATGTATTATTCCTATTTACTCATGTTACTAGAAAATCACATGATTTTATGTTATAAAGTTGGAAGAGCATGTGAATTTGTCTCTTAGTGGTGTTATTTATAAACATTATTGACAATGTATATATTTGATCAAAATTTATGGAGGTGAATAATGATTCTAGAATGCCAACGATGAGAAATAGAACATGAAATTTGGTGACTTGTCCACAAAAAATTAAGGCAATTGGATGTAAATTGGTTTATCAAATTAAGAAAAATGATGCAATTAAATCAATTGTAGGAAAACAAATTGATGTTTGAATAAACAAATTAATATTTTTTTCTCCAATGGCGGTCTTCCATTTTTGTCGCGATATCGCGACACTTTTTCTCTCTTCAACGGCGGTCTTCCATTCTGTCACGATATCGCGACCTTTTTTCTCTCCATCGGCGATTTTCCATTTTTGTCACGATATCACGACACCTTTTCTTTCTCCAACGGTGGCCTTCCATTCTGTAGTGATATCGCGACCTTTTTTCTCTCCAACGGCGGTCTTCCATTTTTGTCACGATATTGTGACACTTTTTCTCTCTCCAATGGCAGCCTCCCATTCTGTCGCGATATCGCGACCTTTTTTCTCTCCAACGGCGGTCTTCCATTTTTGTCGTGATATCGTGACCTTTTTTCCCTCCAACGACGGCCTTCCTTTTTGTCGCGATATCACAAAATTTTTTCTCTCCAACGGCGGTCTTCCTTTTTTGTCGTGATATCGTGACATATTTTCTCTCCAACGGCGGTCTTCCTTCTTGTCGTGATTTCATGACACTTTTCCTCCTAGGCTGCGGATCTTCAGATTGTCACGATTTCGTTGCACTTTTTGTCCTCGGCTGCGGTCCTCCAGATTGTCGTGATTTCATGACACTTTTTCGTCTTGGTAGCGGTCTCCTAATTTGTCGTGATATCACGACAATTTTCCTCTTCGACAGTGGTCTTCATTCTTGTCACGATTTCGTGACACTTTCTCTTCTCAGCAGCAGGCTTCCACTTTCATCGCGATTTCATGACTCATTTTCCATTTCGGCTGTGGTCTTCATTCTTGTCACGATTTCGTGACTCTTCTTCTCATTCGGCTCCAACCTAGCAACTTGTCATGATATCGCGACACCTTTCAACATGTCGCGATATCGCGACATCACCATTTTGGTCGCAATTTTGTGACACCTTCCCTAGTGCAAAGGTTTGCCAACTCTCTATTACTTTCTTCTTGGACCACCTCGGTCGGTATGGATTTCTTGTAATCTCTCTTTTACAAGGTTCAGGGACCTTTCAACACCCTTTCTACCAATCAAAAAAAAAAAAATTAATATTTTTTTGTCATTTTGTAGTTCATACACAGTGTTTGATGAAATGTGCATACATGTAATTAGTGTTGGAAATATGTTGAATATTTTCCATGTTATTATAGCATGGTTAACACTAAAAGGTATTGGACACTTTGTATCTATACTCATATCATTTCAAGGCCATGTCAGGACTTGAATAGGGGTTCAGGGGCAATAGCCCTTTGAAAAGTAGGGGTTCGAAGGTGGTAGCTCTTGATAAAAAATTTAGGGTTAGGTTTTTTAAGATATTTTTAGACCCATATGGGTTTTTTTGGGTTACTATATCTGAACCCATGCTTTTTTACCCATGATGTAATTTTTGTGTATGTACCTTTGTTATATATATCGCACTTGCATTAGGGTTTGGGGAGATAGAGAAGAGGAACATTATTGTATTGGATATGGTCAAGTTTATACAATAAGAAGATATTACTATGTTGGGTTTTTTATCCATAAGGGTTTTCCTAGGATAAATATTGTGTTATGTGTGTATATGTTATCTTCTTATTTTGATTTTACATTTACTGCTTTTCTAGTTTTAGTTTATCGGGGCTCTTTATTTCTCTTCAATTAGAATGTTCATCTTATTCAAATATATATATATATATATATATATATATATATATATATATATATATATATATATATATATATATATATATATATTCCAATGTTCATGTAATTCAAATGTCATGTAATTATAATGTCGAGTAATTAGAAGTGTTGTGTTGAGGTAGTTAGGGTTAGGTACAAGGAAGTTGTATAAGTTGGCAACTACCTCCCCATTCCAAGGAAAAGTATATCCCTTAAATTTCCTAAATACATGATGATCTTCATCCATATACCTTTGTATCTAGAGGTGTGTGTGCATATTGTTGTTTGAAGTGTATTGTTCATGGTTCATCCAAGAATATTTATTATAGATAATTTTAGAAGATATTGTGTTCATAATGTATCCATTTGTATCTATAAGTTATTTCCATTGTATATATTGTTTATTTAAATGGTAATGAAATTGTGTTGCATTACGTTTTATTTTATTTCCATATTTTGGTGTTGTTACCTATTTGATGTTGGATTGAGTTTGGTGACATGGAGTTGTGACAAGCAAATCACTTAGGAAAGTTCACAATGATAAAAAAGGAATTATTACAATGCAACCAATAAATGATGTATTTTCCCTTGGGAGGAGGAAAGATTGGAGAGTGCAATACATGAAGACACAAACTTATTTGATGATGTTGATAAACATATAAAGCATATGTGCAAGTGGATGCACAAGAGCACATGTAAGGAGGAGATGCATAAGGGCTCATGTACATAGAGTTACATGATGGTAATTAAGAGTTGCATATCGGTGGAAGTGAGTTTTATATTGAAAATTATGAGTTATGTGACAACAATAAAGAGTTACCTAACAATGGTAGAGAATCATATGATGGTGAGTTATGTAGTGACAAAGAATTGCATGACAACAAAGTTGTCAAAAATATAAATATGTTGAGTAAACTTGTTGGTAGAGAATACATGATGATGGATAAATCTATAATAGCAACCATGATGGTGAAATTAACAATGTCCATGTGCTCACACATGAGAAATAAGTGTAAGTGTTTGTGAAATATGGTGACATGCAAGAGTCTACATGTGATGCATATGTGTGCGTTGACATAGAAGTACATGTTAATAAATATATACAAGTGTGTGGTAGCATATATAGAAGTGACAAAGACACATGCATAGACAAATGAATTCATGGAAGCAAAGATGTATGTGTAGATATACAAGCTGGCAATAAGTTTAATGAAGGAGAAAACTTGGTTTGGTAGAAAAGGCTAAGAGTGATTGGTCCAAATTGTGCAATAAAAATAAGGCATGACAAATGCATGCTACAACAACTATTGCAAGTTGGTCTATTTGATGGTGAGCAGTATGGGAGTGGAACATTAGAATAAATGAATAAGAATATATGATAGTGCATGAGATTAGAGTCTAATAATAGAGACACTATAGGTTGATATGTTAAATGGTGAGTGGGATGGGAGTTCAATATTGAAGCAACTACAAGTTGGCATTTTACATAGTGCATGGGATGGAAGTCTAAGGCAAGAGAAATTACAATGCAATGTGCACTAGTGATGTGCATGAAGAATATGAGACACACAAACCATTGTCAATGTCAAATCAACCTATCACAACAAAGACCAATTATTACATTTATCATAATTGTCCTATATTTTATGGTGTAGAAACATAGGACCCAATCAAACATTAGAAAATTTCCTCATTATGTGGAAAAAAAATAGGCAGAATAATGACATAGATTGAAGGAGTTTATTCATTACAATACTTCATGGAATTACAATAGACTAGTACATGGTATTGCCAAAGGATGAGTACCATATTTAGAATGAGTTGTGAAGAATTTGTTAAGGAATTTTGGTTTTTCCACAATAACAATGAGGTCATTTCTAAAATATTGTTAGAACCTCATCCTAAAATTATTATGTAATAACTCCCTTTCTAATGTGGGGAGCATATCTTAATGATATTATATAATTTTTTGTAATATTTTGTGGCACTAGAGGCACCTAGACAAGTGGTGTCATTTAATATTATTGTTATAAAGAATATAATGATTTTTTTTGGTAGAATAATATAGCGTGGGTGATATTTTGCATGTAAGCCAACTCTTAAGTATTAGGATTAGGATTATGAAGAGTCTCTAAAAATGTGAGGAGCATATATGGATGCATATTTTTACATATTAAATCAAAGTTCGATTTAGGAGGCTTCCCCCTCAAACTAGGCCCATGATTTTGTATTGTGACTTGTGAGATTAATATATATTTCTGCATTTCCATTTCATATTGTAATATTTTATTTTTTCATGAATTATTGATTTTATTACAATATTTATGTGGATGTGCTTATTTTAATTAGAATTTTCTGAACAAGTTATATTAGATCGCTTTCTAGGGTCATGGTGTGTTGCAATTGTGACTTTCGACTATTAGGTATAATTTGTTTATGTTTTTATTTTTTCTTACTATCCTATTAAAAAATCAAGCCTTTTTTTGTTATAGTTTAATAGGTTAGAAACTATGTATTGAGGGTTTTAAAATATCATGGATTTATTGGCTAATATAGATTACCTATAAAGAATTTAGTACAATGAGGGGAAATTAGGCTTTAATACCTAGGCCTCAAACAACACCCTTATATAGAATTGAGCTCTCATGTATATTCAGGTATATCAGAATAACCCTCTAGGATTAGGAGAAACCTTTAAACCTAGGAATATTTTCTATTGTGTATCTATTCATAGTGCACATAGCATAGCACTTAGGAAGATCACCCTCATGTACTATCAAAGATGTAGGTAGTGTGCTCAAGGGTATGCATGGAATTCTCCTTGAGTAGTGGCATGAAATATTAGTCCAATAATTATTGTTCATCCCTATAGTATAACAAAGGGCTATGGACATTGCATACACCTTGGCCTAGAGTACCCTTATTTTTTTGAATGTTTAAACTAAAAGCCAAAAACCCTACCATAGAAATTTATCATACTAAAGAGACTACAGTATAACATAATTGACTAAACTAAAATAGACAAATGAATTGGTGGTGAAAGTAACAGTCAAAATAGGGTTTGTTAGTAATATTTGGGTATCCTTTTAGCCAAGTCCATAATCAGTAACATTCAAGATAGTGTCTAATTGTGCAGTTGTTAGTTACATAGTCAATAACAATCAAGACTGATTCTAACCATGTAGTTATCAATTATTGTCAAGAATCATAATAGTAAATGCAATTGTCAATAAATGAGTCTACCAAGACAACCATAAAAAATAGTAACTTATAAAGTCACACAAAACAATTGTTAGTAAACCAATTCATACTATAGATCTTGCTAAGGGAGTTATTGGATAAAAGTCAATTTTTTTAGTGAACCAAGACTCCAAGAAGAAAATAGATGATACTTAAAGGTGTCACTTGAATAGAAAAAAATATTAGGAATTTCAAAAAATATAATTGTGAGACCTAGCCCATTGTATTCATCTTTTCAAGTTAATTATTTTGATACATAGCACCCAAACACTTTTTTTGACCCGTTACTAAAAATGGTAACTCTTGGAACAACACCTATTTTTAGTAAGTCAGTTGAGGTGGTCCAAATCACATGTATATGGCTAGAGAGACCAGAGGAGCAATGAAGGAGTTAGAACAAATCCACTATATGGAAAAATCAAATCAAAAACTTAGTAACCTACAAAGATAAATGCCACACATTGGACAAGAAGTTAAATAAATGAAAAATCACATGTAGATTATAAAAATTGATTAGGTTAATGTCAAAGTAGTGATTGAATAAATATTCTTAGAGGATGAAGAGCATTTAAATGAAGTCCCAAAAGTATTCTAGAATATTGACACTAAAGTATTGGGTGGTAGTTCAAGCAATAAACAGAAATAAACTCATCATGTTATTTTTGACACAGATACCCCATTTAAGATGCCCAAATTAGACTTTTCCAAGTTTAATGGGAAGGTATTTTACGGTTGGTTGTGTCAAGTAGATCAATTATTCAAACTCCATAATATTCCCTAATATTTATGGGTCACCATGGCATATTTTAACTTTGGATCTGAGGCCTTACAATGGGATCAATGGTTACAAAACATGACTCATGACACTTCTTGGGAAGACTTTGAGTCCCAATTACTCACTTGTTTTACCTCTAGTGAATATGAGGACTTTACAAGAGCCTTAATTAAATTGAAACAAACCTCTACTATCCAAAAATATGAAACTCAAATTGAGAAACTAACTAGTAAGACAAAGGATTTGAGTGAAGGATTTTTTAGAGCTATTTTATCAGTAGGTTGAAAGATAACATCAAGGAAAAATTAAAAATGTTTAAACCATGGTTTATGATGCAAGGCATAGGATTGGCTAGACTAGAGAAGGAACATTTTAAAGCTCAAGGACACACCTCCAAATTCTCTCAATCTTAGACCCTTTTTCCATCCAAGCCAACATCAAATCCTACCAATAAATATCCTACCATAAAAAATTTAACACGAGAAGTTGGGTTATGTGTAAGGGGTCGGCCCCAAAATGTATTTATAAAAATTTGGTGAATCAGTTTTGAAATCCAAGCGAATAGTGTCCAAACACATGTAGAAGGTTCACTATTATTAGGGGTAATGTTGAAAATTTAAACTTAAAATGGTCAAATTATTATAAAATTGGGGCGAATCAACCAAAAAAAATTTGCACCTAGATATTTTGGCTAAAGGGTCCTGGTCAAGGGTCTCAAATATTAGCCAATTACAAATTTCAAAAATCTTAATTTTAGCCAATTTGGTGATAAATAACCGATATGCATAACCTTGACTAGAAGATATGGATGCCAGAAGAGCCCAAGGGATATGTTATAAGTATGATGATAATTTATCCATAGGACATAAGTGTGTGCACCAAAAATTATATGTGCTTGATGTGGATGAGGCAACAACCATAGAATATTTGAAGGTGGAAGAGGATCATTAGGTAGATGAACACACAAAATAGCCAAAGGCCTCAAATGAATCTAAACCAAAAATATCAATGCATACCTTGGTAGGTATGTCAACTCTCCAAAAACCATGAAGGTGATAGGATACAACAAAGGACAATAATTTATAATTCTCATCGACTCTAGGAGCACACATAGCTTTATTGACCCAAGGGTGGAAAAATAGGGGAAATGTTATATACATACTTGTAACTCATTTGAAATCATGATTTCCAATGGGGGAACTTTTCTTTGTAAATTTGAAGTCAAACAAATATAATTCCAATGCAAATAAATAATCGAACAGAATGAAATAGGAAAATTCAATTAATACTTGCCACTTTAGGAGGGCTAAGTCCTTCGCCACTAAGGAGGGCTTAGTCCTTGCGATTACACAAATTATTATTCAATATGAAAATATGATTAAAACTAAATCATTCTACTCCTACTTATATCAATAAATCAATGATTAGGTTAAACTTGGAAATATAGCCGACTTGGCTATATTGGTGTTGTAACATGGCTCCCCTCCTCGAAAAGCTTTGTCCTCAAAGCTGGAAATGACTCAAAGATACTTTTTGTTTCCCATGTAGCATCTTCTACTGGTAGGTCCTACCATTTGATTAGAAATTCTTTGATGTGACGGGATCGAAGAATACGTGATCTACTTTGCAATATTGCTTCTGGTTGGAGATATATACGTCCTTCTTCATCAAGTACTGGAAGTTCTAACTAAGAGTGTACTTTTTGTCCTATCACCTTCTTGAGACATGAAACATGAAATACTGGATGTATACGGGATGAGGGAGGAAGCTCTAGTTGATATGCCACTTCGCCTATGCGGTGCACTATCTTGTAAGGACCATAAAATCTTGGAGCCAACTTCTGACTAGTCTTGATCTTCAATGACAGTTGTTTGTAGGGTTGCAGATGCAAGAAAACCATATCACCTATATTAAATTATCTTTCAAAATGGTGTGAGTCTTGTTGTTGCTTCATGCGATTTTGTGCTTGGACCAAATTATCTTTGAGAATGTTGAGCATTGTCTGTCGGTGCTGGAACCAATCATCTACTTGAGCCACTTTGGAAGATCCTGGAACATAATCTGCTATTGCTGGTGGTTTTACTCCATACAATGCTTCAAATGGGGACATCTTGATGGAATAATGGTACGAAGTGTTGTACCACCATTCTGCTAATGAAAGCCAATGACTCCATTGATATTGTTTATCTTGAGCAAAACATCTTAGATAAGTACCCAGACATTTGTTAACTATTTTAGTTTGGCCATCTGTTTGAGGATGGTATGCAAAAGACATATTTAACTTTGTACCACTAAGATGAAATAATTCTCACCAAAAATTGCTAGTAAAAATGGGATCACGATCACTTACAATATTTTTGGGCATTCCATGCAACTTGAAAATTGAGTCCATAAATACCTTAGCCACTTTGCTTGCTGAAAATGGATGTTGTAGAGCATTGAAGTGAGCATATTTGGAGAGGCGATCCACTACCACAAAAATTACTATTTTACCTTCCGATTTAGGAAGACCTTCAATAAAATCCATTGAAATATGTTCCCATTGGCGATCCAGAATTGGTAGTGGTTGAAGAAGTCCTGGAGATTTGACTGTTTCACCCTTATTGCGCTGACATACTTCACATTCAGCCACCAATGTTTTGACCTCAGATTTTAATCCTTTCCAATAAAAGGATTGTTTTACCCGCATATATGTCTTCAAAAAATCGGAATGTCCTACTGATGGAGAAGCATGCGATTCTTCAAGAATCCTGGATTTGATGTTAGAATTGTGCGGAATGTAAATGCGATTCTTTCTTCTTAATACCTTGTCATCATATGAAAAATGAGGATGCTTGGATGATCCTAGCATCAAATATTGAATTATTTGAGCAGTTTTTGTGTTTGATAACCATTCTTCTTGGAGCTGAGAAACCCATTGGGAACAAGGACCCGAAATGGCATTGATAACCACTTCATCTTCATATTTACGAGATAATGCATCTGCTGCCACATTTTATTTCCCTTTCTTATACTCAATAACAAAATCATATCCCAATAATTTTTTTAACCACTTGTTTTGCTCAGGATAAGAAAATCGTTGTTCTAGAAAATGCTTGAGACTACTATGATCTATTTTTATGATGAAATGACTACTAATTAAGTAGTGTCTCCATTTCTCAACTGCATGTAGAATAGCCAACATCTCTTTCTCATATGTGGACCTTCCCAAATTCTTACCTGAAAGTTGCTTGCTCTCAAATGCCAAGGGATGCCCTTCTTGCATTAATACTACCCCAATACCTATTCCCGAGGCATCACATTCAATCACAAATGGTTTGTGAAAATCTGGGGTTGCCAAAACTGGAGTAGTACACATTGCTTCCTTGAGTGCCATGAATGCTTGAGTGGCTGCTTCAGACCAATGAAAAGCATCCTTTTTTGTGAGAGTTGTGAGAGGGGCTGCAATTTTACCATAATTGCGAACAAACTTGCGATAGTAACCAGTAAGACCCAAAAAACCATGAAGTTTCTTGATGGTTTTAGGTAAAGGCCAATCTTGAATGGCCTTAATTTTATTAGGATCCACTTTAACACCTTCATGAGAAATGATATGACCCAAATATTCAACTTCTTGAACACCAAAAGAACATTTGGAGCGTTTGACAAAAAGTTTTTCCTTATGTAATATATGAAGAACCTTTCCCACATGCATCAAATGATCCTTCCATGTTTTATTGTATACTAGAATGTCATCGAAGAAGACTAAGACAAATTTGCGAAGGAATGGATGAAAGACATGGTTCATGAGACTTTGGAAGGTGGAGGGGGCATTAGTGAGACCAAAAGGCATGACTAAGAATTCATAATGACCTTCATGAGTACGAAAGGCAATTTTGGGAATGTCCTCATCTCTTACTCTGATTTGATGAAAACCAGAACGTAGATCCAATTTTGTGAAAAATTTTACACCATGCAATTCATCTAATAAATCATCTATGATAGGGATAGGGAATTTATCCTTGATGGTGATTTTATTGAGGGGACAAAAATCAGGACACATACGCCAAGAGTTATCCTTACGATGGGCCAAAACCACTAGTGAGGAATAAGGACTAGTGCTATGATGAATGACTCCATGTTCTAAGAGTTCTTGGACAATATTTTCAATTTCTATTTTTTGAGGTTGAGGGTAGCGATAAGGACGGACATTAGGAGGAAGGCTTCCTAGAACAAGATGTATGGCATGGTCATGAGACCATTTGGGAGGTAGTCCTTTTGGTTCTTTGAAAACTTCATCATAGTTAGCCACAATATCTTGAAGATCCTTTGAGTGAATTTTAGGAATATCTTGTGCTTGCACTTCCAAACAATTGATTTGAGCTATGAATCCATAACCTCCTTTCCTTAATATTTTTTCCATGTTGTGAGAACTCACTACCTTTGATGGTGGAGTTTGAATTCCTTGGAGGTGAATAGTCTTTCCATTTTCTTTCCATTCCACAAATAGTTTTTTGAAATTAAAACTGATAGTGTCCAATTGTTCTAACCATTCAACTCCCAAAATAACATCTGAATTCCCTAAACTCATGACAAAGAGAGTTCCATGCCAAGTATAACTTCCCATTTGTATTGAAACTGAAGATGTTCTACCAATACATTGAGCATTTCCTCCATTTGCAACTAAAACTTGAAACTTATCTTGATTGGAGGAGTGAATGTGTAAGTTCAATGCCTTAGCAGTTTTAAGGTCAATAAAATTATGAGTACTACCTGAATCGATCAACACATTTATCCTTTTCTACCTAATAAATCCTGGTACCTTGATTGTATGGTGAGTTGTTAATCCCATAAGAGCATGTACTGAAATAGCCATAGTGTCTTCATCAAATGTTGCTTCATTATGATCTATTTGTTCTTCGAGCATAGGTGATTCTTGTGGATTGATATCCTCTACTTCCTCTTCGTCTTCCTTATTATCATATTCTATTTGAAATTTTTGTCTTGGTACACATGCTTGATATTTTGGATGATGATTGCGATATTTATAGCAATAATATCTTGATGGTTGGTCATTTCTATGAAAGGAATTGTTGCGATATTGAGGATGATTATAGGAGTCACGTTTAAAAGATGTCAAATTTTACATCTTTTTCTCAGCAAGCTTAGCAATCCTTATAGTTTCATCCAAAGAGTATGGATCATGTAAGTCTACTTCAATTTGAATATTCTCTTTCAACCCATGTCTAAAGGCTGAAACCACCACATCGGTTTGTACATCTCCTGTATAAGCAAGAAGACTTGTGAATTCTGAAACATAATCTCTGACTGACCCAGTTTGTTTAAGTGCCAATAGACGAACGATGTAAGAAGATGAACTACCTTCATCAAATCTCTTGAGGAAAAGATCCTTGAATTCAGGCCATAAGAGGGGATGAATATGTTGATGTTTTTGCCAAGCGAACCATTGGTAAGCTTCAGTACCTAATTTGGAGGAGGCATAAGAAACTTTTTCAGATTCAAGCACACGATATAGGTGTAAGATACCCTCCATTTTAGCTATCCAACCATGTGGATCTCCACCCTCAAAGGTAGGCATATCAGCACATGGAATATTAACACCTGTAGGCCATCTTGCTTGTTGATAAACTTCCTCTGTATCTTGATCCACATTATCATTTTGTCTATGGTAGTTATTTGGGGAAGGAGGAGCTTCTTGGTTTTGTTTATTCACTAATTGCCCAAGCATTAATGACATGTTGTTCATACTAGACATTAGTTGAGTCAAACATGCTTGTAATTCTTGGTTGCTTGTATTGGGGGTTTCCATTTCCTCATGTGTGAGATTTTCTTGGGATGAGTTGGGTGAGTTGGAAGGAGCCATGGGGTTAATAGTAGGATGGTCGAGGTTAAAATTGTTAATGCATAAAGGGGAGTTATATTGTGTACCTTTATTTTATGGAGGTCTTCTTGGTGACTTCGAGGGTCCTTCATTTGTATTATCTGTGCTATATAACCTTCCATTTGGTCCTTTATTCCACCTACCACTCATGCACTTGCTTTATATAATTTTTGGACCAATTTTGACCAAAATTTTGGACTAGGATGATCAAAAATTTATTATTTTCTTATAAAAAAATT
Organism: Wollemia nobilis; assembly: GCA_028583015.1. Taxonomy (NCBI): domain Eukaryota; kingdom Viridiplantae; phylum Streptophyta; class Pinopsida; order Araucariales; family Araucariaceae; genus Wollemia; species Wollemia nobilis. Next base: position 2,280,077 of record JAQPPZ010001424.1, on the reverse strand, counting down.
GTTTATTGGACAAAAATTTGTTTTGTCAACTTTTATTTTTCGTGCCAACTATAAAATTATCACTCCAACTATGATTTTGAACTATTCTTCCAATGGTTAGTTTGGGATTCAAGGGCCAATGGCTAGGATTTATGACAATGGCTAGGATTTATGATAAGGAACTCACATGAGAGGACGATAATCTATAAGGGCAAAAATTTAGTTTAGGATTCAAGGGTCAAAAATTAGTTTAGAATTCAAGGATCAATGGCTAGCTACCAATGGATGTGCACTAGAGGATACCAATACTAGATACAATTGACAAGGGATGAAATGCGCACTAGAAGACAACACGACCGGACACCATATACAGGGATGGGACAAGATGCACACTAGAAGACAACATGACCAGACACATTTGATAGGGGATGGGACACGCACTAGAGGACAACACGACCTACACAATCGATAAGAGACCAAACCGATGCAACAAGGGAATGCACTAGAGAGGATAATGTGACCTAAAACAACACGTGTACTAGATGACAGGGTAGACAAGCTTACACAATGATGAATCGTGCATGTGAGGATTTGAAGGATCTGCGTGACCAAAGTCACACTAAACTATTGGTGCTATAGTGCTTTTAAACCTGTTCGAATGTTACCAAATTAGCAATGTGGGATAAATAAATATGTTTTATGATGGGCAAAGGATGCGAATGACTTGAATGGTTGCGCGAGTATTATTTTAATACAAGTTGACATCACTTGAGCATTCAAAAAATAGTTGGTAAAGGTTCAATTGTTGCACAATTAAGGACACCGATTGGGTATGTTTTAATTTGATTGACGCAATGATTAGGAAACCAGGTGATGAATCAAATTGGATGTGATGTAGAATTTGACCAAATGGTGGATACGAAATTAAATAAATGTTGTAGATACTTTAACAAAAAATTTAAAGAAGACCTGATTACATACCCGATGGTTCGTAAATATTTTTTCCCAAAATTTTAGCTTGAGAAGTCGAAACCTGCGTACGTGTCATACATTTATTGGCTAAAATTCAATTGGTAGAACTCATTGATTTTATTAATTTTCTAATTTTATTCTTTGCATTTTTTCGGAACCCTAATGGTTATGCTACATCTTTCAAATCCATTTTGAGAGCTTCTCTTCCTTCAATAGTAATCAACACCACTAGATGTTTTCTAGATTTTTGAATACTATCAAAGGCTTGAAACTACCGTAAGCTTTATGCAGCATAATTCTCCTACAATGTGCCTTCTAGACTGTGTCAAAAACTTTCACCAATTGACTGGACGACACTAGAATCAACCTATGCTCGTCTATCACTATGACTAAATTATTGGATGTACTTATAATGCACAAACAAACCATCGAATCATATTACTAGAGGATAGAAGTTCACCATGACTCTAGGAAAGAATAATCCACGCTAACGAATTTGAGCAAAATCCACAATGTTGCTTGATAAATAAAAATTTTTAGCATTTTCTTGGATGGACCACAATGATTTCTCGCACAAATTTGATTCCCACATTTCCAAGAAGGTGGCTCTGATACCACTTGAAGCCAAACAAATATAATTCCAATGCAAATAAACAATTGAACGAAACGAAATAGGAAAATTCAATTAATACTTGCCACTTGAGGAGGGCTAAGTCCTTCACCACTAAGGAGGGCTTAGTCCTTGTGATTACACAAATTATTATTCCATATGAAAATATGATTAAAACTAAATCATTCTACTCCTACTTATATCAATAAATCAATGATTAGGTTAAACTTGGAAATATAGCTGACTTGGCTATATTGGTGTTGTAACAAAATGGAAGTGTTAAAATGTTAACATAAAAATAGGAGAATATAATCTCAATTCAAATATAAATTTCTTACCTCCAAGAGAATGTGATGTTTTGGGAGCACAGTGCCATAGAATATTAGTCCTAGTATTATGGAATTTTATTAATCTATGGATGAAATTTAGCTAGGAGGAAATAGAGTATACCTTACAGGGCATGAACATCAGGGTTACTCAATTTGTTTCATCTCATAGTGTAGACACCAAAATCTAGCCACTTGCAAGTCATCTATACCTTCCTGTCAGCCACATGTCAATCATCCATCTTTCCCGCCATTATTTGGCCCAAATCCACACTTTCCCGTCATTATTTGGCCCAATTTCACCTTTCCCGCCATTTTTCATCCCCAAATTTATTTAAATTAATATTTATATATATATTTTAATATTTTAATATATATATTTAAATAATAGTTTAAGTGATTTAATCTGAGCCGTCCATCCTTCATTTAATCTCATCCGTCCATCCATCTTAATATGTTTCACAACCAAGATTTATTCTCTACCCTTGGATCCACTTTAATCTTAGCCACACGTTCAAAGTGTCGTTAAAACCCTAAAGTGTGCCCTAAGAGTAGATTATAAATTGAGTCACTTTGATGGCTCAAACCCTATCTTTTCTACTTCTATCCTGGATCTTTTCTATCTTCTGGACTTCTTCTATCTCCTTTTTTGATCCCCTCTATCTCTCTTCTGCTACCTTTTCGTCGCATCCATCGCCACATCCATCGCCGCTTTCGTCGCTGCTTTCACCGCCATCTCTTCTGCAGCATTCTACAAAATCCCCCATTCTTGTCGCAAGTGCCCACGGGCATTTACCCCTTTACCAAGTGCCCACGGGCATTTACCAAGTGCCCGCGGGTGTTTACCCATAGCCACAGACTCAGACCGATGTCTAAAACCTTAATCCAGAAGCACGCGGGCGTTCAGCGAGTGCACCTGGGCGCCTTCTGCAGTCGATCTGACAGCCACATTACTTCCAGATCAGCTGCGGAATGTGCCCTGGTGCACTCGCTGAACACCTGCGTGCTCCGGATTAAGGTTTCAGATGTCGGTCTGAGTCTGTGGTTGTGGGTAAACGCCTACGGGCACTTGGTAAACGCCCGTGGGCACTTGGTAAGTGCCTACGGGCGACGAGCGTTTACCAAGTGCCCATGAGCGTTTACCAAGTTCCCACGGGCGTTTACCCACAGCCACAGACTCAGACCGATGTCTGAAACCTTAATCCAGAAGCACACGGGCGTTCAGCGAGTGCACCAGGGTGCCTTTTGCAGCCGATTTGATAGCCACATTACTTCTAGGTGTCGTCTGGTCTAGCTGCGTTAACAGAGAATAGGTATAAATTAGTTTAAAGCAAGTAACTTCTTTTCTTTTATTGATCTGTTGTTGAATTCCTAAATTCTATTTTTCTAGGGTTTTAGATTGTTTTTGAGGGCTCACACAGTGGAGCCCTCTTATTAATTTCTAACTCCTTGATAGTGTTAATGTGTGCAGGTTTTTGACAACAGATTCGGTTTATTGATGGCAGCTGATTAAGCTGGAGTTAAAAATACAATGCCAAACAAAAGATAAAACCACAATAATGGAATACAGGAAAGTTGCACAAAACAAACGATTATTATTAATCAGTGGAGTTTAAAAACTCCTTTTGAGTACAACAGGGCCTGTAACCCTTTATTCGTGATACACAGTTACAAGTTATGCTAGGGTTCTCCGAAACCCTAGCTGGCACAAATGGTGGCGCTTCCGAAGAATGTATCTTCAATCCCAACAGAGTGAGTGGGCTTTGTTGTATCCCTTGCTTGGACCACTCCAGCTTAATCAGCTGCCATCAATAAATCGGATCTGCTGTCAAAAACCTGCACACATTAACACTATCAAGGAGTTAGAAATTAATAAGAGGGCTCCACTGTGTGAGCCCTCAGAAACAATCTAAAACCCTAGAAAAATAGAATTCAGGAATTCAACAACAGATCAATAAAAGAAAAGAAGTTACTTGCTTTAAACTAATTTATACCTGTTCTTTGTTAACGTGGCTAGACCAGGCGGCACCTGAAAGTAATGTGGCTATCAGATCAGTTGCGGAAGGCACCCTGGTGCACTCGCTGAACGCCCGTGTGCTTCTGGATTAAGGTTTCAGATGCCGGTCTGAGTCTGTGGCTGTGGTTAAACGCCCGCGAGCACTTGGTAAACGCTCGTGGGCACTTGGTAAACACCCGTGGGCACTTGGTGAAGGGGTAAATGCCCACGGGCACTTGCGACAAGAATGGGGGATTCTGCAGAATGTTGCAGAAGAGATGGCGATGAAAGCGATGACGAAAGCGACGATGGATGCGACGATGGATGAGATGAAAAGATAGCAGAAGAGAGATAGAGGGGATCAGAAAAGGAGATAGAAGAAGTCCAGAAGATAGAAAAGATCCAGGATAGAAGTAGAAAAGATAGGGTTTGAGCCATCAAAGTGACTCAATTTATAATCTACTCTTAGGTCACACTTTAGGGTTTTAACGACACTTTGAACGTGTGGCTAAGATTAAAGTGGATCCAAGGGTAGAGAATAAATCTTGGTTGTGAAACGGATTAAGATGGATGGACGGATGAGATTAAATGAAGGATGGACGGCTCAGATTAAATCACTTAAACTATTATTTAAATATATATATTAAAATATTAAAATATATATATAAATATTAATTTAAATAAATTTGGGGATGAAAAATGGCGAGAAAGGTGAAATTGGGCCAAATAATGGCGGGAAAGTGTGGATTTGGGCCAAATAATGGCGGGAAAGATGGATGATTGACATGTGGCTGACAGGAAGGTATAGATGACTTGCAAGTGGCTGGATTTTGGTGTCTACAGATGCCCCTTTTTGAGTTGCTTTGTGTGAAGACACAATGCAGCACAAAAAACTTAAGACACCTGAAAAGATGGACCAGACGCAACTCTCTCTCAAGATTAAAGCACAAATTTGAAGACCAAAAAAAAAAAAAAAAAGAATATTTAAGATTTATCAGCTTACCCCCTCAATTGGCGAGTGAGAATGGTTCTCACAAGCCAATTGGAAGAAATTTGGAATATAATGAACCGTTTTTGCCCCAACGGTAAAAAGGGGTTGGTGTATGAACCATCTATTTATGTCCCAACAAAAAAGGGGTTGGTGTACAAACCATCTATTTATGTCCCAACAGAAAAGGGATTTGTTTACAAACCATCTGTTTATGTCCCAACAGAAAAGGGGTTGGTGTATGAACCATCTGTTTATGTCCCAAAAGAAAATGGGTTGGTGTACAAACCATCTATTTATGTCCCAACAGAAAAGGGGTTGGTGTACAAACCATCTATTTATGTCCCAATAGAAAAGGGATTTGTTTACAAACCATCTGTTTATGTCCCAACAGAAAAGGGGTTGGTGTATGAACCATTTGTTTATGTCCCAACAGAAAAGGGGTTGGTGTACAAACCATCTGTTTATGTCCCAACAGAAAAAGGGTTGGTGTACAAACCATCTATTTATGTCCCAACAGAAAAGGGATTTGTTTACAAACCATCTGTTTATGTCCCAATAGAAAAGGGGTTGGTGTACAAACCATCTGTTTATGTCCCAACAAAAAAGGGGTTGGTGTACAAACCATCTGTTTATGTCCCAACAAAAAAGGGGTTGGTGTACGAACCAGAAAAAAAATATGAAAGATTGACCGTTTTCTACCCCAACGGAAAAGGGATTGGTGTACAAACCAGAAAAAAATATGAAATATTGACCGTTTTCTGCCCCAACGGAAAAGGGGTTGGTGTACAAACCAGAAAAAAATATGAAAGATTGACCATTTTCTGCCCCAACGGAAAAGGGGTTGGTGTACGAACCAGAAAAAAATATGAAAGATTGACCGTTTTCTGCCCCAACGGAAAAGGGATTGGTGTACGAACCAAAAAAAAATATGAAAGATTGACTGTTTTCTGCCCCAACGGAAAAGGGGTTGGTGTATAAACCAGAAAAAAATATGAAAGATTGACCGTTTTCTGCCCCAACGAAAAAGGGATTTTTGCGAAACTGTAATAATTTTTTTTTTTTTTGGAAAAAAATTTGTAACAAAATTTTGTTTTGTTGTTTTGCAGCTTAGGGTGTTAGAGGCGCGACACCGATTCTCCCCTATCATTCCGGGGATGAGGAGGTCATTGTCCCAGGCAGACTGGGAGATATTGTCCCTTCTATACTGCATCAATGTCTGAAGTATGTATATGAGGGACAGGTTCATTATGTACTTGCTGACACCGAACCCTTCAAACATTGCAACTATGTCTCAAATCCTTATGAGATTGTGTTGCCATCCACTCATCTTTTCTTGACCCCATCTATTTCTTCTATACCATCTTCTTCTAAAGCTCCCATTCCTGAGGAGCTACCCATCATATCGCAACCATCTTCCTCTTCCGCTATTCCATCTCATTCACCACTTTCTTCATCAACTAATCTTCCTTCTTCTTCATCAGTGACCACATGCACATGTGGCCATGACAAATCATCTCTTTCCACGTCATTACCCCCTTCTTCTACACCTTCTTCAACATCACCTATTATTCCTCCATCTTCCCAACCATCACCAGCTAATGTTTCACAAGTTAGTGAAGCATCAACCCAACCAAATCCTTCCAATTCTTCTATCCCACATTCTTCTATTCCATCATCTAGTCTTTATCCCTCCCAAGTCAAGGTCCATCTCATTGATGTAGGTATTGGTGAGTATGCCATCCAAGATGTCAACATCACACCGTTCAATGTGCAAATAGTTAAAGATTTTGGTCGTCCACATGACCAAAATTTATCCATTGGATCGATTTATAACATGGGTTCTATGCCAAATTCCATTAATTTTGTATATGGGGGAATAGAATCATCTTCTAGTCCTACCACCATACTAGAACCTAAGCATCCAGTCCCTACCAATATCGAAAGGATGGAGGGTTTTCCCTCTCGCTATTTCCACAAACATAATTGGCAGCAATTTGGCCTAGGTCGATACGAGCAAGGGGTAACTAAACGCATCGATATGCCATACTAGAGACCCACTGAGCATTTTGGTCTGGGCTACCAACCACTTCTATCCCTTTCTTCTTTTGAACGAGCTTTTCAAAGCATTAATCTTAATTCAGAAGAAGAAATCCTCCACCCCGACGAATTCGAAGATGAATCCTATGAAGAATTTGATGTCATGTCAAATGGTGATGAATCTGAAGAAGAGTCGGCGCCAATTGTTACCCTCACTGAACAAGACAATTTTTATCTCCAATTGTTCCCTCTCCAAGAAGCCATCTTTCACTTGTTTCTTCCACAAGAACGAGGTGAACCACCCCCTCCGCCACATCCATAAGCCATAATCCAAACCTGTATTATATGTATATACTAAAATAGTGGTTTTCACCACTACAAAAAAAAAAAAACTATGTTGTTTTGCATCTCAGGTCTTCTGAGGTCTTCATCGGTTTTCCCTTCCATTTTGCCCATCCTTTCTTCCATAAGTCGACAATGAATTTCGAAGACTTATTCACCCCGCTCCATAATCCATATGATCCGGATAAGCCTAAGAAATGTGTCTTTGGTGTTACCTCAGGAAAACTCCTAGGTTTTATTATCTCTAAACGAGGTATTGAGGTGGACCCAAACAAGGTCAAAGCCATTATGGAAATGTGTCCCTCAACTAATTTGAAGGAGTTGCGTAGTTTACAAGGAAAGATTAATTCAATCCGTCGCTTTATTGCACAACTTTCTGATAAATGTAGGCCATTTTGCCACCTACTACAAAAGGGGGTACAATTTTCATGGACAGATGAGTGTCAGAAAGCCTTTGATGACATCAAGCAGTACTTAGCGTCTCCGCTAGTCTTAGCTCCGCCTTGTCGAGATCCCTTCCTTGCAAATTTCTTTGCAAGAATTTATCGATGATGATACTGCTAGACAAGCACGTCTTGATCAACTCACACTCATAGATGAAAAATGAATCAATGCTTTAAAGCATTTGCGAGTTTATCAAGACCGATTGAAATGTGCTTACAATGCCAAAGTTCATCTAAGAGAATTTCAAGTAGGGGATCTTGTCCTTAAAGAGAATCAACAAAACACCAATGCATTGCCGCATCTTCGAGATAAATTCATGGCTAATTGGTTAGGTCCATATATGGTCACTGAAAGAGTGGGTAATAGAACTTATAGACTTGCCAGTTTAGAGGGAGAGGAAGAACCCGAACCACTTAATGTTATACACTTGAGGGCATTCTACGCATAGTTTGAATTTTATATGTACATATATACATGGCTTGTACAACAAAAACAAAAAACAAAAAAAATAAAAAGAATTTGCATTTCATTGTTAGTTGTATACATCTCATTCAAAAACATTGCATTTCATGTGCATACATCTCATTGAAAACCATAACATTTCATTTTTAGCCATAGTTGCATATCATGTTAGAGACCATTCTATCTTTTGGATATAAAATTTGGTCAAGCAAAAGTCATGTTGCCTTAATCAGGGGCACCTTCATAAAATCCATCAAACCGAATTGTCATTCGTACACCCATTTTCCATTTGCACATATTTACATTGCCAAAATGTTTTCAATCACTCAGCCATTCCTAGTGTTTTAAGCAAACTTTGAAATGCATGTCAAAGTTCTCTAGGGCCATATCACAAATTACACTAAATAAAATCTTGAGTATTGGGAAATGATTTCAAAAGCGATCTTGAACCTATCACATTTTCACATCTTAAAAACATCTTGTGTCAAAAAGAGATAACACCATCTTTGGGTTGTGCCTTGAAGTGAAAAGAGTAATCCTCATTTGTCCTATCATGCAAACATAGTTCATAAAATAGTGGTTCTTACCACTATCACAAGCAATCACAAAATATAAATATAAACAGAGTAGTAAGGATAGGGTAAAATTCTCATCATACTTCGGTTGAGAATCCGATTCCCCAAAGCTCTAAGGAAATGAACATTTTTCACACACCACTGATCCCAAATAAGTTGTAATGATTGTACTACTTGTCCAGATCGGACGGATAGGTAGTCATCCCCAAGGCTTACAAAGGTCAAAAACAACATGGACTATGGAGTTAACCTTCACCGGGGCTATAGACGCTTGGCTGGTAGTGGAGTATACTCATTGTGTGGCGACATGTCTCTCCTCAAAAGAGACCTCTCGAATGCTCATACGGACAAACTATCTTCGGGGTCTTCTCCATAACAGAGGTTACTTAATTTATGCAAGATGAGGTTAATGAACACACTTGCACACACACAGGTTTTTGATTGCCTAGAGTCACTACCATGCTTTCGATTTGGTTAATGAACTCACATGCACACACATTTGGTCCTAGTTGAATTAGGAAGTATTAGTAAGTTTGTTTGATACCACTAGCATGTTTGAGTCTTTGTAAAATAGTCTTCCTCCATATTTTCTTCCATATCAACCTCCATATGTTCTTCCATATTCATGTCATTCCATACGTCATTCATTCACAAGCTACCAAGTTCGGTGCCCCTGATTAAACAATTATGATAACAGTTGGCTAAATCTAACTATCTAAAAGTATGAGTGCTTCTTAGTGCATATTTTATTTACTTAGTCTCGCATTAATCATCTATAACTTTGCATTCCATTCCATCACATATGCATTAAAACATATAAAAACATACATCACAAAAACTTAGGCATTCACACAAAAGAGAGTAAAACACCAAATAAATAAAAGCCATGTATATATATATGTATAAAATACAAACCGTACAATGAATGCCAAAATGCTACAATATACAATAGAGCACCAAGGCTCATAAAGAGTGCATCTAAGCACTAAGCTAACCATCAAAAGAGGACCCTTGAGACCTAGTAGGAGCCCTAGACCTAGTGGTGTGCCTAGACTCACTACCTCCAACCGGGCTGCCTTCGCTAGTCCCACTGCCTCCAATATCTCCCAGTATGCCTGGGACAACGACATCCTCATCCCCGGAATGATAGGGGAGAATCGGTGTCGTGCCTCTAACACCCTAAGTTGCAAAACAACAAAACAAAAATTTGTTACAAATTTTTCCGAAAAAAAAAAAAAACACATAATAAGTACTTGCTTAAATGAACAAATACCTTAGCTTGCTGCACTGGCGCGTCCGCTCCCATCTCCGCCATAGCTCCCACGTGCTTCACTCTTCCACAAAACCTTTCACTCCACTTCACTCCATTCCCTTATACGCACTTCTCTCAAGCTCGAACGCACAAATGAGCGAAATTCTTGTTGAAACTGTTTAAATAGCTGGTTTTGGTGTCCTGCATTTGTAGAGTGCCTAAACACCGACGGGCATCTCTGCCACCCCCAAATGTAGACCGGTGTTTGGTGGCAGTTTGAATAAAGGAACAAAACTTGCAAAATTGAAGCTTACCTCCTCCAAATTTCATCAAATTGCATCCATCCATTCTTCTTATCATAATAAAACATTTTGTGAAGGTTACAACAGTTTTAGAAACAAATTTTGTCATTTTTCTCAAAAAGCGCATCATTCATCATTGATTTACAAATTGGGTTTAAAACATTCAAAACCTTCACAAAATTAACAACATTCATCAATTCTTCTGATCTATCGTCAATTTCATTCATTCTTCTTTCATCATGCATATTTTTGCCAAATTAAATTAAAGTAAACCTCATATCTAGTGGTATATTCTATCACCTTGGCGATTACAACGATTTGCATCCATGCAATTCGGTAAGAGGATTAAACCACCATAAGGACACTTACCATTTATCATCATCAATTATTTCACTGTTTGAAAATTGAAAATCAATTTTGGGTATCCTACTTTTCAAGTGACCTCATACCAAGATTAATTTTCTCAACAGTTGTCATTGATGGCCTAGTTCATGGGGCCTTAAACGTGGACAATCTTCAATATCATCATTATTTTGAGTCTTGCTAGAGATTAAGGCTACCTAGGTTGATTGGTTTCGACCCGAGGAATTATCCATACAGTCACTAGGAGCATCTCTGAAGTTCCGGACTCTTTCATATTGCATCTCTGCATATCAATGGCACCAACAAGGCAATTTCATCAACAGTATGGATTCACCCACAGGAGTTGGGGCATCCGTTATCAATTTTTAACTTTCCTAATAGTAGAATTCATCTTACATGATCATGGAATTTAAAATTTGGCAAAAATCCCTTTCTAACCGTTGGGGCAGAAAACGGTTCATCTTTCACATCACTCATATCGTCTTCAATCATATTATTTTCTGGTTTGTACACCAACCCCTTTTCTATTGGGACATAAACAGATGGTTCATACACAAACCCCTTTTTCACCGTTGGGGCAAAAACGGTTCATTTTCTTTCGAATTTCTTCCAATTGGCTCGTGAGAACCATTCTCGCTCCCCAATTGAGGGGGTAAGCTAATAAATTTTAAATATTCTTTTATTCTTTGGTCTTCAAAGTTGTGCTTTAGTCTTGAGAGAGAGTCGCGTCTGATCCAGCTTTTCAGGTGTCCTAAGTTTTTGTGCTGCATTGTGTCTTCACACAAAGCAGCTCAAAAAGGGGCATCTATAGACACCAAAATCTAGCCACTTGCAAGTCATCTATACCTTCCTGTCAGCCACGTGTCGGTCATCCACCTTCCCGCCATTATTTGGCCCAAATCCACACTTTCCCGCCATTATTTGGCCCAATTTCACCTTTCCCGCCATTTTTCATCCCCAAATTTATTTAAATTAATATTTAATATATATATTTTAATATTTTAATATTTTAATATATATATTTAAATAATAGTTTAAGTGATTTAATCTGAGCCGTCCGTCCTTCATTTAATCTCATCCGTCCATCCATCTTAATCCATTTCACAACCTAGATTTATTCTCTACCCTTAGATCCACTTTAATCTTAGCCACACGTTCAAAGTGTCGTTAAAACCCTAAAGTGTGCCCTAAGAGTAGATTATAAATTGAGTCACCTTGATGGCTCAAACCCTATGTCTTTTGCTACTTCTATCCTGGATCTTTTCTATCTTCTTAACTTCTTCTATCTCCTTTTCTAATCCCCTCTATCTCTCTTCTACTACCTTTTTGTCGCATCCATCGTCGCATCCATCGTCGCTTTCGTCGTTGCTTTCGCCGCCATCTCTTCTACAGCATTCTACAGAATCCCCCATTCTTGTCGCAAGTGCCCGCGGGCGTTTACCCCTTTACCAAGTGCCCACGGGCGTTTACCAAGTGCCCACGGGCGTTTCAGTCCCACGGCTCGTGGTTTTTTTTTTTCTTTTTGCCCTGTTCTTTATGGGCTTCGGGGCATTTCAGTGCCGCGGGCGTTTACCCGACGACAGGACTCATATCGACGTCTGAAACCTTAATCTAGAAGCACGCGGGCATTCGAGCGAGTGCACCGAGGCGCCTTTCACGTACCGATCTGACAGCCACATTACTTCCAGGTGTCGCCTGGTCTAGCCGCGTTAAACAGAAAAAGAGGTATAGATTAGTTTTAAAGCAAGTACTCATCTTTTATGTATTAATCTGTTACTGAATTCCTGCATTTCATTTTTCTAGGGTTTTAGATTGTTTTTGAGGGCTCACACAGTGGAGCCCTCTTATTAATTTCTAACTCCTTGATAGTGTTAATGTGTGCAGGTTTTTGACAGTAGATCCGGTTTATTGATGGCAGCTGATTAAGTTGGAGTGGTCCAAGCAAGGGATACAACAAAGCCCACTCACTCTGTTGGGATTGAAGATACATTCTTCGAAAGCGCCACCATTTGTGCCAGCTAGGGTTTCGGAGAACCCTAGCATAAATTGTAACTGTGTATCACAAATAAAGGGTTACAGGCCCAGTTGTATTCAAAAAGGAGTTTTTAAACTCCATCGATTAATAGAAATCATTTGTTTTGTGCAACTATTCTGTACTCTGTCATTGTGATTTTATTTCTGTTTGGCGTTGTATTTTTAATCTACAAATGGCGATCACGGTGGGACCCCCTAGGGTTTCATATTTTTAATACTTGCTTTACTAATCTGTTCTTGTTTTCTATTTTATTTTGTAGGTTCCAAAATCGTGAAATTCGCTGTTCCAGCGAACTAGGGTTTCGAGTTTGCGAAAACGCAACGAGACGCAGAGGGGCGTCCGGAAGTCCAATACGAAACGCAGAGGTGCATTTCAGCTCGTGCGGACTCCCGTGGGCGTTTGAAGTCGGTTTTACGTAAAAGCGTAGGCTTCCAAGTAAGTTCTGTACTTTTTACGTTTTTGGTTTTTCTGCCATATTTTGTTTCTTTTTCAGATCATTACTTTAAAATGAACAAAAACTAAGTAATCTGGAAAAGAAAAGTTATTTTTAATTACATTTTTCTTTGCATTGCATTATTGATTGTTGCTTGCATTAAAAAAAAATAAAAAATTTGCATACCTAGCTGCATATTAGAATAGCTACGAATTATTTGTTTTAATTATCTAAGTAGGACTATTGATTGGATGTCAATAGTACTCCTGCCATTGGGTGATTCCAAGCAGAGAAGTGGACGAACCTTCCGGTTGCTCCTTTGATATCTGATATCATTGGTAGGCGGGGGTTTTAAACGGTGTACTTCACTTCTTCGAGAGGAAATGGCATGTTTTCGTAGCCTCTTGCTTAGATCATTAGAACTTTTGATTTATAGCCTTGTATGTACACATTAGATAACTAAAACATTTAAAAAAAAAATTCATTGCATTTTCATATTGCATTTAAAATAGTGATATCCTGGATTTCATCACCAGATATTGCTTGAAGTTTAGTGACGGTGGAATTCATCTCCATCCATTAAACTTCTGCCTTAGACACCATAGGTCACCCCCAAGCAAACTTGTTGGATTTCATCACCAGTAAGAATCTCGTTGTCCTTTCCTAGCCATAGTTTTTACCTTTTTTTGTGAATAATTCAAGATTAGATCACATGCAAAACTCATAAACCGGACACTTAAAATTTACTATAGATTAAGATCAGAAAATAATTAATTAACCGCAAGGTAAGACACATTGGTTGAAACCTAGGTTGTGACTATTTTTTGATAATTTCTTTAGTGTAAATTTATCATTCGAGTTTTGCATTCTTCTTTTTTGAGTTTGTTTAGATTTATTGCTTCATGGTCTTAACAAGGAATCAATCTAAAGTGTTAAATCTAAATAATCAAATGGGAAATTCACAGAATATCCCCACCACCAACATGGTCACTTATCCTAGTGAATTTCAGGCAGGTTCGCCTGTAGGTCTTTCACGTCCTTCTGCCATCTACCACATGGCCATGCCCATGGAGGAAGACAATTCCTCTCATATTATCCACATTGATATGGCCCAAGTGCAAACTCACTTAAGAGATGGCACTGGCTATGTCCTTGAGCCAATCCAAGATTCCCCTATGCAAGATTCTATTTTTCAGCAGGATATTGCATCAACCCTACCCGCTGGTTTCACTCAGGTCTACACTAGCCCCATCTTTGAGGCTAATGCTGTATCTGCTCAGCCGGTTTCAACTCCAACATCTTCCCAGATGCTCAATTGTCCTCCTTTGGAGACAAATGTAGTGTCTTCCCAACCACTTTCATCCCTTTCTTCTTTTGAGCAAGCTTTTCAAAGCATTAATCTTAATTCAAAAGAAGAAATCCTCCACCCCGATGAATCCGAAGATGAAGTCTATGAAGAATTTGATGTCATGTCAAATGTTGATGAATCTGAAGAAGAGTCGGCGCCCATTATTCCCCTCACTAAACAAGACGAGTTTTATCTCCAATTGTTCCCTCTCCAAGAGGCCATCTTTCGCTTGCTTCTTCCACAAGAACGAGGTGAACCACCCCCTCCGCTACATCCATAAGCCATAATCCAAACCTGTATTATATGTATATACTAAAATAGTGGTTTTCACCACTACCAAAAAAAAAAAAAAAATCAGAAAATTCCAAAAAAAAAAAAAAAAAATCTTTTATTGCTTTATGTATGTGTGTAATAGTGGTTTTCACCACTACACAAAAAAAAAAAAAAAAAAACTCAAACTAAAAAAAAAAAAAACTGAAAAACTATGTTGTTTTGCACTTCAGGTCTTCCGAGGTCTTCACCGGTTTTTCCTTCCATTCCGCCCATCCTTTCTTCCATAAGTCGACAATGAATTTTGAAGACTTATTCACCCAACTCCATAATCCATATGATCCGGATAAGCCAATCTCGATCAACCCAAGCCTGATTGACATGGATTGGATTTCATCCCCTCCATCTATTTCAGAGTTCATCATTTTCGAGGAATTTTTAAAGGCTTCCGCCAACTACATTCCTCCTTCACCTCCACATTCACCTTCATCTTCTAAGCCAGAAGTCTTCCAGGCAGACATAGACGAGAGCAAGGTTGTTATACACTTAAGAGCATTCTACGCATAGTTTGAATTTTATATGTACATATATACATGGCTTGTACAACAAAAAAAAAAAAAACAAATAAAATAAAAAGAATTTGCATTTCATTGTTAGTTGCATACATCTCATTCAAAAACATTGCATTTCATATGCATACATCTCATTGAAAACCATAACATTTCATTTTCAGCCATAGTTGCATATCATGTTAGAGACCATTCTATCTTTTGGATATAAAATTTGGTCAAGCAAAAGTCATGTTGCCTTAATCAGGGGCACCTTCATAAAATCCATCAAACCGAATTGTCATTCGTACACCCATTTTCCATTTGCACATATTTACATTGCCAAAATGTTTTCAGTCACTCAGCCATTCCTAGTGTTTTAAGCAAACTTCGAAATGCATGTCAAAATTCTCTAGGGCCATATCACAAATGACACTAAATAAAATCTTGAGTATTGGGAAATGATTTCAAAAGCAGTCTTGAACCTATCACATTTTCACATCTTAAAAAACATCTTGTGTCAAAGAGAGATAACACCATCCTTGGGTTGGGCCTTGAAGTGAAAAGGGTAATCCTCGTTTGTCCTATCATGCAAACATAGTCCATAAAATAGTGGTTCTTACCACTATCACAAGCAAATAACAAAATATAAATATAAACAGAGTAGTAAGGATAGGGTAAAATTCTCATCATACTTCGGTTGAGAATCCGATTCCCCAAAGCTCTAAGGAAATGAACATTTTTCACACACCACTGATCCCAAATAAGTTGTAAGGATCGTACTACTTGTCCAGATCGGACGGATAGGTAGTCATCCCCAAGGCTTACAAAGGTCAAAAACAACATGGACTATGGAGTTAACCTTCACCGGGGCTATAGACGCTTGACTGGCAGTGGAGTATACTCATTGCATGGCGACATGTCTCTCCTCAAAAAGAGACCTCTGAATGCTCATACGGACAAACTAGCTTCGGGGTCTTATCCATAACAGGGTTACTTAATTTATGCAAGATGAGGTTAATGAACACACTTGCACACACACAGGTTTTTGATTGCCTAGAGTCACTACCATGCTTCTGATTTGGTTAATGAACTCACATGCACACACATTTGGTCCTAGTTGAATTAGGAAGTATTAGTAAGTTTGTTTGATACCACTAGCATGTTTGAGTCTTTGTAAAATAGTCTTCCTCCATATTTTCTTCCATATCAACCTCCATATCTTCTTCCATATTCATGTCATTCCATACGTCATCCATTCACAAGCCACCAAGTTCGGTGCCCCTGATTAAACAATTATGATAACAGTTGGCTAAATCTAACTATCTAAAAGTATGAGTGCTTCTTAGTGCATATTTCATTTACTTAGTCTCGCATTAATCATCTATAAGTTTGCATTCCATTCCATCACATATGCATCAAAAACATTAAAACATATAAAAACATGCATCACAAAAACATAGGCATTCACACAAAAGAGAGTAAAACACCAAATAAATAAAAGCCATGTATATATATATGTATAAAGATCAAAACGTACAGTGAATGCCAAAAGGCTACAATATACAATAGAGCACCAAGGCTCATAAAGAGTGCATCTAAGCACTAAGCTAACCATCAAAAGAGGACCCCTGAGACCTAGTAGGAACCCTAGACCTAGTGGTGTGCCTAGAGGTACCCCTAATTCGCTCGAACTACCTCCAACCGGGCTGCCTCCGCTAGCCCCACTGCCTCAAATATCTCCCAGTCTGCCTGGGACAATGACCTCCTCATCCCCGAAATGATAGGGGAGAATCGGTGTCGTGCCTCTAACACCCTAAGCTGCAAAACAACAAAACAAAAATTGGTTACAAATTTTTTTTCAAAAAAAAAAAAAAAAAAACAAAAAAAAAAAAAAAACAAATAAAAGTACTTGCTTAAATAAACAAATACCTCAGCTGGCTGCACTGGCGCGTCCGCTCCCATCTCCGCCATAGCTCCCGCATGCTTCACTCTCCCACACAACCTTTCACTTCACTTCACTTCATTCCACTCCCTCAGACGCACTTCTCTCAAGCTCGAACGCACAAATGAGCGAAATTCTCGCTGAAACTGTTTAAATAGCTGGTTTTGGCACCCCGAAATGCAGTGGGGCATTTCATGGCGCATTCGGACGTAGTGGGGCATTTCATGATGCATTCAAACACCGACGGGCATTTCTGCCACCTCCAAATGCATACCGGCGTTTGGTGTCAGTATTGAATAAAAGAACAAAACTTACAAAATTGAAGCTTACCTCCTCCAAATTTCATCAAATTGCATCCATCCATTCTTCTTATCATAATAAAACATTTTGTGAAGGTTACAACAGTTTTGGAAACAAATTTTGTCATTTTGCTCAAAAAGCGCATCATTCATCATTGATTTACAAATTGGGTTAAAAACATTCAAAACCTTCACAAAATTAACAACATTCATCAATTCTTCCGATCTATCGTCAATTTCATTCATTCTTCTTTCATCATGCATATTTTTGCCAAATTAAATTAAAGTAAACCTCGTATCTAGTGGTATATTCTATCACCTTGGCGATTGCAGCGATTTGCATCCATGCAATTCGGTAAGAGGATTAAACCACCATAAGGACACTTACCATTTATCATCATCAATTATTTCACTGTTTGAAAATTGGAAATCAATTTTGGGTATCCTACTTTTCAAGTGACCTCATACCAAGATTAATTTGCTCAACAGCTTGTCATTGATGGCCTAGTTCATGGGGCCTTAAACGTGGACAATCTTCAATATCATCATTATTTTGAGTCTTGCTAGAGATTAAGGCTACCTAGGTTGATTGGTTCCGACCCGAGGAATTATCCATACAGTCACTAGGAGCATCTCTGAAGTTCTGGACTCTTTCATATTGCATCTCTGCATATCAATGGCGCCAACAAGGCAATTTCATCAACAATATGGATTCACCCACAGGAGTTGGGGCATCCGTTATCAATTTTTAACTTTCCTAATAGTAGAATTCATCTTACATGATCATGGAATTTAAAATTTGGCAAAAATCCCTTTCTAACCGTTGGGGCAGAAAACGGTTCATCTTTCACATCACTCATATCGTCTTCAATCATATTATTTTCTGGTTTGTACACCAACCCCTTTTTTTGTTGGGACATAAACAGATGGTTCATACACAAACCCCTTTTTCACCGTTGGGGCAAAAACGGTTCATTTTCTTCCGAATTTCTTCCAATTGGCTCGTGAGAACCATTCTCGCTCGCCAATTGAGGGGGTAAGCCGATAAATTTTAAATATTCTTTTATTCTTTGGTCTTCAAAGTTGTGCTTTAGTCTTGAGAGAGAGTTGCGTCTGATCCAGCTTTTCAGGTGTCCTAAGTTTTTGTGCTGCATTGTGTCTTCACACAAAGCAGCTCAAAAAGGGGCATCTCGTAGACACCAAAATCCAGCCACTTGCAAGTCATCTATACCTTCCTGTCGACCACGTGTCGGTCATCCACCTTCCCGCCATTATTTGGCCCAAATCCACACTTTCCCGCCATTATTTGGCCCAATTTCACCTTTCCCGCCATTTTTCATCCCCAAATTTATTTAAATTAATATTTATATATATATATTTTAATATTTTAATATATATATTTAAATAATAGTTTAAGTGATTTAATCTGAGCCGTCCGTCCTTCATTTAATCTCATCCGTCCATCCATCTTAATCCATTTCACAACCTAGATTTATTCTCTACCCTTAGATCCACTTTAATCTTAGCCACACGTTCAAAGTGTCGTTAAAACCCTAAAGTGTGCCCTAAGAGTAGATTATAAATTGAGTCACCTTGATGGCTCAAACCCTATGTCTTTTGCTACTTCTATCCTGGATCTTTTCTATCTTCTTAACTTCTTCTATCTCCTTTTCTGATCCCCTCTATCTCTCTTCTGCTACCTTTTCGTCGCATCCATCGCCGCATCCATCACCGCTTCCATCGCTGCTTTCGCCGCCATCTCTTCTATAGCATTCTGTAGAATCCCCCATTCTTGTCGCAAGTGCCCGCGGGCGTTTACCCCTTTACCAAGTGCCCACGGGCGTTTACCAAGTGCCCACGGGCGTTTACCAAGTGCCCGCGGGCGTTTACCCACAGCCACAGACTCAGACCGGCGTCTGAAACCTTAATCCAGAAGCACGCGGGCGTTCAACGAGTGCACCAGGGCGCCTTTCGCAGCCGATCTGACAGCCACATTACTTCCAGGTGTCGCCTGGTCTAGCCGCGTTAACAGAGAAAGAGGTATAGATTAGTTTAAAGCAAGTAACTTCTTTTCTTTTATTGATCTGTT
Source organism: Wollemia nobilis (assembly GCA_028583015.1). Taxonomy (NCBI): domain Eukaryota; kingdom Viridiplantae; phylum Streptophyta; class Pinopsida; order Araucariales; family Araucariaceae; genus Wollemia; species Wollemia nobilis. The sequence goes on along the minus strand of JAQPPZ010001424.1, from coordinate 2,260,459 downwards.
ATTGAATTCCCGCATTTCATTTTTCTAGGGTTTTAGATTGTTTTCGAGGGCTCACACAGTGGAGCCCTCTTATTAATTTCTAACTCCTTGATAGTGTTAATGTGTGCAGGTTTTTGACAGCAGATCCGGTTTATTGATGGCAGCTGATTAAGTTGGAGTGGTCCAAGCAAGGGATACAACAAAGCCCACTCACTCTGTTGGGATTGAAGATACATTCTTCGGAAGCGCCACCATTTGTGCCAGCTAGGGTTTCGGAGAACCCTAGCATAACTTGTAATTTTTGTATCACAAATAAAGGGTTACAGGCCCAGTTGTATTCAAAAGGAGTTTTTAAACTCCATCGATTAATAGAAATCGTTTGTTTTGTGCAACTATTCTGTACTCCGTTATTGTGATTTTATTTTTGTTTGGCGTTGTAGAGCAAATGATTTCTCTACTCAAGCGGAAGAAGGATATATTTGCATGGTCTTACAAAGACATGTCAGGCCTAGACCCTAATTTGGTTGTCCATAACCTCACCTTACAAAAAGATGCTAAACCTGTCAAATAGAAACTTAGGAAAATGCATCCTACTGTGGCCCTCATAGTTAAATCGGAGATTCAAAAACTTCTGGATGTTAAATTTGTCGTCCCGATTGATTATCCTGAGTGGCTTTCTAACATGGTACCCGTTCGTAAGCCTAATGGGGGATACGTGTTTGCACCGATTTTCGAGATCTAAATAAAGCATGTCCTAAGGATGACTTTCCTCTTCCAAACATTGATACTCTTGTCGACACCTGTGCTGGTCATGAAATGCTTTCGTTCATGGATGGATTTTCAGGATACAACCAGATTCGAATAAACCCTGAAGATCAACACAAAACAGCATTTACTACACCTTGGGGAACTTTTTGTTACAGGGTGATGCCCTTTGGCCTTAAGAACGTAGGTGCAACCTATCAACGAGCCATGACTTATATTTTCCACGATTATATGCATAAGATTATCAAAGATTATGTGGATGATTTATTGGCAAAATCTAAAACTCGACAAGAGCATTTTGATGTATTGGAAAAAAATTTTGATAGACTTCTAGAGCATAAAGTAAGGTTGAACCCTAAGAAATGTGTCTTTGGTGTTACCTCAGGCAAACTCCTAGGTTTTATTATCTCTAAACGAGGTATTGAGGTGGACCCAAACAAGGTCAAAGCCATTATGGAAATGTGTCCCCCAACTAATTTGAAGGAGTTGCGTAGTTTACAAGGAAAGATTAATTCAATCCGTCGCTTTATTGCACAACTTTCTGATAAATGTAGGCCATTTTGCCACCTACTACAAAATGGGGTACAATTTTCATGGACAGATGAGTGTCAGAAAGCCTTTGATGACATCAAGTAGTACTTAGCGTCTTCGCCAGTCTTAGCTCCGCCTCGTCGAGATCCCTTCCTTGCGAATTTCTTTGTAGGAATTTATCGATGATGATACTGCTAGACAAGCACGTCTTGATCAACTCACACTCATAGATGAAAAACGAATCAATGCTTTAGAGCATTTGCGAGTTTATCAAGACCGATTGAAACGTGCTTACAATGCCAAAGTTCATCTAAGAGAATTTCAAGTAGGAGATCTTGTCCTTAAAGAGAATCAACAAAACACCAATGCATTGCCGCATCTTCGAGATAAATTCGCGGCTAATTGGTTAGGTCCATATATGGTCACCGAAAGAGTGGGTAATGGAACTTATAGACTTGCCAGTTTAGAGGGAGAGGAAGAACCCGAACCACTTAATATTATACACTTGAGGGCATTTTACGCATAGTTTGAATTTTATATGTACATATATACATGGCTTGTAAAAAAATAAAAATAAATAAATAAAATAAAAAGAATTTGCATTTCATTGTTAGTTGCATACATCTCATTCAAAAACATTGCATTTCATGTGCATACATCTCATTGAAAACCATAACATTTCATTTTCAGCCATAGTTGCATATCATGTTAGAGACCATTCTATCTTTTGGATATAAAATTTGGTCAAGCAAAAGTCATGTTGCCTTAATCAGGGGCACCTTCATAAAATCCATCAAACCGAATTGTCATTCGTACACCCATTTTCCATTTGCACATATTTACATTGCCAAAATGTTTTCAATCACTCAGCCATTCCTAGTGTTTTAAGCAAACTTTGAAATGCATGTCAAAGTTCTCTAGGGCCATATCACAAATTACACTAAATAAAATCTTGAGTATTGGGAAATGATTTCAAAAGCGGTCTTGAACCTATCACATTTTCACATCTTAAAAACATCTTGTGTCAAAGAGAGATAACACCATCCTTGGGTTGTGCCTTGAAGTGAAAAGGGTAATCCTCGTTTGTCCTATCATGCAAACATAGTCCATAAAATAGTGGTTCTTACCACTATCACAAGCAATCACAAAATATAAATATAAACAGAGTAGTAAGGATAGGGTAAAATTCTCATCATACTTCGGTTGAGAATCCGATTCCCCAAAGCTCTAAGGAAATGAACATTTTTCACACACCACTGATCCCAAATAAGTTGTAAGGATCGTACTACTTGTCCAATTAGACGGATAGGTAGTCATCCCCAAGGCTTACAAAGGTCAAAAACAACATGGACTATGGAGTTAACCTTCACCGGGCTATAGACGCTTGACTGGCAAGTGGAGTATACTCATTGCGTGGCGACATGTCTCTCCTCAAAGAGAGACCTCTCGAATGCTCATACGGACAAACTAGCTTCGGGGTCTTCTCCATAACAGGGTTACCTAATTTATGCAAGATGAGGTTAATGAACACACTTGCACACACACAGGTTTTTGATTGCCTAGAGTCACTACCATGCTTCTGATTTGGTTAATGAACTCGCATGCACACACATTTGGTCCTAGTTGAATTAGGTAGTATTAGTAAGTTTGTTTGATACCACTAGCATGTTTGAGTCTTTGTAAAACAGTCTTCCTCCATATCTTCTTCCATATCACCCTCCATATCTTCTTCCATATTCATGTCATTCCATACGTCATCCATTCACAAGCCACCAAGTTCGGTGCCCCTGATTAAACAATTATGATAACAGTTGGCTAAATCTAACTATCTAAAAATATGAGTGCTTCTTAGTGCATATTTCATTTACTTAGTCTTGCATTAATCATCCATAGACTTGCATATTTCATTTACTTAGTCTCGCATTAATCATCTATAAGTTTGCATTCCATTCCATCACATATGCATCAAAAACATTAAAACATATAAAAACATGCATCACAAAAACATAGGCATTCACACAAAAGAGAGTAAAACACCAAATAAATAAAAGCCATGTATATATATGTATAAAGGTCAAACTATACAATGAATGCCAAAAGGCTACAATATACAATAGAGCACCAAGGCTCATAAAGAGTGCATCTAAGCACTAAGCTAACCATCAAAAGAGGACCCCTGAGACCTAGTAGGAGCCCTAGACCTAGTGCCTCCAATATCTCCCAGTCTGCCTGGGACAACGACCTCCTCATCCCCGGAATGATAGGGGAGAATCGGTGTCGTGCCTCTAACACCCTAAGCTGCAAAACAACAAAACAAAAAATTTGTTACAAATTTTTCCAAAAAAAAAAAAAAAACACATAATAAGTACTTGCTTAAATGAACAAATACCTCAGCTGGCTGCACTGGTGCGTCCGCTCCCATCTCCGCCATAGCTCCCGCGTGCTTCAATCTCCCACACAAACCTTTCACTCCACTCCTTCAGACGCACTTCTCTCAAGCTCGAACGCACAAATGAGCGAAATTCTCGCTGAAACTGTTTAAATAGCTGGTTATGGTGCCCTGAAACGCAGTGGGGAATTTCATGGCGCATTCAGACACAGTGCTACGTTTGCAGAGTGCCTAAACACCGACGGGCATCTCTGCCAACCACAAATGCATACCGGCGTTTGGTGTCAGTATTGAATAAAGGAACAAAACTTGCAAAATCGAAGCTTACCTCCTCCAAATTTCATCAAATTGCATTCATCCATTCTTCTTATCATAATAAAACATTTTGTGAAGGTTACAACAGCTTTAGACACAAATTTTGTCATTTCTCTCAAAAAGCGCATCATTCATCATTGTTTTACAAATTGGGTTAAAAACATTCAAAACCTTCACAAAATTAACAACATTCATCAATTCTTCTGATCTATCGTCAATTTCATTCATTCTTCTTTCATCATGCATATTTTTGCCAAATTAAATTAAAGTAAACCTCGTATCTAGTGGTATATTCTATCACCTTGGCGATTGCAGCGATTTGCATCCATGCAATTCGGTAAGAGGATTAAACCACCATAAGGACACTTACCATTTATCATCATCAATTATTTCACTGTTTGAAAATTGGAAATCAATTTTGGGTATCCTACTTTTCAAGTGACCTCATACCAAGATGAATTTGCTCAACAGCTGTCATTGATGGCCTAGTTCATGGGGCCTTAAACGTGGACAATCTTCAATATCATCATTATTTTGAGTCTTGCTAGAGATTAAGGCTACCTAGGTTGATTGGTTTCGACCCGAGGAATTATCCATACAAATCACTAGGAGCATCTCCCAAGTTCCGGACTCTTTCATATTGCATCTCTCGCATATCAATGGCACCAACAAGGCAATTTCATCAACAGTATGGATTCACCCACCGGAGTTGGGGCATCCGTTATCAATTTTTAACTTTCCTAATAGTAGAATTCATCTTACATAATCATGGAATTTAAAATTTGGCAAAAATCCCTTTCTAACCGTTGGGGCATAAAACGGTTCATCTTTCACATCACTCATATCGTCTTCAATCATATTATTTTCTGGTTTGTACACCAACCCCTTTTTTTGTTGGGACATAAACAGATGGTTCATACACAAACCCCTTTTTCACCGTTGGGGCAAAAACGGTTCATTTTCTTCCGAATTTCTTCCAATTGGCTCGTGAGAACCATTCTCGCTCGCCAATTGAGGGGGTAAGTCGATAAATTTTAAATATTCTTTTATTCTTTGGTCTTCAAAGTTGTGCTTTAGTCTTGAGAGAGAGTTGCATCTGATCCAGCTTTTCAGGTGTCCTAAGTTTTTGTGTTGCATTGTGTCTTCACACAAAGCAGCTCAAAAAGGGGCATCTGTAGACACCAAAATCCAGCCACTTGCAAGTCATCTATACCTTCCTCGTCGGCCACGTGTCGGTCATCCACCTTCCCGCCATTATTTGGCCCAAATCCACACTTTCCCGCCATTATTTGGCCCAATTTCACCTTTCCCGCCATTTTTCATCCCCAAATTTATTTAAATTAATATTTATATATATATATATATATATTTTTTTTTAATATTTTAATATATATATTTAAATAATAGTTTAAGTGATTTAATCTGAGTCGTCCGTCCTTCATTTAATCTCATCCGTCCATCCATCTTAATCCATTTCACAACCTAGATTTATTCTCTACCCTTAGATCCACTTTAATCTTAGCCACACGTTCAAAGTGTCGTTAAAACCCTAAAGTGTGCCCTAAGAGTAGATTATAAATTGAGTCACCTTGATGGCTCAAACCCTATGTCTTTTGCTACTTCTATCCTGGATCTTTTCTATCTTCTTAACTTCTTCTATCTCCTTTTCTGATCCCCTCTATCTCTCTTCTGCTACCTTTTCGTCGCATCCATCGCCGCTTTCGTCGCTGCTTTCACCGCCATCTCTTCTGCAGCATTCTGCAGAATCCCCCATTCTTGTCGCAAGTGCCCGCGGGCGTTTACCCCTTTACCAAGTGCCCACGGGCATTTACCAAGTGCCCACGGGCGTTTACCAAGTGCCCGCGGGCGTTTACCCACAGCCACAGACTCAGACCGACGTCTGAAACCTTAATCCAGAAGCACGCGGGCGTTCAACGAGTGCACCAGGGCGCCTTCCGTAGCCGATTTGACAGCCACATTACTTCCAGGTGTCGCCTGGTCTAGCTGCGTTAACAAAGAACAGGTATAAATTAGTTTAAAGCAAGTAACTTCTTTTCTTTTATTGATCTGTTGTTGAATTCTTGAATTCTATTTTTCTAGGGTTTTAGATTGTTTTTGAGGGCTCACACAGTGGAGCCCTCTTATTAATTTCTAACTCCTTGATAGTGTTAATGTGTGCAGGTTTTTGATAGCAGATCCGGTTTATTGATGGCAGCTGATTAAGTTGGAGTGGTCCAAGCAAGGGATACAACAAAGCCCACTCACTCTGTTGGGATTGAAGATACATTCTTCGGAAGCGCCACCATTTGTGCCGACTAGGGTTTCGGAGAACCCTAGCATAACTTGTAATCGTGTATCACGAATAAAGGGTTACAAGCCCTGTTGTACTCAAAAGGAGTTTTTAAACTCCACTGATTAATAATAATCGTTTGTTTTGTGCAACTTTCCTGTATTCCATTATTGTGGTTTTATCTTTTGTTTGGCGTTGTATTTTTAATCTACAAATGGTGATCATGGTGGTATATTCTATCAATGTCTAAAGTATGTATATGAGGGACAGGTTCATTGTGTACCTGCTGACACGGAACCCTTCAAACATTGCAACTATGTCTCAAATCCTTATGATATTGTGTTGCCATACACTCATCTTTTCTTGACCCCATCTATTTCTTCTATACCATCTTCTTCTAAAGCTCCCATTCCTGAAGAGCTACCCATCATATCGCAACCATCTTCCTCTTCTGCTATTCCATATCATTCACCACTTTCTTCATCAACTAATCTTCCTTCTTCTTCATCAGTGACCACATGCACATGTGGCCATGACCAATCATCTCTTTCCACATCATTACCCCCTTCTTCTACACCTTCTTCAACATCACCTATTATTCCTCCATCTTCCCAACCATCACCAGCTAATGTTTCACAAGTTAGTGAAGCATCAACCCAACCAAATCCTTCCAATTCTTCTATCCCACATTCTTCTATTCCATCATCAAGTCCATCTCCCTCCCAATTCAAGGTCCATCTCACTGATGCAGGTATTGGTGAGTATGCCATCCAAGATGTCCACATCACACCGTTCAATGTGCAAACAGTTAAAGATTTTGGTCGTCCACATGACCAAAATTTATCCATTGGATTGGTTTATAACATGGGTTCTATGCCAAATTCCATTAATTTTGTATATGGGGGAATAGAGTCATCTTCTAGTCCTACCACCATACTAGAACCTAAGCATCCAGTCCCTGCCAATATCGAAAGGATGGAGGGTTTTCCCTCTCGCTATTTCCACAGACATAATTGGCAATAATTTGGCCTAGGTCGATACGAGCAAGGGGTAACTGAACGCATCGATATGCCATATCAGAGACCCACTAAGCGTTTTGGTCTGGGCTACCAACCACTTCCATCCCTTTCTTCTTTTGAACGAGCTTTTCAAAGCATTAATCTTAATTCAAAAGAAAAAATCCTCCACCTCGACGAATCCGAAGATGAAGCCTATGAAGAATTTGACGTCATGTCAAATGCTGATAAATCTGAAGAAGAGTCGGCGCCCATTATTCCCCTCACTAAACAAGACGAGTTTTATCTCCAATTGTTCCCTCTCCAAGAGGCCATCTTTCGCTTGCTTCTTCCACAAGAACGAGGTGAACCACCCCCGCCACATCCATAAGCCATAATCCAAACCTGTATTATATGTATATACTAAAATAGTGGTTTTCACCACTACCAAAAACAAAAAAAATAGAAAATTCCAAAAAAAAAAAATCAAAATATATAAAAAAAAAAATACTTTATTGTTGTATGTATGTGTGTAATAGTGGTTTTCACCACTACAAAAAAAAAAAAAAAACTCAAACCAAAGAAAAAAAAAAAAAAAACTGAAAAACTATGTTGTTTTACATCTCAGGTCTTCCGAGGTCTTCACCGGTTTTCCCTTCCATTCCGCCCATCCTTTCTTCCATAAGTCGACAATGAATTTCGAAGACTTATTCACCCCGCTCCATAATCCATATGATCCGGATAAGCCTAAGAAATGTGTCTTTGGTGTTACCTCAGGCAAACTCCTAGGTTTTATTATCTCTAAACGAGGTATTGAGATGGACCCAAACAAGGTCAAAGCCATTCTGGAAATGTGTCCCCCAACTAATTTGAAGGAGTTGCGTAGTTTACAAGGAAAGATTAATTCAATCCATCGCTTTATTGCACAACTTTCTAATAAATGTAGGCCATTTTGCCACCTACTACAAAAGGGGGTACAATTTTCATGGACATATGAGTGTCAGAAAGCCTTTGATGACATCAAGCAGTACTTAGCATCTCCGCCAGTCTTAGCTCCACCTCGTCAAGATCCCTTCCTTGTGAATTTCTTTGCAGGAATTTATCGATGATGATACTGCTAGACAAGCACGTCTTGATCAACTCACACTCATAGATGAAAAACGAATCAATGCTTTAGAGCATTTGCGAGTTTATCAAGACCGATTGAAACGTGCTTACAATGCCAAAGTTCATGTAAGAGAATTTCAAGTAGGGGATCTTGTCCTTAAAGAGAATCAACAAAACACCAATGCATTGTCGCATCTTCGAGATAAATTCACGGCTAATTGGTTAGGTCCATATATGGTCACTGAAAGAGTGGGTAATGGAACTTATAGACTTGCCAGTTTAGAGGGAGAGGAAGAACCCAAACCACTTAATGTTATACACTTGAGGGCATTCTACGCATAGTTTGAATTTTATATGTACATAAATACATGGCTTTTACAACAACAACAAAAAAAAAACAATTAAAATAAAAAGAATTTGCATTTCATTGGTAGTTGCATACATTTCATTCAAAAACATTGCATTTCATGTGCATACATCTCATTGAAAACCATAACATTTCATTTTCAGCCATAGTTGCATTTCATGTTAGAGACCATTCTATCTTTTGGATATAAAATTTGGTCAAGCAAAAGTCATGTTGCCTTAATTAACCGCAAGGTAAGACACATTGGTTGAAACCTAGGTTATGACTGTTTTCTGATAATTTTTGTAGTGTAAATTTATCATTCTAGTTTTGCATTCTTCTTTTCTGAATTTGTTTAGATTTATTGCTCTATGGTCATAACAAGGAATCAATCTAAAATGTTAAATCTAAATAATCAAATGGGAAATTCACAGAACATCCCCACCACCAACATAGCCACTTATCCTAGTGAATTTCAGGCAGGTTTGCCTGCAGGTCTTTCACGTCCTTCTACCGTCTATCACATGGCCATGCCCATGGAGGAAGACAATTCCTGTCATATTACCCACATTGATATGGCCCAAGTGCAAACTCACTTAAGAAATGGCACTGGCTATGTCCTTGAGCCAATCCAAGATTCCCCTATGCAAGATTCTGTTTTTCAGCAGGATATTGCATCAACCCTACCCGCTGGTTTCACTCAGGTCTACACTAGCCCCATCTTTGAGGCTAATGCTGTATCTGCTCAGCCGGTTTCAACTCCAACATCTTCCCAGATGCTCAATTGTCCTCCTTTGGAGACAAATGTAGTGTCTTCCCAACCACTTTCATCCCTTTCTTCTTTTGAGCAAGCTTTTCAAAGCATTAATCTTAATTCAAAAGAAGAAATCCTCCACCCCGATGAATCCGAAGATGAAGTCTATGAAGAATTTGACGTCATGTCAAATGCCGATGAATACGAAGAAGAGTCGGCGCCCATTATTCCCCTCACTAAACAAGACGAGTTTTATCTCCAATTGTTCCCTCTCCAAGAGGCCATCTTTCGCTTGCTTCTTCCACAAGAACGAGGTGAACCACCCCCTCCGCTACATCCATAAGCCATAATCCAAACCTGTATTATATGTATATACTAAAATAGTGGTTTTCACCACTACCAAAAAAAAAAAAAAAAATCAGAAAATTCCAAAAACAAAAAAAAAAAATCTTTTATTGCTTTATGTATGTGTGTAATAGTGGTTTTCACCACTACAAAAAAAAAAAAAAAACTCAAACTAAAAAAAAAAAAAAAAAACTGAAAAACTATGTTGTTTTGCACTTCAGGTCTTCCGAGGTCTTCACCGGTTTTTCCTTCCATTCCGCCCATCTTTTCTTCCATAAGTCAACAATGAATTTTGAAGACTTATTCACCCAACTCCATAATCCATATGATCCGGATAAGCTAATCTCAATCAACCCAAGGCTGATTGACATGGATTGGATTTCATCCCCTCCATCTATTTCAGAGTTCATCCTTTCCGAGGAATTGTTAAAGGCTTCCACCAACTACATTCCTCCTTCACCTCCACATTCACCTTCATCTTCTAAGCCAGAAGTCTTCCAGGCAGACATAGACGAGAGCAAGGTCGTTATACACTTAAGAGCATTCTACGCATAGTTTGAATTTTATATGTACATATATACATGGCTTGTACAATAAAAAAAAAACAAATAAAATAAAAAGAATTTGCATTTCATTGTTAGTTGCATACATCTCATTCAAAAAAATTGCATTTCATCTGCATACATATCATTGAAAACCATAACATTTCATTTTCAGCCATAGTTGCATATCATGTTAGAGACCATTCTATCTTTTGGATATAAAATTTGGTCAAGCAAAAGTAATGTTGCCTTAATCAGGGGCACCTTCATAAAATCCATCAAATTGAATTGTCATTCGTACACCCATTTTCCATTTGCACATATTTACATTGCCAAAATGTTTTCAGTCACTCAGCCATTCCTAGTGTTTTAAGCAAACTTCGAAATGCATGTCAAAATTCTCTAGGGCCATATCACAAATGACACTAAATAAAATCTTGAGTATTGGGAAATGATTTCAAAAGCAGTCTTGAACCTATCACATTTTCACATCTTAAAAAACATCTTGTGTCAAAGAGAGATAACACCATCCTTGGGTTGGGCCTTGAAGTAAAAAGGGTAATCCTCGTTTGTCCTATCATGCAAACATAGTCCATAAAATAGTGGTTCTTACCACTATCACAAGCAAATAACAAAATATAAATATAAACAGAGTAGTAAGGATAGGGTAAAATTCTCATCATACTTCGGTTGAGAATCCGATTCCCCAAAGCTCTAAGGAAATGAACATTTTTCACACACCATTGATCCCAAATAAGTTGTAAGGATCATACTACTTGTCCAGTCAGATGGATAGGTAGTCATCCCCAAAGCTTACAAAGGTCAAAAACAACATGGACTATGGAGTTAACCTTCACCGGGGCTATAGACGCTTGACTGGCAGTGGAGTATACTCATTGCGTGGTGACATGTCTCTCCTCAAAGAGAGACCTCTGAATGCTCATACGGACAAACTAGCTTTGGGGTCTTATCCATAACAGGGTTACTTAATTTATGCAAGATGAGGTTAATGAACACACTTGCACACACACAGGTTTTTGATTGCCTAGAGTCACTACCATGCTTCTGATTTGGTTAATGAACTCACATGCACACACATTTGGTCCTTGTTGAATTAGGCAGTATTAGTAAGTTTGTTTGATACAACTAGCATGTTTGAGTCTTTGTAAAATAGTCTTCCTCCATATTTTCTTCCATATCAACCTCCATATCTTCTTCCATATTCATGTCATTCCATACGTCATTCATTCACAAGCCACCAAGTTCGGTGCCCCTGATTAAACAATTATGATAACAGTTCACTAAATCTAACTATCTAAAAGTATGAGTGCTTCTTAGTGCATATTTCATTTACTTAGTCTCGCATTAATCATCTATAAGTTTGCATTCCATTCCATCACATATGCATAAAAAATATTAAAACATATCAAAACATGCATCACAAAAACATAGGCATTCACACAAAAGAGAGTAAAACACCAAATAAATAAAAGCCATGTATATATATATGTATAAAGGTAAAACTGTACAATGAATGCCAAAAAGGCTACAATATACAATAGAGCACCAAGGCTCATAAAGAGTGCATATAAGCACTAAGCTAACCATCAAAAGAGGACCCCTGTGACCTAGTAGGAGCCCTAGACCTAGTGGTGTGCCTAGACTCACTACGCCTAGAGACAGAAGAGGATGGAGGATCAGGCAACACAATGTGATGCCTAAACAATGTGTCCTCCAGAGCCTCAATGTAATGAGTCCTAGACCTAAGCCTAGCTATGTCTATCCCGTGTCGTCGCTCCCGCTCTGCTAGCTCTACCTGGAGTCTCGTCACACTATCATCCTGGGGCACCCTAGTCGCTCCATCCAAGTCTGCCTGTAGCTGGGCCATACTCTCCTTCTGAGTAGCTAACAGGGCATCCCGCTCTGCTGCCTGCTGCTCCAGTCGAGCTATCCTCTCGTCCCGAGCAGCTAGCATAGCATCGCGCTCTGCTATCTGCTGCTGCAGCTGTGCCAGCTCGTCCTCGAGCCCACTAGGGGGTACCTCCCTAGCCTCTCCTGTGGCCTCTCCTAGGCCCTCTCCGCCATCATCTCCATCATCTTCGCTCCCCGAAGCCTGTCGTGCCATTTTCCCCTTTCGCCTTCGACTGTCAGATCGAAGGCGGGGACCCTCCCTGCGCTTGGGAACCTCCACGGTTCCCTCGCCCTCGCTAGCCCCACTGCCTCCAATATCTCCTAGTCTACCTGGGACAATGACCTCCTCATCCCCGGAATGATAGGGGAGAATCGGTGTCGCGCCTCTAACACCCTAAGCTGCAAAACAACAAAACAAAATTTTGTTACAAATTTTTTTCAAAAAAAAAAAAAATTATTACAGTTTCGCAAAAATCCCTTTTTCGTTGGGGTAGAAAACGGTCAATCTTTCATATTTTTTTCTGGTTTGTACACCAATCCCTTTTCCGTTGGGGCAGAAAACGGTCAATCTTTCATATTTTTTTCTGGTTTGTACACCAACCCCTTTTCCGTTGGGGCAGAAAACGGTCAATCTTTCATATTTTTTTTTGGTTCGTACACCAATCCCTTTTCCGTTGGGGCAGAAAACGGTCAATATTTCATATTTTTTTCTGGTTTGTACACCAACCCCTTTTCCGTTGGGGCAAAAAACGGTCAATATTTCATATTTTTTTCTGGTTCGTACACCAATCCCTTTTCCGTTGGGGCAGAAAATGGTCAATCTTTCATATTTTTTTCTAGTTTGTACACCAACCCCTTTTTCGTTGGGGCAGAAAACGGTCAATCTTTCATATTTTTTTTTTGTTCGTACACCAACCCCTTTTCTGTTGGGACATAAACAGATGGTTTGTAAACCAACCCCTTTTCTGTTGGGACATAAACAGATAGTTTGTACACCAACCCCTTTTCTGTTGGGACATAAACAGATGGTTTGTAAACAAATCCCTTTTCTGTTGGGACATAAACATATGGTTTGTACACCAACCCCTTTTCTGTTGGGACATAAACAGATGGTTCATACACCAACCCCTTTTCTGTTGGGACATAAACAGATGGTTTGTAAACAAATCCCTTTTCTATTGGGACATAAACAGATGGTTTGTACACAAATCCCTTTTCTGTTGGGACATAAACAGATGGTTTGTAAACAAATCCCTTTTCTGTTGGGACATAAACAGATGGTTTGTACACCAACCCCTTTTCTGTTGGGACATAAACAGATGGTTTGTACACCAACCCCTTTTCTGTTGGGACATAAACAGATGGTTCATACACCAACCCCTTTTCTGTTGGGACATAAACAGATGGTTTGTAAACAAATACCTTTTCTGTTGGGACATAAACAGATGGTTTGTACACCAACCCCTTTTCTGTTGGGACATAAATAGATGGTTCATACACAAACCCCTTTTTACCTTTGGGGCAAAAATGGTTCATTATATTCCAAATTTCTTTCAATTGGCTTGTGAGAACCATTCTCACTCACCAATTGAGGGGGTAAGATGATAAATCTTAAATATTCTTTTATTTTTTTTTTTGGTCTTCAAAGTTGTGCTTTAATCTTGAGAGAGAGTTGCATCTGATCCAGCTTTTCAGGTGTCTTAAGTTTTTTGTGCTGCATTGTGTCTTCACACAAAGCAACTCAAAAAGGGGCATCTGTAGACACCAAAATCCAGCCACTTGCAAGTCATCTATACCTTCCTGTCAGCCACATGTCAATCATCCATCTTTCCCACCATTATTTGGCCCAAATCCACACTTTCTCGCCATTATTTGGCCCAATTTCACCTTTCCCGCAATTTTTCATCCCCAAATTTATTTAAATTAATATTTATATATATATTTTAATATTTTAATATTTTAATATATATATTTAAATAATAGTTTAAGTGATTTAATCTGAGCCGTCCATCCTTCATTTAATCTCATCCGTCCATCCATCTTAATTCGTTTCACAACCAAGATTTATTCTCTACCCTTGGATCCACTTTAATCTTAGCCACACGTTCAAAGTGTCGTTAAAACCCTAAAGTGTGCCCTAAGAGTAGATTATAAATTGAGTCACTTTGATGGCTCAAACCCTATCTTTTCTACTTCTATCCTGGATCTTTTCTATCTTCTGGACTTCTTATATCTCCTTTTTTGATCCCATTTATCTCTCTTCTGCTACCTTTTCGTCGCATCCATCACCGCATCCATCGCCGCTTCCATCGCTGCTTTCACCGCCATCTCTTCTGCAGCATTCTGCAGAATCCCCCATTCTTGTTGCAAGTGCCCGCGGGCGTTTACCCCTTTACCAAGTGCCCACGGGTGTTTACCAAGTGCCCGCGGGCATTTACCCACAGCCACAGACTCAGACCGACGTCTGAAACCTTAATCCAGAAGCACGCGGGCATTCAGCGAGTGCACCAGGGCGCCTTCTGCAGCCGATCTGACAGCCACATTACTTCCAGGTGTCGCCTGGTCTAGCCGCGTTAAACAGAAAAAGAGGTATAGATTAGTTTTAAAGCAAGTACTCATATTTTATGTATTAATCTGTTATTGAATTCCTGCATTTCATTTTTCTAGGGTTTTAGATTGTTTTCGAGGGCTCACACAGTGGAGCCCTCTTATTAATTTCTAACTCCTTGATAGTGTTAATGTGTGCAGGTTTTTGACAGCAAATCCGGTTTATTGATGGCAGCTAATTAAGTTGGAGTGGTCCAAGCAAGGGATACAACGAAGCCCACTCACTCTGTTGGGATTGAAGATACATTCTTCGGAAGCACCACCATTTGTGCCAGCTAGGGTTTCGGAGAACCCTAGCATAACTTGTAACTGTGTATCACGAATAAAGGGTTACAGGCCCAGTTGTATTCAAAAGGAGTTTTTAAACTCCATCGATTAATAGAAATCGTTTGTTTTGTGCAACTATTCTGTACTCTGTCATTGTGATTTTATTTCTGTTTGGCGTTGTATTTTTAATCTACACATAGGATAGATAAAATTTTGAAAAAGCCAATCCATGGAGTTTAAGCCCAACTATTTGCTATGCATGCTCATGATGACAAGGACAAGGACCACTAGGATAAATTACAGTTTTTATTGCAAAAAGATGTCATAGTCTTTGAAGAACCCAAAGGACTAACCCCTCATCATACTCATTACAATGCAATTTAGCTTATTCCAGGTAGTATTTCTCCAAATATTTTTTGCTACAAGTACCCATATGTTCAAAAATAGAAAATATGGTGTAGGAACTTCTTGTTGTAGAGATTATTCACCTCGTTGTTAGTTCTTATTCTTCCCTAGTATTTTTGGTATGAAAAAAGGATGGCTCTTGGTATTTACATGTGGATTTTAGAGAACTCAATCAAATAACTATTAAAGATAAATTTCCCATCCTAGTAATTGATGAGTTGTTAGATGAGTTGCATGGTGCCCAATATTTATCAAAAATGAATTTGTGGTTGAGATACCATCATATTCAAATCAAAGAAGATGAAATTCCTAGAACTACTTTTAGAACTCGTGAAGGGCATTATGAATTCTTGGTTATGCCATTTGGTTTGAACAATGCACCTTCTACTTTTTAGATTTTTAATAATTCTATTTTTTAGCCCTTCACAAATTTATTTTAGTCTTCTTCGATGATATTTTGATTTGCAACTTTTATCTGAAAATTAGCTTTATACCACGAGATCAAGTATTATTTTGGGTTGCAAGAAGTAGATTATTTGGGTCACATTGTCACCAAAATAATTAAAGTTGATCCTAAAAATATTCAGGTTGTTCAAGAATGGAAAAAACCTCAATCCCTAAAATAACTTCAAGGATTTTTGGGACTCGCTAGATATTACCAAAATATTATGCAATATTATGGAAAGATACGGCTCCTTTAACAACCATGTTGAGATAGAATTCCTTTATTTGGTCAAAATGAACAAAAAAGGCTCAAGGAAATAAAACAAGCTATGGCAAATACCTCAGTGCTAGCAATACTTAAATTTTCTAAATATTTTATAATTAAAAGTGATGCTTGTGGCAATGGAATCAAGGTAGTTTTAATGTAAGAAGGAATGCCATTGGCCTTCACCAATAGAAAACTTTTGGATCAAAATTTGGGTAAATTCACTTATTAAAAAGATATTCTCATCATTTTACATGTTATTAATCATTTGACACCATATCTCATTGGGCATTATTTTTTAATCAAAACCGATCATCAAAGACTTAAGTACTTCTTGGAACAAAGTTTAGACACACCTAAACAAAAAATATGAGTATGTAAATTTTTGGCCTATGATTATGAAATCACATATAAAAAAGGAAAGGATAATGTAGTGGTTGATGTACTATCTAGATAATATGAGGATTAGATAATGTTAAATGTTATATCTACACTACTCCCTTAATGGATCAATCATATTAGAGAAGAAATATCTAAGGATTCTAGTTTGTAAACTTTAATAAATAAACCCCATGTAGAGCCCAACATATACCCTGGATACATTTGAGATGGTCAAGACTTGAGATATCATGACTAATTTGTCATTCCCTAAAATTTACAAATGTGAGAGCTCATATTGCAATAAATGCATGCATCACCAATAGATGGACATGCTATATTTATCAAGACCTATGAAAGGACCAAGTGTACTTTCTTTTGAAAGGGAATGAAAAGGGATATTCAAAATTTTATGGTCAAATGTGATAAGTGCCAAATAATGAAATATGAAACTATTTGTTCCTCTGGAACATTTCAACCCATGTCAATTCCAAACCAAGTATGGGAAAATATTTCTATGTATTTTATTGAAGGGTTACCAAGTTAGGATGAAAATAAATTATTCTAGTGGTCGTGGATCATCTCACAAAGCATGCTCATTTTTGTTCCTTATCCCATCCTTACACAGCATCCATAGTTGCCTAAATATTTTAAACTCCATATTTCACCTTCATGGAATGTCCAAAATTATTGTGTTAGATAGAGGCCCTACATTTACTAGTCACTTTTGGTAGGATTTATTTAAATTGCAAGGCACTCAACTCAAAATGAGTCTGGAATATCACCCTTATACTGATGGCAAAACTAAAATTATTAACAAGTGTTTAGAAACCTAACTTCATTTATTTGTATCAAAGCATCCTACACAATGGGATAAATGGATCCCTTTGCCTAAAATGTAGTATAATACTTCATATCATACCGCAACCAAGGTTACCCCATTTAAAGTAGTTTATAGTCTTCCTCCACAAACACCCTCCTCCTACACTCCAAGAAGATCCAAGATTCAGGTGTTGATTCTACTCTCATCCAACATATTGTCATCCTCCAACAACTTAAGGTAAATCTTAAGCTATCCTATAATCATATGTATCAGCAAGTTATCATTGTCATTCTAAGCATATCTTTGAAGTGGAGGACATGGTTTTTATCTACCTATAGCCTTACAAACAATTGTCTCTCCAACTCCATGGATACCAAAAAATTACAACTAAATATTATGGTCCCTACCAAGAGTTACAATGGATCGGTTCCAAAACCTATAAATGGGCCCTTCTAGCCACTTCTAAGATTCATTTAGTTTTTCATGTCTTCTCCTTGAATAAGGTTGTTGGCAACAAGGTACAAGTTAAATCTATATTACCAAATCTAGATGAACGTTCCATCATTGTTGAGCCTAAAATAATTTTGACTAGGATATAGTGCATCCTTTTCCATCATGTCATCACTGATGTTCTTATTCAATGGTGAAGATTACAACCTATATATGCCACATGGAAGTCCTTTTAGTAGCTCCAGCAATAGTTTCCACGTCTTTAGCTTTGAGAACAAATATTTTTTTAAGGGGACCTCATCCTAACACTATTATGTAATAACCCCCTTTCTAATGTGGGGATCCCATTCTAATGATATTATGTAATTTTTTATTATTTTTTGTGGAACTAGAGGCATCTAGACAATTCATACTATTTAATGTAATTTTTTTTTGGTAGAATATTCTAGCTGGGGTAGCATTTTACATGCAAGCCAAGTCTTGAGTGTTAGGTTTAGGGTTATAAAGAGTATTTAAAAATGTGAGGCACATAGATGGATGTATATTTTTGCATATTAAATCAAATTTATGTTTAGGATATTTCCCCATCAAAGAGCCCTATGATTATATATTATGATTTGTGGCATTAATATATAATTCTTCATTTCCATTTTGTGTTGCAATATTTTGTTCTTTCATTTTTTTTTTATTACAATATTTATGTGGGTGCATTTATTTTAATTAGAAGGTTCTTAGCAAATATATAGAATGGAATAAGGTGAGAAAGAGTTTATTTGGTCTTACAACTAGAGGTTGAGTGGGTTGTTTACTCATCTAGAGGAAGACCTATTAGATGCAATAAAGAAGAGGTGGTTCATAGAGGTATTTCTTATTATATATCAAAATAATATCAGGGTGGTCCCTAAAACATCATATCAAGAGACCTTCAAGTGGACCTTGAACTTAGAAAGTGATGCAAATACACCATTAAAATGCTATGGTTATGTTAATGCAAATGAGTGTGACCATGAATATGAGGATGACTTTGATATTGAGAGTGACTCTAATTGTGAGAGTAATGACTTTGAAAATAAGAGTAGTTCATCATACAACTATTGGGGTTGATAAATCAATTAAAGGAGTAACTTTGAAGAGAAGAACAATGATTTTAAGGATAAGTGTGACTTGGAGAGCACAAAATTATTACTAGAAGTATAAGCAACATAAATGGATATGGTTCTAGAGAATAATTTCATTGGTGATGCAGTCTATGACAACCACTAGAGAACTAGAAGATGACAAATTGAGTATGATACTAAGGGCAGACCCATTGTGTAATGTTGGCAATTCCATTTGTGGGGGAACTTTGCATGTGATAATGTCAAATTTTTGTGATTTAAAATAAACTAGTGATGAGTAGATAGTTTGAAGAGTCAAATAAGGGTCACAACCCCTAGCTGATAAGTAGAGGAAGTGAACATGATAAATTTAATTGCAATTGAGGAGGTGAAATTGAATACAATTGAGAAGGTACAGATCAAGTAAATAGTTGAAGATACAAAGGAAGAGGATGTTACACAAGAATTTGATGCAAATGATAAATTTGGTGATGCAAATGACAAAGAGAGATGTCATCTAATATTTGACAATTTGCTAGGATCAATTGGCCGTGTGGACTTGGGTCATTTAAATCCAAGTCATGATTATCAAGACTTTGGCCATCTAATTTGGGACCTTAGTCTTCTAGTTGGTACAATAGGTCCTTGGGTGACACTTAGGTAGTTTAGACCCTCCCTAGACCACTGGAGACTAGAATGCCCTTGGGGTTGTAGACACCTAATTTTGACATGCTAGTCACAATTTCTCAAGACTAGTCACAACTTCATGAAATTGGTCACCTATGCTTAAACAATTTCCAAAATCAATTTTAAACTTCACAAAACATCAATTTTATCATTCTCCATAATTCTATGCCTCATTTCTTATATTTACTAAATTCTCCACCCTGACCAAATTTACCAGTGGTGAATTTGGCAAGTTGAATGGTGAATTTGACAAAACTGCAAAAAATAACTTTTAGCATTTAGAATCAGTTTTTACCAAATTTACCACTCTTACCAAATTCTCCAGTGGTAAATTTAGAAAATTTTCAAATTTCAAACCTTGTAGAGGCAGTTTTGGCTCCTTACCAAATTTACCACTCGTGTTTACCAAATTTTCTAGTGGCGAATTTGGTCGACAATGGTGAATTTGGTAAAAATGACCGGTAATCTTCCACATGAACCATATAGGAATGAATTGAGCTCCCTCTCACCTTTGCCATAAATTTCACATGCTCCAAAAATGCATCACATGCAGTAATTTTGAATTGTTCCTATCAATTTCTCCCCCCATCCTCCTCAAAATTCTATTTAAGGAGGTCATGGGACAAGAATTCCACAAGCAATTTAACTGTAGAAAATCTCTACACATACTCTTCCAGAATCCTTTCTTTTACATTATTTTTTATTTCTAAGCTTCCTTCAAGCATTTCTAATTATCCATCAAGCATTTGGAGCATCTTTGTAAGCATTGAGAGCAATTCAAGCAAGGAAAGGAGGACTTTGGAGCAAGGAGGTCACCATTGGATGCATGAAAGAGAGATTTCCTAGCTTCTTTCTTCTCTCCTCCCACCTTGGTTTCATAGAATTTTTTCCTCTAGGTTTTAGCCTTGCTAACTCGTCATATCTCTTTTATGCATTTTATGTTCTATGATCTAACTTCTCTTGCAGGGTTCAAATCCTTATCTTCAATAGCCTCTAACATTGTTTTTTTAGCTCTTCTAATAGTGTTTTGGCAGCCTATTTTACATATCTAATACTTCTCTTACATGTTTATTTAGACTTGCAATAATTTTATCATCATATTCTTGTCATAATACTTTGTTTTTTTAGGGTTTTATGACATCTTCTAACATACTTCATGCTTCTTTATTTGTTGCCTATTTATTTTTAGTCTTCTTGTTTACATATCTAGCATACTAACCTATTTCCTTCATCCATGCTCATTTTATTTCATGTTCTTTTCATCTACAAGCATTTGATCTAATTTTCTTCATTTACTTCTATTTCCTTCCATGTATTGTATGTAGTTTTAAATTGCATATATATATATATATATATATATATATATATATATACATACATCTCCATTTTTCCATTTCTTCACTTAAGGTAAGGTGTGAAGAATACAAGGTTGTCATTTCCTTGTATCTCATAGCCCCTTTGCCCAGCCTCAAAGGCTCCCTTCCATTATAATTTTCCTTTTCCTTCTTGTTGTAGGCTTTTGCTAGTTTTTAATTAGCATTCTTACATGTTCTAACATTTTCACTGAATTCCTATCTTAAATTCTAGTTTGCTTTTTCTAAAGATTAAATTAGCTATTCTATATCCTCTTTATCATCATAGCTTACATTATTATCCCATGTATTCTCAGTTTTAAATCTAATTTTAGTAATTTGTTCAATGATGCAAATCCTTGTATGTTGTATGTAGCATCACATATCACTGCATTTTCCACTTGATCTCTTCAATTAAACACTGATTTACTCTAATTAGAATTTAGGTTAGTTATTTTAAACTATTCCTAATAGCACTATACACTCTTCCTTACCTCTTGCACCCCTATAAAATCTAAATTTTAGTCATTTTCTACACTTCCACCCCCTTTACATACACTTACAATTTTAGTCCTTAAATTCTTTATTTTTGTAGATCAATACTTTTATTTTATCAGTTACAGATCTTGCAATCATATTAGGAATCTTTCCCTTCAATTTTAGCTCAAAATTCCATCAAATTCTACCTGAATCGACCTCAAAAACTCTTAAAAAACTATCCGAAGACCAAATTCACCATCCTAAACTATCAATGGTGAATTTGGAAGCTAGAATACACTGAACAAAATTCACCACTTAGACCAAATTTTCCAGTGGTGAATTTGGCAGACCCCTGGTGGTAAATTTGGCAATAGGCCAAAATCCATCCAAGGATGCAAGCAAATTCAATTTTTTATAAACAGGGGGTATGATTAGTTGGGGGAAATAATTTACCACCTCACTACACTTATACAAACCCCCCAAATCAGACAAATTTATTTTTTTTGTTTTTGTGCATATTTACCAAATTCACCACCCTAGTGATGAATTTGGTAGTAGTGGCAAATTTGGCACTTTTTAGTGGCAAATTTGGAATACAAGCTTTGGGAGAGGTAACTTAGCCACTTGAACCTTCCTTATCTCTATAATTTCATTCATACTATGTTCTATTTCTATTTTATGTTTTTTTTTTATTGGTAGAAAGGGTGTTGAAAGGTCCCTGAACCTTGTACAAGAGAGATTACAAGAAATCCATAACGACCGAGGTGGTCCAAGAAGAAAGTAATAGAGAGTTGGAAAACCTTCGCACTAGGGAAGGTGTCATGAAATCGTGACCAAAATGGTGATGTCGCGATATCGCGACATGTTGAAAGGTGTCGCGATATCGCGACAAGTTGCTAGGTTGGAGCCGAACGAGAAGAAGAGACGCGAAATCGCGACAAGAATGAAGACCATAGCCGAAATGGAAAATGAGTCACAAAATCGCGACGAAAGTGGAAGCCTGCTGCCGAGAAGAGAAAGTGTCACGAAATCGTGACAAGAATGAAGACCACTGCCGAAGAGGAAAATTGTCGCGATATCGCGACAAATTAGGAGACCGCTGCCAAGACGAAAAATTGTCATGAAATCGTGACAATCTGGAGGACCGCAGCCGAGGACAAAAAGTGCAGTGAAATAGCGACAATCTGAAGATCCGCAGTCTAGGAGGAAAAGTGTCACGAAATCGTGACAAGAAGGAAGACCGCCGTTGGAGAGAAAATATGTCGCGATATCGCGACAAAGAGAGAAAAAATGTCTCGATATTGCGACAAAAAGGAAGGCCACCGTTGGAGGGAAAAAAGGTCGCGATATCGTGACAAAAATAGAAGACCGCCGTTGGAGAGAAAAAAGATCACGATATCGCGACAGAATGGGAGGTCGCCATTGGAGAGAGAAAAAGTGTCACGATATCGCGACAAAAATGGAAGACCGTCGTTGGAGAGAAAAAAGGTCGCGATATCGCTATAGAATGGAAGGCCGCCGTTGGAGAAAGAAAAGGTGTCGCGATATCGCGACAAAAATGGAAAACCGTCGATGGAGAGAAAAAAGGTCGCGATATCGCGACAGAATGGAAGACCGCCGTTGAAGAGAGAAAAAGTGTCGCGATATCGCGACAAAAATGGAAGACCGCCATTGGAGAGAAAAAAGGTCGCGATATCGCTACAAAATGGAAGGCCACCATTGGAGAGAGAAAAGGTGTCGCGATATCACGACAAAAATGGAAGACCACCGTTGGAGAGAAAAAAGGTCGCGATATCGCGACAGAAAGGAAGACCGTCGTTGGAGAGAGAAAAAATGTCATGATATCGCGACAAAAAGGAAGACCGCCGTTGGAGATAGAAAAAGTGTCACGATATCGCGACAAGAATCAAGGGAGCGTCTGAAGGCCAAAAAGTGTCGCGATATCACGACAAGTTTGCAAAAAAGCACCTGGAGAGAAAAAAGGTCGCGATATCGTGACAGAATGGAAGACCGCCGTTGAAGATAGATAAAAGTCTTGATAACGTGGCAAGCTGAAATTTTGCAACCAACTGTGAAAAGTGACGCGAAAATGCTCCAAGATGCCAAGACGCAGCCACAGGGGAAAAACCCGAAGCCCAAAAACCCACTCACATTGTGCAAACATTGGAACTTGAAGAAGCGTCCCTTAGGCCGATTGGGAAGGAATCTCTCCAAACCAGAATGTCTGTTGCGTCAACTCCCTTGTTAGCAAGCCAGTCCGTAGCTTTGTTTCCTTCCCGGTATTGATGTTGAATGATTAATTCTAGGTAAAGGCCAATTAGTGTCTTGCATTCTTCGAATATGGAAACAAGGGCCCAGGGAGGCACAGAGGTTCCTTTGAGCCAGTTGATGCAATGCAATGAGTCTCCTTCTATGATGTGTTTATTGATAGTCAATCCTTCCAAGAGAATCAAGCTTTGGAGCAAGGCCCGAGCCTCGGCCATATTATTAGACTGAATTCCTAAGTTTTGAGCAAAGGCCAAAATTATTTCTCCTCTGTGATTTTTGAGAATTCCATCTCCGCAAGCCGCTCCAGGGTTGCCTTTGGCCGCGTCATCGAAGTTAAGCTTGTGCCACCCAGAAGGAGGTAAGGCCCACTTGATTACAGACCTGTCGACAAAAGTACGAGGAGTTGCAGAAAAATTGAAAATATTGAAATGATTTGTTAAATCCAATTCAAGGCCCGGAGGGGGGGGTTTGGACGATGATACAAGAGAGGCATTCTCCGTAGCAAGGGCCAATATTTTGGCAACAACAATCTTCTCATTCGTGGCAAGGTTTTTGAAAATTCTGGCATTTCTCTCAAGCCAAATCTGCCACAAAAAAATGTGAAGGCAAGCTTGCCACATGAATTTGAGTTGGCTGCTCTTGAAAGGCCTGGGCCATTGTTGAAAAAGGAGGGGAATGGAATGAGGGAGGGCTACGGAGATGGTGAAAGTGTTGAAAACCTGGTTGAGCACTGCAAGGGAGAAGGGACATTCCAGAAAAACATGCGCAGTAGACTCACAGGCGTTTTTACACAGGATGCACCATATTTCTATTTTATGTTATCTTGCAAGCAGAAACCACATTTACTTTGGAAAATTAAGGAATTATAATTAGATAACTTAATAATTTACAAAACCTTGCAATTTCTTCACAAAATATACTTATTTATTCATAAAACACTAGAATACTAATCAATTAAGGAACCCTAGGCTGAATTTTAGCTTTTCCCTCACTTTAAAGTGCATAGACAAAGAAACAAAAATCATTTAGTTGCATTAGGCTAGATTATTTTATTGCATTCCTCCTTGTTTTACCCTGAAATCAAAATCTCTTTAGTCTAGCTCATTCAAAACTTAAGTTTATATAGCTTAGCTCTTGTTTGCTTGAATTTGTGTGATTTAAACTCAAGCATTGCATTTATATGATCCTTTATTATTTAGGTTTAAATAATTTTTAAGGCTCTATAAAGAGTCAAATAAATAGAAATCCAAAAACATTAGGTGTTTGTTTCAATTAAACTCCTAAAATATTGACAACACAAGCATTACATAAACTTACACACAACCATAGGAAAAATAATTAAGTAGGAGTCTATTTGTGTTGAGGATCTTCGCATCCTCGGGGTCTCCTTTGGAAAGAGACTCTCAAGTGGGGAAGCAAAGATTCTAATGAATCTATCCCGTGCACACTTGACATTGGATTAGACTTAAGGGAAATAACACAAGGTTTTCCCACCATATACATAAATTGGTGAACCTAACATGAACACTCCCTTCGCCTTAACTAAGATAACAAAAATTTAAACCTAAACAATATCATATAATTTGCTTGCTTAGTTTACATCACATTAAATTAAGAAAACAAGAATGTAACCAATTGCCAATCCTACTAGGGGAAGGATAATGACCCCTTGAATAAACCAAAGTATGAACCTTAGGGGAGAAATATTCTTTGGCAAGTATATCATAGTGGTTTAGTGGGATTCACAAGGAGAGTTGCTTATATGGGTGATATAAGGATATCAAACATATTCTCTTCTTTGTTATATGTACTCTAGAAACAAAACTCTAATAAATTAACTCCCTTTAAACTCAAGCTCTTAAACCATGTCTCAACATCCTTATAACACCTAAAACAAGGGTGTACCTACTACTTCTCATGAGGGGTCATCCTCTCATGGAAAAATTGAATAAGAAGTAAACCCTTGGTCACAAAAAGCACTTAGAAAACAAGAATTAATTGTTGAACAAATCTCTTTTCAAACTATAGATCATGTCAAAGAATATATCAAACAAAACAAGAACATCATCTTAGATGTTCTTAATATGAAATTATAGAACAAGTGGAAGCAAAATCCACCATAATGCATGAAAATATAGGATAATCTAATGAACAATCAACCGCTGCTCAATTCAATGAAACCCAAAATAACTTGGCAAGTCTCAATGTGGCTATGGCTCAACCTACTAATTCTACAACACCTCCAACCACTTCCATGGGTATCCCTGATATGGGAAATTCATTCTCAACCAATGATACAATCAACATGACAAATCCTTTTTTAAATCATGACATGGTTTTTAGTCAAGCCCCTCCCACCATAACACCAAGTCAAAATTCTTCAGCTCTCATGAATATAACTTATATGAAACAAACCTTTAGTCAACCACAAACGCAACCACTAATAACATTACTAGTAAATCCATCATCAAATGATATTCAAGATATCAACATTAAAATATCAAACTTAGAGAAGAGGGACTCCAAGTTTGAATAACTTGAATGTCAAATTACCTCTCTCCAAGGATCATCTAAGTTAAAATACTCTTTTGAATAATTCTACAATGAACCATTAGATCCAACTATCCTCAACCATCCATTTTCAAAGAACTTTTAAACTTCCAAATTTCAAATGTACAATGGAAAGCAAGACCCCATTAACCATCTAAGGTTATTCTAAATAGCTTGTAGTGACATCAATCATGATGAAAAACTTCTCCTTAGGTTATTCCCTAAAATTCTTAGTGGTTTAGCCTTAGAATGGTATTTTAAAATGCCTCACCACTCCATAACAAAATTCAAATAACTCATGGAGACCTTCGTTAAACAATTTGCAATCTACATAGAATATAAGGTTACCATAGATAAACTTTGTCAACTTAAACAATCTAAGAATGAGAAATTTTTGGATTTCTTGGCCAAATGGAGAGGTCTAGTAGGAAAACTCCAATACTTTCCTCCTCCTAAATAAATCTTACATATTTTCATATGAAACCTTCATGAGCAATTGTAATATCTTTTGGAAATGACAAACTTAACCTCCTTCAAAAAAATTGTCGATATGGCTAAAAGAGTAGAAGTTGTCCTTATAAGACAATGACAACTTAACTATAACAAGAAAGAAGATGAAAATCCCCCTAACAAATGGAAATACAAGAACAAAAATACTGTAGGAGATGGTGTAATCGACTCTCATCAAAAAAGGTAACATAAAATCTACTCAAAACACTCCCCAAAAGTTGGTTATCCAAAGGGAAGAAAAACCCTAAAGGCAATATACAAATACTGGATAAAGTCAAACATCTATGCTAAAAATGATCCTTGATTCTAAAATAATAGAACTTCCACCTATTAGGCCTTGGGATATATCCAAGGGAGCCCTCTTTTGGTATAGACAATATGAATATTGTGACTTTCATCGAACGGAAGGACACACCACCAATAAATGTAGAACTTTAAAGAACATTATCCAAGATCTCATTGGGGAAGGAAAAGTAACATTCAATAAAGCAAAAAATCCTAACAAAGATATAGGAATATTTTAAGACCCCTTTCCAACACATGATTGAAAATCAACCAACTTCGTAGGCACCATTCATTTATCTAAATCTTCTCATGCCATAACTAGACAACAAGCAAAGGATCATTCTTCGAATCAACCTCCATTGGTTATCCCAAAGGCAAAAATCAACATCCCTAACAAGTCACCTTTGGTGATTACATATTCTCAAAATACTTTGGACACCTTCGATCTCCATAAACAATTGGAAGAGGTACCCGCAAAGATATCTCTCCTATAATTGCTAAAAAAATTGCCTTCTCATAGGGAAATATTGATGAAGCTCTTAAGTGAACAAGAAGTTCCTCAGGACTTATCTCCAAATGATATAGCTAATATGGTGGGACTAGCTGGAATAAATAATGCTATCATGGAATTTAAAAAGGAAGATACTCCTCTCGAAACTATATCATAGGATTCTCCTCTTTATATTATAACTCAAGGTTTGAGGGCTTGGTTCAATGGTTAAAATGCCTGTGCTTTCGTATAGAGGTTGGGGGACAAGGAGTAACAAAGGCGCATGGTTTTAAAATTTTTAAAAGAAAACCCCAAAAAAGGGGGGAAAAATTTTAAAGTTATTAATTTCTTTTATATAATAAAAAATATATATATTATAACTCAAATAGGTGATAAATATATCAAGAGAGTCTTAGTAGACAACATATCAGCCCTGAACATATGAAATTTTAAATTCTTGCAAAAATTTGACCTAACTAAAAATGACTTGCAAAAGTTGGACCTCATCATTAGAGCCTTTGATAATGAAGAACAAGAGGTAATTGATACCATTACTTTACCTATCAAAGTAGGACCTCGTGTCCTAAACACCCTCTTCTACATCATATCATGTGATGTAACCTATAACATGCTCCTCGAAAGACCTTGGATACATGCTATGAGGGTGATCCCTTCTACCCTACATCAATGTCTCAAATATGAGTATCAAGAGAGGATTATATAGTTCCTAGAGATCCAAAACCTTTTGCTATGTGTGACTTGAACGACTTACAAGAGATTAATATTTGCCCTTCCATACAACTAGCTAAGTCAATTAGTCAATTAAAAATAGATAAATTAAATGAAACATTAGAGGAACCTCTCATAAACTTAGAGGACCTTCCCCAATAATCCCCTTCCAATGATCAAATCAACTTCATTCATAAAAAATCATATCCCTTTTTAGAACTAGTAATCATGTTCCTATTTCCTCATGACATAGGTTTGCCAAATAGAAAAGGACTTAAAATTCAAATAGGATCTTGTACTTTCATCCGTGGTGGAACCACACTTGATGAAAATATCCAAGGACATAACCTCATGCCTAGTGAATAAACATATGCTACATGCTATATGTCACCTTCATTTCCCATAGCTAAACAAATACTCTACAACATAGGTTATCAAGTTAAATTCCTAGGTCATTATGAATAGGGTATTAGAGAACCCCTAGAAGCCAAACATTGGCTAGCATGATGCGGGATCATATTCATACCCATAAAAAAATGAACCTTATATTCTAATGGAAGATAATGATAAGGATATTTTTTCCAAGTTAGTACATGGATCTCAATGGGGTGATGAGGATGAAGAATAACTATGGTCGCTCCTTAACCAAAAAATACACAAAATTATATGATTTGGTAGCATCAAAATGCTATAATTAATTCATCTAGAATCAATAGCAACCAAATAAAATCTTGAAGACTCTTTGGATGATTATCATATAGAAGAATCTCTCAAAAAAATCTTCAAATTAGATGCAGCTCAGCTTCCTAAGTTGGAACAAACATCCATGGACCCACAAGAACTTAAATAATTAGGGATAATAAATGCTCCTCTCTATTTTGAATATCAATCGCAAGCCCTAATCAAGAAGACCATAGAATTCAATATAGGAATAGACCAAGAACCTCATCTTATCAAACTTGGAAAAGTCTTGACCGAAGAAGAATGAACAAAATATACAAACCTATTGAAAGAATTCTCTAATATCTTTTCTTGGGGATACACCAATATGCTAGGTCTTGATCCTTCACTGGTAATCCATCATTTGGTAGTGCATCTCGATAGAAAACCTATTAAACAAAAATTAAGAAAGATACATCCAAGAGTTGCTCTCTCAGTAAAGGATGAGTTGCAAAAACTCTTAGATGTCAGTTTCATAAATGCCATATATTATTTGGATTGGATATCCAACATCATTTCTTTCACCAAGAAGGAAGGATATATTCAAATTTGCATCAACTTTAGGGATGTAAACAATGCTTACCCAAAGGATGATTTCCCTCTGTCAAACGTAGAAATGATAGTGGACTTCACTGCCAGGTCTAATATGTTGTTCTTAATGTATGGATTCTCAGGTTATAACCAAATCAAGATAGCACCAGAAGATCAATATAAAATGGCTTTTACTACCCCTTGGGGAACCTTTTGCTATTAGGTGATGTCATTTGGCCTTAAAAATATGGCAGCAACATATCAAAGGGCCATGACATATATTTCATGATCTTATGCATAAAATTGTAGAAGACTACATAGATGATATCTTGGGTCAATCTCAAAAAATATGAAACCACATCTGAGAACTTAGATGTATCTTTGAAATATTACGATATTATAGGGTCAGTCTAAAACCCAAAAAATGTATATTTGGAATAACATATGGAAAAATATTGGGATTCATTGTGTCCCATCATGGGATTGAAATTGATCCCTCCAAAATTGTAACAATAACAAACATACCACAACCTAAAAACCTAACTAAATTACGAATCTTACAAGGCAAATAACAAGCCATTCGTAGATTTATATCACAACTTGCAAACAAATGTCAACCTTTCTCTAAATTATTGAAAAAGGGAACAAAATTTGAATGGGATGAAGGATTTAAAATATCCTTCTAATATTTAAAATCCTTCCTCCTAACATCACCTGTCTTGGTACCACCAGACCTGAATCAGCCATTATTGTTATACATAGCATATATCGAACATGCTCTTGGAGCTTTACTAGCCCAATATTATGAACAACATCAAGAAATGGCAATCTACTATATTAGTAGAACCTTAGTAAATTATGAAACTTGCTACACACCACTAGAGAATATTTTCCTAGTAGTTTTCTTCTCATATCTCAAACTAATACACTACATGCTTAGCCAAAATACTTACATACTAGCAAGGGTAGATCCATTGCACTACCTCATATCAAAACCTTATCTATCAGGTAGAACTACAAAATGGATCATAGCCCTTAGCAAATTTTACATAGAATTCATAAATCAAAAATCACTAAAGGGGCAAGTTAGCCATTCAACTGGCCGCATATCCTTTAGAATCAAAACATCCCATAAACATATCTTTTCTATATGAAAAAATATTTTCAATAGAGGCCCAAGAGCCTAAAACTTGGGTCTTATATTTTTATGGGGCTAGATGCACAAAAGACATAGGGGTAGGAATTGTCCTAGTCACTCCACAATAGCAACTCATCTCACTATACTTTAAACTTCGCTTCTCATGCACCAACAATACAATAGAATACGAATCACTCATATTAGGTCTTAGGGCTACAACAAAACTAAAAATAAAAAACTTAGCAATATATGATGACTCACAATTTATCATAAACCAAGTGAATGATAGTTATCAAACCAAATATGAGAAGTTGAAGTCATACAAAGACATTGTAGATATGGTGAAAACTCATTTCAACCAAATTACCATAGAAGACATACTGTGGTCTAGCAACCGCCATGTTGATGCTATGGCTACAACTGCATCTCTCATACCCTTAGAGCTGGAATATGAAGAATATTCTATTATTATAATATCAATCAATGAACCTTCCATAATTGAATCATACCTACAACCCCTTAACGTATGCAATATTAAAACATCTATACCTCAATAACCCTAGTATCAGGACATCTTCAAATTTATCAAATAAGGAACGTTCCCTAAGTATTTTAACTCTAAAAAAAAAAGCTAATTTAGGATAAAATCCTACAACTACATCATCATTGGAGATATCTTATATCAATTTCCCTTTTAAGACATACTCCTCATATGCGTTAACAAAAATGAACCTCAATGTCTCATAAAGAAATCCCATGATGGATCATGTGGTGGACATTTTGGTGGATTATCCATAGCCAAGAAGCTCCTTAGAATGGATTATTATTGGCATTTTATGGAAAAATATACTCACAACTATGTAAATAAATGTGATAAGTGTCAACGATATGACAACCTTGTTCATGCCTCTTCTCAAGGACTTCAACTGATCACAATGCCTTGGCCTTTCTCCTCTTGGGGATTAGATATCATAGGCAAAATAAACCCTCAATCATATGATGAACATAAGTTCATAATCACCACTACATAATATTTTACCAAATTTGGTTGAGGCTATGTTCCTATCCACTGTAACAGGAATTCAAGTATCAAAATTCATTCTAAATCAAATCATCAGTCGATATGGTATTCCTTCTACCATAATTGTAGATAATGGCACCCCTTTTAAAAATAAGGAAGTTGCCAAAATGTGTACCAAATACAAAATTCAACAAATATGGTCCATGCCATACTACCCACAAGGGAATGGACAAGCTGAGTCCTCCAACAAAATGCTAATCAAAATCCTTAAGAAACTTGCGAACAAAAATGGTTGATATTGGCACTTGCAACTCTATCCCACCTTATGGGTATATCGCACAAGTGTGTGCACTCCTAGTGGGGCAACTTTGTATGCCTTGGTTTATGGTACTGAAGCAATATTCCTCTTTGAACTTGAGATACCCTCTCTAAGATTTATTACAATATTCTTCGATAGGATACGAATATTGCTCAAATTGCTTACAGCAGTTAGAACTCTTAGAAGAAAAACACATTAATTCCCTAAATCATCTTAGAACATATCACAATAGACTTTGATGTGCCTACAATAAAAATATCAGATCCATCCCATATTCCCCTAGAGTATCCTCTGGATTCACCTAAGGAAGGAAGGCAAAGCCCCTTAAGAGATCATTCAAGAGTTGATTTCACCAGCTTTGCTAAAAATAAAACCAAAAGCATGTTCTTGCCCTATCTTAGAACAATCAGTTCCATACAACCTGTCACTAAAAAAATTGCTAAATACAAATTCAGTCCCAAGCAGACATGAAGCACAATTAAATCACCAATATATTGTGGAAGTGACAATAAAATAGGAATAACCTTAGCTATTGAATAGTAGAAAAAGGGAGTCAAGGAAGACATAGCTAATGGCATCCAAAAACTCTATTTCCTTCAGTTATCAGTCAACTCAAATATGATAACAAAACACCAAACCTCCCCAACCTCAAGGAAGTGGGGGCAAGAAAAATTCCAAGAATTCCAAATGAAGATCCTCTCATGGAAGATGAGAGGTCTTAATTGCCTAACTTAACAGAGAGTAGTTAGTTCATTAAGAAGAGATCTCAAACCCACAATTTTCATAATGCAAGAAATAAAACTTGATGAATGTACATCCATCAAAATAGCAAAGAAGGTTTGGAAAAAAAGTGAAGTAGTTTTTATCCAAGTAATAGGAGCATAGGGAGTCCTAATGTGCTTATGGGATCCTAGGAAATTGGAAGGAATAGTTTTACAATTGACTGACAAAATCATCAGTGTCCTATTTCATGATAGAGACAATAATTCTTCATGGATCCTTTCAAATGTTTATGCACCAAATTATTTTCCAGGAAGAACCTTGCTATGGGAGACTTTAAGTAGCTTTAAATAGGCCTTTCATAACATTACTTTGATAGTAGTAGGGTATTTCAACACACCCTTCTACCCATCAGATAAAAAATGAGGATCAGATCTACCAATCAGAAGCATGGAAGAGTTCAATGATTTTGTAGATGCAAATAATATCATGGATGCTAAACTTAAGGATGCCAGATACACTTGGAGAAATAGAATATTGGGTAATCAACTCATTCAGGTCAAATTGGATAGATTTTTCCTCTCATAGGAAGCTATTCAAATCTTCGAAGATGCCAACCTCCACTCCTTACCCAAGATAGGATCTGATCACAACCCACTCTTGCTGGAAATGGATACTACACAACATTTCAAGAGGCCTTTCGTATTCGAATCCATGTGGATTCATCATCCTAACCTTAGAGACATAATATCCAGTGGTGGCATCAAGTAGGACAAGGAAATCCATCATACAGACTGACTCAAAAAATTAGACATGTTAAAGCAAACCTCAAATTATGGAACAAGGAAATTTTTGGGAATATTTTAGATAATAAGCAAGAAATTTCTAACATATTAGCAATCATAGAGGGTAGAATTCATAATGGATAGAATTATGAGCAAATGAGGATTGAATAAATAAACACCCTTGCAGAATATCATAATATCCTTTCCTATGAGGAAACCTTTTGGAGGTAAAATTCAAGAGCTTTATGGCTCAAATAGGGGGATGCTAATACCAAATTCTTCCATGCATCAACACTGAGAAATAGAAGCAATAATAGAATCAAAATATTGTGATAGGGTATAGTTCTTCCACGTATTACATCAATGAGATAAGGTCATAAGCCATTTCTTATTTTAGCACCCTTCTTGGTGAATATAATCCTAGTTTTTCTTTGGCAAGAGTCCATGCTCCACCATATTCCTCACTCTATCTCGGATGAAGACAACTTCAAACTTATATCCCCTTTCATCGATGAAGAAATCAGAGATGCCCTTTTCTCCATGAACCCTGATAAGGCTCCTGGTCCTGATGGCTTCCCTCCTCTTTTCTTCCAAACTTTATGGGATATAGTTGGGCAAGATATGTGCTCTACCATTAAGGAATTATAATCTTCCAAGGTTATCCTATGAAGTCATAATTCCACTTTCTTAGCCCTCATCCCAAAAGGCCTTGTTTCCAAATCTATGACTTATTTTAGACCTATAAGCCTTTGCAATGTGTCCTATAAAATTTTAATCAAAGTAATCGCTAATAGTATGAAATAATTCTTGACCAGTATCATCGATCCTTGCCAAGGAAGTTTGTTCATAGAAGATCCATTCTTTATGGTGTCATAACCACTCATGAGGCCTTATATTATGTTTGTCAAACCAAATAACCTACCTTTGCTCTCAATATTGACTTGAAAAAAGCCTATAATCACATCAGTTGGGACTTGCTTATTGCAATCCTTCTCAAGTTTGGTTTTCATCATGATTGGGTGAATTTGATCAAAAGATACATTGTCAAACCTTGGTTCTCTATCATCATCAATGGGTCTACCATAGGATACTTCCAGAGTAAAAGGAGTTTGTGATAGGGATATCCCATATCTCCTCTGCTATTTATTATAGTTGTTGAAGCTCTTGGAAGGACCATAAAGGTTGCTTGCAGGACATGCCTCATATCAAGATTAAGAGTAGCATCCCAGAAAAATATTGTCACTCACCAGTAATTTTTGGATGACACTCACATTTCTACTTTTACCTCAGTTTTTGAATCCAAGGTAATCAAATAAATTTTACTTTTATATGAAGCAGCAGGTCAAAAAGTGAATTTTAACCAAAGTAAATTATATTTCTTTAATACCCCAACTCAAAGGTAAAACAAAATAGCTAGAATTTTGGAATGCTTTGTGGCCTCCCTTCCTTCAACCTATCTAGGCCTACCTTTATTTACTGGTAATCCTTCAGAATCAATGTGGAACAACGTCATAGAGAGGATCCACAAAAAATTGGTAGAGTGGAAAGGAAACCTCTTATCCCAAGAAGTAAAAACTACTCTCACCATGGCCTACCTCCAAAGCATCCATGTATACTTAATGTCTATCTTTAAAGAACCATCTCTTGTTCACCATAGAATAGAGCAAATCCAAAAAAAATCCTTTGGTTCGGGATAGAAAACAAGCAATGCATTCATATTGTTGTTTGGGACAAGGTCTACAGGCCCAAGAACAAAGGAATAATAGGCCTAAGGAGGATTCATCTTCTCAATTTAGCTCTCATGGCTAAACAAGCTTAGCACTTGATGACTGATGCAAGTGAATGGATAACAATAGTCAAGAGGAAATACCTATAAAGGACAAATTTCCTAAATGACCTAGCTCCAACTAGAGGATCTACCTTCTGGAAATCTATTCTGAATACCAGAAAGGTTTTAGAAAATGACCTAAGGTGGAACCTAGTGGATGGTAGTAGCATTGATTTTTGGAAAGACAAATGGATTAGAGGAGACCCTCTCATTGAGGATCCTAATCTATCTATATGGAAAGAATTTACATATGTTAATTTGGGCCAAAGAGATGTTGATTTTTTTAGTATGGCTAACAACAGGAAAGTTTGGAAGCCCATCAAGAGCAACTCCCACCCAGTAGAATCCTATTTTTTGGAATCATTGTTGAATCTTACCGTTATTCCTTCTAGTAACCCTAAGAATCAATTATTCTGGGAACCCACAGAGAGTGGAGATTTTTTTGTCAAGACTACTTACCAACTTCTTCTGAACCCCGAGGAGCCTTCATTCCCTCACCAACTTGTGTGGCCCAAAATCCTTGTTCCCAAAATATCATTTTTCTCCTGGCTTGTCTTTCAAATCAAAATTTTGACAATTGACAATCTGCTCAAAAGAGGTATCATTCTCTCCAATAGGTGCTACTTATGTTTGTTATATTGGTAATCCATCCATCACCTTTTCCTCACTTGTCCCTTCTCCATGAATGTCCTTAGTAGACTTTTCCAAACATTCCTCATCCTGTGGGCCAAGTCAAATTCCATTTTTGATCACTTTTTCCAATGGCCCACAACCTTTCGCAACCCATGCCTAAAATACCTTTGGACCACATGCCTTCATAACTTCCTGTGGTAAATATATCTTGAGAGGAATCATAGAGTTTTTTCTAATATCCAATTAAATCCTACCTCAATTACCAAAAACATTCTCTGCTATGCTAAGAAAAATACTCTCCTCATACCTCCCTCCTCGCGGCCCATCTCTAGTTTTGAGAATTCCTTAGGGAGATCCCTGAACCTACCCTTGGAGGAAATACCAAACAATCCTCAAGCTAACAATAGAGCAATTTCTAAGTGGACTCCTCCACCAAGGGGTTGGTACAAATTAAATTTTTATGGAGTAGCTAAAGGTAATCCTAGAATTACAGGAGTAGGGGGCATCCTCTAAGACCACAATGGGAAATTTATCCTTGCATTTGCAGAGCATTTAGTATTCTAGACCAACAATGTTGCAGAAATAAAAGCTATGTGGTGAGGCCTTTATCTGGAAAAAAATCATCCTGGCAAGATCATCGTTGAGGGAGACTTTATGAACATCATCAATTACCTAAGAAAAAATAAGAGGTCATCTTGGAGGGTTGAGTATTGTATAAAGGAAGAAAGTATTCATAGCCTCATCCATTTGGAGACCATTTTCAACACATTTTCAAGAAATCTAATAAGGTTGCTGATAGCCTACCTAGTCAAGGAGTCAAAGATAATAGGTTGATCACATGGATAGATGACCTTCTCCAAGAGGTCAAAAACATCGTGGCCCAAGAATTTTTTTAAAATTTTTGAGTTTAATCATTTGGCATTTTGTTTTTTAGCACCGTCTCTCAGCTTTTAGGTTGGTCTGATCACTCAGGCTGATAGACCCCATCCCTGATGCACCATTTTGAGTAACTTCAACATCTATTACAAAGATAGCAGTAAGAGTAGGGAACCCAACCATTTCAAAAACTTGACCATCACCATTGACCACTCTACACAATATCAAGGCTTTTTCTTGGGCCAAGGCAATGCTGATAACATTATGAATCCCAAGGAAGGGAGATTTTTCTTGTTTTTTGTATCACAGGTCAAGGCTTTTTCATTGAATGAGGTGATGCTGGTAATGCCATGACTCCCAAGGTGACCTTTTGGCTTCCCACATCCAACCATAACTTCATTAGTTGGCTCATGTGTGACTGGCACAGATGGATTTGTATTGAAAATCTAAATGTCCCTCCCAATGCCTTAAGTGATGTGTCCTCGTGTGAGTTTCTTGAGTGGTGATGCTTTGAAAATCAAAACTTCCCTATGGAAAATCCAAAGAAAGGCGAGGAGCCAAAAATTGATAAGGGAAACATTCAAAAAAACTTCCAAAATATTTGGGCTCAGTTCAAATAGGTAAACCTCCCAAGTGTCCTAACATTGGTAATGTTCACAGAAGTATCTTTCGCTCTGCTTGTTTCCTAAATCCATCTATTACTTTCCTCGACATAGAATTCTTTCCCAAGATGATTTTTGTGGAACCAAGCCATGCAGATTTGGATCCACTTGGTGAGCATATTTTGAAAGAGATGGGGTTTGTCCCATTTTTAGGAAATTCTCTAATGATGATCTCAATATCACCATGGTTATCTTGGATACCTAGAAGAATGGCAAATTCACTATTCGAGAGAGAGAATTCCTAATAAACATACATATCCTCTCCACTATTACTGAGCAATGAGTGAAAGGGAGGTCGATCCATAGATAAAAGCACAATTGGGAGGTGGAATTGAAGGAGTTTAAGGAAAATGACAAAATATTCAAAGAGGCGAAACAAGGACTGCATCGAAAAAACCTCCCCACCCCCTGGAACAACGTAATGAATCTTGTGATGGATTACCATGGATGATCTGGAGAAGGTACTCTACAACTTTTATTTTGCTTTTTTCAATCACTTCAGGGATGTTAACCCCATTAGCATTCCCTATTTCTTGTTCAATTCTATTAGTTATACGATATGCAAAAAGAAAAAAAAACAATGACCTCCCATATCATCAAGGGCTTTACAAGATCATATATAACCATATCCTAATTCACGACCCTCAGGTCGATCCCAATCCTTCTAAAAACAAACCCAAACCTTTTGGAAAATTGTGTGCTCCTTTTCCTATTTCCCCATCCTTGGCTGCCAAGAAAATAAAGGTGATAGAGTCAGTCCGTCAGTTGAGGCAAAAGAAGAATATCAAATTTGAAAAATTTGAAGGTCCCACTATGAAATCCTCCCGTCTAAAGGAACAACTGACCCAGGGAAAACAAAATATTATTGAATTAAAGGATGATGACAAGGAATACGATGCTACTACCAACAACTTGAATAGGTTCATCATTTCAAAAACCATAAACATGATGAATTCCATTACTAAACTTAGGGAATCCCTACATTTGTTGTTCTACAATTAGGTCAAGAGGACTCTGAGGAGGATGAGTCTAAGGAAGAGGTCAAGAAAGATATGAAATATGAGGATAAGGAGGGTGATGAGGATGCCACTGAGGATTAGCTTCCTCATCTATTCACTTATGTTTCTTAGGCTACCCTACATGGAGCCTATTTTACCCTTTGTTTATTGGATTCTTGATGGGGTTGTATCCCCCCTTTTATTTCTAGGTTGTCTTGACTATAATTGGGGTTGCATCCCCTTTTTTGTTTTTATGTGTATTTGCTAGGGTTTGTGTCCCCCATTAGATCCTCTTTTTTAATGTATTTCAACAAGTCGTTGCTATTTTTGTAAATATGTCTTGGAATCCTTTATAAAATCTTAATATTAATGAAATTTCCTAACCTATCAATAAAAAAAGGTATGCTCAAGATCCTTTGATGTTGGGGACTTAGTCCTCAAAGAAATCCAAAGGAATACTAATGCCAACATTGACCTAAAATGGAATTTCAAACCTAATTGGTTAGGACCTTTCATTATCACAGCCAAATTCGAATCAGGAGCTTACTGCCTAGCCACATTTGATGGCCAAGAACATAAAGAACCAATCAACATCATGCATCTTAAAATATACTGTGCATAAAATTTTGAGTCATTTGCTTGATCATTTGATTGAATGCATGACAAATACCATCATATCATCATACTCACTTTACCCCTTGCATTATTTTCTATATTTTATTAATCATACCATAGAGTTAGGAGGGTTTACTATGATGCAAAATCCAATCCATATTATGAATACATCTGCATTGCATCTGCCTAGGCTAACCATATGTTAAGCAAACTCTCTCAATCCAAAAACTTTGTCCACTGAATCTTCTTCTACATCTACATACTTTGCATCACTACTATCATACTTCTCTTCTTCTCCCTCTCCTGGATTAAGTGATGTATGACATGATAATTCACAACCCTAATGACTCAGTATCTTCTCTTTCTTCTATCCCAACCTTGGGGTATCCAACAAGAAACAAACAATCAATTACACTTATCCATCATAATTTTTTTTTCTCTTCAAAATAAGCAATACACATAACCTACTTTCCTCTGTTTCATACATGGTCACACCATTTGTCAACAAATATTTTACAAACATTATCAACAATACACTTCTACAACATATTTCAACAAAAGAGTCTTTTTTAAATCAATATTCATGATTATTTAATAGACTCCTCAAGGACACATTTTCTCTCCTATAATGCATCAATGACTTTTTCTAACTTGCAAAATGATGTATTGCATAAGATAATTTTAAGAGTAGTCTATTGAATGTATCATGACATCTAGTCATCACATTCTTCAAATACAACTCATTTGATATGTCATCCAAGGATAGGGAAAAGCATTCAACCAATCTCTTGTGAATTCATAATTACTTATGAATTTTATTAGTTACTGGTTGAATGGGGTTCTCTTCCCTGATTGACCTATCAATTGAGTTTGCAAAATTATACCTGATATATCATCACTCTCTTACTCAATCGGTAGGTCGCATAGGCTAAGAGGCCCTTAATCATCCATTCTCCTATGGATTGATAAATACTTGTTATATTTATATGAGGACATATGATTAAGGGTAGTCTTTCCTATTTGACATAACATTTTTGTATGCAATCTAAACATAAATCAATTCTTCGTGCATCATCCTGATAATAAATCATAGATATCATAAGATCTCATTGATCCAATTTCTCATAGGTCTACATTTTCTTATAAATATTATTAGGAAATGAATCAATGTTATCTTTACTTTCTCTTTGATTTATTACATTAGCACATTGTCACACTTCATAAATATCACTAATTACCTTTGATAGTCTTGTTGGTTCGACTTTTATACACACCCCGTGAAGAATGAGCATAAAATACCGATAACACTTATACAGGATAAATCCCACTCACTTTAGGATCTTGTTGGATATCCAAGGTGTGAGTTACAGAGTTGGGTCGAATGTCTAT
Source organism: Wollemia nobilis (assembly GCA_028583015.1). Lineage (NCBI taxonomy): Eukaryota > Viridiplantae > Streptophyta > Pinopsida > Araucariales > Araucariaceae > Wollemia > Wollemia nobilis. The sequence goes on along the minus strand of JAQPPZ010001424.1, from coordinate 2,219,868 downwards.
TCACTCTTTTTCGCTTCTAGAATAGTTTCAAGTGGACTGTCTGTTACCTTACAACGGGCTCTAGACTTCAGTTCAGTAATGCTTTTGGAGTTGGTTATCTTTGTGGACAATCAGATTTACAATCAGTTTCTTTGATCTAGCTCTTTATGCTTTAGCAGATTTTGAAAGAAAATAAAAATGGATCATTTAACAGTAAAACAGAGAGAGTAGGGTAGGGCAGAAAAGAGAAGTTTATCCAACTTAGCTGCAAAATCAGAACTATCAATTTTAGTTATGTTGTTTAACTTTACAATGAAACAAATCAAAGAGGAAAGTGTCCAGCTTTCTAAGATCACCTTCCACTAAGAGCATAAGACAGAAATGGAACAAATCTAGCAAAAAATCACCAACAGAAGGGAAGTCAGTTGGAATTGGTATCTTTCACCAGCAGCCTAGCTCGCACAGTGAAGACAGAGCAATTAAAATAGGCCTGAACCTTAAGTCTGTAATTTTTCCTAGCATACAATAAAAAGAATGCAGCCTAGCAGCATATCCAATCTTAATAACACAGATCTACAACATAAATTAAATGAAACCTTAATGAGATGAAAACAAAAGAAGATGAACTTATCGCAATCCGAGAGAGATTAGGCTCCTGGCCACGCTATCATAGAAAATGGAAATCACACCAACTCCAAGTCCAAAACAAAAGCATTCAACAAGATTTGCAGAAAATTGCTTCAATAGCTTTTATTCTAAGTTTCCACCTCCTCAGTTTACATTTGAAAGAAGTATTTATAGACTCAGGACAGACCCTGATCTTTTCAAGAATATCTTCTTTTGAAACCCTAAATCTTATCCTAAAATCCCACCGTAGTGGTTTTACAATATAAGGCATTTTAAAATAGAGTTTTGATAAGCCCTAATTACTCTGAAAATATTTGCATGGATCTTGCCATGAATGGAGAAGATAAAATTTGGCTTGATCCTTATCGAATGGACACCTGCGTGCAATTGTATGTTCTTTCGATAAGCTATCAGAGCACACCAACTTGTGAGGCCTTCTATCTTTGCATAGCTGTCTTTGTTTGTTTTGAGCCGAGATTCTCTGTCTGTCATTACTTTTGCCATAAATTCTCTGGCAATGTATCAACCGGTAAATTCCTTGAAACATACATTCGCAGCCAGATCTGAAAAATCCAGATGAGTCACTGATTTCTTGACATTTTATATCACCAGTGGGAATGATTTTATCTTCGCATAACTGCTTTTGTCTGGTTCGAATTGAAATTCTCTGCACGCCATCATTATTTTGCCATAAATTTTCACACCAACCGCATCCATCTGCAAAATTTTGGTGACTGCGTGTAAACCTTTTCACTTTTCGGCCAATCGCTGACATATTTCATTAAATGAAGCAGCTGTGTGTAAAGGCATATTCATCTTTCTATCTGACAGCCCTTGCTTAATCTGCGTCTATCTTTGTTTTTTTGCCATTACTTCTGCTTATTATGCAACTGCCAGATCGCTTTCTGCAAAAGAAAAAACAAGGATTAGTACTTTAATTAAATCAGATTAAAACCCTAACGCTCATTATCTTGTCGGCTTGGTTTATTTTGACACGTGTCACTAAATCGCGACGCTTTCCTTCACCTTGCCTCTGTCTCAACTTCCTTGCTCTTCTGCCGAGAAACTGCGACATGTCGCGAAATCACGACGTCCCCCTTTGCTTTTGCATCTTTCGGCTCTTCTGCTGTGAAACCGCGACATGTCACGATTTCATGACATGTCATGAAATCACGACGTTCCCCTTTGCTTTTGCATCTTCTGGCTCTTCTGCCATGAAACTGCGACATGTCACGAAATCGCGACGTCCCCCTTTGCTTTTGCATCTTTCGGCTCTTCTGTCGCGAAACCGTGACATGTCACGATTTCGTGACATGTCGTGAAATCCCGACCTTTCCTTTACTTTGCTTCTATTGGTGAATTTTTGCCATGAAACCGTGACATGTCGCGATTTCGCGACATGTCACGAAATCGCGACCTTCCTTCGCCTTTTGCTTCCTCTTGTTTCCTCCGTCATGAAACCGCGACATGTCGCGATTTCGTGACATGTCACGAAATCGCGACGGTCTCTATGCCTTGGCATTTTCTTTAAAATGCGTCATGATTTTGTGATGTCGTGATTTCGTGACGCTTCTACACCTTGGCCTCTTCTTTGAAATGCGTCACGATTTCGTGACACTTTTATGCCTTAGCCTTTTCTTTGAAAACCATGTCGCGATATCGTGACCCTTCTTCACTTGACACTTTCTTTCCAAAACCTGTCACGATATCGCGACGTTTCCAAGACTTGCGCTTTCTTCCAAAACCTGTCGTGATATCGCAACGCTTTTTGGACTTAGGTCTTTTTGCCAAAACCTGTCGCGATATCGCGACGTTTTCCTTGAAGTTTGCATCCAACCAAAATGTGTCACGATATCGTGACGTTTTCCACAAGACTTGCTTCCAGCCAAAACCTGTCGCGATATCGCGACGTTTTCTCACTTGAGTCTTTCCTTCCAAACACGTCGCGATTTCGTGACATGTCCAAAAATGGAAAGTGTCACGATATCGTGAATTTTCCAAAAATGGAAAGTGTCGCGATATCGCGACGTTTTCGTCACTTGGCCTTTTCTTCCAAAACCTGTCGCGATATCGCGACATTTTCAAAAATGGAAATGTCGCGAAATCGCGACTTTTCCAAAAATGGAAAATGTCGCGAAATCGCGACGTTTTCATTACTTAGCAAATTTTCCAAAAATTGTAGGTTGACTCCAATGAATTCATTCATCTGTATTTTGCATTTTACATATTAGTGAAAGATCTTCTTTACTCAAAAATGATTCTAACATTTGAAAAATGAATTTTAAATTGAAATCAAAGCCATATGCAAGCCTACTTGGATACTTTGATATATGCAAAACTTGAAGAAGAAGGAGGCAAGCAAAATTTGGACTTAAAACCTGAAAAACATCAAGAGGGTCCTTACGGCAAAAATGAAAACTAAAAATTTTCAAAGGATGGAATTTCATTTTTTTAGTGGGGGTGTGTTGCTTCTCAACAAATGGCGATATCTACGGGAAAATAGTAGCACTATTTAGAATCCAGAACTCTAGTTTCAAAACAATTTAGACTATGTACCATGCTTTGCCACAAATATTTCAAAAATGACTCAACTACTATCCGTCGGCTGTTAAAGTTCCCAAGGACATACTAGGTTGAATCACTTAAGGAAGATTCTGATGTGAGATTACAAATGTATAAACCTTCTTCCAAGGATGACTGGGGCTTCAAATGCTTGCTATGGATCAAAACAGCTATTTAGATTGTGTAGGGGAAACCGAGTAGAGCTCTGTTTACTAGTTTAGCCTTTTACAGCCCCGACAGAGTTACTCTTTAGATTTTCACGACCCTGATCACAACCATGAAGTGGCATCTATAGCTTGGTGAACATGTTTGAGATGTATCCTTCGGGAGCCCTGGCTGGGAAAGAGTGCCAGTTTTATATTGGCTTGTTCAACTTTCACCATCTCTTTCTTTTCTTTTGAAAGATACTGATTACTGGAGTGCCTTGCTGCTTCTTCTTTTTTTTTTTTTTTTTTTTTTTATTCATCGAGCAATTGATCAACTAACTGTTTCAGCTCAGGTACCAACAACCTCCTTGGACGCTTTGATGTAATTTTGTGAATCGGATTCCCCTCTCATGACCAACTTTTCTTGGATTCCCTGGGAATTCTTCAACCAAACAGTATAGTAATTTCTTCATAATCAAAATAATTGTGGCAAGCAAAATACAAAAATCCAATTATCTTTCTACTGTTGTTCTAGATAACAAGTAGTCCCACTTTTTAATCCTAGCAGACTATCTCTTAAAACAGAATGAAACAAAATGAAAACACACTAGGCCAATTTTCAATGTTGATTTGTATTCTTTTGTGGCTTAGGCAAAAAAAAATTGAACAAACAGGATTTAAAAGCTAAAGAAGAGAAAAAGGGCCACCAATTAAAGATAAATTTGTAATTTCCTGCAAAAGACAAAACACAGCACTTTAACCTTAAATAAAATAAAAATAAAAACACACTACTTCAAACTTTATTCACAATATATACATATGCACAAAGTCTTTGTGATTTATTCAGATGATGTAGCAGATGGAAAAGCAGAGAAATAGTGCCTTAAAAAAAATTGACCATTTGCAAGTAAATTTAGAAAAATTACCTTTCAGGTCCTGTTGACGAAATGCACTCCAGATTATGCTTCCCAAAATTTTTGCTACCTGGGAAAGACTTGGTGTGTTTACTGTCTTCCCCCCTTTTTTTAAAACCCCCAGGATCAAATACCTTAAAACCTTTATATACCCAGATCATCACATCTTCAGATTTATGTAACAACTCAAAGAGATCATATTTTATTTGTACGTCATAGCTCTTAATAACTTGAACATTTTGTGGTTGCTCTACTGCTCCAATATCCAAGATTTCAATTTTTATCCCTCTAGTAGAATTTTCATAATTTGCTCTTTCACCTGAGCCTTGCTTAGATTTAACCCCATCAATGTGTAATGTCCAAATATCATTGTTGTGATTGGTTAGAGATGTAACTGGTCTCACCCTCTCAGTTGTCAAATTATAAACTTCAATATCTGCATCAACACGATTTACAACCTCTTTTTTGATATTATGTTCAGTGATCACATGCTTATACTGAGACTCTTTGTCTATTCCAAGTTGGTTGACCACATTCACATTTACTATCTTCTTCTCCTTTTCTTGAAATTCAATAGGTGGTCCAGAGTAAGTTTCAATCAAGTTATCCTTTTGTTCAACAATCTGAGCCAACTCATGGAGGGTGATGTCAGCCTTAATTTTCTTCATATCCTCAATGATGTTATACTCCTTCCTAGTTACTTCTGTATAGTAATATTGAATCTTATTTTCATTACCCTTTGGTGAGGGAGGATCATTATTAGGAGTAGGTTCTGGATTTTCACATCTCAAATTATAACTGTCCCTTTGGAACTGTTGAAAAGCTTGTACTTCATCCATAGGTATCTCCACGACATTCTCTGACTCATCGGGAAAAGTGAATGAATTTGAAACCATAGTCGTACTATTTTTGGATGAACCAGAACTATCAATATTTCTCTGATTTTTAGGAAAATTTAACTCACCAGGAAAAGCTTCAAAGTTGGGTAATGCTAGGTCACAACTGTTTACTTTAGGCACTTCCACCTTGAACTTGTCAAAATCTTTCTCTATATTTTGCACATGCTGAGTGTGTGTCACAGTTAATGGAGTTTCCTTGGGTAGAGCATGACATGTTGGCACTAACTCATGATGTGGAATGGGATTCAAAATAGGCATGTTCTATGTAACATAGGATATCAAAGGACTGCTCAAAATTTGAGGTCCTAACTGTCTTTCAAGAATTAAAGCTTCCTTATAAGCTCCTGCCAGGGTTGTGATATTGATGTCTCTCTTGAGGAAAATAGAGGTCACCGAATCCAATGCATTCTTATAAATTTCTAAGGCTAGATTTGCACTTGGGATGTAATGACCAGTCATTCTACCATAAGCTTTTTGGAACCTTATATTAAAAGACCTGATATCTTCACCAGACTCTCTTTTAATGTTGGAAAACTATTGATATAACACACTGGGGTGAATCACTTCACCAAATTGTGATATAAAAACTTTCTCCAGGTCATTCCAACTAGTAATAGAGTCATTAGTAAGATCCAAAAACCAGTCGTATGCTTCCCCTTGGAGAGTGAATGGGAATAACCTACAAGCCACATCTTCATGTTGCACATTCAACAACTTTAGAGCATTTTTATATGCCACCAGGTGTTCTTCTGTTGTTCTAGTTCCATCATGCTTGTAGGTAGGGAGATACCTCTCAGGATTTTTGGGCATATCATGGGCTGCACCAGGGATATTCAAGGCAGTGGAACCCAACCAGCTTGCCATTACTACTTGATTAATGATGATATTTTTAGTTGTAGTTGGAGTAACTACTAGTGGTGATAAAACTATCCTTAACAAAAGGACTTGGCCCTTCTCGAGGCTACTTCTTCTTGGGGTTTCTAACTCAGGCACAAGGAGCTCTCCAGCTCTAGAGTGGGACCTAGTTACCCTATAGGTAGAATCCAGCTTTTCACAAACAACTTATAATCCTTACAAATACTGAACGAAGTTCAGGGCCCTCCTTCTAGCGCCAATTTTAAATGTTGGTGTTGAGTTTCGTTGTTTAGGCAAAAACTCAAACAAAAAGTTTTAAAAGGCTAAGGAGGAGGGAAAAGGATTCAAAAGATAAAACACCGTTTGTTAACTACTGCACAAACAATCATATTTTTTAACTCAACTGCACCTAAGAACGTAAGTTCGGCCCTCCTTCTAGCGCCAATTTTAAATGTTGGTTCGACTTTTATACACACCCTATGAAGAATGAGCATGAAATATCGATAACACTTATAAGGGATAAATCCCACTCACTTTAGGATCTTGCTGGTTATCCAAGGTGTGAGTTACAGAGTTGGGTCGAATGTCTATTCACTCTTTTTCGCTTCTAGAATAGTTTCAAGTGGACTGTCTGTTACCTTACAACGGGCTCGGACTTTAGTTCAGTAATGTTTGGAAGTTGTTATCTTTGTGGACACTCAGATTTACAATCAGTTCTTTGATCTAGCTCTTTATGCTTTAGCAGATTTTGAAAGAAAATAAAAATGGATCATTTAACAGTAAAACAGAGAGAGTAGGGTAGGGCAAAAAGAGAAGTTTATCTAACTTAGCTGCAAAATCAGAACTATCAATTTTAGTTATGCTATTTAGCTTCACAATGGAACAAATCAAAGAGGAAAGTGTCCAGCTTTCTAAGATCACCTTCCACTAAGAGCATAAGACAGAAATGAAACAAATCTAACAAAAAATCACAAACAGAAGGGAAGTCAGTTGGAATTGGTATCTTTCACCAGCAGCCTGTTGGTCCGACTTTCATACACACCCTGTGAAGAATGAGCACAAAAATCTGATAACACTTATACGGGATAAATCCCACTCACTTTAGGATCTAGCTGGTTATCCAAGGTGTGAGTTACCGAGTCGGGTCGAATGTCAATTCACTCTTTTCCGCTTCTGGAATAGATTTCAATATGGACTCGTCTGTACCTTACAACGGGCTCAATGAACTTGCTCAAGAATGTTCGAAAGTTGTCACTTGTTGACAATCGGATTTAAAATTGATTCTTTGATCTAGCTCTCATGGGTCAGCAGATTTAAATAAAAGACAAATAAAGAAAATAAAAATGGATCATTTCACGGTAAAACAAAGAGGGTAGGGTAAGGCAGAAAGAGAAGTTTATCAAACTTTAACTGTAAAACAAAACTACCAATTTTATTTATACTATCAGCTTCACAACAGAACAAATCAAAGAAGAAAGTGTCCAGTTTTCTAAGATCACTTTCTACTAAGAGCAGAAGGCAGAGATGGAACAGATCTAACAAAAAATTATAAACCGAAGGGAAGTCGGTTAAAATTGATATCTTTCACCGACAGCCTAGCTCGCACAGTGAGGACAGAGCAATTAGAACAAACTTGAACCTTAAATCTGTAATTTTCCCTAGTATACAATAGAACAAATGAAGCCTAACAACATATTTAATCTTGATAACACCGATTTACAGCATATATTTAATAAACTTTAATGAAACGGATAACAAAAGAAAATGAACTTATCACAATCTGCAAAAGATTAGGCTCCTGGCCATGCTATCACAGAAAACAAAAGCACATCAACTCCAAGTCCAAAAATAAAATATTTCACAGAATTTGCAAGAAATTGCTTCAATAGCCTTTTATTTCTAAGTCTCCGCCTCCCGCGATTACATTTAGAAGCTGTATTTATAGACTCAGGACAGATCCTGATCTTTTCAAAAATATCTTGCTCTCAAACCCTAAATCTTATCACCTTAAACCCTAGGACCCGGGTTTTACAATATAAAGCCATTTAAAACAAAGCTCGGACAAAACTTAACCATTCTGCAACTCAGTGCAGTCACTTGCCATAAATGGAGAAGATAGAATTCGAATGCCACTTGCATTCACCCGCAACCGTGAATAAATGTCTTCATTAATTCCCTCGGGTGATCTGGATGAGTCACCACTTCTCTGACATTTTATCTCCGCAAAGCCATCCGTGAGCTGAAAATCTCTGCAAACTATTAATTCTGCCATAAATTTTCATTAAATGCCTTCGTCGGCAAATTTCGGTAACTGTGTGCAGATATTTCCACTTTTCGGCCAATTCTCGACATATTCCACTATGGGCAGCAACTTAGTCACCGTAAAATCTCTTTGCGGACAGATCTATAAAAATTTGGATGAAACAACAATTCTCGACATCTTTTCTTTCTATATGGCCGTCTTTGATTAATTTGCACTAAGCTTTACCTTCCTGGCAATTTCTCCGCTGTCATGCAAGTGCCAGATGGTCTCCTGCAAAAAAAGGACAAAAGATTAGATTAGTACTTTAATAAAATTAAATCAAAACTTTTAAATATTAAAATGAAACCCTAAAGTTCATTTGCATGTCGGCTCTATTCGTGTTCTGACACGTGTCGCTGACACGTGGCGCTTCCCGCAGCTGTTTTGCACTTTCAGGCCCTTTGTTGCCTAGGCCGCGAAAATGCGACATGTCACGATTTCGCGACATGTCACGAAATCGCGACCTCCCCAGCGCCGTGCAACCTTTCCGCTTTCAAGCCGCGAAAACGTGACATGTCACGATTTCGCGACATGTCGCGAAATCGCGACCCTTTCCCCTTCGCACTTTCTGCTTCTAGCCGCAACGCGACATGTCACGATTTCGTGACATGTCACGAAATCGCGACCACTTTCTTGCCTTAGCCACTTTCCTCCTCGCGATTGCGACATGTCGCGATTTCGCGACATGTTGCGAAATCGTGACCTTTCTTGCCCTTAGCACTTTTCTCACTCCCACTTTGACGTCGCGATTTTGCGACATGTCACAAAATCGTGACGCTTTCTTGCCTTAGCCACTTTTGCTCACTCTCGTGATCTCGCGACAGTCACGATTTCGTGACATGTCACGAAATCGTGACCTTTCTTGCCTTAGCCACTTTTCTCACTCCTTGCCGCGATTGCTTGACACGTCGCGATTTCGTGACATGTCGCGAAATTGCGACGCTTTCTGCCTTAGCCACTTTTCTCACTCTCGTGACATGTCGTGATTTCCGACATGTCGCGATTCGCGACGCTTTCTTGCCTTAGTCATTTTTTTCTCTTCCATTCTCTTGCCTCTTGGACATCGTCGCGATTTCAGACATGTCGCGAAAATCGCGACGGTCCGTACGCCTCTTTTCTCCTCGCGAAAAACGAATGTCGCGATTTCGTGACATGTCACGAAATCGTGACCTTTTCTGACTTGCATCTTTTCTTCTCTCTCCAGCCACAAAAATGTGACATGTCGCGATTTCATGACGTTCCGTACGATTCTGCCTTCTCTCTCCAAACTTGTCGCGATTTCGCGACATGTCGCGAATCCGACCACTTGCCTTCTCTCTCCAAAACTTGTCGTGATTTCGTGACATGTCGCGATTTCTCGACGTTCCGTACGATCGGGCTTTCTCTCTCCTAACCGGTAGCGATATCGCGACATTTCCATTTTTGGAAAGTGTCGCGATTTCGCTACGCATTTCTGACTTAGCCGATTTTTCAAAAATGGAAGTGTCGCGATATCGCGACACTTCCAAAAATGGAAAGTTTTGATTTTCAATGAATTTATCTATCTGTTTTCTGCATTTTTTTCGTACTGGTGTAAGATTTTCTTTATCCATGAATGATTCTAGCATGTAAAAAGTGAAGTCTGAGATAACAAAGCCAGAATGCAAGAAAACTTGGATACTTTGAAACAGGCAAAACTTGAAGAAGAAAGAGGCAAGTAAAAATCTTGGACTTAGAACCTGAAAAATATCAAGAGGGTCCTTACTGCAAAAATGAAAGCTCAATGTTTTCAAAGGATGAAATTCATTTTTCAGTGGGGGTGTGTTGCTTCTCAACAAATGGCGATATCTATGGGTAAAATAGTAGCATTATTTTAGAACCCAGGACTCTAGTTTCAAAACAACATAGACCATGTATCTTGCCTTGCCACAGACATTCTTCACAATAAATTGACTACTAACTGATAGTTGTTAAAATTTCCCAAGGACATACTAGGCTGAATTACTTAAGGAAGATTTCTGAGGTGCAATTACAAGTGTATGAAACTTTCTTCAAGAATGACTGGATCGAATGTTGAACTCTGGATTGATCAGCTTTTCTAGATTGTAAAAAGGGGAAACCGAGTAGAGCTCTGTTTACTAGTTTAGCCTTTTACAGCCCCGACAGAGTTACCCTTTAGATTTACACGACCCAAATTTACAACTGTGAAGTAGAATCTACAACTTGGTGGAAATAAAACATCCTTTGAATTCTTGGCTGTCTCTTTCATTATACAACTCTTTTTTTTTTTTTTTATCTCTCTTTTTTTTTTATATATATATTGAAAATAACAGAGTGCCAATTCAACTTACATCTCTTTCTTTTGAAATACATCAACATCTGAAAAGCCTTAGAAAGAATAACAATTTTCTTTTAATATTTCATCAATCTGGAACTGCTTCAGCCTGGGCACTGATAGCCTTTGTGGATACTCAAATAATTACATGAATCATAGTCCCCTCTCATAACCAACTTTTCTTGGATTCCCCGGGAGTTTCTCCAACCAAACAACGATAGCAGTTTCTTTATAATTAAAACAACCGTGGCAAGCAAGACACAAAATCCAATCATCCTTCCACTGTTGTTCTGACTAAAAAAATAGTTCCACTGTTCAGTTCAAACAGACTATCTCACAATTATGAAAATGAACACCGGATTCTGGACTCAGAATGGAACAATCTTTTAGAAGGCTGACTTTTTCATGATGCTCAGGCAAAGGTTAAAGAACAAAATTTTTAGAAGCCAAAGAACTTTGTACAGACTTCCAAGGATAAGTACAGACCTCTAAAACAAAATAAAATAAAAACTGCACAGACTTTAAAATAAAACTGTACAGGCAGCAAAGAAAACAAAACTGCAAGGTTATTTACAAAGGAAACAAAATAAAACTGTATAGCATTAAAGGAAATGAAATAAAACAAGACTGCAGAGCTATTTACAAAGAAAATAAAATAAAACTGTACAGGCAATTAGGACTAAATAAAACAAAAGAACACTGCACAGACATTTAAAAACAAATTAAAACAAAGCAACTAAAAAAGAATTAAAATAATAAAAAAAATAAAAACAAAAAAAAAAAATAAATTAGGATTAAATAAAGTAAATAAAAACTAAGAAATAAAATTAAAATAAACAATAGACATGAAAGTAAACTAAACTAAACAACTATACAGACATTAAAAGTAAACTAAACTAAACAACTGTATGTACATGAAAAGTAAGCTAAAACAAAATAAAACTGCAAAGTTATTTACAATGTATACACATGTTACAACTTCTTTATGACTCATTCAAATGATATATTGGATGGAACATCCGAGAAATAATGTTTTAAGTACTGACCATTAACAGGGAGGTCCAGAAAATTACCATCAAGGTCTTGTAATCGAAATGCATTGTTACCTAGAATCTCAGCAATCTGGTAGGGGCCTATCCACAGTGGCTGCAACTTTGTATGCTTACCCTTCTTCTCATGGGCCTTGTCCCATAGAAGCACCAAGTCTGCTAGTCTGAAAGCTTTCACTTTGGCCCTCTTGTCAAACCACCGCTTGACGGTTTCTTGGTGCCGACTGAAGTGTTCCAGGGCTTGGAGTCTTTCATCCTGCAAGTTAGTTAGATCTAAAACACGAGCCTCTGCATCATCTTGATCCTCAAAATAGTCTAAGACAAATTGGTAAGTAGGTAACTTCAGAGAGATGGGAACAATTGGCTGGGTACCATACAACAAAGCAAAAGGAGAAGTTTTAAGAGCCACTTTATATTTTATCCGGTCAGCCCAAAGTGCATATTTCAATAATGTATGCCACTGCTTGGGTTTATCTGCTGCAGATTTCTTGATGGCATTCATTAAATTCTTGTTTGTGGACTCAGCCACTCCATTGCCTTGGGGATAATAGTTGGATGAGAATCTGATAACTATCCCCATCTGGTATGCCCATTCTGCAAACTCCAATGATTGGAAGGCTGGTCCATTATCACACACCAAATTCAGAGGAACCCCAAACCTAGTTATGATATTTAATTCTAGAAATTCAATGACTTCATGAGTTGTACTTCTTGTGGTGGTCGCTGCTTCAACCCATCTTGTGCAAGAATCGCAGTCGTCGTAACATACTTATGCCCTGCTGAAGAATTTGGATTAATCACTCCCACAAAATCAAGTCCCCATTGCATGAAAGGTTTATTTATTACAACAAAGTTGCAATGGGAGAGCCCGGTTGGCCTCTTTGGCTGCAAAAGTTTGGCACTGATGGCGAGGTTCTTACATGCTGATGTGCATCTTTAAATAGTGTAGGCCAGTAATAGCCTGCTCTCAATATTTTATGCGCAGTAGCAGATCCTGATGAATGCCCTGCCCCTAACTTTTCATGAAAATTGGACATGACTTCACTGACTTCACTCGAAGAAATGCATCTCAAGAAAATGCCAGCATAATTCTCTCTGTACAAATTACCTGCTTTGAGGAGATAATGAGCAGCTTTCAGTTTTAATGCTCTCCTTTGGGTTCTGTTCAAGTGAGACGGGCAAATTCCAAATTGCAGCAGATGAGTAATATCCCCATACCAGTCATCAGATTCAGAATTTAACTGATTAACTTCTTCCCGTAGAGGTACTTCGGCAATGTGTCGGGACAAACCAAGTCCCCTAATCAATTTAGCAGGCCGAATCTCTAAGTCATACTCTTGCAGCCTGGTAACCCAATTACCCCTCAATTCACCCAATTCATTCTGACTTAGAAGGTATTTAACAGCTGGGTCTGGAACTATAGCATGAATTCTGCTTCTTAATATATAGTGCCTGAACTGCTTAACTGCTCTTACCAAGGCATAAGCTTGTTTGTCTAAACGAGAATATTTCAGCTCAGCCCCCTTCAAATTGGTACTCTTGAAAGCAATTGGATGTTCTCCGGTTTCTCTCCGTTGGGTCAGAACTGCAGCAAGTGTATGTTCAGAAGAGAAAGTGTACAGATAAAAATCTGCACTGAAATCTGGGCTTACCAGAACTGGTGCTTGTTTTATGGCTGTCTTGATTTCTTGGAAAGTCGTCTTAGCTTCGATGGTCCAGACAATCTGAGCAGTTTGCTTTAGCATGTCATTCATTGGCTTGACTATCTCTGCAAAACCGGAGATGAACTTCCTGACAAAGTTAATTTTTCCAAAGAAGGACCTCAACTCTTTCTTGGAGTTGGGAAATGGTATGCCGGATATGGCTTCAACTCTGCCCGGATCCATAGAAATGCCATCTTTTGTGACCAAGTGCCCAAGGAGCTTCCCTTCTGTTACACCAAAAATGCACTTCTTTGGATTCAAAGAAATGCCAAACTCCCTGCACTTGTTAAACACAGACTCCAAGTGTTTTACATGGTCAAACCGAGATTTAGAGAAGACTGTTAAATCATCCATGTAAACAACAATACATTTACCCATAAGCCCCTTGAAGGCATGATCCATTGCTCTTTGAAATGTAGCTCCGACATTTATTAATCCAAATGGCATCCTCTTGTAAGCAAAAGTTCCCCACTTAGTTGTGAAAGCAGTCTTCATTCTGTCTTCCTTCTCAACCAATATCTGATTATAGCCTGAGAAGCCATCCAGGAAAGACATCATCTCTGAACCATTGACAATCTGCAAGACTTCATCCATAGAGGGCAGAGGGTAGTTATCTTTCTCAGATGCCTTGTTTAAATTTCTAAAATCCACACACAGGCGGATCTCTCCATTTTTCTTTCTGACTGGCACCAGATTGGCCACCCAAGTAGAATGCCTGATGGGAAAAATAATGGCTGCACTCAACAGTTTTTCTACTTCTTTCTGGATGAGGGGCTCTAACAGAGCATTGACATGCCTCTGTTTTTGCCTGAAAGGCTTGCAAAATTCTTTTAAAGGTATAATGTGAGTGTAAACTTTCGGATCAAATACCTTTAAGTCTTTGTATGACCAGGCCATGACATCCTTGGACCTGTGAAGAAAATCAATCATACTTCTTTTTATTTCTGGATCACAGTTCTTAGCCAACTTGATGTGCCTCGGGATCTTCTTCAGTCCCTATGTTCAAATTTTCAGTCTCACTGTCTGTGGCACCCACATAATCCTCAGAATTCACCTTTTGCTTGATTTTGTCAACATCAAAGAGCCGCTCCAGCTCCACCATGCCTTTTGGAATTCTGTTGTCTTTCAACCTCATTATTCCCCTGTCATCATCTAACTGTTCCAGCAGGGTATCTCTTTGGCCCTCATCAATTATAGCATTCTCAAATGTGTTAGTACTCTGCAAAAAGTTTACAATCTGTTGATCATCAGAGAAAACTTGAAAATTATCTATATTGTTTGGAACTGAAGGACAAGGGACTAACTCAATTGAAAACTTGTTCCATTTAAATTCTTCCAATGGCTTTAAACTTGCAGCTGAAGAAGCCAAGACATCTGCATGGGAATTCTGCTCTCTGGGTATATGTGTCAGATTAAATGCATCAAAATCTTCTACAAGATCCCAAGCCCGATGTTTGTATCCTTTTAAATAAGATGCTTTACACTGGAATTTACCCTTGACTTGATTTGCCACCAATTCTGAATCAGTGAAAACTTGAATATTTCTCGCTCCTTTGTCCAAAGCAAATTTCAAACCTAAAATCAGAGCTTCATACTATGCTAAATTATTTGTACAAGGGAATCGAGAGCGGTAAGACATAAAATATGTCTGACTTTCAGGCCCTTTGAGGACTGCCCCTGTTCCAGAACCCTGTTTAGATCTAGCTCCATCCACATGAAGTGTCCAGACTTCATTAGTATGTACAGGATGAGCTTTATTAAACTTGTTAATCTGTCCCATTGTTAAATTGTAGACTCCAATATCTACCTCTGCAATATTTACAGTTTCATTCTCTGCATTGTATTCTGTAATTGTATGCTTGTACCTGGGTTCTCTTTCAACCCGTAATTGATTTGCCACTCCTTTCCATGGCAACCACATGTGTGAAAAATCTGTTGCCAAGTATCCGTTCAGAGATCTCGACCAATCTCTACTCAACAGCATCCCGTACCCCACAGGGATATCCACAACCTGAATTTCAATTTTATGTTGAGCCCTTGGCTCAGATGCTAATTGGATATGAATATTTTGAAGCTCTCCAACAACTTTAACCTCTGATTTGTCCAATTGGACAACTCTCCTTTCAGACTTCATTGGGGTCAGACCCAACTGTTGACAAATGGCCAAAGGCATAACATTTGCAGATGCACCTGAATCTACCAAACAATTATGTAAGTTCTTCCCAAAAATACGGACAGTCAGTAAAAAGGGGGGAACTTCAGTTTTTTCTTTGTACATGGCTAGATTGGCATGTGCTATTTTCTTTCCTTTGTCCACAGGTTTAGTAGCAGGGCCAGAGTATGTTTTTATCAGATTGTCTCTCTGCTCTGAAATCTGTGCCAACTCATGCAGAGTAATGTTGGCCTTAATATTTTTCATATCCTCCACTATGTTATATCCTTTGTTAAGTGGAGGGACAAAAGCATCAGGTCCTCTCAAATTCCCTCCCTTTGGTGGAGATGGATTATTGCTTGGAGAGGGGTCGGGAGGAACATTGTGAGAGTTGTCCGGAGGAGTTGATGTAGTATTAGGCTCCGGATTCCTGTTCCTCAGGTTGTAATTATCTCTTCTGTACTGCTGGAAAGCCTATACCTCATCCATAGGCATTTCAACTACATTCTCAGATTCATCCGGGAAAGTGAAAGAATCCAGGACCATAGCCGCACCGTGGCCGGATGAACTTGGGCCATCAGCAGCTTCTTTGATTTTCGGGGAGATCAAATCTCCAGACAAAGCTTCAAATGCATTGCAAAATTCCAGACAATCCAACTCCCCATGCTAAGAAGTGGCATGTATTCTACACCAGTTGGGCAGAGCTAAATCACAAATGTTCACATCATGGCCTTTGCCCTTGTAATCTTTATTAGGTTCATATGGGGGCCTCGTTGAATCTGTTTGGTTGATATGAATATCTGTTGGAGTTGTCCCCAGTAGAAACTTGCCTTTTAAAACTCAAGAAATCATTGGCCAGCTTCTGAACAATCTTTGAGACTTCTTCCACTCTTGCATTGTCAGCCTCTTTCACTGGGTTCTGTACATTCTCAACAGGTGCTACAGCCAATGGATTTGCTGATGGTAGAGTCTGACAAACTGGCAACATTACCTGATGTGGAATAGGATTGAACACAGGGGCAGCTTGTGTAACCAGAGGAATTTGCTGAGCATTTAAAGGTTGGGGTCCCAACTGTCTTTCCAGAATCAAAGCTTCTTTATAAGCTTCTGTCAAATTAGTAACAGTGGGATCTCTCTTCAAAAAGACAGAGGTCATCGGATCCAGAGAGTTTCTAAAAATCTCTAATGCCAGGTCAGCATTCGGTACATAATACCCAGTAAGTCTGCCATAAGCTTTCTGGAATCTAACATTATATGATCTGATAGATTCACTTAATTCTCTCTTGATGCCAGAAAATTGCTGGTATAATATACTAGGATCTATCACTTCTCCGAACTGTGACACAAAAACTTTTTCTAAGTCATTCCAGCTGGTGACAGAATCATTAGTGAGGTTTAGAAACCAATCATAAGCTCCCTCCTGGAGAGTGAACGGGAATAGTCTGCAGGCAACATCCTCATGCTGTACATTTAATAATTTCAAAGCATTCTTGAATGCAACCAAATGTTCTTCTGTAGTTCTTGTCCCATCATGTTTATATCTGGGGAGATATCTTTCCAGATTTCTGGGCAGGTCATGGGCAATACCCAAAATATTCAAAGCAGTGGAGCCCAACCAATTTGCCATTACTACTTGGTTGATAGTGATATTCTGAGTTGTGGTTGGAGTAACTATCAGCGATGATAAAACTGTTTCTGACAGAGACTTGGCCCTTCTGAGGCTACTTCTTCTCGAAGTTTCTAATTCAGGGACAAGGAGCTCTCCAGCTCTGGGGTGGGACCTTGTTACCCTGTATGTAGAATCCAACTTTTCACAAGCACTTACAAACTTACAATCCTTAATAGAGTACTGAACTTGAGGTCTTCTTTGGCAATTTTAAAAATTGTACTGACAACTTACAATACTGATCGAAGTTCACTAGGCCCTCCTTCTAGCGCCATTTTTAAATGTTGGTCCGACTTTCATACACACCCCGTGAAGAATGAGCACAAAACTCTGATAACACTTATACGGGATAAATCCCACTCACTTTAGGATCTAGCTGGTTATCCAAGGTGTGAGTTACAGAGTCGGGTCGAATGTCAATTCACTCTTTTTCGCTTCTGGAATAGATTTCAATATGGACTTTCTGTACCTTACAACGGGCTCACTGAACTTGCTCAGTAATGTTCAGAAGTTGTCACTTGTTGACAATCAGATTTAAAATTAATTCTTTGATCTAGCTCTCATGGGTCAGCAGATTTAAATAAAAGACAAATAAAGAAAATAAAAATGGATCATTTCACGGTAAAACAAAGAGGGTAGGGTAAGGCAGAAAGAGAAGTTTATCAAATTTAACTGTAAAACAAAACTACCAATTTTATTTATACTATCAGCTTCACAACAGAACAAATCAAAGAAGAAAGTGTCCAGTTTTCTAAGATCACTTTCTACTAAGAGCAGAAGGCAGAGATGGAACAGATCTAACAAAAAATTATAAACCGAAGGGAAGTCGGTTAAAATTGATATCTTTCACCGGCAGCCTAGCTCGCACAGTGAGGACAGAGCAATTAGAACAAACTTGAACCTTAAATCTGTAATTTTCCCTAGTATACAATAGAACAAATGAAGCCTAACAACATATTTAATCTTGATAACACCGATTTACAACATATATCTAATAAACTTTAATGAAACGGATAACAAAAGAAAATGAACTTATCACAATCTGCAAAAGATTAGGCTCCTGGCCATGCTATCACAGAAAACAAAAGCACATCAACTCCAAGTCCAGAAATAAAATATTTCACAGAATTTGCAAGAAATTGCTTCAATAGCCTTTTATTTCTAAGTCTTCGCCTCCCGCGATTACATTTAGAAGAAGTATTTATAGACTCAGGACAGATCCTGATCTTTTCAAAAATATCTTGCTCTCAAACCCTAAATCTTATCACCTTAAACCCTAGGACCCGGGTTTTACAATATAAAGCCATTTAAAACAAAGCTCGGACAAAACTTAACCATTCTGCAACTCAGTGCAGTCACTTGCCATAAATGGAGAAGATAGAATTCGAATGCCACTTGCATTCACCCGCAACCGTGAATAAATGTCTTCATTAATTCCCTCGGGTGATCTGGATGAGTCACCACTTCTCTGACATTTTATCTCCGCAAAGCCATCCCTGAGCTGAAAATCTCTGCAAACTATTAATTCTGCCATAAATTTTCATTAAATGCCTTCGTCGGCAAATTTCGGTAACTGTGTGCAGATATTTCCACTTTTCGGCCAATTCTCGACATATTCCACTATGGGCAGCAGCTTAGTCACCGTAAAATCTCTTTGCGGACAGATCTGTAAAAATTTGGATGAGACAGCAATTCCCGACGTCTTTTCTTTCTATATGGCCGTCTTTGATTAATTTGCACTTATCTTTGTCTTCCTGGCAATTTCTCCGCTGTCATGCAAGTGCCAGATGGTCTCCTGCAAAAAAAAGGACAAAAGATTAGATTAGTACTTTAATAAAATTAAATCAAAACTTTTAAATATTAAAATGAAACCCTAAAGTTCATTTGCATGTCGGCTCTATTCGTGTTCTGACACGTGTCGCTGACACGTGGCGCTTCCCGCAGCTGTTTTGCACTTTCAGGCCCTTTGTTGCCTAGGCCGCGAAAATGCGACATGTCACGATTTCGTGACATGTCGCGAAATCGCGACCTCCCCAGCGCCGTGCAACCTTTCCGCTTTCAAGCCGTGAAAACGTGACATGTCACGAAATCGTGACCCCTTTGCCCCCTTCGACGACTTTCTGCTTCTAGCCAGCGAAAACGCGACATGTCACGATTTCGTGACATGTCGCGAAATCGCGACCATTTTCTTGCCTTAGCCACTTTTGCTCACTCGCAGCCGCGATACTGCGACACGTCGCGATTTCGCGACATGTCACGAAATCGCGACGCTTTCTTGCCTTAGCCACTTTTGCTCACTCGCAGCCGCGATACTGCGACACGTCACGATTTCGTGACATGTCACGAAATCGCGACGCTTTCTTGCCTTAGCCACTTTTGCTCACTCCGCGATACTGCGACATGTCGCGATTTCGTGACATGTCACGAAATCGCGACGCTTTCTTGCCTTAGTCATTTTTTCTCTTCCATTCTCTTGCCTCTTTGCCTTGGACCCGTCATGATTTCGTGACATGTCATGAAATCGCGACGGTCCGTACGCCTCGGGCCCCCTTCAAAACGTCACGATTTCGCGACATGTCACGAAATCGCGACCTGTTTCCGACTTGCATCTTTTCTTCTCTCTCCCCAAAATGCGACATGTCACGATTTCGCGACGTTCCGTACGATTCTGCCTTCTCTCTCCAAACTTGTCGTGATTTCGTGACATTTGACTTTTCCATCGATTTCGTGACATGTCACGATCGCGACGTCCGTCTTTTCTCTCTCCTAACCGGTAGCGATATCGCGACATTTCCATTTTTGGAAAGTGTCGCGATTTCGCTACGCATTTCCGACTTAGCCGATTTTTCAAAACCCGTCGCGATATCGCGACACTTCCAAAAATGGAAGTGTCGCGATATCGCGACACTTCCAAAAAAGGAAAGTTTTGATTTTCAATGAATTTATCTATCTGTTTTCTGCATTTTTTTCGTACCGGTGTAAGATTTTCTTTATCCATGAATGATTCTAGCATGTAAAAAGTGAAGTCTGAGATAACAAAGCCAGAATGCAAGAAAACTTGGATAAAGAAACAGGCAAAACTTGAAGAAGAAAGAGGCAAGTAAAAATCTGGGATTAAAACTGAAAATCATCAAGAGGGTCCCTACTGCAAAATGAAAGCTCAATGTTTTCAAAGGATGGAAAATTATTTTTCGGTGGGGGTGTGTTGCTTCTCAACACAGCCTAGCTCACACAGTGAAGACAGAGCAATTAAAACAGGCCTGAACCTTAAGTCTGTAATTTTTCCTAGCATACAATAAAAAGAATGTAGCCTAGCAGCATATCCAATCTTAATAGCACAGATCTACAGCATAAATTAAATGAAACCTTAATGAGATGAAAACAAAATACGATGAACTTATCGCAATCCAAGAGACATTAGGCTCTTGGCCACGCTATCACAGAAAACAGAAGTCACACCAACTCCAAGTCCAAAACAAAAGCATTTCAACAAGATTTGCAAAAAATTGTTTCAATAGCTTTTATTCTAAGTTTCCACCCCCTCAGTTTACATTTGAAAGAAGTATTTATAGACTCAGGACAGCCCCTGATCTTTTCAAGAATATCTTCTTCTGAAACCCTAAATCTTATCCTAAAATCCCACCGCAACGGTTTTACAATATAAGGCATTTTAAAATAGAGTTTTGATAAGCCCTAATTACTCTGAAAATATTTGCATGGATCTTGCCATGAATGGAGAAGATAAAATTTGGCTTGATCCTTATCGAATGGACACCTGCATGCAATTGTATGTTCTTCTTTCGATAAGCTATCAGAGCACCTCATTAATTCTTCTACAAAATGCAGATGAGTCACCAACTTGTGAGGCCTTCTATCTTTGCATAGCTGTCTTTGTTTGTTTTGAGCCGAGATTCTCTGTCTGTCATTACTTTTGCCATAAATTATCTAGCAATGTATCAACCGATAAATTCCTTGAAACATACATTCACAGCCAGATCTAAAAAATCCAGATGAGTCACTAATTTCTTGACATTTTATATCACCAGTGGGAATGATTTTATCTTCGCATAACTGCTTTTGTCTGGTTCGAATTGAAATTCTCTGCACGCCATCATTATTTTGCCATTAATTTTCTCGTCAACCGCATCCATCTGCAAAATTCTAATGACTGCGTGTAAACCTTTTCACTTTTTGGCCAATCGTTGACATATTTCATTAAATGAAGCAGCTGCATGTAAAGGCATCTTCATCTTTCTATCTGAAAGCCCTTGCTTAATCTGCGTCTAACTTTGTTTTTTCTGCCATTACTTCTGCTTATTATGCAACTGCCAGATCGCTTTCTGCAAAAGACAAAACAAGGATTAGCACTTTAATTAAATCAGATTAAAACCCTAATGCTCATTATCTTGTCGACTTGGTTTATTTTGACACATGTCACTAAATCGCGACGCTTTCCTTCACCTTGCCTCTGTCTCAACTTCCTTGCTCTTCTCATCGCAAAACTACGACATGTCACGATTTCATGACATGTCACGATTTCGTGACATGTCGCGAAATCGTGACGTCCCCCTTTGCTTTTGCATCTTTCGGCTCTTCTGTCATGAAACCGTGACATGTCATGAAATCGCGACGTCCCCCTTTGCTTTTGCATTTTTTGGCTCTTCTGCCGCGAAACCGCGACATGTCGCGATTTCACGACATGTCGCGAAATCACGACGTCCCCCTTTGCTTTTGCATCTTCCGGCTCTTCTGCCGTGAAATCGCGACCTTTCCTTTACTTTGCTTCTGTTGGAGACTTTTTTCCGTGAAACCGTGACATGTCACGAAATCGCGACCTTCCTTCGCCTTTTGCTTCCTCTTGTTTCCTCCGTCGCGAAACCGCAACATGTCACAATTTTGCGACATGTCACGAAATCACGACGGTCCCTATGCCTTGGCCTTTTCTTTAAAACGCATCACGATTTCGCGATGCTTTTATGCCTTGGCCTTTTCCTTGAAAATCATGTCGCGATATCGCGACCCTTCTTCACTTGACACTTTCTTTCCAAAACTTGTCGCGATATCGCGACGTTTCCAAGACTTGCGCTTTCTTCCAAAACTTGTCATGATATCACGACATTTTCTGGACTTAGGTCTTTCTGCCAAAACCTGTCGCGATTTCGCGATGTTTTCCTTGAAGTTTGCATCCAACCAAAATGTGTCATGATATCGCGACGTTTTCCACAAGACTTGCTTCCAGCCAAAACCTATCGTGACATTTTTCTCACTTGAGTCTTTCCTTCCAAACACGTCACGATTTCGTGACATTTCCAAAAATGGAAAGTGTCACGATATCGCGACGTTTTCGTCACTTGGCCTTTTCTTCCAAAACCCGTCGTGATTTCGCTACATTTTCAAAAATGGAAAGTGTCGCGATATCGTGACTTTTCCAATAATGGAAAGTGTCATGATATCGCGACATTTTCGTCACTTAGGAAATTTTCCAGAAATTGTAGTTTGACTCCAATGAATTCATTCATCTTTTTTTTGCATTTTTACATTTTAGTGAAAGATGTTCTTTACTCAGAAATGATTCTAATCATTTGAATTCTAAATTGAAATCAAAGCAACATGCAAGCCTACTTGGACACTTTGATATATGCAAAACTTGAAAAAGAAGGAGGCAAGCAAAATTTGGACTTAAAACCTGAAAAACATCAAGAGGGTCCCTACGGCAAAAATGAAAACTAGAAAGCTTCAAAGGATGGAATTTCATTTTTTTAGTGGAGGTGTGTTGCTTCTCAACAAGTCCATGTAGCTTTTGAAGACTTTATTGATCCAATATCTTGCAGGTCTACAATCACTTGTATATCTTACTAGGCATTTTGAATACTTTATTGTCCTCATAGCCACCTAGTTCACATCATTGGTATTCTATCAAACAATAATCAAGATCTCTCACAAGATATTGTTCAAATAGGTCTATTGGACCACGAGGCTACATGGATACGATGCCTTATGAGCATGCAATTATTTTTACACTTCACAAATTACTAGATCTATGTTGTCCTCATAGTCACTTGATCTTCTACAACAATAGAACATCCACAAATCATATTCTCTCTTTCGGCTATTTTCCTAATAAATTGTTGGATCAACAAAATTTTATTTCCAACCAATTATATTATGCAAATACACTATAAGCATCTAATCTCAAAACAATCATTCATCAAGTGTGCTAGATATTCTCTATCTGGTTGTAAAATATGCTAGTTAATGGATAGAGAACTTCCTCCATCTTGGTAAATAACAATAAATTATCATTTCTTATTTTCTTCAAAAACTAAAACATCTAGACTAACTAATGGGTCCTTCAAGAACATTGGTATTTGACAATCAGCACTTCATGTACCCATAATAATTTATGATTAGGTCAAGTAGTCGATTACTAGATCCTTATGCTTCCTAAAAGCCTAAAAGCCAGCATGGATGTAATCTACTCATTCATACAATCAAAATCCTTAAAAATCAATATAATGTTGTCACATGGACCTCCTAGACAATGGTATTTCTTTTTTCCATGATTTGTGCATATACATTTCTTTGTACACACATCGGGAAAAGGAGAAGGACTTATTCTCTCAGATTGTTCATATGGGAGTGTTACCCTCAGTCTAAATATTTTGTTTACAAAATCCTCAAATATATCAACACATCAAATGTGGCAATGAGTATTAAGTCCAATTCCTCATGTACATGTAAATATTTGCATATGTGTTAGGTAATAGACTTATATGCTCTTTTTACCCTCTCTCACGTGTTAAGAAATTCAGCAACAACAAGACATTATAATAGTTTACTTTCAAAAAATTAAAGCACAATAACCATAAAAAATCATTCTACAAGCCCTTTTGCAAACACTTACAAGCATCGACATGCTGCAAGCCATTCACATATCATCATTTCAGTATCTTGCAAAAACTCTTTTATGAGCATTAACATTTCATTACAAACATCATCTTGGTATCTTGCAAAAACCTTGCAAGCATCAAAAGCACTTACATTGCAAAGATGTTTTGCAATGGCAAAATTGCATTACGTAAAATCAACTACAAAGCATTTCATCACTTTGCAAAATATTTGCAAAGACCACCAAATCTATTGCAAAATCATTTCATGACTTTGCAAAACATTTGTAAAGATCGAAAAAAAAATTAAAAGCATTCCACCACTTTGTAATACAAAAACTGCAAGTTCAATTACAAAAGCATTTCAAAATATTGTAAAACATTTACGAAAGCATCATATTGCAAAACATTTGCAATTATCACTTCAAAGCATTGCAAAAACATTTTACAATCAACATAAAAAGGCATTATCAAACATCACTTCAAATATTTGAAAAAGGCTTGCAAAATAAAATACTCTCATCTATGAATTCAAATGTTTCATAAAGAATGGCATTTGAACATTGATGAGAATCAATTCAATATTATCTATGCAGTCAAGTGTTTCATAAAGAATGGCACTTGAACATTGATAAGAAGCAAAAAAATCTCACCTATGCAGTCAAGTGTTTCATAAATAATGGCACTTGAACATTGGTGAAAATCCTAAATCTTATCTATGCAGTCAAGTGTTTCATAAAGAATGGCACTTGAACATTGATAAGAAGCAAAAAAATATCACCTATGCAGTCAAGTATTTCATAAAGAATGGCACTTGAACATTGGTGAAAATTCTAAATCTTATCTATGCAATCAAGTGTTTCATAAAGAATGGAACTTGAACATTGATAATAGATCAAAATAAATTACATCTACATAGTTAAGTGTTTCATAGAGAATGGCACTTAGACATTGATGAAAATCAAAATAAATTTCATCTATGCAGCTAAGTGTTTCATAGATAATGGCACTTAGACATTGATGAAAATCAAAATAACTTCATCTACGTAGCTAAGTGTTTCATAAAGTATGGCACTTAGACATTGATGAAAACTTCATCTACGTAGTTAAGTGTTTCATAGATAATGGCACTTGAACATTGATGAAGGTCATACACCTTATCTATGCAGTCAAGTATTTCATAGAGAATGACACTTGAACATTGATAAGGAGTAAAATAATCATATAGGTACCTCATCTACATAGTCAAGTGTTTCATATAGAATGGCACTTGAACATTTATGAGAGGAATTAATTATCACTCATGTAAATATTATAGGTACCTCATCTACACAGTCAAGTGTTTCATAGAGAATGGCACTTGAACATTGATGAGAGGAAAACATTATCATTCATGTAAATATTACATGTACCTCATATACACAGTCAAGTGTTTCATAGAGAAAGGTACTTAAACATTGAAGAGAGGAAAACATATACATATCATGTAAAAACTATAGGTACGCCATCTACGCAGTTGAGTGTTTCATAAAGTATGGCACTTAAATGTTGATGAGAAGAAAAATATTTTTTTAAAAAATATACATATTACAGGTACCTCATTATGTCTTAAATGTTATCATGAATATGGCATAAACCATAATTTAAACATAATGATATCATGTTCCCACCCATGGTAATTCACAAATGGCAAAAACATCCTTCTAAATATTATGAGTGCTCTCATATATCTGGTCTAAAGACCACATCTTATAGCATACATTTATGGATGGTCATCTATCATCCAAAATACTCAACACATATCTCAAATGGGGCATCTCCCCACATATACATTTAATCCTATTACTAAAGCAAATCAATCAAGAATACAATTACTTAGTCAACTACATCACATCAAAACATCACACATTAACACATAAATGCATCATCAATTCAAACCATAAAATAATCAAGACATCATATCAATTCCCAAAAGCAAAATTCATCATCATCACATATATATGCCTCACACTATACATATCAATGGAGAAGGTGTATCACAAAAAAAATGATACACTCAACTCATAATGAGAGGATGTACCATAGCCCCAAAATCAATACACTCACTCTTGAATGTTCCTAAGACCACCTAAAAATTGGATCCAACCTGTCTAGCACCCCTTGTTGGAGGATGAGGTTGAAATTTGGTAGACCTCTGAGAGGTATCACTCACTATCAAGGCCCTTGAACATGATCCTAAAGGAGATGGTGTCCACTATTCTACAAGGATAGTCATATAATATGGTTGGTTATAATGTGAGGTCCTACCCCACTCCCTCTCAAGCCAAACTACTGAACACTATATCTTATTTTTAAGATCTAATCTCATAGTCTCCATCACTGCCCTAGAACTCTCTAATGCCACCCCAAAAGCCTCCAATTTTCACTCTAGTGGCCTCGTAATCATGGTCACCACTGCACTATCCAAGCCTCGTCCAACCTGTGACTTGACCTCATATCTCTCCCTCATCACCCACTCCAAATAAGACCTAATACTAGCAATGATCACTTTATCCATGGCTTGCTCCTTCGTAACTTGATCTAAAGTCAACTAGATTCTAGTAATGGCCTCCTCACTATTTGCCTACACCTAGGCCATCTCATATCAAATCTTGGTTAGCTCATCTCTGGCCTTGGTAGCCTCTTCCACTCACATAAACTCAAAGGCTACCAACTAGCTCCTCACCTCCTCTAAAGTACAATGGATAACCCTCAAATCTACCATCATATCCTCCTTTATTGTCCTACTAGACCCCACCTCTCCACAAAAATTTGGCCCTATCCCATCAAAGTTTGGTCTCGCTCCATCTAGACTCGATCCCCCTCTGCCATTTGGAGAACACAAGAGTGGAATCATAGTTAATGGATCTACATCTAAAGGACCTGACCCCCTGATCCCCCATTTGGTTATCCTCCTCCACCATCCCTCTCTCTTGCAATGATGCCTAACTCCTCTTAAAACACTTAACACATCCTATAAATCCCATCTCTAATCCCTCGGTGGTGGACTCACTATCAGTCGGTGAGGAATAAATTGTTCATACCAATCACTATACCCTGCTGCCACTTCCACATCATCCAAGTCAAGATTCAATACCATCATCCTAATTAACCTCTAGAAAGGTAATTAGGTCCATAGGATCCCACCAAGTCTCATGACATACTTGTCATATCCAAATCTTGCCTATTGTTGGTACTCCTTGTACCTCTTCAAACTAATGGTCCACACGATAAAATTGATACAACTCATAGGCCTTGTTCCCATCATCTAACCATCAAATCCACCTCACTCTAAATAGCTTCATGTGATATTTAGGCCACATATACCTATCCCTACACGGTCACCATGTAACATGTACCACCCTCATATCATCAATAATATACATTACCTAGGCTAGAGAGCAATATGAAGGATGGATGCACCTCTCCCATATATAAATTATAGGGCTCTCAAAATCAATATCCCTCATAACTACAATGGGTCTACGAATGGCTACATTCTCCCATTCCAAAACCTAGAGCAAAGTACGACATGTCAAACTCTAATTTTACCTATATACCACCCTGTACAAAGTATGGTATAATCTTACGAATATGGTAGAGGCCCATGCATAAATAGTTTGATTATCCCTCAACCCTGCTATGATCGGTCCCCATCCCCATGGCATAAAACTTCTCCTAGTTTCACTCATCATCAACCCTAAAACTACCACTGCTAAGAATGTAGTCCATCGATCAATGTACCCTCCTATGTAGGTGTTATTGATCCTTATTCCATCCTTCATCCCCAATAATTCACCCTTCCTCGAGAAGGCTAAATTCCTAGCTCTCACACTCATCCCCAGATGAATGGGTACACCTTGAAAAAGCACCTTGAGGATGCACCATACATCCTCTAGAGTAACTGTCATCTCGTTTGTCAGTAACATGAAAGTATTGGTGGATAGGTACCACCTCTCTGAAAGGGTCATCAACAAGGAACAATCAAACTCTAACTTAGGCATATCGTCAATATGATACAACCCTGTTGCCCCCAAAACCATTGCACCCCTCTAATCCTTCTCACACGATAAGATGCTCCCCAAGCATTTAGGATGACGCTTCCTGCTCGTAAAAGTCTTCATTGCCTACCAAAACCATCAAAAATATCAAGTTAGAAAATCTATCAAATCTTCTCAAAATTTTACAAAAACACTACCATTGGATAGCCTCAAAAAGAGATTTTTGAAAAGTATATATATGCCTATATTTGCACATATATCGAGGTTAAAATTTTTAAAATAAAAAACATTATATTATTCCAAATTCACCACTACACCAAAATCGCTAGCACCAAAATTGACATTGGGACCAAATTCACCATTGGCACCAGTACCAAATTCACCACAACCCACAAAAAACATGAAAAAAGCAACATAGAATCAATTTTTTTTGGCTCAAAACAAAGACATACCTCTCAATCTCACTCTGACATGTTGATTGTCCCTCAAATCACATTTGCATGATGCACCTAGCCTCAGATATGAGCCATCCTCTCTATAAGCTTTATCTTACTCTATCCAACTTTCTAAAATAAGTAAAAATACAAATGAGGGCATTTTCACCTTTTCTTTTGCCTTTTAAACCACCTACTCATCATTGCTAACCAGCTCAACATCTTGTATTCCTAAAAATTCATCCCAAAACCTATCATTAGGCATATTGTTATCAAAAATGGGACTTTTCCATGGGGTAAAATTTTTGTGGGGTAAAATAATCCTCTCTAGATATCAAGGCATGCAAAATGAGGCATATGTATACAAAATCATCAAAACTAGCTCTTCAAATCAGTAAAGCAATACAATAACAATCCATCATAGTGTCAAAATTGAATATCACAACTTAAATTTAGATGCATCATCTCAGACATCACATCAAAACTAGGTCAAAATGTAGACACCCAATTTTGACATGTTAGTCATAATTTATCAAGACTAGTCACAACTTCATGAAACTAGTTGCAGATGCTTCAAAACTTTCCAAAATCAATTGTGAACTTCACAAAACATCAGTTTGATTATTTCCCATAATTCTAGACCTCATTTCTTACCTTTACTAAATTCACCACCCTGACCAAATTTGGCAATGGTAAATTTGGCAAGTTGAGTGGCGAATTTTGCAAAACTATAGAAATCAACTTTTAGCATTCAGAATTAGTTTTTACCAAATTTGCCACTCCTACCAAACTCACCAATGGTGAATTTGGCCAGTGGAAAATTTTACAAATTCTCAAATTTCAAGCCTTGCAGATTTGGTTTTGGCTCCTTACAAAATTTGCCACCTGAGGTTACCAAATTTGCTAGTGACGAATTTGGTCGATAGTGGCGCATTTGGAAAAAATAGTCGGGAATCTTCCACATGAATCAAATAGGTATGGATTGAGCTCCCTCTCACCTCTACCATAAATTTCACATGCCCTAGAAATGCATCATATGCAATAATTTTGAATTATTCCTATCCATTTCTCCCCCCATCCTCCTCCAAATCCTATTTAAGGAGTCCATGGGGCAAGCATTCCAAAAGTAATTTTACTATAGCAAAGTTCTACCCATACTATTCTAGCATCCTTTCTTTTATAGCATTTTCTATTTCCAAGCTTCCTTCAAGCATTTCTAAGTCTCCATAAAGCATTTGAAGCATCTTTGTGAGCATTGAGAGAAATTCAAGCAAGGAAAGGAGTACTTTGGAGCAACGAAGTCACCATTGGAGGCAATAAAAAGAGCTCTCCTAGCTTCTTTCTTCTCTCATCCTACCTTGGTTTCATAGCATTTTGTCCTCTAGGTTGTAGCCTTGCTAACTTATCATCTCTTTTATGCATTTTATGTTTTACGATATAGCTTCTCTTGTAGGGTTCAAATCCTTGTCTTTGGAAGCCTCTAACATTTTTTTTGCAGCCCTTCTAATAGTTTTTTAGCAACCTCTTTTACATATCTAATACTTCTCTTGCAGGTTTATTTGGACTTGCTTTAATTTTATCATCATAATCCTTTGTTTTTGCAAGGTTTTGTTCTACATACTTCATTCTTCTTTATTTGTTGCCTATTTATTTTTAGTCTTCTTGTTTACATATCTAGCATACTAATTTATTTCCTTCATACATGCTCATTTTCTTTCATGTTCTTTTTGTCTACTAGCATTTGATCTAATTTTCTTCATTTACTTCCATTTCCTTCCATGCATTGTATGTAGTTTTAAATTGCATATATATATACATCTCCCTTTTTTCCTTTCTTCCCTTAAGGTAAGGTGTGAAGAATACAAGGTTGTCATTGTCTTGTATCTCACAACCCCTTTTCCCAACCTCAAATGCTCCCTTCCATTATAATTTTCCTTCTTGTTGTTGTAGGCTTTTGCTAGTTCTTAATTAGCATTCTTACATGTTCTAACATTTTTACTGAGTTCCTATAGTAAATGCTAGTTTGTTTTTTCTAAATATTAAATTATCTATTCTATATCCTCTTTATCATCATAGCTTACATTATTATCCCCTGTATTCTTAGTTTTAAATCCAATTTTAGTCATTTTTTCAATGATGCAATTTCTTGTATGTTTTAGGTAGTATCACATATCACTACATTTTCCACTTGATCTCTTCAATTAAACACTGATTTACTCTGATTAGAAGTTAGGTTAGTTGTTTTAAACTATTCCTAATAGCACTATACACTTTTCCTTCCCTCTTGCACCCTTGTAAAATCTAAATTTTAGTCATATTCTACACTTCCACCCCCTTTACATACACTTAAAATTTAATTCCTTAAATTCTCTATTTTTCTAGATCAATCCCATGATTTTATCAGTCATAGATCTCATAGATCACATTAGAAATCTTTCCCTACATTTTCAGCTCAAAATTCCATCAAATTCTACCCGAATCAACCTCTAAAACTCTTAAAGGACCAAATTCACCACCCTAAACTATCAGAGGTGAATTTGGCAGCCAGAATACACTGAACCAAATTTATTACTTAGACCAAATTTGCTAGTGGTGAATTTAGTAGATCCTTAGTGGCAAATTTGGCAATAAGACAAAATCCACCCAAGGTGGTAAGCAAATTCAATTTTTTTTATAAACAGGGGGTCTGATTAACTGGGGGAGATACTTTACCACCTCACTACACCTAGACAGACCCCCCAAATTAGATAATTTTTTTGGAGCAGATTTACCATTTGGCAATAGTGGTGAATTTTGCACTTTTTAGTGGTGAATTTGACACTTTTCAGTGGTAAATTTGGTAGACAGGATCCAGGAGAGGTAATCTAGCCACTTGGCATTTTCTTAGCTCTGTAGTTTCATCTCTACTATGTTATATTTTTGTTTTCTACTATCTTGCAAGTAGAAACCACATTTACTCTGGTTAATTAAGGAATTATAATTAGAAATCTTAATCATTTACAAAACCTTACAATTTCTTCATAAAACACCCTTATTTATTCATAAAAAACTAGACGACTAATAAATTAAGGAACCCTAGGCTGAATTTTATCCTTTTCCTCACTTTCAAGTACATAGGCAAAGAAACAAAAATCATTTAGTTGCATTAGTCTAGATTGTTTTATTACATTCCTCCTTATTTTACCTTGAAAACAAAATCTCTTTAGCCTATCTAATTCAAAACTTGAAGTGCATATAGGTTAGCTCTTGTTTGCTTGCATTTGTGTGATTTAAAATTAAGCATTGCATTTATATGATCCTTGATGATTTAGGTTTAAATAACCATTAAGGCTTGATAAAGAGTCGGATAAATAGAGATCCAAAAACTTTAGGTGTTTGTTTCAATTAAACTCCTAAAACATCGATAACACAAGCATTACATCAACTTACACACAACCATAGAAAAAAATATTAAGTAGGAGTCTAGTTGTGTTGAGGATCTTTGCATCTTTGGGTCTCGCAGAGATTCTAATGAATCTCCCTATGCATACTTGACATTGTATTAGACTTAAGGGAAAAGAACAGGAGGTTTCCCCACCATCTATAGGGGTATTAGAACACCCTAGGTCATCTAAATACAAACCATAATTGTTCAATAGTCATGCAAGACCACATATAGCCTAAGTTTGGGAGGAATATGATGTTGATTTATCTAGAGAGCATGTAGTGTCTTTTAAGGAAGACAATAAGTCATTCAAAGTTCAAGATGAAGATTCTTTATTAGGAGAACAAGTGGGATCCTCTAAAAAAAAAAATTATTAGTGTAGAATTCATGATGACATAAGAGAAAATGGATATAGTTGTCTATATGACCAAGAAATTTTTCTAGCCCCCTCAATCATCTAAACAAAATATATACTATACCACCTAGATATCCAAGTAGGCCACCTAGGCCAAAGTGTTGACATATTTTAATATGAGGTGCACATGCTTTTCCAATATGTCTTCCGTGCATAAGGAGGAATAAGGAGATGAATCCATATAAGATAAAAATAGAGTGTGGAATGATTAGTTGTATGTACAACAATTACTAGTATTGAAGTGATATTTAAGGGAGTGGATGGGGACTTGCCACATGCAATCCAAGTGTTGTCCTGCCTTCCTCAACTTACAAAAAGAGGTAAATGGATCACTTTTTCATTCTTACACATGGATCCAAGGAGCTAAAGAAGAGTGAACTAGTTAGATCAACTCAAACCAACTAGGGTATGACCTACAATATGCACCAAGACATCCAA
This sequence comes from Wollemia nobilis, assembly GCA_028583015.1. Lineage (NCBI taxonomy): Eukaryota > Viridiplantae > Streptophyta > Pinopsida > Araucariales > Araucariaceae > Wollemia > Wollemia nobilis. The sequence continues at coordinate 2,187,062 of JAQPPZ010001424.1, read as the reverse complement.
TAGAAAAAAAAATTATATTTCACCATACATAATTCAAAAATAATAGAGGAGAATCTTCTTGTTGTGGTGTAGTGGTATTCGCCCTGGGTGCTGGTAGAGGCCGACCCAGGTTCCATTCCCCTTGTCTCCATCTTGCAGATATATGGTATAGTTAGGAATGTCCTCTGTGCTGGTAGAGGCCGACAAGGCTCCATTCCTCCTATGCCCAACTTGTTGAAAGTGGCACCCCAAAAGGGGTGTTTTCCACTATAAATTAGTTTTACCCAGGTGTTGTAGGTGATTTGGAGAGGAGAGGGCAATCCTCCAAGGGAGGTCCCAGGTTCAAATATCCACCCTACCAAAAAGCTGAATTGGGTATCCAAAATCCAATTGATAATGTTGGTATGAGGAGGGTCGGGTGTGACTCCCGGGTGAATTTGACGGTGTAGAACCCCTTGTTCATGGTCTCTCAGACCAAGGCGGACCCGCAAGGGGTTTTTCGCTTTAAAAAATAAATAAATAAATAATAGAGGAGAATGGTGAAGTAGCTATAAAGGAGAGGGTTTCAACAGAGTAGGAACTAGAGCATATCAAGACAACAATATAAACAAAGGTTTTACTAAAAATCGATGTCCAACGACCCATAATTTTCAATTTTATGTGCAAGGGAGATATTTCTAGTAGAGAAACATAGTTTCCAAGGAAGGAGATGCAATCCAAACCCTTGTTAGCAAAACTAGTTGGGTTTTTAGGGGAATTTGCATGTTGAAAGCAATGGAAACATGGATAAATGAAGAAAGGTATGCATGAAAACAAATAGCATGTATTTCATGAAGGAGAAACTTACATAAGAAGATTTTTGTCATCCAAAGACTATAGAGGGTTTTTTGAAGCTTAAGCATCATCTAGAGCAAGAAGAAGACTATTAGGGTAAATCAATACAAATTTTAAAGGAATGAGTTGCTTTATTAGAAAAGTGAATGGGACAAACCATTTGGAGGGTATTCTACCAAAATAAGGTTCTATATAAGACCATGTAGGTAATCTAAATAAAATATCATGTCATATAGGTTGTCTAATTATAAAGGAGCATGATCATTTGGACATGGTTAGGGTTATTTGACCTAGAAGATTGGTTGTTTAGCCCAAGAAAATGATTGTCTAGCTTAGGGCCATTTGAAATTTAAATTAGTTCATCTAGCCTAGGAGGTTGATCATTTGACCCAAGAAGAGGGCTATCTAGCCTAAGGCCATTTGACATAGAAAGCAGGTTGTCTAGCCTAAGGTAATTTGACTCAATAAGGGGGTCATCTAGTCCAAGGATGTTTGGCCTGAGGTTGGTCATCTGAGCCTAAGGGATGTCTATCAGAGGCCAAAGTAGGGTCATTTGAGTCCAAGAAGAATTTTTTTGGAGCCAAAGAGATCATTTAAAGTTGAGGGATATTTGTTTAAAAGGGTCATGTTGAGTATGTAAATGACACACTCTGACTTCCATCTTATGCTAGTTATATTGGGCATGAAGAGGCATACACCTAATTGTTGATGTATCAAAGGTAAACCAACTTACTAGGAACAAAATTTGTTTATAATTGAAATGGAATTCTCTTTCCCTTAAGGTTTAGGTATGACTAGATCTCGGTCGTGATAGATAAACCCAAAGGTCATTGATAGCTATTCCTTCAAGGGGCCTTTGTTGGTATGAATCCAAGAGATAAATTTCTAAGCACAAAGTCCTAATATTTAATGCATAACTATCCAGAAAATAATCCCATTGCATTAAAATTACAACATGCATGAATAACAATAGTAAACTGTTTAGATTATGATCATATTGTTTTTGTTTTATAAGCATTCATAGAACAACAATGATGTTTGGTTGTGTAGGATAAAAAGTAAGTTTATGATGAGGACCACACATGATGAATGTAATATTTAGTCTTAGTTATACTTAATTATTCATGTTGCATGTAGTCATATTATTTTTTATTTTAGGTCTATACTTGTATCGTGTGAAGCTTCTTAATAACTCATATTTGTTAGCTTAGTATGAGTTAGCAAATTGGATTTGTTAGCATAGTTAGAGTTTGTTAGCATCTTAGCTTAACTATAGCTTATGGTTAAGCATCTTCCAAATTTGGAGGATTATGGTTGTAATTTCTTATTTAAGCATGATTTCCAATGCAAATCCTAGCTTCTTTTTTATCCACATTAGTTGGTATCAGAGCTTTGGATCAGTCATGGGTGGGATTAGATCTACCTAGTTTAGATCTTGCTCAAATTGGGTTTGCATTTTCATATGCAAGTCTTAGAAGCTCCCTTTAGTTGCTAGGAATAGGAACATAATTTCCTAGAAAATATTCACCAAATTCTCAATTCTAGGTTCCTAATAGACCCTCTATCAACTTTGTTGAGTTGATTATGTTCCATGCATAAAATTTTAAGCAAAAATACCTCTTTTGCACCTTATTTTTATCAAATTGGTTAAATTAAGGTTTAAATATAATTTGATATTAATATTTTTATTAATATTAATAATAATTTTTATTAAAATTGTCTTATCGGGTTTGCTTTTCCCGACTATTTGGTGCTACCCAATTAGTTAGTGTCTACCTTTCGATCACTCACCCACCATCGACGATCAACTACCATCAATGGTCGACCATCAAAAGTCAACCACTAGTGATCAACCATTGATGTCCATCCCTAGTAGCTACCTGACCACTCACCTCTAATTGATAATGACTACTCTCCAGTAGAACCAACCTCATGATCACTTTTTTATTTCTATTGCTTCTTGGTGAATCTCCACTACCCAGTGCTCTACTCTACTGGTCTAGATGAGGTCTTGATGTGCTTGCTAGTGTTGGGGTTATAAATTATTTAGTACCACATGCAAAACACTATGGTGTGTTATGTTAGTTATAATGAAATACCAATGAAGGTTTAATCGTCAATCTCTAGTGGCTAGCATGAGCACCTAGTGGCAAAAATTTTGGTTATCATTTGAACTTATTTTTTATTGGTTGGCACATGTAGGGTTCTTTTGTCTAATTGGTTTCCCAAGGTAACAGTTGACTTATACGACAGTTGACATATGGTTTAGTTGAAATAAATAAATAAATAATCTTTTATTTTGGTTTTTGCATGATTTAATCCCACATTCATTGTGTGGGTACCCACGATAGGGTTTAAAGGGCATGGTAAAGAAGACTAACCAACTAAATCGGCTAGCTTTGCACCATTAAACTTTGTTCATCATTGACTTTGTCGCATTGAATTTTGACTATCATTGACCTTGTAGATTATACCTATCGTTGAATTTGTAATGTTGAATTATGTTCATTGATAACCTTGTTGATTGTGCATGTCGTTGACTTGTCAGTTAATAACTAATTAATTAATTTTGTGTCTAAGTATATATGTTTTTTTTTTAATTTTACCTTTTTACCCTAGTAAATAAGTTAAATTACTTGGTAGAGGTAAAATTTTTGTTTTGCTTGGGCATAGGCATCAAATTGTGAAGAAGAGAATTTTTGTAATTTGCAAAATTGTAAGCCTTAAAGATCTTGTTTTGATCTTTTGAAGGCAATTGCTTGATAGGATCATAGTTGCATTTCTTTTTGGTCCTTAAGTATCCTTTTATTTTAGTCCATCTAGCTTATACTAGATCCCAAATGGCATCAGACTTAGCAGATCAGATGATTGCTTTAGCCCAAATAGTTGGTATCTTGGCCAATAAAGTCCAAGACATCACAGTCCAATATGCCCCTGATGTTAAGATCTATAATAATGATCTAAAGGCAAACACAAAATGTGATGTCAAAACTTATGATGGGTCTAGGAATCTTGATGTCCTAGGTAGTTGGATAATGGACATGGAGACTTGGTTCTCCTATACTGAGGTTCCTATTGAGGAACAAGTACCTTTTGCTAAACTCAAGTTGTCAGGGTTAGCAAAGCTCGTGATTATGGAAAGACAAGAAGACCAAAATCCCATTACCATATGGGAAGATTTGGTCCAAGCTTTGAAGGATACATTTTACCCTTCTAATTATGAACAAGAGTTAAATGTCAAATGGTATAGATTAAGACAATCTTATAATATGCTTGTTCAAGATTATGTCTTCCAATTCAACAAGTTGCACATTTTGCTTCGTGTGAAGGATCCAATAGAAGCCTTTATCATCAAATTTACAAGTGGTCTACTTGAACACTTGTATTGGGAGTTGAAATATACTCCCTTGGATACTTTGGATGCAACTTTCAACCATGCACAATTGGTGGAGGAGAAGCTTGCTAGCCAATCGAGAGGAGCTCGATCTTCAGGACCCACCAAGGCGTCCAATCAACAACAACAAGTGAAGAAGACATCTTCCTCCTTTTCTTCTCCTTCCCCTTCTTCTACATCCTCTTCTTCTTCTAAGAAATCTTCTTCTTCTCCTTCTTACTCTCAAAAATTTTGTACTTATTGTAAGAAGCAAGGACATCTTAGGAATCAATGTTTTCAATTGCAAAATATGAAGAAGAAATCCTTAGTTGTAAAGCCTCCTAATGGGGACCCCAATGATGGCCCCATTGAGGCTAAGGGAGAAGGAAAAACATATCAAGAGTTAAAGGGTAAATTGAATAATTTAACCCTTATGCATCACAATTCTTTTGTAAGTGGTCATGACAAATTGTTCATCACTAGGGCCCATTTGACTCATGAATTTTTCATAGATTGTATTATCGACAATGGCTCATAGAAAAATCTAATTACAAGTTTCATTGTCGACAAGTTGAAGCTTCCATTGAGCCCTCATCCTCATCCTTATTCTTTGGGATGGAAGGATAGTAAGAGTACTTCAGACGTCACACACACTTGCACTATCTCTTTTGCATTTGGTCCAAAATTTATGGACAAGGTCACATGTGATGTCACCTCGATGGACTATTGTGGTTTGTTGCTAGGCAAACCCTATCAATATGATAGGAATGCCATTTATCATGCCATCCAAAACACTTATACTTTGCACTTGGATAACAAAGCATATCTAATTAGATGCACTCAACCTACTACCAATTTGGTTTTAAGTTATCAACAAGCACGCAAAGTAGTAAATCAAGCACAAGAGTTGGCATTAATCTTCATAAGGCCTCAAAATGAAGACACTCAAGCATCACATCACAATTCTATCAGGAATGCTTCACTTAATAAAATTTTGCAATCTTATGCACAAGTGTTCAAGGAACCTTCTAGTCTTCCACCTGTAAGAGAAATCAATCATAGCATAGATCTTATTCCTAGAGCATCTCTTCCTAATGCACCCATGTATAGACAATCAATGCCTCAAATGGAAGAAGTAAAAAAGCAAATTCATGATTTGATAGCTAAAGGCTTCATTAAGCCAAGTACATCTCCTTGTGCTTCACCCATTTTGTTAGTACTTAAGAAAGATGGTACTTGGCGACTATGTATTGATTTTAGGGCCTTGAATAAAATCACCATCAAGAATAGGTATCCACTCCCTAGAATTGATGATCTTCTAGATCAGCTACAAGGGGCAAAGTTCTTTTCAAAGATAGATCTAAAAAGTGGGTATCATCAGGTCTGAGTACAGGCAGAGGATACATGGAAGACAACATTTAAGACCAAGTTGGGATTATTTGAGTGGCTTGTTATACCTTTTGGTCTTACCAATGCACCAACTACATTCATGAGGCTTATGAATGAAGTGTTCAGGGATAGCCTAGACAAATTTGTGATCATTTATCTTGATGACATTCTAGTTTTCTCACCCACTTGGAAGGCTCATCTAGCTCACCTAGAACAGGTTCTCCAAACCCTTCAAGAGAACCAATTGTATGCCAACCTTCCAAAGTGTTCTTTTGCTCAATCCTCCATCTCTTATCTTGGCTTTATCATCAATGATCAAGGCATTAAAGTGGATCCTACCAAGGTCAAAGTCCTCCTCCATTGACCCACTCCTACTATCACTAAATTAAGGAGTTTTCTTGGACTTGCCAATTTCTACCACAAGTTCATTCCTAGGTTTTCCACTATTGCCTCCCCATTGTATCATTTGACTAAGGCCAAAGTTATGTTTCAATGGACAAAGGATCATGCTCGTGCCTTTGATACATTGAAACACAAACTGTGTACAACCCCTGTCCTAGTCCTTCCTGACCTTTCTCAACCTTTTGAGATAGAGATAGATGCCTCACAGTTTGCCCTTGGAGCCGTATTGAAGCAAAATGGCCATCCAGTGGCCTATCATTCAGAGACATTCTCAGCTGCCAAATAGAACTATTCCACCTATGATAAAGAGTTATATGCCTTGGTGCAAGCTATTAAGTACTAGAGACATTACCTTCTTGGTAAAGAGACTATTGTACATACTGATCACTTGCCCCTTAAGTTTCTACAATCTCAAAACAAGATTGAAGAAACACGCCACATGAAGTGGGCAACCTACTTGCAACAGTTCCACTTAGTGATCAAGTACAAAAAGGAAGTAGTAACCATGTAGCAGATTGTTTGAGTCACCCTCCAACAGCTTCCGCATTGATAGTGGTGACTACTTCTCACATTGGTTTCCAGACTTGGCCTACCCAATATCCTCTTGATTCAGATTTTGGCATAGTTTACCAACATCTTTTACATCCTTCTTCTAATCTAAGTCCTTTTCAAGATTATCATTTGAAGGATGGATTATTGTATAAGTTGGATAAACTTTGTGTACCTCAGGAGCATCGATTGTCTCTTCTCAAAGAGGCACATTCTACGCTCTATGGTGGACATTTTGGGAAACACAAGACTCTTCATCACTTGCAACGGTTCTTCTACTGGCCTCACATGCAACGAGATGTGTTGAAATTTTTGAGACAGTGTGTTGTTTGTTGCCGCTCCAAGCCAAGAAATAGGAAATTGGGCCTAAGTGTTCCTTTGCCCATTCCTTCTCGTCCTTGGGAAAGCATTTCCATGGACTTGTTGAGTGGATTCCCGATGACTGTTAGGAAACATGATTGTGTATTTGTGGTTGTGGATCGGTTCAGTAAGATGGCTAAGTTCATTCCATGCAGAAAGACCAGTTCAGCACCTGACTTAGCTCAAATTTTCTTTGAGACAGTATGGCGTTCCTTTGGTCTACCTACCAACATTATATCTGATAGGGATTCATGTTTTGTGGGTCATTTTTGGAGATCATTGTGGAAGATTTTAGGAGTTTCTCTTAACTTCTCCATGGCTTTCCATCCATAGTCAGATGGGTAGACTGAGGTGGTTAATCGTACTCTTGTTCAGAGTTTGAGGATTTATCATCACACTTCTCCAACGAAGTGGGATTTGAGCCTCACTCACATTGAGCACGCCTACAACCGAGCCATTCACACATCCACTGGACATTCCCCCTTTGAGGTTTGCCTTGGGTTCCAACCCTTGGCACCATATGAGTTACCTTTATCTTTGCCTTCTTCTGCTACTGTTCACATTCAGAAGGAGCAAGATAAGGCAACATCTTTCATCCAGAACTTGTAGAGTCTTCAGTCTAGAGTGGTTCAGATTTTGCAGAGGACTCAACAACAATAGAAGCAAGCCATGGATAAGCACCATGTTCCTCATCCATTTCAGGTTGGAGATAGAGTTTGGCTCTATTTGGACAAACGACATTTTTTAGACAAGGCACATAGTAAAATCAAACCACTACGCTATGGGCCTTACACCATTCTTCAACAGGTGTCCGAGAATACCTTTCGCCTTGATATTCCAGCTCATCTAGGCATTCATGACATCATTAATGTGGATCTTTTGAAGCCGTACCATGATTCCACTTTGGAGACCGATCCTATCATCAACCATCCTACTGATGTGGTACCTAAATTTCAGCTTCCGCTTGATTCAGACCAAGTGTTCGACATGAAGACTCATCAGACATGACAAGGATCTACCACTTCCTACCTTGTCACCCGCTATGGTCAGCTTCCACACCAGGCTCATTGGATATCACATCATCAAATGTCCCATGATTTTCCTTTCCTTTTGAAAGCATTGGAGTCCAATGCTTCTATGGTGGAGAGGGATGATGAGGACCACACTTGATGAATGTAATAGTTAGGCTTAGTTAGGCTTAATTATTTATGTTGTAGTTAGGCTTATATTATTTTTTATTTTAGGCCTATGCTTGTATTGCATGAAGCTTCTTACAACTCACGTTTGTTAGTTTGTTAGCTTAGTATGAGTTAGCAAATTGGATTTGTTAGCATAGTTAGATTTTGTTAGCATCTTAGCTCAACTATAGCTTATGTGATGCAGGAGCATCCAACGGTGTAAGAGTGATCTTACATAACCTAAATTTATATTTGTTTCATTTTATTCTAACATTTATTTAGTTTTTTAGAGTATGGATAAATAGACCCAACATCGAAATAATCATCCCAATATCCTAAGCGGTTTGGGAGATATGTAAATTTTAAGGTCTTCTACCCTGTCAAAACTAGTGAAAATCCTGCTAGTAAAACTTGGAGGTCAATTTTGAAGGCCTTAGAGGCCTTTTTGAGGGCTGAAAATGGTGGTAATATCCTTTCAAAAATTATCAAACCATAAACCCCTTCGAGAGCTTTTCGAAAACATGCACCAATAGTCGTTTTGAGCAATGAGCGATGAGTTATGACCTCGGGAAGTTTACCCCTAAAATTCAAATTTCAAATAGATTGTTCTAGGCGAGAAAAGGGAAAATAGGGTATTTGAGGGGGAATTTCGAATTTGTAAGGGGTTGGTCTCTATAAGCTCTATTTTTAGAATAGTAATACAAGAAAAGCTTTGGATCATTTTGCATTTTCTCTGCTTTCTGTGGATTGTATGTGTTTTGTTTAATGCAACTCTGCTTCTTTATGGTTAAGAATCTTCCAAATTTGGAGGATTGTGGTTGCAATTGCTTATTTAAGCATGATTTCCAATGCAAATTCTAGCTTCTTTTTTATCCACGTCAGTTTAACAATTTTTTTAATACATTTCCTAACTATCCTAGCACCAACTTTTATTATTATTATTAAAACATCGTATGAATTAACAACAATTAACTTATACCTAGACTGATTTTAATTATGTAACATGGGAGGTAATATTACATGATTTAAATTGAAGAGCTAATCTACTTATAATTTAAGTAAAAAAATTCAAAGTTTGAAGGAAGATAGGAAAAGAAAGATAGATAAAACAAGCTAGTATTACCCTAAATTCAATTATGATCTTGTGAAGTAGCAAAACTAATTTACAACAATCTCAACTTGGTCATTCACATAGCCTGAGGTCTGAAACAATGTGATCTCCAAAGGGAATAAAAAACCAAGAAATCAACTGTGTACAATCACCATCATCATGTGTAAATTTGAACATAGAATCTTAGATCCTTGCATTGTAAATATAACCATGTAATATATTTAGGTTTTGATTTTCCTACTTTGGTGAATTACATGGACAAAGCTAAAAAAAACAATAACAAGTTTGGTTCAAAAAATCCATACAACCAAAATAGAAATCTAATAGCAAACAAAATTTAAAAATCAAATACAATGAATGGTTTTTTATCCCCTCTGCCTGCTTAGTGGACCAGTATTTATAAAAAAAAAATTATCCCCACACAATCTGGCTTCTACAATTTTTAATTCCTATGGTATTCCTTCCCTTGAGGCATATCGAATCTTGAATTTTATATATAGTATGTTCCTATTGCTAGTTCCTCAAGATCACTTTGGCTACACTTCAACTATGCCTCATAATATTTTAAACTCAATGAAATCCCAGGCTTACTCATGCTCGATTTGTCTCAAGTGGTCTGAATTTTGCTTTTTTTATCACAATAAGTGGTCTATGCATTAATGTTTGCTACTCCTTGCCACCTTCCACCGTCTAACATCATCTGGAAAAAGTTGACGTCATGTCATCTTCCTTGATGGACCCTCATGTCTCCATATAAAATTTCTATAGTTTCCTTTCATAGATCATCCTCCAATTGATATAGCTTCCTTCATAATCTCCTCATGCTCCTTTCATCCATACCTCTGACATGCCTCATTTAATTTTAACTTTCCTAGAATCTGTGGATGACTTGAATTTGCTTGGTTTAAAGTAATTTAATTCTTGATCTGTTGTCAAATGGGATGAATATTAATTCTATCATTTTTATGATTTGCAAATATGTGTCTACTTAGTCAACATTAAAATTCCCACATTCACCATATTTGAATTTTGAGCAATTATGTCAAATAATCTGCAAGAGAAATTTTGTGTGAGGCAAATTCCAAAATTATAGGCACTACATTTTATTTTATTTTATTATTATTTTCCTTGTTTATTTATTTATTTCTCCCTCGTGCCTTCTCTATTTTGTGTCTTCTAATTTTTCTCTTCTTATGCTTTTCTTTTGACATTCTATTTTTTGATTATTTTTTTGTGTTTCCCAACAATTCTCTACATGTTCTAGCAATTTTTTGTGTTTTCTAGTAATTCTTTGCATGTTCTAGCAATATTTTGTACTTTTTGGCAATTTTTTATATTTTTTGACTATGTTTTTAATTTTTTACAATTTTCCACAATTTTTGGCAATTCTCTACATGTTTCAACAACATTTTGTCCTTTCTAGCAATTTTTGGTATTTTTTAGCAATATTCTTTGGCTTTAATTTCATTGGCTACACTAAATATTTTATTTATCCTAAATCCCCATGAGTCATTGATCATTGACATTTATTATTTGATAGACTTCCAAATTCTTTACCCTTAATGTTTCTCTTAAAATCTTCATTGCCAAATTATAGCACAAGTGGTGAGATTCCCAGCAAGGAAATGGTATAATGATAGGTTTAGAAACTAATCAAGACTATAGTCATAATATTATCATTATAGTTGTATGGCATCCTGAACAAATATATAGCTTAGTCCTTATGTTGTCCAATCCATTATGCAATTCAGTCTATTGTACAACATAATCTTTGTACAACAAAATACGAGAATTCTTACTAGTAAGTCCTCAATCATTGTACAACAGTGACTTGTATGATATGACACATACAAGATTATAAGTAATAATTGCATCCTAAGTTGGCAACACTCCTATGTATTTACCCTCGTGTGGTCTGGTCGTCGTAATTGTATGACCTATAACTTAATCGCTACAATTCTTGTATGATATTCTTGCATACTATAACCCTGCAATTCCTACATGTTGTTGCATTGCAAAAGGCTAACAAATTGTAAATAACAGAATAACAATGCAATCTATAAATACAAGGTAATGATGCACATTATACCTAAATAGTCTCATCCATAAGCAATGATAATAATTTGCAATCACTATAAATGGTAGAATTATATTTAATTCTCAAGGACTACTGTAAATAGTAGTACAATTATAATTACAATGGATGTAACCAGGCTATAATGGCATCAACAACAACATAATACATGTTAATCTCCTTCTACTCTCATATTCTTTGTACATCTACATGCACTCTCAGGCTATCCTCTATGTTATCATGCTACAAAATGGATGGGATATTTCAATACCTACATGGGCCATTCCAAGTGGTTCCTAGGACAATGCATTAATTAAAATAGCCACCCCAAACTAAACATGCATGAAATTGTCAACTTATTCCTAAGGTTCTAAGTGCAATTTATCAAATTATCTTTTCATCCTCATTTCATGTAATTTCATTTTACATTTCATTCCACATCATTTATATTAATTTCATTTAAATTTTACTTTACAAAAAATTTAATAGAATTTTGTACATTGTTTACTTTTCTTCTTTTCAAAAATAATTTGTTGCCTATCTTCATCCTGCCCTTTAAACCAGTTGATGCTTTTTATTATTTTTACTAATTTATACTTGGCTACTTCTATTGAGAATTGCTAATAAGTGCTCCACCCATATTGGTTATTTGGAGTTGTAGGTTTGCTCATTCATCCTTCAGTCCCTCTACAAATTTACTAAAATGAAGAAATTGTAGCCAATAGTGGTTTGCTTTCTGCTCCATTTTTTCCAATTGTTCCATCAACTCCTTTTCCCATTTTGTAGCACCCTTTTGTATTTTTTACTTCAACTTAGACTCGATCCTATCTCCAATTTTTCATCTCTTCCAACAAAGAGTTGATCTTTATGTTCTAACTCTTTTTCCTAAGCTTCATGTACTTGTGATATTATTGTCAATTCTACCTTCAAATGTACAATAATTTCATTGCACTTTTCCATGTATTTCTTTGTCACAACAAGTTCATCATCCTTGACTTTATTTTTCATTGTTTATAGCTCTTCTCTATAGTAGTTAGCATGTTCCTCTTTGGATTGGTGTATCTTTTCCAACCCCATTGTTAAGCAATCAATATAGTGTACTATAGTTTATTCTTGCAACTCTTGTATATTTTTTACACTAGTTGATCTTTGGCTACTACCACCTCTCTTGACAAATCTAATTTTCTTTCTTTTCTAATATTCTTATACAATGTCAACCTCCTTTCATCTTACTAGATTTTTAGCTTCTTTTGGCACATCTATATCTTTTAACAGACCTTGAGCTACCATAAAAAAAATTATTTACCTAGTATTTAGCATAGGTTGTGATGCACTAAAATCTACTTGTTGTGCTAAGCTAACAAGTTCTAATAGCTCTTCCTCCACATTATTGATTACAATTGGCTCTTCTTCCACCACTTTCATTTATTGTATTGGTTGTATCATTACTTCTTCCTATTGTTGCATAGTATCTACTAAGGGTTGTCATTTGTGTGACATCAATATTTCTTGTTCTTGATGTCTCCTTAATCTTATAGGCCTAATTCATTGCTCTTCTTCCTCTATCTTGTTATTGCTCCTAAAGCAACTCCTCTATTTATTCTACCTAATTCACTTCCTTTGTTTCTTGCTACAACTTGGATTCTAATATTCTTTACCTCTTTTATTGGGGTGTTATTCTAATGCATCACTATCCTCTAAGGTAACCAAATCCATTATTCTTAGGATTTCCTTAGTCCACACTTAAATGGGATATACTTTGTTATTGGAACTACGTTGACCCATCTCAATATTGTGGATTCATCATGTAACAATTTTCTTGGAGCAGTTAATCCTAGAAATTCTATTTTGGTGTAATACACTACATTCAATGCCATTGAAAATTTCTTAATTTATCACCTCATAGAATACCTTATACTATAGGACAAGTATGATTCCCAGTCATATTGTACTCCTTTCACAATGCCCTATACATATTGATCTAACTATCTAGGTATTTTAGATGACCTAGTTTTGCTTGATATCTTAGACATCATGATGTTCATGGTACATCACAATTTGTCATTCTTCAATTGGCTTTGCTTGATCCCACAACTTTCATGACTAAAATTCTAACTTCCTCGAGAGTAATAGTTGTGATTTCATGAATTGTCTTTTTCCACTCTTTTGCATCTAGATGTTCCTTATTGTTATTCCATGTTTCAACAATCCAAATGTCCATAAAAAAATATTTTTAAAAACAAAACCTCAATATCTTGATTTCCAATATTTACTATGCTTATATTATCATATGCATCATAAGTCTCAAGCATCTACAATAAATATTTTTTGAAGAAATCCTTGTCAAATACTGGGATCTATGTAATGTAACTCACTCCTACTTGTATTAATGCAGCTTTCAATGGATAATTGGATGGGTTTTCTTACCACTATTTTTGATAGAATTCTCTAACTGACTGAGTCCATGTTATTTCATTGAGGGGTATCCTCTTTTTCTTCCCCTTCTCATATGAATCACCATGCCTTCTTTGAGACTATGTTTCTTGCTCCATGTGGTGTCTTCTTTCTTGTATATATTATATTGTCTCTTGTCTTCCATCAAGTCTAATATTCTCTTCTCTCCCTCAGTGTTCTCTTTTATGTAGTAGGTTAGGCGATCATTGAATCTCCTCTGCTTCAATCCTTGCTAGTTATTCTCAAAATTTTATTCTTCCACTCCTACTTCATCTATTATGCTTCCTCACCTCCTATCATATGATGGCTTTGACTATACAATAAATCTATCATCGTCTATAAGACCCATTTCATACACTTGTACGATGATTTCTTACAATATAATGGTGATATCCTTTCATCTTATGGTAGCTTTTATTTGTCTACACAGCAACCATTAATGATTGTACATCCTTCCTACATCAGTATGACAAATTTTATAGCAATATTTCTCAACTTGTATGACACTTTTTTACTTTGGTTGTAGGCATTTTTCTTGTAGTCCTTCCTTCAACACACTTGTATAATAACTTCACTAAGTCATCTTTCTTCTCAGCTTATCCATACAAAAGTTTCCTCTGCCCTACCGTGTGCAATTCTTCAAAACCCTAGACTACAATTCTTCCTACAACTTTTCAAATAATAATTTTCCCTCTTTGTACAAACATGATATTGGGGTTTTTAGAAAATTTGATCGTATTCCTCAAAATTTGTATGGCATTCTCTTTATCCATCTAAACTTGGAATATTTCTTCTTATAATAGGCTTCTCTCCCTCTATTTTTTGTATGGTTGTATGGTCATCCATATAGGTACAACTTCTTGCAATTAGAGCACTTTTTGATACCCTAATGTTATGCTTCCTTCCTACAATGGATTCAATTATGAGTTTTGGTTGTGATTCATACTTTCTATGATGTCTTCTCCTTAGTGGTGTGTATTTCTCCTCTTCTCTTTTTCTTCCCTATTCTTTCATTCAATTACATATTCAAATGGATTTCCTTAAACCCCTCCCGCCCCTATTTATATATTGAGTTTGGGCACAAGTGGTTATAATTGTTCCTTTAACCACCACATTGTCTGCATGCATTCTTTTAAATATATTTACATGCACTTTTTTACTAACAATGTTTCAAGTTCATTATACAAGTCATGAAACCATATTTACTTGGACTTGTATAATGCTTTCTCGTGACATGTTATCTTGTTGTCCTATTGGTTCCTCCATTATATGATATATACAGTCGACATCATCGATAAGAGGTTTAGTCATATAATTTGTTATCGTACCATCCTCTTAACTTACACAATGTCCTATTATATAGTCATTAGCATGAAATTAACTTGTATGATGCCCTATCATATAGTCTCCTATAATTTTATCTACATGACATCTTGTCATACAATATCCCTCTTGCCTTAGACAATCATCTTCTATATGAATCCTACTTGTGCTTCTTTGGACTAAGTCCTCTTCTAGAATTGATGATCAAATTCTTCTTTTGCTTCCTTCACATACTTGTTAAAATCAACCTTGGACCTGTTCTTCCTCATTCCTACATTGATTCCTTCCTCGACCATGCATTTTTGCCATGGCCCTTCCCCTAATTTTCAAGAAAAAATCTCTATTTTGGGACTATCTTCTCCCAACTATAGGTTGTTTTAAATCCATCTAGTTCCTCGATCATTCTTGATGGTTCAAAATTGGTGTGAACCTTAAGGTGGTCCTGATGGCCCAACCTAACAGTCATGCACATGTTGATTGTTTTTTGTTAGATCAATGAATAGTCCTTGCATCTCATCTCATTGATCCTATAGCCTAAGGGCAGTATAAGGGAAATTTATTTTCCTCAAGCCACCAGAATGGAGACCAACCAAACTCCTCCCTTGGCTAGGTAGTCTTCAACCACTGAGAAGACTCGATTGTCTTGATGTGTTGCCTAAGTTACCTCTTTATTCATGTTCTTATGGTATATTGGTTTATCATTCTACCTGGATTCTTAGAGGTGCATCCATTAAACACCTCCCCTATCTTCTAACTTCATCCATTTTCCTTCTACGTTGCTTATTTACATCTAAATAGTTGTGAACCTCAATATAAATTCATGGCTCTCTATATCTTCATAAGAGATCATATTTAGAACTTGAACTATCATTTTCAATATTAACCAGAGGGAGGCTATCGCTATTTCTATAGTCACCCACTTCCTTCATATTTCGAAGATGTTGGCGTATCCATCATATCTCTCCATAATATCTCAGTGACTTCTCTACTCAGCCAATATTGTGTCAGATCATTAGATTTCTCCTATTGTCTTTCTTCTTGCCTTGTTCTCTCTTTAGCTATTCTTTGTTGTTCAAGTTCCACTTCTTGTTCTTGTTGCCTTCTAGTCTCTCATTTAACCAACCTTTGTATTGTGTCATCTAGCTCTTGGATAATCTGCATCTCATTCTTGTGTTATTCTTGCACATAATTTCATACTCCTCTTATAACCATTGTGTTTCTTCTTTAAATATTTTTTGTATAAGCCCAATTGAGCTAACACTATTAACCTTACCAACTCCTCATTTCTAATTCTTCTTTCATTCTTGATAATCAATATGTCTTGCTTGTATTTCTTTGTTCTATCTAGGAATCATACATGCACCTATAATATTCTCCATTAATTTGGGTGGGTAATTAATTATTGTTGTTCTATTATGGGTTGCACTTTTCTATCTTTCATAAACAATCCTCTCAATCCCACATCATCTTCTTAATCTTAGTGATTCTCATTCTCTTATAGGTTTTGGCATTCCTCGTTCATTTGGTTTGGTTTCCCTCATTTGTGAAACATTCTTCATTGTCTTCTTCTTTCTACCATTTATAAGGTAAAAAACAAACATTGTTCTTTCACTTTGTAATGTTTAAATCATGACCCATTCAATGTTTGAGGAACCATTATCATGTCCAATTTTTGCAACTTCATTGTGCTAGTTTCCATCATATCTTACTTGTAAGGGTCCAAGCCATAATTTCTTTAACTTTTCTGGCTTAATCTCTCTTTTTCTATTATACCTTTGTATCGCTCCAAATTTTTTGCATCCTTACCTTCAGGCTATAGGATCCACGCCCGAAGGGGGATGCGAGAAGGATGGGACAATACCTCGGACTGAGAGGCCCTTTGAAGGTCCTGCCTCTCGGGGGAGGGGTATAAGGGTGAATTTTTGATGGATGGTGGGTTCACCAGGAAACTTTTGAGTGGCAGTTTCCACGCCTAGGTTGATAGTAGGTTTGATGTGTTCATTTTGTGCTTTAATCATTCAATTCCTAGGTTTGGCCAAGATGAATCTAAACTATTCTATATGCCAATGCTGATTTATATGGATACAAAAAACATGAATAAATGCTAAACACAGAGAATATGCTAAATAGGATAGAACATACCTGATTTCTGGATGTCTGATGAAGATTCTGAGGCTTGTAGAAGTCCAAATCATCTCAAATCATACGTAATCATCTGGAATTGCACAGAATCATCTCAGATCTTAGTCGGTCATCTGAGATCAGACGAGATCATCGTCGATCTGACGAATTCATCAAAAACCTGCAATCACAGAAACAGATACAAAATACCAAAAATGCAACTGCAAAAGCAAGGGGAAATGATAGAAATAATAATAAATTTGCCTAAATGATAAATCCAGATAGCAATTAAAAGGAAATGCATCAATTTGACAATTTATTTTGACTTTATCATGCATTTATATTAAATGAGGTGAACTCCAGGATGCATAAATATAATAACTAAGATAATGCATAAAGAAATGCAGAAAAACAATAAGGAAATGCAAACTACGGGCTCTGATTGCCCCCAATATGGACTACAATCGAGATCACCTCCAATCGTACGAGATCATCGTCGATCTACGACAGGATCATCCGAAATCATCTGGAATCGCTTGCGACGATCCAAGCTTGCTCCAGCTGAAGAACAGTAAGATTCCTGCAAGAAAACTTGAAATATGCAATGCAAACAAAAGTATGAAGGTGTTCTAAGGCACAAGGAACTAAATTTGCAGGGAAATCCATCAGCTAGGGGTTTAGGGGGATAAACTGAGAAAATCCTAGTTTATATAGGATTAGGGAGAGGTTAGGAGGTTGGAGATCATCCCAATTTGGGAGATCTCCAACGGGGGAGACTCTAACTGCGTAGACACGCTTTCTGCCCAAGTTAGAGAAGTTGAAACAGAAGCTAATTATGAAAATTTGGTTTTGGGACGAAATCGTCTGGACGTTCTGTTCCAGATGAATTCGTCAGATCTGGGATGATTTCGTCTAATCTACGACGATATTGTCCAACGGTCAAAACAAATCCTAAAAATGGCACGAAAAACAAGGAAAGCGGGTAACGGGCGGTTAACGGGCGGTTTGGGGTTAAAATTCAAATTTTTATCTTTTTACTAAGGTTTAACTATGCCAATTTTAGGGTGCTACATTTTGCCCCCTCTTTAGCGAATTTTTCGAAGAAAATGCGTTAAAGACGAGTTCTTCCCGTTTTACGAGAAAGCAAAAATTTACTCAATTTTTTAGACGACGATTCTAGGTCGAATCGTACGACTACTTACTATGGTGCCCCCTCCGTGTTTTTACCCAAATCGAACGTTTGAGGTAAAAGCATGGAAAAGCAAAATTAAAAAAATGTTGTTGATTTTAAATAAAATTAAGAAAAATAGGGTAAAACCCTAATTCATTTTTACTATTCATTTTTATTTGTTTTAGAGCTCTGTAGAGAAAAAAATGGTGGAGACAACACACCGATCGACAGAGGTCCGACGGGCTACGGGTAAGGATCTAATCCTAGTAAATTAGGTTTGAATTTAATTTGTGCAATTTTTTGTTTGAAATTTTGATTGTTTTGGGGCATCGCGACCGTTTTTAGGCCGTCGACGACGTCGGGACGAAATCGTCCCGATTTCGTCCCTAGATCGTCGATTTCGTCGGAGGCGAAATCGGCGAACTAGGGGTGATCCCGTCCAACAAGGGGTGATCCCCAAGTTGCGAAATCGAAGACGATTTCATCCTACAAAGGATGATTTTGCCCAATTTGGGACGATATCATCATTTTAAGAAATTAAGCTTGATTAAAATGTTTTTAATTTGATTTTAATGATTGGTTTATTAATGAATTTTATTGTTTTATTGTTTGTTTTTTAGAGGGGATTACTAAAGAGTCGAGAGTGGAAATACGATGGGCTGAGAGATGACATAGCCATGCTCGATCAGGCGGAGCATGATCGACTAGCTCAGGTCGGTTTGCAGCATGTGGCAGAGATGCCACAAGTATCGATAGACATGGGGCTACTAACAGCCCTAGCAGAGAGGTGGTATCCGGGGTCATCCTACTTTCGGTTATCGATAGGGGAGATGGCTCCCACACTAGAGGATGTATGGAGGATCATGAGGATCCCCATACAGGGATGGTTGATGACGCCTACGGCCAATCAAGGCCAGGCTATGATGAGGTTGATCGGGGACCCGAGCTTCACCCTGGAGAAGGGTAGAGTGAACATCGAGTCTCTAAGGCAGATGCCTAGGGCATCTAGGCTGACTCGAGTTTTGGTAGGGGTGGTAGGTGGCTTACTGCTGTGCCACCAAAGCGGGTGCAGATTACCCTGGCTCCTCTCAGATGTGGTCTGCGATATGAGAGACCACGGATACAGATACTCATGGGGCAGCTTTGTGCTATGCCGCTTGTATAGGATCCTACATGGGGTCGTATACAAGGGAGGTCGATGTCTGGTCTTGACATCACTACTACAGGTTTGGTGTTGGGAGCACATCATGGTGCGGAGGCCGATAGGGCTCCCACTGATAGGGGTTGACCGGGAGAGGCCTCAGGTTTTCTACTGGTGGTTACAGAGGGGGTCACAATGACGGATAGATCTGTCGATGTCACGGAGGTTGCTGGATGACCTCATCTCGGACCAGATCACCTGGAGGCCATGGCGAGAGCACCCTGGGTGGGCAGAGGATGGGCAGGAGCTGGCTCGCATGGATGGAGCGGGGAGAGGTAGAGCTCCACCGCTACGATCGGGTTCTATGATAGTTCGGTCTACAGTAGGGGATCCCTTCTCTCAGGGATTATGAGTACTCCCGGACTATTTGGGATAGTACCACCTTAGCGGGGCTCCAGACATGCAAGGTTCTGGAGTCAGGATGTGGATGATGCCCCCATCCAACCAGTGGATGGTGATGATGTTGGGGTTGTAGATGGCTATGATGCCTGGTACGTAGGCATCCACCCTCCTCGGATGACGAGGGCGTAGGGTCCAGTGCACGTCATGGTGCGACGGATGGGGAGGTGCAGGGCTGCTATTGAGGCAGCGGGGGTCACGAGGGAGAGAGCAGCGACGGTCTCCATAGGAGAGATGCCGGAGGATGGGTCGGGCTCCATAGAGGCCGTAGAGACAGGGAGGAGGGAGGAGAGATTCCCTTCTCGGTAGGGGAGAGACCACCATCGCCCGATAAGGGCAAGGGTGTCGAGGTAGGGGAGAGCAGCGAGACGGTGGCTCTCTGGGCTGAGGTTGCCCACCTTCGGGCTCAGGTGCAGACGCTACAGGATGAGGCTACATGGCTCAGGGCTCAGAGCGGAGGGGCGAGCACTCGGGATCTGGCATGGTCTATTGCTCAGACCGCATTCTACCAGGGGCTATACTATCACGTGGTCCCAGAGGGACAGAGGGTACCATTGCCAGCCCCCATTGCAGAGCCGGTCATGATGGGATCATCGAGGACATCCTCACGATCGACGGTGAGGACCCGAGACATAGCCCGGACCTCTATGGGACCACCTCCTCCACGTCAGGGTGGGGGAGGAGATGAGGCTGAGAGCTCGAGGGCTTCTCGAGGCTAGCTGCTGTAGAGTGCAGATTGTATTATTATTATTTTTTGAGGGGATTGAGTATGCCAGGGTTTTGATTGTGGCATACCAATCCAGATGATGTACATAATTGATTGAGATATATAGATTGTCTTTTTGATGATATGACTTGTGTATATGTTGTATGATGCTTTAATTTTGAATTTTGTGATTGATTATTTATGTAATTATGTCGTTGGAAATAAATTATAATTTTATGTCATGCTATAAAATTGTAAATGAAATAATCTGATGTGAATAAATTGGTTGTTTTGTGGTGTGATTTGATGAAAAATAAAAGGGACTTCTAACAATAATTTCACAGGACATTGTCGTTGGTATAGACCATTTCATGGAGTCGCCGCTCACTAGGTCGTCAAGCTAATCCCAGGATAGAAATATTGTTAAAAGTAAAAGAGTGCTTAAGAGACTGTCTTAAGACTTTGTGTTGTGATGATGGAAGTGATGATGGTGATGATTTGTTTTCAGATTTTCATAAAAAATATTATGCATGACATATTAAAGAAATATGATTTTGCTAGGCATAAATTCCTAAGTGTGATAAAATTTTTGAATAAGTCCCTAGGAACTATACCATCATTGCAAAATTGAATGTTGACATAATGACATGAAATAGAATAAGTGTTCGTTCATTTTAAAGCTCAATTGTGTAACATAATGATGTAAGTCATATGTTTTTATGATTTTTTTTTAAATAAATGGGAAAATAAAATTAGAACAATGGTTTGCGCTAGGCATAGAATTATAGGTATAGACTTATACCATCATCGCGAAATCCAAAGAAGAAATTGATATTTTAGTTTTATTGCATGATTGATTTTTGACTTTTGAGATAAACAGAAAATAATATTATGAACATGACTTTATTGATGATATTTGTGTCATATGTTGTTTGAAAGCATTTTGTGATTTTTGAAAACAATGTATGTAATTGTTTTTATACTAAACAGATGTTCTGAAATAAGAAGATAAAATTATTCCAAAAAGAGTTGCAGAAATATTTTACATTATCTCAAAGACAAAATATAGATTTATAAGGAACCCTCATGTGCAAATGTGAGTTCATTACCGATCTTGCTTTATCATAATGATACAAAATCTCTCAAATACAAATGTGTGTGCAATTGTATTGTTCATTCACCAATTTTGAGCAAGAAAATTTGATACAAGTAATTTGACTTAACCAAATAAGTGTTCCTTGACCATGATTTATATGCATGTAACCATACCAGACTACTATGTAAGTCGGGTTATCAAGAGCTAGCTAATCCATAAGCCGACATAGGTCTATACAAAAGAAGGTCGCTAATGTGACAGACATATCACCACGCTAGGAATTACCCAAGGCCAAGCGGGTTGGGCACAAACCACCTGTTATGGGGCTTACCTCACAGTTTTCGAATAATTGAGAATTCCAGGGATTCAAGCTCATTCACCCTTCTTTTCTTTTCAAGGGGTAGGGAAAGGGATTTTATTGCTTTTGCTTTTGTTTTTCTCTTCTCTTTTCTTTTTTTTTTTTTTTTTTGCTTGGAATTGAGATAATGCTGAAATATTGTTGCGATGGTACAAAATAATATTTTTCTTTTTCTCATTTTCTTTGACTTTTCTTTTTCTTCCTATACTAGGGATACTTGCTCGGATTGGTTGTAGAGCAAGGGATTTTTATTCGGGTAGGGGTGAGCTTGTCCTTTTGTCAATTCTCAAAGATTCTAGACCATGTGCATGATAGGATAGCAGGGGAAACTTTTCGCTCAAGAAACCACTTCTACTATGTAGCATCATATTGAATTTGCAATGAAATCATTTTAATGTGAAAAGATATGCTTGGTTCAAGTAAATAACAAGATCAATTCTCTATGCTCAAAACTTTATTTAATTCAAATGTGGACTTTGATATAAGAGAGATTAATAATCATACCAAATAGAATCAAGATATTTATGCATGTGAGTGTGAAAGTGCGGGATTCCAAATAAATGCTAATTTATCCAAAATAATTGAAAATATAACTGCAATACTTCAAGAATTGATATGTACGAAAATAAAAGATGTTTTTGAAGATTTTGATGATTTTGATGTTTTTATATTTTGATTTTAATTGATGAATTGAAAGAAGAAATACTATTACTATTTTTTTGAAATTTTATATAAATGACTAAAATGAAACAATATGCAAAATACAATATATACAAATGATGAAAATGACCAAATGTTATGCATAATAACGCTTAAGATGCATAATGTTCATAGGTTCTTTAAGATCTTTACCATCTAAGGTAGCTAATCGATATGCTCCCGATCCAAATTTAGCAGTGATGATATATGGTCCAAGCCAGTTGGGCTCAAATTTACCTTTAAGGTCTTTAGTTGCATTAGTATTTTTTTATTTTCTTTTAAGACAAGGTCACCGATCTCAAAGGATCGATGATGAACTTTCTTGAGGTATGCTCTCTTAAGCTTGTTTTGGTAGGCACGAAGATGCTCCAAAGCATTGATGCACTTTTCATCTAGGAGTTCCAGCTGACTAAATCTGCTAGCATGATATTCATCTCCTACTTCAGTATCTTGAAGTAGTAGAGCTAAAGAAGGAACTTCTAATTCAAAGGGAAAAATAGCTTCAGTGCCATAGACCAAAACAAAAGGTGAAGTACCTGTGGGGGTGCGAACGCTAGTTCGATAAGCCCACAAAGCAGGATATAATTGGATGTGCCAATCTCGACCAGATTTATTGACCAGTATTTTGAGGATTTTGATTAATGTTTTATTAGATGCTTCGGCTTGGCCATTACCCTGAGGATAATAGGGGGTGGACCAACGATGTTGAATTTTATATTTTTGACATAATTTTTTGACATCTTTATTTTTGAAACAAGTTCCATTATCTGAGATGAGATTTGCAGGAATTCCGAACCTACAAATAATTTGATTAAAAATAAACTTGGAAACTTGGGTTCCAGTGCAAGAAGCTAAGGGCATAGCTTCAACCCATTTCGTGAAATACTCGGTGGCGGTTATGATGAATTTGTGTCCATCAGATGACACAGGGTTGATTTTTCCAATGATGTCTAAGCCCCATTTTGAAAAGGGCCAAGGAGATGAAATAGCCTGCAGTTCTTGTGTAGGCGCATGGACAAGGTCGACGTGTTTCTGGCACTTGTCGCAATGGCGCACATAATCATGTGCATCATTCTCCATGGTAGGCCAAAAATATCCTATCCTAAGGAGCTTCTTAGCAATGGCGCTACCACTAAAATGCCCCCCACAAGATCCATTGTGGGCTTCACTCAAAGCTGATCTAGATTCTTCTAGATTCAAACATCTCAGTAAGATGCCTTCAAAAGATCTCCTATACAAGGTATTACCAATAATTACGAAGCGACTTGCTCGTCTACGTAATAACCGACGTTGGTTGCTATTACAACCTTCAGGGAAGGTCCCATTTTGCAAAAAATTAAATATATCAGTGTACCATGGTTCAGGAGTAGTTTCATTGATTAGAAACACATCCAAAGGTTCTAAGCATGATTTGCTTGAAGCGGGTTCCTGGAGTCGATGAATAATGATGGTAGCATATTCATCATCTAACTCCAAGGGCAAAAGAGATGCAGCTGCAGCCATAGCGTCAACCGCACGGTTGCTAGTTCGAGGAATAGCTTCCAAGGTAACTTGATCAAATAAAGATAATAATTGTAAGACATATGTTTTATATGGGCATAATTTATCATCTCTGGTCTGATAAACATCATTGATTTGATTTATGACAAGTTGAGAATCATCGAAAACCAATAAATTTTTAATTTTTAGTGCCAAGGCAGCTCGTAATCCAAGGATTAGAGCCTCATATTCAGCAGTATTATTAGTGCAAGCAAATGTTAGTTTGAAGGACAGAGGTATAAGATGTTTCTATGGAGATATTAAAATAATACCTGCACCAGCCCCACTCATGCATCGGGCTCCGTCAAAGTATAGGGACCATTGCTCAGGATGGTCTGCCTCTAATTTAAGGCATTCATCAGGAAACTCAATGATGAGGGGATGGGTAGACTCTAAGGGTGCAACAACTAATTGATCTGCTATGATTTGACCTTTAACAGACTTTTGTCCTATAAACATGAGTTCAAACTCGCTTAGCGCAAGAACCCACTTGGTTGTGCGACCAGATAAGTACGGTCGACTCATGAGATACCGCAAAGGATCGAATTTAGCAATAACATACATTTTTGACTGAGCATATAATGGCATAGTTTCTGTGTAGAAAATATGATTGCGAGACATAACTTCTCTAATATCGTATAACGAGTTTCATAACTGATTAAGGTTCTACTGATGTAATAATTAGCACGTTCTTTCTTCTCATCGTCAAGTTGAGCTAACATAGCTCCTAAGGCACAATCTGAAGCAAAAATGTACAAGATAAATGGACGATCAGATCTAGGTGGTGAAAGCACCGGTGGTTTAAGGAGATATTGTTTGAGGAGTTCAAATGCTTCCTGGCATTCGTCGTCCCAATGAAAAGAGACATCTTTCTTAAGAAGCTTAAGAAAGGGTCCGGTTTTGTCCGCCAACTTATCGATGAAGCGGCGAATAGCTTGAAGCTTACCTTGTAGACTTCGTAATTCAGATATATTTGTGGGTGCGGGCATATCAGTGATAGCCACGATCTTGAGAGGGTCAATTTCAATGCCACGTAAAGAAACTATAACCCCCAATAATTTATCGGACTTAACTCCGAATATACATTTGGTTGGATTTAGTCGGATAAGATATTCCCTTAACCGATCAAATACTTTTCTCAAGTCATCTAAATGATCATCTTCTTTGATGGAACGAGCTATAATATCATCTACATAATCATGTAGAATATCATGCATCATATCGTGAAAGATATAAGTCATGGCTCGTTGATATGTTGCACCTGCATTCTTTAAACCGAATGGCATCACTTTCCAACAAAAGGTTCCCCAAGGGGTAATAAAGGTTGTTTTAGCCTGATCTTCGGGAGCTATCCTGATCTGATTATAACCAGAGAATCCATCCATTAGGGATATCATTCCGCTCCTAGTAAAATCAATGATCTGATCCATGTTGGGAAGAGGAAAATCATCTTTAGGGCATGCAACATTAATATCTCTAAAGTCTGTGCAAACCCTAACTTTGGTAGCTTCTTTCTTAGTTACTGGAACTACATTTGAGATCCATTCAGCATAATCAATGGCTTGTATAAAAATAACCTTCAAGAGTTTTTCTAATTCTCCTTTGACTAGTAAGGCCACTTTAGGATGCATTTTTCTAAGTTTCTGTTTAACAGGTTTAGCATCCGGATGGACTACTAGGTGATGCATAACTACAGAAGGGTCTAATCCTGGCATATCTTCATATGTCCAAGCAAAAACGTCTTCATATTCTTTAAGGAATGAAATGTATTTATCTTGTTTTTCTTGGCTCAATTCTGATCCAATGTTGATTATGTGAGGGTTATCTTCGGTTCCAATGTTAATTTTTATAACGTTTTCAACTTCCATATGTAGATCTCTCTCAAAATTAGATGGGGTGGGTGAAACGCCTAATTCTTGTAATTCTTCCAAGGTTAGCTTGGATAATTCGTCTTGAGGAGTCGTGGCCTCAAGCTGGGCTACACTAGGTATAGAGCCATCGAAATAAAATCCGTTATGTAACAATTCCTCAATGGAGACATCATGGAAGATATCCCCTCCAACTCATCATCGAATTCAACAATCATCTCAGGGTAAGCTATGGATAGCATATTGCATGTAAATGGATTATCCCTTAAATGCAAAGCATCACGTTTATCCAAATAATCTTGGTAACATATGAGATGGTCATCATCCTCAAATGGGAAGGGCTGACCTTTACTAGGAAATAGGCCCACACCACATCGGGCAGGCCATGGTTCTACCTCAAAAGGTTCTTTCATACCATTTTGGGAAGGTCCCAAACCTTTCCCTTTATATCCCAATTTAAGCATTATAGGCTTAGCTTTAATATACTCATTAGCAAAATAACATCGAGCATACCCATCATAATGAGTCTTGATGTTTCTAGGTATTCTTCCCCAGTCATATCCCTTATAAATAAAAGCACAACTCCCGACTTGGTAGATACTTCCCATAGGTTGTGGGAGGCCCAAGGTACGAGGAGAGGGTGGCAATTTATTTAAAATATGGGAATCTTGCATAGCAACGTTTGTTTTCTCTGATACAAGAATTTTAGATAAATCGGGTAAGAGCTCATCAGTAAGAGCGTAAGAGGTAGAAGGATCATTTCCTATGTTTTCGGATGCGGAAAACATGCCTTTGATAGGCGTAGACGTTGTAGAGATGTCGATGGACGGGTCTAAAGGTATGGAAGTTATAGGAGTAAAACAAGAAGCATTGGTTGTGGGTTTAGGATCTTTTTGAGGTCCTAATGTGGTTTGTTCGGAAGATGGTTGAACTATATGTAGAGGTGTAGTTGGTGGGGAAAAATTAGATGATGTTATGAGTGTGTGTTTCACACGTTTAGGCGGATGATTAGAATTAGGATGTGTGGATGACAGAGCAGGGCAAAATTGAACTCCAACAGGTTCTGCCAAAGCACACATATCAAAGGGTCTAGGATCACCATGAATGGTAACCAACTGATTTTTAAATTCGAATTTAACACACTGATGTAAAGTTGAGGGAACAGCTCGCATCGCGTTGATCCAAGGGTGACCCAAGAGTATATTGTACGATGCAGGGCAATGTACAATAAACACGGTCGTGTCTAAGGTTCTAGGACCAACTTGCAATGGGATAGTAATAACTCCACATGTTTCTTGTGTTTCATCATTGAAGGCTTTTATAATCATATCAGTTCTTTTCATTTCATCACTTCTAAACCCAAATATTTGGTAGAAGTCAAAAGTGCATATGTTTAAAGATGAACCATTATCAATCAAGACTCGTTTAACTGCTACATCTCCAATTAGGGTAGTAATATATAAGGGGTTATCCTTATGTAAACTATGTTGTGGTATATCTCTATCTCGAAAGTCAATACAATCGACTTCTCGAGTTATGATAGTATTGGACATGGCTTCAGGTTGAATATTTTGTGGTACCATCATTTGGCTTAATGTGAGCATTAATTCATCCCTATGGGTAGGAGAAGATCTTAAAAGGTCCAAAAGAGAAATTCTAGCTGTAGTATTTGATAATTGTTCATTAATATTATAAGGAGGTTTAGGTTGAACATTAGGCGCATGATTCCCTTTATTGGGATTTTTCAAAACAAATGGAGCTGATCCATCGTTCTGAGTTTGATCTTGTTGAGAATTTTGAGCCTGTTGTCGAGTAACAACTCCGATGGTACCTACAATATTATTTTGTGGATGATGAATGGGTCTTGGTCTAGCGTTTATGGCTTGTTCATTAGAAAGTAATTTTTGAGAAGATGGTCGAGTAGTGACTCTTCTAGGAAATGGTTCTTCTGGAATCATAGAACTTGTGATAGGTTGAATAGGATCTGATTCATCTTCAGAACTATTCGATTGATTTGAGGTGATTTCCATGTCACTTTCAGTCTCATATTCGGTATCACTAAGATCAGGTGTCCGAATATTATGTAGAGGTCTGGCCGTAACCATGGATAAAGTTGTGTCAAAGATTTGTGGATCATGAGCAGGTAAATGTCCACTAATAGTTCCTACATATCGGGTAGGAGGGGGAACATTATGATGCTCAATTTGATTAGCCACCTCTTTACCATGCTTTGGTAAAGGATGTTGAAATATGTCCAATGATTGATTGGCATTCCGATTCTGATTTTGGGGGATGTTCTTTTGAGCATTATTAGGAGGATTTTGTTTAGGTTGAAAGGCTTGCACCTCCATCTCATTGTTATCAATCAGGTCTTGTATTTTATGTTTTAATATTTTACAAGAGTTGGTAGCGTGTCCAGGTCCTCTATGGAAATCACAGTGTAAATCAGCTCTGTATCCGGGTATAGTTGGATCAGGTTCCCGGATATTTGGTAATTGGATCATTCCTCGTGCTAGTAATTGCGGGAGAATGGTTGATAAGGGTTGATTTAACCTAGTAAATTCTCGGGGTGGTTTATCAGGAGGTTTTAGTATAAATTTCTCTGTTGTTTTCGCAACATTAATAGTAGCGATATTTCTACTATCAGTGACTCCATCGCCCACAACTTGTTTATTTTTATATTGATTTCTGGATGTTTTCTCATCATCTTTCTTTTTAAGTTGACCTCTCCTAACAAGAGCATCTTCCACTCTTCGAGCTAAATCTATAGCTTGATCGAAGGTGGTCAAGGTAGCAGTTGATAACTCATAGGATAGTTGTTCTTGTAAATTATTGATAAAGATATCCAGCATTTCTCGATAAGGTAACACAAAGTGCAATTTTCCTATCAACTGTCTCCATCGAGCTAGGAAATCAGCAAAACATTCATCTTTGTCTTGTTTTAGGTTGTACAAATCTTTAATGGTTACATGCCTTTCAATGTAGGCACTAAATTGATGCACAAAAGACTCGACGGTCTCTTCGAAATTTCTCAAAGAATGAGTGGGTAATTGATAATACCATTCCAATGCCATCCCTCCTAAACTTTTTGGGAACATTTTTAGTAATAACAAATCATCATGTGATATATCATGACATGCTATCCTAAACATACGAAGATGCTCTATGGGATCTTCGGTTCCTTTGTATATAGGTAGGACAGGCATAGGAAAGTGTTTAGGATATGGTTGTGCTACAACTATAGGATCTAGAGGCTGACTACACATCTCTCGATAATTGTACGAGGGATGGTAGGGATCTATCTGGTCCATGCGGGAGACTAATTGTTTCACCATGGCTTCCAGATTACTAGTTTGTCCACCATATTGGTTTGGTGGTACATGAGTATGGGATTTGTGAGCGTAGGATGGCGTGACATAAGGATTAGATGCTATATTGTTGTTATGCAAATGGTTGGTAGGAAGAGTATTATGAAGAAGATTTGTTGTAGCATTATGTTGTACCCCAGATTGTTGGAAATTGGTGTTTGGTTTTGTTTTAGGCTTTTGTTGATTTGAGGTATGTTGATCAATAACTTGGCGAAATAGAGCAGTGAATGATGGTTTCTTTTGTGTGGGAATAACCCTAGGCTTGGTAACAGGCACTCTAGATGGTTGGGTAACTTGTTGTTGTTGCATGTTCTGGATTATAGCGGCCATATCCAAATTGGATGGTCCAGCTTGATCACTTTCTTGATCAACGAAGGACAAGGGATTAGTGCGTGTGTGATATATGTCTTCTAGGGTTGCTTGAGTGTCACTAATTTGATCCTTGTCCATATGGACTGCTCTATTAAGAGTGCCAATATTAGTATTGAGGAACTTCCAGAAATGTTCCATGTTCTCAAAAGTAATGACTCCTTCCAGAGATATTTTAGGAGATGAGGATCCTTCCTCTCTAACAATTTCTCTTTGTTCATTTGCATCAACAAACTCTTCTTCTTGTTGGTCTAGGGTTCCTTCTTCCTGAATTGGGTCTTCAGGAAGGACATCTGGTTTATTTACTAGTTTTCCTAACCAATCTTCTTCTACTTCAATCTGTTTTCCATTCCTGAGTCTAGTCATTATGTTTAAATTTAGATTTTAGCAAATATATATTAATATATTTGCAACAAATTTGGGAGGTATATATTTTAATTATATACCTACTATAATACTTAAAAGAAAATGTTTTGATTTTTGTTATGATTTTGTTTTGTTTTTGTTTTTATGATTATAAAGACAACAAACAACACACTAAATGCAAGAAATAATAATAATAAAATAATGGCTTAGTTTTCTATAAATAGTTTATAGATGTCATTGATAGGATCAAGTTCATCAAGAGTCATGAAATGCTCCTCTTCAAATTGGAAATGGTTTTTCAGGAACTTAACAAAGTGTGCTATGGTGATGTTATCTACTTCTGACTCTGACTTGTAAAAATAGAGCTCATGGCAATACTCTCGATATAACACAGCTCTAGGAACTCTATTCCATCTCTTTCTATCCGTAAGGATGACCTCTTGATCCTCTATACGAGATAGAAATTTATGTACTACAACTGCATTGTCGAGGTATTCCTCAAAGGTGTACAATTCAGAAGACACAAGGGCTCTTTTATCTGCTAACCACCTATGGCAAGCTCTCTGAAGCTCATGATACAAGGTCACTTGATCAGGATCCAGGATTCTATCTAGGACAAACCTCTTGATTTGCCTAAGTTCGGTTGATCTAGATTCAATGATATTCAATCTCCTATTAAGTTCATCCCATAAAGGTTGAACCCTATTTGTTTGAGGTACTCTAAGTACAGAAGTAATCTCTATAGCTGCTAATTGATTCTCAACATTAATGGTGACAACTCGTCTTTTATTATAATCTACCATCTAAATATGATATGCAATCTTTGATTCTAAATGCATTTATGTTTTTTTTTTTTGGATTGTTTTCAAAAGGTTTTTAGTTTTCACGTCGGGTTCACCAAAATGTATCGCTCCAAATTTTTTGCATCCTTACCTTTAGGCTATAGGATCCACGCCCGAAAGGGGATGCGAGAAGGATGGGACAATACCTCGGACTGAGAGGCCCTTTGAAGGTCCCGCCTCTCGGGGAGGGGTATAAGGGTGAATTTTTGATGGATGGTGGGTTCACCAGGAAACTTTTGAGTGGCAGTTTCCACGCCTAGGTTGATAGTAGGTTTGATGTGTTCATTTTGTGCTTTAATCATTCAATTCCTAGGTTTGGCCAAGATGAATCTAAACTATTCTATATGCCAATGCTGATTTTATGGATACAAAAAATATGAATAAATGCTAAACACAGAGAATATGCTAAATAGGATAGAACATACCTGATTTCGGATGTCTGATGAAGATTCTGAGTCTTGTAGCAGTCCAAATCATCTCAAATCGTACGTAATCATCTGGAATTGCACAGAATCATCTCAGATCTCAGTCGGTCATCTGAGATCAGACGAGATCATCGTCGATCTGACGAATTCGTCAGAAACCTGCAATCACAGAAATAGATACAAAATACCAAAAATGCAATTGCAAAAGCAAGGGGAAATGATAGAAATAATAGTAAATTTGCCTAAATGATGAATCCAGATAGCAATTAAAAGGAAATGCATCAATTTGACAATTTATTTTGACTTTATCATGCATTTATATTAAATGAGGTGAACTCCAGGATGCATAAATATAATAACTAAGATAATGCATAAAGAAATGCAGAAAAACAATAAGGAAATGCAAACTCTGGGCTCTGATTGCCCCCAATCTGGACTACAGTCGAGATCACCTCCAATCGTACGAGATCATCGTCGATCTACGACAGGATCGTCCGAAATCGTCTGGAATCGCCTGCGACGATCCAAGCTTGCTCCAGCTGAAGAACAGTAAGATTCCTGCAAGAAAACTTGAAATATGCAATGCAAACAAAAGTATGAAGGTGTTCTAAGGCACAAGGAACTAAATTTGTAGGGAAATCCATCAGCTAGGGGGTTCAGGGGGATAAACTGAGAAAATCCCAGTTTATATAGGATTAGGGAGAGGTTAGGAGGTTGGAGATCATCCCAATTTGGGAGATCTCCAACGGGGGAGACTCTAACTGCGTAGACACGCTTTCTGCCCAAGTTAGAGAAGCTGTTGAAACAGAAGCTAATTATGAAAATTTGGTTTTGGGACGAAATCGTCCGGACGTTCTGTTCCAGACGAATTCGTCAGATCTGGGATGATTTCGTCTGATCTTCGACGATATCGTCCAACGGTCAAAACAAATCCTAAAAATGGCACGAAAAACAAGGAAAGCGGGTAACGGGCGGTTAACGGGCGGTTTGGGGTTAAAATTCAAATTTTTATCTTTTTACTAAGGTTTAACCGTGCCAATTTTAGGGTGCTACAACCTTAAAACCAAGTCACCTAGTTTCAACTCCATATTTCACAGGTGCTTGTCATGTCATACTTTTCTCCTTCATTGGGTCACATATTTTTTTCATTGTGCTATAACCCTTTTTCTTCTAGTTGAATCAATATCACAAGCCACTTCTCTAGTATTTTCTAGTCTCCTAAATTGTTTTTTACTTCTACCCTCAAACTAGGTACCAAGAACTCTACTAGCACTACTACCTCTTGCCCATACATCAACTAGAATGGTGTATAATTTATTGTTGGCTTAAAGGTTGTCTTGTATACCCATAGGACTGATGGCAACTTCTCCTCCCAATATGATCCTTCTATCCCATAGGTCTTGTACATTATTCATACCAAGATTTTGTTTGTTGCCTCTACTTACCCATTTTCTCTAGGATAATACGAAACTTGACAATGAATGTAAAATATTGAATTTAATATTCAACTTCTTAATTACTTCATTCACAAAGTGACCTCCCCTATCACTTATCAATTGAAATGGAATTCAAATATTATTATTACTTGTTCGTATAGAAATCAGGTTGTACTCTACTAAAATATTAGTTAATTCTCTTACCTCTACCCATTTTGTTAGGTATTCATTTGCCACTATTATGTATCAACAATTTATCTTCTGACTCATCCTTAAAGGAATCACAAAGTTTAAACCCCATATTTTGAATAATTTGTGTGGTTGATATGGATGCAATAGCATGGATTCTCTATATAATAACTTCTCAGCTTACTGACATGTATCTCATGCTTGCATAAACTCCTTCATATTGTGATATAAGGTGGACCATCATAGCCCTACCATAATTACCATTCTTGTAGTCACATCTAGTCTCATATACCCTCTGGCTAGTCCTTCATGAGCTTCTTTTAATGTTACATTATCTTCCTCCTCCATTATACATCTTCTCAGTATTCCATCTAGTCTCATCTTATACAGTAATCCCACTATCAACTAAAATTTGTTGACTTTATAATATGTTTTCTTTGTTCTATTTTTGGTATCTACCTTGGAAACTCCCCTATGCATAGATACTCACCTATCATCATATACCATGATGATATAGTGTTTATTGCAAATAGTTGAGTGTCAAGAAATTCATTTGGCACTCCTACAGGA
The DNA here is from genome assembly GCA_028583015.1 of Wollemia nobilis. Taxonomy (NCBI): domain Eukaryota; kingdom Viridiplantae; phylum Streptophyta; class Pinopsida; order Araucariales; family Araucariaceae; genus Wollemia; species Wollemia nobilis. Next base: position 2,153,313 of record JAQPPZ010001424.1, on the reverse strand, counting down.
TATCTTGTGAAAATCCTTGATAATTTTTCTACTATATCATGCTTCTTTCTAGGTCTAACCACTACCTAAAATACAAAATCCTATAATATGATGATCCACCTACTAACTCATCCATATATAGTTAATTATTTAATAAAATACAAAAATATCTGATGATCAACATAAAAGGTGAAAATATTTGCTAGTAAATAGTCTCTAATTTTTTTTAACAACATACACCATCCCTAACACACTTCAATTTTAGTTGTGTTATAATTTCTCTCTACTCTTGACAGAAACCAACTTGCAAAATACATAGGTTGATCAAGTTTAAATTTCTCCTCCTAGGGAAATGCACATCCAATTGTAAAATTTGATGCATCTACATGGACATGAAATTCCTTGTCCCAATCTACAAATACCATAATGGGTGTACATATCAACTTTACCTTCAACTCCTTGAAGGCTTCTTGATGCTTCTTTGTCCATCTAAAATGAACATTCTTTTTGGTCAAGGAATCTAATGGGTAGGACACATGGGAAAAATCCCTACTAAATTTTTTGTAATATCCTATAGATCCCATAAATATCTTCAACAAAATCACATCATAGGATTCTTCTATATTAAAAATGACACGAATCTTATCAAGATTTGTCTTAAATTGTTAGGAACCTTTTAATAAAAATAAGCAACCTCCTTCAATACTTTCATTCAATATGCAAAAATATACATTCTTTCTTTTCCTTCACATTTTTAAAGACTTCAACACACTACATAATGCTCAAGGTTGACTTACATGCAAAATGCCACCCGAGCTAGAATCTTCTACCAAAAAAAAAATTACATTCTTGATAACAGTTGCATAAAATGGTTCCATTTGTCTAGACACTTCTATTACCACAAACTATTACATAATATTACAATGAGGTCCCCACATTAAAAATGGGTTATTACATAATAGTGTTAGGATAAAGTCCTAACATGCCTTTCCCCTTAAAAAATATTTACCCTTAAAGCTAAAGATGAGAAAATTGTTGTTGATGTTGCTGACGGGGCTCCCAAGTGGCATATTTAGGTTGTAATCGTCTTCATTGAACAAGAACATCAATGATGACACAATGGAAAAGGGTGAGTGATCTCCTATACAAAATTTATTTAGGCTCAATAATTATGGATCCTTCTCCATCCAACTTTGGTAGTGTGGATTGTACCTAGACCTTATTTCCAACAATCTTCTTGAGAGAGGAGACATGAAAGATTGAGTGAATTATGGCAGTGGTTTAAAGAGCTAGTTTGTAGGTTGTTGAATCAATCTGTTGTAACACCTAGTAAGGACAATAGTATTTGGTAGCAAGTTTTTGGCATCCATGAATATGGAGAGATGACTATTTGTAGGGCTATAGTCAAAGAAAAACCATGTCCCCGACTTCAAAGTTATGCTTAGAGTAGTGTTGATTATCTTGTTGATGCATTATGTTCTAAGCCAATTCCAGTTTGAACTTAAGTTATTGGAGAAGGAAAACATGTTGTTTGAGGGTGGAATCCACGACTTGAACCTGGGAGCTTCCTATAATGTAAGTGGAGGGTGTTGGTGGAGGATGACCATATACAACTTCAAATGGAGTAACCTTAGTAGCAATATGATATGAAGTTGTTATACCATTATTTCACCAAATAAATCCACTTGTCCCATTGTGTAGGATTTCCTAAGGCAAAGAAATAGAGGTATGTTTCCAAGAACGTATTGACAACTTCAGTTTGGTCATTAGTTTGAGTATGATAAGTTGAACTCATTTTGAGCTAAGTTTCCTACAACTTGAACAACTTCTGCCAAAAATGATTGGTAAAAGTAAGGTTCCTATCAGAGATAATTAATTTAGGTATTCCATGGAGACAAAATATGGAGTCTAAAAATACTTGAGCAATAATGGAGGTGTTGTAGGGGTGGTACAAGGAATTAAAATGAGCATACTTTGTGAGACGATCCACTACCAGTAGAATAACATATTTTTCTCCTGATTTAGGTAACCCTTTAATGAAATCCATAGATATATATGTCCATACTTATTCATGAATTGGTAAGGGTTGAAGTGTTCCATGGGAACACACATTTTATCCTTTCATGCATTTGTACCTGTCACATTTTGCATAAAATTTTGAATATCTCTTTTCATTCCCTTCCAAAAAAGTGTGTTTGGTCCTTTCATAAGTTTTGAGAAATACTAAATGCCCAGTTTTTGACGATGCATGCATTTCATGCAATATGAGCTCCCTCATTTGTGAATATTGAGGAAAGACAATTAAATCATGATATTGTAAATATTGATCATCCCAATATAGCCAAGGCATGAGTTAGGCTTTTCTTGGATTTTGTTGATCAAATTTTGCAAATTGAAGTCCTTGGTCAATTTTTCCTTGATATGATGGATCCATTGTGAAAGTGGTGTAGATACATCATGTAACATTTCTTGCTCTTCATATTGTTAGGATAAGGCATCAGTCACCATGTTCTCCTTGCCTTTCTTATAGGTGAGTTCATAGTTAGGTTAATAATTTAGAAACCCATCCTTAATGTCTGGTATGGCCACCCTTTATTCCAAGAAATATTTAAGACTTTGACAATAAATACTAATGGAAAATTTTCATCGAATGAGATACAGACGATAATGATTAATAACATGTAAAATTGCAAGCATCTCCTTTTCATAAGTAGACCTACCCAAATTTTGACTAGATAGTGCTCTCCTGGTGAAGGTCAATTGTCTTCCTTCTTACATCAAAACGACCCTAATGCCATTTTTAGACACATTACTTCTAATTAAAAAAAATTTAGCAAAATCATACATTGTTAACATAGGGGTGGTGGTCATAGTTTGCTTCAACTCTTTGAAAGCCTTCTCTGCTAGTTCTGACCACATAAAAAAGTTCTTTCTCAACATGGTTGTCAAGGGAATGGCTATATTCCCATAATTCTTCACAAACTTTCAATAATATCTAGTGAGTCCCAATAATAGTTAGTATTGAACAACGTTATTTTTTTGGGGTCCACTTGAACTCCATATTTGGTTACAATATGATCCAAAAATTCAACTTCTTACAACCCAAAAAAAAATTGGATCTCTTAGCATAAATATGATTCTCAAACAAAAGTTTTAGTGTTTGATCTAGATGTTGGAGATGCTCCTCCTATGAACAACTGTAAAATAATATATCATCAAAGAATATTAGAATAAATTTACAAATAAAAGGTCAAAAAATGGAATTCATCAAACTTTGAAGAGTGTAAGGTTCATTGGTCAACCCAAATAGCATAACCAAGAATTCATAGTTCCATAAATGAATTCAAAAGTCATTTTAGGATTAACCTCATCCTTGATTCAAATATAATGATATCCTAACTACAAAATCAATTTTGAAAAATATTTGGTCCCATGCAACTCATCTAGTAATTCATAAATTACTGGAATAGGAAATTTATCTTTAATAGTAATTTTACTAAAGTCCTTGTAATCAACACACAAGCTCCAAGACCCATCTTTTTTTAGTACCAACAATACGGGAAGAATAAATATTGACGCTAGAATGAATAACCCTTGCAACATGAAGTTCTTGTACCATTTTTCCAAATTTTAATTTCTGAGCATATGGATACCTATAGGGGTAAACATTTAGGGGAAGACTACCAGGAAGAAGTTGAATTGCATGGTCTTGAGAATGATGATGGGGTAGTCCTTTGGGTTTCTCAACTACAGCATGTCTTTGCAATAAAACCTACAATGCCTCTGGATGGTATGTATCCCTTCCCTCAAGAGCTTCTATAGCAAATAATTGAGCCAAAACCCCATGGGAGTATTTTTTAACAATGTTTCCATCTTATGGGTTGAAATAAATTGAGTAGTCATAGCCTCCTCGTAAGGTGTATCATGTGCTTTTTTTGCTAAATTTCATCCACAACTCAAAAAATCCCACAAGATAGGACCTAACATCTGTAGCCATTGTGCCCCCAAAATGACATCACACGCACCTAGTAGTAAGGTACACATATCTACCTTAATATTATATTTCCCTATTTACATTTTGATATTATAACAATTCCCTTTACATGGCAAAGTGACTTCATTGGAAATCATGACTTCATAGTTACTAGTAATGTAACAATTCCCTTATTTGAACACACATGGATCAATAAAGTTATGTGTGCTTCTTGAGTCAATAAGAATTATAATCCATTGTCCTTTAAAGTGTCCTATCACTTTATCATTTGAGGATTTGATATTCCTACTAAGGCATACACCAAGATTTTTGGTTGGTATTCATTTGGAATTTCTAACCATTCTATGTGTTCCTCATCCTAATGATCATCTTCTCCCTCTAAATATTCTCTGGTTGTTGCCTCATCCACATCAAGCAAATACTTTTTTTTTATACACACTTATGCCTTGGGAAATACTTCTCATCACAATTATAGCATAGCCCTTGGGCCCTTCTGGTTTCCATCTCTTCTCATGTCAATTTTTTGATGGTAGGAGTTTTGTTGGCAGGAGTTGGTGTAGGCTTGGAGGAAAAAGGTGGCCAAGATTAAGAAAATTATGGGGTGCATCCTTGAGCCTTAAATTTTTCTTCCACAAATCTATCCAAAGCTATTGCTTGTTGTAATGATTGTGGCCTCAATATTTTAACTTCAATTTTAATGTCATCCTTCAAACCATTCACAAAACTTTGGAAGAATGCGAGACTCAAACCAATGGTATGGTTGCCCAAATTTTCAAACTAATTTTGATAATATCAAATGGTTGGAGTTTGTTTGAGTTTAGAAAGGGATTCTATAAAATTCTCAAACTCATTAGGATCAAATCGAGTGAGTAGTTGTTGCTCAAGTTCAATCCAAGTAAGATCATGATTTGTTTTCTCGACCCACTAGAACCAATGCAATGCATTTGATTCAAAATTAAAAGAGGTAATTATTAAGCGCATATAATAGGGAAAATTATGAATATTGAAATATTTTTCTGCTTTATATATCCATCCCTCTAGATCCTTCTCATCAAAATTTAAAAATTTTAATTTGCACAACTTAAATCCATTGTTATTAGGGGCATCTCACTGATGATTGTCATTTCCTTCATCCTTACAATTATGAGAACCAAATCGATCATATATGGGGATTATTAGATATTCGAATTTCCAAGTCTTCAATTTTTCTATTTAATTCCACTTTCATTTTCCTATGTTCCTTGACTACATAGTTCAAGGATTCATGTAAAGATTTGATATCTAATCTTAACTAATTTAAGCTCTAAAATAATAAATCCCCCACATGCTTCCCCCAAGTCTCTACATGAGTGATAATTTTTTGATCTAATTCTTGTTCCTTTTGTTTTTCCCTAGTACCTATAGCCATGCTATTTGATTTTTGTTTTTGATGATACTAAAAATAGAAGTGTGATTCCAAGAGTTACTAATTTTAGTAATCAACCAAAAAAAGTGTTTGGGTGTTGTATATCAAAATGATTAGCTCGAAAAGACAATCATAATAGACTAAGTCCCACAATGATATTTTTTGGCACCCCTAAAAAAGTGCATGGAGGATATATACCAAAATGATCAGCTTGATGAGATGGTTGCAATGAGTTATATTCCATAACATTGTTTTTTGGCATCCCATACTTTCTCTAGGGAACTATAATCTTCAAGTGTTGTCGGTTTTACTCCTAGAGTCTTGGTTCACTTATAAAATGGACTTTTTTCAAACAAGCCCTTACTAGACCTTGTACTATCTATTACTATTGATACTGTATCTCACTATATGACAACTGTATGGGTTGGCTCTGTTACTGATAAATTCCCTGTTCATTATGATTTATGAATTTCAAGCAATTGTTATCGATGCTAGAAGACTCTATCTTGATTGTTGTTGACTCTGACTAAATTCATACCCAACCATTACTGACTACTCTTGATAGAACCTGTCTTGATTGTTATATTCATCACCAACTCGTTTGTTTATTTCATGTAGTAATTTTAGGACAATTCAATATCCTTAGTATGCTCAATTTTTGTGGTAGGATTTTTGGTTTTAGGTTAAACTTTCAATAGAAATAGGGTACTCTAAGCCAAGGTGTGTGTACTGCCCATAAGCCCTATATTATATCACAATGACAAACGATAGTGCTCGGACCAATATTTCAAGCCACTACTCAAGGAGGATTCCATGCATACATTTGAGCACATTACCCACCTCTCTAATAGTATGGAAGGGTGATTTTATTAGATGTTGTGTCTAATGTACTATGGATAATACATGGTCAAAATATTACTAGGGCTAAATATTTCTCTTAATCCTAGGGGTCTCTCGATATACCCAAAGATATGTGGGAGCTCAATTCTATATATAGGTATTTTTTGAGGCTTGGGTATTGGAGCTTGATCACCCCTCACTTCACTAGATGCTTTATAGGTAATCTAGCTTAGCCAATAACGACAACTCCATGATATTTTAAAACCCCTGGCATAGGGTTTCTAATCTAATAAACTAATACAAAAAAAAAGGTAGAATATTTTTTTATGAAGAAACTGGAAAAAAAAATGAAAACATAGAAAATTTATACCTAACAATCAAAATGGCAGGGCAAGAACTATCATAGTTGTAGCGTAACATGGCCTTGGAAAGTGCTTTGATACCACTTGTTTAGGAACCTTCTAATAAAAATAAACATGTTCACATAAATATTGCAATACAAGTAGAAATTCATGAAAGAAAAAATATTACAATATAAAATGTAAATGCAAAAATATATTAATCTCACAAATCACAACACGGAATCATGGGCCTCTTCAAGGGGGAAACGTCCTTAGATACTTTCATTCAATATGCAAAAAGATACATTAATTCCTTCCCTTCGTATTTTTAAATACTTCATAACACTACCTAACACTCAAGGTTGGCTTACATGCAAAATGCCAATCAAGCTAAAATCTTCTAGCAAAAAAAATAGTTACATTCTTGATAACAGTTACATAAAATGATGCCACTTGTCTAAGCACTTCTAGTGTCACAAACTATTATAAAAAATTGCATTATATCATTACAAATCATTATAATGAGGGTCCCCACATTAATGAAGAGGTTATTACATAATAGTGTTAGGATGGAGTCCTAAAATCAACCCTTATTTGCAAACTATGTGTCCCTATAATTTACCATATGGTACCATTGGATTATATTTTGCTAGATTTAAAGCTAAACAAGCATTCATACATAGCTTCATCCATTCTTCAAGTGCTTGCAAGTGCTCATCCTTCCTTCCATATATTGACCAATCATCTAGGAAAGATTTAAACTTCCTTGTTAATATTTGTTCAAATATATATAGAATAATCCTTTGAAATGTGGCAGGGGTATTAAATAGCCCAAACGATGTCCTATTGTATGTGTAAATACCATTCTCCACAATGAATGTTATCTTTAACTTATATTCCTCTACGATGCTTATTTGATTGTAGCCGAAAAACCCATTCAAGAATGAGTAAATTTTGTGTCCAGCTACTTTCGAAATAGAATCAACAAAAGGGATAGAGAAGGGATCCTTTATTGAAACAAAATTTAGAATTCTAAAGTTTACACGTGTATTTTATACACCTCCTTCAAAGTAATTACTATTGGTGATATCCACTCACTATAACTTTGAAGATTATACCAACATCCAACATCTTTTCAATTTTTGCAATAACCAAAGTTGCATACTTTAGATTCATTCTATATGGTCTTCTTCTTATTGGTAGCTCATGGGATCAACTGGATCCAATATACACACAAATCTAGAGGTATCCCTTTCAAATACTTATATGTCCGTGCAAAGACCTTATACTACAAGAAATTTTTGAAAGTTGTTGCTTTCAAAATCAGGTCCCATTCATGTCCGTAATGAATTATCCTTGGCTCTTCTTTACTTCTAAATTTACATTGACCATATTTGGTCCTTCATATTTGATATTTTCTAGCTCATTCATTGCTTTTACCACATCTATCGAGTGTGTTGGTTTTTCAACTATCTCAGCATCACCAACTATATATTCTATAAACAATTTGGGGAACATCCATTTTTCTTCTTCCTTAGGCTTAGCCTTCTTGTTTTTTTATAATTTACATGGTGGAATTGGTAGCCGCCACGAATCTGGGTAGGCTATCCAAATTTTATAGCTGCCATAGTATTCTACGTTGTCCACCCTAGAAGTCGCCACATAGTTTTTTGCGTAGTCTATCCCTATAACCACCATGCCACAATCATTATAAACCTTTTACACTACTAAAAGCACTAGGAAAGGGACAAGCATTCAATCCAATGAGGCTCGATATTTGAACCTTGGACCTCCACTCCCCTTACAGGGTTTGGTCAAACCAATTGGTCTACACCTTGAACCTGGATTATCCTTCTTGTTACTTTCATCATGAATTTATTTGATCTCCACTATCTGTATATAGGGTTAGCTGGGAAGAAATATCTCATACTCCATTTTCCAATGAAGGAGTCCACTATTCGATTGGTTTTCATCTTCACCACATTCCTCCAGGTACAACATTCCTTCCTCATTTGGCTCATGTGTACTAATCTTCTTTCGAGAATTACCCAACTTATCTGTCATTGCAAAATCTTCACTAACAGTCTAATTTTTTAGATTAATCATATATTTATGTTGTCTTTTCTTGAATTTAAGCCAACCCTTTTTCTAGTTGTGATTAACTTTGGCCATCCTTAGCCATCGTATTCCCAACAATGCATCATATGCTAGTTTTTGCATTGTTATCACAATAAAATCCATGAACTCTTGATATGCAATCTTCACCTTCTAAGTCGTTAAGATTCCCTTCATCTCAATACCATATTGGTTTGTGTTGCATTACCTGAAATTTAAAAACCACAAAAATGGAGCCCCAATCTCCTTCCATGTCTTTTCTAGAAGAATGTTCACACTTGAATGTCCATCTACAATAACCTACATCAACTTATTATCCAATATTTTAATATGAATCAATGTTGGCGTTTTTCCAACATCAATCATAAATATAGTTGGATCAATAAATTGATCCTTCCTCTTCACTCCTTTTGACTAGATTTGTTGTTCCATCACTCTTTGTGTTTGCAGTTCCTCTCCTATGATTGCATGTGGTACTAGTATGGCACTAAACAAACTTGTCACCTTCACTCCTATTTTTGTATTCAAAACTTGTGCTACTAGTTCATTAGTTACCACCTTTTCCTCTAAGCTCAATGGCTTCTTCAACTTCTATTTTGCTAGTCTCTCTTGTTTAGCCTTATCTATCTCTTCTTCTATTGCTTTTTGTGATTCCTACCATCTTCCTTTTTCTATGGCAAGATTGGGATATTGATCCTTTTTTGCTTTTCCCCTTGTGACCACATGTAAATCCTTATTTTCCTATTTCTTCTCCATAGGAGGCTCTCCAATATCAATAAAATTGACATTCTATGAGTTGCTTGTACTTGCCTTCTTTGGATAGTTCTCTCCCACTTCCTCATCACTTGAAGATGGCTCATAAGGTATTTCAACCTATTATTCTTTCATCTTAGGTGGCTCTACTAGTTGTGCTATTTCAAGTACTTCAGTCCTAGGCACCTCATCTACTCATGGTGTCTCTTCACCTTCCATGTTTCCTTCAAATAATCTCCTTTCAAACTCTGGTGCACCTTCACTTCAAGACCTTCGCAAATATATGAGCTTTGGATCTGGTCTATTCATCCAAACACTCATGTGCAGTTGCTCTAGTGTCTGACTCGCATCCTTTGCACTCCTTAGCAAACTACTCCTCACTTTATTGGGTGTTACCATCCACTCTTCATTTCTCTATGCACTCTCCATGTTGGTGTCTTCTAGTATGTTTTCTTGAGCTATTTGAGGTACTTTGACCTTTATTGTTAACAATGTTTACCACATTTTATTGTCCTCTTATGGACTACAAACTCATTCAATTATTGGTTCTATTTTTTGCATTTAAAATGCTTGACTAGTCAAATTCCTATTTTAAGTGATCCTTGTACTTCTTCTCATGGGAACTTTATCCTCTCCATGACCTCATCTTCCCCATCCTCGTGGGAATGTATCTATCATCCACCTTCCTCTCTTTTCACATGTACTAATCATTACTTGAACCTCCTCGCTTCGACAACGACAATGATGCTAAATGTAGCATGAGTGGTGAGATTCCCAATAAGGGAATGGTGGAATGATAGTTTTAGGAACTAATCAATACTACAATCATACAACATCCTAATCAAATGCATGACTTAGTCCTTGTACGATCTAATATACCGTATGATTCAATCTATTATACTATTTAGTCTATTATACGATAATATTTGTACGATACAATCTCTCATATAACACAATACGAGACTTCTTACTAGAAAATCCCCAATACTTTGTATGTCAACCACTTGTACGGTATCACACGTGCAATATCACAAGAAACAATTGCATCCTAAGTTGACGACACTCCTATGTGTTTTCCCTTGTACAATCTAGCCTTCGTATGATCTGTAACTTACTTAATCATTGTAATTCTTGTATGGCATTCCTACGTACTATAACCCTGCAATTCCTACATGCTACTACAATCCAAAAGACTAAAAAACTTCAAGAGAATACCAATGCAATATATAAATACAAGGTAATGATGCAAATTATACCCTAATAGTCTCATCCACAACCAATGATTAAAATTTACAATCATTGTAAATGGTAGAATTATATTTAATTCTCAAGGATTGTTGTAAACAACAGTACAGTTGAAATTACAATGGTTATAACTAGCCTACAATGGCATCAATAGCAACACTATACATGTTAATTTCCTACTCTCCTATTCTTCGTACAACTACATGTGATCTCAGGCTATCCTCTATGCTATCATGTTACAAAATGGAGGGGGGTCTTTTAATGCCTACCCGGGCCATTCCAAGTGGTTCCCAAGACAACGCATCAATTACAATTGCCACCCTGAACTGAACGTGCATGAAATTATCAACTTTTTCCTAAGGTTCTAAGTGCAATTTATTAAATTGTCTTTTCATCCTCATTTCATGTAATTTCATTTTGTGTCATTTACATTAATTTCATATAAATTTCACTTTACAAAAGATTTAACAAAACTTTGTACATTTTTTACTTTTTCTTCTTTTGGGAAGCATTTTTGTTGCCTACATTGTGCAAGCACAACAAGTAGTCAAGTGAAAGCTACCTAAAGGAGAAAATTTTGGTTCACATAGTGAGGGTTTCATTGTTGAGATTTTGAGGCACTGCCTTGAACCTTGCAAGGATGTTGAGCCTCAACCTTGCAAAGGGGTATTGCTCCTTGACCCTTCAAGGGGTCCCCCTTCTTGACCTCCGATAAAGGTGGTGACAAGCACTACCCATTATGTTGGTCATGTTGGTGATGTGGCCAATTTCAATAAGTGGAGTGAGCATCCATAAATAGTATTTTGTTGATAACAATTTGAAGTGAAGTTACTTACAAATGTTTGGAATAGAAGAGAGTGGAAGGAGCATGACAGGATATTCGCATACAATGTTCAATTCTTCTACCCTTGATGTTCAACTCATGTATCGTCAAGGACATCGATAAGTCTAGAGGGGAGAATAGATGTAGGCAGATAAATGGACATGTCTACATATGTAATGAATAAAGTTGTCATTTTGTGTAATTTTGTAGTTCATATGCAATTGTTTGACAAAATGTGCATAATGTAATTAGAATGTTCATGTAATTTGAATGTATATATAATTTTAATGTTCATGTAATTATGATGTTGACTAATTAGAAGTGGTGTCAATGTAATTAAAACTTGGTACAAGAAAGTTGTAGAAGTTGGCAACTACCTCCCCTTTCCCAAGAAAAGTATAAGTAGACCCCTTACATTTCTTGAATACATGATGATCTTCATCCATCTACCTATTTGTATCTGGAGGTGTGTGTGCATGTTGTTTAAAGTGTGTTGTTGATGGTTCGTCAAAGTATGGTGTATTCTAGATAGTTATTTTGAATGATACATTCTATGTGCACAATGTATCCATTTGTATCTTATAAGTTATTCCCATTCTATATTTTATTTATTTAAGTGGTAATGGAATTGTGTTGAAATGTGTTGTATTTTATTTATAATCATTCAATTACCACATCAAGGAAACCTCTTGGTGACACTTCACATATGCATATATTTTTGTTTCATTATCACAAATAGTAATAAGCACCTTAAAGTTATTTAAAATAAGACAAAATAATTTTAATGCTCTACTTGGTTCTGCTTCACTTCTATATTTACATTGTTATATAGCAACAAGATAGAAGAGTTTCATTTATAGTTTCATTAATACAAGAAAATTGAGATGGATGAATCTATAGAACAAGATTCCAATTTTTTAGGATCTAAGGGTGGTAATCTAGTAGACTTCATTGAACATTGACAAATTATTGGTGGCCCAAGTTTTTAGAATATTACTAGATGTGACCATTTTTTTAAAACTTTTTTCTTGGTTCATACATAAGCCTAGAGACAACCAATGGAATGCTATGTACATGGTTATCAATAGCCCATAAGGAATTAGAAATTTTGGACTTGCATATAGGAGAAAACTACTCTAATTGGTAGAACAGTTCAAATCCAACATCCAAGGCCTTTTAATGAAAATGTTCATTGACATGATGCATCTTCAATCAACCATTACTTCTTTTTGTCAAAGAGAAAATATAGAATAGCCTACTCAAAGGCAATGGCAAATTATATTTCAGCTTGGATGCTTGAGAAGGGATTTGTTGATTTTAGAGAGTACTTGAGAGCATTAACAAATAACAAGATAGATCAAATACAATTTGGCTTAGCAATGAGGGTCCATTTAAGATTACCAAAGATCCAATAATACTAAGGACATTAATACTAAGTTCCATGGTATCATGACTTTGGTTGTCAAGAACCACCAAACGCACTTGGAACAAACAACTCATATTTTTACCAAGCCACTTGTAAATATTACGTTTGCAAAACCGGTGACAATGTTCCCAAAATCATGCTCTTGAATAGGAGGGAGTTTTAGCCCTAAATACATTCATGGTGCAAAACATATATTTAGTCCAATTATAAGTCTTAAGTCATCTAGTCCTAGGTTAATACGGTTTGATTAGCCTATTATTGTAAGAAGCTAAGAAGTTGAATTCAATGTTACGTATTAACCCGCTACCTCCCAATAGGCTAGTTGCCTAAAGAACACAAGCTTATACTGAGATGGGGGGTGAACATAATAAGATCACTTTTTACTTTTTCTTTCCCAATCAATATTATGCAATGTAAAGATAGCAATATCAATAGCAGTAATCAAAGAAATGCACAAATCACCACATACAATTGAGACACCAGAATTTACGTTGTTCACCCAATGTGGGCTACTCCACGGAGAAAATATTTCACTAAAATTTTCTCAATCAATCTCTTGGGAATCCTTTCCCTATTACAATTTTTATGGACCTATGTCCAAAGGAGAGACCAATCCCCTAATCAAGTTCATGGATCTCTATCCACAGGAGACACTAATCTCCTAATATCTGCTCTGGCTAGTGATCCTCTAGAAGACCTCTACCTCCACTGCCCTTAGAAAATGGAACTCTATCCACATAAGACACTTGTCTTCCCTGCTCTGGTTGGAGATCTCTGTCCTCAAATATGTCACCTCCAAAGCTCTGTCTCAAATCTGCACTAAATGCAGTGTGTCGGTCTAGCACAAATATGTCCTCAATCTCTATCTCTGGTTTGGCACAAACCTGTCCTCAAATCTACACCAAATTCTATCCTCAAATTTATACTAAATATAGTCTTTCGGTTAAACAAATATGTCATCAATATCTGTCCTCAAGCCTTAACTCAAAGCTTGACTCAATCTCAAATCAACTCTGCTGGATTTGCCCCAAACCTTAACTCAAGGTTTGAACAAATCAATCAATCAACTATGTTCTCAAGTCTTCTCAAATACTTGTCTCAAATTTTCCTTGTAAGATTCCACAAAAGCTCACACCAATATGTCCACAAGTCCTCTCTAGAACTTGTCCAATCTGCTCAAGAACTTATCCAAATCTGCTCTCAATCTGTATTGTAAGCTTCCACAAAAGCTTACCCAAATCTATCCACAAGTCTTCTCAAAGACTTGTCTCAAATCTGCACAAGTCCACACTAGAACTTGTCTAATCTCATAGAAACATAAAGAGAATTGTTAGAGACTCAATATGTTCTATACTCATCACAATGCTCAATCACTTTCAATCACTCTTTTAGAAACATACAGAGAATTGTTAGAGACTCAATATGCTTCAACTCAATACTCAGTCACTTTCTCAATTCAATTCAAAATATAGAATAGTTTTGTTTTATGGAACTTGAACAATCACTTCACACACCCACTTGACTAGGCTCAACCAACTCTACTCAACCAATCACTCAATGAAACAATCCTTCCTTACAAACCCTAGTCCAAGCGTATGACATTCACTCAAAATGTTCCCAACAATGCTTATCAACCACTCTCACATAACAATGATACTCATGTTCTTTTCAAACCCTAGTTCAAGTTCCTCACACAACAACTCACTTCAACAACAATGCTTATAACACAATCTTCACATAACAATGATACTCATGTTCTTTTCAAACCCTAGTTCAAGTTCCTCACTCAACAACTCACTTCAACAACAATGCTTATAACACAATCTTCACATAACAATGATACTCATGTTCTTTTCAAACCCTAGTTCAAGTTCTTCACACAACCAATGGCTTCAACAACAATGCTTATAAAACAAGGTTTTAACAACAATTCTTTATTCCAGAAAACCTTGAAGCATTAACTCAACACACTCAATAAGGAAACCCTAATCAAGTCCTTTTCACTCCAAACTTATTTTCCAGAAAATCAACCAATCAACTCAACCATGGAAGAATGTGCCTATATTGATGAGAAGTAGACCACACAAATCTGTCACAACCATAAACATCACTTTGCAAATCTCAAGGAAGTTAGAAAAACAATACAAATCATATAATCACTCACAAATACACCTTATTACTCCTTTCTTAAAATAATATCCAACACCACAATAGTTTGAATGTTCACTTCTCAAAAACCCTAACTCATCACAAATTTATCTCAATCAATCATATTTGACATAAGCCACTTCAGAATTTTATTCTTCAAAAATCAATCCAATTTCTACTTATGACTCCCTACTTTAACATTGCATTTTTAAAGATAATTCTTTTGAAAAATAATGCAACAACTAATCTTTCCTTTTCTAAGGTAAAAGAATTTTTACCCACCACTTAAATTTTCAGCAAACACTTTATAAAACCCACAAAATTTCCTTTTTAACTTAGGCAAAAATCAAAAATCATTTATCTCCTTATTTCTCCTAAGACTAACCTTAGCCTAAGTCAAAAATCAAAATATTTTAATTTAAAAGAGTGTTACCACTTTGCATTGCACGAAGATTTGAACTGAGCGCTTCTCTCCACAAGCACTTTCACCGCGGCTCCCAATGTCGTGGAGCCACATGCTCCCTTTGGAACCTCCACTACCTTACGCCCTTTGACTTCCACTATTCGCACGAGCCATGAATTGGCTCCTTCACTCACGTTGTCCAAAAACTTCGCACGAACTACTGTCACGAGGGAATTACGCACGAAAACCGGCGTTAATTATTTTCGACGGATGTGAGTGGAT
Source organism: Wollemia nobilis (assembly GCA_028583015.1). Lineage (NCBI taxonomy): Eukaryota > Viridiplantae > Streptophyta > Pinopsida > Araucariales > Araucariaceae > Wollemia > Wollemia nobilis. Next base: position 2,137,559 of record JAQPPZ010001424.1, on the reverse strand, counting down.
GCCTTGCCTTTGAGAAGGCTATGGTATTTATATACCATATGCCTTCATTGCTCCACGTCGACGGTGAGGACGTCGTCTAGCAATCGATGACGTCGACGGAAGGGAGGCAACTTTGCATGCGAACAAACTAACGCCCAAACTTTATGAAATGCGCCCAAACTTTAGCTTTGGCAATTTATTAAATATAATAAATTAAATTCTTTAAGAATTTAATTATTATAATTTAATAATTAACATGGTATTTTGGCCTTAAACCAAACTTAAGGGCCTCTTTAGGTTTTTAGAAAAACCTTACAACTTGCTCACATGGTTTTAATGGAAAAACCTTTTATTTTCTGCCACCATCGGTTTTAAGAAAAACCTTTTACTTGTGCCACCATTGGTTTTAAGGAAAAACCTTTTATTTTTGTTCACCCATGGTTTTAATAAAAACCCTTCATATGCTTCCACATAATATTAAAAATATTATGAAGCTTTTTGCCATTAACCTTTGCATTGTTCCTTGACATATTCCTTGACATCAATGACAACTTTGACTCAAAATGTCCAACATTGCCATTTAAATTGATTTGAAACACAAAGTTTAATGGCCTTTTGCCCTTTGTCCTCTCGGCTTGTTTACAGGTATATTATTTTAATCTAATAAAATAGCATGGTCCCATATAGTTTGGTTTGAACAATATTGAATAAATATAAAGATGATAGAATTTTCTGTTAGCAAGTATTGGCCTTGCAAACATATATGGGTGATATCTTATTTTCTACCTAGTCCTCTTTTACTTGGACAAGCAAATGTAGGATGGTAAAATTGGGATGCTTTGAGGTTCCCCTAAATACTAGGAAAAAGGAATAATTGTGCAAAAATATAAAATAAACTAAAACAATAAATGTTTACAAATTTTATAAGCACTCTATTTCTACTATGAATTATGCAAAACTAATATTTTTTAGCAAAAATGCTGATTTTCATGGACATGAGGTGACTACATAAACAATTTTAGTTATAAGCCCACGCTTAATAAAAGTACTACTTAAATAGGAAATGAGGGGGTGCATCTCCATGGGAAAGCACAAAGAGTGCATGTACCCAATGGTTTCGAGTATGGGACGCAACCCTATGGAAGTTTGGTGATATTAAATCTTGATGGTTGCCTCAAGATCTATATATATAGCAAATATAGACAGACTAGTGTTTTAGTTTATTTTTTTGTGTTTCGATAATGGAAGGCTTGAAGAAACACACACTTATACTGAAAGGGGGGTGAACAGTATAAGATAAAAAAAAAAATTCCAATCAATGACTGCAATGATATGAATTCAATAATAAATCAATGCATAAAATCCACACACATAAGAGATAAGAGTTTTACATGGAAACACCCTCCCGGGAGAAAACCACAGTAAAATATTGTTTATTTTTTCTTCAACAAAATTCATGAGCACCAACCCACAGGAGACACCAATCCTCTTATACAAATTTGTGGGCACCAACCCACAAGAGACACCAATCCCCTTATACAAGTTTGTGGGCACCAACCCACATGAGACACCAATCCCCTTATATAAGTTCATGGGCACCAACCCACAGGAGACACCAATACTCCTATACAAGTTCGTGGGCACCAACCCATAGGAGACACCAATCCCCTTATACAATTTCGTGGGCTCCAACCCACAGGAGACACCAATCTCCTTAAGGCTCCAACCTCGGATCTAAAGGCACCAACCTTGATCAACAAATAGAGAATGACATACTGGTGTTGGAAGCTTCAAATGGAAAAAATGTCCTTCACATTCATTAAGTCTGTCGCTTCCACATGTCTCATAAAACTGGTCCAAAACATTGCTCAAGTCTGCTCAAAAATCTGATCCAAAACTCTGCTCCAAATCTAATCACCAACACTGCTCAAATCTGCTCCAAATCTAATCACAAATACTGCTCAAATCTGTTCAATAATTTTCTTCAGCAAAACATTAGCATCCCTGTTGTACCTTGCTTTATTCATCCAACTTCATGTTATTGCTTCACAATTGGCTACTTGTTCTTAGGTGTAAGTAGAATCATTTGTTGCCCCCACATTTATTTATAACTCCTCACTATAAGATAAGCATTTTTTAAAAAAACTTTTGGATAATTCAATTCAACTTTTCATTGCAAATTCAAATTACTTCCAACGGCTAGTTCAAACTTTTTATTGCACATTCAAGTTACTCCCAATGGCAAGATTTTGAATAGGCTTAATGGACAACGATGATACAAGTAGACACGCAGGCTCGACTGTGAGGCAAGTAGATAGATTCGACAGCTAGGGACAATGTCGACCTCTCACGAAAGGACACGTACCAACAAAGGGCCAACAAACATCATGGACATCCAAACGGATTTTACACTTGCCACGAAAACGGATAAAAGTCCAATGTAACCAAAGTCACATTTAAAACACAACGCTTGGACGTATATAAATTACAACGCAAAAAGGTCACAGACAATGTGGGATTATGGAATTTCCCTCAAAAGGAACCGAGACGTCAGATGGCCAAAAAAAATATGCGTACCTTTATAAATTCAATGGCATGGTTTGTGCAGTCCACATGTTTTATCGGCTTACTCTCTTCATTTTTTTGCTAGTTCTTTGGAGAGAATGCTCGCTGGTCACTTTTTGCTGGATATCTCTTGGTTTTACAACCTCAAACTGCACGTCAGACGGTAATGTGTTTAGCGCAAGTCAAGTTTGTCTGTCACACCACCATCGAAGCAAATAGTTCACACTATTTCAGCGACTTGAGGTTCACTTGTCCGTTTTGGTGAGGGCAAAAGAATAACGCAATCCAACCGTGTATCTACTTTTATCTCCTCTTCCCAAAACATACCACAATCAGAGCAAAATTTTAATGAAATCAGTTTTTGATCTCTCTTCACTTCAAATCCTACCGCATTCCATGCTCTTTTATGAGTGCACCGCAAATCATACAAAGCACACGTTACGCAAATTGAGTTCTGTAATGATCCGAATACTTCAACAATTTGACTCGAAAATTCGCCTTTTTCTTCTGACAATCCTTATGCCGCCTGAACGCAGATGAGCTTTTTGTTGTCGAGGTTTTGTTGTCGTGTGAGCACAGTTGATTTTTACTATCAAGTTTTCACTTTCTTCTTCCTCTCACTCAGGAGCGTGGCCTTACTCTGGATGATGTCACTACCTTGCCTCCACTGCGTTCAATCTACTCCATTTCACCGCCGCTCTTTAACGCCTCCTCTTCATCCTTTCCCTCGCTGTCGTTGCTCGAATATATCGAAGGTATTCTCCAATCATGTTTCCAAATTAACTTTTGCCTTTGTATTTATATCAAACTTTTCAAGATAATATATGCCCAAGAAGTCGGCTCTTTTCACATTGATATTCAAACCTTTGATATTTGAAATATTTAAATCTTCAACCTTTGATATTTGAAATATTTAAATATTTAACCTTTGATATTTGAAATATTTGAATCTTTAATTAAATATTTCAATTTACTTTAATTAAATATTTCAACCTTTGATATCGTCCAAACTCATAAGCATACTTATAATTAAATCACCCTTCCAAGTCTACCTTTGACATCAATGACAACTCAATAATTCTAACAATCTCCCCCTTTGTCATTGATGGCAACCCTACAAAGAAATTGTCCTTTACTGCAACAGGATCACAAGCTACTCCCCTTGACAAGTTGCTCCCCCTTACTAAAATTCTCCCCCTTTGACATCAATGGCAAAGGCTCCTCGGGGCTGAAGGATAAGACACTTGACAACGCCCCCTTACTACCTGCTCTTCTTGAGACATTCAATGATGAGATGGGAGTGAAACTCCCAAATTACTATGCTCCTTTTCTTGTTCCATTTTCTTTTTCCAAACTTTGGAGGGCATATCCTTTTGAACATTTTGACCATCCTCCTTCTTACTTGATTTCGGAAGTTCAGGGAACACCGTTCTACACCATTTAGTTGTATGCCCAAAATTATTACATTTGTAACAAATGATGTTGTAGTCCATGAGAGGTGCAAATGAATTGAAATTCCTCTTGGTGAAGCCAAAATAATTTTTAGCATGGACCCTGCAATTTACAACTTTATGACCAAATTGGTGACATGAAAAGCAATAACCTTGGAAGAAATATTGAAACCTGTCTGATTGCCTTGGAGGATATGGCCGCATGGTTCTCTCATTGTTGTTTCTGTGATGGACCTTGTTCCTTGATGATGCTTTGTTTTCTTCCTTCTTGATGCTTCCACTTCTCAACACATCAACATAGGTCTTAGGCTCTTCTTTAATTATTTTCTTTGATGCCTTTGTTCCTTTTGAGCTTGACTCCTCCTTTTGTTTCTTTTGACTTTCTTCAAAACCAAGTCCAGTCTTTATAACCGAAGATCTCTGTGCTTTGATAATATCATCCAAGATTTTTGTGCTTTTCTCAAACCTAATATTTTGATGTAGCTTATCATTAGATTCTTCCACTTCCTTCCTTAGAGAGACAACCTCATGTTCCAGTTTTTCACATTCCAACTCTTTTGCCTTTAACTGCTCAGCCATACCTTCTTCAATTCGCTTTGCCTCTTCAATTTTCACTTTTAAGTCGGTGAGATCTTGTGAAAGCTTTGCCTTTGTCTTCTCATCCTCTTGTACTTGAGTCTTCAATCTTGAGTTCTTCTTTCTAAGCCTTTTCAACTCTTCAAGAGCAAAAACAAGTTCCTCTTCTATGTCAACTATGGCTTCCTCTTCATTTTTTGGATCTTTCTCCTCTTCTTGTTTTTCAACAACAGGAGCATCTTCTTTCACCTCCATGGCCAAAAATAGGATTTCTTCTCTTTCACTATCGGAGAGACTTTCATCACTATTGTTGGAAGAACTGCTTGCTTCCTCAACATAAAGACTCTTCTTGTGCCTTTGAAAGATCTTCTTCTCATGCTTGCTTTGACCATGCCTCTTTTTCTTTTCATGATAAAATTTTATTTCCTTCTTTTTCTTGTATTCCTCTTCTTCTTCATTGCTACTACTTCCAGCTTGTGGGCATTGAGCTGCATAGTGACCAATGTTACCACAATTAAAACATTTCACAGTATGCTTACCTTTGTGTTTTCTTGGTCCCTTCTTATTTCTTCGCACAAAGTTAGCTTCTTCTCCATTGCTCGATTCTTCACTTGACTCTGGTTCTTTATTCTTTGTCTTCTTTGAAGCTTTAAACGTGGCCTCCCATTTGGATGTTTGATCTTTTTCAGTCCTCATCTCATAGGCTGTAAGAATTCCGTGTAGCTCATCCATGCTTAAGGTTTTAAGATCCTTCATTTCTTCAATCGTCGAGACCTTTGCATCAAACCTCATGGGAAGTGACCTTAAGATTTTTTGAACAATCTTAGAGTCATCAATACTTTCTCCAAGTCCATGAATGGTGTTGACAATTTCATCAACGCGGAGCAGATATTTGGCAATATCTTCCTCATATTTCATCTTCAAGTCTTCGAACTTCCTCCTGTGGGTTTGAAGTTTTGCCATTTTAACCTTGTCGTCTCCTTCATATGTTCTTTGTAACTTGTCCCATATTTCTTTTGTTGAGGTGCATTGCATGACTTTCACAAACTCTGATTCACATAACCCACTTAATATTGCATTCATTGCCTTGGCATTGTTTTCAAATGGTTTCTTGCCATTTTGATCCATGGGAGGGGTTGTAGGTGGTTTGAACCCATCCACAATAGATTGCCATATATCGTAGCCATGTGCCATCAAATAGGTTTGCATCCTCATGCTCCAGAAGGCATAGTTAGTCCCATCGAACAATGGAGCCCTATTTGATGAAAAACCTTCTTGGTAAGCCATGTGTGTTCTTGTAAGATCTTCCTTCAAGCGGTTAGGCTTTCACGAAGGAACCCGCTCTAATACCAATTGAAGAAACACACGCTTATACTGAGAGGGGGGTGAACAGTATAAGATAAAACTTTTCTTTCCAAACAATAACTGCAATAATATGAATGCAATAATAAATCAATGCACAAAATCCACACACATAAGAGACAAGAGTTTTACGTGGAAACACCCTCTCGGGAGAAAACCACGGCAAAATATTGCTTATATTTTCTTCAATAAAATTTGTGGGCACCAACCCACAGGAGACACCAATCCCCTTATACAAGTTCGTGGGCACCAACCCACAGGAGACACCAATCCCCTTATACAAGTTCGTGGGCACCAACCCACAGGAGACACCAATCTCCTTGAGGCTCCAACCTCAGATCTGAAGGCACCAACCTTGATCAACAAATAGAGAATGATATACTGATGTTGGAAGCTTCAAATGGCCAAAATGTCCTTCACATTCATTAAGTTTGTCGCTTCCACATATCTCACAAAACTGGTCCAAAACTCTGCTCAAGTCTGCTCAAAAATTTGATCCAAAACTCTGCTCCAAATCTAATCACCAACACTGCTCCAAATCTAATCACAAATACTGCTCAAATCTGCTCAATAATTTTCTTCAGCAAAACATTATCATCCATGTTGTACCTTGCTTTATTCATCCAACTTCATGTTATTGCTTCACAATTGGCTACTTGTTCTAAGGTGTAAGTAGAATCATTTGCTGCCCCCACATTTGTTTATAACTCCTCACTATAAGATAAGCATTTTTTTTTAAAAAACTTTTGGGTAATTCAATTCAAACTTTTCATTGCAAATTCAAATTACTTCCAACGGCTAGTTCAAACTCTTCACTCCACATTAAGTTACTCCCAATGGCAAGATTTTGAATAGGCTTAATGGACAGCGATGATACAAGTAGACACGCAGACTCAGTTGTAAGGCAAGTAGACAGATTCAACAGCTAGGGACAACGTGGACCTATCACGAAAGGACACATACCAACAAAGGGCTAACAAACAGCATGGACAAGTCCAATGTGACTAAAGTCACATTTAAAACACATCGCTTGGACGTATATAAATTACAACACAAAAAGGCCACAAACAATGTGGGATTATGGAATTCCCCTCAAAAGGAACCAAGACGTTAGATGGCCAAAACAAATATGCGTACCTTTATAAATTCAATGGCATGGTTTGTGCAGTCCACATGTTTTATTGGCTTACTCCCTTCATTGTTTTGCTAGTTCTTTGGAGAGAATGCTCGCTGGTCACTTTTCACTGGATATCTCTTGGTTTTCCAACCTCAAACTACACGTCAAACGGTAATGTGTTTAGCGCAGGTCAAGTTTTTCTGTCACGCCATCATCGAAGCAAATAGTTCACACTATTTCAGCGACTTGAGGTTCACTTGTCCATTTTGGTGAGGGAAAAAGAATAACGCAATCCAACCGTGTATCTGCTCTTATCCCCTCTTCCTGAAACATACCACAACTGGAGCAAAATTTTAATGAAATCAGTTTTCGATCTCTCTTCACTTCAAATCCCGCTGCATTCCATGCTCTTTCATGAGTGCGCCGCAAATCATACTAAGCACATGTTACGCAAATTGAGTTCTCTGACGATCCGAACACTTCAACAATTCGACCCGAAACTTCGCCTTTATCTTCTGACAATCCTTATGTCGCTGAACGCAGTTGAGCTTTTCACTGCTGAGGTTTTGTTGTTGTGTGAGCGCAAGAGATTTTTGTTGTCGAGGTTTCACTTTCTTCTTCCTCTCGCTCAGGAGCGTAACCTTCCTCCGTACGGTGTCACTACCTTGCCTCCACTGCGTTCGATCTACTCCATTTCGCCGCCGCTCTTTAACGCCTCCTCTTCGTCCTATCCCTCGTTGTCGTTGCTCGGATATATCGAAGGTATTCACAAATCATGTTTTCAAATTAACTTTTGCCTTTGTATTTATATCAAACTTTTCAAGATAATATATGCCCAAGACGTCGTCTCTTTTCACATTGATATTCAAACCTTTGATATTTGAAATATTTAAATCTTCAACCTTTGATATTTGAAATATTTAAATCTTTAACCTTTGATATTTGAAATATTTAAATCTTTAATTAAATATTTCAACCTTTGATATCACCCAAACTCATAAGCATACTTATAATTAAATCACCCTTCCAAGTCTGCCTTTGACATCAATGACAACTCAATAATTCTAACAAGGCTATGTGACTTCTTTTGTTTCTGGCCTATATAGTTATCAAATCTTTGTAGGCAAGCAAATTAATGTTTGTGTTTGGTAATTAAGTTTTGTCAGTTTGTAGTTGTACGCAAAGTGTTTGACAAAATGTGCATACATATATTTAATAGTCATAATGTAAAATTCCATGTAATGTTAAGTATTAGTATGTACACCAAAGTTATAAAGTGAGTTAAGAAATGAAATGTAAATATAAATTGATGCATGTGAAATGTAATTTAGAAAAAACATGAGGTGTTTGGGTAGTTGGAGGGTGCAACTAATTTTTGGTTGTATAAATAAGACCCTTGCCTCATTCATTCAGGTCATGTATGGTCAGATTGATGATAAGATGTAGGTTGATGGTACTGTTGTAAGGGCTGGCCGACGTGTGTGGGAAGAAGTGTAGGGCATGGATGGTATGGTTGTGGAGTTGGCCATTGTTTATAGTAAGTTGAATGTTGTACGTAGTTAGTCGTACAGACTGTTGTTAATACAAGATCTGCTGATATTCATGTACCATCTGCTATTGTTATTGTATGTGTTGTCATGGCTAGTTGCTGTAGAAGGTAGATTTGTAGGTTTATTTGAGTAGAAATGGAATTGTGTTGCATTATGTTAAATTTTATTTCTACAATCTCCTTTGGAAAGCTGTTTGCATGCAGGCTCTTAAGACCTGAAGTTATGCACTGGAAAAAAAAGTACTATATTTTCTTTACTACTCAACAGCAAAGTTGAAGCAGCCTTAAAACTTCTGAATGGTGCATCTAATCCTGTCATTCCAAACATACAAAAGAATAAAACCTATGGAACTGTGTAGGTCCATTACACAACCATGTAGCACAAACCTCATGCTTAGCAATGAGATGAGTCACTCATTAAACAACTCAATAAATACCCACCCAAATGCTGATATGCATGAATCAAATTGAATATTGGATCTCAATATGATGCTTAGTAATTTTAAGAGTAGGTAGGGATGGAGAATTTATTTTCACCTTCTTGCCCTTCAGAATATGTTAATGAATATCAGCACTTACATTTCAATACTGGTTAATAATCTGTATCTGCATTTTGATATAGCAATATCATTGTATCTTTACTGATTGATGCATTAATTTGGCTATCTATAACATTGCTTCAACCTCATAGGGAAGTAGGATCATCAATCACAGAATCAAGTACAGATACAATAATGAAGCCTTCAATACAACTACTTCAAATGGATTGATAAATATTAATACCTCAATATTGATAAAGAAATTGAACACAGTACTGAAGTACTTTATCTTCTCTCTCCTTAAGCAGGACCCCTCAATACCAATATGATAGGAATTTGAAGAACAGGGATGGAAAGTTTATTTCCCCTTTCTTCCCCTTCAGGGTAGACTAATGAATATTAGCACTGATATTTTAATACTCTAATTATCTGCATCTTTATTTCACTTGAAAGTATTGTTATATAGCAATTGGCTCACTACCGAATCATGGATTAATTTGGTTACTAATAACATCGCTTGAAGATCATAGAGATAACGCTTCAATCACAAAAATAAGTACAGATACAATAATCAAGCTTTCAATACAATCATCCCAAACGGATTTGATAGATTAATAACTCAATGTTCTTCCAAATTTATTGACTAGATTGATCTAGAAAATTATAATTTAAATGAAATTAAAAAAAAGGGACAACTTTCTACTTCCTTCTTCTTAAGCAGGACCCCTCAATACCAAGGGGTCATAGGAGTGTCTTAATGACGAAACTCAAAATCATGGCATTTTTTAACTTTTTCAAAGGCCCTTATGATAGACAACATCAATAAACACATTAAGACCACTATGCCTTGTGTAGTTGCAGAAGAGAAAAATGAGCAAAATAGCAAACACACACGAGAGAGAAGGGGGAGAGAATGACTGTATTATTTTTCACAAATTTTTGCCATATTTAGTGCTCCGCAGATATGAAAATATTGATACAACTGCATGGCCTTCCACGTGACTTCTGCGTGTCCCAAACTGAGAAGAAATCTTCACTCTTCAGAACAGCCATTTAACACTTGATAAAGGCTCTCTTACACAATTGATGGTTATCTTCAAATCTTCCGGGCCACCCAACTCCCATGTTGCCTTTTGAAAGGTTACGTAACACAAAATTGTGCAAAAATTAAGCTTCTGACTGCATACCTATTAGACTGGAAAAAAAACTTTTGATATGTCTCTCTCAACAGCACCTGGGAACACAACCTGTATAGCCAGTCCACATAAGATAGAATCCAATTTTTCTACAGAATATTAAGAGTTCCATTGAATTTTGTCCATGCATATGTTCTTTAATGCATGCAAGTGCAAAGTCCAAATGATGAAACAATCAATATATTTTGGCACATTTTCCAATTTTTTTAATCTCCTACTAATTCATTTGCCCTTGAAAACAAATAAGGTGAGCAACATGCAAATTTCAGTCATAAAGTAGAACTCAACTATTATGTAAATATATGTTTTGCTAAAGATCAATATGTACCTTCAAAATTTATATTACTGAAATCCAAAGCACAAAGTTTGAATTTATTGTTGGGTAACCAGGAATTCCATTGTTTTTTATTTTCCACAAAAAAAGAAGATTAAAATTTCACCATGCATGTTACAATCCAACATCAAATTATTAGTTGACCCATTATATGCAAGTTAGTTAAACATCGTGCAGATGATGGCTTGTTTCACAATTTCGACTCTCTGCATTACTTTTAACTCTAGTTTCTATGTCCACCATGAGGGCCAGCGTCATGTCATTCAAAATAACAGGTCAGAAGTTGTGCTAAGATGCCCTCTTAATAATGTTTTAAAACCTCAAATATCTAATGTCATGAAGCAATTTTTACCCAGAGTTTTGATGACCATAGAGAACACATTCTCAGGTCATGAAGTAGGCGGTTTTATAGGGTCTTCTGGGACTATATGGGTAGATTGTCTTCACGGACAAGATCTACCCCCGTTCTTTGCATAACATGGACTTGTTGATAAGCAACACACCCCCACTGAAAAATGAGATTCCATCCTTAGAAAATTCTGAACTTTCATTTTTTGCAGCAGGGACCCTCTTGATCTTTTCAGGTTTTAAATCCAAATTTGCTTGCCTCCTTTTTAAAGTTGTGCTTTTTCTTGCATTCTAGCTGTGTTATCCAAGAATTCACTTTTTACATGCTAGAATCATTCATGCACAAGCAAAATCTTGCACCGGTACCGAGAAAATCCAGAAAACAGTTGCATAATTCACTGAAAAATCAAACTTTCCATTTTTGGTAGTGTCGCGATATCGCGACACTTCCATTTTCGGAAATGTCGCGATATCGCGACAGGTAAGTCAAAATGCGGCTAAGTGCCAGAAAGGTCGCGATTTCGCGACATGTCGCGAAATCGCGACAGTTTTTTGGAGAGAGAAGCAAGCTGTACGGAGGGCGCGATTTTGCGACATGTCGCGAAATCGCGACATGTCGCATTTTCGCGGTAGGAGAGAGAAAGTGGGCTGCAGGATGAAAAATCGGCTAAGTCGCAAACATGTTCCAAAATCGCGGTCAACGCGGTCAACGCATGCAGGTAGGGAACTGTCGCGATATCGCGACGTGTTCTAGAATCGCGGCTGAAAATCGGGATGGCTGTACGGAGGCCAGGAGGGTCGCGATTTCGCGACATGTCGCGAAATCGCGACATGTCGCGTTTTCGCGGCCGACGAGGGAGGAAGTTGCCGATGCGCTGGCAGGGTCGCGATTTCGCGACATGTCGCGAAATCGCGACATGTCGCAGAATCGCGGTAGGAGAGAGAAAGTCTTCAGAGGGCCCGAAAGTGCATTTCAGCTGAAACAGAAGGCTTCCTGGGGTAGCGACACGTGTCAAAGCGTGAATGGGACAAACAGAAGCCGACATGCAAGCTTATTTTGCGGTTTTTAATCTGTTTTTAATGTTTTAAGCTTCTGATTTAATTAAAATGCTAATCTAATGCATCTTTTTGTCTTTCATGCAGGATTCCACCTGGCACTTACGGGACAACCGGGAAAGACCATAAAGGCAAAGATAAAGTGCGGATTTAGTCAAGGACCGCCATGCTAGAAGAGAAGAAGCCGGTAAATGCATTTAATGGAGATTTATTGCAGAATTGATAGCATGGAGACCATTTCAACTCAGAGATGGATTTACGGAGATCAAATTGATGGAGAAGTGGTGACTCATCCGGCTCACCAGCAGAATTAATGGAGGCATTTATTTGCAGCTGCGGATGAATGCAAGTTGCATTTGATTTTATCTTCTCCATTTATGGCAGCTAACTGCACATATTTGCCGAAGGGTTAAGTTCTATCTGGACTTTGATTTTAAATGGATTTTTATTGTAAAACCTGGGTCCTAGGGTTTAAGTGCGATAAGATTTAGGGTTTGAAGAAGATATTTTGAAAATATCAGGGTCTGTCCTGAGTCTATAAATACAGATTCTAAATGTAATCGCGAGGAGGCGGAGACTTAGAAATAAAAGGCTTATAAGCAATTTCTTGCAAATTTTGTGAAATCCTTTGTTTCTGGACTTGGAGTTGATGTGCTTTAGCTTTTCTGTGATAGCATGGCCAGGAGCCTAATCTTTTGCAGAGTGTGATAAGTGTATTTTCTTTTGTTATCCGTTCCATTTAAAGTTTGTTAGATATATGCTGTAAATCTGCCATTGTCAAGATTAAATATGCTGTTAGGCTTCAGTTGTTCTATTGTCTGCTAGGGGAAATTACAGATTTCAGGTGTAAGTTTGTTCTAATTGCTCTGTCTTCACTGTGCGAGCTAGGCTGTCGGTGAAAGATACCAGTTTTAACCAGCTGCCCTTGGATTTATAATTTTCTGCTAGATCTGTTTCACTCTGCCTTGTGCTCTTAGTTGAAAGTGATCTTAGACTGACTGGACACTTTCTTCTTTGATTTGTTCTGTTGTGAAGCTGATAGCATAGATAAGATTGGTAGTTTTAAGTTTTACAGTTTAATGTTTGATAAGCTTCTCTTTTCTGCCTTACCCTACCCTCTCTTTGCTTTCCGTGAATGATCCATTTTTATTTTCTTTATTTGCCTTTTATTTAAATCTGCTGACCCATGAGAGCTAGATCAAAGAATTCAAGTCAAATCTGATTGTCAACAACTTTTGCAACTACTGAACAAGTTCAGGAACCCCCTGTAAGGTAACAGAGCAGTCCATATTGAAATCTATTCCAGAAGTGGAAAAGAGTGAATTGCCATTCGACCCAACTCTGTAACTCGCACCTTGGATAACCAGCTAGATCCTAAAGATGAGTGGGATCCGTCCCGTGGGTGTCTCCGGAGCTTTCCTTGCCTTCATCCTTTCCCGGGGTGTGCATGAAAGCCGGACCAACATCTAATTGGCGCTAGAAGGAGGGCATGAACTCAGTTCAAGTATTGTAAGGGCATAACAACAACATTTGAAGGACCCACAGTGAACTCCGGACAGTTTTATAAATTGTCAGTACAGTTTTATAAATTGTCAGTACAGTGTTTTAAATTTCCAAATGCAGAACCTGTTAAGAACTGTAAAGTTGTATGTACTGTATTTTATCCAGAGTCTGGCATTTTAACATTTAAAAGTGGCTCAGTTTCATAAATTGTCAGTGCAGTTTTTGAAATTGCCAGAGAAGGCCTTAAGTTCAGTGGTTTGTTAAGAACAGTTCTATCATCACTTGCAGTTATCCAATTACAAATCAGAACATCACTGTCAACCAAGTAATAATGGCAAATTGGTTGGGCCCCACCGCTTTGAACATTCCGGGTATAGCCCATGACCTGCCCAGAAGTCCAGAAAGATATCTCCCCAGGTACAAACATGATGGGACAAGAACTGCAGAAGAACACCTGCTAGCTTTTAAAAATGCTTTAAGATTGTTGAATATACAGCATGAAGATGTTGCCTGCAGATTGTTCCCGTTCACTCTCCAGGAGGGAGCTTATGACTGGTTTTTAAACCTCACCAGCAATTCCATTACTAGCTGGGATGATCTAGAGAAAGCTTTTATATCACAGTTCGGTGAAGTGATAGATCCCAGCATTTTATATCAACAATTTTCCAGCATCAAGAGAGAGTCGGGAGAAACTGTCAGGTCTTTCAATATGAGGTTCCAAAGAGCTTACGGTAGAATGACTGGCCATTACATCCCAAATGCAAATCTGGCCTTAGAAATCTACAAGAATGCATTGGATTCGGTGACCTCTATTTTCCTCAAGAGAGACATCAATATCACAACCCTGGCAGGGGCTTATAAAGAAGCCTTAATTCTTGAAAGACAGTTAGGGCCTCAAATTCTGAGCAGTCCTTTGATATCCTATGTTACACAGAACATGCCTGTTCCAGACCCCATTCCACATCATGAGTTAGTGCCAACATGTCATGCTCTACCCAAGGAGACTCCGTTAACTGTGACATCCACTCAGCATGTGCAAAATACAGAGAAAAGTTCTGACAAATTCAAAGTGCAGGTGCTTGAACTGAACAGTTGTGATCTGGCACCACCCAAATCTGAAGTTTTTCCTGGTGAGTTAAATTTTCCTAGAGATCAAAGAAATATTGATCTTTCTAGTTCACCCAAAAATAGTACAACCAGGGTTTCAGATTCTGTCACTTTTCCCGAAGAGACAGAAAGTCTTGTACAGACTTCTGTGGATGAAATGCAAGATTTTCAACAGTTCAAAATGGACAGTTATGACTTGAAATGTGAGAGTCCAGAACTTAATAATGATCCTTCCTCATCAGAGGATGATGAAAGTGAGATTCAATCTCACTATGCAGAAGTAACTGAGGAGGATAGCATCATTGAGGATATGAGGGAACTTAAAGCTGACATCACCCTCTATGAACTGCCTCAGATTGTTGGACAAAACATTAACTTGATTGAGGCTTACTTTGGACCACCTGTTGAATTTCAAGAAAAGGAGGAAAAGGTAGTAAATATGAATGTGGTCAGCCAACTTGGAATTGATGAACTGTCTCAACATAAGCCTGCAACTTCTGAACATAATGTCAAAGAGAAGGCTATAAACTGTGTTGATGCAGATATTGGAGTTTATGATTTGGCAACTGAAAAGGTGAGAACAATTATAGCCCTAATCAATAACAACAATGATGTTTGGACATTGCACATTGATGAGGTTAAGTCTAAGCAAGGCTCAGGTGAAAAGGAAAATTGTAAGCATCCTTCTAGAGGGATAAAAATTGAAGTCCTGGATATTGAAGCAGTGCAGCAACCACAAAATGTTCAAGTTGTTAAGAACCAGGGCATACAAATAAAACATGATTTCTTTCAGTTGTCACATAATTTTGAAGATGTGGTGGTCTGGGTCTGTCAAGATTTTAAAGTATTTGATCCTGGGGTTTTTTACATTCAGTCCTTTTGAAAGAACTCTGCAAACCCTTCAATTAGAAGCATAAACATGTTATCATATGATTTGTTATTATATGATTTGTTTAATTTGAAGGAGTTGCAGATTTGTTTTTCAAATGGGACAGGGAAGATAGTAAACCCAAGTCTTTCCCAGATAGCAAATTTTTGAAGCACAGTCTGAGTGCATTTCGTCAACAGGACTCGAAAGGTAATTTTTTTTTTAAATTACTTGCATGGTCAAAATTTTTTAAAGCACCATTTCTCTGCTTTCCCAACCGCTGCATTTTTTGAGTATGAAGGGAAGTTGTAACATATGTATGCATTGTAAATAAGCTTTGAAGTTTTTCGTTTTATTTCTTTGTCGGTGCAGTTTTATTTTCAATGTGTGCGGTTTTAATCTGTTTGGTTTAATTTTAATGCTCTGGTTTTAATTTATTTGTTTTTGGTTTATTTCTTTGTTGCAGTTTTATTTTTAATGTCGGTTGTTTTGTTTTCTTTAGTTGTTTTTGTTTTAGCTTGTGCGTTTATTTCTTTTGTCGTTGCTTTTTATTTCCTTTCTTTGTCTTTTTATTTTAGCTTGCTTTTATTTTAGTTTCGTCTTTTCTTTATTGCATTCTTTTCTTTTTTTTTCTTTTCTTTAGTTTATTTCTTTTATTGCTGTACTTTTATTTTCTTCCTGCTTTTCCTTTTCTTTGTTTTTTTGTTTTCTTTGTTCGTTTATTTTATTCCCTTTGCTCGTGCGTTGTGCTTTAGTCTGGGTGTGGTGCATTTTATTCTGTTTTGCTTTAAAGCCTGTGCCTGTCCTTGGAAGCCTGTACAAAGTCCTTTGGCTTCTAAAATTTTCTGTCCTTTGCCTTTGCCTGAGCAATCAATGAAAAGTCAGCCTGCTGAAAATTGTTTATTCTAAGCTGATAAATCCACAATCCAATGCCCATGCTGTTCACCATTCTAATTGAGATAGTCTGCTTGCACTGAACTGTGGAACTATTTTGTTATTCAGGACAAAGGTAGAGAGATGATTGGATCTTGTGTCTTACTTGCCACAGTTGTTTTAATGATAGAAAAACTGCTATGCTGTTTAGTTGGAGGAACTCCCGGGGAATCCAAGAAAAGCTGGTTATAAGAGGGGACTATGGTTCATGCAATTATTTGGGTATCCACAGAGGCTATCAATGCCTAGACTGAAACAGTTCCAGATTGATCAAATATTAAAAGAAAATTGTAATTTCTCTAAGGTCTTCCAGATAGTGATATATTTCAAAAAGAAGAGAGATAAAAAAAAAAGAAAGAAAAGAAAAAAAAAAAAAAAGAGTTATATGATTAAAAGAGGCAGCCAATATTAGATTCTGCCCTACAGTTGTAAATTGGGTCGTGTAAATCTAAAGGGTAACTCTGTCTAGGCTGTAAAAGGCTAAACTAGTAAACAGAGCTCTACTCGGTTTCCCCTTTTACAATCTAGAAAAGTTGATTAATCCAAGTTTATCATTCAATTCAGTCATCCTTGAAGAAAGTTCTATACCCTTTGTAATTGCACATCAGAAATCTTCCTTGAAGTAATCCAGCCTAGTATGTCCTTGGGAAATTTTAACAGCTGCAGTTAGCAGTCAATTTATTGTGAAGAATGTCTGTGGCAAGGCATGATGCATGGTCTTTTTGTTTTGAAACCAGAGTCTTGGGTTCTAAAATAGTGCTACTATTTTACCCGCAGATATCGCCATTTGTTGATAAGCAACACACCCCCACCGAAAAATGAGATTCCATCCTTAGAAAATTCTGAACTTTCATTTTTTGCAACAGGGACCCTCTTGATCTTTTCAGGTTTTAAATCCAAATTTGCTTGCCTCCTTTTTAAAGTTGTGCTTTTTCTTGCATTCTAGCTGTGTTATCCAAGAATTCACTTTTTACATGCTAGAATCATTCATGCACAAGCAAAATCTTGCACCGGTACCGAGAAAATCCAGAAAACAGTTGCATAATTCACTGAAAAATCAAACTTTCCATTTTTGGTAGTGTCGCGATATCGCGACACTTCCATTTTCGGAAATGTCGCGATATCGCGACAGGTAAGTCAAAATGCGGCTAAGTGCATGTCGCGAAATCGCGACAGTTTTTTGGAGAGAGAAGCAAGTCGTACGGAGGGCGCGATTTTGCGACATGTCGCGAAATCGCGACATGTCGCATTTTCGCGGCAGGAGAGAGAAAGTGGGCTGCAGGATGAAAAATCGGCTAAGTCGCAAACATGTTCCAAAATCGCGGTCAACGCGGTCAACGCATGCAGGTAGGGAACTGTCGCGATATCGCGACGTGTTCTAGAATCGCGGCTGAAAATCGGGATGGCTGTACGGAGGCCAGGAGGGTCGCGATTTCGCGACATGTCGCGAAATCGCGACATGTCGCGTTTTCGCGGCCGACGAGGGAGGAAGTTGCCGATGCGCTGGCAGGGTCGCGATTTCGCGACATGTCGCGAAATCGCGACATGTCGCGAGAATCGCGGTAGGAGAGAGAAAGTCTTCAGAGGGCCCGAAAGTGCATTTCAGCTGAAACAGAAGGCTTCCTGGGGTAGCGACACGTGTCAAAGCGTGAATGGGACAAACAGAAGCCGACATGCAAGCTTATTTTGCGGTTTTTAATCTGTTTTTAATGTTTTAAGCTTCGATTTAATTAAAATGCTAATCTAATGCATCTTTTTGTCTTTCATGCAGGATTCCACCTGGCACTTACGGGACAACCGGGAAAGACCATAAAGGCAAAGATAAAGTGCGGATTTAGTCAAGGACCGCCATGCTAGAGGAGAAGAAGCCGGTAAATGCATTTAATGGAGATTTATTGCAGAATTGATAGCATGGAGACCATTTCAACTCAGAGATGGATTTGCGGAGATCAAATTGATGGAGAAGTGGTGACTCATCCGGCTCACCAGCAGAATTAATGGAGGCATTTATTTGCAGCTGCGGATGAATGCAAGTTGCATTTGATTTTATCTTCTCCATTTATGGCAGCTGACTGCACAGATTTGCCGAAGGGTTAAGTTCTATCCGGACTTTGATTTTAAATGGATTTTTATTGTAAAACCCGGGTCCTAGGGTTTAAGTGCGATAAGATTTAGGGTTTGAGCAAGATATTTTGAAAAGATCAGGGTCTGTCCTGAGTCTATAAATACAGATTCTAAATGTAATCGCAGGAGGCGGAGACTTAGAAATAAAAGGCTTATAAGCAATTTCTTGCAAATTTTGTGAAATCCTTTGTTTCCGGACTTGGAGTTGATGTGCTTTAGCTTTTCTGTGATAGCATGGCCAGGAGCCTAATCTTTTGCAGAGTGTGATAAGTGTATTTTCTTTTGTTATCCGTTCCATTTAAAGTTTGTTAGATATATGCTGTAAATCTGCCATTGTCAAGATTAAATATGCTGTTAGGCTTCAGTTGTTCTATTGTCTGCTAGGGGAAATTACAGATTTCAGGTGTAAGTTTGTTCTAATTGCTCTGTCTTCACTGTGCGAGCTAGGCTGCCGGTGAAAGATACCAGTTTTAACCAGCTGCCCTTGGATTTATAATTTTCTGCTAGATCCGTTTCACTCTGCCTTGTGCTCTTAGTTGAAAGTGATCTTAGACTGACTGGACACTTTCTTCTTTGATTTGTTCTGTTGTGAAGCTGATAGCATAGATAAGATTGATAGTTTTAAGTTTTACAGTTTAATGTTTGATAAGCTTCTCTTTTCTGCCTTACCCTACCCTCTCTTTGCTTTCCGTGAATGATCCATTTTTATTTTCTTTATTTGCCTTTTATTTAAATCTGCTGACCCATGAGAGCTAGATCAAAGAATTCAAGTCAAATCTGATTGTCAACAACTTTTGCAACTACTGAACAAGTTCAGGAACCCCCTGTAAGGTAACAGAGCAGTCCATATTGAAATCTATTCCAGAAGTGGAAAAGAGTGAATTGCCATTCGACCCAACTCTGTAACTCGCACCTTGGATAACCAGCTAGATCCTAAAGATGAGTGGGATCCGTCCCGTGGGTGTCTCCGGAGCTTTCCTTGCCTTCATCCTTTCCCGGGGTGTGCATGAAAGCCGGACCAACAGGACCATGGCTATATTCTCTTCATGGGCATGATCTCCACCATTCTATGCATAACATATGGATAGTATAATGAAATTTAACAAGGATGCTAGTATTTGAAGGAGACTTCTCAACTTGACAATTCGGTTTCTTACTGAATCAACCTTAAAGAAAAACAGAGAATGTTTTTTAGAAAGGGAGGGAATCCATTTTAAAATATCACAAAATACCTTTGGGTCCAGAGGGTATAACCCACCAGTTTTCAGCAAATACCATCTTCATACTTGGTACCCCACACCCACCACTAGGCCACCAGTGTATTAACTATAAATACGATAAATGTTTTTTTTATTTCAAGGAAACAACATACATTGTAATAATGCATATAAAATTCAACTTGGTAAAAGAAACACCCAAAAAATGCATTTGCATGTAAGCCAATTAACTTTTAAGCAGTTTCAACATTGAAACAGTTCCATTATTTTCCTTTAAACTTCGCAGTTTCTGGTAACATCCAATGTCGTAAGCTCTGAACAGTTTCAACATCGTTGCTGAGGAGTACAAATCTAATTCTGGGTTCTGCTAGTGCTAGTCAATTTCTAATGTTTGGATATGCAAGTGATATTTTAAGAAATCATTCAGATAGAATCACGCAAATCTACAATATGTTAACATTGAAATCAATTCATAATATTTCTTCATTCTTTGCAGTTTCTCTTGCCATAGGAGGACATCAAAAGCTTTAAAGATTTTGGTTCATGATGTTACTGCCTCAGTGTAGGAATGTAGATGTGGTTTCATGTACTGATACACAATTTCCAAAGTTTGAATATGCAAAGGATCTCTCTCTTGCTTGTTTGCTTGGACACACCTACAGACACTGTGTGTGTGTGTGTGCACACAAGGGGGGAAGAGAGAGAGAGAGAACTCCTTGGAATGCACGATGGGTCCTCAAAGACATTTTGATAATAGAAGAGGGATCAAGTTTGAAGGGCTGCTGTTTTTTAATTTTGAAACCAGTTCTTCTTAATGGCTTTAAATAGTGAAGGTTAAAAACACAGTCTTGTCTTTGTTTTACAACATGGTAATAAACACCATACGTCACTTTTCCAACATTTAAATATTTTTATTTTAATCTATAAGTGTTGACCTACAGGTTCTCGACAAAAAGATTGACAGATTTCCAATGGCAAGAATGCTAAACAAGTGATAAGGCAAGCAATGATTGTTGTGAATTTGCCATATAGAAAGTCCAGCAAACAGATTTAATGCTTGCACTAAAAGAAAATAGAGAGTGACCCAAAAAAAAGCCCCAACTGCAAAAGCTCTAAAGATATGAGACAGAACATGGGACCATAGTTGAGAAATGAGGACTTGCATAGGCAGGGCAAAGCCAATTTTGACTCAGGACTCGAGCTCGGCAAAAAACTCTGCAAATTCTCTGGCAAAAAATACCACAAAAAACTGCAATTTTTCATTGGAAAAAAGGTTTTTTCGTGCATGTCACAATTATTTAACACCATAAATATCTAAAAATTAATCTCTAAGCTATCAAACAATAAAATACACATGAAACACACATCAATTAAAGAAAATTTAATGCCAAGTAATATTTTTATATTGAATATCATATAAAAATGTATAAATTGTCTGAAAATGCCTCATTGGTCCTCCACTACAGTCCATCTATTTAGCATCTAGTAATGGCTTTGCCTTTTCCCTTGGCTCTGACCTTCTCTCTTTGTGTCTGTACCTGTTCTTGTGCCTTTCCCACTGCCTCCTGCTCTAGTTCTTCGAAATCATTCCATATAAAGAGAGGATCCTCCGGCTGCTGCTGTGGATCTGTGATCTAGTCCGATGAGGGATCAATCTTATCTAATCAATCACCTCAAAATCTGACCCTGTTATTTGTTTATGGTGGAGGCAAAGGTTGTAGTGGAACTGCTGCTGCGTGAGTCTATTGCACTTCTTAGAGTGAATGTGTTCAAACATACTCCAATTATGCTCACAATTCGAAACAATGTATGGCTGACATAAAACTTTGTTGGCGAAGTGTTGGAGATTAAGTGTATAGGGAACAAAGTCGTCCCATATATTGTTGGGTAACCATATATTGTGTAAATAACATCCTCCATGAGGATCATCCTCATGGACATTAAAAACTACTATATTTTACAAGGAAATCATCTCATGAATGGGGCCTCCAAGGTATAGAAAATTTACAGTATGAGATGACATTGCAATGGAAAAGAAAAAACAACTAACGTGAACGTGAACGTTCTGCAAGAAGATACTGCAACTTTTCGAAATCCTGACTTTGAAGTTAACAGTTCAGGAAAGCTATACAACTCTATTCTAGGTTACCTCGAGGAAAAGTGAGACTGACGAAGACTGACAAAGATCATGGTCTAATTAATAAATAACTAGATATCAAATGAAGTCAAAGGGTTTTCGAGGTTTGTTTCTCCAGTGGGAACCAGAGGCAAGGTTTTTTGCGTTTGCTTCTCCACAAGAATAGGAGCCAGAGTTTTCAGGGTTTGCTTCTTCTCAAGAACCAAAGCGAGGGTTTTCTACGTTTGCTTCTCCTCAAGAACCAAAGCAAGGGTTTTCTACGTATGCTTCTCCAGCAAGAACCAAATCCAGGGTTTTATGGGTTTGCTTCTCCAATGGGAACCGACGCCAAGGTTTTTTGGGTTTGCTTCTCCAACAAGAACCAAAGCCAAGGTTTTTTGGTTTGCTTCTCTATTGGAAACTAGAGCCAAGGTTTTGTGGGTGTGCTTCTTCTCCGAAAAACAGAACCAAGGTTTTATGGGTTTGCTTCTTTAGCAAAAACCTAAGGCAAGGTGTTCTAGGGTTGCTTCTCCAACAGAAACTAGGGCCAGCATTTTCAAGGTTTGCTTCTCTGCCAAGGTCTTTTGGGTTTGTTTCTACACGAGAATCAGAGCCAAGGATTTTTGGGTTTGCTTCTCCAATGGGAACCAAAGCCAAGGTTTTTTGGGTTTGCTTCTCTAGCCAAAACCAAAGCCAAGGTTTTTTGGGTTTGCTTCTCCAATAGAAACCGAAACTAGGGTTTTTTGAGTTTGCTTCTCTAGTGGAAACCGGAGCTAGGGTTTTCTAGGGTTGCTTCTCCAAAAAAAATTGGAGATAGGGTTTAACTAGAGCTGGGGTTTATGATCTAACATGGAAACTCCACCTTCACATACTCTTTGAACAGTGTTGACTTCCAAACTCAAGTATAATCGCCTTACCAAAAAGATTGCAAAAGGCAAGCATTTTGGCATTGAGCTTCAACTACAAATATCACAACTCTAAAACCAACTTTGCATGAAGGATGCTACCATTCAAGCCCTACAATGTCAAGTCCAAGAACAAAGTGAAAATTTTGAACAAACTCATGCATCTCCAACTGATGATCTTCACCATCTTCAAGAGGTTGTTTGTGATATACAACATAAGCAAACAAAGATCCTTGTCCAACATGAGAATCTCAAAAACAAGACAAATGCTCATCAAAGTCTCTTCAAAAACACATTGACGAACATAATTCATGGGTTCAAGTGGTTAAGGGGAAAAGGACTTCTCTCACTGTGGAGTTAGCAGTGCAAGCCAAATTTGATGAGGAAAGGATACACCAAGCCAAAGAACTCAAGCTTCGAGTTCAAGGTCTTCCAAAGCTTGTTGATCCCTTAAAGGCAGGCCATGTTTTTTTTACATAACACATTGCATATCAAGGATATCATCCTTGATCAAGTTTGGGTATCCCTTGATGGCACTCTTCTGATACGATCCCGCTCATACGAAGAATGTTTGAGGGCTTTAAGAGCTGAGAAGAAACTTTTTACTTTGTCCACAAAAATTACTTGGATGAGGACCTCACATATCTTCAAGTCGAGGAACTACAAATAACATGTACGCAAGTAATAGCTACTTGAAAGGAAAAGTGGGCAGTTATCTGTGACCAAAAAATTGTAATTCGTGACTCCCCTTCTTCATGGTGGTCACGTCCTTGGCCTATAAAATGAAGGTGTTCTCAAGTCCCAGTAGGTAACAATAGCCTCTTTGTTGCTTTTTGGAACTGTAATAGAGCGATATGGTCTTCTCGGGGTACATTCAAGGATGTTATTTCTTCACAAGATCTTTTTTTTATCGAAGAGACCCATGAGAGCCCCAAACGATCTCTTCCATTGTTCAATGGTTACTTTTGGGTTTCTGTTTTCAAGCACAAAACACGTCAATAAAGTGAGGTTCGTGGTTTAGATGTTGTGGCATGCCTCATTTGAGACTGCCTTCGTCATCATGTGTCATTGGTCGCATCAGATGAAAACTCCACATATATGTGGTTCAGATCAAGAGGGGTCCACCCCATCTTAAAGTCGCCTTCATAGCAATATGTTGTTTTCCTCCAATGTCAACTTTTTCCATCCACTCTATGGTGATCCATAATTGGATCTGTACCCGAATATTTCTACATATTCATCAATGGGTGATGTCATTCTTTTAGATGACTTCAATGCCCGCATTGGGCCCACCAAGCATCTTTTCATAATCTTATAGAGTACAAGTTTTGCCTTCACTAGAACCTCTACAAATGAGAAGCATCCTATTACAGCTTATGGAAAACACTCGATTCAATTGTACAAGTCACACGGCCTCTTGGTTCTATAGCATGGTGGTGAGTTTCCCAACAACGGAGGAATAGAATAATAGGTTTAGAGGCCAAAAAAGACTACAGTCAATGTAGTTCTGCTAAACATCTTGCACTTTAACGACATTAACTTGACCAATTATACCAACCGACAAGTACTTGTATGACAGGCTCAACTCTATTGGAACAACAAGGTGCTTGAACGGTAGTCAACAATCCACTTGTACAACATCTGCACTGGAACGGCCACAGGCAATCCACTAGAATTGGCACACTCAACTTCATTGTAACAACAACCTCAGCAATGCTTTCAACGGCGTAAAAGGTTTTAAATGATTGTGGCATGGTGGTTATAGGGGCGGACTGCGCAAATATCTGTGTGGCGGCTTCCGGGGCGGACTGCGCAGAATACTGTAGCGGCCATAAAAGCCGGACAGCCTGCCCAAATTCGTGGCAGCTACCGATTCCACCATGTAAATTTAAAAAAAAAAAAACAACCTCAACAATTCCACTTATACGACGTCGTAGACTACAACTTCCTTGTTCCACGCTCTGACTGCAACAACTTGATACCTGGACACAAAATCTAGTACTCAACTACCAACTACCAACAACAACCATATTATACACAAATCATACATATATCATGGATAGAAGATGAAATATCAATTGCATTACTTAGTTGTACAACATTACAGAGTCTTGTACAACACTACCATGCACACAGTCTCTCCTGGCACATGCTCTATGGAATACATCCGCTCATGCACACACATTGCTATCAAATGAAAGGGGGGGTCTCTATTTATTCTTAAGTCCTGGCCATTGCCAACAACGATTTCCAGGACACCTCACCACCCAACCATCTCCCCCTTTGGACGTACACATGACACCCTTAATGCACATTATAGTTTATTGAAATTTATCAAACTCATGATCAAATTGCATTACATTGACATTTCATTATCATTTACATTTCATTTCACATGCATTTGACTAAAATTGAATTTACATTTAGTGCATTTGCACTTTATTTTCTTCTCACCAATCCCTACATCTACTCTTAAGTAACTTCCAATTAAAATAAGCACATCCACATAAATATTGCAATAAAGACAGTAAATCATGAAAGAACAAAAATATTGCAATATGAAATGGAAATGCAACAACTATATTAATCACAACAAAATCACTATACAGAATTGCAGACCTCTGCAAGGGGGCAACCTCCTAAACACAACTTTGATTCAATATGCAAAAAGAGATACATCCATCTATGCCCCCTTGCCTTTTTAAAGACTCTTCATAACCCTAACCCTAACGCTCAAAGGTCGGTTTCACATGCAAGTGGAGACCTAAGCTAGAATCTTCTACTAAAGAAACAGTTACATTCTTTATAGCATTTACATTATAAAGACCCCACTTGTCTAGGCACCTCAAGTGCCACATAAATGTTAAAAAACATTAGATAATATCATTAGGATGGGGTCCCCATGTTAGAAAGGTGGTCTACATAGTAATGTTAGGATGGGGTCCTAACACGCCCTTCCCCTTCATAAAGCTTTATCCTCAACACTGAAGATGAAACTGTTGTTGTGGCTGCTAGAGGGACTCCCATGTGGCATATTTAGGTTGTAATGCTTACCATTACACAAGAACATCAATGATGACACAGTTGTGAAGGGTGTGCGATCTTCGATACACAATTCATTCAGGCTCCAGAATGATGGATCCTTCTTCATCCAATTCTAGTAATATGGATTGAATCTATACCTTGTTGCCAACAACCTTCTTCAAGGAGGAGACATGAAATACTGGATGGATTTTGGAGGTGGGCAGAAGGGCCAATTTGTAGGTTGTTGAACTGATTCCTTGTAAAACCTGGTAGGGACCATAGAATTTTGCTGAAAGCTTTTGGCACTCACAGAGCTAGAGTGATGATCATTTGTAAGGAATGCAGATGACGAAATACCAAATCCCCCACTTCAAAGCTATGCTCAAAATAGTGTTGATCAGCTTGCTAACACACAATTCTTTGGCCAATTCAAGATTCGCCTTAAGTTGTTAAAGGATGGTTGCATGCTGACAGAGCATGGTATCTACGGTTTGAACCTTGTAGCTTCCTTGAATGTATGAGGGTGTTGGTGGAGGAAGACCATATACTACTTCAAATGGTGTAACCTTGGTAGCGGTGTGATATGAAGTATTATACCACCATTCAGCCAAAGGGATCCATTTAGCCCATTGTGTAGGATGTTCTTATGTAAAGCAATGAAGGTATGTTTCCAAGCACTTGTTGACAATTTTTGTTTGGCCATCAGTCTAAGGGTGATAGGCTGAACTCATTTTGAGGTGTGTGCCCTGCAACTTAAACAGTTCCTGCCAAAAGTGACTGGTAAAAGTAGGGTCCCTATCTGACACAACAGATTTGGGCATTTCATGAAGGCGAAAGATGGAGTCTAAAAAGATTTGAACAACTACAGAGGCTATGTAGGGATGGGGTAAGGAACAAAAATGAGCATACTTTGTGAGACGATCCACTACCACCAAAATGACTGATTTTCCACCAGATTTTGGTAACCCTTCCATAAATCCATAGAAATGTCTGCCCACACCTATTTCAGAATTGGTAGGGGCTAAAGGGTTCTTGGTGTACAAACAATTTCGCCTTTCATCCTTTGGCACCTATCACATTTTGCCACAAACGCTTGAATATCCCTTTTCATTCCCTTCCAAAAGAATGTGTTTGACCCTTACATAGGTTTTCAGAAACCCATAATGTCTTGCCATGGGTGACGCATGCATTTTCTGGAAGATGCATTCCTGCATTTGTGGATTTTGAGGGACAACAAGTCGATCCTGATATCTCCAATCTTGACATCCCAGACGTATCCAGGGCATGAGTAAAGCTCTGTTTGAAGTTTGTGGATCAAGGTTTGCAAACTAGAATCCTTAGTTGTTTCCTCTCTAAGTTGATTGGTCCATTGAGGAAGTGGTGTGGATATAGCATTTAGCATACCCTGATCTTCATACTGTCAAGATAGTGCATCTACCACTATATTCTCCTTTCCTTTTTATATGTGATTTCATAATCATAGCCCAACAATTTAAATACCCATTGTTGTTGTTAAGATATGGCTACCCATTGTTCCAAGAAATACTCAAGACTTTGATGATCGGTTTTGATTGAAAAGTGATGCCCAATGAGATATGGCTGCCAATGATTAAAAACATGTAAAATGGCTAGCATCTCCTTTTCATAAGTGGATTTACCTAAATTCCTGCCCAATAGAGCTCTACTGGTGAAATCCAATGGTCTTCCTTCTTGCATCAAAACTACCCCAATTCCATTGCCAGATGTTAGAAAATATAGCAAAATTATGTGCAAGCAGAAAAACACAATAACGCAGGAAAAACAGTAACACAGATTTTACGTGGAAAACCTGCAATGTGCAGGAAAAACCACGGGGCAATGGCAGCTTGATCTTTTATTGATTTCGGCAGAATTACATTCAATCAACATTTACATGCAAGGGGTCATTCCCCTTTTATAGAAAAAAAAAACTGTTCGTTTCCTCTCCCAAAGGAAGACTCCAAAAACTGTTTGTTTCCTCTTCCAAAAACCGTTCTTTCCTCTTCCAAAGGAAGACTCCAAAAAACTGTTTGTTTCCTCTCCCAAAGGAAGACTCCAGAAAACTGTTTGTTTCCTCTCCATAAGCTGCACCACCATGCACCTCTCTGCTGAAGAACATTGGAGATCTGGATATTGACTTCACCTCCTAACATTCTCCCACTTGAAGTCGATATACAGGAATTCTTTGCCTATGTTTTTCCATCCAAGTGCCAATTGCCCAATGCTGCCCTTATCACATTTTCAGCAAGCCCAGAGAAGTTTTGCACCACTCAAACTTCTCTGTCTTGACTGGCTTAGTAAGCATATCTGCAGGATTCACTTCAGTATCGATTTTCTGCAACAGGATCCTACCTTCTTCCACCACATTTCTTATAAAGTGGTACTTGACATCAATGTGTTTCGTGCGATCATGGAATGTTGGGTTCTTCACTAGCTGAATAGCACTTTGGCTATCACAATGCAACGTAATTTTCCCCTGCATTACCTTGAAGTCACCCAACAGTCGCTCTAGCCAAATTGCCTCTTTGCTGGCATGAGTCGTTGCAATATATTCTGCTTCAGTGGTTGATAAAGCCACCACAGACTGCAACTTAGAAGCCCAACTCACAGCTCCACCAACAAGAGTGAAAGTATATCCTGTAGTGGACTTTCTCCCATCTCTATCTCCACCATAATCAGAATCCACAAAACCTTTAACTTGCAAACTATCCGATCCGTAGTAAATAGCAGCATCTGAAGTGCCTCTTAAATATCTGAATATCCACTTCACCGCATTCCAATGCTCCTTACCAGGATTTGCCATGTACCGGCTGACTACTCCCACTGCTTGGGCAATATCCGGTCTGGTGCTCACCATGGCATACATGAGGCTTCCTACTGCTGATGAATACGGTACACAAGACATGCTTGTCTTCTCTGCTTCTGTTCTAGGACACTGGTTGGAAGACAATTTTAAGTGTGAAAGAAGTGGGGTACTAACTGGTTTTGCATTCTGCATATTGAAGCGCTGCAGAATATTTTCTATATATGACTTTTGACTTAACCAAATCTTTCTTCCTTTTCTGTCCCTGTGTATCTTCATCCCTAAAATTTGGTTTGTTGCTCCTAAATCCTTCATTTCAAATGTCCTAGCCAACTGAGCCTTAAGATCAATGATTTTCTTCATGCTAGGGCCTGCAACCAGCATATCATCAACATACAACAGCAAAATAATAAAACTGCCATCATCAAACCTCTTATAGTATCCACAATGGTCAGCTTCACTCCTGCTGAAACCTTGGCTCTTCATGAAGGTGTCAAATTTTCTGTACCACATCCTTGGCGCCTGTTTCAACCCATACAGAGATTTCTTCAGTCTGCAAACCAAATGCTCTTTGCCTCTTTCTTCATAGCCCTCAGGCTGATCCATATAAATCTCCTCCTCAAGATCACCATGCAGGAAAGCAGTCTTTACATCAAGCTGCTCCAGTTCTAAATCTTGTGCTGCTACAAGTGCAAGTAAAACTCTAACAGTAGTCATCTTCACAACTGGAGAAAAAATTTCATTAAAGTCTATACCTGACTTTTGCACATAGCCTTTTGCCACCAAGCGAGCTTTATAGCGTTCCAACAACCCATCGTTGTTCTTCTTTACTTTGTAAACCCACTTGTTTCCAACAGCCTTTCTTCCAGGTGGGAGATCCACAAGTTCCCATGTTTTATTCTTGCGAAGTGCCTCGATTTCCTCCTCCATGGATTTCCTCCACTTTTCTGCATTCTCAGACTCTCTAGCTTCCTGAAATGAACTAGGCTCACCATCATCAGTTAACAAAGCAAAAGAGGACTGATAAACATGAGAATACCTTTCCGGACACTTTTGTGGACGTGTAGATCTTCTAACCCAATGATCTGTTGATTGTGGCTCTTGGTCTTGTGACTGTTGTGGCTGCTCTACTTGTTGTTCTACATGTTGTTCTGCATGCTGGTCAAAAAATTCAGCATGCTGGTCAAAAATTTCAGCATGCTGATTTTCATTTTCATCTTCGTTCATGTCTACTTCAACTGGTACAACATTAGGTGTTTGTTGTACCTCCTTCCTTTGCATGGATTTTTCATCAAAAATAACATCTCGGCTAATAATTACCTTGTGGGCAGTAGGATCCCACAGTCTATACCCCTTTACTGCATCTCCATAGCCGAGAAAAACACATTTGCTTGACTTTGGGTCAAGTTTGGACCTTTTTTCTTTAGGCACATGGGCAAATGCATCACAACCAAAGGTACGCAAATGAGAGTAATCAAATGGCTTACCACACCAAACCTCCTCTGGAATCTGTCCATCCAACGCAGTTGTAGGTGACTTGTTAATGAGGTAAACAACTGTATTAACAGCCTCTGCCCAAAACCTCTTATCCAACATGGATGCGCTGAGCATGCTTCTTGCACGTTCCATGATTGTGCGATTCATCCGCTCAACCACACCATTTTGTTGTGGAGTATATGGTACAGTCTTCTGGTGCTTAATTCCTTCCTGCGTACAAAATTTATCAAATTCCTTGGAGCAATATTCACCCCCATTATCTGACCTAAGACATAAAACAAGCTTGCCCAAACTTTTCTCTACTCGAGCTTTGAACTCTTTAAATTTTTGCAAAGCTTCCGACTTCTTCTTCAGAAAATAAACCCACACTCTCCTAGAATAATCATCTATAAATGTCAGAAAATAGATGGCACCATTTAAGGACTGAGTGGGGACTGGTCCAAATATATCCGAATGTATAAGTTGCAGAAAATCAGAACTCTTACCAGGGCTTGCAGTAAACCGAACCCTCTTTTGTTTACCAAAAAATACAGTGCTCACACAAGTCTAAATTGCAAGACTTAATCCCAGAAAGCATACCTCTGTCATGCAGAATTTTCAGACCTTTTTCACTCATATGGCCTAGGCGTTGATGCCATAGCATTACTGCATCCTGAACTGAAGTTGTTGCTGCTGCATGGTTTGTCACCGTATCACCGCATAAACGATATAGGGTCCCATAAGATTCTCCCTTTGCTACTACAATAGCTCCTCTGGTAATTTTGCAATAGTTGTTACCGAAAGTGATAGAATACCCTAGCTTATCCATCATCTTGATTGAGAGCAAATTCTTCCGCAAATCTGGCACATGTCGTACATCACATAACATCCTTTCTCTACCATCGTCCAGCTTGATCCTTATGTCCCCTCTTCCCACAATTTCTAAAGGGTGATCATCACCCAAGTAGACCATCCCACCACTATATGGCTGATATTTGTCAAACCAGTCTCTGTGAGGAGACATGTGGAAAGATGCACCCGAGTCCAAAACCCAGGTATATAAAACAGATCTGTTGTTGCTGATACAGAAAGCCTCACATGTTGTCGTCTCTCCAAAATTTACTGTACTGGCCTCAGCTGATGGCTGAAATTGCTTTTCACCATTTTTTTCCTTTTTTAGCTGCCAACAATCCTTCTTTGAGTGCCCTGGCTTCCCACAATGCCAGCACTTCCCTTTCAGCTTGCGTCCTTTAGACTTAGATCTGGACTGTGATCTACCTTGTTGACTCCTCTCGAAAGATCGACCTCTCACAGCTAGGGCTTCATTGGTTGAGGGTTCCAGAGACGTTTTCCGCCTCAACTCTTCTGCCAACAAAGCGGCTACCACATCATCAAATTTTAGAGTTCCTGATGATGAATTGTTGATGGTCATCACCAAATGATCCCAAGTCTCCGGGAGGGAACAAAGTAGGGTGATAGCTCTGTCCTCATCCTCCATCTTCACATTAACTGAAACCAGTTTACTGATAAGGGTATTAAACTCATTCAAGTGATCTGCCACAGATGAACCCTCCTTCATCCTTAGGCTATAAAGTTGTTTTTCAGAAAAACCTTATTTGTTGCAGATTTCGTCTCATACAACTTTTCAAGCTTCTTCCAAAGGGCTTCCGTGGTCTTTTCTTCAACAACATTGAACAAGACGGAGTCCGCTAGGCATAGACGGATTGTAGAAACCGCCTTCCTGTCCAGCGTTGCCCACTCCTCATCTTTCATGCTGCTTGGTTTACTCGCGACCCCTTTCAAGGCTAGGGCTTGGTCATTTTGAACCAACAAATCCTCCACCTTCATCTTCCATAGGGCGAAGTTCCTGCCATCAAACTTTTCAATCTCAAACTTGGTTACACTTCCAGTCATTGTTGCAGCTCCCACTCGCACAAAACCCTAGGCTCTGATACCAGATGTTAGAAAATATAGCAAAATTATGTGCAAGCAGAAAAACACAATAACGCAGGAAAAACAGTAACACAAATTTTACGTGGAAAACCTGCAATGTGCAGGAAAAACCACGGGGCAATGGCAGCTTGATCTTTTATTGATTTCGGCATAATTACATTCAATCAACATTTACATGCAAGGGGTCATTCCCCTTTTATAGAAAAAACAAACTGTTCGTTTCCTCTCCCAAAGGAAGACTCCAAAAACTGTTCGTTTCCTCTTCCAAAGGAAGACTCCAAAAAACTGTTTGTTTCCTCTCCCAAAGGAAGACTCCAGAAAACTGTTTGTTTCCTCTCCATAAGCTGCACCACCATGCACCTCTCTACTGAAGAACATTGGAGATCTGGATATTGACTTCACCTCCTAACACTAGAAGCATCACTTTCAATTACAAAAGGTTTAGAAAAATAAGGCATTGCTAACACCGAGGTGGTTGTCAGAGCTTGTTTTAATTCTTTGAAAGCTTATTCCATTGGTTCTGACCAAACAAATGAATTCTTTCTTAACATGGTTGTTAAAGGGGCCGCTATATTTCCAAAGTTCTACACAAAATTTCAGTAATACCCATTGCGTCCCAAAAATCTTCAAATCCCTTGAGGGTTTGAGGCTTTGGCCATTCCTGAACAGCCTAAATATTTTTAGGATCCACTTTAACTCCTTTGTCCTTTGGAGATAATGTGATCCAAATACTCTACTTCTTGTATGTCGAAAGAACACTTTGATTGTTTGGCATAAAGTTGATTCTCAAACAAAAGTTGCAAGGCCTAATCCAGATGTTGGAGATGCTCCTCCCAAGTGCGACTATAAATCAAAATATCATCAAAGAAGACTAGAATAAATTTGCAAAGGGATGAAAAATGGCATTAATCAAACTCTAAAAAGTGGAAGGTGCATTGGTCAAACCAAATGGCATAACCAAAAATTCCTAATGCCTTTCATGAGTCCTAAAGGAAGTTTTAGGAATGTCGTCTTCCTTGATATGAATCTGATGGTATCTAGAGTGCAAATCCAATTTTGCGAATAATTGGGCGCCATGCAACTCATCTAACTCATCAATTACCGGAATGGGAAATTTGTCCTTAATGATTATTTTATTGAGTTATCAAAAATCCACACACAAATGCCAAGACCCATCCTTTTTACATACCAACAACACTAGGGAAGAATAGGGACTAACGGTAGGGCGAAAAACCCCTTCGTCAAGCAATTCCTAAATCATCTTCTCGATTTCTGATTTTTGGACATATGGATACCTGTAAGTGTAGACATTTGGAGGAAGACTACCTAGAATAAGTTGGATTACATGATCATGAGTACGACGAAGGGGTAGTCCTTTAGGTTCCTCAAAAATTGTGGCATGTTTTTGCAATAAAAGTTGTAATTCCCCCCGAGGGTCCTTATCCTCATCACATGGAGCTTGTATAGCAAATAGTTGGGCCACAACTCCATGGGATGACTTTTTTAACAATTTCTCCATCCTATGAGACAAAACGAGTTGAGTAGCCCCGACTTTCATTCCCCCTAGAGTGTACTCAGTTCCCTGTTGGCTGAATTTCATCCATAGCTCAGAAAAATCCCACAATACTAGGCCCAACGTTCTAAGCCATTGTGCTCCCAATACCACATCACACCCACCTAGGGGTAAGGCAAACATATCAGCCTTAAGATTATATTCCCCTATTTGTACCTTGACATTTTGACACTTTCCCTTACAAGGTAAAGTTCCTCCATTGGCTATCATGACTTCAAAGGAATTACAAGTATTTATATAACAATTTTCCTATTTTGCCACTCTAGGGTCTTGTGCTTCCAGAGTCAATGAGAATTATTACTCGTTGTCCTTGAAATGCCCTAACACCTTCATTATTTGGGGAGTTGATATTCCTGCCAAGGCATGCACTGAGATTTCCAGTTGAGTTTCTTTTGGGGCTTTTGGTTGTTATGTTTGTTCCTCTTCATGATGATCCTCTTCCACCTCTTGAGATTCTATGGTTGTCTCATCCACATCAAGCAAATACAATTTTTGTTGCACACATTTATGTCCCGGGGAATACTTCTTAGCAAAGTTATAACATAGCCCTTGCGCTCTTCTGGCTTCCATCCCTTCTCAAGTCAACCTTTTGATGGTAGGTGACTTGTTGGCAATATTTGATGTTGGCTTGGACAAAAAAGGTGGTCGGGCTTGTGAACACTTGGAGGTGTGTCCTTGAGCCTTAAATTTATCTTCTACCAATCTAGCCAATCTTGTTACCTATTGTAATGTTTGTGGCTCAAACACTTTAATTTCAGCTTTAATGTCATCCTTCAAACCACTCACAAAACAGCTTTGGAAGAATTCTTCATTTAAGCCAATGGTACGGTTGACTAAGTTTGATAGTCTCGAATAGTTGAAGTTTGTTTGAGTTTAGTAAGGGCCCCTGTAAAATATTCATACTCACTAGGGCCAAATCAAGTGAGTAGTTGTTTCTCAAATTCATTCCAATTCATATGCCAAAGCCTCACACCCTCAAGGGACTTCTAGGACTCATGGGGTATTACCATAAATTTGTATAGAACTATGGAAAACGACTCCTTTAACAGCCATGTTGAAAACAAAATATTTTATCTGGTCAAAATCAGCAAAGAAGGCTTTCAAGGAATTCAAGCAAGCCATGACAACCACCCCGATGTTAGCAACGCCTGATATTTCTAAACCTTTTGTAATTGAAAGTGAAGCTTCGGGCGATGGAATCGGGGCCATTTTGATGCAAGAACGAAGACCATTGGCCTTCACCAGTTGAGCACTTTCAGGTTGAAATTTGGGCAAATCTATTTATGCAAAGGAGATGCTAGCCATTTTACATGTTGTTAGTCATTGGAGGCCATATCTCATTGGGCATCATTTTCAAGCATTTTTTTTTTCCAAGTCTAAAACCAAATGCAACAAACTAGGGTTTACAGTTTTGGGTTTTTTTTTAAAAGTAATTCTTTGTTGTTATTTGTTGCCTGAAACATGTATGCAAGTCTATATTTTTAGCTTTCAATGTTTAAAGTTTAGAGTCTTAGACTTCAAACTAGGGTTTAGTTTTTTTTTTTTACTTTTTTTTTAATTAAGTAATTGTTTGCTTGATATTTGTTGTCTAAAATTTGTATGCAAGTGCATGTTTTCGGCTGCCAATGTTTAAAGTTTAAACTTTAAAGTTTCAAACTAGGGTTTAGGGTTTAGTTTTTTTTTTTTTTAAGAGATTGTTTATTGTTACTTGCTGCTGAAAATATGTATGCAAGTCCATCTTTTCAGCGTTGCACTACAATTTTAAACCTCAAGTTCAAAGTTCAAACTAGGGTGTAGGGTTTTTTTTTTTTTAAAGTAATTGTTTGTTGTTATTTGTTATTATGTGCAGCCACAGGAAAATGTCAGGGAAAAAAGATAAAAAAGATATAGCATGGAAGTATGGAGTAGAACAGGAAAAGAAAGGAGAAATTCTTTGCAATTTTTGTAATACTTCTATACATGGAGGAGTATATCGCTTCAAATTTCATTTGGCAAGGAAAGCAGGTGAGAATGTTAGATTATGCCCAAAAGTGCCAATTGACGTTGAGAGAGAATGCATGGCAGTTATCACTGGAAAAGTGGAGAAAAAAGAGATAAAGAAAAGAACATTTGAAGCCATTTCAACCCCCTCTTCTCAGCCTCATACAACTACTAGTGGGACCAACATCTTTAGTCGATTTCAGCATGAAAATTCGAGTCCATCAATTGCACAGGCACAGGCACAACCAAGGAGTGGGATGGATGAGTCCAATTTTGGGGCAAGGACACAAGCCACACTTGATGGTATGGCCACGTGGAACCAGGAGAGGCATAGGGCAGCCAGGAAGGCCATTGGCAATTTTTGGTATTTTTCTGACCTTCCCTTCAATGTGGCAAGGTCTCCATACTGGCGAGGCATGGTGGATGCCATCGCAGGTTGCGGCACAGGATTTAGGCCGCCAACTTATGATGACATTAGGGGCCCTCTCCTTCGTGAATGCATGGATGACATTGAGGTTATTCTTGAGGAGCAACGCAGGGTGTGGAGCACTAACGGTTGCACTATCATGTCTGATGGGTGGACCGATGGCAGGGGAAGAACCTTAATTAATTTTTTGGTTTCTTCTGCAGGAGGAGTGGCATTCCTCAAGTCAGTGGATGCATCGGCGCAAGTTAAGAGTGCCGAAATGCTCGCAGGGTTGTTGGGGGAGGTTGTGATCGAGGTCGAGGTGGAGAATGTTGTCCAAGTCATCACGGACAACGCAACAACATATGTAGCAGCTGGCAAGCTGTTGGAGGAGAGATTTCCCACCATTTTTTGGTCCCCATGTGCAGCCCATTGTCTCGATTTGCTCCTCGAAGACATTGGGAAATTACCTTGGGTGTCCGAGGTTGTACAAAAGTCTAGGGCAATTACAAAATTTATCTACAACCATTCTTGGGTCCTCAACCTCATGAGGCATTTTACCGGTGGGAGGGAGCTAGTGCGGCCTGGAGTTACACGCTTCGCAACAAACTTCGTGACATTGCAAAGCATCTATAATGCAAGAGGGTCACTGAAGCAAATGTTTGTGAGCGATGAGTGGAATTCTGAGCAAGTTGTTAGATACCGATTCTCCAGTGAGGGGGAGAAGATATATGAATATGTGTTTGAGGAGCCCTTCTGGCAAGCCATGGATGAGGCCATCAAGGTACAAGACTAAGTTTTTAATTTATTTTATTATTTATTTTTTTAATTTAAAATATTTTCTTTTTGCAAATCTTGTATTTTAAAATATTTTTATAAATTTTATTTAAATTATTTTTTCTTTTTTTCAGGTGACAGAGCCTTTGGTGAAGGTTCTCCGTCTTGTTGATGGAGAAGAATCACCAATGGCATATATATATGAGGCTATGGATAGGGCAAAAGAGGCAATTGCCTCAGTTTATAGACATGTCCAATCCAAATATGGTCCCATTTGGGATATTATTGACAAGCGATGGACATCTAAGCTCCATAGCCCTCTTCATGCAACGGGGTACTACCTCAACCCCAAAATTTTTTACTCCAACACATTCCATGCCGACTATGAGGTGATGGCGGGCCTTCGATTATGTGTTGACCGCATGTACCCTGATGAAGAAATAAGTGCTAAGATACAGACTGAGATGCATTCTTATAAGAAATGTGAGGGCATCCTTTTCCCGTCGCCAATGTGCATTCGATCAAGGTCAACTATGAGGCCAGGTAACCCTCATTGAATTATTGTTTATTTTGTCTTTTGATTTTGTTTTAAAAAATAATCTCAATTTAGGATTTTACATGTGAATTATTAAATTTCCTTCTTCTTGGTTGTTTCTAGATTTATGGTGGGAGGACTTTGGTGCATATACGCCCCATCTACAACGCTTCGCCATTAGAGTTTTGTCTCAACCATGTAGCGCTTCAGGTTGTGAGCGCAATTGGAGTATGTTTGAGCACATACACTCCAAGAAGCGCAATAGGCTTACACAAGAAAAGTTGAATGATCTTGTGTTTGTTCATTACAACCTTCGCCTCCACCATAAGAAAATTACAGGAACAAGTACCGAGGCCTTTGACCTAGACGAGATTGATCCATCTAATGATTGGATCACAAAGGCACAGGAGGAGCAACAACAAGATGTTCTCTTCAGCATGGATGAATTTGAAAACTTAGAAAACCTAGCGGAGGAGATGGCAACAAAGGCACAAGAAGAGGCACAACCAAAGCAACAAAGAGAGACTAGAGCTTCTACTAGGTCAAAGGGCAAAGGCATTCTAAGACATTGATTGAGGCATTGTACTTAACATTTGTCATGACTCATGACACATTTTGTAATTTGTAATTTTGTACTGTTATATATTATAAGCAATACAAGATGTGTTTTGTCACTTTCGTGTGTAGTAGTTTAAAACTTTAATACTTTGGCTTTAAGCTTGTAGCACTTGCCATTTTCATGTGTAGTTTAAGCTTGTATCACTTACAGTATTAATATTTGATTTGCATAGTGTTAATTCATTGTGATATGCATGAAAAAAAATTCAAAAAAAATTGCATTTTCTTCGGTTTTTTTTTTGCCGATTCCCGATTCGATCCGATTTTTTTCCAAGCCGATTCCGATCCGATTCCGATTTTCTCAACTATGGTGTAAACAATAGATTTTAGTGTAAATATATTTTGGTAATCCTTTGTTTCATCTAATTTAAACTTAAACCGCCAAATTAAACGCTTTCATTTGACTGAGTTTGCTCGATTTGTTATTGTTCATAGTCATCGGATATGAACTCGAGATCTATTGAGTTGTTCATATGATGGATGACGGTTATGGCATAAATGACTTGGATTGGAATCAAACACCAAAATATCTTTGATCTTAAGCTCAAACAATGTTAATCCTCGAATTAAAGTAAAGTAAAGTAAAAGTAAGCAGTAGCAAGGGATCTTGTCAACTAACAAAAATGAATGGATGTTAAGTTGTGTCAGTTGTGTGGAAAGAACCATGAATGTCACAGATGGTAGAATGTATGGCAATTCCAAAAAGGTTTTCACTTGAAGTCATAGGGAGCGTAGTTCATTCATTTATTTTAAAAGAATGACCGTCAATTTAAAAAGTCTGGTTTAAGATTACATTCTGCTTTTGTTGGATAGTTATAGCTGTCAATAGAATTTACTATAATACCCAAATGAATTCAATTACATCAACTATATCCCCATGTTATTTGGTGATTTTGAAAGAGGACATCGAGATGTGCCATAATTTTGTTCCATCTTTAAAAGATAACATTAATTATAGACATTTGGAGTTGCTACCCTACAAGTACAAGTTCAAGCTTTATTAAAAATGGTGGTAATTTTGCTTTATTCCATTTTTATTAGGATC
This sequence comes from Wollemia nobilis, assembly GCA_028583015.1. NCBI lineage: Eukaryota > Viridiplantae > Streptophyta > Pinopsida > Araucariales > Araucariaceae > Wollemia > Wollemia nobilis. Next base: position 2,098,506 of record JAQPPZ010001424.1, on the reverse strand, counting down.
TATTAAAGATGCTGATGGGTTTCATAAAACCAACATAATACATATTAATAATTAAATGGTTGTGATATATATATATATATATATATATATATATATATATATATTATATATATATATATATCTATAAAAGGTTAGACATTTACTTCAAATTATAGCTCTAAAATGTAGTTAGACAAGGAGAGGACTATTCAATAATGAACCTTTAGTCTTAAAAAAGTATTGTTGAGTGGTAATTTTGCCCAATTGCAAAACCACACTCACAGTTAGGATTTTGATTAGAAAACCCTCTCTTGCAAAGAAATAGAAATTTCTCCAAGGTTCCTTTTACTTAATGTGTGCATGTATGCTTGTGAAAATGTGTCAAATAAGTGCTAGAATACCTTAGTGATTTGCAAGCAACTGTTAACAAGGGGCCTGTGTTGGTATTACTTTATTATGCTATGCTATTGATTGTTCATGAAACTTAAAAGAAAAGAAAATGTAAATGTGATTGGCCCTCATATGACCATGATGAAAAGTGATTTAATTCCTTTTATCTTGAAGTATTTTAGGTAGATTTTATCTTCTTTTGTTAAGCAGATTTTAACAAATTTTATTTGCTAAACTTTGCTTTAAGCATGAAAGGAAAGATTAAAATCTATCTCTAAAATGTGAATCTTAAATGATGATTGGATTCATTTTAGCTTGCTTTGGTGAGTGAAAAAAATAATAATCTACACGACAAACTTTAAAATGTAGCCTTTGGAATGCCATATAAATTACTCCCCTTTAATGAAATTGTAATTTTCATAAAGAGAAATTAATTTATGGCTTGAAAACAAAAGTACAAAGCTTGAAGTTCAATTCTCCTTTAAAAATGTGAAATCATGTAAAACTTTGAAACTACAAAATTCTTTAAAACTTTTAACTTTATATAATTTTGGAATTTCAAATTTGCTTCAAATAAAATCGAAACCGCTCTAAATGAAACTTTAAGGCTTATTCTTGGAATCTATGCATCTCCTTTTGGATTTTAATTTTTTTATATTTTTTATTTTATTTGCAAAAGTAAAAAAAAAATGAAAAGGGTAAGGTTAGAGAAATTAAATAAAAATCTGGAAAATGGACCAAAATATGGAAAATAACGAAAGAGAAAACTACTGAACCCTAATTCGGCCTATGCTGCAAAAAATGTTAGATCTTGAAAACAAAACAAAACCAGGTTAGACCTGAGTCCACACAATCTAAAATCTGGTTATGGCGAGAGTCTAAGGGGTAAAAACATGCATTAAAAATATATAAACGATGCTACCGTATTCACGCATAAAACACCATTAAATAGTTCTAAAGCATGTGGAGAAAAATGTGCAATGAAAACTTTATTTTATTCAAAACCTCATTTTCTGCATAAAAATATCCAACTAGAATGGCAACAGTTTGAGAGCCTTCCAATCTTCCTCCATCAGATTCCTGTTCCAACCCTTCCAGACCGTTTTTGTGTTTCAGTGGCTTTTTAACAGATTTCGTAAAACTTTTCATTTTCCATTCCTTTGTTTAGTTTCACCATCTTTTCGTTTCGTTTTCCACCCTTTCGACTTGATTCCACACATACCATTAACGGCCAAATCTCTTCGCTTCACTTCCCTTCTTTGATTCTTATTTTTCTTTGCTCAACTTTGATTTGTAACCGAAATATCCATGTCATAGTTTCATTTCGGTTACACTTTAACTAAAGATTTATTATACGTGTGCCACTTGAGATTTTAAATAGCCGAGCGCGAGGTGTTTTAGAATTCCCCTCTGACTTTAGTGCTTTGGTCCTCTCCTTAAATCACTTAATTAAATGACTGCATACACTAAAGAAGACAGCTCATTTCTCTGCAATGCTTAGGGCATATTTTATGGCAGCAATGAAAACGCTTATCGCTATAACGCCACCTAAACTATAGTCGACATACATCTGGACGCCGCCTTATGTGCGCAGAGGTCTTCATCATGACGCAATTTACCTAACGCTTGAATTCCAACAGCTTCATGAACTTTCGGCCTACATAGCCGACTTCTATCGTGCCGCTGGTACACTGTCAGATGATGCAACTGGAACCGATTGCCATAGCACCCGCGACGCACTCGGTGACGTCAAAGCCCGCGACATCCTATACCGTCTCATTCTAGCTCGCGTTCCCTTTCTCGGTCGCTTTGCACAATGTATCATCGTGGAGGACATTCTACTTTTTGCTGCCCAAAGTGGCTTTCTTCCTTTTTTATGTCGAGTCCCTTATGTTCTGCAAAAACTACATTCACTTCCTGTCGCTCTGCCAGTAATCTGGTTCGCGGATTCCCTTATGGCATCTGTTATTACTCTGCCTACGTTCGAGCCACATCCTCCATTTTCGTTCCGTTGAGCCCAAACCTCACGTCGGCGATGGACACTATCCCTTCGACGATGGATGGCCTCATCCGTTCTCAATCGGCCTCCGGGTTAAAACAGAGATGATTTCCGTGACATATTAACGTCCAGCCTTGGCGGCCTACATAATTTCGGCCAATATTTCTGCGTGTACCAGACCATTTATCTCTGCGTTTGTTGGTTAGACAATTGCAGTGATGTTATGAGACTGTTTGTTCCCTAGAGCACGAGTAATCAAAGGCCTCTATACCCACCATTATCATTCTACCAAGCCATTCCCAGCGTGCAGTCGCGGAAGTCGTCGAAGGTCGTGATGCCCATTTGTCCCAGCGTGTCTAGGTCTATCGTCCGATAGTCATCGAGAGTCGCACTGGCTAGGTCCGCTCCTGGTCTACGTCGACGTCCACTGCACTGTCATAAAAACAACTTTAAATTAACTAGGTCCGCTCCTGGTCTACGTCGACGTCCACTGCACTGTCATAAAAACAACTTTAAATTAACCTAAACAACCAAATATGAATAACATCGCATTTGTATAGAACCAAATATAATAAAATCAAATCTACATGATATTAACTAAACAATCCAATATGAATAGAATCGAATCTGCCCATACTTGAACCACCTTTATGTAAATCATGTCAACTTTTATTTTATTTATATACATATATCATATTGTATATATATAGGAATATATATATAATTTTTTTTTTTTATTTCTCAATGCCACAAGAACATTAAAATGGAATGAAAATGAAACATTTTTTTTTTTGTTTTTATTAATACATGGGGGTGGTAAAATCATGAGGATGAAACATGAATATGCAAGCTACAATAGCGACCAACTATACAAAATTATTCGGTGCAAACTACCCTACACTACCCTCAATGAAAACCTAAAATTCCCAAAAAAAAAAAAACTCAAATCAAAGGTGGGTCCCCAAATTTGGGGTTGGTTGTGCAATGGCCACAACAAGTATACGGGCTTTTTAATTTGATATTGGACAAAAATATGGACTTTTTAGTTTGATAATTGGTGGATAGAAATATATAACATATCCATAGTACATATTAATATATATGAAGTTATGAACATATGGGATTCAAACAGGCTCCACCCGTATTACATCAATACCATATAGTGGTATTACAATAGCTTGGCAACTACGCAAATGGAGGTGGTGTTACTGATCAACACACAAAAGCCATATGACATTTTAAAATTATTCATCCATGCAAGATAAGCCCAAGAAGAAAGAGAGAAAAATATTGATAAATTTTATCTATCATGTTTGGTAATGGTTTTAGAGATTATGTTGAAGAAGATGTAGTCAATGCAATCCAAGAAGCCCAAGAATCTGGTAAGCTGCTGAAAGAATGGAATAATACCTTCCTTGCTCTAATTCCCAACAAATATGGGGCAGATTTGCAGGACTTTAGACCAATTAGCCTATGTAATACAATTTATAAAAAATTTACTAAAGTTTTGGCCAATCGGTTGAAAAACATCATCCCCTCAATCATTAATGAAGATCAAGGAGGTTATGTGGCAGGTAAGCAGATTACTGAAAGCATCATTGCCATTTATGAAACAGCACACTCTCTTCAAAGGAGGAAAGGGTCAGGCATGTTCCTTAAGCTGGACATGAACAAAGCCTATGACAGGGTTTCATGGTCCTTCTTAGATAAAATAATGGAGCAAATGGGTTTCAGTGAAAAATGGAGGGCATGGGTTGGTATGTGTATTTCTAACCCCCGCTTTTCAATCTTGATCAATGGACAATCTGCTGGGTTCTTTCCTTCTACCAGAGGAATCAGGCAGGGAGATCCGTTGTCTCCATATCTCTTTATCATTATGGCAGATGCCTTGGGAAGAACTTTGGAAAGAAAGAGAAAGGATGGTAATATCAAAGGTCTAAAACATTCATCCATTGGTGAAGCTTTGTCTCATCAACAGTTTGTGGATGATACTTTCTTGCTAGGGGAAGCTACAGAGGAAGAAGCTTTGGAGTTTAAAAAAGTCCTTGATTCTTATGAAAAAGCTACAGGCCAAAAAATAAATTATGAAAAAAGCAGGATTATGTTTTTAAACACGGAGGAAAGTATAAGAGATCAAATAGTTAAAGTGTTGGGTTGTAAGGAGGAAAAGTTCCCTATCACCTATCTTGGTTTGCCTTTGTTTATAGGCAAGATGAAAGATGAACTTTGGAATCCAATTATTGATAAATTTAATAGGAAACTTCAAGGTTGGAAGGGATCTTTGTTATCCTCTGCAGGGAAAGTACAACTCATAAAACACACGCTTCAAAGCCTCCCTATTTATTTCATGTCTTTCCTAAGGATGTCAAGGAAAGTGGAAGAGACTTTAGAAAGACTACAAAAAAATTCTTATGGGATGGCACTGAATGCAAAAAACGTATACATCTGGTAGCCTGGGATACTTGTTGCCAGCCTTTACAAAATGGGGGTCTTGGTTTGAGGAAGTTGAGAGATCTAAATAGAGCCCTTCTAGCTAAACATGGTTGGAGGCTTTGCACTGGAGCATCAGGGAAATGGGCTAGCATTATCCAAAACAAATACTTGGAGGGCAGAAACCACTTTATCAATTGTTCTAATCCTCCACGTGGGTCTATTTTCTGGCAAAATATAATCAATAGCAGGAAAGTTCTATGGCAAGGTCTAAAATGGAGAGTAGGCAAGGGAGACAAAATTGACTTTTGGAAAGACCCTTGGATTCAAGAGGAGCCTTTAGCAAACTACAGAAAGTTCAAAGATATTAAAGAACATTTAACCAAAACCTATGGTAAGAAAATTAATGGTTACATTCATAGGGTGGGTGATTTTCAGGAGTGGAAAATCGTGCAAGAAGATATGCAAGGCCCGGGGGTAAAGATCTGCAAAACCTCCTAAGGAGTTATTATTTAGGTAGAGGTTTAGAGGAGGATCAGATAATTTGGGGAAGAAACCAGCAAGGCCAGTACTTGGTGAAGGATGGATATAGAGTCTTGGGCAAAGTAACCTCAGAGAAACCGGAGCTTAAAAGAATTTGGAAGCTAAACATCATCCCTAAGGTTGCTATGTTTTTTTGGACTGCCATTCTCAATAAGATCCTTACAAAAGACAATATGTTCAAAAGAGGGATTGTGGTTCCAACTGTTTGTGTCTTATGTAACAAAGCGGATGAGTGTGTGGACCACCTGTTTGGAACTTGTGATTTTTTTCGTGATATCCTAAATATGTTATTGAGAGAAGTTAATGTTGCTTGGGTCATTCCAGATTCTCTAATCAGGATTTGGGAACAGTGGCACTTAGGAAGCAGTATTTTTTGGCAAAAATGCATTCCACATATTTGTTGGGGGATTTGGTTGGAAAGAAACAGACGAGTGTTCAAAAATAAAACCAGAGGAATAATTGGGGTTTATGCCAGGATAAAAACAGCCCTATTGGAGGATTGTATTAAAAACATTGTTGGCCAGGAAAATCTTGCAATGATCCTCTCTAGAGAAAAAGACATCTTAAATATGGAAAAAATCAATAAGGTGAGACTAGATACTAGATGGGAACGTCCCCACAAAGACTAGGTAAAAATTAACTTTGATGGAGCTGCAAAAGGTAACCCGGGTCATGCTGGTGGTGGGGGCCTCATTAGGAATGACAGAGGTCAGGTAGTGGCTGCATATGTTGAGGATCTAGGAATTACCACAAATCACCAAGCTGAAGCAAGGGCAATGCTTACAGGCCTCCGAATTGCAGTGAATTTGGGTTTTAGGAGAATTGTTCTTGAGGGGGATTCCAAGAATATTATAACTTCCCTTCAAAAAGGGGAGTTAAATAATTCTAGCATTTTCCAAATAATTACAGATGCGAGGACTATCTTGGGAAACCTAGAAGAAAGTCAAGTTAAACATATTTATAGAGAGGGAAACAAAGCTGCCGATAAAATGGCGAATATGGCAGTTAAATCTGAGAATTTCAAGGTCTGGTCATATGCCCCCATGGAGTTGGAAGAGATTATAAGAACTGATAATGAAGCCAGCAGATAAAGAGGGTAGAGCAAAGCAGAAGCACACTAAATTACATTATTGTCAGCAGTTTCTTTATCAGTTATGTAAAGCATTGAGCACTGCATCAGCCATGTTAAATAGAAGGATAGCGGGAGGAATATTATTTCAGCTTCTCCATCAACAGGTTTAGCCTAGGTTTGTTTGTTTTACTAAGATAGGGCTATCTTGCATTTGTATGATCTTCTCTTGTTTTTTTCTTGTACATCTTTTGAGCTCTGTGTAAAGGGTCGGGGCCCTTCAACCCCTTTTTTTATCAATACCAAAAAAAAATTGCTTTTAGAGATTACAATATATTAAATTGTATACCAATAAATCGTTATAAAACCATAAAATGTCCATAATATATATTCTTGTCCAACAATTATCAAATTAAGAAGTCCATATGCTTTTAAAAATAAAGGTTTCATTATTGAATAGTCCTATCTCCTTGTCTAATTACATTCTAGGGCTATAATTTGAAGTAAATATCTAATCTTATATATGTCATGACCATTTAATTATTAATATATACTATGTTGGTTTTATGAAACCCATCACCATCTCTAATTGATTCTAATAAAAAAGGAATAAAGCAAAATTACGACCATTGCTAATAATGCTTGAACTTGTACTTTTAGAGTAGCAACTCCAAACCTCTAGACAATTTATGTTATCTTTTAAAGAAAGAACAAAATATAGCACATATTGATGTCCTCTCCCACAATCACTATACAACATGGGGATATATATAACATAATTGAATTCATTTGGGTATTATAGTAAATTCTATTGACAACCACGTCCAACAAAAGGAGAGCGTAGTCTTAAACCAGACTTTTTAAGTTGATGGTCGTACTTATAAATAAATGAACAAACTACGTTCCCTATGACTTCGATTGAAAATCTTACTGAAATTGCCAGACATTCTACCTTCTGTGACATTCACAGTTCTTTCCACACAACTGACTCACCTTTCCATCCATTTATTTTCGTTAGCTGAGAGGATCCCTTGCTCTTGCTTACTTTTACTTTACTCTCCTTTAGTCCAAGGATTAACATTGTTTAAGCTTATGATCGAAGATAATCTGGTGTTTGATTCCAATCCAAGTCGTTTATGCTGAACAACTCAATAGATCTTGAGTTCATATCTGATGAATATGAACAATAAAAATTCGAGTAAACCTAGTCAAATGAAATCGTTTATTTTGGCGGTTTAACTTTAAATTAGACGAAATGAAGGATTACCAAAATATACTTACACTAAAATCTATTGTTTACACCATTCCTATAATCTATCTTTCACTATATAAGTTGGTAGGTCCCATCTTTCTTTGTATTTCCTTTATCTACATGTAACTGAATAATTATCATTATTTCTTTGGGTTCTTTCACCAAAGTTTGTTAGCAACTAATATATTCCCATGCCTGAAAACATTTTTCATTTTTCCACTTTAATACCTCTTCTTCTTCTACTCTCAGATCATATTCACGCTACAATTTTTTTTTAAATTAATAAAGGCTATTGGCAGTTTTTTCTTTTCTCCCTGAAAATGCATTGAACTGAAGGCAAAACAGGTTAATATGCCCTAGGAATGTCCCTAAACGTAAACGTTAAATGGAGGAAGAATCAGCTAATATAATTATCTTAATGAAAATTGTCCAACTTATAAAAGTCGCTTACTCTTTAATAAAATAGTCATTAAATTGTTAGAGATAAGCCTGTGGAGTAGGAACAGCCCTTGTTCCTCTCCGACTGGTTCACATTTAACACAGATAAAGGGTATAGAAAAAAGGACCGTAGAGATCAAGATATCCAAAGCATGCAAATGGAGAAGCTGCTACTGATCAAAACACTAACGCCAGATGACATTTTAATATTATTCATCCATGCAGGATAAGCCCACGAAAAAAATATAAAAATACTGATTTAAGTTTATCTATCATGTTTGGTTATGTTTTCAGAGATTACAATATAATACATTGTATGCTAATAAATCGTTATAAAACCATAAAAAGCACTTGAAAACCTCAAATAATTCACTGTCAGTGAATTTTATTAGCCTAAGATATTTATCATTTCTCAGTTTATTCTTAACCACACATAAGTTATAAATTTAATAAAATCATATCAACCTTAAAGAAATCACAATTCAATAAATCACTTTACATTCATACAAACACATAGATACAGAGATCCATATTTTTAGTTACAGGAAAATTTGATAAAACTATAAACAATTACCTAGCAATAAATCTGTCAAAAAGTTTCCTGTGTATAAATCATATAATATAGTAACACTTTCCTGTAATGAGGCCATGGAGTTTAAATCACTTTTATAATAAGGCCATGAATATTATGTATCCACTTTCCAAAATATTTATATACACTCCCCAACAACGGCTTGTTAAAAAACATGCTACAAAATAGCACCACCCATATTTTGTACTCATGATCCTGTAATTGTGAACATGAGCCCTTCAGCCCAAACCAGGGGTCATGGGAAGGTACTCGCTTTCCAAGTCTCTCTCTCTCTCTCTCTTTCCTGACCAAAGATGCTTGGCTCTTCAGGGAAGCTATGACTTTTTGGTGTCGATTATTACATGGGAGACAAACTACTACTCAACTAATCACCTCATTCTTTCACCCTATCTCTGTAGTCGAGAGTAATAAGAGCTCATTGGAAGCTACAACTATCCAAAATATTAATGACAAATTTCTGCGCCCTGTCTGCAGACAAGAGTAGCTACTAGGGCTTTAGTTCTTGCTTCTTGCTTGTGACAAGACAAGACTGCATTTCTTCAGCATCAGGTTTCGACCACCCTTCACATACCGAGGAGTTGTAGACAGGTGCAGCTTACTAGTTTCTTGTCCTCTTCTATTGGTTCCACAGCCATTGATGCTAGAAGAATCTTGAGGGATCGAACTCCATGTCCTCCTAGGCCCTCTTAGTCCTGGCCACTCTCCTAGGAGCATCATTAGATCCTGTGTTGGCCCTTTTGGGATAGTTGGTGACGATAATGGCTGTGCTTCTACTTTGCATCCCACTATAGATTAATGTTGACACTTGGATACATTGGAGCTCCTATCTATGTTGTACCACAACTTCTAGATCTCTCTTAATCATTTCTTTTAGCATGTTTTGGTTTATCCATTTTGGGTAACCCTCAAGGCTGTAACAGCTTACTAGTTTCTTGTCCTGTTCTATTGGTTCCACAGCCATTGATGCTAGAAGAATCTTGATGGATCGAACTCCATGTCATCCTAGGCCCTCTTAGGCCTGGCCACTCTCTTGGGAGTATCATTAGATCCTATGTTGGCCCTCTTGGGATAGTTGGTGATGATAATAATTGTGCTTCTACTTTACATCCCACTATAGATTAAAATTGATGCTTGGATACATTTGAGCTCCTTTCTACCTATGTTGTACAGCAGCTTCTAGATCTCTCTTATTCGTTTCTTTTAGTATGTTTTGGTTTATACATTTTGGCTAACCCTCGAGGCCGTAATTTTATGCCATATACTTATTCCACATTAGTGTTGTTCACACTAGATTCTTTACTCTAGTTTAGCTTATTTTTGTAGTACTTTGTGATTCCTACAATGCATTATAATTTGTAACAGCTCTTTTCAATGAGCCCCATTGGCCTACTTTGGCCATCTGTGGGCATTAATAGAATTCTCTCTCAAAAAAAAAAAATTAATAAGCTTGATATTGTGTGACAACACAAGATGTTAGGGGGGATAGAACTCCTTAATTTTTGCACTGAGTACATTTCAAAAATCTTCCTCGATTACTGAAATATATAAACTCCAATCGGTCTGGAAATATTGATAATAGAAAGCCTATTATTGGATATGTCTATCATTTTCTTTCCTAAACTAATACTTGGTCAAGCAAAAAACAGGATGCTATGGCTCTTTCTTAAACAAAGATAAAGAGTACAAATGGGCAATCAATGCTAGTGGAGAAGCACATTCGATTCAACAATTTTATATTATGGTTTTCACAATTCAAATGCATTATACTATGGCAAGTAACACAGTAGAGTACCAACGCACCAAACATGTTAAGGTTCACATACGTTCCATTCAATAGTTTATACCTGATCATGTAATTGGCTTGAGAATTTTGTCTAACAAAGGACCAAGTTGTTGACATCTTAAATATCCCTTAATAAAGGCCAAACGTTTGTATTTATGATACTTGTTACTAGCAAAGGAAGTTGTAATTAAGAGGGGATAGCATGTAATTTCTCCTTCCTTCCTTTCTTCCCCAAGTTAACATTTTTGAGGAATGATAATCTAAAATTATAAATTACATTCTTGTAATTTTTTTTTGGAATATTTTTTAATATCAAGATAAAACAAGGTGAATACCTTATCTTGATCTTCTACAAGTTCTAAGCCTGTGATAAAAAGTTAACAAAACAAGGAAAAGGTATAAATTGAAAAATATTCCAGAATAAACAAAATTGAGGCAAACAAAGAGTTTCTTTTTATTAATGAAAAAACAATCATACAATAAAATGAAAATTCAATGCAATGGGAAAAATAGAATGCAACTTTAATTTACTTGAAATGAATATAATCTGAATTGAATACTACTGAAAACTCCATGCTATGCCACATTTAAATACAGGCTCAAAATATAAAATGAAGAAAGGAAAGATTGGCATCTATGAGGGAAAGCCAACCTCATTTAGGGTTTCTGCAAGCTGTTTCCTGCATTTCTTTAACCAAGAGGCCTACTATGTGTACAACTATGTTTCCCCCATGAGGACAAGAGAGGGGGACATAATGGGATGCCTTCAATCGTCTGGAGACTAATTGGAGACATGCTCATTGTACCTCCCTCCTCAACCCAAAGGATATAAAGAGGTAGTGACACATCCTTATGTAACACAGATCTTTTATCACAAAAACAAAAGAGGGAAAAAAACTAGAAAGTTAAAAAAACAGTTCTCAAAGTTAAGCTTTAATCTTGACTTGGAGAATTTTTCAAATTGGTAAACTCTTTCTATAAAATGGCTTGAGATTCCTTTGTGTTAAACAAACAATACCAATTTGCAAAGTGCAGCTTCTATCTATAAAAACTCAAAAAAGATACAATTTTGTAAATGTTAAAACATGGTGATTCCATTGAGTAAGCCAATTTCAATGATCCTAAACTATGTGCAATGTCAATATATGGTTATATGCTAGATCTTGATACTTCTATGGAAAATATTCATAAGCAGCCGTAAAAAAAAATGGCCTAAATATCACAATTCCAAATAGGATTGTTCCTAAGGTGCAGGTTAAAATTTTTGTTGGTTTCTTACCATATCAACTAACAATTTGGGTAGAGCTCGTCAACTCTTGGCTTGGCTTTTACACTTTTATGACTGACTTGTTTTGAGGTTCAATTCATTTAATATAACATATCATAGGAAAATATTCTTAAATGGATGAACATTGACACAATTTAATAAAAATAATCACAATCCATTTTATCTATAGCACTATGTCAGCAGTTATAGCATAACTTCAAAGAAATACTTACTGCAAGAAGCTTGCCTCTATTTTCTTTCCTTCTGGCCACTTCAATTGCGGCAACAGCAGCTGCTCCTGACGAGAATCCAACCTAAGCAGCATGTGAAAGAGAGATTTATTATCCTCACCAGCAAGCATTATGCTTTGTGATTGTTAATTTGCATAGAAACTATACAAAATTAATAATACTTACAATTTGTCATCTACAAAACAATATTTTTTAACTTAGTATGTCTAATCAACTCTAGTCTTGACTCCTCCAAGCCATGCTTGCACATAATGAAATCACTTTAAGCAATCATTATAAACCACCAATAGCTGCATGGGATAAGTCAAAGCAAATAGAGGAATACTATTGTGAAACAAGTTTTAATCTAGTGAAAATATTTTAGTTGCAAGTGCCACGCTAATGCCAAAGTGTCCATCTACTTTGGAGTATTGTGCCTTCTAAATCAAGCATTGGGAAGTCGTATCAAATGGAACACAAAGTTTACCAATGCAGTATAGCAATCCATAAATTAGGTTGTGCTTTGTCATTGACTTGCCATGTACCTGTTGCCACATTTGGCACGGGGTGCCATGTTTTCCGTTTTTGCAAGTAATCTGCTCTGTTCCTTCCCCCATCCTTCTTTCCCATTCTTCATTTCTCCCTTTTCCTCCTCTTCCTCACAGTTTCATTCCTCCCTTTTCTTCCCCCAGTAAGTTTCCAGCGCAGGTGTTCTCTGAAAATTCTAAGTGATTGGGGCGACACCCGACTTCGCAGCGAAGTCGGAGTGCGCCCCTCAGTTGGAGCGCAGTAGGGACAGTGCGAAGTGCGACAAAACAGGAAAGTGAGCGAAATGTGACTAAGTGCTGGGGCACAACCCGACTTCGCAGCGAAGTCGGGGTGCGCCCTTCTTCCTGGGCGCACTAGGTAAGCAGCATGGCAGAAAATAAACTAAGTGTTAGGGCGCAACCCGACTTCGCAGCGAAGTCGGGGTGCGCCCCCTTTTTGGTGCGCAGTCCGAACAGCAAAGAAGACAGCAAGTGTCGGTGCGCAACCCGACTTCGCAGCGAAGTCGGGGTGCGCCCTCTGACCGGTGCGCAGCTTCGGTGAAGTCAACTTAGAAAACGCCAAGGCGAGAAGGCCTTCCAACTGCGTTGTTTTCCTCCTGCTCAACCCGATTGCTCCCGAATTCCTGGCAAGGTTGGATAAACTGCCTTTCAAGGCAGACACGTGTCATACATCAACATCCGACAAGTATCCACCTTCGGGATTCGGGCCAAGACTTGACCGCGCAAGGACAAAGCATGGGCTACACTACCGGCGCCAGTTGTCAACATTTAAAGCCGACGTGAAGTACCACCTGCCACACCTACCCGCATTCCTGTTGACCGGAGACTCGACCCAACGCGCTGCCACGAAGCTGTACGGCCTTCAGGGGAACCATGCCGCAAGTACCGTCCTACCCGACAGAAGTCAGCATCGGCAGCTTTTCAGCCGCTTGTGTCAGCTAATGTCTAGTACGGGACTTTGTGCCCATGAATGTAATCGGGGGGAGTTTTGGGCTATAAATACCCACCACATTTTCGTTGTAAGGTGGTGGAAGGGGAATATATTGCTAGGGGACAATTGTAGCTGTGTGTTTGCCTCAAATACAGACATATACTTGGCTCTGCTTTCTGTCTTTTATCTTGCATGCTGCCTCTCCTTGTCATTTCTGCATCATGTTTCTTGTGTCATTGCTTGTTGTTGTACTGAACTCTGGACTCCAGCATTTGATGGCCAGGTATTCCTGGAATGCATATATAGAGGATACATGGGATCGCTGATAGCTGCAGTTTCGATGTATGTTTGTAGATGAATGCTGTTAGTAGTGGTGATTGATTCGTCGCCGTGTCGCTTATTCCCCCCACCCAACTCCAATCACATTTGGAATTTCTTTCTGCACTTTTATCTCTTTCTGTACCCTTTTATCTCTTTCCTGCACCTTTTTATCTCTTTCCTGCACTCTTATCTTATCACAACCCCATAGGATCCGGCCTTCTCCGGAGATTGGCACGGAAGGCATCCCTTCCATCCGGGCTTTCAATCTGGTGGGCGAATCTGGGCGCGTTAACAACAAAATCCTTTCCTCATGGCAGATTCGTAACCAACAGTACCAATAGTGGTGAATTGAGGCAAAGTAGAAGTCATGTTCCAGATAGTGGTGAATTGAGGCAAAGAAGAAGTCATGTATCAAATAGTGGTGAATTGAGGCAAAGTAGAAGTCATGTACCAGATAGTGGTGAATTGAGGCAAAGTATAAGTCAATGGAATACGTTGTCTACCATGTTTGATTTCATAATACTTTCTAGAAATCACATGAACTATAACATTCACCACAAACATATACAAGAGAACATAGAAGTGAAATAGAAAGATCAACAAGACGAGAATAGGATGGATGGGTGCCCAAGGTGGGAACCCACAATAATAGCTCACATAAGAATATTACTGTTGCCACATTTTGCACGGGGTGCAATGTTTTCAATTTTTGTAAGAGAGTTGCTCTTCCCTTTCCCTCTTCCTCTCTTTCCCCTTCCTCTTCTCCCCCTTTCTCTCTCTTCCCTACATTCTCATTCTTCCCTCTTTCTCTTGAGCCCCTCAATCAAATCTCAAAAATGACAGCAGGTGCCCCGAAAAATGGCTAAGTGTCAGAGCGCAATCCGACTTCGCAGCGAAGTCGGAGTGCGCCCTCCGGCTTGGAGCGCAGCAGAGTGCAAAGTGCGCAGATGCGACGAATCAACCGGAAGAACAAGTGTTCGGGCGCAACACGACTTTGCAGGCGAAGTCGGAGTGCGCCTCCGTCTCGGGTGCACTTGGTAGCAGTCGGCAGGAAAAATGACTAAGTGTCTGGGCGCAACCCGACTTCGCAGCGAAGTCGGAGTGCGCCCCCTTTCCAGGGCGAAGTCCGTACAGCGGTAGAAATCAGCTTTCACTTGTAGCAACCCGACTTCGCAGCCGAAGTCGGAGTGCGCCCTTCGACAAGTGCGCGTAAGGGAATAAACTCGTGAAAAGTACCCAAGGCATGAAGGCCTTCCCGATCGCGCTGTTTTCTACCGCGCAACCCGACAGCCGCTCCGATCCCGGGCGAAGTTGGATAAACTGCCTTTCAAGGTAAGCACGTGTCAAGCAAAGATCATCCGACAAGTGTCCAACTTTGGGATCTGAGCCAAGACGTGCCGAGCAAAAGGACAAGCATGGGATGCACTACTTATGTCAGCTACCGCCTTTAAAGCTGATTGGAGGTTCTACCTGCTTCAGCTACCCCCATTCCCCGCCGATGAGAAGTTCTACCTAACGCGCTGCCACGTATCTGTACAGCCTTCAGGGAGACCATGCTGCGGGTACAGTTCCGCCCGACAAAGGTCAGCATCAGCAGCTCCATGGCCGCTTTTGTAAGCTAATGTTTGACTGGGACTTTGTGCCCATGAATGTAATCGGGAGGGACTCGGGCTATAAATAGCCACCACGTTTTCATTGTAAAGTGGTGGAAGGGGAATGTCTGTTAGGGAACCATTGTAGCTGTGCTTCTGCCTTCTAATATAATACATACACTTGGTGTTGTCCTATTGTTTTTATTTTGTATGCTACCTCTCTTTGACATTTCTGCCTCATGTTTTCCTGTATCATTGCTTGTTGTTGTACTGAACTCTGGACTCCGGCATTTGGTGATCAGGTACTCCTGGGATGCATAAATTAAAGGATACATAGGGTAAACGTTAGTGGCAGTTTTCTGGTTATGTTTTGTGTTATAATGTTGTTAGTAGTGGTGATTGATGCGTTGCCGCATCGTTAGTTCCTTGGAGGGAATGTCTCGTTAGGGAACCATTGTAGCCGTGCTTCTGGCTCTTAATACAAAACATATACCTGACTCTGTTCTACCGGTTAGTTACAAGATCCATAGTGGTGTGTTATGGTTATATTGGTGTTAGTAGTGGTGATTGATGTGTTGCCGTACTATTAGTTCCCCCCACCCAACTCCAATCTAATTTGGAATCCCTTTCTGCATTTTTATCTCTTTCCCTGCACTCTTATCTTGAACTTCAAAACCCCACAGGAAGTCGGCCTTCTCCGGAGATTGGCACGGAAGGCATTCCTTCCTTCCGGCCTTTCAATCTGGTGGGCGAATCTGGGCGCGTTAACACAAAATCCTTTCCTCATGGCAAATTCGTAACCAACAGTTTCTCTGGCACGCCCGGTGGGACAAGGAAGTTTCCCACCCCCAAACAGAATCGAAGCACCGGTGTTCGCTTCATTGTTGTTCAAAATCAGAACACCTGGCGACTCTGCATGAACATATCCTCTGAGTCCGAAAGACCGGTCCTAGCACCTTCATGCAAACGAGAAGGTGGCGAGCAAGGGATCCGAGAAACCCGCCTGCCTTTTACGAACTAGACATCAACGCTCGAGGCGAAATTGTCAGGCTGGCTGATCAACAAGCTCGTGTCGACGAAGCGACGAAGCCGAGGTTGAAATCCAAGAAGAAGCCGAAGCCGAGGTCGAAGGAGCTGAGAACAAAATAGAAGAGGCCGAGGAAGAAGAGGAATCTACATCCTCGGAAGGTACCGACACTGAGTATACAACCGACGAAGGAGAAGAAGAAGAAATGGCTGCCCAGCAGCAGAATGATGATGATCTCTTCCCGGCGGTGGACTCTACGGGGCCCTTGGCCTTGGTCGGACAGCAAGCTGTGCCCCCTGCTGCCTTAAAGTCCATCCCTACATACGACGGCTACGGCAAGACGGCGTACGAGCACATCCAGGACATCCTTGCCCTGGCTGCATTGCACTCCATTATTGACGAAAGTGTGAAGACCCGTCCGCTGGCCCTTTCCCTAAGTGGAAAGCTTCTCTACCGGTGGAGATCGCCGCGTAGGGATCTATCACGGTAGTGGCCCCGACTCGCCGTAAGGCTCGTGAAAGGATGCAACGAGTCTGCTGACCCCACTTCTTTGCTGCATCAGTTCCAAAGTATCCAGAGACACCCCCAAGAGGAGGTGTCCGATTTTAACATCAGGTTTGCGAGATCCTGGAAACGGGTACCTCGTGAACTTCGGCCTTCAGCCGGCATGGCTGCTCACTACTACCTGAGATCCTTCAACTCAGACATATGCCTGCTGCTGAAGATTGCCAGAATAGACTCGTTTCCTGCTCTGTACGATGCTGCCCAACAAGCTGAAGCGGATATCATTTCCATCGGCAGACTCTTGTCCAGGGTGCAGGAACCCATTCATCCCGACTTCCCCAGATCCCAGTATCCGTCAGCTTCTGGTGGTGCGCCGTCCACATCAGGGCAGCAACCCCAACAACAATGGAATCCGGCGCCGGTCGTAACTCCTTACGGCCCGCCGCAAATGCATTATCCTCACCCTCCTCTTCCTCCTCCGCATTTCCCAACACTTCTTGCTCCCCCGCAATATGCACCTTATTCCAATCCTCCCCCATTAGCTGCATTGCCTCCACCGGCACAGTTGCCGCCTCCTGACAATAACATTCAGAATACAATCCTCTAGGAGGTACGGGCTTTAGCCTCAGGGTATCACGCTATGTCTAATGACATGACAGCTCTGAAAAAGAAGCAGGCCCAGATGGACCTCGCCCCTAGGAGGCCATATCCACCCCCGGCGCTGACAAAAGACAGACCTCCAGAACAACAGCTGCAGAGGCGTCCGCCTCCGAGAAATGCTGCTATAGAAGACCAACCTGGTCCTTCTGACCAGGTTAACTGGTGCACTACGTGCAATGACCCGCATTCGGAGGATGACTGCACACTGCACCAGCACTACCTTCAGACCTTGGCTGGCAGCACCATTGAAGATGACGAACTCTACATGATCCTGGATGGTGAAGGCAACTTCGCCCTCCCAGAGGAAGACCCACTGCCGCAACCTGCCAAGGAAGCCGAGAAGCCCGATGATGCTGCGGAAAAACCTTTGAAAGTATACACCAGAAGAGAAAAACCGCAGCCTGGCGGGCTGCCACCGTACAAACGGCTGTGGCCTTACACAGCTCAAGAGAAAGCTTCTCCAACAAAGGCTCCCACAGCCAAACCCCCGATCGCAAAGCCCCCCATAGCTAGGGCGGCTCCTGCTCCTGCTCCGGCAAAGGCTCCCGTACCTCAGCCTCCAGCTGAAACCAAAGAACAAGCTCAGGAGAAGCTGAAGTACCCGTCGCTGACAAAGAGACAGCGAGTCGAGGCCACCCAGCAGTACCGGACAAAGTATGAGCCGGCAAAAGAAGCAGAAAGAGCTAGTACCTCGGGCTACAGCATAGTAGACGAGTTGAAAAGAACACCCGCTAGAATCAGCATGTACGATGCTCTTCTGCTCCCAGGCCAAGTGGATCTGCTACAAGAATCTCTGAAAAGCATGAAGAACGGCAAGCAGATACAGCCCGCTGTCCTGGTCCAACCTCTAACAGTCTCAGCCACTGGGAAGAACAGACCACCTCCCTTCTATCTGTCATTACGGATGCAAGGGTACATAGTACACAACTATATGGTGGACTCTGGCGCTTCCACGACCGTTATGCCAAAAGCCGTCTGCGAAGAGATCGGGATGGAGTACACAAGAAGCAGCCAAGGCGTGCTGCAACTAGACGGCACTCCTGTCAAGACAGTTGGTGTCATAAAGGACATCCCTATTCGGCCGCATAAGGCTCTCGACATCGTGGTCATCCAAGAGGTCGTGGTTGTTGACTCGGCTCCCTACTTCGGCATGTGTCTCTCCCGAGAGTTCACCGCAAAGTCGAGGCGGGTAACTTGTCTCTAGACTACTCACACATGGAAGTGCCCTTCAAAGGAAGGAGACTGAAAATCTTCAATGAGAAGCCTTCCACCTTCCTAACAGAGAAGATACCCGGAGAAGAGTTGGACTGCATGGTCCAGCTGACGGAGGAAGAACTGGTGACGGTAGAGCTGACGGAGCAAGCCCTCGAAGTGCTACAGCTCGAAGATGAGTTCTCTTTGCGGGATTTCAATGCCGTAATTGAGACAGAGCAGGGTCGTTACACCGTTGTACAGCCCGAGAGGCTTGACAAGTCAGCTGAAAAGGAAGTGGGACCTGCACCCGAGAAGCTGTGGAAGCTTTTCTTTGACGGCGCGCGATGCAAAAATGGCGCCGGTGCGGGGGTGCTTCTGGTTTCTCCGACCGGGATCCGGAAGGACTATACCTACGAAGTTGGCCTGGAGTTGCACTAACAACTCGGCGGAGTACGAAGCCCTGTGCTTGGGATTGCGAAAGGCAGGGAGGCTGGGGATTAAACACCTGCAGATCTTTAGAGATTCAAAGTTGGTGTGTCACCAGGTTACGAACAAGTGCGCCTCCAAAAAGCACTATCTCAGGGCATACCGTAACCGGGTGTGGGACCTGATGGAGTCGTTTGACTCGTTGAATGTCAAGGCAATATCACGCAATAAAAACAAGCACGCTGACATTATGGCGTCTGTTGGAGCCAGGTACGTTCCGGCTGACGACATTGTCCAGAAACCGAAGCCGATTCGCACTATTTACAGGCCTTTTGTGCCTGATAAGGACACCCACTGGCAGGTGTTCGATTGTGACAAGGAGATCGTCACATTTTTGGTAAATGAAGCATGTTCAATCGAGAGTAGAGACCCTGATGACAAGCAATATGAGGGGTTGATACAGTTGAAAAATAATCATGTCCCAAAAGGACTGATTACATTGGAGAGTCTATTTGATCAAAATGACAGAGCTATATCACACAGGATCAAGGTAGACCCAAAGCAGTATGCCGACCTGGAACTCGAACCTGGTAAAACCATCAAGGTCGGGACAGACTGCACTTTGGAGGAACTTGAGCAGATCAGATCACTGTGCCGAGAGTTCCCTGACATCGTGGCCTGGTGCTACGAGGATTTGAAGGGGTATGACAGAGATGTAATCCAGCATACCATTGAGCTAGAGGATGGCGCCAAGCCATTCCGACAGAAGCAGAGGGCCGTAAATCCAAAAATTGAGGCCATGATGAAAGCCGAGCTCCCCGAAGATGCTCGGAGGCCAAAATCATCTACCCCATCAAACATTCATCCTGGGTTGCGAATTTGGTTCCTGTGAGGAAGAAGAATGGCGACATCCGTCTCTGTGTCGATTTCAGAAACTTGAATCAGGCCTCCCTCAAGGACCACTATCCGCTTCCCCAAATTGATCAAATTCTACACATCGTTGCTGGAGCCCAGAGATTCTCACTTCTAGATGGATTTTCCGGCTACAACCAAATTTGGGTCAGGGATGAGGACCAGCATAAAACAGCGTTCACCACCAAATGGGGGACGTCCGCCTATCGCCGCATGCCTTTCGGCTTATCCAATGTCGGTGCCACATTCCAAAGGGCCATGGACCTCGGCCTTTCGAGAGCCGCTCAATAAGATCATTGTCATCTACCTTGATGACATGACTGTTTTCTCTCACCAAAGAGGGGATCATGTTTCCCACCTGCGGAAAATATTTGAGAGGTGTCGAGAATTCGGCATTTCCATAAACCCGAAGAAGTCTGTCTTCGCGGTAAAAGAAGGTAAGCTGCTAGGACATGTCATCTCCGAGAAAGGCCTCGCCATTGACCCTAACAGAGCAGAAGCCCTCCTTCGCTTGCCAGCCCCAATTGATAAAAAAGGGCTGCAGTCCTTCTTCGGCCAGATTAACTTCGTGCGGAAGTTCATCCCGGACTTCGCACAAGTGATCAAGCCTATGGCCGAACTGCTGAAAAAAGATACAACTTACGAATGGACCGATGAGAGAGAGCAAGCCTTCGAGGAAATCAAGGCTCGAATTGCGCAAGCTCCGGTGTTGATAAACCCGGACTACTCCAAAGACTTCATCCTCTACGCGGTGGGAGAACCGGAAAGTTACGCCGCAGTCCTAACACAGAAGGGAGACGATGGCGAGGAGCGCCCCATAGCGTTCCTGAGCCAAGTGATTCAACCGCATGAAGAAAAGTACAACTTTATAGAACGGCAGGTTCACGCAGTCATGAAATCCCTCCGAAGGTTCAGGCATTTTGTCTCCCAGAGCCGAACGACTGTCTTTGTGACTCACCCGAACGTTCGAAGCTTCATCATACAAGGAGAGCCGGGTCACAAGAGGGCTGGATGGATTGCTAAAATCCAGGAGTTCGACATCGAAGTGCGGCCCACCAAGCTTATCAGAGGCCGAGCCTTGTGTCAGAAGCTGGCCCGAAGCGCTGTAGCCGGCATCTCCACCTGTAAGTGGGAGGACACAGCAACAAGCATCAACCTGGCCAACTCCTTATCGGAGGAGAGTGATTGGACAGATGAACTGGTGAGATACTTCTGTACCGGGAGATGTCCAGATCATCTGAACGCCTCACAGCGAAGGAGATTTCGGCTAGGTGCACTCAAGTACACTCTTCGCCCTGACGGGCTTTACTTCAAAAACATTGACGGCATCCTGTTGCGTTGCGTCAGGAAATCAGACCAGTCCAGGGTCCTCGGAGATTTTCATTCCGGGATGCCTAGAGGTCATCATTCTGCAAGGCCTACGGCCTTGAAAATAATTAGAGCCGGGTACTATTGGCCCACTCTATTTACAGACGCTTATGCAGCCTGTTCCAAGTGTGATCAATGCCGAGGTTTGTCGGCGAAACAGAAAAGCACCCCCGCCCCTTCAACCAATTCAGGCCGAGACTCCGTTCCAGCAATGGGGTCTAGACTTCATTGGGATGATTTCGCCTAATTCCTCTGCCGGACACAAGTTTATTCTTACAACCACCGATTACTTCACACAATGGGCAGAGGCGATCCCAACCAAAAACGCGGACCAAGAAACGGTCATCGGGTTCCTTGAAAGCCTGATTACCCGCTTCGGGGTTCCATAGTCAATTGTAACGGACAATGGTCCAGGGTTCGCAGTGCGCCGTACTCATGGAGTACACTGGCAAACTTGGCATTTATCACAAGATGTCTTCTAATTACTACCCGCGAGGGAATGGCCTTGCCGAGTCTACTAACAAGAACCTCCTGAAGATCATCAGAAGGACCATTGAAAGGAACAAGCGGACTTGGCATTCACTTCTGAACCGGGCGCTGTGGGCGGACGGAGTTTCATTCAAGAAGTCCATTAAAACGTCCCCCTATGCGCTCGTCTATGGTAAAGAGGCCGTCATGCCATCCCACATTGAAATCCCCGCTCTCTGGATGTTGGACGAAGAGAGAAGCAGCGGAGATCCGATGGATGACAGACTGTGCCAACTCCTGCAGTTGGAGGAAGACAGGGAAAAAGCATACCAGGCCTTCACCAAGCATGTTGAAGCCACTCAAGGCTGGTTTGCGAAAGGCACCACTGCCCGAGTTTTTGAAATCGGGGACCTGGTGCTGAAGTGGGACTCATTGAAGGCGAAGCCGGGCAACCACGGGAAGTTCGATGCCCTCTGGGAGGGCCCTTATCAGATTGCCCGGGTGAACCAGCTCAATGCTTACATACTTCGGGATATGGAGGGTCAGCTCCTACCTATCCCCGTTAACGGGTTCCACTTGAAAATCTACCGCTGTTGAAGGTGCCCTGATCGGGCCCTTCCTTGTACAAATTTCCCTTCTGTATTTTATTTTTCAAGCATGTACAGTTTTCTGCTTTTAGTTTTTTATTTTAAAAGAGCCCAAGTAGGACAAAACTGAAGACACAGACTTCGCAGCGAAGTCGGGTGTCGGCCCTGAGAAAGAGCGCAGTCTGTAAAGAGCCTGCTGACAAGAGGGGCAAAATGGTTAAGTCTGGGTGCGCAACCCGACTTCGCAGCGAAGTCGGGCTGCACACCATCCGAAGGGTGCAGTTGGAAAGAAGGCAAAAACAAGTAAAAAATTTGTATCAGTTCAGGCTGCGCAGATTTTAAGGCGAAGTCCGACTGCGCGGGCGAAGTCCGAGTGCGCCCGTTTTCCGGGCGAAGTCCGAGTGCGCCCCGTTTTCCGGGCGCGGCTCGAATGGTCCATCGCGGAAAACGCGAAATATTCTAAGTGTGGGCCCAGGGCGCCGTCCGAAAAGTGCGAAGTTGGGTTATGGGCCAGAAAGTTTTATCTTGAGTGTGCCCAGGTAGCGGCGGTGACGTCAGCGAAGGCACGACGTCCAAAGGCAGTTTCAAGCGTTGCACGGCTTTCAATGAAAATGCAATTAAGAAAGCAAGGCGCGGCGGCCAGGGTGCGTTTTTCAAAGGACATTCCTCGCACGGCCGCCGAAAAACATAACACTGCCACCGACCGGCCGACCAACTTCCCCTTTCGCACCATTAATGATGCAGTCATTGCCTAGAAAAGGAGGTCTGGCGCGCCCAGACAATTCGAATTGTGCAGACTGACTCTGTAACGGCGAAATCCTGTACTGACATCCAAAAGCCGTATTTCTTGCCTTTTCGAAGGAAGGGAAAAAGGGAAAATGTCAGTGCAAGCTCAATCCAGCGAAGGGCGCGAAAGTGGAGATTTCCCGCAGTCAAATGCTTTCAGGAGTGAGACACCGCAGGATCAAAAGTAAAAATCCCGGACAAAGAAAGAAAAGCGTGGGCAAGCCCCACCACCACCGGTTAATTACCTGTCTGGGTACAAGGACGGCTTGTTTTCCATGAGCCTTACTAAACTGCGGATAAATGTGGAAAATTGGGCTGATAAAGTTTCGCCCTCTCACCATTTCGGGGCTACGTACAAGTCGAACCTTCATCGGTTCTTGTGCCCTACTGTCCACCTATGCCCGGAGCTGGTCGACATCATTGTCAAACATTACAGGCCAGCTACCCGGCAAATTTGCAACTGCAGCGGAAAACCCTTGTTCGCACTCCGCATAGAGACCGTCCAGCCGGCCTTCGCCCCGGGGTTGCAATATGACTGCAGCGCAATTGTTAAAAGGATAAATCTTGGAGAGCAAGCGGGGCGCTTTACGCATACAAAAAGGATGAGGGATTTCCTCAAATCAGAGCTGAACACCCCGCTCGCAGCTGGACAATGGCCAACCGGCCCCATACCCCTGGAAAGGTTTAAAAATAAATACATATACGTCATCCTGGCATGGGTCCTCGACTGCGACTCTGACGAGCTGGTACGGCCGTACCAGACTAGCGCCGCGAGAATGTCTCCTATGCGAAGAATCTTATGAACCAAGCAACGCAGAAAAGTGGGAAGCGCCCGATCTTCTTCGATCAGGCGGATCGGCTTGCATACGCCATTCACTCTAGCCTCGGTGAAGCTACGGAAAGCGATCAACTGAATTTCGATTCAGTTCCTTCTTGGCTTGGCTATGTTTGTATCACTTGCACTCCCGTATGCCGATCCCTAACTTGAAGAAGGTAAATGAGAAGGGAGAGCCACAGCCCGTCTATGAATGGACGGATGACCTATACCGGAAAGGGTCTTATTACAAGTTCAACTTCAACTTTCTGGGCTTGGTCATGTCAGTCTTCAGCGATGGTGAGATCCCTTGCCCCCCACAGGAAATGACAAACTATTTGTTGAATCACAAGCTCGAGGACATTTTTAGACTGACGCAGGGGATCGTGGTTAGAATCTACGGATTCAAGCGCAAGCCTCATCTGCTGCCCTACTGGTGCACGGATCATCAGTTTGGGATGGAGGTTGCGCGGCAGATGGATTACGTTGAAGAGGAGTTCGGCCAAGGAAAGAAAAAGGGCCATATCTTTCAATATCCTCTTTCCTGGGCGAACGTCGAAATATCAGAGATAGGACAGCATGTCTATCTCGAGCGGGAGCTCTATGACATTGGCCTGATTCTGCTGCCGCAGCGCTGGAAGTACGACCCATACGGGATAAGGGGAAAGTTTACACATATCTGCCCCCGGGCGGATATAATCGAAGACAGACGCGATGTGGTCCATGTTGACCTCGACTGGGAGATTGACTTGATGGAAGCATGGCCTCGGTGGCAGGAGTTTTACTGCGAGGAGGTAGCATATGAACCCGAGCGAAACCCGAACCACAAGTTCACTTCTCCGGGATTTAAGAAACTCATCACCAAGCTGGCAGGCCTTAACTGGCCAAGAGAAAAAGTTGTTGAATGCTGGAAGATGAGGTGCCGCACGCAGCATGATAAATCCGTCAGAAGGAATCTGGCCGTTGATGATGATTTTTCAGCTCTATATGACCAAGCACATTGGCAATCGGCGGCCTTTCGCATTCCGAGATTACGTTCCCCGAGGTCCCTTCGAGGGTTATAAAGGGGGGTCTTCCTCCCGGCAGCTTGTACACTTTTACAATCGCCAATGCGGGCCAAAGAGATATCCAAGTGGACCCAATGCAGCTTGTTGCTTCCAAGGTGGTGCCCGAAAAGGCGCAAAAATCAGCCAAGTCAACGCCGAGGTGGCTCCTCAGGCACAAAAGACGCCAGCGCCGCCAGCGAGCGGACCGGCCGCGGCAGGTCTTCTGCAAGTCAAACCCCGGTACAAGTTTACCGTGGGAACATCAGCGCCTGCCGCACCTACTTCATCTCCTTCTTCCGATCCAACCATTGCTCCAGAAGAGAAAAAGAGGAAGAGAGTTGAGAGGGTCAGGCGACCTAGCCTGACGGTACAGCAGTCAGTCGCAGAGCCGCAGCCGCGTCCAGCCGCTCCAGAGGTTGTTTCTCTAGATAGTCCTGAGCCAGCCGCCGGAACCAGAACCGCAGACATTCATCCAACATCGGCTCAGGCGGAGCCCGCAGGTACGTCCGCTGCCCCACTCCCTCAGATCTCATCTGGCCCTACTCCGACTCCATCTCCCGCTCAATCCGAGCAAGCCGTGGCCGCATCTTCCTCCCCATCTCCACGGCCTTCTAGCGGCCACCATTCTTTCGACCAGTTTGCTCAGGACCCCAACGCCTTCCTATCCCTGAGTCAAACCCCAAACCCTTCACCCGTGGTTAG
Organism: Wollemia nobilis; assembly: GCA_028583015.1. Classification (NCBI taxonomy): domain Eukaryota; kingdom Viridiplantae; phylum Streptophyta; class Pinopsida; order Araucariales; family Araucariaceae; genus Wollemia; species Wollemia nobilis. The sequence goes on along the minus strand of JAQPPZ010001424.1, from coordinate 2,072,648 downwards.
TGCTGAAGCTGCGCGTTCACCGCTGCATCCATCGCCTCAGCCGCTTGAAACCCTTCCAGCATCAACCGCTCCGCTCTCCGCTCCCCGGTCGCCCTCAAAAGCAGCCGCTCCTTCCGAAGTCCTTCCGGTTTCTCCTATTTCCCTGTTTGCAAGAGAGATGTCACAGCAGAACCCTAGGCTGGGGGAACCGGACTTCATGGACGATCTCCAGAACACAGACGATTTGCCTCTGGCAACAAGAGCCGTAGAATATCCTATCTCTTTTCTCCAAAACTTGAAGCGGAGGAGACCTGAGGAGATTGCCGCCCCGGTAAAGCGCACCAAGTTTGACTTCGAGAGGAGAGTGCTCACGACAGAAAAGATAACTCCAAAAGTGAAGAAGCCTCTCCGGGAAATGACCAGGGCGGACTACAAGCTTCAGAGAAAGGAGAAGAGCTTTGACGATATTCACCCAGGAATACGAGATTCATGGAATCCTTCATAAAGCGGATAATCTCCTTGTCAAAAATCTGGAGGAACAGGAAGAGCTTTTCCGGTTGCAGGGCAAAACAAGACAGCTTGAAGAGGACCTGTCTAGGTCCACTGAGCAGCTGGAATCGGCGCAGCCAAGAAATAGATGAATTAAAAGCCCAGCTGGCCGCTTCTCGGCAAGAAGCCGCAATGGAAAAGCAGGCAGCCCTAGAGCAGATTTCTCAACTCCAGGAGTCTTTGAAGCAGGTGCAGTCGCAATCTGCAGAGAAAGCATCTCAAGCGACGGTCTTTTCAAAGAGCAAAGTTAAGGAGATGCGGACTGATCTGCTGCGGGGATGCAAGCCCCACATGTATAAAGCCATGTCGGTCCTGGATTTCGCATCCAGGATCCAAGAAGTTTCTGCCCAGGGAAAGCATGTGGTAGACGAGGCCGAACGCCAGGCGAAGCAATGGCTGGACCTAGCGATAAAACTTCAAGAACACGAGCACGATGGCCTCCAATTCTCCCCCATGTCCTCATTCGCTGCAGAATGGGCGGATGCAAGGGTAACCTTGCATAAGTATTTTAAGAAAACGAGAGAGGTGAGAGTTGCCGGACGAATGCTCGGATGCATTCGAACATGAAAGAGACATTTGTCTGGCTCCCCTTCACGCTCTCTCTGAACTAGGGTGCCCGGGCTATGTTGAGAATGGTGAGTTTCTCACCCATGAGCAAGTGAAAGAGAATTGGCTGTCCTTTGAGGCAGATACAGCTGAAATCGATAGGCTGGACTGAGCCAATTCAAGAAAGTCAGGTGACCCAGATGGTGTCCAAGTGCTGCAAGATCAGCTCCTACTTCCAGGAGCTGGGAAAGAGATACCTCACCATCGACTTGCACACGGTCGCTGCATTCCACGCAGCGCTAGAAGAAGTTGTTGATCGCCGACCCTTTGAAGTAGAAGCCTGGGGCCAAGCCCAGGCCGCATACAAGCGCATCTACGAGGCAGAAGCCGACGCTGGAGAGCATTCGGAAGGCGAATCCGAGGAGGCAGCTGCCGGAAGTGGATCTGAAGAACAGTTGCCGCGAGAGGAACGGCCAGAGCAGCAGAAGGCAGGGGAAGTAAGTCGGAGTGCGCCCCTCAGTTGGAGTGCAGTAGGGACAGTGCGAAGTGAGACAAAACAGGAAAGTGAGCGAAATGTGACGAAGTGCTGGGGCGCAACCCGACTTCGCAGCGAAGTCGGGGTGCGCCCTTCTTCTTGGGCGCACTAGATAAGCAGCATGACAGAAAATAAACTAAGTGTTGGGGCGCAACCCGACTTCGCAGCGAAGTCGGGGTGTGCCCCCCTTTTGGTGCGCAGTCCGAACAGCAAAGAAGACAACAAGTGTCGGTGCGCAACCCGACTTCGCAGCGAAGTCGGGGTGCGCCCTTTGACCGGTGCGCAGTTCGGTGAAGTCAACTTAGAAAACGCCAAGGCGAGAAGGCCTTCCAACTGCGCTGTTTTCCTCCTGCTCAGCCCGATTGCGCCCGAATTCCTGGCAAGGTTGGATAAACTGCCTTTCAAGGCAGACACGTGTCATACATCAGCATCCGACAAGTATCCACCTTCGGGATTCGGGCCAAGACTTGACCGCGCAAGGACAAAGCATGGGCTACACTACCGGCACCAGTTGTCAACATTTAAAGCCGATGTGAAGTACCACCTGCCGCACCTACCCGCATTCCTGTTGACCGGAGACTCGACCCAACGCGCTGCCACGAAGCTGTACGGCCTTCAGGGGAACCATGCCGCAAGTACCGTCCTACCCGACAGAAGTCAGCATCGACAGCTTTTCAGCCGCTTGTGTCAGCTAATGTCTAGTACGGGACTTTGTGCCCATGAATGTAATCGGGGGGAGTTTTGGGCTATAAATACCCACCACATTTTCGTTGTAAGGTGGTGGAAGGAGAATATATTGCTAGGGGACAATTGTAGCTGTGTGTTTGCCTCAAATACAGACATATACTTGGCTCTGCTTATTGTCTTTTATCTTGCATGCTGCCTCTCCTTGTCATTTCTGCATCATGTTTCTTGTGTCATTGCTTGTTGTTGTACTGAACTCTGGACTCAAGCATTTGATGGCCAGGTATTCCTGGAATGCATAGATAGAGGATACATGGGATCGCTGATAGCTGCAGTTTCGATGTATGTTTGTAGATGAATGTTGTTAGTAGTGGTGATTGATTCGTCGCCGTGCTGCTTATTCCCCCCACCCAACTCCAATCACATATGGAATTTCTTTCTGCACTTTTATCTCTTTCTGTACCCTTTTATCTCTTTCCTGCAACTTTTTATCTCTTTCCTGCACTCTTATCTTATCACAACCCCATAGGAGCCGGCCTTCTCCGAAGATTGGCACGGAAGGCATCCCTTCCTTCCGGCCTTTCAATCTGGTGGGTGAATCTGGGCGCGTTAACAACGAAATCCTTTCCTCATGGCAGATTCGTAACCAACAGTACCAGTAGTGGTGAATTGAGGCAAAGTAGAAGTCATGTACCAGATAGTGGTGAATTGAGGCAAAGAAGAAGTCATGTATCAAATAGTGATGAATTGAGGCAAAGTAGAAGTCATGTACCAGATAGTGGTGAATTGAGGCAAAGTATAAGTCAATGGAATACGTTGTCTACCATGTTTGATTTCATAATACTTTCTAGAAATCACATGAACTATAACATTCACCACAAACATATACAAGAGAACATAGAAGTGAAATAGAAAGATCAACAAGACGAGAATAGGATGGACGGGTGCCCAAGGTGGGAACCCACAATAATAGCTCACATAAGAATATTATTGTTGCCACATTTTGCACGGGGTGCAATGTTTTCAATTTTTGTAAGAGAGTTGCTCTTCCCTTTCCCTCTTCCTCTCTTTCCCCTTCCTCTTCTCCCCCTTTCTCTCTCTTCCCTACATTCTCATTCTTCCCTCTTTCTCTTGAGCCCCTCAGTCAAATCTCAAAAATGACAGCAGTTGCCCTGAAAAATGGCTAAGTGTCAGGGCGCAATCCGACTTCGCAGCGAAGTCGGAGTGCGCCCTCCAGTTGGAGCGCAGCAGGAGTGCAAAGTGCGCAGTGCGACAGAATCAACCAGAAGAACAAGTGTTCTGGGCGCAACCCGACTTCGCAGCAGTGCGACAGAATCAACCAGAAGAACAAGTGTTCTGGGCGCAACCCGACTTCGCAGCGAAGTCGGAGTGCACCCTGCTTTCTGGGCGCACTTGGTAGTAGGCTGGCAGGAAAAATGACTAAGTGCTGGGGCGCAACACGACTTCGCAGCGAAGTCGGAGTGCGCCCCCTTTCCAGGGCGAAGTCCGTACAGCGGTAGAAATCAGCTTTCACCTGTGCGCAACCCGACTTCGCAGCGAAGTCGGAGTGCGCCCTTCGACAGGTGCGCAGTAGGGGAATAAACTCAGAAAAGTACCCAAGGCATGAAGGCCTTCCCGACTGCGCTGTTTTCTACCTGCGCAACCCGACAAAGACTCTGATCCTGGGCGAAGTTGGATAAACTGCCTTTCAAGGCAAGCACGTGTCAAGCAGCATCATCCGACAAGTGTCCAACTTTGGGATCCGAGCCAAGACGTGTCGAGCAAAAGGACAAGCATGGGATGCACTACTTATGCCAACTACCGCCTTTAAAGCTGATTGGAGGTTCTACCTGCTTCAGCTACCCGCATTCCTGCCGATGAGAAGTTCTACCTAACGCGCTGCCACGTATCTGTACAGCCTTCAGGGAGACCATGCTGCGGGTACAGTCCTGCCCGACAAAGGTCAGCATCAGCAGCTCCATGGCCGCTTTTGTAAGCTAATGTTTGACTGGGACTTTGTGCCCATGAATGTAATCGGGAGGGACTCGGGCTCTAAATAGCCACCACGTTTTCATTGTAAAGTGGTGGAAGGGGAACGTCTGTTAGGGAACCATTGTAGCTGTGCTTCTGCCTTCTAATATAATACATACACTTGGTGCTGTCCTATTGTTTTTATTTTGTATGCTACCTCTCTTTGACATTTCGCCTCATGTTTTCCTGTATCATTGCTTGTTGTTGTACTCGAACTCGGACTCCGGCATTTGGTGATCAGGTATTCCTGGGATGCATAAATTAAAGGATACATAGGGTAAACGTTAGTGGCAGTTTTCTGGTTATGTTTTGTGTTATAGTGTTGTTAGTAGTGGTGATTGATGCGTTGTCGTACTGTTAGTTCCTTGGAGGGAATGTCTGTTAGGGAACCATTGTAGCTGTGCTTCTGGCTCTTAATACAAAACATATACCTGACTCTGTTCTCTACCGGTTAGTGACGACATCCATAGTGGTGTGTTATGGTTATATTGGTGTTAGTAGTGGTGATTGATGCGTTGCCGCATCGTTAGTTCCCCCCCCCCAACTCCCATCTAATTTGGAATCCCTTTCTGCATTTTTATCTCTTTCCCTGCACTCTTATCTTGAACCTCAAAACCCCACAGAAGCCGGCCTTCTCCGGAGATTGGCACGGAAGGCATTCCTTCCTTCCGGCCTTTCAATCTGGTGGGCGAATCTGGGTGCGTTAACACAAAATCCTTTCCTCATGGCAGATTCGTAACCAACAATTACACTCCACACAAATATGATGGATCAGTGGTTGCGGGTATTTATAGTAGATACATAATTCCCATATTACAATTACAATTACATTAACCAAGCCTAACAAACGACTCAAGGTTAAGTCAAGTTACAAAAAACCTTTAATTACAGGTTTAGTTAAGGTTAACTATCAAGGTGGTTTAACCAATCCCACAAGGGGTGAATACATAACCATCCAGGTGGATTAACCAATCCCACAAGGGATGAATACAACAATATTGCTCATAGGCTTACATCAAAGGTTGCCCAAAGGACTATATCATCATAAGATTGTTTGTAGGCTTACATCAAAGGTTGCCCAAAGGCTTACATCATCATAACATTGCTCATAGGCTTATATCATCATAACATTGTCCATAGGATTACATCAAAGGTTGCCTAAAGGCTTACATCAACATATGTCAAACTTGGCCGATATGGTCAGATTACCATATCTCCCAACAACCCCCCATAATTTGAGCTTAGGGCCAAGGAGATATAACATTAGAGATGCTCTCATCCCCCCCACAAAAAAACAAAAAAATGCTCGATTTGGCCGAAGAATATTGGAACTACTAAGCCTCCCACATGATATGGAAGACTGTCAAGTTGCCAAGTAATGACCCTCCATTACCGTCTAGAAGACTATCGAGATGTCAAAAAGTGATCTTCTCCCTCCATTTGGAACTCTCAAGATATCAAAGAAAATGAACCTCCATCACCAACGGGAAGACTGTCAAGATGTCAAAAAGTGAGGCTCCATATCCATCTAGAAGACTATCAATTTCCCAGTAAGGAATATACTATCAAGTCCAAGATACTCTGCAATTGCTCTCATGGCACTTCAGGTATGATCCAAGTCAAGTTTGCCTGTCGACTAGGGCAAATGAATCCTCATCATGAATCCTAATATCTTCACGTGCCAAAGGTATGAAGTGGATCAACCCCTCGTCAGATATGAAGTTGGTGACTCCAACTTTGGATCCAAGGTGTTGAGCTCCCCGTAAGAAGATCGTTAACATGCAATATGGTGACCATAATCAGTCCTCTGATCTCGAAAAGAAAAAACAAATGAATCATCAAGCAACAAGTAGGTCTCTAAATAATCAACTCCCATTGTTATAAAGGGACCCGTAGGAAAAACGTGTAGGAGCCAATTCTGACTTGGTGCCATCTTGAGACTAAAGGAGTACTTATGGAGTCAAGTACACAAACATGAATTTGATTGTATATATAGTTTTGTAATATTGAGTTATTTTGTTGCAACGTGCGCAAAGTGTATGACGAAACGTTGTATGGGTAATTAGGATGTACATGTAATTCAATGTTAGTGAATGTACATGTAATTCTTGTGTCAGGGTAGGTAGTTAGAGATTTAGTAAGAGGAAGTTGGGATTGCAACTACCTCCCCCTTCCTAGGGAAATGTATAAATAGACTCCCTCAAAAATTCAAAAGATATAGATGGGCCTGCATTAGGAGATATTCATGTATGTGCAGAAAATAATAAAAGAACATCCATTCAGCCATTATTGTATCCAAATCTTATGATGTGTTGTGCATGTAATTGCATTTACCTATGAACAATTCCAGTGTCATTGTAGATGAATGTGCATAGCCCTCTACGCATATTGCAAGTTATTTGTTGTGGTTTATTTCATTTCCAGATCTGAATATTTCTTTTTCATATGTTTTGAATTGTTGTATATTGCTGGATTTTTTTGTCATTAATTATTCTATGTTCCTTCAAGTGTAAAATACCATTGTTGTGCTACATTTGATATCGTTGTTGTCTGAAGTTTGAACCCTGACCACGCAAACATTGAAGACGGGAGAAAGTGAATAACAAATAAGTTGGCGCGAGGACGTAGTAGATGTGGACATGCAAGGATGGGTGAAAGGCCGAGAAGAAGTCAAAAAATTGCACAAGTGCAAAGAATTCCTATATGCGTAACGCACGCAGAGTTTCATGTCACTGACGGTGAGTTTCCTGTATGAAATATCAATTTCCTTTCCAACGACACCAACCACACACTTCAGCCTTCGACAACAAATAACTCCAATGAATGACGGAAGGATCTTATCTATACAACTAAAAAGTAGTTGTAACTCGTTGACAATTTTGTCACATTGCTTGAAGGGGTAGAAAAGATCAAAATTTTGTAAAGTATTTTCTTATTTTTCATGAATTTGTTCCCTTGCTTTTTAGTGTATTTCCAAGTATTACAGCAATTTTGGCTTCCATTTTTGCCCCCCTTGTATATAATCCATGTATGTAAGAACTTCGCCAACAGAGCAGGATAGGATAAGAAGCTTCGCAGAAGAAAGAGAAGGAGAAGGACAGCTTCGCAAAGAAGAAACAGGAGAGTCTAGGCTCGAGCCCGAAAAATTTCTAAGGCATGGAAGGAGCTTCGCTAGCGAAGCTACCAAAGCATCTACTTCGGGCAGAAAAGTAGCGAAGCTGCAGATGCGAGTTGCCGAAATTTTCTAAGTCAGCGAAGGTACTTCGCTAAAATTTTGGCGAAGCATCCACTTCGGCCCCCTCATCTAGCGAACCATTTCACTGGCGGGAGCTACTTCGCTCCAGACCATAGCGAAGCATCTACTTCGGCCATCCCCTCAGCGAAGCTCCCCAACCAAACACTTGCTTCGCCGAAAAAACCAAGAAAATATCCTAAGGCAAGGAGCTAGCTTCGGCCGAAATCTTTCCGAACTGTCGTCTTTCAGATGGTTCGCGGCGAAGTAATTCCATAGCCCGTCGCCAGCAATCCGCCACTTCGGGCAAAATCCTTAGCGAAGCGGCATTTGATCCACACTCCAGGCGAAGCAATGTAACTGGAGGCCATGCCTTTCACAGGAAACATCCACTTCGGCCTAAACACCTAGCGAAGCCATTCTCGAGGACACCTTCGGGCGAACCATCAACACCTGCTCATCACTCTTGCTTCGGCCCAAACCCACTGCGAAGTGACGCTCCGATTCAGAATCCGGCGAAGCTCTTCCCAGGGCTCGATTAACGGTGGCGCTCCCTTCAAGGAACACACGTCCCTAGGCTGGGTATTCGTTCGAGGCATTCGAGTGTTTCATAAATGCAATTTTTCTTGCCCGAAAGACCCGGTGCCCATTTGAGGCAATAGGATGTGAATTATCAGTTGCAGAGGAGGGCCAGAGCAACTTGTGAAGCCACTCGAGCACCCCACCTCGGAGCGACCCAGGACAGGTCAGCGGCTCATAAATGCGGCTTTCTCCGTTAAACGCGGCCCTGTAACTAGATATAGAAATGGGATGTGAGGTTTCATTTGCATGAGAAGGCGAGCGCGATTTTTTCGGCCGCCAGAGCGTCCTTGTAAACCCAGTGCATTAATGGCTCAGAGGGTCGGGTCCTCTATAAAAACCCAGGCATTGTAATGAGAAAAGGGGGGGGAACATTTGCTTGAAAGCTGTTGTATCTTGATTTTTTGCAATCGATATTAAAGAACTTTGGGCTTCATTTCTCTCTTGTATGCTGCCTTCTGTGATTATTTCTGCTATTCTGTTTCTTCATTTGCATACTGTAATTCTGCATCCTGGATTTAGGTGTGTGATTGGGGACAGAACCCTGGAATTCTCCTGGAGGATACATAGGGGAGAAAACGCTGTGTTAGTTTCCTTGTATGCTGCCTGTGGTTAGTGTTTCTGCTATATTCATGTATTTTCCCAACTGCTGTAATTCTGAAATCTGGATTTAGGCGTAGGAAGATAGGTGGATCCTGGAGCTCTTCCAGAGGATACATAGGGAAGCTAGCGTGGTGTTCATTTATGTTTTATTCTTTGTATTTATTGCTGCTACTTCAAGGTATTAGTTAGTGATCGTGCTGCTGGTTCTTCCCCTTTAAATCAGCCATTTCCATTTCTTTCTGTACTTTTTATCTCTTTCCTGCACCCTCACTCTTTTCATCTCTTTCCTGCACTCTTAGCTCAAAAACCCAGTAGTTTAGTAAAGGAGCCGGCCTTTCTCCGGAGATTGGCACGGAGGGCATCTCTTCCCTCCGGCCTTTCAATGTTGGTCCAGGTCTAGGGCGCGTATATACATACAAAATCCTTTCCTGTGGCAGATTTGTGACCAACAGTTTCTGGCACGCCCGGTGGGACCTGGTCAGTCTCACCTTATGAGTGGTATTGAGAGTTGATGCTCATCTCATTACTGTAAGACTCGAGCATCTGGCGACTCTGTTCAATCTGAAAATCTCAAAGCCTTAGAGACCAGTACTAATCATCTGAACCTTCATGCATACAAGATGGAGAGTTAGGAATAGTGGAGAAGAGACCGAGTTTTTTGAACTCGACATTAACGCCTTCGGGGAACGCCCTAGACTAGTCACACCCGAATCACTCTTACGCGAAGGGTCCTCGCAAGAGGCTGTCTTTGACGAACAAGGTCTAACCTCGGACAACACAGCGACCAGTCTCCCCCCTAATCCCCCTAACTCCCCAGATCACCAGAGCGCCTCCGTTCCACCTATTCACCAATCAGGAACTTCGGGAGTTTCGGTTTTGCCGAACCAACCGAATCAGAGCGCAAGTATGGCACACCAGCAACATCAACAACAAATGCAGCAGAAGCAGACAACGAACAAGCTACGCATCGTCGCCGCCCAGACTGTTCCCGGCATGGAACTCTATCGGACCATTGAATCTAGCGGGACAGGGGCAAGTTCCGCCTGCTGCTATGAAGAAAATCCCCACGTTCGATGGCACGGGGAAGACAACTTACGATCATATCCAAGACATCGCTTCCCTGGCCTCGATACATAATATCACGGAGGAAGCAGTTATGGTTAAGCTCTTGATTTTGTCTCTCAGAGGGAAACTCCTATACTGGTACAAAACTCTACCACCTGGCACAATAACAGGATGGGACCAGTTAGCCGGACAACTGATGAGAGGGTTCAACGAATCTGCCGATCCATCTTCCCTCTTGCACCAGTTTACAACAATCCAAAGGCACCCTCAAGAGGAGATAGCCGATTTCAATGTGAGGTTCGCCCGAACCTGGCAAAGAGTACCCACTGGACTTCGGCCAACTAGCGAAGCTGCAGCCTATTACTACCTCAGGGCTTTTAACGCCGACATTAGTATGATGGTAAGATTTTCGAATGTTAATACTTTCCCTGAATTATATGAGTTGGCCCAGAAGGCGGAAATGGATTTGATCGCCATCGGCAAACTCCCTCCGAGGATGCCGATGCCCATTTTCCCAGAATTTCCCCAATCTCAGTACCCCAGTGCAGCTGCTTCGCAAACTTCTGCATCTCCGATGTGCCCAATTCCACCTTGGAATCCCAACCCTATAGTATCTCCGTTTTCCGCTCCACAGATACATTTCCCCACAACTTCGCCACCACAACCCACTATTCCTTCGCCATTTCCGGCTTTACCAGCGCCACCTCAATACCCTGCTTTGCCCTCAGTACCAGCAATAGCCCCATTGCCAGCTCCAGTAGCATCGGCCCCTCCAGCCACGGACATACAGGCTAAAATATTGCAGGAGGTTTCATCTTTGAACTCTACTGTGCGAACCTTGTCTAATGACATGGCTGTCATGAAGAAGAAGCAGGCACAACAAGAATTCATGCCAAGAAGATCGTATCCTCCACCAGCGCTCACTAAGGACCAGGTAGCACAGCCAGGCAGACCTCCAGCAAGGAATGTCGCGATCGATGAGGAGCCAAGCACTTCTGATTACGTGCATTGGTGCTCCACCTGCAATGACCCACATGAAGAGGGTACTTGCATGTTACATCAGCATTACGTGCAAACGCTATCTGGCAGCGTCTCCAGTGGTCAGGTCAATATGATAAGGCAAACAGATCACAATCTGGTGATCGCTGGAGAAGAACAAGTTTCGGTCCTTACCAAGGAAGGAAAGAGACCGATGGAGGTAGACGCAGCTCAAATGGCCCCCTTAAAGGTGTATACCCGCCGCGAAAAGGAGCAACAACCTGTTAAGGCTCCAGACAAAGCTCCTCATCCTCCGCCGGCAAAAGAGAAATCCCAACAGGCCGCCGCAGCCCCGCCTCAGGCCGAAACTAAAGAGCAGGCTAGAGAGAAGCTCAAATTTCCTTCGCTAACTAAACGGCAGAGGGTTGAAGCCACACAACAATATCGTACCAAATATGAGGCGACGAAGGAGCCAGAGGCACCTGCTATCATGGCATATAACATCGTGGACGAGCTGAAGAAAATCCCCGCCAAGATCAGCCTTTATGATGCCCTGCAATTACCAGGACAAGTGGACTTGCTGCAAGAGTCCCTGAAATCGGCAAAGGCGGGAAAATCAACACAGCCCGCTCTGGTTCAAACCTTATCTACTTCAATCACGGGAAAAAACAGGCCTCCTCCGTTCTACCTGTCCCTACAAATGGAAGGACATATCGTTCACAATTGCATGATTGACTCCGGTGCCGCAACAACAGTTATGCCGAAGGCGGTCTACGAAGAGATAGGGATGGAGTATACGCGAAGCAGCCACGGCGTGCTCCAGCTGGACGGTACCCCTGTAAAGACCGTCGGCGTCATCAAGGATATACCCATCCGGTTACATAAGGTACCCCAAATTGTGGTGATACAGGAGGTGGTAGTTGTTGATCTTGAGCCCTATTTTAGCATGTGTCTCTCAAGGGAATTCACGGCTAAGCTAGGCGGATATCTTTCCATGGACTATTCACACTTAGAAGTCCCATTCAAGGGAAGAAAGGTCAAAATCTACAATGAGAAACCCTCCACGTTTCTCGTAGAAAAGATGACCGAAGAAGGAGAAAATGATGATTCAGTCCACACGATAGCTGAAGGGATAAAGCAAGTAGACTTAGTGGAAGAATCTTTAGAGAAGCTGTGTGCCGAAGACGAATTTTCACTAACAGACTTCAATGCAATGATAGAAACAGGAATGGGATGCTACTCCATCGCCAGACCCGAAGAGTCCACGAGGTCGATGCAGGAGAATAAAAGAGCTGCCCGAGATAAATTATGGAAATTATTTTTTGACGGCGCCAGGTGTAGAAACGGCGTTGGGGCAGGGATACTCCTAGTATCGCCATCTGGCGAACAAAGGATTATTGCTACCGGCTGGCTTGGAGCTGCACCAACAACGCAGCCGAATACGAAGCTCTATGCCTAGGACTGAAGAAGGCCGAAAAGTTAGGCATTAAACATCTCCAGATTTTCGGCGACTCAGAACTGGTATGTAATCAGATCACCAATAAATGTATTTCCAAGAAGCATTATCTCAAGGCATATCGCAACAGGGTATGGGACCTGTTCGAGCAGTTTGAATCACTTAATGTGCAGTCCATCCCACGAGAGAAAAATAGACATGCTGATATCTTGGCTTCTATCGGGGCCAGATATTCTCCAGCCGATGACATGGTACACAAGCCTAAAGCCGTGAGGACTATTTATAGGCCCTCTGTGCCGGACAAAGACACTCATTGGCAGGTCTTTGACAGTGATGAACAAATCATCAATTTCCTAGTTCAAGAGGCGGCCACTGTTGAAGGGAGAAATCCCGAAGATGAAGATTATGAAGGGTTAATTCAGCTGAAAAACAACCATGTTCCAAAGGGGTTGATCACTCTAGAAAGCCTATTCGACCAGAATGATAGGGCAATTTCCCACAGGATCAAGGTTGATGCGAGGCAATACCAAGATCTGGAGCTCGAATCAGGGAAGGCGATAAAGGTCGGGACGGATTGCACTCCAACAGAACTGGAACAGATCCGATCTCTATGCAAACGGTATCCAGACATAGTGGCATGGTCTTATCAAGACCTGAAAGGCTACGACCGACAAATGATCCAACATACAATCGAGCTGCAAGAAGGGGTCAAACCTTTCAGACAGAGGCAAAGGCCAGTCAACCCAAAGATCGAGGTCCTCATGAAGGCCGAACTTCTGAAAATGCTTGAAGCTAAAATCATTTATCCGATAAAGCATTCTTCTTGGGTTGCGAACCTCGTCCCGGTCAGGAAGAAAAATGGGGATATCCGCCTGTGTGTGGATTTTCGTAACTTAAATCAGGCTTCATTGAAAGATCACTACCCTCTCCCACAGATCGATCAAATCTTGCATTTTGTAGCTGGAGCCCAACGTTTTTCATTGCTCGATGGTTTCTCAGGGTATAATCAGATCTGGGTTAGAAATGAGGACCAGCACAAGACGACATTCACCACTAAGTGGGGAACGTTCGCTTATCAGCGAATGTCGTTTGGCCTTTCAAACGCGGGAGCCACATTCCAAAGGGCTATGGATTTAGCATTCGGCGAACTGCTGAATAAAATCATCGTCATCTATTTAGATGACATGACTGTCTTTTCTCGAAAAAGAGAGGATCACGCTTCGCATCTACAACAGATATTTGAGAAGTGCAGAGAATTCGGCATCTCGATCAACCCGAAGAAATCTATCTTCGCGGTGAGGGAAGGGAAGCTACTGGGACATGTCATATCAGAAAAGGGACTCGCCGTCGACCCCGACAGGGCTGAAGCCCTCCTAAAGCTTCCACTCCCAATGAATAAGAAAGGGCTGCAGTCATTCTTCGGTCAAATCAACTTCGTGAGGAAGTTCGTCCCAGACTTCGCCCAAGTCATCAAGCCGATGTCCGAACTCCTGAAAAAGGATGCTGAGTTTGTCTGGACAGAAGAAAGAAAAGGAGCATTCGAGGAGATCAAAGCCCGGATCGCCCAGGCCCCCGTGTTGGTCAACCCAGATTACAACAAAGACTTCATTCTTTATGCAGTTGGGGAACCTGGAAGTTACGCAGCGGTCCTGACACAGAAGGGAGATGATGGCGAGGAGCGCCCCATCGCATTCCTAAGTCAGGTAATACAGCCCCATGAAGAAAAATACAATTTCATAGAGCGTCAGGTACATGCGGTCATGAAATCTCTGAGGAAGTTTAAACACTTCGTCTCCCAGAACCGGATCACGGTATTCGTTGTCCACCCGGACGTGCGAAGTTTCATTATCCAGGGTGAAATGGGCAGCAAGAGGGCCGGTTGGGTGAACAAAATACAAGAGTTTGATGTTGAAATTCGGCCCACAAAACTGGTTCGCGGTCGCGCATTGTGCCAGGAGCTTGCAAGAAGCATCGCTGCCGAAGTAACAACCTGCCAATGGGATGACCCAATAGCAGAAGGGAGCTTCGCTAATCAGGTAGCTGATGAAGAGGATTGGGTTAGTGAGATAGTCAAATATTTCAACACCGGGAGGTGCCCCCAGCACTTGAATGCTTCGCAGCGAAGGCGCTTCAGGATGCGATCCCTCCGTTATATCTTACGCCTCGAAGGGCTATTTTTCAGAAATCTTGATGGTGTTCTCCTAAAATGCATCAGAAAGGACGAAAAAGAAAAAGTCCTCAATGATTTTCATTACGGGATGTCAGGAGGTCACTCTTCAGGGAGGCCGATGGCTTTAAGGATAATCAGGGCAGGCTATTATTGGCCCACAGTCTTTGCCGATGCCTTTGCAGTCTGCCGAAAGTGCGAACAATGTCAGAAGTTCGCCGGCCGAAGCAAGAACGCCCCCATGCCCCTCCAACCAATACAAGTCGAAGCGCCATTCCAACAATGGGGGCTAGATTTTGTAGGGGTTATATCTCCAAATTCTTCAGCAGGACACAAGTTCATCTTGACTGCAACAGATTATTTCACCAGATGGGCCGAAGCAATACCCACAAAGAACGCCGATCAAGAAACAGTCATAGCGTTCCTAGAAAGTTTGATCACCCGTTTTGGCGTCTCGGAAGCAATAGTGACAGATAATGGTCCCGGGTTCATAGGCGCCAGGATCAATGAATTCGCCTGTAAGTATGGAATATATCTCAAAGCCACTTCCAATTATTATCCACAGGGTAATGGGTTAGCGGAATCAACAAATAAAAACCTGTTGAAATTACTGAGAAAGCTTGTAGAGAAGAACAAGAGGACTTGGCACCTCCTCTTGGATCAAGCCCTATGGGCTGATCGGATCTCTATCAAAAGGTCAATCAAGACCTCACCCTATGCCCTGGTTTACGGCAAAGAAGTTGTCTTGCCAACTCACATAGAAATTCCTGCATTATGGATGCTAGATGATGAGAAAAGGGAATTTGATCCCATGGAGGCTAGGCTAGCTCAATTGCTCCAGCTAGAGGAGGACCGAGAAAAGGCTTACGAGGACTTCGCGAGGCATGCACAAATTACCCGAGACTGGTTCAAAAGAAAGTCTTCTGCCCGCACCTTCAAAGTTGGAGACCTAGTGTGGAAGTGGGACTCCTGGAAGACTAAGCCAGGCAACCACGATAAGTTCGACGCGTTCTGGGGAGGGCCATTTGAAATTGTGCAAGTGAATCAGGCTAACTCCTTTATCCTTAAGGATGCGTCTGGCCAGACCCTACCGATTCCGGTTAATGGTCTTCATTTGAAGGCCTTTCACCATTAAAAGGTACCCCAAAATTTTTTTGCCTTGTATATAGCATTTTGTTGTTTGCACCTGTATATACTCTATTTCAGAGCCTTTTAGAATTAGAAATGTATTTAGAATAGGATCGCAGCCTTTTGCTGCAAGGCTGACCGATTCCAGCCCAAAATCATTAAGTCCGACTTACCTAAGCCTAGCCAACACTTCGGAAATTTTTCGCGCGAAGTAGTTGTCACCAGTTGGTTCGCTGCGAAGCTTCTCAACATCAATGGATGGAATGGTGTAAAGAAGTTTCCTCCGGAGCAGAACGGCGTCAAAGGATGGTTCAAGGCATGTGTACAGCGCTTCGTCAATATACCAACGTCAAGAGACGACTCATATAGCCCAAGACCAAGGAAAGAGAGAGGAGATGAATAACATCACCCAAAGGCAAGCTTCGCTAAAGGAATAGACGAAGGACCCCTTCGAGCTTAAAATTGGCTAAGGCACGAAGGATACTTCGGCCAGGAAGGCCTAGCGAAGCTACACTTCAGCGACAATCTAGCGAACCACTTCCCGTTCCCATAAAGACAATGAGGTTGAAGAAACGCGCGAAGTAAATGCTTCGCTCAAAAGGAAGCCGAACCTCCACTTCGGGGCCGATTCCACGCGAAGCAGTCATCCACCAAAGAATCACGCCACTGTGTAAAAAACAGCTTCGGGCCAGGGACATAGCGAACCTATGGATCGCTCCGGATTTCAGCGAAGTACCATTCGAAAGAAGGCAACGAGGAGTTGAAACTGGTTCGGCAAGGATCTGCTTCGCTAAACCTCAAGCATAAAATCGACTTCGGGAAAAAGGTTTGCCGAACTCCTAGATCGCTCCCAACCTCAGCGAAGCAACAAAATAAAAGGGAGAGCGCATTTAAAACGTGCCTTGAAGCGCGTGCCAATTGGCGGCATAGGAAAGCGTTCGAAGCGTGTGGAGTTAATGCAAAGGTGGCGGAGCACACCCCAAGAGAATTTAGTTATGCTAAAAGATCGTGCCCAGGTACGAGGTAACAGAAAGTTAAGTTTTCGAGGCAGGGCCAGATCTTCAAAGTACAATAGCCCTCGTGAACGGCGTCGCAGAACCAATGGAAGGACAAAGCGATCTTGTCGGCCCGATTTGCACATTTAATTTTAGCAGGAGCCATTAATGGAAGCAGCTTCAACTACCATCTATAAAAGCCGAGCTCCATTAGCAAAAGGCTATTTACCTACTGGAGAATTTCGAGCGAGAGCTTGAAGCCTTAAGAACCCTAACCAGAGCTCTGTTGTGTTCTCGCCACTCTGCCTTAAAACCCTGCTACATTCTGTGAGCTAAGATGGGGAAAAGAGCTTCGAAAGAGAAGAAGGGGCCTGAAGAGGCGAGTACGGAGAAAACCAAGAGGGCAAAGGAGGAAAGGAAGCATAAACCTAAGAAGGTCGACCTCAACCTCCGCCCTGAAAAGCAGGTCGTGGAAGAAGGGGAGGATTCTGAGGAAGAGCAGCCCGTCGAGCCGCCCATTGATGGGTGGCAACACATCAGAGATACCGAGCTTTCAAAGAGCATTGCTGAGCTCCGACAAATAATTGACTTCATGAGGAGCCGGCTTTCTGCAGAAAATAAGCGGGTTGCTGCTTATTATTCCCACATATATTGGTATTTGACTCCGCCGGTGCACCATTGCCCTGAATTGGTCCATGCAATTGCGCAGAACTACCAACCCTCAACCAGGCAGGTCCTGGATGCGGCAGGCAACAAGCTATTTACAATCTTCAAGGAGGATGTACAAGATGCCTTCGCTCCCCGGCAGGGGCCACCTAAGGGGTATACCGTTCGCAATGTCAGCCTGAGCGAACAGATGGGGAGATTCACCCCCTCCGACCACATCATTAAGTTCTTGAGCGATAATTTGAAGGATGGGCTCCCCTCAGGCAAATTGCCGCAGATGCCTCGCCCCCTTGATGATTTTAAGTATCCAGACATCTTCTCCATCCTTGCATGGGTGGCGGGCTTGTCTACTGACGCTGTTGTACACCCCTGGCAAGTGGCGCTTGCGGAATGTATTTCGCGCGGAGAGTTCTATGCTCCAGATCCTTCGAGGCCAAACACCAACCCAGTATTTTTTGACTGGGCGGAGTGGGTGGCTCGAACCCTGCACACGCGGCTGGCCAATTTAAAAAATTCTGGGACAGACCAGTATTTCGGGCCATGCTCCTTCCTGATTTGGCTCTTCTTCTACCATACTCAGGAGCGTTTCCCCCACATTGTTGTCAATCACATCGGCAAAGATGGAGTTCCCCAGCCTGTATACCAGTGGACTTCTCTCCTGGCGAGGTCAGAGTCATATTATGTTTTTAATCAACAGTTCTTGGGACCCGCCATGCAGCTCATGCGAGGCTCCTGTCCTCGGGTGCCCGCGATTCTCAGGGATAAGGTCGTCGTCGAGAGGAAGGGCGATGTTTTCCAGCTAACGCAGGGGCTCGTCGTTCGTTTGTTTGGGTTTACAGGAAAGCCCTTCCTGTTACCATTTTATACTTCTGAATACCAATTTGCACTGGAGGTCGCTCGCCAGAGCGACATGACTAATGTAGTCTACGGCCATGGCCGAAAATGGGCACCGACCTGCGATTTCCCCTTCAAGATGGGGGTCGTTGAGGTTTTCGCCCTCAATCAGTACATTCACTTGGAAGAGAAACTTGCCGACTTCGGCCTACTGCGAATCCCGCAACGGTGGTTCTATGACCCTTTGGGAGTGATGAGGGATCACCTCCGATTTAAGAACTTCCACATTTGCCCTCACTCGGAGATAGTAGAGCAGCGTAACAACCCGAACGGGAGGGATCTGGAGTGGCACGTCGAGCGGATGCGAATGTTGCCCCCGTGGCATGATTTTTATGCCGTTGAGGCCGAATTCGACCCCACCCGGCACCCTTTTCCGGAACCAGACTCGGCATTCTGGAGAAATATGAAGGATGATTTGAGAGGAGAACTGAAGGGTTGGCGAGAAGAACAACTGAGAGAATGGTGGATAATGAGGGTCCACCGCCGAAAACAAAAATCACACGGCCTCCTCCAGATGGATACAGATTTCGGCATTTTTTATGAAGCCAACGTTGGGTCCTGGCAACCCATCTCCTTCGCCGACTTTGTCCCTCCTAGTGCCCCGGGCTCGGGTGAAAGCCCAAGGAGAATTGAAGATATCTCTGAGCAAGAAGAAGAAGAGGAGACGGCGGTAACACAGCAGAAGCTGCCGAAGGAGCCTGCTGAAAGTTCTGACCCAGATGCTGGGAAGGAGGCACAACAACAAGAAAAGGAGGAAAAGAAAAAGAGAAAGAAGCTCGATAGAGTTCAGATGCCTCCCCCGCACCCAAAACGACCTCGCACAAGACCCTCTGGTGCTTCTGGCGAGCAACTTGCGGCAAGCTCAGATGAGGCGAATGTTGGAGAAGCGGCACCTGAACCTCCGCCGCAAGAAGAAAAGGAAATTATTGAAGTTGATGTTATTGATGTGGAGGAACACCTCCAAGAAAAAGAAAATGTAGGGGAGAAGGAAGCAGAGGATGTTGAAGGAGCAGAAAAGGAAAGTGGACGCGAGCCCGACACGCAGGATTTCACTACTACTGCTCTATCATCAGAGCACGCAGGTACGCGCCCCCCTTCCCTCTCTCTTGTATCCCAGATCGCATCTATAGTAGCCCCGACCGAAAGGCCCTCAGAGTCTTCTGCCCCTTCAAACAAATTCCCCCGAAGCACCTTTCCCACTGTACAGTCACCAATTCACACGGACTCATTCGCTGCTACCGCCCTGTTTACCCGAACCATGTCTCGCAACCCCGCCGGTCCCCCTAACGTTTCCATACCATCTGAGTCGCTTGGCTGGGACGCATCCACCAGCGAGACACCGCCCATCCACTCCAACCCCATATCATCTAAACAGTCCGGGGGTGACACTTCACTCCTGAATCCTGACACCCGTGCTACAGTAGCACAGCCTATCGCTTCACCCACTGGATCCCCCACCACGCCTATCACCAACCCCACCGGTGAAATGTCATCTCTGCAGTCACTATATTTGTTCACACCTCTGGCTGGTAACCCGGCCTCACTAGAAAATGAATTGGCATTGATCAAAGAGCGCCCTCTGGCGGAGAAGCTGCTCCAAGCCAGACAGAACACTGACAAGCTTCTCAAGGAGGCCAGAAAGAAAAGAGGGCGGACCCTGGCGAAGGAGGAGAAGTGCGCTGTTTTTTATTTGAAAAATAAGAAACTATATAAAGTGAAGAAAGTGCCCAAGGTCCAGAAGCCAATAGACGAAATGACCCCTGCAGATTATGAATACCAGGAGAGGGTCAAGGACCTGGAGCACTTGGATGTAGATGATGAGTCTGAGTCCATGCATGTGAGGGTAGAGTCAGTTCGCGCGCATGCAAAGATAGCCAATGAGCGCCGCTATGAAGCGGAAAATGCGAACATTAAGCTAGAAGAAGAATTGGCCAAAACTCGCTCGCAGCTTGAAGATGCTCAGAAACAGTGTGAGCAAATGAAGGAAGAAGTGGATGCCCTAAAACAGCAAGTAGTTCAACTGCAGGTTGCGGCAGGAAGTCAAAGCAAGATACAAGCCGAGGCTGAAGTGAAGGCTAAGGAACTTGAAGCGCGAATCTTGCAGATGCAGCTGCAGTTGTATGAAAAGGAAAATTTAGAGCAGTTTGATAGGGACAGGATTAAGAGCATCCGTTCACACTTGCTGCAAAACTTTAGATCCCGGGCCTCCAACGCCCTGTCAGTACTGTCTTACATCACAGAAGCCCAGAGTGCTGCTTCACAAAAAGGACCAATAGTTGATGAGATAATACAGGAGATAAGGAGTCGACTCAATTTGGCCTTTGAGGTACAGAGCACCAAGTACCAGGATTTACAGGTAGCTGCCATGAGTCGGACAACAAGAGATTGGTCCACTGCTCAGGCCACGGTTCGCGCCTTCTTCTCAAAATTGAGGAAAGCTCAGAAGGCAAAACATCTCATGGACGTGTTCGAGCAGGAGCAACGCGCTTCACTGGGATATTTCCAGGATCTCTCAGGATTGGGTTTCCCGAGCTTCACCGATGATGATGGGAACCTCTTGACCAAAGAAGAACTCAAGCCAGCATGGCTCCAGTTTGAAAATGATGTTTCAGAGATAGATAACTGGAAGGAGCCAGTTACAGAGAAGCAGATCACGGATTTCATCCTTAAGTATTGTCAAATCGCGGCTTGCTTGAATGATTTGAGCAAAAGGGCCAAGCATGCCGACATAGAACAAATTGATCAGTTCCATATTCTAGTCAAGGCGCTGCAAGATCGCGAACCCTTTCAGAAGGGTGCATGGGCCCATGTTCGCCGGACTATGGAACGCATCCGTGATCGCCTTCCCCCGCCGCCTCAACAGGAGCAGACACCTGGTGAAGAAGAGAAAGAAAAAGGAAAAAAGATAGTTGCAGAAGCGCCCTCGGAAGAAGAAGAGCAGAGAGAAGAAGGGACCGGAGGAAACTCTGGCCCAATGGATCAAGGCTGAGGGTTCGTGCACCGAGGCGAGCTCGTTACCCCGCGAGCCGCCAGGAATGTTGACAATTTTGTCACATTGCTTGAAGGGGTAGAAAAGATCAAAATTTTGTAAAGTATTTTCTTATTTTTCATGAATTTGTTCCCTTGCTTTTTAGTGTATTTCCAAGCATTACAGCAATTTTGGCTTCCATTTTTGCCCCCTTGTATATAATCCATGTATGTAAGAACTTCGCCAACAGAGCAGGATAGGATAAGAAGCTTCGCAGAAGAAAGAGAAGGAGAAGGACAGCTTCGCAAAGAAGAAACAGGAGTCTAGGCTCGAGCCCGAAAAATTTCTAAGGCATGGAAGGAGCTTCGCTGGCGAAGCTACCAAAACATCTACTTCGGGCAGAAAAGTAGCGAAGCTGCAGATGCAAGTTGCCGAAATTTTCTAAGTCTGCAGACGCACTTCGCTAAAATTTTGGCGAAGCATTCACTTCGGCCCCCTTATCTGGCGAACCATTTCACTGGCGGGAGCTACTTCGCTCCAGACCATAGCGAAGCATCAGCTTCGGCCATCCCCTCAGCGAAGCTCCCCAACCGAATCCTTGCTTCGCCAAAAAACCAAGAAAATGTCCTAAGGCAAGGAGCTAGCTTCGGCCGAAATCTTTCCGAACTGTCGTCTTTCAGATGGTTCGCGGCGAAGTAATTCCATAGCCCGTCGCCAACAATCCGCCACTTCGGGCAAAATCCTTAGCGAAGCAGTATTTTGCTCACCTCCCATGGCGAAGCAATGTAGCTAGAGGCCATGCCTTTCACAGGAAACATCCACTTCGGCCTAAACACCTAGCGAAGCCATTCTCGGGGACACCTTCGGGCGAACCATCAACACCTTCTCATCACTCTTGCTTCGGCCCAAACCCGCTGCGAAGTGACGCTCCGATTTAGAATCCGGCGAAGCTCTTTCCAGGGCTCGAATGACGGTGGCGCTTCCTTCAAGGAACACACAGCCCTAGGCTGGGTATTTGTCCAAAGCACTAGGTATGATGTGTTGTGCATGTAATTGCATTTACCTATGAACAATTCCAGTGTCATTGTAGATGAATGTGCATAGCCCTCTACGCATATTGCAAGTTATTTGTTGCGGTTTATTTCATTTCCAGATCTGAATATTTCTTTTTCATATGTTTTGAATTGTTGTATATTGCTGGATATTTTTGTCATTAATTATTCTATGTTCCTTCAAGTGTAGAATACCATTGTTGTGCTACATTTGATATCGTTGTTGTCTGAAGTTTGAACCCTGACCACGCAAACATTGAAGACGGGAGAAAGTGAATAACAAATAAGTTGGCGCGAGGACGTAGTAGATGTGGACATGCAAGGATGGGTGAAAGGCCGAGAAGAAGTAAGAAAATTGCACAAGTGCAAAGAATTCCTAGATGCGTAACGCACGCAGAGTTTCATGTCACTGACGGTGAGTTTCTTGTATGAATTATCAATTTCCTTTCCAACGACACCAACCACACACTTCAGCCTTCGACAACAAATAACTCCAATGAATGACGGAAGGATCTTATCTATACAACTAAAAAGTAGTTGTAACTGTTGACAATTGTGTCACATTGCTTGAAGGGGTAGAAAAGATCAAAATTTTGTAAAGTATTTTCTTATTTTTCATGAATTTGTTCCCTTGCTTTTTAGTGTATTTCCAAGTATTACAACAATTTTGGCTTCCATTTTTGCCCCCCTTGTATATAATCCATGTATGTAAGAACTTCGCCAACAGAACAGGATAGGATAAGAAGCTTCGCAGAAGAAAGAGAAGGAGGAGGACAGCTTCGCAAAGAAGAAACAGGAGAGTCTAGGCTCGAGCCCGAAAAATTTCCAAGGCATGGAAGGAGCTTTGCTGGCGAAGCTACCAAAACATCTACTTCGGGCAGAAAAGTAGCGAAGCTGCAGATGCAAGTTGCTGAAATTTTCTAAGTCTGCAAACGCACTTCGCTAAAGTTTTGGCGAAGCATTCACTTCGACCCCCTTATCTGGCGAACCATTTCACTGGCAGGAGCTACTTCGCTCCAGATCATAGCAAAGCATTAGCTTCGGCCATCCCCTCAGCGAAGCTCCCCAACCGAATCCTTGCTTCGCAAAAAAACCAAGAAAATGTCCTAAGGCAAGGAGCTAGCTTCGGCCGAAATCTTTCCGAACTGTCGTCTTTCAGATGGTTCGCAGCGAAGTAATTCCATAGCCCGTCGCCAGCAATCCGTCACTTCAGGCAAAATCCTTAGCTAAGCAGTGTTTTGCTCACCTCCCAGGCGAAGAAATGTAACTGGAGGCCATGCCTTTCACAAGAAACATCCACTTCGGCCTAAACACTTAGCGAAGCCATTCTCGGGGACACCTTCGGGCGAATCATCAACACCTTCTCATCACTCTTGCTTCGGCCCAAACCCGCTGCGAAGTGACGCTCCGATTTAGAATCCAACGAAGCTCTTTCCAGGGGAAGTGACGCTCCGATTTAGAATCCGACGAAGCTCTTTCCAGGGCTCGAATGACGATGGCGCTTCCTTCAAGGAACACACAACCCTAGGCTGGGTATTTGTTCAAAGCACTCGATTGCCACATAAATGCGGTTTTTCTTGCCCGAAAGACCCGGTATCCTTTTGAGGCAATAGGATGTGAATTATCAGTTGCAGAGGAGGGCCAAAGCAACTTGTGGAGCCACTCGAGCACCCCACCTCGGAGCAACCCAGGACAGGTCAGCGGCTCATAAATGCGGCTTTCCCCGTTAAACGCGGCCCTGTAACCAGATATAGAAATGGGATGTGAGTTTTCATTTCGCATGAGAAGGCGAGCGCGATTTTTTCGGCCGCCAGAACGTCCTTGTAAACCCAGTGCATTAATGGCTCAGAGGGTCGGGTCCTCTATAAAAACCCAGGCATTGTAATGAGAAAAGGGGGGGAACATTTGCTTGAAAGCTGCTGTATCTTGATTTTTGCAATCAATATTAAAGAACTTTGAGCTTCATTTCTTACTTGTATGTTGTCTTCTGTGATTATTTCTGCTATTCTGTTTCTTCATTTGCATACTGTAATTCTGCATTCTGGATTTAGGTGTGTGACTGGGGACAGAACCCTGGAATTCTCCTAGAGGATACATAAGGGAGAAAACACTGTGTTAGTTTCCTTGTATGCTGCCTGTGGTTAGTGTTTCTGCTATATTCATGTATTTTCCCAACTGCTGTAATTCTGAAATCTGGATTTAGGCGTAGGAAGATAGGTGGATCCTGGAGCTCTTCCAGAGGATACATAGGGAAGCTAGCGTGGTGTTCACTTATGCTTTATTCTTTGTATTCATTGCTGCTACTTCAAGGTATTAGTTAGTGATCGTGTTGCTGGTTCTTTCCCTTTAAATCAGTTATTTTCATTTCTTTCTATACTTTTTATCTCTTTCCTGCACCCTCACTCTTTTCATTTCTTTCCTGCACTCTTAGCTCAAAAACCCAGTAGTTTAGTAAAGGAGTCGGCCTTTCTCCGGAGATTGGCACGAAGGGCATCTCTTCCCTCCGGCCTTTCAATGTTGGTCCAAGTCTAGGGCACGTATATACATACAAAATCCTTTCCTGTGACAAATTTGTGACCAACAGTAACCTTCAACTACCCAACACCTCATCATTTTCTTAAATTACATTTGACATGTATTTGACTTATATTTACATTTCATTTGATGATTCACTTTATGACTATAGCACAACAGTGAGGTTTCCCGAATATGAGATAATGATAGAGTTAAGAGCCAACAAGTCTACCATCATCAACTTTGGAACAAATCATCATCCTCATCAACATCTTAGACAACAATGTACAGGTGATGGCAATATCCACTTGACAACAAGTTAGACTTTAGTCAACATGACGACACCTCCAGATGGCATCCTCTAGACAACACTTGGTAGACGACATCCTCTAGATGGCACTTGCTAGACGACTTCCTCTAAACGGCACTTGCTATATGGCATCCTCTAGACGAAGTCAACAGTCAATTCCCCATGATGGCACTTGAGTGGAGGCATGACTTCATGCGGCAATTCTCTCATACGACAACTTCACTCCAACAATGTGATGGATCTCCATAGCAACGTCCTTTCTGTTGTTTGAAAACACTTGCACTTTGTGACTGCAACTTGCAACTACCTACCTGACTGCGTCTTCTAACCTACAATCAACTATCTTTACAACACAAGTCTAGTAATCTAGCAATTCACACAAACATCAACACACAATTGGAGAATGATCCTTGCATTGATTGATTTGCCAAAATGGCATACAAATTACAACATCAGACTTGCAATATGCTCGTCAATGGCAATGGCTCTTACAACGTACAAATATGCCTCTCTGCACATACGTCTCTCTCTATGCATACAGATGGATCGATTGATCAAAGATTGATTACAAACAATGGAAGGGGGGGATCTACTTATAGTGTAGTCTTGGCCATTGGTAGCAATGGTTTCCAAGACACCTTGCACATAATTGTTTCCCCCTTGCCTACGTTCCTAAGACATAACGCCACTTTACAATATATCAAATATTAAGGTGCTCAATTATGACAGCTATGATACTTGAATTTCTTTTCCTTGCATTACATTTCGCTGGCATTTCATATAATTACATTGCATTCATTGCATTACATTTTCTTCCCTTTTGGACTTGCTTGGTGCTTAACACTTGGACATTTCTGCAAACACTTTTATTTATGTTTCTACTTAGAACTAGTGCCTACATCTATCCTCCCCTTTAAACTAGTCAACGTCCTCGCCGACTTCCTTCTCTGCTCTGGTGGGGTCAAACTTGAAAGGAAGTTAGACTAATGCGGAACAACTTCCTACTTAATCTTTAGAGGAAAGTAGTGCAAAAACAGGTCTAGACTTTCAATTCAACAAGCAAAATCACATAAATCTCACACAGGAAGCAACATATACCCTGGGAAACCCTTTCGGGAAAAACCCAGCAATCAAGGAGCACTCAAAAATTGTATTATTCAGTAATCAGCAATCTGCTTTTTACAATACAATTCCCACACAAGTATCCACTTCTTCAGTCCTATTTATCAGCAAAGCTGGAAATAGACCTGCAATAACACAGCTGGAAATAGACCTGCAGTATTGCAGCTGTCCTGCAGTGCACAGTGCTAGAAATAGACCTGCAGTCCTGCAGTGCACAATGCTGGAAATAGACCTGCAGTATTGCAGTTGTCCTGCAGTGCACAGTGCTGGAAATAGACCTGCAGTAAATGGAAATAGACCTGCAGTCCTGCAGTGCACAGTGCTGGAAATAGACCTGCAGTCCTGCAGTGCACAGTGCTGGAAATAGACCTGCAGTACTGCAGCTGTCCTGCAGTAAAACCATGGTCTAGTTCACCAGTTTTTCTTCCTTATATATACTCTTAACATAAGACATGAGACAGTTAATGTTTGAAAGGTGTATGACACCTATTCCCAACATTCTCCCACTTGTCATATACCTTACAAGAGCAAAAGAGAAACACCAACAAAAGAGTGAACTAATTGGTAAGGGCAGAAATGCCCATACCCTTGCAACACCATCTGAACTTCTCAATGCTCACAGGCTTTGTCAGAGCATCTGCAACATTTACTGAAGTATCCACCTTCTCAAGCATAACCTTCCTATCCTCCACCATGTCATGAACAAAATGATACTGCACATCAATGTGCTTTGTCCACGCATGAAATGTAGGGTTCTTTGCCAAGGCGATAGCACTTTGATTGTCATAGTTAATTTTTACTGCTCCTTGACTCAGCCCAACATCTGAACACAATTTCCGAAGCCAAATTGCCTCCTTACTGGCATGAGTAGCTGCCATATACTCTGCCTCTGTAGTGGATAAAGCGACTACAGCCTGCCGCTTGCTCATCCAACTAATTGCACCACCAAATAGGCTAAACACATAGCCATTGGTTGACCTCCTGCTGTCAACATCTCCTGCCCAATCTGAGTCCACAAATCCTTGTATGTCTAGCTGCTTGTGAAATTTCTTGGCTGTCAAGGATCCTTGATAACAAATAGAGTAATCAGAAGTACCTTGAAGATATCTGAAAACCCTCTTCACTGCTGCCCAATGATCCTTTCCAAGATTTGCCATAAACCGGCTCAAGACTCCCACTGCTTGGGCAATGTCCGGTCTGGTGCAGACCATAGCATACATGAGGCTCCCAACCGCACTAGCATAGGGTACATGACTCATGTCCTCCATTTCTCCAGGTGTAGAAGGACATTGCTCAACAGAAATTTTTGTTCCCATAGAAATAGGGACACTAACTGGTTTGCAATTCTTCATGTTAAAATGCTGCAAGATAGAGTCAACATACTTTCTTTGACTTAACCAAAGTTTTCTGTTGGCTCTATCTCTTCTAATCTCCATCCCTAGGATAAACTTAGCAGCTCCTAAATCCTTCATTTCAAACTGTAGTGAAAGCTGAGATTTCAAGACCTTAATGATATCCTTATTGTTACCAATTAGCAACATGTCATCCACATACAAAATGATAACAATAAAATGACCACCCTCCTACTTATAATAAACACAGTGATCTGATTTGGATCTAACAAATCCCAACCTCAAAACATAAGAATCAAATTTCTTATACCACATTCTAGGAGACTGTTTAAGACCATAAAGAGATTTCTTTAACTTGCAAACTAAGTTTTCCTTACCCTTTTCCACATAGTGTTCCAGTTGTTTCATGTAGATCTCTTCCTCCAAGTCTCCATGCAAGAAAGTTGTCTTTACATCCATTTGCTCAACCTCAAGATTAAATGCAACAACAACAGATAAAAGGAATCTAATGGATGTAAGCTTTGCAACTAGAGAAAAGATCTCACCAAAATCTATTCCCTCCACTTGGGAATATCCCTTAGCAACCAGCCTTGCTTTATACTTATCTACCTTGCCCTTAGAACTGAATTTCTTCTTGAAAACCCATTTGCAGCCAACAGGTTTCCTTCCCTTAGGCAACTGAACTAGGTCCCATGTGCCATTCTTCTTTAGAGCTGCCATCTCCTCATCCATGGCCATCTTCCAAGACTCACTATCATTCATCTCCATTGCCTCCTTCACAGTTCTAGGCTCATCAATGTTAGTAGATAAAGCAAAAATACAATTTAAACCAGGTGGGCTATACCTATTTGGTTGCTTTCTTGGTCGTGTGGACCTCCTAACCCAATGGGGTTGAGGTTGAGGCTCTTGATCCTCATCGGACTCGTCATGACTATCCGAAAGATACTCCTCATTAGGCCCATCATGAGCATCATGCTCATCATCATCATCATGGACACCATCATCTCCATGTGCAATTTCTTTGCTTGTTTCTGGTTCAAATTGCACAACTTGTTTTGATGTTTTACTTTGCTGCTCCTCCTTTGAAGAATCCTTGATCTCCCTAAAGATCACATCTCGGCTCCAAACAACCTTCTCTGTGATTGGGTTCCAAAGCTTGTATCCTTTTATCCCATCGTCGTAGCCAATGAGGATACATTTCTCCGCTTTGTAATCAAGTTTCGATCTCTTTACCTTAGGCACATGCACATATGCCTCGCAGCCAAACACTCTAAGGTGTCTCAATGAGGGCTTTTTGCCCGTCCAAACCCCTATAGGGGTTTCATCAACAAGAGCTGATGTAGGAGACTTGTTAATCAGGTAACATGTTGTACTAACTGCTTCAGCCCAAAACTTTTGTTCTAGACCAGCACTGCTTAGCATACTCCTAGCCCTCTCCATCAGTGTCCTGTTCATCCTTTTGACAACTCCATTTTGTTGAGGTGTATAAGGAGTTGTCTTACACCGCTTAATTCCATGCTCCCTGCAAAAACTGTCAAATTCTTTGCTACAAAACTCTCCTCCATTGTTTGTTCTAAGAGACTTAATCTTTCTTCCTGTTTGGTTCTCAACAAGAGCTTTGAACTCTTTGAACTTAGCAAACACTTCAGATTTTCTTCTTAGAAAATAAATCCATGTCATCCGTGAATGATCATCAATGAAAGATACATAATACAATGATTTAGATAATGAAGGTACATCAATTGGACCACATACATCACTATGCACTAAATCAAGTAAATCCATGCATCTATGAGAGCTCGAGTAGAATTTAACTGATTTTTGTTTTCCATTAAGACAATGTTCACAAAACTCGAAATCAAAGGAAACATCATTTATCCCCTCAACGAGGTTTTTACTCACCAAGGTTTTAAGACCTTTGTCACCAATGTGACCAAGCCTATAATGCCACAACATAGTCTTATCCGTCGGTAAGCTGCTATCTGGAACTGATGTATTGTTGCATGCAATCGTCTTAGCATCAAGACGAAACAGTGTCCCATCACGTACTCCTTTAGCAAGCACTATTGATCCACGAACCATAGTGACTCCTCCTTTGTTAAAGATCACTTGCACACCCAAGTCATTTAGGCTACTCACGGAAATGAGGTTTCGTGCCAAACCAGGAATATGCAAGACATTGGTCAAGGTCTTGGTCATGCCATTTGAGAGTTGTAAAGAAACTCTCCCTCTACCAACAACCTTAAGGGACGAGTTGTCCCCCAAGTACACACTCCCACTATCACCGTCTTGGTACTCCGTGAAGTACTCTCGATGTGGAGTCATATGGTATGACGCTCCTGAATCAATCAGCCAAACGCCATCCCTAATGTGAGTGGAAAAGGCAGCCACGAATGCATCTCCTGCATCCTCCCGAGAAGACTTAGAATCGGAATCCTCATCGGATTCATGCTTGTTCTTATGCTTCTTCTCCTTGCAATCTTTCTTCACATGCCCCTTCTTCCCACAATTCCAACATTTGATCTTTGTTAGAGTGGGAGTCTTGGATCTTCCCTTGGACTTGGACCGGCCAACTATCTTCTTCCCCTTGTTCCTTTCTTTGGATCTGCCACGAACAACCAACACATCCTTGATGCCTTCCGTGGTTTTCCTCCGCATCTCTTCTGAAAGCAAGGTAGAGACTATCTCCTCCATCTTCAACTTGGTACTAGTGGAGTTGATAGCCATTACTATGTTGTCCCAAGAATCGGGTAACGAACATAGTAAAGTGATACACTGGTCCTCCTCATCCATTTTTACTTCGATGGATCTTAGCTGCGAAATGATAATGTTGAATTCGTTCAAGTGTGTTGCTACGGAATCTCCATCCCCCATCCTTAGGGAATACAATTTCTTCCTCAAGAACAATTTGTTCACAAGGGATTTGGCTTGGTAGATTGAAGCCAACCTATCCCACAAGATTTTCGTAGTAGGGCACTCACTTACATTCAAGAGCACGGAGTCGGCCAAGCATAACCGAATGAGGCTCCGTGCCTTCCGATCCATCACCATCCAATCTTCATCCATCATAGACGCAGGTTGACTTCCAGAAACAACAGCCCATAGATCTCTATCTATGAGCAGATCCTCCATTTTAAGCTTCCATAGCTCAAAATTTGTACCATTGAATTTTTCTATCTCCAACCGTGATGTACTTGCCATCCTGAAATAAAATCACTTCCCCTATGCACAACTCCCACTCAAACCAAGATTAATAGCAAAAATCTTTTTTCCTAACTAAGGATCTCAAAAGCTGGCCAAGCTCTGATACCAATTGAAAGGAAGTTAGACTAATGCGGAACAACTTCCTACTTAATCTTTAGAGGAAAGTAGTGCAAAAACAGGCCTAGACTTTTAATTCAACAAGCAAAATCACATAAATCTCACACAGGAAGCAACATATACCCTAGGAAACCCTTTCGGGAAAAACCCAGCAATCAAGGAGCACTCAAAAATTGTATTATTCAGTAATCAGCAATCTGCTTTTTACAATACAATTCCCACACAAGTATCCACTTCTTCAGTCCTATTTATCAACAAAGCTGGAAATAGACCTGCAATAACACAGCTGGAAATAGACCTGCAGTCCTGCAGTGCACAGTGCTGGAAATAGACCTGCAGTATTGCAGCTGTCCTGCAGTGCACAGTGCTGGAAATAGACCTGCAGTCCTGCAGTGCACAGTGCTGGAAATAGACCTGCAGTCCTGCAGTGCACAGTGCTGGAAATAGACCTGCAGTCCTGCAGTTGTCCTGTAGTAAAACTGTTGCCACATTTTGCAAGGGGTGTGAAATTTTGAAAATTCTGAAAATTTTGTAATCTTCCGAATTCGGCCTAAATCGCAGAAGCTAGGCAGCGATCTGAAGCAAATCTGCCAATTTTGGGCGCTTTAGGACAAATTTGAAAAAGTTTAAAAATTAATGTTTTTTTTGACTAAGTACAAAAATCTTCCCAAGTCGCTGTTCCGTGGAGCGCTTTGGGGTAATTTTGCCGGCCTAGAGCGCTTTGAAGCAAAATCCGGGCAGTTGGGCGAAAAAGGTGAAGATTGGTCAAAAAACTCCAAGTATGAAAAGTTGCCCTAGATCGCTGCAGTTTGGAGCGCGCCGGGGCTAATTTGTCAGTCTCGAGCGCTTTGGAGCAGTTTTTTGGCCGGATTGTGAAAATGTGCAAGAAATGCCTTTTTTTGGCTAAGTGTGGAAAATTGCCCTATATCGCTGAAGTTTGGAGCGCTTCCGGGCAAGTTTCCATCTCTGGAGCGCTTTGAAGCATATCCTCTTGCTGCCAGATAAATTGATAAAAGGAGTTTAAGTGTCGAAAAGTGCCCCTGAGCGCTGTAGCATGACAACGCTCCACGGCAAAACACCATGTCAAGAGCGCTTTGGAGTAGTTTTGGCGATCCCAAAGAGAAGGAAAAGGAGCCCTAAAGTTCCTAAGTCTAAATTGAGCCCTAAAGCGCTGCAGTTTGGAGCGCTCCAGGGTAAAATTACAAAGGTTGAGCGCTTTGGGGTGTTTTTTGAACACTTAGTACAAAAAGTGAAAAAAGGTCAGTTTTGGTTAAGGAATGAAAAGCGCCCTAAAGCGTTGTTGTCTGGCAGCGCTAGAGGGCAAATCCACCAGTCTGGAGCGCTTCAGGGCAGCATTTTGACACTTGCAAAAATCTTGAATATATTGGCAGCCAGGCAACTCTAGGACAGCAGTGTTTCTTTTTGAGCATTTTAATGTTGTTTCCCGCCCAAATCTTTCCAGCTAAGCAGCTAGCTTCCCCTGAGGAGAAAAGTCAAGTTTTCGGGATCAGGACCCATCAAAGTACAGCCAAGGCCATACTTAAAACGGTGTAGTGGGTGATCATTGAAGACGAACAGTAGCAGGCATTTGAGGCACAATACCACTGCATCCACCACATTAATGGGCCATCCCCTCCCAGCTACCAAACCTGTCAGAGACCATACCGGAATCAAGGAAAAGCATGCTGCAAATACAGATACGGCCGACAAAGATCAAAACTGGCCGCTTTTTGCAGCTTTTGCAGGTTTGGGCATCTGTGCCCACATTGTAATCTGGGGGGAAATTCTGCTATAAATAGCAGTTCATTCTATTGTAATCGGGGGGGAACATATTGCTAAAGAAAGCTGCTGTAACTAAGACTGTTTGCTTCAAATACAATCCATACTTTGGCTCCAATTGTGTCTCTTTCTTTTATGCTGCCTTATCCGTGTCATTTCTGCATTTACTCATTTATTTTTCTGATTGCTGTCATTCTGAACTTTGGATCGCAGCATTGGCAATTATCTGAGCCTGGAATGCATGTTTAAGGATACATAGGGAAGAATCTCATAACTGGTTTCTGTTACATGTATTGTTTTGATTGCTGTTGGTTTAGTTGCTAGTTAGTGACTGTGCTGCTTGTTCTTTCCCAAAGCTGATAAATCACCGTTTCTATCCCTTAACTCTTTTATTTCTTTCCAGTTCTCTTATCTTGAAACCGAAAAGTTACACAGGAAGTCGGCCTTCTCCGGAGATTGGCACGAAAGGCATTCCTTCCTTCCGGCCTTTCAAGTTGTTGGGCGAATCGAGGGCGCAATAACAACAAATCCTTTCCTCATGGCAGATTTGTAACCATCAAAAACCATAGTAGCTAAACTTGAACTCGGAAAGTTCGACTCAGGAGTGGGACTTGGGAACTTGCAAGAAAACTTGGCAAGACTCAGTAAAAGCTCGAAAAAATGAAAAAACAAAGAAAAAAATACAATTTTTATTGAAAAAATAAGATTTTTCATGCATATTACTTATTAGTATATTCTAACACACTCAACATTCAACATTATACAAATAAGAAATTAACAAGAGGAAGGGGCATATTCTAAGAGCAAGCTAATAATTTTGTTTTATAATTTTTTTTTGGATACATAGGGGAGTTGGTTACATCCGCACTATTTTAGTAACTGCCAAGTGCAAGGTTCAAACCACAGGGGCTGCCCCCAACAAGCCTATACCACCTCGTTATTTTATAACCCAGCGTGAAGAGGACCACCGGTCGCTCGAGATTCATACCGTCGTTGGTATGGCGCGCACTCGAAGGATTCGGAACAGACTACTACCTTTGCAAACAGGCATGACCACTTTGTTTTATAAAATTATAAATAAATAATATAATGATAAAATAAAATTTAATATATAAAGTTTAAAAACATTATTAAAATTTTACAAAACATTAAATAATAATAAACTTTACTATATGTCTAGGCTTTAAATTATAATGGCTGGGACATCAAATATAATAGTATTAAAAAGTTTAGAAATTTAAATATATAAAAAATATAAAATGTCTAAATTATATAATTAAATATTGTGTTAAAAATGAGATCAAATACATAATCAATAAAAACAATATAAAACTTTTTTTTTTTGTTACATAGGAGAGTTGGTCACAACCACACTATAAAACAATATAAAAATTATAAAACATTTAATAATTAAGCATCAGATTAATTGTATATACACAATCAATAAAAACGATATATAAGTTGTAAAATATATAATAATTCATGAAGTAAACATTTAAATAGTTAGGAGTTACGACAGGACATTATTTCCTGCTGTAAAAACTAAAAATAATAAAAAATCATTTAATTTGATTGAAAATTTAGATGTTTTCTATATTTTTTTATTGTGATTTTTTTTATATAGATCGTTGCAGTGGGAATTTTGCTTTCGCCATACCGTTGGAGCGTTGGAGCCTTGGCACGATCAAGCCAAGATCGAATCAGTGCTCCATTTTCTTTTGCAGGCCCGAAGGAAGCCAAACAGGTCGGCTTCTGCATATCAGTTCCATTCTTCTGGCTTGCACTCTATGGGCGAAGGCAGCCGAGTCGAACACATGCCATGCGAAATCTGAGATTCCACTTTTGACTAAAGATTAAAGATTAAAAAAATCAAACGATGATGGCACTGTGATTTTAGAATCTCAATATGGAAAAGCAAATCACGGAAACACAAAAAAATTGTATTCGATTTACACACTTTTCCTGGGCCGGCCAAGTCCGAATGTCGGGACTCGCAAATCTTGGTCGGACTCGAACTCGGCTGAGTCTTGAAAAAAAGGAGTCTGAGTGGGCTCGGCCAGGCTGATCCCACTCAGACTCGAACTCGACCGAGTACTCGGGAGTCCGGCCGAGTCTGACTAGTATGATTAAAACCATGGTCTAGTTCACCAGTTTTTCTTCCTTATATATACTCTTAATATAAGACATGAGACAGTTAATGTTGAAAGGTGTATGACACCTATTCCCAACAACACTCGACTGTTGAGGTTGTGGAACAAGTAATCCTCCCAAATCAGCAATTTGCAGTTTCAAGGCCTCCTCGTCCTTAAGTCTCTTGGCGTAATTGTAGTACTTGGCCCATTCTAGACCAAAATGGTTGGCTTTCTGTTCCATTTCTGCCAACTTCATCAAGATCTCCTCCTCCCTTTTTGCAAAAGTCTCATTTGCAAACCCCTACATTAATTCTGCAATTTGCTCATCTCGTTCTACAATCAAGTGGTCTTTGTGCTCTAGCTCTTTTGTCTTAGCTTCTCACTTGTGCTATCATTTGCATTTTGTTACTCAATAATTTTGTTCTTTTCTTCAACCTCCTCCTCATCCTCTTTGACCTTTTCCTCAAGCTGTTGTTTTAACTTGCCTAGTTTTGATTCGGCTTCTTCATCTGCCTACCAAAATTTAGCTTCTATTGTCTACAGTTGTTTAGCTTTCTCTTCTACACCATGCAGCTTTTTGATACTTGCAGCTAACCATTGCATTAAGTATACCAAAAAATTGATCTTGGCATAGGTCGGGAACAACTCCAGTGCCAATTCCACATATTGCACATCATTTTCATATGATGGGCAATGTAAACTACGAGTTTCATTGATGTAAACATGGACTGGTCTTGTATACAGTGTTCAGGTTCCCTCTGGCAATTCGTGTACCCCAACCATGGTTCTGATACTGCTAGTCTCTAACTCCCAAGGCTACATTTGATGAATGCTGGCAAGTTTCGTCATCCATTCCCCATCATGGATTCAATTCACTAACTTGCCCAACTCGTTCTCTGTCATCAACTGCCACTTCCTCCACTGTCCTACACAGCCTATTTCAAATTCCATTTGCAATTTGTCAATGACTCCAGATATCTTCTGCAAACAATCACTTACTTGTGCATTAATATGATCTCCCAACTCGGGTGGTTGCCTGAAATTCAGCACTTCTATCAACTTGGAGCTTGCCAACTTGGAGCTTGCCCCTTGGAGCTCTCCCAACTTGGAGCTTGCCCCTCCTGGGCTGCTCCCTCCCCCCTCCTCTCTCCTCGTTCTTCTTGGCGTGCACTCCTCTCTTCTAGATTACAGCCCTCCCTCCCTCTGTTCTTCCTTTTCTTTTCCCTTTCTCTTGGCCTGGTTATCGGGTTTTGTCTTGTATTTATCTTAGTTCTTTTCTTTGTTGGGCTTTTTAGCCTACTAGATGGCAGTCATTATTGTCCTTTTTATAGTCCCTTGGGTCTTATTTTGGCCCATCGAGGACATTAATAATATTTCATTTCATTTCTATAAGTGTATGCTCACTAAAATCATCATTTGTATCATTGTTTGTGGTAGTATCCACCACCTGCTCTTCTCCTTGCCTAGAAATATTGATAGGTTTCTTTGTTGCTTTGCCCTTTGTTACTGCTTTTTCAGCCCTATCAGCCAATTGTATCCCCTTTTGGCTCTTTCGTCCCCTAAAAAAATTGCATCTTCACGAGTGCTCACTGTCATGTGAGTCTAATCCTTGTTGTACTAGTACAGGTACAAGTATGGCATCTTCTTTTGCCGACTCCTTTCCTTTTTTTGGTGTCTAAGTTGGCTCAACCGGTTTCTACTTCTCCAGTATCTCAGTTGATGTGACTTGTTTCCTTGCCCGTACCTCCTCCACTATGGAAAGTGCAACTCTCCTTGCAATGGGGGCGGGTGATGCACATGGATCGAATTGTAGGGCCTCTGCCAAAAATTCAGTAGCTCCAACTCGTACATTTCCCATTACATCTAGAGATTTTTGGACTTCCCTGTCCATGGACACAATTTCTAGAAACTCCATTTTTGGTTGTTGTTGCACTACTTCTTGTTCCTACCTTTCTTCCACAACCCATTGCATTCTGTCATCTGCCTCCACTATGGGCTGTTGTGGGCGTTGAGGTTGTTCTTCCAAAACTAACCTTCTACGTTTTCTCTACTTTAGGATCGGTTCTACCCTTTATGGCGGTGTATTCTCCTACAAATATTCACTAGGTATATCACCTAGAAGATTTGTCCTCAATATCTTGTTCGTTCTAGACGTTTTTGCCAAAGTGCCTTTCTTCGTCTATGGCTTTGCATCCATCCACCTTAACACTATTGGTGCCAACTCTAGTAACTCTCTAGGAGGATCCAATCTTGCAGTCTGTATCTTTCCCTGTATTACAGCATTCAGCAGCAAACAAATGGCATGAAATACCATTGAGAAGTTCTTCATACTCGGCATCAAGAAAGTTTTAATGCGGTATGATAGGTAGGATGCCAGTCATAGGCTTCGCCATATACTACCCCTTGCATGCATGGTATAAGCCATATGGGTAACTTTGAAGCCCTTTGCTCTCCACACAATCTCATCATTATGACATTCACGGCACATTACAACTCTTCATTCCTCAATTGTTGTTGCTTAACTCCTTGGCTCTCATGTGACATTAGATTTTGTACTTTGTTTGAGGTGAGGTTCTCCACTTCCTGGATCAATTGTCTGCTCCAATTGGAATCCACTAAATCCTTCACCATTGATATTCCTTGATTAGGCAGACCAAATGTCCTAAAGTTTCCTGCTGAAAAGACAACAATCAACGACCGATCACCCACTCGCACTTTACTTGCATTCTATTGCGAGGCATATGTTTCCAACATTTGTAGTAGATACTCCTTGAAGAACTCTTTATCAAAGTTCAGCACCTGCAAAATGAAACTAACTACTGCCTCCTACAACTTCATCCTCAACGGATGCTACGTTGGGGCCTTTTCCCACCATGTTCGACAATATTCTCCAGTTGAATGTACCCAAGTTATATCCTTCAAAGGTTACCTTCTTTTCTTGGTTTTTGGCATCACTTTCCCTTTCTTCTGGAATGCTAGCTCCTACTCTATATTGTGATTGCCTCTCGTGGCCTCATCCTATATCCGAATCAGTCTTGTTCAACCACCTGTGAACGTGCTCCATGACTATGCCTTGTTCATCCTTCTAACATAGGATCCAATGGAGTTCTCTATTGCTCCATCTGTCAAATCCTCTTGGGAATAGTCGGATTCTTGTGCATTTTGGCAATTTGTTTCTCTGACAGCAATATTCGACTATGGCAGTTTCTCTGACAACAATATTCGACTATGGCAGTTTCTCTGACGGCCTCTTCTTAAACGACACTATTTTTGCAATCCTGTCGACGACACCTTCCTAACAACACTTCCAGACTATAGTTCTACTAACGGCACTACTTAGGTTTCTAGACCAGACGACCACATTTTCCCAGACGGCAAACTTGTTGCTGCAATCTCCCAAACAACACTTCCTGTATGCCTTTAGGTGGCGCCTTTAGATAGTAGCTCCTTTGTCACTCGACCTTATACGGTGCTTTCAGACGACATCTCCTTTGACTTTCAGCCTCTGACAACGCTTCAAACAACAGCTCCTTTGACTGCTCTTTGGATGATGCTTAGTCTGACTACAGCTTCTTCGGACGGTGGTTACCCTTATGTGCACTTAACTAATAAGGGTTCAAAATTTAGCCGTCTTCTCCTACATGTATGGCCTTCTCTCCCACCATATGGTTTTTATCATTCCTCGCCTTGACGCACAGGCACATCTACCCTTCTTTCACTTTTGTGTTTAGAAAAACCTCGTCAGTTTCTACAATGTCTTCTTGGCAATGTCGACGATATTTTGTGGCGTTCTACTGCCCTTCATCTGGTGTCTGCAATCCTTCTACGTCCTTCCCTTCGTCTACAAATTCAAGTAATTGCACTATGCTTAAGCCTCCCGACTTGCCTTTATTTATAATTTTTCAAAATCAGTTGTCGCCCATGCAGATGGTTATGCAACTGCCACTTCGTCACTCCGACTGATAGATGATCACCACCTCGCCACCTTGCATGCAAGTGTCGGTGTGTTTCCCGCTTTACCTTTTATTTTTGTCCTTTTTTGCTTTTTATATTTTATTATTTTATTATTTCTCTTTCCAAAAAATTTTGTGTACATATTTTACAAAATGGTGACTAACACGTGTCACCTTCTTTGCATAACTTGTACAACAACGCAAACTTGGATCTCATATATGTCTTCTATTGAAAAATCGCGTTCTTCCCTCCTCTGACGATGGTTTCCATCCTAATCCGTCTCATGACTGCAAGTACATGTCGTCTATCCATCCTCCTGATGGTAGTCTTCTATTTGGGTTCCTTCCTGA
The DNA here is from genome assembly GCA_028583015.1 of Wollemia nobilis. Lineage (NCBI taxonomy): Eukaryota > Viridiplantae > Streptophyta > Pinopsida > Araucariales > Araucariaceae > Wollemia > Wollemia nobilis. Next base: position 2,033,707 of record JAQPPZ010001424.1, on the reverse strand, counting down.
TAGTGTCTTGCTTCTTGGCTTTCTTTTGTCGTTTGATGACCTTCTTGACAGCATCTTGTTGTCCTATCATCCTCTTGGCAGCATCCTTTTGTTCTATCAGCCTGCAGACTGCAACCTGCCATCCTGCTTAGTTGCAAATTGCACCCTGCCATCCTGTTTGCTTGCAGACTTGGCTCTGTCATCCTATCCATCTGTTGACGACACCCTGTTGTCCTATGCGTCTGTCGATAGCACCCTGTTGTCCTGTTCATCTGTCGATGACCCCTTGGCATCCTACTAACCTACTAATGGCTATCAAGCACTTGCCCTATTTGGTTACTAGTTGTCTGCCTATTTGAACCTATGGGATAACCCGTTCTCCCCAGTTCTCTATTCTGTCGGACTCTTTCTTGTCTAATCTGATTTTGTTCTCCGCAGTTCTTCGTCCTCTTCCTCATGATGGTTCTCTTATTACTCCTTCCATTGGGTGAACCTCCCTAGTGTGAGACTACTATTCCCATCCTCCGACTATCCAAAGTTTGTTCGAGTCCTCAGCCGTCTATTACAACATCTTCAGTTTCGACGTGAACCACTAGACAGACTAGACAGGCCAGCCTCATGATCACGCCAAAGTTGGTTATTTCATGCCTGATCATAGAATGGTCCTTGTGGCCCATCGTGTCGATCCTACGACCTAGGGGTAGCAAGAGGAAAATTTCTTCCCCTCAAGCCACCGAGAGGGAGGCCAACCAAACTCCTCCCTTGGCTGAGTAACCTTAAACCATCGAGAAGACTTGACGGACTCCTCGAGTTGCCTAAGTTACCTCCTTGTGGTACTATTCTTGGAGTTCCTAGTAATCCTTGCAAACTACTAGGTTCACCTTTTTCTTCCCCAATGCGTGTTGGTGTATCTTCTAGCCTTTTCCTAGTCCATCTTCCTCGAAGTCTTCTTGGGCAATTCTTCCTCCTCTGCTTAAGGGACTGGTTGAACTCTAGTCAAGTTCCTTTTGGATCCCCTTGTCAACGGTGAGCTCGAACTACTGCTACTACTACTGTTTATTCTAATTGCATACAAGCTTGAAGAGGAACTACTTGAACTCATGAAGAATAAACTACAACTTTTCGATCGTTTGTGCTTCATAGATATCTCTTTACAATGCATATGCTTCTTGCTCTCTTGTCAACCTTTGTTGTTCAATCTCGTTTAGCTCATCCTATCTTTGAGCTTCTCTTTCGTTGAGCCTTTGCATCGTTTCATCTAACTCTTGAACAACTGATCCTTCATTCTTGCATTATATCTACGTAGAGTCTCGTACTCTTCTTGCAATCTCTGCTTCTCCCTACACATCATCTAATGTAGGATTTCAAATCTTATTAGCCACCTTGCCTCTTCTTCACTTTCTTCACTTCAAGATTCGTCAATGAACCTTTCTCTCGTCTCAGACTCCATCCTTTGCAAATTTGCATTTGTAAGTGATGGGAGTCTTCTCTCTTCTTTGATACCCAAGAATCTTACGTGAAACTGTATCCTTCATCGTTCAATTGGTCTAGTTACCAACTCTCTCTATTCAATAACATGTTGTTCTCTTTTTGCCCCGAATAACCAACCTAGATTCATTTACTCCTCTTCCTGAGTTGCACCCTAATTTGGGGTCCCACTTGGTTCTCCCCTATCCTGGAACCAAATTCCTTCAAAGTTGTTTGAAGACTGTTGAGGTGCCTCCACCAGTCTTCCTACCATCTTGTCCTTCGATGATTCAAAGTTAACCATATTCACATGCGCTTTTGCTTTGTATGGTTTTAATTTCGAACCATTAGCAATCTCGGGACACTGTGTCCCATCCAACCTCTTCAACCTTATTCCCCTATTAACCATCACCTCAACCACTTGGAAAGGCCCAAGTCATAGGGTCTTTAGCTTCCCTTGCTTGACTTCTCACTTGCCATTGAACTTTAGCACCAAGTCGCCTACTTTCAACTTCATTTTCCTCAGGTGCTTGTCATGCCATAATTTCCTTTATCGTTGGGCAATTTGTGTTGCCCATTGAGCCATCACCCACCTTTCATCCAGTTGTACCAACATCGCGAGCCTCTCCCTTAGGCTCTCCTAGTCGTCCAAACAGTTCTCTACCGCCACCCTCAAACTGGGTACTAGGAACTCTACCGGCCTTATGAAGCCTGCTTGGATCATTCCAAGCGGTTCCCGAGACAGCACAACATTTACAACCGCCACCCAAATCCTCCAACTTGCATGAATTAATTCCACTTTCTAAAGTTCTAAGTCAATTTTATTAAACTCTAATTTCATGCACATTTTGCCTAAATTTCATTTAATTTGCACTTTAATTTCATTTTCTCTAATTTTATGTACATTTCATTTTGACAAAATTACAAACAAAACTTGTCAAAATTGCAAACACATTCTGTACAATTTTTCATTTCTTCTTCTGGGAAGCAGATTTGTCACCTACAGGAAGTGATTTGGAGTTAAGGCAATTGTTTCGTAACTAAGGAGAGGATCAGCCAGTAATTGAACAAGAGGAATTGGAACCTCTTCCCACAGAGAGAAGGCGCATACTGGTGCATGTACGATTCCCAAATATGGAAGCAAAAAGAAGGATCAAATCTCTTAGAGATGAAAATGTGTGGCAAATGGCATTTACAAAAAGAGAGCAACCTGAACATGAACCTCGGAGTGACAACAATGAGCAAGAGGAGATGAGTCGACCAACACAATTTGATGTCCTACAACAAAGGATACGCCTAGAAACACAGTTGTTACAGGAAGAATATGAAAATTTGCAAAAGCGTAGTGCACAGATGAGAGCACACATTGCTCAAGATATTGGAAGGATGATACAAAATCTTGACAAAAGAGAAGTACGGAGGCAAGAAGTGTTGAGCAATTTTGAGCAACAAAGTAGAGAGGAAAGAGATGAGATATTATGGAAGGATATTTTTGAAACACCTACATTTCAGGAAGGAGATGGAAGGAATTGCCAGACAACTACAAGTAGCATGTTCTCCACAAACTCTATTAATTCAGGCGGTAGCTCAAGTTCACCACTCAAAAGACGAGCCAAAAGGAATGCAACAAGACCTCAACTGGCTCCCAAACCAAAAGACAAGAATCAGCAGACTCACTCCAAGGAGGGAAGGCAAACAAGAAGGCAATTAGATGATACACCGGTATTGGTAGTGGAGGAAGTACGAGGTCCTAGTAGTTTGCAAGGACTTACTAGACACCTCAATTCTAATACAACAAACAAGCAATCTAGGCAATTTGAGGAAGGTCGTTAGATCTCGATTGTCTAGGATTGCTCGGCCAACGGATAGTTTGGTTGTTCTCCCTCCTAGTAGTTCAAGGGAAATAATTTTCCCTCTACCTACCCCTAGGCCATGAGAGTAGTAGGATAGGTCGCAAGGACCATTCCTTTCTCATGCATGAAACAACCAATTAGGACGTAACCAATAGGTTGGCTTGTCAGAACCATCTCTTGGTTCACATTCAAATCAAAGATGTTGTAATAGATGGTTGAGGAATCAACGAAGATCGCGAATGGACCTCAGATAGCTTGAAGGAAGGAATAGGCAGTCCCAAGTCAAGGAGACCCCCCTAGAGGAAAGAAATGGAGAACGAAACATGCCTGAGGTTGAATCGTTGTGAAGAAGAAGGCTAAGGTAACAACATAGAGGACGAGAAAATGAAGAACCTGATTAGATGAGACAAGGACCAAGACAACCATGCAATGTCAGAGAAAGAGGCAAGATGTTCAATTGTACAGCCACAATAAGAGAGGAGGCTTGTATGGCACACCACTGTACAAGCCAACATTGTGACGGTCGTACAAGTGCACAAGCAGGTCATACAGATGGAGGTAATGGTATGTAATAGACACCCCTGTTTGCTGCTCTGAAATAATTGAGGGTTTTTTCTTTGTTTCCGTTTTTGTAATGTCTGATTTTTTTTTGTGCTTTTTCTGATGTTTTGCTGATAGGTATTATATGCAATTGTTTTGGGGTTTTTGTGCTTTATAATGTGTGAACATATGCATAAAGAAAAACTCTAAATTGCATAAACATAAACTGGAATGAAACAAACTGAAACCCAACACCAAACAACATTATTTTATTCAAATTTCTGACCTGGAAATGCAAGTACAGGTCTGATACAAAATTCTGGAAATAAACCATACACAGCTGAACACACCAAAATGCTCATAACTTCATCAAACGGGCTCCGAATGACATGCCGTAAAATGCAACAATCTTGTACAAGCTAGGCGCCAATGTCTGGACAGCAAACACACCCGAAAGTTGACTGAATTTATTGCACACTTCCCAAGGTAATGGTATAGCCTGCTGGAAAGGGTACGACCAGCAAAATAAATTCACTCCAGCTCCAAACCCTCATCAAAATGCCTCCATTCTCATCGCCCAAACTTGGAAAACATATGCTAGGAAACCCAAAATGAGAAACTTCCCGGATTAAGAGATAAATGCTTTACACGTTCTCCAATGCACTCCTAAATGGTATGGCCAGCTCCAAGAACCCTCAAATCACACCACAAAACACTAAAATGAAGCACACCCAGATGAAAATGACCAAAAACTAGAAGACCCAGAAGATCTCCTCAAACACCCACTGAAGTTGCCGAAATCACAAACCCTACCGCTGCAAATCAAGCTCAAATCTGTGTCCCCTGAAGTAGAAACACCCAGAACTGACTAGGGAGGACCTTTAACCCCCGAAACCAATGATACCAATGGAGGTTTTCGTCTCCAAAAGCCAAAGTCTGCAATTGCTGAAGCAAATTTGACAGAGTTCTGTTATGTTGCGAGAAAGAAGATGATGCAAATGAGCTCCAAAACTCCAATATAAACCCCATGCCTCATTTTTAGGTTTTTTGGGCTCCAAACACATTTCAAAATAATATTATTTTATTGCCTTAAGAACTCCTACGTCCCCCCTTGGGATGTGCATCCACCCCCTTGGCCTAGTAGGACAACGTTGTTTTAAAAAAAAACATAAAGTTACTTTTTTTTTTTTTTTATATCATTTGGCCCTTTTTAATTAAAAAGTAACTTTAATAACTTCCAAATATTTCGCCCAACCTTAGCAACTGAATAAATTCATCAAATAAGGCAACCTGAACACTGCAAATGTGGAATGAAGCAGACCAAAGCTGACACTACCAAAATTAGCAGTTACTATAAATAGTAACTCCATCAGAATCACCCAACAGAGCCCTCGGAAGGACTCAAAACTCCTTAGCACTACTCTGAACAAAAACCCATAAAATTCATCACCACTGAACGTCTCAGCTCCGACTTACTAAAAATAGTAAGTGGTGGAAGAAAGCTCCGAATCGCCTCTAGAAAGAGGCAGAGGAGAGCTGGTGAAGCACTGATCGCCAGGGAACAACCCACTTAGGGTTCCCAAACATCCCTATTTAGCCTATGGGAACCCAGGAATAGGCTAAATCACCACTGAACACTGACTGTCTAGAAAGGGGACATTACAATCCGCCCTTCCCAAAGATTGCTTGTCCTCAAGCAATACTCAAATATACCCCAGTCAACTGTCTGCTCCTGGTTGAGGTCACATAAAATACCTGGATCCCATAACAGCCTCAGAAAGAAACCATCACGCTGACGTTGCGCCACTCTGATCACAACAGTAAATCCACTGTGCTCAGACTGCACATACTGCTCCTGCAACTCAGTAATAAGCTCATCCTCAAAATCTGAACTGGTATGCCTATAAGAACTAAGCTCTGTGTCATGAGACAACTCATGCAGAAGTAACTCAGCATGGTCTACTCCTGCACTCCTACTGATGAAAATGAAACTGAGCACCTGAGAAAACATTACACTCAACAAAGAAGCAGGATACCCAGTAAATCTCACCATAGAGGCCCAACCAAAATGCAGACCAATCTCTATCAAGTAACTGGCAAGGTTGTGGACAACAAAGGTAGATCTGTAAATAATCATCCTGGGAATGCATCTGCCATCAGAATCGGAAAAATCCACACTGATACTCCATCTCCATGAGTCAAAATGATCATCCCAAGAGTACCAGTACTCCCACTCAGCAATAATCATGAGAGTATCATCAAGAAATACATCAATCATCAGCATGAAATGATAGCCAACACCTACTCGGGATGCCCATAAATCCATCCAATAATGGATCATATTAGTTGCAATTCTTGTTGACCTCATGTTATACCAAAAATTAACCCCTCCAATAAGCTGAATGGTCTGAAAATGAAGTAATATACCGCTGTCCATGACTGAAATCATCATCTCATAAACTGATTTTTGATAAATCAGCATACCACAAAGAGTACATTTACCAAAAATCTGAAGCATGACAGCCAAAATACAAATACTAAACACATCCCAAGCTGAAATTACCTCCCAATTAATCAACAAATCTGCAATTCTCCAGTCTTGGCTCAGGATCTCTCTCCAATCCACTTGTATGAACACAAATAGATTCATAACATGGCTGCTCAAGGAGTGAACAGCAGCATACCTTTCATTCTTTTGGTCAACCAACTCCCAAGGCATGCACCAACCATCGTCCTCGATGCCCAGAAACACAAACATGCGATCCTGGGTGTGGAAACTCAACTCCCATGTGGCTCTATCATGCTGAGGTAGCTTTGTACTAATCATCAAAGGGACCTCACCAAAAGCGGATCTAGTGATAACCAAAGACCCAACGCTAGGTTCCTCCACCTCAACAACTCCCATAGAACCATAGAACTCCTCTACTTGAGGTGTACCACCAATACCAAACTCCATGCCAAAGAGCTCTGCAGGATCATAAACTGACATAGAAGGTGAATCAACACAAGGGTTGTCATCAATCATCTCAAAAGGAATGTTATGATATGAAAGCTCTGCATCCATGCTATGAAGCTCACTGCCTACACATCCATCCTCAAGCTCATGCGGATGTGGGCAACTTGGCTCCAAATGAAAATCCTTATGGAGCTCCTCAATGCCTTCAATCAATTGCTTGATCTCCATGTATCTTGCATCTGATTCTTGTTTCTTATTCATGGCTGCCATAGTTGATTGATTTTCAGCTTGCAAAAGAGAGTGGTGAGTTAGGCTAAGCTCAAGGCATAGCTCATCAATTTCTTTCTCCTTCTCTTGGTATGTGTTCAAGGTGTCTTCTGCAAACTTAACAGCCATATCTCTATCAGCAAGCAAGAGTAAAAAATCTGATTTGATTACCTGTAGAGCCTCTCTGATGGTGTGCAGATCGGAAAGAGTGACACCTCCCTGAACTCCCTGTTGTCGCTCTTCCCTTTGAACCTTCCAGTAAAGATCCTCAATGTAACTGTGCGTGCTATCAAGACGCGATAAGGCTGCCACAACTTGGTCTTCAGTGACTCTCATCTGGCTCTGCAAATGGTGTAGCTCACTATGCCTGTAATCATAATCAACCTCATGCAAAAATAAATCTGATTTATTTTCGAGATTCGCCTTCTCGAAATCAGCTACCTCATTGCCATCCTTTTTGCACGAATCCTGATAAGAAGTTGGAACATTATTGCAGTCAAAAAGAAATTCATCCCGCACAGGTTCTTCTTTGTATTCAGGTGTCAACACACCCGGATCCCATGGTACTAAGAGCTGATCACTTAATTTTGTCCCAACGTGCTCTTTTGGCTCCTCATGCGTGACTGTCTTTGTACGTAATTCACTCTGCAAGTCACCAAAGAAAATGAAACTATTCGGCATATTCACCTTAATAGGTTCAGTTTGGCAACTAAACCCACAACCGCCAACATGCACTAAATCTGAAAATGCATCATAATCAGCAATAAACCCATCATACACTGAATCATCATGGCTGTCCAAATCTTTGTCATGCTCCGAAATATCATGAGTGTACTCATCGGAAAGGGCTGCTATGAAACCTGTAACTTTGTCATCATGTCCTTTCTTTGCAATGGCGTTAGTAAACTCAACTAATTTGTCATCATATGCATCAGCTTCTTTGGTCTCATCTAAGCAACTGGCAGACTTAGAAATTTCATTTGGTAGGTTCAAATCTGAAACCATGTCTGCTATTTGGTCTTTTTCCTCGTGCACAATTTCATCATCAAAAGTTGCATGCATGACTAAGGACTCATTTTGGCATTCGGTCATACATACCTCATGTGAAATGTCACTTCCTTCATCACATATTTCTGATCTGATTTTTTCTTCTGCAAATACCTTTGTTTTTTCAGCTTCATTATCATGGTGTCCTGATACTACGTTCAACCTTTCAGACTCTTCCCTTGCAAACTTCGGAAACAAATACCTTTTGAAGTCTGGATCCTTCATAATGTCAAAGATCTTTTGCATATCATGCTGAACTTCACCCCAAAACTTATAATCAACTGACGATGCCATCATGAGTTCAAACTTAACCACAGGCTGGCAAGAAATGACTGCGCTCTGATACCACTGTAATAGACACCCCTGTTTGCTGCTCTGAAATAACTGAGGGTTTTTTCTTTGTTTCCGTTTTTGTAATGTCTGATTTTTTTTTGTGCTTTTTCTGATGTTTTGCTGATAGGTATTATATGCAATTGTTTTGGGGTTTTTGTGCTTTATAATGTGTGAACATATGCATAAAGAAAAACTCTAAATTGCATAAACATAAACTGGAATGAAACAAACTGAAACCCAACACCAAACAACATTATTTTATTCAAATTTCTGACCTGGAAATGCAAGTACAGGTCTGATACAAAATTCTGGAAATAAACCATACACAACTGAACACACCAAAATGCTCATAACTTCATCAAACGGGCTCCGAATGACATGCCGTAAAATGCAACAATCTTGTACAAGCTAGGCGCCAATGTCTGGACAGCAAACACACCCGAAAATTGACTGAATTTATTGCATACTTCCCAAGGTAATGGTATAGCCTGCTGGAAAGGGTACGACCAGCAAAATAAATTCACTCCAGCTCCAAACCCTCATCAAAATGCCTCCATTCTCATCGCCCAAACTTGGAAAACATATGCTAGGAAACCCAAAATGAGAAACTTCCCGGATTAAGAGATAAATGCTTTACACGTTCTCCAATGCACTCCTAAATGGTATGGCCAGCTCCAAGAACCCTCAAATCACACCACAAAACACTAAACTGAAGCACACCCAGATGAAAATGACCAAAAACTAGAAGACCCAGAAGATCTCCTCAAACACCCACTGAAGTTGCCGAAATCACAAACCCTACCGCTGCAAATCAAGCTCAAATCTGTGTCCCCTGAAGTAGAAACACCCAGAACTGACTAGGGAGGACCTTTAACCCCCGAAACCAGTGATACCAATGGAGGTTTTCGTCTCCAAAAGCCAAAGTCTGCAATTGCTGAAGCAAATTTGACAGAGTTCTGTTATGTTGCCAGAAAGAAGATGATGCAAATGAGCTCCAAAACTCCAATATAAACCCCATGCCTCATTTTTAGGTTTTTTGGGCTCCAAACACATTTCAAAATAATATTATTTTATTGCCTTAAGAACTCCTACGTCCCCCCTTGGGATGTGCATCCACCCCCTTGGCCTAGTAGGACAACGTTGTTTTAAAAAAAAACATAAAGTTACTTTTTTTTTATATCATTTGGCCCTTTTTAATTAAAAAGTAACTTTAATAACTTCCAAATATTTCGCCCAACCTTAGCAACTGAATAAATTCATCAAATAAGGCAACCTGAACACTGCAAATGTGGAATGAAGCAGACCAAAGCTGACACTGCCAAAATTAGCAGTTACTATAAATAGTAACTCCATCAGAATCACCCAACAGAGCCCTCGGAAGGACTCAGAACTCCTTAGCACTACTCTGAACAAAAACCCATAAAATTCATCACCACTGAACGTCTCAGCTCCGACTTACTAAAAATAGTAAGTGGTGGAAGAAAGCTCCGAATCGCCTCTAGAAAGAGGCAGAGGAGAGTTGGTGAAGCACTGATCGCTAGGGAACAACCCACTTAGGGTTCCCAAACATCCCTATTTAGCCTATGGGAACCCAGGAATAGGCTAAATCACCACTGAACACTGACTGTCTAGAAAGGGGACATTACATGGTACAACAGGGGTTGTACAAATGGTGAATAGGGAGAAGATCGTAGTGTGAATGGCAAAGCAATAGGAAGGATTTTGTCAGCGAGAAGAGACAGATCCATCGACAGAGATAGTAACTACAGTAGTAGTTGCGGTGGTCGTACGAATTGTACATCAGAGTTGGAATAAAAAGGCATGTTTCCCTTCAAAAAAATAAAAAAGTGAAAAATAGAAAAAGACAAAATAAAGCATCGGAAATTGCATGCAAGGTGGCGAGGTGGCAGCCAGAAAGCAGTTATGCATGGGCACTAACCACCTTGCCAATCTTATAAATAGGGGCAACCGAGAAGGCCTATGCATCTTATTTTCGCTCAACACCGAGCAGAGAGGAAGGACAAACGTTGCACAGTGGAGCACCAATGGGGCGGACATAGTTAGGTGTGCAGAAGCATTGCTGAAAGAAGAATCGTGCCAACATAGAAGCTAACTGATGAAGGATGACACAACTACAAACAAAGAATTTGTAGAGGAAGTACGGTACCCTAAGGGAGTTTTAGTGCAAATGGAGAATTGTGGAAGCATAGAAGGGTTTTCTTGAAAAAATTAGTTGCAGTCATACGAAGCCATATAATTGTACGGACAGCCACCAAAGAAAACAGCATTCGAAGGGTTTTACAAATTGCAGTCAAGTGAAGTCATAAAAACAGAATTCTGGAGTAGGTGATAGGCAATTTGTGCACAAAAGAAAGAGTGACAAGGCTACCGTACAAGACAAGGTAGAAAGGTCGTGCAAGTCAGGAAGGTGAATGGCCAAGTCAAAGAAATCACCATCAAAATGTAAGTGAAGTAAAGAGGTACAGCAGCACCATACAAATTGCTGCCAAAAAAGGTGTCGTACAAGAAGAGGTGAACACTCGTATCAGTTTAAAAGCACTACTGTACAAATCAGTGACGGACAACAGGTGTTGTACAAGTCGAAGTAGATGGTTGTCGTACAGATTGAGTATCCATCATGCAAGTGAAAGGTCGTGTACGACAGGGTCGTACAGGTAGAGGTGTATAGCAAGGGCCGTACAAGCAAAAGTTGAAGTCCAACAGAGTGATTTCTAGTTCAAAATATGTAGAGGCCAAGTATCCAAAAAAGATTGAACGGGCAAAACAGGAGCAAATAACGATTCCACCCGCCTTAGGGAGTGTGGCCAGAATCTCGTATTTGTGAAGAAGGCATCAGAAGTAGTGCGAGGAGTCTCGTCGAACGTATCTAGGAAAGAGAGAAAGAACGCAGTTCTAACACAAAATGAGGTCGAAGCAACCAGCATGGTGGACATTTGCGAGAACAGCCTCGAGCTAATACTCCCGAGGAGCAAAGAGTTGAGGTTTTGCATCAAAAGGGGAAGGAGAGGATGCTGATATCATTACAAGAAATTACATGGCAACAGCCAGTGGGAGGAAGGACAGTGCAATGGATCACCCATTGAGTGTTGCATTTAAGAATGCAAGTGTGAGTTGTATACTACAGATTCCAAAATTTGATAAGGAAATTTTCAAGAACTATTTGTTACAGATGTTACAAATGTATAATCCACAGAAAAATACTAACAGAGTTACGATTGGTGACAAGTGGATGCAGGTGGTGTTTTCACCTAGCAATTTCCGAAAAACGTTTGGATTGCCAAGCCATGGATTATCGGTCAAAAAGGAGGTAGTAGATTCGAAACGATGGAATGAAATAATTCATGAGATCACCAATATTACTCCAGAGGAAGCTGCAAAGTTGTCAAAGCATGGGAGCCGTGGAGTGCAACAACAATAGTTGAAGATGGTGGAACTGCAGTGTGCCATGGATGTCATTATGTCCAAGTTGCCAAGAGAACGAGCCTCAAAGATGCCCACTTGACTCATACCATCTGTGCAAGTCATGGAAGGAGTTGCACATTACTAGGCATAGTTTTTGTCATAGCGTATTAAGAATTTCCTAATGTGGTATACATGAAATTTCTTGATGGCATTCCATTCTATCGCCCTATTGACGAATGTTGTGGCAAAGACAGAGTTGAGGTTTCCAGGATTGAATCCTCCAAGGGACATAGTGGAGCAGGAGCCACCGATCTTGAGGTAGATCAATGTGATGCCAAATACTCCGGTAATTACAAAGAAGATAAAGAAGATGGACCTGATGGATGATGTAGTAAGTGAGGAATCAGAGGATGATGAACAACAGCAAAGAATCGAGCTGGAAAAAAAAAGAGGTGCAAGAGGTTGGAACAGCAAGAGACTCAATCTCCACAGCACCATCCAAGAGAGCAAGAGTCTGTGGAAAATGTTGCGCAAGAAGGAGAAGAAAGAACTATGAAGCAGGCTCAGAAACTAGAAGTTGTGGATGTTGATGAAGTAGTACACAATGAAGTGGATGCAGTTCAGGTGGAAGCAATTAGAGAAATATGAGTTGAGTCACCTAATACTTTTGCCGAATTCCAGCAGCAATTAGATCCCTGTGCATCACCACCATTGCGAGAGGAGGTATATTTTGAGATTACATTCACAGCGGGGGGGGCTGACAAGGGAATGTAGGCAGGCATATTGATGTCTGTGAGTTTGCTATTTTATAGTTGTACGCAAAGTGCTTGATGAAATGTGCATATATACATTTAATAATGTTATAAAGTCATAATGTAATAATTCATGTAATGTTAAGTATCATTATGTACGGCAAAGTCATAAAGTGAGTTAGGAAATGAAATGTAAATGTAAGTCAAATGCATGTCAAATGTAATTTAGGAGAATGATGAGGTGTCGGGTAGTTGGAGGGTGCAACTAATTTTTGGTTGTATAAATAAGACCCTTGCCTCATTCATTCGGATCATGTAAGTTGATGGTCGTGTATGGTTGTGGGAAATGTTGTCCAAAGTATGGCCATTGGCATGAAGAAGATTCTACATAGGGTTGCAGATTGTGTATAATGTTATTGTCGTACAGACTGCTATTAATATCAAATCTGATTATATTCATTTATCATCTGCTATCGCTATTGTTATTGTATGTTTCCTGTGTATTGTCATTGCCGATTGCTGCAAAAGGTAGATATGTAGATTTATTTAAGTAAAAATGGAATTGAGTTTCAGTATGTAAAATTTTATGTCTACAAGGAAGAGACAATGCCAACAGAATTAATGGAGAAAGGGAAGCAGCTCGCAAGGAAGTTCAAAGTTATAAAGAGAGGAAGTAGCAGCCAAAGAAGAGAACAGGAACTGTTGGCCGAAGAAAGAACTGATACTGTGGAGCAGCCAATATTGGAAGGCAAGGCAGCAAAGAAACCCGTCAATCTGAGAGGTGACAGTGAAGAAGACAGAGAGGAGATCTTCACTGAGGAAGATACAGAGGTCAAATTACTGCAAGACACAAGTGAGCATTTCATGATTAAGTGCCAAATTTCTGAAAACCACCAGACTTAGGAGACCATGTGGATGAACAAGTCGATGTATTTTTTGAAAAAATGATGAAAGTTTTGGATAGAGCAAGATTGGAATTCCGGCTTGGTTGCGTTGGACAGTGGAAGAAATGGTAGCTGATGGTTATATGAGGAATTAGATAAATTAACACAGTGGGCTCAAGATGATGAGAGGACAAAGAAGCTTGCAGAAATCTATCAGAAGTAGCCATGGGAATTGGAGGCTGGTGGTATACAGAATATGGAGCACAGACAATATACAGGCAGCCAGCCAGAATATATATTGATGACAAAGATTTGATGCCTTGTCCAGAGGATAGAGCAGGTGTGGAATATAGGAAGATCGCACCTGAGTTGGTTAAGATGTATGCAAGAATTAATTTCTTGGCATATTGGATTGAGTGGTTAGCTACAAGATTGGAGAAGATCCACAAGTCACAGGAAGGACAAGCTAACCAGTAAAACATCAAGATCAATTGATTGCAGAGAGAGATGAGCAGCTTGCCGAAGTGACTAAGAAAGCAAGGAAGTCGGTCAAAGATACATTCGCAAAGAGGAAGAAAGAAATCTTGGCAAAGTTGGATGGAACAAAAGGCCAATCATTATGGTATAGAATGGGCTAGATACCATAATTACGCCAAGAGAATTAAGGATGAGAAGGAGGCATTGAAGCTGCAAATCATGGAGTTGGGCAGTATACCTGTTCTAACACCTCAACAGCAGCAGCCGAGTCCCTAGGAGCAGAGACAAACGTCGATGAGGACGTCGACCAAATCAAAGCAGGGGGCAAATGTAGGCACTAGTTCTGGACCTCAGAAAAAGTAGTGTATAGAGTAGGAAATAAAGTGCAAATGCACTAAATGTAATGAAAATGTAAATACAAATGCAAGGGAAATGAATGTGAAATGAAATGCAAATGTAATGAAAAGTCAAATTTGTCTTGTAGTACTAAGGATGCTGACATCATTCTTAATTAGATTGCATTTGTAATGTACAGCTGATTAAGGTTAATGAGCAAACAGTTGATGGGTGAGGTGTCCCTGGGAACAGTTGTGGGTAACTGTCCACCTGAATGCATAAAAGGACACCCCCCCTCCCTCTCATTTCAACATGGTAATAGCATGGTAAGAGTCATGGTGGCAATGGTGAATAGGTGATACTAGTGCAAGTATGAATATTCTATAGTTCAAGTCTTCAGTGTGCATTCTAGAGATAACCCAGGCAGACAAGTATTCATGTTCTGTAATGTTATGGTCATATAGGCATAGTGACAATGCAAATACATTCCATTTCCTATCTGTCTTGTGTGTTCTGTATGATATGGTAAATGTATTAGACTGCTAGTATTGTGTATTGTGGAAGCATTGTTTGTTGTAGGTTATAAGTTGCAGTCCAGATTGTCAGAGTGTTGTACGAGGATAAATGTTGTAGAAGGAGCATAGACGAGGTGTTGTCAAACCAGACACTTCCGACAGAGTGCAAATTGTATTGTCGTTCAATTGGATCGTCAACGTTGTCGTTCAAGTGGATTGCTTGTTACCATTCCAGTGAAGACGTCGTACAAGTCGCTAACCACCGTACAAGCACTTTGCTGTTCAAGTGAAGAATAACTTGTCATACAAGTGGTCAATTATTGATGTCATACAAGTGCAGAATGTTTGGCAGAATTGTATTGACTGCAGTCTTGTTTGGCCTCTAAACTTGTCATTCTATTCCTCCATCATTGGGAAACTCACCACCATGCTACAGTGGCCTATGAGTTGGAATTGCCAGCAGGGAGTCAGATTCACAATGTTTTCCATGTGTCTTGCCTTAAAAAGGCACTTGGACAGCAGGTTGTGCCATCAGTTGATCTGCCACCCCTTGATGATGAAGGGAAACTTGTATTGGACCTAGATGCCATTATTGACACACGGGAGAAGAGATTGAGGAACAGAACCATCACGGAGTACTTGGTCTGTTGGAGGGGCCTACCCATAGAGGATGCTACTTGGGAGGGGCCAGAGATACTTGAACATCCGACATTACATTGCTTGTGGGCAAGCAATTCCGGGAAGGGTGGACTTGTAATGTCCCCTTTTCACTAACCCAAAATGTGTGGGAACTGGGACCTACGAGCCCATTTCTATATTCTCAGTGGGTAAAGGGTGATTGCTAGAGAAGTATATACTAGTGAGGATTGGTTTCATTTATTTGTCCCTGGTATTTTTATGAGTTTTGGACCATTTCCTATATTTTAGGAGGTCGGTTGGAGGTGGGACCCTCACCATTAGTTTCCTCATGGAGGATTTACCCTAAGGGGACCTTTTTACTATTGACATTGTTCATGCCCTTGGAGATTTTTAAGTGTGCATGTTCATTATAAGTTCCCCAGGGAAAACTTGTTCTTCTTCCTTAGGGGCTTCTGGAGGACTTCCGGGGACAGGACCATGTCATGCAGCCTGTAATTGGATTTGGGTTTGATTCAGCTATTCATAACGCTTTACTTCAGGTCTTTTGGGCAATTGGTTCTCCAGCTATGACTGATTTACAGATGAGGGGTCAGAGCTTATTGGCTACTTGGGCAATTTAATGTTATTACACTAGTGCCATATTATGTGGTACTTGATTATTAACATTAAATTTGACATGTCCTAAGTGATATTAGTATCATATCAAGTAAAAATAATCTCTATTCATTTCTATTGACACTTGAGTTAGGTGCCTAGGATTTGGTGAATATCAATGAATAAATAGAGGCTGTCCAACCTTTGAGAGACTCATTTCTATGCTTATATCATATTTTCAGACCTACAGAGAGCAGCTACTCCAGGCAGCACTCATCTACCGATCCAAAGATCAGAGGATGGAACGCTTCTGGTTTCTTGTGGGCAATCTCATCTAGGGATTGCATTGAGCTGAAAACATTCTCTTTTCTATGGGTAGACTGATTTGAGGGGCTGGAGCAGCATTATACAGCAGCATCAGTTCTGATTTTGGGAAAGATCTTCTACCAGGTGCTTTACTTCTAGTTAGTTCCATATTATTATTACTCTATTGATGTATTCCAGCAGATTTTATCAATAAAATACAGCTCCAGGGTTATTGTACGGTTTATTTTGTTAGTTACATTGGTGTGGTACATTGTTCTTTTCTTTCTGGCATCATTCTGGTAAAAACAAAAAAATTATATAAATATATATATATATATATATTTAGATAGAGGGCATCACAGTGCACTATAAAGTGAATGTGCTATTCAATTGCCAAACTCAATATGTAGCTAAAGGAATACAGAAGGCAATCATTATTCTCACCAGTAAACCTTCCTTGAGTGCCAACTGCTTTGCCATTTTCACAGCATCATCATTAGAAACCTGCATATGATGACAAAAGTGGAATTAGAAATTATGAAATTGAAAACTTTTTCCTCACAATGGATTCATAGATTATCCACTTGCTGGCTCAGAGGTGTTCACACACATCATACAAATAGACAATATTTCTGTGTGTCTTGGATACAAATTGCAAGTAGAAAAAATAACCACATTGTAGGTTTTCAAGTAGATAGAAACGATCCTTAGTGAAAGGGTCCAGCTTCTAACACCTACGATGGGGACTCACATTTTTATAACACTTGGCATTTCTAAAAAGACACAGCTCTGTCAATAATTATTTACTTAACTATGCAACTTAATTAGGGAAGCTGAGGGGATACTTTCAGTATGCAATAGTGCACAAGAGAAATCATTAGCTAACTTTTTCCAAATAAGAGATGCCAAGCATAAAAAAGGATATAACAAAACTAGAAATAACCTAGTAAGCACTACTTACAACATGATTGGCCTACTATAAGCTAAGACTATCACCAATCCATATCCTAGGGACAAGTATCCCCTGATATTCATATCCATAAGGCAGCACTAGTTTGGGACTACATTCAACTCTGCCTCTATCAGATAGCAATAAGACAACACCAAAATGAAAATAACATTTCCTCTATTATCAAAACAGTAATTTAAGTTAGACTATTCTAAACCACCATTCATGAATACTTGGTTCAGCAATTATCCACTAAATAGGGGCTCCCTTGACAAGACTGTTTGCCTTATTAGTCATACACATATGTGGCATCATCAATCACCCCCTTCAAGATTAGTTGACTCATATCAGACCCACACCTCGTTAAAATCAGAGAATCCGTCTAGCAGAGAAAACCTCTTTGCTCCAACTACAGCATGTAGGATTTCATCAATTTGTGGAAGAGGGTAGTGATCTTTCAGTGAAGCCTTATTCAGGTTTTGGAAATCCACACAAGCGAATATCGCCATTTTTCTTTCTTACCATCACAAGATTTGCCACCCAAGTAGAGTGCTTAATTGGATAAATGATTTTAGCATTTAAGAGCTTCAAGAGCTCTTGCTTCATCAAAGCCTCTATTCTAGGATTTATTGGTCATTGTTTCTACCAAAATGGTTTGGCATCTGGTAGGAGCTCAATAGTGTGTTGGATGGTTTCTTTGCTATACACTTTGAGATCATCATAAGTCCAAGTAATGAACACTCTACATAAATCCAGAATTTGATTAACCTCCTTTTCAGAGCAATGGAATCCTACTTTAATATGTTTTCCTGGCTCAATCTAGACTTCTTTATTGATGTTCACACAATGACACTGAGAGGGGGGGGTGAATCAGTGTAGTTATTTAACTTCAAAACAGCAGCATTCAAAGACTGAAGCACAGAAAACTTATAAAACCAGAAGAACAAAATGAGAGCACACCACAACACACAATATAACGAGGTTCACCAATTTGGCTACTCCTCAAAAATTAACTGCTTGGACTTCAATCCAAATCCAGTCTTTGCAAAATTTCAATTTTACAACTTCTTTACCGGCATCCACTGGAAGGAGCACCAACCCCTGTAATTTTCTGCTCGCAATGAGATGGAGCACCAACCCCTAGTACCAAGCACCAACTTGGACTGCAATTCTAATCAAATCAAAATGACATAAAAATGTCTTCACTACTAACTCGACCCTGACAGTGATCCGTAATTTTAACAACCTCTGCACAATCTCATGTCTCTGCTTATTTCTCTATCTGAGACCCTCTTTTCATAGCAATTCCCTTCTTATTGCAACAACTTCTATCTTTCTTCAGCAATTTCTCTTTACTGACTATTCATTTATATACATCCAATCCGGCACGTAGTCGAATCATATACCCAACTGTTCGAATTCTTTTCTCCTGCAAATAAGTGGTTGTTCGAAAGCATTGTTCGAAACCCTGCAATACGGCGTTTCGATTTCTTGTGGTATGGCTGTTTTGAATGCTGCAAACATATCTTCTCGAAAAGCATATCTTGATCCTTCATATTCGGCTCTTTGAATACAAGCAAAATGTCTGTTCGATTCCATGAGTGCGACCGTTCGAAAGCTATAAAAAAAACTTTTCGAAAACCTTTCGATAATTTATATTTGATTCTTCGAATACATGCAAACAGTTCGTTCGAATGCATGACTGACACTTGTCAATCGATAACTGCAGATCTGACATCAGTTACATTTTATGTAACCGTTGCATGATGTCTTTTATGACACGTGTCACCATGCACGCTTTTCGGCTTTTACCGCCAACTTTGTCGCTCTGTCGCGATATCGCGACATTTTTAACTTATGCTGACGTCACCCTGAAGGTTGTCGCGAAATCGCGACGTTTCCGGCTTCCAGTGGCTTTTCTTTCATCCTGTCGCGAAATCGCGACACTTTTCAACTTTGCTGACGTCATCATCCTTCTTGTCGCGAAATCGCGACGTTTCGAGCTCTTGCTGACGTCATCATCCGCTTGTCGCGAAATCGTGACACTTTCGGCTTCCGTACACTCTTCTTTGCCAGTAGCAGCGAAAAATGAACATGTCGCGAAATCGCGACACTTTGCTCTTCCGTACAACTCTCCTTGCCAACTCCAGCGAAAATGGAACATGTCGGAAATCGCGACACTATGCTTCATGCAATGGCGAAATTTTTACATCTTTGTGCCTTGTGTTTTCACCTTGCCTCTTTTCATGAAATTTTGACTTGTAATATCATTATTGCATCTTTCAGTTCTACACTTTTGACTAGTAGCGAAATCGCTACACCTTAGTTTCCCTTTGTTTCAACATGTAGCGCCATCGCTACACCTTAGTTTCTCTTTGTTTCAACATGTAGCGCCATCGCTACACCTTAGTTTCTCTTTGTTTCAACATGTAGCGAAATCGCTACACCTTCTTCTTGTGAATTTTTACTTGTGTCGAAATCGCTGCAACTTAGTTTTCTTAACTTCCGATTTGTAGCGAAATCGCTACACCTTTGTTTCCATACATTTCCAGTTGTGCTTTGAAATGCGAAACTTCAACATGCATGGAAATCGCTACTCTCTTCATTGCAAGCTCCTTTCCTCCATTTATGTCATGAAATCGCGACACATTTTCTCTCTCCTCAGTGAAAACTCGACATGTCGCGACATCGCGACATTTTGGCGTGCATTTTCTCTCTCCTACTTTTTGTCGCGAAATCGCGACAGAAAACATGTCGCGATATCGCGACAGTTTTCTTCCTTGTCTCTTTACGCCAATTTCTGAATCTGGGTCACCTCTGTTTTGCTTGAAACTTTACGCACTTGATCGGTGACCTACGAAGCTGCATCAATCGCATCAATCTATCTGTGTTGACAACAATGACAATACTTTCTCAATGCTTTTGCTGCACCTTGCTCAACAATCTCCCCCTTTGGAATTGTTGGCAACACACGACAACCTTGCTCAACTTCTTCTCCCCCTTTGCCAATAATACCAAAGGGTCTGCTGCAGACTCCCCCTGAGTCTCTGTACACCATTCTCGGGGAAAATATCGTTATAGTTAGCAAAAATCATAAATATAAGCAAAACTATAAGTATAGGCATGCATGCACCCATTGAGAATGTGATCCCTAATGATAGTCAGTTCTTGGGAATTGTGACCACTCCCAACTTATTCCTAAGGTACTCAAAAACATCCTTGGGCAATGGTTTTGTGAATATATCAGCTACTTGCTCTGTAGTTGGAACAAAATCCAACTTGACCTCTCCTTCCTGCAACTTTATCCTTCAAGAAATGATATCGGATTGCAATGTGTTTGGTTCTTGAATGCATAACTGGATTCTTGGATATGTTGATAGCACTAGTGTTATCACATTTTATTGATATTGGCTCTTTGAAGTGGATACCAAGATCTTTCAAAGTTTGTCTCATCCATAATATCTATGTACAACAAGTTGTGGCTGCAATGTATTCTGCCTCTGCAGTGGATAGAGAGGCCGATTCTTGTTTCTTGTTGTGCCATGCTACCGACTTGTCTCCAAGATAAAATGCTCCTCCACTTGTACTCTTCCGGTCATCAATGCACCCTGCCCAATCTGCATCGAGAATATGCAATCAAAGTGAAGTCTTTGCCTTTTGGGTACCACAACCCATAATCCATGGTACCTTTGAGGTACTCGAAGATCCTTTTACAGTTGTGACATGAGTTTCTTTGGGACTTGCTCGAAATCTAGCAACCATGCATACTTGCTCGTAGTATATCTCGGTCTAGTAGGCTCGTTAAATACAACGAGGCTTCCAATCATAGACACGTACATTGTTTGATCCACATCCGGAGATTTATCATCCTTGCTCAACTTGCGACTGTTGTCATGGGAGTGCTTGACCGGTTTCTTGTCTTCCATTGTGAACTTTTTCAGCATTTCTTTTACATATTTAACTTGAGAAATAAAAATGCCTTTTTCATTTTGATTGACCTGCAGATCCTAAGAAATAAGAAAGTTCACCAATCATTGACATCTCAAATTCTTTTTTCATTTTAATTGATATGTCTTTGCGGTATTCATCCATCTTCGTTGCCAAATATTATGTCATCTACATAAACAACAAGAACAATAAGATGACCCTTCTCTGTTTTGACATATAAGTTGCTATCCACCAAACCTTTCTTAAACCCTTGTTTAATTAGATAATTATCCGGCCTTGCATACCATGCTCCGGGTGCCTGTTTTAATCCATATAAAGCTTTCTTTAAACTGCAAACAAAATCTGGATTGTCACCAAGTTGGAAGCCATCTCGGTTGTTCAATGTAAACCTCTTCTTCCAGTTTTCCATTCAAAAATGCTGATTTTACATCCATTTGATATACTTTGAAGTTTTTATGAGCTGCTAATGCCGAAACATTCGATTGCCTCTAGTCCGGCTACCGGTGCAAAAGTTTCTTCAAAATCAATGCCTTCAACTTTGAGCATAGCCTTTACATACCAATCTTGCCTTATTTACGACAACCTTGCCCATCTTCATTCAATTTATTTCTAAAAACCCATTTAGTGCCAATTATGTTTTTATTTGTTGGTCTAGGTACTAATTCCCAGGTATTGTTTTTCTCTATCTGATCTAGTTCTTCATTGATTGCCTTCATCCAACTTTCATCAGTGCTTGCTTGACAACATTTTTAGGTTCAATACTAGATAACAGAGAATAGTTCCTCACTGCTGTTCTTCTTGTCTGAATACCATCTGTGGGATCCCCAATAATCTGTTCACTTGGATGATTTTTCTGCCAGTTGCCTGTTTTAAATTTCTTGTTTTCTTCTTCTTCAGATTCAGTTTTTACACCATCTAGATCAATTTTCTGATTCTTCTCTGTTTCTTTTTCATCATCACCTTCAATGACTTCTTCATACATAGGGTAGTTTTCTTGATAAGTAGTTTCTTGTTCTCTACCTTCATCAACTTTCACATCGAGCACTTTCAACAATTTTCTTCAACCTCTTGTTGTAACATGTGTAGGCCTTGCTTTTTGTTGAGTAACCAAGAAAGATACCTTCATCGACTCTATCTTCAAATTTACCGAGGTTATCTTCGAGTCCGTTTTATGTAGCACTTGCTTGCCAAATACTTTGAAATGTCTTGTTGTTGCCTTTACTGCCAAACCACAACTCATAAGGTGTTTTGCTTTCATGTGGTCTCGGCATGCACTGTTTTGAATGTAAGCTGCAGTATGAAGCGCCTCTTTCCAAAATATGTCGGCTATTTTGTTTTTACGCAGCATTGTCCTTGCCATTTCCTGCCTTTGTTCTATTCTTCCTTTCTACAACACCATTATCTTTGAGGTGTCCTAGGCTGCTGAAAACTGTCTTCTTATCCCATGTTTTTGACAGTGATTCTACAAATTCTTCGGAGATAAACTCTCCTCCCCTGTCGATCTTAGGCATTTAATTCTTTTTCCTGATTGATTCTCAACAAGATTTTTGAAGGTTTTAAACATCTCAAAGGCTTCGACTTGAGTTTCGGAAATAGTACCCATGTCATTCTTGAGTAGTCATCTATACACGACATAAAATATTTGTGTCCATTTATGCTTTCGGTTCTCATGGGTCCACATAGATCGGTGTGAATTAGTTCTAATGGCTTGCTAGTGAAGTATTCTTTTGCTTTGAAAGTGGCTCTGGTTTGTTTTCCCTTTTGGCATGACTCACAGATGCTATTTACGGGTTTGCCAATGTTTGGTATATCTCTAACTGCTCTTTTTGAGCTGATTTTTGCCGGATTGTCAAAACTAATATGCCCAAGCCTCTTGTGCCATAGCAGGTTTTCATCTTCCTGTCCAATCAAGCATGTTCCTTCTGCGGTTTCGAAAGTGTATACTGATTTCCGGAAGTTCTCGGTCCAGTGGCTATTAACTTTCCATTTTTTGTCTTTCTTACTTCATGACCCTCCTTCTTGAAGATTACATCATGACCTCTGTCACATATTTGACTTACACTTAGCAAGTTATGCTTGAGGCCAATTACAAACAAGACTTCTTTTGATTTTATATTGCCATCACCGATCTTGACTGATCCCTTTCCAACAATCTTTGCTCCATCATTATTTCCAAATTTCACAGAACCACCTTCATAATTCTGTAAATTCTCAAACTTTTGCTTGTCACCTGTCATGTGATTGGAACAACCACTGTCAAGTATCCAAGGTGCTGATTTGTTACGAGCTTTAAAAGCGATCTGGACAATCAAAGATTCCTTTTCTTTCCATTACGGTTTGATAGCAGATTTTGCTACTTGTTTTGCCTTTGTCCTTTCATTAGCATGTGCCCGTTTTTCGGAAATTTCTGGTTTTGTTTCAACCCACTTGGCTGAGATTTTCTACCACGATAATTATTTGATGCAAAAGTGCTTCTAGAGTTTCTAGCAATATGTCCAAAATTATGACAATTATAACATTCAATTGCATAATTCATTAAAGGAGAAAAAACATTTCTCCTTGGTAAAATTCCTTTGAGATACATTATGCCCGCAATCTGAAATCTTATGGCCATAAGCATTGCATTTAAAACAATAACCAGAAAATGCATGATTAAACCTGGGTGCCGGTCTTTGCCGGTTTGAAGTAGGAGCCATGACTCTTCTCCTCCTTGGATGTGTGACTTTTGTGAATCCATCTTTGTCGAGTATTCTTCTTGAATCCGGCATTATTGTTTTCTTTTGCATGATTTGGTTTTTCTGGTTCAACCACGATCTTTTCTTCTTTCTTTATGGGTTCTATATTCAAGTTCTTTGAATCCTTTGAAGATTCTCCTTCATCAAAGCCTAAACCAAATTTTATGCCGGAAGGCCTTTGGTTATTTAACATTTTATCCAGCTTTAGAGTACTTTCTTCAAACTTATGAAAGCAGTTCAATTTTCTATTCATCTCCTCTAACTGCATCCTTAACTTAACAATGTCTTCCTCTAGCTTGCTTGCATTCAAGCTGTCTTTACTGAGTTAATTGTTCATCAAGAACTTCGGACATTTTCTTGAATTCCTCTGTCTGTATTTTCAGATTGTTTATTATGTCCGTGGCATTCTCTAATTTCTTTGAAAATTTCTTATTCTTCTTCCTTTACGCACTCAACTCTTCAAGTGCGGCAACCAATTCTCCTTCCAAATACACTTCAACTTCATCCTTGGAATTTTCATCACCTTCCTGATTTTTCTCTGTTCTTTCTTCTTCAAGTGCCATGAGCAGAGCTTCACCTCCTTCTTCTTCGGACTCCTCATCTGTGCTTTCTTCAGAGCTGCTGACATTCTTGGTTATGAAGCTTTTCTTCTTGAAGTTGTTCTTTCTGAAATTTTGTTTCTTCTTCCAGCCACCTTTTTCTTGGTGTGAACCTTCACCATTTTTGGTTCTCTCCTGCATTGGACATTTGGCTGCAAAATGACCGACTCCTCCACAATTGAAGCATTTAAAAGGTAGCTTCCCTCTATATTTTCCTTTTCCTTTTGTGAGTTTCCGAACAAAATTGGCTTCTGTTTCATCCAGGTGTTCCTTCATCCTCGGATTCATGTTCAGCTTTTACATTCTTGTGTGCTTTAAAAGTCTGCTTCTCTGTCTGTAGACTTGGTTTGTCCTATTCTCATTTCATATCTTGTCGGGGAACCATGCAACTCATCCATGCTTGAAGTTGTTTAGATCTTTTGCCTCTTCTATTGCAGAGACTTTGGAGTTAAATCTTTTGTGAAGTGTTCTGAGAACCTTTTTCACAACAACTGCATCATCAATTTCTTCACCGAGTCCTCTGATTGCATTAATAATTCCGTTGACTCTCAGCATATAAGTCTCTATGTTTTCATCTTCATTCATTTGCAGTGCTTCGAACTGTGCTCGATGAGTTTGCAGTTTTGCTTCCTTAATCTTCTTGTCTCCTTCATGGATGCTCTTCGATTTATCCCACATGTCTTTTGCTGATTTACAACTCATGACTCTTATCGGTTCACTTGTCAACAAGCCCACACATTATGGCATTCTTAGCTTTGGAGTTGTTCTCAAATTTCTTTTTCTCAGCGATGTCTGTTGGAGGGGTAGTGGGTCTTGTGTATCCACTATCTACGAATCCCAAATATCATATCCCAATGCACTCGGATATGTTTGCATTACGAGTTTCCGGAAGGTGTAATTTGTTCCATCAAATAAGGGAGCTTTGTTGGATGAAAATCCTTCACCGCTTTGCCATTGTTTCTTCCAAGATCTCCTTAGCTGATTAAGCTTGTACAAGGAACCTTGCTCGATACCAATTGATGTTCACACAATGACACTTGAGAGGGGGGTGAATCGAGTGTAGTTATTTAACTTCAAAACAGCAGCATTCAAAGGCTGAAGCACAGAAAACTTATAAAACCAGAAGAACAAAATGAGAGCACACCACAACACATAATATAACGAGGTTCACCAATTTGGCTACTCCTCAAAAATTAAGCTGCTTGGACTTCAATCCAAATCCGGTCTTTGCAAAATTTCAATTTTACAACTTCTTTACCAGCATCCATTGGAAGGAGCACCAACCCCTGTAATTTTCTTTGCACGCGAGATGGAGCACCAACCCCTAGTACCAAGCACCAACTTGGACTGCAATTCTAATCAAATCAAAATGACATAAAAATGTCTTCACTACTAACTCGACCACTGGTCAGTCGTAATTTTAACAACCTCTGCACAATCTCATGTCTCTGCTTATTTCTCTATCTGAGACCCTCTTTTCATAGCAATTCCCTTCTTATTGCAACAACTTCTATCTTTCTTCGACAATTTCTCTTTACTGACTATTCATTTATATACATCCAATCCGGCACGTGATCGAATCATATACCCAACTGTTCGAATTCTTTTCTCCTGCAAATAAGTGGTCGTTCGAAAGCATTGTTCGAAACCTTGCAATACGGCGTTTCGATTTCTTGTAGTATGGCTGTTTTGAATGCTGCAAACATATCTTCTCGAAAAGCATATCTTGATCCTTCATATTCGGCTCTTTGAATACAAGCAAAATGTCTGTTCGATTCCATGAGTGCGACCGTTCGAAAGCTATAAAAAGACTTTTCGAAAACCTTTCGATAATTTATATTTGATTCTTCGAATACATGCAAACGGTTGTTCGAATGCATGACTGACACTTGTCAATCTATAACTGCAGATCTGACATCAGTTACATTTTATGTAACGGTGCATGATGTCTTTTATGACATGTGTCACCATGCACCTTTTCGGCTTTTACCTGCCAACCTATCGCTTGTCACGATATCGCGACATTTTTAACTTATCTTGCGTCACCCTCGAAGGTTGTCGCGAAATCGCGACGTTTCGGCTTCCGGTGGCTTTTCTTTCATCCTGTCGCGAAATAGCGACACTTTTCAACTTTTTGCGTCATCATCCTTCTTGTTGCGAAATCGCAATGTTTTCGACTCTTGTTGATGTCATCATCCTGCTTATCGCGAAATCGTGACACTTTCGGCTTCCATACACTCTTCTTTGCCAGCAGCAGGGAAAAAGGAACATGTCACGAAATCGCGACACTTTGCTCTTCCGTACAACTCTCCTTGCCAACTCCAGCGAAAATGGAACATGTCGCGAAATCGCGACACTATGCTTCATGCAATGGCGAAATTTTTACATCTTTGTGCCTTGTGTTTTCACCTTGCCTCTTTTCATGAAATTTTGACTTGTAATATCATTTCTGCATCTTTCAGTTCTACACTTTTGACTAGTAGCGAAATCGCTACACCTTAGTTTCCCTTTGTTTCAACATGTAGCGCCATCGCTACACCTTAGTTTCTCTTTGTTTCAACATGTAGCGCCATCGCTACACCTTAGTTTCTCTTTTGTTTCAACATGTAGTGAAATCGCTACACCTTCTTCTTGTGAATTTTTACTTGTGTCGAAATCGTTGCAACTTAGTTTTCTTAACTTCCGATTTGTAGCGAAATCGCTACACCTTTGTTTCCATACATTTCCAGTGTGCTTTGAAATGCGAAACTTCAACATGCATGGAAATCGCTACTCTCTTCATTGCAAGCTCCTTTCCTCCATTTATGTCGCGAAATCGCGACACATTTTCTCTCTCCTCAGTGAAAACTCGACATGTCGCGACATCGCGACATTTTGGCGTGCATTTTCTCTCTCCTGCTTTTTGTCGCGAAATCGCGACAGAAAACATGTCGCGATATCGCGACAGTTTTCTTCCTTGTCTCTTTACGCCAATTTTTGAATCTGGGTCACCTCTGTTTTGCTTGAAACTTTCTGCACTTGATCTGACTGACCTCTGAACTGCATCAACTGCATCAATCTGTCTGTGTTGACAACAATGACAATACTTTCTCAATGCTTTTGCTGCACCTTGCTCAACATTTATAACCTTGACAATCTAGTTCCATCCTATGAGCTCATGGCCTATCACTGCCATCAAATAAACTTTCCAAAGTGATCAACTGTAACAACCCACCCTATTCTGGATTGTTTCCTATCTATTTTGACTCGTAAAAAAAAACACAATTTTTTGCTCTTTTTATTCAAATATATGCTCTTTTTTTTGGGTATTTTTATGGGATTTAAACATACAGTATACTGCTGAAAGAAAACTTCACAAACTGGAACAACTTAATTGCAAGGGAAATTACAATGATGAACAACATCGAAAATACCCGATTTTCCTCAAGTCTGAAAACAAATCGCAGCAATCCACGTTCTGGAAATAGTTTGTGAATAGTGCCGTGAATAGTAATTTGCTACAACGCCGCGTGAATAGTAATTTGCTACAGTGCCGCGTGAATAGTTGCTACAGTGCCGCGTGAATAGTAAACTGCTACAGTACCGCGTGAATAGTAAACTGCTACAGCCTCCAAATAAGTACCGTCTACAGGTCTAAATCGCTGCTATCTCCCAACACACACAAGATATCAATGACGAACCAGAAAGTCTCTTTGATCTCCAATTTGCCCTCTGAATGAAGACAATCAAAATCCAATAGAGCTGATCTTTCACAGCCGTAGTGGATGTCCTTGCCGAGAGTTTCCGTTCTCAACAAGCTCGAATCTGCAAGCAAATTCTCCAGAATGCATCAAGCAATATATTCAATCTTCAAGGATGTTGGAATGAGAGCCCGACCACTTTATTTATTATTGACTCGGGCCTGGTTGTATCATAACATAACCAATGTGGGATAAAAAACCCCCTTTTTAATAAATCCTTGTCTCCCTAAGTCACTTTATCAAATAATTAATAATTCACTTAAGTGACTTATGTGCACACATAATATAAAGTCTATTTAATTAAATACGACTTTATAATTAAATAATTACGAGTATTAAAATAATTGCACCCGGAAGAGCCAAGCCAACATCTCGATAGCATTTTTGGATACCCTTTTGGTCGAACTTGTCCAAATATAGAAGCTGTTACGAAAAAAGCACGGCCCTAAAAAATAGGAAACTGCTCCAACTGACTTCCAAGATCCTTAAACTGCTCCCATAGTCTACAGGATCGCGTGAATAGGCTATGCACTGTGCCAATGCTGACGAGCTCAGAAAGGGGACATGACATCAACCCTTTAAGAATGTGATTATTTTTCAATTGTATCACATCTTCATCTTCCTCCCTTTTGAAGGATTGGGTGGTCTCATTGATACAATTCATTTCTTGAATGAGAAGTCAAGAATTTGCTCATCGTTGTCAAATACCTGCCAGAATGTGTCTTTGTTTGGCACTGAAGGTTTGTAGATCATCCTGATTGACTTAGACCTATGTAAACATTAGACAATTCCCTAAGAAGATTTCTCAAAGAAGATTTTTACTCTTTTGCCCTTGTATGGGATCTCCATGTGTGAATAATCAAGAGATAGGTACCCACCTAATTTAGTTGTAAATTTCCTAGAGAGGCACATGCCAAAATATGGCTCTAGATCCACTACCACTACTTCTTGAATAATCGTAACCTGACGCATCCTATGCAATACCATTGGTATGTCCTTAATCACTCCCACAGTTTTAATTGGAGTGTCATCCAACTGCAACACATCAGGGGTGCTTCTTGTATATTCCATGCCCCTTATATCACATGCAACCTTGGACATGACCCTTGTTGAGAAAATCGACGGAATCGCAATTTTTTGCCGATTTTTTCGCTAGCCAATTCAATTGGCAAACTATCGCCAGTCCGGTGATTCATTGCAGATTTTTTGAAAAAATCGGCATTGGCAACTTTTTGCTGATTTTTCAAAAACATCGGCCGCAGCCGCACGGGTAGAGGCTGCGGCCGATAAAAAGGAAAAGGCACTTGTTTTTTTTCACTGTTTCTCCTGACCTCATGCAAATAGAAAAAGACACTCTCTCACCTTGCTACCACCCCGACCAACTATGCCAAGGCATCCTAGGAGCGCGAGCAATTGCAGTGTGAAGGAATCCGGTAGCCAACAACATCTGCCCAAAAGATTTATTCAAGGTCAGAAATATTTTTAGAACTTTTTTTTTTTTTTTTTTTAAATACATTAGGGCTTGTTTGAAATTAGGTTAGGGTTGTTCTCAAATTTTAAGGTTTTTTTTTTCTCCTCCTTTTAAATAGATACTACATTGATATATGCAAGCCAAACTATTAGCTATCCTATCAAGATTTGTTAAACATTACGATTTTTTTCCTCTTTTTAACTTTTAAGTACTTAGTAAATATTGATGCCTATCAATATATGTTAAACATTAAACCCTAAACCCTAGTCTAGGGTTTAGGATTTTTTTCTTCTCTTTTTAAGTAAATATTGCTGCCGATCAATATTTGTAATTTTGTTTATGTTAAACTTTAACTTAAATTTTTAACATTTAACCCTAAACCCTAGTCTAGAGATTAGGGTTTAGGATTTTTTTTCTTCTCTTTTTAAGTAAACATTGCTGCCTAATAACCAAGGTTCCACGAGCCTGGGGGACGGGGGGACGGGTTTCGGGGGACGGGAGGGGACGGCAGGCCGATTTTAGGGGACGGCTCGGGGACGGCTGGGAGGGACGGTGGTATAATACTATGAAAATTGAAATTTTTTAGAAATTTAGAATAATCTACACATTCAGAATTCTACACACAACAAAAATGATATTAGGATATTCATATTGATATTAGTTACTAAGTGCAGCCATTTAATTGTTTCAACAAATATAACTTGAAGGTTCAGCCAAGGATATCAAGTGCAATCTGCCAATCTCTAATAGTTAACCAAATTAGTTGCTATTGCTCAAGTAATGAATGCCACATTATTCAGCTTTTACAAGTCATCATTTTCAACAATGTACTAAAGAACATAAAGAACAGATTAAAGCAAAAGTTACAGTATTCTATGAAGATTAAAGCAAAAGTTACAGTATTCTAAAATTACAGTGTTCTAAAATAAGCGGATTTGTCATTGAAGTCAATGTCCTAAAGCAAAAGTTACAATTTTCTCATTGAAGTCAATGTCCTAAACTCAATGGGATTTGTCTCTTTGTAAGAATAAGACAAGTTGATGCCAAGCATTCCTCATCTGTATTTTCTCAATGGAAGTGTATGCAAAGCAAACAATTTAGGCCACTTTGCAGCAAATCTTTATAGCAACAAAGGAACACACATAAAAGCAAAATAGTGAACATGAATCTAATTGGATGCTATCTGTTTTACAAAATCTTCATTCTTGAACATTAGATAAATCAGCAATAGAAGCATTTTGGACCAGGGTCTTTTCCCCACCAAATAAAGTGCCATTCCAGTAAGAGTTATCATGCCACTTTTACTAGCCAACAGCTTCATCATGTTTTTACCTTACATGATTTTCTGAATTATGAACCTGAATTAAGACATGCAAAGCCATGATCTAAAAATGTTTTCAAAAATGCAGTCAAGAGGCACGCTGTTCAGAGTCCTGTAAAACTTGCTTGTTTCACTTTTTAACATCCTACAATTTAACTATTTTTTTCCTTGTCAGCTTTCTTCTCAAAAGATTTTGATTAACCTTGTTTAAAGGGATTTTGTAAATTTATGCTTATTAATTTTGTATTCTTGGTTTTTCTTTGGAACACTATTTCCAGCTCTCTCCAGACTGTTGTTACACAATGTAGTATTTGAGTCCAAATACCTGCTTTGATCATCTGCGGACATTAAGAAACTTCCTTTCTTTCTAAGTAATTTTCACTAGTATGAGTAGGGTCTCTCTTTGTTACTCTTTATGTTATTCAGTGATCTCCGCTTATTATATCAACAATCTTTATCCCTCACTTGTAATTTTAGAATACTGTAACTTTTGCTTTAATCTTCATAGAACAGATTGGCTGAGGACTTGCTTTAGAATACTGTAATTTTAGAATACTGTAACTTTTGCTTTAATCTTCATTTGTGGAAAGTCATCATTTTCAACAATGTACTAAAGAACAGATTGAAGAACACAAATGTCTTACAATGTACTAAAGAACAGATTAAATTTTCATTTTTAATTTTTTTTTTAGTTTTTCTTTTGGCTGAGGACGCCCAGCCATGGGGGACGGTTGGGCGTCCCCGGGGACGGCCTGAGCGTCCCCAAAGGGACCCAACCGTCCCCGGGGACGGCTGGCCGTCCCCGGGGACGCCCCAAAATAGGGGACGTCCCGGGGACGGGAGGCCGTAGGCCTCAGGCGTCCCCGGGGACGTTTCCCAGCCGTCCCCCAAAAGGGGGACGGGGGAAACGTCCCCAATGTCGTCCCCCCGTGTTGGGGGACGCGGGGGACGCGTCCCTCAGGGTGGGGGACGCGTCCCCGTGGAACACTGCTAATAACTATGTATGCAAGCCTATTTTTCAGTTGTCACTGACTCAATGTTTCAATTTTAAACCCTAAAGGGCCTAAACCCTAGCCTTTTGGTTTAGGGTTTAGTTTTTTTTCCCTTTTTCTTCAAGTGATTGTAACTTTGTTGTTACTAACTTGTTTCCATGTGCAAGCATATAAAAAATGAAACCATTGGATCCAGCATGGGTGTATGCAACGCAAGGGCCAAGAAGAGGGGATTTTAAATGCAATTTTTGTGGCGAAAATTGTACTATAGGCATTTATCGCCTCAAATTCCATTTGGCACGAATACCAGGAAATAATGTAGCAATATGTGATAAGATGCCAAAAGATATTAAAAACAAAGTAAACACCATGATCACTACAACAGATGAAAACGCTAGTCACAAAAGAAGTCATAGTGATGCCATTTCATCCCCCACCCTTCAGAGGCGCTCGTACTAGTGGCAACCTTAAGCGGTACTTTCAGCAGAGTAGTTCGAGTCCTTCAAGTGCACAAGCAGCTAGTGGGACGGGAGAGTCCTATTTTGTAGACCGTTTTGTGCCAAGGGCACAATCCACGCTTGAGGGTATGGCTGCGTGGAACCAAGAGAAGCACAGTGCAGCAAGGACAACCATTGCCACTTTTTGCTACTATTTTGACATTCCCTTCAATGTGGCAAGGTCTCCATATTGGCGGCGCAAGGCGCCAACTTATGATGACCTTAGGGGCCCTCTCTTTCGACAATCTGTGGACAACATTCAGGTTGTGTCGTTGTGCTTGACTAAATTTATATATATATATGGCATGACTAAATTTTTTTTTATACTTCAGGTTGTGCTTGACAACCAGCGTAGGGTGTGGAGCACCAAGGGTTGCACTATAATGTCTGATGGTTGGACAGATGGGAGGGGAAGAACCCTGCTTAAGTTTTTGGTTGCATCTGCAAAAGGAACTGCATTCCTTAGGTCAGTAGATGCATCGGCACATGTTAAGAGTGTCGAAATGCTTGCAGTGTCATTGGAGGAGGTTGGGGAGGAGAATGTTGTCCAAATCATCACGGACAATGCAGTAGCATTTAAGGCAGCCGAGAGGATTTTGGAGGAGAGATTCCCCACCATTTTTTGGACCCCATGTGCAGCCCATTGTCTCAATTTGCTCCTCGAGGGCATTGGGAAATTACCTTGGGTGGCAAAGGTTGTAAGGAGGGCTAAGGCCATCACAAAATTCATTTACAACCATTCATTGATCCTTAGTCTCATGAGGCGATTTACCAATGGGAGAGAGCTAGTGCGACCTAACATTACACGCTTCGCCACAAACTTTGTGACATTGCAGAGCATTTATGATGCAAGAGGGTCACTAAAGCAAATATTTGTGAGTGATGAGTGGAATTTTGAACTAGCTGCAAGATACCGAACATCACCTAAGGGGCCAAATGTTTATACTTATTTGTTTGAGGACTTTTGGATGGCCATGGATGAGGCCATCAAGGTACAAGACTACGCTTATTAATTTGTTTTATTTTATTTATGTTGTAAATTTTTC
This sequence comes from Wollemia nobilis, assembly GCA_028583015.1. Lineage (NCBI taxonomy): Eukaryota > Viridiplantae > Streptophyta > Pinopsida > Araucariales > Araucariaceae > Wollemia > Wollemia nobilis. The sequence goes on along the minus strand of JAQPPZ010001424.1, from coordinate 2,000,041 downwards.
TTTATAATACTTTTTCTTTTTTTCAGGTCTCAGAGCCATTGATGAAGATTTTTCGTCTTGTTGATGGAGAAGAATTTCCAATGGGATTTGTATATGAGGCTATGGATAGGCAAAAGAAGCAATTGCTGCATTTAATGTACATAACCGCGCCAAATATGATGCCATTTGGACTATCATTGATAACAGATGGACATCACAACTCCGTAGCCCTCTTCATGCAACGGGTTACTATTTGAACCCCAAATTCTTTTATACCCCTACATTTCGTGCTGATTATGAGGTCAAGATTGACCTTCAAGATTGCATTGACCACATGTTCTCCGCGAGTAAACAATTGCACGATAAAACGTGTGCCAAGATACAAGATTATAAGGCATGTCGTGGTCGCCAACTCCCATCTGAGCAATGCAAAAATGCTATTGAGATATTGAGGCCAGGTAAACTTCATCGAATTATTATTTATTGTCTTTTGATTTTGTTTTAAAATTTAAACTTTTAAGTTGTTACATGTGAAATATTAATTTTTTTTTTTGTTGTTGTTTCTAGATTTATGGTGGGAGAACTTTGGTGATTATACGCCCAATTTGCAGCACATGGCGGTTAGAATCTTATCTCAACCATGTAGCTCTTCAGGTTGTGAGCGCAATTGAAGTATGTTTGAGCACATACACTCCAAGAAGCGCAACAGACTTACACAAGAAAAGTTAAATGATCTTTTGTTTGTACATTACAACCTTCGTCTCCACCAAAAAAGTTTTGAAAAAACAAATATTGAGCCCATTGACCTAAGTGACATTGATCCACCATCTGAATGGATCACAGAGGCAGCAGCATAGGAGCAGCAAGAACAACAAGAGCCTCTATTCACCATGGAAGATTTACAAAACTTTGAGAACCTAGCGGAGGAGATGACAGCAAGGGACCAACAAGAGGCCTTAGCACAAGAAGAGGCGCAAGCAACTACAAGCACACATCAACCAAGAGAGACTAGGGCTTATGTTAGGACAAGGGGCAAAGGAATTGCAAGACATTAGTGTGTGGGCCTATTGAGGCATTTTGACACATTTTGTAATTTGTACATTTTCATATTATAAGCAATACAGGATGTGTTTTGTCACATTCATGTGTACTTAAAGCTTGAGCCTTGTATGATGTCTTGACTTGAGTTGTTGCTTTTATTGCAATATTTGATTTGCATAATGTTAATTCATTGTAATATGCATGAAAAAAAAAAAATTCAAAAAAAAAATTCGTTTTCTTCAGTTTTTTTTTTGTCGATTCATTGCCGATTTTTTCCCCGACTTTTTGCCGATTTTTAAAACTGCCAATTGACTCCCGATTCCAATTTTCTCAACTATGGGCATGACTGTGGTTGCTGCTCCAGAGTCAATCATGCAGTTACCACCCATCCTTCCATACGCAAGGACAAATAGAATGGAGATGGTCTATTTTTACCTATCCCTGAAATGGGATTTCCTTGAGCTCAATTGAGCTCCGATTGATGCTTATCTTCATGCTTTATGGATTTTAACGAAGCCTGAAGCAAGTCAATTTGCCCAGGCATCATCAGGGTGTCATAAGCTTTAGATGGAGTTTTTTTAAGTTCATCAACTATATTGAAGTCAGGAGCCTCAACTTGCTTCATTTGCTCTTTTGTAGGTTCATTAAAACCTCGATCTGTATTGCTGAGCAGCTTCAATTCTTTGTCATTTAGTAACTGAAGGATATCTAATCTTATCTCTAACTTGCTCTTGGGTTTTGGCTTCTTTTCCTGGCCTTTGTTGTTCTTCAGCTGGCTTTTGTGTTGAAGATGGGCTTGACTTATGAGCGGCATGAGTGACTTCCTTCTTTGGTTGCTCCTTTTGATCATAAGGCACCCTGAAAGGGTCCATTGTTTTAGGATCAACTTGCAAAGGCCTTTTCCCTGATCTTGTCAGGACTGCCACTTGCTCAATTGATGGCATCATAAAGTTATGGTCCATCTCCCTCAGCATATTTACCTGCCCCTTTTGGGTTCTTTCAGCCTTTTCAATTGCAACACTTTGTATATGATGTTGATGCATCATGCAAGATCACCATGAGGATCATTACATGTTGAGCACCAATACTCTGACTCAAGGTTTCAAATAGATGTTTCAGCCTCCTGGTTGCTATATACTGTATTGGGTTTTTCAGTAGTTTTGTTGGTGGACGCTGCTTAATCTTTCATTACATAAGGAAATCTCTTGTGTTGAAAGTTTCTCTCAACGTCTCTTCTTTTCATGGCAGTTACCTCATTTGCCAAGTTTTTCATAGCATTAGTCATCTCTTACATAGCAATTGTTTGAGTATCCGGGGCTGGTAATACAGGTATAGCATGGGGTGCTGATAGCATTGGAATAGTCGGTGGTACTGGTAATGTTTGAGGTATTGGTGATATAGGCCATGTTGGGAAATTGATGGTCGGAGTAATGGCTGGGTAGGAAGTACTTGCAGCAAGGGCCTGTGATTGTTGTTGGGGAAATTCCAGAAATATTGGCATTACAGTCTTTGGAGGCAACCTGCCTATTGCAATTAGGTCTTCTTCAGCTTTTAATGCTTCTTGAAAAATATCCGGGAATGTAAAAACATTAGATTGCCTTATGACCATGCCTAAGTCTGAGTTGAATGCCCTTAAATAGTAGTACATTGCTTGTTCATTGGTTGGCCTAAGACCCTAAGGCACTCTCTTCCATGTCCTGCTAAATCTAATGTTAAAATCTATTATTTCCTCCTGTGGATGCCTTTGTATCACTGTAAATTGTGTTAGCAGAGAGAATGGATCCACTTGTTTATTGAATTCCTCCACTAAATTGCTAGCCACTTGTGCCCATGAAGTTATACTGAGATCCGACAGGGTTTTGTACCAGTATAACATTTTTCCTTTCAATGATATTATTAATAGCCTTATCATAACATCCTCCTCTTGATTGTTATGTATAGCAGCTAGTGATGCAACGTCCTGACAGTGTTCATAAGTCATTTTGCCAGTACCATTATGCTGGTAATGCTTTTAGTGCTGCTTGAGAAATTGAATTCTGGATGAGCAAATTGAGAGGTCCTGTATGGTTCCAGTTTGGATAGTTCTATATATTTTGATTCTGATTTTGAGCCATTGATGCTTGTATATTGAGAGGTACTATAGGTGTAGGGTTGATATTGGTTTGATCTTCAGTAAGGGTTGAAGAAGGTGACAATTTAGAAGATACAACAGAATGTTGTCCTCTGATCCCACTATAAGATAATTCCAAAAATTCTATTGGCTCTTTTGATCTTTTAGCTGCCTGTCGTGCGATCATTTAGCTTGGGACTCAGCAAGGCAGCTAGGTTTCTGAGTATTTTCTTGAAAATGAATATATTTAAAATTGGGTTTCTTCTTGAACAAAGTCGCCAGGTAAAGATGATCTATTAGAACAGAGGATTACCAACTCTCTGCTTTATCAGAATTGTGGGATTTGTGTCCCATCGGGCGTGCCAAAAATTATTGGTCTAAAAATCCGCCTAGGTAAAAATTGTGTGCCCTAAGACTTTAACGAACATTGAAAGACCTTGGAGATGTGAAACCTCAGAGGTCAATCTCCAAAGTAGGCCGGTTCCTATTGAATTCTAACTAGCTAATCCTAAAAATGGGGGGAAAAGGGTGTTGAAAGAAATAAAGGAAGTTGAAGCTAGAACTTATAACCGGTACGGATTAAGCCACATCAATATACATCATATATGAAAATCATGCAAATGAGATATCAACTAAACTCCCTAACCGACCAACCAGTTTTTATCAATTATAGAACATTACATTTATCCATTTGATAGACTATTAGATTGCAAATTCCAAAACTAGAGAACGAACACACAGAAATCTAGAGAATAGAATTACTAATATGATCATTCAACTAGCTTATAATAGAAATAAACAACCATTCATACATACATGTTCTACAAAGAGCTTGAACCAGAGGCCAAACTGCAATCCAATTGTATTTTCTTCGAGTACAATGTTCATACATGTAAATTATAAAAGCTTAAGAGCCGACCTTTAGAACCTATTCTATTCTATAATATGTAGCCTTTTACAATGGATTATGTTTTTTTGGGCATCATAGCCTCGAGAGTGGATTGTTGTTATGTTAGAAGTATTGTCAGTCTACAGCATATTTGTTGTAATTGACTGGTCATGGCTTCCTGACGTGGCTTTATTAGGCTGCATCTGAAGGAGTGATGGTCGTGTAGTCTACACCCAATTCATTAGATTTTTAAACATTCTTGTTAGGCAGTAACCTCCTTCACGATCATGCATCCGTACGAGCAATGGCGGGTGGTTTGGTTAATATTCTCTGATAGCATACTCTAACAACCCGATGTGCTATGATGGCAGTTGTTTATCCCTTGGCTAATGTCAGAAAACCAGCCCTTGCCTGTTGATCTGTTGTCGGGCATCAAAATTTGTTTTCTCTACCTCCATATGATTGTCAAATATTGGGTACTAGCTGTCGGGTGACGGGTTCTTGGTACCAGTCCACCTTTCTTGTTGGTACACCATTTTCGGCGGAGTCTATATTTTAGCCAATTTTAGCATCTCAGCTCAACCGAAGGGCGATGGATTTTTGGTATCCATTCTCTCTCAATGTGGTACAAAAAGTCAAACACTTGTAGGACAGCCAAAAATTGGCCTTTTTCTGCTTCTATCCAAGTGATGGGTTTTTGGTACCTATTCATCTCTACTATGGGGGCAAAACTTCCAACAGCTTCCTCAGTTATTTTATATTTTGCTTGTTGTTGTTCAACAGTTGCCCGTTGATGGCCAACAGGTTTGTGGTACCAATCCATTGCTCAGCTAGGTACATGGTTTCCAATAGTCTTGGTACTTGGTGATTTTTCTGTTTTCCTGAGAGTTCGCCGGCCAAAATTGGGCGACAGGTTTTTGGTGCCCGTCCACATCCAGTGAAGGTACAAATTGTCCAGCGGAGTCTACACTGAGCCAAAATTGGCCTTTTTTCTGCTTTTCACCGAGTGACGGATTTTTGGTACTCGTCCATCTATGCTACAAGGGTAAAATTTCTGGCGACCTCCAAACTTAACCAAATTTTCACTGCTAGCTAGCTGCTGGGATCTTGGTCGGCCAACCACTATTGGAGGTACAAAACGTTCGACGGAGACTATACTTGGCCAATTTTGGCGTTTCAGCTCAAGCGTCGAGCAACGGGTATTTGGTACCCATCCGCCTCTAATAAGGGGGCAAAATTTTCGGTAACTGTTGGCATTTTTGCCACATTAAATTTTTTGACAAAAGTTTGCCCAAGTATGGAGCTTTAAATCGGCAAATCACACGCAGAAGCGTTGGCATTTTCACGGGCCCTAAAAGAGGATGATAAAGTGGACGAATTGATCTTTTGATGTCTCATTATTGCAGATCTTTTCGCAAGCTTTCCGGCGATATATTACAATAGGTGATCGGGTCAACGGATCAAAAGTTATGGCCCCGGGAAGTACATCCAGCAAAAGTCCACTTCGGGCTCGAAAAAAATTCTAAGGCATGAGGGGCTCTTCGCCCAGAATGCTGCGAAGTTGCCACTTCGGACTCTTTGGTCGCCGAACCTCCACTTCGGCCCCAACTCCAGCGAACATCCCTGTCCCGATGATGAAAAAAGTTTAAGGCTGGCAAGTCACTTCGCTAACAAAACAGAGTAAGATAAGAAGCCTCGCTGAACAGAAAGAAGGAAAGGGGCAGCTTCGCAAAGAAGGGACAGGAAAGCCTAAGTTCGAGCCCGAAAAATTTCCAAGGCATGGAAGGAGCTTCGCTTGCGAAGCTGCCAAAGCACCTACTTCGGGCAAAAAAGTTGCGAAGCTGTGATTGTAAGTTGCCGGGATTTTCTAAGTCAGCGGGCTCACTTCGCTAAACTTTTAGCGAAGCATTCACTTCGGCAACAGTTTTAGCGAACCTTCGGTTGACAGAAAAAGTTTTAAGGCAAGAGGGGCACTTCGCCCAGAATTTGGTCGAACTGCCACTTCGGGCCTCCACTTCGCCGAAGTTCATGACGGCCAAAACGTCCAACATCGGCCAAAACGTCCAACATCGGCCAAAACGTCCAACGTCGGCCAAAATCCTCCACTTCACCAGCGAAGCTCTAAGTCAGCCAGAAAACTTCACTTCGCCAACGAAGCTCCATGTCGGCTCCGAACCTCATGTCGGCCGCGAAGCTCAAGTCGGCCGCGAAGCTCAAGTCGGGCGCGAAGCCCAACGTCGGCCAGAATCCCAACGTCGGCCAGAATTCCAACGTCGGCCAAAGTCGGCCAAGTCGGCCAAAAATCCAGCGAACTGCCAGTTTGGGCTAATTTCTCAGCGGGGCTTCTCCGGAACTTTTTCTAACAAGGGCGCTTTCTCCAAAGGGCACACATCCCAAAGCCGGGTATTTTTCCGAGGCAATTGAGTGTTTCATAAATGCATTTTTTCTGGCCCGAAAGACCCGGTGCCCATTTGTAGCAATAGGATACGAGTTATCAGTCGTAGAGAAGGGCTAGGGCAACTTGTGCATCCACTCAAGCACCTCACCCCGGGGCAGCCCAGGACAATTCAGCGACTCATAAATGCAGGTTTCCCCGATTGACGCGGCCATGGTAGCTTATTAGGGAAATAGATGTGAAACCTCAGTGGCATAAAAGGGCGAGCGCGCATTTTCCAGCTCCCAAAGGCATACTTTCAAACCCAGCGCATTAATGGCTCAGAGGGTCGGGTCCTCTATAAAAACCCACGCATTGTAATGAAAAGGGGGGGGAACTTTTGCTAGAAAGCTGCTGTAACTTGACTTTTGCAATCGATATTAAAGACTTTGGGCCCAATTTCTCTCTTGTATGCTGCCTTCTGTGATTATTTATGTTATTCCATTTCTTCATTTGCATACTGTAATTTTGCATCCTGGATTTAGGTGTGTCATTGGGGATTGGACCCTGGAATTCTCCTGAAGGATACACAGGGGAGAAAATACTGCGTTAAATTCTTTGTATGCCGCCTGTGGTTAGTGGTTTCTGTTACATTCACATATTTTCCTAATTGCTATAATTCTGAAATCTGGATTTAGGCGTGGGAGAATAGTTGAATCTTGGAACTCTTCCAGAGGATACATAGGGAACTTTGCGTGGTATTTATTTATGCATTATTCTTGGTATTTATTGCTGCTACTTCAAGCTTTCAGTTAGTGATCGTGCTGCTGGTTCTTTCCCACCACAATACCCAGCTATTTAATTTCTTTCCTGCACCCTTACTCTTTTTATCTCTTTCCAGCACCTTTACTCTTTTTTATCTCTTTCCTACACCCTTTCTTTTTTTATCTCTTTCCTGCACTCTTAGCTTAAAACCCTAAATAGTTTAGTAAAGGAGCCGGCCTTTCTCCGGAGATTGGCACGGAGGGCATCTCTTCCCTCCGGCCTTTCAATGTTGGTCCAGGTCTAGGGCACGTATACATGCAAAATCCTTTCCTGTGGCAGATTTGTGACCAACAGTAACTTCCACTGTTGCTGGGTGATGGGTTTTAGGTACCATCTGCTTCTTAGAGGGGTATAGGAAGTCCGACGAGCTCTATACTTAGCCGAATTTCATCGCTTGAATTTGCTTCTGCTGTGCGACGGGTATTTGTACCCATCTGCCATCTGGGAAGGTACAAAGTGTCCAGCAATCTAGCGACGGATTTTCGAGACCCGTCCCCTTCTACCTAAGGTGCAAATGTTCTGGAGGTCATGAGACAACCTTTTTACCCGTCTCGCCTCCCACCAAGCGCCGGAATTTAAGGACCCATCCGTTGCAACCCTAAAGATGAAACATCCAACATTCTCCATACTTAATTGTTTTGGCCACTGATGCAACCTTTTGCACTTTCAACCAAAAGTGCGTGTGGGTGATGACCAAAATTACCCACACTTCCTCAGTTCCCAAATTCACTTCTACTGTCTTTGGTCCATACTTTATATTCTCTAATTCATCCTTTGCTTTTGCCATATTTTCAAGGTGTGTTGGTTTTCCTTCTATCTCAGCATCCCCGTATTCTTGTAACGACAAGCACATCATTCTCTGTTGGCTTGTTTTTAGTAGGAGGCTCTTCTATGTCAAGAAAATTGGCATTCTGCGAGTTGCTTGTACTCGCCTTCTTTGGGCAATTCGCCTCCTTATGATTGCTCGGACCACACCATCGACACGTGTGATACATTATTTCTTATGGTTCCTCCTATTTGAGGGGCAAGACAATTCTTCACAAAATGTCCCCATTCTTGACAATTGCGACCTTGCAAGATCGTTCTACCATCTGAATAGTTGCTTGTACTTGCCTTCTTTGGGAAATTCGCCTCCTTATGATTGCCCGAACTGCACCATCAACACGTGTGATACATTATTTCTTATTGTTCCTCCTGTTTGAGGGCTAGGACAATTCTTCACAAAAAGCCCCCATTATTGGTAAATGCGACATTGCATGATCGGTCTACCATCTGAATCATACTGCAATTGACTCTGGCCTTCTTGCCGATTGCCCTGATATTGCCTACCTCCCTGGTAGTAATTCCTGTACCCACCACTAGTTGCGCTTTGTCCATTCCTTGGAGAGTTTGGTTTTTCTTCTTCCTTTTGCACAGTCATAGTCCGGTGCCTCACTCCTTTCAAATTGAATGGACAATCGGTAACCGGATGTCCCACTATATAGCAAATATTGCAATATGCATTCTTTGGACAATCTAATTTAGTGTGTCCTTTAAACTTACAGACTAAACACCATATGTCTTTTCTGTCCTTCACTTCACCTTTGACTTCTTTGATCATCCTATCAAATTCCTTCATGGACTGGATAGCACTCTCTACCTTGTCCTCGGTATCGCTATCTGAGTCCTCACTCCTAGCATGGCCACCAATCCTAGCCATCGTCTACTTTGCCCCACTCTCAAAGTTTCTTGCCCTCTCTAATGTTTTTGCAAATGTTGACAAGGGTACAATCCTCATCTTTTTCCTATACTTAAGCAATAATCCATCAATAAACCATTTCTTAACCATACCATTGGCTGGTGTCAACTCCATTTTATCAATGAGTTGTTTCATATTTTGTTGTAGGTTTTGATATCCTCGTTTTTCTTTTTCTTTGTGGAATATATTAGTATGATGATCTTTGTGTCATCCCTCAAAGGTCAAAACTCCTTTTTGAATTCCTCTATCATAGTCTACCATGTGGCAAAAGGTGGTGTACCTTCTCTTTTTAAGTATCAATCTATTGCCATACCTCTCACCGTAGCAAGAAATATTTGTAGCCATTCATCGGGATATCTTACTTGTTGGCATTTTTGCCACACTGAATTTTATTGAAAAAAAATTCCAAAAGAATGATTTCGCCCGTGGAATTAAAGAGCAAGTGTTTTGCCAGCAAGGGAAAAATCAAAGGGTTTTCCAGCGATTTAAAAGTTGAAACCCGGATGACATTTGTTGGGAAATATGTGTCCGAAATTCCGAATGCATGCCTTTTGGCGGTCAAAGTCAATTTCACCCCAGAAAGGGGGCGAAAATCATTTTCGCCCTTCTTCGGGGCGAATTGCTAGTTGAAGACATTTTCGGAGCGAAGGTACTAAATAGGCATCATTTAAGTGGAAGCAATGCATCGGTCAAAGTCAAATTTGCTCCGAAATAAGCATGCATGATGATGAAGGCGTTTCTCAAATTAATTTCACCTTATTGAAAACAATGAAAGCGCCCAAGTTGAAGCGAAAGAGGCGAAAGTAGAAGTCCATTTCGGGCGAATGTCTGGCGAAAGTCCATTTCGGGCCAATGTCTGGCAAAAGTCCATTTCGGGCCAATGTCCATTTTCGGGCGAAAGCCCATTTCGGGCTAGGAGATAGCGAAATGCAAGTGGGGCCCAATCCCGTTTCGCCCCAAATCAAGACCGCAACTTGATTTTGGAGTTTGATAAGGCGAATGCGCCTTTGACTTTTCCACCAAAGCGCAGCTCAGTTTCAAGGAGAAAGATGCCAGGTGGGGCCCGAAGTGTTTCGCCCCAGTTTTCCAGCGCAACTCCATTTCGGGCCTAGTGAGGGAGAAATAGCCTTTGACTTTTCTCACTCCAGCGCCACTCCCAAGGCAGCAAGGTGTTTCGCTCCAGTTTTCTAGCGCAAGGTAGTTTTGGGCCTTGGTAAGGCGAATGCGCCTTTGACTTTTCCACGCCGGCGCTACTCCCAAGATAGCAAAGTGGTTTCACCTCAGTTTTGGAGCGCAAGCCCGTTTCGGGCCAAAAAGCAGCGAAACTCAGTAGGGCCCATGCCTTTTCACTCCCACTTGGGGGCACAGGCTCCTTCCGGGGCTTGTATGGGCAAAATGTAAATGGGACCCGCATCCGCGAAGCGCCTGTTTCAAGACAAAATCTCCTACCTCAGCCAGAATTCCTCATAAACGCTTCTCAGCGACGAAGCAAGGAGCATCCTCATCCATCTAAGTGCAGTCGGTCAAAGAAGCTTCCAGATTTAATGTTCCCGGATTTCAGAATCTGATCTTTCGTTGAGGCAGTTCCAGCAAGTGTAGAGACGGCGCTGCAGACAAACCATGTCGGCACATTGAAGATGTGCAGCTACTTCTCCATGAGTCATCAGTTCCAGGCCATGCCTCATTACTTCCTAATGAGTGCCAAAATCCAATCTTTGCTGCCACCGCGATGTTTTGTGGGTGAGCATTTATGTCTCAGAGGCGGAATCCTCTATAAAAACTAGCAATTCTAATGTAAAATGATGGACGTTTTGCTAGAGACTTGTTGTACATGAATTCTGCTATCAATACAGATAATACTTGGCTCTAATTCTGGAATTCTGTCTGTGTATGTTTTCTATCTTATATTTCTATTAAATTCTCCAATTTGTCTGTGGGTTATAATTGTATGTCTGGATTTGGCTCCCGATAGAGGGTGAACACTGGAATAATTCTAGAAATTGCACACATAAGGCGTCTGGTTTTAATTTTTGTTACATTTTTTGTGTTGAGTGCTATTGATTTAGAGTGCAATTAAGTTATTGTGCTGCTTGTCCATCACCCTTGTTCTACTTGGCTTGAGGCCATATTTCCCATCCCTTTCAGTCATTTCAATTTCTTTCCTGTTCCCTAATCTCAAACCCCAAGTTAGAATAGCAAGGGAACCAGCCCTCTCTGGAGATTGGCACGGGAGGCATTTCTTCCTTTCGGCCTTTCAATGTTGGTCGGGTCTAGGGTGCATGGATGAAACATTCCATGCCTAAGGCGGATTCTTGACCAACTTGGGGCGAATGTCTGGCGAATATCTGGCGAAAGTCCATTTCGGGCGAAAGTCTGGCGAAAGTCCATTTCGGGTGAAAGTCTGGCGAAAGTCCATTTCGGGTGAAAGTCTGGCGAAAGTCCATTTCGGGCAAAAGTCTGGCATGTCCATTTTCGGGTGAAAGCCGAGAGAAAGCCCATTCCGGGCTAGGAGATAGCGAAATGCAAGTGGGGCCCAATCTCGTTTCGTCCCAAATGAAGAGCGCAACTTGATTTCGGAGTTTGATAAGGTGAATGTGCCTTTGACTTTTCCACCAAAGCGCAGCTCAGTTTCAAGGAGAAAGATGCCAGGTGGGGCCCGAAGTGTTTCGCCCCAGTTTTCCAGCGCAACTCCATTTCGGGCCTAGTGAGGGAGAAATAGCCTTTGACTTTTCTCACTCCAGCGCCACTCCCAAGGTAGCAAGGTGTTTCGCTCCAGTTTTCCAGCACAAGGCAGTTTCGGGCCTTGATAAGGCGAATGCGCCTTTGACTTTTCCACGTCGGCGCTACTCCCAAGATAGCAAAGTGGTTTCGCTTCAGTTTTGGAGCGCAAGCCCATTTCGGGCTAGAAAGCAGCGAAACTCAGTAGGGCCCATGCCTTTTCGCTCCCACTTGGGGGCGCAGGCTCCTTCCGGGGCTTGTATGGGTGAAACGTAAATGGATAGTGCCCACATCCGCGAAGCACCTGTTTCCAGTCAAACTCTCCTGCCTCAGGCAGAATTCCTCAGAAACGATTCTCAGCAACGAAGCAAGGCGCATCCTCATCCATCTAAGTGCAATCGGTCAGAGAAGCTTCTAGATTTAATGTTCCCGGATTTCAGAATCCGATCTTTCGTTGAGGCGGTTCCAGCAAGTGTGGAGATGGCGCTGCAGGCAAACCATGTCGGCACATTGAAGATGTGCAACTACTTCTCCATGAGTCATCAGTTCCAGGCCATGCCTCATTACTTCCTGATGAGTGCCAAAATCCAATCTCTGCTGCCACTGCAATGTTTTGTGGGTGAGAATTTATGTCTCAGAGGCGGAATCCTCTATAAAAACTAGCAATTCTAATGTAAAATGATGGACGTTTTGCTAGACTTGTTGTACATGAATTATGCTATCAATACAGAGAATACTTGGCTCTAATTCTGGATTCTTGTCTGTGTGTATGTTTTCTATCTTATATTTGTATTAAATTCTCTGTTTTGTCTGTGGGTTATAATTCTATGTCTGGATTTGTCTCCCAATAGAGGGTGAACACTAAAATAATTCTAGAAATTGCACACATAAGGCGTCTGGTTTTAATTTCTGTTACATTTTGTGTTGAGTGCTATTGATTCAGAGTGCAATTAAGTTATCGTGCTGCTTGTCCATCACCCCTGTTCTACTTGGCTTGAGGCCATATTTCCCATCCCTTTCAATCATTTCAATTTCTTTCCTATTCCTTAATCTCAAACCCCAAGTTAGAATAGTAAGGGAACCAGCCCTCTCTGGAGATTGGCACGGGAGGCATTTCTTCCTTTCGGCCTTTCAATGTTGGCTGGGTCTAGGGCGCATGGATGAAAAATTCCATACCTAAGGCGGATTCTTGACCAACACTTACCCCATTTGCCTTCCATATGGTTGTGCAAGTGCCTATATGCCTTGTTGGATCTTCTTTCCATTATCCTATGAAGGCTGGGGGGTTTTTGCTTGCCCGCTATATTTGCAACGTGTGCCATTAGGTGGTTTTCCACTTCCTCATCACTTGATGATGGCTACAATGGTATCTTGGCCCAATACCTTTCTGTTTGGTGGTTATACTTGTTGTTCTTCTCTTGGTGCTTCAATCCTAGGCACTTGGTCTCCTTGCAATGTCTCTTGACCTTCAATTCTTGCCTCAAATAGTCTCCTTCCAAACTCAAGTGCATCCTCACTTCGCAACCTCCGTGAATAAACAAGATGTGGTTCCAGTCTACTTCCCCAAGCACTCACCTGCGATTGCTTTGGTGCCCGACTCTCATCCTCTGCACCCCTTGGCAAACTCCTCCCCACTTGCTCAGGTGTCACCATCCACACCTCATTTCCTTGTGCACTTTCTACGTTGGCATCTTCACTTACACGAACATTTTCTTCTACTATTTGATGTTGCTCTCCCTACACCTCGTCTTCTATAGTCAACAACAATGTCTCCCACCTTTCACTTTCTTCCTCTTCTGGAGTCCAAACTCGTTCGAGTATTGGTTCCTCCGCTTCTCTTGATTGTGGTGTCAAAGTATTCAAGCTCCTTTGTTAAGCGATCCTCGTGCTGATTCTCATGGGCACTTGATCCTCTCTATGATCTCGCCTCCTATATCCTCGCAGAGTTGAATCTATCATCCACCTTTCTTCCTTCACACACACTTCTTTACTGAATTGGACCCTCATTCTGGCATTGGCAACGACACCAAATGTAGCATGAGTGGTGGTATTCCCAGCAATGGGGTGGCGACAGATTCAGGAACTAAACATACCTTTGTACAGCATGACTTGAACTTGCTTGATCTTGACTGTACAACCCACTCTATCATACAACTCCACTAGACATACAATGCATTTTATCGTACAAACCGTCTTGTCATACAACTCAATCAGTTGTACGATTCATCCTTTTGTATGACCCTACCTAGTGCAAGTTGATCCCTTTGTACGATGTGTCTATTGTGCGATGCAATGTGAGGCTAATAAGCAATCCTCGTACGGTGATCACTTTATACAATATCCCACACAAAGTCACTTAGAGAGCAAATCCTATATGGTAAACACGTTTTTATCTTCCCTCGTACGATTCCATAATCATATAGTCTGCAACCGCTGGAAATTGCCAACTCCTTGTTGCTGCAATCAATCGTATGATCTGCCTCAATTCTCTATTCCCTGCTGCAACCTGCAAATTAATCTAATCCTACTGCAATGCAATACGAACAGTTTGATCCACCCTGACAGGTTTATACACTTTGCATTAACAAATGGAATGTAACAGATAACAAAACAACAATCTACACGCACATGCATTAAGAAGACTGCAAATAGAACAATGGCTGAATTGTAGTACTGATTTACTGCTGCAAACAGCAAAGTGCTTAACTACAATAGCTGCCATAGCAGAGAATAACAATGGCAAATCAATAGTCCACAACCGATTGCATCTTTCATATACTACAAGTACATATCCAGAACATGCGTATGCTCCTCTCGATTGACTAGAAAGCAATAGCAATTTGCATACTACAATAGGCTACTCTCTCTCTCTCTCTCTGGATCAACAACTAACAAAATTGGAGAGAGCTTATGAAGCCTTTCCCAGGCCGTTCCAAGAAGTTCCTGGGACACTGCATCATTCACAACCACCACCCTGAGTCCTTCAAACATACATCTAAGTTAATTTTTATTAAATCTAATTTCATGCTCATTTTGCCTAATTTCCTTTAATTTGGACTTTAATTACATTTGACTTCATTTACATTTAATTTGATGTGCATTTCATCTCACATTTCATTTCGTCAAAATTACAAACAAAACTTGTTAAAAATGCCAAACAATTTCTGTACAACATTTTCATTTCTTCTTCTTCTGGGAAGCAGATTTGCCACTTACAAGTTGTTAACTACCAGCCCTTAATGATAAATAGGCCCCCTCATTCATTTGAGCGGGTAATGTAGAACCTAGGGCACTAGAGACATCATATTGTAGAGAGACGAGATACATTTGCACAGACATTTTTCTGGAGACACTATGCAGAATTGCAGACTGTGTATGTAAGACAAGTGTTGTGTTCACTCCATTGTACAGGCAGAGGATAATGCAATATCTACTCATATTCATCCTTCATCTATTGTTATTGTATGTTTCCTATATGTGTTGTCATTGTTTATTGTTGCAGTAGATAGATTTGTAGTTGTTCCTTCCAAGTTTTGTATGCAATGAAGTCACAATACAAGAGTTGTCGTACAGCAAGGATTATAGATTGAAGTCATAGTCCTGAGGATGCCGTACAGCCATTGCCATACAATCAAGTGTAGTACAGCTAGTTTCGTACAGTGGAAAGTGTCGTATAGTGAAGATTGTCGTATAGTGGAGAGATAAGTTTGTACACTGAAGGTTAGCAGTCTAGAAGAGGATAGACTTTCCTATTTGCAGACTGAAGTGTTGATTATTGAGATGAATGCAGTCATAGCTGATTACTAAATCTGTCATATCAAATTGTTCCTCCAAGGGTGGAATATTCCCACCGTGCTACAGTAACTGCCCAAACAGCCCTATACAAACAGAAGTGGGAAAAGAATACAAGATAACAGGGTTTGATTCTAATATACTGCAGCAATCAGTTAGTAGAAACTCATACGGATATCACATAATA
The DNA here is from genome assembly GCA_028583015.1 of Wollemia nobilis. Classification (NCBI taxonomy): domain Eukaryota; kingdom Viridiplantae; phylum Streptophyta; class Pinopsida; order Araucariales; family Araucariaceae; genus Wollemia; species Wollemia nobilis. The sequence continues at coordinate 1,984,388 of JAQPPZ010001424.1, read as the reverse complement.
AACAATAACGAAATGACAAACAAGTATGAACAAGATATTGCATTAATGATAAGCCTATACGATCAAACAGTCTATGGCATCTCCTTGCATACACAACATCTGCTCTTGTGCAAAATATCTCCACTGCACTCCACAATATCTCCTTCGAGCATATACAATGCAATGTTTGTGTACATGAATGTACCATGTACCATCTACCCGCTCAATTGAATGAGGGGGTCTATTTAAACTGGGGGAAAGGTATTTATTGGCAACTACCACCCTCGACACCTCAACTCTACCTTGTTACAATTGTCTTGCATTTCATTTCATTTCCATCTTAACCACAAGACAAACTGAATGACAACTACCCTTGCATGACTTTATCCGCATATGACTATTACTTGACTCATTATTACATTTTTCCATGCAAGTATTACAATGTTACAATTTATTCAAAATACAAAACTTTAGTATATGCATACTTGACTTCCACAAATTTTATTTCCAACTCTTTATTTCCTATGCTAAGGTGGCACGTCAAAACTAGCACCTACATGCTTCAACCTTATTTTTACTCTCTTTCAACCTCCAAACAAAGATATCCAAGAATGACAATCTCAGAGAATAATGCTTCCAATGGAACAATATACTATAGGGATTGCTCCCAATCTCCAAATATTCGTCCAGCTTGAGGACAATGTCTTCCTTAGCTCCATCCAAACAATATTTATGGCTCTTTTTTGGACCACTTCCTCATTGACAAACATTAGATGCTCAAATTATTTTCAATGGAGGTAATGTCCACACTTATCGATTGATGATTTATGATATTTTCCTCCAGCCTTTTCCTATGGTGAAAAAATTTCCTTCCTATTGTGATCTGCATCCTTGACCTGGTAGGAAGTCATATTTTGTTTTATACAACAAGATGACCAAAAAATCCATAAAAAAATAGTTGATTAGCTATGATCAACTTTAATGCCACCATCCATTCATTTTCTTCCTTCAACTCCTTACTCTATTTGCGACACAACATAGCTTTTCCTAATTTAAATTTTGAAATAAATTTTCTAGCCACCTTGCATATTATGTGATAAACTTGGGTGGTGGCCCTTACACCTTAGAAGTTGGCAGATGTTGAAGATCATCATTATATACTCCGGCCAACAAGTTTCCATGCCTAAGTCAATCATTCCTCGTATATATTGAAACCTACCAATTCTCACATGGATCAATTTGGCATCATGAACTAGCAATGACATGTTTATGGCAACCTCCAATATGTCATATTTTTTCATAATCCTCATCACCTACCTTTCTGAAGGCTCCTCACCTAAAGCCAACATGATTATCTTTGCAATGTATCTCCTAGATCTCCTACAACAAAGAATTTTTGTTACATTCACTATCTCTTAGCCTTCCTATGAGAAACAATTGTTTCTTTAGCATTACATCAAGATTAAGGTCATCCATCTCCAGCTCATCATCTTTAACATATCCAAAGTTAAACCATTGTTAAAGTGGCTTAGAGATAACAAAAAGAATTGTCTTGTCCTATAGAAATAAAGTACGGTTTGCAGCACCATAACAAGTTATGGCATAGCGAGAACCAAAATCAGGGCTCATAATATCGATAAGGAATCTCATGGGAGGCTTGTGATGTTCATAACTCTTTTCCTAATAGTGTGGTGGAATTGAGTCAACTGTAAGTAAATGTCGCATGAATGTATTTCTGGAGTAAAGTTATGCAAGCTAAGCTAACATTACCTCATCTTCTTATGTTTCAAGTATAGAGGCAGCTCTGCTTTATTAGGTAGTTAATATTACAAAGCATCAAAGAGCTATAATCATGGGGGAAATGTCGCTTACAGATTTGTGTGCCCTTGTCTGCATACAGTAGTGGGTACTAGGGCTTCAGTTCTTTTCTTTTTTTTCTTGCAAGTGACAGGACAGGACTGCAGTTCTCTGAGATCAGGTTCTGGCCACCCCTCACATACGTATGAGTTGCGGACAGACGCATCATACTAATTTTCTATCTTCTTTTATTGGTTCCACGACAATGGATGCTAGAAGAGTCTTGAGGGGTCAAATTCCGTGCCCTCGTATAATTCTTTAACCAGGCCCCCTTATTCCTGGCCATTTTTCTGGAAGCATCATTGGATTCTGCGTTGGCCCTTGTCAGATAGTTGGTGATGACAACAATTGTGCTTCTAGTTAGTCTTGGTGCTTGAATCCACAAGAGCTCCTTTTGATCTCTCTTTTACTTTGAACAATAGTCTCTCTTCATGATTACTTATAGCATGTTGGGGTTTTATCCATTTTGGATAACCTTCAAGGCTGTAATTTTATGTCATTAAGTTGCTCCACTTCAGTGTAGTTTACATTAGATTATTTACTCTAGTTTAGCTAGCTTTTGTAGTAATTTTTGGTTACTAGAGTGCATCATAACAGCTCTTTTTTACGAGTCCCATTGGCCTACTTTAATCATGTGCAGATTTTAATAAATCAAATTTTAAGTACACAAAAGCATCCAAATCATACACAATGGCATAATTTGAGGCAGCCACACGTTTCATGAACCTTCTTTACAAGACTCTATATTACTGATCTCCTCAGAGGTCAATCCTTTACCACAAAATATATAACTTTTTAAATTACATATTACAGCCCACCCCAAATGGAAAAATCAAATTAATAAGTGCATAAAATAAAGTTGAGAATCAGATGGAATCCTTGAAATTTTACATTAATGAAGCTGCCAAATGCTGACAGCTTTAAACACATTTACCACACATTTAACTAAGCAGCAAGAACTAGGCAAGAAATTCAGCTCGAGAAGAAAGCAACCATGCTAACAAATTGGAAGAGTTGGATGCTACTAAACTTACATGTCAGGGGCAACCCAAAATGGAAAAATTTAAGTCAGAAAGTGCATAAAATAAAGATGAGGATCAAATGGAATAATTGAAAAGCTATATTAATGCAACTTCCAAATTCTGACAGCTTTAAACACATTTATAACACATTCCCCTAAGCAGCAAGAACTAGGCAAGAAATTCATCTCAAGAAACACAAGCATGCTAAAGAGTTGGAATAGTTGGATGACACTAAACAATCATTTAGCTATGTACCAAATAGTTGTATAGAGTCCAAAACAATAAAACTTGAAATTAATTATCATAATGTAAATGTCCATTTTCTTGAAACGATCAAAAATTCCTTAAACTGCATGAGACGAATGAAAGCAGACAAGTCATATCTTCAATCTATAAACTAATCAATCTGTTTTTCTAACAAGAGAGTGATAAAAGAAGAAAATGTCAAACCTGTAGCACCTCATCTAGTATCCCAACATCCAAAATACCAGAAATAAAGCCTGCACCAGTGCCTTGAATTATGTGAGGGCCTTCAAACTTACAAAAATTAAGCATTTAGATTACTCAATAAAAAATAAATTTTAGCAAATTACTAGTCAGTCAAAGAATAATTTTTATACCTGCTCCTGATAAAATATTGCTCTCACTTTGTTCTACCCCAATAATCTGCATAATAGAATTACGACCACAAATTAGAGTCCAGGCTTTGATGTCATCAACGATTCCTAGGTATTAAAAAGATGGGCTAAACCTGTAAAATGAATAACGATGTTGATAAAAGTTAAAATGTGTATAAGTTTTAAGCAGTGATAAAATACTTCCTAGTATAGCTAATTTGCTATTCATGTAGTGGACCTAACTACTACCTTATTATAACTCAATAATACATTAGTATTGTATTATATCCTTACTTTTTAAGATATATATCTTTTGGTACCTTAAAAATAACCTCTTAAATGGTCATCTGTGAAGAGGTAAGTAGAAGGGGTTACGACTCTCTATGTTATACCCCTCTGGATAGACACACACACCCCTTTACCATTTGGTGGAAAGCATATCCATCAATTCATCTATCTTTTATATACCAAATCATACAACGAATTCTTGATGGTTCACATAAGAGACCTATTCGTCACTCCTTACAAATGGTATTAGGGCCATGCTTTTGAACATCAAATTTAAATTATGATCAATGACCAAGAAATATTTTTAGCTTGTAGCCTATACACGTTTTGGCTGATGTCAAAGACAATTTCAGCCTGTGGCATTATTTTCAAAGTGGCTATTTTCAACCAAGGCTTGTTAGTTTTCAATATTGAGCAAGCATTTTGTCTACCAAGACATGAATCGAAACAACCCAAGATGCAAAAAGATACAATCTGAGACGCAAAAAGGTGTGATTCAAGATGTGAAATGGTGCAAAAGAGTGCAATCCAAAACGCAAAAAGGGTACGAATTGAGAATGGAAGGGTCTAACTCGAAAGAAAAAGGGTGTTACCTGAGATACAAAAGGGTGTGAATTGAGCAAAAGTGTGCAACTTGTTAAACACAGAAATTGGCAAGTGTGATTTGTGCCCGTGACCACAGTTCAATAAATGGATGGGGAGGTTTTTACTCTCCCCAACCTCTGGATCTTGGGCTGGTTCCCTTCTACCTTCTATCTAATGCTGAAAATAAATAAAGAAACTGATCTAAAACATGCAAAAACCAATAAGCAAACTGATGCAGAAAACAAATCTAATCTACTTTTGTTTGAGAGTAAGGGTGAAAGAGAAATAAAATGCAAAATATGTCCGAGGTTGTAGCAAGGTTCAAGTTTTGGTGCAAATGACTTCTTCAGCAAAGACTGAATAACTGTAGCATGTAAGATTCTTTGAATAACCTGCAATATCAAACAAAGAGAAGGACTAATAGGGGGAAAGGAGGGCAGAGCCACTAATTCCACACATTCATAAACAAAAGGTCAAAGACACAATTGGATTGGAATGCCACGCACAACTCTTTATTGATTTCTCAATTTGAGTGTTTAACAATGCTTACACCAAAGAGTAGTTTTGGTATTGCTTTAAAGGTCAAAAATGCGCACTCAGCTCTGATTTATACTTGAACCTGTAGCCACAAAATGGACTACATACAATGTACCTCAATGATAATTACAAGGTGATTACATCATCCTTATCCTATCGCTAAAAATAGACATGAAGCGAGGCACTCGGTATGCGGGGCGTTCCTCTAGTGAGTTGCTCCAGTGAGTGAGGTACTCAACAAGCAAGGTACTCCAACAGCAGGTCGCTCTAATGAGCAAGAGGCCCTTCTACAGAACCTTCACCTATGTCATTTGCATCTTCTATGACATCACCTCCAGAGTCCTCTAAGCGAAGGAGGATTGCAACACCTAGGGCCAATCCCATACACCACATATTTGATGTTGAGAGTAGGGAGGATTTTGACCACACTGTTGCAGAATTTTTCTATACACGTGGAATCCCATTTAATGTGGCTCGTTCCCCTTATTTCGACAAGATGGTTCGTGCCATCAATAATGGCCCTGCAAGATATGTGCCTTTGTCTTCTAAGAGGATCCGCACCACTTTGTTGGAGAGTGTGAGGGATCATGTGCACAAGTCATTGGAGCCACTTCGCAGCACATGGTCAATTAATGGCTGCAACATTATTATGGATGGTTAGACTGATGCACGGAGTCATCCCTTAATAAACATCATTGTCTCTTCTACTGCTGGCCCTTATTTTTTGAGAGTTGTGGATTGTTCAGGGCAGGAGAAGAATGCAAAGTTCCAAGTGGGTCTATTATCTGCAGCCATAGATGAGATTGGGCAGGGCAAAGTGGTGCAAGTAATCACAGATGTTGCACCAGTTTGCAAAGCAGCTGGTATGTTGATCCATGCTAAATACTAGCATATTTTTTGGACTCCATGTTGTGTTCATGCATTGAACAATATTTTGAAGGATATTGGTAGAATTGATTGGGTGGCAAAATTGATTGTGGATGGGAGAGACATCCAAATGTTTATGTGCAACCACCATTGGGCACTAGCGATCTATCGCAAGAATGCCCAATTAGACTTGCTCAAACCGACAAACACTCGGTTTAGCTCATACTATATTCTACTGCAACGGTTGGTGGAAGTTAAGGTAGCATTGGGGCATACTATTTTTAGTAGAGAATGGTCTCAATGGAGACAATATATCTTCAAAGCAGGGCCTTCACATTAGAAATTTAATTGTATCTACTCAATTTTGGACAGATGTTGAGTTTTTGTTGCGGTTTTTAGAGATATTGCTAGAAGTGATTGGGTGGCAAAATTGATTGCGGATGGGAGAGACATCCAAATGTTTATGTGCAACCACCATTGGGCACTAGCGATCTATCGCGAGCATGCCCGATTAGACTTGCTCAAACCAACAAACACTTAGTTCAGCTCATACTATATTCTACTACAACGGTTGGTGGAATTTAAGGCAGCATTGGGGCATACTATTTTCAGTAGAGAATGGTCTCAATGGAGACAATCATCTTCAGAGCAAGGCCTTCACGTTAGAAATTAAATTGTATCTACTCAATTTTGGACAGATGTTGAGATTTTGTTGCGGTTTTTTGAGCCAATTGCAGATACGCTCCATATTTTTGATATAGATTCTGAATGCCTAGGAGAGATATACAAGGATATAAATTCCATGTGTGAGATGATTAAATCCATTATTGATCTTCAAGATGTTATAAATTGTACCCTCAATTATAGACCATCATTCATCAAAGGTGGAATGCCCTCAACTCACCACTTCACATGGCAGCTTATGCTCTTAACCTGAAGTGGTATGATGTAGAAAAAAAGAGGAAGAGGGCACAAAATCATGATTCAAAGGTGACTGCAGGGTTTCTACAGGCAGTCAAGGACATATATGGCATTGGACAAGAGGCAGCAGAGATTAGAGAGCATTTTGCAACTTTTGTTTGTGCACGGGGTGCATTCCGATTTATTGAGGCCTTATATGACAGGAGTCTGAAGAACCCCATATTTTTGTGGACATTGCACGGACATGGGACGCCACATTTGCAGTGACTATCATGTCATTTATTGTCTCAGGTGGCCAGTTCCTCGGCTTGTGAGAGGAATTGGAGTACTTATGGATTTATCCATTCAACGAGGAGAGGTCGATAGGAGGCAAGTAGGGCAAAGAACCTCGTGTATGTCCATAGTACTCTTCGACTCATGTCTTGTAGGTACAAGGGTTATACAGAGGGGCCTTTTGCACATTGGGATGCAGCTCTTAATGACAGCAGAGACGACAAGTGTGATGGCTTTTCAGATCTACCACCACCAAATCCATAGGAGGGCCTAGAAGATGATGAAGAGGAATATGACGAATGAGAGTCAAATATCAAATATTTGATGTTATCTTTGTACATGCACACTACTATATAGTATATAGTATATTGTTATCTCTTTATGACTTTGACATCCTGTCATTTTTGTACACAAATATCATATATGCTTTTATAATGCCATATTTAAATATTTTGCAATGTGTATGATTTATTTTATTTCACAATGTGTATGATTTATTTAATTTATAATTATTTCGCAACATGTATGAATTTTTTTTTTGATAAAAATTTATATATATATAAATTAAAAACTAGCTGCACCCACACTTGGCGAACCCTATTTTTGGCAGGGGCCGCACCCACACCCACACCCGTGATTCCTGCCGCACCCATGCACCTAGTAACCTTGCATTTTATCAAATACTTGTTATTTCTTTTTGGAACTGCTATCTACAGATGCAACTACGTCCTAATTATATAAATAAGACCACTCCCTCATTCATTTGTGTTGTTGGCATGGAAGGAGAGGTTGGCATGGTATTGAGGGTTGTATTGAAGGTGGGTGTTGTATGTTGGCATTGCACGTGGTAGTAGAAGTGGGCTGTAACCAAGCATGTATTCGTGAGATACTTGTGCAGGGTCGTACAATGAAGTTGCCAAGCCATACAGTGAAGTTGTTGGGCTGTACAGTCATGTTGCCAAGCCATACAGTGAAGAGCCTAGGCCATCTAGACTAAAGGCAGGCCATCTAGTGAGTATTAATAGTTTGGAAAAGGGCAAATCATTCTATTCGCAAACTAGGCTATCTAGATGCTACGTCAAGCCATCCGAATTGTTGTCGTGCAATCTGATATATGTTGTGTGCATAGTGTATGCATTGTAATTGTAAGATATTTGCATTGTATATTTTGTTCATTTAAGTGGTAATGGAATTGTGTTGCAGTATGTTGTATTCCATTTCTACATTCTGGCACCGTTGCCTATTCAAAGTTGGGTCAAGCCTGGTGACATGGAGTTGTGAGAAGCAAATCACTCAAGAAGGTGCACAATGACAACAATGGAATGATTACAATGCAGCCAATGAAGTAGATGAAGACGCAAACTTGTTTGTTGATGTTGACGAAGGGTCGACGTATGAAGCAGACGTGTAAGGGTTTGTGTGCAAAGAGTTGCGTGATGGCTCGAAGAGTTGCATTTCGATGACAAATGAGTTGCGTGATAGTAGCGGTAAGTTGCATGTTGGCGGCAAAGAGTTGCATGTTAGCAATAGAGACTTGCATGTTAGCGGTGGTGAATCACATGATGACGATGAGAGTTACTTAACAATGGCGAAGAATCACACAATAGTGAGTTGCATTGTGGTGAGGAATTGCATTATGGTGAAGTACGTATGTCACTGGAGCAATTGCAAGTTGATGTGTCTGATGGTGAGCGGGAAAGGAGTCCAACATCAATGCAAATGCACGATGGCATGTACACTAGTGTGCAAGACGAGAGTGAGCACTAGAACAACTGTGGGTTGGTGTGTTCGATGATGAGCAGGACAAGAGTCCAACATCGGAGCAAATGCAGGTTGGCACATTTCATGGTACGCGGGACAGGACTCCGACATGACAACAATTGCAGTGGGTGAGCTTGATGATGTGTGTGAAGGAAAAGATATTGCATGATGATGTGCGTGAAGAAGGAAAGATACTGTGTGATGATATGCGTGAAGAAAGAAAGATACTATGTGATGACGTACATGAAGGAGAGATACGCAAACAACCACTACCAATGTCAAGTCAACCTATCAAAACAAAGACCAATTTTGGCATATCATGTAAGTGTCCAATGTTCATTGGAGGGGAAACAAAGGACACAGTCTGGCATTGGAAAATTTGTCTCACAATGCGGAAAGCGAATGGGCAAAAAATGACATAAATTGGAAGAGGTTATTCCCTGCAACATTTCGTGGAATTGCAATGGATTGGAACATGAAATTTCCCAAAGGCAAGTACCGACTTGGGATGAGATGTGCGAAGTCCATAGTTGAGAAAATCATAATCGGATTGGAATCGGCTTGGAGAAAAACCAAGAATTGGAAAAAAATCAGGGAAAAGATCGACAACTTTTCATTGAAAAAACCGAAGAAAATGCAAATTTTCATTGAAAAAAAACTTTTTCATGCATATCACAATTTTTTGGCAAAAAATCAACAAAATCGGCAAAAAATCAGCCAAGCTGTAAATCAGGATAAATCGGCTCGAATCGGGATTTTTTAAAGATTTTTTCAACTATGGTGCAAACTATTTGTGAAAGAATTTTTATTGTTCCACAATGACGATGAAGTCATTACTATAATTTATAGAATGGAATAGGGTGAGAATGAGTCGTTAGTTCATACCATAGTTGAGAAAATCGCTATCGGGAGTCAATTGGCTGGGCAATAAGACGAGAGTTTTTCAAAAATCGGCAAAAAAAAAAAACCGAAGAAAACAATTTTTTTTTTTTTTTTTTTTTCCATGCATATTACAATGAATTAACATTATGCAAATCGGATATTGCAATAAAAACAACAATTCAAGTCAAGACATCATACAAGGCTCAAGCTTTAAGTATACATGAAAGTGACAAAACACATCCTGTATTGCTTATAATATGAAAAGGTACAAATTTACAAGTAACAATTCATTTTTTATATGCCTGCACATGGAAACAAGTAAGAACAAAGTTACAATCACTTGAAAAAAAGGAAAAAAACCTAAACCCTAAACCAGGGTTTCAGATTTAGGGTTTTAACTTTAAATTTCAAAGTTCAAACAATAACATCTGAAAAATGGGCTTGCATAAAAAAACCCTAAATTGGCCACAGCTTGAAAAAAAATATATTATTAAAAAAAAAAAAAATTGCCGATTTTTTCAAAAAATCGCGAATACAACAAAACAGAGTTGCATGCAACAATACCCGGATGCTTAAAACTCTTCTAAATCAATATTCAAGAGAACCCACAAACATGCAACTGAAATCTCTAAAGAAAGGAATGACATGCAACTATTTCTGGAGATTATTACAAAATAATGCACAAATAACAATACCCAGATACATGAAACACTTTAAAATCAATTCTCACGAATACCCGAGTAACATGCAACTAAACTCCGAAGGATAGGGTAACATGCAACTGATTTTGACGAATTTAATAATCTGGCGTACAAAGTAACAATACCCAGGTGACCAAATCAACTCAAACAACGATACAAGCATACCCTTTTGCTGCTACAGAGTTTGAACAACAATATATCATCACATGCAGCGATACCCAGATGGCCAAATAGCTTCAAAATAACAATACAAGCATACCCTTTGCTGCTATCGATTTTGAACAACAATATATCATCACATGCAGTGATACCCAGAATGGTGCGCTCAGTATAAGAGAGTCTCTGACTGAAGATGCCACGATTTGCTCTGAAACTCTGTCAATCTCCAGTAAATCCCCTGTGAAATATCTTTGTGAAATGCAGTCCCGATCTCTAAATGAAATCGGCAGATAAATATCCAGAGGTGATCTTTCACACCCGTAGATATTGTTACCGAAGGAGGATTTCGTCCCCAACAGCCGATAGAGCCTATAGCTAGAACTCCCAGAAGTCTCTTCAGAGAAACCAATTTCCAATATCCAGAATGTCTATAATGAGAGCAAGCAATTGAATATGTAGACCTTTTGTTGAGACAACTCCATTTGCACACTCAATGTGTGATAAAACTTAAAATATATTTTCTTTTTAAGTCCCACGTCCCCCTTTTTACCTAGGCACTCAACAAGGGGTCAACAACTTTATTTTATAACTTAAGTTGCTGCCTTTTAAAAAACATAAAGTCACTTTACGGAATAAAGTAACTTTATAAATAACATAACTCCCAAGTCACTTTATAAAATATTATTTATCACTTAAGTGACTTATGTCCCCTCATATCTCCACTTTATAAAATAAAGTTATAACTATATTAAATTAAATATTTAATTTAATTTAATATAATCAAACCTTTGTTCATTAAAATCTCTGACCTCTGGTTAATCAATCTGCCAACCGAAGATAAATCTGGATACCCTTTTCGGCGAAGAACAACACTACACTGCCCTCCGACCAGAAACCCTAAAATCTGACTTACTAAAAATAGTAAGTCCATGCTTCCATGCTCATAATGGCTCCGAAAGAAAGGCAATAGAAAGCACTCGGCATCCGGATGATGACTAAACGACCTCCATTAGGCTCCCACGCACCTGTCATAGCCTACGGGAGCCCGGAAGTAGGCTAGAACACCATAACGAGTTGACTGCTCAGAAAGGGGACATTACAGTCCGCCCTCCCCAAAGATTGCTTGTCCCCAAGCAATATTCAAGTATATTCCAGTCAACTGTCTGCTCCTGGTCGCCGTCACATAAAATACCAGGATCCCAAACCATTCTCAGGAGAATACCACTCTACTGACGCTGCGCCACTCTGATCACCACAGGAAATCCTTTGCGTCCAAACTGCCCATGTCTCTCCTGAATCCCAAGAATGTAATCATCCGCAAAAACAGGACTGAGATTCCTGTAAGGTCTGAACTCCGTGTTGTGAGTCAACTCGTGCATACCCAATTCAACACGGACTAAATCTGCATTCCCACTGTCCAACTGGAACTGGTGCCCTCGCAAAAACACTCTGCTCATCATGATAGCATACTGCTCATAAAATCTCTGCATAATAATCCAATTAAAGTGTTGATCTATCTCCAAAAAATACAAGAAGTAGAGGAGGACAACAGTAACAACTCCAAAAACGATAGTCCTAGGAATGCATCTACCATCAGAATCAGTAAACACTATGCTGACACTCAACCTCCGAGTGTCAAATAAGCTGACCCATTCATCCCAACTACCCCAAACTACTGTGCATCTCGAAGAAAAATCAGAGGATGGGTATTCTATCAGCATGAATTGTCTGTCATGATCCCTGTCAGGAGGCTGAATGGTCCACTGGCGAACAACTCTATAGTTGTCCAAATCTGAATTTTGCAAAATCAGCATTCTCCAAGTTCCATAGCTGCTGCAAAAATGTAACATAACAGTAGAAAAACAAAATCCAGACATAATCCAAACTGAATTTACCTCCCATTGAGTCTCCAACTCTGAATACACCCAGTATTTGCTCAGAATCTCCCTCCAATCCACCTGTGTGAACGCAAATGGATTGATAGTATGGCTGCCCAAAGAGTGAACAACACCATTCCTTCTCTTCTGCTGATCATCAATCCTCCAAGGTACGCCTCTTCCGTCATCCTTGATGTCCAGCAGCACACACATGAAGTCTTGAGTTAAAGAAATTTCCCTCAAAGTGACTTCACCGCACTGAGGTTGCGCAACAAACCTGAAGGTGAAAACTTTATCAAAAAGAAGTCTACCGTCATCTGAAGTCTCCCCCGCTTGGCTTGCAACTCCATCAACCACTGAGTCAATGTGACTCCCTTCTTCTGGGGGTGAATCCACAAGACCCATCTGCAGGCGATAATGACCTGTACTGTCCCAATCTGTCATAGGAAGCAAGTCAGCATCATGCACCTCAAAGAGTGGGTTGTCAAAGGATGTCTCGTTGTCCATCTCAAACAGTGGATTATCAACCCACTGGAATCCCACACTGTCCTCATGCTCGATCCAATTAACCCGGTGATCCAAAATTGCACTCTCTAATTTCACGGGACAATGGACTAAATCAAAGTCCTCTTGGATACTATCCAACTCTTCAATCAACTGCCCAATCTCCTTGGCTCTATCCTCATTCTCCTGCTCTCTGAATTCTATAACAGCAGCAAGTTTCATCTCTATTTCCTGCAATGTAATACGAGCATCTGTCAAAGAGCCTCTAGTAGACTCAAGCTCAGCAGTGAGCTTATCAACCTCTTCCTCTTTACCCTTTAATGCATCAAGGGTCTCTTCAGCAAGCCTGATAGAATGATCCCTGTCTGTAAGTATGTTCAAGAAATCTGATTTCATAGTTCCCAAGGCTGCTTTTAATGTCTTCAAATCAGCAATAGTGATTATCCCTTCAACACCCTTCTTCCTCTTCTCAATTTGGACCTTCCAATATAGATCTTCAATGAATTTATAGGTGTCATCAATTCGGGTTAAGGCTGCAACAACTGTATCTTCACTAGTCCTGGAATCAAAATCAAACTTATGCATTAAAATTTCAGAATTATTTACCTGATGATGCTCTACAAAATCATCATATGTTTGGGATTCCGCTTCGCATATTATTTGTTCTACTATTTGTTCTTCACTTGGGGTAAGAGGATTTTCACTCCCAAGTGTTTCTTCATCAGTCTTAGGTGTCGTCACACCCGGATCCCAAGGCACTGTGAGCTGATCACTTAGTTCTGCTTTCCCATGAGCATTATGTTCTTCATGCATAACTGATTCCATTTGCAACTCACTCTGTAATTCTCTAAAGAAGATGTAACTATCTGGTACATGCATCAACATAGGTTCCGTTTGGATACCAAACCCACAATCACCTGTACGGTTATCACTTAAATGCGATAGGGAAAGGTTATCATGTGCTGATTGAAAACCTGTATCACTATCAACATGTTTATCATCTGAGAATGCATTAGTGAACACCTCATAGTAAGCTGCTGCATCAAATTCATCAGTCTTCGTTCCTGCAATGGTGTTAGTGAACTCAACTATACTATCAACATATGCCTCAATCCCGTTAGTTTCATCGAAGCATGGGGCATTCATAGGATTTTTAGCATTAGACTCAACTGTCGTGACCTCTTGTTCAGATTTATCAACAACAGTTGCATGCATGCCATTAGAATCGATCTGAGTTTCAATTATACATACCTCCTGTGGAGTGTCATTGTCTTCACACAACATTTCTGTTTTGAACTCCTCTTCTTTCCCAACCTCTTCGCTGTCCAAGAAAGGTCTCAACTTCTTCTCACACCCTTTCACAACACTGTCAACCAAATCATGAGCAGCAGGAGAAGCAACCAAATATTGCCTCCAAACAGCCACTAACATAGTCCAAAGTGGTTGAGGAATTTCATCACTTTCATTGATGATCAAAACCATAATATCTCTCATGGCTGCAATAACATTATCAGCATGTTCTGATCTAGTTGTAGCAATGAAATGATGAAACATTTGGTAAATCAAATCATTCATATTCAAATCTAACATGATGTTACCAAATCTAATGTTGGCAAATGTTTCAAGCAAGGTAACTCTCCTAGAAAAACGGGAACTTGTGACATTTCCCAAATTTCTGAAACTATCAACTAACCGCTGCATTATCTTCCTCAAAGTGTTATCATCATAAGGAGCTTTAGGAGCTGAAATTCTCAAAATTTCACTCAAGCAAGAAGTGACCATGAGTCTTACCTCCTTATCTGTATGTCTCAACCATTCATGCTGTTTTAAGGAAGTCACTGTAGGAGCTATAGTTGTTTGTATCACCTTAGAAGGTGACTGATTTACCATGTGTAGACAATCCTCCACTTCTCTCAAAGTGCTGAGAAGAACATCCTTGGGCTGAGATAGGTGCCCAAGCTTAACCCCTGCATTAAAAAATCTATTGACCAACTCTTCTTCACTATTTGATGCCATGCTACATAACTGAAATTTCAAATCTCTGAGTTACCCAACAGGATGGCAGAATAGGCTGAGCTCTGATACCACTGTAATAAACCACCCCTGTTCTACAATATTTTTTTGTTTTCTGATTTCTGCTTTTCTGATTTTTTGTGTTTTTTGACTGAAGTAACAACGTATAAGATAATACAACAAAACAGAGTTGCATGCAACAATACCCAGATGCTTAAAACTCTTCTAAATCAATATTCAAGAGAACCCACAAACATGCAACTGAAATCTCTAAAGAAAGGAATGACATGCAACTATTTCTGGAGATTATTACAAAATAATGCACAAATAACAATACCCAGATACATGAAACACTTTAAAATCAATTCTCACGAATACCCAGTAACATGCAACTAAAACTCTGAAGGATAGGGTAACATGCAACTGATTCTGACGAATTTAATAATCTGGCGTACAAAGTAACAATACCCAGGTGACCAAATCAACTCAAACAACGATACAAGCATACCCTTTTGCTGCTACAGAGTTTGAACAACAATATATCATCACATGCAGCGATACCCAGATGGCCAAATAGCTTCAAAATAACAATACAAGCATACCCCTTTGCTGCTATCGATTTTGAACAGCAATATATCATCACATGCAGTGATACCCAGAATGGTGCGCTCAGTATAAGAGAGTCTCTGACTGAAGATGCCACGATTTGCTCTGAAACTCTGTCAATCTCCAGTAAATCCCCTGTGAAATATCTTTGTGAAATGCAGTCCCGATCTCTAAATGAAATCGGCAGATAAATATCTAGAGGTGATCTTTCACACCCGTAGATATTGTTACCGAAGGAGGATTTCGTCCCCAACAACCGATAGAGCCTATAGCCAGAACTCCCAGAAGTCTCTTCAGAGAAACCAATTTCCAATATCCAGAATGTCTATAATGAGAGCAAGCAATTGAATATGTAGACCTTTTGTTGAGACAACTCCATTTGCACACTCAATGTAGGATAAAACTTAAAATATATTTTCTTTTTAAGTCCCACGTCCCCCTTTTTACCTAGGCACTCAACAAGGGGTCAACAACTTTATTTTATAACTTAAGTTGCTGCCTTTTAAAAACATAAAGTCACTTTACGGAATAAAGTAACTTTATAAATAACATAACTCCCAAGTCACTTTATAAAATATTATTTATCACTTAAGTGACTTATGTCCCCTCATATCTCCACTTTATAAAATAAAGTTATAACTATATTAAATTAAATATTTAATTTAATTTAATATAATCAAACCTTTGTTCATTAAAATCTCTGACCTCTGGTTAATCAATCTGCCAACTGAAGATAAATCTGGATACCCTTTTCGGCGAAGAACAACACTACACTGCCCTCCGACCAGAAACCCTAAAATCTGACTTACTAAAAATAGTAAGTCCATGCTTCCATGCTCATAATGGCTCCGAAAGAAAGGCAATAGAAAGCACTCGGCATCCGGATGACGACTAAACGACCTCCATTAGGCTCCCACGCACCTGTCATAGCCTACGGGAGCCCAAAAGTAGGCTAGAACACCATAACGAGTTGACTGCTCAGAAAGGGGACATTACATTTCCTCTCCCCAAGTATGGCTGTACGGATGGGAAAAATTTCAGGAAAGGATCACTATAAACTGCACCACCATGCACCTCTCTGCTGAAGAACATTGGAGATCTGGATATTGACTTCACCTCCTAACATCGTTCCCATGCATGTCATTCTAGTGCTTGTCGTTCCGGCAAGTGTCGTTCTAGTGAAGTGTCATAGGAGTCAAGTGTTGATGCCATTCTATTACAAAATGATGAGTAGAACTATATTGACTATAATCTTATTTGGCCCCTAATCGGTCATCCTATCCCTCCATCCTTGGAATGCTTACCACCATGCTACATTTGGCATAATTGTCGTTATCGAAACAAAATTGGGTCTAGTTGACGAAGAGGTGAACAACAGATTCATTACTACGAGGATGTGGAAGACGAGGTCGCAAAGAAAACCAAATTCTTGTGAGAAGTACGAGGATCGTTCAACAACAAGGTGATGAGCAAAACATTGCCAACCAAGTACTGCAACCTAGAGAGACTGAACTTGAGGAACCAATAGTTGAACATGTGTGGAGTTCTCGAGAGGAGGAGAATCCAAGTGAAACACACGAGAGGTGGCAAACATTGTCGTTAACAATGGAAGAAGTCCAAGAGAACACATGAGTAAATGAACCAAAGACCATGGAGAACATTCGCGCAAGTCGAAGCGCCAATGTAAAGAGAGCACGTGGAGACGATGATTGGCTGGTAACGCCAGCACAAGCGCGGGGAGTTTGACAGGAGGTGTAGAGGATGGGAGTCAGGCACCAGAGCTACCGCAGGAGAGAGCTTGGGCGAACAGACCAAAAGCAACACGTATATTCATAAAGGAGGTCATGAAGTGCTGATATCGGTCGAAGATTGTTTGTTGGTGATAGTGCACGAGGTGAGGAAGCACCAAGTGAAGAAGAACGACCTAAAGAACAGCAGCCACCTATGGCAACTATGCAACAAGTTGCAACAACTACGAGCAAGTAGAAGCACCCACTGTTTTTGGGCGATGGGAAGGAAGACCTAGAACGCCATATAGGAACATGTGTAACCATATGGTGAGCAAATAGAGTTGATGAACAAGCATGGTTCAGATTATTTCCGATGACATTGTGAAGAATCGCAATGGACTGGCACCTAAAGAAGACAAAAGACCAACCCTTTGCATCATGGGAAGCATTAACGAAAGACTTTATCCAAGAATTCAAAAGACTCTAAGACGATATTAAGATCATCAGCGAAATCTAAGCCACGAAACAAAATGACGAGAATGTTAAATCCTATAACAGAAGACTGAAGGAACTCATCAATAAGATGGAGGTTGCACCAGCATATGGACTGCAAAGGCAATGGTTCCTAGACAGATTGTTGTCGAAATATAAGAAGATGAAGGTAGTCCCATCAACTACCTGTTGTCACATTTTGCACGGGGTGCAATGTTTTCAAGTTTGTAACAGTGCTGCTCTTCTTTTCCCCTCTTCCTCTATTTTCCTTCCTTCTTCTCTCCTTTCCTTTTCTTTCCCGCATTCTCTTTCTTTCCCCCCTTTCTCGGAGTCCCCCAGTTGGTTTTTTAACTTTCCAGCAAGTTACCTGAAAAATGGCTAAGTGTTGGTGCGAAGTTCGCACTTCGCCCAGTTTTGGTGCGAAGTCGCACTTCGCCCCATTTGGTGCGAAGTCGACTTCGCCCTCTTTCTGGCGCACCTTGCAAGCGCGGCGGTGACCAGAAGAATGATCAAGTGCTGGAGCAAGTCCGTACGGCGGCAGACACCAGTTTTCACCTGTGCGCAGTCCGACTTCGCAACGAAGTCGGAGTGCGCCCTTGACAGGTGCGCAGTGGGGAGACAAACTCAGAATTTGACCAAGGCATGAAGGCCTTCCCGACTGCACTGTATTCTGCCCACGCAACCCGAGGCGCTCTGATCCCAAGCGAAGTTGGATGACCTGCCTTTCAAGGCAGACACGTGTCAAAAAGCATCATTCATCATCTGACAAGTGTCCAGCTTCGGGATTAGAGCCGAAACGTGCCGAGCAAAAGGACAAGCATGGGCTGCACTGCCTGCGCCAGTAGCCTCATTTAAAGCTGATCTGAGGTTTCACCTGCTCCAGCTACCCGCATCATCTGCCGGAGAGAAGTTCGGACCAACACACCGCCACGAAGCTGTCCGGCTTCCGGGAAGACCATGCTTGCGGGTACGGTCCGGTCCGACAAAAGGTCGGCATTTGCGGCTCTTTCGCCGCTTTTGTCAGCTTATGTTTGATCGGGACCTTGTGCCCATTAATGTAACGGGAGGGACTCGGGCTATAAAAGCCCACCATGAATTCATTGTAAAGGGTGGAAGGGGAATGTCTGTTAGGGAACCAATGTAACCGTGCTTCTGCTTATAAATATAATTTGTATGCCTGGTTCTGTTCTGCTGCTTCTGTTTTTTATGCTGCCTTTCTTTATATTCTTGCCTTAGGCTAACCTGTGTCATGGCTCATTGATTCATTTCAGCATTTGGTGATGAGGTGCCTCTAGCATTGCTTGTTTAAAGCACCCTATGTACTTCATGAATTAAAAGGATACATAGAATAGATGTGGTAGCAGTTCCATAAGTTGTGTGTTACGTTGTTTGGTCCGTATCACGGTGATTGATGCTGCTGCCGTCTTGTTAGTTCCTTGTAGGGAATGTCCGTTAGGGAGCCATTGAAGGTCGTGCGGTTAAATTCTCTACACGACACATATACACAGCTCCCGATATCTCTAGGATTGCTTTCTACTCATGTTAGTGTCCGTAGGTGGTGATTGATGCGTTGCCGTACTGTTAGTTCCTTGTAGGGAATGTCTGTTAGGGGACCATTGTAGCTGTGCGTACACTGCTTAAGTATCGGAAGTACACGTTAGATTTTGCAGTTCTCAGTCGCGCTTTATATTTGTAATGCAGTAAGTATTGGTGATTGTTGGTTGCCGTACTGTTAGTTCCCCCCACCAACCTCCACGTATATTTGTAAATTCCTTTCTGTTCATTTATCTCTTTCCTGTACTCTTAGCTTAAATCAGAAAACCCCCAAAAGGAGCCGGCCTTCTCCGGAGATTGGCTCGGAAGGCATCTCTTCCTTCCGGCCTTTCATCCTTGGTGGGCGAATACGGGCGCATTAACCCAAAATCCTTTCCTCATGGCGGATTCGTAACCAACGGTTTCTCGCACGCCGGTGGGACCCTGGTCCCACGTTTGAAGAGAGATTTTCTGATCAGTCTCCACAGCGGCGACAGTGGATCCTGAGCTCTCGGTGAGACAAGGAAGTTTCTCACCCCCGACCGAATTGAAGCACCGGTGTTCGCTTCATTGCTGTTCCAAATCCGAACACCTGGCGACTCTGCACGAACAAATCCTCTGAGTCCGAGAGACCGGTCCCAACACCTTCATGCACACAAGAAGGTGGCAAGCAAGGGATCCGAGAAGCCCGCCTGAGTTCTACGAACTGGACATCAACGCTCGAGGCGAAGTTCCCAGGCTGGCTGATCCGCGAGCTCGTTTCGACGAAGCCGAGGCTGAAATCCAAGAAGAGGCCGAAGCCGAAGTCGGAGGAGCTGAGTACGAAATAGAAGAGGCCGAGGAAGAAGAAGATCCTGCATCCTCGGAAAGTACCGACACTGAGTACACAACCGACGGCGGAGAAGAAGAAGAAGAAATGGCTGCCCAACAGCCGAATGACGATGATCTCTTCCCGGCGGTGGACTCTACGGGGCCCTTGGCCCTGGTCGGACAACAAGGCTGTGCCCCTGCTGCTTTAAAGTCTATTCCCACATACGACGGCTACGGCAAGACGGCGTACGAGCACATCCAGGACATCCTTGCCCTGGCCGCATTGCATACTATTACCGATGAGAGTGTGAAGACCCGTCTGCTGGCCCTTTCCCTGAGGGGAAAGCTTCTCTCTTGGTGGAGATCGCTGCCAGAGGGATCCATCACAGGGTGGCCCCGACTTGCCGGGAGGCTCGTAAAAGGATGCAACGAGTCCGCTGACCCTACTTCTCTCTTGCATCGGTTCCAAGCTATCCGAGAGACATCCTCAAGAGGAGGTGTCTGATTTTAACATCAGGTTTGCGAGATCCTGGAAACGGGTACCTCGCGAACTTCGGCCTTCAGCCGGCATGGCTGCTCACTACTATCTGAGATCCTTCAACTCAGACATATGCCTGCTGCTGAAGATCGCCAGAATTGACGAGTTTCCTGCGCTGTACGAGGCTGCCCAGCAAGCTGAAGCTGACATTATCTCCATCGGCAGACTCCCGTCCAAGGTGCGGGAACCCATTCATCCCGACTTCCCCAGATCCTGGTATCCTCCTGCTTCTGGCGGTGCGCCGTCCACATCAGGACAGCAGCCCCAGCAGCAGTGGAATCCGGCGCCGGTCGTAACTCCTTACGGCCCGCCTCAGTTGCATTACCCTCACCCGCCTCCTCCCGCTCCGCACTTTCCAGCACTTCCCGCTCCCCCGCAGTATGCACCTTATTCTAACCCTCCTCCATTGGCCGCATTGCCTCCACCGGCACAGTTGCCGCCACCCGACAGCAGCATCCAGAACACGATTCTACAGGAAGTGCGGGCTTTGGCCTCCGGATACCATGCCATGTCCAATGACATGACCGCTATGAAGAAAAAGCAGGCCCAGATGGACCTTGCTCCTAGAAGGCCATATGCGCCACCCGCGCTGACGAAAGACAAAGCCCCGGAACACCAGCCGCAGAGGCGTCCGCCTCCAAGAAATGCTGCTATAGAAGACCCGCCTGGTCCTCCCGACCAGGTTAACTGGTGCACTACGTGCAATGACCCGCATTCGGAGGAAGACTGTACTTTGCACCAGCACTACATCCGGACCTTGGCCGGCAGCGCTATAGAGGATGATGAACTGTATATGATCTTGGACGGCGAAGCCAACTTCGCCCTCCCAGAAGAGAATCTAGTGCCGCCTGCCAAG
Source organism: Wollemia nobilis (assembly GCA_028583015.1). Taxonomy (NCBI): domain Eukaryota; kingdom Viridiplantae; phylum Streptophyta; class Pinopsida; order Araucariales; family Araucariaceae; genus Wollemia; species Wollemia nobilis. Next base: position 1,962,980 of record JAQPPZ010001424.1, on the reverse strand, counting down.
GAAGAAAAGAAAGCTGCGGATGCGGCCAAGCCTTTGCAAGTCTACGCAAGAAGAGAGAAACCGCAGCCCGGCGGGCTGCCACCATACAAGCGGCTGTGGCCCTACACAGCCCAGGAGAAGGCATCCAAAGAGAAAGCTCCAGTCAAGCCTTCTCCGGCAAAGGCCGCCGCTGTTCCAGCCAAACCTCCAGCAAGGGCCCCAACTCCGGCTAAAGCTCCTCTACCTCAGCCTCCAGCTGAAACCAAAGAACAAGCCCAGGAGAAGCTGAGGTACCCGTCTCTGACCAAGAGACGACGAGTTGAGGCCACCCAGCGATACCGGACGAAGTATGAGCCGGCTAAACAAGCAGAGGGAGCTAGTACCTCGGGCTACAGCATTGTAGACGAGTTGAAAAGAACGCCCGCGAGAATCAGCATGTATGATGCTCTTCTGCTCCCAGGCCAGGTGGATCTGCTGCAAGAATCACTGAAGAACATGAAAAGCGGCAAGCAGATGCAGCCTGCTGTCCTGGTTCAACCTTTGACAGTCTCCGCCACTGGGAAGAACAGACCGCCACCCTTTTATCTGTCTTTGCGGATGCAAGGGCACATAGTTCACAACTGCATGGTGGATTACGGTGCTTCCTCGACTGTGATGCCGAAGGCCGTGTGCGATGAGATCGGGATGGAATACACACGGAGCAGCCAAGGCGTGCTGCAATTAGACGGCACCCCTGTCAAGACAGTTGGTGTCATAAAGGACATCCCTATCCGGCTGCACAAGGCTCTCGACATCGTAGTCATCCAAGAGGTCGTGGTTGTTGACTTGGAACCTTACTTCGGCATGTGTCTCTCTCGGGAGTTCACTGCGAAGTTGGGCGGGTACCTGTCTCTAGACTACTCACACATGGAAGTGCCCTTCAAAGGAAGGAGACTGAAAATTTTTAATGAGAAGCCTTCCCCCTTCCTAGTAGACAAGATACCCGGAGGAGAGATGGACTGCATGGTCCAGTTGTCAGAGGAAGAGCTGGTGACAGTGGAGTTGACTGAGCAAGCCTTCGAAGTGCTACAGCTTGAAGATGAGTTCTCGTTGCGGGACTTCAATGCCGTAATCGGAACAGAGCAGGGCTGTTACTCCATTGTACAGCCCGAGAGGCTTGACATGTCAGCTGCGAAGGAGGTAGGACCTGCACCCGATGAGCTGTGGAAGCTTTTCTTTGACGGCGCGCGATGCAAGAATGGCGCCGGTGCAGGGGTACTTCTGGTTTCTCCAACCGGAATCCAGAAGGACTATGCCTACAGGTTGGCCTGGAGCTGCACTAACAACTCGGCGGAATACGAAGCCCTGTGCTTGGGTTTGCGAAAGGCGGAGAGGCTCGGAATCAAACACCTACAGATTTTCGGAGATTCAGAGCTGGTGTGTCACCAAGTTACGGAGAAGTGCGCATCCAAACAGCACTATCTTAGAGCGTACCGCAACCGGGTGTGGGACTTGATGGAGTCATTCGACTCATTGAATGTCAAAGCAATATCGCGTGAGAAAAACAAGCACGCTGATATTCTGGCGTCTGTTGGAGCCAGGTACGTTCCGGCTGAAGACGTTGTCCAGAAACCGAAGCCGGTTCGTACTATCTACAGGCCTTCTGTGCCTGATAAGGACACCCACTGGCAGGTGTTCAGTTGTGACGAGGAGATCGTCACATTCCTGGTTAACGAAGTGTGTGTAATCGAAGGTAGAGACCACGATGACGAGCAATATGAGGGGTTGATACGATTACGGAATAATCACGTCCCAAAAGGATGATTACATTAGAAAGTCTCTTTGATCGGAATGACGAGCAATATCCCACAGGATCAAAGTAGACCCGAGGCAGTATGCTGACCTGGAACTTGAACCTGGTAAAACTATCAAGGTCGGAACAGACTGCACGTCGGAGGAGCTGGAGCAGATCAGATCACTGTGCCAGGAGTTCCCCGACATCGTGGCCTGGTGCTACGAGGATTTGAAGGGGTATGACAGAACTGTCATCCAGCATACTATTGAGCTAGAGGATGGCGCCAAGCCATTCCGACAGAAGCAGAGGGCCGTGAATCCGAAGATTGAGGCCATGATGAAGACCGAGCTCTTGAAGATCTTTGGAGGCCAAGATCATCTACCCCATCAAACATTCATCCTGGGTCGCGAATTTGGTGCCCGTGAGGAAAAAGAATGGCGACATTCGTCTCCGTGTCGACTTCAGAAACCTAAATCAGGCTTCCCTCCGGGACCACTATCCGCTTCCCCAAATCGACCAGATCCTACATATCGTTGCTGGAGCCCAGAGATTTTCACTTTTAGATGGATTTTCCGGCTACAACCAGATTTGGGTCAAAAATGAGGACCAGCATAAGACGGCGTTTACCACCAAGTGGGGGACGTTCGCCTATCAGCGCATGCCGTTTGGCTTATCTAATGCTGGTGCCACATTCCAAAGGGCCATGGACCTGGCCTTCCGAGAGCTGCTCAATAAGATTATTGTCATCTACCTTGATGACATGACTGTTTTCTCTCACCAACGAGGAGATCATGTTTCGCACCTACGGCAAATATTTGAGAGTTGTCGAGAATTCGGCATTTCTATAAACCCGAAGAAGTCTGTCTTCGCGGTGAAGGAAGGAAAGCTGTTGGGACATGTCATCTCCGAGGAAGGCCTCTCCATTGACCCCGACGGAGTAGAAGCCCTCGTTCGCTTGCCGGCCCCCATCGACAAAAAGGGCTGCAGTCCTTCTTCGGTCAGATTAACTTTGTGCGGAAGTTCATCCCGGACTTCGCACAGGTGATCAAGCCTATGGCCGAACTGCTTAAGAAAGATACACGTTACGAATGGACTGATGAGAGAGAGCAAGCCTTCGAGGAGATCAAGGCCCGAATTGCACAAGCTCCGGTGTTGACAAACCCGGACTACTCCAAGGACTTCATCCTGTATGCAGTGGGAGAACCCGAAAGCTACGCTGCAGTCCTAACTCAGAAGGGAGACGATGGCGAGGAGCGCCCCATAGCATTCCTCAGCCAAGTGATTACGCCGCATGAAGAAAAGTACAATTTTATAGAGCGGCAGGTTCACGCTGTCATGAAGTCCCTTCGAAAGTTCAGGCACTTTGTCTCCCAGAGCAAGACTACTGTCTTTGTGATTCACCCGGATGTTCGTAGCTTCATCTTACAAGGAGAACCGGGTCACAAGAGAGCAGGATGGATTGCAAAAATCCAGGAGTTCGACATTGAAGTGCGGCCCACCAAGCTTATCAGAGGCCGAGCCTTGTGTCAGGAATTGGCCCGAAGCGCTGTAGCCGGCATCTCCGCTTGTAAGTGGGAGGACACAGCGACACGCATCTACCTAGCCAACTCCTTATCGGAGGGGAGTGATTGGACAGATGAACTGGTGAGATACTTACGCACCGGAAGATGTCCCGATCACCTGAACGCCTCACAACGAAGGAGATTTCGGCTGGGTGCACTCAAGTACACTCTTCGCCCCGAGGGGCTTTACTTCAAAAACATCGACGGCATCCTGTTGCGGTGCGTCATTAAATCTGACCAGCCTAGGGTCCTCGGAGATTTTCATTCCGGGATGCCTGGGGGTCACCATTCTTCAAGGCCAACGGCCTTAAAAATAATAAGAGTTGGGTACTATTGGCCCACTCTATTCGCAGACGCTCATGCGGTCTGCTCTAAATGTGATCAATGCCAGAGGTTTGCTGGCCGAAACAGAAAAGCACCCCTGCCCCTTCAGCCGATTCAAGCCGAGACTCCGTTCCAGCAATGGGGTTTAGACTTCATTGGGGTGATTTCTCCTAACTCCTCTGCCGGCCACAAGTTTATTCTTACGGCTACTGACTATTTTACACGGTGGGCAGAGGCAATCCCGACCAAGAATGCCGACCAAGAAACGGTCATCAGGTTCATTGAGAGCCTGATTACCCGCTTCGGGGTTCCAGAGTCAATTGTGACAGACAACGGTCCGGGATTTGTAGGCGCTGTACTCACGGAGTACACCGGCAGACTTGGCATCTATCACAAGATGTCTTCTAACTACTACCCGCAAGGGAATGGCCTTGCCGAGTCTACTAACAAGAACCTCCTGAAGATCATCCGGAGGACCATTGAAAGAAACAAGCGGACTTGGCACTTGCTCCTGAACCGGGCACTGTGGGCGGACAGAGTTGCGTTCAAGAAATCCCTCAGAACGTCCCCCTATGCGCTCGTCTATGGCAAAGAAGCTGTCATGCCATCACACATCGAGATCCCTGCCCTGTGGATGTTGGACGAAGACAGGAGCAGCGGAGACCCGGTGGACGACAGACTGTGCCAACTCCTGCAGTTGGAAGAAGACAGAGAAAGTGCATACCAGGCCTTCACTGATCACATTGCAGCCACTCAAGGCTGGTTTGCCAAAGGCACCACTGCCCGAGTTTTCGAAATCGGGGACCTGGTGGTGAAGTGGGACTCATATAAAGCAAAGCCGGGTAATCACGGGAAGTTTGATGCTCTCTGGGAGGGCCCTTATCAGATTGCCCGGGTGAACCAATTTAATGCCTATGTGCTTCGGGATATGGAGGGTCAGCTCCTGCCTATCCCTGTCAACGGGTTCCACTTAAAAATTTACCGCTGCTGAAGGTGCCCAAGTGGCCCTTCCTTGTAAAAAATTTCCCTTATGCTTTTTCATTTCCCAGCATGTACAGTTTCCGGTTTTCAGCTTTTAATTTTATTTTTTATTATTATTTGAGCTTAACTGCGGCATGGGAGAGAAAGACGGACTTCGCAGCGAAGTCCGTCGTCGCCCCTCAGGAAGGGCGAAGTTCGGCTGTGCAAAGGAGGAAGCAAACAAAGAAGAAAAAAGGAAAAAAGGCAAAAAATTGACTAAGTGTTGGCCGAAGTCCGACTTCGCAGCGAAGTCGGGCTTCGGGCCAGCCAAGTGCGAAGCTTGTACAAAGAAAGAAGAACGGACTGCGCCAAACTTGGGGAAGTCGACTCGCGCGAAGTCCGACTTCGGCCGACTTGCGTGCGAAGTCTGAACTGTGCACGACTTCCGCGCGAAGTGCATCGGAAGTTCGTCATTCTGCCGAATTTGGGCGAAGTCCTAGACTCGCCTCCAATGTTTACCCTGCGAGTTCATACGGATCAAAGGGAGCGAGAAAAGTGTTGCACGAAGGTTGCGAAGAAACCAGACTGCGCTCAATCCTTGAGCGCGGCAAGGAAAAGAAGAAGGAACGGTTCAAACGCGCACTTCGCGCGAAGTTCGAACTTCGCCCGAAATTCGGGCGAAGTCCGACGCGAAGTCGGACCGCGCCCAACTTTGGGCGAAGTCCGACTGCGCCTCGTTTTCTGGGCCAGTTTGGGCAAAAGTTCAAAAAATGAATAAAATATTCAAAAAGGTCTAAACTGGGCCCAAGGCGCGTTGCGACCGTTTCAAAGTGGGTTTTCGCACCAATGATTCTTTCTTGAGCAGTGTGCCCTGATTTCGGCAGTGACGTCAGCCATGGCGCAGCGTCCAAGACAGAATTAATGATTGCACGTTCCTCAACGAAAGTGCAAGCAAAAGAGCATGGCACGTCTGCCGGAGTGCACTTTTTCCAAACATTCTCTCGCGACCACCAAAGAAGCATAACTCAGCCGACCTACCCCCTCCTGCGCGGCATTAATGGCGCTGTCTTTATCTAGAAAAGGGGGTCAGATGTTTTCAAACATTCCAGATTGCACAGATTATTCCTTAAACGGTGCAAATTATTCCTTTGACAGCGAAATCTGCTGTAGACGCTCTGAGCCTGTAATTATTGCCGATTCGGAGAAATGGACAGAGGAAAGATGCCAGTGTCAGCGCAGTCCAGCGAAAGTGGCGAACCAAAGGATTTACCGCGGCCGGGCGTTTTCAGAAGTGAAACCCCGCCAGAGAGAAAGTCAAAATCCCGGCCTAAAAAAGTACAGCGTGGGCAAGCCCCACCACCTCCAGTAAATTACTTGGCGGGATACGTGGACGGCTCTTTTTCTATGAGCCTGACGAAGCTGCGGGCAAATGTGGAGAGTTGGGCTGACAAAGTTTCGCCCTCCCACCATTTCGGAGCGGCGTACAAATCCAATCTTTTCAGATTCTTGTGCCCTCCTGTCCACCAATGCCCGGAACTGGTAGACCTAATTGTCAGACACTACAGACCAGTTACCCGGCAAATTTGCAGCTCCAGCGGTAAACCCTTGTTCACCTTGCGCGAGAGAGCATCCCAACCGGCTTTCGCCCCAGGGTTGGAGTACGACTCCAGCACAATCCTCAGAAAGATAAATTTGGGCGAGCAAGCGGGACGCTTCGCGAATACCAAACGGATGAGGGATTTCCTCAATTCAGAACTGAACGCCCCGCTTGCAGCTGGACAGTGGCCAACCGGCCCCATGCCCTTGGCGAAATTTCAGAGCAAGTATCTATATACCATTCTGGCATGGATTCTCGGCTGCGACTCCGATGAGCTGGTACAGCCGTACCAACTAGCGCTGGCAGAATGTCTCCTGTGTGGAGAATCTTACGAACCAGCGGCGCAGAGAAGTGGAAAGCGCCCCATCTTTTTTGACTGGGCAGACTGGCTGGCTTACGCCATTCATTCCAGCCTGGTGAAGATCCAGAAGAGGCAGTCTACCGATTTTCGTTTCAGTTCTGTTCTAGCCTGGCTTTGTTTGTACCATTTGCACCCCCTGATGCCGATCCTGAACCTGAAGAAGGTCAACGAGAGGGGAGAGCCACAGCCCGTCTACAACTGGACGGATGACTTATACCGGAAAGGGTCCTACTACAAGTTCAACTTCAACTTTCTGGGATTCGTCATGTCAGTCTTCAGTGAAAGCGAAATTCCACGCCCCCCGAGGGAAATGACGAGCGCTTTGATAAATCAGAAGCTCAGGGACGTTTTCAGACTGTCAGAATCTACGGATTCAAGGGCAAACCCCATTTGCTGCCCTACTGGTGTACAGAGCATCTGTTCGGGATGGAGGTTGCCCGGCAGATGGATTATGTTGAAGAGGAGTTTGGTCTAGGAAAGAAGAGAGGACAGATTTTTCAATATCCTCTTTCCTGGGCAAACGTTGAGATTACTGAGGTAGGACAGCATGTCTACCTTGAGCAGGAGTTTTCCCGGATTGGCCTGGTTCTGTTGCCGCAGCGTTGGAAGTATGACCCATATGGGATAAGGGGAAAGTTCGCACATCTCTGCCCCCGGGCAGATATAACCGAAGATAAGTGCGATGTGGTCCATGTGGACCTTGATTGGGAAATTGAATTGATGGAAGCTTCTCCTCCCTGGCGGGATTTTTACTGCGAGGAGGTGACATATGACCCCAAGCGAAACCCGGACCACCAGTTCACATCTCCAGGGTTTAAAAAATTTCTATCCAAGATAGCAGGCCTTAACTGGTCTAAAGAAAAGATTACTGAATGCTGGAAGATGAGATGCCGCACGCAGCACGACAAATCCACAAGAAAGAATCTGGCCGTAGATGACGACTTTTCGGTTCTCTATGACCAGCATCATGACAGCTGGCGGCCGTTCGCATATCAAGGTTACGTTCCCCGAGGCCCCTTTGAGGACTATAAAGGAGGGTCTCCTTCCCAACAGTTGTACACTTCGGCAACTGCCAGCGTGGGCCCAGCAGACATCCAGGCCGAACCAATGCAGCCCGTGGCTTCCAAGGCGGCGCCTGAGAAGGCGAAAGAGTTAGTCAAAGCAACGCCGGAGGCAATCCCTCAGGCACAAAAGGCGCCAGCACCGCCACAGAGCAGACCGGTTGCGGCAGACCTTCTGCAAGTCAAACCCCGGTACAAGTTTACCGTGGGAGCATCAGCGCCTGCTGCACCTGCTTCATCTCCTTCCCCCGATCCGACCGTTGTTCCAGAAGAGAAGAAGCGGAAGAGAGTGGAGAAGATCAGGCGACCTAGCCTGATAGTGCAGCAACCAGTCGCAGAGCCGCAGCCGCGTCCTGCCGCCGCAGGGACAATTTCTCTAGGCAGTCCCAAGCCAGCCGCCGAAGTCAGACGCACAGACATCCATCCGGCATCGGCTCAGGCGGAGCCCGCAGGTACGTTTGCTGCCCCTGTCTCTTTGGTCTCATCCAGTCCTACTCCCACTCCGTCTCCCGCTCAATCCGAGCAAGCTATGGCCGCATCATCCTCCCCGTCTCCACGTCCTTCTAGCGGCCCCCATTCTTTTGATCAGTTTGCTCAGAACCCTAACGTTTCCCTATCTCTGAGCACAACTCCAAACCCTTCGCCTGAAGTTAGCGCTGAGGCCGTCCATTCACTGTCACATCCACCGTCTCAGCCGCTTCAAACCCTCACAGTATCAGCCGCTCCCATCTCCATTTCCCGGTCGCCCACACAAGCGGCCGATCCTTCCAGTGTCCATCCGGTTCCTCCTGATCCCATCCCCGCAGGAGAGACGTCTCAGCAGAACCCTAGGGCTGGGGAACCAGATTTTATGGACGACCTCCAGAATACAGACGACTTGCCCTTGGCAACGAGAGCTGTAGAATATTCTGTCTCTTTCCTCCAGAACCTGAAACGGAGGAGACCTGAAGAGATAGCCGCCCCGGTAAAACGCGCCAAGTACGATTTCGGGAGGAGAGTGCTTACAACAGAGAAGATAATCCCAAAAGTGAAGAAGCCTCTCCGGGAAATGACCGGGGCGGACTACGAGCTCCAGACAAAGGAGAAGAGCTTTGACGACATCAACAAGCAATATGAGATTCAGACGATCATGCGCAAAGCTGATAATCTCTTTGTCAAGAGTCTGGAGGAGCAGGAAGAGCTTTTCGGGTTGCAGGATAAAACAAGGCAGCTTGAAGAGGACCTGTCCAGGTCCACTGAGCAGCTGGAAGCGGCGCGGCAAGAAATAGATGAACTCAAAGCCCAGCTGGCCGCTTCCCAGCAAAAGGCCGCAACCGAAAAGCAAGCAGCCTTGGAGCAGATTTCTCAGCTCCAAGAGTCTTTGAAGCAGGCGCGATCGCAACTTGCGAAGAAAGCATCTCAAGCGACGGTCTTTTCAAAGAAGAAAGTTAAGGAGATGCGGGCTGGTTTGCTGCGGGAATGCAAGCCCCACACCTACAAGGCGATGGCAGTTCTGGATTTCGCATCCAGAATTCAAGAAGTTTCTGCCCAGGGAAAGCCTGTGGTAGAGGAGGCCGAACGTCAGGCGAAGCAATGGCTGGACCTGGCGGTAAATCTTCAGGAGCGCGAGCGCAACGGCCTCCAATTTTCTCCCGTGTCCTCATTCGCTGCAGAATGGGCAGGTGCAAGGGTGACCTTGCACAAATATTTCAAAAAAGTTGAAGAGGTGAGAGTGGCCAGACGAATGCTAGACGCATTCGTACATGAAAGAGACATTTGTTTGGCCCCCTTTCGCGCTCTTTCTGAACTAGGGTGCCCAGGTTTTGTTGAGAATGGCGAGCTTCTCACCCTAGATCAGGTGAAAAGGAATTGGCAGTCCTTCGAAGCAGATACAGCTGACATTGATAGCTGGACTGAGCCAATCCAAGACAATCAGGTCACTCAGATGGTGTCCAAATATTGCAAGATCAGCTCCTACTTCCAGGAGTTAGAGAAAAGATACCTCACCATCGACCTGCACGCGGTCGCTGCTTTCCACGCAGCATTAGAAGATGTAGCTGACCGCCGGCCATTCGAGGCAGAAGCCTGGCGCCAAGCCCAGGCGGCATACACTCGCATTTGCGAGGCAGAAGCAAGAGATGGAGAGCTTTCGGAAGGTGATTCCGAGGAGGCAACTGACAAAGATGAATCTGAAGAACAGTTGCCGCAAGGAGAACAACTAGAGCAGCAAAAGGCAGGGGAGGCAAGTTCCTCTGCACCCAAAGGATGAAGGCATGGATTCTTTGCGCCGAGGCGAGCTCGACACCCCGCGAGCCGCCAGAAATGTTGTCACATTTTGCACGGGGTGCAATGTTTTCAAGTTTGTAACAGTGCTGCTCTTCTTTTCCCCTCTTCCTCTATTTTCCTTCCTTCTTCTCTCCTTTCCTTTTCTTTCCCGCATTCTCTTTCTTTCCCCCCTTTCTCGGAGTCCCCCAGTTGGTTTTTTAACTTTCCAGCAAGTTACCTGAAAAATGGCTAAGTGTTGGTGCGAAGTTCGCACTTCGCCCAGTTTTGGTGCGAAGTTCGCACTTCGCCCAGTTTTGGTGCGAAGTCTGACTTCGCCCCCTTTCGGGCGCACCTTGCAACGCGGCAGCGGCGACGAGAAGAAAGATCAAGTGTTGGAGCAAGTCCGTACGGCGGCAGACACCAGTTTTCACCTGTGCGCAGTCCGACTTCGCAGCGAAGTCGGAGTGCGCCCTTGACAGGTGCGCAGTGGGGAGACAAACTCAGAATTTGACCAAGGCATGAAGGCCTTCCCGACTGCACTGTATTCTGCCCACGCAACCCGAGGCGCTCTGATCCCAAGCGAAGTTGGATGACCTGCCTTTCAAGGCAGACACGTGTCAAAAAGCATCATCCATCATCTGACAAGTGTCCAGCTTCGGGATTAGAGCCGAAACGTGCCGAGCAAAAGGACAAGCATGGGCTGCACTGCCTGCGCCAGTAGCCTCATTTAAAGCTGATCTGAGGTTTCACCTGCTCCAGCTACCCGCATCACTGCCAGAGAGAAGTTCTGACCAACACACCGCCACGAAGCTGTCCAGCTTCCAGGAAGACCATGCTGCGGGTACAGTCCGGTCCGACAAAAGGTCAGCATTTGCAGCTCTTTCGCCGCTTTTGTCAGCTTATGTTTGATCGGGACCTTGTGCCCATTAATGTAACGGGAGGGACTCGGGCTATAAAAGCCCACCATGAATTCATTGTAAAGGGTGGAAGGGGAATGTCTGTTAGGGAACCAATGTAACCGTGCTTCTGCTTATAAATATAATTTGTATGCCTGGTTCTGTTCTGCTGCTTCTATTTTTTATGCTGCCTTTCTTTATATTCATGCCTTAGGCTAACCTGTGTCACGGCTCGTTGATTCATTTCAGCATTTGGTGATCAGGTGCCTCTAGCATTGCTTGTTTAAAGCACCCTCTGTACTTCATGAATTAAAAGGATACATAGAATAGATGTGGTAGCAGTTCCATAAGTTGTGTGTTACGTTGCTGGTCCGTATCTGGTGATTGATGCGCTGCCGTACTGTTAGTTCCTTGTAGGGAATGTCTGTTAGGGAGCCATTGAAGGCTTGTGCGGTTAAATTCTCTACACGACACATATACACAGCTCCGATATCTCTAGGATTGCTTTCTACCCATGTTAGTGTCCGTAGGAGGTGATTGATGCGTTGCCGTACTTTGTTAGTTCCTTGTAGGGAATGTCTGTTAGGGGACCATTGTAGCCTGTGCGTACATCTGCTTAAGTATCGGAAGTACACGTTAGATTTTGCAGTTCTCAGTCGCGCTTTATATTTGTAATGCAGTAAGTATTGGTGATTGTTGGTTGCCGTACTGTTAGTTCCCCCCACCAACCTCCACGTATATTTGTAAATTCCTTTCTGTTCATTTATCTCTTTCCTGTACTCTTAGCTTAAATCGAGAAAACCCCCAAAAGGAGCCGGCCTTCTCCGGAGATTGGCCCGGAAGGCATCTCTTCCTTCCGGCCTTTCATGCTGGTGGGCGAATCTGGGCGCATTAACCCAAAATCCTTTCCTCATGGCAGATTCGTAACCAACACTACCTATGAGGAGGCATATAATAGAGCGATCACAATGGAGAGTGAAGTGAAACAAACGGCAGCAAGCCTAAGTCACTATAAAGAATCTGATTCCCATAGTGACCGTGGTTCATGACTATCTACACATGGCAATCTAAGCCATGAGGAAAGACCTAGAAAGAGTGGCTAAGATCATAAGTTGACGCAAGTAATCGCCGACAAGAGGTCGAATGTCAACATCTTGCTAGAGAAGACATGGAAGGAGATTAGAGCACTATTTTTGTGGTCTCCAAATTTCAATTTGTATGGTGTGGATCAATATGGGATTGAGATGAAAGGAATCTTAACGACTCAAAAGGTGAAGATTTCTAATCAAGAGTTTGTCATGGATTTCGTTGTGATAACCATGTAGAAACCAGCATACAATACATTGCTAGGGAGAGGATTGTTGGGCATGGCAAAGGCCAATCACAACTAGGAGAAGGATCGATTCACTTTCAAGAAAAGATAGCACAAGTATATGATTAATCTAAAGAATCAGTCCATAAGTGAAGATATCATGACATCTGATGAGTCGAGTAGTTCTTCTTTGGAGGAAGACAACGGACATGAACCAAACAAGGAATGAGTGTTGCATATGGAAGAGTGTATGGAAGATGAGGGACGATCGAATAGTGGACTTCTCCATTGGCAGATGGAGCACTACGAGATGTGTCTGCCAACTTGCCTCTTCATTCGGGCAAAGGCGAATGAAGAGAACCATTGCAAACATGCAGGAGGAAGAGAAGAGGGTGATCTAAGATTGAGGCGATTGTTTGGGCATGCAAGAGAGTAGCCAATAATAGAGCAAGAGGAGTTGGAATTGCTTTCTACGAAGAGGTGTACGGGTACAGGTACAATTCCCAGACACGGAAGAGGAAAGACAACTTAGATCACTTACAGATGCTGATGTGCAACAAATGGAGCTTGTCAATAGAGAATGACAAGAGCATGAACCATGGAGTGATGACAATGAGCATGAGGAAATGAACCTGTTAGCACAAGTTGGTGTGCAACAACAAAGGATATACTGGAAACACAAAATGTTTTAGGAGTATGAAGAGTTGCGAAGGCGCAATGCGCAAATGAGGGCACAAATTGCTCGGGAGATTAGGACCATTCAAAATCTGGATATAATAGAAGCAAGGAGACAGGAAGTGCTGAATGAAATGGAGCAACTAAGATGGACTAGAGAAGAAGCAACTCAGATATTGTGGAGGAATGTTTTTGAAGCATCAACATCTCAGGAAGGAAATGTAAGTCACTGGCAGACGGATGCCAATAGTATTTCCTCCACAAGCTCCAACGATTCGAGTAGCAACTCATACGCAACCAATTTCAACACAAGTAGTGGTAGTTCGTGTTCACCACTTACAAGGCGATCTAGGAGGAATACGTCAATATTGCAACCAATTCCTGAGCCAAAAGATGACAATCCCCAAACTCACTCCGAGTAAGAAATGCAAACAAGAAGGCGATTAAATGATACACCAGTAAATGCTATCAAGGAAGTCGAAGGTTCGAGTAGTTCGCAAAGACTACTTGACACCATCACATTGGTACTAGAAACAGGCAATGTAGGCAATTTGGGAAGGTCATTGGGTCTTCTTGGTTTTCTGCGATTGCTCGGCCAAGGGAGGAATTTGGTTGGCCTTCCTCCTAGTAGTTTGCAAGGAAGTATCTTCCCTTCAGCTATCCCTAGGCCACGTGATCAGCAAGAAGACCCACAAGGACCTTTCCCTGTTCGTGTACAAAACAACCAAAGACGATGTAACCATCAAGTTGGCCCATCAAGACCGCCTTTTGGTTTACGTCCAAATCAAAGATGCTGCAATAGACAGTCAAGGAATCAAGGGAGAGCACAGACAGACCTCGAATAGCCTGGAGGAAGGAATAGGCAGTCCCAAGTCTCATTGACCTACTTTGGTCACTTGTGCTCATTACTACAAATTTTTTCTTGAAAGATTTCCAGTCCAGCAAATGTGAAAAAAATTATATAACCTTTAAGAATATGTACATGTATATAGCGTTTGCATAAGAATTTTAAGTTTTGTTTCTTTTTCTATGCAATCTAGATGTCTACATAAAGGGAAACACATTGAAGTTAACAAGTGACTTGAATAGGAAACACTTTCTTGAGATTCATCTCTGGAACAACTTTTACAAACCTCTGCAGTAGCCTTGATTTTGAGTACCCTATGTCTTCTTCATCTGCATGTTTCCTAAGGAAATAAGTTCAATGAGTTTGGAGAAAGAAAATTGATACTTACATTAAAATCAATAAATGTATTATCAATTATTTGGATAGAAGACTCTTGGAGATTGAAAACCAATCCTACAAAGTAATAAATCAGTGATGTGAAAATATCAGTGAAAGATAGACTTTGACTTGATCTTTAAGGCATTCTGGCAATCTATCTTGACATTACCTCATATCAAATTTAAGCTGCAATGTCATTTACAAAAAAGGATTTTGAATGTTCTGCATTTAAAATGCTAGGAACCAATTCATTTTTTACCCGATATTATCAAAAATACCATGGACTAGCAATAAAGCATGTCTTTTGGCTGCTTAAACTTGACGCAGTTTACAGAATAGAATAGACATTTGACAGAACTTCAACCTGGTCAACAAGCAAGAATGATAAAAATTAAGGTTTCTTAGGCTAAGAGTTCACATCTACGTTTTCAAGCTAAATGTTATCCTTGTTGGTCTTGTGGAGATTGCTTATGATAATGGCTAGGAGTAGGACAAACAGACACATTTGGAGCTCCATCTGAATAGAATTCATTTTCAATTGTTTTAAATTCATGCCTTAATGTTGAAAATAGATGGAACATTCTCCTCGCACGAAGATGCTTGCAATATTAAACTTACATGTCCTCAAACCTTGAAGCTACTTGGAATACAATGTGAGGGAAAAGACAAGGCATGATTTATTTTAATGGGAAGATGAAAACACGAATAAGTTCTTGCCTGTAGTCATACATTATTGTTGAATGATATTTTCTTTCGGAAAACTACACGTGATTGAAGATTTTGTGTTCACAAGGAAAGAAATCCAATATGATGCATATCATTGGCCGGACCTTGATGTTTGGATTTTTTCTTTTCAAGTAATGGCCAGCCCCAGTGATAGTCCCACCAGTTCCAATTACTGCAACCAAAATGTCAATTTTGCCCCTAGTGTCCTGCCAAATTTCCGGACCTGTTGTCTCAAAATGAATCTGAATGAAACCAAAAAAGACAGATCAGTATACTAAGAATCTATGTGGCATACCATGACTACAATAACGATGCAAATAGCTTGTTTTCAATCTCAGACAGAGTTTCTGTTAGGTGCAACCTAGCACCTTGGAATTTGCAGGGTTCTCAAACTGTCGAAGCATATATGCATTTGGCACTTCAACAAGGATTTCCTCAGCTTTTTCAATTGCTCCGAGCATCCCCTTATTAGAATCTGTAAGAATGATCTCTGCCCCAAAAGCACGTAATAGAGTGCGCCGCTCCAGACTTATTGATGATGGTACAGTTAAAATGAGTTTATAGCCCTTTGCAGCAGCAATAAATGCAAGACCAATTCCTGTATTACCAGTAGTTGCCTCTACAAGAATTGTCTGCAGCACAATTATATTAGTATTCTTGTATGTGTTCCAGAAAAGACATAATACGGTCTCACATTTCTTCTTCAAAATTCTTTGCAATGTAAACTACAAAAGGTTAGAAAATGAAGCTGGCTGCTAAAAATCAAAATCCATTTATTTCTTCTAAATATACAGCACACATCTGGCTCTATCTCTCTCTCTCTCTTTTTTTTTTTTTTGGTTTCTCCCCTTCTCCTCCAAGTGCTGAAAGAAATGCAAACAGTAATACATTCAAAACACAAACCTCCTCCTAAAGAAACTAACCTTTCCCGGAGCAATTGCTCCCTTCAGTTCAGCATCAGATATCATAGCATAACCAACCCTGCAAAGGTAGAAGACCACTACTTAATACATCACTGTTGATTCCAGAGTTGTTTGAATCGGTCAAACCCAAATAAAAGCACCCACCTGTCCTTCACACTACGGCAAGGCTCCATGATTTCAAGCTTTGCAGCAACATTTGCAACACAGCCCTTAACAACAGTGTCCAGATAAACCATAGGTGTCTTTCCAATCAGCTGATCCCATTTAAAGATATCAGTAACTTGACATATACCTTTCCTATCATTTCAAGATTGTGTGGATTAATTTGCTCTGCTCCAGCAAAAGAAATGCAATCTTCAAATTGTAAAGATTCTTATGAGCAAAATTTAGATTTAGGACTATCTTCTTTTATTTTATCATTACTGAATGAAGGTTCATAATTCTCTTTTAAGAAAATTTTATCAATACATGCAAATTACATATATTGAATGGAGAACCATCTCCTCTAAATGATGATTTTTTTTGTGTATACAAATTACATTTATTGTTGAATTGACAAACTATATTCGAATTAGTTTCCATTTTGACATATAGGCAGAGTTATGGTATCCAGCACTCCTGTCCAAATAGCTGTATCCATATATCAGATATGCATAATTGCATACAAATACGATACTTATTGGATATTGTATCTAAATGTATCCAAATACAGGCATACTGCATCCAAAGGTATCCAAATATACACCTTTATTTGGTGCATATCTAACACATCCGAATATGGCCTTGGCATGTCTAGAGTTGTATCTATGACGAGATCAAAAACAAAAATACACAAATTTAAAAAATAAGTTTTAAATTTAAGAAACAATGATAATCCTCTTCTTAACTAATCAAAATATCCTAGTGAAAAGAGAATAATCAAAATATCTTTCTTAGCTGCATGGTATATATAAGAATGTTAGCAAATGGGCCCAAATATCACAGGTCTATATTTCCCAGGATCATAATCTCATACATTTGATCTCATTCAACAAGATTGAAAAAATGGAAACACTTTATTGATAAAATGATATCCTTCATCAATCGTTACATATCATAGAGCTTTGTCATTAATATATAACCTTACATGTGACTCTCTAGTGCACCTGACTTTTGCTCTCCTCAAACTCTCGAGAGATGCAACCTTTCATATGCCTTTCTTACATAATGACAAAGTCTCTCATGATTACATAACTTCCTACTTCTAATCTTGACACATCACACATGACTCTTCACTTACACATGACACCTTTCACTCATAACTCATACTTGCACACATGACATCTTTCACTCATAACTCACACTTGATTACATGACACATAAACACACTTCACAACTTGACACATACTAAATAATAAACTCACATCCTAATCTAAATATTTACAATGGTACTCAAGGTACCAAATAATGTAATATCGCCAACAAAGAAAAGTGTTTCAGTTAGATTTTATTTAAATTGCATCCAAGGATTAGACCAAGGCGGCTCTGTAAGGGGTTTTTCGCTTTAAAAAAAAAAAAAAAAAAATTGCATCCAAGGAGAACTCCTTGCCTTGATAAGAAAAGTATGGGAGAATCTGCAAAGTCCAAATCCAAGTCTGCAAGCAAGAACCAGGGAGAAATTTCAGATTCTTCCAAGGAAGATGAGCCAAAGCCAACTCCTGCGACAAAATGTAGGCTTTCCAATGCCATAGGCAAGAATTCAGAAGGAGCTTCTACCTTTTCAAAGGATGGTATGACACCACCATCACCAGTAACAATATGTAAGGTCTCTAATGGAGACCAGAAGCCTAGCAAAGTTGATCTTCTATCCAGGAAGATTCCAATCAAAGCCTCATTCAAAGAGATGGCACAAAAAGCTATAGGTAAATCTGACAGGAACTCTAGCCAACATAATCAAGGTCCATCTAGTAAATCCGGTGATTTAACCAGATCAGGTGCTTCCTCCCTTCCTACTCATAGGCAAGAGTTCATTATGGAAAAAGCTTCTGTTTCCCCTTCCATATGTGTAGATAATAAAGAGTCTTTGGTTTTGAGAGAGGATTGATTTTCATATTTAATGTTTTCTGGCCCAATCCATTCGCTTTGAGTGAGTGGATAAGCCATAACTGATCACCTCTAACCTTGGAAGGGTTAAAAACTTACCTGTGTGCACAGGGATTTTTTGTGGTTATTTTTAACGAAGAGGATAGCAGGGATATTATTCTCAGTGGTGGTCCTTGGTTCCATGGTGGATCAGGGCTATTTATGATATCCAGATTTTGATCTCTTGAAGGAAACCCTCTCTTCTATCCCCTATATAGGTGAGGCTGCCAAATATTCCTATGAATTTTTGAACGCCTATAAAATCGGCAATGCTATGGCGAGTTTAAAGTAAAAAAAGGAAAAGACAACATGCACTTGGCTTTGTGTGAAGGTTGATCTAAGTAAACGACTTCCAGCAGATCTTACTTTAGAATTGAGGGGTTTCTCTAGAACCCAACAAGTGGATTATGAAAACATTGCCTTCAGATGTAAGCAATGTTTTGAGTACGGCCATTTAGCCACTGCATGTCCTTGGGTGAAGACTCAACTCCAGTAGAAGGGCAAAAAGAAGGAAGTGTCTATAGAAAAGGACTTTTAGGTAGTTCAACATAAAAGAAAGCAAAAGCCAACTTGGTCCAAAGGAGCTTCAGAGGAATATTTTGTTGTTCCGTGCAACAAAGGGGATTGAGCCTAAGGAAGATCAACCACGTCTGGCCTCGAAGGAAAACAGTAGCACAAAAGAACCAGTTGCCTGCATGGTTCCACCTATATCGAGTCAAAGTTGCCAGATGCACATACAAAAGAGGTGAGCATATCCTGTTTGAAAAGAAAACAAGATTGTAGGAACTAGGAGCCCTGCTACTCAGAACCTTTCTCCCTCAAGTTCAGATATCAATCAAGATCCAAGGCATGATTTGGTTGGAAAAAGTTCAGAGGCTCAAAAAAAGCCTCGAGCAGAAGATAGTGTGTTTGATTAGTTTCACTATTTGAAAAGTATGTTTCAGATCAAGCTGGCAGGGACTGTAGAAATGCATACATGTGATGTAATCTGAATACATGCATTGAAAAAGCAAGCATGTACCTCAAAAAACATGCAAGGGTGGAGTGTATAGGAAATCTGCTTTTTAGGTAGTCCAAGGACTGAGGGAAGTTTCCTTTATGGAAAAGGAAAGCATGTAAAGGGGAAAGTAGAAAAGCGGATGGTTTTGGGGAAGTTTCTTTTGCAAAAAAGGAAAGTTTGTAAAGGTCAATATTTCCATACTATAACAAAAAAGACTTATATCTGCGTAAACACTTTTATGTTTAAATTTTTTTTTCTTTTAATATATAAAATATATATGCTTTTTATAATGACATATCCAGTCATATCCATATTAGTGGGTCTTGAAAACTTCTCGTATCTGTATTCGTATCAGATATTGTATCCATTTCCATGCAACATAGCATATAGGTCCAAATTACTTTCATTATATCACTATACGTTACTAATAATAATGACTCATCTCCAAGATGCAAGGTACCTATACCCACAATATCATGATGTTACGTGTTGCATGTACCCTTAGTATGGTAAAAGTATCAGGACATTATGGTTAGTTGAGCTAATCAAGCAAGCTTGTATTTGGAACGCAACTTTGGATTGGTTAAATCAGTTGGGTTATGTGTATGGTTAGCTAATCATGCCAGGCTATGTGTTTGCCTTCCCAAGTTTATTTAAGCTATGGCAATACACAGGTCTCATGTAACACCACTGGCGTGTATTTGTGGTATACCCAACTGGTTTTAGGTCTTAAGAAACTTGCCAAGCAGCGGCTAATGAATAAACAGAGTAAAATAAAAAAAATAACAAGCAATGACAATAACAACATAACATATGGAGTATTGAGAGTAAATTGAAAATCACATGCCCAACAGCTAAGTACATCAAGCAGCAAACAAGACACCATAGAATAATACATCTGAAATTCTAAGAGGAAAACAAAATTGTGTGATGTTTAGAGAATAATCGCAGTAAGACAAGATAAAATATATTCCTAAGAATACATAGGGGCAGAAACTCAAGCCTATTCCAATACTGAAAACAGCATGCAAATAAAGTAAACAAATTACTAAGTGATAACAACCAGAACTAAGCACATGGAGTATTTTCAGTAAATTAAACACCATCCACCAAATGGTTGAATAGATCAAGCAGCGAATAAGATAATATTGGAACAACACATTGGAAATTCTAAGAGGAGAACAAAATCATCTGATAATTAGAGAATAATACGAGAAAGACAAGATATGGAATATGTTCCTGAAAAGGGGACGGCAACTCAAGCCTAAACAAAGAGCAGTATGGATATGGCATTTGGCCAAAGTCTTTAAGACTCCTAAAAAAACATTACCCTAGATATCATCTTAGTTGAGTCTTCAAGGATACCTTCTTTCTTTTTACCCTCTAATTGTAGCACAGTGGTGAGTATTCCGACGGTTGGGGCAACAATTGGAATTACAAATCCTAGGAGCCAACTAAAACTGCAGTAATTGCTGGTTCAATTCTACACATTTTCCAGGCTTGTAAGGCACTTTACTTATACAGTACAACTGCAATTCAATGTAACGACAATCTTTCCACAGCTTCACACCTGTCGGCAATGTCTCTATACGGTAACAACTCTATCACCTCCCTCGTATGGCAACCTTCTTCGTACAGCACTTGTGACGTCCCTCGTACAAAACTCCAACAACAACACCTGTATGGCGACTCTCATACAGTTATTCAGACTGCAACTTCCTCCAACCTGCACACACACAACTAACAACCAATAGTCTCACACAAACATGTACACATCCAAATGGAAATGGAATGTCATTGCATTATCAATTCTTGTATGGCACTTGCATTACAGGTATGACTGCACTTGCAGTACACAAAATGCTCTCACATCATAAGACAATCTTGGAATCCTCTTACTCTCCAATGTTAGGCTCTCTCTCGAACCAACACTACTGTTGAACAATGAGGGGGGGTCCTATTTATCATTTGGTCCTGGTTGTTGCCAACAACGGCTTCTAGGACACTTCACCACTTAACTCTTTCCCCCTTCAGATGTACATTAGATACCCTCATTGCACATTACATTATATTGCAATCATATCAATAATGATAAAATTGCATTACTTCCACATTTCCTTTACATTTACATTAGATTTCATTAGCATTTGACTCTCACTTAAAATTACATTTATATTTCATTTTCATTACAAAACATAGTGCATATTTTGCACTTAATATTCTATGTACAAAAATCTCCTTCAGCTGCTTTGGTGACTGTCCAGAACTAGTGCCTACATCTGCCCTCCCCTTTAGCTTGGTCGACGTCCTCATTGGAAATAGTCTTTACTCCTAGGGGCTAGGATCCTGCTGATGCTAAGGAGTAGGTATGCCTCCCATCTCTTTGATCTACAGCTTGAGGGCCTTTGTTTCTCCCTTAAGTCTCCTGGCATAGTTCAAATACCGATCCCATTGTATCCAATAAGTATTTGCTCTTTGCTCAGTCTCTGCCAACTTAGCCAATAATGCAACTTTTGCTTCCTTCCTTGCTGCCTCAATCACTTTCCTCACTATCTCTACCTCACACCTAGCTGCATCTTCTAGTTGCTCATCCTTCTCTACAATAAGTTGATCATGAACCTTCACTTCCTAGTTCTTCTTCTATAACAGTTGTTCCCTCAACGAACACTCGGATTTCAGCGTCTCCTTCTCCTCAACCTCTTTCCTAAGCGTTGCCAATTATGTTTCTACACTCTCCTTCATCTACCAAAGTTTCTCTTCAAACTAGTTAGCCTTCCTCCTTAGACTCTGTTATGATCCTGGTGTATTCAGATTTCACTTCCGCCTCGAGGTTTTGGTGTAACAATTCGTTACATTTGGTATCAGAGCAACCACCCAGGTTCGAGTCGCGGAGCGGGCGGAAAGTCGGGTTTGTCGTGCTAGAGTCCCCATGTGGGAGTGAACGGAGAGTCAGGCCCGCCGTCCAGAGTCCGGTCTCAAAGTGGGTGGGAATGTTATGATCCTGGTGTATTCGGATTTCACTTCCGCCTCGAGGTTTTGGTGTAACGGTTCGTTACAGAATCATGGATTTTCTCCACTTCGTTGACTAACCATTCAATAAAGTATGCCAAAAAGTTAATCCTGGCATACGTCCTCACTAGCTCACGTGCAATTTTTACATGTTTCACACCTGCTTCGTCGTGTGGACAAGGTGCCAAATTTGCCTTATCAATGTAAACCTTTGCTAGCTGCCTATAAATGGTCTAAGTTCCCTCTAGCAAGTTTTCCATTCCAACCATGCTTCTTACACTACAAGTCTCTAGCTCCCATGGTTGTTTTTGATGAATAACAACAAGCTTCTTCATCTTTTCTTTATCCTATGCCCATTTGCACTAGCTTGCCTACTTCATTTTCCACCATCAACTGCCATCGTCACCACTGTCCAACACATCCAATCTAGAACTCCAACCTCGCTCTATGGCTCTAAAAAATTTCTTGAAGAAGGCATCAAGCTGCTCATCAATACAATCCCCTAGAGCTTGCGATTTCCTGAAATTTGGCACTTTTATCAAGAAATGATCACTCCAATCCAACTCTATGTTTGTATTGTCTCCAGTGGTGGTTTCTTCTCTATCTTCTCCACCATCACCTCTCAGGTTGATTGGTCTTATGGCTGCCTTGCCTTAATGTACTAGTCGTGTTGCATTACCGTTACCTATTCTCTCCCCAGCTCCTACTCCAATGGTTGGTTGTTATCCCCTCTATACATAACTTTGATTTCAGATGCAGTCTCTTTTCCCTTTTCTCCTTGTTCAATTGGCAATGTTCTACTTCACGCCAACTCCTTTGCTCCAAATGAAATTTCATAATCCGCATCCTCCTCAAAGGGCGATGATCCACATGGATTCTTCTGCTATATTGATATGCTAGAACATTGAAAATATCAGATGACTCAATATTTACCACCTATTCCCCTCCTTGTCCTTTCATTGTTGTTGTTGTTGTAGTCTCCTCTTCTACATTCACATCATCGGCTCCTGTTGTTGCATTGTTCTTTGTTCCTCTTCCTATCTACCCTACACAACAATCTCCTAAGGCTGCTACTTCTCCACTACAACCCTTTCTTAAGTCATTTCTCTACCTGCAATGCCTCCCTACACAATCTAACTCACTGGCTATGTGGGTTCCTCCAATCGCACTGTCTTCCTTGGTCTTCCATGCTACTCACTTCGACTCTCCACTACCCTCTTCACACTGCCACCAACACCTATTGTGGCCTGTTGTGGTGGTTTTTGCTCCTCTGACTAGTGCTCTCCTTGAGGTTGAGCCTCCGTCCACTACCACCCTAACCTCCTGCGCCTCTTCTCCTTTTGCACTTCCTCCGTCCTCAACTGTGTTGTGGCTTCTTCTAAATCCTCGCTCACTTCCTCCTCTACAGGTTCCTACGTCTTTCTCTTCAACAACTTCTTCATCTTTATCAGAGTACTTGGCTTGGTTAGTGGCATCACATTGATCCACCGCAAAATTGTCGGCGCTTCCTCTGGGAATTCCCTAGGAAAATTCAATTTTGGAAACCGAATCTAAGCCTACATTGCAGCATTAATCATCAATGCAATAGCGTGGAAATCCATTGAAAAGTTCCTTTTATACCGCATTAAGAAATTCCTAATAAGGTAAGACAAGTACGATGCCCGTATGCAACACCAATTGTTATCCCCTGCATGTAGGATATGAGCCAAGAGGGCATTTTCGAGGCTCGTTGCTCTCCCAAGAGTTTGGACATCATGAGGTTCATTGCATACTGTAGTTTTGGTGTCTTAAGTTGCATTTTCACTCCATGTCTCCCATGCTTCAACAACTTCGTTGCCTCCTATGGAGTAATATTGGTGACCTCATGGATCAACTCCCTCCATCAATTCAAATCCACTAACTCCCTTCTAACCGGTGGTCCATGATTTGGCAACCCGAACATCCTTCTAAAGTTGTCTGTTGAAAACACAACTGTCAGCTCCTGGCCACCAACTCGAACTCTACTAGCATTCTGTTGCGGATTATATGTCTGCAAAATTTGAGCAAATAACCTTTGAAAAACTCCTTATCAAAGTTTGGAATGTACAATATAAAATTAACTCCTGCATCCTTCAATGATGTCCTTAGCAGATGATTTTTCTGACTCTTTTCCCACCATCTCCGACAGATATCTCCTGCTAGTTGCACCCATGTGATATCCTATAAGGAAAACACCATCCTCTCCTTTCCCTTACTCTTCTCTCCCTCCTGAGGTGAAGCTTCGACTTCTCGCCCCTCTAGAGTGTTGATTCTTGGCCTTTCTCTTGAATGGCCAACATGCCCACTGCTTCCTCGTTCGATATCTGAGTCACATTCTCTCTCTCTTCCTCGCACGCGCTCTGCGAGACTCCTCGCACTTCCTTTGACATGATGTTCTTCCTGCATTGTTGGCTTAGGTGGAGCTCTTCTTTGTTGGCTTAGGTGGAGCTCTTCTTTGTTGTTGTTCCACCCAATGAATTCTCTCTGTGATACTTGGCCTCTTTTGCATCCTTACTTCTCAGCAACTCCGACTTACTATTGGTTTTGTTTGTATGGCCCCTATCGTCACAACCTTGTTGCTTGTACGACCCCTATCGTCACAGCACCTACTTGTACAGCATTCTTGCTTGGGCTTGTAAGGCTCACTTCCAATTTGTACGACAACCTTTCTCCACCTATACGACACTATCGTCTAACCAATTTGTATGAAAGTCCTTCCTTTCACTTGTATGGTCGTCCTCTAGCACCAGTCTTTACGGTGCTACTGTGCTATCTTCTACGCTTGTACGGCAATGGATCTCCCAGCTTGGTCATTCACTCTTGAATTTGTACGGTCTTTCCACCGCTTGAACGGTAGCCTCCTCTGCCCTTGTTTTCATGTACAGATTTTCTCCTTCTTCGCCACTGGCTTCAACCTCATCCGTATGACTACCTCTACTACAAAAACTCCTACAAATCATAAACCCTCACTCTGTTCGCACTTCCATTGTTTTCTTTAATGGTCGGCCATACACTTGTACGACTCCGTACGACTACAATCACTCTTCCGCAAAACCCTTCCTTCAAAATTTCTTTTTGCAATTTCTTCCTCCGACTTCACCTCAAGGCACGCTCGTTAGTTCTGCAATTCTTCTTCAGCAATTGTCTACCATGGCTGACAACTCCCGTGTCAGCATTGTTGCACCAACGCACTTCTCTTCTGCACTGCGTCCAGCATCCTCAACACTGCATTCTACATTTTTCCCACATCCTCAGTCGTGCACATGCATTATTCGTCCTTCCTTCTCCTTCAAGCGTAGAGCAACTGGACGCTCAAGCCTCCCCAAATGCGCATATTTATAAGTTGGCTGAATAGTTGTCGCCCATGCAATAACTAACTGATAATTGACAATTCACCACCTCGCCACTTTTGAATGCAATTGACGTGATTTTCCTGCTTTGTCTTTTTCTATTTTTTTTAAACAAAAGAAACATGTATAATTCTAGTTGCGTCATACAATTCGTTGGCCACTGCAAATGCCACTTCAATTACTAATCCTACCAACAAATTTATTTCTTCCTTCCGTTTAATCTGCCATTCAACCTCTTCCATTTCTACAGTGATCTTCTCCTTGTTTGGCATCCGTTCGGCCCTCTTTCATACCGTCCCTTCCATCCATACAACCTTTCTCATCGTTTGTAAGGCTTGCTTCATTTGTAAGCAAAGTAGACAATTCCTATGCCACCTTCGCATAAGATTCAACAAGCACCAAAGCAAAAGTCATCAATTTCCAAATCACCCACGGCACCATAAACAAAATGTCCCTTGGTGCAATAGAAACCAAAGCCCCCTATTGCACAAAACAAGGGAAAACAAAAAGTAGGAAGAAAAAAGTGCATCCATCATAAGACAATCACAATAATGTTGATTGCAAGCTCAATAACTGTCTTTGATGGTATAGCCTAACAACAATATCTAGACTCACCCCAAAGAGCAAAGAGGAGATAAACACTAGTTGTTTGAGGGCCAATGCTAAGAAGACTAGCAAAGCACCAACCTCAGATGCCTTTGAAGAATGGGAGCTTATATGGAAATATTCTCATTGAGTTTCCATTTTTTAAGAAGACCTTCAAAAGGTTTACATTTCCCAATTTAGAGACTAACTAACTGATATAACAAGAGCATGAGATTACAACAAACCACGACAAACAAAAACAGAAAAACAAATTGGCAAACAAACTAGCACACCTTATCCCTCATCATCCCTCCCAACAATAGAAGCATAGGACTCCAATGCTCGCAAAAGAGAGGGTAGTAGCTAAGACATTTGATGATGAGAAAGTCATCATGCCTAATGATGAAGTTGCCCTTGTTTGGCTACAAGGGAAGAGGTAATGGAGCCACGTCAAGTCTAACGAGTGCATGTGTTAAAAACTCAATCTGCATCATGCACAAGTTGGGAATTAGGAACAACATTTACAGGATGGCTGATGGGAAGCTCAGACTCTAATGTGGACTTATGATATGGTTTAAGGAGATCAACATTCACAACATCAGGAATCCCCAAGTGAGCTCGAAGATCAAGTCGAAAAGCATTCTCACATACCTGCTGAAGGATAGTGTAAGGTCCATAGAAAAGAGGCTTGACCTTACTATGTGCCTTATGTCGAAAGCGATGTTTGTCTAAGCACAACCAAACTTTATCTCCCACCTCAAAATGATGCAGGATGCGATGACAATCCATGATTTGTTTGTGCTTTTCTTGAGTCTTCTAAAGAATCTGAATAATCTTGGCTTGAAGAGACTACAAACGTGTACTCTGCATCTCCTACGGTACATCGATCAAGTGGGCTGGTTTTTCATCAATAACCGCATCTCCTATCATGTACTCTACAAAGTTTTGGGGAAATGTCCATTTCTCTTTTTCTTCCTCTTTTTTCAATGTAGATTTCCTTCTCTAACTGCATTTGCCGACCTCTTACACAAAAAATTTCTTTTCATCATGGCTTTCTTCTTCTACGTGAATATAGAAACAATGTGGGAGAAACATCTCATCGTCCTCCATTTTCCAATGGAGAAGCCCATTATCAGAGTCCTCATCATCCTCTATATATTCTTAAAGTTCCAACACGCCTTCGTTAGGTTCATATTCATTGTCTTATCTGACGACGAACTTCTTGATTCATCAGTGTTGCAATGTCTTGACTAACAGATTGATTCTTAAGGTTTATCATGTACTTGTGTTGTCCTTTCTTAAATGTTAGATGCTCCTCCCAATTATGATTCACTTTCGCCATCCTTAGCCATCCACATCCTAGCAATGCATCATAAGTTGGTTTTTGCGTTCACTACGAAATCCATGACAAAATCTTGGTCAGGAGCAGGATTTGGATATTGCTCGGTTTTTTGCACCTAAGCTCTCATTACTACAAGCACATGTTTGTCTTTTTCCTATTGGTTCATTAAGGATTCTTCAATTTCAATAAGATTGACATTTTGGATTCCACTAGAACTTGCTTTCTTTGGGCAATGCACTTCCTTATGATTGCCTGGTCCGCACCATCTACACGTGTGTTATTGTTTCCATTTGCTCCTCTTGCTTGTGGGTTCTGACAATTTCTTGCAAAATGTCCCCACTCTTGGCAATTTCTACATTGAATAATCGGTCTACCATCTAAGTCATATTGTAATTGACTCCGACCACCTTGTCAATTACCTTGTTGGGACTATCTTCCGCTATGTCAATTGTTTCTATATCCTCCACTCATCACCCCTTGTGCATTCATTGAAATGTTTAGTTTTTATTCATTTTCTTCCTTATGTACTGTCATTGTTTGGTGTCGTGCGCTCCTCAGGTTGAATGCGCATTCTCCTGTTGTGTGTCCCATCAGTTCGCATATATCGCAATATGCATTTCTCAAATAGTTTATATTCGTGTGCCCTTTAGATATGCAATACGAGCACCACATCTCTTTCTTTTCCTTTTTCTTCTCGCATTTCACTTCATTGACCATTCGTTCAAAGTTCTTCATTTACTGGATTGCTATATGCAAGTCTTACTTGTCACTATCAAAGTCATCGCTTTTTAAGTGACTTAGTCCAGTCGTCATTTGTTTTGCTTCGCTTTCTAGGTTCCTCGCTCTTTCGTAGGCTTCTTCATATGTTGTGGGCAAAACCATCTCATCTTTTTCTTGTAACATGGTAGTAATCCATCAATAAACCATATTTTTGATATGTGTTTGCTGGTTGCACATCCATTTTATCAATAAGCTCCTTCACTCATCTATTGCAGGACTTTTTCTGTGTCTTTCTTTTGCTTAATGAAGCATATATCTCCTATGATCTCCGTATTATCTTGCAGCAGCCTGAATTTCCTCTTGAATTCAGCCACTAAATCTGCCCAAATTGTGAAGGCGTTCATTCTCTCCCTCTTCAAATGCCAATCAATCACGATTCCTCGCAATGTAGTTGGACAATTGTAACCATGTGTCTAGGTCAGCCACCCCATTAGCTCTCCATATGGTAGTACAAGTTCCTATGTGACGTTTGGAATCTTCTTTCCCTTCTCCAAAAAAGGGTGGACACTTTTGCTTTCCTACCATATTTGCAATATTTGTCATTGGGGGTCGATTCTCTTCTCTTGATTCTTCCCTACTCGATGATTGGTCAGATAGCACTACTCTTTTTGCCTCTGCTTTCGGCACTTCTTCAACTCTTGGTGCTTCTTCACCTTTCGCGTTGTTGCCTATAAAGAATCTTTGACCAATTTCCGATGCACCTTCACTTCATGAATACACATATGTTGGATCTAGTCTATTCACCCAAGCACTTACGTGCGGTTTCTCTGATGCCTGACTCCCATCCTCTGCACCCCTTAGCAAACTCCTCCAAACTTGTGTCGACGTTAGCATCTAGTCATCGTCTCCTCGTGCACCCCCCATGTTGGTGTCTTGACTTACACAAACATCTTCTTCGGTTCTTCGTTTGTTTGTTGCAACTCACTTTACATTTCTTCCTCCATTGTTAATAACAACGTATGCCACCTTTCATTCTCATCACTAGAGCTATCCTCCTCTTGAGGATTCCACACTTGTTCAACCTCCAGTTGCTCAAGTTTCGTTCTCCTTGACTGCAATCCTCGGTTGGCAATTCTTTGGCTTCTTCTCACAGGTTGCTCTTGATCTCTCCCATAGTTTCATCTCCTACGTCCTTGCAACAAGGAATCTGTCATCCACCTCTCCAATCTTCATGTGTGCTAGGTTCAAACTTCAAATGGCAACGGCACCAAATGTAGCATAGTGGTGAGTAATTCAACAGTTGGAGGAACAATTGGATAAATCCTAGAAGCCAACAGGGAATACAATCATTGCCAAAGCAACCAGGAACATTCTTCAAACTGGAACGACACTTGGCTTGTACGGCATCAATATGATCATCTGAACGGCAATTAGTTCTATACTTGAACAGTCATGTGCTTGATTGGCAAGCACTAGAACGACAGTCAGCAATACACTTGAACGGCATTCACTGGAACGGCAAGAGCAGTCAGCAACTTCACTGGAACGACACTTTACATCTTCCCATTGTATGACAAGTTCCGTCGCATGCTCCAAATCTTGTATTTGCTCCAACTACAACGCTTCTACCTACACACAACTTATATGCACACTACCAATATACCGACATGATCACAACATCCACAGATCATACTCAAAGCATAGATAAAGGAATAGTTATCATTGTATTCATAATATATACGATGTTACAAGGTTTCACCATATAGTCTTACTCGCTCTATAGAATACACAATGCACATATGCTTTGTCCCTCTCTTGGTCTACCAAAGGTGTCTACATGTGTATCCTGATCAAATGAAGGGGGCTTAATTATGGTTGAGCCCAGGTCGTTGCCAACAACGGTCTACCGGCCACCTCAACACAACTAGCTTTTCCCCTTTCGTACATACAGGATATAACTTACACACTTTAGACTATGACAAAATAATTTTAATAGTGTCACCTTTCTTGGACGTCTAACAAAATTACATCCCATGCACATTTACATTTCATTTCATTGCATTTACATTTCATGTGCCTTAGACTTATTACTATAACTATGTACACTAAGACTTAGGTTGTCCAAAACGGGTGCCTACAATCCTTCTCCTAGTTGTGATTTACTTTTGCCATGCATAACCATCCTCTTCCCAACAATGCATCATATGTTGGTTTCTACATGGTGATCACAACAAAATCCATGATAAACTCTTGGTCGACTATTTTCACTTTTTGAGTCGTTAAGACTCCTATCATCTCAATCTCGTACTGGTCTACACCATACAATTTGAAATTCGGAGATCATGAAAATGGTGTTCCAATCTCTCTCCAAGTCTTCTCAAGCAATACAGTGATACTCAAACCCCCGTCGACAATCACCTGTGTCAACTTATGATCTAGCAAATCAATATGAATTAATGTTGGTTTTTTGTTGACATCAATCATTAATACTGTTGGATCAATAGACTGATCTCTTCTCCTTACAGTTGTTGCTTTCTAGCACTGTAGCTCCACTGCTCTCCTTGGCCGCATCATTTCTCCTACCGTCGCATAGAGATCCGGTATGGTGCTGCATAAGCTTGAGACTTTGACTTCCACCATCGTATTCAATACTTGCGCAGTCAGCTCTTGTGTTGACGACTTATCTTCTTCGGCGGTGACCGACTTTTTCAACTTTTTCTCTTCAAGGAGTTGTTCTTGCCTGGCCTTCTTCATCTCTTCTTCTTTAGCGTTGTGTACTTCCTTCCATTCCTTCTCTACAACAAGATTGGGGTACTGTTCAACTTTCTTTGCTTGACCCCTTGTAACTACGAGCACATTATTCTCCTTTTGTTGCTGGTCTACTGGAGGCTCCTCTATATCAATGAAATTGATATTTTGTGAGTTACTCGAATTCGCCTTCTTCGGGCAATTTGCCTGCTTGTGATTGCTCGGGCCACACCAACAACACATCAATCCATTACTATTTCCATTTCCACCATTATCCCCAACTAGTTGATTTTGACAATTACATGCGAAGTGCCCCCACTCTTGGCATCTTTGACATTGTATAATGGGCCTTTTATTTGAATCATATTAAAATTGACATTTTCCTCCTTGTCGATTTCCTCTATACAATTTTCTTCCTCATCGACGATTATTTTTATATTCGTCACTCATCGTCGTTTGCCCACTTTTTAACATACTCGGTTTCTCTTCTTTGTATTTTCTTTGCACCAACAATGTCTGGTGCCTTAAACTTCTCAAGTTAAATGAGCAATCTCCAACAGCATGCCCTACTACCTCACATATATTATAGAAGGCGTTCTTTAGACAATTGATATTTGTATGTCCTATCTTGCAATCAGAACACCAAATATCTTGTCTCTCCTTTTCATCCTTTGCATCTTGTACCATTCTCTCCAGGTCTTTTCACATGGCCTTGATTGCCACATGTAAATCATCACAGTCACTATTGGAATCTGAATCCTTGTAGTGACTTAAGCTTGTTGTCGTTTATTTTGCTTCACTTTCCAAAGTGATTTCTCTATTATATGCCTCCTCATAGGTAGTTGATGGAACTACCTTTAGCTATTTCTTGTACCTCAGTAATAACCCATTTAGGAACCATGGTCTATAGACCATTTGTTGGTTGTACTTCCATCTTGTCGATCAACTCCTTTAATCTTTTGTTGTAGGATTTGACATCCTCCTATTTTGTGGCATAGATCTCTCTGATGATCTCAATATCATCTCGGAGTAGTCTAAATTCCTTGATGAATTCCTTCGTCATCTCTTCCCATGTATTGAAAGGATTTGTACTTTGTCTTTTCAATTGCCAATCCATTGCAATCCCTCGCAATGTCGCCGAAAATAATCTCAACCAGGATTGTTTGTCATCAACTCCATTTGCGCACCATATGGTCACACATGTCCCAATATGGTGTTCTGGGTCTTCCTTCCCGTCACCCAGAAACAGTGGCCACTTCTGCTTACTCATTGTTGCTGCAATTTGTGCCATATCTACCATTGGTGGTTGTTCTTCTTCACGTCTCTCTTCTCCACTTGGCACTTCTTTGCCTTGTACGTCGTCACTTGCAAACAATCTTCGACCAACTTCTAGTGCATCCACGCTTCGAGACGACCTTTGCGGATATACAAATGTTGGTTTTGGTCTCCTTTCCCAATCACTCTTCTACAGTTGCCCTTGTGCTTGACTCCCATCCTCTACACCTCTTTGCAAACTCCCTCACTCTTGTGTTGGCATTACCAGTTGTTCAACATCGTCTCAGCATGCACTCTCCACATTGGCGCCTCTACTTGAGCAAATGCTCTCCACGATCTCTATTTTATTTGCGTCACCTTGTACTTCTTCCATTGTTAGAAACGTCTACCACCTTTCATGTGATTCACTTGGATTTCCCTCTTCTTGAGGATTCCACACACATTCAACCATTGGCTCTTCAAGTTCTATCTCTAGAGACTACAATACTTGGTTGGCAATATTTGAGTCTTCACTTTGCTCAAGACCACGTTATTGAGCAATTCTCCTACTCACAAGAATTTGACTCCTTCTGCAACCTCTTATCCCACATCCTTGCGGTTAGTTATCTATCATTCAAATCTCCACATCGCACGCATATTCCTTCGACTTCAACAATGGCAACGGCACCAAAACAATGGTGAGTTTCCCAACCATGGAGGAATAGAATGAAAGACTTAGAAACCAAACCAGACTACAATCAATGCAATTATGCAACACATCATGCACTTGTACAAAATCAACTCTTGTACACTTGTACGGCAGGTTGGATTCCACATGATCAGCAAGTGCTTGTACGGCACATCAAATACACTCTTGTATAGCATTCTCCCACTGGAATGACACACAGTAATCCACTAGAACAGCACAATCAACAACTCCGCTTGTACAATGATGTTTGTATGACGTCCTAGAATGCAACTCTCTCGTATTGCAATCTGACTGCAACACTTCCACACCACACAAAACTCAAAGCACAAACACTACCAACTAACAGCAATAACAATATCATACACATCACATGGATGAAGGATGAATCATCATTATATTACTCAGTTGTACGACATGTACAATACAAAGTCTCTCTCACAGCAATACAATATGCAATGGATATACAAAGTAGACACAATCTCTCCTCTCCTAGCACACAACCTATAGCATGATCTCTCCAGTCTACCTAGTGATCTACAGGATACCCAAACAATTGAATGTAGGGCCTATTTATTAGTGGGCCCTGCTTGTTGGCAACAACAGTCTTCCAGGACACCTCACCCCATAACTATTTCCCCCTTCGCATGTACATAACACACCCTAATCACATATTACATTATATTGCAATATATCAATGATGACATCATCACTCTGACGTCTTACATAAATTTGCATTCTATTCACATTGACATTACATTGCATTTCATTACATGTGCATTTATATTTACGTTTGACACTTACTACGTCTATATACACTAAATATTTGGTTGGTCAAAATTGGCTCCTACAGATCTTGTCATGGGCGGCACTCAAACTCAAGTCTTGCAAATGTTGAGAGCCTTGGTCTAACCAAGGTGGTCAACTTGCCTTTGAGAACATTAGTGCCTTGACATATGCAGAGCCTCTGCACCTTGCCAAAGTGATGAAACAATGTCACAAAAAGGTGCCTTTTGGGGATTCAACCTATGGACCTCGGAGGTGCTAACAACTTACGTGAGGAAGAGCAACCAATCAAGCTATGCGCCCCTTTGGTATCCATGCAATGATGCCCCCGTGAAGAACACCAATGGCTCCAAGAGAAGAATTTTCCACTGCTTAAAAGTGTGGTTCAAATCCTGAACCATGCACCACGTATGGCTTAACATATGCTCAATTGACCAATCAAACTACCTACTTCATCATGTCGAGCATCCAAGGCACTCCATCTTATCTCGAAAGCGTCCTGTCACATAAAAAGGCAAGACCACTGTTTGACCCTGCGACCTCTTGCACAAAGTTCCTTCCCACTCCTTCCGCTAGCCACCTTGGCGTCTTCACGATGTTGTACACAGGGTGACAGCTCCCCGTGAAGAACAGCCTCTACGCCGCAAGTTGCATCAGCGATAATGTGGTTGGGGCACACGCAAACCATACCGTGCTCACCAAAACGGAGGCGCCAAAACTTATTTTGAATTTCAAATTGCTCTTTCTTTCTTTTGCTGCTACATTAGTCCTGGAGAAGATTCAAGGAGGATCTGAAAGATGAAAACAAGATTTGTGTAGAGATTTGGCAATACCTTAAATCGAGAAAAGAAGATCCTGTACACAAATCTTCCCTATGTGAGCAAGAGAAGTTGCATCATACCCACTCTAATACCATGATGAAAATCACAATGCTTTCCAGAAAGAAACAAAAGCAAAATATACACTCAAATCTTATACAAAAAGCAAAAGGGATGAAAAATATTGGGTGCCCGTAGGCACCATAAATAATCACTATTTGTATATAATATTGCACAACACTCCGATGAGAAATGAGGAATGTGAGAAGGGTATTTATAGCAATACCAAAACCCCAAATTACATCATAAAGTTTAACCTAAGCCGACATAACAAGTGGGCTTTAGGTTAATTACAAATATTAAATAAGGTTTAACCATAACAAGGTTAACCATGGCCCATTGGGCTTACATAATAAAATATTACAAAATAATAAATACATTGCACAATGAAATGCCCTTAGGCCTATCCAATACATCACACAATGTCAGCTCTTGGCCATGAATCATATTACAAATTCAACAGTTTTTCCCATGGGAACCCACCTAGAGAGAATAGCCTATTATTTTCTTGGATAGTTTGAGTCCTCAAAATTTGTCAGGTGGTGCAAACTGCAGAAGATTAACAAAGGAGATCTATATGCAGATTAGTTTAACAGCGCTATAGGTGCTTTACAAGCTCTACCCTTATGCAAGGATTACACATTTTACAGCCAACTAGAGGATTCATGAGTCAATCGGGCCTCCACACGCAAAAAAGTCCATATTGTGGATTTTGATGTGGTGGAGGGCTTGCAGTGGCTGACAGTGATGAAAGTTGTTGTAGAAACAAAATTTAACATAATGAAACTCAATTCCATTTTTACATATATAAATCTACAGATCTGCTGCAATTAATAATAACAATACACGAGCAACATACAATAACAACAGCAATGACATATGATAAATGAATGAGCAGATTTGTATTATCAACAATCTGTACGGCAATAGCATTACAGGGATTATCTGCACATATAGCATTACACAAACTCAAATGATTACAGCAATGCACTCTCCTTTCAGTGCCAACAATCATTTACAGCCAACAGCAACCAGCCACCACAACCATCAATACACACATACGTGACGGCCAACTCCACTACCATCGGCATACATCCATCAACCTTACGTATGAATGAATGAGGCAAGGGTCATATTTATACAACTAGAAATTAGTTGCACCCTCTAACTACTTGACACCTCATCATTCTCCCAAATTACATTTCACTTGTGTTAACTTGCATTTACATTTCATTTCCTAAACCACTTTATGACTTTGTCATAGATGCTAATATTTCATTTTATCACATATAATATTACAATATGACTCTATAAACTTTATTAAATATATGTACACACATTTCGTCAAACACTTTGTGTACGAACTACAAAATAACACACATAACAAAACTAAATGCAAACATCAATTTGCCTACCTACATCTATCCCCTCCTCTAAACTGGTCAACGTCCTCAACGACACATGAGCTGAACACAGGGGATAAAAGCATTGAACAACGTACTCGAATTTCTTGTAGCGCTCCTTCCATTTTCTCCTATTACATACATCTTCTACAACAGGCCTCACTTCAAACTGTTGCAATCAGTTGCTTGGTCAACATAATCATGAGTACCAACATTACTATGATGACAGGGGTCAAGGGGGTGGAAGCCCCCTTGCAGCATTTTGGTATCCTTCGCTCGACCCACTTAAATAGCACACCCTTGATTCTACTTTACTTCTCTCTAGCTCTAGACGACTGCACCTCGGCCTCGGACTTCCTTGTCTTAACCTTTGACAGGCATCCCTCTCCATGTATAGCAGCTCTTTCAATGACAAGTCCTTGAACGACAAGTCATTGTACAATAGGTCATTGTACGGCACCACCATGTATAGTACCTCCTTGTACGGCAAGCATGTGTACGACTTCTATTTGAATGGCAGGTCCTTACACAGCGTCACTTATACAACATCAAACATCGACACTTATACGACATCCTCTTTGTACAGTAGGTCTTTGTATGACACCTCTTTGAACGACAAGCATTTGTATGGCACTTGCTTAAACAATACTTCCTTGTACTGCAAGTCCTTGTACAACAAGTCGGCTTGTATGGCGACTTCACTTGTACAAGGACTTGTACAGCAAGCACTTGAATGGCATGCAATTGAACGACAAGTCTCACTCATACAACACAACTCATCGACAATGTTTTTCAGCAGTGTGCCACCACTCCCTAATTCGTATGACACTCCCTTGAACAACACTTCCTCAGTCAACACTTCCTTAGACAGCATTTTCTCAAACAGCACTTCCTCGAACAGTATTGCTTGTGCAATGCCAGATGTCGGTATCACTTGTACGGAGTCCTTC
Source organism: Wollemia nobilis (assembly GCA_028583015.1). Lineage (NCBI taxonomy): Eukaryota > Viridiplantae > Streptophyta > Pinopsida > Araucariales > Araucariaceae > Wollemia > Wollemia nobilis. The sequence goes on along the minus strand of JAQPPZ010001424.1, from coordinate 1,926,491 downwards.
AGTTGTACGATAGACTCCATGAAACCCAATTTGTATGACAACTCCTTTGATAGTACTTCGTCAGACGACACATCCTCCATTTGTACAACAATTTGTCGTACGCACTCGCCTTGGACAGCGCTCTACCATACTTTGTTCACTTGTATGGTAGTCTGTCATTCTTCCTTGTCTACATCAACCAATTCTACAACTTCTTCCTGCATAGTTGTGACTACCTACTGGATTTCTGCCTCCTCCATTGAAATCAAGTTCACCTCCTCAATTCCAATCAAGCTCATCAAGTTCACCTCCTCAATCAGGTTCACCTCCTCTACTTCTTGGCAAGGGCTATAACTTTTCTCCGGTGCTTCAACTCTATATTCATCACTGGTTGAGTGTGACTCACAGCACTTTGATAGTCACGCGCAAAGCGCCCCCATAAATGGCATCGTCAACATTGTACAATGGGTCTGCCTTTAGTATCATACTATATTCTACATCTATTTCTTCGGCGGTTGTCACAGGCTGCATCACTAGTGGCATCCCTCCCTCGTACAATCTCCCTTTGTGCTACATATTCTTGTAGCGATGATCTTGCATTCTTTGAGTCACATGCATCATCGTTCTTTTTGGAGTCACTTCCTTCCTTGACTTCTCGACCCCAACACTTGAACAAGGAACTACTCTCCTGCCCAAAATCATCACTCTCACTATCTAAGTCATTCTCAATATCAGAATCACTTTCATCCTCAGGGTCACTCTCGTTTGCATTAACATGATGCCAATACTTCAGTGATGTTTTTGCATCACTTTCCCAAATCAAGGCATATTCCAAAGCCTCTTGGTATGATCTTGGAGGGACCATCCTGATATTTTTTTGATAAATAGGAAGAAGTTTGTCTATGAACCATGTCATCTTCAATGCATCTGATAGGTCTTCCTCCAAATGGTTAAACAGCCCACTCAACTTCTAGTTGTATGAACGAACAGACTTGTTCTCACCCTGTTTTATTCTAAAAATTTCAGCAATGACCATGTTGTTGTCAAACAACTGAAATTCTTTCACAAATGCATCGCGCAACTCTTCCCATGTCTAGTACTTGTCCTCTAGTAATTTCATATACCAGTCTATTGCAACTCCACTCCACAAAATGCCGCAAGAAACAACCACCTCTAGTCTGCCTCATTGTTTTGCCTAACCACTCTCCACATCATGCGGCAAATTCTCCAATGCCTAACTGGGTCTTCTGTTGATTCTCCGTGAAATAGGGGCCATTTACATGATATGCCCAAATTGACCTTCAATTTGAGAGGTTGACTTAACCTCGAAAATGGTTGTATCTCTTCTTCACACAGTATCAGGTGCACCATACTGCAATTGCTCTTCCACTGGACTCCAATCCTTCTCACTATGAAACATTCCAACCTACAGTTGCCTGATGTCCTATCCCGCTCACCATCGAGCACACTCATCTGTAGTTTTCCTAATGCCAGATTCCCATCTCGCGCACAATTGGACGCACCGTCTTGTATTTGCAACAATGTTGGACTCCCGTCCCTCTCACCATCATGCACCTTCATTTGCAATTGCTCCAACGCCAAACATTCTTCTTCAGCATGCAACTCCTCACTAACCCCTTCCAACAACTCCTACTAAACCTGGCTTGTATAGCTCTTCAATTTGTATGTACAGATGCTTGCACTTGTACAACATCTGTCGTCGGACACCTTCGCTTGTACAATGGATGCATTACGGCTTGTATGGCACTGTCATACAATTGTCTAACTTGTACAGCAGGTTCTATATGTACGACAAACTCCATTCGTAAGGCAAACTGTGTTTGTACGACGCATACCACTTGAACGACAACTCTACACTTGCACGTCAGTTGTTAATCTAACAACTGACTGAACGACAATGTATGTTGGATCAACTGAACGGCAACTCAGCAATGCATTTGAGCAGCTATCACTTGAACAGGCCTTGTCATTTGTATGGCATGTCATTTGTCGTTTTGTCATACAAACCCTCTGCAGTCTGTCATTCTCCTCCCTGTTGCGTGTTGGTCGGACACGTCCCATTGTTCAGCCCTTCATTAGCATCAACAAAGAAATTGGCTTCCCCGTATGCATCTTTAGTGTCATTGGCTGCATTCCATCGCTGTCGTTGGGCTCCTTCCCAAGGGATTTGCTTCTCACAACTCCATGTCACGAGGTTAGACCCAATGTCATAGAGGCAACAGCACCAAAATGTAGAAACGAAATTTAACATACTGAAACTCAATTCCATTTCTACTTATATAAATCTACAGATCTGCAGCAATTAATAATAACAATACACAAGCAACATACAATAACAACAGCAATAGCAGATGATAAATGAATGAGCAGATTTTTATTATCAGCAATCTGTATGGCAATAGCATTACAGGGATTATCTGCACATATAGCATTACATAGACTCAAATGATTACAGCAATGCACTCTCCTTTCGGTGCCAACAATCATTTACAGCCAATAGCAACCAACCACCACAACCATCAATACACACATCCGCGACGGCCAACTCCACTACCATCGGCATACATCCATCAACCTTACTATGAATATATGAGGCAAGGATCATATTTATACAACTAGAAATTAGTTGCACCCTCTAACTACCTAACACCTCATCATTCTCCCAAATTACATTTCACTTGCATTTACATTTCATTTCATAAGTCACTTTATGACTTTGTTGTACATGCTAATATTTCATTTTATCATATATAATATTACATTATGGCTTTATAACTTTATTCAATATATGTACGCACATTTCGTCAAACACTTTGCATATGAAACACAAAATAACACAAATGACAAAACTAAATGCAGAAATCAATTTGCCTACCGACAGCTGTCGCCAATAAATGGCAAGAATTACTGCAAACAAAGGGGACAATTTCAGCCACAATGACTTTGGAATTCAAGGGGAGAGACAGGGCCTAGCATCTCAGACTGCACTGCCTCTCTCAGAATTACTTTCTTCTACAAGGAAATTCATCTACAAGACCTTAAGCAGCACATGTTGTTTGCATTGCTATGGACCAATAAAGAGCACTTTTTATCTTAAAGTTTGTCCGATCTTCAAAAAGGGACGAATACGAGCATTCGTACACTAATAATAACCAGGCAGTGAACTTAGGAGCAATGAAGAATCTTAGTGCCCATGTGTCACCCAAGCTATCAACCCGAAATTCAAACACGGGGGACTCGCTTGATGATTTTGATGATGTGTTGGGAGGCCCTCCCAAGTATATTTTGTTGAAGCAAAATAGGCATTGAGAATCTAGAATAATACATGCCAGAAGTTTTCTCCCCCCAGGGGGGAGGAAACTTATCCTAGCTTTGATACCAGCTGATATGGAAATATTCTCGCTAAGTTTCCATTATTGAGGAGGCCTTTAGAAAGGCTCACATGTCCTAATTTAGGGCCTAACAAACTAATACAAAAAGAGCATGCGACCACTGCAAAACAAATACAGGAAAACAACTTGACAAACAAACTAGCACATCATGAGGAGTACCTGTTCCATACTCGAGTAAATTACAGGCCATTCCACATCATTAATGACTTTGGAAGCTAGAAGAACATTACTCCTCATGGTACTTTTTGTTAAAAATAGTATCACATCATGGGAATATTATTTAGAGTTGCTATAGTTGTTTGTTTAAGTCTATTCTTGGGTGTCCAACATGAGTGTTTGTTATTCCAAGTAATAGCTTGAAGACAACCAAGTTGGTTGTGAATAACAAATTATGTAATGTATAAATACTCCTATACATGAATAAAAAATTGCAGTATTACATTTTCCAACAATGGTATCAGAGCAAGATTAACCTCCTCACACCCTGCTCCGTGGTCTCTTCCATTTCCATAGTCCTTTAGTTTTAAGGCCCAACTTGTCGTATGTTCCATTCTCGGTTACTGTACTAACCATTTTATTTTTGTCGCAAGGATGGTAGCCTACGCTTTTAGTTTGTTTATCCTCATATGGAGCTCCATAGGATCCTGTGAATTGTTTCGGTCATTACTTATGGCTGCGGTGTTGGTTGTTTCTATGGTGCTTTTCTGCGATGTCATGTACATGAGAATAACTTGGCATGAAACTGTGATAGAGAAATTGAAATCACATGACAGGGGATCGCCCGTCGGCAAACCCTACCAACATTTCCAACAAGCTCATGAGGCTGCGGAGGGAACCTAACATGGACCATATTCCTGGGGATTATGACATAAGCATAGATTATCATCCCGTCCTATTCAGCACTCTGGAGCAGTTCCTTCCGCCAGATTTGCTAATCATGTCGTGGAAGGCGAAGCTCCGTTACATGACCGACGTCTTAAGCAGCTATGTGCCTCGCAAGGAGCCAAAGAGACAACGATGTCATGCCAAGTATCGAGACAAAATCATCAAAAACTTTTGGCCCCTTCACCCAAAGTTATATGTGCTTAATCTGAATCGTTTCTTCGTAAAACTTTTCCTCATTGCCATCAAGGACAACATAGAGGAAAGTTTCAAGGGAATCATATCAGAGCCATCATTTGAGATATATACATTTAGTATGTTCCAGCCCTAGTTTTGTGAATCCTTGGTAAGGCAGGTGTATGTTGCCAGAGCTTATGATGCAGCGGCACAGAAGATCAAAGGGAAGAAAACCAAGGTTAATTTTGACAAGGAGTCTTCTACCTTGAAAAAAGGGTCATAATCCACAAGGAAATTCTCCAATTTCCGCAAGAAAAACAAGTCATATGTCAAGTCTTTTGGGTGCATTGTCGATGGTACCCGACACCCTTACAACTTGTTTTTTATTGGGGGGGGGGCAAATGTTTTTACCATGAAAAGGACAAAAAAGACGTTCTTGTGAATAGTTGTGTTTGTCCCTATTCACAAATTGATGTTGTATCTATGATTGGTTGATCACGGAATTGTTGCAAATAGTAGTGTGTCTCTATTCACAAATCGGTGTTGTATCTGTAATTGGTTGATCACAAAATTGTTGCGAATAGGAAAGTGTGTCCCTATTCACAAATGTTCTTGTGAATGGTTATGTATGTCCAATGTTCACAAGAGGTATGTTGTACTTGTGACTAGTTGTGTATGTCCCTAGTCATGAGGATGTGAATAGTTGAGTGTGTCCCTATTCACATATTGAATATGTGACTAGTTGTTGGTCACTGGTCACAAAATGTTGAAGACAATGTGTTTGTCCCTATCTGCTGGTTTGATGGATAGAGTGTGTGTCCCTATCCACATTGGTTGTACAATCACAAATAGTTGAGTTTGTCCTTATCCTTGATTGAGAATTCAGTGAGGTGTGAGCAGTTGTGTTTGTCCATGTTCACATCATTGTAAGTCATGGATCATAGAGTTTGTCCTAGTCCATGATTCTTATGTACTGGTGAACTTTTGAGTTTGTCCTAGTTCATCAGGTGGTTGCTTGGACTGTTGTGTTTGTCCTAGTCCAGCTATTGGTATTCCTGTCCCTGCTAAGAAATTGATGTAATAAGGGAGGGGGTGTTAGAAATAGTATTACATCATAGGAATATTGTTTAGAGTTGTTTGTTTGAGTCTATTCTTGGGTGTCCAGCGTGAGTGTTTGTTATTCCAAGTAATAGCTTGAAGACAACCAAGCTGGTTGTCTTCAACAAATTATGTAATGTATAAATACTCCTATACATGAATAAAAAATTGCAATATTTACGTTATTAAGCACCTAAGTTTCTAAACTTCACCACACCCTCAACCCTCTTCCTTAGGATGGTTAGGTCCACGAAAGGTGATTGTTGGCAATCACTAACTAGAATAAGTTACTCGATGGTGGTCATTCAGTGCCTTGCTAAAGAATATCCTGAATTTCAACATGCATCTTGAATAGGGTACTAGATGGTGGCCATTGAGTGGCTATTACACTATTAGTATACTAGCCTTAGCTAAACAGGTATATGCATATTGAAGCATTTGGCCGTGTAATGACCTGGATTTTAACTAGAATGAGGTGCTGGATGGTGGTCATTGAGTGCCTTGCTAAAGAATATCCTGAATTTCAACATGCACCTTGAATGTGGTACTAGATGGTGGTCATTGAGTGGCTATAACACTATCAGCATACTAGCCTTAGCTAAACAGGTATATGCACATCGCAGCATTTGGCCATGTGATGACCCGGGTTCTAATCTTAGGTGTCCCATATCTTACAATACAGACCTTATGGAGTTCACCATTAGGTTCCCAAACCCCTGTTCAAATTTTAACTAAATGGGCATCTCGAATTTCCAGCCCTTACACGTTCAAAGTCCTATGTTCGAATCCCAGCTGCTTCATCGCCACACAAACACATGCAGAACAAAATTAGGCTACACCCCTCTACCCAATTTTTAACTAAATCGGTATGCCTCAACTTGAAAAAATCCTCTCTTGGGTTCATTCAGATTCTATAAGCCCCCAAAAGATGAATCACGTGCATAAAAAGTCCTACATAGCTGCAAACTTGGGGGTAATCCACATTAATTGAACAACAAAAACGTATAGACTCCTTACCAGGATGCATAAATTTAAACCACCACTCCAAATTTCCAGACTTCCAAATGGAAACCTTTTTATCTTTAAAAAAGCAAATCCGTAGTAAACTCCGTTCAACATTTTGTTACATTTCTTCCTAAACTAAAATAAATCTTCGAACCACTCGAATTACTACTACAGAACTAAGCAAAATTTAATTTAAAAAGCAAAAGCTACCTGGGTGACATCTTCAGCAATATTAACCCCTTCAACTCCAACCTCAGTCTCTAAATCCACCGAAGCCACCTTGCTCGGGCCTGTGAAGCCACGAGACCACCTGTAACGTGATGATTTCCTCCTTGTTCTTTGATTACCATTAAACGTGTTACAGAGGCTTCTATTTAGTTTGGTATGAGAGAAGGAATGGAGAAGGGGGGTAGTAGTGAATTTACTGTGGCAAGGCACGGTTGGGAAGTGTGTTGTCCTCCCCATGAGTGTTAGTGGGGATTGAACCCGAGACTGCAAGGCAGTAGCCATGCCTTGTAGAGCTCTGTTATTTTCAAAATCTCTGCTCCCACCTCTTGGTGTGGATAGGTTATGTCTTAGATTCCTCTGTAGATGGGAATGTTGGGTCTGTAACGTTGGCATGGATTGGGTGGGAAAGCAGAAGAATTATCTAAGGAATCCCAGGTTTAAGCATTTTGTCAAGTGGATAACACGATCTTCTATCTTTAATTTTTATTTTTATTTTTATTTTGTCCTTTTTCTTTTTGTATTTGGGAAAAAGTTTTCTTGATGCCTAGAAGCAGAACTTAGTTTGCACGTATATGAAGCGACGCAAATATGTTAGTGGAATTCATGTGAGCAATGTCTGAGGTTGAATCCGTCTTCTGTGAAATGAAATGAAAGATTTTATTCTGTCAATTTTATGTAGACGTCTTTGTCAGGTCAAGACAACCGATGAAAATAACAAAGCTATATAGATAGAAACACTTTTGGAGTACAGGTTATTTTTAAAAGGGTTAAAGTTATATTGACTTCTAAAAAAATTAAACATTTTTAAAAAAATACATTAAATTTTATATTTTTTATAATTTTAATACTAAGTGAATAAACTTTCACATCAAAAAGCATTAGGCCAATTATCAACTTTTGAGAATAGGCACTCATGTTTGGATCTTCTCCCCTCGGTTAGAGTTTACATGACGTATTTTAACAATTTACAAAAAGATTAAACATTTTTAAAAAGATGCGTTAGATTTTATATTTTTTTTAATTTTAATGGTAATTGAATAAACTTCAATTATATATATTTATCAACTTTTAATTTTAATAGTAATTGAATAAACTTCAATTGTATATATTTATCAATTTTTAATTTTAATAGTAATTGAATAAACTTTTATATTAAATGGTATTGGCTAATTATATATATTTATCAACTTTTAAGAACTTTTAAGGAAGGGATTCATGTTTGGATCTTCTTCACTTTACGCATGTATAATTGTCAAATTGTTTCGACCCTCTTTGGATCTTCTCCACTTTACACATGTATAATTGTCAAATTGTTTCGACCCTGTATGCAATACATATCAAACAGCATTAGGTCAATTACTTGAATTTATCAACTTTTAAGTACTTTTAGATAAGAGATTTATGTATGGATCTTCTCACTTTATACATGTATAATTGCTTCCTTCTAATATAAGTGGAGTTTTTTTTTTTAAATAAGGTATAAGTGGTTTTTATTGGGGGCCACTTCCATCAAAATACTAAGTTTTTCAATTACTTGAATTTATCAACTTTTAAGTACTTTTAGATAAGAGATTTATGTATGGATCTTCTCACTTTATACATGTATAATTGCTTCGTTCTAATATAAGTGGAGTTTTTTTTTTTAAATAAGTCATAAGTGGTTTTTATTGGGGCCACTTCCATCAAAATACCAAGTTTTTTTTTTGAATAAGTTATACGTGGTTTTTATTGGGGGCCACTTCCATCAAAATACCAAAATATTACGTTTGCTATCGCATTTTTTTTCCACAATTTTTTTATTTATTTGTTTTTTAATATATTTTTTAACTTCCTCAAAGTGTTATGTTTCCACAATCAACTCCTTGAAATGATTTTGATTAAGAGATAAAATCTCACTTAGGCAAATGCTTCTAAAATTTGAATTTCACTGATGAGATGAAGATCAACATCACAATTTGCTAATTTATCTACTACCTAATTTTCTTCTCTATAAATATGCTCACACTTCTAAGAGATTGCCTCTAATAAAAGATGATGAACATCAAAAATACGATTATTTTTTATCCAATCTTCATATCATTTTTTGTTAATAGCATTGATGATAAATTGTGAGTCCTCCTTAATTGAAATATATTTCCATCTTTTTCCTACTATAAAAACCTTGTAAGAAGTGCCCTAGCCTCTACATAGTTGTTAGTTGAAGTTTTATATGATTATGAATAAGTGAGAAGAATTTTGCCTTCACTATTTCTAAAAACACCACTTCCACCAGTTTCTCGTGGATTTTATAATTAATTTTGATAAACCCAATTTCTGAACATTTCCAATTTATCATAGATAGAAGTAGATCTTTTGTTTTAATTCCATTGTCAGAGATGACTCTTCTATGTATGTTAAAATATTGTAGTCAAGTTATTAGCACCTCTTTTTCTACAATTGAGACTTCTCAGGATGAGCACCATATTTGTAGACATTCTACAAGAGAGGCAAAACTTAGGCATGATTTTGAGATTTCTTTTTTAAAATTATGTTATTCCTTTCAAGCCATAAATTCTAGCAAATAATGGCAGGGCCAATCCTCCAAAGAATACATAATGCTTTAGCTTTGAAATAATTAATTCAACATTTCATCAAATCTTTTAATGTTGATGGAGCTACCTAATATAATTTCATATTTTTTTGTAAATAACCTGGTGTGAGCAAACATATAATGAAGAAGTAAATGGTTTGATGTTTCTAAATTCTTCTCACACAAGGCACATCTAAAGGGTCCATAATATCCTCTTCTTTGTAGACTCTCTTTTGTAAGAATCTTACTTTGAATTGTTAACTAAAGGAATGTTGAGGCCTTAGAGGGAACCTCTAATGACCAAATATTTTGTATACTTGGTCAATGACGGAGTCACATAGACTAGAAGTGAAATGACTTTGGATGACTATTATTAAGTAAATCACAAGTCAAAAGAATGGGTTTGTGATTTGATCCTACTCATAGTAAAATATCTGAAGAGATTGTATACTTTGTTTGCAACCATTTATTGGATAACAAGAATCTATCCAATACTTTTTGCTATATGATTTTGCCCAATACGTCTATTATCCCATGTATATTGAAAGTTTGAGGGACTAACATTCCAAAGGTCATTTGAATTGATAAATGAAGCAAAATCTTGCATTGATTTAGACCATCCTGGAATACCACCCTTCTTTTTCAAAGGAGTTAAAAAAATATTAAAATCACCCCCAAAAATCCATAGATCACAATGAAGCATCATTGTATTTGACAAAATATGTTGTCCTTCCAACATCTTTCACAAGAAGTAACTATAGTTGGAGCATATACATTTGTAACCCCAACTTTGATGTTTTCCTCTTTCCTGCAAAATAAGCCAACAACATAATTACTTTTTACTTCTAATAATTGTCCATCCCATTTGTATATATCTCATATTATTGTAATACCGTCTGAAGCTCCTGTAGAAGAAATTGTTAAACGATCACCCATCTTCTAAATATTTTTAAAAGCATCCTTACATTCCTCACCGCTTAATTTTATTTCTTGTATTAAAATAAACTTAGGACTATAACAACTTATTAATTCCTTAATAACTCCTTTTTTAGGAATTTTATTCATACCCCTAATATTCCATGATATCATTTTTATCATCAACACTTTTTATTTGTATTAGTAGGCTTAGCCCCACTTATTGTTAACACCTGTGACATTTTTATTTGGTTTCCCAGATCAATATCCTTTTGAGTTTCTTTTTCTCTTTGTTCCTACTTTGATGGCCTTCCTCTCCTTCCATTCCTGCCAACACTCTCATCTTCATCAATCTCTTCTATTTTTTCTATTTTTTCATATTGTTCATAATGAGACTTATCTTCTAAAGATTTATGTTGCCCTAAAGAGTTGAAAGTGCAAGGAATAACCTCATTAGCATTTTCTTCTTTATGTTGCCTTGAAAACTCTAAACTGCATAGATGATCTTCCATAGTCAAATATTTATGTTAGCTTGAAAAACCTAAATTTCCTTGGTTATCCTCCATAATATTTTCTTTATTGTACTGTTTTTGAAACCCTAAAGTGCAAGGAATACACTTCATACTACTTTCATTTTTATTATAAGGAGAAGATTTTATGCTACTTGAGGAGAATAAAGGTAATTTACCTAGATTAAGTTTGACCTCCTTCATCTCATTTGCTTTAAAATTTGCCTCCTCATCTTCCTTTACTTTAAAATTTGCCTTCCCCTCTTCCTTCGCACCTTTAGCTCCTATATTTGAACTTGTGCATTGTACTTTCTCATCCCTCATATTATTTTTTCTTCTAATGTTTGATTCGAGTGAACTATAATGGCCTTTGTCATCTAATGATGTAGCAGAGATTTTCTAGCCACTTTTTTAGGAGTGGAAAATATTTGATTTGACTAGCTTCTCTTGTGATATGATCTCCTTGTTTCAAATTGAATCTATCCTCATGTCCAAACATTTCCATCTCTTCCTCCATTATTTTCACTTTGTAGTCTCTTGCTATGTGCCTCTTTTCGTGATATTTGCGACACCGAAATGCAATATTTTTATAATCCACTTTTCGGTCCCATTCTCTTGATTCATATTTAATCGTAATCAACTACAGTAAATATTTTGAAATATCCATGACAACACATATTCAAGTGTATACAACATGCCTCTCTCCTTAGTAGTTGGCACCTCCTGGATGAATTCACCTAGAGTATTACCAATATTCTTCAAAACCTCCTTATTGATAAGTTGATAAGGAAGTCCAAAAAACCTAATCCATACCAAAAGCCTTTTAATAATTTTTATGTCCACAAAAAAAATTCTCACTCCAAGGTCTTAAATATAATGCATCTTTACCCCTAAACCATGGGCCTCCATCCATTATTTTATCCGAACAGGAGAAAATAATGAGGAAAAATCCTCTTGGAAGAAAAGTTATGAAGTAATTTGAATTCAATCTTCACTTCCACTTGATCCAACTTTGAATCTCACAAAAACTTGGTAAGTAGCTATGAAACTTGCATATTAACCCTCTAGTTTTAAGAACCATTATATCATGCTCAATCATCTCATCTTTGAGAATCACTTTTGGAGTAAAATCTACTATCTGGACAGGGTTTGTCATAGATTCATTATTCCTCTTATTGCTAGCTAGGGCATCCATACTTCCAACTTGGTCATTCATACTTTCAACAAAGACTTTCATAAATGACTTTCTTTCCATGTTACCTAGATTTTCTTCAGATGAATCCTTTAAATTCTCCTAAGATCTCGAACAATAAGTGGCACTTGTTCCTTGATAGCACTTTGCTTTCTACTTCAAGCTTCCTTGCTCACACTTTCTCCTTGCTCTTGGTTTGCACTCATTCTAGACTGTGAAACCCTTTTAATCCAATATAATAAATTGAAAAAACAAAGGTGAATAAAATTGTATAGTTGCATGATTTTATTTTTTAAATATTAAGTGAATTAATATAAGAAAGAAATGATTATTTTTTATAGTTTTACTTGTTTTTTTTTTGGTACATAGGTGAATTGGGTACAATCACAATTTGTAGTAATTGTTGAGGCAGGGTTCCAACCATCAACAACTGCATCCAACAAACCCATTCGTCTCGTTGATGGTAACCCGACGTGAGATGGGGACCGTCGGACGCATAGGGTTCATATCGTCGTCGTCAGTCTAGTTCAACACTCATCAAGAGATGGGGACCATCGAACATGCAAGGAACAGACCATCGTCGTCAGTCGAGCATAACACGCAGAGGATTCGGATCAGACTACTAGCTATGCATGGGCACGTTCATGAGATTGGAACCTAAGTGCCCCAGCTTAACAATCCAATCCACCTAGCCTCACGGACATTTTACTTGTTTTTATAACTAATAAGTAAAATGATATTATATTTTTTCTAATTAGTTTTTTTAATACATAGGGGAATTGGTAACACCATTGGGTGTTTCCACTATAAACCCTAGCTCATTGGGTTAAACAAAGTCAATGGGACCATGACCCTCTAAAGCATCGAATTAGGACAACCGAACAACCAACCGATAAATACTCAATCGTTACCATCCAACCTATCCAAAACAACCAACCGATAAATACTCAATCGTTACCATCCAACCTATCCCCTTTTGGGTACCTCGTGGTTTGAACCTTAGACCTCCTTAAAGAAAGGCCAAAGCCCCAACCACTATGATTGTCTTTGTGGACCAACTATTTTTTGTTTTTTAATTAATTACATGGGATTAAAATAGATTCCACCAATGTTACATCATCACCCTATAATAGTAACAACATTTTTCAAACCTAAATTCTTTTGAAATTTTAAAATAATATATATTAATTATTTATTTATTTTACATAATTTAATAGATTATTTTATTTTACTCCTTATAAACGTTTGATTTTTTTTTTTTTTTAATGTTTTGTAGAGGTAAAATCCATTTAATTGATATAAAGAGGATAACAGCAATATTATAGAAAAAAAGAAATAGTTAGAAAAATGTCTTCATTCAAATGAGACAAGTAGAATAGATATTTTAGAAAAAAAACCTACTTAAAACAGACATTTCAATAAAACCTTTTATCTATTTATAAAAGATGTCATACTTTCACAAAGTAATAAAATAAGCATTCAGGAAAATTTTTGCTTAAGATGGTGTTGTTGTAAAATGACCTACCTGCTTAGAAAATATATTATACGTTTAAAAGCTCACCTTTTACATTGTTTTATTTTTTATTTTATTTTTATAATTGAAATAGGATCACTCGTCTTAGGATAAGAATAGGAATTGAACCTACGTTTTTAGAGATAAGTGCTTTATTTTTATTTTTGCTTTAAAACTCATGAACCAAATGCTGAACAAGATATTAAGATTCTTTCATATGATATGAAACTTAGTTTATTGCGTAAAACCCATCACTACTAAATTACTATCTAAAAACTAAAGTTTATAGGAGGAGATGGATTATAATACATAGCTAATTAATATATGTTTTAATAATTCTTATCAATCGTTTTTTTTAATTCTTAATCCTAATAATAATATTTAAAAATATCATATAGTTTTTTTATCAAGTTTTTTAATGATTTTTCAATTATTAATCCTAAAATTTATATATATATATATATATATATATATATATATATAACTTTATATTATGGGAGTGAAGGTGATTGAAAGCGAGTGTGAGTTAGGAGTGAGCTTTTTATTTTTATAATTTTATTAAGCAAGTGTTGTGATTGTGAGCAAGAAGCAAAGTGCAAGCAAGAAATGAACACCACTTCTTGTTCGGATCTTAGGAGAAATTCAAAAAATAAAGGATTTTTGTGAAGAAAATCTAGGTAGTATAGTAGGAAAGCCATTTTTGAAAGTCCTCACTAGAAGTAAGAATGCCCTGGTTGGAAGTATGGATACCCTAATAAGAATAAAAGAAAGACCAAATATATGGTAAATTATATCAATGTACCATATAGGATGAGATGATCAAGCATTATAATAATTCTTAAAAGCAAAGGGTTAATATGTAAGTTACACAGATACTAGCAAGATTTTTTGGAGATCAAAAATTGGATCAAGTGGAATTAGGGATTGAATTCAATTTACTTCTTGACTTTTCTTTTGAAAGGATCTTTCCTCATCATCATCTATTTTAGAAATATAGGATAAAATAATGGATGATGACCCTTCGTTTGGGGGTAAAAATGCATTATAATTAAGACCATAGAGTGAGAATTTTTATGATTTGATGGAGACTATTAAAAGGCTTCTAATGTGAATTAGGCTTTATAGACTTCCTTATCAGCTTATTAATGAGGTTTTGAAGAATATAAAAAATATTCTAAGGGAGTTTATCTAAGAGGGACTAACTACTAAGGACAAAAGGCATAATGTATACACTCAACTATGTATTGCCATGGATATTTTATAACCTTTACCATAATCCATTAGGATTAACTCTAAATCAAGAGAATGGGATCAATAAGTTGATTATGAAAACATTACATTCTGATGTCATAAATGTTATGAAACTGGATACATAACAAGAGATTGTAAAATGAAAATTATGGAGAAAGGGTTGGAAATTTTGGACATGAGACAAACTTTAATATGAAGCAAGGAGATCTCATCATAGTATAAGCTAGGTTAAATCAAATATTTTCTACACCTAGTAAAGTGGCAAAAAATCCCTTTGCATCATCAAATGGTGAAGTCCACTATAATTTACTTGAATTAACCATTAGAAATAAATCAATACAAGGGATGAGTAAATACAATGCTAAAGTTCAAATTCAAGAGTTATATGTATGAAGGAAGATGAGGAGGCATATTTGAAGATAGATGGGGTGAAAGAGGTTAAGGTTAATCCAAATAAATCATCTTCTTTTTTCTCAAGTAGCATAAAATAATTTCCTTGCAAGGAAAATAAAAGTAGTACATAGTGTATCTATTATACTTTTTGGTTTCAAGAGTAGCATAATAAAGAAATACAAGTGGAAGATATCCATAGAAATTTAAGTTTTTCAAGGCAACATCAAAAAGTAATTACTATGAAGGATCATCCTTCTACTTTAAGGGTTGTGGGACAATATGAAGAAAAAGTGCTTATGAGGCTATTCCTTGCATTTCGAATTCTTTAGGACAACATCAATCATTAGAGGATAAGTCTCATAATGAACAGTATGAAAGAATAGAAGAGATTGATGAAGATGAAAGTGTTGTCGAGAATATAAAAAGAAGAGGAAGATCATCAATGCAAGAACGGAGAGAAAAATAAAATCAAAGGGTTATCGATTTGGGAAGCCAAAAATAAATATTATAGGTGTTAACAAGAAGTGGTGCTAAGTTACCAAACGGAATTAACACAATCAATTAAATTCTTTAGCATTCAATAAGAAGACTTAGGTTTGAATATTTCCAAGAGATATATGCATTATTGCCATGTTGTGGTGATGATGTAATATAGGTGGAGCTTGTTTCAATCCCATATAACCCATTAAATAATAAGTGAGGCTAAGTGCATTATTAAAAGTAAAAAGCGATGATAAAAATGGTGTAGTGGAATATTAGGGTATGAATAAGGCCCCTAGTAAAAGAATTATTAATAAATTAATAAGATGTTATAGTCTTGACCTTATTTAATACAAGGAATAAACTTTAGTAGTAAGGAATGTAAGGATTCTTTCAAAAAGTTTTAGAAGATGGAAGATTGTCTAGTAGTTTCTTCTGTAGGAACTTTTGGGGGTATTGTAACAACATGGAAAAAACGTAAATAGGATGGACAATTGCTAGAAGCAAAAAGTAATTGGGTTGTTGGAGTATTTTACGAGAAAGAGAAAAACATCAAAGTTGGGGTTATAAAGGTATATGCTTTTACTATAGTTACTTCTCGTGAAAGATGTTGGAAGGACCTTAGAATTTTTTTATCAAATACAATGATGATTCATAGTTGTGATTTATGAATTCTTAGGGTTAAATTCAATATTAGTTCTATCTCCTTTGAAAAAGAAGGGTGGTTCTCCTAGATGGTCTAAATCAATGCAAGATTTTGGTTAATTGTCAATTCAAATGGCCTTTGGGATGTTATTCTTATAAGTTTTCAATATACACAGGACAATAGATGCATTGTGCTATAACAAAAAGATTGTATAGATTTTTGTTATTCAATACATGGTTAAATAAAGTATACAATCTTTTCAAATATTTTATTGCAAGCAGGATCATATCACAAATCCATTCTTTGGACATGTGATTTACTCAATAATGGTCATCCAAAGCCATTTTTCTTCTAGTATATATGGTTCAAAGACCCTAATTTCTTCCAGATGGTTATGTTATGGTGGTATGAAGCAAATTTTAAAGGATCACATATGTACAAGTTTATTCAAAGATGAAATATCTAAATGAAGAAATAAAGATTTGGAATTTCAAACATTTGGTAACATATTTAAAGAAAATAAGCTAATTGAATCTAAGCTCAAAGTTTTGCAATAGATAGTAGAAATCAATGGAATAGACCATGATTCTTATGTGCCAATTACTATGTCATTATCATAATGCATTTAAATAGGGGGATTCATATTGGTTTAAAAAAACTAGGGAGAAATAGCTCAAGGAAGGAGATTAAAATACCAAAAAAGATTATAATAGAACAAAAAATATTTTTTTTATTGCATCAAAAATATTTTAACTCTTGCTAAAAGAAATATTGAGGAAGAAGAAGATATCAGGAAGGAAGCAAATAATAATTTCAAAAATATTTTGTCAAACTATAGGCAATATAAAAAGGCACAAGGTAATCTTTTGCAAAATATTCCATCAATTATCACATAAGAACAATATAAAAGCTTGATGAAGAAAACTTATGAGGAGTTACATGAGGGCATTTTTCTCTTTCCATCCTAACGAGACACCTAGCCCTAATGGTTTTCCTATAATTTTATTTAATTTTTTTTAGGATTTATTAAAGAGTGATATGATGGTTATGGTTGAAGAGGCTTGAAAAAGGAAGGCTATAATAAGTGAGATCAATGCTACCTTTATTAAATTAGTTTCTAAGAAAGGAGAAAAAAAATATTTTAATAATGTTTATCTAATAAGCCTTTTTTGTAAGATCATTTCAAAATTTATGACAAGCAAGTTGAAAATCATTCTATATTATGTTATCTCAGAGGAACGAGGTGGTTTTGTTCCTGGTAAACAAATTCTTGATGATGTAATCATTGTAGAGGAGGCCAAAAATTCTCTTTATTCCATGAAAAAACTAGGTATGCTTATGAATTTATATATGAACAAAGCATGTCATAGGGTTTGTTGGAATTTTCTACGTGATTATTTCAAAAGATTTGGTTTTTATCAAATTTGGTGTGAATGAATTGAATATTATTATAGCACTATGATATTTTTTCCTTTAGGTCATCCCTTGGTCGCTTAAATCAATATTACTATATTATGAGAAGGATATTGGTCCATTGGTTGATACTACAAAATCCAATATTTTTTTAAAATTACCCTATATTTAAAATGAATCATTTTGGACATTTGAGGGTTTAAAATTAAAAAAAAAAAATCATCAACATGTTTGGGTATTCCTTTGTCTCATAAAGGAAAGAAAAAAGAGCTTTGGGACTTGTCTTTGGATAGAATGAAATTTTGTCTGGCAGGTTGGAAAGATAAGTTCTTAACCATGGCTAAAAGGCTACAACCTATAAAGACTACATTATCCATCCTTAATTATATGATGTAACTTTCAAGATTGTCAGCAAATATAGCATTTAAAATTAATAAATTTCAAAGAAATTTTCTTTGGAAAGGATGTGATGAAAAATTTAGGTTTTCTTTTTGTAAGTGGGATAGCATTTGTAAAAGAAATATAATTGGAGGGGTGGGCTGGTAGACTTATAAAATTATGAGTTTGGTCATAGGGGAAAAACTTGGCTGGAGATTATTCGAAAATCAAGCAAAGAGTTGGACAAAAATATTACTTTAAAAATATGTAGGTTCTCTTGATGCAATGAAATTATTCAAGAAATTAACCATAGCTAAAGGATCACCAACATGGAAATTCATATCAAATAACTTGTAATTGATGAAGAAACACATTAGATGGTTAGTTGATACGGGAGTTATGCAAATTTTTGGTTTGATGCTTGGTAAAAGACTTATCCTCTTGTGTTTGATTCAAAATGGAAACCATTGGCTTGAGGATGTCTAACTTATAAAGGTCCAAAGGTCAAATATTATATTAATATGAGCAACAACTCTAGATCATGGATTTCTATTGGTAACCTGGTTGAAGAAGAGGAACTTAAACAAATAGTAAATGAGCTTCAAAAGATGCTTCAAGAGTTTGGTTTACATATTTTAATATTAAAGGATGAGTTGGTTTGGAATCCATCAAAAGATGATGGATATTCGATCAAACTAGGATATGAGGATTTAGAGCAATCAAAGTTTTTGACTCCCAAAAATTTCCCTTGGAATAATGTTTGGTCAGTAGGGGCTCTTCCTAAGGCTTCAACATTCCTTTAGTTAGTATTCCAAAGTAAGATCTTATAGGAGGAATCCTATAAAGAATAGATCATGGATCTTTTAGACATGCCTTTGTGAGAAGGATTTAAAAATATCAAATCATTTAATTCTTTATTGTCCCTTTGCTCACATCATTTTGAGCTGTTTTTTCTAAAATAGTAGCTACACCAACATTGAAAGAGTTAATGAAATATTGGTTTAATTATTTCAAAGCTAAAATATTATGTATTTTGTGGAGAATTGGTCCTACTGTCATTTATTGGAATTTATGGCTTGAAAGGAATAATATAACTTTTAAAAGTAAGTCTCAAAATCATACCCAAGTTTGGAACCATACTATTGCCTCTTGTAATATGTTTAGAGATGTGGTGCCAATCATGGAAAGTCTCAAGTGTAGAAAAAGAGGTGCTAGTCACTTGGTTACATGATATGAATATACATGGTAGGGTAATCTATAAAAATTACATTAAAATAAATGATTTGTTTCAATCTATGGTAGAATAGAAATGTCAAATACTAGGTTTATGAAAATGAATATTGATTTTGCTTCCAAAGGAAATCTAAGAAAATCAAGTGGAAATATGTGTTTTTTGGAACAAAGAAGGCAAAATTAACCTCACTCAAAATCATATGGAACTTTAACTAACAACTATGTAGAGGTTAGAGAACTTCTTACAAGGATTACAATTGCAATAAAAAAGGATGGAAATATATTTTAATCAAGGGAGATTCACAATTGGATAAAAATTAAAATTATTATTGATGTCCAAAAACTATTATTGGAGGGAATCTCTTGGAAAAGTGATGATATCTAAAAAGAAGAAAATTAGATAGCACATAATTTAGCCATTCTGTTACAAAATTTTATTCTCATTAATAGAAATCATTCACCATCATGCAAAAATAACAAATCATTCATCCACAAATATTATTTCATAAAAACAATATTCACAATGAAACACAAATATAGATAATACCCTTAAGTTAGGAAATCAACAATAGTACTCTTTAAGTAACAACATGGACACCACAATGGCAAAAGGTATTGGGTTCTTCTAACAGAGACCCAAGTTCAATTCACAGGAGGGTGGCCCTCAATGTACACCCAAATTTTCAACCTATTCAAAAAATAATAGTACTCAAGGAATAAATCCATAAGATCTCCCAAATTGAGAGGCTACTCTGTGGGAAAAAATGATTACAAGAGAATACTTGATATGAATGATGATTATTACAATAAAAATTAGCCAACTCTTAAAATCTAATTCAACTCCTAATAGTATAATACAAATAACCTTGGGTTATGTGTGGTCTATTCCAACTATCCATAATACCCATATATAATATAATATCATATCCCCATATACCTATCCCTAGGCACCATAACATTTCACCCTCATTACAAATGTTTTGTCCTTGAAACATGAGAAGAAAATAAATTATATGATCTTCTAATCAATGTTGATGATTGGTACCAATCTTGATCATCCATCCATCCAAGTAAAATCTTGATTAGTGGTGGTATTTGATGATGCCAAGTTGTCATTGTGCTATTTGAATATCCATAAATGATTTTTCAGCTTCATGCTTCTATTACTCTACTCTAATATTCAAAATGATTACTCTTATGGTTCCATGATGTTGTTGTGTCACTTTGAAATCTAGAATTACCATACTTTTTCTACCAAACACTAGCATGTTAGAGCAAACCTTAATTATTGCATTATTCACAAAGATTAAATAATACAAGATATTGGCTAAACTTAGCCAATTAACAATAATCCAAAATAATAGGGAGATCGTTATAAGAAAGTAATGATCTCCTATAATATGAATTATTGTTAAATATTCCAAATAATAGAATAGATATGCTAACACCCCCCATTATTACATTATTTGGGATAACATATATAACCCCCATTAATGTGAAGGAGAGACAAATGAAAGATGCTCTTGTGCTGGCTCTGGCTCTCGGATCTGGCTTTGGCTATGGCTCTAGGTATACCTTTGAGTTGAGCTCCTCATGAGCCAAAAGACAATTGGAGTTGGTACACGCCAATCTGTGCGGTCCTATGCCAAATAGTTATGAGAGAAAGAGGTATTTTTAGTTTTTCACTGATGACTACTCATGGAAAATATGGGTTTTCTTTCTACATCTAAAGTCTGAGATCTTCATGTTTTTTTAGAAGTTTAAGAAATATGTTGAGAAGGAATTAGGAAGTTCTATTAAGATCATTCGCTGAGATCGAGAGGGCGAATTTACCTCAAATGAGTTTTTATCATTTCTAACTACACATGGGATTAAGAGGCAGCTTACTACAACCTATACTTCACAACAAAATGAAGTTGCTAAGAGGAGGAATCATTCCATCATGGAAATGGTTTGTTGTATGCTTACAGGGTTACATCTAGAGCAACAATATTAGGTGGAAGCTGTCACAACAATAGTGTATCTCCTGAATAGAGCACCCACAAAAGCTCTTAAAGGAATGACTCCATAAGAATCTTGGAGTGGTATAAAACCCTTCATTTTCATCTCAGGATATTTGGGTTTAAGGCATTCATGCACATTCCAAAATTAAAGAGAAAGAAGTTAGATGAGAAATACCTACAGTGTATTTTTCCTGGTTATGATGAGCATTCCAAGGGATATCATTTGATACATACTAAAACCAAGAAGATTCACATCAGTCGAGATGTGGTATTTGATGAATCTTTCACACCAGATAATGCATCTGATGTATACCTTTATTATGAGGAGCCTAAGAAAGAGACTCCTCCTCCATAAAAAAAAATCCCAAATGGTATACTAGCATAATGAGAGACTCAAAAGTTACTACACCTCCAGATCTAACTTTAGATCGACCTCGTACTCACATTATGGCTCATAAAATGAGAGAAGAAGCAAAGACTACAGAGGTTGAAGAGCTTTTCTAGCACTTTGAAGAACTTTCTGTAGATGCAGAAGAAGATAAAGAAGAAGTAGAAGATATGGATGTGGATGATGATAGGGTTTTTATGTCTTCATTGGATGAGCATGAACCTACCATGGTACAATATGCACTTAGTGAGCCTCAGTGGAAGGCAACTATGGATGCAAAACACTTGTATCTCATAAAAAACAACACTTGGAAGCTATTTGATCTATCTCTTGGAAAGAAGCCCATTGGCTGCAAATGGGTATACAAAGTGAAGTATAAGGTAAATGGAACTATAGAAAAGCATAAGGCCCACCTTTTTGCAAATGGAAATGCACAAAAAAAAGGCATTGAATATGAAGAGACTTTTGCACCCACTGCTAGGATGCATACCATTCGAGTTCTTTGTGCTATGGCAACGTAGTTCGAATGGAAGCTATATCAGATGGATGTAAAAAGTGTCTTCTTAAATGGTGATCTCAAGGAAGAAGTGTATATGTATCAACCAAAAGGATTAAATCCAAATTGGTTAAATCCTTGTATGGATTAAAACAAGCTCCACGAGCTTGGTACATAAAAATTGACAATCACCTATTGCAATATGGTTTCAAGAGAAGTCCTTCGGATGCTAATCTCTATTTCAAAAAAATTAGTTTTGAAATAGTGATTCTAGTACTCTATGTTGATGATTTGATTATCACTGGAAGTTCAAAGAAATTGATAGATACAATGAAGGGTGACTTGAAAAAGTCATTTGAGATGACAGATCTAGGACTTCTTTATTATTGTCTTGGATTAGAAGTGGAATAGAAGAAGAATCATATCAAAGTGACTCAGATGAAATATGCCAAGACTTTGATTGAAAAATATCACATGACGGATTGTAAGCCAAAACCAACTCCTATGGAAACATAGCTACAATTGTCACGATATGATAATTCTCCTTAGGTAGATGGAACTCTTTATCGCTAGTTGATTGGGAGTCTCATATATCTGACCAACACCAGGATAGATATCAATTTTACTATGAATTTTCTTTCAAAGTTCATGCAGGAACCTAGATTTAGTCACTAGAAAGCAGTAAAACGAGTTCTTCATTATGTCCGTGGTACTACAGAATATGGCCTGGAGTACAGGAAGAATGATAAGTTCTTGCAAGGATATACATAATATGACTATGCTGGATCTATTGATGATAGAAAATAAACTTTAGGGTATATTTTTCATCTTGGTTCCAACCCCATCTCTTGGCACAACAAGAAGCAACATGTTATTATTCTATCATCTATAGAGGTAGAATATCGTGCAACACGAGGAGCAGTGTGTGAGACGATATGGTTAAGTCACATTTTAGCAAGTATGGGTCTTCCCAAGAAACTTCTAATCCACTTGTTTTGCAACAACCAAGGTGTTTTGAAGCTCGTCAAGAATCCAGTGTTCCATGAACGCACCAAACACATTGACACTCAATGTCACTTTATTTGAGATGAAGTTCCAAAGCACAAGATTCAGCTCCAGTACATTCCCACCAATGAACAAGTTGCGGATATCTTCACTAAGGCTCTTGCACATGTCAAATTTGAGTTGTTTTGCAACTCTCTTTGTATTTCAAAATAATGTAATAAGGGGGGAATGTTAGGGTAATATTTATATTACCTAGGTTATTTCATTATTTACCTAGGAGTATTATTCACTTAACCATATTCGTTAAGTGAATATAGTTGTTAGAACTATATTAGACTTATTTTGTTAATTAAGTCTATAGTTAGTTTATGCTAACAATATCTTTATTGTTAGCATATTTGTTGTTAGGCTTGTTAAGCTTATTAGGGGGGATATTTTATTTTATTGTTATTCAGCTATCTTTAGCCTTAAGCTCTTGTATATATTCCTCCACTTTATCAATTCAAGGTTAATCTTCGCTTACCTACCTACACATACTTGATGCATTTCTAACTCATTGTAGGTCCATAATAATTGATGCCCTATGTCATACCTCCATAATTACTGCCACTCGTGGTGGTGTAGCTATCGATATGC
This sequence comes from Wollemia nobilis, assembly GCA_028583015.1. NCBI lineage: Eukaryota > Viridiplantae > Streptophyta > Pinopsida > Araucariales > Araucariaceae > Wollemia > Wollemia nobilis. Next base: position 1,902,689 of record JAQPPZ010001424.1, on the reverse strand, counting down.
TACAACCTTAACTTGATGTTCTACTTCCTTTAACTCTTTAATGTTTTGTTCCTCTATTTTAAATTCCTCCTCATAGTATTTTCTCATGTGCCCTATGTTTGGTGCATGCTTATGATTTTCTAATAGATTTTTCTTAGACTTTATTGTTGCTTCTTTCTTAGATTCTATTGCCTCTATTGTAGACTCAAATTTTTATTCCTTTGTCATTTATTTAACCCGTTCACCTACCATAACTACTTCTTGCTTCTCCTTGGATCCTTGCTTCTTAAGTTGAGAAATTTCCTATAGTGTTATATTCTTTTTCCTACACCATAACTTCATAAATTTATTTTGCACATTAATGCTAATAATACCCAAAGAATCCAATGAAGGATAACCAAGAACATTATCCACATCAGCCATCTCAATAACATGAAAATTTGAATGTAAAATATATTTTTTGAAATTGTAATATGATTCATGGCCAAGGCCGACATTATATGATGTATTGGATAGGCCTAAGGGCATTTCATTATACAATGTATTAATTTATTGTAATATTTTATTATGTAAGCCCTATGGGCCATGGTTAACCTTGTTATGGTTAAACCCACTTTATAACTTGTAATTAACCTAAAGCCCTCTTATTATGTTTTCTTAGGTTAAACATTATTACGTATGTGGGGTTTTGATATTGGTATAAATACCCATCCCACTCATTTATTTTTTGAAGTGTCATGTAATATTATCTATGAACATCATGATTATTTATGGTTCCTATAGGTGCCCATCGCCTCTCTTTTGTCTTCCTTTTCACTTTCTATATAAGATTTAAGTGGATGGATTGGTTATGTTTGTTTGTGAAAAATATTTTGAATGCCAATATGGTATCAGAGTGGGTATGAAGCTACCTTCCTTGGTCATGCAAAAGCACTATTTGGAGCCTCTAATTCTTCTTTTTAATCCTAGGATAAATTTAGTTATGTCTCTTCAATGAGCTTTTACCTTCTGATTCTCCTTCTCAAGAGCATTGTAAATTAATCCCAGTTTCTCTTCCAAAAATGATCTTTGATCAACTATTCTACATGTTGACATGGAGGCTAAAGCTTTCCCACCAAAATCAAATTTTAGAAAAAGGTAATTCCTACCTTTATACCTAGTCTTGATTCCCAAATGATTGAAAGTGTGCAACATTCTCTTCACAGAGAAAGAACATGCTCCTACACAGTCTATAGGATGACCACTATGGCTAGGGGATTGAAGATAGGACATTTGTTTATGTTGCTCCTAAGATTGAATCTCCATGTAGATAAATTTTGGTGAACAAGGAAAATATGACATTTTCTATTGATACAGACACAACAAAATTGCTTTTTGGATCTTATTGTCTTCATCCCTCTATTAGCGTGGCACGGCAATTTATGTCATGCAATGGAGAGAAGAGGGTATAGGTCCAAACCATACCCCTTCTATTTATAGTTGAAAAAGTGGTTAATTGTCTATAAGAGGTCATAACTATTAAGCCTCAAAATGCATCATGGATAGATGGCTAACACATTATTTTTAGAAGGGAAGGGTCTCAAGATCAAATCATCATCAAGTTTTATTTTTTGTTGCTATGGATAGAGATAAAATATTATAAGTGAGAACGGATTTTCTTTATAAACACGACAATGATGTAGTGGTTAGAGTTCTATTTTTAGCAATGAAGAGACCATGGTTTGAGTCTCTTTGTTGCTCATGATTTATTTTTTGAGTGAGTAGAATCTTACAACCAATATGGTAGTCAATATGGAATTCTTTCATGCCACATCAAACAAACTTTTTCATATATATACCAGTTTGGCCAATTGAAAAAGGACAAGTGTTGATAGCACACTAGTTGAGAACAATTAGGATAAAAAAATTGAAGTGCATTAGCAAATCAAAGATTGACAAGTGGCAGCACATAATTTGCTCCTACATTCCTAAGGTTTGAGATATTAATTTTTTATTTTTTGGGGTCCATTAGGGAAAAACCGTTGGAGGCCATAACTTGTGTATACAAAAGTGTTTTGATCCATTTTTTTGAATCGCATAATATTTTTAGCTCTACGCACTAGAGACATCAATTTGTGGACCTACTATGGTGTTAGGTGTAAAATTATATAAAATGTATCATAAAGCTCTAGTTACTCATCTTAATGGGTGAAATTATAGTATTTGGTCAACTCAAATGATTGGCCTATTATATAGTAAGAACCTATGGTGCATCTTTCAAGAGGATAAAGTAGTTGTTCTTGATGAAAAAACTCACCATCAAATAGAAGAAGAGGCTCTTGGCCTATTTTCCTTATTGATTGAACCAAAGTTACTTTTCTACATCAAAGAGAAGAGTGACCCTATCAAGGTATGGTCAAAATTGCATGAAATTTTTGGGAAAGTAAATACTAATGAAGTAAGTAACTTGGAATTAAGCTTTCCTCTTTTAAATTGGTTGAATTTCATAACATTAAGAATTGCATAACAAGATTAAAGGCTTTGAGGGCAAATAATGCATCTTTTGGAGGTAAAAAAAAGATCATACAAAATATGCAAAGATTGTCCTTGCCAATCTCTCCTTATATTTTAAAATGTTGAACCTAATGGTTCATATGATTTTTATGGTCTTAGAATCTTATAAGACTCTTACTTTTGATCAATTTTTCTCTTCTATTAATTTTTAGGTGGCAATGTGAAATTTTGGTAGGACTCGACAAATACAAGCTCATGCAAAGGAATTCAAATCTAAGAAGGCTAAGACCCAAGGGCTCAAGGGCCAAGCTAAGTATTCAAAGAAGTCAAAGACCACTTGTAGATACTATAAGAGGGAGGGACATCCAATGAAGAATTGTTTGTTGAAATTGCAAAGGATTGAAGCTAAGTTTTTGAATGGCTTCCAAATGATGAGGGAGATTTTGAAGGATATGCCTAAAATATAGAGGCCCATTAGATCATCCATTACAGGGAAAGATACTATTGTCACTAATATCTTCTTTCCTTGGCCCCTTAGTTCAAATTATGGGGGGTGTTAAAATTATAATTTGATTCATGGACAAGGCTAATAGTATATGATATATCAGATAGGCCTAAGGGTATTTCATTGTACAATGTATTAATTTGTTGTAATATTTTATTATGTAAGCTCTATGGTCCATGATTAACCTTATTATGGTTAAACCCACTTTATAATTTGTAATTAACCTAAATCCCTCTTGTTATGTCAGCTTAGGTTAAAATTTATTATGTATTTGGGGGATTAAACATTATTTGATTATAGGAGTGTTGTGCAATTTTATCTATGAATATAGTGATTATTTATAGTGCCTACAGGTGCCCACCATATCTCTCTCTTTTTGACTTCCTTTTTGCTTTTTGTATAACATTTGAGTGGATGGATTGCAATTATTTGTTTCTAAAAAATATTGCTAATTTCAACAATTTTTATCCATGGAGATCTTCAAAAATTTAAACATTCTCACAATTTAGCTATATGTCAATTTTTGTTGTTTGAACCTGCAACCTCTTAGTCGAAATATTATTGAAACTTATACGTAATGTTATGATTAATGAAAATAATCATTTCTTCCTTCTAAATGCACCCATAAACCTACTAACTAAAATTTTTAGATAAAATAGATCCTTTTGATTCTTCTCTTGCTTTTAGGGCTTATTTTTTCTCACTATATTCTTTAATTTTTTCCTCTTTCTCCTTCTTGAGTAATTTAATTTCTTGTTCATAGTCTTCCCTTTGATTCTTGAAAAATACTCACTCTCTTTTTATTTTATTTGTCCCATTAGGCTACATATCTTCTTATTATTTCCTGCAAGTTCTCTCTTACAATTATCTAATTCTCTTTCTATCTACACATGCTTAGGTTCCCATCTACTCAAGAATGCTTGTTCCATTTTTCCATGCACTTGAAAATTACCATAGCAAAACATTTTTACCATTATAAAGCTTTCCCACATTAATAACCATAAAAGATACCTCATGTCAAAGTATTTTTTTTATTAGGGTGAAAAGAAGGGGTTTTTGAAAGGGCCCCAACTCTTTTTTATAATACCACTCCTCTATATTAAATCAAACAATGAAGAATTAGAGAAGTGCAGTAGCAAAACAATACAAGAAGTCACATAATTGAAATGTTTCACTTCCCATTACTACAAGAGATGAATAAATATTGCAACCTTTGATGAATAATTTAACCATAATTTTGTCTATCATAAGCTTGCAACTCCCTCTCAACTATACTCCTCAACTCACTAGGGAAATCATCCCTCCATAGAATTGGTTTAGGACTATCTACACCTTTATTGGTCAACCAATTCATCGCTTGGTTGCCCTCTTGATAGGTATGCATTATATTAACCTCCTCCAAGGCTATAATGATCTTATTTGTCACACTACTCAATAGGAACCTACCACAGAATAGTAACCCTACCATATAATAGTATCTTGCTATTGCACTGCTCAATAGGAACCCTACAATAGAACAATAACCCTATCATAGAATAATATCTTACCTTCAAGACTATAGCCATTGCATTGCTCAATAGCAACCCTACCATGGAATAGAAACCCTACCATAGAATAGGAACCTTACCACTGAACATAAACCCTACCACATAATAGTATCCCATGAAATGCCACATGGACCATGCTAACACCACATCCTATTGCAATCATCATCGAGACCATAGTTGTTGCACCGCTCAACTTAAACCCTACCACATAATAGTATAATATCCCGTCACCACATCGCTCAACATGAACCCTACCATAAAACAATAATCCTACCACAAAATATCTTGTCATTGAGACTGTAACTGTCACATCGCTCAAAAAGAACTCTACTCATATTCATAAATAATAATATCGCTATATTTATTTGATAATTAATGAACAACCATCCTCTATTTCGAAGGGGTATTCATGCCCCTTATATTATAGGAGATGACTTTTATTTTTTACCCCTTGTGGAAGTCTTCCTTCCACTCAAATTCAAAATTGTTTGTGCTCTAAGTGCAATTGCTCTTGTTGCTTTTTTTTATGAGTTTATTATTAGTTGGTCTACTTGGTTTAGCTTCAACCCCTACATTTTCTATTTTTTATAGTATTCTTAATAAGTCTCACTAAAATATCATCTTGTTTAGAGGTCAAGGGTTTGTTTTGAGTAGACTTTTTTGACTCATACAGAGAGCAAGGAATATAATCAATATTTTCCATACCTTGGCTGAGAGCATTCTCTGGCTAAGATTCTACTTTAGACTCTTGTGGCTTTGTTCCCCTAGAAATTGGGGTTTCCAAAATTTTAGTCACCTCCTCCTCCATTACTTTTGGCTATTGCTCCACCTTGTCTTCCTATTCTTCCAATTTTTCATCTTCTCCCCCTAGGGTATCCTTCTAGGAATTTTCCCTATCTCTCTTGATCCTTCTCTACAAATTCTCCCTCCTCGAGGGTTTCAAAAAGAATACTAAACTTATTTGCATATGAGAAAGGGAACTTAGGAGGCTCCTCTTCCATTGTATCCTTTTCTTTTGGTTGCTCTTTCCTCCTCCATACCTTATTAACCAGTTCTTTAGGCGGGTAGTTTTTAAAAAATATCTTGTTCTTTTATAAACTTGGTAAAGCACTGAAGATTTTTCTATTCAATTAGTTGTTTCCAAATCGGATACTTAGAAATTATCCTAATAGAGGTTGGGAGCTCATTCCCTAAATCAACATTAACACATAACCAGGAAAATATAAATCTAGTTTTTGCCTTTGTTGTTGAATCAAAAGCTATTAATTATCCCATCACTTTAGCTATACCTTCTAGAATATCTTCATCCTAGAACTCCAATGGAAGCCGTGGTAGGAAAACCTAAACTAGGGCCAACTTTATATTTTTAAAATCTAGGTTAAAACCTATTCTTATCTTCCTTAGAAAATGATCCATTTTCCATAAAACCAAGGTTCTTTTGTTAGGGCATGTCCTAAGTCTTCATAGTTCACAAAGGAAAAAAACATAAACTCCTTTGGAAGATGGGAAATATCAATATTCCCCCTTAGCTTCCATTTATCAAAAGCTTATTTCCTTATTGTATCTAAATCCAATCGGGCCCTAATAAATTTCCCAACAAGGCTATTCTATTTTTGGTTCACTGGTCTATTTGCTAGCTTTTTTGGGATTTTTAAGCAGAGTTTCTCATCTATATCCTCTAGAGCAATATCAAATTTCTCCTCCTACTCAAGATCACCACCCAAGAGTTTATCTCTCCAAGACATCTCTTCTAAGGCTTCTTAACATCCTTCATTGTCTTGACATCCTTGGATCCCTTAGCAAATCCACTGCCAATGCCACTATCAAGGTCCAGATCCACCGTTGCTCAAAGTACACTGACCTTAGATCCACCAAAGTTGAAGCCCATTGCCATAAAAGTCTAGATCCACTACTGTCAAAGCCCTTTCAATACTATTCTACAACTACGCTAATGATCCTTCCATTGTTCTAGAGAGTGGGCCCTTGCTCTAAGGTTTAGTGAGAGATAATTCAACCATATACCAAAGTGATTTTATGAAATCTATATTTTAATAATTTCAACCACTCTCTCATATCAATATTTTTTCTTAAAAAAAGCATTATATTCGTGAGCTCACACCCAAAAAATGATAATGCAAACTAGCATAAAACTAGGGTTTCATAAAAATATATATCTCCTCACTGATTTGAAGCTAAAATTGCACATAAATAAGTAGACACACAAATATCCTATAAAACATAACAACGATAGTTGATTTGTTTACCCAGATTGAAAGATATCTCAAATTTTATTTTCTAGAAAAAAACATGATTTGTAAAAATGTCACTACCCTTGTTCTAGATTATTGACTTTATAAGGTTATATCTCTCTCAACACTACTCAAATTTTTTTATATGACCACTCATTTTGAAGATCTTCAAATTCTAAATAAAATTATGCAAGGATTGTATGAATTCCATAAATTCATACAAATATATAATTGTTGAAAGATAGAGTATTTTCTAAAAAAATTACCCTAATTCTACAATTAAAAAAAAATTGTTTTTCCTTTGCCAAAATCATTGGTCTAATACCATTTGTTATGATACTTTATTATCATTAAAGAAAACCATTCAACATTATATAGAAATAACAAATCATTCATCCACAAATAATATTCTATATAGAGAATTGAGAGCATTTTTTTCTGAAAAATATCTCATCTTTTAGGAGCCATATCTTCGCAAAGGGTTATCCTATTCCAAATTGTGCAAAATTTGAATAGATTTAAAATGAGTGGTCATAGGAAGAAATCTAAGAAATATTGAGGGAGATACGACCTTGTGAAGTCAACCATCCAAAATAAGGGCAATGATGATTTTTCAAGTCGTAAAAAACAAAATTGCAAATATCTGTCATCTAGGGTTTGTATGATGGAAGGAGAAATGGAGGGCTAGGGCTTTAGTGAGGCTAGAAATTATCTTTGAGCATAGAATTTTTTAGCTAAGTTTTTTTTTTCCTTCTTTTATCTTAGAAATTTTGCATGTAAATTATTATAATTTTTATCAAATATTATATTTTCTATAGGATATTCTAGTGAATTTTAGTAGATTTTATGTTTTAGTTTCCTTCCCATGGACTGATTTTTAGCTAAATCCTGAGAATCATCTCTAGTAGTAGAGGTTAGTGAGTGCACCACAAAGGATCGATCCTCATTATTGCTCCAAGATAGGGCAATTTTTGGTAAATTTAATGGGTATTGGCAAGGGGCTTCAACCTTGAGAAAATGGATTGATAGGAGTTGAAAGTCTTTAGGAGTGAGTCTATCCTTTCTTCCTAGAAGTTTATTCCTAGCTATTTTTTCTAAGGAAGAAAGAGATAGAATCCTAAAAGGGTGTCCTTGGTTTATGGGAAGAGCAAGACTCTTCCTTACTCGTTGGTATGAAGGTTTTTCACCTAAAAATATAAATCTATCCATAGTACCAGTCTAGGTTAGGATGTATGGGTTGCCCACTGAATTTTAAAAAATGGATACCTTCAAGGCAATAGGAAACACTCTAGGATAATTCTTTGAAATTTTAGAAACTACAAAAGATGAATTCTTGGCTATTGCTTGGGTATTGGTCATGATTGATGTAAGTAAAGCTTTACCATAATCAATCATTATTAAGTACAGGGATAAGATGTGGACACAAACCATAGATTATGAAAACCTATCCTTGTTGGATCCTCAAAATTCAACTTGTTTCACCCCTAGTTTTTCGAAAACTTTTGGTATCTTGTGAATCCCCTACATTTTTGGCCCAATCTGCCTCCATTCAATAATTTTTTGGGTCCTTAGGTCTTTTCCAGGCCTATATCGCCTTCTAAAAGTGTCTTTGAAAATATTTGTGTCATTTAAGTCAGGTCATCATTTTGGTCTTTTGTCGTCATTTGTGGACTTCAATAAAATTTAATTAATCATTTTTTACCTCTAGGGTCTTAAATGTTTAATTAAATATTTCCTTTTTTAAAAAGTTCCATTATAGTCCTAGGGGGACAACACAACGGTTCGGGCTTTGGCTCTTCTTCGAGAGGTCCAAGGTTCAAACTACAACATGGGCGAGTGTGTGAGGGGGTGGGTGTGTGTTAAATTCTCTATTGATAAGCATAGCTCTCGGTTTTACGAGGGGTCATGGTTGGGAGGAGACTGCTCAACCTTGTGCGTTGGTCATAGGGGTTTATCACACTAACCAAATAAAAAAAAAGTCCCATTATATGTTTAATTAGGTATTTAATTAAATTTGATTTTAATTAAATTTAGTTAAATATTTATTTAAAAAAATTTTGATCGACCCTCATCGATCGACTATGAGAGGGCGTCGGTCGACCAAAAAATAAAATTTTGGTCGACCATGAGAGGGTGTCGACCGATCCTTGTCGGTTGACCATGAGAGGGGATCGGCTGACGAACCCCCCTCAATTAATAAATAAAAAATTAAAAATTAAAAAAAGGGTAAAAGTAAAAATAAAATTTTGGTTGATGGCCATGGCCATCGGTTGATTCCCTTTATAGAGGGAATTTTCGATCGATGGCCATTGCCATCGGTTGATTCCCTCTAAAAGGGAATTTTGGCCTTATTAGAAGGCCCACATGGCCTTTTTATATAATATTATATTTAAATATTATTATATATTTATAAACCATGTAATTAAATAAATATAATAATATTGTCGTTATCAATACTTTTGGTAAATGATAAATTATTATTATTTAATTTTTGATAATGAAAATTAAAAATGGCTAAAGTTAGCCTTATAAAAAAATAAAAATTAAAAATTATAACCAACCTCATTTGTGTGGCCAAGTTTCAACAATTGGAAGTTAATTTTATGAAGCCATTTTTGGGTCGTTTTCAAGAGGAATGGAGGCATTTTGACCACTACTAGGCTATTTAATGTAAGCAATATGGTGGATAAATTTCAGAGGCAGTTACAAATTTTATGGGCCATCATCCATTTTTTGGTAACAGTTACAGTTATGAGCCATCACCGGAGTAGTTGCAGTTTTGGTAATTATGGGCCATCATCGACTTTGAATGAGAACCAATCTATCGACTATATGAGAGAGTGGCTGCAATAACTTTCATCATCAAGTTTTATGTGCAGTAATTCTGCAAGAGGTATACTAGAGTGTCATCCTTGTCAGTTGTATTTTCTTTTTGTGTCTTGTCTAGTCACTCCATTTTATTCCCTATCATTTTTGCTGAGAAGATGTCTAGTTTGTTGATATCATTTATAGTGACTGAGATCAAAAGCTAGGAGGCTCTTTGTTATATCATTTGAACAAAGAGTTGTAGTTCTCTGTTACATTATTTGAACAAAGAATTTATCCGTACTTGCTTGGTGAGATCTGTTTACATTGACTAGAATCCATTGTAATGATCTGTTGATCTATACTATCTTGCTTCCTCGTTTTGACAATATTATGTGCAGTTTTGCTTATTGGCCCATTTATGTGTTATATTATTTGAATGTATAAGTGGCATCTTCTTTTCACTGGCATGCTTAATCATCTCTATTACATTATTTGAATGTATGTGATTGGCTCAAATTTAAATCCTCCCCATTCTTTCTTCATCATCCTTTAAGTCTGGCTACAATTGCTCAATGGATAAGCCACCGATCTATAGCTTGAAGCATTAGCTGGGAGTTACTTCAAGGCTTGGTCATTTTTAATATTGTAGTTTTACTTCATTTTTATTAATTTGGATGAGCATGAGCATATGAGAAGTATTTTAGGCTCACCTCCAGGGTGTCCTTACCTTACTCGGTCTGTCTAGAGTCTTCATGATAATCTTTTCTTGAGTTAAAGAGCTGGATCCACCAGAGTCCATAGTGTTTTTTGTGAACCAATGATTTTCTTGTGGCATGAAATTTTTGAATATTCAAGGACATGAAAAATTACCACAACAATTTTTGGCACCATTGTCGAGGAGTAAATTTTTGTGTTGTATGCAATTTATTTTTTTGAAGTTTACTTTCTAATGATGTTTTGAATCTCTTACCCATCTGCTTAACACCAACAGATTTTGGCAGTTTAGTATTTTTATGTATTTTTGTTTTTCTCAGTCTCTCCTAGAGTGGAATTTGTGAGATTTGAGTGAATATCAGGCGGAGCAATCTTAGCCCAAGTATTGTTGAAGATCTTGCTCTTATTTTGCACATCCATGCTGGTAACTCTGAATGAACTCAGAAATAAAAAAATTAAAGAAGGAGGAGATGGATCTGGTGTCTACAAAAAGAAGTGGCAAATAAGTGCTTATGGAGTGCCAAATCTTGAGGTATTTTTTAGGTCTCACAAAAAATATTCAATTCCAATTTTAGTTTCTAACCCAAATCTTGGTTTGAATCAATCTTATCCTATTGTAAACCAAGTACTTGTAGTGAATATACAAAAAGAATTTGTAAAGAAGTATAATCTGCAGTGCCAAATATTGAGGTATTTTTTAGGTCTCACAGAAAATATTCAATTCCAATTTTAATTTCTAACCCAAATCTTGGTTTGAATCAGTCTTCTCCTACTGTGAAACAAGTACTTGTAGTGAATCTACAAAAATAAGTGGCAAATAAGTACTTTTTGGAGTACCAAATATTGAGGTATTTTTTAGATCTCACAAAAAAACTTCAATTCCAATTTTAGTTTCTAACCCAAATTTTGGTTTGAATCAGTCTTCTCCTATTGTAAACCAAGTACTTGTAAACTAAGTACTTGAGGTATTTTTTAGGTCTCACAAAAAATCTTCAATTCCAATTTTAGTTTCTAACCCAAATCTTGGTTTGAATCAGTCTTCTCCTACTATAAACCAAGTACCTATAGTGAATCAACATGTAGTGAGTATGACAACTCCTAATGCAAATCAAAATGTCAATCAAAATACCAATGCTAATGTCAATCAGTGAAGGACCAATAGATATAGAACTTTTATTTTACCTATGAATCTGAATCCTCTCCCTGGTAAAGCTCATAAGTACTTTTCTAAGTTCCAAGGATACAATGTTGTGACTAGTGAAGATCATACTAAATATTTTATGTATGCCATGGATAGTCTTGAGGTGGATGATGAAGATGTTGTCCTTATATTATTCTTCCAAAATTTAGAGAAGGATGCTCGAGAATGGTTTAACAACCTTGGAGCTAGTACTATCCATAAATTTCAAGAGCTAGAGAGCACTTTCCTTAAGAAATATGGAGAGAGAAAGAATGAACAATATGATGAGCACCAGAAATGCTCATATTTTGTACATACTTCTTGGATCAATATGCGGCTGTATAATAAGGATTGCGTGCTTTTATAAATGATTATATAGATATTTGATATAATTATGTGTGTTATCTAATTTGTGTGCTTTTAGTATGTTTTGTGGAATTGTAGTTGATTTAGTTAGATTTGGAACAGTCGAGGTCCTTTCGATGGACCTGGCACTTTATTTCATCGAAAGTCAATGGAGAGAACATAGGCGCCTCCCTGCAGTCGGAAGGCGCCAATTGAACATAGGCACCTCACTGCAGTCGAAAGGCGCCAATTGAACATAGCGCCTCCCTGCAGTCGAAAGGCACCGATTGAACATAGGCGCCTCCCTGTAGTCGAAAGGTGCCAAGTGAAAACAAGCGCCTCCCTGCAGTCGAAAGGCGTCGATTGGACATGGGCGCCTCCCTGTAGTCGAAAGGCGCCGTCTGAATGCAAGCGCCTCCCTGCAGTCGAAAGGCACCAAACCAAAGACAGCGCCTCCCTGCAGTCGGAAGGCGCCAACTGAATATCAGTGCCTCCCTACAGTCGAAAGGCGCCAACTGAATGGGAGCGCCTCCTTGCAGTCGAAAGGTGCCACTGATTCTTTGTCGTTGACCAGACTCGAAGGACGTGGATGACAGTGGCTGGTGCAGTTCCAGCTCTACGTCATGCAGAGCTAAATTGGAGATAGCACCAACGTATCAAAACATCTTACGGGTGCCAGGCAAAGCACAAGTCGAACGAACATGCCGCCATCAAAATAGAATGCCAGACGTCGATTGCATTTGCCAGACTGTTCTAATTTAGTCTGGGAAGAATCGACTGTTGTAACCACTTCTATAACATAAGTTCTATGGGTGTGTTATATAAACACACGCAGATCATTCTGAGAATATATAGCGATATAGAAATACTTAAGAGTGACATTGTAATACGTTGATAAATATATTTCAGCTACAGAAGTTCTAAAAGAGCGTGTTCGATCGGGAAGAAGCTGCTGGAGCCTGGGCCCACTCCAAGCCAGTATTTCTTCCCCATTTCCTTTTTGTTTATTTATTAGTTTATTGCTTGCATAGAACGTTCATTAATTTACTAGTTTTAGTATCTACAGTAGGTTTATTTCTAGGAATGTGCATTAGATTTATTTTTGTATATTTATTTCTGTTCTTCTTACGTAATTTATTGAGGAGTGCGGGAATGATTGACAACCATCTCAAAAACACCCCCCAAACGTAGGATTAGCAGGCTCACCCTCCAGTGGTATTGTTGTAACCTAGTTTCGACTCTTCGCAAGTTTACGAAGCTCCCTGGGTTGATAATTAAATGCACGGGCATGTGACAAAAATAGGAAACCATTCACCTTGTTTGGCCCGCAACATTTTGGCACCGTTGTTGAGGAAGCGTCTCAATTAGATTACCTACAATACCCTGAAACCTTCACCTGACCTTGCATGAGTTCTTCTAGAAGAAGAGGACTTGACGATCGCTTTATAAGAACTAATCCATCAGAACCTGAGTCAGTCGAGCATTTTGGATTTGAGTTAGACCCGTCCGACCTACCAGCAGTCCATTGGAGTGAGGAACCGCACTTTGTGCAGAGTGCTGCCTCATCCCACCAACAAGGGGATGAACGAATTATCACAAATCCCCTGTTTAAAAGGACTCCTCTAGAGGAAGCCCTATTGTGGAAGGCTATGGAGGATCAGACGATCTCGCCAGACAACCTTAGAGCATTGACTCAGAAAGTTTTAAATGACCAGAAGGCCATAAACGCTGCATTAGAAACCACATTTCCTGAAAAAATGGTAGATAACGATGAAGTCTCATCTGGCTTTAGTTTCCCCATAGAGGAGGGAGTAGGAGATACCAAAATGAAAAACATATCCCCTGCTCACCTCCCGTCCTTCAGAGGACACCCGACTGAGGACCCTGACCTGTTTTTATTTAAATTTGATGTTTTGTGCAGGTCTGTGGATTACAAATCAAATGTGCAGAAGTTGAAATTATTTCCTTCCACATTAGATGATGCAGCTCTGCGATGGTTCATCGGTCTGGGAGACAAACACATCACCACCCGGGACCAGATGAAGACGCTCTTTTTAGAGCAATATCAAGATTTTGGGAGAGCAAGAGACTCCAGGGAGGAGGTCCTGAGCATGACACAAAGAGAAGATGAGTCTCTCGAGGAGTATTGGGAGAGATTCACCTTTAATCTTCAATGGTCCCCTCACTCGAAGCTATCCGATAAGTCCCTCAAAAGTATCTTCTTGAGGGGACTTACCAATGAGTCACTGGAGGCTCTCAACATGATCTCTGGAGGTGATGTCTATCAGCATGCTATGGACGACATCCGGCAATTATGCCAGAACTACTCGAGAAGGCGAGGCAAAGTCACCCCCAGGACCATGAAGGCGATTGCTTCAGTCACCAAAATAGAGATAGGCAACATGCTGGAGGATTTGAAGAGCGAAATGCTCTCATCTCTAGCATTGCAGATGGATATGCTGCTCTTAGAAAAGAAGAAACAAGAAAATGATGCAACATTAGCCTATTTCTGCCCAAAATGTAGAGGAAGGCACGCAAAGAATGCATGCCCAAAAAACAAGGTTAGAGAATGCGTAGTTTGCAGGCTGAATCATAAAACTCGATTGTGCCCACAACTGCCCAGTAAACAGGAAGCGGTTGAGAGCACGGAGGCCTATTTCATAGGCAATAGGAAGAGTTGGCCATAGCCCCTCGCGGGGAATATGCCAACCGAAATGCCAACATATGGGGGAGGGTCATACATGCACCAAGGACCCCCTCAACCACCTAATATGGGGTGGTGGGGACCGTCACCCTGGATGAACGCACCCCCAGCAGCATTCTCGAATCAGTAGCCATGGATGCCATATCCATATCCTGGGCAGCAGTGGAGAGGCCACAATGCATGGAATCAGACTCCACAGAATGCAGCTCCTGCTCACATCCAACAGAACTTACCAGCATTGCCAGCAGCGAGACCTACGCAACTACCAGCACAACCGACAACAAACCCGAACAACAGAGTAAATCAGTCGGCATACAACGTAGAAGGTGAGATGTACCATATGTACAATATTCAGCTTAGATCAGGTAGGCAATTAGGAGTAGAGACTCCGCCTCTGGTAGAAGAGGAGGAAGAAATGGTAGAGATACCTCCACTGGTAGAAGAGGAGGCAGAAATAGAGGAGACACCTCTGGTAGAAGAGGGAAAAGCACTTGAGAGAGCGGAGGCTCCATTTCCTAGTCGGCTGTAGGAACAAAGAAAAACAACACAGCCAAAATTCGACATCTTGTCGAGCTTGAAGAATCTCACGGTAACAATCCCCTTATTTCAAGCAATTCGAGACGTCCCCATTTACACCAAGGCAATTAGAGAAATGTGTCTAAGGAGACCGGGGCGGAAGGTTACCTAGACTATCAACGTCGTGGGTAAACTGGTAGACCTAATGATGGGTAGAACACATCATCCGAAGTATGCAGACCCAGGCAGCCCAGTGCTGACCATAAAAATTGGAGGACATTCCCTGTCCAACACACTGGTTGACCTCGGGGCAGCCATCAACGTGATGCCTCAAGAGACCATGCAGAGGCTGTGGCTCACGAACCTGAAGCCAACCATGACAGTGTTGTAGTTAGCCGATCGATCAACCATGGCACCGAAAGGAATGCTGGAAGATGTGATCATAACAGTAAGTGCATGGGAATATCCAGTTGACTTTCTAGTTTTGCAAACCAAGACCAGGCTGGGCGGTTACCCGCTCATTTTGGGGAGGCCATGGCTGGCAATAGCTGACGCCTACATCAGCTGCCGGGATGGGCTAATGACCATCTCCAATGGGCAAAATGTCAAAAGGCTGACCATTTCACCGCCAACTCAGTCTATGGACTCGACAGAAGAACCCAAGATCACCGAGCACGGAACTACGGAGCTATCCATAATCCAGCCGATGATGACCTTGGAGGAGGTGGCAGAAGAGGAAGAGGATGGTGCTATCATGGAGTTTCTCCATGGAGAATCATCCACCTCTACACCTGGATCGCCGTTAACTGGCGCCCAAGATCAGCACATCCAACAAATACACGTTGGATCAGGGAGGACATTAAACGTCAACAGCAGGTTGACGCCCATACAGCTAGAAAAATTGGAAGAGCTTCTGGTAAAGCACCAGCAAGCATTTGCATGGGACTACGAAGATATGCACGACATCAGCCCAAAAATATGTACCCATCGGATTTACTTAGATGACCAGGCAACTCCTAGTCGGCAGCCACAGAGAAGGATGAACCCAACAATGAAAGACATTGTCAGAGAAGAACTGCACAAACTTCTATCTGCCGAATTCATATATCCAATTTCTGACAGCGAATGGGTATCACCATTAGTAGTGGTCCCCAAAAAGAACGAGAAATGGTGGATCTGCGTGGACTACCGGGCGTTGAACAAGGCGACTAAGAAAGACCACTTCCCGCTCCCGTTCATCGATCAGGTCTTGGACACACTCTCAGGAAGAAAATACTTCTCCTTTCTGGATGGATTTAGTGGTTACAACCAGATCCAGATAGGGGAAGAAGATCAAGATAAAACAACGTTCACCTGTCCATGGGGAACGTTCGCCTATAAGGTATTGCCTTTTGGACTGTGCAACGCATCGACCACCTTTCAAAGGGCGGTGCTTAGCATATTCTCTGATATGATAGGATATGGGGTGGAAGTATACATGGACGACTTCACCACCTATGGAGAAACCTTCGAGGAGGCAATGACAAATCTGGAAAGAGTGCTCGACAGGAGCAAGGAAAATCATTTGTCCCTAAGTAATGAAAAATGTTTTATGATGATGCAGGAAGGCATCGTGTTGGGACACCACCTCTCTGCAGAAGGGATAAAAGTAGACAAGAGAAAGATCGAGGTCATCAAAGACCTACCTAGCCCCAGAACGTAGAAAGAGGTAAGAAGTTTCCTTGGTTCAGTCGGGTACTACCGACGATTTATCACCGAATTTAGTAAGATTGCCAAGCCACTGCACACCTTACTTTCTAAGGACATAGAGTTCAATTGGATGGGAGATTGCGAAGAAGCGTTCCAATTGCTAAAAGAAAAATTGATATCTGCACCGGTCTTGAGAGGACCGAATTGGGCCATACCGTTCCATATTTATTGCGATGCATCTAACGGTGCGATCGGAGCAGTCCTCGGGCAGAAATATGGTGAAGAATTTTATGCCATCTATTATGTCAGTAAAAACTTGGCGGGAGCGGAGCTCAACTATACAGTGATAGAAAAATAATTCCTCGTAGTTGTCCATGCAATAAACAAATTCCGTCACTATATAACGGGATACAAGGTCTTCGTCCATACGGACCACGCGACTATCAGGTATCTGATGAGCAAGCCGGCCATTGGTGGTAGAATTATCAGATGGCTGTTGCTATTGTAGGAATTCGACATTACTATAGTCGATAAACCGGGCAAGGACAACGTCGTGGCAGATTTTCTGTCAGATTGATACCAACGAGATCATCAAGCGGTGGAAGACCAGTTTTGGATGAACATCTGTTCGCTATTAGTGAACAAACTTCGTGGTATGCAGACATAGCCAATTACTTGGCCATCGGAAGGACCTCACCTGCTCTCTCCTACCGAGAAAAGCAAGCGGTCATAGAGAAGAGCGCATCATTCCTTTGGATGGATGGTCTCCTATTTAAAATAGGATGGGACCAAATTATAAGAAGATGCGTAGCAGAACAAGAGTTTTCAGAAGTGCTTAAGGCATGTCATGATGAGCCATGTGGAGGACACTTTGCAGGGAAGCGAACTGCCTACAAAATCCTGCAGGCTAGGTATTTTTGGCCCACTCTGTTCAAAGACGCGACAACATATACCAGCAAGTGTGACGAGTGCCAGAGGATGGGTAGACCAACCCACCGAGATGAAATGCCCCTGCAGCCCCAGGTACATCTGGAACCTTTTGATAAATGGGGCATGGATTTCGTGGGACCATTTAATCCACCTTCGTTGGGAAGGAGGTTTATTTTGGTCTGCACGGATTATGTCACCAAATGGGTGGAAGTGCAGGCATTAAGGGACTCAAAGGAAAGAACGGTCATCGACTTCTTATTTGCTCATATTTTCACACGATTTGGGGTTCCTCGGGAGATAACAACAGATCAAGGGCCCCAATTCACCTCCAAATTGATTGAGGAGCTGATGGAGCAGTATAGAGTTTGGCACAACAAAACCATGCCCTACCATCCGTAGGCGAACGGGCAAGTAGAAGTGACAAACAAGGAGATAGAAAACATCTTGACCAAAATCGTGCAACAACACAAGAAATATTGGGCCACACGGTTGTCGGAGGTAGTTTGGGCATACAACACCACATGGAAATCCACCACAGGATGCACACCTTTCCAACTGGTCTATGGGAAAAATGCGATGATGCCCATCGAGTTCGAAATCAAAACTCTGAGGACGGCTTTAGAATTAAATTTGAGCTTGGACGAAGCTCAAAAATAGAGGATTCGCCAGCTAGATCAGCTGGACGAAATCCGATTGGATGCTTTGCAGAGGATAGAGATTATACGAAGCAGAGGAAGAAGTGGCATGATAACCACATCAAGGTGAAGAAGTTCCAGGTAGGGGAATGGGTACTGTTATACGATTCCCGGTTCCAGGAAAGGAAGGGCAAACTTATGCAGAGATGGATGGGGCCGTATGAAGTGGCAAAGCTCATTAAGAATGGGGCGGTGCGCGTCAAGACAATTGACGATAGCAACACCATGTTCACAGTCAATGGCCACCGACTACGCCCCTATAATACGTTCGAAACATTTCAGGTGGAATCCAGAGTAGGCATGGGGGAGACCCCATCTTGCTAGAACTGGACCGAACTCTCACAGGTGAAATGGTGGGCACGAAAGTACTCACCCAATTTGTTTAGTTAGTTATAGTTTTTAATGTGTGTTTTTTTGTAGGGACGACGCCCGCATGCAAGCTAGAAGCATCCTAACCCAGGGCCTAACAGGCATGGAACGCGTCTAACTGCCTTTATTTTCTTTTCTTTTTTGGTTGCTTTTTGCAGGTGGAGGAACTGATAGCACGAGGGATAGGTATCCGGGAAACCAAGCCTAATTCGGCTCAACATTTCGACACCGGCTCGTAGATAGAATCTGGGCAACATGAAAAAAAACTAGGAAGGTCTGATCACCCTTCTTCCAGTCAAATCGCCAAGTCCAGAAGCAGGCGCCTTACCGCAGTCAGAAGGCGCCAATGCAAGAAGAAGGCGCCTTACTGCAGTCAAAAGGCGCCTTGCTGTAGTCAGAAGGCGCCCGACCAGAAGAAGGTGCCTTACCGCAATCAGAAGGCGCCCATCCAGAAGAGGCACCTTACTGCAGTCAGAAGGCACCCATCCGATAAAAAATAATAATAATAATAATAATAATAATAAAAAAAAAAAAAAAAAAAAAAAAATATATATATATATATATATATATATATATATATAATAGGCGCCTTCCGTGGCAGGAAGGCACCCAATTAAAAAAAAAAAAATCAGTCGAAGGCGCCTTCCAACATCAGGAAGGCGCATGCATCCAGCCGAATACGCCTTCTGACATCAGGAAGGCGCATTCATCAAGACGAACGCCTTCCAACATTGGGAAGGCACGAACCAGGAGGAGGCGCCTCCCACATTGGGAAGATGCATGTAGGCAAGAGCGCCTCCCACCAATCAGAAGGCACCGGAAGGCGCATCCGTTCGAAGACGAGCATCGACAACACCGGAAGGCGCTACATGGACACCATCCACATGGGGAAGGTACCAAAGAACGCCTCCCGCGTGCAGCATTTACATCGATCGGATGCCTCGAGCGGAACAGAGCATCACACGTATAAGCATCATCAAATACCCCTCCCTTGTGTCACAAGTCAGCAAATCAGCAGTTGCCACGACAACTGGAACTCCGAATCAGGTACGCGCATATTAAATCAAATCTTTTATATAATTGTTTATAAATACGCAGTACCAAAAAAAATACAACTGCCATAAAGATCGTATCCCCCCATCGTCGGAATCATGTGCCAATGATAAGGCGCCTTCCATAACTGCTAGGGTTAGGCATCCTTTCTATAAGAAGGCGCCTTCCTGTAGCAGGAAGGATAGAAAAATATACAGCACCGGAAGGCGCCATGGGAGGAAGGTCCAGGAACCACGCGATCAAGAAGAACGAACCTAGTGACACTGATGGAATTAGAGGGGCAGTGAAGACTCGATTCGAAGCCGAGGGGTGGCTCGAATACTGCACCCTGGTCAGTCAGGGCCAGGATGTGGAGGCAGCTAGGGAATTTGCCACCTCTTTGAGGGGCGATGCGGCCCAAGTACGAGGGGTGGAAATTCCAGTCACCCCTAAGTTCATCTCATAGGCGACTGGATTGCCTCTCATAGGGGAATGTGCATACAAGGGTAGAGTGCTAAAGCTATACACCGAAATACTGCTGCCAAGAGGGAACGTGCAGATAGAAAGAGAGGGATTACTCAAAAGCAGTCTCCCCATGGATATACGAAAGATGTTCGAGCAGATTGCTCGATTCTTCACATGCACAGGGAAGTATACGCATCTGAACATCAATCATGTGCACTTCCTCAATCACCTAATGCATGGGAGGAAAATAAATATACCCTTCTATCTGGTGACTGCTCTAAAGGATGAAGCGGCTCGGTACCAGAAGGGGGCACCGTCCGCCCTAGCCCACCATGGGTTGATATCGGCATTGGTCCGCCACGTAGAAACACAGAGACAAAACCACGACACAGAGGGCGATGGCGGCCAAATAGAGCAACACAATGCGGTTGCCGAACTAGGGCAAGCATCCCCTATAGAGGAGATAGCAAACATCGGGCAATTAGCGTTGCCCTATTTTATAGGAAGGACAATTAACAGCCACAGTTTCCCATAGGCAGAGGAGAACCACACCTTCACATGCCGGCATGAAAAGACAGACTCGGGCCACAGGGGCAGCCGAATCTTCCAAGAGATGGCGACGATGAAAAAGTCTGAGGGCTACCTACAGTTTGGATGCCACGAGGGCGTGGCATATGTTAGGCGTGGGGGGATGATGAGCACCAAAAATGCTCATATTTTGTACATACTTCTTGGATCAATATGCGGCTGTATAATAAGGATTGCGTGCTTTTATAAATGATTATATAGATATTTGATATAATTATGTGCGTTATCTAATTTGTGTGCTTTTAGTATGTTTTGTGGAATTGCAGTTGATTTAGTTAGATTTGGAACAGTCGAGGTCCTTTCGATGGACTTGGCACTTTATTTCATCGAAAGTCAATGGAGAGAACATAGGCACCTCCCTACAGTTGGAAGGCGCCAATTGAACATAGGCGCCTCACTGCAGTCGAAAGGCACCAATTGAACACAATGCCTCCCTGCAGTCGAAAGGCGCCGATTGAACATAGGCGCCTCCCTACAGTCGAAAGGCGCCAAGTGAAAACAAGCGCCTCCCTACAGTCGAAAGGCACCGATTGGACATGGGCGCCTCCCTGCAGTCGAAAGGCGCCGTCTGAATGCAAGCGCCTCCCTGCAGTCGAAAGGCGCCAAACCAAAGACAACGCCTCCCTGCAGTTAGAAGGTGCCAACTGAATATCAGTGCCTCCCTACAGTCGAAATGCGCCAACTGAATGGGAGCGCCTCCCTACAGTCGAAAGGCGCCACTGATTCTTTGCCGTTGACCAAACTCGAAGGACGTGGATGACAATGGCTGGTGCAGTTCCAGCTCTGCGTCATGCAGAGCTAAATTGGAGATAGCACCAATGTATCAAAACATCTTACGGGTGCCAGGCAAAGCACAAGTCGAACGAACATGCCGCCATCAAAATAGAATGCCAGACGTCGATTGCATTCGCCAGACTGTTCTAATTTAGTCTGGGAAGAATCGACTGTTGTAACCACTTCTATAACAAAAGTTCTGTGGGTGTGTTATATAAACACACGCAGATCGTTCTGAGAATATAGAGCGATATAGAAATACTTAAGAGTGACATTGTAATACGTTGATAAATATATTTCAGCTACAGAAGTTCTAAAAGAGCGTGTTCGATCGGGAAGAAGATGCTGGAGCCTGGGCCCACTCCAAGCCAGTATTTCTTCCCCATTTCCTTTCTGTTTATTTATTAGTTTATTGCTTGCATAGAACGTTCATTAATTTACTAGTTTTAGTATCTGCAGTAGGTTTATTTCCAGGAATGTGCATTAGATTTATTTCTGTATATTTATTTTTGTTCTTCTTACGTAATTTATTGAGGAGTGCGGGAATGATTGACAACCATCTCAAAAACACCCCCCAAAAGTAGGATTAGCAGGCTCACCCTCCAGTGGTATTGTTGTAACCTAGTTCCGACTCTTCGCAAGTTTACGAAGCTCCCTGGGTTGATAATTAAATGCACGGGCATGTGACAAAAATAGGAAACCATTCACCTTGTTTGGCCCGCAACACAATATTTGCTAATAGAGTTAGCCACCATGAAGAAGAAGGAAAATAAAATAATAGAAGAATTCAATAGGAAATTATTTAAGACCAGAAATAAGATTCCTCTAGCATTAATGCCAAATGATGATCAAACCATTTGTTTCTACAAAAATACTTTTCTTGGAGATTTTAGATATGTGCTAAGGCAGCAAGCTGCAACCACCATTGATATATGCATGGAAAGAGCTATTGAAATATAGAGACATATGATTGATAGTGTTAAGATGAAAACATACTCTCTGGAGCCCAATCAACCTGAAAGAAAGCCTAAGAAGGTTGAGTTCTCTGTCCCTAAGAAAATAGATTAATATCCAATGAATAATATAGCTAATCAATTGAGTGATATGTTTACTACTTTGAACAATAGGTTGGCTAGACTTGAAAAAGGGAAGGACAACACTGTAGAAACTTCACAGGGAAATAATATACCACAAGAAGACAACATGCCTCCTTTCAGAAGGAATTTCAATAGAAATTGGAATAACAATGAAAATGAGGAAGGAAACAAGAATCAAAATGGTAATTGGAAAAATAAAGAAGTAGAGAGATCTAAATTTTGTTCCAAATCCTATGCCATCAAATAATATAACATTAGATTATCCCTTGTATTGCTCTGCTTGTGATGCACCACATAACCTTGTTGATTGTGGCATTTTTCTAAGTATGTGTAGGCCAAAAATTCTCGCACTCCTTTCCTCAAGGCAGATGGATCCGTGCCTTAGAGGGGAATGGGAGAATGGATGGTCTACACCTCAAAGAGAGGTACTTAGTCGTACCTTCTATATGGTGATTTTTCGATGAATGGGTTTTGGGTTCACCAGGAAACATTTTGTGGCAGTTTTCGTGCCTAGGCTTAGGAATTGGTTTATATGTGTTCTTTTTAATCCAATATCATACAAGCCTAAGTTTGGCCAAAATGCAACTATTCTATCCTATATGCTATTCAATTTAAATGCAGGCAGAAAACAAAATCCAGAAAGATAAATGCAATGCTAGAAAGAGATTTCAAACCTTACCTGTATCCGAAAGTCTGTTGAAGATTTTGATTTTGAGTGCAGTCCAATTTTGTATAGTGTAGGGATATATCGTATGCAATTTCATCAAGATCGTATTACGATTCTGCAAGATCATAATCCGATCACAGACAAAATGATCCGATTTTGATAGAAGATAGAGAATGCATGGATAGATGATAAAACAAAGATTTATGCTATAAATTATATTTGCAAATATGATCTCTAATCTACTGATCACTATTGAATGATGATAGAAATAGAACTTAATTAAATGAATGGCATTTAACTATCTAAAATGTGCAATTAGATGAATTTTAGGTGAACTCCAATAATGCAGATGATTAAAACTAATTTGACCTATGATAAAATGATAAATGAAATGCTAATTAAGCAAAGGAACATCAAAAAATGCAAACCAGAGCTCGGGGTTGCCCCCAAGCAAGTTGCAGTCGATATCGTATCGTTCTAAGCAAGATCATATCCGAACTCGCAAGTTTGTATTACGATCACAGTATTGTCTCCTCCGATCTACAATGAAATCTCCCGATCTTATAAACAAATGATGAAATAAAAAGTACTAGGATGCAAAATTTAGACTAAGTTTTCTATGTGTCGAGAGCCAACTAGCCAGGAGAATTGTAGAGGGGATGGTCTTATTAAATAGGTAGGGGAGAGTGTCCATAATAGGGAGGAGGTTGGATTGTTGCAACTTCTTCCAAGCTGGGCAAAACCGAATGGATCCGATCTCGCAAATCCCGTGCAGTTACACAGGCGGAGACAAAAAACCGTTTGAACAACTTCTATTTTTGAATTTTCTATTTGTGAACAAGATCGTATTACGATCGGTGATATCGTACGCCGATCGCAGATATCGTATGCCAAAATCGTATTATGATTTTGTTGATCGTAGTACGATCTAGTCAGGACATGTACTTAGTTTTTTGGCAATTTGAGGGGTCAAACGGTGTCAAAATTGGACATATAGTATACCGTTGGAAAGCTATTTTTGAGCCCTATCCAATGATATAAAATTTGAGAATAATTGAGATGATTTGATAGGGTAAAATTTCTCTTGAATATGACCTTACTTTTCTAGGAGGAAAACTAAGGAAAATGGGTCAATTTTTCATGTCTACATTTTGCCCCCTCTTTGGCGTATTTATGAACAATAAATGCGTCAAAGAAAAGTGTAGACACTTGAGTAGAAATGATTATGATTTGACATGGGAAAAAATGGAGTAGATGGTTTAGAATGAATAGTTCATGTGAAATTGATGTTTTAGAAAAATAATTACTAATTTACTTGACTAGGATGCCCCCTCGAGTTTTTACACCAAATTCTACGTTTGGTGGAAAACTCGAAATTTTATATTATATATATTGATCTTCTTTGTTTTATGTGACTTTGTGTGATTTATTGGATGATTTATTACATTTGCTTATGATGGTTGTGTTACATAATTTCTTGTAGTCATGCTTTGATTTTTGAACATTTTGATCATGCTTAACATAAAAGGAAAATGATTTTGTAAAGTGTGTTTTGAGAAAGATGTTTTTGTGTGATGATAGATTTGATGGATTAGCAATGAACCTCGAAGGATGTTGTGTTGTTATATGACCGTTGGTGGAGATCAATGCTCGCTAGGTCATGAAGTGGATCCTGTTGTGAGGAAGTTTTGTATTGCTAATACCAAAATATTGTGTGCTTAAGAATAATCTTAAGGCTTTATGATGAGAAAGAAATGTTTGATGTTGTTTTGGGACAAGATGTTTGATAGATGTTGTGAAAATGTATGAATTTAAGCATGAAAATTTTGAAAGATGATTTGCGCTAAGCATAGAATTCCTAAGTGTGAAATTATATGAAATAATTACTTAGGAATTATACCATCATCGTGAAAATCAAAATGAAATGCATGATGATATGAAATTATTTGTTCTTTTTTTTAAAATGCAAAGTAATGTAAGATAAATCATTGTGTCACATGTTCCAAAAATATTATGTAATTTTTATGAAAATATATGGACTAATTTTGGGCATGAAAAATTAGAAAGATGACTTGTGCTAGGCATAAAATTCCTAAGTGTGAATTTTGAAGAGAAATAGTTACTTAGGAACTATACCATCATCGTAAAAATCAAAATGAAATGCATGATGAAAATTTTGCAATATTGTTTGAGATAAATTATTGTGCTATGAAAAATAATTTGTAAGAACTAATGTGAAGGAATGATATTAATTATCTAACAAAATTCCAAAGAAATATTTTAACTTATTTCCAAGATAAATTCAAATTTATCTAGAACCAGTGTGTGAAAAGTGAATTCATTATCTATTTTGATTGTCATGATGATACAAAATCTCTCAAGGATCAAATGTGTGTGCTTTGTAAGGTTAATTTACCAATTTTGAGTAAGGTAATGATACAAGCAAACTTGAATGAACCAATGTGTGTATGAGTGGAATGTTCATTTGACCATGATTTTTGTGCATGAAATGGTACCAAACTACTATGTAAATCAAATTACCAAAATCTAGCTAATCCAAATGCGGACATTGGTCTATACAAAAGAGAAATTACTAATGTGATAGACATATCGCCATGTGAAAGGAATTACCCAATGTCAAGCAAGTTGGGCACAAATCACCTGTTATGGGGCTTACCTCATGATTTTCGAATAACTGAGAAATTCCAGGGATTCAAGTTCAATACCCCTTCTTTTCTTCACATTTATAGGGTAGGGATTTCTTGTCCTTTTTTTGAACAAGGGGATTTTATTGCTTTGGAACATTTTTCTTGACTTTCTCTTTCTTCTGCTTTCTTTTTCTTTCTTTTCTCTCTCTTCTTTATTTTTCGGGATACTTGCCCAGATTAAACGTGGGGCAAGGGATTTTATTCGGGTAGGGAGGAGCTTGTCCTTTTGCCAATTTCTCAGTATTCTAGACCATGCACATGATAGGATAGCAAGGAAAACTTTTCACTTAAGGTATTAAGACTTACTATGTAGTATCACTTTTATCGAATTTGCAACAAATCATTTTTAATATGTAAAATGTGTTCTTGGTTCAAGAAGTAGCAAGATCATTCCCAATACTCAAAATTATTTAATGAATTAATAGTGTTCTTTGGTACAAGAGAGATTTATAATCATAAATAACAAAATCAAAACTTATTAAATATGTGAAATTTAGTGCATGGTTCAATATAACTTTTGAATTTATCCGAAATAAAGTAAAATATAACTCAAAATTTTTGAAATATAACAACAAATAACAATGCAGAATGATGACTTAACAACAAATTTGAAATATTTTTGGGAAATTTTGATGCTTTTTTATTTTTTTGATTGTTTTTGATGTTTTAATGATGGAATTGGTGATCTATATACACTATACAAGGTGATTTTGATTATAGCATGTCTAAGGTGGCTTCAAAATCAAAGGAAGTTTTGAAGAATAATTTGGTTGTGGTGAAGGTAATTGAAGTAGATTTGTTGATAGTTGAGATTGTTGTGATGAAGGATGATGATCAGATATAGATGAAGAAAGGTGATGGACAAAAAGTAATGAAGAGGAAAAGAATAGAGAACTTGATATAATAACAATAATGAAAGAGAGAATGAAGGATAAAAGATGACAAACAAAATATGGTAATGATGATAAAGAGGAAAAGAATAGAGAATTTGTTGTAGTGACGATAAGGAAAGAGATAATAAAGAATAAAGATTCCCTATGAATAGGAGAGATTCGTAAAAGCTCCAAAAGAGATATCTTATGTGGATGATTGTCCCATTGTTGTTGAATGTTGAAGGAGACTTTAGGTTGAGACTTCAACACTAAAGACATATTTTCTATATTTGTATCCTCATTTGGATTATCCTTCAAAACTAAGAGAGGTTTTGAAGGTGGGTTGGATGAAGAATTTATTTCTTGTTTATCAAATTGAAATGATTGAGCTTGAGATTGATCACTTGTAGTTTTTGTTATATTATTAGTGGTATCATTGTGATGGGACACATTAGGATGTAATATTTGATTGGTTTCCTATTGTTGATGCTTGATTAGTTCTCTTAGGAATTCATCAATAACTAGTTCATTATCTCTTTCTTCTTGAGTAGAATGATGATGAGCAGATTGTGAAGTATGATGTGATTGCATGGTAGGATTGGAAGAAGTATTTCCTTGTTGAGATGAATGTGTTGTGTTGAAAGAAGAAGGTTGAAATGGTTGTGATTGCAATAATGATAAAGAAGAATTACATGTGGATTGAATAGCTTGACATGAATGTGGAGTGGGAATAATACCACTATTATGAAGAGGTTGAGGTGAATAAGTGTTTTGTAGAGAAGAATATGGTGGTGATTTTTGATTTTGAGTTTGTTGTTTAGTGATGGTTCCAATAGTACCCACAATATTATTATTATGCAAATAACTAAAATGTGGCCTAGCATTTACTACTTGTTCATTTGAAAGCACTTGTTGAGATGATGGTTGAGTAATTACTCTTCTTGGAAATGGTTCTTCATGCACCATTGAATATGTGATGGGAGTAATTGGATCTGATTCATCTTCAAAACTATTTGAATTATTTGAGGTAATGTCAACCTCACTCTCTGTTTCACTTTCTTCATCACTTTCTAAATATGTAATTTGACAACTTCTTAGAGGTCTAATAGTAACTTGAGATTCAGTAGTTACACATGGTTTTTGCAAATCTTGATGTGGTAGAAAACTGCTAATAGTTCCTACATATCGAGTTGGATGAGGAACATTGTGATGTTCTACTTGATTTACAACTTCTTTACCATGCTTTGGTAAAGGGTGTTGAAAAATATCCAAATTTTGATTTGCATTTTGATTTTGAGGTTTTTGTGTATTATTCTGAGCATTTCTTGGAGGGAAATTTTCTACTTCCATTTTTCCATTATCAATTAAATCTTGTATCATGTGCTTCAATATTTTACATGAGTTTGTTGAATGACCATCAACTCTATGGAAGTTACAATGTAAATCAGCCCTAAATCCAGCTACGGTTGTATCAGGTTGTCTTATTTCAGGCAACCGTATCAAGCCTTGTTCCAATAGTTGAGGTAAAATCATAGTTAATGGTTGATTTAATCTTGTAAATTCTCTTGGTGGTTTATCAGGAACCTTTAATACAAATTTCTTTACAACTTCAACAAGATTAACATTTGAGTTGTTTCTACTGTCAGTAACTCCATCACCCACTACTTGTTTGTTCTTATATTGATTCTTAGAAGTTTTATCTTCATCTTTCTTCTTAAATTGACCTCTTCTAATGAGGGCATCTTCTACCCTCCTTGCTAAATCAATGGCTTGATCGAAGGTGGTTACTGTAGCAGTAGAAAGTTCATAAGATAATTGTTCTTGTAAATTGCCTATGAATATGTCTAGCATTTCATGATGGGGTAATGCAAAGTGTAATTTTCCTAGGAGTTGTCTCCATTTAGCCAAGAATTCAGCAAAACTTTCATCTTTTCCTTGTTTTAAGTTGTATAAATCCTTGATGGTCACATGCCTTTCTATATAGGCACTAAATTGATGGACAAATGTCTCTGTTGTTTCCTCAAAATTCCTTAAAGAGTTATTGGGTAGTTGATAATACCACTCTAGGGCCATACCTCCCAGACTTTTAGGGAACATCTTTAGCAACAACAAATCATCATGGGAGACATCATGACATGTTGTTCTAAACATACGAAGATGCTCTATAGGATCTTCAGTTCCTTTATATATCGGGAGAACAGGCATGGGGAAATGCTTAGGATAAGGTTGTGCTACAACTACAGGATCCAAAGGTTGACTACACATCTCTCGATAATTGTACGAGGGATGGTAGGGATCCATTTGGTCTAGGCGAGAAGCTAATTGTTTGACCATAGCTTCAAGCCCTTGTTGTTGTTGTCCACCAAATTGATTTGTCTGTATCATATTGTTATGTCTTTGATAATAAGTTGGTGTTGTTGTGTAAAGATTTCCAACTGAAATACTGTTGTGTAAAGTGTTTGTGGGAATACTATTATGAAGTTGATATGGAATCTTGTTTTGTTGGATTTTCTGTTGAGAATTGGTATTTTGCACTTGTTTAGCCTTTTGTTGATTTGACATTTGTTGATTAAGAGCTTGAGTGAACATGGATGTGAATGGTTGTTTTTGTTGTTTAGGATTGGTTTTGCTAGCAGTAATTTTGGATGTTTGTACCATTGGTTTTTGAACATTTTGATTCAAAGGTATCATATTTTGAGTAGATGGTCCTGCTTGATCATTATCTTGATCTGTTGAGTTCATATATGATAATGGATTCGTATGTATCTGAAATGCAGTTGCTAAGGCTGATTCCATATCACCTTCTCCTGAATTATCAATTTGTACTGCTTGATTAAATTCTTCTATGTGGTTTTTTATATATTGGGTAAATTTGCTAAGAGACTCAAATTTAACATTTCCTTTTTCATCTAATGTAGGTTCATCAGGATCTTCTATTTCATCTTCATTATTATTCTCTTCACCTTGTTCTGAAATTCTATCATCTTCTATTTGAACTCTATCATCATAATTTTCTTGATCTTGTTCTTCCATATAATCAGATTCTAATCGCTTACCACTTCTTAATATTCTAGGCATTTTTGTTTTAGGATTTTTATCTTGCAGATATATATATATATATATATATATGCTTAAATTTTTGGGATATATATGTTATATATACCTAAATAACTAAGTATGCAAATATATAAATAGTTTTTGTTTTGGTTTTTTGTTTTGATTTTTTTTTGTTTTTTTTTGTTTTATAAATCAGAAATATGCCTAATGTTTTTCACGTCGGGTTCACCAAAGAATGTAGGCCAAAAATTCTCGCACTCCTTTCCTCAAGGCAGATGGATCTGTGCCTTAGAGGGGAATGGGAGAATGGATGGTCTACACCTCGAAGAGAAGTACTTAGTCGTACTTTCTATATGGTGATTTTTTGATGAATGGGTTTTGGGTTCACCAGGAAACATTTTGTGGCAGTTTTCATGCCTAGGCTTAGGAATTGGTTTATATGTGTTCTTTTTAATCCAATATCATACAAGCCTAAGTTTGGCCAAAATGCAACTATTCTATCCTATATGCTATTTTGATTTAAATGCAGATAGAAAACAAAATTCAAAAAGACAAATGCAGTGCTAGAAAGAGATTTCAAGCCTTACCTGTATCCGAAAGTCTATTGAAGATTCTGATTTTGAGTGCAGTCCAATTTCGTATAGTGTAGGGCAATATCGTATACGATTTTGACAAGATCGTACTATGATCAGCAAGATCGTAATACGATCATAGATAAAATGATCCGATTTTGATAGAAGATAGAGAATGCATGGATAGATGATAAAACAAAGATTTATGCTATAAATTATATTTGCAAATATGATCTCTAATCTACTGATCACTGTTGAATGATGA
This sequence comes from Wollemia nobilis, assembly GCA_028583015.1. Classification (NCBI taxonomy): domain Eukaryota; kingdom Viridiplantae; phylum Streptophyta; class Pinopsida; order Araucariales; family Araucariaceae; genus Wollemia; species Wollemia nobilis. The sequence continues at coordinate 1,871,869 of JAQPPZ010001424.1, read as the reverse complement.
CATAAATAGAACTTAATTAAATGAATGGCGTTTAATTATCTAAAATGTGCAATTAGATGAATTTTGGGTGAACTCCAATAATGCAGATGATTAAAACTAATTTGACCTATGATAAAATGATAAATGAAATGTATATTTAAGCAAAGGACATCAAAAAATGCAAACCAGAGCTCGGGGTTGCCCCCAAGCAAGTTGTAGTCAATATCGTAGCCTTTTGAGCAAGATCGTACTCTGAACTCGCAAGTTCGTATTATGATCATAGTACTGTCTCCTCCGATCTGCAACAAAAGTCTCTGATCCTGTAAGCAAAAATTGAAATAACTAGAGCTAGATGCAAAATTGGATTAAGTTTTCTAAAGTGTGATGGAGCCAGCAACTAGGAGAATTGTAGAGGGGATGGTCTGATTAAATAGGTAGGGGAGAGTGTCCAGAATAGGGAGGAGGTTGGATTGTTGCAACTTCTTCCAAGTTGGGCAAAACCAAACGGATCCGATCTTGCAAATCCGTGCAGTTACATAGGCAGAGACAAAAAATCATTTGAACAACTTCTATTTTTGAATTTTCTATTTGTGAACAAGATCGTATTATGATCGATGATATCGTACGTCGATCGCAGATATCGTATGCCAAAATCGTATTACGATTTTGCTGATCGTAGTACGATCTAGTCAGGACATGTACTTAGTTTTTTGGCAGTTTGAGGGGTCAAACGGTGTCAAAATTGGACATATAGTATACCATTGGAAAGCTCTTTTTGAGCCCTATCCAATGGTATAAAATTTGAGAATAATTGAGATGATTTGATAGGGTAAAAATTCTCTTGAAGATGACCTTACTTTTCTAGGAGGAAAACTAAGGAAAATGAGTCAATTTTTCATGTCTACAGTATGCATTCTAATGTTGATTTGAATGTTGAATCTGAAGATGAAGATATTAGAATTAATGTATGCTGGACTCAGGAGGATGAAACCAAAGAATAAAAATTTAAAAGGGACATGGACATATGTGCCAGTGATCTTGAGCAAAGAGCCTTAGTCTTTGGAGAGGCATCAACCTCAAGTGAGCCTCCTAGTACCATATTTGATAGAATGAAGTAGGGGAAGCTTGTACCTACAACAAAAGAGGTTGAATCTTTAGAAAAGATACATGCTATCAATCTCAAGAATAGAATAATGGAAGACAAAGTTGATGAAGGGCCTGCACAAAAGGAGAAAGCTACAGGAGTGATTTCATAGAAAAAGGTAAATCATATGAAGCTACAAATGATTCTTGAAGAGCCTGATGTAGAAGAAATTATCCAGAAGCAGCAAAGTGACTTGGCTAATCAAAAAACTAAAAAGGAATTGATGATAAGAAAGATCAGTTTGATCTAGGTATAGAGGTTGCCAAGAAGAAGGTCAGCATCACTTTTGGGGAATTAATGACTATTCCAAAGTACCGATATCAGGTATGTAAAGCCTTCAAATTAATTGATCAATCAGGAGGAAAGCCTCAAAACCCCATAGGCCTTGTGAATAATGCAGTTAGAGCCCCATATTTAGTTAAGCCATTTTACATCTCACTAAGGTATACATCAGGCTATGGGGATCAATATGTTATTCATAATTGCATGCTTGATAGTGGTGCTTCCATGAATGTAATGTCAAAACAAGTAGCTGATCAGTTAGGCTTGATTTGTCAAAAAGAGCATCCTCCTATTTTTGTCATGGATAATAGGAGAGTACCTTGTGTAGGCATTATAACTGGACTTCTTGTCCATATTGAAAAATATCCTAAGAAAGGAGTGGTGATGGATGTTGCAGTTGTAGATGTGGACCCTTTCTTTTCTATCTTACTCTCTAGGCATTGGGTAGAGTAGTTAGGTGGTACTATTCAGTTAGATTGGTCATATGCCACTATTCCAATGTAGGGTAAGGAGAAAGTGATATTGAAAAGAGAACCCTTCAATAGGTATTCAGTTGAATTCAGAGATCCTAATGATAACATGGTTAATGTCATGAATTCTATTGAGGAAAAAGACATGGGGGTTTACTCTATCTGGCATTCTCCTTTCTTGTTGGAAGTACCTGATGTTGAGAACATGGATCCAAAATTGAAGGTTGAAGCAGATGCAGAAACTGATAGAATTCTGACTTCTAAGTTATGGACTATGACCTTTGATGGGGCAAAATCTAAAGCAGGAGTAGGAGCTGGAGTACTATTGATAGACATCAATGGCAGCTATCTTGGCATACCATACAGGTTAGAATTTTCTTGTACAAATAATGTTGTAGAATATGAAGCTTTATTGCTAGGGCTAAGGAAGGCCAAAGAATTGGGTATTAATTACCTCAAAGTTAGTGGGGATGCTGAACTAATAATCCAACAAATAAAAGGGAAATATCAAACAAAGCACCCTAGACTAAAGCAATATAAGCAGACAATGTTGGATGAAATAGATAGATTCTTGGCTTTTGATCTACAATTTATTCCTAGAGCACAGAATCACAATGCTAATCTATTGGCCATTAATGCTTCTAGAGCAAAAAATCTTGAGATAGACACTTGGTTTATGGAAAGGTTCCCAACCATATCTATTTATAAGCCATCTGTTCCTGATAATGTGGTATATTTACAAGTTTTTCATGATGATATACACATTAATGATTTTATGACTATGCAGAATGAATTTTTTGATGTTATTTGTGATGAAAGTGATGAAGAAAAATTGAAGGATGTTATTGGAGAGCCTGCAGAAGTCATACAACTAAAGACCAACAGGATCCCTAGGGGGTTGGTATCTTTAGAGAGCTTGTTTGATGACTTTGATAGAGCATATAAACCTCTGGTCCAAGAATCTGAGATTGATGAAGTTAATATTGGAATAGAGGAAGAGCCCAAGATTGTTAGGATCAATAAGGCCCTATCAGGAAAAGAGAAGCAACAATATATCAAGTTCTTGAAAAAGAACATGGATGCTTTTGCTTGGAGTTATGAAGATCTGAAGACCTTCAATACAAAGGTAATGACTCACATAATACCTCTTCAAAAATATACTAAGCCTTTTAGGAAGAAACAAAGGAAGTTCAATCCCACTTTGCATCCAATTATGCAGAAAGAAGTGCAAAAGTTATTGGATACCAAGATAATCAAGAAGGTGAGATTTTCTACTTGGTTGGCAAACCTAGTTCCAGTTAGAAAAAGAATGGTGAGATCAGGCTTTGTGTAGATTTTAGGAATTTGAATAAGAGCTCTCTTAAAGATAATTATCCACTTCCAAATATGGAGCAGTTGCTTCAAGCAGTGGTTGGGTCATCAAGAATGTCTTTGTTGGATGGCTTTTCAGGTTACAATCAGATTGCAGTGAATCTAGAAGACAGACACAAAACAACTTTCACTACACCATGGGGAACATTTGAATATCTCAGGATGCCCTTTGGATTGATGAATGCAGGGGCAACATTTCAGAGAGCAATGGATGTTGCATTTAAAGGATTGATGTTCAAGATAGTGGTAGTATATCTTGATGATATTACAATTTTTTCAAAAAATCTTGAAGATCATTTTGCACATCTAACTCAAGTGTTTGATAGGTGCAAGGAGTTTGGCATATCTTTGAATCCTAGAAAATGTGTGTTTGGGGCCACACAAGGTAAACTACTTGGGCATATTGTTTCAAAATATGGAATTAGCATTGATCCACAAAGAGTAGAAGCCATTGCTAAAATTCCCCTCCTAAGAATCTTAAGGGAGTTAGATCATTCTTTGGAAATATTAACTTTATTAGGAGGTTTGTCCCTGATTTTGCTCAGATTGCCAAGCCAATAAATGACATGATCAAGAAAAATGGAGAAATAAGGTGGATAGAGGAAAATACTGCAGCTTTTCAGAAAATCAAAGATGCAATTACTAAGGTTCCAGTATTGATCTGCCCTGATTACTCCAAATATTTTAAAATCTACTCATTTGCTTCAGAACACACTATTGCTGTAGTTCTAGCTCAACAAGATGAAGAGAAAAATGAAAGGCCCATAGCCTTTATGAGTACAGGATTGAAGGGTGCTCAACTAAAATTTTCCATTTTGGAAAAATAGGCTTATGCATTAATCAGAGCATTGGATCATTTCAAGTATATCTTTGGGTCCAATAAGGTAATAGCTTGTATCCCCTACATTGCTATTAAATATGTTTTCACTCAGCCTGAACCCTTAGGTAGTCCTGCAAGGTGGATGGCCAAATTACTGTAGTATGATGTGGAGTTCAAGGTAGTGCAAATTATCAAAGGACAAGGACTGGCAAAGTACTTGGCCAACAAAGAGGGAGAAGATATGAATAACACTATTGTAGTAGATGAGCAACAAGAAGCTAGAGCAATTGATAATTCTGATTGTAGATGGTATGATGGCATAATATTCTACCTCCAAAACTTATCATTTCTAGGAGACATGTCCCAAAATAAAAGAAGGTCTATCAAGCAATTGGCTCAAAGGTATTACATTCAGGAAGGTAGACTATATTGGAGGCATCCAGATGGAGTGTTGCTTCTCTGTTTGTTTGAGAAAGAAGTGCCTCAAGTGTTGAAAGAATATCATTCTGGTTTTTGTGGAGGCCACTTTGCTCCAAAGGCCACTACTCACAAAATCATGAGAGTTGGTTATTATTGGCCCTCATTGTTTAAATATGTCTACCATTTTGTTAGAAGTTGTCATAACTATCAGATTTTTGTAGGGAAGAAGAATTTTCCAGCCATGCCCTTGAAGCCAGTGATTGTTGAAGCTCCTTTTGCTCAATGGGGAATAGATCTCATAGGTGAGATTAACCCCAATTCTTCTAGAGGTCATAGGTGGATCATCACAACAACAGACTATTTTACCAAGTGGGTAGAAGCAACACCTCTCAAGAAATCTACTACAGGGGTGGTCATCAAGTTTTTGGAAGAGCAAATATTGACAAGATTTGGGGTCCCTAAGAAGTTAGTTATAGACAATGGTAACTACTTCACTTCTTTTGAAATGATTGAATTTTGTGCTAGGTACAACATAGAGCTTTCTCATTCTACAAACTACTATCCTCAAGGGAATGGATTAGTAGAATCCTCAAACAAGAATTTGATCACAAGAATCAAAAGAGCATTAGGCAAGAACAAGAGAAGTTGGGATAATGAACTAAAGTTTGCTCTATGGGCTGATAGAATATCTATCAAAAGAAGCACAGGAAAATCTCCTTATGAGCTAGTTTATGGTGAGAATGCTCTATTGCCCCCTCAGGTAGAAATTCATGCTTTGTCTTTGCTTCTACAGGATCATGAAAATCCAAATGTCTTGCAAAGAAGACTTGATCAAATTGTGAAGTTGCAGGAAGACAGAAAAGATGCATTAATGAAGATAATTGAGCAGGCTCATAAAACATCACAGTTGTTCAATAAGAAGGCTAGAGGTAAACCTTTTCAGGAAGGAGATATAGTGTTGTATTGGGATCCTAAGAATGACAAGCATGGGGAAAAAGGGAAGTGGGAACCAAAATGGCTTGGTCCCTATCAAATCCTTCAAATGGTAGGCCAACATACTTACAAGTTGCAAACTCTGGATGGCAAGGAATTTTCAATTCCTATCAATGGCCAACATTTGAAATTGTATCATTCTATACAAAGGGCTTGAGAAGCCACAAAAAAAAAGTGTGTGTTTCAGTATTTAGGTGATTAAGGAGTCCTTTCTAGGTGATTAAGCAGTCCTTTTAGGTGATTAAGGAGTTTCTATAGGTGACTAAGGTGTTTTCCTGTAGGTGATTAAGGAGTTCTTGTAGGTGACTAAGGTGTTTTCTATAGGTGATTAGGCATGTTTTATCTTTTTGGTCTGTTGGAGATTCTAGAGTTCTCAGGTGATTCATTGCCCAACAATATTTTTCATCACCTATCCCAGTCAGAGCCTGTGTTGGATCCTCAAAATCCAACTTGTTTTACCCCTAGTTTTTCAAAAATTTTGGTGTCTTGTGAGTCCCCTACATTTTTGCCCCAGTCTACCTCCGTTCAATAAATTTTTGGGTCCTTGGGTCTTTTCCAAGCCTGTCTCACCTTTTGAAAGTGTCTTTGAAAATTTTTGTGTCATCGAAGTCAGGTCATCGTTTTGGTCTTTTGTCATCATTTTTGGACTTTAATAAAATTTAATTAATTATTTTTGACCTCTAGGGTCTTAAATATTTAATTAAATATTTTATTTTTTATAAAGTTTGATTATATGTTTAATTAGGTATTTAATTAAATTTGATTTTAATTAAATTTAGTTAAATATTTATTTAAATGTTTAACTTTATTTATAACAATAAAAATAAATGTTAAATATTTATGTTAAATATTTATTTAAAAAAATTTCGATTGACACTCTCGATCGACCATGAGAGGGGGTCAGTTGACCAAAAAAAAAATTCGGTCGACCATGAGAGGGGTGACCGACATGTCGACCATGAGAGGGGGTCAGCTGATGACCCCCCCTCCATTTAATATATATATATATATATATATATAAAAATTAAAAAAAGGGTAAAAGTAAAAATAATTTTTTGGCCGATGGCCATGATTCCCTTTATAGAGGGAATTTTTGGTCGATGGCCATTGCCATTGAGCCATGGGATCCTTTTTAAATAATATTATTAGTATAAATATTATATATATATTTATAAAATGTTAATTAAATAAAATATAATAATATTATTATTATCGATACTTGAATGATAAGTTATTATTATTATTTAACTTTTGATAATAAAATTAAAATTGGCTAAAGTTAAAACCTTATAAAAAATGGAAAAATAATAAAATTATAACCAGCCTCATTTTTGCGGCCAAGTTTCAGTAGTTGGAAGTTAATTTTCTGAAGCCATTTTTGGGTCGTTTTCAAGAGGAATGGAGGCGTTTTGACCACTACCAGGCCATTTAATGCAAGCAATATGGTGGATCAATTTTGGAGGTAGTTACAATTTTTATGGGCCATCATCCAATTTTTGGTAACAGTTACAGTTATGAGCCATCACCGGAGCAGTTGCAGTTTTGGCAATTATGGGCCATCATCAAGCTTTGAATGAGAACCAATCTATCGGCTATATGAGAGAGTGGCTGCAACAACTTTCATCATCAAGTTTTGTGTGCAGTAATTTTGCAAGAGGTATACCAGAGTGTCATCCTTGTCAATTGTATTTTCTTTTGTGTGTCTTGTCTAGTCACCCCATTTTCTTCCCTATCACTGTGCAGGTTTTGCTGAGGAGGTGTCCAGTTTGTTGAGATCATTTCCAGTGACTAAGATCGAAAGCTAGGAGGCTCTTTGTTACATCATTTGAATGAAGAGTTGCAGTTCTCTATTACATTATTTGAACGGAGGATTTGTTTGTACTTGCTTAGTGAGATCTGGTTACACTGACCAGACTCCATTGTAATGATTTGTTGATCAATGCTATCCTGCTTCCTCCTTTTGGCAATATTATGTGCAATTTTTCTTGTTGTCCCATTTATGTGTTACATTATTTGAATGTATAAGTGACATCTTCTTTCATTGGCATGCTTAATCATCTTTGTTACATTATTTGAATGGATGTGATTGGCTCAATTTTATCTCCTCCCCCTTCTTTCTTCATCATCCTTTAATTTGGCTACAATTTCCCAATGGATAAGGCATCGGTCTACAGCTTGAAGCATTAGCTAGGAGTTACTCTAAAGCTTGGTCATTTTTAATATTGTAGTTTTACTTTATTTTTGTTAATCTGGATGAGCATGAGCATATGAGAAGTATTATAGGCTCACCTCCAGGGTGTCCTTACCTTACTCGATCTGTCTAGAGTCTTTGTGATAATATTTTCTCAAGTTAAAGAGGTGGATCCACCAGAGTCCACAGTGTTGTTTGTGAACCAGTGATTTTCTTGTGGCGTGACAACCCCAAATATTTAAGGACACAAAAAATCACAACAATCCTTGATATATAAAATATCTCATGAGGTGGGGAATATTGAGAGATCATGCCCTAAGAAGAGCCCAACATAATCATATGTTGAAAACAACAAGAGAACCTTACAAATGGATATGGACGAAGATGGTTTTCAACTTCCAAAAAATAGATCTAAATAAAATAAAATCAAATAAACAATGGAGACTAGTAAGTCTAAAGGGTGTGCCAACATCAATTGTGCTAAAAGTGCATATTGTAATATATACAATGTATTGAGGTATGCTATAAGTGAATGTACATTCAATATGAGAGGTGCAAGACATGAAATAATGATGGTATAAGGTGAAGAAGAAGAAAATCCAAACAACTCAAGAAATGGACAAGGGACAACAAGCAAAGGATATAAAAACAACCAACATGGAGGAAGACCCAAAAAAGGAAATTAACAACAAAGACAAAGCCGATTACAATATGATTCAGATGGAAGACCAATTATTTAATGTCTAAATTGCCTAGGAATGGGGCCATTTTGCATAAAATTACCCAAATTTACAAGTGGGAGGAATAATTAGGAATAATATAATGCACAGGTGTAGGTGGTGTAGACTAGGCAATCACAAAGAAGTAAATTTTCCAAAGAAAGTGAGTTTTAGTAGAACTCAAAATGTTAATTTTCTAGATATTGGAGAACCATTCTAGCAAGAAAAATATAATCACATGTTATCCATAACACATAATCAAGCAAAAAGGGAGGACCAATATCCCAATCTTGTAAAAGAAAAAGAAAAGTGGAATGTAGCATATGACTTGGTGAAGAAAGAAATAGAGAAGGTGAAATAGGGTAAACTTCTCCAAGAAAAGAAAATGAAGAAGCCAATGGTTGCAGAGAAAGTTTAGGATGAATTGAAACCAATTGAAGGATTGGCACAACAAGTTCTAAATATGATAGTGGAAGTAAAAATGGTAAACATATTCATTCAATCTTGGAACACTTTACAACAATGGGAGAGCTAGTGAAACCAACAAATGTTGATAGCCAACAAGATATGCAACCATACAAAGTGATAATATTATTGACCTAGTCATATTGATAATAGAAGTAGGGAAAAATCTAACTTTGGTTCATAACTTGTTGGCTAGTATCTCACACCTAGACCCTAGACACCAACAAACACAACATAACATTCACATGATCTAAATGACCTCTATGATAAGTGTCATTAATATAAGGACCAGATCCAACAATATGAAACATATTATCTCCCATCAAGAGATCTGATCATCATCACTAATCATGGCCAATGTGAATCGGTTCTCCTTTGATCAACACCCTAAGAATCCACCATACATCCTCCAAGGTCACTATTATCTCCCTTATAGGTAAAAGTGCTACTCACAATAGTGCTTCCCAACAACAAAAGAACTAAATTTCATGATTGTGAAAGTACACACCCTTGAAATAACACCATAAAAATTTTCAAACCCCTATTTTGTAAAAAAATAAAAATGAAAATGTAAATTTTCAAGCTTGTACCTACTCGTCAACTCCTGATGCTACTACTAACCCTCAAATGAGGCCTACATGATGTACTAATCATTAATGGTGAGTCATCAAAATTTTGTCCCCTAAATTGCACTCAAAGATCTCTAACTCTCAGATTGCAAATAGTTAAAATAAATTTATTTTACCATCCCTTGTCATTTTAATCCCTATCCAATCCAGTTGGATAACTTTTTCCTTTCCATCATTATTTCTCCCTATTGATTCTCATACCAAGATAATCAAGTTTCCTCATAAAAATATAATTTTCCCTCTAAAATTAAAGGGGGAACCCCTGGGGTTTATACACATTAATAACATCTCAATGATGCCAAAAATTGTAATTTTTCATAGTAACTTCTTTTGCAACCATTACCTTAAAATCTTAATCATGAGTATTAAGAAGCATTCCAATCATAAAATTAGGATTTCTATGTCAAATTTTTAACGTGTTTATTGCATAATAAATGCATCAAAAAGAGGTAAAATATAGAGATCCAATATTGGCACACCTAATCAACCATCACCTTTTTCATAACATCCAATAATTGATTTCCAGCCAATCAAGCTAATCTAAATAAAATTTTGTCCAAATTGACCTCAGATTGGAAGTGCCATTCTTCAAAAAAAGCATTAACAACACTATTGTGACTTATGTAGCACTATTTTATTTTGACTCTTTTAAAATAGTTTGACCATAAAATGGTTAAAAATTGAATGAATCAAGAGTAGAACCACTACTAGCACTTTTGCCTATTTATAACACTTTTGCTATCTCAAGTGGAATCTTGACAACATGAGCCTCTAGCATGCAGATTCCCTCTACCACTCTTGGGCATGATCTTGCATTCCAACCTGCATTCCCTAAGCCTACACATTTGAATTTTCCTCCTTATCCTAAAGGCATCTTTGAGTTCCCTCTTCTCTCCAAGAATCCCCCTCCAAATATCTATAAATTGAAACCATGGAATGGGCATTCAACAAGCAATTCTTACACATCAAAATTTTACCAAAATTTTGAGCTTTCTAAGTTCTCTCTCTCTCTCACATTATATTCATTATCTTTATTGCATTCTCAAGTATTCTTTCAATAGTATTTTGGGCATTCATGGTAAAGCATAGGAGAATCCAAGTGAAGTAAGCATTATGCTATTCCATTAAGGTTTCGATAAGTGCTTGACTATGGGAGAAATACCCTTTGGGTGTGGTTGTTTTACCTCTCCCTCTTGCTCTGTTCCTCTTTCCATTTAATTTTAGTTTGTGCAATGCTTCTATCTCATATTACTAACAACATTATGCTACATTTATAGTTTCTACTAGCTAGTTTTTTCCCTTTGTTGTATTTGTAGTTGTGAATAATTAGTTTCTCTCCTCTTCGATACACTTTGTATCAACTAATTACATTTGTGCTCATCTTATTGCTTGCTACAACTATTAATAGATCTTCCAACCTTCTTTGGTAGATGCTATTAAGACTCTTTTCTAATATACATCTTTGTTTCTCTCATCCTATATACAATTACATTTGGTTACAATAACTTGTACTCTTTCATCTCAATATAGTTTATATCTTGTTTTCACCCCATTGCATTTGTATTTGATGACAGTGGCAACATTTATGAGTTAGATTCCCTCTTATTATTTTTAATTGTTAATTTGATTTATTTACTTGGATAATTAGCATGCTAATGCTTTAGTTTTTTATAATTTGCACCCTCTAACAACCTTGTCATTGACATGTACTATTCTCTTCCTTCCCCTTTGTATATTGGGTAGTTATTTATCATATATTCTAAACTATTTTGTATCAAGTTTTGTATACAATACCTTTTAATAAGACATATTCATATCTAGGATTGTGCCTTTATACTCAGACATATTTCATTCAAATTTAAGTTGCTAAAAACCTCTTATTTCTAGTTACACATATGATAACACTAAATGTTTATAAAATTTTAGTATTTTTGCTCCCTATCTATCATAAAACAAAAGTGCTACTAGTTCTATTGCCTAACTTTAGCATTTTTACATAGGATAAATGTTCTTTCTATTTTTAGGTGCTCATTCATTTTATTTATATCTAAAAGGGGGTCTAATTAGTTTGACCAAATAGTTCTTTGTATTCCCTAGACCTAAAAGATCCCCTTAACATAATTCTAGTTACATTATGTTTGTTTTGTAGGTCGTTGCAAAAGCACTGGATCAATGATAAAAGTGTTTGCAACACTTCTAACGAAGGGTAGCATTTTTGCACAATGAGAGAGAATTAGGTACCACTATTCTTATATCCCTTTTGACTAATTTTTGCAACTTAGCTTTACTGTTTAGAGTTTTGTATTGGCATTCTATTGTCTATTTCTTAATAATTTTATCATAAGGAAAATATTAAATTTAGTCAGATTTGTTTTTATCGAATCATTTTAAGAAAGGAATCAAAAGTGTATTTAGGATAATCTTGTGTTCTTACATAATCCCTTGTATGCCCTTGTGTAGACAACAGGTCATACAGATGAGACCCTGAGTTCCTTTCCAAAGGGGACCTAAAAAGTCGTTTGATTCCTTGCCTAAAAAGGTTTTGAAAGAATAAGTTAAAAAAAAACACTAATGTTCCTTAATAATAAAATTTAGGTGGATTTTATCAGAAAACCATAGTCACAAAGAGTAAAATAATAGAAATACAATTATAAAAAGTACAAAGATTCTGACTAAAAAACCTGACTTTGAATGGTTGTGCAAAAGCACTAGAAATATGTAGAATTACTACCCTAACACTTTTATTAGAACCTACAAAACTAGAAAAATAACAAATCTAGCCTAAGTGCAACTAAATGTTGTTTTGATTCCTTGCCTAAAAAGGTTTTGAAAGAATGAATTTAAATAAAACTCTAATGTTCCTTAATAATGAAATTTAGATGGATTTTATTAGAAAAACATTGTCACAAAGAGCAAAATAGTAGAAATTCAATTATAAAAGGTAGAAAGAAATATTTAATGATGGAAAAACCTGATTCTAGATGGTTGTGTAGAAGTGCTAGAAATATGCAAAATTGCTACTATGATGCTTTTTTTGGGACCTACAAAAGTAGTAAAATGCCAATTGTAGTTAGGTTTAGGGGGTCTATTTGATCATAGGGAAATAGTAGACTATTTGGCCAGATTGATTAGACCCTTCTTTTGTAAGACAAATTTGGAAAATGCTTGGAAATTGGAAGGAAATTGAATGCATGCAAAAGTGTAAAAATTGCTCAAAAGTATTGCCTCAACATTTTTTCGAAACTTGGTGCTTTTGTACTATATTAAATAGATAGGCAAAAGTTCTATATTTTTAGAAATGTCAACACTTATATTCCTATAACTAAGAAACAAATATTCTAGAAGCCTAAGTTGATGTAAATTTGGTCCCAAAAATTGAGAAGGGATATAAGAGGATGATTAAATCCTAATTGAAGGTGTCTAAATGCTAAATAGTTATAAAATTATATCAATTGATATCTAAGCTTTACAAAACATGCCTAGGAAGTCACTAGATTTATAGAATGCTAAGAACAAAGAGCAATGCCAATAAAACTATATAATAAAGCCCAAGACATCCTAAAACAAGGTTGGATATTGTAAATATCTACAAATATATGAATAAATTTTACAAAAACTTAATCAAAGGAGATTATAACAAGTATGAACAACTATAAAAGCATGTATAATAAAGCTTTTAAGCATATACGATGAAATGTATATGAAACTATGCAAATACATTTGGGGAAAGTCACCAAATAAAAGTTAGATGTTGTAAATCAGATGCAAAAACTAAGATATTATAATAATATAAGTAAATAATATTAGAATGATTAGGGACTAATGTAACTAATATAGTGAAAATAAGCAAATAATGGGTAGAAATGCTTGCAAGACAATATAAAGTAAGGATAAACCAAGATTGATAGTTACAAAAGAGGTTAGAGATATATAAAATGAAATGCTATAAATATGAAAATACCATAAAAAAGCATTAGTAGCTATAGATTGCATCAAATGAGTGATTAACAAGACAATAATAAAAGAATGCATAAAAAATAAGAATCAAATTGAAGATAAGCTTAAACTAGGAATGGAAAATTACAACCAAATCCCAGTAGAGTCTCCTTGTCTTAGCCAAGACCTCCTTCTTGAAGGCAAAAATAGAGGATATGGAATTACCCCTAATACCTTATGCATTGCTCCACTTGAATTCAAATGCTATTTAAAGTACTCAAAATGTAAGAGAATGAGGAGAGAGGGAGTTGGAGATATTTTAGCAGAGTTTGGACACCTTGAGAATGCCTGTTGAATACCCATCCCATGGGATCTATTTAAATATTTTGGGAGAGGGATACTTTGGATGGAAGAGGGAGTCAAATATGCCATTAGGGAAAAAATGAGTTCAAATTTGTAAGTTTCATGCAAGGATGATCATGCTCAGGAGTGGAGGAAGGAATCAACGTGCCTAGGGCTCATGCTAGCAAAAGTGCTAAGGTTCTATAGAAGCATCGGGGTGGTGCTATTATAGTTAAGTAGCTTTTTTTTTCAATTGGATTGTTGGTTGGTCAAATATATAAGACAATTCAAACCTACAAAAGCATTGAAAATTTGGAAAATCGCAAGGGTAGAACTTTTGCATAAGGGAAATTTTAAGCCTGGTTTGTCTAGGTTATATTATTTAGATGATGATCTACTACTTGGTGCTTTTCCTAAGGATGTAGGTGACTAGGTGTGGCAAAATTATATGTCTGCATTTTATCCCTTTTTAATACATTTTATATGTAATAAATGTGTTAAAAATTTGATGTAAGGATCCAATTTTTTGATTGAAATGTTGTAGGTTGATTGTCTTAAGAGTATTAGTTGTTTGATGAAGGTTTCATAAAAGATCAACATTTTAATACGACAAACAAAAAGGATAGAGAAGTAGTCCCACACACACCATTTTATTTATTCACATTTGCAAATTTGAAGAGCTCTTAGGTTCTTACCATGAGGGTAAATATTCGATGGCTTTCTAGAGATGATTGGTCCATCATGTAGACCTGGTTTGAGGGTCAATATTGGTTTTAGAGGATGTCCAATGGGTATGGACCAAAAAATCAAACTTGATTTTGGCTTCTTAGGTGTATTTTTTATTTTTAATCTAATTACATCACCTTTACTAATGACAACACTTTTTCTAGTAGCACTTTTATAAATGGAAGTGCTTTTGTAAGTCAATGCTTTTGCAAAACCCTAGAACTTTTGATTTTTGGAACTTTTGTGTATTTTTGGCACTTTTGTTGTTGTATGAAAAAAGGATAAGGAGGTTGAAATATTCTATTATTGCTCTAAGTTGATCTCTTTTTTGTAATTTATAGGGTCTAGGATTGTTGGATTGTCGAGAGAGATGGCCTAGGATGTTGGATGTGGTCCTAGATATGTTGGATGACACAAATATAAGAGGCTTGGTGGTGATAAGCGTGTACCATGTGTCTATTAAAGGTCACTTTTAATTGAGCCTTACTAATTGGTTTAGTGGAGAGATGGTATTTGCAGACAAATACCTTTTAGCTATTGACAAGGAATGATAGTCACTTTGGAAAACATCTGGCAGATTCTTTGAGTACCAATCTAAGGGGCTTCTATATGTATTTGGAGTGATGAGAGATTATGCATGGAGATTTTTATGGGAGATAATGGACTCCTCGAGTAAGCTCTATACTTATAATAAATGATGCTTATCATGGAGGTCATTTGGATAGTTTGACAACTCTACTATGCTTAGCAATATCTAAGATTCTCATGGTAGATACTAGTCAATAAGTTTTATCATAGGGATGGGGAGATATGATTGCCATTATGCAAAAACACCAAGTTATTTTTGCTTGGGGACCAAAAATCTTGATGAGATTGTATAGGACCCTTCATTATTTAATTTATTGGAGTGAGAACAACTTGGTTTGATGCACACCCTTATTAGTTTAGGCATGGTAGCACTTAGCTATCAAATGACCACCATTGTACCGAGTGTAGGAATATGATCCTGAGAGACCTACAACTTATATATGGTCTAGTAAATGTTGAGTTGAAAAAGAGATAGTAATGAGTATTTACTAGGCCATAGATGATCTAAGAGCCCATTAGGTGACTTGGAAGCCATGGAGAGGATCAATGGAAGCTAGCCTAGGTGGGGAGAGTTTAGTGGTTAATTAATGGTGACGGGAAGTATTAGCTAATATTATTTTGATAGTGTGATTTGACAATTTCGTGGGGTTCAATAATTTTTTGATATAGGAGAGATTTGGTTTCGTTGTATGATCCAAGAGATAAAGTTTAGAGGAACTCCTAATATTTGTCCTTTATAGAGGTTGATGTTAATAATGACTTATTTCTCAATTCTAGTAGAGATGACCATGGAGTCAAGGAAGGATATATGAGGTGATAAGCAAGATTCTACCCTAGGCAAGTGATTCTATTAGAGC
Source organism: Wollemia nobilis (assembly GCA_028583015.1). NCBI lineage: Eukaryota > Viridiplantae > Streptophyta > Pinopsida > Araucariales > Araucariaceae > Wollemia > Wollemia nobilis. The sequence continues at coordinate 1,855,937 of JAQPPZ010001424.1, read as the reverse complement.
CATATAATAAGAGAGAAAAGGTAGTGGAGTAGATAGCAGAGATGTTGAGATATTTCCACCTTCATTAGGGATGAGACGTAGTGATACATGTATCTAGGAGGGATAGGGAGATAGAGAGGTGTGACAAAGTAGAGGGTGGCAATATATGGAGTGATCAAGCTCCCTTAGATGTGGAACATTTGGTGATAATTCCACCAATACTTAGAATATTTGGAGGGGCTAGGCCTAGCAAAGAGATAGAAAAGGCTACATAGGAAGAGATGGAAGCTATGTTGTTGAGCTTCCATGAGCATAGGGTACAACTAGCTAATGTAGAAGTGATGAGGTGGGAGGATATGACCAAAGCTTAATAGGAGGTAGAGAGATTGAGACAAGAGTGGGATGAGGCTATAGGTCAGGTAGCCTAGCTATAGGTTGATCATACTTGAGTTATGGCCCAAATTTCTAGGTTATAGGATAATCATACCCATGAGGTAGATCAAATTTAGGGTGAGATTGATCAGCTAGCATGAAAGAAGTATGATGTTGTGTCTCAAGTAACGACTAGGGGATTAGGTGAGAATATGGTATATATTTTATTGGGCTAGTGGTAGGCATGATTTACCCATTTAGAGAGGAGTATAGATAGGGTACAAATGGAGGCACAAGTAATTTTTTGGAGGACTTAGGAAGAGGGAGAGTGAATGACATATTATCGAGCTCTTTATCATATTACAATATTTGTTTCATGGAAAGAATCATAGCCTAGACATTCAAGGACCCACACAAGGTAATTATCCATGAAACAATAGTCACAAATATCTATTGGTTTCATCCTCCACCATCAACAACACCAATGACAAATTTAGACGATAGGGATACAAGATCCAACTATTGAGATGTTTTGATATTTTGAGGGTGAGTGCACCAGTTTTGATCCATATGGTGCACCACCTCCTAGGTATTGGGATAAGTGTAACATTTTTTTTATTGTAGTACATTAGACCCATAACTATGTTATAAATTTAGGTACTTATACATAGATGATATTTTGAGTGTTGATATTTTTATAACTTTTGTGATGTAATGTTGATCATGGTTATGCATAAGGGGTAGTACCAAAAAAGTATTTATCAAATCGGGGTGAATCAATGTGAAAACTGTATAAAATTTGGGGTGCATTTTTCATATTTTCAAAGAATTTTTTTCAAAACATGGCGATTTTTTCTTTTTTTCCACTAAAATTATCAATAAAATTATCATAAGGCGTGTGACAGAATGCGAGTGGTATAAGGCGACTGGAAGAAGGCGAGTTGTAGAAGGCGAGTTGCAGAAGGCGACTGGTAGAAGGTGAGTGGTAGAATGCGAGTGGTAGAAGGCGACTGACAAAAGGTGAGAGGCAGAAGGCGAGTGGCAAAAGGCGAGTGGAAGAAGGCGACTGATAGAAGGAGAGTGGCATAAGGCAAGTGGCAGAAGGTTACTAGAATATGGCGAGTGGCAGAAGGCGAGTGGCAGTAGGCGACTGGCAGAAGGCGACTAGCAAAAGGTGACTAGCAGAAGGTGACTGGCCGAAGGTGACCGATAGAAGGCAACTGGTAGAAGACGACTGGTAGATGGTGACTAGAAGAAGGTGACTAGCAGAAGGCGAGTGGCAGAAGACAACTGGTAGATGGTAATTGGCACAAAGCAACTGGCAGATGTCATATGGCATGTGGTGACTGGAAAATGTCATGTGGCATGTGGTGATTGGTAGATGGTGAGTGGCATAAGATGACCGCCATAATTTATCAATTATATGATGCCATGTGTCCTCCCTTTTGCCACGTGTCATTCATCTGTTAACTTTCACCATACAAAAATCTATAAATTCATTTGCAGGGTCATTTTTTTCCTCTTCCACAATGTTTTCCAGAGCAATTTGAAACCTTTTTCTAGTATTTTTAGGGCATTTTCCACAGCGGTTTCCAAGCATTTTTAGAGCATTTTGGCAACATTTTCAAAGCATTTTGGCAGCATTTTCAGAGTGTTTTGGCAATGTTTTAGAATATTTTGACAATGTTTTGGTACAATTTTGGCATCGTTTTCAGAGTGTTTGAGAAGCATTTTTAGAAGGTTTTGGCAACATTTCCAGAAGGTTTTGGCAATGTTTTTCAGAGCATTTCTGAGTTTTTTCCTACTTATTTTCAGAGATGGCTAGTTGTTCCTCTCCTCTTCCCTCTAAAGTGCATTTCAAGTACATCTTCCACCCCAATATCAAGAGCATTTTCAACACTCATGATAGAGATTCCCAATGGGTTTACACTGCTAGACTTGCTGGTGTGTTGAAGATGCCATAGTTGAACATTAACGTTCAGTTGATGCAACAAATTATTTCTTGTTACAACCATGATGTGTCCACTGTTTCGATGTGTTTGGATAACAAGGAAACTGTTTTTCGATTAAACTCTTCGATGTGCAGCAACTAATAGGGCTACCATTTTCAGATGGTGTACTGGTGAACAACCAGTACACCTTAATCGATGATGATAAATCCACCCTAGGAACCATTTATTCTATTCATTCTGACAATCTGAAAGGTATAATTTGAAAATTTATTTTTTATTTAAAATTAAAAATTGTTCTGTTGTAGTTTCATTTTTCTAAAAACATTCTCCTTGTTGTACTTTTTGTTTTCTAATAATGTTGTCTCTTTTTTCAGTTAATTCTTCTAAGTCCAAAAGGGGCTTAAATATTTCAAATGTTGGAGATAAATTTCTACATGCTTGCATTGATTTTTTTTAGGTAAGGCTTATTTTGTAGGGGCCACCTACAAAAATGCCTTTTTGGGAACTTTATTTATTGCTTCGTTGTATTGGTGGCGGTAGATTTGACTGGTCCATGCACATTTTCAACCGCCTAAAACACGACCTTCTAGGTGCCTAAAAAATTCAATCTTCTGCTTATATAGTGACTACCAACAATTTTATTCTTTGTTTATTTTAGGAAGCTTATTTTAACCTTCAACAAAGTAGTCCTCCCACTGCATTGCACCCTGAAAGCACGAGATTTCGGACGAAAGAAACACTAATTGCGATGTATTCAAAATCAAACACGCTTAAGTCCTAAAATGTAGAATGCATGAAATGAAAGAGACGCATTGAAATGAGATACAAGAAAATGGAGAAATCACAGCCCTTTTATTTAACTCTCTTGATCTCGGTTACAAAGACGCCTCCTCCCTTTTCAGGGGCTAGGAGCGTTAAATGAATTTGGTTACAATCAAGACTTAATGTTCCTCCTTCCGCGTGCCCACATTTGAAATGGGCGGGCCAAAACGTTGCCGCCACTGGTGTTGATGAGTCCTTAACCTTTGCTGCTCCTCCTGCGATCAAAGAAACAACAAAGATGTTAGTAGCACCTGTGACGCAAATAAGAAACGTTTGTTCTCTAAAATTAATGAAAGATGCATGTAAAAGATTAGCCAAATCGATAGACAAAATGACTCTAAATGACCTGCAAACTCGACAGAGACCAGAAAACATTACCAAAAGGCCACTGCCATCGAAACAATCGGCCAATTCGCACTCAACTATAATTCGTCCCTGGTCAGGATGAATTCTACTGTAATTCATCCTCGGGTAGGATGAATCCGACTGTAATTCGTCCTCGGGTAGGACGAATTCGACTGTGATAAAATGCCGAGTTGATGCCATCCAAATGTCACACCTCGGGATCTCCAAATGACCTACAAACATAGGGGTTAGCTAATTGGGGGCATTTTGGGATGACCCAGATGGTCGGATTCTCCCAATTTGACCTCCATCAGCGAGAATTTGGCGTCGCTACCGCAAGTTAGTGGGACAACAAAAGCGACGAGAACATGATGAAATCTGATCAAAACATTATGAAATCGAATATATGAACTATCTAGACAACATAAAATGAAATGAAAGATGAACAAATGACAAAAGAACCAATTAGAATGAAACTTAAAAGGTGCGGGGCGCCCAAGTGGGCCGCCCACCGTTGGAACTTGATTTTGGCACCAATCCACTTGGGATGGGCCCAAAATCTCTTAGGATGGGGTTGTCAACAAATTGGTGGATTAAAGTGGTCAAATGTCGGGTTTTTGGGTCCGAATTCACACTTCCAATAGCCACCCAATAACCTCTCTTGCGAAAGAGATTAAGGATGTGGAAAATGTAAATCAAAAGGGTAAAGGCGTGGTATCAAATCGGCAGCACTTCGTTGCTTGAAAATGCTTCCTACTTTTCTTTTGGGTGGGAAAAGTCCACCATTTTATAGACCCGGGGGTCTCTTTGGAGAGACATGCATAAGCGCCATGTGGTGGTCATAGGTGCCATGTGGCGGTCATGTCTTCTCATGAGAGAGGAAAGTCCTCCATGACTTGGGCTTTCATGAATGCCCTTGTGACAGTCCTCTAACGGCCCATCTGCCCACCTACACGCGCGTGCGAAGCAAGAGTCATCAATTGACTGTCTTTGGCTGCCACTTGGCACCATTCTTCTTTTTTCCTGTTAAACCTGGAATTCGTCTTGACCAAAGACGAATTAAGAATTCGTCCCTGGGTGAGACGGATCCAAGTTTGAATTCGTCCCTGGGTGAGACGAATACTGAGCAAAGTGCTTGAATGTGCCAAATTGCCTTTTGACCTTACAAAATTGCTATAAAAGTGGTTAGGACCACTGTTTGACCTCTGAGGGCTGCCCTGGGGGCTGTGTGTGTGTCAAAGCGATCAGTGTTTGCAGTCACATAATCGGATTGGTGCTGTTTTGGTGTCTACAGATGCCCCTTTTTGGGATGCGTTGTGCATGGCGCAACGTTGAGCAAAAATAGATAACCAAAGCACTAATGATTAGGGTTTCTCGGTAACCTAACCAACTTTTGATGCCCCAAGTATGGAAAGGGCATGCATTCTTGAATCCTTGCTTCTGACGAGCGAAGGCACTCAATTTCAAGTATTAACCTATTTTGGTGAGGTGTGACTTGAGCTTGGACATTGATCAGTCATGAATAGGCAAAGGGCGCAACCTTTTGTCCACGGGGGGAACCTTGTGTTCATGATTCACAAAATGCCAAGTGTTTGATCAATTTGTGATTGTTGCTTGTTTACTGCCCCAAGCAGGAGCGTAATTGTCTTTGTCAATGATTCTTTGAATGCATGTCATTGCCTTGATTGGGTGTGTGTTTGTTGATTGGTGACTAAGTGTGACTACCCCCTCAAGCGACGAATCGATGAGGGAATGACCTTCGTGAGAAAAGCGACGAGTCGCTTGACCCAAGATGACTTGTGCAAGGGTGCCTTTAGATGGTTTTAGCGTTAAGCATATGCAATTTTTCTGACATTTAGACCTATTTTTGGTGGGTGTTAACCCTTTTTGCGACGCTTTTTGTGGCTGAAATTGGCAAAAATCCGTCTTCCCATGGAGCGGTCCGGCTAAGATAGCCTTCTTAGGGAGTAGGATAATGACAATTTGTGACCCCAACGTCTGTTTTGTATGCCCGGGATGTCAAGTGCAACAACACTCTCATCGGGCAAGTTTATTATCTGTTTTAGTGCATTTTAGTTCATTTTTTGATGTTTTTGAAGTTTTGGCCTGAATTCGTCCCATGGTGGGACGAATTCCAGCTTTAGAATTCGTCCCTGGGTGGGACGAGCGCTAACCAGAGCGCTCGTCCTAGTAAAGGATGAATTCCAGCTCAAAAGGCTTATTTAAGGTGCAAAACTAGGGTTTGGGCTCATTTGCATTTGATTTTTCTTGCGATTTGGAGCTCTGGGGAGGAGGAAGTTAATTCTGCGAAGCGAAGCGCTGTCGAGATTTTCCTTGCCATCATGAGTGCACAAACCGGATCGAGCGGCGGAGCCGAAGCGAGACCAGTAAGTGCTCCCTAGAGTTTATTTTTGTTTAAAATTGCAATTGTTTTATTTAATTATTTTTGTGATGTTATTTTTCAATAAATTTTAAAACTTAAACCCTGAAATCGATCTTTAAGACAACTAAGACTTAGTGTACAACTAAACGTAGCGTAAAATCTAGGTAAAGAATTTTTATTTACAACTAAACCCTAGGATAATGGAACGTGAACCCTAAGACTTAATGTTTGTATTTTTGAATTTTTTGTTTTGTTTTTAAATTAATCAGTTAGGATTAGAAACCCTAGACTAAAAATTTAATTTTTTGAATTTTTTTTTTTAATTAATGAGTTGAATAGATAAAATTAATTGAATTTTTATTTTGTTTTAAATTAATCAGTTAGGATTAGAAACCCTAGAACTGAAAATTTATTTTTGTTTGAATTTTTGTTTGTTTTTGTTTTAAATTAATCAGTTAGGATTAGAAACCCTAGAACTGAAAATTTAATTTTTGTTTGAATTTTTGTTTGTTTTTGTTTTAAATTAATCAGTTAGGATTAGAAACCCTAGAACTGAAAATTTAATTTTTGTTTGAATTTTTGTTTGTTTTTGTTTTAAATTAATCAGTTAGGATTAGAAACCCTAGAACTGAAAATTTAATTTTTGTTTAATTTTTGTTTGTTTTTTTTTGGTTGTACATTGATAGGCAATGTTGTATATGCATGTTATTGTTGTACAGTTCTTTTCCATGATTTTAATTTTTTTTGAATTGTTTTCTTTTGCAGGTTGTTAGGAGCCGGTACCGTGTATCCATTGCTTTTGCTGAAGCGCGGGGGCGTTGACTGAGGCTGACTGGGAGTGGCTTGATGCCCTTGGGCTCAAGCAGGTGGCTCGTCTAGAGCCAGTGGTCATGGATCAGGCCTATTTGATGGCCCTGATCAATCTCTGGGATCCACGGACCAACACCTTCCATCTCTCGATAGGGGAGATGACTGTTACTTTGGAGGATATCTATCGGCTTCTACGGATTTCGATAGATGGACTGCCCATCAGGACATCGCCGCGTGATCAGCGGACGGCTATACTGACGAGATGCTTCGGGCATGGGGAGGATTTGGGTGTGGAGGAGCCACTGGAGAGGGCAGAGGGTGACTGCCAGATTGGTGGGATTTTGGTCAGATGGTGGCAGGAGAGGGGGGTGTTGGGAGTGAGGCACGCATTCCTTATGGGCCTCATTTCCAACATGCTATTACCTGACTCTTCAGGTGCGAGGTTCCCATGGAACCTGTTGGATTTGGTTTGGCAGTTGGTAGAGTGCCCGATAGAGGCACCGCTTATCTTGAGATGGGGACAGACATTGTTGGCACAGCTCTATGGGGAGCTGTATGAGGTCCGCTATCGACGGTGAAAGGGGATCAGTTGTAGTTATCTATTGCAGTGTTGGGGTTGGCAGCACATAGCAGTTGAGAGGCCAACCGGGTTACCATGGATGACTCGAGCGGCGATGGAGGATAAGGAGATAGGGTATGCAGTTCTGTGGCGGCGGTCCGGAGAGCAGGGATAGAGTCGACGTTGGGCAGGTGTCGTAGGGCACTATGCCGATACCTTCTCTCGGCTCACTCCTGGGGAGGTGGTTTGGCATCCTTATCGGGACTGTCCAGCCTGGTCGGAGGTTGGAGAGTGGCTTCGACGGGTACGTAGAGAGCGGTGGTTGATTGGGCGACATGGGACCGAGCATGAGTTCTTCTCGTATAGCCGGGTTACATGATAGTTTGGGGTGCGCTAGGGGTTGCCTGGTGAGCCCATGGTCTATCGACGTCGGGGGATGAGAGGACTCTAGACCGACCAGTCATCGTGCCATTGGGTGAGGATTCGGATGCGATGATCGACGTCCCGGACGTGGATGACGTCGGGACTACTACAGAGTATGACCAGTGGTGGGTACTACGACGATGGCGGGGAGAGGGGCCACTGGGAGGCACGAAGGTGGCAGCGATGGGTGGGGAGGGTGCTGAGGCACCAGGGGATGATTGGGGAGCTCCTTTGGAGGACATGGTGGAGGTGGAGGGTGTTGATGCAGATTTGGGGGCTCCGGATCAGCCGAAGATGCAGGACATGGCAGAGCAGTGGGAGCCAGAGCAGGCTGCTATTCTAGAGAGTCCCATGCCTCCAGTGTATGCGGAGGACATAGAGTCTAGGGTACGTGCTGAGAATGCATGGTTGGCAGAGCTGCTATGGAGGCGAGATGAGGAGCTAGGGGATGCGCTTGGGAGAGGGATCTCCTCGGCTGGTAGCGAGCGGGAGAGTAGAGAGGGATCTCTTAGGGGAGCATAGCGCGATGATGTAGTCATGATGTACCATAGGCGGGAGGCGGAGTGGTGCCGACATCGGATGGATTTGGAGGGGGAGATCATCCGCCTTGGGGGGCGGGTACCTGAGCCTTCGGGAGGTGGATCTTCACGCCGGACGAGGGACAGTGTTACTGAGCAGTCAACATCATCTCGTCGTAGGCGATTGGATGAGGGAGGCGGCAGTAGGCGTGATGTTGGGGCTAGCAGTAGCCGCCCTGCGGGGTCCCATAGGACCCACACCATGGGGGGTAGTTCCCGTCGCACCGATCCTGCATGATCATGGTGGCCGACGCCTTAGGCTGGGTGGTTTTGTTATGTGATTGCGGGGTCAGAGGACCAGTTTTGTAGCCTACGGGCATTTTTTTGATGATATATATATATATATAGATTTTATTTTGTTTATGCATATGTGATGATTTGATCTTATGTATGATGGTTGATGAATATGGATGTATGCATGTTAATTTATTTTGATGGATGCATATGTTATGTTGAATGCAAGTGTTTTTTATTTATATGTGATATGCAAGAATGAAGTGGATGAATGGAATTTGTGATGTTTGGTTAGGGCACCATAGACTGTTTAGGACTTTGTTTATTTTGTTTTTAAGCCATTGCTGTAATAAATGACTTTGTATGTATACATGTGGTTTTCCTTTTTTTGTATTTTTTGATGGTATTGTAAGGATGAAAAGTAGCGCAGTTGGTTTAGAAATGTAGCTAAGGTTTTCTGAGACTCAGACGGTTTTAACTCACTAGCCACGATTGTACTTTATCTTACAAGACTTTTGAACAAGGTATGAATCGGACTTGTTTTTGACCAAGTTATTTCACATCCCTGTGTGTGCAATTGAGTTCATTTATGTGGTATTTATTAGGATACCGCCAGTGCCAGATGGGCTTTCAACCGAACTTGTATTGAGGATCACCTAATTAGCTCCACTAACTCCTTTATTGTATTTAGTCAGATTAATCTACGGTGTTTTCTAGGATACCATAAGCTAGCTCATCCACATGCAAACATTGATCTATACACAAGTTAATGTGACAGATATATCGTCATGCGGGAGGTTTACCGCCAATGACCAATAGGCTGTCAACCAAACCGGTACTGAGGCTTACCTCATGACCTTTCGAAATGCTGAGAGTTCCAGGGATTCAAGTTCGACTCCCTTTTTTCTTCAATTGTATTGGGATACTTGCTCGATTGTAGTGATAAAAATCACTGTTTATTTTTATATATTTTTCTTTCGAGCAAGGGATTTGGATTTTGAGTGATAAGAGTCACTATTGTAAGTGCTTTTGATGTGTGCACTTTGGGATGTCAAATTTTGGAGTTTTGACGTTTGCAAATTTTTTGATGTTTTGCAACTATAGAGAATTTTGGGATTCTTGGGGAATTGGGTAGGGAGGATGCTTGTCCTTTTGCCAACTCTCAGCATTCTTTGGGTCATTTACACGGGGGATAAGCAAGATAACCGTTTCGCTTATGGTGACCTAGATTACTGTGCAGGTTTCATCTTTCGTTCGTACAACTTAGGAATTGTTTTATGTGTTTTAGCTTGTGATAGGATGTTACGTAACAAGGCGTATTTCAAGTAGAACTCTACCTTCGTAAAATCTCTCTGACTTGGTACAGTACGTGGCTAGAAAGTAAAATGATGACTGAAAGATGAAAACTCTTGATACATTATAAGACCACTGACTCTATTGTGGTAAACAACAGTAAATGGCGTTTGTTTGTTTGTTTATGTAAGATGGAAAATTATGGAACAAGATGGACTAGCAGAATAATTACAGTCTATGGTGCCTTTGACCTGTACGACCACAAATATGCAATGTATGGGTGTGATGCTTAATGCAGCTACATATTTTTGTATTTTTGATGGATTGATTTTTTTTGTGAATATGAAGATGAGATGCGAGAAGAGCTTTGTATTGATGAATTTGAGCATGCCTAGAAATGAGATGCAAATTTTTGTTATTTTTGATGATTTTGATTTTTCTTTTGACCAAGTGATTGTGAATCCTTGGAGCTTTTTGGGTTGACCAAGTGATTGCGAGAATCCTTGGAGCTTTTGGTTGACCAAGCGATTGGGGAATCCTTGGAGCTTTTTGGGTTGACCAAGCGATTGCGGGAATCCTTGGAGCTTTTGGGTTGACCAAGCGATTGGGGAATCCTTGGAGCTTTTGGGTTGACCAAGTGATTGGGGGAATCCTTGGAGCTTTTGGGATTGACCAAGCGATTTTAGGAATCCTTGGAGCTTTTTGGGATTGACCAAGCGATTTTGGGAATCCTTGGAGCCTTTTTGGGATTGACCAAGCGATTTAGGAATCCTTGGAGCTTTTTGGGATTGACCAAGCGATTTCAGGAATCCTTGGAGCCTTTTGGGATTGACCAAGCGATTTCAGGAATCCTTGGAGCCTTTTTGGGATTGACCAAGCGATTTCAGGAATCCTTGGAGCCTTTTTGGGATATGGCTCTCTTAGATATAGAATGGTCGCAAATGACTGATATTCAAGGGTTCTGTTTCCTTGATTCCATCAAGAGAGGCTAGCCGGTACGTCTCGGGTCCTATTTTGCTATCAATGACATATGGACCTAACCAATTTGCCATGAACTTGTCCCTTAGGTGGGACGGCAAATTAGAGTTCTGTTGGTTTTCCTTCAAAACCAAATCACCAACCCGAAAGTCCCTTAGGTGAACTTTCATGTTGTAAGCTTTCTTAAGTCGCTCTTGATAGATACGTAAGTGCTCGAGAGCATTAACGCGTCGTTCGTCAAGCAACGTAAGTTGGTCTAACCGGGCCTACCATGCAGCGTCATCATTGATGAACTCTTGCATTGATATGCGTAGGGAAGGAATTTCCAACTCTAGAGGCATGACTGCCTCGGAGCCATACACGAGCGAAAATGGAGTAGCCCTAGTGGGCGTCCGAATGCTAGTGCGATAAGCCCAAAGGGCAAGTGGAATTTGGATGTGCCAATCCTTATGACTGTCTGTGACCATCTTTTTAAGGATGGCAACTAGCATTTTGTTTGACGCCTCTGCTTGCCCATTTGCCTGCGGATAATAGGGTGTCAAAAAACTATGCTGAATTTTGTACTTTGTGGTCAAAGCATGCACGTCTTTGTTCTTGAATGATGGCCCATTATCCGAGATTATTTTGGATGGAATACCAAAATGACATATGATGTTATGCAAAATGAACTCCACAATGCGGGGTCCTGTCGTAGAGGTCAGCGAAATTGCTTCCACCCACTTGGTAAAATACTCTGTGGCCATTATGATAAACGTGTGACGGCTTGACGATGCAGGGGAGATCTTTCCAATTAGATCGAAGCCCCACTACGAAAATGGCCAAGCAGACTGGACTCGTCTGCAAGGCCTGGGAAGGTACGTGCATCAAATTGGCATGATGTTGACACTTCACGCACTTCTTGACATATGCGCAACAATCTCGCTCTAAAGATGGCCAATAATAGCCCATGCGAAGAATGCGCTTTGCGATGGCCATACCACTGAAGTGGCCACCACATGTACCATCGTGCGCTTGGGCGACTGCCCAAGTGGACTCTTGTTGGTCCAAGCAACGAAGGAGGATCCCTTCATAGCTACGATGATACAAAATGTCTCCTATCAAGACATACTTAGCCGCTTTCTGCTTGAATGTTCATTTTGCGGCATGCGTCAATCCAAGCGGGAGATTACCTAACTTGAGGTAGTCTCTAATGGGTAAATACCAGTCCTGTTGATCGAAAACCTCGATAGTATGAACAACCAATCCCTCTTGAAGTTCATCCCTAACAAATGCTGAGCGGGATAGAACTTGTAAGAACAACGTTGTGTTGCTATTAATGGGAGTAGGGGAGAACAAGGACCCCTAGTTGGCATGTTTCAGATGATCATGGATTCGAGAGAACTTATCCGAGGATGGTTCAATCTGGATCATGTGGATTCCTGACGTCAAGTCAGAGCTTGCACGCTCCATCATGGATTGCGATAGGGTTTTGACTTGAATGGTTGTCATATCACCAGAAAGGTCTTGCGGGATTAGTGACCCCAAGGAGGCCATTGTGTCCGCAAAATGATTCGATGATCGAGGGAGTGCCTCGATGTCGTACCATTCAAGTTTTGCCAGGAATTTGTCCACAAGGGCTTTATAAGCCTGTAGAACTGGGCATTTGCATTGGTATACCCCTTTGACTTGATTGACAATTAACAACGAATCACCAAAGATGTTCAGTCATTTGATGTTCATGGCGATTGTTGTCTGAAGACCTATGAGCAAGGCTTCATACTCTGCATTATTGTTGGTGCATGGGAAATTTAATTTAAATGACAGGGGCATTGGAGCGCCCTGCGGTGTGAAGAATACTATTCCCATGCCACCACCTTGCTCACACTTAGAACCATCAAAAAATAAGGTTATGTCGGCCTGTGACTCAGGCTCATCAAAATCTGGCGATTCTGAGACATGGAAGACCCCATCATCGGGTAGTTCTATGACTAGAGGCTGATCATCTTCAAGAGGAGCCTCTGCTAGTTGATCGGCTATGACTTGTCCTTTGATAGATTTCTATCCAATAAACTCTATGTCAAATTCCATCAACAACATGATCCATTTCGTCGTGCGACTACTATGATAAGTACGACTCATCATGTATCGCAATGGATTCTCCTTAGACACAACATACGTAGTGTTGCTCAGCATGTAGTGGCGTAGCTTCTTGGTAGCAAACACCACTGCCAAGCAGAGTTTCTCGACGTATGCATAGTTAAGTTCATAACTGACCAGGGTGCGGCTAAGATAGTAAGTAGCCTGTTCTTTGTGAAGTTCATTCTTCTGGGCCAACATGGCGCCCAGTGCCACCTCAATAGCTGAGATGTATAAGTAGAACGACACTCCTGGTCTAGGTGGTGCCAATACTGGCGGCGAAGCCAAGTATTGTTTGATGTCATCAAAGGCTGATTGGCACTCGTCATCCCAGTGAAATGTAACCCCCTTGTGCAATAATTTGTTCATGGGTCGGCACTTGTCAGATAGCTGCGCTATGAAGCGCTTAATCGACGTGACCTTTCCTTGCAAACTTCTAAGCTGCTTAATAGTAGTTGGGGGAGGCATTTCAAGGATTGCCTTGACTTTCTTTGGGTCCACCTCGATGCCTCGCTTTGAGACTATAAAACCCAAGAGTTTTCCAGATGTGACGCCGAATACGCACTTCTTGGGATTCAGTCTGACCTTATGCTCTATGAGGCGATCGAGAATCTTGCTTAAGTCATCGAGATGATCTGAGCGCAAAAGAGACTTGGCTAACAAATCATCCATGTAATCTTCCAAAGTTTTATGCATGTAATCATGGAAGATGTATGTCATGGCACGTTGGTAGGTGGCGCCAACATTTTTAAGGCCAAAAGGCATGACCTTATAACAAAATGTCCCCCAAGGCATTGTGAATGCCGTTTTGAGTTGATCCTCAGGATTGATACGAATCTGATTGTATCCTGAGAAACCATCCATGAGGGATAGCATTTCGTGACCTGTTGTAGCGTCTACCAACGCGTCGATGCTTGGCAAGGGGAAATCATCCTTAGGACTCGCTTTGTTTAGATCTCAAAAATCGGTGCATATGCGAATCCTCCCGTCGGGCTTTTTGATGGGCACCATGTTGGACAGCCATGGCGGATAATCCATGCAGATGACAAACTGTGCATCCAACAGCTTTTGCAATTCATCTTTGACCATCAAGGCCACTTTTGGGTGCATCTTACATAGTTTTTGCTTAACTGGCTTGATTGTCGGGTCAAGCGTTAGATTATGCATGACTAGCTACGGATCTAGCCCCGGCATGTCTCTGTATGACCATGCAAAAACCTCCTTCTTCTCTTTGAGAAGGGCAATGTAGTCGGCTTGCTCTTCAGGGGATAAGCTTACCCCCAACTTGATAATCTATGGATTCATTGGATCTAAGCCGATGTCTACGTCAATCGTCTCCTCGACTGACATGTGGGATCCGTCCTCCAACTGATGTGGAGTCGGGATCAAATGGATATCATTAGCTGAGTTTAAATCTACGTTTGGAACCTCGGGTCCCTCTTCAGCTTGAAAAATATCTTGAGTTGTCCCTGGGGTAAAATGAGGCATTTTATCGAAAGGCCAATACTCTGATGGGGAGAGCGATGAATTGACATGATCCCAGTCGATGGCATCTATGTCTAGATGCAATGACCATGCTGGATCGGCCGGATTGCGGATGGGTGCGGTCAAATCAATGGAGATCATGTGGATGAAATGAATTTGGTCTCCATTACCATGGGTGTGATAACTCGAACATTCTGGATGCTCCCTATGCTCTGGATCTGGCTCTGTAGGGACGGGCATGAACGGATCGGCCCTATGTGTTGATAGGAAGACAGGGTCTTCCCTCGGCACTGATGTCATTATAGGGTCTCGGGGTGGACGGTGCTCATCGTAAACTTGGAGCCATGGATCCAACACTTGGTCCCACCCTGCTGGGTCTACGTACCATTCATGCCCTAACCTTATGCCTAGTTGTGCCATCAGTTCTTCATGGGTTACAGGGTGATTGTGCCGTCGCGCATGATTAAGATAGTCCATCTCAGTTTCGTCTTCGTAATCATTGTCGGTGATCCAAAGGCCCTCGTTGGCCTCGACAGCTATCTGCGACATATTATGCTCATCTTGTTCGAGCAAATTAATCTGATCCCATTGCGGTTGTTCCACACTCGGTGGGGGGACCTGATTCTCTTGACATTGCACTGGTTCAATTGGAACCTCTAAAGGGAACAATTTCAAAAAGATATCTGGACACTGTTTATGCTCTCCTTGGAAGTTAGTGTCCGAACTTTCACCTCTCTCTATCAACGGAGAAGGGTTATTGATGTTACCAAGGGTGGTTGTTGACCATGGGAGATAATCTCCCAATGTGTACGTTGTGTTTGGGTTGGCATAAGGATCTGATGCCAATCCACCCTTGTTGCCTATTCCTAGGCCTTGCATGTTTTCCACCAAGATGTCTAAGGGTAGGGGTGGTTGAACCCTACTCCCGACTTATCATAAGGCATTTGATATCTTGGCTGGCAAAGGACACGCACCCCTTGCTCATACCTGCCTAACCCGTATCCGTGCCAATTGCATTGGTCGAGATATCTCAGAGCGAAGTCCGGGTTCGACAGATAATTGACATTTTTGGCAAAAGGCTCTTCGTCCTCGTCCTTTTGCTTGCATGGTTCGATACCATGATCAAGGCCCCCATACACAAAATTTGTCTGGTTTGGTGGGTAACCTAAAGGAACAACTGTCCCTATGGGAAGGCGAGGTCTCCCCATGTCCTGCACTGATTCTAGCGTGGGCGTTGCTACAACATTCTGCACTAGATATTCCCCCAGGCCCGTACTGGCTATTTCAACAGTAATTGTTGATGATTGAGAGGGAGGAAATGGAAGGCCTTCCTGAGTCCATTCCATGTTGGGTGGATTAGGAGCTTCAGCTTCCATTGTGCTAGGTATTTCTTCTGTTGAGACAGTTGATATCGTTGGCAACACCTCTTCTAGGGGTTGAGCCTCTTCCAGGATCTGTTTTCCTTTGTCCTTCTGTTTAGCCATGACAGGTGGCATTGGTAATGAAGGAGCAGATGATGAAGATGCACCTGGCTAGGGTTTTGATGGATTAGTCACCAGTGGTGCCCGCGGCATCGGACCCTGTCTAGATGGATTTAACTAGAAATCCAAGTGCGTCGATGGGAGGGTCGATTGCGGCATCAATTGCACTGCATTGCAATATTTGAAGGGTTCTAAGTCCATCGGGACTACATGTATTTCTCCTTCAAATGCATACTTTAGACACTCGGTGAGCTATCGAAGGGACACACTTCATGTCCCTGATCCATGGTCGCCCTAGCAATATGTTGTATGCCATCTCGCCTTCCAAAATATGGCACAATGTGGGTATCATCTTTTGTCCTACCTGGACGGGTAGAACAATTGTGCCGACTGTCGAGCATATCGCATCGTTGAATGCTCATAGTGTGTATGTGGAAGCCATGATATGAGAGGCTGGCAGCTTCAGATGTTTTAATGCTGTAGTGGTAATGATGTTACTGGACGAGCCAGTATCTACCAACACTCTCTTGTACGGGATCCCGTTGACCCGCGTGATAACGTGCAGGGGTGGATCTGCCATGTCATTCGATACTATTTTAACTTCATCCTCTCTGAAGGTAATGACTGGCTCCGTACATCATTTTACATGTCCCACGAAGTTATTGAAGGAATTCGCTTCGTGAGGCTGTAACTCGATGGCTTTCAAAATTTCCATGAGAGCTTCTCGATGGGGCGTTGACTGCTGTATAAGCTCATAGATGGAAAGCCTAGCCGATGTAGTCCACAAACTCTACGTGAGTTTGGTCCGTATCGTGACCTCGGGTCTAGGCGGAGGCAACTGCACAGTGTGTTGTTGAGGTTGCGACGTTGAAGGAACTTCTCTTGTAGCTGCCTCAGGGGCAACTCTCGGGTATTTCTTGTTCCTGGTTACTATGCTGATCATTCCCACATACCCTTGCATGGGGAGATTCTGTCGCACCTCATTGACCTGAAGAGGTTTTGCCTGTGCCTCGTGGGTAGGCAAAGGGTCCTTGAATACCCCCATCTGCTGATTATTTGGCGCTATGGGGTTGTCCACTGCCAATGTTTGATTATCAATCAAATCTTGTATCAATCCCTTGAATTTCCAACATCCATTCAGGTCATGTCCCCTTCGCCTATGGAACCTACAATATAAATCCTCTCTGTATCCCTTAGGCTTGGGAGCGTTAGGATCTATGGTTTGGATTTTTGGAAGGGTGATTAGATTTGCCACTGACAAGCGGTCAAATAGGGAGTCCCTGGACTCCGTATAAGGAGTGAATTGTCGCCTAGGGTGACGCTGCTGATTTTGCTCCTATTTTTTATTTTCTCTTTCATAATTAGGAGGCACTCGCTCGATAATTAGCCTTTTGAGGTTGTATTTCTTGCACAAGCTTGGGAACATTTATCGCAACTTGATTAACCGTAGCAGGTTTTGGTTGCGTAGTCCCTGTCTTAGTGTTTTTGTTCCACTCTTTCTTTTTGGGCTTGGTGATTTTGCCCTCCTGTATTTTGATCTCTTCGATAACTCTGGCTTGCGCCAAAGCTTCTTCTAGGGTGGCGTATTGCTACAGCTGCAATAGCCCAGAGATCGATCTCGGACAACTCCGTGAAAACATTTGTGTGAGGTCGGACATAGGGGGAAGGTAAGGTAGCTTAGAAAGCAGAGCCCTCCATCGATTCCCGTAAGCCACCATTGTCTCTTCCTCATATTGCCTGAGGCTGGCCAGATCACTCAATGATGCCTTCTTCTTGGTGTTGAAGGCAAAGCATTCCAGGAACGCATCTACTAATTGATCTAAGTTATTTATGTTGTGCTTCGACAACTATGTGAACCAATCCGAGGCAGGACCTACGAATGTGGTTATGAATGTCCTTAGCAACAACGCATCATTATCTTGAATGCCAAAGCATTGGCTCAGGAATCTTGTCACGTGCTCTTGAGCATCTTCTTCACCCTTAAAGACTGCCAACTGAGGCAACTTGAAATGTTTGGGATAAAGAGGTGTGGGCACTGACGGATGCACCGGATGACTACGGAGTTGTCGTAACATGGGCTTTTGGTGCCCAGAAGCTTTAGTCTCCATAGACTCCAAACGCTCTAATAGCGCTTTGTATGCATCGAAAGATTTAATCTCTTCCTCTTTTGTAACTCGTTCTCGTTGTGTGTTATGGGAGACTGGAGGCCTATAGAGGGGTGGCTGGATAGCACCTCCTCTCGCCTTGATAGGGCATTTCGGCCCATTCTTCTTGTTCATACTCCTCATAAGCTTCTCGAGGAGTATTGGGTGAGCTCGAGGTGAGGTGCCCCACGAGGGTACCCATCGTCATTCTCGGGAGTGGCCTCCCGCTCATGTCTAGGGTGTCTTAAAGGCAACTCTTGGCGAGGTCTTGGAGACCTATCCTGCACTATGGGGTTATACCTCTCATACCTTTCTACTCTTTGTGTGTGGGGGTCGGAACCTTTTCGGGATAGTTGTGTAAAGCAGCTCATTTGTTTGGTGCCAAATGCACTCTTTATTAAGGTGATATAATTGTTCTAGCTGTTGTTGATATTGCTCAAGCTGCTTGATCTGCGCTTGGCGAGCGGCATGTGTAGCAAATGATAAGTCAATTTGATCTACCATCTTGGGTTTAGGAGGCCTAGTATGCCTCTCCTATGTATCTATCTCGGTTTTGATGATCCAAGACTTCTATGGGGCGCTTCCCTCTGTCGAGATTGGCGACATTTACTTGAGGCTCTGGCCTTAATGTGTGATCATGATATCTAGCAGGTGCGGAAGCGCAAGGCTCCCACTGCTGTATATTGCTCTCGAGGAATGCGATGATCTTCCTCGTACTCCCTTTCATGGGTGTGAAAGGGGCGGGCGGAGTTAGCTCGCCTCGTGTGGAGAGCCCTACGCTCTGGGTTTTGTCTTTCAGTTCTAACAATGATGGGAGGCAAAGGAGAGATGCCATAGTCACGTTGTCTCTCCTCATGGACACTGTGCCTCTCTAGCGCTTCATTGTGCATGGTGGCCACTCATATCTAGCCTCTAAAGGTGGTCTTCTATTTGCGTTGAGTGTCACACGTAAAGGTTCTTCCCGAAAGGGGCTATTCTGAATGGGCGTATCCCCGGAGGGGTGTCCCTATAATTCCACCTAGACATGGAATGATGTGGATTCTCTTGTGGCCTAGACCGCCAAGGCGGTATGACCAAGTCTTCAGGGCTAAAGCGAAGGCGACTTGTGCCCGCTTCTTGTGCACCTTCCGGAGCTTCCGCCCTTGATTGGGCTTGGCTATGGGTGTACACCATTGTGGTACCTTTCTACTAGCTAAGCAGATTTTTATCTTTTCGTTTATGATTTATTGATATTTTTTTGTTACACTAAGCAGAAATGAACACACACATACACAAACGGTGATTATCTCTTTTAAAGATTAATGGTGTGTCCTAGACTGGTTTTAGTGCATTTTGATGATTTTGTTTTGTTTTTGAAAGTTTTGAAGAACGTTTAAATGCGTAATGAAGGCTCATATGACTCCCATAGATGGTCGCCCCTTCAATATACCAACCAGGCCGATATACCAACCTCTCTATATACCCGCCCTTACGAGAGGGAGACTATAGGTACGTGAGAGCAGATGGTACATGGTACGTAGGCGGTACGGAAGGGGGATTGTCCTGTTAATGACACCTACCATAGAAGACTTATCCTCGTGCACTGGGAATCACCCCAACGACACTCGGTCAGCTTTCATCAGGATTTACGCCTAACAACAGTGACAATCGAGGAAATGGATGCAAAATCAAGCCAAGGTGGTGATGAAATCCACCGATGGTCTTGATCAAGGGCTGGGGTTTTACGACCAGCTCCTTGGTTTAAAGATGTTGCGTGAAGTGTGTGTGATTCTTTTTATTTGAAAAATGAAACATGCAGAAGCAACTACTTTCCCTAAGAAAGCAAAATTGATAGAAAACAAAAATAGAAAAGCAGAAAATGACAGGAACAGTTTTAAAACCCTTACCTTTCTCTGCCTAAACCTGTTGTTTCTGATCTTCGGCTCTAAAAATTCATAGACAAAAATTCGTCCCTCTGTGAGATGAATTACAGAACAGAATTCGTCCCTCCTAGAGATGAATTAGAATTCGTCTCAGGGTCAGACGAATTGCAGTAAAGTAATCGCCACAGGCAAAGATGAATAACAGTCAAAAATTGAAAAAGGTACCTGTCAAGCACAAAACACAAAAATCTGATCAGTTTCTTGATCTTAAAATTAGGGGACAGGTCCCACCGTGATCGCCACTGAAAGCACGAGATTTCGGGTGAAGGAAACACTAATTGCGATGTATTCAAAATCAAACACGCTTAAGTCCTAGAAATGTAGAATGCATGAAATGAAAGAGACGCATTGAAATGAGATACAAGAAAATGGAGAAATCACAGCCCTTTTATTTAACTCTCTTGATCTCGGTTACAAAGATGCCTCCTCCCTTTTCAGGGGCTAGGAGCGTTAAATGAATTTGGTTACAATCAAGACTTAATGTTCCTCCTTCCGCGTGCCCACATTTGAAATGGGCGGGCCAAAACGTTGCCGTCGCTGGTGTTGATGAGTCCTTAACCTTTGTTGCTCCTCCTGCGATCAAAGAAACAACAAAGATGTTAGTAGCACCTGTGATACAAATAAGAAACGTTTGTTCTCTAAAATTAATGAAAGATGCATGTAAAAGATTAGCCAAATCGATAGATAAAATGACTCTAAATGACCTGCAAACTCGACAGAGACCAAAAAACATTACCAGAAGGCCATTGCCATCGAAACAGTCGGCTAATTCACACTCAACTACAATTCGTCCCTGGTCAGGATGAATTCGACTGTAATTCATCCTCGGGTAGGATGAATCCGACTGTAATTCGTCCTCGGGTAGGACGAATTCGACTGTGATAAAATGCCGAGTTGATGCCATCCAAATGTCACACCTCGGGATCTCCAAATGACCTACAAACATAGGGGTTAGCTAATTGGGGGCATTTTGGGATGACCCAGATGGTCGGATTCTCCCAATTTGACCTCCATCAATGAGAATTTGGCGTCGCTACCTGCAAGTTAGTGGGACAACAAAAGCGACGAGAACATGATGAAATCTGATCAAAACATTATGAAATCGAATATATGAACTATCTAGACAGCATAAAATGAAATGAAAGATGAACAAATGACAAAAGAACCAATTAGAATGAAACTTAAAAGGTGCGGGGCGCCCAAGTGGGCCGCCCACCGTTGGAACTTGATTTTGGCACCAATCCACTTGGGATGGGCCCAAAATCTCTTAGGATGGGGTTGTCAGCAAATTGGTGGATTAAAGTGGTCAAATGTCAGGTTTTTGGGTCTGAATTCACACTTCCAATAGCCACCCAATAACCTCTCTTGCGAAAGAGATTAAGGATGTGGAAAATGTAAATCAAAAGGGTAAAGGCATGGTATCAAATCGACAGCACTTCGTTGCTTGAAAATGCTTCCTCCTTCTTCTTTTGGGTGGGAAAAGTCCACCATTTTATAGACCTAGGGGGTCTCTTTGGAGAGACATGCATAAGCGCCATGTGGTGGTCATAGGTGCCATGTGGCGGTCATGTCTTCTCATGAGAGAGGAAAGTCCTCCATGACTTGGGCTTTCATGAATGCCCTTGTGACAGTCCTCTAACGGCCCATCTGCCCACCTACACGCGCGTGCGAGGCAAGAGTCATCAATTGACTGTCTTTGGCTGCCACTTGGCGCCATTCTTCTTTTTGCCCGTTAAACCTGGAATTCGTCCTGACCAAAGACGAATTAAGAATTCGTCCCTGGGTGAGACGGATCCCAGTTTGAATTCGTCCCTGGGTGAGACGAATATTGAGCAAAGTGCCTGAATGTGCCAAATTGCCTTTTGACCTTACAAAATTGCTATAAAAGTGGTTAGGACCACTGTTTAACCTCTGAGGGCTGCCCTGGGGCTGTGTGTGTCAAAGCGATCAATGTTTGCAGTCACATAATCGGATTGGTGCTGTTTTGGTGTCTACACACCCTAATTTGTTGTCTATTGGCATGTATGATGATGAGATATAGGTAAATATATTTGTTGAAATATCTTTGTTTTCTTTTTTTTCATTCTATATTTTTATTCTCTAATTTTATTTTGAAAATAGAGAAGAGCATCTCAGTGTTCAAGTAAAAGGGATGATGCATTTAGGATTCAGGAAGTATCGACTGATTCTGACACGCAGTCGTAGTCATCACCAATAACTCCCACCAAACGTGCGAGGTCTCATGGTGATCGGATTCAGCATACACCTGCGACACCTTTTACTGGAGAAATAATTACTATCGACGTCGAAGAGGTTACCTCCAACCCACAAGGTAACCTTACTCTTCATTGTTCAAAAATGTTTTTTAAATGATTTATTTTAATGACTTAAAATTATGTTTTTTAATGTGTTTTACGTATTTTTTAGACAAAGGGCAAATGGTTGAAACATCAATGGTTGCAGAGTCTGGGTCTGGTATGTATGGTTTAAATAAATATTTTTTAATGCTATTTTTATTTACACAAGATTAATTTTATGTTTTTGTGTGAAATTTAATAGAGGGACCTGCTAGATTCAAAAGGCTAAAAAAAAGGATGGCTCCACCATCTGATCAGCCATGACCACAACCACAACCACAACCACAGCCAGTTCCTATCCATCCATAGCAGGTTCCATTGTCTATCCATTCAATGCAAGTTCTTGTCCATCCACAATAGGTTCCACCTATGAGGAACCAATCACACATGCATGGTAAAGTGTTCCTCACACCACCACCTCATCAAGCAAGAAGTGCTACAGAGACACAAAATGTGTCATCATCTAATGTTTCTATTGTACCGATATTAACCTTGGAGAATTTTTCAAATGTTGAGAGTGCATCTCAAATGCCCTCGGGAACTCTAGAATGTGACTTTCTTTATCAGGGTATGAATCCTAAAAATTACCCTTTAAAGGCAAGTGATATTCTTGAGGATGAAGAGGGCATTGATGGAGAAGAGGATGTCAATGTAGATGCCACCGAAGTTTCCCCCTCCGCCCCACAACAAGTCATCGCCCGTAGTGTTACAGAAGATGATATCCTAAACTTTTCTGAAAATGTGTTATTAGCCGATAGATGTAAAGTTGTAGTTCATAATACTCTTCTTTTGGATATTGATAAATTGAAATAATGGGAATATCGGGCCAAGGTTTTGATTAAAGCCATCAATGGCCGATATAAGAATTTTTCAAAAAGAAAAGAGTTGTTTTTAAATATTGAGAATGAGCCCCAAAAGCTCGATGCCTTGCTACATAAAGCTGAATCTGGCACTATGGAGGCCGAGTCTACATACAGAGATGAAATTTTGGCCATTGTTTTGAATCGTTTGGAAAACCTCAATGCAGAAGCCCAAGCATATTTCAATGAATGGGCACTAGATCAGAACAAAGTAGCAGTTGCAGAAACAACACGACTTACAACTGATGTAAGTTTTACATCTAACTAATTTTTTTTTGTTAAATATGTTTTGTTTATAAATATTAACCTTTTTTCATTTCTGTTTTGTAGTCTAATTTCCAGCACCTAAAGCAACAAGTCGGTGCCATGAAAATTTTGATCAAGACTGCCAAAATTAGCATTAATAATGCTATTGAATTGAAGAAAAGGTTACAACAGACGGTTAGAGAAAATAATTTGCTGAAGAGGATTATCAGAGATGGGGGCCTGGATGTCGAGGCTAAACTGAAAGAAAATGAGAAGGATCTGAATGCACCTTTCAAAGAAGATCCAACGAAGGAAGAGGGTGCCTTGTTATCGAGGATCAACACTACAACAAAAATTTTGGTTAGGGTTGGGGCATTAGAAGAAAAGGATATTGAGGTAGATGTGGGTGGACCTTCAGGAAACATTGGAAAAGAATAGAAGTTTGTTGTGTTGCATTTGAAGTGAAACAAAAACTCTTTATATTTTTATAAATTATTAAGACTGGTATTTTTTTTTAAATTGAAATCAATGATAGAGGCAATTTCTGAAAAATTCGTATTATCATTTTGAAATTTTGTTTTTAATTATTGTTATGTTTTAATTTGAAGTGGAAGAAATAATGTTTGATATGTTTTGTAAATTGCGAATGAATGGTATCCTTTTTGAAAATTGAAATCAATGAATGAGACTATTTTCGAAAAATGTGTTATCTATTGGAAATTTTGTTTTGAATGTTGTTATGTTATTATTATATGTTTTAATGTATTAAGTAACTTGAAGTGGAAGAAATAATGTTTGATAGTTTTTGTAAATTGCGAACGAATGGTATCTTCTTTAAAAATTGAATTCAATGAAAGAGACTATTTTGTTTTAATTATTACTATGTTTTGATTATTTATGATGATGTAGAAGTTTGTTGTTTTTAATTTGAAGTGGAAGAAATAATGTTTGATATGTTTTGTAAATTGTGAATGAATGGTAAATTTTTTGAAAGAGAACATTTCCAAAAAATGTGTTATCTCTAGGAAACTTTGTTTTGAATGTTGTTATGTTTTGATTGTTTTTGTTGATATATTAAGTAATTTTGAAGTATGTGGATGCAGTAAGATGTTCTTTTATGTTATATGAATTAATTTGAAATGACAAAAAATGCAGTATAGACATTTACTTTCACAAGTTGCCTATAACGATTTATACATTACAAATCTACAAGAAAAATAGAAACTTTAGACTAATACTTCAATAACAAGGCTATTGTAAAATGATATATAAAATATCCAGTAACACATTTCAGATAATCCAATAATCAAATCATGTGTAATCAAAGAATATGTGTAACACATGTGTAATCAAATAATACATAATCAAATCATAGGGCTATGCTATACAGAGTATCCAATGGCATCCATTCATTCTGATATGTGAAATCAAATCAAATGATAATATGTGAAATCAAATCAAATGATAATATGTGAAATCAAATCAAATAATAATATGTGAACTCAAATCAAATCAAATGAAAGCATCCTTTCATTCTGATATGTGAAATCAAATCAAATGATAATATGTGAAATCAAATCAAATGATAATATGTGAAATCAAATCAAATAATAATATGTGAACTCAAATCAAATCAAATGAAAGCATCCTTTCATTCTGATATGTGAAATCAAATCAAATGATAATATGTGAAATCAAATCAAATTATAATATGTGAACTCAAATCAAATCAAATGAATGCATCCTTGCATCATAGTGTTGGAAGCTGGAACAAACTCTTTTCAGATTGTACAAAATGTTCTGCACTCATTCCCAAAATTTTTGTCGTCACAATCTGACCAGTGTTACTATCATCCTCATCATCATCAATATTCGTTACACCTCTTCTCTCTGCCAAAGAATTCCAATGTGACATTGCTCTTTCATAAGGAAACTCCTCCACCTCATAGGTCGACACATATAATCTCAAACAATTCTTCAAATTTTTGTCCAACCTATTTTGAACTTTAGATTTTACATATGATAGTGCACTGAACACCCTTTCATCTTCCACGGATCCCAAAATCATCGTTTGACATAATTCATATAAATGAAAATATTCACTCATAGTATGTTGTAAGATAGTACTTGGTTGTAATAATCTCCACAAACGTGAAATAGAACCTGCTTCATGATGGTTAGAGAGCTGTGAAACTTGAGTAGACATTGTTGTTCCAAAACAGTTTGATTGTTTCATCAAAATATCTCTGTTGAGAATGCCATTGATTTCAATACCATTGACTACAACACTTTTACTGAAATGGCCAGCAAGACTGCCCATGTATTTGAGAAACAAAGAATTTATATTCTGGTATTCATTACAAGGATCCCAAAACATCGGATTAACCACACCCATAGCCTCTAGCAATTCATCTCTTTGAAAATGGTCTCTTATTTCTTTTGTCAATGATTCTGCTATTTGTTTCAGTTTAAGTTTTGTATCGTCTACAACTACATGAAATCTGTTGTAGGTTATGGGCATTTGCTCAACTTCATTTGTAGCTATATCCATTTGCACACCATAACAATATAAAGGTATTTCCTTTCCATGGACATTAATACATAGATGATCGTTTATATTGAACTTCAGAAAACTCTGAGGACCATTCACATTTGTTAATGCTCTCCAACTCTCAAACATGGGATCCATAAAATTTTGACCAGATACATACATCATATCAATATGCATGCAAATTTGTATTCTCGCCCTGATGAAATCCACAATATAAATTGATCTTTCTTGTGCAATTTTGATCAAAGTATTCATTTTTTCCAACATTGGAAGAATTCCACACAATGTGAGAAGAGTTTCAAAGTCACTCATTCAAAAAAGTAAATCTTTTGCCTTATCAACTGCCCTACGATTTGCATACATAAACCCTATCAAGGATTGATATTCTTTGAAAACTCTTAATGTCGGTTGATACATCGAAATCCACCTAGTATCCACATCTTTCAACAGTTTTTTACCTTCGATAAGTCCTAGTGCAAACTGTTGAAACTCTAAAAATATTTTTGGACTACGTGAAAAATATTCATGAATTTCATGGACAAGCTCTTCCACTCTCGCAACATTTGTAAATGTATCCACAATTTTGTATGCAAGATTCATTCTATGAGCCATGCAATGAATAGGGATCAAATATGGGGCAACCGATGTTTGTAGTCTAACACAAAGACCATTCTTGTGTCCTTGCATTGTAGCAGCACCATCAGCTCCTACACATATTAACTTAGTGGCTATTTCAATTTCATTCATTCTTGCTTCTTCTTTTAAACTAGTTACAACAACATTGTAAATGTTTTTTGCATTACAATTTTCCACCATTTTGTGTATTCCAAGTAAATGAGGTTGCCTTAAATGATTTTCCAATGTGTAAACATGCATGCAAATCCAAGATGTATTGTCAACAATAGTCACCTCATCAATTGAAAGTGAAATGAATTTTGCCTTTTTTACTTTCTCTCTGAGGTCATCTTGCTCAACCAATGAGAGACATTTTACCATTTCCCAACCACTTCGATCTGACCAATGGGCGTTGGGTAAGTTCTGCACATCAGCTAGTCGAAATAGAGATTTATAATTCATGAAATCAGACATAGGTCTACCCATATTAAGAATAGAGAACACAACAACAAACTGCAAACTTTTTGAAGCTAAAGTTAACTTATTCATTTTTTGAAATTGGGCTTGAATCGTTGCACCTTTCTCAACCAATGTTTGCTTTTGTTTCATTTATTTATCATATTCTTGCACATTTCTTATATGTGCGCACTCTGATGCATCCTTCCACCTATAAGTTTTTGGTGTTGGTGGATCACCTTCTTTTGTTTTGATATAAACCTTTCCACAATGTTTTTCTATTGTATCTTTCTTAAGTTGTAATCTATGCTCCTTTCCGTGTTTCCAACTGCAAATTACGCATCTCAATTCTGTTATAGCATCACTACTATTCTCTGGCAGCACTGGCTCAATAAATGGAAATTTTGATATCCAATCAGGCTGAAATGATCTGTTAATTGTCCACCTAGATAACCTTGCACGTTTATTTTTTTTATGAAGATTCTCTAGAAGTAGGGACTGCATAAGAACTATTAGTTTCTTTTCCACTTGGCATGTTAGATTCAGGAATCTCTTCATGTTGTTGTTCGATTTGATTGAGAATATTTTCATCTGTGGACTGTTCATTAACTTGGATATGTGGAAGTGGAGGCATACCAGGGTTAACAATGTTTTCTATAGAGATAATACTAGTGTCAATAGTAGGTTCATTATCACTATGGCATTTAAAAGCATACCTTCTACAGATAAAAATGGACAAAGCCATCAACCAAAAAGCACACTTCTTTATGAATGAAGACATTATATTTAAAATTAACAAAGTAAAAAAATTAACTGGTGAGTAAAGGTGTTCATACCTTCAGTTTGTGCAGATGTTGATGGTTGACCGGGTTTAGAAATATTATGAAAGTATTTGAGGATACTCCTTTTATTGGAAGACTGGCCTCCCTTCTTTCCACTGCCTGTAGTTGAAATTTTACCTGTATGAACAGAAGAATAACATGAACAAAGAACATCATTATTAAAAATGAAAATAACTGGTATAAAAAAGACTACTGCTAGAGACAGTAGAATATATGTCCCAAGAATATCATTCGCAAGCAGAATAAACCTCCTTATTGAGTGTCCATGAATAAAATTTTAAATGAAATTTAATGGTAAAAGAAACATACCGATAAATTCAGTCACCTTATGCCACTCACCTTTTGCCACTCACCTTACCAGTCACCTTATACCAGTCGCCTTCTGCTAATCACCTTCTACCAGTCGCCTTCTACCACTCGCCTTATGCCAGTCACCTTATGCCACTCACCTTCTGCCTTACCAGTCACCTTCTGCCACTCACCTTATGACACTCACCTTATGCCAGTCACCTTATGCCAGTCACCTTCTACCACTTGCCTTATGACACTCACCTTATGCCACTCGCCTTATGCCAGTCATCTTCTGCCACTCGCCTTATGCTAGTCACCTTATGTCGGTTGCCTTATGTCGGTCGCCTTATGTCGATCACCTTATGCCGGTCGCCTTATGTCGGTCGCCTTATGCCGGTCACCTTCTATCGATTGCCTTCTAGTCGCCTTCTACCAGTTGCCTTTTGTTAGTCACCTTATGGCAGTCCTTATGTCAGTCACCTTATGCCACTCGCCTTATGCCACTCATCTTATGTCGGTCACCTTCTACCAGTCACATTCTGCTTTGTATCGCTCGCTATCCAAAAAAAATGTTGTAATTGTATGGGAGTCGTTGTCAGGGTTAGCTATATATATAGGGGTACAAGGGGCGATTTGGGCGGGATATTTCTTATTTTTAATAAATTTAGGGTGAAAATTAGGTGGGAAACCTTATGACAATGGGGCGAATTTACCCTTAAAAAAATTAGATCCCAAAATTTTCGGGCGAACGGGCCGACGTCTATGGCCCCAAAATTCGCAAAATTAACATTTTGAAAATCCCAATATTCGCGCTAAATTACGAAATTCGCCACTATTCAAAACCCTAATGTTGATTTTAGGATGTTGTACTCATTTATTTTGACATAAATTGTGAATAAATTTATGATTTGATCAAATATTATTTTCAATGCATATGATGAGTTGTATTTGATGCATAGAATGGATTATGATATGATTTAAATTAATTTATGATGGTTTGATATTTTAACAAATTTATTCCATATGGAAAATATGTGATAATGTGTTAAAAACAATGCCTAGTTGAAAAATTTAGAAAAAGACAAGACAATACAAAATTTGATATGGATACGATTTTATGAGGGCATTATGATCGTTTAGGAGTGATTTGGGTGAATTTTGTGAACTTTTGCTAAGGCTTTGTAAATTAGGATAATATTGTTAAGAAAATTTGAAAAAAGGAGAAATGTATTTTAAATTCACAGTGTTTTAGAATGTGATTGAAGGTTTCTACATGAGAAATATAATGATAGAATAATGTTATAGATCATTTGGGAAGAGACATTGATAAACAATAATTTTTTTAATAAATTAATTTTGATTTACAAAATTTGGTCATAATTGATTAGTTAATTAGGTTAGTTATGATTTAATTGATCAGTAGGTCAAAATTAGGACAATCATCGACTTGGTTATACTTTTAAGCAGGTGTATAGCATAACAAGTGCATCTGCTAGCTAATTTGACCAATTTGTGTGAAGTTGTTTATATGAGACCCACCAATGAAGTGATTAATTTGATTTGGAAAAAATTCATAATAAATTAATGATTCAAGGAAAAATAAATTTTAATATTTCAAGGTAATATTTTTTATGAAAGAAACTTAGGTTGACATGAATCACTAGGCACATGATTCATTTAGTATTTTAAAAATATTGAGGTATTTGTCAATTTTCTACAAGATAGATGGATTGCACAAAACAATGGCTTGCTACTAAAGGGGCTATAATTTTGCAAAATTGTTAGATAAGGGATTTGGGGAATGAATGACATCCAAATTTGTTAGTAGAAGAATTATTTTGTGATATGGGGCAACTAGAATAAAAAATGAATAGAAGGAAAATGAAAAAAGGAAAGCATAGATGGTAAATGTAACAAAATATACCAAAAGCACCTAACAAGGAAATGAAAAGAAAATACTTGAAACTCATGGAAAATGAGACTAAGAAAAAGGATATGCTTAATTTTTTATTTTTAGACCAAGCAGTCGCCTAAGAGCTATATAATGGACAAGTAACTTTTTGTGGGTAAAAGGGCAACTTAATTTATTTTTGAGTGGTGACCTATGAGTTGGATGATGGACAAGTGCTTGTAAATATTGTTTTGATAAATTGTCTTCAACGATGACTTGTGATCTTGATAATGGACAAGAGCCCATGTATCATTCATGAATGGTAGCCTATGCACCATAATGATGGACAAATACTCATGAATAGGAAATAGATGCTTGGATATATGCACAATATAATAATATCATCTCTAAGTTATGACCTGGAAGTCATGATAAAGGACAAGATCTTAGAATATGGAAGAAAAGTATCATGATATATACAAGATACATCATGTCTAAGTTGTAGACTTAGAGATAGATATACTACGAGCACTTAGCTTATGATGATAAATTACCTAGAATATGTACAATATAATACAAAGAGATATATAATATTTGGGTTCATAATTTCCACAGGGGAACTTTAGTTAGCAAATGCACAAGGGGGACTTCACTTAGTAATTGTCATAAGGGACTTCAGTTAATACATTCCTAACATGGACTTTTATTAGTAATTACTAAAGGGGTATGTTAGTTAGTAAATGCCTAAGGAGGACTTCTATTATTAATTTCCATAGGGTGACTTTGGTTAGTGAATTACCAAGGGGGACTTCAAAATATCTATACCATAGGGGGTATGTCTAAGAGGGACTTTAAATGTCTACACCATATGGGGCATGCTTGAGAGGGACTTGAAATTTCTACACCACAAGGGGGTATTTCCAAGAAGGAATTTAAATGTCTATGCCATAGCGGGCATGCTTGAGAGGGACTTTAAATATCTATGCTATAGGGGTAATGCCTAAGAGGTACTTCAAATGTCTACACCACACGGGGAATACCCAAGAAAAAATAAATAAATATTTGCACCACAGGGGGCATCCCCAAGAGGGACTTTAAATGTATATGCCATAGGGGGCATACCCAATAGGGACTTTATATATCTATATCATAGGGGGCATGGCCAATAGGGACTTTAAATGTCTACACCATAGGGGATGAGTGAAATATCTATGGAGGTATGTAAAATATCAATGCTACACGGGGCATGTAAAATATCTATGCCATAGAGGGTAAGTTAAATGTTTAGGCCACAAGGGAAAAAGAACATGTCTATGCCATAGGGGAAAATAAAATATCCCTGAATAGAAGTCATGGAAAATGTCTATGCCATAAGGGGCATATAAAATGTCTATGCCCAGGAGGCTTATAAAATATCTATGCCATAGGGGGCATGTAAGATATATATGATTAACTTGTCTTATGTGTAAGTGTAAGATGATGAGTGCAAAAGCATGTCACACAATAATGATCTAAATACTAGGTAAAAATATGTTTGATTAATTATATGTTAATAATATTTGGAAATTTAGAAGAATATTGCTCATCATGAGATAACTGATTTATATAAAGAGAATATATATTTGTAACAATAAAGTACCCCATAGTGGGGTAATGGGAGTCTTACCTCCAAATGAGTTTGGGGTAAAGGGATTTTGATTTTATGTTGTTTATGTCGTCTTATGCACCTCCCAAAATAAGATGATATTTTTGACCACTATCCAATGTGTCTATGAAACATCATACATGCTCCAAGCAAATATGATCTTTCCTAGGGAGTATATAAGATAGTTTTTATAAGCAAAGATAAAAATTATGCCAAATAAAAATATTATAAAGGCGATACGTTGTCCCCAATCATATAGTTAAGATTCATTTTGAATGACATTGACACTATGTACTAGAGGTTTCACCCTACTTTTGCTTGTATGACCAAGAAGGGATGATATCTCTAACCATTGCTCAACATAATTATAAAAACTATATATCTAGAAAATAGTGGTTAGAAATATTATTTCTCCTAGATGTTCAAAGCGATAGTATAGGGAGGTGATTAATGCTTACTTTTATCTTGAGAAATTTATGTGGGACTGATGTAAAGATAATTTTTAAATGTTTGTCCTAGCTAGTTTATAGACCAACGAAGAATGGTGGTATAGATGATTGACTACTTGACACACCCATAAGATCTTTATGAGTAAAGTATTGATCAATCATACCCCATTCTCTTATGGGTCTATAATATACTAAGAGGCAGTGAGCATAAATAGGAATTGATCTAGTTTTCTAGATAGACCCTTATGGGGGCCAAACATTATGAACCATTGCCTAACAATTATTAACCTATACACATTTTAGGAGGGAAGTTTCATACCTTATATTTTATTTCTATCAATGTGTAAATGTTTGTAAAAAGGTAGTTTTAGCAGATATAATATTTTGAAATACATTAGAATTTTCCAAAGAATATTCCCTCTAGATTCTCCTTGGAAGGAGAATCATCTACTCTTCTTTTACTTGGCGAGACTTTGTCTTTCTAGTAGATAAAGGCATCAACTGCTTTCTAAGAATAGGTTTATATATACTCATAAAAAAATATTTTTTGAGGTCGATCCAATGGAACCAAATTTTTCTAGTTTTGATCCAGGTGTTGTAGGTGAGTTGGAGAGGAGAGGGAAATTCTCCAAGAGACGTCCCAGGTTCAAATCTCCACCCTACCAAAAAGTTGAATTGGGTATCCAAAATCCAATTGATAATGTTGGTGTGGGCAGGGTCGGGTGCGACTTCCGGGTGACTTTGACGGTGTAGAACCCCCTGTTCATGGTATCTCAGACCAAGGCGGTCCCACAAGGGGTTTTTCACTTAAAAAAAAAATCTAGTTTTGTGAAGATTTACAAAGGTTAATGTGGAGTCAAACTTCAAGTTGTTTGTTTTCTAGCTCTTGTGCTCCTCAATATTTTCTTTCTCTTCTTTTCTAACCCATTGGAGTCCAATGTTTTTATTGTTGGGAGGAATGATAGGGATTATATAATATTAGAATAATATATCATATCCTAAGTTGTTACTAGGATAAAGTTGAATGGCTGAGATTAGCTCAATTAGTTATGATCCAATGGATCATATTGTAAGCACTTGCTATTTAAGCAAGGTACTTTCAATAGAATAATATCAAGTCCTATATTTTCCAATATATACTACTTAAAATTAATTAAAATTAAGGTTTAACTAGGTTTAATTAATTAGGTTTTAATTTAAAATCATCAAGCTTTAATTTAATAGGTTCTAATTTTTTTTTGTCAGGACTTCAAGCCTTATCCTACAAAAAGGGGCATCTAACTTGCCACATTAAATGTAATCTTTTCTTGTCTAGTTTCTCATGATTTTAAGCCAATGGTTTTTCTCCAATCGTGGTTTGTAAATGTCTATATATATGTTTTGGTGATCAATGGAAAATCAATCAAAATTCAAGATTGTCTGGTTCCATATTAGCATAGGATATTGGACACAGAGATTTGATCCTCTCATTGATATATAATGTAATATAGATTTTTCAAGTAGATAAATTGTCGAGTGGACCACCATGGTAGTTGAAACCCTCTATCCATTAACTAGCACATTTGTAAAATATTTATAAGTCTACAATATATTGGATATGGAGGGGTCAAAAAACTATAGGTGGTTTTCCCAACAATGTAGATTAGATGAGAGAAATATATTATGATAAGAAGGGTTGAGGCAAAAGCCTTAATGGTTTCTATACAATTAAATTGGTAACCTATCAAGTTGTCATTGAATTAATGTTCTGATAGTCATTAAGAATTTAGCTTTTGCTGAGTGATGAAAATGAGTTTTTCTCATGATTGCCTAATAGGCCAAGGAAAGGTCCAATCCCATTGATCCTGTACCAAGTAGATGTACAAATAATTGTATGTTTACTAGATATCAGATCAATAGGCCTATAGTTTTCAAGGGTCTATTAGGTGATCCTGAGTTAGAATTTTATCATGATTACCTAGTAGGCTAAGCCAAGATCCAAAATTATTCATCCATTGCTTGGCATGTCTACAAGTGATTGTAAATTTGTAAGGTGTTATATGCATAAGCTTGGGCCTTAAAAGGGTATTTCAAAAACCCTTGAAGTTGATTATAGGTGAATATTCTGATGTATTTTAATAATGATTCAGTATGATGATTAGATAGTGAAAGAGATGGGATTTATTGATTGTCTAAGAGAGTTCATTAATATTATTTTTATTGTCATTGAAAGGGAATAGAAGAAATGGAAAGGATTGGGTCATCAAGGCTATGGATAATCATACCATACATCACTTAACCCAATTAAGAGAAAATAAAGGAAGAAAATATATATGAAAGACAAAAAGGTTTTGATGAAAAGAGGAAGAAGGATGAAATGATAACAATACCTTAGATGACCTATGCTCTAGAAATTGGTAGGAGAAGCAAAGGTTTTACCTTTCTAGTGTATAACTCCCATTAATTTATCAATTATTAAAACAACAAAGCTATAGTGAATTCTCACTACACTCAAGGGGAGTAGTGTGGTGGCCAAGGGGCTACTATGGGAAGCAAGTTACCCAAAATTCAAAAGAAGGTAGGGACAAGTGCACAAGCCTAGTAATAAAATTTTTTAGGTTAGAGTTGATAGTAAGGAGATAGAGCTAGAGTCTTGATGAAAGTTGAAGTAGTAATGCTTATTAAATAATTATAACTAAAATGGAAAAATGACTTGGGTATACTTGCCAAATACAAATATTTGATGTTTGCGAGTTAGCAGTGATGACTGAGACACCAAATAGAAGTAGATGGAAAGTTAGCCATAAGAAGCACCAACTAAAATAAGAACATATAGGAGTCTGAAGACCAAAATTGTAGTCAAAGGGTAAAGGGGAATTTATGCAAAAAAGAGCAACAACCCAAATTTTGGCTAGGCTTGTATCACATAGGCTTTGATATTTTAGGAAATTTTGTTTTGAGGGCTCTTTCCCTTGAACCTATGCACGGAGGGCCATTGGCCCCTCATACCTGATAGCTAGGGTTTTTATCTCAAAATCCATACATTACACTAAGGTTTTCAATATTTCAGGATGTATGGTCTTCTTTCTACAAGGAAGTACAATATTAAAGGCACCATCATGGGACCTCCTAAAGAAAGACCATGGACTTGACAAGATTAATGATGAAAGATATTGATGTCCAATTACTGTGGATTTCTAGCATGGGAAATTAGATATCACCTAATGGATCCATATCCTAAGGCCTTGGGATTGTGCACCATCAATGCAAAAGGACCCTAGGCATGTTTTTTGAAGCATGATTTTTAAAATTTAAGAGAAAAAAGTTTCCTATTTTGCCTAGAAATATACACTTTTATGCATAGTCAAGTAGAAGAATATAGTACTAGTTCCTTGTGCCTAGTATCCGACCTAATTAGTCTTCTTTTTCTCAATCACTCCTTCCTATATATTAGTTTGGACTCGAGCCTTGGGTCATATTATTTGTAGGCCACCAAACCTCTATTTTATATATATTTTTTGTGCTTCTAATATGAATGCAAGGAGTTATGACTATTCCAAATTTCTATATTGGTCTTTGTGTGCATATATCTTTCTGATGGGAGTTGTGACTAGTATTTGTCTTGGTCCTAATAGGAGATTGTTTGTGGTGCAGTCATATTGAATGAAGATCATGTTTAAACCTAGATGATTTCCTATGACTCCCATGTTCATTCATCCCACTAATATCTAGAAAGGAGCCTTTAATATTTGGAATATATCCACCCTTAGTCTAGGTTAGTTAGGCTAGTTATATTTTATTACTTTTCTCTACCCCTTTTCCTTGACAAAGACTTGGTAGATTAGGCTAATTTAGGATGCAATTATGGAAGAAGGGCATAAAATATTATATATAAAAAATAAAATGGCCTTGGAAAATTTTTTAGAGGTCGTCTTAAGCAGTTGCATCCCATACTCTCTGGACTAGCACTCCAAGCGAGGAGTAGAAATTGGATGCACTCGATAAAACTGCATTGTGGGTGCTTGTGGAACCCAAAGAGTAAGGATAATTTTTCATCCCTTAAAAAAGCATCGACTTCCGCTAAGGTCCTAAGGTTAAAATTTACTAGCATCAATGATTGCATCCCAATGGAGTATTGAAATAGAAAGAAAATAAGTAAGAGAATAATAGGATAGGGAGGACTAATAACATAAGGTACCCAATATGGAATGCATATGATTATTTTACTAACTTGAATCATCATAGCCTCATCACATACTTATTTACTTTATGGTATGAATAGGCACACTCAAACAACCATACATTCAAGCACATGTGATCAAAAAAGTATGAAATTCAAGCAGTTTTAGATGCAAGAAAGTGTGCAATCAAGAACATGAGTAAGAAAATCATGCATATTCAAGAATACGATCTTTTAAGATGCATTATATTAATTGGTTTCCTTCATTATTATTCATTATTAGACTTACAAGATAGCTAGGTGATATGCTCCAAATCTAAAATTTGTAGTGATGATAATTGGACCTAACTAATTGAGTTTAAATTTACCTTTTAGTTTTGCATTAGAATTAGTAATATTTGATTCTCTTTGAGAACCAGATCACCAATTTCAAATAATCTAGGTCATAAATATTTTTTAAAGGTATGTTGAAGTCTATCATGGTAGACTCATAGGTGCTCTAGGGTATTAATCCATTTTTATCTAAAACCTTTAGTTGGTTTAGATGATCAAGATGATATTCATCTCCTACCAAATAATATTGGAGCAAGACTCTCAAAGAAGGGATTTCAAGCTCAAAAGGAAAAACAACCTTAGTGCCATAGACCAAGGCATAGGGTGTTATGCCTGTAGGAGTTTGGACATTAGTGTGACATACCCACAAGGCAAGATATAACTACAAATTCTAGTCACGATCAATTTTGTTGACTAATTTATTAAGGATATTGATTAAAGTTTTATTATATGATTATGCTTGACCATTACCATAGGGTTAATAAAGTGTTGACCACTTTGTTAAATTTTTATTTAGCATAGACCTTTTGAAATTTCTTATTCTTAAAAGGTGTACTATTATCCAATATTAGAATAGATGATATGCCATAGTGGTAGAGGATTTGATTAAGTATTATTTTGGATATTTGGACTCTAGTAGGGGAATATAATGACATAACTTCAATCCATTTGGTTAAATGTTCGGTAGCAACGATAATGAACTTATATATTTTAGATGATTGCAGTTTAATATTCCCTATGATATCAAGGTTCCAAATAAATAAGGACCATGGTGAGGTGATTGGTTACAATTATTTAGAAGGAGCATGAATGAGGTTATCATGTATTTGACACTTGTCACACTTCTTGACATAGTCACAAGCATATTTTCCATAGAAAACTAGTAATAACCCATTCTAAGGAGTTTTCTCATATTAGATAAGCAACTAAAGTTTCCACCACATGACCAATCATGTCTTTAATTATTATGTGTGCTTCTTCCATGATTAAACATATAAGAAGTATATCATAAAAGGAGTGATGATATATACTATCTCCTATGATGACATATCGATAGACTCGTTGTCTAAATTGTTTACACTCATGACATTTTAGTCCTTTGGGTAATGTTCACATTTCAAAAAGTTAAATTTGTCTTGATACAATGGTTCTTTAGGTGGGGAAGCTTTGATAGTGTAAACATCTAGAGGAATTTGGATAGATTCTAAAGTCATCAAATATTTGATCAATTATATAATGATAGAGGCTTGTTCATATTCTATTCTAAAGGGATAAGGGATGTGATTGTGGCCATGGTGTCTATATGGTGATGGTTTACCATGAGATGGCATCAACAGTGAAATTGTTGAAAGAAGCCATCAATTTATCCACAATGTTTTATATGGTTTCAATTTATCATCCTTAGTTTGAAAAATGTCATTAATTTGATAGATTACTAACTAGGAATCACAAAATATGGCAAGTGTCTTAATTTTTGGAGCCAATGCGGCCCAAATTACTAAAATGAGTGCCTCATATTCTATAGTGTTATTGGCACATAAAAATTAAAGTTTAAAGGATAACGATATAATTTTTTATTGTGGAGTGACTAGAACATTTCCTATCCTTGCTCCTTTGACACATTGTGCATTATTAAATTAGAGGGTCCAAGAATATAATTCTTTCATGTTGATAGCTAGAACAAACTTGTCAAGGAATTTATGACTAAAGGATGCTTTGATTCTAAAGGCATTGTGGTTAATTGTTCTATGATTATTTATCCTTTAAGTAATTTTTGAATGATAAATTTGAGATCAAATTCATTAAGGATGATAACCCATTTGGTTTTTAGCCTAGAAATATGAGGTTTTGATATAAGGTAATGAAGAGGACCTACCTTTGCTATGATATATGTCTTTTGACTATGCACGTAGTGCCTTAATTCTTGAGAAGTGAAGGCGACTACTAGGTATATATTTTCTAAAGGTATATAATGGGTTTCATAGCTGACTAATATTCTACTAATATCATATATGGCCCTTTCTTGATATTGATCATAATATTAGCATAACATAGATTTAAGAGCATATGTAGTGGTAACAATAATGGTTACATCAAACTAGGAGGTATAAGGATAGGTGGTACCAAATTTTTTGAGGGTGATATCAAAATTCACCCATAATTATATAATTAGTGTTATTATTTTTGAGGAGGTTATTTTTGTCTAGAATTAGTTAATCAGCCGATCTAAATCATATTGGATTGTTATATTGAGTTAAAGTCAAGTTCTAGATTTATTTCTAGAAAATAGGGCCAATAGGGAGTTAATTTCTAGGCAAGTTATCTTCATGAAGAGGGCACCTCAAATCAAGGCCAGTTAAGTGAGTTGTAACTAAAATAAACCACATGAAAAAATATCTCAAATTGGGTGCTTTATTTTATGCCAGTTAAGATTTTTAGTTAACTCGAAAAAACATCATGCAAGGTGGCCTTGCCAAAAGCTAGTTTTTTTAGTTTTAGCTTCTTTGATTGATCAAGGCTGATTGATTATTATATACATTTTAATTGGAATAATTTTGAATATGTAAGAATAAAAATTTTCAAAGCACACATTGGGTGCACTATTGTGGAGCCTTTTTTAAGTTTTTTGTGTGCTTTTTTCAATTCTAGATCTAATTTTCTGGTTTGGACCAACAACATAGTTTGTTGAAATTGGAGCTTTTTTGTTAAGGATATTTCATCATTTGATATCATAATTGGTTTAGCGTAATCAATAAACACTCATAGACCATTTTTGGGTGATATCAATGCTCAATTCATGTTCATTTTATCTTAAATCAATTTTTTTTTATTGTTATATTTTTTGGATTTCTCCACCTCAAGAATTTTCATTTGGTATCAGAGTAGAGTTTTGTGTGATTTCAGTATTTGTAGGTGAAGCTATGACAAGAGAGGGTGAATATTTTAATTCCCAATATCCTTTACAAGAGTTTGGATCAGAAATACTTGTGGCTATTTGTTTGCTATCATGGCAACAAATAGTACATCCTTAAATATACCTACATTCAAAGGAGATAACTTTGAGTATTGGAGAGATAAATTGAGGAGGATATTTTTATGGAAGGGAATTTGGAAAAGTATATTTCAGCCATGTATTCCTCTTGATGATTGGAATTCTCTTCCTCAAGACCAAAAGAAGACATTGGAATAAGAAGAAAAGAATGATGCTCAAGCTTTCTTCTACTTGTAGAGTGCAATAGATCCAAGCATCTATCCAAGGATAGTTGGTTGTAAGAATTCTCATGAGGCATGGAAAAAATTAGAGACATCATATCAAGGCTCAAAAAATATAAGATCAGAAAGTCTCTCCACATTAAGAATCAATTTTGAAAATATGAAAATGCATGATGATGAGAATGTTGGAGACTATTGTATTAGAGTAAATGATATAGTGCATAGAATGAGAGTGTATGGTGAAGTCATGGAAGATAAAGTAGTAGTAAGAAATATTTTGAGATCCGTATCCCCAAAATAGATCCATATTATAATTACACTTGAGGAGTGTAAAGATATGGACCAAATTAAGATTGAAGAGTTAGTGGGTTCTTTATTTTCCCATGAGGATAAAATGAAAATCTACTCAAATGACTTGAATCATGCACTAGAGACCAAAGTATGGGTTTTGAAACCAAACACAAAGCCCTCAAATAAGAATGCAAATTTAACTCAAAGTTCCTATCATAAAGGTAAAAACCATTCATATTCAAAGAGGAAGGATAAGAAGGTAATTACTTGTCATTATTGTTAGAAACCAGGTCACATGATAAAAGACTGTAGTAAAATAGCAACTAAAAACCAAGCAAATTAAAACCAATACGGGAATGATAAAAGGTATACCAATATTAGAATAATTATTATCAAAATAATTGTTATATTTTATGTAATTCAGGTTTGGATGATAAAAAATATACGTGGTTTCTTGATTTAATCACATGCCATGTTTTAAGGATTATTTTGACAAGCTAGAAGGTTCATTCAAGAGCCAGGTTCTCTTAGGATATGAGAAGGTGATTCATGTATAATGGAAAGGGAGTATGAATATCACCACAAAGTATGGGAAGGGTGATATCAACAGCATTTGTTTGGATCCAAGCATGAAGCACAATCTCATGAGTGTTGGACAACTAGTAGAGAAAGGATTCAAGCTATATTTTGACAATAGATAATGTTTGATATGTGACAAGAAGCAAGGTAAAAAATTGATTTGAAAGTCTATTATGTGAAAAAATAGAATATTTTCATTAATAATAAATATGTTAAACCAAAATTTTTGCTTTTCTCCCATTGAGGAATCAAGCATGTTGTGGCACTCTAGATATGGTCATTTAAATTTTAAAAAGTTTGCATGTTCTTTTTAAGAACAACATGGTCGATGGTCTTCCAAGGATTGAATCCAACTTGAAGGAACCATGAAAGGTATGTATACTTGTAAAATACCATAGATAAATATTTCCAACCAAAAAATGAAGAGCTACCAAGAAATTAGAATTGGTACATTCAGATTTGTGTGGGCCCATGTCTTGTCCTAGCATAGGCAAAATTTTATATTTTATTTCCCATATTGATGATGTTACCAGACTAATCTGGGTTTTATTCTTAAAGATAAAATATGGGACATTCTCAGCCTTCAAGACCTTCAAGATAAAATATTAATGTGTTCTAATTTTCTAATTTTAGGAGTGATAAGGGTTACAACATCAAACTAGGTCATTGGAAATTAGAAACACTTAAATAAAATCCCAAGGGATTCAAAAAGAGGTTATTAAGATTTTTTTGTTAAGGTTAGAAATTTATATATTCTTGTCTCAAAAATTTCTCAAAAGGGACAAAAGAAATCCAACAGTAAAACTTCTTCAAAATTGAAAAGTGCTTAGTTCAATAGGAGTAATAAGGTGTTATAAAAGTTGATTTTTGATCTTTACAAAAACTTTACAAAATTAACCAAAATTGAACTATACGTTACAAAAGCACTATATCATACTTCAAAATCATTAGGGAGTCATAAGGCATTCTACAAAACTTGATAATAATAACATCTATTAAAGATTATTAGTATGGGAAGATATAAGCTTTCTTCAAAACCTAAAATTAGGTGTTCATACTCTCACTACTAGGGAGACATAAGGAAGCCTACAAACCTACCAATTAATAAAGTTTTTATCAAATCAAGCTTCTATAATTCAATTAGGAATCATATATCCTAATATAGAGATATATAAGGAAGACTACAATTCTATCTCATTTCTTCAATTCAACTTCTTCAAATGGGTAAAGGAATGTCATACAATGAATGTAAAACTTGCTCCAATAGGAACCAATTTACAAAACATGAAAATATGTGGTATATTGACTTAGGAGACAATCATCATATGACGAGAAATATACAATGGTTTGTCTATCTTGAAGTTGCTAAAGATTTCAGACTAAGAATTCAAACAACCAAACTTATCCCATACATGGATATGGATGTGTAACACCTAGCAAATCATTTTCAAATATTCTACTATAAAAAGTATTGTATGTTCCTGGATTAACATTCAATCTCATCTCAGTAAGCAAGTTAGTAGAAAACAATTATATGATTAACTTTAGATATATGGATGGGATCAATACATGTATAATTATGAATCAAGATGGAATAAATGCAACAAGATCAATCCATAAAAATACTTACATCTTAGACTCAATGAAAATATCACAAGATACTATGGTGTTTCAAAATGATACTGATATATCTATAGAGGAATAGATTAAAGAAAATGAAGAACCAGTACATCAAAAAGGTAAGCATAGAAGGATAAAAAAAAATATGGGAG
This sequence comes from Wollemia nobilis, assembly GCA_028583015.1. Taxonomy (NCBI): domain Eukaryota; kingdom Viridiplantae; phylum Streptophyta; class Pinopsida; order Araucariales; family Araucariaceae; genus Wollemia; species Wollemia nobilis. The sequence continues at coordinate 1,813,512 of JAQPPZ010001424.1, read as the reverse complement.
GAAAATTGCACCATTCCCTACTCATTCATCAATAATAAGAACCAAATGGATATACTTGCAAAGATAACTATAATGGTGGTTGGGTATAATATAAGAATGATGAGTCTGAACAAGCCAAGAATCATTCAATGAAAGAAGAATCTTTAGCTTCAGCTACAACTTACTTTACATCATATGAAGACTCAAATTACCTGCTAAACCAGAACACAGTAAGCAACAAGGAAGAGTACAAAGTTCAAGATGAAGAAGAAGATCCATATTGAAGACTAAAGTCTTCAATACCCAAATAATGTAATATAGGGGATGTTAGAAATAGAGTATATTATATCATTTGGGTCATGTAAATGTATCTTCCAAGGTACATACTTAGGACATTAGATTACTTTAGGGTGAAGTTATCTAGTTACTTCATGCAATGTAATAAATGTACAAGTATCAATGTGCAAGCTGTATATGTGTCCCTTGGACAACTAGGAAGAGTGTTGGCCAAGGAACCTATTTTCCTATATAAGAAGGGCCTCATTGTAATACAGATATAGAGTTGAGGGACATAGTATGATAGAGTAGCTTAGATCATAGTAGTATTATTTTGTTTAGATTACCATCTATTGGTGATGGGTGCAATGTATTTTAGTAGCTTTATTAATGGAGTATTCATTTTATCCATAGCTACATTGTATTATTTTATATTATTTCTATCTACAACATATTTCAGTCATATAGTAGATTTACTTTATTTCATATTATTCTGCATCTTGTAATTGCTATTTTGTAAACCCTAGCACTTTGCTAACATAGTTCCTCCTCACCATCACCACATCCACCATATCGACCACCAAAACCTTTGCAAACTAGGTTGTATTCTGTAGAGCATGCCCCCACAACCTCCAAATGCTCTAGGGTATTTCACAAATGCTATAGAGCATTTTTGGAATATTGTAGGGTGTCCATAGCCATCCTTGAATGATGTAAGGTGTTCAAAATTCATCGGTTTGTAGTCATCAAACCCTTGAACGCTTGCAGGCATTCATGCATCACCAGATAGAGTCATCAAGAGCGTAGATCCAACAACTCAAGTATATTTCAACAAGGTATAAGGTATTATTGATTTACTTATTTTTTTGTATTTCTACACTTTATTTAGAAAGTATTTTAGCTAGGGTTAGTATTGTACACTTTCATATTTTAGTGGGCCTCACACTGTGGAGGCCCCATAGGTGTTACTAACTTTATTCAATTTTGTTTATGTATAGGTTATAGAAGGTATTTCTATTGATAGTTTTTGTAGCTTTGAGTGGCCTCATAGGGATACAAAATCCTACTCACACTTGTTTGGAGTGAAGACAATCCAAAAACGCCAACATTCATTTGAACAAGGGTTTTAAAACCCTCTAATTGTAATAACTGTATCAAAGCAAACATTGTATTGTAACCCCTAATTTGGGGCATATCTATGTATAAAGTGGAGATCCAGGCTCCTCAAGTTTATAATAAATAAGATCTTTCATTTTATGCATACATTATTATTTTCATTAATTTACTGCTTTTATCGGTGTTGATCGATAAGATCTTTCATTTTATGTGTGCATTGTTATTTGCATTGATTTACTACTTTTATCAGTGTTGGCCGATTTCTCTTTACAAACTGTCTTATTTGCTTTCATCTCTTGAAATCTAAACTTCATGAATTTACTTACTTTTTGCATTTTGCTTCCATGTATTTTTCTTTCATGCATTTAATTTATTTGCAAAGTAATTAGAGAGGATTAAAGAGAAATACAAAGATAGCAAGGATCTGGCATTAATCCCAAGGTTAGGAGAAGCCCCTTATTGAAACTTAGAATTGGGATTGCAACACTTAAATCAAAAGTCAGGATAATTTTCCAAATCAATATAGTTTTTGGCATGCTTGGTCGAACAAACCACATTTTTTCATATTTTTCTTGATTTTTGCACTCAAAAATGCATCTGCCATGGATAGAGTGATTGGATCAAAATTAGAAAATTTTCATAAGGTCTAACTTTGCAAGTGATTTGCTTGTAAAATTGAGTCATTCACTCAATTTTGAGTAAGTTTAGAATTTTGCAAGAAGTGAATGATTCACTTGACTTAGCAGGCAGATTGTTCAATTAGACTTGCATTTTCATAGGTTGAATTTAGAACTATTTGCCCAAACATTTTGGTCTTGAAACCAATTTTGATTGAAATTTTACAATTTTTTTAAATTTTGTGCTTAGATTTTGTAGGTACTTTACAAATGGTGACTAACAAAAAATTTAGAAAATTATTTTTTTGCAAAGATGACTTTAACAATATTAAAACAACACCATAAACTTGAATTTATCCTTGTATGTGCATTTTTCATGCACAAAAGTACTTAAGATACATTTTGAGATAATATTTGCATAAGTACAAGATAACAAACGATTTGATTAATAAAGCAAGTGATTCATTCCAAAAGGGGTAAAATATTTCCAATTTAGATCCAATGAATAATTCACTCAAGGACTAGGAAAGACAAGTTTTTTTCTTCCCTCATTGAAAGGCAATTTACTCTAATTCCACAAACAATTTGTTCCAAGAGATCCAGTTGGTTAATATTTTTTTCTATAAAAAATTCAAGTTTAGATAGGTGAGTAAATCATTTTATAAATTAGGTAAATTGTTAGACTTCACAAGTGGATTGCTTATTTTTAAGTTTACCAAGAAATTGCATACAATAAGTGAATCACCTAAAACTATGAGCAAATCAATCTATTTTTCAAGAAAATCTATAGATACCTAAATTTGGAACACCAAAATTTCAAAGCACCTACCAAGTAACCAAACAAGATAATTAAGCATTTTGAACCAAATTGTTAAACTTCCTGGTTGTCAAATTGATATTGTTGGTGTAAAATCATCAATAATTATTTTTAGGGTAGTGTTTCTGCCCAAAATACCTTTCCCACTCAAAATTCAAAGCAAATCAATCTTCTCTCCTATCTCATTGGCCTATAACGATTGAATCAATGATATCACTAGAATGGGATCACCAACAACATTTTGAGGTAGCCATTCTAAATAGTCCTACCTTAATATATGCCCACTCATATGAAGCACCACATCGTAAGCTTAAGCACTTTTATCTCTACCCTCCTTTATTTAGCCTCTTAGAGTAGAAATGCCACCTTCCCTACATAGGTAGTGATTCTTCTAGGCCTAACACTTTAGTAGCCATAACCTTATTACAGTCCCCTCTTGATATGTTCTGCTCAGATACTATTCTATATAAGCCTACCTACTTCTCCCTTAATCATCTCCCTATAATCCAAACCCTTGTGCACTATTATACTTACACGTAGGGAAAAAATGCTACCTTTGAGCCATAGGTAGTAATTTTACCTATAATTATATTTTACTCACTAGATCCTCTATTACCCTATTTTTGTTTATAGTGTGACATCACTACTCGTAAGCCTCAAGTATTGATTTTGATGTTCATGTTCATTTAATTCATAACTTTATAAAATTTTGGTTTTCTAAAGGACTTGGGAGTTTGACTATCTAGTACAAAAATTTATATACTCTCTTCTACTTGGCAGATCCCCTAAAACTAGTCTATTGCTATTTGTAGGTACAAATAAAATCATTGGTAGCACCTTATAACCAATGACATCACATAATCACCAACACTAAGTCCCATGCAACATTTTTCCCACAATCACAAAACTAGATACATTTCTTTTAGTCTGCTATTTTTCTCTTCATATTTAGGATTTTCTGCTATTCTGCTGTGTCGTTAGCCTTCTATTTCTATTTTTACACACTAAATAAAAAATTAAAGAACATTAGTTTAGGTTTAATTTGTTTAGCTCCTTTCTTATTTAGACAACAAAACAAAAGAGCATGTAGTTATGCATTAGGCTAGATTGTATGCTACACATTCCCTTGAACCCTTGCTTAAAAGTAAAAGATAATTTTAATTTCCTATAATCAATAGTTTGTATTGAAGAAAAAGTCATATAGGCTATATTTTATATGCATGCTTTTTTTTTGAATGCATCTTATTTTAAAGGTTTTTTTTGTAATATGTTGAAAATAGATTTCACAACCAAACTTAGGTGTTTGTAAAAGAACACATCAAGCCAAGATCAACACCCCACATACAACATGTATACATTGAGAGTAGGCCCCAATGCGTTTAGAAAAAAAATCCCTAATCGTGCATTCCTACATCTTTGGTAAACCCAACATGAACACCTCCTTTATCTTAACCTTCAATCTAATTAAAAATAAAATTTATTTGAACTATAAATAAGATCATATTATTTTGATTGCATAAAATGACTCATATTAATCAAGATTAATAACAAGCTTACCCTCTCATGTATCATCTCTAGCCACGTGTCTAGGTGTGGTTAATCCTTGTACCATTCCTTATACAAATACCTCAATGTCTGCCCTCATGTATGACCATGTAAATCAAGGGGATTGAGCTTCTTCCATGTACCGATGGGTATATTAGGTAGGTTTATATATATTGGTAGACCTTCCTAAGGTATGTCAACGGGATAGATATATCAAGAGAAGGAGATAGAAGTGCTAGTCACATTTTCTATTCTCTTATCCTATCCCTTTTAATTACAACCTTTAATTAATTAAAATATATCCACTTCCTTACCTAAATCAGTAAACCTATGGCCCAAAGAGGTTATTACCTTCATAGTAGTATAAAAATAATGGATCCTAATCTCCCTCCTATATGGGATGATAATGAAAATCAAATTTCTAGAGAAATCCTAATTTTGAGGATGAGGATGATGATACCTCAACCATGGGTTCCCTCAACCCTCAAGAGGATGCTCAAGGTAGGATAACCTTTAACTCCATGAATCATATAATATCCTTTTTAAAACAAAATAAGCATATTATGTAAGAAAGTGTTGATAGGAATATTTCTTTTGAAGAATGAGGACCCTCAAATCCTCCCCAACCACCTAATTCTAGCTTCATGTCCCTTAATCAACCTAGTATAAGTAATAATCCATTATATAATAAACCACTTGCTAATATTAATCTTATAAATGTAAATCCTAATTAATGTACCTTAGATCCTAATGCATCAAATGCTAATTATATTAACTCTACAACCATCACCACTTCCATAGGAGGTGGAACATTCTCATGTCCCACTCACTTTGGGTAATCCTACCTCTATATCTCCATTTGAGGAGCCATTAAGGGTTAATGTTAGTTATCCTATGGCCCAAAAACCAAGTAAAAATTACCCTTTCAATCTAAAACCATCTTACAATCCTTCAAATTCAAATCCTTTTATCAATTCACCTCCTTCCAACTTCATCAACACCAATAAGAATTTTCTCAAAATCTCTACATATATAGTTCCTAATCAACCTCCACTTGTTTTAAACAATCCAGGAATAGGTAGCACAATTCCCACATAATAACCTAATCCTCATTAATAATATTTGATCTTAAAACCTACTTCTTGTACTCAACTTGATCTGAAGGTTCAAAACTTGGCCACCTTAGTAAAGCAACTAGTGTAATGAATGGACACCATCCAATCCCCTATTAATAAGTACTCTTATAAAGACATGTGTAATGAACCTTTAGATCATATGGTAGAAATTTTTACTTACCCTACAAATTTTCAAGCACCACAACTCCAAATGTATAAGGGTATGGAATACTCTATTGAGCACATTAGATACTTTCAAACCACTTTTTATGACATCACTTATGACAAAATATTATTGCTAATTTATTTTCTAAAATCCTTAGCGGACTAGCTCTTGATTGGTACTATCAACTGCCATATCACTCCCTTAAGATATTTTAAGAGGTGGCTAAGATGTTTGTACAATATTTCTTAGTCTATGTTGAGGAAAAAGTCATACTAGATGATTTATATGAACTCAAATAAGCCAAGTATGAGAGCTTCTATAATTTCTTAGCAAGATGGAAAAAGTAGAAAACCTTCAATTTATCCACCTCCAAAGGATATTTTGGATATATTTATTTGTAACCTATATGATTAGCTATCTTATAAGTTAGAAATAACTACTACATTGTCTCTTGAGTAAGCAATTGAGTTGGCTAGATGTGTGGAAGTAATCCTATTGAGAAGAGGGAAATTAAAACTAAATAAATAATAGGAGAAACCCTCTAAGTACCAATATAAAAATAAGCATATAGATGGAGATGGAGTCATTAAATATCACCAAAACAACAATGTGAATACTGCATGCACCCTTTAAAATTTAGTTTACAATAAATAAGAAAATCCCAGGATGAACTTCACTAAAGATAAACCTATCTCCTCTAACATCAAATAACTCCTTGATGCTATTACGATTTAAATTCCACCTATTATACCTATAGATACCACTATCGATTGGTATAATCCTAATAAACATTGTGATTACCATCAAGTTGAAGGTCACACTATTTGTGAGGGTAAGCACCTTAAACACCTTGTCCAATATTTGATAAATGGTGGTTGTGTTTCCTTTGGTGGATCTTAACCTCAAAATTCATCTAAACAAGACACGACATGTTCCAAAATCCACTGGCTAATCATGATGAGATGATAGCAACTAATATTTTGTATAACAATGTCCCACCTCCACATCAAAATATGATGGATATTATTTCTTCTTCTATCTACGTTACCACAAAACAACCAAAAAAATAAATATTTCAATAAGTCTGCTCCACTACGTTTGGTTCTTCATGCTAAGAAAACTCCTTCTAAAGGACCTCTTCTCACATTGAAACCACAAAATAAATCTAAGGGTGTTTTCAATTTTAAACAACTTGCAAGTACCATGGCTAAAATTTTCCTTCTTGATCTTCGCTAAAATTATTCAACTCATAAATAGGCTTTACTAAAATATTAGTGAGAAAATTGTACCTCAAGACATTTATCCTAATAATCTTGCTAATGTAGTAGGATCTACTAGAATAAATCATGCTACAATTTCCTTTTATGAGGATAATCTTCCTCTACCATCCATGCATGGGGAACTCCCCCTTTATATTATAGGTCATATTGGTGATTTATTTATCAAAATAATCCTTGTTGATAATAGATTAAGCTTAAATGTTTGTAGTCTTCAATTCATCCATAGATTTGGTTTAAATGAATAAGACCTTCAAAAATTTGACCTTGTTATAAGATCCTTCAATAATGGGGTCCGTGAAGATAGTGGAACCATAACCTTACCAATCAAAGTTGGAAACTGTATCCTTAATAACCTCTTTTACGTCATACCTTGTGAAATCACTTGTAATATTCTCCTAGAATGACCTTGGATCCATGCAATGAAGGCCATCCCCTCTACCCTTCATCAATACCTCAAATATGAGTATCAAGGTAAACTTATCCACATCCCAATTGATCCTCAACCCTTTACCTATTGTAAAATGATTGAGGCTAGAATTTCTAAGGTTAATTTTTGTCCTTCCCTTACTCTGGTTCCATTAGCTACCTCCTCTTATTCTATCCAATTCAATGATGCATTAGGTTCTTTGACGATAAATGATCAATCCAATCAATCTAAAACTCAAAATAGTAACCCAAAAAATATAAGTGGCCAGTCTAAGGTGAGTAATATAATCCATCTTAATAACAATATCCTAGTGGATTTGGCCACCCACCTTCCACTAGAACCTTATGTTTGCCCTCTAAGAAAGAAAAAATGATGTGAATAGTATCTTAATTTGTGTTGACACTACCAATGAAGAGCAAATTTGTGGGAGTAACCCCTATTCAATCAAAAGATAATTTGTTGCATGTTACTTATCCAATTCATATCCCCTTCCTAAGAAAATTTCCATAAATATGAGATATCAAGGGAAATGTCTTGGGTGCCATGAGAGAGGAATGAAATAACCATTAGAGGAAGAAGTTTGGTCTAGTCATTGTGGAATAGGGTACATTCTCAATAAAAAGCAACCCCTGCTAGCATCCTTTCCATATAATGACAATGAAGAAATATTTACCTATAAATATATCAATAATGGATTAGATTTTAATGAGTCTAATGAAGAACCCTCTTCCTTTCTATCTATGCATCTTGCTAGTGTAAACCTTATAAACCTATTACATACTGAATTGATAGCTACTAAGGAGGACTATAAAAGATGGATCTCTTATATGACTTCCCCTATGATAGCTTGTATCAAGATGCTTTTTTATTTGATGGATATTTTTCTTGCATAGCTAATACTAAATATTTCCAATCAGAGGATGTTCATCTACCTTATCTTAGACATGATGGCTTTGATAACCTATGGTTCTTGCCAACTCCTCAATTTGAGGACGAATCACATATCTTAATCGAAGAGACTGTTGACGATAATATTGGAACACCCAATGCTCCTAAAATTCTTAATCTAGGTAAGGTCTTGATCCCTAATGAACATGAAGAGTATACCAAGATATTTACCAAATTTCAAGATATTTTTGCTTGGTCCCATGCAAATATGCTAGGGTGAGATCCTTCCTTAGTTTTTCATCATCTTGTAGTTTGACCTGATGCCAAACTTGTCAAAAGGAAGATTTAAAAGATGCAATCTAAGATCACCATTCTTGTTAAAGAAGAGCTCTAAAGGATCCTTGATGTCAAATTAATTAAAGTTATCAATTATTTTGACTGGATATCTAATATTTTTCTTGTTGCTAAGAAAGAGGGCATTGTCATAATATGTATCGGTTTTTGGGATATTAATAAGGCATGTCCTAAAGATAATTTTTCTTTACCTAATATTGACATGATTGTCTATTTTACTACTAGATGTTGAATGTTATCCTTAATGGATGGCTTCTCATGGTACATTCAAATTAAAATAACCCCTAAATATAGCAATAAAATTGCATTCATAACCCCATGGGTCATCTTTTGATATCATGTCATGCCATTTGGTTTGAATAATATAGGTACTACCTATAAAAGGTCCAAGACCTATATCTTTCATGACATGATGCATGAAATTATGGAATATTATTTTAATGATACCCTTGGCCAAGCCATTAATCACAAAGATCATGTCTAGGACCTAAGGTGCATCTTTGAATGATTATGAGAGTATAAAGTCTACTTTAAACCTTCCAAATATTTTTTGAGGTAACCTTGAGTAAGCTATTATATTTATTGTTTCTTTGTGAGGCATCAAAGTAGACCCTGACAAGATATTGGCTATTTTTAATATACCTCCCCCATGAAACTTAAGCCAACATTGTATTCTTCAAGGCAAACTCCAAGCTATTAAGAGATTAATTTCCCAAATCGTGAGCAAGTGTTCACCATTATCTAATCTCTTATATAAGGAAATATAATTATGATGGGATGAAAAATGTCAATTAATTATTGATGCTTTAAAATCCTTCCTCACATCCCCTCCCATCCTTGCTCCTCTTAGTCCTTCCAAACTACATAAAACCAAGATCAACACCCCACAATTGTTAATGCTTTAAGTGCTATGTTATCTCAATATGATGACCAACATAAGGAAAGATCAATCTACTATATTAGTAGAATATTTTTCATTTATAAACTTGCTATACACCTTTAAAGAAGTTGTATCTTGCTATGGTTTTTGCATCCCAAAAATTATGACATTACATGCTTAGCCATAAGACCTTTACCATTGCAAGGGTTGATCCTTTATGCTATATCATGTCCAAAACTCACCTCTTAGGGTGAACTGCCAAAATGGGTTACTACCCTTAGTGAATTTGACCTAGAATTCATCAACCAAAAATTAATGAAAGGTTGGGTTATTGTTGATTAGTTGACCATTGCACCTCTAGAAGCAACCTACCCTATTGTTATTAATTTTTTAGATGAATCTATATTTGTTGGAGAAGTTGACCTTAAAGATTATTGGACCTCATATTTTGATGGCAGAAACTATTTCAAGGGAGTTGGGATAGAAATCATTTTAGGTACACAAAAATCAACTAACCCCTCTCTCTTTCAAGCTATAGTTATCTTGCACCAATAACACTATTTTGTATGAAGCCCTCATCTTAGGACTTCATGTTACTTTAGCCTTAAAAATAAAAAATCCTTTCTATCTTTGGAGATTCCTAGCTTGTGGTTAACCAAGTTAAGGGATTTTACCACAACAATGATGATAAATTTAAATTCTATAAAGATATTGTTACAAAGCTTGTGTCTATCATCGACAAAATAACTATTGAGGTCATCATACGGTCTAGTAATCACCATGTTGATGCTATGGCTAGACCATCTCTCATTCCTCAGATTTTAAAATTGGATTCTATGATTATCCTCCTATAACCTTTTCTTACTACCTAGATAGAATCATATTTGATATCTAAGGCTTTTTCTTCATTATTTGTAATCCTACCTAGATCCTGCAATTCCTAAATAGAGTAGTGTCCCAACATGATTCATGTAGACCATTCTAATTCTAGCTCTACTCAGGTTTCCTTTTGTAGCTCCATCATTATTAATTTTAATATAAACTTCTAATGGTGGTTCCAAATAGATCTGTTCTACTCCTCTTGCACTTTGGATCCCTTCTCCATCATCCCTATATCAACTTGAGTTTCCTTTGTAGCATACACTACCATAGTTTTTGTGACTTTACTCCAAATGACCTTCTAGATGTCATCCAAGGATGAAAAGGTTTCTCTAAAAAAATTCCATTTCTCTCCAACCACACTTTCCACCAAATAAAGTTTAATCCAAGCTTCCACTTTATATGAAGAGGTTTAGATTTAAATCTACCCTACTTCCATCTTTCCCAAATATTAATCCAATTCAAATCACCAATGTCTCAAATTTGATAAGCTAAAAAATATTGTTTCTAGATTTGGCACATGAACGGGCACTCAAAAATCAAGTGGTCAAATGTTTCCTCATTTTTGTAGCATAAAACACATTGGGATGGACCAATGATTCCCCTACATCTCAGATTATCAAAATTAATAATTCCATTATGCATGAATTGCCATGTAAAGAAGTTTACTTTTGGCCAACTCTTTGATTGCCAAATTTCTCTCCAATCCTCAACCTGATATGCATGAGGAGGAAGTTTTGTAAGGATCTTATCATATCCATCCTTCACTATGTTGACTCCAAGGCTCCCATAGCCCCAAGATAATTCATCCTCATCATCTCTACCTATGAGAAATATTTATTCCAATATTTTAGTCATGATGGGTGTCAATTTTAGAGGGATTGGAATTGGCCACTTATCCAACTTCTTAAACTAATTAAACCTATAATCCCCTAGTTGACTAGTATTGAAATAAATTTCTATCTAGATCCAATCACTACTTTCCATGGTTTTCTTTATTGGTTACAGTCATGGGAATTCAACATTGATATGTAGATATTGATCCCATGAATTTGTCCAAAATCATTCCTTCATCCCTATATTCACTTTCCAAAATAATCCATATTTCACTACCTGAGATCCTAACTTTAGATCCTACCACACTAAGGATCCATTACCATCCAAAGGAAAATGAATCACCTCATTGGGATTCACTTGTTCCAAATATTTACTAGTTAAAATTCTATTAAATAAAGATGTTGGCTAGGGGATCCACCTCTAGTAAATATTTCCAACCAAAGCTTTATTATATAACTCTAATATCATTTAGAATTAGATGATGATCAAACAATAATTATCATTAGTTGAATCAAGGAATCAACAACCCTTGATTCTAGCCAATCACCATTAGAAGTATGTATTGTAGAAACATATTTTCTTCCTTTTTATCCATGGTATAAGGACATCTCTACCTTCCTTAAGCATGGTACCATGTCAAATGGATTAGATCGTAATGAATGAAAGCATTTAAAAATGCAATGACAAGCCTATCAATTTAACATAATCAATGACATCTTGTATAGATGCTCTTTTGATGTCATGCTCCTTCAATGACTTCCCTATGATAAGGATAAAGTAATCATTTAAGAGACCCATTAGGGGTCTTATAGTGGATATTTTAGTGGAAATTTTATTGCCAAAAAGCTTCTTCAATTATTATATTATTAGCCCTCCATGGAGAAATATTCTTACAACTATGTCCAATGTTGCTATAAATGTCAACGTCATTATAACCTTATTCATTCTCCTTCTCAAGACCTTCAACCTATTACTTATCCTTGGCATTTTTCCATACAGGGCCTTAACATCATTGGAAAGATCAACCCCATGTCCTTTTATGGACATAAGTTCATCATCACAATCATAGAATATTTTATCAAATGGGTAGAAGTTATACCTATATCCTTAGTCACTATTTCCACATCTCCAAATTCATCCTCAATCAAATTCTTTATCATTTGGCATTCCATCAATCATTATATTTGACAGTGGCATACCTCATAAGAAAAATATATCTAGAGTATCTTTTTGAAATACAAGATTTAGCATAAATAGTCAATCTCCTATTACCCTCAAGGTAATCGTTAAGCTAAAGCATCCAATAAGACCTTGATCAAGATATCAAGAAGTTGATTATCAAAATTGGTCACAATTGGCACCTTCAATTTTACCTAGCATTGTGGGCTTATCGTACTAGTGTTCATATGACCATGGGTATCATACCTTATGTTTTGGTCTATGGTACTAAAGCTATATTCCCATTCAAAATTAAAGTCCTATCTTTATGAATTTTTTGTAGGAATGCCCCATTGGCAATTGACACTGCCTTGTTTTCCTTAGTTAGTTAGAACTACTTGATGAAAATGTATCAATACCCTAGAGCACCTTTATGCCTATCAAAATTGATTCAAACTCGTCGACACTAAGAAAGTGCATACTCACTCCTTTGAAGTAGGAGATCTTGTCCTCAAAGAAAACTAGAAGAATACCAATTGCCAAATTTGACTTATAAGCCTATCATCTAGCCACATTGGATGCAAAAGAACTTAAATAACCTATGAACATAATGCATGCTAAAATATATTATGCATAAATTTGTATTGCTTATATATGCATTCTTACATGTTGATTGATTTGCATGATTTATTGTTACATTTGTATACTTTTCTTATTTTGTTTCCATCATATTTTTTTGATTGTACCTACATGGTTTGCTTGTTGCATATAGAGTCATAGATTCCATTAGGATGTGATGATGACACTAGTCAAGTTAGCTTACACCCATTGCACTTGCACTAGACCATTAATGCTATTAGATCTCCCCTATTATTCCTTTAGTTGGCTTGATACATTCTTGCACTCATACCTCGACTCTAATTTTCCTATGGAACTTTTTTATGATGACAACATGATATTGTTAAATAATTACAAATAATGTAAAAACTATGACACCTTCACAAAAAGTTGCCATTGTTGAATTTTATAACCCTTATTATGTTGTTTTATGGAATCTACAAGGATGAAATGATAACGCTACTTAAGCATTAATTATTATGCATTGGGTATCATATGCTAGAAGTATTCCTTATACCTTACCCCACTTGAACTTGTATGTTTGCCTATTCATATGATTGAGTTAATCCTTGGTTTTCTTGTCACATTTTTGGCTTCTTTTATCACTTAATTTTATACGTCATTGATCCTCACCATAATTTTACCCTCGCTTTCTCTTTAGATATAAGTGGAGTTGATGCTTTGTTATTTCAATTTTTGGCAAGATTATAAGAGTTTTCATAGATTTGCCAAGCATTGGAAGAACAAAGCATCATTTCTTACAAATTCTAAAACACCTTGAGGATATATCCATTTGATAATTATCACATGAATTTCTCTTCTCTCATATTACCCCCTTGAGATGAACCATTGGGATGCAAGGATGAATTCTAGGTGGGTTAGCTCCTTCACACACTACATGCACACTAGGAATCTGAGCTAGTGGTTCCTATTGAATTTTTCTATGTGGATGATAAAATCTTCACCACTCATATATCCTTGTAATCTTATAGAATCATGAGGAGTGTGGGTATTTCTAACCCATACTTTGGTGGATCTATAGTGTCTTCAAGATATCCCAAGCATTGATAAAAAAAATGTCTGCATTCCTCTTTGGTTTATATATATGATGGGATAAACATGGCCCATTTTTATTTATACAATATTATCACATGCTTGCATAAATTCATAATTGCATTTATAGTAAGCCACAATGATGCCATCGTGCTATCATATATGGCCTTTTACTCATCTCCTTCCACCAAGTGTATCTTGATGTATTCAAAAGGAAATGTGATATTGTTAGAATCTTATCTACAATTTTTTGTGAATACACCCAAAGATGAGGAATATATGAGTGATTATGTCATATTGCACTTACAAATATGTCAACATTCATTGCCCCTATTTTCAACAAATTACTCATAACACCTTAAACCAAGAGATTCACAATGATGCAAAACATTTACATGACTACTTGAGCATAAGTGCACTTTGTATGTGGATGCATGATATCATACTTGATTGAGACTGCTTTGCTTGCTACATATCATACTAGGATCTGCTAGGATGCACTAATAATATTAGTTAGGGATAGCTTATACTTTCATTCTACTAAGTGAATGAGCTAGAAAATATCCCCATATTAATATCTAATGCATGCTCACTTGATTTCATCATATGCATTTCATAATAATTCCATAATATTAGCAACTATTTTCCTTAATTATATTCTCTATTTTAAGTCTCAATTTTGCATATCACATTGGATTTTTTTGCTTTCCAAAAACTAGGACTAGTTTTAACCACTACTTTGTGAATCACTACCATGTGTCTAATAAAGGTTAATATTAGTCCTTGATATGACCTATACTCCTACTATATACTTATAATAGCAAAATGCATGGGAATTTGCCATGTTGCAATGATGATTCTAATCCCTTGATATAATTATCTTACGAATCCCCTCTTGATGATCGTAGTATTCTCCAAACTTCTTACATTATGTCAAATTCCATATATCACAATCAATTTTCCTATAACATAGGGGTATTATATCAATCACCTTGTAGGTGTATAACACTTTTTTTATTTCTTCGTAGACATCTTGTAAGCCAATGAGACAAGGGGGAATATCTCACCTTTGCTTCATATATATATATATCACAATTTATAGATACATCAAGTAAGGGAGAGAATTACTCTCTCATTCTCATTTGCTTACATGGTGGCTGGAAAACATCTATCCTTTTATCATGATGTGTTTGTACCACATGTTAATTACAATCTAGTGAATTCACCATAATTATGGGTGTCAATTGGGTGGTTGTCAGTGTGTGTGCAATCTCTTATGATGATCGAAACTAAATTAAACTCCATATATTGAACCTTTTGAGAGGAAAACACTATCTACAATCGAGCAATTTTTAGCTTAAAACCCATGTTGAGCAGTGGGTTGTGTATGCCTCATCTCTCATGAACACTTAAGATAGCTACATTAAATATTTACAAAATACCATTATGATAACTCATATTCTCCACTTTCACTTAGTTCCCTCCTCCCTTTCTTTACCTGTTAATTAAAATCATGAATTTGACCTATGTGCTCACATGCGAACATCACATGCAATAGTGGTCATCCAATGAATATGACATACTAGCACATATTTATACAATGGTTGATGTTGTGTGTGCCATACCTCATGAACATTTATAATCCCTCATACATTAATTCATCTCTAGATGTAGTTCCCCTTGATCACCTTTATAAACTATTATTTCTAACATGCTTTATTGAATCCAGTACTTTACACTCACCAAGATAGTGATTCAATATAATTCACACTCTACAATTGTTTATAAAGATATCAAGGTAAATTTTTAGTTATCCTTCATGATGGGGAAAGATAAGTTATGTGTTTAACAAGCACATTAATCATTTATATGTGTTTTCTAGGTGTTAGGCTATCCTACCAATATTTGTTGTTAGATACTATGCTAACTAAGACCACGCATTTCCTCTCCTCAACCATATTGATGCCCTTCAATGACCTATTGGTCTTTGAGGAGGTGAGGATGGCATTGACTAACAATTGAAAAATACATAACATTCTTATGCACATCACAATAAATAATTAATATTGGCCTTATATTTATATAGGCACTCTGGCCATGTATGAATGCTTCTCTCATGGCAATCACCATAGATGCATAATGATCCATAACCATTCCAATGAAAGTAATGGAATGTTGAAGCTTGATAGGAATATAATATGGTTTGACATATTCATACCTTTTGCACCACCTTTTTTAGACCATAGTACATATGACTTATTCTTTTCATTCACTCGTAATCTACTTATCCATGATCATTATCCATTACTATGATAATAGTATTCCCTACCATTTGTTCCATCACACCTTTCCTCATTGAATCTTATACCATGTGGACAATAAGATTGTATTGAATACTGTTCATTAACACATAATCCTCTTATGAAATTAATGGGCAACATATGATACAATCACCATCTCCTCTAGGCACATCAATAAATCAGGACATACTTTGAATGTTCTAATTTTAGAATCCTTCTCATAACCCTAATTATAATCTACTACTCATCATTTTAGCACCTTTACAAGTCATTATACATATAATAGGTCTTAACTGGTCGCTATTCATATAGACCTTAACTAGTCATTGTTCATACATGTCTTAATTGACTATTGTATATAATATTGTAAATATTTTGTAAAAAATGTAAATAATTTTGCAATTATTCAACTTGTTAGGTCTTAACTTAGAATCGATGTACCTTGTCAGAGCCATAACTTGTGAACCGTATGCCCGTTGGGCTTGAAATTTTTGGGACCTAACTCTTCAAAAAAAGTATTTTCGGGACCTAACTCCTCCATCTAGTGTCCCAAAATTAGCTTTTAGAATAGGTTCCCGGGTTTTTTGGGTTTTTTTGGATGTTAGAAGTTTATTATCTTTTGTTATACCTTAATTTGATACCTAATATTTTAAAGTAAGGTTTGTTATTGTAAGAGGGATATGTGAACCAAATTTGGGTGCAATCCGACTCATTTCTATTTTTAAAAGTTTTTACAAAGAAGATCTATTTTTAGCAGTTTTACAAAAAAGATGTTTTTAGGGTTTTTTTGGTTTTCGATTGCTATATGATGGATTGTAATCTTTTGTAGAGGGGGTGTGAATTCAAGAATGAGAAGAATATCAATTTGTAAATTTTCTTCCATTATTGCATGTGTTATGTGATTGTAGTTCATTTTGTTGGTCTCTTGTAGCTAAGTTTACACCATTTGGTATCAGAGCAAGTTGGATCTTGTTGGGAGGAGAAAAGAGAAGAGAAGAAAAAAGAAAAGGAGAGGAGAGCAAAGAGGCTCCAAAAAAAATAAAAAAATTGGCACTATGTGCAGTGCTTGCAGAAGGTTTGTAAAACCTTGGAGACAGAAATTGACACTCTGTGTAAGTGCTTGCAGGAGGTTTTTTTATGTAAAAGCCTTAGAGAAAGAGATTGGCACTTTGTGTAGTGCTTGTAGACAGTTTGTAAAACCTTGGAGAAAGAAATTGGCACTCTGTGTAAGTGTTTGTAGGAGGTTTTTTATTTAAAATCTCGGGAGGAATTGGCACTTTGTGTAGTGCTTGTAGAAGGTTTGTAAAACCTTAAAGAAATAAATTGACACTCTATGTAGTGCTTGCAAGAGGTTTTTTTTCATTAAAAACCTCAAAGGGAAGAATTGGCACTTTTTGTAGTGCTTGCAGGAGGTTTTTTTTATTAAAAACCTCAGAGGGAAGAATTGGCACTTTGTGTAGTGCTTGCAGGAGGTTTGCTATTTTAAAAACTTGAAGGAATAAATTGGCACTATGTGTAGTGCTTGCAGGAGGTTTGAGATATTAAACTTCAAAAGGATATTGGTACTTTAAGGAGTACTTGCAGATGTGTGACACTCTATGGAGAGCGGTTATGAGATTGATCGAAGGAACTCGTAAGAGCAGAGTTCTTTTCAACCAAAGGAGAATGATGCAAGAGCCTATCTTTAGAGGATTTTTTTAAAAGAAGTTTTAAAGTAATTTTTTTATTACTTAAAATAAAATTATTTGATGCAAAAAATAATTTTCTGACAATGGTAATTATTAAAAAAACAATTTTTTATGAAAAAATAATTTGTCGAAAATAGTAATTACTTAAAAAGCATTTGTCCCGTACTATTTTTTAAGAGTATTTCTTTCGAAATGGTTACCTATTTAAGGGTAATAAATTATGCATTCCCAATGGCTCTATGAGAGAGAACATCTTGAGGGAATTACTAAGTGGGGGTTTGGCTCATCATTTTAGAGTAGCCAAAACTACCACTCTTGTAGAGAAGTACTATTGGCCAAAAGTGAAGAGAGACATAATCAAGTTTGTCTCTAGATACAGATTATGTCAAATGGCTAAGGGCATACACAAAATATAGGGTTGTATATGCCACTACCAGTTCCTACAGGACCATGGAATGATCTGAGTATGGATTTTATGGTGGGGTTGCCCAAGACACAGAGAGGTAAGGATTAAGTTTTTGTTGTGGTAGACAGATTTTCAAAAAAGGTGCATTTCATTGCTTGCCAGAAAACTAATGATGCAACTAAGACTACAGTCCTATTCTTTGATGAAATTGTGTGATTGCATGGTGTTCCAAAGACTATTACTTCTGATCCAGATACTAAGTTCTTGAGTCACTTTTGGAGGACATTATGGAAAAAGTTGAACACCAGGTTGTAGTTCAGAAGTGCTTACCACTCACAGATCGATGGGAAAATAGAGGTAGTTAATAGAAGCTTGGGAAACCTCTTACGATGCATAGTGGAAGAAAAACCAAAACAATGGGATTTAGCCTTGTCACAAGACGAATTTGCATACAACAGTTCAGTGAACAGGCCGATAGGTAAATCTCCTTTTCAAATTATTTATGGTCAAAATCCTAGAGGTGTATTAGATTTGGTTGAGTTTACCAATTGGGGAACAAGTTAGTGATGATGCAAAAGCATTTGCTAAGCATATCCAAAAAGTGCAAGAGTCAGTGAGGGAAATATTGCAGAGTAGTAATGCTCACTACAAATAGTATGCTGATGCACACAGAAGGGTAAAAGTGTTTGAAGAGGGTGATATGGTCATGGTTCATCTTAGGAAAGAAATATTTCCTAAGGGGATTTATAACAAACTAAAACTTAAGAAAATTGTGCCATGCAGGATTTTGAAGAAGATCAATGGTAATGCCTATAAAGTGGAGTTGCTTGATGAATTTGATATTTCACCAATTTTTAATGTTTCTAATTTATTTCAGTATCTTGGTATTGTCGAGGATGGTGAATTACAGGAGACAGTAAATTGGGCACGACATATGCCTAAGAAAAAAAAATACGGAGTTGCATAGGTGCTCGATAAGAAGGTGATCACCACCAGACATGGGAGCTGCAAAAAGTTCTTGGTTCAATGGGAAGGATTACCACAGTTAGATAACACTTGGGTTTTAGAGTCAAAGCTAAAAAAAATTGATAACCAAAAGCTACAATATTTTAATTCAGTTGAACTCGCAAGAGTTGAGTTCTTTTTCACTAGAGGAGAATGATGCACCTTGTCGGAGCCATAACTTATGAACCATACGCCCGTTGGCCTTGAAATTTAATAGGTGGTTGTGTGTGTGTTCTACATCAGGTAAATATTTGATTGGCCTGACTCTAAAAAAAAAGTGTTTTTGGGACCTAACTCCTCCATCTAGTGTCCCAAAATTAGCTTTTAGAATAGGTTCCTAGGTTTTTTGGGTTTTTTTGGCTATTAGAAGTTTATTATCTTTTGTTATACCTTAATTTGAGACCTAATATTTTAAAGTAAGGTTTGTTATTGTAAGAGGGATATGTGCACCGAATTTGGGTGCAATCCGACTCATTTCTATTTTTAAAAGTTTTTAGAAAGAAGATCTATTTTTAGCAGTTTTAAAAAAAAGACGTTATTAGGGTTTCTTTGGTTTTTGATTGCTATATGATGGATTATAATATTTTGTAGAGGGGGTGTGAATTCAAGAATGAGAATAATATTAATTTGCAGTTTTCTTCCATTATTGCATTTGTGTTATGTGATTGGAGTCCATTTTGTTGGTCTCTTGTAGCTGAGTTTACACCATTTGGTATCAGAGCAAGTTGGATCTTGTTGGGAGGAGAAAAGAGAAGAGAAGAAAAGAGAAAATGAGAGGAGAGCAAAGAGGCTCCAAAAAAATAAAAATAAATTGGCACTATGTGTAGTGCTTGTAGAAGGTTTGTAAAACCTTGGAGACAGAAATTGACACTCTATGTAAGTGCTTGCAGGAGGTTTTTTTATGTAAAAGCCTTAGAGAAAGAAATTGGCACTCTGAGGCTTTTACATAAAAAAATATTCTACAAGCACTTTGTGTAGTGCTTGCAGAAGGTTTGTAAAACCTTGGAGAAAGAAATTGACACTCTGTGTAAGTGCTTGTAGGAGGTTTTTTATATAAAACCTCAGAAGGAGGAATTGACACTTTGTGTAGTGCTTGCAGAAGGTTTGTAAAACCTTAAAGAAATAAATTGGCACTCTATGTAGTGCTTGTAGAAGGTTTTTTACATTAAAAACCTCAAAGGGAAAAATTGACACTTTGTGTAGTGCTTGCAGGAGGTTTGCTATTTTAAAACCTTGAAAGAATAAATTGGTACTATGTGTAGTGCTTGTAGGAGGTTTGAGATATAAAAACTCAAAAGAATATTGGTACTTTGAGGAGTACTTGTAGATGTGTGGCACTCTATGGAGAGCGATTATGAGTTTGATCAGAGGAACTCGCAGGAGCAGAGTTCTTTTCAACCAAAGGAGAATGATGCAGGAGTCTATCTTTAGAGGATTTTTTTAAAAGAAGTTTTAAAGTAATTTTTTATTACTTAAAATATAATTATTTGACGCAAAATATAATTTGCCAAAAATGGTAATTACTAAAAAAGGTAAATTTTTATGAAAAAATAATTTGTCAAAAATAATAATTACTTAAAAAAGCATTTTTTGGTG
This sequence comes from Wollemia nobilis, assembly GCA_028583015.1. Lineage (NCBI taxonomy): Eukaryota > Viridiplantae > Streptophyta > Pinopsida > Araucariales > Araucariaceae > Wollemia > Wollemia nobilis. The sequence goes on along the minus strand of JAQPPZ010001424.1, from coordinate 1,792,512 downwards.
GAAAAATCAATTTGCCAAAAATAGTAATGTTTTTATTCAGCATCACATGGATTTTATTCCAGGATCAGTGCTCCTAAATCATGTAGCTTATCGGTTGAACCCAACACAGAATGTAGAGTTGAGTAGGCAAGTGACAGAGTTTATAAATAAGGGAATAGTTAGGGAGAGTATGAGTCCATGTGCAACTCCAACATTGCTGACCCCGAAGAAAGATGGTGATTGGAGGATGTGAGGATAGCAGAGCCATAAACAGGATCACAATAAAGTATCGGTATCCTATGTCGAGAGTGGATGATATGATGGATGGATTGGCTTTGAGAAGGGGATGAATGAAAGACAACTTTTAAGACAAAATATGGATTGTATGAGTGGATGGTGATGCCATTTGGGTTGTCTAATGCACCCAATACATTTATGCGGTTGATGAACAGAGTACAATGAGAATATAATGATAAGTTTGTGGTTGTGTATTTTGATGATATTTTGATTTATTGTAAAAGTGAAGAAGAGCATTTGTTACACCTAAAATTAGTGTTAGAAGTGCTCAGGAAGGAGAAATTGTATGTCAACCTAAAGAAATGTATATTTCTTCAAGATAGTTTAGTGTTTTTGGGATTTGTAATCTCGAGAGATGGCATGAGGATGGATGATGATAAAGTGAAGGCGATTCTAGAATGGGCTCTTCCATGATCTATAAAAAAAGTAAGGATCTTTCATGGAATTGCTAAATTTTACAAGAAGTTCATCAGGAACTTCAGTAGTATTGTTGCCCCTATAACTAAGTGCACGAAGGGAAAAGAGTTTGTATGGACTACAACAACAATAGAGAGTTTTGAAATCTTGAAGAAGAAAGTATCGAAAGCCCCCTATTCTAGTGTTACCAGATTTTAGTAAGGTGTTTAAGGTTGATTGTGATGCCTCATTTGTTGGGATTGGTGGTGTCTTAATTCAAGAGGGTCGACCTGTAGTATTTTTTAGTGAGAAGCTGAATGACGCAAGGAAGAATTATTCTACATATGATGTGGAATTTTATGCAATTGTGCAAGCATTGCAACATTGGAGGCACTACTTAATCTCAAAGGAGTTTGTGTTATTTATCGATCATGAAGCATTGAGGTATGTAAATTCTCAAAAAAAGTTAAATAGCAGGCATGCCAAATGGATTTCATTTTTGTAACAGTACACATTTGTCCTGAAACACAAGTAAAAAAAATAGAATAAGGTTGCTGATGCGTTGAGTAGGAGAGTCTTGTTGTTGATCACCATGGAGAATGAAGTGGTAGGATTTGAGGGGATTAAAGATCTATATGAATCTGATGCGGATTTTGGGAATATTGTGCAATCGTGCAAAAGTGCGATAGAGGGCGAGTATCGTACTATTTTTGAAGAGTATTTCTTTTAGAATGGTTACTTGTTTAAGGGTAATCGATTATGCATTCCCAATAGCTATATGAGAGAGAACATCTTGAGAGAATTACATAGTGGGGGTTTGGCTCATCATTTTGAAGTAGCCAAAACTACCACTCTTGCAGAGAAGTACTATTGGCCAAAAGTGAAGAGAGACATAATCAAGTTTATCTCTAGATGAAGAGTATGTCAAATGGCTAAGGGCCATACACAAAATACATGGTTGTATATGCCATTGCCAGTTCCTACAGGACCATGGACCGATCTGAGTATGGATTTTGTGTTGGGGTTGCTAGAGACACAGAGAGGTAAGGATTCAATTTTTGTTGTGGTAGACATATTTTCAAAAATGGTTCATTCATTGCTTGCCAAAACATTAATGATGCAACTAGGACTACAGTCCTATTCTTTGATGAAATTATGCGGTTGCATGGTGTTCCAAAGACTATTACTTCTGATCGGGATACTAAGTTCTTGAGTCACTTTTGGAGGATGTTGTGAAAAAAGTTGAACACCAAGCTGTAGTTTAGTAGTGCATACCACCCATAGATCGATGGGCAAACAGAGGTAGTTAATAGAAGCTTGGGAAACCTCTTACAATGCATAGTGGGATAAAAACCAAAAAAATGAGATTTAGACTTGTCACAAGCCGAATTTACATACAATAATTCAATGAATAGGTCAACGGGTAAATCTCCTTTTCAAATTATTTATTGTCAAAATCCTAGAGGTGTATTAGATTTGGTTGAGTTACCAATTAGGGAACAAGTTAGTGATGATGCAGAAGCATTTGCTAAGCATTTCCAAAAAGTGCAAGAGTCAGTGAGGGAAAAATTACAGAGTAGTAATGCTTACTATAAAGAGTATGTTGATGCCCACAGAAGGATAAAAGTGTTTGAAGAGGGTGATATGGTCATGGTTCATCTTATGAAAGAAAGATTTCCTAAGGGGATGTATAACAAATTGAAACTTAAGAAAATTGGGCCATGCAGGATTTTGAAGAAGATCAATGATAATGCCTATAAAGTGGAGCTACTCGATGAATTTGATATTTCACCCATTTTTAATGTTTTTGATTTATTTTAGTATCTTGGTACTGCCAAGGATGGTGAATTATAGGAGATAGTAAATTGGGCACGACAGATGCCTAAGAAGAAAAAATACAGAGTTGCATAGGTGCTCGAGAAGAAGGTGATCACCACCAGACATGGGAGCTATAAAATTTTCCTGGTTTAGTGGGAAGGATTACCATAGTTAGATAAAACTTGGGTTTCAGAGTCAGAGATAAAGAAAATTGATAACTAGAAGCTACAAGATTTTAATTCAATTGAACTCGTAAAAGCTGATTTCTTTTTCAGTAGAGGAGAATGATGCACCTTGCCGGAGCCATAACTTGTGAACCGTACGCCCGTTGGGCTTGAAATTTAATAGGTGGTTTTGTGTGTTATGCATCATAAAAATATTTGATTGACCTGACTCTAAAAAAAAAGTATTTTTGAAACCTAACTCCTCCATCTAGTGTCCCAAATTTAGATTTTAGAATAGGTTCCCGGGTTTTTGGATTTTTTTGGCTATTAGAAGTTTATTATCTTTTGTTATACCTTAATTTGAGACCTAATATTTTAAAATAAGGTTTTTTATTGTAAGAGGTATATGTGCACCGAATTTGGGCACAATCCGACACATTTCTATTTTTAGAAGTTTTTAAAAAGAAGATCTATTTTTAGCAATTTTAGAAAAAAGATGTTTTTAGGGTTTCTTTGGTTTTTGATTGCTATATGATGGATTGCAATCTTTTGTAGAGAGGGTGTAAATTCATGAATGAGAAGAATATCAATTTGCAATTTTCTTTCATTATTGCATTTGTGTTATGTGATTGGAGTCCATTTTGTTGGTCTTTTATAGCCGAGTTTACACCATTTGGTATCAGAGCAAGTTGGATCTTATTGGGAGGAGAAAAGAGAAGAGAAGAAAAGAGAAAAGAAGAGGAGAGCAAAGAGACTAAAAATAAATAAAAATAAATTGGAACTATGTGCAGTACTTGTAGAAGGTTTGTAAAACCTTGGAGACTAAAATTGACACTCTGTGTAAGTGCTTGCAAGAGGTTTTTTTATGTAAAAGCCTTAGAGAAAGAGATTGGCACTTTGTGTAGTGCTTGCAGAAGGTTTGTAAAACCTTGGAGAAAGAAATTGACACTCTGTGTAAGTGCTTGCAGGAGGTTTTTTATATAAAACCTCAGAAAGAGGAATTGACACTTTGTGTAGTGCTTGTAGAAGTTTTGTAAAACCTTAAAGAAATAAATTGGTACTGTATGTTGTTTTTGCAGGAGGTTTTTTTCATTAAAAACCTCAAAGAGAAGAATTGATACTTTGTGTAGTGCTTGCAGGAGGTTTGCTATTTTAAAACCTTGAAGGAATAAATTGGCACTATGTGTGGTGCTTGCAGGAGGTTTGAGATATAAAACCTTAGAAGAAAATTTGTACTTTGAGGATTACTTAAAAATGTGTGGCACTATATGGAAGGCAATTATGAGTTTGATCGGAGGAACTCGCAAGAGCATAGTTCTTTTCAACCAAAGGAGAATGATGTAGGAGCCTATCTTTAGAGGGTTTTTTAAAAAGAAGTTTTAAAGTAATTTTTTATTACTTAAAATGAAATTATTTGACGCAAAATATAATTTGCCAAAAATGGTAATTATTAAAAAAGGCAAATTGTTTACGAAAAAATAATTTGCCAAAAATAGTAATTACTTAAAAAAACATTTTTTGGTGGAAAAATCAATTTGTCGAAAATAGTAATTTTTTTATTCAACATCACATGGATTTTATTCCAGGATCAGTGCTTCCAAATCAGGTAGCTTATCTGTTGAACCCAACATATAATGTAGAGTTGAGTAGGCAAGTGACAGAGTTTATAAAGGGATTAGTTAGGGAGAGTATGAGTCCATGTGCGACTCTAGCATTGCTGACCCTAAAGAAATATGGTGACTAGAGGATGTGTGAGGATAGTAGAGCCATAAAAAAGATCATAATAAAGTATTGGTATCCTATGCCGAGAGTGGATGATATGATGGATGGATTGGCTAGAGCTAAATACTTTAGTAAAATTAATTTACGGAGTGGCTACTACCAGATCAGAATTTGAGAAGGGGATGAATGGAAGACAACTTTTAAGACAAAATATGGATTGTACGAGTGGATGGTGATGCCATTTGGGTTGTATAATGCACCCATTACATTTATGCGATTGATGAACATAGGACTATAGGAATATAATGATAATTTTGTGGTTGTGTATTTTGATGATATTTTGATTTATAGTAAAATTGAAGAAGAGCATTTGTTACACCTAAAATTAGTGTTAGAAGTGCTCAGGAAGGAGAAATTGTATGTCAACCTAAAGAAATGTAGATTTCTTCAAGATAGTTTAGTGTTTTTGGGATTTGTAATCTCAAGAGATGGCATGAGGATGGATGATTAAGTGAAGGCGATTCTGGAATGGGCTCTTCCATGATCTATAACAAAAATAAGGAGCTTTCATCAACTAGCTACCTTTTACAGGAAGTTCATCAGGAACTTCAGTAGTATAGCTGCCCCTATAACTGAGTGCACGAAGGGGAAAGATTTTGTATATACTACGATAGCAACAGAGAGTTTTGAAATATTGAAGAAGAAAGTGTCGAAAGCCCCTATTCTAGTATTACCAGATTTTAGTAAGGTGTTTGAGGTTGATTGTGATGCCTCATTTGTTGGGATTGGTGGTGTCTTAAGTCAAGAGGGTTGACCTGTAGCATTTTTTAGTGAGAAGTTGAATGATGCAAGGAAGAATTATTCTACATATGATGTGGAATTTTATGCAATTGTGCAAGCATTGAAACATTGGAGGCACTACTTAATCTCAAAGGAGTTTGTGTTGTTTACTGATCATGAAGCATTGAGGTATGTAAATTCTTAGGAAAAATTAAATAGCAGGCATGCCAAATGGGTTTTATTTTTGCAATAGTATACGTTTGTCTTGAAACACAAGTCAGGAAAATAGAATAAGGTTGCTGATGCATTGAGTAGGAGAGTCTTGTTGTTGATCACTATGGAGAAATAAAGTGGTAGGATTTGAGGGGATTAAAGATCTGTATGAATCTAATGCAGATTTTGGGAATATTGTGCAACAATGCAAAAGTGTGGTAGGGGTCAAGTCCCATACTATTTTTGAAGAGTATTTCTTTTAGAATGGTTACTTGTTTAAGGGAAATCGATTATGCATTTCCAATGGCTCTATGAGAGAGAACATCTTGAGGGAATTATATAGTGGGGGTTTGGCTGGTCATTTTGGAGTAGCCAAAACTACCATTCTTATAGAAGAGAAGCACTATTGACCAAAAGTGAAGAGAGACATAATCAAGTTTATCTCTAGATGCAAAGTATGTCAAATGGCTAAGGGCCATACACAAAATACATGGTTGTATATGACACTGCCAGTCCCTACAGGACCATGGACCGCTCTGAGTGTGGATTTTGTGCTGGGGTTGCCCAATACACAGAGAGGTAAGGATTCAGTTTTTGTTGTGGTAGATAGATTTTCAAAAATAGTGCATTTCATTTCTTGCCAAAAAACTAATGATGCAACTAGGACTATAGTCCTATTCTTTGATGAAATTGTGCGGTTGCATGGTGTTCCAAAACCTATTACTTCTGATCGGGATACTAAGTTCTTGAGTCACTTTTGGAGGACATGGAAAAATTTGAACACTAGGCTGCAATTCAGTAGTGCTTACCACCCATAGACTGATGGGCAAACAAAGGTAGTTAATAGAAGCTTGGGAAACCTATTACGATGCATAGTGGGAGAAAAAACAAATGGGATTTAGCCTTATGACAAGCCAAATTTGCATACAACAGTTCAGTGAACAGGTCGATAGGTAAATCTCCTTTTTAAATTATTTATTGTCAAAATCCTAGAGGTGTATTAGATTTGGTTGAGTTACCAATTGGGGAACAAGTTAGTGATGATGCAGAAGCATTTGTTGAGCATATCCAGAAAGTGCAAGAGTCAATGAGGGAAAAATTGCAGAGTAGTAATGCTCACTACAGAGAGTATGCTGATGCACACAGAAGGGTAAAAGTGTTTGAAGAGGGTGATATGGTCATGGTTCATCTTAGGAAAGAAATATTTCTTAAGGGGATGTATAACAAACTGAAACTTAAGAAAATTGGGCCATGCAAGATTTTGAAGAAGATCAATGATAATGCCTATAAAGTGGAGCTGCTCGATGAATTTGATATTTCACCCATTTTTAATGTTTTTGATTTATTTCAGTATCTTGGTACTACCGAGGATGGTGAATTATAGGAGACAGTAAATTGGGCATGACAAATGCCTACAAAGAAAAAGGACAGAGTTGCATAGGTGCTTGAGAAGAAGGTGATCACCACCAGACATGGGAGCTATAAAAAGTTCCTAGTTCAATGGGAAGGATTACCACAGTAAGATAACACTTGGGTTTTAGATTCAAAGCTAAAGAAAATTGATAACTAGAAGCTACAAGATTTCAATTCAATTGAACTCGTAGGAGCTGAGTTCTTTTTCACCATAGGAGAATGATGCACCTTGTCGGAGCCATAACTTGTGAACTGTATGTCCATTGACATTGAAATTTAACAGGTTATTTTATGTGTGTGTTCTGCATCAGATAATTCTTTGATTGACCTGACTCTAAAAAAAAGTGTTTTTAGGACCTAACTCCTCCATCTAGTGTCCCAAAATTAGCTTTTAGAATAGGTTCCCGGGTTTTTTGGGTTTTTTTGGCTATTAGAAGTTTATTATCTTTTGTTATACCTTAATTTGAAACCTAATATTTTAAAGTTAGGTTTGTTATTGTAAGAGGGATATGTGCACCGAATTTGGGTGTAATCCAACTCATTTATATTTTTAAAAGTTTTTAGAAAGAAAATCTATTTTAGCAGTTTTATAAAAAAGACGTTTTAAAGGTTTCTTTGGTTTTCGATTTCTATATGATGGATTGTAATCTTTTGTAGAGGGGGTGTGAATTTAGGAATGAGAAGAATATCAATTTGCAATTTTCTTCCATTATTGCATTTGTGTTATGTGATTGGAGTCCATTTTGTTGGTCTCTTGTAGTTGAGTTTACACCATTTGGTATCAAAGCAAGTTGGATCTTGTTGGGAGGAGAAAAGAGAAGAGAAGAAAAGAGAAAAGGAGAGGAGAGCAAAGAGGCTAAAAAAAAAATAAAAATAAATTGGCACTATGTACAGTGCTTGCAGAAGGTTTGTAAAACCTTGGATACAGAAATTGACAGTCTGTGTAAGTGCTTGCAGGAGGTTGTTTTATGTAAAAGCCTCAGAGAAAGAGATTGGCACTTTGTATAGTGCTTGCAGAAGGTTTGTAAAACCTTGGAGAAAGAAATTGGCACTCTGTGTAAGTGCTTACAGGAGGTTTTTTATATAAAATCTCAGAAGGAGGAATTGACACTTTGTGTAGTGCTTGCAGAAGGTTTGTAAAACCTTAAATAAATAAATTGGCACTCTATGTAGTGTTTGTAGGAGGTTTTTTTTTCATTAAAAACCTTAGAGGGAAGAATTGGAACTTTATGTAGTGCTTGCAAGAGGTTTGCTATTTTAAAACCTTAAAAGAATAAATTGGCACTATGTGTAGTGTTTGCAGGAGGTTTGAGATATAAAACCTCAGAAGAAGATTGGTACTTTGAGGAGTACTTGCAGATGTGTGGCACTCTATGGAGAGCGATTATGATTTTGATCGGAGGAACTCGCAGGAGCAGAGTTATTTTCAACCAAAGGAGAATGATACAGGAGCCTATCTTTAGAAGGTTTTTTTAAAAGAAGTTTTAAAGTAATTTTTTTATTACTTAAAATGGAATTATTTGACATAAAATATAATTTTTCGAAAATGGTAATTACTAAAAAAGACAATTTTTTATGAAAAAATAATTTGCCGAAAATAGTAATTACTTAAAAAATATTTTTTGGTGGAAAAATCAATTTGTCGAAAATAGTAATTTTTTTTATTCAGCATCACATGGATTTTATTCTAGGATCAACGCTCCCAAATCAGGTAGCTTATCGGTTGAACCCAACATAGAATGTAGAGTTGAGTAGGGAAGTGACGAAGTTTATAAAGAAGGGATTAGTTAGGGAGAGTATGAGTCCATGTGCGACTCCAGCATTGCTGACCCCGAAGAAAGATGGTGACCGGAGGATGTGTGAGGATAGTAGAGCCATAAACAAGATCATAATAAAGTATCGGTATCCTATGCCGAGAGTGGATGATATGATGGATGGATTAGTTGGAACTAAATACTTTAGTAAAATTGATCTGCAGAGTGGCTACTACCAGATCAAAATTTGAGAAGGGAATGAATGGAGGACAAATTTTAAGACAAAATATGAATTGTACGAGTGGATGGTGATGTCATTTGGGTTGTCTAATGCATCCAGTACATTTATTTCATTGATGAACAAAGTACTACAGGAATATAATGGTAAGTTTATGGTTGTGTATTTTGATGATATTTTGATTTATAATAAAAGTGAAGAAGAGCAATTGTTACACCTAAAATTAGTGTTAGAAGTTCTCAGGAAGGAGAAATTGTATGTCAACCTAAAGAAATGTAGATTTCTTCAAGATAGTTTAGCATTTTTGGGATTTTTCATCTCGATAGATGGCATGAGGATGGATGATGAGAAAGTGAAGGCGATTCTGGATTGGGCTCTTCCATGATCTATAACAAAAGTAAAGAGCTTTCATGGACTAGCTACCTTTTATAGGAAGTTCATCAAGAAATTCAGTAGTATAGCTGCCCCTATAACTGAGTGCACAAAGGGGAAAGAGTTTGTATGGACTACGACAACAACAAAGAGTGTTGAAATCTCGAAGAAGAAAGTGTTAGAAGCTCTTGTTCTAGTGTTACCAGATTTTAGTAAGGTGTTTGAGGTTGATTGTGATGCATCATTTGTTGGGATTGGTGATGTCTTAAGTCAAGAGGGTCGACCTATAACATTTTTTAGTGAGAATATGAATGACACAAGGGAGAATTATTCTACATATGATGTGGAATTTTATGCAATTGTGCAAGCATTACAACATTGGAGGCACTAATTAATCTCAAAGGAGTTTGTGTTGTTTACTGATCATGAAGCATTGAGGTATGTAAATTCTCAGAAAAAGTTAAATAGCAGGCATGCCAAATGGGTTTCATTTTTGCAATAGTATACATTTTTCCTAAAACACAAGTCAAGAAAACAAAATAAGGTTGCTGATGCATTGAGTAGGATACTTGTTGTTGATCACTATGGAGAATGAAGTAGTAGGATTTGAGGGGATTAAAGATCTCTATGAATCTGATGCGAATTTTGGGAATATTATGCAACAGTGCAAAAGTGCGATAGGGGGCGAGTCTCGTACTATTTTTAAAGAGTATTTATTTTAGAATGGTTACTTGTTTAAGGGTAATCGATTATGCATTCCCAATGGCTCTATTAGAGAAAACATCTTGAGGGAATTACATAGTGGGGGTTTGGTTGGTCATTTTGGAGTAGCCAAAACTACCACTATGTAGAGGAGAAGTACTATTGGCCAAAAGTGAAGAGAGACATAATCAAGTTTGTCTCTAGATGCAGAGTATGTCAAATGGCTAAGGGCCATACACAAAATATAGGGTTTCATATGCCACAACGAGTTCCTATAGGACCATGGACCGATTTGATTATGGATTTTGTGTTGGGGTTGCTAGAGACATAGAGAGATAAGAATTCAATTTTTATTGTGGTAGACAAATTTTCAAAAATGATGCATTTCATTGCTTGCTAGAAAACTAATGATGCAACTAGGACTGCAGTCCTATTCTTTGATGAAATTGTGCGGTTGCATGGTGTTCCAAAGACTATTACTTTTGATCGGGATACTAAGTTCTTGAGTCACTTTTGGAGGACGTTGTGGAAAAAGTTGAACACCAGGATGCAGCTCAGTAGTGCTTACCACCCATAGATCGATGGGAAAGCAGAGGTAGTTAACATAAGCTTGGGAAACCTCTTACGATGCATAGTGGGAGAAAAACCAAAACAATGGGATTTAGCCTTATCACAAGCTGAATTTGCATACAACAGTTTAGTGAACAGGTCGATAGGTAAATCTCCTTTTCAAATTATTTATGGTCAAAATCCTAGAGGTGTATTAGATTTGGTTGAGTTACCAATTGGGGAACAAGTTAGTGATGATGCAGAAGCATTTGCTGAGCATATCCAGAAAGTGCAAGAGTCAGTGAGGGAAAAATTGCAAAGTAGTAATGCTCACTATAAAGAGTATGCTGATGCACACAAAAGAGTAAAAGTGTTTGAAGAGGGTGATATGGTCATGGTTCATCTTAGGAAAGAAATATTTCCTAAGGGGATGTCTAACAAACTGAAACTTAAGAAAATTGGACCATGCAAGATTTTGAAGAAGATCAATGATAATGCCTATAAAGTGGAGCTGCCTAATTAATTTAATATTTCACAAATTTTTAATGTTTTTGATTTATTTCAGTATCTTGGTATTGTTGAGGATGGTGAATTACAGGAGACAGTAAATTGAGTACGATAGATATCTAAGAAGAAAAAAGACAGAGTTGCATGGGTGCTCGATAAGAAGGTGATCACCACCAAACATGGGAGCTACAAAAAGTTCCTAGTTCAGTGTGAAGGATTACCATAGTCAGATAACACTTAGGTTTTAGAGTTAGAGCTAAAGAAAATTGATAACCAGAAGCTACAATATTTCAATTCAGTTGAACTCGTAGGAGTTGAGTTCTTTTTCACCAGAGGAGAATGATGCACCTTGCTGGAGCCATAACTTGTGAACTGTATGCTCGTTGACCTTAAAATTTAACAGGTAGTTTTGTGTGTATGTTCTACATCAGGTAAATATTTGATTGACTTGACTCTAAAAAAAAGTGTTTTCGAGACCTAACTCCTCCATCTAGTGTCCCAAAATTAGCTTTTAGAATAGGTTCCTAGGTTTTTTGAGTTTTTTTGGCTATTAGAAGTTTATTATTATTTTTTATACCTTAATTTGAGACCTAATATTTTAAAGTAAGGTTTGTTATTGTAAGAGGGATATGTGCACCGAATTTGAGTGCAATCCGACTCATTTCTATTTTTAGAAGTTTTTAGAAAGAAGATATATTTTTAGCAGTTTTAGAAAAAAGATGTTTTAAAGGTTTCTTTGGTTTTCGATTGCTATATGATGGATTGTAATCTTTTGTAGAGGGGGTGTGAATTTAGGAATGAGAAGAATATCAATTTGTAGTTTTATTCCATTATTGCATTTGTGTTATGTGATTGGAGTCCATTTTGTTGGTCTCTTGTAGCTAAGTTTACACCATTTGGTATCAAAGCAAGTTGGATCTTGTTGGGAGGAGAAAAGAGAAGAGAAGAAAAGAGAAAAGGAGAGGAGAGCAAAGAGGCTCCGAAAAAAATAAAAATAAATTGGCACTATGTGTTGTGCTTGCAAAAGGTTTGTAAAATCTTGGAGACAGAAATTGACAGTCGATCGATGCTGGGGAATCAAGGAATCAATGGATAAGAAGTTGGGGTTCTATTATCTACGTATTAACAAGGGTGAGATTATGTAAGTGCTTGTAGAAGGTTTTTTTATGTAAAAGCCTTAGAGAAAGAGATTGGCACTTTGTGTAGTGCTTGCAGAAGGTTTGCAAAACCTTGGAGAAAGAAATTAACACTCTGTGTAATTTCTTGCAAGAGGTTTTTTTATATAAAACCTCATAAGGAGGAATTGGCACTTTGTGTAGTGTTTGCAGAAGGTTTGTAAAACCTTAAATAAATAAATTGGCACTCTATGTAGTGCTTGCAGGAGGTTTTTTTCATTAAAAACCTTAGAGGGAAGAATTGACACTTTGTGTAGTGCTTGCAGAAGGTTTACTATTTTAAAACCTTGAAGGAATAAATTGGCACTATGTGTAGTGTTTGCAGGAGGTTTGAGATATAAAACCTCGGAAGGAGATTGGTACTTTGAGGAGTACTTGCAGATGTGTGGCACTCTATGGAGAGTTATTATGAGTTTGATCAGAGGAACTCGCAGGAGCAGAGTTCTTTTCAACCAAAGGAGAATGATGCAGGAGCCTATCTTTAGAGGGTTTTTTTTAAAAGAAGTTTTAAAGTAATTTTTTTATTGTTTAAAATGGAATTATTTGAAACAAAATATAATTTTCTGACAATGGTAATTATTAAAAAAACAAATTTTTATGAAAAAATAATTTGTCGAAAATAGTAATTACTTAAAAAGCATTTTTTGGTGGAAAAATCAATTTGTCAAAATTTTTAATTTTTTTATTCAGCATCACATGGATTTTATTCCAGGATCAGCGCTCCCAAATCAGGCAGCTTATCGGTTGAACCCAAAACAGAATGTAGAGTTGAGTAGGCAAGTGACAGAATTTATAAAGAAGGGATTAGTTAGGGAGAGTATGAGTCCATGTGCGACTCTAGCATTGCTGACCTCGAAGAAATATGGTGACTGGAGGATGTGTGAGGATAGTAGAGCCATAAACAAGATCATAGTAAAGTATTGATGTCCTATGTCGAGAGTGGATGATATGATGGATGGATTTTTTGGAGTTAATACTTCAATAAAATTGATCTGCGGAGTGGCTACTACCAGATCAGAATTTGAGAAGGGGATGAATGGAAGACAAATTTTAAGATAAAATATGGATTGTACGAGTGGATGGTGATGTCATTTGGGTTGTCTAATGCACCCAGTACATTTATGTGGTTGATGAATAGAGTACTACGGGAATATAATGGTAAGTTTGTGGTTGTGTATTTTGATGATATTTTGATTTATAGTAAAAGTGAAGAAGAGCATTTGTTACACCTGAAATTAGTGTTAGAATTGCTCAGGAAGGAGAAATTGTATGTCAACCTAAAGATATGTATATTTCTTCAAGATAGTTTAGTTTTTTTGGGATTTGTAATCTTGAGAGATGGCATGAGGATGGATGATGAGAAAGTGAAGGCAATTCTGGAATGGGATCTTCCATGATCTATAACAAAAGTAAGGAGCTTTCATGGACTAGCTACCTTTTAGAGGAAGTTCATCAGGAAATTTAGTAGTATAGCTACCCCTATAACTGAGTGCACGAAGAGAAAAGAGTTTGTATGGAGTACGATAGCAACAAAGAGATTAGAAATCTTGAAGAAGAAAGTATCGAAAACCCCTGTTCTAGTGTTACCAGATTTTAGTAAGGTGTTTGAGGTTGATTGTGATGCCTCATTTGTTGGTATTTGTGGTGTCTTTTGTCAATAGGGTCGACCTGTAGAATTTTTTAGTGAGAAGTTGAATGACGCAAGGAAGAATTATTCTACATATGATGTGGAATTTTATGCAATTGTGCAAGCATTGCAACATTGGAGGCACTACTTAATATCAAAGGAGTTTGTGTTGTTTATTGATCATGAAGCATTGAGGTATGTAAATTCTAAAAAAAAATTTAAATAGCAGGCATTCCAAATGGGTTTCATTTTTGCAATAGTATACATTTGTCCTGAAACACAAGTCGAGAAAACAAAATAAGGTTTCTGATGCATTGAGTAGGAGAGTCTTGTTGTTGATCACTATGGAGAATGAAGTGGTAAGATTTGAGGGGATTAAATATCTGTATGAATATGATGTGGATTTTGGGAATATTATGCAACAATGCAAAAGTACGGTAGGGGGCGAGTCCAGTACTATTTTTGAAGAGTATTTCTTTCAGAATGGTTACTTGTTTAAGGGTAATCGATTATGCATTCCCAATGGTTCTATGAGAGAGAACATCTTGAGGGAATTACATAGTGGGGGTTTGGATGATCAGTTTGGAGTAGCCAAAACTACCACTCTTGTAGAGAAGAAGTACTATTGGCCAAAAGTGAAGAGAGACATAATCAAGTTTATCTCTAGATGTAGAGTATGTCAAATGGCTAAGGGCCATACACAAAATACATGGTTGTATATGCCACTGCCAATTCCTACAGGACCATGGATCGATTTGAGTATGGATTTTGTGTTGGGGTTGCCCAAGACACAGAGAGGTAAGGATTCAGTTTTTGTTGTGGTAGAAATATTTTAAAAAATGGTGCATTTCATTGCTTGCTAGAAAACTAATGATGCAACTAGGATTGTAGTCCTATTCTTTGATGAAATTGTGCGGTTGCATGGTGTTCCAAAGACTATTACTTTTGATTAGGATACTAAGTTCTTGGGTCACTTTTGGAGGACGTTGTGGAAAAATTTGAACACCAGGATATAGTTCAGTAGTGCATACCACCCACAGACTGATGGGAAAATAGAGGTAGTTAACAGAAGCTTGGGAAACCTCTTACGATACATAGTGGGAGAAAAACCAAAACAATGGGATTTAGCCTTATCACAAGCCGAATTTGCATACAACATTTTAGTGAATAGGTCAACAGGTAAAGCTCCTTTTCAAATTATTTATGGTTAAAATCCTAGAGGTGTATTTGAAAGCACGAGGATACGAAAGCAAACAAAAGGGAAATGTAACGCTAAGTCCTACGAACGAGAATGCATGAAAAGAGGGAAAACAAACGAATTGAAATGAGATTTAAAGCAAATGTAAAAGTGCAGCCCTTTATTTTATTAATTTGCTCGAGATCGGGTTACAATGCGTCTCCTCCCTTTTCAGGGGCTGGGAGCGTCGGACATAATTTTGTTACACCACAAATGAGATATTCCCCTTTGGGGATCTTCCGCGTGCCCACATTGAAAATGGGCGGACCAAACGTCGCCGCCGCTTGCGTGAGTGCATCTATAGTTCCTTGCTGCCCCTCCGGTGTCAAGATCCTGCGTTCAGAGAAACAGTAAATGATTAGTAGCACCTGCGGATGGAGGGAAACATGCGATCCCCAAGGCCTACGGTTGATGCATGCATAAAATAATTAAAACGATAACTAAAACATATCAGAATGAGCTAAAAATTTGATAGAAGCAAGAAAACATTACCAGGAACACATTGCAAAAGGAACAGTCGAGAAATCTACCACATATTTCTAATCGCTCTGGGGTGGGACGATTAGGACTGTCATAAAATGTTAGTAGGTGACCTCCTAAATGTCCCATCCAGGGGCCTCCAAAACACCTACAAAGTTGGGGTTAGACAAAATGGGGCATTTTGGGATGACCCAGATGGTCGGATTTTGCAGATTCTGCCTCGATCACCCTATATTCGATGATGCTCCCTATATGTTAGTGAAAGCGAGAAATAATAAAATCACAGCCAAAACTCATCAAAATCACATGAAATTTAAATGACAGCATATATGGATGACCTAAAATCAAATGCAAAAGAAATAGTAGGGAAATATACCACAGATTTCTAATCACTCCTAGGTGGGGCGATTAGGACTGCGATAGTGCGAGGGGCACCGGGGGCGGGACGCCCACCGTTTGGGGCTCGGTTTCGGCACCAATCCACTTGGGATGGGTCCAAAACCTCTTATGGGGTTGTGTCGGCAAATTGGGTGGGGTATTGTGGCCAAATGTTTGGGTTTTGGGTCCGGATTGCACTTCCAATAATCACCCAATAACCTCCCTTCCAAAAGAGAGATCAAGGATGTAAGAAGCACAAACGATGGGTGAGGATGTAATTCGGCAGCACTCCGTTGCTCCAAATGCTCCTGCTCTATCCTTTTTTTGGGGTGAGAAGACTCACCATTTTATAGACCTGAGGGTCTCTTGTGAATGAGCATGTAGAGGCACCACTTGGCCATCATGCCTTGCCGGGGAGAGAAGATTCCTCCCTGATTAAGGGCTCCATGACTGCCTCTATGACTGCCTCTTTGAGCTCAAAAATGCTCACTCGCACTCCATGCATTGAAGGAGGAGTTAAGTGGTGGATCTGAGCTGCCATTTGTCAAGGTTTGACCTTTTTCCCATCAAACTTGCTATTCACCCCACCCTGGAGCGAATACTGCTAATCGTCCCAGGGTGGGATGAATACCAGTTTGTAATCATCCCAGGGTGGAACGAATAAGGAGCAGGGTGCCTGAAAGGTGCCAAATTGACCTTTGACCTTCCAAAACTATTGTGGGAGTGGTTAGGACCATTGTTTAACCTCTAGGGGCTGCCCTAGGGGCTGTGTATGCCAATTCGATCAGTGTTTGTCGTCACATAATCAGATTGGTGTTGTTTTGGTGTCTACAGATGCCCCTTTTTGGGATGCGTTGTGCGTGGCGCAGTGCTGAGCAAAAATAGATAACCAAAGCACTAATGATTAGGGTTTCTCAGTAACCTAACCAAATTTTGATGCCCCAAGTATGGAAAGGGCATGCATTCTTGAATCCTTGCTTCTGACGAGCTAAGGAGCTTAATTCAAGTGTTAACCTTTTTTGGTGAGGTGTTACTTGATCTTGGACATTGTTCGAGTCATGAATAGGCAAAGGGCGCAACCTTTTGTCTATGGGAACCTTGAGTTCATGATTCTTGAATGCCAAGTGTTTGATCAGCTTGTGATTATTGCTTGTTTGCTAGCCCCAAGCAGGAGCGTGATTGTCTTTGTCAATGATTCTTTGAATGCATGCCATTTCCTTGATTGGGTGTGTATTTGTTGATTGGTGACTAAGTGTGACTACCCCCTCAAGCGACGAATCGATGAGGGAATGATCGACATGAGAAAAGTGATGAGTCGCTTGACCCAAGATGACTTTTGTAAGGGTGCCTTCAGTTGTTTTTCATTGAATGCTTATGCAGTTTCTCAACAATTTGACCTATTTTTGGTGGGTTTTAACCCTTTTTGTGATGCATTTTGGGGATGAAATTCTCAAAAATCCATCCTCCTGTGGAGCGGTCCAGCTATGGTAGCCTTATTAGGGAGTAGGATAGTGAGGATTTGTGACAAGAAGAAATGGTGGTGGTGGCCGTTTGGGGATGAAATTCTGAAAATTCGATCCTCCGGTGGAGCGGTCCGGCTATGGTAGCCTTCTTAGGGAGTAGGATAGTGAGGATTTGTGACCCCAACGTCTATTTTGAATGCCAAGAATAGCTTGTTTCGGGGGTTTGGACTTTTGGTTTAAAATTGGTATTGGATTATTCTATTTTGGGTGGGTTTGGACCCTTTTTGTGATGTCGTTTGGGGATGAAATTCTCGAAAATCCATCCTCCCGTGGAGTGGTCCGGCTATGGTAGCCTTCTTAGGGAGTAGGATAGTGAGGATTTGTGACCCCGACGTCTGTTTTGTATGCCAAGAATGTCAAGTGCAAAAGCACTCTTATTTGGCAATTTTATTGCTATTTTTTGTGCATTTTGGTGCAGTTTTTGTTGTTTTTGATTTTCTTGCTCTGTAATCGTCCCAGGGTGGGATGAATACTAGTTTTGTAATCATCCCAGGGTGGTACGAGTGCTAACTAGGTGGAATGATTACAGGCCTAAAAGCCTATTTAAGGGCCAAAACTAGGTTTTGGGCTCATTTGCACTTTGTTTTTTGGCGATTTGGAGCTGTGAGGAGGAGGAGGTCGAGTTCGCGTAGCGGAGCGCTGTCGGATTTCTTGGACACCATGAGTTCATGGACCGGATCATCAAGTGGCGGAGCCAAAGTGAGACCGATAAGTGCCCCTTCTCTTTATTTTGCTTGTTTTGTTTTATAGTTTAAAACCGTAATTCTTTTCTTTTGTATTTCGTTTTTCGATTCTAAAAATGAAAACCCTAGTTTAATTTTTTTTTGTTTGTTTTGTGCTTGAATTTGTTTTGCTTTGTTAAAACTAAGATCGAAACCCTAGTTGAAACCGTGTTTATTTTGTTTTTGTTGTAAACTAAAAAGAAAACCCTAGTTTAAACTAAGATCGAAAACTTAGCTTAAAAAAATTGTTTTTATGTTGTTTTCTATTTTTTATCAGTTTAGACTAAGGTTAAACCCTAGGTAATACTTGTTTGTGTTTTTTTTTTTTTTTTTTTTTTTTTTTGTTTTAAAACTAGGGTTAAAACCCTAGGTTAAATTTATTTGTTTTTGTATTTTGTAGTTTGAGAACTAGGATGAGAAAACCCTAGGTTAAAAATTTTTTTTTTTTATTTTTTTTTTATCGGTTTGAACTAAAGTTAAAAACCCTAGGTAATTGAAAATTTGTTATTTTGTTTTTTTTTATTAATTTTAGGTTATAGTTGAACTAAAGTTAAAAACCCTAGGTAACTGACAAATTTTTTTTTTTTTGTTTTTTATTTATCAGTTTGAACTAAAGTTAAAAACCCTAGGTAACTGACAAATGTGTTTTTTTATTTATCAGTTGTAACTAAAGTTAGAAACCCTAGGTAAAACAAAATTTGTTAAATTTGGTAAAAAAAAGTATAAATATTTTTTTTTTTTTTTTTTTTTTTTTTTTTGCATTGCATTGTTTATTTGATTTTTTGAATGTTTGTACTGTACATGTTGTTAATGTTTTTGTTGTACATTTATTAAATGTTTTTGTTGTACAATTTTTTTCTTTCATGTTTTTAATGTTTTTGTGTTGTTTTTTATTTTCAGGTGGTGAAGAGCCGGTACCGTGTGCCGACGGTGTTTTCTGAGGCATGGAGGCACTGACTATGGTGGACTAGGATTGGCTTGACGCCCTCGGGCTCAAGCATGTGACTCGGTTAGAGCCTATGGTGGGGGATCGGGCATATCTACTGCCTTGATCAGCTTATGGGATCCTCGCACTAATACCTTTCATCTCCCAATAGGGGAGATGACGGTGACTCTTGAGGATGTCTATCGGATTCTATGGATTTTGATAGACGGGCTTCCTATTCGGACTACTCCACGTGATCAGCGGATGGCGGTGCTGACATGGTGCTTCGGGCATGGGGTGGAGATGGGGGTGGATAGTCCGGTGGAGAGGGCAGAGGGGGATTGCTTGATTGGTGGTATTTTGGTATGGTGGTGGCTGGAGAAGGGCGTGTTGGGGGTGAGGCATGCACTACTGATGACCCTCATCTCCAACATGCTGCTTCTTGACTCCTCGGGTGTGAGGTTCCCATGGAACCTACTGGAGGTTGTTTTCAGACTGGTTGAGTGTCCGACCTCAGAGCCATTGATTATGAGGTGGGGTCAGACACTACTGGCATAGCTCTATGATGAGTTGTACGAGGTCCACTGCTAGAGGTGGAAGGGGATTGGATGCAGCTACCTATTGTAGTGTTGGGGATGGCAGCACATAGCTGTGGAGAGGCCATAGGGTTTGTCATGGACTACTCGGGCAGAGATGGTGGACAGGGAGATAGGGTATGCGGCTCTATGGCGGAGGTCCGAGGAGCAGGGGCAGAGTCGATGGTGGGCAGGTGTCGTAGGGCACTATGCTGATGCCTTCTCATGTCTTGCTCTGGGGATGTGTTCTGGCATCCATATCGGGATCGTCCGGCTGCTTGAGGCTGGAGAGTGGCTCCGATGGGTGCGTAGGGGAGATGGCTGATCGGGCGGCATGGGACCGAGCAGGAGTACTTCTTGTACGTTTGGGTGACCGATAGTTTGGGGTGCACCAAGGATTTCCTGGTGAGCCCTTGATTTATCGATGTCGGGGCGACGAGAGGACTCTGGCCTGGCCGATCATCGAGCCGCTGGGTGAGGAGTCGGATGCAGTGATCGATGTCCCTGACATGGACAATGTCGGGGTGACTACAGAGTATGACCAGTGGTGGATGATGCGGCGATGGTGGGGTGAGGGGCCTCTAGGAGGTCCAGAGGTGGCAACAGGTGGAGAGGGTGCAGAGGCATCGGGAGAGGGTTGGGGGGCTCCGCTCGAGGATGCGGACATGGTGGAGGTTGATAGCTTTGGGGGGATGATTTTGGGATTCCGAAGCAGTCGGATATGCAGGACGTCCTAGAGTAGTGGGAGCCAGAGCAGCCTATCATCCCTGATATGCCTATGCCTCAGGCAGTCCCAGAGGGTATGGAGGTGAGGCTTCATGTTGAGATAGCATGATTGGAGGATCTACTTTGGAGATGGGATGAGGAGCTCGAGGATGCTCTACAGGAGAGGGATCTCCTATGGACTCAGTTGGCGGAGCGGGAGAATGCATTGGCTACGTACCATCGGTGGGATGGGGACACAGATGCTTCATGGGAGAGGGATCTCCTACGAACTCAGTTGGCACAGCGTGATGATGCATTGGCTGCGTACCGTCGATGGGAGATGGATTTGGTTCGACATCGGATGGAGTTGGAGGCAGAGATTATCCACCTCGGTGGGTGGTTACCTGAGCTCCCTGGAGGTGGATCTTCACATCGAA
Source organism: Wollemia nobilis (assembly GCA_028583015.1). Classification (NCBI taxonomy): domain Eukaryota; kingdom Viridiplantae; phylum Streptophyta; class Pinopsida; order Araucariales; family Araucariaceae; genus Wollemia; species Wollemia nobilis. The sequence goes on along the minus strand of JAQPPZ010001424.1, from coordinate 1,771,824 downwards.
CGAGAGACAATGATACTGAGCAGTCAGCATCCTCTCATCGTAGGCGGTTGGATGAGGGGCGCTAGTGGGCATGATGCGAGGGCTAGCAGCAGCCACCCTGAGAGGTCCCATAGGACCCACACCACTGGGGGTAGTTCTCGTCACACCGATCCTGCGTGATCATGGTGGCCGATGCCCTAGGCTTGGGGGTTTTTGAGTTTTTTTTTTGGTGAGGTTCGAGGACCATTTTATTGTAGCCTGAGGGCCTTTTTGATGATATATATACATGACTTTCTTTGTGTTTATACACTTGTTATGGTTTGATTTTATGCACATGTATTTACATTGATGTATGCATATGTTATTGTGAATGCGATGTTTCTAATTATATGATGTATGCATATGGAATGGATGAATTGAGTTGTTGATATTTGGCGGTGGCACCATAGACTGTACAGGACTTAATGGCTTTTTTGTACTAGGCGATTGCGTTATGAAATGACTTTGTATGTATATATTTTTCTTTTGTTTTGTATATATTTTTGATGATGGTGTAATAATGGAATGTATCACAGTTGGTTTAGAATGTAGTTAAGGTTTTCTGAGACTCAGATGTTTTAACTAACTAGCCAAGACTGTACTTTTATCTTACAAGACTTTTGAATAAGGTATGAATCAGACTTGAGTTTGACCAAGTTATTTCGCATCCCTATGTGTGCAATTGAGTTCGTTCATGTGGTATTTGTCAGGATACCGCCAGTGCCAGATAGGCTATCAACCAAACCTGTACTGAGGATCACCTAATTAGCTCCACTAACTCCTTTGTCGTATTTAGTAAGATTAATCTGCAGTGCCATCTAGGATACCATAAGCTAGCTCATCCACATGCAAACATTGATCTGCACACAATTTAATGTGACAGATATATCATCATGCGGGAGGTTTGCCACCAGTGACCGATAGGCTATCCACCAAACCGGTACTGAGGATCACCTCATGACCTTTCGAATGCTGAGAGTTCCAAGGATTCAAGTTCGACTCCCTTCTTTTCTTCAATTGTATTGGGATACTTGCTCTTATATAGTGATAAAAATCACTGTTTATTTTTGTTTTTTCTTTTGAGCAAGGGATTTAGATATTGAGTGATGAGAATCACTATTGCTTGTGCTTTTTGATGTATGCACTTTGTGGGTTTTGATGTCAAACTTTGGAGTTTTGACTTTTGCAATTTTTTTGATGTTTGCAACTTTTTGAGAACTTGGGATTTTTGGGGGAATTGGGTAGGGAAGATGCTTGTCCTTTTGCCAACTCTCAGCATTCTTGGGGTCATTCGCATAGGGGGATGAGCAAGATAACCTTTTCACTGTATGGTATCCTGAATTGCTTTGCAGGTTTCATCTTTCGTTTACACAACTTGGGAATTTTTTAATGTGTTTTAGCTTGTGTTGGGATGCTACGTAACAAGGTGTGATCCAAGTAGAACTCTACCTTTGTAAAATCTGTCTGACTTTGTACAGTTTTTGGCTAGAAATCTAATGACAGCTGAATGGCGAAAACCCTAGATACATTAGAAGACAACTGACTATGGTATGGTGAAAAATGTGACTGGCGTTTATTTTTGATGGACTATTTATAGAGTGGAAAAATGTGGAAAATGATGGAATTGCCAAGTAATTACAGTCTATGGTGCTTTTGACTTGTATGATCAACAAATGTGCAATGTATGTATGCGATGCCTAATGCAGCTATTTTTTTGTGTTTTGATTTTTAAGAGTATGCATGGAAGTGAGATGCAATTTTTTTGTTATTTTTTATTATCTTTTGTTTTTGTTTGTTTTTGAATATTTGTTTTTGACCAAGCGATTGTGGGAACCCTTGGAGATTTTGGTTTGACCAAAGGGTTTATGGACACCTTTGGGGCATTTTGGGTTTGACCAAGTGATTGTGGGAATCCTTGGAGCTTTTGGTTTGACCAAAGGGTTTATGGATACCTTTGGGGTTTTTTGGGTTGACCAAGCGATTATGGGAATCCTTGGAGCTTTTGGTTTGACCAAAGGGTTTATGGATACCTTTGGGGCATTTTGGGGTTGACCAAGCGATTGTGGGAATCCTTGGAGATTTTGGTTTGACCAAAGGGTTTATGGGTACCTTTGGGGCATTTTGGGGTTGACCAAGCGATTGTGGGAATCCTTGGAGCTTTTTGGTTTGACCAAAGGGATTTATGGACACCTTTGGGGCATTTTGGGGTTGACCAAGCGATTATGGGACCTTTTCATTTTTGGGAATCCTTGGAGCTTTTGGTTTGACCAAAGGGTTTATAGGAGCACCTTTGGGGCATTTTGGGTAGTTTGACCAAGCGATTATGGGAATCCTTGGAGCTTTTGGTTGGGCTATGGCTCTCTTAAATATGGAATGGCCTCAAATGACTGATGTTCAAGGGTTCTAGTTCCTTGATTCCATCAAGAGAGGCTAGCCGGTATGTCCTAGGTCCTATTTTACTATCAATTACATAAGGACCTAACCAGTTTGCCATGAACTTGTCCCTTAGATGGGGCGGCAAGTTAGAGTTTTGTTGGTTCTCTTTTAAGACCAGGTCACCAACCTGAAAGTCCCTCGGGTGAACTTTCATGTTGTATGCTTTCTTAAGTCGCTCTTGGTAGATACGCAAATGCTCGAGAGCATTGACGCATCGTTCATCAAGCAACGTAAGCTGGTCTAACCGGGCTCCTTGCGCAGTGTCATCATCGATGAACTCTTGCATTGATATGCGTAGGGAAGGAATTTCCAACTCGAGAGGCATGACTGCCTCGGAGCCATACACCAGTGAAAATGGAGTTGCCCTAGTGGGCATCCGAATGCTAGTGCGATAAGCCCAAAGAGCAAGTGGTATTTGAATGTGCCAATCCTTATGACTATCTATGACTATCTTTTTGAGGATGGCAACTAGCATTTTGTTTGACGCCTCTGCTTGCCCATTTGCCTACGGATAATAGGGTGTCAAAAAACTATGCTAAATTTTGTACTTTGTGGTCAAAGCACGCACGTCTTTGTTCTTGAATGACGTCCCATTATCCGAGATGATCTTGGATGGAATACCAAAATGACATATGATGTTATGTAAAATAAACTCCGCAATGCGGGTTCCAGTCGTAGAGGTAAGCGAAATTGCTTCCACCCACTTGGTGAAGTACTCTATGGCCGTTATGATGAACGTGTGATGGCCTAATGATGCAGGGGAGATCTTTTCGATTAGATCTAAGCCCCACTATGAAAATGGCCAAGCCGATTGGATCGGCTGCAAGGCCTGAGAAGGTACGTGTGTCAAGTTAGCATGGTGTTGACACTTCACGCACTTCCTTACATACGCGCAACAATCTCGCTCTAAAGATGGCCAATAATAGCCCATGCGAAGAATGCGCTTTGCGATGGCCATACCACTGAAGTGGCCACCGCATGTACCATCGTGCGCTTGGGTGATCGCCCAAGCGGACTCCTGCTGGTCCAAGCAATGGAGGAGGATTCCTTCGTAGCTTCGATGGTACAAAATGTCTCCTAGCAAGACATGTTTTGCCACTTTCTATTTGAATGATATTTTCACGGCATGCGACAATCCAAGTGGGAGGTTACCTAGCTTGAGGTAGTCTCTTATGGGTGTGTACCAATCTTGCTGATCAGAAGCCTCGATGGTATGAACAACCAATCCCTCTTGAAGTTCGTCCCTAGCAAAAGCTGAGCGGGAAAGAACCTGTAAGAATAGCGTTGTGTTGCTATTAAGGGGAATAGGGGAGAACAAGGACCCCTAGTTGGCTTGATTCAGACTATCATGGATTCGAGAGAACCTATCCTGAGATGGTTCAATCTGGATCGGGTGGATTCCTTGGCGTTAAGTCAGAGCTTGCACGCTCCATCATGGATTGCGATAGTGTTTTGACTTGAATGGTTGTCATCTCACCGAAAGGGTCTTGCGGGATTAGTGACCCCAAGGAGGCCATAGTGTCCACAAAATGATTCGATGACCGAGGGAGTGCCTCGATGTCGTACCATTCAAGCTTTGCCAGGAATTTATCCACAAGGGCTTTGTAGGCCTGCAGAACTGGGCATTTACATTGGAATACCCCTTTCACTTGGTTGACGATTAACAGCGAATCACCAAAGATGTTCAAGCATTTGATGTTCATGGTGATGGTTGTCTGAAGACCTATGAGCAAGGCTTCATATTCTGCGTTGTTATTGGTGCACGGGAAATCAAGTTTAAATGATAGAGGCATTGGAGCCCCTTGCGGTGTGAAGAATACGATTCCCGTGCCACCCCCTTGCTCACATTTAGAACCATCAAAAAATAGGGTTATGTCGGCCTGTGACTCAGGCTCATCAGAATCTGGCGATTCTGAGACATGGAAGACCCCATCATCGGGTAGCTCTATGGTCAGAGGCTGATCATCTTCGAGAGGAGCCTCTGCTAGTTGATCGGTGATGACTTGACCTTTGATGGACTTTTGTCCAATGAATTCGATGTCAAACTCCGTCAACAACATGATCCATTTCGTCGTGCGGCTACTATGATAAGTATGACTCATCATGTACCGCAATGGATTCTCCTTAGACACAACATACGTCATGTTGCTCAGCATGTAATGGCATAGCTTTTTGGTAGCAAACACCACTGCCAAGCATAGCTTCTCAACGTATGCATAGTTAAGTTCATAACTGACCAGGGTGCGGCTAAGGTAGTAAGTAGCTTGTTCTTTGTGTAGTTCATTTTTTGGGCTAGCATGGCGCCCAGTGCCACCTCGGTAGCTGAGATGTATAAGTAGAATGACACTCCTGGTCTAGGTGGTGCCAATACTAGCGGTGAAGCCAAGTATTGTTTGATGTCATCGAAGGCAGATCGGCACTCGTCATCCCAGTGAAATGCTACCCCCTTGTGCAATAATTTATTCATGGGTCGACACTTGTCAGATAGCTACGCTATGAAGCGCTTGATTGACGTGACCTTTCCCTGTAGGCTTCTAAGCTGCTTGATGGTAGTTGGGGGGAGCATTTCAAGGATTGCCTTGACTTTATGTGGATCCACCTCGATGCCTCATTTTGAGACTATGAAACCCAAGAGTTTTCTAGATGTGACGCCAAATACGCACTTCTTGGGGTTTAGTCTGACTTTGTGTTCGATGAGGCGATCGAGGATCTTGCTTAAGTCATCGAGATGATCTAGGCACAAAAGAGATTTGGCCAACAAATCATCCATGTAATCTTCCAAAGTTTTATGCATGTGATCATGGAAGATGTATGTCATGGCACGTTGGTAGGTGGCACCAGCATTTTTAAGGCCAAAGGGCATGACCTTATAACAAAATGTCCCCCAAGGCATTGTGAACGCCATTTTTAGTTGGTCCTCGGGATTGATATGAATCTGATTGTATCTCGAGAAACCATCCATGAGGGATAGCATTTCGTGGCCTACTGTAGCGTCTACCAATGCATCGATGCTAGGCAAGGGGAAATCATCCTTAGGACTCGCTTTGTTTAGATCTCAAAAATTAGTGCATATGCGAATCCTCCCATCAGGCTTCTTGATGGGTACCATGTTGGACAGCCATGGTGGGTAATCCATGTAGATGACAAATTGTGCATCCAACAACTTTTGTAATTCATCTTTGACCATTAAGGCCATTGTTGGGTGCATCTTACATAGTTTTTGCTTAACTGGCTTGACTGTCGGATCAAGCGTTAGATTATGCATGACTAGTTGCGGGTCTAGCCCCGACATGTCTTTGTAGGACCATGCAAAAACCTCCTTCTTCTCTTTGAGAAGGGCAATGTAGTCAGCTTGCTCTTCGGGGGATAGACTTACCCCCAACTTGATGATCTATGGATTCATTGGATCAGAGCCGATGTCTACGTCAGTCGTCTCCTCGATCGACATGTGGGACCCATCCTCCAACTGGTGTGGAGTTGGGATCAAGTGGATATCATTCGCTGAATTCAGATCTACGTTAGGAACTTCGGGTCCCTCTTCAGCATGGAAGATATCTTGAGTTGGTCTTAGGGTGAAATGAAGCATCTCACCGCAAGGCCGGTACTCTGATGGGGATGGTGGTGAATTAACGTGATCCCAGTCTATGGCATCTAGGTCTAGATACAATGACCATGTTGGATCGGTTGGATTGCGGATGGGGGTGGTTAAGTCAATGGAGATCATGTTGATGAAATGATTTTGGTCTCCATTACCATGGGGGTGGTGACTCGGACATCCTTGATGATTTTTGTGCTTCGGATCTGGCTCTGGGGGTATTGGCACAAATGGATCGGCCCTATGTGTGGATAGAAGGACAGGGTCTACCCTTGGCACTGATAACTCTATAGGGTCTCTGGGTGGAAGGTGCTCTCTGTATGCCCAAAGTGGCGGATGCAACACTTGGTCCAACTGTGTTGGGTTTAGGTGCCACCTATGCCTTGGCCCCATGTTTAGTTGTTCAAACATGTCATCAATATCCATGGGGTATTGTTGCTGCCGCATATGATTGAGATATGCCATCTCAGTTTCATCTTCATAATCATTTTCGGAGATCCATAGGCCTTCGTTGGCTCTGACAACTATTTGCGACATGTGAGGCTCGTCCTGCTCGAGCAAATTGATCTGGTCCCATCGGGGTTGTTCTGCTCTCTATGGGGGGACCTGATTTTCTTGAGGTGGCACTTGCTCGATTGGAGCATCCAAAGGGAACATTGCCAAGAGGCTTTCTTGGTAGTCATCCATGGGGGTCACTTGTGAGTGATTGCTATCCGATTCGAAAGGGTCCCATGGTGCTACCTCATACTCTGACTCGTCTTTCGAAGATCCTTCTTGACCTTGTCTATATCCCTCTTGTAAGTGAGTTCTCGAACTTTCTCCTTTCTCGATCAAAGGGAGGGGTTATCAAGGTCAACAAGGTTTGTTGTCAACAATGGGAGATAATCCCCCAATGTATATGTTGTGTTAGGATTGGCATATGGATCTAATGCCAACCCATCCTTGTTGCCTATCCCTAGGCCTTGCATGTTCTCTACCAAGATGTCTAGGGGTAGGGGGTGGTTGAACCCTACTCTTGACTTGTCGTATGGCATCTGATATCTTGGTTGGCAAAGAACGCGCACTCCTTGCTCATATCTGCCCAACCCATATCCATGCCAATTGCATTGGCCAAGATATCTCAAAGCGAAGTCTGGGTTGGACAAATAGTTGACGTCCTCAACAAAGGGCTCTTCATCTTCTTCTTCTTGCATGTAAGGTTCAATGCCATTATCGAGGCCCCCATATACAAAGTTTTTCTGATTTGGTGGGTAGCCTAGAGGAACAATAGTGCCGATGGGGAGGCGAGGTCTCCCCATGTCCTGCATGGACTCAATTGTGGGTGTTGCTACAATGTTCCACACTAGGTACTCCCCCAGGCCCGTATTGGCCATCTCAATGGTGATCGTTGGTGGTTGAGGGGGAGGGAATGGGAGTTCTTCCTGAGTCCACTCCATGTCGGGTGAACTAGGCATCTCGACTTCCATTCGGCTAGGCATCTCCTCGGTAGATATGGTTGAGACTGATGGCGGTGCCTCTTCTAGGGGTTTCTTCCCATTGTCCTTCGATGTGGCCACCGTAGGTGGCATCATTGGTGAAGGACCAGATGATGAAGATGGACCTAGCTGGGGATTTGATGGACTTAACAATGGGGATGTATGCGGAATCAGACCCTGTTTAGATGGATTCAACTAAAAATCCAAATGTGTTGATGGAAGGGTCGATTGCGGCATCAGTTGTACCGCATTGCAATACTTGAAGGGTTCTAAGTCCATCGGGACTACATGCACTTGCCCTTCGAATGTGTACTTTAGGCATTGGTGGGCTATCGAAGGGACACACTTCATGTCCCCGATCCAAGGCCGGCCCAACAAGATATTATAGGCCATCTCACCTTCCAAGATGTGGCACAACGTAGGAATAGTCTTTTGTCCCACCTGGATGGGTAGGAAAATTGTGCCAACCGTCGAGCATATCGCATCATTGAATGCTCGTAGAGTATAGGTGGAGGCCACGATGTGAGATGCTGGCAACTTTAGGTGTTTCAATGCCATTATTGTAATTATATTACTGGACGAGCCAGTGTCCACCAACACCCTCTTATATGGAATCTCGTTGACCCACGCAATGACGTGCAGGGGTGGATCCGCCATGTCACCAGTCACTGATTTTAGCTCATCTTCTCTAAAGGTGATGACTGGCTCGGTGCATCATTTGACATGTCCCACGAAGTTGTTGAAAGAGTTTGCTTCATGGGGCTGCAGCTCGATGGCTTTTAGTATCTCCATTAGAGCCTCTCGATGGGGTGATGATTGTTGTATGAGCTCGTAGATGGAGAGCCTAGCCGACGTGGTCCTCAAACTTTGGGTAAGTTTGGTCTGAATCGTGGCCATTGGTCTAGGTGGAGGAGGTTGTGTAGGGTGTTGTTGAGGTTGTGACATTGATGGAACCTCTCTTGTAGCTGCCACGGGGGCAGTTGTGCTTGGGTACCTCTTGTTCCTAGTCACTATGCTTATCATCCCTACATACCCCTACATGGGGCAATTCTGTGTCACCTCATTGACTTGTAGAGTCTTTGCCTATGCATCATGGGTAGGCAGGGGGTCTTTGAAGACCTCCATCTATTGGTTGTTTGGTGCTATGGGATTATCCACCACTAATGTCTTGTTGTCTATTAGGTCTTGCACTAAGCTTTTAAATTTCCAACATGCATAAAGGTCATGTCCCTTCTGTCGGTGAAACCTACAGTACAAGTCTTCCCTATAACCTTTGGGTTTTGGTGCGTTGGGGTCTACAGGTCGACTTTCTGGTAGGTTTATCAAGTTTATCATGGACAAATGGTCAAACAAGGAGTCTTTAGACTCTGTAAAGGGTGTGAATTGTCGCCTAGGGTGACGCTACTGATTTTGCTCTTGTCGATGATTTTCTCTTTCATAACTATCAAGAGGGACCACCTGATAGTTAGCCTTTTGGGGCTGTGTTGCTTGTGCAGGCTTAGGTATGTTTATAGCAACCTGATTGACCACAGTGGGTTTCGGTTGCATGGTCCCTATTTTGGCATTTTTAGGCCACTCTTTCTTCCATGGCTTGGCAATCTCGCCATCCTGTATCTTGATCTCCTCAATGATTCTGGCTTGCGCCAGGGCTTCCTCAAGAGTGGCATATTGCTGTAGCTACAATAGCATGGAGATCGACCTCAAACAACTCTTTGAGAACATTTGGGTTAGGTCGGCCATGGGAGGGAGGTAGGGCAGCTTTGAAAGCAACGTCCTCCATCGATTTCCATAGGCCACCATGGTTTCTTCCTCATACTACCTGAGGCTAGCTAGGTCGCTTAGTGATGCCTTCTTCTTGGTGTTGAAGGTGAAGCATTCGAGGAACGCATCCACTAGCTGATCCAAGTTACTGATGCTATGCTTTGGCAACTGAGTGAACCAATCCGAGGCAGGGCCTACGAACATGGTTATAAATGTTCTTAGCAACAAAGCATCATTGTCCTGAATGCCAAAGCATTGGCTCAGGAATCTAGTCACGTGCTCTTGGGCATCCTCCTCCCCTCTAAATATTGCCAACTAGGGTAGCTTAAAGTGTTCAGGGTATGGGGGTGTCGACACTGACGGATGCACAGGGTGACTACGAAGCTGGCGTAAAGTGGGCTTTTGGGGCCCAAAAGTCTTGGTCTCCATAGACTCTAAGCGCTCTAGCAGCGCTTTATATGCATCAGAATATTTGATCTCTTCCTCCTTGGTTTGTTCCTATTGCGGGTTGCGGGGAACTTGAGGCCTATGGAGGGGTGGCCGGATAGCACCCCCTCTGCCTTGGTAGGGCATTTCAGCCCGCTCTTCTTCTTGCTCATACTCCTCATAGGCTTCTTGAGGAGTTCTTGGGCGTGACCTATAAACATGGGTGGGTGCCCACGGAGGGTGCCCATCATTGGCTCTAGGGGTGGTCTCCCGCTCAGGTCTAGGAGGTCTTGGAGGCAGCATTTGATAAGGTCACGGAGACCTGTCTCGCACCAAGGGGTTGTGCCTCTCATACAACTCTGTTCTATGCGTGCGAGGGGTTGGGACCCTCTCAGGCACAGTGGTCTGGAGCAATTCATCTGTTTGACACTTGAATGCGCTCTTTGCTAAGGCGATACAGGTGCTCCAACTATTGTTGGTCTTGCTCAAGCTACGTGATTTGCGCTTGGTGGGTGGCATGTCTGGAAAATGCCAGGTCAATTTGTTCCATCGTCTTGAGTCTAGGAGGCCTAGATGCCTCTCCTACATATTTATCTCGGTCATGATGATCCGAGATCTCTATAGGTCACTTTCCTCTATCGAGGTTGGTGGCATTCACCCGAGGCTCTGGCCTTAGTAGGTGATCCTGATAGATAGCAGGTGTGGAGGTGCATTGCTCCCACGCTGTGTATTGCTCTTGAGGAATGTAATGGTCTTCCTCATGCTCCCTTTCGTATATGTGAAAGGGGCGGGCAGAGTTGGCTCGCCCTGTCTGAAGAGCCTTGTGCTCTGGATTTGGCCTATTATTTCTAACAGTGATGAGGGGTAGAGGAGGGATGACATAATCATGTGGCCCCTCCTTATGGACCCTATGCTGTTCTAGCGCTTCATTGCATGGTGGCCACTCATAACGAGCATCTAAGGGAGCCTTCCCATTTATGTTGAGTGCCACATGTAAGGACTCCTCCTGAAAGGGTCTATGCTGAATGGGAGTGCCCCTCGAAGGGGTGCCTCTATAGTCCCATTCTAAAATGGCATGATGTGGACTATCTTGTGGGTCAGGCCGCCAAGGTGGTATGACCAAGTCCTTGGGGCTGTAGCGGAGGTGACTTGTGCCCCCTTGTACACTCTCTGCAGCTTTTGCCCATGATTGGGCTTGGCTACGGGTGTACACCATGGTGGTGTCTCTCTACAAGCTATGTAGGTTTTTATCTTCTTTATGATTTTTTATTCTACACTAAACAAAGGGAACCACACAATCAAAGAAGTGATTATCTCGTTTATAGATTAAAGGTGTGCCCTAAATCTGGTTTAGTGTGTTTTGATTTTTGTTTTGAAAGCTTTGTAAAGAACGTGTTGTTGTACATGCAATATGATGGCTCTTATGTCTCCCAAAATGGTCGCCCCTTCAATATACCACTTGCCAGGCCGTTATACCAAACCTCTCAATATACCCGCCCTTACGTGAGGGAAACTATTGGTACGCGAGAGGAGAATGGTACGTGGAACATAGGCGGTACGAAAGGGGAATCACTCTATTTTTGACACCTACCATAGAAGACTTATCCTCATGCACTGGGAATCACCCCAACTACACTTGGTCAGCTTTCGTCAGGATTTACGTCTAGCAACAGTAGCGATCGGGGTTATGTATGCAAAAATTCAAGCCAAGGTGGTGATGAAATCCACCGTTGGTCTTGATCAAGGGTTGGGGTTTTACGACCAACTCCTTGGTGTTTAAATTACCACGTGGTGTGTGGGGTTCTTTTTATTTGTGCAAAGAAAGAAAAACATGCAGCAAAACTCTCCTATGCAAGCAAAGAAACATGAAATGACAGAGACAGAAAATAGAAAATGATAGAGGATGCTCAGAACCCCTACCTCTTCTCTGCCCAAACTGGATGCCTCTGAGTTTCTGCTCTGAAACTGCATAGAGAGCTAATCGTCTCGGGGTGGGATGAATAACATATCTGTATTCGTCACAGGGTGGGACGAATGCCCATTCGTCCCTGGGTGACACGAATTCCAGCTCTGTATTCGTCATAGGGTGGAACGAGCAGCAGTCCAGTGCTTGAAATATTGACACCTGCAAGCAAAAACACACAACTTTTGATCAAAAATTTGATCTCAAAATCAGGGGACAAGGTCCCACCGTGATTGCCACTGAAAGCACGAGGATACGGAAGCAAACAAAAGGGAAATGTAACGCTAAGTCCTACGAACGAGAATGCATGAAAAGAGGGAAAACAAATGAATTGAAATGAGATTTAAAGCAAATGTAAAAGTGCAGCCCTTTATTTTATTAATTTGCTCGAGATCGGGTTACAATGCGTCTCCTCCCTTTTCAGGGGCTGGGAGCGTCGGACATAGTTTTGTTACACCACAAATGATATATTCCCCTTTGGGGATCTTCCGCGTGCCCACATTGAAAATGGGTGGACCAAACATCATCGCCGCTTGCATGAATGCATCTATAGTTCCTTGCTGCCCCTCCGGTGTTGGGATCCTACGTTCAGAGAAATAGTAAACGATTAGTAGCACCTGCGGATGGAGGGAAACATGCGATCCCCAAGGCCTACGGTTGATGCATGCATAAAATAATTAAAATGATAACTAAAACATATCAGAATAAGCTAAAAATTTGATAGAAGCAAGAAAACATTACCAGGAACACACTGCAAAAGGAACAGTCAAGAAATCTACCACATATTTCTAATCGCTCCGAGGTGGGACGATTAGGACTATCATAAAATGTCAGTAGGTGACCTCCTAAATGTCCCATCCAGGGGCCTCCAAAACACCTGCAAAGTTGGGGTTAGACAAAATAGGGCATTTTGGGATGACCCAGATGGTCGGATTTTGCAGATTCTGCCTCGATCACCCTGTATTCGATGATGCTCCCTATAGGTTAGTGAAAGCGAGAAATAATAAAATCATAGCCAAAACTTATCAGAATCACATGAAATTTGAATGACAGCATATATGGATGACCTAAAATCAAATGCAAAAGAAATAGTAGGGAAATCTACCATAGATTTCTAATCACTCTGGGGTGGGGCGATTAGGACTGCAATAGTGCGGGGGGCGCCGGGGCAGGACGCCCACCGTTTGGGGCTCGGTTTTGGCACCAATCCACTTGGGATGGGTCCAAAACCTCTTATGGGGTTGTGTCAACAGATTGGGTGGGGTATTGTGGCCAAATGTTTGGGTTTTGGGTCCGGATTGCACTTCCAATAATCACCCAATAACCTCCCTTCCAAAAGAGAGATCAAGGATGTAAGAAGCACAAACGATGGGTGAGGATGTAATTCGGTAGCACTCCATTGCTCCAAATGCTCCTGCTCTATTCTTTTTTGGGGTGAGAAGACTCACCATTTTATAGACCTGAGGGTCTCTTGTGAATGAGCATGCAGAGGCACCACTTGGCCATCATGCCTTGCCAGGGGAGAGAAGATTCCTCCCTGATTAAGGGCTCCATGACTGCCTCTTTGAGCTCAAAAATGCTCACTCGCACTCCATGCATTGAAGGTGGAGTTAAGTGGTGGATCTGAGCTGCCATTTGTCAAGGTTTGACCTTTTTCCCATCAAACCTGCTATTCGCCCCACCCTAGAGTGAATACTGCTAATCATCCCAGGGTGGGATGAATACCAGTTTGTAATCATCCCAGGGTGGAACGAATAAGGAGCAAGGTGCCTGAAAGGTGCCAAATTGACCTATGACCTTCCAAAACTATTGTGGGAGTGGTTAGGACCACTGTTTAACCTCTGGGGGCTGCCCTAGGGGTTGTGTATGCCAATTCGATCAGTGTTTGTCGTCACATAATCAGATTGGTGTTGTTTTGGTGTCTATAGTATTAGATTTGGTTGAGTTACCAATTGGGGAACAAGTTAGTGATGGTGCAGAAGCATTTGCTGAGCATATCCAAAAAGTGCAAGAGTCAATGAGGGAAAAATTACAGAGTAGTAATGCTCACTACAAAGATAATGTTGATGCACACATAAGGGTAAAAGTTTTTGAAGAGGGTGATATGGTCATGGTTCATCTTAGGAAATAAATATTTCCTAAGGGGATGTATAACAAATTGAAACTTAAGAAAATTGGGCCATGCAGGATTTTGAAGAAGATCAATGATAATGCCTATAAAGTGGAGTTGCTTGATGAATTTGATATTTCACCCATTTTTAATGTTTCTGATTTATTTCAATATCTTGGTATTTTCGAGGATGGCAAATTACAGGAGACAGTAAATTGGGCATGATAGATGCCTAAGAAGAAAAAATACAGAGTTGCATAGGTGCTTGATAAGAAGATGATCACACCAGACATGGGAGCTATAAAAAGTTCCTGGTTCAGTGGGAAGGATTACCACAGTCAAATAACACTTGGGTTTCTGAGTCAGAGCTAAATAAAATTGATAACTAGAAGCTATAAGATTTCAATTCAGCTGAACTCGCAGGAGCTGAGTTCTTTTTCACCAAAGGAGAATGATGCACCTTGTCGAAGCCATAACTTGTGAATCGTACGCCCGTTTGGCTTGAAATTTAACAGGTGGTTTTGTGTGTGTGTTCTGCATCAAGAAAATTTTTAATTGGCCTACCTCTAAAAAAAGTGTTTTTAGGACCTAACTCCTCCATTTAGTGTCCCAAAATTAGCTTTTAAAATAGGTTCTCGAGTTTTTTGGGTTTTTTTTTGCTATTAGAAGTTTATTATCTTTTGTTATACCTTAATTTGAGACCTAATATTTTAAATTAAGGTTTGTTATTGTAATAGGGATATGTGCACCGAATTTGGGCACAATCCGACTCATTTCTATTTTTAGAAGTTTTTAGAAAGATCTATTTTTAGCAGCTTTGGAAAAAAGACGTTTTTAGGGTTTCTTTGGTTTTCGATTGCTATATGATGGATTGTAATCTTTTTTATAGGGGGTGTGAATTTAGGAATGAGAATAATATCAATTTGCAGTTTTCTTCCATTATTGCATTTGTGTTATGTGATTGGAGTCCATTTTGTTGGTCTCTTGTAGCTGAGTTTACACCAAGAATTGTTCAAATATGCATTAATTGGATGCTATTCACACTTGTTCAGTTATTAGGCCTTTAATGTCTACTACACATAATATTGTTTATACTATAATTATTTTATAAAAATTGTAAATAACTTTGCAACTATTTAACTCTTTAGGCCTTAACTAGCCATCATTCAAACTTGTTCAAATAGACCTTAAGTAGTTGTTGTTCACACTTGTTCAAATATTAGGCCTTAACTAGTCATTATACATAATATTGTAAATATTTTATAAAATTTGTAAAAAAATCTACAATTGTTCAAATCTTTAGGCATTAACTAGTTGTCATTCAAACTTGTTCAAATAGGCCATAACTAGTCATTGTTCACACTTGTTCAAATATTAGGACTTAAATAGCCATCGTACATAATTTTGTAGTTTTTTTTATAAATATTGTATATAGTTTTATAATTTTTCAACTCTCCAGGTCTTAACTGGCCACCAGTCACACTTGGTCTATTTAGGCCTTAACTGATCATTGTTCACAACTATAGAACTTTACTGGTTATTAATAAAAACTCTAAGCCTTCATTGGCCCTTGTACATAGTATCATACTTGTAAATATTATGTACATATTATAGGTAATTTAATAATCCTAGGCCTTAACTGGCCACCATTCAACTCTTCAGACCTTAACTAGCCAGGTTCAAATATTTTTGCAACCTTCTTCACATGGTATGATTTTTCCTCCTTGAAACACCTAAACTTTCACAAAATTTAACAAAATGATATCTAATCCTAGCACAACACATCTCATATTCTAAATCATACACTACATCCTCACTAATACAATATAACCGCATTCAACTATATTCTTCACTTTCACCCTGCTTTCTTAAACCCCATTCCATGTGCTATAACCCTTCTCAAACATAAATTCATTAAAACTATCTATCCTCCATATAAATATTAATTTAGTACTCATGCAATATTGTTATATCAATCTAATCATCATATGATCAACTCTAATAAATTACCAATCATCACCCATTTATTTTATTTTTTCACCACAAAAAATTATTAGCATCACCATTACCAATATTAGTTACAAAAATTTATCAAAAATATAAAATTTATGCAAATTCTCCCAATTAGCAACACCACACATTTATAACATCAATTGCTTCATCCTATGACCTTTCCTCACCAAAATCCATCGTTTATCTATTTATTTTCAATTTTCTTCTATATTCACTTATTACCAATAAACCCTCATCAATATAAACCTAATAAAAATATTATATCAGTACAAAACCATGTAAATCATGATTATATATATTTCTTATATCAAATAAATTATCATAGAACCTATTCATTACACTTTATGCATTATCTACTTCATTTATATTTTTATTATACATAATTATTTTGCATCACACAAAGAACATATATAACACAAAGACATTAGACTACCAAATATTAATATATATATCATCAAAATCTCATCATATATATCAATAATCAAGGAATGATCTACCATAATAAAAATTTTATACACAACCACATACAGATGCCTTAGGAACGACATGCCACATGAGCGAAAAAATGTCACACTTAGTCTCAATAAAAAATATATAAAATCCCATCAACTCTAAGATCTACCCTCTCTAGTCTCTCCTCCCAAAAGCTATTGTGGTGACTATTGTAATGCTAGTATCCCCATTGATTGAAATACTATCCTCGACCTCCAACAAGATAGAGAATTTACCCTAGAAGTAGAAGGACATCTCTGGTCCTTTAGCATTGCTTGGTAGTATATACCCCTATAAAAAATTATCTGTCTAGCACCCTCTTGGGCTATCTTTAATTGGTCTAAAAACTATTGGACCACTACATCATGAATTTGTCCTATCTTTGCCCCTATCTATACTCAAACATCATCCCTCTCTTACCATAGTTGATTCACCTCTGTCCTTAATCAATCTACATCAACATATGTCATGTCTCTCTATATAGTCATCACTTCTAAATAACCACATACCCTATCCATGTCTACCACTACCTAGTCATATAATTTACATAAGGTTATCATGATAATCTAATGGATCTACTACTTAGCCTTGAAGTAGTCTATCTTTGCTATCATCTTTTCTACCCTCCAGATCCTATTAGTCTAAACTCTATCCCTCTTTGATATCACCCCTAATAGACAAATCTACACCTTAGTCAACTTAGTCCAATAGAACTCTCACTTTGCTACCATATTTTGCTCATAATACCTAATATGGGTCTCTAAAAGATCAATATTTTATTGTAAAGTACCTCTATCATTGGGGATAACACTCTAACCAACACTACCAATAGTGGTCTCTTTTACCCTATCCATAATATTTTACTATCCTTCCTTTCCTAGTGTCTCCTCTAGACAATTCTCTAAGCCCTCTCAAAACCTACACTCATCAACAATGGCCTAACTATAATGATTAGAGAAATACATGGTGATTGAAGTTGTTTATACCACCTCATATAACCTTTCCCTATCTTAGGATCATAAACACATGTATCTACAATGGGGACACATCGATATCCACATTAGGATAACTCATTGGATTCAGTTGACCTATGACCCCCACATTCTAATATTTCCTTCAAAATCATAGGTCCCCTATATCTGACAATATATACATTTGTCCAAATTACCTCATCACATGATCAAATCCATACAAATCCCTCTTTATCCAATCATTAATGATCCATTGGATCCTACAAACATAAGGTAGCTTGAAAGCATCATCCTTCCATATTGGGTGGTGTTGCCAATGTCTTCATATGATCTGGCTTACCCTCAACTCATCCACAACTTGATGAGCCCATGACAATGAACCCTTGAATTTCTTTTGTTGTGTCTCAAATCAATATGACTAGCTAAACATTGTTGGTCTTTGAACATCATTGACTCATCTAGGTAGCCCAACTAGTCGCATCATAGCTATATGCTCCTAGCACCAAACCTCGAGCAAAGTGCAACACATAAAGATCTTCCCCTACCTATACATGCCCTTATACAAGGTCTTCTATAGTCATACCAAGAGCAAGGGACCCCATGCAAATGAAACCTATTGGTCCCTCATCTATATGATCATGCCCACAAATCCCCATGGTAGAATCTTCTAATTCATGTGACTGATGAGTAGCATTGAGTTAACCACACATAATAAGTAGGTCAACTCATCCACATGGTGCTCTATAAATATAACATTCACATCAAAATTTCTAATCAATATAGGAAAACCTAGGTCACCTATCAATGCTTGTAATGCATAGGATATATCTTGGCTTCTGTATACTTGGGCATCATATATGGACACTCATAGAATTTTCCATATGTCCTCTAGTGTAATGGTCATTTTTTCTATGAGAAGGAAAAATATCAAAGACTTTGGATACCACCTATCTACTAAGGTAATCAATAATACTTTGTCACACTCCACATTGGATATCTCCATAAGGTGAAGTATCCCAATGGCATCCAACAATGCTTGGTCTCTAAACATCATGAACTCTACTAAATCTTCTAACACCTGAGATCACTCCCGATAGTCCAAGATATCAAACAATCACAAAACACATACATTAGCCTCTATCCTACTCCTTTAACCTAACCTAACTTTCCTCCCAAATCTTTGCAAAAATGCTACTAGTAGAAACTTTCATCTATGCCAAACTATCATCAACCCATATTATTTCCAGTAGAAAAAATATTAGTGGGTTATTAATGATAATGCTATTACAAGCAACCGTATCATTGATACCTAAAGATATCGTTGACTTGTGATAGCTAGGGTTTTAAAAAAAAAACTAGCAAAATATCATTAAAAAGTATGAATAATCATACTATACTAAAAACTTGATGCCTACCCAAAAGCCTACCACTACTAGTCCACTCTCACCCCTCAAAATGTGGTTAGTGTATCGGTCACACCATTGCTTCTCTTAGCTTAGAGCTCCTTTCATAAATATGTAGGGTAAAAATGATTTACTTTTTATCCCTATTTTTAACCTTCCCTCTCATCTCTCTCATTTTTTTCCTCTCGCTAATATTCTCCTTCCCTACTTATTCTCTTTCCATACCATTCAAGTTTCCTCAGGCACCTTCACATTTCTCCCAAAACTTGAGGGGGCACCCTAGCTGAGGGTATACAATTAATGCTTTATAAAGAGGTAATTTTTTAAAGTGCTTGTAAATGAACGTGTCATATATTTGCCTCAGCATAATTATTTCTAGGAGGTATTTTTCCTTCAAAACTAAGGGTATATAGTACTATTTTTCATGCATTTATTGAGCAATAAATGCATAAAAAAGGGGTAAATATAGATACCCAAATTTGGTAATCAAATAAGACAATTAAGCATTTTGATCCAAATTGTTGAGCTTTCTAGTTGTAAAATCAATATTTTTAGAAAAATCATTGGAAATAATTTTCAGGGTAGTGTTTCTACCCAAATTACCTTTCTCGCTTAAAATTTGAAGCAAATTAGCCTTCTCTCCTACTTCATTGACTTGTAATGGTTGAATTTATAATCTTGTTGATGCGAGATCATTGATGACGATTTCAAGGTAGTTATTCCGTCATCCAAGAATAAAGTCTTTATAATATTGGATTCTTTATCTCTTTCAAGTCTTACACCATTAACAATGCCATCCCTCTTAGATCCACATCATCTAGTCTTGAAGCCCAAATTTGCCCTTCTTGGATCCACCTCCCCTTACCTCAATATTTGAAGTTTGAAAACTTACCTTCCCATTCCCATCATCATGAATGCAATTTAATCCATCCCCAAGGCTTAATAAAACTCTGTTATTTTCTTGCTCATTTACTCTCACTTCACTCTATCTTGGTTCTTAGAGGAATTCATGCTTGGAATCAAGAAGGGGATTCTAGCTATATCTCCTTGGATTGTTGCTTCTCCCTTCTCTCAATCATCTTGATGTTTATATTTTATTTTACTAACATCTTGCTTGATCATCTCCTTAGTAAACTCTTGTCATTTACATCCCATGATTTTGGTTGTTATCTTTGTTTTAGTACTCACCCTTTTTATTTTCCTTTTCTAATGCTCATTTGCTTATTTTATAGTATTCTTAAAGGTTTTTCCTTCGTGCAAGAATCTCTTGAATGCCTCTTAGCATCCTTGCAACCTTAGAGTTAATATTATATATACACATTTCTCTATTCGAGCTCTTATGTAATAATTTCATGGGCCATGATATTTGTATAGGCTTTAGCCCACCATTATATGATATTCTAAATAGACCTACCTTAATATCTACCCACTCAAATAGAGCACCGCCCTATAATCTGAAGTCAAGCACTTTTATATTTGCCCTCCTTTATTCAAACTCTTAGAGTGAAAATGCCACTTCCCCTACATAGGTAGCAATTCTGCCATGCCTAAAAATTTAGTAGCCATAGTCCTATTGTAGTCCACTCCTAGCAGGCCTTGCTTAGACATTGTTCCATTCAAGCCTACATGTTACTTCCTTAACCATCTCCCTATAATTTAAACCCCTACCCACTATTATACTTATGTGTAGGAAAATAAATGCCACCTTTGAGCCATAGGTATCAATTCTTCCTATCACTACCTTTTTCTCACCATATCCTCTATTACCCA
This sequence comes from Wollemia nobilis, assembly GCA_028583015.1. Classification (NCBI taxonomy): domain Eukaryota; kingdom Viridiplantae; phylum Streptophyta; class Pinopsida; order Araucariales; family Araucariaceae; genus Wollemia; species Wollemia nobilis. The sequence continues at coordinate 1,751,391 of JAQPPZ010001424.1, read as the reverse complement.
ATTTTTTTTTGCAACATGATAATGTTGATCATAAACCTCAAGCAGTGATTCTAAGGTTCATGTTCATTTACTTCATTACTTTACAACATTTGAACTTGCAAAGTACCTAAGGGTCTAATTGTCTAGCACAAAAATTCATGTACTCTCTTTTGATTGGCAGACTCCCTAAAAATAATCCTAAAACTAGTCTATTTTTGTTTGTAGATACAAAGTGAAATTTCTAGTGGTACTTTACATGCAAAAATCTTGTGGAATCATGAAATAAGTACGTTTCTTTTTGTCTTTGCTATTTTGATGTGTCTTCAACCTTTTGTTTCTATTTTTAAACAATAAAAATAATAAAGAATATTAGTTTAGTTTTAATTTTTTTATCTCCTCTCTTATTTAGACATCAATATGAATGAGCATGTAGTTATGCATTGGGCTAGATTGTATGTTGCACATTCCCTTGAACCCTTGCTTGAAAGAAAAATATAATTTTAATTTCTTGTAATCAATAGTTTTCATTGAAAGCAAAATTCATATAGGCTAGATTTTGTATGCATACATTTTGTTTGAATGCATCTTATTTTAAAGGTTATTTTACAATATATTGAAGATAGATTTCACAACTAAAATTAGGTGTTTGTAAAAGAACACATCAAACCAAGATCAACACCCCACATACAACACTTGTATATTGAGAGTAGGCTCCCTCAAGTTTATCAAATAGATCCCTAACGTTGTGCCCCTAAAAAAATAGTTGATTTGATAGTTTACTAAAAATATATATTCTAGCAGTAAATCATATGGAATTACAAATAAGTTTCTTTGATTTTCAAGTGAATCACTCAAAATAGAAAAAAAATTAAAATTTTAAATTGTAAAAAAAAATCATAGATTTTAATCTTGAAACTTTGTTCATGTAGAAATGTGCATATAAGCATATGAATACGCTATCTAAAGCCTAGAAAAAAAGAACACAAATTGATGGACATCATTGCCTATCATTAAAGGAATGCTAAAGGAAATATGAAAGAACAAACTACTGCATGTGTGCATCAAGAGGACAAGTTCAAAGGGGAGTCCTAGTATCTTGTCCCATATCATCAAAAGGAAAAAGTCCCATGGCCAACCAAGTTAACCAGATCTTCACACCACCACAAAAAGGTTACCCAATCTAGAAAATGAGTTACTCAATAGCCCTAGTAAACCTATTTGGTCTAATCAAGCACCTATAGTGACCAATATCAACCCTGTGTAGTAGGTATCAATTTGATATGAACAACCTCATGAATAACCCATTATTTATACATTAGCTTTACATTTTACCTACAACATATAATACAAAAAATAATCCTCCTGTGAATACTCCTTCAACATAGAGCCCACCTGATTATAATCTATCTAATACTTCTATTGTTCCTCTAGTTCACTCCTCAACCTCAATAGGTTCAATAGGCTTAAACCTAAACCTTACCTAAAATATGCAAGTGATGGCTGGACAAATGGGATCATAAGTATCTCAATAAAACCAATGGATTAACATCACCTCCAACCAACCAAAAATAGCAAAATGTGTAAGGTACATCCTCTCAAAACCAACATATCCCATAGATAGGATTGAACTACACTCCACAACAGAACATTCAACCACCTCCTAATCAATAGTAGGTTTATAAAAATTTATCGTATCAGTATCCACTATATTACCTTCCATACCTATACCCTCCCTACCACCTATAACCACCCCCTAGCTACATGATGTTCCCTCCCCATCAATAGTATTGTTAGCCTCCTCAACAAAATAGTCTAGGTATGCTTTTTGGGCCTCAAAATCAACTTGTTGATTGGACTTATTAAGGTCTCATAGCCTTGTTGGTCTATTTTCCTATTTCCCAAACTACTATGAAGGCTCTACTTACCTTTGATGGGAACAAGAACAATATGGTCCACAATCACCTCAATGCGTTATATATGCTCAAGTCAATCCACCACATTTAAGAGGACATAATGGTACATGTACTGATATAATATTTTTGTGTAAATTTTGCTTTATGTTATAGGGGATTACCCAATAATTTAGTAACTAATTGGGTATCAATGGTAGAATTTTTCATGCATAAGTTTGGTAGTATAGAAAATCGGTATTAAATATTATTTCAATCAAATATAATGTAAAGAGATCCTCAAGAAAACCTTTAAAATTTCAATACTAGATTCTTGAGAACCTTGAAATGAATTCCATAAAATGTTAGGCTAAATGAAGAACAAGTGTTTCCATACTATATCAAGGGCTTAAAATCTGGTTTAGCACTAATGGTTTGTAATGCTAACCATCATACACTACCTATAGTAGTTGAAGAAGTAGCAAGAGATGAAGATGTTCTTATTAGGATAGGATAAATTCCTCCTACCTCACCAATGACCTATGTAGCTCAAATTTTCCTAAATATACCAATGCCAAATACGATGCCCACATTTTCTCCTATCACAATCTCCCAACAAAGCACCTACATCCATCCTTTCCCATTTCCATGTATTATTATTCATCTTGGCTAAAATACATCATTCACGATAGCATTTCATCCATCGCTTATAGCCCTCCCTACTCTATCTAATCTGGCTGATGAACCCAATAATAAATTTACAATGAATGAGATGTTAGAGGTAATCGATACCTTGGTAAATTGGAAAATGAATAACATGTGCTTATACTGAGAGGGGGTGAACATTATAAGATAATTTTTTTTACTTCTCAATCCATATGATAACATCAACAGTAATAAAGCAACAATCATTACACAAAGCATCACACACATGAGAGACATGATTCATGGTTCACCCAATGTGGGCTACGTCCACGGATAAAATCTTTCACTTAAATTTTCTCAAAAAATTTATTAGGAATCCTTCCCTATTACAATGTTTATGGACCTTTGTCCAAAGGAGACACCAATCCCCTAATAAAATTCATGGATCTCTATCAATAGGAGACACCAATCCCCTTAGCTAGTTCATGGATCTCTATCCACATGAGAACTTCTTCTCCTCTGCTTTGGTTGGTGATCCTCTAGAAGACTACTGCCTCCACTGCACTAGCTTGTGGATCTCTATCCACAGAAGGCTCTGTCCTCACTCAAAATATATTTGTCCTTATGACCCTGGCTAATGGATCTCTATCCACTAGAGACTACTATCCTCTGCTCTATCACCTCCAAATTTTGCTCTTACTTTTCTCTATCTGTCTCAGATCTATACTGAACACTATACTCTGCCTTGCATAAATTTTCTCAATATTTGTCTCTAGTCTAGCACAAACCTATCCTCAAAAATGCACCAAACTCCATCCTCAAATATATCCTCAAGCCTTAACACAAAGCTTGATCCAATCACTAATCAACTCTGCTAGATCTGCCCCAAACCTTAACTCAAGGTTTGAACAAATCAATAAATCAACTATGCTCACAAGTCTTCTCAAGGACTTACCTCAAATCTATCCACAAGTCCTCTCTAGAACTTGCTCAATCTACTCAACAAGTCTTTACCAATACTTACCTCAACTTTGCTTTGTAATATTCCAGAAAAGCTCACACAAATATGTCCTTAAGCTTTCATAAAAGCTTTCTCAAATTAACTCAATCTATCAAAGAAAACCTCTTTCAATATCTTTCTCAAATTAATTCAGAATATAGAATAATTTATTTCACAGAACTTGAACTATCACTTCAACACTTCCAATCAATTATTCTCAATCAACTCCACTCAACCAATCACTCAACAATGATAGCTTAGTCAACAATGCTTATCAAACAAATCTCACATAACAATGATACTCATGATATTTCACAAACCCTAGTTTAGGATAGTTCACATAACAATGATACTCATGATCTTTCACAAACCCTAATCATGCACATGAAGGCTCACTCAATATTTCTAATAATGCTTATCAAACAATATTTCTAGCATCAACCTTCATTCTAGAAAAACCCTCATCAATAAATATTGGATATCTCAAAACCAAACTCAACAATGCTTATCAAACAATCCTTTTCACTCCAACTTAGCATTCACAACACTCAATCCAACAATATTTCACTCACAAGGAAGATATGCCCATACCTTTTTCTTGATGTAGAAATGACCTCAAAACTTGTCTCAATCACAATCAACCTCTTTGCCAATCTCAAGGGTTAGATAGCAAAAATCCTCACTCAAATATTACAAGATTAACAAAACTCAAGTACACCTTATTATCTCCAAACTTTGTCAAATAAAGACTTCAACCATTCAATTTCACAATAACCCTTTTTCAGAATTTTAATGCATGAAACAATCCAAACACTACTTATGTCTCCCTACTCAATATTGCATTTTTCAAGTAATTAACTTTATAAAATAGTGCAATATATTTTTAACCCTCAATCAAAATATTTCAACTTCTCTAAGGTAAAAATTAATTACCTTACCCTTTTAACTCCCTAAACTCTTTAACAAAACAAATAACCTCATGTGCTAATTTTCCCTCTTCACTCTACACTCCAAGCGCAGAAATAATCCAAGCACTTTGAGCACTATCAACAACCTTAGGGTAATACACAATTTAATAAAAATTAAATACCTCCTTGTGAGCTCCTCGTGAGATCGATCCTTGGTCGAAGTGCCTACAGTGCCTTAGTTGCGGTTCCCTAGCCATGTGAGCTAAGCACTCACGTGGGAGTCAAAGGTGCTAAAAGTGCTTTGACTCTCCCTTGCCTGCCAAGAACCAAAAAGGCTCTTTCCACATCGTCGACGAAAATCGAACACATCACCTTGCGTTTTGAAACCTTTGCACAATCCAAAATCGTTGCTAGACCAATTGTTGTTGCTTGGTGGTCCCTTCTGCTTTCATCGCTTTGACTTCCTCAGAATTTGAAGGTTAAATAAAAATTAAATCTTTCTCCTTAGCTTTGCTTGCTCATAAAATTATGTCGCATTCCCTCTTAATTCGCATGTGCTTGAATTTTTAGAGACTTACTTTCCTTTGGGGAAAGGTTATGGTATTTATACCATACTTGACAAAATATCAAGTGCCCTGGTAGGGTATTAGCCAAGGGGTAAATTGAGTTCACAATCACATGGTTAATGCCAACATAGAAGTTGAACTAGTATGGTGTCTTCCTTGCAATGATAGGCATAACCAAGTTGAATGTATGAATGCCATTAGGTATTCTTAGAATATATAATACACTCAGTAATGCCAAGTTCAACAAGCTGCCACCACTAGTCAAGTTGCTTTCATAGTAAATCCTATTATGTATTAGTAACCTCGTAATACACAATCAATATCTACCTTACCCAATCTCAACAATGTGATACTAGAAAATTTTAGTGATATTGAGAGAGACAGAGAGTCAACTTTTGAATAAAATGCCATATTTTCCAATCAGTAGAGGGTTGAAATTAGAGGAAAAAGAAAGATGTTTGAAGAACAATAAACTATTAAGCATGTAGACATTGAAAAATGTCAGTAGTAATCAAGAGGGAAAGTATTCCTTTACACTTAAAAGATAAAGGGACTATCACAACACAACAAGAAAATAAAAAAACAAGGAAAATACTAGAAGGGAAGCAATAGGCATACCTTCAAAGGAAAATTAGGTAACATCAATTGATAAATATTAGAGGAGACAAATGGAAAGCACCAATGGCCAACAAATAAAATAGACAAGCGACTAAAAATTCAACCAAATATGAAGGTAATAAGAGAAGAGATCCACTACAATTAGAGACTAAAAGAATGTTGAAATACCCCTCTTACATGCAAAGAATGTTAAACAACCCCTAGGTAGCCCCAATTTTTGCTATTAAAAGGGAGATATCTTTGTCAAATTCAATAATAGAGGAGATGAAGACACTAGCTAAAGTTAGCATGTTAGAAGATTTAGCTCTACCTAGGCAATGAGACCTACTCCAAGAATCCCTAAAAGAGTAGTAGAGTTATGTTGAGGGTAAGCAACCAATGCCCTCCTTACCCACATAGCCAAGTAGTAAAATTTGATCATAGAATAACCATTGGATGTACATGTTAGCACTTCTAATATATGGAATGCACCAAAACCAAAGAATATAAAGCTTCCTCCATTTTATATGATGCTCAAGATCAAGAACTACATCCTCGAAAGTTGTATAGTTGATTTAGGAGTAGTGGTCATAGTCATGTCCAAGTATTTCTATGAAGAGATGGGTCTTCCTTATACTATGATAGTTAGAAACCCAATCCAAATGTATGAGATAAGAGTCAACATAATAGATGTTCTCATAGATCTAGTCATGACTATAGCTCGATACCTAGTCCAAAGAATGGATGTAAAATTTGTTAGGAGATGGTTATCTAGAAATGGACTATACGCACATGAATGTGCCTAGAGATGGAAAAATTATAAGGATTAAGAATAAATTATCTTGTAATTACCTCCTACATAAGCTAGAAAATGACAGTGTATTGAACTAGAATGAACTCTCAAATTACATTAACGATGATGGGTATCAAGAAGATAGTTAAAAACTTTGAAAGTAGAGGTGATAATCAGTGCGCTACATGATGACATAGATCTTAAATTAGATTATGAAGAAATAGAGTTAGGACACTGCCTAATAATAGAAACTCCTCCCAAGATCCTTGTCTTGACAAGTCATGGGGTTAAACAAACATGGACAATGTACTTTGATGGTATCAAAACTAAGGAATGGGATAGGCACAAGGATAACATTCATTGACCTCAAGGTGCATAAATAGAAAAAATAGAAATCAAAGGTATGATACTATATGATTATTTTAAATTAATAGTGGATTAGATCGATTCCCAATGTGCCACCAAGAATAAACATCTAAAATCTTACAAGCATTGTATCTAGGATTTGTTTGAAAGCTTTGAACCCTCTGAAATCTAAGCAATACCTCAAGAGTTGAATGTAAAATAAAATAAATTGGTAAGTATGGTGGTATGCTTTGATCCTACAAATAATGTGGGATAAAACAAAGGAGCTAGAGGTAGTTTTTAGGCCAACAGTTTCATATAATTGTGATCACTGGTAGGTCTTCAATAATGATGAATAAATCATAGAATTCTTAATTAAAGAGGTCTAATATGCTAAAGAATGGAATGAACATGAAGACAATATCAAGGATGTATTCATACAACTAAAGTCAAATTAGTTATCCAAAGATCTAATTACACTAGAAAGCTTGTTTATTAGATCTAATTAGTTATAACTTAAATAAAAGCATCCCTGAGGTGGAATCTTCCATATATCACCCAATCAAGGTAGTTGGAGGGAAGAGTTTGTTGCTTGAAAAGTTCTAAATGCTTGGTCATATGAAGATCTAAAGTTATATTATTGCAATACCATAGAACACACCATTAAGTTGGAACCTAGTGCTAATATTTTTTTTAACAAATGCAAAGGCCAATCATGTAGCATGATGATGGTATTCCACTCTTGGACAAATAATTTAGATTAATAAATTAACTATCAACAACTAGTAGACATGTAGATGTATGACTTACATCATTTTATTATCTCTAATGACCTTGTTCACTACTCTAGACAACCCAATTTGAGAACCATATGACTTGCATTCTTCCTAGACGGTTGGCACTAGCCATACAACTTACCTTTAGTTTTGATGGGATGACAAGTGTACTATATAACTTAGCAACTATGTTGGACGACTTGGTAACTACTATATGATCTTGTATTTATAAGTGCCAAGTGGTATATGGCCTCCCGTGTTAGCCATTATATGGCTTGTCACATCAATCCAATTGAATCATGACACATTAGCACCTACATCAACTCTTATATCACCTACCAAATGTTACCTTGGGATCCATGTCATATCACTAGTTGAGTCACTGCCTCCACCAATTACCATGTGTTGTGTCACAACACTTGTATAGACTACCACATATCACCTTAGGATTCATGCATTGATCACCAAATCAACTATATACCACCATGTTAGCTACCACATGTCACCTTAAGGTTCGTGCACCTATTGCCAAGTTACCTATACTGCCCACCATGTCATCTATATGGACTTCCACATGTTACCTCAAGATTCATGTAGTGGTTGCCAAATTAGTTGTATGGAATACCATGTCATCCATATAGACTCTCAAGTATATTTTGTACAACATTATCATGTCAACATAGCTATTCAAAGTGTTGATGTTGTCTAGTGCCACATTATCACAAGATGCCATGTCATTGTGGGCTTCCATGTCATCATAGGTTACCATGTCAACATAGGTCATATGCATGTTGATGTTATCATAGTCAATAAAAAATCAAGAAGAGGAGAATTAAACTTAAGACCTCCCATGGGAAAAAATTTATGTCATCTTTGTTAGCCATCTCCTTAAACATGGTGCTTGGAAGATAAGGTAAGAAGATTAGATTTATTAAAAAATAAATCATGCTTTTCTCCCTTTTGAACCTTGTTGATGTATGCCTATGTCATGTTGACACAAACATGTCCTCGCATGTTATTTAAAGTATGCTACTTTTCTAAGGAATATTCTTTGAAATATTTCCTAGAATATTCATTTTTTAAAAATTCAAAAAATGGAGGGAAATAGCAATTTTTTCAAAGGTAATTTTGGAATAGTTGGAGGTAAAACAAATTAAAGTGTTGAATGGGTATACCCTACAAAATTTTACAAAGAATTAAAAAAATAATTGTAGTTTTTCCATGTCTATTATGATTTACCCTACATGACCATTTTTTCAAACATAACCAATCAAAACATCCTCTTATGCATATGTAGTAGAAACATTGCTAGATTATTTTGCAACTTTATCAAGTGGCTCAGAGGTCTTTGCTAAAAAAAAAGCCTACCCATGACTTCTTTGGTACTAGGGATTTATCTAAAAAAATTCAACCTCTTCTTTTTTCTTTCATGGTGGCCAAGTAATCTATCCTCTCATCCGTGTTGTTATTGCATAGAGAAGGCTAAAAGACAAAAGGAAATAAATTTATTAGAAAAAATCCAAAATGACAAATTAGGTTTTGGAAAAACATCAAAAGAACCAAGCTTGAAATGAGGGCATCCATTTGGTCAAAATATTTGAAATAAGGACAAGATTAAGTGCCTATAAGAGGAAAAAGGAACATGCCAATAAATATTTCTCCTAAAACAAAACTCTTAATCCTAGTGAGATCCTTGCAATCCAAGTCCACCTAGGGTTTTATTAGAAAACCCTTCTTTTGATTATGCCATCATCCTTCAAAAGAAATTCTTCTTAGCTTGCACAAAAAATTGTCCTTGAAAAAAGCTAGAAAAAAGCACCTATCGATGAAAGCAATCAAGTAACGAAAATTCACACCCACTCTAATACCATGTTGGATTTCACAGTAGTTTCTAAAAACAAATGGAATCAAACATTACTTAGAATTGCTTAATAAAGGAATACACACAACGAAAAGTACAACACATAATGTAATGGGGTGTCCATGGACACCAAATAATCTTAGTAAATATAAATGAAATTACATTCCAACCAATGAACAAGTGTTTGGCATAAAGGGATATTTATAGCCAAATACATGATGCCTTTAGGTCAAGTTTGTGAGATTGACCCTCAGGAATAAAATATTACAAAAAATAATTAAAGAACCTTTTTCAAGGTTTACATGGGCCCAAAGGGCACATATGATCAATATAAATACAATACTTGATTGTGGCCTCAAGGGAAGCTTAACCATTACATATTCCAACATGTGTGTTAGTGCCTTGGCTAGCAAAAGATATCTTATATATAGGAGACCTAGCTTCGAACCTCCACAAGTATTTTACCGCATTTAGAACAATGAGGTAAAATCTTGATCGACATGGTAGCTGATGTGGAATTCTATTATGCCACACAAGCATTTTTCACTACTTATACCTATAACTGACAAATTAAATCATAGTGCTTGCTATTTTCTAATTTGCTCGACATCCAATGGCAAAATATCAATAGTAGTCATGGACAAATTAGTGGGCACTAAGTGATAAATTCTTGTTGGACACAACAATTCTAAGGCTTAAGAGGTTGATTTTTCATTTTTGAGAATTATTATGGCAAACCTTTTGGAGGTCATAAATTTTGCATATATTTGTATTTTGAGCCTTTTATAATTTCTATGATTTTTTAGATTGATAACATTATTTGCAGTGTGGTTTGTAGGTAAGGGTTAATGGAAACGAAACTAAGGATCACCAATGTTGTCCACAACTAATGAAAATGAACTAATTATCACTAATGCAACCAAGTGAATAATGACTTAAAAGAGCAACTAGACTTGAAAAGACAACCAACCTCCATTTTGCATACACTATATGCTCTATAGAGAAGTAAGAATCTACATGCCCATAATATAGCACCTCAAAATAAAGGTAGAATTTAAAAAATATACAATGACCATCAAATGTGTAGAGCCACTATGGGAGGAGGAACAAATAAGTTCCTCTCTCTCTATATATATATATAAAACTTACATCCCATACTAGATTCTACATGTTCCACTTGTGCTAGATAAATCTATCTCATATTGTTGTAAATTTGGATTATTATTGTTTTTTTTATTACGCCGAGAAACGTTCCTACAATGGCAAACAGGGGATGGGAGGCAAAGAGGTCATACATGTCACGCCGTAAACAATTTTTTTTTTATTAAAAAATCCGACATTAACTAAAACATTTAAACTAGCTTAGATATAAAGGATATATATCTAAAAACGCCGAGAGTTATCAATCCCGAGGCGTCTAACGCCTCAAGATTGATAACTCCTGACATTTTTAGATATATATCCTTTATATCTAAACTAGTAGATATATTTAAATTACATTTCCTAACTTACATCCCATACTAGATGCTACATGTTCCACTTGTGCTAGATAAATGTATCTTATATTGTTACAAATTTGGATAGATTATTTTATTTATTATAAATATATTTAAATTATATTTCTTATGTTGTTTAATTTCCTTAAAATTAATTTAATTTTTTATTTTTTATATACTTTATGATAATTCTCTTAAATTCATGTTATTCTATATATCCTCCTACGTTGAAATTTCTGTTTACTTGAATACCTCTTCTTCCTCCTTTAATTGCATTATTTATTTATTTTTTTATCATTTTTCAAATATGATTCTCCCATGTAATAGAAAGATATATAGTCATGTGAATACTCACTCACTTAGAAGGTTGAATTATTCTTCATTTTTCAAAAATAATTTCCCTTTGAAAATAAAGGTACTTAGATTTATTTTCCGTTAAAAATAATAATTTTTTATAAATTATTTAATTTAAATTTCATTTCTAGAACTAAAATAAGATTTTCACTTATCCTAAGCTACGCTGAGTAGGTCTGACTAAGACTATGAAGTTAGAAGATTATTTTTAATTTAAATCTTATTTTCTAGACCTAATATAAGGCACTAACTTAACCCTAAATATATGAGCTTAAGCTAGAGCATGAGTAAATGGAAGAATCTACAAGATTAATTTCATGTGCCTGCAAATACTATAGTAAATGAAATACAACAACAGTCAACACTTTATGTTGGAAATATACAATGAAAGCCACTTAACTGCGAAAAGTCTCTGTTTGTTAATAATTCATTCCAATAAATTATGCAATGAAATCCACCTAACAAAAGTCCTGGTTAGGGAATAAGTTAACACTTGATGTTGAAAATATAAAATGAAAGCCAATTAACTGAGAGAAGTCTTTGTTTGTTAATAATTCATTATGATATCCACCTAAAGAAAGTCTTGGTTAATGAATACTTCATGTTAATATTGGGGGCATCCAAAGAAATTTGTCTAACCAGGGAAAATCATGGTTTGTCAATATTGCATTTTACCAAGAGTTGTAAAACAGAAATAATCAAGTTTTGTCTAAATTCTGAAAGGAAAATGCATTCGCAACAAGAAAACTGGACCCAACTTATGCCCAAGTTTGGGGCCTTGTGGATTGCACTCTTGCCATGGATGGATCATTGCAACTTCAAATTGATTTCACTTTACTATTGCACATGCATTTGGTCTGTCTTTGGTGGTTGTAGAAATTTGGCACTTATCTGTACTTCTTATAAACAATTGCACCCAGGTGTTGTAAGTGAGTTGGAGAAGAGAGGGCAATCCTCCAAGGGAGGTCTCAGGTTCAAATCTCCACCCTACCAAAAAGCTGAATTGGGTATCCAAAATCCAATTGATAATGTTGGTGCGGGCAGGGTCCGATGCGACTCCCGGGTGACTTTGATGGTGTAAAACCCCCTGTTCGTGGTCTCTCAGACCAAGGCGGCCCCGCAAGGGGTTTTTCGCTTTTAGAAATAAAAAATAAACAATTGAATATTGAAGTGATGTCTTCAATAGTTTGGGAACTATGGTAATATATTCTAAATATGTCTAGTAAATATATGGTGATGAATGATAAACTTAAAGAATGGTTAATGCAATGGTAGAGCACTTTCAAAAGTGTGTCATTACACACAATCTAGGATATATTGAAAGATACAGATTTGGACTGTATGGCTGGAAAGGAGCAGAAGAATATATAAAGGAAAGTAAAGTAGTTTAGAGGTAATGAAAAGAAAGATTTGTTTAGCCATAGATGTTGTCAAGTCATCAAATAGAATTATGATGTTGGATACAAGAAAAATAAAAGGAAAACAAAGAATATAAAATGGAAATCACAGGAAGTGGAGTTGTTGGTCAAATTGAATTTTGATGGAGCATCTAAAAGAAATCCAGGACCAACAAGAGGAGGAATAATTATAAATACTACAGGTGAGATTTTGTCACATTACACTTTCAATAGTGGATTGAAAAGAAATAATAAAGTTGAAACTTGGGTGACCTTGGAAGGGTTAAAAATATACAAACAAATAAAATGGAACAAAGTTTGGATGAAAAGTGATTCACTATTAGTAATAAATGTTATGTAATTTTGTGGAAAGCAAAAGCTCCATACAACATTCAAGAGATCCTCGTGGAAATTCAAAACCTTGCTACAAAGTTTGAAGAAGTTAGGTTTACACATACGTTACGGGAAGAAAACAAATGTGCAAATAGGGCTAGCCAATGGAGGGGTTTTAATTGAGGATCTAAAATTCTTTTTTCCTTGGTTAGAGAAAATAGTAAGTTTAGCCAAAGCTGATAAGAAAATGCTGATTGCCTGAATCAAATAATGATTAAGATTTACTTTAATGTTTTCCATTGGTAATATTTGTTTTATTTTGTTTTCATATATACTATTTATTACAATTCTTGCGGTTGCACTTATGTTTCAAGAAGGAAACTAGCAATCTTGGTAAAGTGGATTATGATAGTGTAAAGTTTTGAAAATATTAGTCTACTAAAATGCAATACATAGACAATAGAGATGGAGATTTGAAGTTATTGTGAAGGTTGCTAAAAAAAGTCAAAAACAAAGATGCTGAATTTTGGAATATGTGTAAATGTTGATTGCCTATCAAATAATGATTAAAATTTACTTTAATGTTTTCCATTGGTAGTATTTGTTTTATTTTATAACATTAATGTGTTTTCATATATACTATTTATTACAATTCTTGTAGTTGCACTTATGTTTCAGGAAGGTAACTAACAATCTTGGTAAAGTGGATTATGTTAGGGCAAAGTTTTGGAAATATTACTCTACTAAAATACAATACATAGACAATAGAGATGGAGATTTGGAGTTTTGGAATTGTGAAGGTTGCTATAGAAAAATGTCAAGAAGAAAGATGCTGAATTTTGGAATATTTGTATTTACAAAGAAAATTGAAGAAGATTCAGGAAATGAAAATAGAGAATTCAGACATTTTATGAAAAAAGATGTAAGCATCTAGCTATAGCAACCTAATTGAGATGATAATTGAATCTGTTTGTAAATTCTCAAACTCTAAAGGAAAGAGTTGTGATTTGTCAAAAGAAATATAAAAATGGCATCAATGAATGAGTTGGGTGCTATCTCCTTAGTACATGGGTTAGATGGGCTTCTAAAAAGATGTAGGTATATAGCTATAACAACCTAATTGAGATGAGAATTGAATCTGTTTGTAAATTTTCAAATTCCTTAAAGAAAGAGTTGTGATTTGTCAAAAGAAATAAAAATTTGACATCGATGAATGAGTTGGGTGCTATCTCCTTAGTACATGGGTTAGATGGGCTTATATTATAAATCAAGAATTAGCACCCTTTGAAGATCCATCGAATATAGGAAAAACTCAATTTGAGATGCAAGCAGAAGCAAACTTGTGTAAAAGAACTCTGAAAATGACACACAAGGGAATCTAAACTTCTGGGAAACACAAGGCTCAAACTCTTCTGTACCTCTCCCTTTACCAAGATTCAGATTTTGAAAATGTATCCTTCATGCTGATGTAGGTTATTGTTGGTAAAATGATTTCTTTGAAACATGTCTCCTGTTTCACTTAATTAATGATCTGTCCGTGCTGAAATATGAGTTGGAAATATGTCTTGATCCACATCCAATTACATAAAGCTTCATCAAGGTTGAAAGGAAGTGAAGACTTCTACAACCTAAAGAAATATTCATTAATTACAACAATCAGCATCTTAGCAAGGTTGAAAGGAAGTGAAGACTTCTACAACCTAAAGAAATAAAATTCATTAATTACAACAATCAACATCTTAGCAATTGTATGAAAACAAATGGAAAAAAGTTTGAATTTCATAAATCATACACTATTATTACTTTGAGTACATGTTGTTGCTATTAGAGATGAGCCTATATGCAAAATTGACATTCAGAATAAGTTAATTGACCACTCGAATATAACTGACCTCCCTACCCCTTTCTTAATTTTACCAGGAAAGGGGTATAAAAACTACCAAACTGTATTCCTTGAAGAATATAAATTTAATGCATCAAATAGGGCATCAAAAAACCTAAACTATTATTACTTCAAACACATGCAGTCACCTTTACAGATGAGCATAATAGGCAATAAAAATTCAGCAAATAAATGGATTGAACGCTTGAATTCAACTGACCTAATACCACATGGTTAATCATACCAGAAAATGGAATTAAAAACTACCAAACTGCTTCCTTTAAAGTTTATAACTTCCATGCCTCAAATAAGGCAATAAAAAAAGTACTACAGCCATCATAAACTTCAAATGAAAAATCAAAAGTTAGTACCAAGATTTCCGTACTTCTATTGCCGCACAAATGGGATTCACATTGCATGAGTACACATTATACTTTATTGCTGTTGTAACAATGAAAACAGCCACAAAGGAAAGTTTGTAGCACAGCAAAGATGGTCGGTATTTCACTATGTCAAAATTCATCGATTTTAGAATTGGAATTGCATCTCCTTAGTATACCCAAGCTCATCCAGATGATTTGCCATTGCTTTATTCATTGGCGGTGGCCCACATCTCAAGATCTGCAACCGAAAGGGACTCTCAAACCTTGCTCACATGAAATGTATTTTATATTTGCAATACATAGAATGGAGCATAAAGTTGAGACAATTAACACCTGCTGATCTATATAAATACCTGGATGTCTGATGCAGGTGCAGGGCAATGAGATTTGATCATCTCCTTAGTGACAAATCCAGCTCCAGCTGTCCATCCTTCAGGTGGCTGTCATAGTTTACATAGAAAGAGGTGAGAAACACAGAAACTTGCTGGTCAGAAAAATACATATAATTCATCAGTAAAAATATAAAACAAGCTCAGTACATGATTAAGGACATGGTAGACTTTAAAGCGGCCAGGATAATTCTTCTCCATACTATCAAGCTCTTCCTGCAATTGACAATCTCAGTATTCTGAGTAACTCTTCATTCAGGAGGAAACATAAAACATAAATTCTTCCATAATTTTGAACAGATACAGTAAACACACATCAATCAGCTCAAATAATAAACTGAACAACTTGAAAAACAGTTATATGCAAATTATATTCATATCTGATTATTGTCAAAAAAGGTATTGTTATGTGAACGACCCACCATGAGGCAAAAGAGATTGGTTTGATGCTACAACAGCAATTCAAATACGACAGAAGCGAGAAAATTAAGGCAGGTCTTACCTTGAGAAGAATGTCATCATAAGTAACATTCCCATAAATGAGGTATACTTTGGTTTGGTCTTTTGGATTTTCTAGTATAGCTCTTGCTACCTGCAATTGCATTGATATGCTACTATTAAGATCTTATAACTGGACTAGAACACACAAAAGAACCTGCTGATCTTAAAAGCTATCCCTTTTCCAAAGATAAATTCTTGCTTTACCAACTTTTTACTGATGCTTGATACATGTAGCTAGTTTTAGTTACCTGAAAAATGAAATTGCTGCATTTTTAATGCTTTATAGAAAATCAAACCATAAATACCTGAAACATTGGAGTAATACCAGAACCACCTGCAAGCATTCCAAATGCTCTTACTTGATTTGGCTGGTACCTGAAGCGTCCCTGAATACATTAAAAAAAATTGTCAGCGAGTATGTATTTTGAAAACAAATGAAAACCCAAAGACTTTTCTTTAAGATAAAATTTGGAAATATTTACAGCAAGGTTGAACTTCAAGTTTTTAATAAGGAAAAGGTAAACATTTCTTGTCCAAGCAACAAGGAGCTTAAAATAAAGGATTACATACTATAAAATTGAAAAGTGTCAAGTACAAAACTTATTTACTTGCTTATGGACAATTTAGTTGCACTTTGTTCAGGCACATGGCTAACAAAAAAATATTACTTTTCAGACAGAGAATGTAAAAGGAAAATTAGAACTATAGAGTAAAAAAGTGCACCTTGGGGCCTTTTACAGCCAAGTATTCACCCTCCTTTAATTCGCGAAAATGGTGAGACATTCTCCCAACTGGGTACATCTGCATTGTCAACAGTGAACACCCTTTATTAATCCAAGCAACCTTCCAAAACATGGTATGTTTCTTTCCACAAGCAAAACCCAAGTTTTCCATGTAATCACTCACCTTAATCACCAGTTCAAAGTAGCCAACATCAGAGTCCAGGGTAGTAGGAGTATATGGTTTGATGACTTCCTGACCTTCAGCATCCTTTCCTCTGATACCCAAATTGTGGGCAATTGAACACAGATGATTGTCAGATTTAGTTACTACATAATTTAAGCAATTTGACACTGTAAGCTGTTAACAAGAACAAGAAAGCAGAAGAAATGCAACATGTATATTACTGGCAGCTGATGTGCTGTCCAATCGGAAGTCCCAACACAGATGTTGGGGTTGGGAGTGCAAAACGAAATTTGGCCACATTATGACTCAATTGGGTGCGCTTTACCAATTTAAATGACTTCCAATCCTCTGGATCCAAGCATGCTGTGCAACAACAATGTAAAAATCAATAATAGTCCTGAAATCTTAAAACCACAATTACTAGTGACTGGAGCAATAAAAACGGAAAAAAAAAATATATATATATATATAGAGAGAGAGAGAGAGAGAGAGGAAATTCTAGTGCAAATGCAATGATGTAAACACAGTTTCTAAGGGAAATGAATTTGAAATATGATAAATGCATAGTTCTAGACTGGAGATGTTTTTTGCATTTACGAACCTGCATATACTTGCCAAAAAATTATAAGATCCATATCTATAGAAAAACTTACAGTATAACTTAACCAAGTTATGGCTTTTCAAATAACAATACATAGAGGACCTTCACAAATATCAGTAGAAGATACTAAACATTTTTAACGTGCAGTGCAAATTTTCTTGGGAGGTAGAAAAAGTAGAACTCAAATGCTGACACACTTATCAGGAAACCCAATTCAAAGCTCACCTGAGAAGAAATTCTCCAACAAGGGTATGCACCAGTTGGCAAATGCCAAGGATTACACCCTGTCCCTATATTAATCAGCCCAGACCCTGTGACCCTGACAACCGGGTGATTACATCTAGATCCTCTGAGGATTATTACCCCACCTCATGCTGATCTCCATGACCCAGGAACACAATTAGACAAGGAGTCAACCCACTCTTGTTAAAGGTAAAAGAGCAATAGTTTCAAGTTTCAACCCTGCATACATGGCCCAAGGATTACACCCAACCCCTAAATTAATCAGCCCTGACCCTGTGACCCTGACAAACAGGGTATTACATCTAAATCCTGTGAAGATTATTACCCCACCTCATGCTGATCCCAATGATCCAGAGACATTCTTAATTGCAGGAGTCAACCCACTCCTGTGAAGGGTAAAAGAGCAATAGTTTCAACCCTGCATACCTGCAAGAAGGCTTCTGTTATCCATTTAGACAAACTGGATAAACTCTATCATAAGTTGATAGGGCTAATCCAAATCTGTTATACTCAAGTAAATTCAAGAAAATGACATTATCAAGTATGAATGCAGAGTTGTTAAATGGCATGACCACAACTGGCTAAATACCTCAACTTTCAAAGAGGAGACTTAGGTCTGAATCTTGATAGGCAATACATGCATAATTGCCAAAATGTTGCAGGCACTATGTGGTTTGTTGATGTAATAGGGATGAGGACACTTCAATTCCATAAAACTTAAAAAAAAAAAATGAAAATAGCCCCCAACTAAAAATATAGCATGTACAAGGAAACATAAGTTCAACTAATCAGATTGGTAATGCACAAATCAGAATCTCCATTAATCCATAAATAGTCTAAGAGAACTAAAGATAGCACTCTTCCATTAAAATATGTAATTATAGTTAGCACAAATGAAACTATAGATTACATTTTCATGGTGATTTTCCAGGTCACAGCCAAACCAGCTTGCTTATTGGACTTATGAGACCCCTTGTGTAATTAAAGGAAAATTTTCACTATACCTTACCATTGATTCAATCATGAAACTCTCTAAGCTTTTACCCTTGGACCAAACTCATTGCATATCAAGTCTTACCAATAGTAGGCCAACTTGCAATTTAAGTGTTTGTACCCTCCTCCATGAAATCAAGTTTTACCCAAATGGAAAGCAGCTCCCATAAAGTCTAGGACCTAACTATTGGGTCTTAACCTTGAAATGCAAATGGACTTAACCGGGGCCTTGAGGCATACTTTAATTTAAAGTAGGCCTAAAAGACTTTTGAGATTAGAAATAGCCTCATAGATATTGTGATGAAAATATTCACATCCTTATATATATCCTGGATGAAAGGATCTGAGTCTGCAAGGTGCGTAATGACCGTTAATTAGGTTTATTTCTCTTACACTGCAAAACTCGTCGTCAATATAAAAGAACTGTACAGTAGAACTAAAACTATTAGTTAGATCGACCTCAAAATACCTTAAAACAGACAGAATTTCTACAAGGTGTAACTTGAGAATGACGTAGAGAATAAAGCCTCTGCTTCCTTTGATTGCTTCTTACCCTTTATATAACAGCATTAGACAAAAACTACTTAAACATTTGCAGACACAAAACAGGGTCTTAAATCAAGCACAAGAAAATAAATCACTAAACACCCATATAAAAAACAATAACAACCAA
The DNA here is from genome assembly GCA_028583015.1 of Wollemia nobilis. Lineage (NCBI taxonomy): Eukaryota > Viridiplantae > Streptophyta > Pinopsida > Araucariales > Araucariaceae > Wollemia > Wollemia nobilis. The sequence continues at coordinate 1,731,881 of JAQPPZ010001424.1, read as the reverse complement.
TCTAACCTAAAATTCATCTATGTCATCTCCCTTAAATAAGAATGGGGAAAAGCTGAAGACATTCATAAAAAGGATGTTATTTTTTATGCACCTAGAATGAGCAATGATCACTGATTTTTACATTATGGGTAACCCAAAATAAAAACATAATGACTCCAATCTCAATCCAAAAAATGAATCCTAAACAGGTCCAAGAAATTCATTCAACTTACGCTTGGGTTTTCTAGAAGAAAGGAAATAAACAGTGGCCGCAGTAACAGCCACCACAGCAATGGCCACACCCACAAGAGGAGCCTTATCCATGGTAAGGATTTCTTCAACGCTCACCATCTCCTCTGTCTGCAACTTCAAGTTCCAGTGCTCTTGCTACGACGATACCGAGATTGTAATTTATAATGTCCCTGACAGTATAATTAATTTAATATGGAACCCAATGAGCCCCCACTAATCCAATCAGGTTATACAATAAAATTAGGAGAATCCAAGCTGATATATTGCCTACTTTGAAGGGAATCAAAAGGATTTTGACCTTATTAAGACAGTCAGGTGGGGTGGTAGAAAGTGAGGGCCTATCCAATTTTCTTCTCCGTCCCTTCCCTTTCTATTCCACCAAACCCCGCTGCCCCTACCCCCTCACCTAACCTACCTATTAGTGGAAGACCATGTACTATTTATTTTTTATTTTATTTTTTTAACACACATTCCCTCATACAAGTATACATTAAATAATTTGAATTTGGTTTTTGTTTAGGATTCAATGTTTCAACCACTAAAATAATTAATTTTAAAGATATTTAAACCTTTAAATTTTTATATTTATATGATATAGTTTTACCAATTACAAGGGTTATAGGTTATGTGCATTCTTGCAAATAATGAAAAAGGAACTCTCTATTTTAAAAGTTCAATCAAGCTCTTTAAAACTTGAAGCGTATCGATTTAAAAAAAACGTTCACAATTTATTTATTTAACATATTTTTAATTAAATATTATAATATTATAAATAATTTTGTTTATTAAATTTAAACATGGAGTAAAGAAAGAGAGTTGGTAGTGCATTATGTGCTCTCAATTTCAATTTTCTTTTCCCTTTCGTTGGGGGAGTATGGTAGTTGAAAGATGGGGTAACGTTGGTTGTTAAACGTAAATTTCATATCACAAAACAATACGTCATATTTATGAATATATTAATTAATAGGTGGCAAGTTCATTTGTTTTTTTTTAATTATAAATGTTTTAATTATTATAAATTTTAATATGTTTAATAAAAATAAAAGAATTTTACTTGAGGTGTAATACAACGTTTGGGGTTTTGGTTTTTCGATAGGTCGCTCTCAACTTTAGAAAGGATCATAGTTGAGCAGAAAATAAGTCGGTTATAAAAATTTCTTACAATAACCAAATCTAAAAAAATAAAATAAAAAATAAAAAATAAAAAATAAAAATAAATAAATAAATAAAATTAAAAAAAACTATAATAAATATTCATACCACTACTAACAAATTTATCCATTTTAAATTTTAATTATTTTTTAATAATATAAACTATGTACTCACACAATCTATTGGCCAAGCGACTATTATGGGTTTATAAAATATAAAGCCTTGAGTTATATATATATATATAATTTTTTTTTAATATGAATATATTCACTTTTTCATACATTCATTTTGAATTTTGAACCTTTCAAAAAAAAAAAAAAAAAAGTTAAAATTCAAATTGTTGCGTGAGACTATAAATAATTTTTAATTATATATTTTTTCATTTGGTTATTGTGAGAAACCCCTACAAAGAACGTATAGGGTTGAGCAGTCTCCTCCAACCATGATCATGACAAACGCACAGTGTTGAGCAGTCTCCTCCAACCATGATCATGACAAACGCACAGTGTTGAGCAGTCTCCTCCCAACCACGATCCCTCGTAAATTCGAGAGCTATGCTTATTAATAGATAATTTAACATACAGCCACCACACACCCACCCCTTTGTCCACATCACAGTTTGAACCTTGAACCTTAAACTTTCTGAAAAAAAAATTTAAAACTCAAACCGTTATGTTTTTTTTAAGCGAAAAACCCCTTACGGGGCTGCCTTGGTCTGAGAGACCATGAACAGGGGGTTCTACACCGTCAAAGTCACCCGGGAGTCACACTCGACCCTGCCTACACCAACATTATCAATTGGATTTTGGATACCCAATTCAGCTTTTTGGTAGGGTGAAGATTTGAACCTGAGACCTTTCTTGGAGGATTTCCCTCTCCTCTCCAACTCACCTACAACACCTGGATCTGTTACGTTTTAATTATACATTTTATGTTGAAATTATTCAAAATTTAATTAATTTTAAAGTTTAAAAAATTTAATTATATTAAATTATTTTAAGTCTAATGTACAAGGTCTTCTTATTATATTATTTGTCTCAAACTATTCTTAATCTTTTAGGTCTAACATACATGGAAGGCATATGTTTAATGTATAGAGGTACATACCTTCTCCTTTGAAATTAACAATAAGAAATCTTATTTGGTATATTTTTAATATTAAGTTCATTCAACCTTTATAAAGAATAGAATAGAGAAGACAAGTTAGAGAATTTTGCACCAGGATTAGCAAACAATTATTTTATTATGGTATCTTTGTAGTTGTGTGTCTATCCCTTATTGATAAATGTAGCTTTCAGCCTTATGAGAGATCATGGCTAGGATGAGATTGCTCAACCCTATGAGTAGGTTATAGGGGGTTATCACATTACCAAAATAAAAATAAAAAAATAAAGGTAGGAGGAGATTGCTCAGCCCTATGCATCATGTGTAGGAGTTTATCACAATTCCCGAATAAAAAAAATAGAGGATCATTCCTTCTAAAAGAGAGAATGATAACAAGTAAACTTCTATTTTTCATATAAGCTTGTGTTCTATTAAATGAAAAAAAAAAAAAGTAAGATAATAAATTATGTGTGATAACAATCCCGAGGACAACTCAACGATTCGGGCTTTGGCTCGGGAGGTCCAAGGTTCAAACCATGGTGTGGGCGAGTGCGTGAGGGGTGGGAGTGTGGTGGTTGTGTGTTAAATTCTTTTTGATAAGCATAGCTCTCGACTGACTGATCAATCTTACGTGTTGGTCGTAGGGGTTTATCATACTAACCAAATAAAAAAAATTATATGCGATAACAAAACTTTTTTATTTTATCCCGTGAGTGTGGTCTACTGGCAAGAATGCCACTTGCATTATCGATGATGTGACCCGGGTTCAATCCCCATGGTGGATGTGTATAAAAGTATTACTCAAAATAAAAAAAACTTTTTATTTTATTATTTAATATTGAAGGTGATTTTATAAGTATGTTATAAATGTAAATGTTATTTTAAAATTTATTATTGTAAATTATTATTATTTTTTAATACAATATTATATATTTTATTAGATTTTATTATAATATGTCAGCTTAATGTTAAGGTTCATCTATGGGATTGAAGCTTTGATTTATAGTACAAAACTCTTTGCTCTCGATTGCTTACTTGCATCACATGGATTAATTGTTAAGAGTTATTCATGACATTAGAACCTTAGTTTATGGTGTGAAACTTTTCATTCCCTATTGCTCACCTTAAACTCCAACAAATTGTCAAGGTTCATCCATGAGATTTGAACATTGACTTATGATGTGAAACTACTTGCATTAATTTTAGTTGGTTTTTTTATATCATAGTTGATGTAGGTTGTCTCAAATATTAAATTTTTACACATATCAAGAGTGTTTAGTTTATGTTTAAACTCATAGTTAAGATTTTCTTCATGGTTTAGAGTCTTTATTGGTAGTGAGTTTATGCATGTGCTTCTCACGAGATGGTATCCTCCTGACACTATTTCCATGCTACTACTTATGATCTTATCATTCTCACAAGGGAAGAAAGGGACAAGTGTGAAAGCTAGTAACCTTTCATAGTCCCTATGGCCTAAAAAGCCTTAGCATTTACTTTGAAGTTTGTGGTCCTTGACCTTTAGAATAAAGAACTAATTGTTTAAGGTAATATCATCCTTGAAGTTTTATTAACCCTAATTACACTATTGAGAGTGGCATTCCTTTTAATGAATATATTTTGTCTAATCAATATTTTTTGCAATCTCTTGCAACGAATGTCAATAAAACCTTTATTAATAAATACCATGTATCGGTTCCTAATACTTTCATCATAGTCCTAGTACCTTTTGCTTTAGTCTATGTTATGTCTAGCTCTATCCTTGAGATCCATGCTAACCCTAGCCTAATGACTATATATAATATTTATGTTCCTATTAACTTTTTTTTTGTACTTATCAAAGATTATACAAAGAAAGATATGTCAACAAGTCACAATGGAAGATGCAAATAAAATCCATCATTGAGAAAGACTAGCAATCTAGACACTTCTCAAGGAGAATATCAAGGACTTTTTATTTTCTCCTTTCAATTGTTGTGTTTGATATTGCAAAGGACTATTATAATCATTCTCTATTTTTTTATAAAGTATCTACCTATTAAAAATGATTTTTTTAAATTACCCAAACTTAATTAGGAAAATAGAGGGCCATTTTTTTACTCAATTCAAGGGTTTAGAGCAAGGGTTGCATGCTATTTTTAAAACCTAAAGCGGCCCAAACCATCCTCCAATATGGAACATGGATCATATCCAACCAAGTTTATTATATTCAAGTTTGGATCTTTGAGTTTCATCTTAAGGGATATTTTTGCTTTCAGCATTCAATATCGGTGAAGTTTTTGTTTATGGACCTTGTTTTTTATCCTTATTTGTAGTTAATTGCTAGTTATTTGAAGAGAGTGGTATGTCAATGTGAAAATAAAAAATATAAATTCATCAGCTTTTGCATCCATCCTTGTGTGTATATGGAAATAGATTTAACTCAACCTTTATCTAAGTCCTTGTAATTATTTAGAGTAAGGTTTGAATACATCCAATATGTGCTATAACTAGATTCCCCAAATGCTTATTTTTTAAGATTACGAAAAAGGTCGTATTATTAAAAATTATCTAAAAATAATATATAGGGTTTCTAAAGTTGCAATTGAAATTACTAACAAGTCTCCCTCTAACACCAAGTTGATCCTTTCTAAGCCAACAAATATTCAATTACTCTCTCATATATACAAGAAAAAACAATTTAAATCTTGGGAATCAATCCTCACCTCTAGATTTTGAGCCCTACTTATGCATTGTAAATGCTTATATTTTAGTCTCCATGACCCATGATAGACCTTAGTTTTTGAACTTTTTTTAAGGATTTAATTTTTATAATGGTTATAGTCTTTATCCCTCATAGTAATCCAGTGTGTCTTGTGACTTTCATTTTTCTTATTTTCTTCCTTGTGCTAGCATCTACCTATCTATTCATCTTCAATTATGATGGTATTTATCATCACTAAGAGTCCTTTTAAGTTCTAAGTCGTGTAGCCTACACTTAAGGATTTAGTTTCTTCTCATAAATAGGATGCTTTGATTATTTATTTACCACAATAATTTTTGTCACATAGTTTTGACAATATCATATTTAATTTACAGTTATAACAATAGGTTGTCATAAAAATGGATGGAATAACTCTAAAAAAGAATCAAGTTTCATTTTTGTAATCATTGAAATCAAAGAAGAAACAAGAGCAAGCAAATTGAATTTTATGGAAGTGAGTATAAGATGGATAAGCTTATAAAGCAGTTTTCTTCATATTCTTTCTTTACAAGACATTGCTTAATATCACCGATGGATGGAGCACATGATGCCCTCACAAGAAGGTCAAATGGTCTTGTTATGGAATAACCATGAGTCCTTCATTAATGATATTTTATTTATTTCTAACTAGATATGAACTTAATATATTCAGTTAAAGGACTATCTCATGCAACCAAAAAGCATGAAGTCAAAGACATGATTATTAGACATCTTTATGATATAATTATTTATTAAGAAGTGACAAGCACATGATTAAAGCTTTATTTGTTGTGTAAACTTGTATAGTACCCAGGGATATGTTATTGTATTATGTATGGGCGTTATGTATGGTTGTCATGGACCACACATAACCCAAGGTTTATTTTATTGGGACATTATACTATAATAATGAGTTAGTGAACGGTTAATAAGTCAAGTAGGGTTAGGGTTATTGTTAGACTTTAGAGTAGGGTTATGCATAGCGGCTATTTATAGCCAAATTGGCTAAAATTAGGATTTTTAAAATTTAGAATTGGCTAATATTTGGGACCCTTGATCAGGGCCCATTAACCAAAAATTCTTGGGTGCAAATTTTTTGGGGGTCGATTTGCCCCAAATTTATAATAAATTGACCATTTTAAGTTTAAATTTCCAACAATACCCTTAATAATAGTGAACCTTCTAAATGCGTTTTGACACTATTCACCTGGATTTTGAAATTGATTCACCAAATTTTTATAAATACATTTTGGGACCAATCCCTTACGCATAACCCTACAGTTTAGAGCATTAAGTTTAATATTTGTATTAGCTTTGCTAATTTAGACGTAAGAGTTGTTCTAGAAGTGGTTGAGAGCAATTAGGAGATAAGTTAGTTAGTCAAAGCTATGTTAGGGTCTAGCTCATATTAGTAGATTTGTTTTGCGTGAATAATGGTGCTCCAAACAGAGTTGAGCCCAAATTGGTTTTTCTCAAAACCTATAAATGTAATCCTTTGCAAGTTTTCAATATATTGAATGAGATTCAAATCTCATTTTGGTATCATAGCATCAAGAAAAGTGTGATAAGAAGGTCTGCCCATCACTTGTGAGTTCAGATCTGCCAGTATTTCATTGTCTTGAGGAGGACATCTTGAGAGGATAAGTTGTCATACACGTACACATTTGAGTGAGGTCATACATGTTTAGAGGGCAACAAACAGGCCTATCATAAATATTGTAAAGATAGTAAGCTTGAGCGTGGAAGATTGTCTTACCCGATGAGAAGCCTGACTATGCAGTCACAATCCTACTGTTTCCAGCCAATCACTTCGTGAAAAGGACGATGTTTGTTGTAGCTCATGGACGTATGTTCTAGCCTGACAGTTGAAGGATTTACACAGACATAGAAATTGTAGCTTGTGGATGGTTGATTTGCTCTCCTACTATGACCATTTGTGAAACACCACATGCTGTGTTTTAGGCCCTGCTGGTCTGGTCAACGTGAAGTGTTTTGTTGACGCGGACGCTAAAAAAGCCAAGTTATTTACTGTTTAGAGCATGGAGCCGAGGAGCGTGTGAATAGAACGTGATGGAACACATCACTTATGATATGAGAGCTGACATTAACAAATTGAAACATTGTTGTGATATTTGTGGAAGTCATATTGCATGGATCTGGCGATGCGAACAGAGTAAATTTTGTTCGAAGGAGACGTCTGTGATAAAGCCTGCGCATTATTTCTACTGCTTAGACATCACATCATATAAATCATCCTTTTGATCTAAGAAAAATGTGCAGTTGACCTGTGCATTTGAAGATTGTGCTATGCACTTTGAAGACAACCTTGATTTGAGACATCACTATTGGTGATTTGGTTTGGAGACTTCATGAATTGAGAACAATTTGGTTGTAATCTATTTTCACTGGTTGGATGAGGTGTTGTGCGGTAACTACTGCATGGACGTGGTGTTGTGCGGTAACGATTACATGGAGACAATCGATGTGCAGTCAAATGCTTAGTGGATCTTTGTGACGTCTACGTGTAGAGCTCTGGGTTTGTTCATTGTGATCAAAACCTGTGGAGTGTGAGAGATCTAGTCGGCTACAGGAAAACTTGTGGGTATATTGCAAGCATAAGCAAAATTCTTGCAATTGTATGAAAGGCCCAAAGTTTTGTTGAGAAGAGGAGTCGGGACTGTTGTGTGAATACATTTTTTAGATCCTCATGAATGCGTGAATACGCATTTGGAGCCTGCGAGAAACTATGTGATAGTGTGCTGGAGATCTACGTAGAAGCCTGCTGAGAACATCTGGATTCTGAGTTATACCCTTCCCAAGTAGAATTATGTGATGAGTAGATAAATAAGGCATCATAGTATTATTAGGAATCAACAATCATATAAAATTTTTCTTTATATCCATGATAGGTCAATACCTTGGTAAATACTTTGGGCTCACTTTGAGGAGACCCAAGTTCAAATCATGGGGAGGGTGGCCCTTGTTTGTGCTCCCAATTGTATGCTTTGGCAATTTCAGTATCATGGACTTTCCACAAGATTTGGCCAAATAATTTTTTTTAAAGTGTTTCTTTATAATCATCTTTGCCCATGAAGATGCCCTCTCATCTTAGGAGACCTTGCAAAGTTATTCCTCCCTTAATGAGTTAATTGGTGTTGTCCTACTTTAAGGGCATTATCTATCTTTATCTCTTGTGAATATTATTGTATTGTAGTTGATGTATCTCATATATTAATGTTTTGTAGATGATTTATGTTTATGAACTTCAAGGTTTATAATAACTAGTATGAGAGTAATGGTTTTGGTAAAGTGGGGATTGTTCTCAAGTTTGAATAATTTTTAGTTTATTCTAGAAAACATATCATCTTCTAGAAGCTACATGTTTGCACATAAGTATTAGATATAGATGATTCTTGTGCCATCATTTTTAGAATTTGAAAAGTTTTAAAATAGATGGCCATATATACAAAAATAATATTAATGGATACATGACCCTATGAAGTCAACTATGTGGAACAATGATATTGACATTTTTCAAATTGCAGTTTTTAGAATTAAAAAAATAGAGAATTTTTAAGTCTAATTAAGCAAATCAAGTGTCATTTTTTGAATTTGATAGGGAGATGGATACATGTGAAATACTATATTTATGAAAGTCTATTTTGACAAAATTCTAGTTTTTAATTTTCATTTTTTAATGTGTGATCTCATGAAATCTGTAAAATTTTCTGAAGAAGATAATATTGATCTTTAGAGTGGTTGAAATTTTTAGAAAAAAATCAATTCTTGTCATGATGAAGTTTTTTGGAAAGTTCCTATTCACATGGCTTTTGAAGGGGAAGCTTGGCATTGGTCAAAGACTTCTATTTGGGAAAATTATAACTAAACACAAGAAGAATTTGAGCAAGCATGCTTGAGTAGATCTGGACCTAAGATCAAGATATTCAAATAATATCATCAAGCAATATGAAGAAGAGTTAAGAAGACTTAAGGTAGATAAAGAACCACGTTATTGTATTTAAAAGATCAAGAGAAGGGTAAAAAAGTTCCATATAAATATTTTAGTTTGCAAGGTCACGGATGCATCCAACAAAAGAAAGTTATTATTTCTATAAACCCAGTAGTACGTATAGTTTCATTTATGGTGAAGGATTGAAAAATATCTCATATTTTAGGAGCCATATCTTCACGAAGGGTTATTTGATTTAGTTGATTCTTTGACCAACTTATGTGGAATTTGAATAGCTTTAAAATGAGTGGTCATATGAAGGAGTTCAAGAAATATTGAGGGATATACGACCCTACGAAGTTAGTCATCTGGAACAAGGGCAGTGACGATTTTTCAAGTCGTGAAAAACGAAATTGTAAATATCTGTCAGCTAGGGTTTGGATGATGGGAAGAGTAATGAAGGGCTAGGAATTTAGTGAGGCAAGACATTCTATTTGTGTATATAATTTTTTAGCTAAGTTTTTTTTCCCTTCTTTATCTTAGAAATTTTGCATGCAAATTATTATAAATTTTCTATCAAATATTATATTTGCTATAGGATATTCTGGTAAATTTTAGTATATTTTGAGTTTTATTCTCCTTTCCATGGATCAATTTATAGATAAATACTTAGAATAATTCCTAGTGGTAGAGGTTAGTGAGGGCACCATGAAGGATCAATCCTCGTTGCTCCAAGATAGGGTAGTTTTTGATAAATTTAATAGGTATTGGTCAGGGGCTTCAGCCTTGAGAAAATGGATTGATAGGAGTTGGAAGTCTCCAAGAGTGATTTTATCCTTTCTTCCTAAAGATTTATTCCTGGCCATTTTTTGTTCTAGGGAAGAAACATATAGAATCCTAAAAGGAAGGCCTTGGTTTATGGGAAGAGCAAGACTATTCCTTACCCATTGGTATGAAGGATTTTTATTCGAAAATGTAAATCTATTCCTAGTACCAGTATGGGTTAGGATGTATGGGTTTCCCATTTAATTTTGGAAAATATATACCTTCAAGGTAATAGGCAACACTCTAGGATAATTCCTTGAGATTTTAGATACTACAAAAGATGGATTCTTTGCTATTTATGCTCAGATTTTTGTCAAGATTTATATAAGTAAAACTTTATTAGAATCAATCATTCTTAAGTATAGGGATAAGATGTCGATACAAAACATAGATTATAAAAACATATCTTTTAGATGTAGAATATGTCATAAGGTGGGGCATATTGAGATATCATGCCCTAAGAAGAGCCTAGCATAATCATATGTAGAAAACTGCAAGAGAAACTTATAAATGGATATGGATAAAGATGGTTTTTAACATCCAAAAAATAATCTAGAAAAATGAAAGCAAATAAACAATGGAGACTAGTAAGGAAGGATATTGGAAGAAAAACCAACTCTTTTGAGGCTTTAGCCTATGAATAAAAAGTAGATCAAATATTAAAGGATACAATACAATAGGTTCAACATATTAATAAGGAATTATCTATTCAGTACGATCCTGATTTAGGAACAAACACTCTTGATGAACCTAAGGAATGTGTCTCATAAGATTTTGAAGACTCTCTTGAAGTACCATACACCACTCAGGAGAAAAAAATGGTAAATAAAATGCATTGTTAGATGTTAATACCTCTACCATTAATTAGGAAATACCAAAAAATGAGCAGGACAAGTCAAAAGCTTCTATTGTAGAGCCAAGAGAGGATAAATATGATGAAAAATAAAGCTTTGAAAGAATATTGAGGAATAGAATAATAAGACCTACTATTGATACAAGCAAGGAAAAAAGAGGAAAACCCTTAAACTATAAAGCAAGATCCAGGGAAGAAAGAGCAAACATAGAGAGGAACACAAACTACGTTGGTTAAAATTTTCTTTACCAAACAACAAAATGATATTGGTAATTAGAAGGTAGGGCGATAGCCCCTAATGAGACTTGATTATCATAGAATATAAGGGGTGCTAATGTCCTCTCAAAGCAAAGGTGTATTAGGGATATTTGTTTAAGTAATAAGCATAATATTCTTTGTATCCAGGAAACTAAAATGACAAAATAAGAAGTTTCAAAAACTATGAAAGCAGTATGGGCAAGATGTGAATGGGATGCTATGGTTTCTTAAGGAGTGACAGGAGGAGTTCTAACTTGTTGAAACCCTACTAGAACCTCCTATGTAACCATTCATAAAAATAGGCATTGGATAGCCTCTTTAGTCACATGCTACTTTGCAGATATTCATTTTATTCTTATCAATGTCTATGGACCTACAACTTAGTCAGGTATATTAGCAGTTTGGAGTGGGATTGAAGCCTTTATGAGAAGTAAATACCAAGAAACCTAATTCATAATAATAGGATATTTTAATGCCATAACCAAGTTGGATGAAAAATTTAGGGGAATTAGAAAATTAACCCAAAGTATGAGAGATTTATCAACTTTTATTCAAAACAATAATTTGTGGGAGGTTGAGTTTGAAGAAGACAAAAATACATGGACCAATAATAGCAGAGGCCAAAACCTAATAGCAAAAAAATTAGACCGATGCATACTCTCAAATAATTGGCTAGATAAAGGGATTTGTGCTAAAATTAATACCTTAGCAAGGATTGGTTAAGATCACTAGCCAATAAGAATTAAAATGGTGGTAAGTGAATTAAAAAAAAGATCATATTTTAAATATGAGAAGATGTGGGAAGACCATACTAAATTTTATGATATGATAGCACAAACGTGGAATTATTCAAGAAACGGTGAGTTGTATGCACTTACAAAATAATTTAAAATCAATGACATATAAATTAAAATAATGGAACAAGAACACTTTTGGAAACATTTTTGAGAATAACTAAAAGATAAAATTTTTAAATTCCAAAAAGGTGATCATAATAATCTAAGCTCAGAGGAAATGGAGTTGCTTAGTGAATATCATAATATTTTGAGTAAGGAAGAGAAATTTTGGAGATTAAAATCAAGACAGACTTGGTTAAAAGGAGACAAAAATACAATTTTTTTTAATATGATGGCTATAATACATAGATCAACATCCAAAATTAGTAGAATTAAATCAGAAGAAGGGGTTTGGATTGAAGATCAAAGTGAAATTAGAAAATAGACAAGGTCTTTTTATCAGAATATTCTAGGATTAGAGGATTTTGAAGTTCTTGATGATAAACTTCTACAAGGATTAGAGGAGTTAGAATTATGGAATCCAGTTATAAGTAAAGTTTAGAATAAACTATCGACATGGAAAGGTAGATATTATCATTAGTAGGATGAGTGCAACTAATTAATTCAGTCTTATAGGCCATTCAAATATATTATATGTCATTGTATACTATGCCAAAATCAATAGAAAAAAGTTTGATCTATATTATGCGATCTTTTTTGTGGTCATAATTACATGATAAAAGGAAATTTCCTTTGGTGGAATGGAGCAAGGTGTGTGATGATAAAACTAAGGGAGGTCTCAGTTTAAGAGTTCTTATAGATGCAATTTCAGCTCTTTGGGGAAAATTAATCTAGAGATTGTACAAATATAATCAAAGACAATGGGCAAGAATTATTCTAAGTGTGTTGACCCAATGACCAAGCTTAATATTTATTGCATTCTCTCTACCAAATGGTTTTGCACTTTGGAATGATTTAAAAAAATTATTGATCTAGTGATTAAAGGTGTAAGATGGTTTGTGGGAACTGGAGAAAAAAATTCTATTTGGATGGATACTTGGTGTGATAAAAAAACCACTCAATCTAGATCCAACTCTGAAACCCTGGATGAGATTACTTCAAGATAAATATGGTGATAGGGTTTCAAACTTTTTGTACAAGGATTGGTAAGGAAGATACAAATGGAAAGATTTATTTTTACAAGTATACAATACATTGATGCTAGGAGGTAGTTGAGTAGAAATATAACAACAATGATTATTTTAAGGGGAGCCAAGGATAAATTGATTTGGGAGTTGAATAGCTTAGGAGAATATACAATAAGAAGTGGATATAATGTAAAGCACCAAAAAAATAGGAATATTGCAAGAATATGGAGAGATATTTGGGATAGCCCAAGCATTCCTAAAGTCAAAATATTTGATTTTCTAGTAGGTCATAGAAGAATATTTTCCTAGGATAACCATATGAAAAGGGGTTTTCATGGCCTCTCACAATGTGTTATTTGTAAAAAAGAGAAGAGTATAGACCATCTCTTGGGACATTGCTCAATAGTATAAAAAATATGGCAATGGATTCTTAATATGTTTGGTAAATGTATGGTGATGAATGGTAGAATTGAATAATGATTAAAGCAATGGTAGAGTACTTTTAAAAGTGAGGCTTTACAAACAATCTGGGATATATCAAAAGAAACAATCCTTTGGACTGTATGGCTAATAATGAATAGAAGTACATTTAAAGGGAAGGAAAGCAATTTAGAGGTAATAAAAAGGAAGATATTTTTAGCCATAAAGGATTCTAATCCAACTCTATCAACTCACCCAATTCCTAATCTAGAAGCAAAAATCCTTGATAGATGGATTCAAGTCATCAAATAGAATTATGATGTTGGGTACATGAGAAACAAAAAGAAGGCAAAGAATATAAGGTGGAAACCACCAGATGTGGAGTTGGTCGAGTTGAATTTTGATGTAGTATCTAAAGAAAATATAGGACCATGAGGAGGAGGAGGAATAATTAGAAATAATAGAGGAGAGATTTTGTCTCATTACACTTTCAATAGTGGATTTAAGATAAGTAATGAAGTTGAAGCTTGGGAAACTTTAGAAGGGTTAAAAATATGCAAATAAATGAAATGGAATAGAGTATGGATGGAATGTGATTCACTCCTATTAATAAATGTAATTTTTAGGAAAGCAAAGGCTCCATGGAACATATAAGAGATAATTGTGGAAATTCAAGATCTTGCTAAATAGTTTGAAGAAATTAGGTTTACACATATGTTAAGGGAAGGAAACAAATGTGCAAATAGGCTAGCCAATAGAGGGGTTTTAATTGAGGATCATGAAGTTAAATTATATCTTCCATGGTTAGAGGAAGTACTAGGTTTAGTTGAAGCTAATACAAAAATGTTGATTGAAATTATGATGGCTTCAACAGCAACGACTCCCTCTGCAACGGTTCCCACAGCATCAGCGTCAACTTCAACCGCAGTTGCCCTAGCTTTCCTTGGAAGGGTTTCCCAAACCCTCCCCAGGGATTTGGAACCAGGCGATATCCCTGTCGATCTTACAGATGATCCCGATGCCCCCGATATGGATCCGGGTGGGACGTAGAGACCTTGGGCAGAAGGTTTCATTCCCCCCTTTCCCCCTTCCAAATCCCCTCCCTCGGTCGGTCTATCATTTAGCATGATGGTATCGGGATCCCCTTCTCCCAAACCATTTGAAGTGGTTTCCATTACCCCCTGGTCACCTCCGGAGAAAATATGGTTATCCCGATTTCTTGCATGGCTCCAAAAATTTCCCTCAAATCCCTATCCTTGGTTGGGAAATTTGTTGGAGGCCGACCTACCATGGAGTCTAACAGAGGGAAGTTTTCAGCTAGTTGCACTTTTCAGGGGTTTCTTTCTAATTCAGTTGAACAACCAGAATGATTATGCAAGAATCCTCATCGGAGGACCGTGGTTCTTTGGCAAGAAAAGTCTATTCCTTAAGAAATGAGAATAGGGTTTCAACCCCCAAAATCAGGACATCAATGTCGCACCCATTTGGGTTCATCTTTCGGACCTGCCAATCCAATTTTTTTACAAAGACATCCTTCGGGGGATCGAAGGATACATCGAAGACCTGGTTGCCTTTGACCCGACAACAAAAGCCCGATCCAAAATGGCCTTTGCCAAAATTTGCGTGTCTATGAACCTAGCGTCCCAGCTTCCCACTCGCATCAATCTCATCTATGGGGACTTCCAGTGGTGCCAAGATATTGAGTATGAGAATAAACCAGCATTCTGCTCGAATGCTAGGCTTAGGGACACCTCAGATCCCAATGCCCTTCGTTGAAAGCTGCCAAAGAGGTTCCTTGACCCCAGATCTCCCTTGCTCAGCGTTCGATCACCCACCCGGGACCCAAGACTATTGGTGGTTCTTTTCAAGGGAAAAATGACAAAGGGAAATAAGTCCCCTTCCACAAATCCTTCCCCCACCAAGCTCCGTCAAGTTCCAACCAGGTATGTTCGCTTTTTGCCTTTCCCAACAAGTTTGGTCCTCTCTCTGGTGTTGATGATGATGTCCTCTTTCTCGAGTCTATTTCCCCCCCTTATCCTTCCCCCTTGCCTCCACTCCCTCCCCTCCCCTCCCTTTCCCTACCCGACCCCTCTTTGGCCACACCACTCTCCCCAACCCCTCCCACCTCTCCGTTCTCTCCCACCTCTCCTAAATCCCTTCCCCCCCTTCCCCTCGAGGAGGGCTTTCCCACCACTTATTTAGCTAAACCTCTGTCTCCAACCAAGTCAGTTTTTGACTCCCTTGAGGAGGCGTCCAGCCCTTTATACAACCGCTCGAATTCTAGCTCCATCATCACCAGAAGTAAGAAAGGGCCAGTGGATACAGGAGGTGACAAAAAGAGAGGCAGACCGTCTATGTCCAACTAGCTTAAGAAAGACACTGAGAATCAAGTCACAAATGGGGTTCAAACAACCCTCTTCCCTAATCTGTTCGGCCAGCCCTTGGACGATCCCAAGAATCCCAAACCCCCTCTTGTACCCACCAAGGATGGTAAGAAATCTTCCAAAGTATCCAAATGAAGATCCTCTCTTGGAACATTAGAGGGCTTAACATCTCAGGCAAGCAGAGACTGGTCAAAACCATCAGAAAGGATTCTAAACCTACCATCATCATGTTACAAGAAACCAAAGTTGATGTAGTGAGAACCCCAAACATCATCAAATTAGTCTGGAAAGACTGCCAGTGGGCTTCCTCCCCCACAGAGGGATCAACTGGAGGCCTTATTTGACTTTGGGATCCTCTCCAAGTTGAGGGAAGGGTGGTATCCTTCACCAACATAACCCTTAACACGGTTTTCCATTACAAGACCAACCAGTTCACATGGGTCCTCTCCAATATCTATGCCCTCAACAATCCCCTGGAAAGGTGCCAGTTGTGGGTTTCCTTGTCCCTTCTCAAGACTGCTTTTTTTGCCCTCCCATGGATGTTAGCTGGGGATTTTAACTCTCCTTTGTTTGCTTTCGACAAATGAGGTGGCTTATCCACTCCCTCCAAAAGCATAACTAATTTCCAAGATTTTGTGTCGAGTAATGAGCTTATGGACATTCAGATCAGAGGCTACCGTTTTACTTGGAGCAACAAAAGAGCAAGGCAAGATCATATTCAAGTCAAGCTGGACTAATTTTTCTTATCTCAGCAAGCAATCCCTCTCTTTTGCGATACTCTCCTCACATCCCTCCCCAGAATTGGGTCTGACCATTCACCCCTCCTCCTAGAATCCAACAAGGCCCCGTCCTTCAAAACCCATTTCAGGTTTGAAAACATGTGGATTCACCACCCAGACCTAAAACAACAAATTTTTGAGTGGTGTAATATTCCATGTTCAGGATCTGCCATTGACTAAGTTTCTCGTAAACTCAAATCAGTGAAAGAAAACATCAAAATTTATAACAGGGAAGTTTTTGGAAACATCTTTGAGAACAAGCAACTCATTATTGATAAACTTAAGACTTTGGAGGAGCAAATCCATCACGACCAATGGACTCCTCAAGTGAGGAATGAGGAGAGTCAGCTATTGTCTGAGTATCACAACATATTGGCTAGAGAAGAAACATTCTGGCGATAAAAATCTCAAGCCCTCTGGCTCAAATATAGGGATGCCAATACCAGATTTTTTCATGCTTCCACGATGCGAAACCGTAGCTCCAAAAAAATTAGAGAACTCACCTTATCTGATGGCTCTATTTCCCAAGACATTTTTGAGATCAGATCAGAAGCGTCTGCTTACTTCAGTAATATGATGGGAAATCTCTCTCCCTCCCACTTGGCAGCCTAAGAATCCCTTCTTTAGAACATTCCCCCCATGGTTACTCCAGATATGAATGCTACCCTGATTCAGACCCTCTCTCCGAAAGAGATCGAGATTGCTCTCTTCTCCATGCAAGCTGACAAGGCCCCTAGTCCAGATGGCTTTCCCCCTCAATTTTTTCAAACCTTTTGGGACATTATGAAGGAAGACATTTGCAAAGCCATCATCGAGCTCCAATTGACTAAGTCCATTCCAAAAGGGACTAACTCAACTTTCATTGCTTTGATCCCCAAAACTCACCCCTGCAATACTATGGCAGATTTTAGGCCTATTAGTCTCTGTAACATTATCTACAAGATCTTAACCAAATACCTAGCCCTGAGGCTAAAGAAGATTCTCCCTCTATCATCGATCCTTGTCAAGGCAGCTTCGTGGAAGGTAGATCTATCACAGACAACATCATATCCCTTCATGAAACTCTCCATTCTACTCACTGCAACCGTAAGGTAGCCATGTTTCTTAAGTTGGATATCAGCAAAGCTTTTGACAGAGTCAACAGGGTTTTCCTTCTGAAAGTCCTTGCCAAGTTCAGGTTTCATAGAGAATAGATCAAGCTCATCAAAGGTTGTATCTTGATGCCATGGTTCTCTGTGCTCATTAATGGTTCAGCTGTAGGTTATTTCTTGACTCATAAAGGCATAAGGCAGGGTGACCCCCTATCCCATTTCCTCTTCATCATCTTGGCAGAATCCCTGGGAAGAGCTTTCAAGTCTGCCTATGCTTTTGGGCATGTGAAAGGGATCAAAGCTTCATCCACCATGCCCCCATTTCTCACCAGCAGTTCGTTGATGATACCATTACCACTTCTTCAGCATCAGTCATCCAAGCTAAGTCCATCAAATCTATCCTTGACACCTATGCCAGAGCAGCAGGCCAAGAAATCAATTACACCAAAAGTGAGTGTTTCTTCCTTAACACTCTAGATAGCAGACATTGCAAGATCGCCCGTATCCTACAGTGCATAATCTCGAGCTTACCCACATCTTACATGGGCCTTCCTATTTTCATCAAGAGCCCGAAAGAGTCCATGTGGGATAATGTCATCGAAAGGTTCAAATGCAAACTTGCAGGCTGGAAGGGTGACCTCCTATCCCAGGAAGCTAAGGCTACCCTCACTATGGCGGTCCTCCAAAGTATTCCAGTCTACTTCATGTCTGTCTTCAGAGCCCCTACATCTGTTCATGCCAAGATTGAGCAAATCTAGAAAAATTTCCTATGGTCAGGTCTTGAAGAAAAAAGTAGAATCCACCTTGTTAACTGGGACAGAGTTTGTCAACCTAAATCCCAAGGGGACCTAGGTTTGAGAAGGTCTTCCAATCTAAACCTTGCCCTCCTCGCCAAGCAGGCGTGGAAACTCTACACCAATGTCAAATCAGAATGGATGGCGATTATCAAGAGTAAATACTTCCCTCGGTCATCCTTCATGAGTGAAAACCTCCCTTCCTCTGGATCTGCTTTTTGGAAGGTGGTAAGTCAATCCAGACCTCTTATCACTAAAGGATCCCATTGGAAACTTGGCAATAGCTCTGAGATCAAGTTTTGGGATGACGATTGGTTGAACGACTAGCCCCTCGTAGTTATCCCAGGTATTTTTGCTCTCAAATCCTTTCTTGAGCGCAGATAGGACATCAGAGTCAGGGATTATTTCAATGATCAGCGGGAATGGAAGCAAATCCCCATTGGTAGTGCTAGTGCCCAGATAACCTAAGCGGATGCTTCCTTGTCTCGGCTTCTCAGAACCACCATTATTCCTACTACAACCACTCCAGATTCTCCGGTTTGGTCAGGGACAGACAACGGGGTTTTCTCAGTCAAGTCGGCTCATTCTCTCCTGTTGAACCACCAAGTTTTTGCCTTCCTGTTTGGGTCGGTTTGGATCAAGCGCCTAGTCCCTAAGGTTGGGTTTTTCTCCTGGATTGTTGTTCAAAACAAAGTGCTCACCACTGACAACCTGATGAAAAGAGGCATCCCTATCCCTAATAGATGTCATCTTTGCCTGTCTAATGGGGAATCGGTCAACCACCTCTTTTTACATTGTGAGTTCACCCAAGGGAGTTTTAACCACTTGCTATCCCTATTCCAAATCTAGTGGGCCCAACCCCACACTCTTCGGGATCTCTTTATCCAATGGCCTATCCCTTTTTAGAATCCCAATGTTGCCTTTCTTTGGAGGATCTGCCTCCACCACCTTATTTGGTAGATTTGGCTAGAGCGCAATCACAGAGTGTTTTCCACCCTTTCTAACGATGCCATATCTATGACCACCAAGGCCATCACCTATGCCTCTGAAAACCTCCAATTACTCCCTTGGTCTAAGTCCCCAATCGACAAGGTTGAAGGGGAGATTTTCCAATCCCTCAACATCCCTATCCCTGACCGCCCTCACCCCATTCCCCATACCAAATGGTTGGCCCTTTGGAATCCCCCTCCTGTAGGTTTTTTAAAGCTAAATTTTGCTGGGGCATCCAAAGGGAACCCAGGACTGTTAGGATATGGCGGGGTCGTTCAAGACCACAAAGGGATGATCGTTCTCACCTTTGCTGAGAACCTTGATCACCAGACAAATATTTTTTTTGAAGCTTGGGCTCTCTGGCATAGTTTGAACCTAATCAAAGACTCTCGTATCCGTCTTCACATCGAGGGGGATTCTATGAACATCATCCGTTACATCAAAACTGATAAAAATCCCCCTTGGAACATTAGCTCGCTGATTCGAGAAAGCAAAGTTATCATTGGTCAGCAATGCCAGGTGGCAGTTTTCCACGTATTTTGTGAAGCAAAAAAACTCGCTGACCAGCTTGCCAACATGGGTCTTATTCAATATTCGCTGACGATGTGGCAAAATTCTAATCCGTCGGGTGTCTCCCACATAGCAGATGCTGACAGATAAGGCAGGTTCATGTCACCCCCTCCTCGCTAACCAATTTGTTTTTTTTTCCAGGTTTGCAGCTGTTCCTAGGAGTATCTTCTCCAGCAAGCTCCTCCTTCACCATTGGCTCATGATTGGCATCCTTACTGGCATCGCTAGTCATTAATTTCCCATGTGGATGATTGGTCTCCTCAATTACGCTCCCCAATAAGGTTTGCAATGCCCCAACGCCACCCTCGGTGCCCTTGTCCAATCCGCTTCCCTGCCCATCCTCACCGAATCCAAGCGGCTCTAGATATCCCCATTTCCCCATACCGACTCAGGCCCAAGAACTGTCACCAATCCCCACCCTACCTGGCATTTGTCCACCTGTCCCCTCCTTGATCGGATCGACATGCTTAATAGTCCCTTGCTAGCCTTTTCAAACAGTCCCCTTGTCCTTCCATTTATCATTTGTCACCTTTTGCCCTGGTCGCTATCTCTTCCCTTGTACTTTCCTCCTGGAACTATGGAATACATCGAACCTAGCTCCCTCTAGCTCGATCCTCTAGCGAAACCCTTTATCGACACCTTTAATCTAAAGCCCTTCCTGAGTAAATTTCAAGGCCCGAAAGTTGGTATTTCTGCTGACTTCGTCCGAATGTGGAAGAATGGCTTTGTCGTAATTCATAGTGTTTGTTTCAAGGTTACCCCTGAGTTGATGGTTGAGGTGTCTGGCCTTGCCCTTTCTGGTCATCGCGTCCATCGTTATAAGCACAGTTGGGAGCCCGAGCTGGAGGGGTTCCCCAACTACCAAGAGTTCAAATGGACAGGTGTTTCTCTTGAACGCACCTCCCTTCCCTCCCCTTGGTCCGTTGTCACTATTCCCCTGATCCAGTATTTGGCCTCTAACGATCCCGCTAAGCTGATGTCTAGCTTCCATTTGGCTCTTGTGAACCACTTCCATGGTTACAAGCCCACGAACATTCCCGCTTTCCTCCATCGCTCTGTTCGCTTATCGATTTTTGCCGCTCGCAAGAAACACTCCCCTCCCACCCACCAAGACCTTTTCGTTGTTCTCTTCCACCATGTTGCTGCCAATCCTCCCCTAGAAGCCACTCCCCTCCAATATAGCCCTCCCATTCCCCCCTACATCTTTTCCAACTCACTCATTTTCTAGCAATCCCTTGGTCAGTGATACGGATCCTGAGTATCAAACCCTTGAATCCAAGAAGACCCCCCCAAGCAGTCTACCCCGTCTAAGCCCACCCCATCATCCAAGAAGGTAGTGTTGAAAAAGCGTAGAACCATAATTGAGGATGTTCTTGTGATCCACATATCATCGAGGACCAAGAAGATCAAAACAGAGTCAAGCTAGAACTCCCCTGTTAATGTCCTTGATGATAACAACGGGGACTCGAACCCCGCCCCTGAAACATCAAAGCGCATGACAAGAATGTTTATTAAATGTTTCATTTCTATGTTTGAAAGTACCACCAAGGCTATGAAGCGCTTCTTGGAGGAGCTCACTGCGGACGTGAAGGAGAACCCCACAGAGGTCGACCCTTAGGGATTCCATTTCGATTTCCCTGGCTTGTTTTTGTTATGTTGGTCCTTTTTGATTACTTCAAGTTTTTATTTTTTGGTAATCCCTTGGGGCTCTATCACCATTTTTGTGTAGGGTTTTATGCTAGAAAGGAATGCCCCTACTTGGGCTATTCGATCGTAGATGTTAAGGTCTTAATCCCATGCATGGGACTGTTGTCATGCTTATCCCCTGAGAGGGATTCTGCTAGGCCTTTGGCTTCTATTTACCATTACAAGGTTTCTGCAATATCAATATCCACCACCCTAGCAAGGGTTTTTGTATATCTGGGACTGGGACCCAATTAAAACCCTGATAATCAAACTACTACTTACCAAAAAAAAATACAAAAATGTTGATTGCCTAAATTAAATAATGATTAAGATTTACTTTAATATTTTCCATTGGTAATATTTGCTTTATTTTATAATATTAATGGGTTTTTTTTTTTGGTAAGTAGATATTTTATATACAAAATGGGTTTTTTAAGAGGATCCCAAAACCTTATAACATGAGAGGCCGCAACCCTTAGTAACAAAAGGAACCCCTTGGGATAGTACAGTAGAAACCATAATAAACCTTACCAAAAAAACATAGTAATGCCCAGGAGGGCTACATTAGAAACCTCAAACTGGAGGTAAAACATGCTAAAAAAACAACAAAAAGAAATAGATGCATCCATTCTAAAAATCCGAATATCCTCTCCCTGCTCCCCGTGCTCGTTCGCCCAAGCCCGATCCTCTCTTCTTGCTTATGTGGAATCATTAGCGATATCCTGGCTGGCGACCTTCTCCACATCCATCGAAAACAACTACCACCACACCACGAGACATGTGGATAGTAATCCCTTATTTTCCAAGTGGTCGACTAAACCATTGCCCTCCCTGTAGGTGTGCTTGACTTGGAGTAGGTTCCTCCAAAGGAGGAGGTTCTTGGCCTCAAAAATGACATTGAAAACCTTCCACTCCAGATCTTGGAAATTCATCATGTATTTAATGATGTTCAATGAGTCCCCTTCAACTACCAAGGGTAGGGGATCCTCCGAAATAAGCTCGAGTCCTCTCAAAAATCCTCTGGCCTCTGCAACATGATTGGTTTGAAACCCCAAGTTTTCACAGAAAGCCAGGACGAGCTATCCATTGTGGTCTCTAACTGATCCACCCGCAGCGGTTGTCCTTGGGTTACCCCGAGAGGCCCCATAAAAATTTAACTTCAACCATCCTTGAGGAGGCCTGACCCAACTGACATCCTTCTTGGATAACTGCGGATCCTCCCACTCCTTGATCTCCCCTGATAACTTCAAGGATTTGAACAAATCCTCTTCAAACACATGCTTGGGCCATGGGCTGGGGATAATCTTGGAGTTCTCAATGGCAAAGGCGATGGCCCTATGAGTGATTGAGGGAGGATCCCTGGGAGGATTATCAAAGACCCGACCATTGCGTTCCAACCATATCTGCCATGAAAAATGGTGGAAGAAAGCATTCCACATGAAACAAAGCTTAGTATTTTTAAAAGGATTGGGCCATTAGAAGAAAGCCTCCTTAGTGGTCTTAGGGGGAATCCATTGGATCTGAAAGGCAAATAGAATGGAGCCAAGGACCGACCCAGTGAAAACATAGTGCAGGAACAGGTGGTCCAAGGACTCACAGGCAGACTCACACAGATAGCACCTATTGGGAATAACAAACCCTCTATTGTGAAGATTGTCAATTGTGAGAGCTTTATTTTGAAAGGTAATCCATGAGAAGAAATTTATATTTGGGATCAAACGTTTCCTCCAGACCACGTTGCAAGGAAAGTCCGATTTCAGCCCTTTGCATTGAAATTCATAGGCATATTTGATAGAGAATCCACCATCATTGGTCCCCCTCCAAATCATTTGATCCAGACCTTTGCTGGTGGGTATGATGATGTCCTTAAGGATGAAGTACAGGAAGTCGACCTTAGTCTCTAGCCCCTCTGCATCAATGAATTTCCACTGTAGGGAGCCATTTCTTTATTCAATGAAATTAGGCACCCTCTACCCAAAGTTGTTATCAAGAAAATTTTTAAGGTGAACCAACCTGGTCTGCTCAGAGAGAGGGTCCTCTAGGTCCCACCTATCCTTCCAAAAATCTATGCTTTGACCATCCCCAAGGATCCACCTGATGCCGTATTGGATCATCTGCCTGGATTGGACAATGGCTTTCCAGAAAGCCGACCCCCCAGTGGGAATCCCATCCTCAAGAAAGGAAGTGTTAGTGAGGTATTTCCTCCTGATAATTCTAATCCATTCTGCCAGTTCATCTGCTAGGATCCTCCAGGTGTGTTTGGCAATGAGCGCTAGGTTCATCTTGGCCATTCTCCTGAACCCTAATCCTCCTTGCTTCTTGCTTTTGTAAACTTTGTCCCAAGCCACCAAAGGAAACCTGGACTTGTCTTCATTGCCCAACCAAAGAAAGTTTCACTGGGTCTATTCAATATTGTGAAGAACCGAGGAAAGAAATATAAAAATAGACATGAAAAAGGTCAGAATCCCTTGGAGGTACGCCATAGTGAGGGTTGCCTTTGCAGCTTGGGATAAGAACTTGCCTTTCCATGATGCCAGCTTTGTATGGATTCTCTCGAGCACCATGTTCCACATCGCTTCCTTAGCATGCCTGCAGAAGAGAGGGAGGCCAAGATAGGTAGTGGGGAGGGAGTCAATAGAGCATCCCAATATCCTTGCAATCTGAACTTGATGCCTGACAAGGGTGTTGAGAAAAAATATCTTGCTTTTGATGTAGTTAAATTTTTGATTGGTAGAACTCTCATAGAGTCCTAGGATTCATTTGAAGGATCTGGCTTGAGCTACTGATGCTATGGTGGACAGGAGCATGTCATCCAAAAACTGTTGATGGGTGATCGCCTCAATCCCCAAGGCAGGGAGGATGTCGGTCACCTTCTTCCATTGTTGGGCATCCTTGAGGGCTCTTCCCAAAGCTTCTATGAGGATGATGAAAATGATGGGGGACAAAGGATCCCCTTGACACAGACCTCTTGAGCTCTGAAAGAAACCGACAGGAGAGCCATTGACTAAGACACAGAACCAGGGGGAGGAAATGCAGCCCTGGATGAGGTCAACCCACAGGGTATGGAAGCTAAACTTGAGGAGGATCTCCCGAAGGAAACCTCTATCAACCCTATCGAAGGCCTTGTTCATATCAAGCTTGAGTAAAAGGGCAACCTTCTTGGTCATTGAGGCAGAATGCAAGGTTTCATGGATCGATAAGACTCCATCTAGGATGTTCCTCCATTTCACCAAACTGCCTTGAGACTGATCAATGATAAGGGGGAGAATGGGCTTCAGCCTGTTGGCCATAACCTTGGTCAACACTTTATAGATGACGTTGCATAGGATGATAGGCCTATAATCAGAGATGGATTTGCAGTCAGAGGCTTTCAGGATGAGGACCAAGAAGGTGGATTTGAAACTATGAGGGACAACATGGCCTCACAGACATCGTTCCCCACCACATCCCACAAGGTTTGGAAAAATCTCAGAGAGAAACCATTCGGTCTAGGGGCTTTATCAGGTTGCATTGAAAACAAGACCTCCTTAATCTCATCGTGGGATAAAGGTTCCACTAGTCTGAGGTTTGCATCTTGAGGAATGATGCAAGGAATATTAGATAGGAGAGTATCCTGAGCTTGGTTGTCACCCTCCGAGGAACTTCCCAAGAGGTTCTGGAAAAAGGACACCGCTTCAGCCCTAATCTCAACTATGTCCTTGGTGGATGATCTATTACTGCACACAATCTTCCTGATCTTGTTGGATGCCCTATGCCACATAGTGGAGGCATGAAAGGACCTGGTGTTAGCATCGCCTTCCTTGACCCACAAGTCTCTTGACTTCTGCCTCCAGAAGGTTTCCTCTCTGGCCAAGATGTTATGGAACTCTGCTAGGAGGTTCCTTTCCTCCTCTCTAGTGGGGCTGTTGTGGTCCCCAACTTTGGTTCTCCTTTCCATCTCTTGAAGTTTCTCAGTAATGGCATTTTTACTGGCGAAAAGGTTGCCAAAAACCTCCCTGTTCTAGATTTTTAGGTTTTCTTTGACCATCTTCAGTTTCTGAGCCAGCCGAGAAGTGGCAGATCCTCCAAAATTTTGATGCAACCATGAGGACACTTGATCTTTGAAATCATTGTAGAGAGTCCACATGGCTTCGAAACAAAAAGGAGTTTTGAAGGAGGGAGGCCTACCAGTTTCAAGGAGGACGGGACTGTGGTCTGATCCAATTCGAGGTAAGGCCAACAGGGTGGCATCACCAAAGAGAGGGATAGCTTCTTGAGAGATGAGGAACCTTTCTAGCTTCACCTGGATGAGCCTGCTATCAATCCTCCTATTTATCCAAGTTAAAGAGGACCCCTTGAGCTTAACATCCATGAGCTCATTGGTATTGAAAAAATCTTTGAAATCCTCCATGGTTATGCTGAAAGAGTCGTTACCTTATTTCTTCTCATATGGATGCAGTAGGCTATTGAAGTCTCCTCCTATGATCCATGGAAAGGTGTTGAAGGTGGTCCTCATTTGAGTTACATTTTCCCACATTTTGGCTCGCTCGATAGGGGAATTTGGAGCGTAAATTTTGGATAGGATCCAAGACTGATTGTTGGTCTTGGAGTGAAACAAAATATTTAGGATCTTGCTCGAGGATGACAAAAGCCTTCCTTCAACTAGGGTAGGGTTCCAAAGGCACATGAGCCCACCTGATGTGCCTTGAGCTGGACTGATAAGGCACTATACTTTGGCCCAAATGGCCTTGAAAGACTTTCGAGAAGAGAGCTCATCGATTTTGGTTTCTTGCATAATAAATATGGAAGGATTTATCATTTTCCTTAGGTTAGCCACCAGTCGCTGCTTGGCTACCCCATTAAGGCCCCTCACATTCCATGAAAGGACCTTCATTTCGAGGGTTTAGGGTTTTTCTTGCCTCCCTTCACCAGATGGAAGGGGGGTTTGGTTCCTTGCTTGTCATTCTGGTTGTCGAAATCATCAGAGAAAAACATCAACTGGGTTCCATTTGCGATGTCCTCCATCATTTTGTTGTTTCTATTCTCATTGACAAAGGGTCTCCCTCTTTTCATTTCACTGCCATAGTCAATGGCTTGTTTCTTGCTCCTGGTAATTCTGGGGTTGATTCTCCCAGAGACGGATGGGCCTTCTTTTTCAGAGAAAGGAGAAAGGGGTACCTCACCCTTATTCGAGTGGTTTGGGGATTTCCTATTGCCCGCCAGGTACTCATCCATAAAAGAATTTGGAACAACAATTTTGGGAAGGGTCTGTACCTGGATAACTGGATCCTCTATGCTAGGACTAGTGTGAAGCGAGGATTTTGAGAGCACCTCCTACTCCTTTTGGGCTGACAGGGAGGCTTCTCCTCGCTCACGGTTTTACTTGCCTTGATCTGGAACATCAATCTGACCTTCCTCCCGAGGTTATTGGTGGGTGAGATTATGCATGATGTGTTTCAGGCCTAGCATCGGGTCCTTGTTGAGAGAGGGAATACCCTGGTTCCTCTGCATGCCCTTGTTCGGACCTGCCACCTTTTGATTCTGGGCCATCAAGACAGGGCACTGATTCAGGAGGTGACCTTGAGTGCGATAGTGAGTATAAAAGGTAGGCTTATTTTTGTACTCGATGGGCTGCCTCTTGATGATGCATGATCCTCTATACAAGTTTATGAAAGTGGGTAACTCCATTTCCAGGTTAGCGGAGACACAGAAGTAGGCATGGACCATATTGGATCGGACCTTGGTGGAAGAATCAATGGAAACGAGCTCACCTATGGATAGGGATATCCCTATGATGACATTCTTGTGCCAGCATTGGAAAGGAAGGTTGGGCAACCTAACCCATAGAGGATATATATTTATGTTTTGGGTTTCAGGGTTGAAATCCTCTCCCCACTTACGAAGAAAAAGGCTCCTGCACCCTAGGAACCATGGTCCCCTGGCCAAGATGTTGCAGCAGTCCTCCTGAGTGTTGAGCCTGATGGCAAAAAAAATCCTGAGAGAGGGCAACAATTTCCATGTTGCTGCTGGTCTTACACTTAGAAAAAGCCCATTTTTGAATGGGCTCCATGTCTGGTCGCCCTCCTACGAACTTGCCAATCAGAGTGAAACGCTCAAGCTCCAGGTAGCTATCCATTAGGTCTTTAGGGATGACCAAATCTGCTCCACAAGGAAGCAATTCTTGGATGGGTTGCTTTATTAGGGATCCTAGACTTAGTACCTGGGCATAGGATCCTTTTTGGTTTAGGTTTACCCTTTGTCTTGGTCCCTCCTTGTCAGGAGGGTCTTTTCCACTCCTGTCCGACCCATCCACCTGGGCCCCTGCTGCATTAGGCCCTGCCCCATCATCACTGCTATGGCTTGTCCCCCAGGACCCTTGCTTGACCATCCTGCCTCCTTTCTGCTGCATCCTCCTGGTCACTCTCCATTCGCCACTCACTCGCCTGCATTCCCGCTCTCCATCCTTCAAAATTTTTCAATAATGATCTAAGTTGTGATGAATCATTGGAGTAGGAAATTTTGATTATTCTAAATATTCATATTTCAATATTAATGGGTTTTCATATAAACTATTTGTTATAATTTTTTTAGTTGCACTTGTGCTTCAAGAAGGAAACTAGCAATCCATATTTGGTAAAGTGGACTATGATAGTGTGATGTTTTGGAAATATTACTATACTAAGATACAATTCATAGATAGTAGATGTGAATTTTTGGTATTTTGAAGGTTTCTATAGGAAATGTCAAGAAGGAAGTTGAATTTTAGAATATTTGTATTCACACAAAAAATTTAAAAAAATCCAAAAAATAAAAATCAAGAATTCAAACATTTTATGTAAAATGATGTAGATTTCTAGCTATAGCATCTCAATTGAGATGAGAAATGAATCTATTTGTAAAATCTCAAGCTTTAAAGAAGAGAGTTGTGATTTTTCAAGGGTGGGGGACTTGAGTACAACCCCTTGTTCTCCAACAAAAAAATATATAGTTTCATTAATATTAATATGGCTAAGAAGTTATGTTTAGGAAAATAACTCTACCCAAAGGATTGTCAACTTGGAACTTCATATAAGAGAGTTTGCAATTGATAAAGAAACATATTAGATGGTCATTCAATAAGGGGAGTTATAAAAATGTTTGGTTCGATGCTTTGTTGAAGCCTTATCCTCTTATATCTGACTCAAAATGAAAACCATTGGCTCAAGCGTGTCTAGCATGTAAAGGTCCAAAGGTCAAAGATTATATTATTAAGACCAAAAAATCCAAATCATGGATTTATTTTAGTAACCTGGTTGAAGGAGAGGAACTAAAAAAAATTGCAGATGAACTTCAAAAGATGCTTCAAGAGTTTTATTTGCCAATTTTTACACGAAAGGATGAGTTAGTTTTGGAATTTATCAAAGGATGGTGGATACTCTATCAATTTGGGATATGAGGATTTAGAACAATCAAATTTTTCTTCTCCCGAAGACTTTCCTTGGGAGAACGTTTGGTCATTAGAGGCTCTACCTAAGGCCTCAATATTTCTTTGGTTAACAATTCAAAGTAAGATTCTTATAGGAGAGAGTCTACAAAGAAGAGGATATTATGGACCCTTCAGATGTGCCTTGTGTGATAAGGATTCAAAAATGCTAGACCATTTACTTCTTCATTATTTATTTACTCACACCATTTGGGGTTATTTTAAAAACAAATATGAAATTATATTGGGTAACTCCATCAACATTGAAATAGTTGATAAAATGTTGGATAAATTATTTCAAAGCTAAAGCATTATGTATTCTTTTGAGGATTGGCCCTACCATTATTTGTTGGAATTTATGGCTTGAAAGGAATAACATAATTTTTAAAAATAAATATCAAAATCATGTCAAAGTTTGGAACCATATTAGTACCTCTCTTGCAGAATGTTTATAAATATGGTGCTCACCATGGGAAGTCTCAATTGTAGAAAAAGAGATGCTAATAACTTGGCTACAATATTTGAACATACATGGAAGAGTCATTTGTGACAATAAAATTAAAATAAAGGATCCACTTTGATCTATGGTAAAATGGAAATATCCAAAATTAGGTTTGTCAAAATTAATTTTGATGATGCTTATTCAAAGATAAAAGGAAATCCAGGAAAAGCTAGTGGACGTGGTGTTTCTAGAAATAGTGAAGGTAAAACTATCCTCACTTATTCAAAATCATATGGAACTTCAACTAAAAACTATGTAGAGGCTAGAGCACTTTTACAATGATTAAAATTGTAGCATAAAAAGGATGGAAATATATTTCAATTGAGGGGGACTCACAAATTATCATCAATGCTATTAACAAAAATGGATATGAAGATTGAATAAAAAATAATATTTATTTTGATGTTCATCATCTATTACTAGAGGCAATCTCCTGGTAGTGTGAGCATATTTATAGAGAAGGAAATCGAATCGCTGATAAATTAGCGAATTATAGTGTTGATCTTCATCCCGGTGAAATTCAAATTTTAGAAGGCAATTGGCCAAGTGATATTTTATGTCTTAATCAAAATGATGTCAAGGAGTTGATTGTGGAAACATAGCACTTCGAGGAAGTTGAAGAATATATTTAAGAGAAAAAAGAAATGAAAAAATTGTGATAAAAATGTATGTTGCAACAAATGTAATATTTTGGTATTTTGATGGGATTGGCCCTCAATAGAAGCCACATATAACCTATTTAAAAATATATATGGCTAAGAAGTTGTAGTTGCTAGCATATCTTATTAAGGGCATACATGTTGAGGGTGAGAATGTTTACATTTTTGAAGATTTGAAGATCATTATCGATAAGTATATTTCACATTCATATTTTTATGGTATATTTATAAATGATGTGGATATTTTTCTTGGATATTATTGGTTAGACTCATTAGATGCTATTAACTTTAATGTATAAAAGAAGTTAACAAAGCTATCATATAGAAACAAAATATTGTAGCATATTTCTCAAGGAGCAAGGATCCAAGAAGAAGCAAAAAGAAGTTAATGTGTGGAAGTGGATTAAAGAACTCATAGAACAATCAAAATAAAGTTCCAAGAGAGAAGTAGAAAAAGAGTCCAAGAAAGCATCAAACAAAGAGCAAGAGGAAAATTCAAATTAAGGTAATAAGAAAGAATCTAAGTAGAACCATACAAAATAAAATAAAATAGAGGAATAGAAAGCTAGAGAGTCAAAGGAAGTAGAAAAATGGCTAAGGTTTCAACATATCAACACCCCCACCACCATGAGAGGCAACAATCATGCAAGCATGATATAGAGCATAAAAAAGGTACCAATTATAGAGGTACATGGTAGAAGAATATCAATAATTACGGACATCAAAGTGATGCAATGGAAGCATATAATCAAAGGAGCAATCATTATGGATATCAAGTAGCATAGAAAAAACATGAAACCAAATATACAATCAATATAGACACTAGGGTGGCACATTAGAATCAAACCATCATAGGAGATCATCATCAATCAAGTTTTTTCTTGGATGGATGGATGATCAAGATTGGTATTAGTTGCCAACATTGATTAAAAAATCATATTATTTGATTTCTTCTCATGTTTGAGAAAAAATATGTTAAATAGGATCAAATAGTACAGTAACTAGGGATATGTATTTGAGGATATTATATTTTATTGTATATAAGTGTTATGGACAATTGGAATGGGCCACACATAACCCAAGGTTTATTGTATTAAGATATAATATTGTAATAATGAGTTGATTAGTGGTTGATAGGTTGACTAGGGTTAAGGTTATTTACTTCCTAAGTAGCATTAGGTGATGAGTATATAAAGAAGGCATAATGTAAGTATGAGGAATCAACAACCATTTCAAGTATTTTTTGTAATAATATTTTGTGGCCAAATGAAACGCGAGAGGAATAATTTGACAAATAAATTATGCATTGAACATTAGCCTGGATCATAGGTTCCACTTAGATTAAATAGGTTACAAAATAGGTTGTAAAACAATATTCCTATATTCACGCTAACAACTAACGCGGTAAGCGCCTAACCTACTAACAACTAACTACGTAGTCAAATTGACTACGACTACTAACCCATTAACCAAGATAATATCCAGGTTAAAGGTAAAAGTAAATATATGTGGTAAAAAGTAAGAAATAACTTTTTACCATGAGGTAAATAATATCTACCTACTGTAAGGAAAAGGGTAAAATATCCAAATGATGGAATATTACTCTAACATCCCCCCTTATTACATTATTTGGGTAATACATACATATCCCTCTATACAACAATATTTGGGTAAAGTATATAACTGCCCCAATACAGTGAAGAAGATGTTGATCTGCTGGTTCTTGCTCTTGTCACAGTACTCTGGCTGCTCCTAAGAAAAAAGTGGGTCATTCCTCACTTTGTCTTCACACCAACGAATGTCCTTATAGTAATCTTGTCATCCAACCGAGTTGCATGGGTAACCAGCCGCTATAATCGCTAGGTGTAGTAGAGTAGATCACTTCATACGAGGTTCATTCATTTACAATATGAGTTTGCAAAAGATAAGGTAGCTAAGGTGTCGGTCGCTGCCGAAAATGCACCCTTATAAGTTCCCCCCTTCTCGTTGCAAAACATGTTGTAAATAATTTCTGAAAGAAGTATGACTAAGGTGTCGGTCGCTACCAAAAATGCACCCTTATAAGTCTTCTTCCCTGTTTACAAAAATTTGTGAAGAAAAGAAATGTATTTCCCCCTTAATTGCAAAAAGATGTGCAACTCAAGAGTTTTGTGAAGGATTTTACAAATATTGCCTCCTAGGCAATTTTACACCACAAAATTCCCTCCTTTTGTTACAAGTACTTCAAACATTGAGAGTTTGCTATTTATGAAGCCTAAAAGAGGTACAATCACCCCTTATTGCAAGTACTTCAAACAAAAACTTATGCTATTTATGAAGCCTAAAAAAGAGAGAGGAAAATGGTGCTTTGCCCAAGGTGACAAATGTGTTTTCCCTCTACAATACTGTTTGAGCAAGAAGCACTCTGTGTGCTCTCTTTCAACCAGAATCAGAATCAGAATGAGACACTTCACTAGAAACATGGCTTCTGTGATGTGCCTTTGCCATTTTAGTTTTGCTTGTTTTGAAACCAACACTGAATGGTGTCTTGGTTGTCATTTTTACAAGTTGTGCAAAACTATGTTTTCTAGGCAATTTTATCAAAAAAGTTCACCAAATCATCCTTCCTTATTGCAAGTACTTCAAGCATGGTTGCTATTATGAAGTCTAAAAGAAAAGATATAATTTTATGATGACTTCTGCTTTTCTGATTGCCTTTACAAGTTTTATCTCCCTCTTGTCAAAATCTGTGTTTGAAGGAAGAAAGGAATTATCCCCCCTTAGTGCAAAAGAATTGCTACTTTCAAGGTTCCTTAAAAACTTGTTCTTTCTTTCACTCTCAAGAGGTATTTAATGGCACCTGCCTGAAAACTCTCTTTGAAGAGAGATAATCAGTTGGAGGAAATTAAGCCAAACAAATAAGAGATGAAAGATAATTCACTCAAAAAGATATTTAATGGCACCTGCCTGAAACTCCCTTTGAAGAGGAATAATCAGTTTGAGGAAATTAAGCCAAACAAATAAGAGTGAATTAGGGGTTTTGTTGATTTAGGAGAGAATATCAAGTGAAATTGGCTTTAAATCTGTGCAAGGATTTACACAAATTTGTGAAATTTTGGGGTTTAGTGTGTTCTTGATTCTATGACTTATAATTGCAAAAGAAATAATGCAATAATCAAACAAGAATGCCCTCAAAATTCTTATCACCTAGGTGTCGGATGCAACCAAAAATGCACCTAATTTGCCAATGAAGGTGTCGAGTAAAATCGAAAATGCACCTTTTTAATTTTTGCAACAAAATATGAATGTGTGTTGTGCAAAAAATTGATATTTTATGTCTCCTCCTTGTTTTACAATTTTGCAAAAGAAGAACAATGTTGTCTTCCCCCCTTTATTTTGCAAAATTAACAATTTGAGCACTCCTTCCAAGACAAGTCGACACATGACCCACGTTTGAAAGGCTTCCAGACCAGTCGACAAACGACTTGGTTTTGATGGACCCAAGGTTACAAGTTCTTCTCAAGTTTTGCAAAAAAAATGTGCAATTTTATGTCGTATATCCCCTCTTGGAGAAAACAAATGCACAATGCCAATGAAGTTTGATGTTTCGCAATTTTGGAGTCTCCTTGTCTTTAAAATTTGCAAAAAGAATTCAAGTTTGATCCTTTCTTGTATGCTAAATTAACAAGGTTGAGAAGAGTTTTAGGTTGCCTAATTTTGCAAGAAAAAAGATGCTATAAAATGTCTTATATCTCCTTTTGAGGAGAAAACAAAAGCACTCAATTGGTTTAGAAAAATTGCAAAAATAGGTCCTTTATATTTAATTTTAATTTGCAAAACTAAAAAAAATTTAATCATATAAATTTAATTAATATTAAAAAATGAAATAAGATTTTATTAAAAAGATCAATTAATAAAAAATGAGTCTTTTAAAAAAAAATTATTCATATTTAAAACATTAAAAAATATATATATAAATAAAATTAATTTAATAAAAAAAAAATTAAAAAAAAATTAATTTACCTTTGATTTATGCGCCCCTTTGTAGCCTCTTTGAAAAAAAAATCCTTGATCCCGACGGGGATCGAACTCCCGACCTATGGTCGGGAGTCTTATCTCCAGGCCCCTCGCCGGTCGGGCTATCTAGCCCGACGGGAATGGGAGCGGGCCACCTTCATCTTGAAGGCTCCCCCGGTCGGGACTTCCTTTGGGCGCGCCCTTTCGCATGCGCCTTAAGCCTTAAAAAGGCTTGTGGGATTTATCCCACATCGCCTATACGACGATTGCTGTGCGGCTTAAAAGGAGAAAGTCACACAACCTTTGTTGACTGCCTGCGGGCAGTCACAGTAAGTTGGACTCCTTTTGCTGCCGCCCACATGGCGCGTGGCTGGAGGGGTCCACGTCAGTCTAGTGGCACACGTGGCTAGTCCGCCACGTGTCCACCATGTGTCCAGTCTGCGTCGGGTTGCGCGTGGTTGTCCGCCACATGTCGCCTAGTGTCCGGTCCACGTGTCACGGTCCAGTCAGGGTCTATCCAGTAGTCCACGTCAGCAGTAGCCGGTCCACGTAGGGTCCACGTCGGGCTCAGCTGCCCCAGTCCACGTCAGCTCCCTATCTTGGGAGTCGCGTTGGTCATGCCACGTGTCACGTTCATAGGTGTCCGGTCTGAGTCTTGAGTCAGGGCGCTCCTGCCCTAACTCGTAGTCAACGGTCGCCGAAGATCGGAGGGTTGCTTGCCCTCTCGGATCCCGATCGTCGGGGCGGTCACCGGAGATCCGGTCGCCGCGGTCATCGGAGATCGGAGGGCCGCCTGCCCTCTCGGATCTCGGTCATCGGGGCGGTCACCGGAGATCCGATCGCCATAGTTGAAGGGGCGCGCTGGTCCTCTTATCGACCACCTGGGAGGGCGCGCCTGTCGGACCTCTCCCGGTCACCATCCTTGTGGGCGGGAGCCTCGAGAAGGCCCCGTTCGATTCCCGGTTGCGCTCTCACGGTCGCCTGCGGGCCCCACTGCCTGTTGAGGTGGGGTCGGGGTGGGCCTGGAAAAAAATCCAGGTCGCTACCTCCTCTGCCTCCGGGATGAGTGGGATTAATTAATCAAATCCAAAACATAGGAAATGATTTAAATAATTAAATGCATAATAAGTCAAACCAAAACCAAACCCTACGACGCCTTCTCCAGTGGAACGAGATCTGCTCTTGTCTTCTCCACTTGGAATGCCAGTGGAACGTGATCTGAGATCTGCTCCAGCGTTAGGGCTTCCTCCCCTGGCTCTGATGCCAATGTGGCCAAATGAAATGCGAGAGGAATAATTTGACAAATAAATTATGCATTGAACATTAGCCTGGATCATAGGTTCCACTTAGATTAAATAGGTTACAAAATAGGTTGTAAAACAATATTCCTATATTCATGCTAACAACTAACGCGGTAAACGCCTAAGCGCCTAACCTACTAACAACTAACTACGTAGTCAAATTGACTATGACTACTAACCCATTAACCAAGATAATATCCAGGTTAAAGGTAAAAGTAAATATATGTGGTAAAAAGTAAGAAATAACTTTTTACCATGAGGTAAATAATATCTACCTATTGTAAGGAAAAGGGTAAAATATCCAAATGATGGAATATTACTCTAACATATTCACCCATAGAGTTGCCTCTCATATTGGGAGATCCTATGGATTTATTCATTTATGAAGAAGTATTCCTTGGTGTTACCCTATCTCAAGATTATTATTTATATTTGTATCTTGTGTGGACTATTGCATTGTGCTTAGTTTATTTCATATTTCAATATATTTGTGCATTATCTATGTTTTTGAATATCAAGAATCATAAATCAGACAATTTGAGACATTTTATTATTAGTTCTCACAATTAAGGTAATGGAGGGGGAGAGTATTGAGTATTCCAAGATAAATGTAATCAATGATTGTACATTAGAGTGAAGGTCACTTTTATCATTGTACTTGGGTTACACTATTCATTACCAAAAACTACTAATGATTTTCAAGAATGAACATCCATTTAGAAAGTAGATGAGAGATGATTTTACCACTTGTTGGATGTTTGATACATGGTACAAGATAATAAATACAAAAATTGGTATTGAAAACTCTATTCCAAATAAAAAACTCAATTCATGGAATTAACATCATAATAATTAGGTTTATATGATCCAAAAGCATTAGTTCACATGGACCACTTATAGGTAGGCATAAGAAAGGAAGTGCACTAGATACGAGAGGTTATATACCTCACTTAAATATTTTGTTTTAGGGTATGATGATGGACTATTAGTTAATTATGGCCATTCTACCATCTTATCAAATCATTTTTCTATTTTTACTAGTATCAATTTAACTATAGATACATTGCAAAGGTTTAACTTTCATGGAGGAGACCTAGGTTTGAATATTGCCAAGTAATACATGCATAATTTCCAAATTGTTGTAACACCATTAGGTGGTCATGATGCAATGTCGATAAGGACCATTTCAATCCCATATAACCAATTAAAAAACTATTTCTTGAAAAAGGTAAATTCAAGATAAAAAAAAGAGGCTTAGGTTTGATTTATTCATGAAATTCAGGTTTTTATTGGCTTTTTAAATAGGTTGCTTGTAAACTTACTACTAGTGAAGCATGAAGGACATTTTTTAGATTTAGTGTTGAGAAGGCTACCACTATTGGTAACTTAGAGAGCATTAACTACAAGGACAAAATTCTTAGTGTCCTACATTTCTAAAATAAAGGTCCTCATCCCCTTATAAGTTGTGTCGAAGGTATGGTAAATCACTACTAAAAAGTTATCTTGGGATGACTCTTATATTTACCATAGGTTAAGGTTATAAGCTTGATCAATTTAGTGGAATATGTGGTGTTTAAAGATGCTAACCAAATTTCATTAATTCTTTTAAACCCAACACATTGTTTAGAAGGTCTTGTGATTTTTTGTAGATCTAGTAGATATCTCAAATTAGAATTGGAAATAGTGGATAAGTTTTGTTTCCTAAGAAAAGGTTTATTTGTTGAACAATTTCATTGCATCAACAAAAACTAGATATTTTAATATAACATTTTTTACAACTTCTGCCTTAATCTTTGAATAATATCTAGCCAAAATTTGGTCCCAAAAGAAAAACTCATAAATATGCATTTTGACAAGCCTACCCATCCAATATTATTTCCTTTGTAAACCCAATCCCACTTACAAACAAAAAATCTAAAAAATTTCTCACGTCTTCTCCAAAGAAAATCTCTTTGAATTCTATCCTTTCTAAGAACCTTAAAACAATCATCATATCTATAGAGATGGATTATAATGTTGTATTTATAATTTATATCCTTTCAACCATGGTTAACAACTTATATTTCCAACCCACCACACAAGAATTCATTCTATCATAAATGGATTCATAGAGCTCTATCTTATTTCCTTTATTAGACAAAGGAATACCTAGATATGTTGATGGTATTTTTCACCCTTAAACCTTAAAATATTCATAATAGCTCAATACAAATCTAGGGCAATAATAAAGAAAAATATCATAGATTTTATAATATTAACCAATTGTCCAATGATATTCTAATAACATGATGATTAAAACAAACAAGGGGTTGCTCACAATCCTAAGGAAAATGATGCTAGATTACTTCCAACTTTTAGGACTTGGTGCCTATTTGGGGCCTTTGCTATATAGGATAGTTCTAAGTCAGCTTGTGGTATCATGACCTCTAGTTTTTCAACCTTACTCTACCACCAACCATGTTAGCATCAACACTGAAAGCCAAACAAATCCATGGTGCTAAATCCATATTTCATGATTTGACATCAAACTATATAAAGAAACGTTTAGCAATAGGTGCCAAACATCTCTATTTAAGGTCAATTTAACCACCTATCATTCCATATATTGGCACCATATATAGATGAAGCATACATAATAGTTCTTAAACTATTTTTAAAATTGATTTTTGATTAGTTGGAAGTTAAATTAATTCAATTTTTAAAATTGATTCTTGATTAGTTGGAAGTTAAATTAATTCACCTTCTAACTATATTGTAGAAAGCATAACATAGGAAATTATAGAATTCTTTTGTTCTTTTCATTTTCCATATTCTCCTATTGTTCCCTTTCTCATTTGTAGATAATCTATTCTTATTAGCTAGGCATTTATTTTGTTATTTATTTTAGTGCATTGTAATAGAGTTTCCTATAGCTTGAAATTTCTACACCCTA
Organism: Wollemia nobilis; assembly: GCA_028583015.1. Taxonomy (NCBI): domain Eukaryota; kingdom Viridiplantae; phylum Streptophyta; class Pinopsida; order Araucariales; family Araucariaceae; genus Wollemia; species Wollemia nobilis. The sequence continues at coordinate 1,693,321 of JAQPPZ010001424.1, read as the reverse complement.
TGTACTAAATATTTGTAATGTTTTATTATCTAATGCATGGGTGTTATATTTTATGGTATATTTTATATTTCAAGCATTTATGAATGAGTTTGATTTCATGTGTGAGGTACATTTATTTGTCACTTCTAAGAGAGGGAAAGAGATGATTGTGCCCTACCTCCTACTACACAATCCTAAAGCATAATTTTCAAGCCACAAGCTAGTTTGAGAGTTGTCCTATGTGTCACCACATCCTAGGCCATATAGTGTAGATCAAGTGGTATAAAAGCTTTTATGATCTTTTAATCTCTTTTATTTTAATATTTCTTCTTTACATTCATTCTTGTCCAACATAGATCTACCAAGAATATTCATCATTGAATCTCCACTCATACACATTCATCATACAAGAATCAAGGTGTAAACCTAGGTTTTATGTTTGAGTATCCTAAAGCATGTTGTATCCATAAAAAAATTTAGAAATGGAAATATTTATAGCATAACCAAATATAAATACATAATATGTCAAGAATACTATTCATGATGCCATGGAATAATAGAGAAATGTTCTCTTAGGTAGTTTTGATATCTCATGATCAATATGCAAGCTTGTCAAAATATGGCATGCACACAATATTTCCCTAAGACTCCTCTCACTATGGTATTTATTATTGACTCATAGTCCCTTTTTTATGATGACATGCTAATATAAAACTCTCATTCACAACAAAACATTATAACAACATGAAATATAATAAACAATAACAACATAATAGATGACACAATGAAAAGAGAAGGAATTTTTTTGTTGGAGAACAAGGGTTTGTACTTGGGTATCCCACCCTTGAAAAATCATAACTCTCTCTTTTAGAGCGTGAGATTTTACAAATAGATTCAATTATCATCTCAATTGAGTTTCTATAGCTAGATACCTACATCATTTTCCATAAAACGTTTGAATTCTTGATTTTTATTTTTTGGATCTTCTTCAATTTTCTATGTGAATGCTAATATTTCAAAATTCATCATCCTTCTTCTTAATATTTTCCTAAAGCAACCTTCATAATAACAAAACTCCACCTCTACTATCTATGCATTGCATCTTAGTAGAGTAATATTTCCAAAACTTCACGCTATCATAGTCCACTTTACTAGATCTAGATTGCTAGTTTCCTTCCTAAAGCATAAATGCAACCACAAGAATTGTAATAAATAGTTTATATGAAAACACATTAATGTTATAAAGTAAAACAAATATTACCAATGAAAAATATTAAATAAATTTTAATCACTATTTGATTCATGCATTCAACATTTTCTTGCTAGCTTCAAATAAACTTACTTATTCCTCTAACCATGGAAAAGATAATTTAACTTCATGATCCTAAATTAAAACCCCTCTATTGGTTAGCCTATCTACATAATTGTTTCCTTCTTGTAACATATGTGTAAACATAATTACTTCAAACTCTATATCAAGGTCTTGTATTTCCATAATTATCTCTTGTATGTTCCATGGGCCTTTGCTTTCCTCAAAAATACATTTATTACAATTAATGGATCACCTTCCATCCATAATTTGTTCCATTTCATTTGTCTATATATTTTTAACCCTTATAAATCCACCCAAGATTCAACTTCATTATTTATCTTAAACCACTATTGAAAGCATAATGAGACAAAATATCTCCCCTATTATTTCTAGTTATTCCTCCTCCTCTTCCTAGTCTTGGATTTCCTTTAGATGCTCCATCAATATTCAATTTGACAAACTCCATTTACTCATATCTTATACAAAAATTAAAATGGATGAAAAATAAAATGTGATAGACACAAATGATGGATGCCCTTGAGAACTAATAAGCATTGCATTATTTATAGATAAAAATCACAACTATATGATGTGATGGATCAAGTGGGAAAGGGTTATTTATACCACTACCTAAACCACAATAGTAGTAATTAAATAATATCATTAACCTAATATGACATAACATAAAGGAATAAGATCAAATGGCATTAGGTAAGTCAATTATATTCCTCCACTTTCAAGGTATCCCCTTGTACAACTAGGTATAGTGTTGGTCAAGCAATCCATATTTCTATATAAAGGGTCTCATAGTGAGTGATAAGAGATCATTGTAGGTAGTAGTGGGTATATTGGATAGATCACCATATAGATTGGTTATGGATATAATGTAGTTCTTTAGCATCAATTATGGAGTGTTCATTTCCTCCATTTATGCATTGTATCATTTTCGTCACTTTCCATTAATAACATATTTTAGCATCTTACATTTTTACATATTTTACATCTTGTGATTGCATTCTCCCTTGGCATACACCATCAAAAGCTAACAGTGGTATCAGATCCATGGTATATCAATAGGAATAGGAAGAGCCACAATAGGTCACTAGGAATAGGAAAGTCAAAATAAAATTTGAGAGGAGAAGCAAATCTTAGTTCCAAAATTTTTGAGATTAAATTTATCTAGAGTCTTTCCATAGAGTTGAAAAAAACTTGTGAATACTAGGACTCAACATTTGTTCTACTAGATTGACAAATCAACTAGTAAATATTCATCATTGACAAGATTTAGAATCAGTTTACTAATACTTTCTTGCAAGAAAAGGAAACTGAGGGAAGCCCTATTGCAGACCAAAACATTGTAGAAAAAAATGCCACAGAAGCCTTGATCCATAAGAAAAGGCCACAAAAGCCTTGATCTAGAAGAAAAGGCCATAAAAACCTTGATCTAGAAGAAAATACCATAGAAGCCTTGAACCTAAAGAATACTCTAGAGAAGAGTTCATGAAATATAGGAGATTGGTGATCTCCTCTGCTGATTGAAGACTTCCTCTAGAAGAAGTTGAAGAAACCCATCAAAGGTCTCATTGAAAAATTCCATCCCTAGAAGAGATAGAGGACTAACAAAAAGTCTTATTCCAGATATCCATGAAGAAGATCTTATTTCCAACACTTTCGTAGTTGAAGGTTGAAGGAAAGGTCTCATCAAGAAGACTAGAGAAGTTGCAAGACTAAATACCTTGAAGAGGTCTCAAGGAGAAACAAGGAGAAGGCTTGGAGAGCCTCATTGTAGAAATTGGAGAAGCCATAAAAGAAGTTCCTAGGAGAAATCATTGGAGAAATTCACTATAAAATATAGTGGAAGAACTTGAGATAATTGCCTCCATCTGACAATAAGACCAAAGGAGAAATATTTGGCAAACAATCTATTAAACTTCAGAGAGAATATTTATGAAGACCTTAAGACCTTTAGATTCTTGAGAAGAAAGTCTTGTTTGAAGTCAGAACTTAGATAAAGAAGCCTACCAAATACAAGAAGATTTGGATATTGCCCTTCATAGCTAAAGAAGGTACATTTCAAAGATAGGGATTTTCTATATTCACAATAAAATACTAAAAGGGTTCTTGAAGGACAACATTTTTTTGTAGGTAAAAATGATTAATTGCAGGGTTTAAATTGGCCCTAAATCCAAGTACATAAACTGGTATCTAAACCAATAGCATAATATAACACTGATAAATGCTCATTGATTGATTATTCATAAACTGATTACACAAATATATAGCCTTGGAGTCACAATAGAAGAATCTTCGTAGAAGGCTAAAATCCAAATACAACTTAAAATAAGAAATAACAATCCCTATAGTTACAGAATAGTTAAAACTGTAGTCACTATTTAGGGTAATGCTAAGTTGAGGAGATCAAATTCTAACATTCTCCCCCTTGATGCTGAAGGAACTCTTCCAGGAGTTTAGAAGCATCACAAACTTGGAAGAAACTGATCCTTTTTTGTTTCCTCCAATATTTCAACAAAAAATCAAAAAATGCAAAAAATTGTCTTGGGCACTCCTTCCACTCTTGGTGTGGGATCTCCTCCATCTTTGTTTCTGCTCCTTCCTGCTACAAATGATTGAGTACCTCATTTTTATGATCAACTCCCCCTTCATCAAAATATTCTTCAATTATGATTTTCAACAACCACTCTTTCACATTCTTGCAATGGTCTTTGAACCATTCTTGCAAATCACAATCTTTTACATCATTACAATACCATAATCTATATGAGTATGAGCTGATATTAATCATATCACATAGATGATTGTAACAAAAAACACTCTCAACAACCTCTACACACACAATTACATAATACATAGCTATGAAATAGCTAATTACATATGCTACTTGGGAATACAACTCCTCACACATTTTTTCACTCACTATCACTATTGTACATGATTTCTTCCAAGGAATTTTCAACACATTACATAAGTGATCAACATTATTTTTACTTGAGTTTAAGAAACCCAAGATACCCACGATTGTCTTCACTCTAAGAAGACTCTTCTTCAAGGTTGTATTCATAAGACAAGCTTCAAAATTTAAAAATTTTGCTCCCAATGATGAGAGGTATGCCTTTTGAAACCAAAACAAGTTTTCAAATGATGTCTTTGTAAGACATGCTCCATCACATAGCATATTAGCAACCTCAATATTATTTATCAAACCTCTACTCAAAAAATCATCAAAAAATAAATAATCAAGCAAAATAGCATCACCTCTTTGCTTGTATATTTGAGTAGGATCCCATGTGCCTTCTTTTGTGTTTTCCAAGATGTCGTACTGCTGTACATTTGATGTTGTTGCTTTTAAAGCAACATTTAATTCTTCAACAAGAGTTCTCCTCCTTGATGTATCTTCACAAAATACATGCTTCACTCTTGATTATTGATCCCCAAACATGAAGCTAAGAGGTTGCATCTCCTCAATATCCCACAAAGTATTTGTCTTCTCAAGATAAGCATCATTAACTCCCGATGAGTGAGTTTTCACTTTTGCATCCACTCTATGTGAGTGTTATTCAACAATACAACACTCCAAAGTGAGTGTTTCTCCAACATCTTCAAGTGCTTGATAAAAAAGCAATCCTCCATTCTTTATGAATGGTCTTCAAAGCAATCTTCAATATTCTCCTCCATGAGAATGGCTTCATTAAAATTCTGATTTTGTGCCTCCTCCATGAAGCACTCTTCAACAAAAAACTAAGATGATATCTCCTCCTTAACATATGTCTCTTCCATAAGACATTATTCATCCACCTCATCTTGGTGGTCTTTAAACAAATAATCTTCCACTTTGAAGTGGTCTTCACAATAAGAGTCATCATTCTCATAGAATTATCCTTCATTCATTGTCTCTTCAATGAGACATTCTTCAATGTGCATGCTTTCTAAACATGCCACACCCACATCTTCTTTTTCTTTCTCCTTTTTAAGAAGAAATTCATCAAAATTACTCTCTTCCATGAGAGTTCCACAAGGCTCCTTCACATCCTCCTCTTCAAGAAGGAATTCTCCATCATCTTCTTCTACAAGAAGGAATTCTTCATTTCATTATATATGCCTTTTTCATAAAACATATCTCCCACAATAAGAACCTCACAAGGCTCTTTACATGAGTCTTCATAAGACTCTCCAAAAAGATCTTGAAAAGAACAAGGCTCCCCCTTGCTCATACAATCTCCAAGATTGTCATACATATCTTCATGAGTGTCCTCAGTACACCCATAAGCATATTTCAACACTTTCCATGCTTTAGAAGCTGTTCTACAACTTTCTATGAGTGGAAAAATATTTTTCTTCATACCTTTTCTAATATCTAAGAGAGCCAAACAATTTTCATGTTGAGCTTCTTTCTTCAATATTCTTTCTTCTCCTTCAAGAGTGCTCCAATCTTCTGGTTCTTCAAACCCATCAAGAATGGTGTCCCAAAGCTCTTTTGCAATCAAGAAATTTTTCATTTTGATTGCCCAAAAAGCATACTCTTCCCCATCAAATTTTGGCACTTGCAGTTCTACATACATGTCAGCCATTATACCAACAACAAATAATTCCTTTTGCTAAGACTTGATAAATCTCAACAAATTCATAACCAAGCTCTGGAACAATTTTAACTCTCTAAAAGTTAGCTCTTCACAAAATAGTAACCTAGCAGATCATAATCCTCACCTACTCGTAACAAACTCTTTAGATCTATGATTTTTTTTTGTTTTATTTGTTTTAAACACAACTTCGCATCCTCTGTGTTTGTTTGAGACTTAGTTCCACCTCAGCTCCTCTCTAACGGTTCCTCCTCAGCTTGGCCAATGTATGGAGTGGTACAGTATGATAGATTTACCATGTGTATGTTGACTGTAAACTGTTGTGATTTTTGCAAATTACGTGCAAACTACAGATTTGCCAATATAAAAAATTTATGGATTCATCAGATTTTGTTTTTTACTTTTTTACCTTGTCTCATCACTATTTTAGCCCAAATAACATCACTACGGTACCATATTTATTCTTTCAGTGTGATCTAGTGATGTCTCCACCACTTCGATGGAGAATATGACTGCTGCACCTTTTCCTCCACATCAATCTTGGGAACATCCCATCCTCGATTTCCGAAGTAATTCTTCTCCTACTTCACTGACCTGACATTGGTAGTCCTCTCACCATGCTCAACCATGGGGTCCTGCTCACTTACAAGAACTTATTAAATTCTCACAATGCACCCACAAGCTCTCTCAAACCCAATAGATCTGACTAGATCTGAGACCACAATGAGAAAAGCTCATTGATTGATTATTCATAAACTGATTATAAAAATATATAGCCTTGGAGTCACCAAAAAAAAAAAAATTGTAGAAGGCTAAAATCCAAATACAAATTAAAATAAAAAATAACAATCCCTATAGTTACAAAATAGTTAAAACTACAATCACTATTTAGGGCAATGCTAATTTAAGGAGATCAAATTCCAACAAACATAGGCCTACATATTGGCCAGCAACAATCGGAACAAAAAGGTCCAAACAATACCAAAGAAGGCTGGATGGAACGCTGACGTCAGATAAAAAAAATATAGTCCGAGAAATACCCACGTAGGGGTTGCTTAAGAGAAATAACTACCTGAAAAATATGTAAAGGAGCTATGATAAAAACCCACACAAGGAAAGATCACAAAAGATCCATAAAAACTATAATAGAAACCTGTACAAAAATAAACACAATGCTCAAAAAGGCCCATGCAGGCGGACTATAGACTATAATTAAAATCCCACGCAAGGGATCAAAAGACCAAAAACAAAGAGATACAACATGAGAACAAACAAAGTACTCAATAGACCTAGACCTAGACCTTTACAACATATTCATTTGCAAGAGCATCTCTAGGATGGTTTGGGAGTAACACCTTAAGAGTCTCGTTGATCTTATCCATGGTGTTGATAATACTACTAATGATGGTAACATGGATTGTATTGCAAGTAGTAATGTAAGGATCATCACTGTCTTCATCTAAAATGTGGTAAGGAGAGCTCTGACTGGTATCAACCCTTGATTTCTTAAGTTGGGTTGACCTCCTAAATTGAGGTGGATGAAGGCTTCAATGATATCTTGCTTAGCTCCTTTGAACTTTCTTAGAAATAGAATGAGACCATGAGCTTCTAGAAAGGTGTGAGATAAGGGATCAAGATGAAGTTTAGATGGTTCAAGTAAGGCCATGTTGGCAAGACTGAGGAGAAAGGAAGACCATAGAAGCTTCTTACTACGTAGCACACACAACAGTGAACAAAACCATATGGTGATGGACTAACATAGACCAAGGATGTAAATATAGAAATTTGTAGCACCATAGATGCTCTTTTTAGAATCTGATTTGGTGTTATTGAAAAACACATAATAATTCTCTGTAGAGAATTGACATAAAAAAAAATAGACATGGCACAAGACATACTTCGCACATGATAGGGTTGGGAAAATATTGGGAGTGCCAAATGACTGAAAATGAATCTTAAAATTCACAAGACATAAAATTAAGCATCTCGAGACTTGACACATATTGAAATTGTTAGATAACGTATAATTACATAGCCTATACCTACTCAAAGACTTGATATGCTTGGATAAGACAACCATGAGGTAAACCCACTAACAGGGTCTATCTTGGATATTGCATTCTTCACGAAAGGGAAACAAGAGAACCAAAAGCTAGCACTGATAGCAAGACAGAGAGTCACGCTAATCAAAAAATTTCCACCATAAGAACTGGAACCAAAGAAATACATCATGCTAAAAAGGGTAGAGTCAACATAACCCACCAAAACCTGTGACCACATATTTTAAACCAAATCATTATTAATAGCATTTAAAACTTCTTAGGGAAATATTTATTTCCAAATGGACAAATATTTATGAATAACACCCCAATTGGCCAGAATATCTGCAGGTCTGTTAGCTTCGCGATACACATGGTTGATAGAGATATCATTGAAATTTTGGGACAACTTCTTAGCTTCTTGAATAATAGTTTTTACATTCCAAGAGGATACCCTGTTGTTTTTAAGAGCATTTATAATGTTCAAAGAATATCCCTCAATAAAAAGGTTGCCTTTATAATCATTGAGAAGATCTAGCCCTCTCCACAACACACAACCTTAAGTAAAATGATTAGTTTGGCACCCTACTTAGCATAAGCCATAATAACTTATCCACTGCTATCTCTAACTAGGCCACCTACACCAGCATCCCTTGGGTTTCCTTTGGAGGTACCATTAAAGTTAAGTTTCAACCACTCACTTGGGGGAGGAATCCAATGGGTACCCACTCTGGGATGGGGGGTTGGTAAAATAGAATTGGAGTTGTAGGGAATATTTAAATAAGAGAATATAATAGACTCCAATATAGAATTAAGTGGTTTGGAACAAGGGAAGAGTTGGGAATTCTAGACAGTAAAGGCAACAACTTTATTGGCAACATAGATGAGATCCTTAGAGGAGGAAGAAAACCCTGTTTTTTCTTTCAAGCTACAATTGCCATAAGATGTGATGAAGGATCACTTTACATAAAGAAGATAATCTAAGATTTTTGAATGGAGTAGGCCATTGGGTGAAAAGGTGACTCAATGAATTAGGAGGAACCCAAGAGATATGAAAAGTGGACATAAGGTGATCCAAAGTTGTTTTGGAGAAAGGGCACTCCAGAAGGATGTGATTGGTATATTACCATACATTCATGCACAAATAGCATCTGTTGGGAATAGAGATACCCCTTTTCATAATGTTATCAATTGTTAGAATCTTATTTTTAATGGCCAACCGATTGAAATGAGCAAATTTTGATATGAGGTATTTAATACACACTCGATCATAAGGGATATGGACCACTTGATAATCAATCATCAGATCATGACCACATTTAACTAGTGAACAAACTGTTGAGAAGCAACACACCCCCACTGAAAAATGAGGTTCCATCCTTAGAAAATTTTGAACTTCCATTTTTGCAGTAGGGACCCTCTTGATAATTTTCGTGTTTTAAATCCAAATTTGCTTGCCTCCTTTTTAAAGTTGTGCTTTTTCTTGCATTCCAGCTGTGTTATCCAAGAATTCACTTTTTACATGCTAGAATCATTCATGCACAAATAAAATCTCGCACCGGTACCGAGAAAAATGCTGAAAACAGTTGCATAAATTCATGAAAAATCAAACTTTCCATTTTTGGTAGTGTCGCGATATCGCGACACTTCCATTTTCGAAAATGTCGCGAAATCGCGACAGGTAAATCAAAAAGCAGCTAAGTCATTTTAGTGTAGCGAAATCGCGACACTTTCCATTTTTGGAAGTGTCACGATATCGCGACATTTCCATTTTTGGAAAGTGTCGCAAAATCGCTGCCGACCGGAGGAGAGAGAAAGAAAACGTACGGAAGGGCACGATTTTGCGACATGTCGCGAAATCGCGACATGTCGCATTTTCGCGATAGGAGAGAGAAAGTGGGCTGCAGAATGAAAATCGGCTAAGTCGCAAATGTGTCGCAAAATCGCGATCAACGCGGTCAACGCATGCAGGTACGGGAACTATCGCGATATCGCGACGTGTTCTATTTTCGCGTTGTTGATGGAAAAGTGGCTAAGTCCAAAAGGTGCAAGTCGCTAACATGTCGCAAAATCGCGACATGCTTGAGAAGGTGTAAGGCGGATTTCGCGACATGTCACGAAATCGTGACATGTCGCGTTTTCACGGCCGACAGGGGAAGAAGCTGCCGATGAGCCAGGGACGTCGCGATTTCGCGACATGTCACGAAATCGCGACATGTCGCAGAATCGCGATAGGAGAGAGAAAGTCCTAAGTTGACCAGAAGTGCATTCCAACGGGAAACGAAGGCATCCCGGGGTAGCGACACGTGTCAAAGCGTGAGGCATACAAGCAGAAGCCGACATGCAAGCTTGCTTTAGGGTTTTTAGCCCGATTTAACTGCTTTAACCTTTAAAGCTTCGATTTAATTAAAGTGCTAATCTAATCATTTTTGTCTTTCATGCAGGATTCCATCTGGCACTTACGGGACAACCGGAAAGGCCATAAAGTCAAAGTTAAAGTGCAGATTTGATCGAGGACCGCCATGCTAGAGGAGAAGATGCCGGTGAAAGCATTCAATGGAGATTTATTGCAGAATTAATAGCATGAAGACCATTTCAACTCAGGGATGGCTTTGCGGAGATCAAATTGATGGAGAAGTGGTGACTCATCCGGCTCACCAGCAGAATTAATGGAGGCATTTATTTGCAGCTGCGGATGAATGCAAGTGGCTTTAGATTTTATCTTCTCCATTTATGGCAACTGACTCCCCTGATTTGCCGAAGGGTTAAGTTCTATCTGGACTTTGATTTTAAATGGATTTTTATTGTAAAACCCGGGTCCTAGGGTTTAGATGTGATAATATTTGCAGTTATGAGAAGAAGATATTTCTGAAAAGATCAGGGTCTGTCCTGAGTCTATAAATACTTCTTCTCAATGTAATTGCGGGAGGCGGAGACTTAGAAATAAAAGGCTTATAAGCAATTTCTTGCAAATCTTGTGAAATCCTTTGTTTCTGGACTTGGAGTTGATGTGCTTTAGCTTTTCTGTGATAGCATGGCCAGGAGCCTAATCTTTTGCAGAGTGTGATAAGTGTATCTTCTTTTGTTATCCGTTCCATTAAAGTTTGTTAGATATATGTCTGTAAATCTGCCATTATCAAGTTTAAATATGTCGTTAGGCTTCAGCTTGTTCTATTGTCTGCTAGGGGAAATTACAGATTTGAGGTTAAGTTTGTTCTAATTGCTCTGTCTTCACCGTGTGAGCTAGGCTATCGGTGAAAGATACCAGCTTTAACCAACTGCCCTTGGATTTATAATTTTTTGCTAGATCTGCTTCCACTCGCCTTGTGCTCTTAGTTGAAAGTGATCTTAGACTGACTGGACACTTTCTTCTTTGATTTGTTCTGTTGTGAAGCTGATAGCATAGATAAGATTGATAGTTTAGGGTTTTACAATTGATGTCTGATAAACTTCTCTTTCTGCCCTACCCTACCCTCTCTTTGTTTTCTATGAATGATCCATTTTTATTTTCTTTGTTTGTCTTTTATTTAAATCTGCTGACCCATGAGAGCTAGATCAAGAATTCAAGTTAAATCTGATAAACAAGTGACAACTACTGAACAAGTTCAGGAACCCCCTGTAAGGTAACAGAGTAGTCCATATTGAAATCTATTCCAGAAGTGGAAAAGAGTGAATAGCCATTCGACCCAACTCTGTAACTCGCACCTTGGATAACCAGCTAGATCCTAAAGTGAGTGGGATCCGTCCCGTGGGTGTCTCCGGTGGCTTCCTGCCCATCCTTTCGTGGGGTGCGTATGAAAGCCGGACCAACACCTAATTGGCGCTAGAAGGAGGGCCGTTGGAACTCGGCTCAAGTATTGTAAGTTTGTGACCGACTTAAAATTCGGTCAGAGTTTGTCAATGCGCTTATTGTAAAGTTGTCAGTGTAGTTTTTAAAATTGCCAGAGAAGACCTCAAGTTAAGAACAGTTTTATCTCCACTGGCAGTTATCCAATCACAACTCATAACATCACTGTCACCCAAGTAATAATGGCAAATTGGTTGGGCCCCACAGCTTTGAATATTCCGGGTATAGCCCATGACCTGCCCAAAAATCCAGAAAGGTATCTCCCCAGGTATAAACATGATGGGACAAGAACTGCAGAAGAACATCTGCTAGCTTTCAAAAATGCTTTAAAATTGTTGAATATACAACATGAAGATGTTGCCTGCAGATTGTTCCCGTTCACTCTCCAGGAGGGAGCTTATGACTCGGTTTTTAAACCTCACCAAAGAATTCCATTACTAGCTGGGATGACCTAGAGAAAGCTTTTATATCACAATTTGGGGAAGTGATAGACCCCAGCGTGTTATACCAACAATTTTCCAAGCATCAAGAGAGAGTCGGGAGAAACTGTCAGGTCTTTCAATATGAGGTTCCAAAGAGCTTACGGTAGAATGACTAGCCATTACATCCCAAATGCAAATCTGGCCTTAGAAATCTACAAGAATGCATTGGATTCGATGACCTCTATTTTCCTCAAGAGAGACATCAATATCACAACCCTGGCTAGGGCTTATAAAGAAGCCTTAATTCTTGAAAGACAGCTTAGGGCCTCAAATTCCGAGCAGTCCTTTGATATCCTATGTTACACGTAACATGCCTATTTTGAACCCCATTCCACATCATGAGTTAGTGCCAACATGTCATGCTCTACCCAAGGAGACTCCGTTAACTGTGACATCCACTCAGGATGTGCAAAATACAGAGAAAAGTTCCGACAAGTTCAAAGTGGAAGTGCTTGAACTGAACAGCTTGTGATCCGGCACCACCCAAATCGAAGTTTTTCCCGGTGAGTTAAATTTTCCTAGAGATCAAAGAAATATTGATATTTCTAGTTCACCCAAAAATAGTACAACCAGGGTTTCAGATTCTGTCACTTTTCCCGAAGAGACAGAAAGTCTTGTACAGACTCCTGTGGATGAAATGCAAGATTTTCAACAGTTCAAAATGGACAGTTATAATTTGAGATGTCAGAGTCCATAACCTAACAATGATCCTTCCTCATCATAGGATGATGAAAGTGAGATTCAATGTCACTATGCAGAAGTAATCGAGGAGGATAACATCATTGAGGATATGAGGGAACTTAAAGCTGACATCACCCTCTATGAACCGCCTCAGATTGTTGAACAAAAGGTTAACTTGATTGAGGCTTACTCTGGACCACCTGTTGAATTTCAAGAAAAGGAGGAAAAGATAGTAAATATGAATGTGGTCAGCCAACTTGGAATTGATGAACTGTCTCAACATAAGCCTGCAACTTCTGAACATAATATCAAAGAAAAGGCTATAAACTGTGTTGATGCAGATATTGGATCTTATAATTTGGCAACTGAAAAGGTGGGAACAGTTACAGCTCTAATCAATCACAACAATGATGTTTGGATATTGCACATTGATGAGGTTAAATCTAAGCAAGGCTCAAGTGAAAAGGAAAATTGTAAACATTCTCGCTAGAGGGATAAAAATTGAAGTCCCGGATATTGAAGCAAGACAACAACCACAAAATGTTCAAGTTGTTAAGAACCAGGGCATACAGATAAAACATGATTTCTTTCACTTGTCACATAATTTTGAAGATGTGGTGGTCTGGGTCCGTCAAGATTTTAAGGTATTTGATCCCGGGGGTTTTTTACATTCAAATCCTTTTGAAAGAACTCGCAAACCCTTCAATTAGAAGCATAAACATGTTATCATATGATTTGTTATTATATGATTTGTTTAATTTGAAGGAGTTGCAGATTTGTTTTTCAAATGGGACAGGGAAGACAAGAAACACAAGTCTTTCCCATATAGCAAATTTTTGAAGCATAGTCCTGAGTGCATTTCGTCAACAGGACCCGAAAGGTAATTTTTCTAAATTACTTGCACATGGTCAAAAATTTTTTAAGGCACCATTTCTCTGCTTTCCCAACTGCTGCATTTTTTGAGTATGAAGGGAAGTTGTAACATATGTATACATTGTAAGTAAGCTTTGAAGTTTTAGCTTGTGCAGTTTATTTCTTTTGTCAATGCTTTTTATTTCCTTTCTTTGTCTTTTGTTTTAGCTTGCTTTTATTTTAGTCTGTACAGTCTTTTGTTTCAGTTCTTTTCTTTGCTGTCTGTTTAGTTTATTTTATTCCCTTTGCCTGTACAGTTCAGTGTTTTAGTCTGTGCAGTTTTGATTCTGTCTTGCTTTAGAAGCCTGTGCCTATCCTTGGAGGTCTGTGCAAAGTCCTTCAGCTTCTAAAAATTCTGTCCTTTAACCTCTGCCTGAGCAATCAATGAAAAGTCAGCCTGCTGAAAATTGTTTTATTCTGAGCTGATCAATCCACAATCCAATGCCCATGTTGTTCACCATTCTAATAGAGATAGTCTGCTTACTCTGAACAGTAGAACTATTTTGTTATTCAGGACAAAGGTAGAGAGATGATGGGATCTTGTGTCTTACTTGCCACAGTTGTTTTAATGATAGAAAAACTGCTATGCTATTTTGTTGGAGGAACTCCCGAGGAATCCAAGAAAAGCTGGTTATGAGAGGGGACTATGGTTCATGCAATTATTTGGGTGTCACCAGAGGCTATCGCTGCCTAGACTGAGACAGCCTCCAGATTGATCAAATGATAAAAGAAAATTGTGATTTCCTTAAAAGCCTTTCAGATATTGATATATTTTAGAGGGAGAGAGATAAAAAAAAAAAAAAGAGAAAAGGAAAAGAAAAGAGTTGACAATTAAAAGAGGCAGCCAATATTAGATTCTGCCTTACAGTTGTAAATTTGGGTCGTGTAAATCTAAAGGGTAACTCTGTCTAGGTCGTAAAAGGCTAAACTAGTAAACAGAGCTCTACTCGGTTTCCCCTTTTACAATCTAGAAAAGTTGATCAGTCCAAAGTTCATCATTCAATCCAGTCATCCTTGAAGAAAGTTTTATACCCTTTGAAATTGCACATCAGAAATCTTCCTTGAAGTAATCCAGCCTAGTATGTCCTTGGGAAATTTTAACAGCTGGCAGTTAGCAGTCAATTTATTGTGAAGAATGTCTGTGGCAAGGCATGATGCATGGTCTTTTTGTTTTGAAGCCAGAGTCTTGGGTTCTAAAATAGTGCTACTATTTTACCCGCAGATATCGCCATTTGTTGAGAAGCAACACACCCCCACTGAAAAATGAGATTCCATCCTTAGAAAGCCCTGAACTTCCATTTTTGCAATAGGGACCCTCTTGATAATTTTCAGTGTTTTAAATCCAAATTTGCTTGCCTCCTTTTTAAAGTTGTGCTTTTTCTTGCATTCCAACTCGTGTTATCCAAGAATTCACTTTTTACATGCTAGAATCATTCATGCACAAATAAAATCTCGCACCGATACCGAGAAAAATCCAGAAAACAGTTGCATAAATTCATGAAAAATCAAACTTTCCATTTTTGGTAGTGTCGCGATATCGCGACACTTCCATTTTCGAAAATGTCGCGAAATCGCGACAGGTAAATCAAAAAGCAGCTAAGTCATTTTAGTGTAGCGAAATCGCGACACTTTCCATTTTTGGAAGTGTCGCGATATCGCGACATTTCCATTTTTGGAAAGTGTCGCAAAATCGCTGCCGACGGAGGAGAGAGAAAGAAAACGTACGGAAGGGCGCGATTTTGCGACATGTCGCGAAATCGCGACATGTCGATAGGAGAGAGAAAGTGGGCTGCAGAATGAAAATCGGCTAAGTCGCAAATGTGTCGCAAAATCACGGTCAACGCGGTCAACGCATGCAGGTACGGAACCGTCGCGATATCGCGACGTGTTCTATTTTCGCGGTTGGAGAAAGTGCAAGAAAGTTGTACGTGCAGGCTGTGAAGGTCACGATTTCGCGACATGTCGCGAAATCGCGACATGTCGCGTTTTCGCGCCGACGGGGAAGAAGCTGCCGATGAGTGGGGACGTCATGATTTCGTGACATGTCGCGAAATCGCGACATGTCGCGGAATCGCGATAGGAGAGAGAAAGTCCTAAGTTGACCAGAAGTGCATTCCAATGGGAAACAGAAGGCATCCTGGGGTAGCGACACGTGTCAAAGCGTGAGGCGCATAAACGTAAGTCGACATGCAAGCTTGCTTTAGGGTTTTTAGCCTGATTTAATCTGTTTTAACCTTTAAAGCTTCTGATTTAATTAAAGTGCTAATCTAATCATCTTTTGTCTTTCATGCAGGATTCCATCTGGCACTTACGGGACAACCGGAAAGGCCATAAAGTCAAAGTTAAAGTGCAGATTTGATCGAGGACCGCCATGCTAGAGGAGAAGATGCCGGTGAAAGCATTCAATGGAGATTTATTGCAGAATTAATAGCATGAAGACCATTTCAACTCAGGGATGGCTTTGCGGAGATCAAATTGATGGAGAAGTGGTGACTCATCCGGCTCACCAACAGAATTAATGGAGGCATTTATTTGCAGCTGTGGATGAATGCAAGTGGCTTTAGATTTTATCTTCTCCATTTATGGCAGCTGACTCCCCTGATTTGCCGAAGGGTTAAGTTCTATCTGGACTTTGATTTTAAATGGATTTTTATTGTAAAACCCGGGTCCTAGGGTTTAGATGTGATAATATTTGCAAGCTATGAGAAGAAGATATTTCTGAAAAGATCGTGGTCTGTCCCGAGTCTATAAATACTTCTTCTCAATGTAATTGCGGGAGGCGGAGACTTAGAAATAAAAGGCTTATAAGCAATTTCTTGCAAATTTTGTGAAATCCTTTGTTTCTGGACTTGGAGTTGATGTGCTTTAGCTTTTCTGTGATAGCATGGCCAGGAGCCTAATATTTTGCAGAGTGTGATAAGTGTATCTTCTTTTGTTATCCGTTCCATTAAAGTTTGTTAGATATATGTCTGTAAATCTGCCATTATCAAGTTTAAATATGTCGTTAGGCTTCAGCTTGTTCTATTGTCTGCTAGGGGAAATTACAGATTTGAGGTTAAGTTTGTTCTAATTGCTCTGTCTTCACTGTGTGAGCTAGGCTGCCGGTGAAAGATACCAGTTTTAACCAACTGCCCTTGGATTTATAATTTTTTGCTAGATCTGTTTCACTCTGCCTTGTGCTCTTAGTTGAAAGTGATCTTAGACTGACTGGACACTTTCTTCTTTGATTTGTTCTGTTGTGAAGCTGATAGCATAGATAAGATTGATAGTTTAGGGTTTTACAGTTGATGTCTGATAAACTTCTCTTTCTGCCCTACCCTACCCTCTCTTTGTTTTTCGTGAATGATCCATTTTTATTTTCTTTGTTTGTCTTTTATTTAAATCTGCTGACCCATGAGAGCTAGATCAAGAATTCAAGTTAAATCTGATTGTTAACAAGTAACAACTTCTGACAACTACTGAACAAGTTCAGGAACCCCCTGTAAGGTAACAGAGCAGTCCATATTGAAATCTATTCCAGAAGTGGAAAAGAGTGAATAGCCATTCGACCCAACTCTGTAACTCGCACCTTGGATAACCAGCTAGATCCTAAAGTGAGTGGGATCCGTCCCGTGGGTGTCTCCGGTGGCTTCCTGCCCATCCTTTCGCGGGGTGCGTATGAAAGCCGGACCAACACAAACCAGAATCTGTTTCTTTCCAAAAAGGAGAGTTAGGGGAATTACCAGTAGGGATGACTATTGCATTTAGGATTATTTTGAGAAATCTTGAGTTAGCATATATTTAACCATTAGCACATGGACTATGGAAATGTTTCCAATACTTGGAATCTGATGAAATATCAATGAAATATTCAACCTTGTTGCCAATTAATGTGTCCAAGAAAGGCTATAAGACAACAATTTCATTGTTCTCTAAAATTAGTTGATTAGAAATCCACCTATCAGTCCAAAAATTAATTTTTCTCCCTATGCCTAGTTTCCACCTTATCTCATTCTAAATTAGAGATCTGGTTTGGGTAATTGATTTCCAGAAAGTGGAACCATATTTGGGAATATCATCATTCAGAAAACAACAGTTTTAAAGATATTTTTTGTTGACAATTGAGACCCATTCAAGGTTGCAATTGGTGAAAACCTTCCATGCTTACTTGGATAATAAGGTTGTGTTCATATTACAAAATATTTGGATCCCCAATCCTCCCTAAATTTTTAGGGAGCACACCTTGTCCCAACTGACCAGATGAAATATTTTCCTATCCTTGGCACCTTCCCACAAAAATATTTTCTAGATTTTCTCAGTTTTAATGCAGACAACAACAGGAACTTTGAAGATGAACATGAAATAAATAGGAACACTTTGGTGACAAACCATTGTCAGGGTGGCTTTGGCTACTTGAGAAAGGAGGGTCTCTTTCCAACTTGTAAGTTTTTTGTTAATCCTCTCAATAAAATTACTCCACATGGATTCCTTCAGAGCATTGGTGAAAAGAGGGAGGCCCAAATATGTAGTAGGTAACTGAGATATAACACATTGAAAAATGCATGCAATCTTTGCTTGTATCTCTTGGGGAGTATTAATGAAATAGATTTTGCATTTAATATAATTTATTTTCTAACCTCCAACCTCCTCATATGTATCAAGAATACTCTTAATGGTTTTTGCTTCCCACACATAACAATAATGGTATCATCAATTAATTGATGGTGAGACAAGGCTCTTAAATTGGACACAACCTTAATGCCTAAAATTATACCATTGGAGCAGGCATCTTTGAGCACTCTACCCAAGGTTCAACAAGAATAATAAAAAATATGGGGGAGAGAGTATCTCCCTATTTGAGACCCCTATTAATAAGGAAAGACCTTGCTACAGAACCATTTACCAGGACTAAAAGCCAAGGATTAGAGATGCAATTGTGAACAATATAAACCCGTTCCCTATGAAATACAAATTTAAGAAGGAAAACAATCAAAAAAAATTTTAACTCTATCAAATGCCTTATTCATATCAATTTTGAAAAACATGGCAACTTTTTATTAAGGTTTACAAAATGAAGGACTTCATGTAACGTGATAACACCATTAGTAATATTTCTTCCTTTAACAGAGCTACCTTGACAAGGGTCTATGATTTGAGGAAGGATATCCTTGAGTCTTGTAGCCATGGATTTAGTGAGATTTTTGTCAAGAATATTGCAAAGACTAATGGGTCTGAAATCTGACATAGATTTGCAAACAGGACCTTTGGGAACCAAGGCAATGAAAGTGAAGTTGATAATTTTGGGTATAGATTTAGTTTGTTGAAGTTCAATTATGGCATTACATATGTTAGGTCCAATGATGTTCTAAAAATTCTGGTAGAACCAGGGGGAAAACCCATCAGGTCTTGGGGTTTATTAGGGTGCATAGAAAAAAGGTCCTCTTTAATTTCATCAGGGGTGAGGGGTTTAATAAGAGCCAAATTTATATCTGAAGTGACCAGGTTGGGAATATGGTGGAGAAATTTTCTACCATCTTGGGAAATATTTTGGGGGTTTTCTACCAAAGTGCCCTCAAAGAAATACGAAGCTTCATTTTGGATATCAAAAATATCCTTGGTGACGGTGCCATCACTTCTGGTTAATTCTTTAATTTTGTTCAAAATTCAGTGCCTCACAATAGTGGCATGAAAGAATTTCGTGTTAGAGTCCCCCTCTTTGAGCCAAAGGGCCCTTAATTTTTGCCTCCATAAAGTCTCCTCTTTAGCTAGTACATTGTGATAATCTGCAAGAACCTGTCTCTCTTCATTTCTGAGTTGTTCATTGAGCTACCCATTCTAAATTTGAAGTTCAATACTTTTAAGATTTTGCAAAATATTTTTATTATTTTCAAATATTAAATTCTCTATTCCAAACTAAAATATTTTCCTTGACACACTTAAGTTTTTGAGAAAATCTGAAAGTAAAGGACCCATGACAATCAAATTGCTACCAGTCAGCAATTTGCATCCACAAATCTAGGTGCTGAGTCCACATAACTTCAAATTTGAAGGAGATTTTGAAACAAGGACTTTTACCAGCTTCAAACAGTAAAGGACAATGATCAGATACAACTCTAGAAAGATAGATAAGAGTTCCAACATCCATCACCAGTATAGCTTCTTGAGACAAAAAATCCTATCAAGTTTTACTTGAATGTGGTAAACCCTAATTCTCCTGTAGCTCTAGGTGTATTTTGCCTCTTTAGTCTAAACATCCATCAGCTCACAATCAATGACAAAGTTATGAAAATTCTCAATGCTCTTGGAGGGCATCAGGTTCCCTCCCTGCTTGTTAGAAAGAAAAAGGGGAGAGTTGAAATCTCCAGCGATAATCCACGGAAGGTTTAAGAAAGCACTTCTATTAGGACTCTAATCCTAACTCTTCACATTATTTAATCCATTAATGTAATTATGGACCAACGTGTCCTTTCACAATCACAAATCTAGGTAGATTTATATATGCATTCCATGGGTGTCTTCAAAGCATCCATCGAAGAACATTAATTATTTATTTATTTATTGGTTGGATACATCCTCCCGTGTAAAAGTGATTCACTTCCACAGTAATTCTATTCATTCTTCTAATTTGCAAATTCATTTATTCACTCTATTTTTGGTCTAGCTTCTAGGAATGTGAGTTCCTACCATCTGGTATTAGAGCCACTCACCTGTGCACTCATAAAAGATACCCCAACCCATATTCATTATCATTTCAAACTATAATATTCCATTTTTTATTAAAACACCATCAATTTGTAATAGCAATTAAATAGGCATCCATTACAGTAGAGACGTACTATCAAATCACCTGAGAAGATATTCAAATCAAATCCCCAGTTTAATATAACATTGAAAACCAAACTAGATCCAATGTAGAGCAACATTGAGGTTAAGAAAACTAGTTTTGGTCACACAGTGACAATTTTTAGTGATGAAGCATAGAGAACAGACGATGTAAGAATAATCTAAAAAAAATTTACGTCTTCCTCGCAAAAAGAATCAATGACGTCACCTGAACATTGATAAGAAAATTATCATCCCAGAGAATCGAAAAACAAAGCAAAATATAAATCAAATCATAAAAAAAATACAATTTTGACATGAACGAAGAAAATCCGATAATGCATTAAATATCCGATGAATAAAATTAAATATTAAAGGATTAAAAAGCTAAAGTTTAATTTTTTTTTTATGACGGTAATTGATTAACGACACCAAGAATTTTAAAGGAAGCTTGTCGATGGTAAGGATTAAAAAAAAAGCAATTGGGATAAATCCCACATTACCTCTGTTAAAAAACCCAAAGGGTTTAAAAGATGTAAGGGACGTATATCATGTTGCCTAGTAATCCTAGGCACATGCACTCATGCAAAGTGGTAGTGCTAGTTTATGGGCACTTGGACGACCGTTGATCTTGAATCTCCTTCAAAAATCATGTAAATTCTTGACCGTTTCATGCCGCTCCACTGCATCCCTCCACTTGCACACCACTTGCCATTCTCCACTAGCCGCTCACACACCATCAATTTCTCCCTCTAGCTCTAAATCTTATATATCTCGGTCCACGTTCCCTAGCTTGTCATTTAATGCACTATCACCCTCGACCCGAGCCCTACTATTCATAGCAACTACCGCCAAAAAAATTTCAAATTCAAAATCAAAAAGCAAAATTTTTAAATTTATTTTTACAATTTTTTTTGCCAAAACTTGCTAGCAACAATTGCAATATTTACAAAATTGCATACTACAATCATTATTGACAACATTTATCAAAATTTTCAAAAATTGCTAGCAACATTTAGCAACTTTTGCAAATTTTCAAAAAATTTTACAATATTTTGCAACCAAGGCCAAGGAAGTTGTAAACCCGCAAAAACAATGGTAAAAGGGAGAAGATCACAAGACCTTTCAAAGGAAGTTTCAAAAGAAGTCTTGCAAGGGTTGACTAAATGGCAAGATGATTTTGAAATAAAAATAGTGATAAAAATCATAGAATTAACCCTAAAAATAGATGCCACTAATGCAGAGTTAACGAAAAAAATAGATGCCACTAATCACTCTATGGACTTGGTACAACAAAATATGGCATTAATGCAAGCTGACCAAAAAATCATGACACCCACACAACAAGCATTACTCGAGGGACCACTAACATCAATCCTATCATGAACCACAAAACTGGATTTCCCAAAATTTGATGGAGGTAATCCCACAAATTGGATATATCGAGCTGACCAATATATCTCTCTATATCATATTTTGAAGACCCAAAACGTTCGCATCACATATTTCCACCTATAACAAATCGCTACTCAATGGTACCAATGTAACCACCAAAAAGGCTCACACCTAAGGATGTCCTATTGTAATAATTGATAAAAGCATAACATGGGTACAAGAACAAGAAATTGACAACAAATGAATCAATAAAAACATGCTTTATTCCATTATATTCAAAGTCAAAATCAAATTACAAGTACATCCCTCTTAGGGATAATCATCTTGATACAATATTACAATAGGAGTGTGTAATTGTTTCCCTCTTAAGGGTAGGTGTGATTTCCAAGTGCCTTTCAGGGTGACACGAACTGCTCTAGGGTGTCGATGACCCTCTTCTTCGCGTTGAGGAAGGAATTGTATGCTTTGTCTCCTTTGAATTTGTTCCCTACGATCAAGAAACAACAAGAAGCAATTAGTAACAAAGGAGGCCTCTCTTGATGAGGCTTTGAAAGGAATCTTGCATAAAGAATAGCATGAAATCAAGAAAGCATGTAAAACTATCAATCTATGCAAGAAATGAGGAAATTGTAATATAGCATGTAAAGAAGCATGAATCTAGCTAAGAAACATCCTAATTAACCATTAGAAAACTTGAATTGCATGAAACTAATCTAGATTAACAAATGCAAGGAAAGGTGAAGCAAATCTACCTCTAATTCCTAAATTAACCGGTCAAATGTCTGCTAAAATGTAGATCTATGCTAGATTAAGCTATTTGCATCACTAAAAATGGAAATCTACTGCTAAAATGGAGGAAGGAGAGCATCAAACCCTAGCCACAGGTCTGAGGTGTGGTTGGCACTATTAACCATGGCTGACAGCCATGGTTAAGATGAAAGTATCCTTTCTCTCGAAACCAGGGCCAGAAACTCTTAAATCCTCCAAGGAATTGATGGTCAAGGGTCGCCTGTGTTTTTTGGAATAGATTGGCGGTTGAATTCAATGGAATTAGCAATGGAGGTATGTCAATTGTCAAGCTTGCTCCTCAAGCTCTTGATATCTCCATTTTTGCATGCACAGTTGTCATTGATCAATTGGACAACACTTCGTTACTCCTCAAGGGGATATGAAATTGCTCTCCAATCCGACAGGGCTCCGCTATGTGCAATTGAGCTATTCTTCAGGATGGTTGCTCTCTAAAATTGGGGTCTTAAGTAGACTCCCAAAATCCTTGCTCTAGCTTCATGGAGAAGCCAAGAACAAGAATTGGCAGTTGGGAGGAAGCTTATGGATGCTTCCCAACCCAAACCGCATTGAAAACCATTGCAATTCGATTGTTGCAACTGATTTGACTCGGCTCTGGTCACCCGAGTTTGTTACAGTGCTAACCGTAGGTGTCAGCCATGGTTAGCATGTAGGCTTTTGCTAACCATAGGTGTCAATATGGTCCCCAATTGGCATATTGGGGACCATGGGTGTTAGTGGTCAACACTTCTAACCGTGGGTGTCAGCCATGGCTAGAACTGACTAGGCAAAGATGCCCAATTGAGTGGTAAAAACCACTGCTATACCTTGGATTTGTCCAAAGGTCTTTCATATGGTCTACAAAGGTGCCCATATGAGTAGTCGCCCTCGACATGACGTGTTTTAGGTGTCTACAGATGCCCCTTTTGTGATGCATTGTGAGATCGAACAACATGTGAGCAAAAATAGACCTCCTAAAATGATGTCGAAGGTTGCATGATGATCATTAGTCTGATCAACATTAACTGCCCCAATCATGAAAAGAGCATGCATCGTTGAATCATTGCCTTCGATGAGTTGAAGAACTTGATTCTGGCAAGCTTAAGTCAAAATCCTAGCCTTGATGGCAATTAGGAGACAAGCTTAAGTCCAATCCTAGCCTTGACAAATTGGGTAGCTTTTTCGGAATTAGGAGACAAGCTTAAGTCCAAATCCTAGCCTTGAGGAATTAGGAGACAAGCTTAAGTCAAATCCTAGCCTTGAATGGCAATTAGGAGACAAGCTTAAGTCCAATCCTAAATTAGGAGACTAGCTGCCCAGTTTGCTTGAATTTGATCTTGATATCTTGTTTATTTGCCCCAAGCAAGGAGGGTGCATGATTGTCTTTGACAATGATTCTTGAATGAATGCACTTAACAATGATTAAGCATTTAACTGTTGATTTTGATTATGAATTTGTTATTATGAATACCCCCTCAAGCGACGAGTCGATGAGGGTAATGACACTTAAATGAATCGACGAGGTCACTTGACCACTATGAATGATCTTGAACAAATTAAGATTTAGCATTTGAATTCTTGGCAAGGCCTAATCAGCTATGATTGCAACTGTTAATAGTAATTGTATATTTCTATCCCATGGAGTGGTCCAGCCATGAAGGCCTTCTTAGGGAATCGAGATGATAACAATTCCAATTATGCTTGTGTTGAATCACTATGTTCGATGATTTGCTGAATCATTTTGAATTTTGATTTATTTAATTTTTTTATTAATTTTGCAATTTTTTGAAATTTTGGACCTGTAGATTTGCTTAATTGTCCATTTTTAAAACTCCTTATTGTGAGTAAATGTTTGCGTTTATGACTTGAATGAAAATACCAATGATTTAGACTTCTTTGGAGCGTTTGGGGATCGATACTGATAATGCCCCAGTTGATACTTAAAAATATTTTTTTGTTTATTTTGATTTTATGTTTATGAGATGCACGTGGATGCAATGCTCATATGTTATGTTGATTTGATGCTATATGATGTGATGTATGGATGACATGCACTAGCTAGATGATGGATGTATGACTAGATATTGTGATCTAGATATGTAGATGGACTAATATGATGTATGCATATGGATGCACTATTTAATTTGCTTTACTTGTATGCATCTAATTTATGATGTTATGATATGGTGAATGCAATGTATGGTAATGCATTATTTACATGATAGTAATCTAATGTAAATGAACCTGTATGCTTTAATCACTTAAAACACATGGAATGAATGTGATACGTGTTTATAAATATAATGGACGACACCACAGAATGTATAACAAATCATGAATGTAATTGGAAATCCTCATTACAAGAATTTACTCAATTAAACACCCACATATGAGATGCAATGATATGAACTGGTATGAAATGGGTGATATCATATGTCACTCTATACTTCTTTTGCAATTTTTGAAATTTTATGCATGATATAGTCAATGGCCATCTAAATATCATTTCTGATATCCATCCGGTATCTATCCTATATCTTGAAAACTTTTGCTTTATGTAATGATGTATCGTGGATTTGATACTTTGCAGTTTGATGATTGACATGATTTATTTTTGGATGGTTTGTGATATTTGGTATGTTGTTGCTATTAGAGAACTTTTTGAGGTTTTCCATGAGACTCAAACACCCTAGTAGACTTCTCAAATGTCACATACTAACTGTACAAGGCTTCTGTTGGACAAGGCTTTCATCGTGAAAGACCCAACTATTCATTACCCCTGTGTGTGCATGTGAGTATTTTCAGATAGACCATAGGCATACCCTAGATGTCAGTCGGGACTCTTTCAACCCATATGTGAGATCGGGTTCCTCATATGTTCGTATCATCCTTGTTTCAGATTTGATTAGACTTATACAACTAGACAATCCTAGGTACCTAGAGCTAGCTCATCTTGCAAATTGATCAGGGCTACCCCTCCAAATGCAAGCGGGACTCTTTCAACCCATTGCTACGTTTGGGGATCACCCAATAGAACTACCCCTCCGATTGCAGGCGGGACTCTTCCAACCCATTGCTGCGATCGGGGATCACTCTATGGCTTTCAAAAGGTGGACAATCCAGGGATTCAAGTTCTCACCCTTCTTACTTGCTCATATGTAGTGATAAAAATCATTGTTAGTCCACGTGTTACCATTTTCTTTGAGCAAGGGATTTTTATAGTGCTTTTGATTCACTATGTCACTTTACATTTGATTGAACTTGAAATTTGTACTTTTGCACTTTGTAACTTGGGATTTAAATTGTGACTTTGGGATTTATAAGGGAAATTCTTGTCCTTTTGCCAAAGTACACCTTTCTAGACCGACTATTTGCAAGATAAGCAGGTCATGAAACCCATCTCTCTAGATACCTAAGACTACTTTCGTAGCTTTCATCCTCTCTTGTCTTAGCAGGATTTTATATGTTTTGCTTAGTGACGGGATTCTGATATGTCAAGTACTATCCCAACTACTGACCTCATCTACAAAAGCAAAGCAAACTTTTTATGACATCTGAGAAACCCACTAGGTATGGCTGAGTGACTGGAAAACTTTTGGATACTTACGTATTTTATAGCAACAAGCGTTGTGTATGAATGCAATGGATTATGATAAATGCAAGGGTGCATGATTTAGACACAAACGTGGTGTCATTTGCAATACTAAAAAACACGATCCATTCTACTATGGAATGCAATGGATGAAGAATGCCTATATGCAATGTAATGCAGCGAATGCATGTGTGAATGCAAATGAAAATGCAAAATGCAAAATGCAAATGTTTTTGGATTTTATGCTTTACCAATTTTTTTTTTGGATTTTTTTGATTTCAGAGCCTTAATATTTGACCAAATGATGAGTACATGCTTTTGGAGCCTTTGGATTGACCAAGTGATTTTTAAGAATACCTTGGAGCTTTTAGTTTGACCAAAGGGATCATGGGTACCTTTGGGGTTTTGGAGATGACCAAGGATTTTAAATCTCTTTGAGACATGACCAAGTGATTTTCAGGAAACCCTTGGAGCCTTTTGGGATGACCGAGCAGTTTTAGGTAAACCCTTGGGGCCTTTGACTAACATGACCAAGCGGTTTTTAGGAACCCTTGGAGCCTTTTGATGGGGTGACCAAAGGGCTTACAAATGCCTTTGGGGCCTTTTGTGAATTGACCAAAGGGCTTATGATACCTTTGGAGCTTTTTGTGCATGTGTATGGATTTTGACGTTTTCCATATTTTTGATGTTTTGATATTTGAATTTTTTATTTTTCAATTGTTTTTGAAATTTTAAATGTTTTATTTGAATATTTTTGAAATTTGAAAATTTATTTTATAATTGTTTTGAATGTTTTTGTATTTTGATATTTTATGATTTTTTTTCTTATTTTTATGTTTTTAAAGGGAAAAGTATGCTACCTTAAGTACCCCCAGTGTGTGTGCCACT
This sequence comes from Wollemia nobilis, assembly GCA_028583015.1. Classification (NCBI taxonomy): domain Eukaryota; kingdom Viridiplantae; phylum Streptophyta; class Pinopsida; order Araucariales; family Araucariaceae; genus Wollemia; species Wollemia nobilis. The sequence continues at coordinate 1,666,012 of JAQPPZ010001424.1, read as the reverse complement.
CAATGAAAGTGAGGAAGGTGTGATACCTTGAGAAGTCTCACTTTGCCTCATTGATCATGATGTGGATGATGGGGAAGGTGTGACACCTTGAAGACCCCCAATGTGCATTGTGTTTGATGTGCCATGATTGGCTTGACTAGGAGGAGTAGTAGAAACTGATTCCCCCTGCTGTGATGTGCAATTTTGTGCAGTGCCAATGTCCCATTGAGACGAGACAAGCGAAGGTGAAACATTGGAAGATTCCACCGATTGCGAAGATCGATTTTGACAATCCTGTTTCTCTGTTACAACACTAGTCATTCCCACAAACTCTTGGGGAGGTTTATTGATATGCACCTGATTAGATTGTTCAACTTGATTGACAGGTGCTATGTTTACTTTGTGTGCATGCAAGGGGTCTTGGAAGACTCCTATCTGAAGCTCTTGCCTCTCGATCATATCTTGCACTACATCTCTAAAGGGATAACATGTCTGTATGTCATGACCTCTTTGTCGATGGTAAACACAATATAGATTTTCTCTATGCGCCTTTGATCTACGCTTATTAGGTTTCAAAGGACGTAACTCTGGAAGATTGATCCTTCCTACCTCATATAATCGATCAAAGAGTGATGCTAATGTCTCTGGAAAATCAGTATATTGTCATTGTGGCCGACGTTGTTGGCCCTGTATCTGATTCTTTTGCATATGATTTTGGACCAGAGGAGGTTGAGCTTGGTAATTATGCTTGCACTTGGTGGAGGCGGTGCACCCTGGTTTGAGGATCTGGGGATACTCAAAACAACTTGATTGATTGGGGTCATCTTTCGTTGCATACTGCCACCTATAATATTCTTGTTTGGCCATTCCTTTTTATGGAGTTGAATATCACCCTCTTGTATCTTGATGTCTTCAATGACCTGGGCCTGTGCTAAGGCCTCCTCGAATGTTTGATATTGTTGTAATTGCAAGAGAAGCGAGATATGTTTCGAACAACTTCTCGTAAACATTCGAATGAGCTCTATTGTGGGTAAATCGAAAGGTAACTTTGACATCACCTTCCTCCATTTATTGCCATACTCAATGACTGGCTCATCATCAAGTTGATGCAAGCTAACCAAGTCAGTCAAGTTTGTCGTTTCCTTAGCACTAAAGGCAAAATATTGCAAGAATGCATCAGCCAATTGCTCAAAGGTGTATATGCTATGATGTGGTAAATGATTATACCATTCTAAAGCATCCCCAACTAATGTTGTCACAAAGGTTCTCAACATCAAGGGGTCATTGTCTTGAAAATAAAAGCACATATGGATGAAGCTTGTCATGTGCTCTTCTGCATCTTCATCATCTTTGAACTTTTCAAGTGTAGGCATCTTGAAATTCGATGGGTACATCGGTGATGACACTGAGGGATGCAAAGGTTGATTTCTAAGCTGTTTTAGCATGGGTTTTTGATAAACCAATCTTTGATTTTGCTTTTCGAATGCATTTATCTGATCAACTAGCATTTTGTATGCCCTTGATGAAATGATATGATCTTCATCTCGTTGCCCTCGATTAGGTAGAGGAGGTCACTTTTGATGTTGAGGTGGATGATAAGTATAATCATTAGGCACCTCATCATAATTAGATTCAGGGTAAGCATCCACTTCATCTTGATGTTCCCATTGGGACTTTACATATGATTCCTCATCGTATTGATCTTGGTACTGTTGAGGAGTATGAGGTTCATGATGATAATCAGATACCAACCTATGATGTTGAACATGATTTTTGCATGGCCTCAGTGAAATATTCTGAGATTGCACTGGGCGTCTTATGCGTTGTTGCATCCTCTGGTTGCTAGGCGTAAGTGCCACTTTACGCAATGTATTTTGCACTTGCTCTTGTTGTATCATTTGTTGTTCTTGTATCTTTCGTTGATACAACCTTCGTAGGTGTGCTCGTGGCGAGTCCACCCATTGTTGATTTAATTGTTGTTGATCCAACTCGAGTTGATCCGTATGTTGTTGGTCAAGTTGTGGCTTGAGTGCTTGATGTGTATGATCCCATTGTTCAGTTGTATGGGGGCTATGTACCCTCGTATTTGAATTACGGATGGGTTTATCATGTCTTTTCCCCCTAGTAGGATCTATTACTTGTTTTCCATGCTCCTTAAAGGTTTCATTGACCTGATATTTTGAGTTATGAGTGGGCTCTGTATAGTTTGATGATGTAGAGCCACAATGTGGGTGCCCCACGTACTCTTCACAAGGAATAGGAGGATGACTTGGGTCCTCTTCCTCATCTATGAGAAATGATGCATACTCAGGCTCAGATGTAATCTTTGTATATTCAGGTTGCACAGAAGGCTCCCTATGAGGAGTAGGGGGTGACTTGCTCGACCCGATGGGGTGGTTTGCTCACCCAAGCTAGGCCATGGTGTATGTTCATGATCACTTTCTGATTGATGTATAGAGCAAGCTGGGATGTGAACCTATGACATTGACCTACTAGGCTCCTCAGTTGGTGGATTGTTCCTTATATAGAATTCTATCAAGGTGTTCCAGTCAGGAAGGCCTCTTGGAGGACCTGTGGGTGCCTCTCTAATAAGGCTATCTCGAAGGTTGGACCCCCTATGGATGGTATTGATGTTATGATAAGACCTGGGATGCCATTCAGGGATGGCCATGTCCTCTGGACTAATTTGAATATGTTCAGTGGTCATGGAACCTGATTCCCTCTCTAGATTGGAGGTCTTGCTCACCATGGGAGGTCCCCGACCATATAAATTTTTTTGGCTTCCGAAAAAGGTTAAAAGTGTTATATATCAAAATGATCAGTGCGATGAGCTGATAAAAATGAGCTATAACACAAAAATATGATTTTCGGGTCAAAATTTTGTATTTTTGAAATAATTGGCCAACCGGGGCTCATGGGGAAATGCTCACTTTTAGGAATTTTTGGGATATTTTGAACCATGAAGAGTTAGGACCCAAAATTTCTGTGAGAGGTGCACAAGGGTACAACTAAGACAACAAAACAAATTTGGCAATTTTTGGAGTTGTCTAGACCATTTTATGACCATTTTAGTGCAGTTTTTCTCAGTTTTCGGGGTCGAAAATAGAGTAATCATAAAACCAAAATAAAATCTTCGTTATAGCTCTGATTTGCATGATTCTTGAACCGTTGGATGCAGAATCAAAAAGTAGATTTTTACTTATAATAATTATTATTATTAGGGTTAGGGTTTGGCCCCAGATCAAGGATCTTATGTTGATTACCCAAATAATAATACAACACACAAAGTAGACAATATGATTATCTCTTTTAAGGATTAAATGTGTGTCCTAAAACTGGTTTAGTGCATTTTATTTGTTGTGAATATACTCTGAACTCTTATCGTGTTTTTCAAAAGTTGATGTTATACTCAATTTGTTCAAAGGTTTTCACCTATATACTCGCACAAGCCGAATATGGGAGTGAAGTCCATACTCAACGAGGTAGCATAGGTACTACCAACCCTCACCCAACACACCGTGCATAGTGATACACTCTTTCGAAGATGAGTGCATGCTATTTTGCATGGATAGGATAGTTCTTGGGTCGGCCTTGGCCACGAGCGGGTCCCGATAATACAATTTCAAATGAGCCAACCAAGTGGTAATGACATCCACTGTTGGTCTCAATCAAGTGGGTTGGATGTGAGAGCCCAACGCCATTGATGTTTAAATGAAACATGGTGTGTGGGGTTCTTTTTACTTTGCATGAAAATAAAATGCATAAAACAACATTCACATGATTCTCCTACATGCTTTTCAAAAGAACGTTTGCTTTTCAGAGAATGCACAATTATACTAGATGATATTCAGAGAATGCAACTATCTATGATGAAAATGGCCACTGATTGGACCTCATACATGCAAACTCTAAACAATCAATATCCTAGACCGCTGGAGACTAGGGCGGACTACAATCAGAGATCCGCTATTCCTAGCAACGACTAGTGGAAAACTAAAAAGCATCTAGGATTTTGCCATTTTACTTTTTGCAATGTTTTCCTAATTAGCATCCATCTATTGCATTATGCTTTTGTAAAAACATAGACAAAAAAATATAGAGAGGGAAAAATGCTCCTACCTCAGGTCCAAGTCTGCTGGTGATGTCTGATTTTGCTATTTTTCTATTCTCTGTTGACCGCGTCTGTCAGGTGCGACTACGACTATGAACCGTAGGTGTGAACCATGGTTAGCACTATGAACCATAGGTGTGAACCATGGTTAGCACTATGAACCGTAGGTGTGAACCATGGTTAGCACTGTGAACCGTAGGTGTGAACTACGGTTAGCACCTACAACAAAAAAATAGAGAAAAACATCAGTGATCATAAAATTTTTGGGGTTTCCACCATGATCGCCTTCTGTAACCACCAAAAAGGCTCACACCTAAGGATTTCCTATTGTAATAATTGATAAAAGCATAACATGGGTACAAGAACAAGAAATTGACAATAAATGAATCAATAAAACATGCTTTATTCCATTATATTCAAAGTCAAAATCAAATTACAAGTACATCCCTCTTAGGGATAATCATCTTGATACAATATTACAATAGGAGTGTGTAATTGTTTCCCTCTTAAGGGTAGGTGTGATTTCCAAGTGCCTTTCAGGGTGACACGAACTGCTCTAGGGTGTCGATGACCCTCTTCTTCGCGTTGAGGAAGGAATTGTATGCTTTGTCTCCTTTGAATTTGTTCCCTGCGATCAAGAAACAACAAGAAGCAATTAGTAACAAAGGAGGCCTCTCTTGATGAGGCTTTGAAAGGAATCTTGCATAAAGAATAGCATGAAATCAAGAAAGCATGTAAAACTATCAATCTATGCAAGAAATGAGGAAATTGTAATATAGCATGTAAAGAAGCATGAATCTAGCTAAGAAACATCCTAATTAACCATTAGAAAACTTGAATTGCATGAAACTAATCTAGATTAACAAATGCAAGGAAAGGTGAAGCAAATCTACCTCTAATTCCTAAATTAACCGGTCAAATGTCTGCTAAAATGTAGATCTATGCTAGATTAAGCTATTTGCATCACTGAAAATGGAAATCTACTGCTAAAATGGAGGAAGGAGAGCATCAAACCCTAGCCATAGGTCTGAGGTGCGGTTGGCACTGTTAACCATGGCTGATAGCCATGGTTAAGATGAAAGTATCCTTTCTCTCGAAACCAAGGCCAGAAACTCTTAAATCCTCCAAGGAATTGATGGTCAAGGGTCGCTTGTGTTTTCTGGAATAGATTGGCGGTTGAATTCAATGGAATTAGCAATGGAGGTATGTCAATTGTCAAGCTTGCTCCTCAAGCTCTTGAGATCTCCATTGTTGCATGCACAGTTGTCATTGATCAATTGGACAACACTTCGTTACTCCTCAAGGGGATATGAAATTGCTCTCCAATCCGACAGGGCTCCGCTATGTGCAATTGAGCTATTCTTCAGGATGGTTGCTCTCTGAAATTGGGGTCTTAAGTAGACTCCCAAAATCCTTGCTCTAGCTTCATGGAGAAGCCAAGAACAAGAATTGGCAGTTGGGAGGAAGCTTCTGGATGCTTCCCAGCCCAAACCGCATTGAAAACCATTGCAATTCGACTGTTGCAACTGATTTGACTCGGCTCTGGTCGCCCGAGTTTGTTACAGTGCTAACCGCAGGTGTCAGCCACGGTTAGCATGCAGGATTTTGCTAACCGTAGGTGTCAGCTACGGTCCCCAATTGGCAGATTGGGGACCGCGGGTGTCAGCCATGGTCAACACTTCTAACCGCGGGTGTCAGCCGCGGCTAGAACTGACTAGGCAAAGATGCCCAATTGAGTGGTAAAAACCACTGCTATACCTTGGATTTGTCCAAAGGTCTTTCATATGGTCTACAAAGGTGCCCATATGAGTAGTCGCCCTCGACATGACGCGTTTTAGGTGTCTACGCAATGGTATGAAAAGATAAATGGTACTCCCACATGGACCGAATTTACAAAAAATCTAATGATACGATTCGGCCCAAGCAAATTTGAAGATTTCATAGGGGCTCTTACCAAACTCCACCAAACATCTACAGTACGAGAATACCAAGCTCAATTCGAGAAGTTGGCAAACCTTACATCAGGACTCGATGCATCATTCTTTCAAAGTTGCTTCATTAGTGGCCTGAAAGAAGAAATTTGATTAGAAGTACAAATACTCAATCCTATCGATATGATGCACGTTGTTGCATTAGCACAAATGGTGGAAGAGAAGATCAATAACCAATGACGAATAGGAAGACTATCAACAGGGAAACCACAAAACACCTACACCAGCCAAAAACTAAATAGAGTCATGCCAATTAAACGAATTAGCCCTGAGGAAATGAAAGAAAGAAGAGAAAAGGGCCTTTGTTTTCATTGTGATGAGAAATTCACCCCTAATCACAAATGCATTACACCAAAATTATATATTTTGGATACAATTGAAGATTGCACTCCAAAAGAAGAAGATGATATCGAAGTAGAAGTAGTAATGGATATTCAAGAAGAAAATAACGAGGATAAAACAAAAATTTCCTTTAACGCCCTCGTAGGATTTTTTGCCCCACAAACTATGAAAGTTAAAGGGTATTTTAAGAAACAAAACCTTATTGTGCTCCTAGACTCTGGCAGCACACACAATTTTATAGACCCAAGGGTGGCAAAACAAGCTAACTGCTTTATACATCCTTGTAATAATTTTGAAGTCATGATTGGAAATGGAGGAAGAATTGTGTGCAAGGGAAAGTGCCAAAATATTAAACTCACTATGGGAGATTATAACATGAAGGGGGACATGTATGTACTACCCTTAGGAGGATGTGACATCATTTTAGGAGTGCAATGGCTACGGATGCTCGACACAATTCAATGGGACTTTGAAGAATTATGGATGAAATTCACACAAAAAGACCAAACATACACTATTAAAGGGTTAAAATCAGGCCCTTCACAAATCGTAAGTTCCCATAGAATGGAAAAAATTATTCGCAGAGGAGGTAAAGGTATGGTCGCACAACTATTTTCCATTCAACCCACTAATGAAGAACAACCAGTGGCACCTGAACTACAAAAACTCCTAGAATGCCATGATAAAGTATTCAACGAACCAAAAGGATTGCCTCCTCAACGAAGCCATGATCATACCATTCAACTACTTCCAGGGCACCAACCCCCTAATATTAGACCTTACCGATATCCATATCTACAAAAGATAGAAATAGAAAAACTAGTACAAGAACTACTCAAGGCAGGGGTCATTAGACCTAGTGTAAGCCCTTACTCTTCTCCTGTTATATTAGTGAGGAAGAAGGATGGATCATGGTGCTTATGTGTTGATTTTTGCGCCCTCAACAAAATAACTATCAAGGATAAATTTCCTATTCCCGTCATAGATGAATTACTAGATGAACTTCATGGGGCTGCATATTTCTCCAAATTAGATTTACGATCAGGCTACCACCAAATTCGAGTTAAAGAAAGTGACATTCCAAAAATGGCCTTTCACACTCATGAAGGGCATTATGAATTCATGGTGATGCCATTTGGTCTTACCAATGCCCCTTCTACATTTCAAAGTCTAATGAACAAGGTATTTCACCCTTTCCTTCGAAATTTTATTTTAGTTTTCTTTGATGACATTTTGATTTACAGTAAAACATGGGAAGATCACTTAAACCATATAGATCAAGCATTAAAGACCTTGGAGGACAATCAATTATATGCTAAAAGATCAAAATGTTCCTTTGGAAAACAAGAAATTGAATACCTTGGACATATTGTCTCTAAAGGAGTTAAGGTAGACCCTCGTAAAATTGAAGATGTGAAAAATTGGCCTATTCCAAAAACCTTGAAGGGTTTGCATGGGTTTTTAGGACTAACAGGCTACTATCACAAATTTGTCAAAGATTATGGCAAAATCGTAGCCCCCTTAACAACACTACTTAAGAAGAATGCTTTTCTATGGTCTTCAAAGGCTGATGAAGCCTTTATCACTTTAAAAAATGCAATGTGTACCACCCCTGTCTTAGCCATGCCCAATTTTTCCAAACCATTTATTATTGAGAGTGATGCTTCAGGAGTGGGAATAGGGGCCGTGCTCATGCAAAATGAAAAACCCTTGGCTTTCACTAGCAAGGCATTCTCTAAAAAGAATTTAGCACACTCCACATATGAAAAAGAAATGTTAGCCATTGTTCATGCTATCCAACATTGGAGACCTTACCTTATTGGCCAACATTTCATTATTCGCACCGACCACCATAGTCTAAAGTACCTTCTTGAGCAATGCATAACCACACCAGAACAACAAAAGTGGGTTACAAAACTACTAGGATATGATTATGAGATCATATATAAAAAAGGGAAAGATAACATGGTTGTTGATGCCCTTTCAAGGAAGTTTGAAGAAATTCCCCAATTACATGCTTTTTCCTCTCCTATTCCTAAATGGATAGACCAAGTCAATGAGGAATGGTTTAATGACCCTACCACACACACATTAATTCAACAACTTCAACAAAACTCCACTAGTAAACCTCACTATTCTTGGAGAGATAACATACTAAGGTATAAAGGATGTATTGTCCTCTCTCCTACATCCTCCTATCATGCAAAGCTTCTCCATGAGTTACATGCCACACCCACTACAGGACACTCTGGATTCCTAAAAACTTATAAAAGAGTGACTAGATATTTTTATTGGGTAGGGATGAAAAATGATATCAAGAAATTCGTGAATGAATGTGAGACCTACCAATGACATAAAGGAGAGACAATGGGTACTCTGGGTCTTCTTCAACCTCTTCCCATTCCAACAAAAACATGGGTTGATATTTCCATGGATTTTATTGAAGGCCTTCCAAAATCTATAGGAAAAACAACTATTCTAGTTGTGGTGGATCGTTTATCTAAATATGCCCATTTTTGCCTTGTGGCCCACCCTTATACAACTAGTACCATCGCTCAAATTTTTCTTGATAATATCTTTAAATTACATGGTATGCCTTCCACTATAGTTAGTGATCGTGATCCCACTTTCACTAGCAATTTTTGGAAAGAATTGTTTAAACTCCAAGGCACTCAACTTCGTATGAGCTCCGCTTACCATCCCCAAACGGATGGTCAAACCAAAGTTGTTAATAAATGTTTGGAAACCTACCTCCGTTGTTTTATTTCTACTCAACCCCTTCACTGGGTTAAATGGCTTCCATTAGCCGAATGGTGGTATAACACCTCATATCACACTGCCATTAAGATGACTCCATATGAAGCTTTATATGGCCAAACACCACCATCCCTTACCTCTTATATTTTAGGAAGTACAAATGTGCCAGCAGTGGAGATGGAACTTTCTACTCGAGATGACATTCTTCGCATTCTCAAAGAAAATTTACACACCGCCCAACACCGTATGAAGCAACAGGTGGACCAACATCGAATAGAGCAAGTTTTTCAAGAAGGGGATATGGTATTCCTTCGTCTTCAACCATATCACCAAACTTCTCTAAAACTCAAGGGTTCTCAAAAGTTAGCCCCCAAATTTTATGGACCTTATAAAGTTCTACAATGCATTGGGCCAGTTGCTTATAAACTTGAGTTACCCGAGTCTTCCAAAATTCATCCAGTGTTCCATGTCTCCTACCTTAAACCAGTAGTTGGCACACACATCACTACACAAACTCAACTCCTTGAGTTTACCGAAGATGGAGCACTCATGGTTGAACCCGAAGCTATCCTAGATCATCACACTCGCCACCTTCGCAATCACACTATCACCGAGGTTTTGATTCAATGGAAAGGTCTACCTTTGGAAGATGCCACATGGGAGACACTTCATCATATCCAACAACAATTTCCTCATTTCCAGCTTTGAGGACAAAGCTCTTTTTAAGGAGGGTGGCATGTTAGGACTCTAATCCTAACTCTTCACATTATTTAATCCATTAATGTAATTATGGACCAATGTGTCCTTTCACAATCACAACTCTAGATAGATTTATATATGCATTCTTTGGGTGTCTTCAAAGCATCCATCGAAGAACATTAATTATTTATTTATCCATTGGTTGGATTCATCCTCCAGTGCAAAAATGATTTAGTTCCACAATGATTCTATTTATTCTTCTCATTTGCAAATTCATTTATTCACTCCATTTTTTTGTCCAGATCCTAGGAACGTGAGTTCCTACCAACTTCTCATTTGATTGAAAGTATTACATAGGCCCCTACGACTGAGAGAATTGTTATGGACATAGACATTTGACAAAACCTAAGAGAAATTACTGCTTTTATAGAAAAACATCATATTAAGGACCCCGTTGAAAGAGTAAATGATTCTGCCTTCTAACTTGTTTGAGTTCCAAATATAAGAAAGTCCCCCAAACATACCTTGAGTGGGGAAAAAATCAAACTCACCATTTTTCTAGATAGAATTTGTGTTTTTCTAGCTTTTATTTTGATCAATCTTCATTTCTTGCAGACTTATGATAGTGGGTCTATGTTCTTTCCTCAGAGTGCAAACAAGCCTTTGCTTGACAACACTATTGAGGCCTCTCACATTCCATGAGAGATTCCTCATTTAGAATTTTTGAAAAGTTTTCAACCTCTTTTAGATTGTTGCAAGGGATTTTTGAGTCTTTTTGATTCATCCTTCTCCTGTTCGAGATCTTGGAATAGGGTTTTCTGGATACCATTGGAAATATCATTTTCTATTTCCTTTTTCTTTTGATCATTTAGGGTCTTCCCTTATTTTTCTTTTCACTACTGATATCAATAGAAGCTTTCTTGAGACTTCTAGTGTTAATGGGACTAAAATCATATTTATCTTCTTTCTCCACTTTATCTAATATGGGACTACCAATTTCTATATGCCCCTTAGGGGTGGATGAAGGTTTTGATACAGTATTGGAGGGCCCATATTTGGATGGGGATTGAGGCTCCTCTTGGTAAAAAACTAGGTTTTCAATTGAATTTGAGGTAGTATCACCCTCACCAGGTTCAGGCCCATGAAAAGTAGTTCCTTTTAAAACAGCAAAACGATTTTGAAAGGTAAAAATGGAACTCACATTTAGATGATCGTTCTTAAAATATTGGATTTTAATCTACTTTCCTTTGGATGTTTTTGGAATTTGTTCCTTCTTCTAGTAACTTCTTTGCTTCTTGCACTGCAGGGGTATGCCTTGTTGTCACCCAGAATACAACCCACTTCAATAGGTATTGGGGAATTTTATCTCCTTTGAGTTTCTTAGTAATGGAAATTAGGTTTTGAGATGGCCCTGAGCCTTGCATTCAATGTAGAATGAAGATTTATTCTTATATTCTATTGCCTGACATATGTGATAGAAGACGTAAACCAAATTTATTTGAGTGGGAAGCTGGGAATCTATATTGGTGTTAACACAAATTCTAGCATGTACCATGTGAGTGCGTGCTCTGGTCACCGGGTCAATAGCAACCAACTTGCCTATATATTTTCCAATACCCTTTAAAATATCTTCGTACCAAAAATGGGTAGGAAAATATAGAAACCAAACACAAATTGGTACAAAATTTATGCTCTGCGTCTTGGGGTTGAAGTCTTCACCCCACCTCCAAAGAAAGAGACTCTTTCGGCTGAAGAAGCAAGGACCCCTGGTAAAGATCCAGGAGGTATATTATTCATTGTTGAGTCGAATGAGGAAAAACCCTTTGAAAGAGAAACCAACTCCATATTGCCTAGAGTTTTTATGTTGCATAACTTTATTATTATTAAACATGAACCATTCACCAATATGCAGAAATATCAAATCATTCATCCACAATACATTATCCACAATAACAATCCACAAATGAGAGAGAGATAGATAATACCCTTAAGGTAGGGAAACACCAATAATAATCCTTAAGGAAGGAATAACTCCACAAGATCTCCCAAGATGAGAGGCCACTTCGTGGGCACGACGATTACATAAGATTCTTCTTCAATGATATGAATATCCTTACAATGACAAATATCTCTTCTTTATATATCCATATTCTTATTCTACTTTGGAGAGCCTACTACTAATATTATATTATATTAAAATATAATATAATATTATAATACAATCAACCTTGGGTTATGTGTGGCCCATGCCAACCCTTATACAATATAATAATATATCCCCAAATATCTATTCCTAGGTACCCTACCATGCCACCCTCCTTACAAATGTTTCGTCCTCGAAACATATGAAGAAACCTGATAGTATGATTTGCTAAGCAATGTTAGCAATTGGTACCAATCTCGATCATCCATCCATCCAAGTGAAACCCGATGATGCTGGTACGCCATTTTGTTACTTGAGTATCCAAATCTGCTTCGTTGGCTCCACGCTTCTGCTGTTGTATTTTGATAACTTGAATGATGGGTCCACTTGTTCCTTGATGCTGATGAACCATGCTTGAAAACCATGATCACTATGCTTTCTTTGCCAAACACTGCCATAGTTGGTGCCCTGCCGATTACATGTAGAACCATAATATTGTTGCCTTGAACCATGCCTCCAATATTGTTTCCGCTCATGGTGGTGTGGATGGCGATATGGTGCAACCTTTACTTGATGTTCTACCTTCTTTGACTTCTCAACATTTGGCTCCATTATTTTAAATTCCTCTACACATTGTTCTTTCATGTTCTCTTTGTTTGGTGTGTCCTTGTGCTCTTCTATCAAAGCTTCCTTGGACTCTGTTACTGTTATTTCCATTGAATCAGTTTCTGCTACTTCTTCCATGGACTCTTTTGTTGCTACGGCCTTCTTGGATTTTGTTTCAGGTTCTTCAATTTGTTTCTCTACAACCGCTTCTTGATTTTCCTTGGATCCCTGCTCCTTAAGTTGAGAAATATCCTGTAATGTTATCTTCTTTTTCCTGTACCATAACTTCATAAACTTCTTTTGCACATTAATGTTAACAGTACCCAAAGAATCTAACCAAGGATAACCAAGAACAATATCCTTATCATCCATCTCAATAGCATAGAAATCTGAATGTAAAACATATTTATCCATGGTGATCTTTAAATCTTCAAAAATCTGAACATTCTCACCCTCTAGCTGTATGTCCTTGATTTTTGTTGCTTGAACTTGCAACTTCTTAGCCAAAGCAATATTAATAAAATTATATCTACTACCAGGGTCAATGGAAATAATAACCTGTTCCTTTTGAATGCTTCCATGAACCTGCATAATAGACTTTTTAGATTCAAACAAATTCCTTTGTCCATTTTCTAATTTATCTTCTACCAAAGGTATGGTTTCCTCTGTCTGCATACTTGACATCTTTTTTATCTTCCCCGACCTTTTCCTCTTTCTTCTTGAGTAATTTTATTTCTTTTTCATAGTCTTCATTCTGTTTCTTTAAAACTTCACATTCTCCTTTTATTGCATTCCGCTCATTTTGAGTTTCCTGTAGTTTCTTTTCATCATCTTCGATGATATCCATTAGGTAATCTATATAATATGGATCCCATATACTCAAGAATTCATGCTCTATTTCATCCCAAGTATATTCATTATTCCTTTCTTTACAAAATTTTATCCACCAAGACAAAGCTTTCCCTTTAAAACATATATCCAGGAAGGATTTCTCAAAAGAAATATTATGATATGGAGACCTAAACGTTTTCCACCATTCCCTAACATCAATATCATCTTCTCCAGAAAATATTTCTAGCTCCATAAGTTCACCTCCAGATAATGCAAATCTAGGGTTTCATGAAAATATATATCATGCCCTAATGCAAACTAGGGTTTTATGGAAATAAATATCTTTCCACTGATTTGAAGCTAAAATTCCACATAGACAACTAGATCTGCCATTTTTCTTCCAAACAAAATAAAGTGCAACTGCTTTGCTTACCCGAAATAAACAAAGTTCGTCTTTTGAAAAATTCGTGACTTGAAAATTCGTTTCTACCCTTATTCCAGATGACTGACTTTAGAAGGTCGTATCTCTCTCAATACTGCTCGGATTCCTTCATATGACCACTCATTTTAAAGCTCTTCAAATTCTGCACCAACGGATCCAAGAATCGCCTGAATCGGATACAATCTCGTAGAGATATGGCTTCTGAAAGATGAGACGTTTTTCCACAAAAAATCTGCGAAATTCGTCACTATCCTTGTTCTGGATACTAACTTCAAAAGGTCGTATCTCCCTCAATACTGCTTAGATTCCATCATATGACCACTCATTTTAAAGCTCTTCAAATTCTACACAATCTGATCCAAGAATCGCCTGAATCGGATAAACTTGCGCAGAGATATGGCTCCTGAAAGATGAGACGTTTTTTCCAAAAAAAAATTGCCCTAATTCTAGGGTTTCACACAAAAATCCCCACTTTGCCAAAATCGTTGCTCTGATACCACTTGTTGCATAACTTTATTATTATTAAACATGAACCATTCACCAATATGCAGAAATATCAAATCATTCATCCACAATACATTATCCACAATAACAATCCACAAATGAGAGAGAGATAGATAATACCCTTAAGGTAGGGAAACACCAATAATAATCCTTAAGGAAGGAATAACTCCACAAGATCTCCCAAGATGAGAGGCCACTTCGTGGGCACGACGATTACATAAGATTCTTCTTCAATGATATGAATATCCTTACAATGACAAATATCTCTTCTTTATATATCCATATTCTTATTCTACTTTGGAGAGCCTACTACTAATATTATATTATATTATAATATAATATAATATTATAATACAATCAACCTTGGGTTATGTGTGGCCCATGCCAACCCTTATACAATATAATAATATATCCCCAAATATCTATTCCTAGGTACCCTACCATTTTCATTTGGTATAGGCCCACAATCGAATAGATTCCATAAATATCCATCCTTTGACAAATTTCCCCACTAGATTGTGGGATTCAATAGTAATGTAATATGCCATTAGGGTTTCAAGAATTACTAGGTCTTCACCCATTGGGATTAAGAGGGTTCCACTTCCCGAAGGAGGTTTCACAAACCCTTTTAATTTCTTAGCATAAGACCAAGGAGAGGAATCACGGTCTTGAGAGGGACCCATTGTACATGTGTCCCTTATTAGGAGGATCCTTGCCCCCTATGGTCTTTGCATTCCTAAAACCATCAGGATTTGAACCAACACCTTAAGTATTGGTAGACACCATACTGCATATGATTGTTGTGTAAATTCCATCCTAATTCACCTTATTCGCTTTGCTACCTCCCATCATAGGTATAGTCAACGTCGCAGATGCCATCTTTGGAGCTGCTTGCATCAACCCAGATGAAATCCTTGCATAGTTACTTACAAAAAAACTTGTTCACACATAGGGATGTGCTAGGATTTATGTTGCTCTAAATGATTTTAGAATTGCTGGAGACATTCTAGGGCTTGTCAGGCATCTACCCTCAAAATTTTAGCTCAATCCAAGTCCAGATGAGTGAAATATGGTTGAAACAAGTTCTATAGTTTGGGCAGTCCTACGAAAAACATCCTATCAAACCCTAACAATATTTATATATATATTTGAGGTATTAAGGTCATATGGATAAACTATATTCTTAAAGAACAACATTCTAGTGAATATATTAACTGCTAAAGGGCAAAAATCAAGATAGCATTACTAGCTACAAGACTTCAAAGTTCTAGGCCAGATCCTAAAGGAGAAGTTGAAATCATCTACTACAATTTTAGATCAGTAGAATAGAAGCATTTGAAGAACACAAGATTATACTGAGAGGGGGTGAAAAGCATAAGATAAACTTTTGCTTTTCTTTCCCAAAAAATATTATCCAATGCTATCAATTACAATATCCTTTCATAGCATTATTAACCAATCTCATCAATAGCAGTAACAAGGAAATGCACAAATTATCACACACATGAGAGACACAAATTCAATGTGGTTCACCAAATGTGGGTTACGTCCACAAAGAAAATATTTCTTCTAAATTTTCTCAACCAATATCTTGGTAACCAATTCCCTATTACAATGTTTATGGAACTTTGTCCAAAGGAGATCTCAATCCCCTATGCTCCAGTTTGTGGACCTCTATCCACAAGAGACCTCTTTCCCATTTGCTTTGGCTAGTGGACCTCTATCCATAGGATACCTCTATCCCCATTACTCTGGCTAATGGACCTCTATCCATAGGATATCTCTGTCCCCACTACTCTGACTAGTGGACCTCTATCCACAGGAGACCTCTATCCCCACTGATATGTCTAGTGGACCTCTATTCATAGGAGATCTCTATCCCCACTACTATGGCTAGTGGACCTCTATCCAAAGAAGACCTCTATCCCCACTACTCTAGCTAGTGGACCTATATCCATAGGAGACCTCTGTCCCCACTGCTCTAGCTACCTCAAAAGCTGGTACACACCTTTGCTTAACTTTACTCCAAATATGCACACACTACATGCAAAAATTTGTCTCAACTCTATCACAAATTTACATATATTACATGCACAAATCTATCTCAAATCTATCCCAAATATACACATATTACATGCACAAAATTATCTCAAATATGTCCCAAATTTTTACACATTACATGTAAAAATCTGTCTCAACTCTATCCCAAATATGCACACATTACATGCACAAATCTGTCTCAACTCTATTCCAAATCTGCACACATTACATGCACAAATCTATCTCAAATTTATCTCAAATCTGCACACATTACATGCACAAATTTATCTCAAACCTGCTTCAAGTATTCTCACAAGACTTGCTCAAATCTGCCTCAAACATGATTACACACCCTACTTACAACTGCTCACAAGCCTTCTCAAAAGGCCTGCTCAAAACATCTCACAATCCTACTCTAATATGCTCATTGTCTATGCTCAACTCTGCTCTAACACATGCTCAAAACTATTTATAACACATGCTCAAAACTGCTCATAACACATGCTCAATAATGCTCATAATACTTGCTTTAATAAAAATATGTCAGACATATTCTACCAGATTTATTATTCAAGAACACATAGAAAATGATATGCAATATAATTTCACAATATGTTCTTTCCAAATATCACTCAAGAATTATGCACAAAACTTGCTTCATAAAACTGCCCTATAACCTTTGCAAATTTATCTTAATATCAATCAAAGCTAGTGCATAAATTTGCTTCACAAAACTGGTTTCTTAACACTTGCTCATCCACATTCAATGTCACTCAAACCAATGCCCAAAATCTTCACAAATTCATTCAAAAAATGAAGCACAATTTATTCACAAACCCTAGCTCAAATAATTCCAACAATGTACATATATAATACTTATTTCTCCACCTTATGATTTAAAAATATTTGATCAACCAAACACCTTAATGAAGGAATAATATCACCATACCTCTTAACTCGCTTTTATGAAGATGTGCCCTCAAAAACCTGTCTCAAAAGAATTTCCTTTTCAAAGTGCCACTTCAAAACTGGTTAGTAGTTTTCTCTTTCAAACCATCAAAATTAAATTTCTTCTCAAAACATGTGCACAATGGAATATGAAAATGATGCTCAATGACTCTCCTTTTGTTCTCAAAATATAGGGTATTAATAATTATCAGTATCCCTCAAACTTTATTTTCACCATACAAAAATTACAATCAAAAAATTAAACCATAATAACACCTTATAACTCCTACTTTTGCAAGAAATAATTTTCACCACACCACAAAGTTTCTTATAGCACTCAATAACTCAAAGCAAAAATTACAACATTTAAATCATCCAAATACACCTTATACCTCCTTTTGAGAATATGATATCACAACTTCCAAAATTATTCCATGCAAACTTTACAATATCAAATATTATTTTAACACCTTATTGCTCCTTCAAAAATAATTTCAAATCACAATATAAAATGTCCTTTGTTACACCTTATGGCTCCCTCTAATTAAAATATCAAATTAAATATTTTTCCCTAAGAAATATTCAATCATGCACAATGAACGAAACACTTTAGGCACTAAATTTTTAATTAAAAAATTCATACCTTTCATGAGCCCACAATTTACCCCTTCACTACCTTGCAAAAAGTGCTTCATAGGATTTGATCCTGCAACCTCCTTCTCCATGGTGCTCTAACGCTAGTCTAGCAACCAACTGGGCTAGCCTCCAACTTGAAATGTAATGTGCATCAAGCTTCCTTTATCTCCTCCTCTACGGACCAATCAAAATGCTATCTCTACCAACAAAATTATCCTTTGCGTTATTCAAACCAGTGATCACCTCTCTCATAGTGACCTAGCACTACCCTAGCATCCAGCTGTGCTAGCCTGCTAGCTTGGAACCAAGTCACACAATCCTTCACTTTATCCTTGTTGTCCCTTTCATAGAAAATCGTGCTCCTCTTCTTCTGTGTTCATCATCTCCAAGCTCGAGCAGATTTCATCTTTATTTTTACACAAATACCGTTTGCAAAGGTTTTGAAACTTTATTTATATGAATTTTTCCCCCTCTTGTCATGACATCGGCGTTTCTTTTAACCCTTTAAACCTTGGTGTAATGAAAATAATTCTTTTGTCTTTAAATCTTTGCCTCCTTTTTCATAATATTTAATTTTTCATTTAAATATTATAAGCTTTTGTTCTTCTTATAATATTTAAAATAAATATTATAATCCTTCTTCTCTTATATACCTTTGTCCAAAGTAAACCTCTTACGCCTTTTGTCCTTCTTATAATATTTAAAAATAAATATTAAAATCTTTTTTCTCTTATAAAACTTTGTCCCAAGTAAACTTCTTAAACCTTTCTGTCCTTCTTATCTATAATATTTAAACATAAACATTATAAACCTTTTCTTTACAATAAACCTTTCTTTACAACAATTTCCTTGCTTGAGATATAGCCTACCTTGATAACCATAGAAGAGTATTTTTGTCTTTCCAAGCTATTTGAAATTAACCCCTTTGACATCAATCCTTTGACATTAATGACAACTCAATAAGCTCAATATTTACAACAACATTCATAGATATGAGCAACCACCATTAAGATCCTTGAAAAGAAGTCAAAAATCAAGACTTGGTGAGTCTCATATTTCAAGGTGCACTAAGAACTCATTAAAGGTAAAATATTAGTGCATAAATTACTCCTTCATGGGCATATTATCTACATGATTATTATATTGGGTTCATTACTAGATTAACCAAGCAAAGGAGTTGTCTAGAAGAGAATACAACATCAATCAACCCTTGCCTACAAGAAACAATATAGAGAAGTTACCATTAAAAACAACAAAAGAAGAAAATCAAGGTATTGTATTACAAATATATTTAAATTATTTTGCACCATAACATCTTGTCCTACATAGGAAAGAGAACAATTTTTAAGTGTCATAAAGACACATCCTTCACAAGCAAGGATCATATCATAAGTGGTCGTAGAGGAGCACTATTAAGCAAGGTCAAAAGAGCCTTCAAGAAGCTCACATAACCCATGGGTTCAAACAGACACAACGAGCAACCTGTAAGCATACATAACATAGCACAAGGAAGAAGCTATCATCTATAACAAAGAATAAAAATCCATCTCGTTATACACATAAGAAAAAGGTATTACAAAGGCTACACTACGCATTCCAACACAACATATTACAAGCAAAGAAGAAAAAAAATCAGGTGCATTACCAAGATCTAGTCGCTAGTCGAGAAAGCACCATAGGACCTGAGTTGGATTGCTCAAGAATCATGATAGTTGAAGCCAAATTTGGGAGGAGCACATCATTTATATTTGCTGAAAAGGAGTCATCACAAACTTTCAATAGTTGGTAGAAATATGTTGAGGAAGCAAGGAGAAATAAGCTAAGCTTCCAAGAATAGGTTGAGGTATTTATATATGTTGGAAAAGAAGGTACATGCAATAGGAAAAGGTGCCACTTGTCACCGTCAAATGTAATCTAACACCTTTCAAATGAACACTCAGAATAATGTTCAAGCCTTGCACGGTTGAAGAGAATCATCCAAGAAATAATTACACCAGAGGAAGGAGAGTGTTGCTTGTCATAACACCTCTTAGAAGGAGTGACACGTGTAAGCAATCTTCATAAGCGTCCAAGAAGAGACTCTAAAGCCTATATTTCACCCAGGAAATGAATACAACAAATATCAAGAGCATCTACATACTCCAAGGTGGAATAAGTGTTGAATATAACTCCCAAGACACTTGCCAAACATCAAAAGATATCCTTCTTATTTAAGGTACCAACACTCAAGGATAGCAACACATTCGTAGGAAGTAAAAGAGTACAACGTATAAGAGGATATAAGAGCATTAAAATATCATGGTCAAGGAGAGTCAAAGAAGCCAAAATTAAGGTGATCACTATTCAAAAACTATAGTTAAAGAAGAATCAAAGCCTAATGCCATCCATCATAGAAGGAATTCAAGACAAGCATTAAAGCATGTTGTTATTATCTACGTCCAACATTGGAAAATACAATGCCCATACATTGGAGAATACAACACCCATTATACAAGATTTGTAGCATTAATATAGTTCTGGAGATACATACCAACCAGCCATCAAAGTACATGGAGCTACTCAAGGATATGTAGAGCATCAAGCCTTACTAATGTAAATTTTAAATTTACTTGCTTTAATTAAAATCAAAGTTATAAGGGGATATAGACTATTTGCATTGGAATAAATTTATCAAGCATTAGTAATTATCAAGCAAGCTTATTTCAAGGTATTGAATATTCATATTTTCAATTAATCAAGTAGGATATATAAGGTTGTCAACCTAGATTAAATCATTATTAAATTGCAAATACCATTATTTTCTTATATTCCAAAACGTAGGGAGATATAGGGCATACTACTTCAAACTATATACATATAATTGAAATTTAGAAAAATCAATTGCCTACATATAGAGTTGGAATTAATTGGTAAAAATTGTCTCATACTCATTCTAAGGAGACAAAAATAAATCCAACCATTAAAGCATACTTCATTGGGAAAGATAAGGCAAAATTAAAAGGTTGATTATTCTCAAAACATTACAAAATCAACTTAGAAGGTGAACTAAGCATACTGTAATTATTAGGGAGATATAAGGAAGCCTACAAAACCTATTCCAATAAATGTTTTATCAAATTAGTTCACATCTCTTAACTAAGGAGAAATAAGGGATTCTATAAAAGCTAAGACTTGGATAGTTTTATCAAATTAATTTATATACTCTGATCTAGGGAGCCATAAGGATCTCTACTAACATCTTGAATAATGCTATTAGAAAAGGCTTAAGAAAAGTACCAATCTAGATTAGAAGCATGATTGATGATTCAATGGATAATAATAATAAATATACAGACATAAGGAAAGAATAAATAGAGTTTAAAAGTATTTATGATAATGGAAATATAGATCCATCCGTTACATCTTCAAATGGAATAACAAAAGAAATTGGTGATAACTGCACTAATGAAGATATAGGAGACGAAAAGAGTATTGAAAAAATATATCATACAAATGTATGAACAACGTAAGATTGAAATTGCTTCAATTATACACATATGGTTTAATTATCTCATCAAGGAGATAGATAAACATGATATTCCTAAAACATATAACAAAGCATATGGAATATCTTTACTATGCACTTACTGCAACCAATTTGGTCATGAAAAGGTGAACTACTGGAGCCTCCATCCTTGTAAATATTTTGGAGGAAAGAACCATTTATCTTTATTTTGTTACTATAAATATAAGTACTATAGAAGTCATGAAGAAATATTACTACATAATATATTGCTTCTTTCAAGATCTCATTTCAGAAGCATCCACTAACAATAATTTTAAGCTTAACATTTGTGAAGTTCAAAGAAGCAGGTTATACAAAGAATCAAAGGAGGAAAAATGGAGGTTCTATGATCCACTTGCAACATGTAAAATTATGAGATATCTAGTTCATAAAAGATTCCTGACAACAAGGAACAATGGATATAACATGAAGACTACTACAAAATAAAAAGAACCAGTTGAAGCCAAAGACTTTTCAAGAGAAGAAGATCCATACCCAAATAATGCAACAGGGGGTGTTAGAGTATATTACATCATTTGGATCATGTAAATGTACCACCCTTGGTACATAACTAGAGTAGTAGATTACTTTAGGGGTAGTTAGCTAGTTACTTCAAGTAATATAATAAATGCACAAGTGTCTATGTGCAAGTTGTAAATGTGCAGGGTGTCCCCTTATACAGTTAGGTAGAGTGTGGGCCAAGCAATCCATATTTCTATATAAAGGGCCTCATAGTGATTGATAAGAGATCACTATAGGTAGTAGTGGGTATACTGGGTAGATCACCATATAGATTGATGATCGATACAATTGGTTCTTTAGCTTTAGTTATGGAGTGTCCATTTCCTCAATTTATGCATTATATTATTTTATCACTTTCCATTAATAGAACATTTCAACATCTTACATTTTTGCATATTCTGCATCCTATGATTGCATTCTACCTTGGCATACACCATCAAAATCTAACAAAAATAAAATTACAACTTGAGTCTAGCGAGAGTGGCTTAGATATCATCAAATGTATACAAATGGGTTTTTCTATTCAAATGATGTAACAAAAATCCTTAACTCTTAGTTCAAATAATGTAACAAAGAGCCTCCTAGCTTTTGATCCAATCATTGAAAATAATCTCAACAAACTAAATGCTTCTTGAGCAAGACCTACATAATTATAGAGAAGAATAAGGTATGGAAAAGAAAGATAAACATAAAAGGGAATACAACTGACAACCTAGAATATCTTTGGAAAAAATTGGCTATGCAAAACTTGACCCTTCCTTTGGTTGATGCAGCCTCTACTTATAATTTGAAAGTGGCCAAAACTATTGCAACTATCTTCATATAATCTGTACATAGCTGGATCATGGTTTTTTTGAGTTATTTCACTCTAAAATTGACACTTGGTTTCTCTCTAGCCTTAGGATCTTTATAATGGTTAATGGTTGTGTTAAATCAAAATCTTACAGTTGGCCTATTTTTAGCCTCTCCTTATTTCCTTTTTGTTGCAATATCACCTTTTGTAGTGGACCCCACTTTTGGTCATTTTTGGACCTCTAGATTTTAATCCTCTGTTATTGTGTCCTTTCTTTAATAGCTTTTGTAGCCTAATACTTAATGGAAATATTACTAGAAAATAAATACAAGAATAAAATAAAGTTGCAATATAAATAATTCAATCAAGATATTAATAACACATAAATAACTCAGAAATACTCACAAAATAATCACATAGAATAAAGGTCCACTAAATGCATGCTATAAGCTATGCATTTTTTATACCAATTACAATGCTTTGTCAAAAATATATAATAGTATGTGACTCCTCATATGGTGCATTTTTGACCTTAACTCTTCTTTGTAACTCTTCACTTTTCTATTCTAAGAACACATGTGCACTCTTACATAATGGACACTTGTGCACATTTACACTCACAATACTTGCACACTTAATTACATGACACTTGTGCATTTCGTGCACATTATTACATTATATGAAATATAAACTCACACTCTAATATAAGATACACCTAATCTAATATTGTACCAAGGTGGTACATAAACATATACCAAATAATATAATATTCTCCAACACCCCCCTATATTACATTATTTGGTTATTGAAGACTTTTTTCAATACAATCTTTTATCCTTCAAACTTCAATCTACCTCTAGTAGATTAATGTCCTGATCCTTCATGTAAAAATATTCAACATGATCTTTGTCTTCAATAGATTTAGTTTTGACTAGATCTTGCTTCTTCTTGATTGTCTTCATCTTTGATTTTTGTATTGGTCTTGAGTCTTCAAGATTTTCTAGATAGCCTTGTTGGACAAGAGACCTTATTACTTCACAAGTCCATTTCCTTTTTTCTTCCTCTTTGAATGATTTTCTTAACTATTCTTCAACATTTTCATGTTTGCATCCATTATTAGTAAATACTTCAAAAATAAATTTTTGAAACAAACAATCCAATCTATGTGTAAGAGTCTTTTCAAATTTACTGTAATATTCATTTTTGTAATAATAAAAAATTGATGTTTGAGATTTTCTTTCATAGTATTTACAAGGATGTAGAAGCCAAAAATTTGCTTCTTCATGTCCAACTCTATTGCAATAAATACATCTTGAAATTGTTTTGTTGTCTTGGTAATTTCAAGTTCATTTGTTTTTCTAATAAAATAATATAACCACTCATTTACAAAAAAAGTAATTTTGACTTTACCTCTTTCATAGATATCTTCAAGAGTTTTAGATTTTGAATCTGGGACATTAACAAGATTAAATGGTTTATCATCTTGATATTTTTGAACACTTGTTATTGTTCTTTTATCAAAGCTTTCTGCCAAGTTTTGAAGATAGTTTCTAAGCTTGTTTTCTATATCTCCATTATAAAAGTCATTAATGAATTCTTCTATTATATCCTTTACTTTATATTTCCCTAGTTTTTTAAATGACAAATTCATTTCTAAGTTTTTCAAGAACCTTTTTAGTTGAATATTGTCATGACCCACCCTTTGGCAGACTTATATTTCGATGGATTTATTTTGTTATATGGCTTATGATGAAATGATGGACTATTTCGATATTCAATATTCATTACTATTGGAAATGTGAGATGTAAATCTTATTATGGAAGTAGGATAATTTCATGATTGGTTTATGAGAACCTACATTTTATATATGAATATGATGCTACTAATGGTAGTGCATTTTTGCAGGAACAGGTTCCTTCATGGTGGTAAAAATAACTAACCACCGAGATAAGGGAAACCTTGGGGAAATGATGTGATGGGTTATTGTCAGATTATTTGAGGAGGAAACATGGATGAATACCCCTTTTCATGGAGATGCATATCATAATTTTTTACATCATGATTTTTCCTTAAGGATTGAAGTTTTATTGATTTAAGCTTTTCTTTATGTATTCTGAAAAAGCACTTAAGGGATTCATCTTGTTGATAAATTTTAATGAACGAAAAGGAAAGGAGGGTTTGGATTATTTATGTCAGAGGAATTGGATTCTCGTATTACTTTTAGTAAAAAGTAACTTAGAGCCTTGCATAATTCAAACTATAAACATTAAGAAACCAGATGAATGGTAGCATTGATTATCACTATAATAGAATACTGGTGAACTTCTTAATAAATGAAGAACTTTTGTTGATAATTTTTTAAAATGAAACTTGAGTGCAGTTTATGGTGGATCGTGATTTGGTGGACGACCAAGATACCTTCATTAATAGGTAAAACAAGTGGGAAATTGAATGAGGTTGGTTGGGGGCAATAGACGATGGGGGAGCTATAGGTAAAATATATTTTTTGGAAAAGTGGTGTGGGGGTTTGGAAGTGAAGGAGAGAAAATGATGAAGAGCCAAGGAACACCGAAATGTAGTAAATTTGGAGGACTTTGAAATATTACCAGGTTGTTTTTGATCCTTTGATTATTTTGAATGTTGTTAGATACGTTGGCTTGTGTGTTGATTTTTGGTTAATATAGATTGATCGGATATGTCATATCAAAACCTTAGCCGTCAGTTTGAAAAGAACTATGTTTAGTGTGTAACTTTGAGCTTGGTTTGTTGTTGTATTAAATAGCAAAGATAAAATAGGAAGTAGAGATCAAAGAAATTAAATAACCTTGTACATATGTTTAATAAATAGATTAATTAAACATTTCCAGATGCTCTACATTTTCCAAGTTGTATAATGTGTTTGTTGTTAAACTTGAAGAGAGGAAATAGTAGAATAACACTGTATGTGTGGGATGAGGTATTGAGTATTCTGTCCCAGTGGCTCACATAAGCAACTGGTTGCACTCATCTAGTTATTGAGAAGTAGTATACTCAGAGCTGAGATATGTTCTCCATAGGAAGAGGACCAAACCTGCATATTGTACGACCCTGGGAAACTATGCCCCTTAGTCTACTTGCAACATTATATCAAAAGAAAAGACCATAAAAGCATAAATAACAAGGAAGTGACAAATGCAAAAGATATATTTTATTGATTTATTTGAAACTCTTGTTACATATCGATCCCTCTTAAATATACTCAGATTGATACAATGAAATACAAGCAAAAGTAATGGTGTCCTCCGCAAGGGTATGGTCCACTTCGCAAGCCTCCTGGTATTGTACATGAATTTGTATAAGGGCTTATAGATACCTTCTCCTTCGTTCGCCTAGAGGGATCTAAAACTTTGAATGCTTTGAATTGGTCCTAGAACCTGTAACCTGCGTACGAGAAACAACAACAAACAATTAGTAGCACCTGATGCCTCTCAAGATGAGGTGTTATTAGTAGATTTGGAAAGAATGATGTAAAAGCATAATAAAATGAAACTAATTAAGAATGCATTAATAACTTAGAAATCACTGTGGGAATGCATTAAAAAAATAGATCTATGCTAAGATTAAATGATGAAGCAAAAATAATGAAAGATCTTTGCTAAAACTCGAGAAATAGTGTCTAAAACCCTAGGTTGTTCCTGTAGGCCACTGTCAAGGACATCAATCATGAGATGAAACCTTCTTCCTCATGAACCAGGGGCTGTAGCACTAGATTTATCATCTAAATTGATTTCCAAGGATCGCCTTTATGTCCGTCTGTATCGCCCAAATTTTTTGCACCCTTACCTTCGGGCTAAAGGATCCGTGCCCTGGAAGGGGGATGCGAGAAGGATGGGACAATACCTCGGACGGAGAGGCCCTTTGAAGGTCGCGCCTCTCGGGGGAGGGGTATAAGGGTGAATTTTTGATGGATGGTGGGGTTCACCAGGAAACTTTGAGTGGCAGTTTCCGCGCCTAGGTTGAGAATGGGTTTGATGTGTTCATTTTATATTCAATCATTCATATTCCTAGGTTGGCCAAAATGAATCTAAGCTATTCTATATGAAATTTTGGGTTTATATGAAGACAACAAACATGAATGAATCCTAAATACAGAGACTATGTGAAATGGAGAGGAATACACCCGATTCCTGATGTCTGATGAAGATTCTGAAGCTTGTAGGAGTCCAGATCATCCCGGATATGACAGGATCATCTGTAATTGTACAGAATCATCCCAAATCATAGGCGATCATCTGAGATCAGACAAGATCATCGATGACCTGACGAATTCGTTAGACGAATTCGTCAGAAACCTGCAATCATGGAAACAGACACCAAAAACCAAAAATGCAATTGCAAGAATGATGCAAAATGATAGAAATAATAGTATAGATGCTTAAATAATGAATCTAGATAGCAAATCAAATGGGATGCACTATTTTAATAACTTATTTTAAATTTTATCATGCAAATATGCTAAATGAGGTGAACTCCAGGATGCAAAACAGAAATAAATCGATCTAATGCATAATTAAATAAGAGAGAAAGGTAGAAAATGCAAACTCAGGGCTCTGGTTGCCCCCAATCTGAACTATAGTCGAAATCATCTGCAATCGTACGAGATCATCGCCGATCTCGTCAGGATCATCCGAAATCGTGTTGGATCGCCTGCGATGATCCGAGCTTCCTCCGACTGAAACACAGTAAAATCCTGCAATAAAACCTGAAAATACAAATGCCAATGATGGGGCGAGGATGTTCTAATACAACAAAAAACTAGAGTTGCAGGGAAATGATCAGCTAGGGGGATAAACTAGGAAAATCCCAAGTTTATATAGGATTAGGGGGAGGTTAGGAGGTTGGGGATCATCCCAATCTGGGAGATCTCCAACGTAGGAATCTCCAACCGCGTAGACACGCTTCTGCCCGAGTTGGAGAGGTTGTTGAAATAGAAGCTAATTATAAAAATTTGGTTTTGGGATGAAATCGTCTGGACGTTCTATCCCAGATGAATTCGTCCGATCTGGGATGATATCGTCAGATCGGCGATGATATCGTCCAACGGTCAAAACAAATTCTAAAAATGGCATGAAAAATGAGGTGAGCGGTTAACGGGCGGTTTCGGGGTTAAAATTCAAATTTTTGATCTTTTTACTGATGGTTTAACTGCGCCAATTTTAGGGTGCTACATTTTGCCCCCTCTTTAGCAAATTTTTTAAAGAAAATGCGTTAAAGATGAGTTCTTCATGCTTTATGAGAAAGCAAAAATTTATTCAATTTTTTAGACGACGATTCTAGGTCGAATCGTACAACTGCTTGCTATGGTGCCCCCTCCGAGTTTTTACCCAAATCGAACGTTTGAGGTAAAAGCATGGAAAAGCAAAATTAAAAAAAATGTTGTTTTTAAATAAAAATAGGAAAAATAGGGTAAAACCCTAATTCATTTTTATTGTTCACTTTCACTGTTTCAGAGCTCTGTAGGCGAAATGGTGGAAACAACACACAGATCGACAGAGGTCCGACGCGGGTTGCGGGTAAGGATCTAAACCTAGTGTATTATGTTTTTAACTTGATTTGTTTAATTTTTTAGTTGAATTTTAATTGTTTTTGGGCGTCACGGCCATTTTTAGGCCGTCGACGACCGCAGGATGAAATCGTCCCAATTCTATCGAAATCGTCCCTAGATCACCGATTTCGTCTGAGGACGAAATCGAAGAAATAGGGGCGATCTCGTCCAATAAGGGGCGATTCCCAAATTGATGAATCGAAGATGATTTCATCCTATTAAGGATGATTTTGCTAAATTTGGTACGATATCATCCAATAATGGGCGATATCATTTTTTTTATGAGATGAAATTAATTTTAATCGATTTTAATGATTATGTACTAATGATTTTTGTTTTTTTATTGTTTATTTTGTAGAGAGGATTACTAAAGAGTCGAGAATGGAAATACGGGGGGCTCAGAGATGATGTAGCCATGCTCGATCAGGCCGAGCGAGACAGGCTAGCGGAGGTTGGATTACAGCATGTGGCAGAGATGCCACAAATTCCTACGGACATGGGGCTACTGACGGCCCTAGCAGAGAGATGGTATCCGGGATCATCCTGCTTTCGGCTATCGATAAGGGAGATGGCTCCCACTCTAGAGGATGTATGGAGGATCTTGAGGATCCCCATACATGGGTGATTTATGACTCCTTCGGCCAATCAGGGCCATGCTATGATGCGACTATGCGTGGATCCGAGCTTCACCCTGGAGAAGGGTGGAGTGAACATCGAGGCATTGAGGTAGATGCCTGGGGCATCTCGATTGACCCAAGTTTTGGTAGGGGTGGTGGGTGGCCTACTTCTATGCCACCAGAGTGGATGCAGGTTATCGTGGCTCCTCTCAGATGTGGTCTGCGACATGAGAGACCATGGTTATAGGTTTGCTTGGGGTAGTTTTGTACTATGCCGCTTGTATAGGATCCTCTATGGGGTCGTATACAAGGGAGGTCGATGTCTGGTACTGACATCGCTACTACAGGTTTGGTGCTGGGAGCACATTGTGGTACAGAGGCCGGTAGGGCTTCCACTGATAGGAGTTGATCGAGAGAGACCTCAAGTTTTCTATTGGTGGCTCTAGAGAGGGTCATAGTGGTGGATAGATCTGTCGATGTCTCGAAGGTTGCTAGATGACCTCATCCTAGATCAGATCACCTGGAGGCCATGGAGAGAGCATCCAGGGTGGGGAGAGGATGGACAGGAGTTGGCTCGCATCAGGCGAGTCTTCTGGTTGAGGATGGAGTGGGGAGAGGTAGAGCTCCACCGCTACGACCAAGTTTTGAGGTAGTTCGGTCTATAGTAGGGGATCCCTTCTCTCAAGGATTATGAGTACTCCTGGACTATCCGGGATAATACTACACTGAGCGGG
This sequence comes from Wollemia nobilis, assembly GCA_028583015.1. Taxonomy (NCBI): domain Eukaryota; kingdom Viridiplantae; phylum Streptophyta; class Pinopsida; order Araucariales; family Araucariaceae; genus Wollemia; species Wollemia nobilis. The sequence goes on along the minus strand of JAQPPZ010001424.1, from coordinate 1,636,188 downwards.
GCTCTAGACATGCAGTGGTTCTGGAGTCAGGATGCTGATGATGCCCCCATTTAGCTAGTGGATGGGGATGATGTAGGAGTAGTAGATGGATATGATGCTTGGTATGCAGGCATCCACCCTCCTCGGATGATGAGGGCATAGGGTCCGATGCATGCTATTGTGCAATGGATGGGGAGGCGGTGCCAGGCTACCATCGATGCAGTGAGGAGTCATGGAGGGAGGGATCAATGATGGCCTCCTCAGGAGAGACATCGGAGAGTGCCACAGGCTTCGAAGAGACCGCAGTAGCTAGAGAGGAGGGAGGAGGGGCTCCCTTCTTAGTAGAGGGAGAGGCCACCATCACTGATAAGGGCAAGGGTATCGAGGTGGGGGAGAGCAATGAGATGGTGGCTCTTCGAGCGAAGAATGCCCACCTACGAGCTCAGGTGTAGACTGTAGGATGAGGCTACATGACTCAGGGCTCGGAGCGGAGGGGCGAGCATGCGGGAGTTGGCATGGGCTATTGCTCAGACCACGTTCTATCAGGGAGCATACTTCCAGCTGGTTCCAGAGGGCCAGAGGTTATAGCTGCCAACCGACATTGCGGAGCCGATCAGGATGGGGTCATCGAGGACATCCTCATGATCGACGTCGAGGACCCATGACACAGGATGGACTTCGATGGGACCACCTCCTCCACCTCAGGGCGGGAGAGGAGATGAGGCTGAGAGCTCGAGGGCTTCTCGAGACTAGCTGCATATTGACTATAGATTGTATAGTTTTGAGAGGATTGAGTATGCCAGGGTATAGATTGTGGCATACCAATCCATTTTGATATGATGTACATATATTTCTTGATATATATATATATATATATATATATATATATATTCTCTTTGTGATATGACTTGTGCATATGTTTTATGATGCTTTAATATTTTAATTGTTGATTGATTATTCATGTAATTATGTCGTTTGAAAATATTATAATTTTATGTCATGCCATAAAATTTAAATGAAATAATCTGATGTAAACAAATTGGTTGTTGTGGTGTGATTTGATGAAAAAATAAAGTGACTTCTAACAATAATTTCAAAGGACATTGTCGTTGTTACATGACCATTTCATGGAGTCGCCGCTCGCTAGGTCATTAAGCTAATCCCAGTAGAGAAATATTGCTAAAAGTAAAAGGGTGCTTAAGAGACTTTCTTAAGACTTTTGTGTTGTGATGATGAAAAAATGATGATGGTGATGATTTGTTTTCAGATGTCCATGAAAATATTATGCATGAAATATTAAAAATATGATTTTTGCTAGGCATAAAATTCCTAAGTGTGATAGAAATTTGAACAATTGCCTAGGAATTATACCATCGTCGCAAAACTGAATGTTGACATAATGAAATGAAATAGAAAAGGTTTTCGTTCTTTTTAAAGTACAATTGTGTAACATAATGATTTAAGCCATATGCTTTTATGGATTAAATAAATGGGAAATAAAATTAAAATGATGACTTGCGCTAGGCATAGAATTTTTAGGTATAGACTTATACCATCATCGCGAAATCCAAAGAAGAAATTGATATAATAGTTTTATTGCATAATTGATTTTTGAGTTTAAGATAAATAGAAAATATAAGATGAGGACTTGCACTAGGCATAAAATTCCAATTTAGGTTTAGGAACTATACCATCGTTGCGAAAGTCAAAAATATATAAATGTGACTTTATAGATGTTCTCAAGTAAGAAAAATCAAATTATTCCAGAAGATGTGCATAAATATTTTAAATTATCTCAAAGACAAAATTTAGATTTATAAGGAACCCCATGTGCATATGTGAGTTCATTACCGATCTGGATCTATCATAATGATACAAAATCTCTCAAATACAAATGTGTGTGCAATTGTATTGTTCATTTACCAATTTTGAGCAAGATAATTTGATACAAGTAATTTGAATTAACCAAATGAGTGTTCGTTGACCATGATTTATATGCATATAACCGTACCAAACTACTATGTAAGTCGGGTCATCAAGAGCTAGCTGATCCATAAGCAGACATAGGTCTATACAAAAGAAGGTCGCTAATGTAACAGACATATCACCACGCTAGGAGTTACCCAAGGCCAAGCGGGTTGGGCACAAACCACTTGTTATGGGGCTTACCTCACAGTTTTCGAATAATTGAGAATTCCAGGGATTCAAGCTCATTCACCCTTCTTTTCTTTTCAAAGGGTAGGGGAAGGGATTTTATTGCTTTTTGCTTTTTCTTTTCTTTTCTCTTTCTTTTTTGTATTTTTGCTTGATACTGAGATAATGCTGAAATATTGCTGAGATGGTACAAAATGCTACTGAAATAATGCTTCTTTTTCTCATGATTTTTTTCTTGATTTTCTTTTTCTTTTTCTTCCTATACTAGGGATACTTGCTCGGATTGGTTGTAGAGCAAGGGATTTTTATTCTGGGCAGGGGTGAGCTTGTCCTTTTGTCAATTCTCAAAGATTCTAGACCATGTGCATGATAGGATAGCAGGGGAAACTTTTCGCTCAAGAGACCACTTCTACTATGTAGCATCATTTTGGAATTTGCAATGAAATCATTTTAATGTGAAAAGGTATACTTGGTTCAAGTAAATAACAAGATCAGTTCTCTATGCTCAAAACTTTATTTAATTCAACTGTGGACTTTGATATAAGAGAGATTAATAATCATACTAAATAAGATCAAGATATTTATTCATGTGAGTGTGAAAGTGAGGGATTCCAAATAAATGCTAATTTATCCAAAATAACTGAAAATATAACTGCAATACTTCAAGAATTGACAGGTGCAAAAATAAAAGATGTTTTTGAAGATTTTGATTTTTTTAGATTTTGATTTTGATTTATGAATTGAGAGAATACATAATATGACTATTTTTGAAATTTTTATATGAATTTACTAAGAATGAGACAAGATGTACAATATATACAGTGATGAAATTACCAGAATTATGCGTAATAGCGCTTAAGATGCATAATGTTCATAGGTTCTTTAAGATATTTACCATCTAAGGTAGCTAATCTGTATGCTCCCGATCCAAATTTAGTAGTGATGATATATGGCCCAAGCCAGTTAGGTTCAAATTTACCTTTAAGGTCTTTAGTTGCATTAGTATTTTTTTATTTTCTTTTAAGATGAGGTCATCGATCTCAAAGGATCGGTGATGAACTTTCTTAAGATATGCTCGTTTGAGCTTGTTCTGGTAGGCTCGAAGATGCTCCAAAGCATTGATGCACTTCTCATCTAGGAGTTCCAGCTGACTAAATCTGCCAACACGATATTCATCTCCTACTTCGGTATCTTGAAGTAGCAGAGCCAAAGAAGGAACTTCTAATTCAAAGGGAAAAACAGCTTCAACGCCATAAACCAAAACAAAAGGTGAAGTGCCCGTGGGAGTACGAACGCTAGTTCGATAAGCCCACAAAGCAGGATATAATTGAATGTGCCAATCTCGGCCAGATTTATTGACCAGTATTTTGAGGATTTTAATTAATGTTTTATTAGATGCTTCGGCTTGGCCATTACCCTGAGGATAATAGGGAGTGGACCAACGATGTTGAATTTTATATTTTTGACATAGTTTCTTTACATCTTTATTTTTGAAACAAGTTCCATTATCCGAGATGAGATTTGCAAGAATTCCGAACCTACAAATAATTTGATTAAAAATAAATTTGGAAACTTGAGTTCCAGTGCAAGAAGCTAAGGGCATAGCTTCAACCCACTTCGTAAAATACTCGGTGGCGGTTATGATGAATTTGTGTCCATCAGATGACACAGGATTGATTTTTCCAATAATGTCTAAGCCCCATTTTGAAAAGGGCCAAGGAGATGAAATAGCCTGCAGTTCTTGTGCAGGCGCATGGACAAGGTCAGCATGTTTCTGGCACTTGTCGCAATGGCGCACGTAATCATGTGCATCATTCTCCATGGTAGGCCAAAAATATCCTATCCTAAGGAGCTTCTTAGCAATGGCGTTACCACTAAAGTGTCCCCCACAAGATCCATCATGGGCTTCACTCAAAGCTGATCTAGACTCTTCTAGATTCAAACATCTCAATAGGATACCTTCAAAAGATCTCCTATATAAGGTATTGCCAATTATTATGAAGCGACTTGCTCGTCTACGCAATAACCGGTGTTGGTTTCTATTAAAACCTTCAGGGAAGGTTCCATTTTGAAGAAAATTGAGGATATCAGTGTACCAAAGTTTAGGAGTAGTTTCATTGATTAGAAACACGTCCAAAGGTTCCAAGCATGATTTAATTGAAGCGGGTTCTTGGAGTCGATGAATAATGATGGTAGCATATTCGTCATCTAACTCCAAGGGTAAAAGAGATGCAGCTGCGGCCATGGCATCAGCCGCACGATTGCTAGTTCTAGGAATAGCTTCCAAGGTAACTTGATCAAATAAAGATATTAATTGTAATACATATGCTTTATATGGGCACAATTTATCATCTCTGGTCTGATAAACATCATTAATTTGATTTATAACAAGTTGAGAATCACCAAAAACTAATAGATTTTTAATTTTTAGTGCCATGGCAGCTCGTAATCCAAGGATTAGAGCCTCATATTCAGCAGTGTTATTAGTACAGGCAAACATTAATTTAAAGGATAGAGGTATGAGATGTTTCTATGGAGATATCAAAATAATACCTGCACCAGCCCCACTCATGCATCGGGCTCCATCAAAGTATAAGGACCATTGCTCGGAATGACCTACCTCTAATTTAAGGCATTCGTCAGGAAACTCAATGACGAGGGGATGGGTGGATCCTAAGGGTGCAACAACTAATTGATCTGCTATGATTTGACCCTTAACAGACTTCTGTCCTATAAACATGAGTTCAAACTCGCTTAGCGCAAGAACCCACTTTGTTGTGCGACCAGATAAATAAGGTCGACTCATGAGATACCGCAAGGGATCAGATTTAGCAATAACGTATGTTTTTTGACTGAGCATATAATGGCATAATTTCTATGTAGAAAATATGACTGCTAGACATAACTTCTCTAATGTTGTGTAGCGGGTTTCATAACTAATTAATGTTCTGCTAATGTAATAATTAGCATGCTCTCTCTTCTCATCATCAAGTTGAGCTAACATAGCTCCTAAAGCAAAATTTGAAGCAAAAATATACAAGATAAATGGGCGATCAGGTCTAGGTGGTGAAAGTATAGGTGGGTTAAGAAGATATTGTTTGAGGAGTTCAAATGCTTCCTGACATTCATTGTCCCAATGGAAAGAAACATCCTTCTTAAGAAGCTTAAGAAAGGGTCCAGTTTTATCCGCCAGCTTATCGATGAAGCGACGGATGGCTTGAAGCTTACCTTGTAGACTCCGTAATTCAGATATATTTGTGGGTGCGGGCATATCAGTGATAGCCACAATCTTGAGAGGGTCAATTTCGATGCCACGTAAAGAAACTATAACCCCCAATAATTTATCGGACTTAACTTCGAATATACATTTGGCTGGATTCAATCGGATAAGATATTCCCTTAACCGATTAAATACTTTTCTCAAGTCATCTAAATGATCATCTTCTTTAATAGAACGAGCTATAATGTCATCTACATAATCATGTAGTATATCATGCATCATATCATGAAATATATAAGTCATGGCTCGTTGATAGGTTGCACCTGCATTCTTTAAACCGAATGGCATCACTTTCCAACAAAAGGTCCCCCAAGGGGTAATAAAGGTTGTTTTAGCCTGATCTTCAGGAGCTATCCTGATCTGATTATAACCAGAAAAATCCATCCATTAAGGATATCATTCCACTCCCAGCAGTAAAATCAATGATCTGATCCATGTTGGGAAGGGGAAAATCATCTTTAGGGCATGCAACATTAATATCTCTAAAGTCTGTACAAACCCTAACCTTAGTAGCTTCTTTCTTAGTTACTGGAACTACATTCGAGATCCATTCAGCATAATCAATGGCTTGTATAAAAATAACATTCAGGAGTTTTTCTAACTCTCCTTTGACCAGTAAGGCCACTTTAGGATGCATTTTTCTAAGTTTCTGTTTAACAGGTTTAGCATCCGGATGGACTACTAGGTGATGCATAACTACATAAGGGTCTAAACCTGGCATATCTTCATATGTCCAAGCAAAGACATCTTCATATTCTTTAAGAAATGCAATGTATTTATCCTATTTTTCTTGACTCAATTCTGATCCGATGTTGATTATGTGAGGGTTATCCTCGGTTCCAATGTTAATTTTTATGACATTTTCTACTTCCATGTGTAGATCTCTCTCAAAATTAGGTGGGGTGGGTGAGACGCCCAATTCCTGTAATTCTTCCAAGGTTAGCTTGGATAATTCATCTTGAGGAGTCATGGCCTCAAGCTGGGCTATAGTAGGTATAGAGCCATCAAAATAAAATCCATTATGTAATAATTCCTCAACGGAGACATCATGGAAGATATCTCCCTCCAACTCATCGTCGGATTCAGCGATCATCTCAGGATAAGCTATAGATAGCATATTACATGTGAATGGCTTATTCGTTAAATGCAAAACATCACGTTCATCTAAATAATCTTGGTAACTTATAAGATGGTCATCATCCTCGAATGGCTGACCCTTACTAGAAAATAGGCCCACACCACATCGGGTGGGCCATGGCTCTACCTCAAAAGGTTCTTTCATACCATTCTGGAAAGGTCCCAAACCTTTCCCTTTATATCCCAATTTAAGCATTATAGGTTTGGCTTTAGTATACTCATTAGTAAAATAACATCGAGCATATCCATCATAATGAGTTCTGATGTTTCTGGGTATTCTACCCTAGTCATATCCCTTATAAATAAAGGCATAACTCCCGACTTGGTAAATACTTCCCATAGGTTGTGGGAGGCCCAAGGTATGAGGAGATGGTGGCAAATTATTTAAAACAAGGGAATCTTGCATAGAAGCATTCGTTTCTTCTGATATAAGGATTTTAGATAGATCGGGTAAGAGCTCGTCAGTAAGAGCATAAGAGGTAGAAGGAACATTTCCTACGTCTTCTGATGTAGAAAATATGACTTTGGTGGATGTAGACGGTGTAGAGGTGTCAATAGATGGGTCTATTATAGGTATAGAAGTTATAGGAGTAGAACAAGAGACATTGGTTGTGGGATTAGGATCTTTCTTAGGTCCTAATGCGGTTTGTTCAGAAGATGGTTGAGCTATATGTGAAGGTGCATCTGATGGAGAAGAAGTAGATGACATTGTGGGTGTGAGTTTCACATGTTTAGATGGATAATGAGAATTAGGATGTGTGGATGACAGCACGGGGTAAAATTGAACTCCAATGGGTTCTGCCAAAGCACACATATCAAAGGGTCGTGGATCACCATGAATGGTAACCAACTGATTCTTAAATTCGAATTTAACACATTGATGTAAAGTTGAGGGAACAGCTCGCATCGCGTTGATCCAAGGGTGACCCAAGAGTATATTGTACGATGCAGGGCAATGTACAATAAACACAGTCGTATCCAAGGTTCTTGGACCAACCTGCAATGGAATGGTAATAACCCCACACGTTTCTTGTGTTTCATCATTGAAAGCTTTTATAATCATATCAGTTCTTTTCATTTCATCACTTCTAAACCCAAATATTTGGTAGAAGTCAAAAGTGCAAATATTTAAAGATGAACCATTATCAATCAAAACTCGTTTGACCGCTACATCTCCAATTAAGGCGGTAATATATAAGGGGTTATCTTTATGTAAACTATGTTGCGGTATGTCTCTATCCCGAAAGTCAATACAATCAACTTCATGAGTTATTATAGTATTGGCCATGTCTTGAGGGTGAATGTCTTGTGGTACCATCATCTGGCTTAATGTGAGCATTAATTCATCTCTATGTGTGGGAGAAGATCTTAAGAGGTCCAAAAGGGAAATTCTAGCTGTAATATTTGATAATTGTTCATTAATATTATAGGGAGGTTTAGGTTGAACATTAGGTGCATGATTCCCTTTATTAGGAACCTTCAAAACAAATGGAGTTGATCCACCATTCTGAATTTGATCTTGTTGAGAATTTTGAGCTTGTTGTCTAGTAACAGCTCCGATGGTACCCACAATATTATTCTATGGATGATGAATGGGTCTTGGTCTAGCGTTTATAGCTAACTCATTAGAAAGTAATTGGTGGGATGATGGTCTAGTAGTGACTCTTCTTGGAAATGGTTCTTCTGGAACCATATGACTTGTGATAGGGTGAATAGTATCTGATTCATCTTCAGAGCTATTCGATTGATTTGATGTGATTTCCATATCACTCTCAGTCTCATATTCTGTATCACTAAGATCAGATATCTGCATATTATATAGAGGCCTGGTTGTAACCATGGATAAAGTTGTGTCAAAGGTTTCCAGATCATGAACAGGTAAATGCCCACTAATAGTTCCTACATATCGGGCAGGAGGAGGAACATTATGATGTTCAATTTGATTAGCCACCTCCTTACCATGTTTTGGTAAAGGATGTTGAAAGATGTCCAATGACTGATTGGCGTTCTGATTCTGGTTTTGTGTGATGTTCTGTTGAGTGTTATTAGGAGGATTTTGCTTAGGTTGAAAGGCTTGTACCTCCATCTCATTGTTATCAATCAAGTCCTGTATTTTATGTTTTAATATTTTACAAGAGTTGGTAGTGTGTCCAGGTCCTCTATGGAAGTCACAATGTAAATCTGCTCTGTATCCGGGTATAGTTGGATCAGGTTCCCGGATATTTGGTAATTGAATCAAGCCTCATTCTAATAATTATGGTAGAATAGTTGATAAAGGTTGATTTAACCTAGTAAATTCTCGAGGAGGTCTATCAGGAGGTTTCAATACAAACTTCTCCGTTGTCTTTGCAGCATTAACATTAGCAATATTTCTGCTATCAGTGACTCCATCACCCACAACTTGTTTATTCTTATATTGATTTCTGGATGTTTTCTCATCGTCTTTCTTTTTAAGCTGACCTCTCCTAATGAGAGCATCTTCCACTCTTCGGGCTAAGTCTATAGCCTGATCGAAGGTGGTCAAGGTAGCAGTTGATAATTCGTAAGATAGTTGCTCTTGCAAATTATTAATAAAGATGTCCAACATCTCCCTATAAGGCAACACAAAGTGCAATTTTCCTATCAATTGTCTCCACCTAGCTAGGAAATCAGCAAAGCATTCATCTTTGTCTTGTTTTAAGTTATACAAATCTTTAATGGTCACATGTCTTTCGATATAGGCACTAAATTGATGAACAAAAGACTCGACAGTTTCTTCGAAATTCCTCAAAGAATTAGTGGGTAATTGATAATACCACTCTAATGCCATTCCTCCCAAGATTTTCGAGAACATTTTTAGTAATAACAAGTCATCATGTGATATATCATGACATGCTATCCTAAACATACGAAGATGCTCTATGGGATCTTTCGTTCCTTTATATATGGGCAGGACAGGCATAGGAAAATGTTTAGGATATGGCTGTGCTACAACTATAGGATCTAAAGGCTGACTACACATCTCTCGATAATTGTACGAGGGTCGGTAGGGATCTATCTGGTCCATGCGGGAAACTAACTGTTTCACCATGGTTTCAAGATTACTAGTTTGTCCACCATATTGGTTCGGTGGGACATAGGTATGGGATTTATGAGTGTATGATGGTGTGGCATAAGGATTAGATGCTATATTGCTATTATGCAAAGTGTTGGTAGGAAGAGTATTATGAAGGGGATTTGTAATAGTATTATGTTGTATCCCAGATTGTTGGTAATTGGTGTTTGGTTTTGTTTTGGGTTTTTGTTGATTTGAGGTATGTTGCTCAATAGCTTGGCGAAATAGAGCAGTAAATGATGGTTTCTTTTGTGCAGGAATGACCCTAGGCTTGTTAACAGGCACTTTAGGTGGTTGGGTAACCTGTTGTTGTTGCATGTTCCGGATCGCAGCTACTATATCCAAATTGGATGGTCCAGCTTGATCACTCTCTTGTTCAATAAAGGACAAGGGATTAGTGCGTGTGTGAAATACGTCTTCTAGAGTTGCTTGAGTGTCACTAATTCGATCCTTGTCCATATGGACTGCTCTATTAAAAACACCAATATTTGTGTTAATGAACTTCCAAAATTGTTCCATGTTTTCAAAAGTGATAGCTCCTCCCGGAGACATTTTAGGGGATGAGGATCCTTCCTCTCTATTAATTTCTTCTTGTTCATTTGCTACAACAAGCTCTTCTTCTTGCTGGTCTAGGATTTCTTCTTCCTGAACTTGGTCCTCAGGAGGGACATTTTGGTCAATTAATGGTCTTCCTAACCAATCTTCTTCTTCTTCGGTTTGTTTTCCATTCCTAAGTCTAGGCATTGTGCTAAACTTAGGTTTTAGCAAATATATATATATATATATATATATATATATATATATATATATATATATATATTATATTTATATATATATATATATATGCGATAGGGTTGAGAGGTATATATTTTAACTATATACCTACTATAATACTTAAAAAAAGGGAATGTTTTGTTGTTTTTATTTTTGTTTTGTATTATTATTTCACAAGTATAAAAATAACAAACAACATGCTAGTTGTAAGAAATAACAATATTAAAAAGAATGACTTAGTTTTCTATAAATAGTTTATGGATATCGTTGATAGGATCAAGTTCATCAGGAGTCATGAAATGCTCCTCTTCAAATTGGAAGTGGTTTTTCAAGAACTTGACAAAGTGTGCTATGGTAATATGATCTACTTCAGACTTCGACTTGTAAAAATAAAGTTCATGGCAATACTCTCGATACAACACAGCTCTAGGAACTCTATTCCATATTTTTCTATCCGTAAGAATGACTTCTTGATCCTCTATACGAGATAGAAACTTATGTACTACAACTGCGTTCTCAAGGTATTCCTCAAAGGTGTACAATTCTGAAGACACAAGTGCTCTTTTATCTGCTAACCACCTATGGCAAGCTCTCTGAAGTTCATGGTACAAAGTCACCTGATCGGGATCTAGGATTCTATCTAGGACAAACCTCTTAATTTGCCTAAGTTCTGTAGATCTAGATTCAATAATACCCAATCTCCTATCAAGTTCATCCCACAAAGGTTGGACTCTATTTGTTTGAGGTACTCTAAGCACATAAGTAATCTCTATGGCCGTTAATTGATTTTCAACATTTATGGTGACAACTCGTCTTCTATTATAATCTACCATCTAAATATGATATGCAAATTTAACAGTTTTCTAATGATTCTAGATGTTCTTAATAATGTGTTTTTTTTTTGGATTGTTTTCAAAAGGTGTTTTAGTTTCACGTCGGGTTCACCAAAATGTATCGCCCAAATTTTTTGCACCCTTACCTTCGGGCTAAAGGATCCGTGCCCTGGAAGGGGGATGCGAGAAGGATGGGACAATACCTCGGATGGAGAGGCCCTTTGAAGGTCGCGCCTCTCGGGGGAGGGGTATAAGGGTGAATTTTTGATGGATGGTGGGGTTCACCAGGAAACTTTGAGTGGCGGTTTCACGGCCTAGGTTGAGAATGGGTTTGATGTGTTCATTTTATATTCAATCATTCATATTCCTAGGTTGGCCAAAATGAATCTAAGCTATTCTATATGAAATTTTGGGTTTATATGAAGACAACAAACATGAATGAATCCTAAATACAGAGACTATATGAAATGGAGAGGAATACACCTGATTCCTGATGTCTGATGAAGATTCTGAAGCTTGTAGGAGTCCAGATCATCTCGGATATGATAGGATCATCTGTAATTGTACATAATCATCCCAAATCATAGGCGATCATCTGAGATCAGACAAGATCATCGATGACCTGATGAATTCATCAGAAACCTGCAATCATGGAAATAGACACCAAAAACCAAAAATGCAATTGCAAGAATGATGTAAAATGATAGAAATAATAGTATAGATGCTTAAATAATGAATCTAGATAGCAAATCAAATGGGATGCACTATTTTAATAACTTATTTTAAATTTTATCATGCAAATATGCTAAATGAGGTGAACTCCAGGATGCAGAATAGAAATAAATCGATCTAATGCATAATTAAATAAGAGAGAAAGGTAGAAAATGCAAACTCAGGGCTCTGGTTGCCCCCAATCTGAACTGTAGTCGAAATCATCTGCAATCGTACGAGATCATCGCCGATCTCGTCAGGATCATCCGAAATCGTGTTGGATCACTTGCGACGATCCGAGCTTCCTCCGGCTGAAACACAGTAAAATCCTGCAATAAAACCTAAAAATACAAATGCAAATGATGGGGCGAGGATGTTCTAATACAACAAAAAACTAGAGTTGCAGGGAAATGATCAGCTAGGGGGATAAACTAGGAAAATCCCAAGTTTATATAGGATTAGGGGGAGGTTAGGAGGTTGGGGATCATCCCAATCTGGGAGATCTCCAACGTAGGAATCTCCAACCGCACAGACACGCTTCTGCCCGAGTTGGAGAGGTTGTTGAAATAGAAGCTAATTATGAAAATTTGGTTTTGGGACGAAATCGTCTGGACGTTCTGTCCCAGACGAATTCGTCCGATCTGGGATGATATCGTCAGATCGGCGACGATATCGTCCAACGGTCAAAACAAATTCTAAAAATGGCACAAAAAATGAGGTGAGCGGTTAACGGGCGGTTTCGGGGTTAAAATTCAAATTTTTGATCTTTTTACTGATGGTTTAACTGCGCCAATTTTAGGGTGCTACACGTACACTGATTGGCAGTAAAGAACATTCGATATGAGTGGTTGTATGGCTAGAAAATATCGCTAAATAGGGTAGAGTTCTACTACTCCTTAAGGGGGTTTAGAATCTCTCTCCAATTTTCTAGAGCTTCACTACACAAAATTTTGGTATTCACAAATCTTTTCTTTTTCTTGGGAGGATGCATATGTAGACCTCCTAGATTTAGATCTAAATCCAGATATTAGATTCCTAGAGAAGCCAAGATCCAGATATGTATGTAACTGACCATTAGAGGGGGAAGGATTAGTCATAGATTTGCATTGAAGGGGAAGTCAGGAGGAGCTCTAGGAGATCCATGAAAAAAAATTGCTTGTAAACAATGCAATTGTCATCACTGCCCATGATTTGGGCCCTCATTCATGATCAATTTATGTTTTAGTACTAGCCACTGTCCACAACAATGGTTAGTGGTGGCCGATCTGAGCTTTAGTAACCAAGATTGGTGACTACTTTGGTCGATAGTAGCTGAGCCTAAATGGGCTAGGACTACCCCTTTTAAGTGGTTAGGACCACTGCTAGCTCTTGGAAAGATCCAATATCAGTCATATGGTCTTTGGATGTGCCCATATGAGTAGTCTCCTAAACATGAAATATTTTAGGTGTCTACAAATACCCCTTTTTGGGATGCATTATGGGAAAACATAGCGCTGAGAAAAAATAGACCATCTAGGGCCACATTGTAGGGTGTATGATGATCATTGATCTGATCAACATTGGATTCCCCAATCATGTGAAAGGTATACATCTCAAAATTATTGCTTCCAATCGTGTAGAAGGCTTAGTTTGCATGAGACTTTGAAGTCCACCAAAGTCTTGGGTCACATTGCTTAGCATTCACAAAGAACCGAAAGCTAGATCATCAAAGGTTTAATTAGCATATTTGCTTTTGCCCCAAGCAATAGGATAAGCTTATAATAGTTGTTAGCAATGATTCATAAGACGAACACAATTTGACATGATCGAGTGATCCTTTGTTGATTTTGACTATGATTGTTGATATTATGACTAACCCCCTCAAACGACGAGTTGATGAGGGGAGGAAAATGAATAAAAACGAGTCACTTGACCAAGATGATTGATTTGAATGATTTAAGAGTTTTGTATTTTTATATGGCAGGTCCCATTTCAGGTGTGATTTCAACCATTTTTAGTAATTGTGCATCTCTATCCCACAAAGCAGTCCAGACACAATGGCCTTCTTAGGAAATCAAGATAATAGCAATTCCAATTTGGCTTATGTTGAATCACTAAGTTCGATGATTTTCTAAAAATGTCATAGAAGAAATAAAATGAATGTCTCATTCCCGTGGGGTAGTCTGGCTGCCATGGCCTTCTTTGGGATTGAAGTGTAATATTTCAATTCAACGGTGACTAATTTACCCTAAATGATCGTATGGTAATTTACTCATCTTACCAAAATGCATGGAGCGCAAGTCACTGCAACCACCAAGTGTGTAGAATAAATAACTGAATACAAGGCGCATTTGATATTTTATTGCTATTTGATTTTTGTTATTTTGAATTTCATATTGTTTTTGGATTTTGATTTGTGTGATTTTTTTGTTATTTTTATTTATGATTATATGTCTCAAATGACCTTATGGTAATTTACTCATATTTTCGTATTGCATGGGGTGCCAGTTGCTGCAACCGCCAAGTGTGTAGAATAAATAACTGAATACAAGGCTCAATTGAGAGTTTGTTGTTATTTGATTTTAGATTATTTGGTTCAAATGGATTTATGGTAATTTACTCATATTTTCGGATTGCATGGAGCGCAAGTCGTTGCAACCGCCAAGTGTATAGGGTAAATAACTGGATATGAGGTGCATTTGAAATTTTGATTTTATTTGTTAATTTTACAATTTTGAGATTTTTGGACCGGTAGATATGCATTGATGTCCATTATGAAACTCCTTATGGTGAGAAAATGTGTGCACTTATGGGGTTGACCAGAGAACTAGGGCATCTTTGGAACCTTTTTGGGAGGTATGATATTGATAATGCCCCAGTCGATGCTTGAAAATATTTTTGTTTTGATTTTATGTTATGGATGCAATGATGAATGCAATGCCTAGATAATTATTTGATTATGCTATATGGATGCAATGTATTGATGACATGCACTAGCTAGATGATAGATGTTTATTGAATGCTATGATCTAGATGTATAGATGCACTATGGTGATGTATGCATATATGGATGCAATGCTTTGTGTTAAATGCATGTTTAATTTATTTCAATTGTTGATGCATTTAATCTATGTGCTATGATATGATAGATGATGTATGTAATGTGATGCATTAATTACATGAGGAATGAGCTAATGCAAATGAACCTGTATGCTTTAATCACTTAAAACATAAGGAATGAATCTAATGTGTTTACAAACTAGTGGGTGACACCACAAAATGTATAAAAATCATGAATGTAAATAATAACTCTTATCATAAGAATTAATCATTTAAGCATCCAGATGTGAGATGAGATAATGTGATATGTATGTGCTTTCTTTATAAGCTTCTGTAAATTAAATGATATGCACAAAATAGTCAATGGCCATATAAGTATCATTGCTGATATTTATCTAGTATCTATCCTATTTCATGAACACCCTTTAATGAACAAAACCTTATAAAGAAAGTTGATGATTTGATTGATGAAATGATTTGTTGCTATGAGGGGATTTTTGAGGTTTTCCATGAGACTCAAACACCCTAGTTGATTAATCAAAAGTTGTATAATGACCATATAGGACTTCTGAAAGATAATTTTTTTGTTATGAAGACCAAGATATTCATTATCCCTATGTGTGCAAATGAATTTATTAGACGAGACATAAGCCTACCCCAATGTCAGGTGGGATTCATTCAACCCATTGCTATATTGGGAATCACCAAATGCTCATCATGATCCTAAGTTGGACTAAGTTGGACTAGACCACTAGGTAATACTGAAAACCTAAAGCTAGCTCTCTCTTGCAATTTTTTTAGAACTACCCCAATGCCAAGCGAGATTCATTCAACCCATTTTTGTATTGGGGATCACTCTATGGTTTCAAGTAGTGATCATTCCAGGGATTCAATCTCTTCACCCCCTTTTTTTCTTCACTTTTATTGGGATACTTTCTCATGCTTAGTGATGAAAATTACTATTTATTTTAAATTTTTGTTTTTTTTTGAGCAAGGGATTTATGTAGTGATGATAATCATTGTTTATTTTGCTTTTGAATTTTCCTTTGTTCGGGATTTTTGCTTGTCTTTATGAAAGCAAGGGATTTCTTTGGGTAGGGGGAACTTGTCCTTTTACCAATGATCAAAATACTAGACCATGTGCATCATAAAATGAGCAAGTAAAAACCTTTCACTTAGGGATGCCTAGTACCACTTTGTAGTGTTCATATTTCCTTGTCTTAATAAAGATTGTTAATGTGTTGAATGAATGATGGGATTTTGATATATGCTAGGTGCTATCAAAACTAGACCTCATATACAAAAGCAAAGATAGCTTTCTACAAAATCTGAGAAGATCACTAGGTATGGTTGAGTGACCGAAAAACCCTAGTATATTCCTTATAGCAACAGGAGGGGTTGTGTTGAAAAACACAGTTACTCACATGGGTTATGGATGATGATTGATGCTTGGATGCATGATTGAGATACAAACGTGGTGTTTCTTGCAAGATTAAAAACACTGTCTATCCTAATGGAGGTGCAATGGATGCAACTTGCCTAATGCAATGCAATTATATGAATGCAAATGCAAAATGTAAGATGCAAATGTTTTTGTATTTTCATGTTTTCACATTTTTTTTGTGTTTTGTAATATTTTTGCATTTTATTGCTTTTTGAATTGTTTTTGTGTTTTTGTTTTTGACCAAAGGGTTTAAATACCTTTGGAGCCTTTTGTTAATTAACCAAGGGGCTTATGATGCTTTTGGAGCTTTTTGTGAGTTGACCAAAGGGCTTGTGATGAGTTTGACCAAAGGCTTACGATGCCTTTGGAGCCTTTTGTGAGTTGACCAAAGGTCTGATGATGCCTTTGGAGCTTTTTGTGAGTTGACCAAAAGGCTTATGATGCCTTTGGAGCCTTTTGTGAATTGACCAAAGAGCTTATGCTGCCTTTGGAGCCTTTTGTGAGTTGACCAAAGGGTTTATGGTGCCTTTGGAGCATTTTGTGAGTTTGACCAAAGGACTTGTGATGCCTTTGGGGCTTTTTGTGAGTTGACCAAAGGGCTTGTGATGCCTTTGGAGCTTTTTGTGAGTTGACCAAAGGGCTTGTGATGCCTTTGGGGCATTTTGTGAGTTGACCAAAGGGCTTGTGACACCTTTGGGGCCTTTTGTGAGTTTGACCAAAGGGCTTACGATGCCTTTGGAGCATTTTGTGAGTTTGACCAAAGGGCTTGTGATGCCTTTGGAGCTTTTTGTGAGTTTGACCAAAGGGCTTATGATGCCTTTGGGGCCTTTTGTGATGGTGACCAAAGGGCTTATGATGCCTTTGGAGCCTTTTGTGAGTTGACAAAAGGGCTTGTGATGCCTTTGGAGCATTTTGTGAGTTTGACCAAAGGGCTTATGATGCCTTTGGGGCCTTTTGTGATGGTGACCAAAGGGTTTATGATACCTTTGGGGCATTTTGTGAGTTTACAAAAGAGATTCTGATGCCTTTGGAGCCTTTTGTGGGTTTGACCAAAGGGCTTGTGATGTCTTTGGAGCATTTATGTGAATTGATAAAAGAGATTATGTTGCCTTTGGAGCCTTTTGTGAGTTGACCAAATGGCATATGATACCTTTGGAGCATTTTGTGAGATTGACCAAAGGGCTTGTGATGCCTTTGGGGCTTTTTGACCAAAGGTCTAATGATGCATTTGGAGCTTTTTGTGAGTTGACCAAAGATCTTGTGATGCCTTTGGAGCATTTGTGAGTTTGACCAAAGGGCTTGTGATGCCTTTGGAGCTTTTTGTGAGTTTGACCAAAGGGATTATGACGATGCTTTTGGAGCATTTTGTGAGTTTGACCAAAGGGCTTATGATACCTTTGGAGCTTTTTGTGAGTTGACCAAAGGGCTTATGATGCCTTTGGGGCATTTTGTGAGTTGAACAAAGGTATGACAATGCCTTTGGAGCATTTTTTGAGTTGGACCAAAGCGCTTGTGATGCCTTTGGAGCTTTTTATGAGTTTGACCAAAGGACTTATGACACCTTTGGGGCCTTTTGTGAGTTGACCAAAGGTCTGACGATACCTTTGGAGCATTTTGTGAGTTTGACCAAAGGGCTTGTGATGCCTTTGGAGCTTTTTGTGAGTTTGACCAAAGGGCTTATGATGTCTTTGGGGCCTTTTTTTATGGTAACCGAAGGGCTTATAATGCCTTTGGAGCCTTTCGTGAGTTGACCAAAGGGCTTGCGATGCCTTTGGAGCATTTTATGAGTTGACCAAATGGCTTGCAATACCTTTGGAGTATTTTTTGAGTTTGACCAAAGGGCTTGTGATGCCTTTGGAGCTTTTTGTGAGTTGATTAAAGGGCTTGTGATGCCTTTGGGGCCTTTTGTGATGGTGACCAAAGGGCTTATGATACCTTTGGAGCCTTTTGTGAGTTGATCAAAGGGCTTATGATGCCTTTGGGGACTTCTATGATGGTGACCAAAGGACTTATGATGCCTTTGGGGAATTTTGTGAGTTGACCAAAGAGATTTTGATGCCTTTGGAGCCTTTTGTGGGTTTGACCAAAGGGCTTATGATGCCTTTGGATCCTTTTATGAATTGACCAAAGAGCTTATGATGCCTTTGGGGTGTTTTGTGATGGTGAAAAAAGGGCTTATGATGCCTTTGGAGCCTTTTGTGAGTTGACCAAAGAGTTTATGATGCTTTTGGAGCATTTTGTGAGTTGACCAAAGGGCTTACGTTGCCTTTGGAGCATTTTGTGAGTTGACCAAAGGGCTTGCGATGCATTTGGAGTATTTTGTGAGTTGACCAAAGGGCTTATTATGCCTTTGGGGCCTTTTGTGATGGTGACCAAAAGGCTTATGATGAATTTGAGGTATTTTGTGAGTTTACTAAAGAGCTTATGATGCCTTTGGAGCCTGTTGTAGGTTTGACCAAAGGGCTTGTGATGCCTTTGGGGCATTTTGTGAATGGACCAAAGAGCTTATGATGCCTTTGGGGAATTTTGTGATGGTGACCAAAGGGCTTATGATGCCTTTGAAGCCTTTTGTGAGTTGACCAAAGGTCTTGCAATGCCTTTAGAGCATTTTGTGAGTTGACCAAAGGGCTTGCAATGCCTTTGGAGCATTTTGTGAGTTGACCAAAGGGCTTGCGATGCCTTTAGAGCATTTTGTGAGTTGACCAAAAGGCTTATGATGCCTTTGGGACCTTTTGTGATGGTGACCAAAGGCTTATGATGCCTTTGGAGAATTTTGTGAGTTGACCAAAGAGCTTCTAATGCCTTTGGAGCCTTTTGTGGGTTTGACCAAAGGGCTTGTGATGCAAGAGCATCCGACAGCATCAGATGTAGAAGCATCGAGTTTCAGGAAAGCCGCTTCAGAAGAGTCGACTGAGGAGAAAAAAATAGAAGAAAGCTTAAGGACAAAAACTGTCGTGATATCACGACAGAAATTGTGTCGCGATATCACGACACAAATGGCGGAGGAAGGCTTGGAAGCAGAACCTGTCGCGATATCACGACAGAATTTGTGTCACGATATCGCGACACAAATGGCTCAGACGACTTGGCAGCAGAAGGTGTCGCGAAATCGTGACACCAGCAGGGGAGAGCAGGGAGAAGCGAGGAAGTGTCACGATTTTGTGACACGTCGTGAAATCGTGACTATCATGAAATTATGACACGAAGGCAAAGATTCGGTAGAGCAGAGGGAGTGGTCACGATTTCACGACGTGTCATGAAATCGTGATCGTCATGAAATCGTGACCAAGGTAGCAGAGCAGGTGGTGAAAGGTGAAGTGGTCGCGACATCGTGACGTCACGATATCGCGACGTCGCGCTGTCGCGACGTGAAGCGAGGCAAAAGAAGGACGCAGTGGGGACGCCATGATATCACGATGTCATGATATCACGACGTAGCGATATCGCTACAAGAAATTGCAATCAGAGTACGAAGGAAAAATGGTCGCAATATCGCGACATGTCACGATATCGCGACCAGAATGGGCAGAGGGTGCGGAGGAGAAAAATCATCGTGATATCGTGACATGTCACGATATCATGGTGGAGAGAGAAGAAGGCGTAGGAAGAAAGAGAGATGGTGGGAAACACGCAGGCAGTTGTTTCAAGGGTGGATATAGATGACATGTGGCACCCAGAGAGCAGTCAGGGTAGACAAGGCTAGGAAGCACGGGGAACGAAGAGGATGGATGCACAAAATTATTTGACAAGGATCAGCAGTATCAGGGCCGTGCAGAGTGCGAGAATTTAATTGGGTTGGTGGACCCATTTACGTGGGAGTTGATGTTTGAGAAGGTCGGGGCCTCTATAAAAACCCATTTTATTGTTTTTTTCGGGACGGGGGGATCAGGAATGCACTTAGAGTTTAGGAGTGAGAAGCTAAGCCTGAGATCTAGCAATTGTAAGCCTACGGGTTGTTATTCTGATGTATATTTTCAATAGATTTTAATGAAAAAGTAGGGTTTGATGAAATGTATGTTTCCTAGTGCCCCGTCAGTGGTATCAGAGCGGTAGTTCCTGAGTGTGTAGCAGATCCGCCGAAGGTGAGGCAGTTGCACCAGGACCTGCGGGAGGGTTCTGAGAGAGAGTGGGTTCGGTATTTAAGTGCGTAAGCAGATTCGCCGAGCGGGAGGCAGTTTACGCCAAGACCCGGTAAAAAAAAAAAAAACAAAAAAGAAAAAGGAAGAGAGAAGAATGCATTCCCGAAGAAGACGGGACAGGGAGGAAGATATGGTGTCGGAAGAAGAAGTCATAGCTTTGCAAAAATAGTTGAAGGCCCTTCAAAAAGAGTGGCTCGGGATAAAATTACGGGAACAAGAAGAGCGGCAAAGGAGACGGGAAGAAAGAAAGAGGAAGAAAGAAGAGAAGTTGAAGAAGGCGGCAGAAGAGAGCAGCAGTACCGGGACCTGCCCGGAAGAAGGCACAGATTTTTCTGTGCAAGAGGAAGAGTTAAAGCAGGCTGCAGAAGAAATTTGTAGCAATGAGGAAATCTGTCCGATAGAAGACAGAAGTACGGACCGAGAGCCGGGGTTAGAGTAGTCTACAGAGGCAGAGGGTGGTCTGGAGGTGTTGCAAGAGGCAGCAACCGGACCAAGCAGAAGTGAGGATCACTTCTCCACATACCTCGAGTGTCTGATGCAGGAGCATCTGACAGCATCAGATGCAGAAGCATCGAGTTTTAGGAAAGCCACTTCAGAAGAGTCGACTGAGGAGAAAAAATTAGAAGAAAGCTTAAGGATAGAAACTGTCACGATATCACGACAGAAATTGTGTCGCGATATCACGACACAAATGGCGGAGGAAGGCTTGGAAGCATAACCTGTCGCGATATCATGACAGAATTTGTGTTGCGATATCGCGACACAAATGGCTCGGATGACTTGGTAGCAGAAGGTGTCGCAAAATCGTGACATGTCATGATTTTGTGACATGTCGCGATATCATGACACCAGTAGGGGAGAGCAGGGAGAAGTGAGGAAGTGTCACAATTTTGTGACACGTCACGAAATCGTGACTATTGCAAAATCATGACACGAAGGCGAAGATTCGGCAGAGTAGAGGGAGTGGTCACGATTTCGCGACGTGTCATGAAATCACGACCGTCGTGAAATGATGACCAAGGTAGCAAAGCAGGTGGCGAAAGGTGAAGTGGTCGCGACATCGTGACGTCATGATATTGCGACGTCGCACTGTCATGACGTGAAGCGAGGCAGAAGAAGGACGTAGTGGGGACGTTGTGATATCATGACATCACGATATCATGACGTAGCGATATTGCGATGTAGCGATATCAGTCAGAGTACAAAGGAAAAATGGTCGTGATATCGTGACATGTAGCGATATCACGACCAGAATGGGCAGAGGGCACGGAGGAGCAAAACTGTTGCGATATCACGACATGTCACGATATCACGACAGAGAGAGAAGAAGGCTCAGGAAGAAAGAGAGATGGCAGGAAACACACAGGCGGTTGTTTCAAGGGTGGATACGGATGACACGTGGCACCCAGAGAGCAGTCAGGGCAGACAAGGCCAGGAAGCACGAGGAACGAAGAGGATGGTCACGTAGAATTATCTGACAGGGATCAACAGTATTAGGGCTGTGTAGAGTGCGAGAATTTAATCGGGTTGGTGTCCCAATTTTTTTGTGAATGTATTTAATCGGGTTGGTGGACCCATTTGCACAGGAGTTGATGTTTGAGAGGGTTGGGGCCTCTATAAAAACCCATTTTATTATTTTTGTCAAGACGGGGGGATCGGGAATGCACTTAGAGTTTAGGAGTGAGAAGCTAAGCCTGAGAGCTAGCAATTGTAAGCCTACGGGCTATTCTTCTGATGTATATTTTCAATAGATTTTAATAAAAAAGTAGGGTTTGATGAAACGTGTGTTTCTCGGTGCCCCGTCAGCTTGTGATGCCTTTGAAGCCTTTTGTGAATTGACCAAAGAGCTTATACTTTCTTTGGAGCCTTTTTTAAGTTGACCAAAGGGTTTATGATGCCTTTGGGGCCTTTTGTTATGGTGACCAAAGGGATTATGATGTCTTTGGGGCGTTTGTGACGGTGACCAAAGGGCTTATGATACCTTTGGAGCCTTTTGTGAGTTGACCAAAGGGCTTGCAATACCTTTGGAGCATTTTATGAGTTGACCAAAGGACTTGCGATGCCTTTGGAGCATTTTGTGAGTTTGACCAAAGGGCTTGTGATGCCTTTGGGGCTTTTTTATTTTGATGTTTTTTGATTTGTTTGAGATTTTATGATTATTTTTTAATTTGTTTTTGAAATTTTGGATATTTTATGATTTTTGTTTGTTTTTATGTCTTTAAGGGGAAGGTACGCTACCTTAGGTACCCCCAGTGTGTGTGCCACTCAATGAAAGCAAGGAAGGTATAATACCTTTAGAATCCTCACTTTGCCTCATTGAACTTGATGTGGATGGTGGGGAAGGTATTCTACCTTGAAGACCCCCATTGTGTATGTTGTCCACCGTAATGTAATCAGCCTGCTTAGGAAGAGTTACAAAAATCAACTCTCTCAATTGGTGCATGGACCTCTATGGTGTACCCATGTCTTGATGATATGAAATGAGGGAACCATCTGCATGGAGCTCATTTCATTCTAATAGACCTTGGACCACATTTTTGAATGAATGGCAACTGTGGATGTCATACCCATGTATACGATGATACATACAAAAGAGGCTTTCATCAGGTGACCCAAGCTTGGGTTCTCTTTGTTTGACCTCTGGTAATACAAATGCATTTGCCTCGTACAACTTTTGAAATAATATCACAATAGTCATCTGAAATGAAACTACTCGGTGAGCTGGCTTGTTGGGCCTACAAGGATACAATTAACCTTGGGATCTCAACTGGGATGATGTAGCCTCTATTTTGATAGGCTGAGGTACTATGGATGAACCATCTATGGGAAAAACCCCACTATCTATGAGATCCCAAACCACATTCTTGAATCCATGACAATTATAAATGCCATGGCCCTCTATTCGATGATAGAGATAGTAGTGGTCCTCCCTATAACCCTTAGGTTTAGCTTTATTTGGATCTTAAGGTTTGATTTTAGGTAAGGTGATGACCTTAGCTTCCTATAGCTTCTAAAAAAATGGCAGACATAGACTCGTTTAAATGAGTCCAAATGCGATGCTGGTGTTTTGAGTGTGTAGCACACGTTGGCCTGGTTTGAGGACCAGGTTGAGCCCTAGGTATGTAAATTACTGGCTTAAGTGACTCTTCTTGATTTTTGGATGTAAGGGATAGATTACTGACTAAGATCACTTGTTGGTTGAGAATCCACTTCTTTTCAAGCATGTTATATACTATGGCTCAAAAATCTTGACATGATTGAATATCATGATCATTTTGTCTATGATATAGACACTGTGACTCTTCCTTATACCATTGGGATTTTGGATGATTTAGATTCAATTGGCGAATATCAGATAAGGTGATGGCCTTTGCAGTATATAATCGATTGAAAAATGATACCGTAAGCTCAGGCAATGGGAAATACTTGCCAGGTTGCTGGAGCAACTGATCTAGCACTTGCCCTAGTTGGGGCTTTTCCTATGGCTACATAGGAGGTGGTTTGGCCTCAGATGAGGGTTGCTTTTATATTTATTGGATCTCAATATGGATCATGATATATTGTAATGCCTAATTTTGTTGCTCCATTCTATCTAGATGATTTTGAATGGATTACAAAACTGACAAGGATTTCCTATGTACCTACAACGATGAGATTGGAATATCATCATAGACTAATAGGGGTAAAATAGTGGATGTTAAATATTCACAAGGTAAATGTAAATCATCCATATCCTTCATTTAAGTTGATGTGAATGCTTCATGATGATCCACTTTGTTAATGGTATCCACATGCTCATGCTTATAATTTAGTTCATGTTTCGATTTTACCTTGTAGTCTTGAACTATGCTAGCTTGAGTACCCCCAATTTGATGTAGGTAAAACA
Source organism: Wollemia nobilis (assembly GCA_028583015.1). Taxonomy (NCBI): domain Eukaryota; kingdom Viridiplantae; phylum Streptophyta; class Pinopsida; order Araucariales; family Araucariaceae; genus Wollemia; species Wollemia nobilis. The sequence continues at coordinate 1,611,718 of JAQPPZ010001424.1, read as the reverse complement.
CCTGTTCTTGCTCTTGAGGAGGCATCATGATAAGTGAATCAAGGGTGAAAAATTCTAATGGTTTTGACCCCTTTGATAGGAATCATCAAGTTGCACCATACCTTATTTTTTTTTGTTTTAGAGTCAACTGGTCCTCTGAATTAATTTCAACCATTCCCACAAACTCATGCAAAGGCACTTCAACATTTGAATGGATCATGGGTGATTCCTCAACTTGTCAAAGTTGTTTTATTTACAATGTGGCAATTGGTATTTTCTCATGTTTAGGTGAATAATCAATGATGGGATCAACAGGTAGCAACTCGACAGGTAGTCAAACTAAATATTGAATAGACTCAATGATAGGCATAAATGTAGTGTTTTCCTCTATGTGCTCTTTGAATTCAATCTCGTACAACTGAGATGTGACCTAAGACATGGTGGATCAAGATGGTATGGCATGATTTGATTTATCCATGGCCACAATAGGCTCTTCCCCTTTGAAATGAGTAAGAAAGTCCTCTAATGACATGTTCAAGATTGTTGTGAGCATCTCTATGGTTGTATTATTCAATTTATCATCGCTTGGAGAGATCGAATATGGAGGTGTAATGAGAAAAAAATTGGGTGATGGTGGTGGTGAAGACAAATTTATAGAAAACCGTGGGGTTGCATCCAGACTCTAGATAACATCACTAGGTTTAATGTTCAGATGTGTGGGTGACATAATAGGCTCCTACGGATGGTCTGCTGGTTTATAATACTTAAAGGGATTTGTGTCAGCCTCAACTACATGGACCTTATTTGCATGAATGTACTTAATCCATTGATGCATTATGGATGGTATGCACTCCATGGTTCTTATCCAAGGCCTTCCTAGTAGTATGTTATACTATCTTGGACCCTCTAATATGTAGCACAATATAGGAATAGTATTTTATCCCACCTAAATGGGGAGGACTATTGTGCCTATTGTAGGAGATTCCACATCATTAAAAGCTTGTAGGATGAAGGTAGATGCTCTGATGTGGGAGGGAAAAATGTGGAGATTCTTTAATGCAGTGGTAGTGATGATGTTGATGGATGAACAAGTATCCACCAAAACTTGCTTGTATGAAATCTGATTAATGAGAGCTATAATGTGCAATGGTAGATCAAGTCCATTAATTGAGACTGGTTTAATTTCCTATTTATGGAATGTAATCATAGGGTCCTCGCATGATGTAATGGAATTCAATTGCTATGAGGATTGTGATGTATGATTGGTGTTGATTTGGTTCAGCAATGGTACAAACTGGTTGGGGAGTTCCTCCTTCCCTGTTGTGACATTGACCATGTTGATAATATCCTCATTAGGTGAGGCTATGCACACATCGCTTACCTGCTTTACTTGATCTTCCTTGACCTCAATACTAGGTAAGGGATCTTTGGATATATCATTTTGTTGATTATTGATAACAAGGGTTTTGTCTTCTTGTTTAGGAGGAAACTCTTGATGTTGTACAATGCATTTTACATTGAGCTATTACCTATGTGTTCCAGATATAGAAACCTATTCAATAATTACCCCATGTGATTGTTCTTCACATTCCATTTATTCCAAGGTACAATGATCCCTTAGGCTTTGTTCATACATTCATTGGTGTCATCTCTCTTATGCCCATGTCTCCTCTTATTTGAGGGTGTCTAGGCTCTCTTTCTCTACATGCAATACCTCCTTGTATTGGAGTAACTTTTTTTGATACTGCATGTCTTCATACAACCTATGCATGCAGTCAATGTTCTCATGCTCAATGCATAGGTCCTCCCATTGATCTTGGAGTAACCGCTCTCTCTAAACTACATGAGGCCTAGGTTCCTGATATGATCGGTCCGTTGTATAAGACCAATGGCTCTCTGTATCAATAGGGGGTTTTAACTATGTTAGTTATTTTGATGTATGTGGTAACCTTATCACCTCGATGAGTAGATCCCTTATGTGAGGAAGTGGCTTCATGATGACTATCAGGGCATCATGTAGGAATTATGATATCCTCAAGAGAATAGTGGATGTGATGACTACCAAGGTGTCAAGCAGGGATGGTGAGATCCTTGGGAGAATATCAGAGGTGTTCAGGGCCTCTCCATAAGTTTTCTACTTTGTTGTCTTGTGATTGAGCTCGGCTATGCGTAGTTGTCATGATATGCTGACTAGGCAAACCTTGCAGGAAACACACTGAAGGAATTTTTGACTTCCAAAAAGGTTGTTTGTGTTATATACCAAAATTATCAGTGTGATGAGATAATCACAATGGAATATGACTCCAAAAAGTGACTTTCGGGTCAAACTTTTGTATTTTTGAAATAATTGGCCAATTGGGGTTTTGTGGGAAATGCCCACTTTTTAGGAATTTTTAGAAAATTTTGAAGCATGAAGAGTTAGGACTCAAAATTTTTGTGAGAGGTGCACAAGGGGCTAACTAAGACAACAAAATAAATTTGGCAATTTTTGGAGTTGTCTAGCCCATTTTATGACTATTTTAGTGCAGTTTTTCCCTATTTTTAGCTTCAAAAATAGAGTAATAATAAAACCAAAATATTTTTTTTTTTATAGCTCTAATTTTCATGATTCTCAATCCATTGGATACAGAATCAAAAATTAGATTTTTAATTGTTTTTTTCAATAAATTTCTTTGAAAAATAAGGGTTAGGGTTTGGTCTCAGATCAAGGATCCTAGGTTGATTAGGCAAACAATAAAGAAACACACAAAGCATACCATTTTATTATCTCTTTTATGGATTAAATGTGTATCCTAAGAACTTGTTTTAGTGTGTTTTAGATTTATTGATATCTTAGACTATTCTCATTGTATTTTGAATCATTGATGTAGTGCTTGAATGGTTAAAAGGATTTCACCTGTATACTCATAACTTGACAACCGATAATGAAAGTCACGGTCATGTTATCTAACCAAAATATATGGTGATGAAGTCCACACCTGGTCAGGGAGCACAAGTCCTTTCGATCCTCACCCAATTCACCTTTAGGAGGTGATATACCTCTTCGAAGAGAGATACGTGCTATATCCCATGTGTTATGATAGATCTTGGAAACCAATATTGGCCAATATAAAAGGTTTGTGGGATTTGAGACAATGGGTGGAGATGAAAGACACCTTGTTGAACTCTACTAGTGGTTGGACATGACTTCCAACTCACTAGCGTTTAGGTGAATCATGGTGTGTGGATGTTCTTTTTAGATTTTTGCATAAAGGAAAACAATGCATCAAGAAGCACTCATGCTTTTTCTCCTACATGCCTAAGAAAAGAATATTTTATTTTTAGAAAAATGCATGTCTAAGTAATTCAATGAATTTTATAGAATGCATTGCTACCTTATGAAATAATGGATACTAGCTGGGCCCCATACAATCAATATATACAAACAAAATCTAGACCGCTAGAGATTAGGGTGGATCTAAAAATAGAGGTCCGTTGTTCCTAGCAGTGACCAAAAGAAAACTAAGAAGATTTATGCATTTTTCTTTTGATATTTTTCTATGTTTCCTAATTAAATGATATTTCCCTAATGTATTCTGAAAGAAAATATAGACAAAGAAAGGAGAAATAACAGAGAGTTATCCCAACCTGAAATCCACATCCGATGAAGTACATGCTATCCTCTATTACTAATTTTTTGCTAGCCATTGCTACTCAGAGTGGTTGCTACTGGCTGTTGTATTCAAAAGTAGTCTCTATATGCTATCCATTGTCACTTAGAGCGGCCAGACCTACACACATAAAACACATAAAAATATCAAACAGAAACTAGGTGGGAGTCCCACCATGATCACCATTTATATGACATGGAGAAATTGTGCCCCTTATTTTACTTGCAATAATATATCAAAAGAAAATACCATAAAAGCATAAATAACAAGGAAGTGACAAATGCAAAAGATATCTTTTATTGATTTATTTGAAACTCCTATTACATATCGATCCCTCTTAGGGATACCCAGTTTGATACAATGAAATACAAGTAGAAGTAATGGTGTCCCTCGCAAGGGGATGGTGCACTCCACAAGCCTCCTGGTCTAGCACACAGACTTGTATAAGGGCTTATAGATGCCTTCTTCTCCTTCGCTCACCTAGAGGTATCTAACACTTTGAATGCTTTGACTTGGTATTGGAACCTGTAACTTGCGTATGAGAAAAAATAACAAATGATTAGTAGCACCTACTACCCCTCAAGATGAGGCATTATTAGTAGATCTAGAAAGAATGATGTAAAAGCATAGTAAAAGCATAATAAAGTAAAAATAATTAAGAATGCATTAATAACTTAGAAATAATTGTGGGAATGCATTAAGAAAATAGATCTATGCTAAGATTAACTGATGAAGCAAAAAAATGAAATATCTATGCTAAAACTCAGGAAATAATGTCTAAAACCCTAGGTTGTGCCTATAGGCCGCCGTAAAGGATAGATACCATGAGATAAAACCTTATTCCTCATGAACTAGGGGCTGTAGCAATAGATTCTTTGTCTAAATTGATGTCCAAATGTTACCTCTGTGTCCATACACTAATTGATGGTGAAGAACGTTCAATATGAATGGTTGTATGGCTAGAAAATATAGCTAAATTAGGTAGAGTTCTGCTACTCCTCAAGGGGGGTTTAGAATCTCTCCAATTTTCTAGAGCTTTATTGCACAAAATTTTGATATTCATGGATGTTTTCTTTTTATGGGAGGATGTATATGTAGACATCCAAGATTCAGATCTAGATCCAAATATTGACTTCTTGGAGAAGCCAAGATCCAGATCTGCATGTAACTGACCATTAGAGGGGGAAGGATCAGTCATAGATTTGCATTGAAGGGGCAGTCAAGAGAAGCTTTGGGATATCCACACAAAAAAACCACTTGCAAACAATGCAACTATCATCACTATCCATGATTTAGGCCCTCATTCATGACTAGTTTATGTTTTAGTGCTAGTCGTTGTCCACAATAGCGACTAGTGGTGGCTACTTTGAGCTTCAATGACCAAGATTGGTGGCCACTCTAGTCGATAGAAGCTGAGCCTAAATGGACTAGGACTACACCTTATGAGTGGTTAGGACCACTGCTAGCTCTTGTAAAGGTCCAAGATTAGTCATATGGTCTTTGGATGTGCCCATATGAGTAGTCTCCTAAACATGACATATTTTAGGTGTCTACACGTATGATTGTTGCTTTTGGTTTGTGATTGTTGAAGATAGATGTTTGATGGATATAATTTTAAGGTAAATAAAGGATAGATGCTTAACTAGCTGGAATATCTCATTCTGTGTAAGAATTCAGATTCTATTTTATGATATTGTTGTTAAGTATGTGATGCCTGCGATTGGGAAAGAGTCTTCACGTATTGAAAAGAAGGTTAGAAACAAATGTTTGATTTGTTTTTATAATGCAATGTCACTTATTCTATAGAATATTAGAAATGTGTGACTGTGAGCATTTACATAATGATAGAAAACCTTGTTGTTTTAAAGGAAAATGTTTGTTGATTGGAGTCAAAGAATTGATTTGTAATTATAATGCATTATCTCTTATTCTGAAATGAAGTAGAATATATGACTGTGAATACTTGTAAAATAGATAGTAAATCTTGTGTTTCAAAGGAAACGTCTGCAATGATTTTGTTTGCATATTAAGTATAAAAATATTGCATTCATGGAATCTATGTTTGGGGATGGATACCTGAGATGTGGTAGTTAAAATTATACTACTGGTAAAAGACATGCTTACTAAATTATGGGAGTCATATATAATCCCTGATGGAAGGTAATATCGGTGGTTAGTGAGGATGAAATAGAAGGAAATACATCAATTACTGACTGCAGCAATGGTGGAGCTACCGAAAATGAGGCACCCATTATTGCAACACAAGAAATATGGAGAAAATTCAAAGTTTGTAACTATAAATCTTCCTTATGAGTTATCAAATCTGGACATGGGATACCATCCAAAGAATGGATTTGATGATGGTATCAATATTAATTTTAAAATGAATTGTAACTTGGGTAATGAGTTAGCTCAATGAGTTGTTATGGTCGAGTTACCATAAAGTGTTAGTTTTGACTTAAGAATGTGGATTGTATCTTATGGTCTAATACTTTGGTGTTGATGTGTTGGCATCGATTTTCATGTTAGCATGGTGTAAATAATATAATTGAATTTAGGAATAAGTTAAGTTTGAAATTTATGCCACAAAAGATCATGTATGAGTCTTCTGGAGTTTTGGAATCGAAACATTATGTTTTAAATCGAACATCAAAAATATTTATGCCCATTTTGGATGAAAATTAACTTAGAGTGATTAAATGTAAATTATCTTCTAGTTAATGACAGCCAGCATTTGTACGTTGGAAGATTGATATTTCCACATATTATGGCTTATTTAATTTTGATCTATAATAGAGTGATTATGAGTATGGTGTTGGTTATAAGGAGATGGACCACTTTATGGATTTAGTGATGCCCTTTTAACCTAAAATTTGTAAGTAGATAAGTAGATCTTAAAGGTAAAATATTTAAGACACATATGATGGATATTTTTATTATGAGTTAAAAAGGAGCTCAGGAATGTTATGACTTCTCTCCAATGGATGTGAGAGGAAGTCAACACCCATCATGCTAAGTACTCTCACTCAAAGGAATTATGTGAGGGTAGAGATTAGTTATGATACTTTTTGATTGATAGAAAAGAGAATTTAACTAGCTCATCTGGCCAATGAGAATAATAGTTAAATAGTGGTGTGGCACCTAATGCTCTTACATGGATAGAATCATGTATGAGTAGTGATGGGTGGAATGAACATATAGTTTAATATAGTTGAGTTCATTTTAAGGAAAGTATAACTTAAAATTTTTTTATTAGGAGTGGGAATCAGAAAATGGGTTTATGAAATTTGGTATCAGAGCATGGTTAGTAGTGGGATAGGTTCACTGTGTAGAAGTTACCTATGAAGGAGTTGAACCCTACTAATAGAACTCTCATTAGGAGTAGATCTGCCAAGTTACTTGAGATATTTGGGTAAATAGTTATTATTAAGAGGAGCAATATGAAGGACTAATTGCTAATAAATTTTTACTCTCTTTGTATGTGGCCATGGATAATACCACCAAAGAGAATAAGAGGAAGTATTGTCCCATAAATAAGATAGACACGATAGACTAATGTGGAGGATAGAAATCCAAAAGTGGATTTAGGGAACCCTAGTAATGGAAGAGAAGAACCTAGGAATGAGAATCTTACTGAGACATTGGCTTTACTCTAGGAATAGGTAGAAATCCAAAAATAACTACTAGATATCATGTTGAATTGAGAAGCATAGGTGGGTAACCCTAGAGTGAGTCAGCCAAATGAACCTCTTACGAAGGCACAATAGGCTAGAGTTTGATTGGAAGTTGAGTTAGGCAAGGAAATGAAACATCTAAAATCTTCTAAATTTAATGGAGAGGAAGATGGGGACAAGGTCGAGGCATGGTTGAAAGAGATAGAGATCTATTGCAACATAAAAATCTTATGCCACACTGCATTTGCAAGGTGATGATTTATCTTGGTGGGAAACCTATAGTGATGAATTGGGTCTTGAGGTAGCAGTTGATCTGAAATGGATAGAGTTTGTAAAGGCTTTCAAAGATAGATTTCTCACGAAACACTTTTATTCTCAAAAATTTGAGGAATTCACTAGACTCAGGCAAGGAACTAGGACAATGGAAAAGTATTACCAAAAATTTGTCAAACTAATGAAGTATGTGCCTGCTTATAATGAGAAAATGAAGATTCACAAGTTTATACTAGGAGAAGATCCTAGAATTGGACAAGAAGTGGATATGCAAGAACCTACAACTTTGTAGAAGGCCTATGATTTATCCAGGAAGGCTAAAACATATCTCAAACCCATATTTGATTACAAAATATTAGATGAAGAGGGTAAGGAAGCACTAAGAAAGAGAAACAATGTAGGTTTTGTAAAATGGGAAGAGAAACAGACAAGCAAGAACTACTCTCAACAGGAATAAAGAAATGATAGGAAGAAAGGGAATTTTAGGAAAAAGTTCCAAGGGAAGAATTGAAACAGCAATAAAGGTAACATCAAACCATTACAAGGATAAAGTAATTCTCCATCTAAAAAAAGAGTAGAAGAGGGACATAAGCAAAAATAACATCCAAGGCCAAAATATGGATGTTATCTTTGTAGAGGACCAAATTATGCTTCTAATTTTCCATAGAGAACATAAATTATTTCTAAAGTAAAGGAAACAATGTACAAAGAAATTACACCTAGAGAGCCTATGCACAAGATTTACATAGTTATCAAGAATCAAAATCTTGATGGTCAAGCCATGCCACTAGTGATTAAAGGTAAGATTTCTGGTAGAAATGTCAAAATATTGATTGATAGTGGTGCTACAAATAGTTTTATTTCCACTAGGTTAGCTAAAGATATTTCAGAAAGGTTGAGAATCTTGGTTCATGGGTGGAAGGTCAAGTATGGTTCAAGACAAACCTACTTTGTTAATCAATGTTACCCTATGGAAGAAATTGCCTTACCTAGTGGAACAACTATAGGATGTTTGTATGTAGCACCTATGCATACCTTCGATATAATCCTAGGAATGGATTTGTTGTAAGTGCATAAGACATTACTTAACTTTCAAGATAGATCGATAGAGTACATAGATGATAGGGGTGTTTTGTGTACGATGTATAGTCTTCAGGGGTCTTTTCAACCTCATATCTTATCGACTATGCAACTTAAGAAGGCCATAAGGAAATGAGGAATGGTATATAGAGTTAAGATCAATGAAATGGATAAATAAAAGGAGGAAATATTTGAGAAACACCCAATTCTTTAGAAATTTAGGGACTTTTTTCCAGAGGATTTACCTGGATTATCTTCTACATGAAAATTTGGTTTACTATTGAGCTTCAACTTGGAACAAAACCCATACATAGAGCTCTTTATAGAATGAATCCCATAGAAATACAAGAATTGAAGGTGCAATTGCAAGGATTACTGGAGAAAGGATTGATTAAACCAAGTGTATCACCTTGGGGTGCACCAGTTTTGTTTGTAAAGAAAAAGGATGGTTCCTTGAGATTATGCATAGATTATAGAATGTTAAACAAGGCAACCATAAAGAACATATATCCTCTTCCTAGAATTGAATATCTCTTTGATCAACTCAAAGATACCATAATCTTTACAAAGATAGATTTGAAGTCAGGATACCATCAATTGAGGATCCATGAGGAGGATACACATAAAATAGCTTTTAAAGTTCATTATGGTCATTATGAGTTTGTTGTCTTACCTTTTGGATCAATAAATGCTCCATTGGTATTTATGAATTTGATGAATAGTGTATTCAAGAAGTATTTGGGTAGATTTATACTAGTATTTTTGGATGATATTTTGATATATTTCAGAAACAAGGAAGAGCATGAAAGACATCTCAGGATGGTACTAGAGCTACGAAGGAGAAATAAATTGTATGGGAACCTATCCAAGTGTGAATTCTATGTGTCAAAAGTGCAATACTTAGGATACATTGTTTTGGATGAAGGGATCACAGTGGATCCCAAGAAAATAGAAGCTATTTTGAATTGGTTGGCACCTAAAAATGTGATATAAGTCTGGAGTTTCATGGGCTTAATCGAATACTACAAGCGTTATGTGAAGGACTATGCCAAGATCACCTCACCAATAACTAACCTTTAGAGAAAAGGAAAGGAATTCAAGTGAACTGATAAATGTGAGGTAGATTTTGACTTGCTTAAATAAAAGCTTACCACACCTCCTATATTAAAGGTACCTAATCCTTAGGGAAGTTTCTCTATTTGTACAGATGCATCATTAGAATATTTGGGAAGAGTGCTTTCTTAGAAATAAGCAATGGTAATCTATGAATCTAGGAAGCTAAAAAGACATGAGGTTAATTATGCAACCCACAATTTAGAGTTGGCAACTATAGTGTTTGCTCTCAAAATCTAGTGACATTGTCTGGTCGGGAGACCCTTTGAGCTAAGGACAGACCATCAGAGTTTACATTATATATTCACTCAACCTTTACTCAATGTTAGGCAAAGAAGGTGGATGTAATTTCTTATAGAATATGATTTTGGCATCGAGTATATAAAGGGAAAATAAAATAAAGTCACTGATGCATTAAGTAGAAGAAGACATATAGCAGTGTTATCCCACATCCATGTAGACTTGATGGAACAAGTTAAGGAAATGCAAAATAAGGATGCATACTATAACCAAATTTGAGAAGAGAGGAAAGGGAACCTAATGAAAACAAGGACTTTGGAATTAAGGATTGTTTCTTATGTTTTAAAAATAGAATAATAATTCCTATGACAAAATTTGAGAAAAATGAATATGAATTAAGCGTGCAGATCTCCATATTTTGCTCATCTAGGAGGAGCAAAGATGAGGGAGAATATGAAAAAGATATTTTTTTGGCCAGGAATGAAGAGAGACATAACTAAATTTATTGCTCAATACCTAGAGTGCCAAAAGGTAAAATCTAAACATAGACATTTGGTTGGTTTGTTGTATCCGCATGATGTGCCTATGCAAAAATGACAAGTTATTTCAATGGATTTCATAGTAGGGTTGCCTAAGAACAAGTTTTAGCATGACATAATTATAGTAGTGGTCAACAAACTCACCAAGGTGGCACACTTTATACCTAGGAATACCAAGGATGATGTCGTGGTTGTGGCTAATAGATTTGCCAAGGAAATATTTTGGCTTCATGAATTTTTGAAGGTTATCATATCATATAGGGACCCAAACATCTAAGTTTTGGTAATCCTTACATCATGCCATTGGTACTAGATTGAACATTAGTTATACTTAACATCCATAGACTAATGGGAAAACTATAAGAGTGAATTAGGTACTAGAAGATATGCTTCACATGTATTGTATGTATTAGAAAACCCATTGGAAGGATTACTTGCCTTTGGTAAAATTTTACCATAATAATGGTCACCATTCGACCATAGGCATGTCTTTGTTAAAAGCTTTGTACGGTAGAAAGTGTAGGATACCATTGATATGGGATAATCTAGAGGATTAGATTGTGCTTGGACCATACATGGTCAAATAAATGGAGCAAAAATTGAGGGTGATCTGAGCAAGGTTAAAGGAATATGTAAATAGTCAGAAGTATTATGCAGATATTAAAATATCACCAAGAGAGTTTATTGTGGGTGATAGAGTATTTTTAAGGGTGATACCAAGGAAGAGTGCTATCAAGTCCACAAAAATTGATCCACACTTTGTAGGACCCTTTGAGATCATAGAGAATATTAGTCCTATGGCATACTGACTTGCCTTACCACCCCATCTATCCAAGATTCATAGTACTTTTCATATCTCTTTGCTTAAAAAGTATGTTGCTAATCCTGACCATGTGTGGGATTGGTCTAATTTACATATGGTGAACCTAGAATCTATAGAGGTTCAATGAGTAAGAACCTTGAGTTTTGATTAGATTGATGAGGAAAGGAACCTTGGAGCAGTGCAAGGTCCAATGGGACCGTTATTCTAAAAAAAATGCAACTTGGAAAAAAATAGCAGATATGCAAAAACACTTTCCATTTCTATTTGAAAATATTGTATAAACATTATTGTATTTTATATTTTTTTAAACACAAAGGACTATTTTAAGACTAAGGGGGGATGATGTCATGACCCATCCTTTGGTAGAATTATATTTTTATGGATTTATAGGATTTGAATGAGCATTAGTATTGTATTCATTTGATGCAAATATATATTACATGCATAGATGGTTTGATAACCACTTAGTAACCAACTATACCATAACCACCTAACCACCTTAATATGTATGTTAAAAATAGTGCATAATAAAAATTGAGTTAATATCCCAAATAAGGGAATGTTACTCTAACGCCCCCCCTTATTCCATTATTTGGGATAACAGATATGACCCCCCTTACAAGGATGTAGTTTCCAACACCTAGATGCTACATGTCTTGTTCTTCCACAATGACTACAACAATGCTTTGTAGGAGTTGAAGAAGATTTAGGTTTTACAAATATGGTTTTACTGGTACTTGCTTGTCCAGAATAGCCAAGGCCTTCATTCTTTGGCCTAACATTTTGCATTAAAGGAGTGTTAATGCCTTACCCATGTTTACCTAATCCTTTACCATTGAATCTCATTTTGTTCATGATTTTGGATCCAATGCCTTTGGTGTGTTTTTTAAAACACCCAAATTCTTCATATTTATCAATGTTTTTAAAAATATGGTATTTGTCACTGTTGATGAGACTAAGGAGCTCATTTTTAGGATTTTTAGCTTTTAAGTCACTAGTGTCACAAGTAAAATATGCTCTTATGATGAGATCACCTGTGCTACAACTAATATCTACCCTTATAGGTAGGAGGTCACCTGTATCACAACAAGCATTGGCCATAATGGGCTTAAGGTCACTTGTGTCACAACAAGCATTCACCACCATGGGCTAAAGGTCACTTGTGTCACAAAAAACATCTTCCATTAGGAGCATGATCTTTGATTCCTCACTAATGTCCCTTTTCTTTTGATGTTGGGCCATGTCAAGTGAAATCAATGTCATGTAGACTACCCTTACAATACCTATAGGGATTTGAGCACCATTTATCTGAAGGTCTTCAAAAACTTTAGAATCTCTAAGAATGGATTTTACACCACTGCATAGTGTAAGATATTTTCCATCCTCAAAAAAATCCATTCCTTCCCACCCTATTGGAAAGTAAGGATTTTTAACTGATTGAGAATTTTTATCAGTTTGCTTTGTGGTATTCTTTTTCATTGATTTGCCTATTTTCTTAAGGTTTCGATCGCTGTCGAAAATGCACCTTTGACAAAGGAATTTTACAAGAAGTTTGACTAAGGTGTCAGTCTCTGCTAAAAATGCACCCTTACAAGTCTTCCCTCCCTTTTTGCAAAATATTCTTTGATGGAGTAAAATAATTATCCCCCCCTTAGTGCAAAAAATTGCTACTAGGTAGATGGACAACTATGCTTTAGCAATGACCATTATGAAGGTTCCTTATCTCACCAAAATGGTCCCCCTTTATTTATACTTACAAAGATTATGTGAAAGGGAATTCACTCAAATTGATGGCACCTACCTAAAAACCCTTTCGAAAAAGGATGATTAGTTGGAGGAAATTAATCCAAGCAATAGGAATGAATTAGGGTATTTGATGGAGTGAATATCAAAATACAATTGGCTTTCCTTATTTATCCCCAATAATTTATAGAGAACAATAGCCCAGACATCGTTGTTGCAGCTATATTAGGCGTTAGATACAATAGTCCAAGCACATTAACTTCACCTATAAGTGTGCACCAGAGGTACTGTATATATCGAACACTACTGTGCAATAAAGTACACATAAAGGTTTAAAATTTGGGGTCATATTTTCTTTTGAATTTTAACTTATGATGTAAGTGTGAAAAACAAAAAATTAAAATGCAACATACAATTAAAAGTGCCCATAAATTTTAAATATAGGTGTCGGATTCCACCAAAAATGCACCTACAATGCCAATTTTAAGGTGTCAAATGCAATCGAAAATGCACCTTTTTACAATGATTTTTGCAAAAAAATTGTTTTGAAAATGCAAAAATATGATATTCACAATTTCACCCCATTGTGTTACAATTTTGCAAAAAACAAAATCCAATGTTGTTTGTCCCCCCTTTTGTTTGCAAAATAAACAAGGTTTTGGAAATAATATATATCACCTCTTTAGTTTGCAAAAAAATGAAATGTGCAATTTCTTGTGTTATATCCCTCCTTTTGAGAAAACAAAATGCACTATTTGTATTTGTTTTGCAAAAACTTGCTTGATTTAAAAAAATTGATGGATGCACCCTGGATTGCAAAAAAAATGGATTTGCAAAGTATTTAAAAAAAAAATACCTTTTGAAAGTTGGACCTCCGTCTCTGTTTTGCAATAGAAAAATTCTTGTCCTTTAGCAAAAAATGACATCTTCTTGAGCATAAAATTGCTTCTTCGTGAGCAAAAAATTGTAAAAATAATTTTTTTGCTAGCAAAAAAATATTGCTTTGGGCACAGGAAGGATTTGATCCCCCGACCTGCCACTGGCCAACACCTTGGCATTGGTCTGACTAGCCAGTCGAGCTATTGTGCTCGACAAAAATAGAAGGTAATTATATTTTATTTGTTTCTCTTAGCAAAGATAGTTTAAAAAAACTACGTTAGCAAAAGTAGATTTCTGGCACGTGCAGGGTTTGATCCTCCGACGTTGCATCTCAACGCCTTGCACTGGCCTAAGCGACCAGTATGGTTAGCACTCTCGATGAGAAGGGAAAGGGAGCAAAAAAATTTTGTTTCCTTTATCTACTAAAACACAAGAAAAAAAACTCTTGGTACTTTAGTACCACATGCACCAGGATGATGCACGTTTCCCACTTTAAAAATAAAATTAATAACTCCCTTATTCGATTGCCTTTGGGTAATCAAACGATTTTGATAGATATTTTTCCATGTAGAACAATAAACCAGATGTTGCCACACGTAAACGAACTAGTGACACATCAACATCGAGTCACCACCACGTTAGCACCAATGATATGTTGCCACATCATCGATCTAGTTGTCCACTTCAAATCGCATGCCCACCATGTTAGCTACCAGGTATCCATTCGTCCTCGATCGATGTGTTGCTATAGGTTTCTATGTATTGATAAGAGATCCTAATATATTGGATGGCTCGTCAGATCGTGTCTCTAGTATATCATATCATGCCAAAATTTTGTACGATGTCTAGATGCAAAGAAATTCTATTCTCGGGGATGCATGCCACTCAGGATCCACCTTGAGATCCATTCTGAGCAGCAATAGGATCCACCTCAATATCCATGTAGAGGTTTAGTGGAGTCATGGGTCCCATCTCAATATTTGTGTCCAACCTTGTAAACTATGCCCACAAGTTCACTTAGGTAAGCTGCTATGATACCATATAGGATTTGAATGAGCATTAGTATTGTATTCATTTGATGCAAATATATATTACATGCGTAGATGGTTTGATAACCACTTAGTAACCAACCGTACCATAACCACCTAACCACCTTAATATGCGTGTTAACAATAGCGCATAATAAAATGGAGTTAATATCCCAAATTAGGGAATATTACTCTAACAGGATTTATTTTTTTATATGGCTTATGATGAAATGGTGGACTATTTGGTATTCGATATTCATTACTATTGGAAATGTGAAATGTAAATATTATTATGGAAGTAGGATAATTTCATTATTGGTTTATGAGAACCTATATTTTTTATATATGAATTTTATGCTGCTAATGGTAGTGCATTTTTGCAAGAACAAGTTCCTTCATGGTGGCAAAAAGAACTAACCATCGAGATAAGGAAACCTTGGGGAAATGATGTGATGGGTTATTGTTAGATTATTTGAGGAGGCAACATGGATGAATGCCCCTTTTCATGGAGATGCATATCATAATTTTTTTGCATCATGCTTTTTCCTTAAATATTGAAGTTTTATTGATTTAAGCTTTTCTTTATGTATTCTAAAAAAGCACTTAAGGGATTCATCTTGTTGATAAATTTTAATGAATGAAAAGGAAAGGGGGATTTGGATTATTTATGTTAGAGGAATTGGATTCTCGTATTACTTTTAGGAAAAATTAACTTAGAGCCTTGCATAATTCAAACTATAAACATTAAGGAACCCGATGAACCGTAGCATTGATTTACACTATAATAGGATAGTGGTGAACTTATTAATAAATGAAGAACTTATGTTGATAATTTTTTTAAATTAAACTTGAGTGTGGTTTGTGGTGGATCATGTTTTTGTGGATGGCCAATATACCTTCATTAATGGGTAAAACAAGTGGGAAATTGAATGAGGTTGGTTGGAGGTAACAAACAATGGGGGAGTTGTAGGTAAAAGATGTTTTTGGAAAAAGAGGTGTGGGGGTTTGGAAGTGAAGGAGAGCAAAGGATGAAGAGCCAAGGAACACTAAAATGTAGTAAATTTGGAGGACTTTGAAATATTACCAGGTTGTTTTTTATCCTTTGATTGTTTTGAATGTTGTTAGATACGTTGGCTTGTGTGTTGATTTTCAGTTAATATAGATTGATCGGATATGTCATATCAAAATCTTATCTGTCGGTTTGAAAAGAAACATGTTTAGTGTGTAACTTTGAGCTTGGTTTGTTGTTGTATTAAATAGCAAAGATAAAATAGGAAGTAGAGATAAAAGAAATTAAAGAACCTTGTACATATGTTTAATAAATAGATTAATTAAACATTTCTAGATGCTCTACGTTTTCCAAGTTGTATAATGTGTTTGTTGTTAAACTTGAAGAGAGGAAACAATAGAATAACACTGTATGTGTGGGATGAGGTATTGAGTATTCTATCCTAGTGGCTCACATAAGTGACTGGTTGCACTCATCTTGTTATTGAGAAGTAGTAGACTCAAGGTTGAGATACGTTTTCCATAGGAAGAGGACCAAACCTGCGTATGATTGTTGCTTTTGGTTTGTGATTATTGAAGATAGATGTTTTACGGATATACTTTTAATGTAAAGAAAGGATAGATGCTTATTGTCTCCTTAGGTTATATACTACAAGAGCTATTGCACTCTTTTTTAAGCTTTGCTACCTTACTATGGTGTTTTTGGCTTTGACTTAGCACTCTTTGGTTGCTTAGCTTTGTATGGTGAACTCTTCACCCTTAACTACTACCTTGAATACTTTAATATTATTACCTATTATTGATGCTCTTGCTCTTTGTGTATATGTAGATTTGGATGCTTTGGCCTTGATGTAGAACATCCTTACAAACTTAAAAACATAACCTTTCCTTGGTTGCAATGTTCTCTTATTTAGATCATTGTCCAATATTTTAATGTTGTCTTCTTCTCTATTCTAGTTTGAAGTCTTCTTACTATGTTTAGTTCTACACTACAACTTTGCTCAAATTGGATAAGATTGATTCAACTTAACTCTTAGATGGCGCTTTATGATGCTTTGCTTCGAAGAGCTACTTTTCAATCACTTTGATTTCTCCTTATATGACTGTATATTACTTGTTGTCTTGGATATTACAATATTTCATTGCTTACATTGTTGAAGCTTATCTTCCTTCTCTTCTTTATGCAGGTGTATATTTAGGTGGTGATTCTATTATTTGGTACAATATGCTTACAAACTTGCCCTTCAAACTCCTATGATGTCTTATTTGAATGATCGTGTTCTAAGTTGGTGCCTATAACATTTAAACTTGCTACTTTTGAATTCAAGAGCTTTAGCTTTTAAGTTTGCTACCCTTTTTAATCTTCTTGCCCAAGTCTTCTGCTACCTCTATTTATATGTTGTCTTCTCTTCCAAATTCATAGCTTTTCCTTGGCCAAATATTCTCTTTGATTTACATATTCTTGTTTGCTATGAATAGTGCTCCTATGGCACTTCTATGGTGCTCTACAATCTACTATGTTCTTTTGTTTACCTTTAATTTTATCCTCTAAAGCTTTCTACTACCTTTAAAAAACATTGTTGAATGTGGACTTATACAATGCTTTGATACTATCTCTTTCTTGACTATATATTCTACCTTTTTGATATACTAGCTTCAAGTCTTCTTGTTATCTTGAAGTCTTCTATGCTCGCTTAAGGTCTTCTACTACCTTCAAGTATTTTCTTGCTTGTTTTCTATCTTTGTAGAACAAGCTATTAATAATATCCTTTTTATTAAGAATATCTAGATTCTTTTCTCCTTATATATCCTTGCACTTGGATTACTTCCCCCCTATGATTTGTTTAATTATGAGCATTATTTATCTATATATATGGACTTGTTATCGAATGTCGATGATTATCCCAAATCCAATGAGGTTTTTCTTGGAACTCCTTTCTATCTTATGAAACTCTTCTCTATATCTTTATCTATATTTAATGATGTTCCTCTAGATTTTATTCTTTTTATTGACTAAATATATTGTCTTCTCTAGATTCAATTCTTCTTTTTTTTATGCTATTGTGACATTGCACTTGCTTATGGCAATACTATGAATGTTGCCCAGTGTTCTCTAAACTTGTTATTTCTTTCCTTTAATGTTATCCTTGTGGATTTTAAACCTATCTCTTTAATTTTGTCCTTGTGAAATTCAAATACTTTCAATATTTCCTTTGTGGCATTCACTCACTTTCAATATTACCCTTGTGGCCTTCACTCTTTTCTTTCCAAATACTATCTTGCTCTTTTGTTGTCTTAAATTCTCTGACTTTGTTGTCCAATGTGAACTTCTAATATGCTACCTTCAATGTGCTATGTGTTGTCCTTTAACTAGGATTGTCCTCAAGAATTTTTGTTGTCTTGAAGTCTTCTTTCTTCTATCTTTAATATTTAGTAGGACCTTCTTCTTAGGTCTCTGAATCTACCTTCAATGGGAATTTTTCAAGTCTCCCTTCTTTATCAATACCAAGGTCTTTCTTCAAGACCTAAAAATGTATGCAGATTACCTTCTATTCTAAATATATTCTTGGAATAGGTAAACTCAATCTATTTGAAACTTTTCTATCTCTAAAGTAGAATGATAATCACCAACTTTTCTTCTTAAGTTGGTTCTCTAAAATCTGGATCTTAAATCTTCACTGGTTGTCCTTCAACCTAGTGGTATTAATTTTTGGTTTCACTAGTTTTTCTTATCCAGTGGTAATGTCCTTTGACTATTTACAACTTTTATAAACCTGTGCAAGTAAATTTGTTGTGGCTATGATACAACTGATAGCTTTTGTGGCCTAATACTTAATGGAAATCTTAAAAGAAAATAACCATAGGAAGGAAATAAAGTTACAATATAAATAATTAAATCAAGATATGAATAACATAAAAATAACTCATAAATACTCATAAAATAATCATATAGAATAAATATCTAATAAATGCATGCTATAAGCTGTGCATTTTTTATACCAATTACAATGCTTTGTCACAAATATATAATAGTATGTGACTCCTCATATTATCCACTCTTGACCTTTGCTATTATTTGTAACTATTCACTTTCCTATTCTAATAACACATGTGCACTCTTACATAATGGATACTTGTGCACATTTACACTTGCACAGTTAATTACATGACACTTGTGCATTTTCTACACATTATTACATTACATGAAATATAAACTCACACTCTAATCTAAGACACACCTAATATAATATTGTACCAAGGTGATACATAAGCATGTACCAAATAATGTAATATTCTTCAACATTCTCAATATTTGTCCCTCCCTCTTTGTATTTTTCTTTGAAGGGTTAGTTCTCCTTTAGATATCTCTATGTTGTCTTTTTTTATACCCTTTCCTCTGCTTTGTTTATTTTTTTCTTCTATTATTAATTTGTCTAAATTGATCCATTGCCTCATAATAGAAAGCCATAGTGAACCTTATTTTGTGTAGGGATTTTCAGGATTTATTCTTTTTACTGTCAAATGATACCTTATTTTCTTGGTAAAATATACAAATTTATCATTTGTGTTAAGGCACTAGTCTTTTTGGCCAGCTCAAACTCATTGTCTTCATCACAGTAAAAATATTGGATTTTATTCAATATAAAATCCTCAAAATCTACCACCTCCCGATATTCTTCTAATGATAGCCCTTTTTCGGCTAACTTGTCATCTACTTCTTCTCAAGTTTCTATAATTTTCATGTATTTTTCCCATTCTGGTCTATTCCTTTGAAATAGTGAAACCTTCATAAATTCTTGGGAGCAGTCCAAAATTTTACCATCCTGTACAATTACCTATTTTTCACTTATTTCTTTGTAATCCTCTTCAAATTGTTGAAAAATATGCATTATTGAAGCCACCCTGTTATTTATTTTCTCTAGGAGTTTTTCATGCTTTCTATTAACATCATTATGGTGTTGATATTCTTGAATATTTTGGCTAAAGGTTTCAACTCTCTCTATATTTTATCACACATTTCCTTTTATACTTTGCAATAAAACTAGAACATTTAATACTTAGAAAAATAAATTTAGGATCGGTCTTCTAGATAACAACCTAAGGATTTGGTGTCTACTCTTTAATCTTCTGCATTTCAACCAACAACTATTATTTTTTCTGTCATTAGAGCTTAGTTATGATTGTATATATTTTTGGTTGTTTGTACTTGAGATAGAGCTTTTGCCTCCATTAAGCTTATTGGATCTTCCTAAAATTTAATAATTGCATCTCCTATGGGCTCATTCACTTGAAGTGATTCTAATTTGCTTATAGGTATTGCAACTTCTACTATAATAGGGGTACTATTGGAACCTAGGATACCTATGTATCTGGTTCTCTTACTGTGTATTGGATGCTCTAGGGATATTTCCCTTTCTAAATTGCTTTGAGTTGCTCTTCATCAATAAGATCAAAAGGGATGACCTCTTCTACTCTTATTAGAGTAAATATTTTCAAAACTTTTGATGAAGAGGATGTTTCAAGCCTAGATTTTTTATGTTCACATGATTTAGTTGGGCTTGGCAACTTTACTTGGTGTCCTTTAGGCAAGTTGGCTAATCCCCCAGTAAGCTGAATTATTTTCTATATCATTGGGAATATCTTGATTTATTTATTATTCACTATCATAACCTTGGCTATAACTTTGGGCATATGCAAGGCCAACTGTAGCTTAGTCTTGTAAGGCATTTATGAATGAATTTGTGTAGATGAAACAATAATTTTTTTTCTTTGTTGATATCAACAATATCATCCTGAGTTAACTAAGCAAACTAAGATATTTTTACTACTACTTTAGGTAGGTTAATAGTGTCCACTAAAACTTCTATATGCTCAGTATCTTGATTGACTGCTTCAAAGACAAGGTCTTTAAG
This sequence comes from Wollemia nobilis, assembly GCA_028583015.1. Classification (NCBI taxonomy): domain Eukaryota; kingdom Viridiplantae; phylum Streptophyta; class Pinopsida; order Araucariales; family Araucariaceae; genus Wollemia; species Wollemia nobilis. Next base: position 1,590,776 of record JAQPPZ010001424.1, on the reverse strand, counting down.
TTCTACTAGACATACTATAGGGATGCGGGGCAATTGCTTTAACTAAATCTCTTCTTAATATTAATTCATTGGGATAATAGTTAGCATAATCTATCTGAGTATGTACCCTTTGATCCTCTAGGTAATTCTTGCATACATCCTCACGATATTTGCCACCTTTAATAGTTTAAATGAGATCATTTTTGAATGGATAAGATTTATGACTAGCCCAAGCATATTGTAGCACTAGGATTGATTATTGGTAAGCTCCTTGAGGATCATATGGTCTCAAAGTGAGCTCTAGAAATCCATAGTCATCCATATTGTATATTTTCTTTAACATGCTCTGGTAACCCTTATAGATACAATGACCAAATCTACAAGGAAATTCAAGCCATGAAATTTTTATTTTTTCTTGCCTAGCCTCATTTGGGCTTCCTCAACAATTTGCATAGTCATTTTTAAAGTAGTTATGGACATTGGATAATATTTTGGAAGCATCTTTGGAGGAATTTTTGCTCCATATAACCTTATGTAGGAAAATTCTTTTGTAATAAATTAATCCCTATTTTTCTTGTAGGAATGCTTCTATACCGGTGCCTATCCTGGCTAGGAGATGACCATAGAGTAGTTTATGAATGGTTGGAAGAAAATCCCCAAAGAATTAGGTATAACTAGACTCTCCTTCATGTATCCAAGGGAGTCTATCTTGCACATCAATAACGTCTACACCTCCCTTATTTTAATTCTATATTTATCAATATGTGCTACTAACAAATTAATGATAATTGAGTAATATGAAAATGGAGACACTTTTTCTCATTCTTCTTTGATTTTCTATTGAAGTGTTACCGGTTCCTTATGCATTTTATCGCATATGAAGTCTTTCCATTTGTACATTAGGATTTGAAAAATTCTTTTACATTGTATAATTAAGAATATTATGTCCCTATAAAGCCAAGTCAAATATTTATTCCCTAACACAATGTTGATCATGCTAGTATAATATTTTTCCCAAGGATGTAGTGTGAAATTGTTGATTGGGAATTTATATGACACGGTTTGGTCATGTCTAAAAATATTTGTATAAGTGAGAGAAACATATGATGAGATTTTATAATTAGTACCTTTTTATCAATAGTCAGTGTGACATCTTTGAGTTGGAAGACCCTTCTGAATCAGTCAACTGTAATATTAAAATAGACCATCTATTGATATCTTTAACTGTCTTGGTGGTCAGGTTGTATACTACTGCCAACTATGATAAGATGTTTGGAGAGTAGTATACTTTAGGATAGACTATCTTTCCAAGATTGGTAGTCCACTTGTTACAATAAGGGAGACCTATTTTGTACACATTGTGCTCTTTTAAACAACACCTTAAGTAGAGTTGTATGTTGTTGTTAATCCTCTTTGGTCTTCTTATAACTGAAAAATATGGTGCCCTCTAATTCCCATTACTATTTAGCGGTGATATTCCTGTTGACCCCATACTTTTTGGAAAATTTTGTTATATCCTTGGTGAGGGCTTTCCCTAGAACTATTTTATATGACTTAGCTTCTGTCAACTATTTAATACTAGTTACAAATTCCCATGAGGTCACATGAGGGAGTGCTTGAAGAAGCCATGATCACTATTCAATTATTTTGTAAATACTTTTTAAATTAGTTTGCAAGCTCTTCCAAACACTAATACTTTTAGATGCTTGATGTAACTGGCCCTTAATTCTCTATAAATACTCAATGCAAGTGAATTTAATTGATTTAGGGTAGATATTTATAGAATTTTAGGGAGTAGCCCTGTATGGTTGACCTTAATTGTTGCCAATTATGTTGTTTTTCTTTTCTATAATTTAGCTACCACCTTAACGTTCATAATGATATCAACTGATGTAGAGAAACAATTGCTTGATTCACTATCCAATTGAGGCTATTAATGTTGGTTATTAATTCAATCTAGGCCATAGGCTAATTTTGAAAGTATTTTTAAAATGTGTGCCAATTTATGGTATAATCCTTCAAGAAGATCCTATGTAAACATTAGTTGTTCAGGTCATAAGAATATCCAATCTGAGTTGTGAGTTTGTTTTAGAAGTATAGGCTGGCATGACATTCTTTGTTTAAATTTAAACCCTTTAATTTTTTGAAAATATATTTGAGCCATTGGGTGGTCTATGAAACCATGAGCCATCAATCTGGTCCATTGGTGTTATCCTTTTTGAATGTAAATCTCCATCGTTCAAGTTCTACGAACTTCTTCGTGTGGCTTTCTTAGAATGGTGCAATTATGCTAGAAGACATCAAATAGATTAGTTAATGAAATCAATCAATTAACATAAACTTGTAGAGCAAATCTGGATCGTTTGCCATTTCTAAGGATTGAATATGGATCATTGATTTTATTATGTTTTAAGGTGCTTTTTTTCAATAAATATGGTATTTGGATCTCCTTCTTTGTCAATAAATATTGGCCATTGATTTTCATTTGACTCAGCCAACAATTTTATCTTTTCCAGCTCTTCAATCCAAATCGTAGGTCTATTTTCATGAACTAATATGAAACATGTTGGAAATATGAGCAGGATTTGTTGTCATTAATGTCAAAGGAATACTAAGCAAATGTCAAAAGAATGATAAGCAAATGGTTCATGGTTGATTTTCTAAGAGGTAAGGATATAATATTTAATTTAAATATTATATGGTTGAAGCATCAAAAGAGAAGCAAGAAGGATAACAATATTATAATATTTGGGTAAAAGAAAAGGGTTGAAAAGATATCTTCGTTCCATTGTGGTTGAAAGAAAATAATAAGATTATTTTTCTAAGGTGATAATGGCAAAAGGTTCCCCTAAAAACATAAGGAAGTTTATATTTTATTTTATTTGAAAATGCCCAAAGGAAATTTAAATATTTAATTATAATATTTAAAATTCATTTTGAATTTAAATAATTATAATAAATATTATTTTTGAAATGCAAATCCTAATTTATCTATCCACTGACGTGAAGGCAAATGCCTTGAAAGACATATTAATATAGCCTAAATCAAAGGCTTAATTGGCAATTTTAAAATTCATATATTCTTGGCTATGCTCATCGATCGAACATGAAAGGGAGAAGAAGTGTGCTAGTGTTAACTTCGAGGAAGAGAAAGGCATAAAGAGAAGTGATTCTAGGTTCAAAGAACCATCTGAGTGGCTATCCCAAATGGTGATTGGCTTGGGCACTAAGTTGCAATAGAGGGGAGGTCTCAAGTTCAAGACTTTGCAGCTACGAAAGGAGGAAGCATTTTATTTGAAAAGCTTTTGGTAGCAGCATAGGGAATAAGTGTGCGCAGACACACTTAGATCCCACGTGAGTTCCTAGCTAATGTGACAATTAAAGTTGTGGCTAGGGTGCTAGTGGCATTGCAGCGTGGGTTCAATTCCCACCAAGGGCAAAAGGTATTTAATTTTTAAATTTAATTTTTTGTCCTAAGGTTTGTTGGCATAAGATTTTAGGGAGGTATAAGGTTTATGAAAATAAAATTTTATGTTGTGATTTTGGTGATTAAAGTGTTGAAATGAGTAATAAGGCTTTAGAGGAGTTTAAATATTATTTTAAAATAAAGTCTTATTGGGTTTAATAATTGAAAGGAGTAATAAGGATTTAGAGGAGTTTAAATATTATTTTTAAAATAAATTCTTATTAGGTTTAATAGTTGAAAGGAGTAATAAGGTGTAATTGAGATCTAATGTTTTGTATGGTGAGAATAATTTGTGAGGGAGTTATTGAATGAAGTTTTGAGAAGATTTTTGCTACCTAACCCTTAAGATTGGCAAAAGAGTAATTGTGATTGAGATAGGTTTTTAAGGTCAATTATTCATCAAACAAAAGGTATGGGCACATATTCCTTGTGAGTGATTGTTGGATGTTGTGAATGCTAAGTTGGAGAGAAAAGGGTTGTTTGATAAGCATTGTTGAGTTTGATTTTTAAAGATTTTTCTGAGTGAAAGTTGATGATAAAAACCTTGTTTGATAAGCATTGTTGGAAACATTGAATGAACCTTCATATGCATGATTAGGGTTTGTGCAAGATCATGAGTATCATTTTTATGTGAAGTTGAGAACTATATTGAAACTAGGGTTTGTGCAAGATCATGAGTATCATTGTTATGTGAAGTTGAGAACTATCTTGAAACTAGGGTTTGTGCAAGATCATGAGTATCATTGTTATGTGAGATTTTTTGATAAATATTGTTTGAAATAATTGAGTGAGTGTTCATATGCTTGGAATAGGGTTTGTAAGGAAGGAGTGTTTCATTGAGTGATTGATTGAGTGGAGTTGATTGAGCCTAGTCAAGTGGAAGTGTTGAAGTGATAGTTCAAGTTATTTGAAACAAATTGTTCTATATTCTAAATTGATTTGAGAAATATATTGAAAGTGATTGAGCATTTTTGTGAGTGTGAAGCATATTGAGTCTCTAACAATTTTCTATATGTTTCTATGAGATTAAAAAAGATTTTTTGTGAAGCTTGTCTATGTGATTGAAGAGGATTTTGTGTTAAATTGAGTTGAGTTGAGTAAGCTTTTGTGGAAGCTTACAATGCAGATTTGAGGTAAGTCTTGGTGAAGAATTGTTGAGTATATTAGGCAAGTCTTGGTGAAGACTTATTGAGCAGATTGGACAAGTTCTAGAGAGGACTTGTGGATAGATTAGTGTGAGCTTTTATGGAAGATTACAATGCAGATTTGAGACAAGTCTTTGAGAAGACTTGAGAGTAGAGTTGATTGATTTATTTATTTAAACCTTGGGTTAAGGTTTGGGGTAGATCTAGTAGAGTTTATTTATGATTGAGTCAAGCTTTGTGTTAAAGCTTAAGGATAGAGTTTGAGTAGATTTGTGCTAGAATGGACTATGTTTAGTGCAGATTTGAGGATAGAGATTGAGCAAATTTGTGCTAGACCAAAGGACTATGTTTAGTGTAGATTTAAGGACAAATATTGAGTAGATTTGTGCTAGACCGAAGGACTATGTTTAGTGCAGATTTGAGGATAGATATTGAGTAGATTTATGCTAGACCGAAGGACTATGTTTAGTGTAGATTTGAGGATAGATATTGAGCAGATTTGTGCTAGATCGAAGGACTATGTTTAGTGCAGATTTGAGGATAGAGATTGAGAAGATTTGTGCTAGATCGAAGGATCGTGTTTAGTGCAGATTTGAGATAGAGCTGAGAGTAAGCTTTGGAGGTGACAGAGTATAGAGGATGACAATATCTAGTGGATAGAGGTCCATTAGCCAGGGCAATGAAGACAGGTATTTTGAGTGAGGGCAGGAGTCTTCAGTGGATAGAGATCCATAATCCAATGTAGTGGAGGTAACAATTCTTCTAGAAGATCACTAACCAGAGTAGATGAGAATGAGTTCTCCTATGGATAGAGATCCATGAACTTGATTAGAGGATTGGTTTCTCCTTTGGATAGAGGTCCATAAACATTGTAATAGGGAAAGGTTTCCCAAGAGATTTGTTGAGAAAATTTTAGTGAAATATTTTCTCCATGGAGTAGCCCACATTGGGTGAACCACATTAAATTGGTGTCTCTATTGTGTGTGGTGATTTATGCATTGCTTTTATTACTACTGTTGATATTGCTATTAATATATTACATAATATTGATTGAGAAAGAAAAGTAAAAAGTGGTCTTATACTATTCATCTCCCTCTTAGTATAAGCTCGTGTTCTTTAATTGGTATCAGAGTGGGTTCCTTTAGAATATTTTAACAACTTGAAGGAAAATTTCATAAGAACACAAATGGATTCTAAGAGTGGATCCTCAAATAATTCAACACCAGTATTTTATGGGAGCGATTATGTATTCTAGAGTATGAGAAAATTGATACACACCATCAGCTACTCCACCTATAGATAAATATTGTAAGCTTCTACATAATTACAATTCAATAGTAATGATGAAGAAAAAGAGGATCATAAGAACAGGGAAACAGAAAAATACAGGTACCAAAAGAAAAACTGGGATGGACAAGGCAAGCAAGGAAATAAGTTCTTCCAAAGATAGAAGAAGAGTTTCTATGCAGAAAAAGCAAGTAAGTATTCAAGTAATAGTGATGAAAGTTCCTCAAAAAATGATGAAGTACTATTTCTAGAAAAATAAAAAGAAGTGGTTAAGAAAAGATCACCAATAATCCTCAAGTGTTTTAGATGTGGAAATTTTGGTCATATTGAAGATAGTTGTACAAAGAGTGGGTTCAGTTTCAGTGATGATGAATATGAAGATACACTTGAAGGACCAGAAGAGAATCTAATCATGGCAATAGAGGAATAAGTAGGTGATTCTATAGAAGATAAATCAGAAGGAAATGAAAATGATTCCAAATTCAAAGAAATAGAGGAAGAATTAGAAACAGGAGAATTTTATCTTGAAGGTGGACTTCTTTTTGCCCTTAATGCATTAAAGGAGGTAAGAAAGAAAAAATCTAAACTCAAGCTTAGTTTCAATAATGTTATGAAGAGAAAGGAAAGCGTATAGAGGATCTAAATACATCAATGGCTAAGACAAGGAGATTCAAAGAGAAGTTAGAAGCAAAGGTTTTAGAATACGAAAGGTTAGAGCATGAGGTGGCTCCACTAAGGAAAGAAGTAAAAGAGCCTAAGGATAGGTTACACAAGTTTGGTAAAAGCTTAAAAACCATAGACAAGATTATCAAGGTACATATACAGTCTACAAATAAAATAGGTCTTGGTTTCGAACAAGTACAAAAGAAACAAGGAGAGGAGTCAACCTCAAGTTTTGAATAAGAAGAAACTTTAGAATAAGAGAGTGTAAGAGAAAGTGAGACTTCTAAGGATGAGTTGGAAAACATAAAGTTCAACAAGGAAAGGAACAATGCACAAAAGAGGAACAGATGGAATAGGAACCAACACAGGGTAAAAGAGACTAAAATATCAATGAGGTCAAGGCAAGGTAGTTTTAATGGACAATGCTTCTCATGTCATAGGTTTGGGCATAAGGCTACATAGTGTAGGACACATGAAAGATAGAAATATGGGAAATTAAAAAATAGGTAACTTTTTCAAGGGTATTGCTACTCTTGTAATCAGTTTGGTCACAAGGCAATGAATTACAAGGTTCATGACAGGAATAGATATGGCTTCACCAGGATAAATCCCAAGACATTTACACCTCCAAGGAATAATAACATTAATTTTTATAAGTGCAATAATGATGGACATATAACAAAGTGGTGTAGAGTATAAATTCCAGAGACAAGCAGGAACAAGAACAGTTTGAGGGATCAGAAGGATCATATGAGGAGGAAAAAGGTAAATATCAATGCACGCTAGGAGTAGAAATACTCCCATTCCATAATTAACCACCTCAAGAGGAGGTGGGGGAAGGGCTAAGATAAGAGTATCATTCTTAGCCCTAACCCCCAAAGGAGACCCTTTTCCATTGATGAGTAAGGAGGAGATATTTGAGTTAGGAGGAAAGCATTCATTCAGGGGGAGCAAAACAGAAAGAGGTAAAAAAATGATAAAAGGTAAATGGGTTGCCATAAATGACAAAGGGAGAGATTTTTAGAAATATGAGCAGTATTTGTTGTCATTGATGTCAAAGGAATACTAAGAAAATGTCAAAATAATGATAAGAAAATTGTTCATGGTTGATTTTCTAAGAGGTAAGGATATAATATTTAATTTAAATATTATATGGCTGAAGCATCAAAAGAGAAGCAAGAAGGATAACAATATTATAATATTTGGGTTAAAGAAAAGGGTTGAAAAGATATCTACGTTCCATGGTGGTTGAAAGAAAATAATAAGGTTATTTTGCGAAGGTGATAATGGCAAAAGGTTCCCCTAAAAACCTAAGGAAGTTTTTATTTTATTTTATTTGAAAAGGCCCAAAGAACATTTAAATATTTAATTATAATATTTAAAATTCATTTTGAATTTAAATAATTATAATAAATATTATTTTTGAAATGCAAAGTCTAACTTCTCTATCCACCGATGTGAAGGCAAATACCTTGAAATGCATATTAATATAGTCTAAATCAAAGACTTAATTCGTGTATTCTTGGCTGTGCTCGTCGATTGAATGTGAAAGGGAGAAGTGTGCCAGTGCTAACTCCGAGGAAGAGAAAGGCATAAATGGAAGTAGAGCTAGGTTCAAAGAACCATCTGGGTGGCTATCTTAGATGACAATTGGCTTGGGTGCTAAGTTGCAGTAGAGGGGAGGTCTCAGTTTCGAGACTTTACGACTGCAAAAGGAGGAAGCTTTTTGTTTGAAAAGCTTTTTGCAGCAACATAGGGAATAAGTATGCATGGGCACACTTTAGTCCCATGTGAGCACCTAGCTTATGTGGTAATTGAAGCCACGGCTAGGGCACTAGTGATAGTGCAACGTGGGTTCGATTCCCACTAAGGGAAAAAGGTATTTAATTTTTTATCCTAAGGTTTGTTGGCATGAGCTTTTGGGGAGGTATAAGGTTTATGAAAATAAAATTTTTATGTTATGATTTTGGTGATTAAAGTATTGAAAGGAGTAATAAGGCTTTAGAGGAGTTTAAATATTATTTTAAAATAAAGTCTTATTGGGTTTAATAGTTGAAAGGAGTAATAAGGCTTTAGAGGAGTTTAAATATTATTTTAAAATAAAGTCTTATTGGGTTTAATAGTTGAAAGGAGTAATAAGGTGTAATTGAGATCTAATATTTTGTATGGTGAGAATGATTTGTGAGGGAGTTATTGAATGAAGTTTTGAGAAGGAATTTGTTTAACCCTTAAGATTGGCAAAAGAGTAATTGTGATTGAGACAATTTTTTAAGGTCAAATATTTATCAAACAAAAGGTATGGGCACATCTTCCTTGTGAGTGATTGTTGGATGTTGTGAATGCTAAGTTGGAAAGAAAAGGGTTTTTTGATAAGCATTGTTGAGTTTGATTGTTAAATATTTTTTCGAGTGAAAGTTGATGTTAAAAACCTTGTTTGATAAGCATTGTTGGAAATATTGAATGAACCTTCATATGTATGATTAGGGTTTGTGCAAGATCATGAGTATCATTGTTATGTGAGATTGTTTGATAAGCATTGTTGGAAATAATTGAGTGAGTTTTCATATGATTGTACTAGGGTTTGTAACCATGAAGTGTTTCATTGAGTGATTGATTGAGGTAAGTCTTGGTGAAGACTTGTTGAGAAGATTAGGCAAGTCTTGGTGAAGAATTTTTGATAAGATTAGACAAGTTCTAGAGAAGAATTGTGGACAAATTAGTGTGAGTTTTTGTGGAAGCTTACAATGTAGATTTGAGATAAGTATTTGAAAAGTACTTGAGAGTAGAGTTGATTGATTGATTTGTTCAAACCTTGGGTTAAGGTTTGGGGTAGATATAGCAGAGTTGATTTGTGATTGAGTCAAGCTTTGTGTTAAAGCTTGAGGACAAATATTGATCATATTTATGCTAGATCAAAGGACTATGTTTAGTGTAGATTTGAGGATAGAGATTGAGCATATTTTTGCTAGATCGAAGGACTGTGTATAGTGCATATTTGAGGACATATATTGAGCAGATTTGTGCTAGATCGAAGGACTGTGTTTAGTGCAAATTTGAGGATGGAGATTGAGCAAATTTGTGCTAGACCGAAGGACTATGTTTAGTGTAGATTTTAGGATAGAGATTGAGCAGATTTATGCTAGATCGAAGGATTGTGTTTAGTGCATATTTGAGGATAGAGATTGAGAAGATTTAGATAGAAGGATTGTGTTTAGTGTAAATTTGAGATAGAGATAAAAGTAAGCTTTGGAGGTGATAGAGTATAGAGGATGACAATCTCTAGTGGATAGACATCCATTAGAAATATTAGTGAAGATAGGTATTTTGAGTGAGAGCAGGAGTTTTCAGTGGATAAATATCCATAAGCCAGTGCAGTGGAGGTAGTAGTTCTTCCAGAAGATCACTAGCCAGAGCAAAGGAGAAGGAGTTCTCCTATGAATAAATATCCACGAACTTTATTAGAGGATTGGCTTATCCTTTGGACAGAGGTCCATAAACATTGTAATAGGGAAAGGTTTCCCATGATATTTGTTGAGAAAATTTTAGTGAAATATTTTCTTAGTGGAGTAGCCCACATTGGGTGAACCACGTTAAATTGGTGTCTCTATTGTATGTGGTGATTTTTGCATTGCTTTGATTACTATTGTTGATATTGCCATTAATATATTGCATAATATTGATTGGTAAAGAAAAGTAAAAAGTGGTCTTATATTGTTCACCTCCCTCTTAGTATAAGATTGTGTTCTTCAAAACATTCATTCTTTTTGTGTAGATGTATTCAAAGACTTGTTGTTATCTATTAACAAATGTGGGCCATTCAATTATATAATAAATTTGACCTAGGAGCTATGTAGACCGCCCATATTTTGATAAGTTTGACATAATATCTTTTGTCTTAATTCACCATTTAATGTGAACCATTCATCTTGATCCTAGGCTAATCGTGGACCATTTATTTGTTATTTATTCTTCAATACTTGCTAGAATAATCCTTTATTTGCATATGCATGAAAGTTATTGGATAGATTTAATCAATGAATCAGATTCATTGATTAGGATTCTAAGGAGCAATGCAGACCGCATGATCTCCTATCCATTTTGATAAAGAAAATTTATCTTTGTTCATCTGCAAATGCGTATCATTGATCTCCTAATAGTAGGATCATGCAAATAATATATCTTCTATCAAAATTGATGGTTGATAGGTCTGATGATGGGGTTTTTGTCTCTTATTATTGATGAATGCATGCCATCCATATTGATCTCAAGTTGATCACAAACCGTTGGTTTAGTAACAAAAGTTTTTAGTGGGATATGCATGGTGGGTTGTGAAATTTGGATCTTTTTGGTAGATAGACGAGACAAAACATCTATTCTATGTGGTGAATAAGATGAAGGCTTTGGGTGTATATGACAAAAGGGTTTTTGTTTTATGTATAAGGTTAGACTTTGACTACATGCAGACCGTTGATTTTTCTTGGCAGACAAATGCAAATTGTCCTTTTTTTTGCTATGAAATGTTAAGTGTTGACTGGGAGGACACTTTGGAAACTAGGATTAGTCCAATTATTTATGAATATTTGTGGGCCGCTCATCCTAAGAGGACATAAATAACTTTTAAGCTGAATAATGCCAAGCATTATAAGGAGGAAAAAAATTTAATGGGCATGATTTCTCGTAGAAATTTAGATGAAAGTGGTCCATTCATTTGAAATGGAGATAAATGACCTTTAAAACACTAAGGTGCATTTAACAAGTCAAATAGAAGAATTAATTGGTAAACACCTCGGCCAGCTTAGATATTTTCTAGGCTCTTGGGGTGCTTGGGAGCCACTCATTCTAATGGAAGATGACTGATTTTTAAGTTATAAGGTATCATAGGCTTTAAGGAAGATATTAATCAACAATTAAAATTCAATGGCGATCAATGGACAAAGGCTAGCTATTGATTTCAAGGGAATCTATATTCCTTGTTAGGGAATATGCACTTGAATTAGTTAAAAGAGAAAGATTCTTAGGATTACCTATGACTTAGATTGTATTTGGACATAAAATTAAAGTGAACCATAGATATCATGGAAAAATATATGAGGTTTATCAAAGGAGATTAAATACTAAAGGTTTTCTTCAACTTAGGATTTATGAAGGATAGGCACATGAAATGAGATTGGAGGATGGATTTAATTTTATGTCTGTGAAACATTTGAACCTTAGGTTTTTGGAGCATTACTATTATGGAGGAGTATTTGATCAGTGGACTAAGGGCACAACCTTTAAAGGAAGCAAGAGAACTCAAAGCACTTTAATAATTTTAGAAACATAGGATTTCTAGGGAAATTTGAAAGATAATTATTATAACAAAATGAATTGAATCTAAAAAAGACTAATGGGAGGTGTAAGTAGCTTTTATGCTAAATAAAACCCAAGATGATAAATATTGAAATAAAAGGGTTGATTGTAGACATGAAATATTTTGAAGTTTGGAATTAGGGGTATACCTTAGGTTGGATTTTGATAATCCAAGAACTCCCTCTTAAAAAATCCAATATTCTATAGTCACATAAGGCAAGACTTAGAAACTTGACCTTCCTTTTGAAAAAATATATCCTTATTTGGAGACTTTGACTTAAAATTGGGCCACATAATTATCATGACAAAAAGAGGATTTGGATGGACTAGTTTATGAGAAGATCCATCACAAATCCTAAAGAATTAGATCTTCATGCATAAATTGAACCAATAGTCCAACCAACTTATAGGAAGAGGACGTATTAAAAAAAGCACATTATAAATTTTTTTATGTGCCTCTAAAATATCCAGTAACTATTTTTAACACCTCAAATTCAAATGTCTCTCCCATGAATATGGACTAAAGATTCTTATTCTACAATATACTATAAATTCACTCCTTTGAATGGGGTTGATAGGTCTTGAAGACAATCACATAATGAGACAATGCTCCACCTATAGTAAGTCCTTGAACAAATACCACTAAAGTAAAGATCTAAAAAATCATAGAAATTACAAATGACCCAAAATGCTTCTATATGTAAAATTTATAGCCTCCAAAATATTTGCCATAATAATTATCAAAAAAGAAAAAACAACCTCTTAGGTCTTAGAATTGTTGTGTCCAACTAGAATTTATCATTTAGTGCCCACTAATTTTGACTACTACTAAGATTTTGTCATTGGATATCAAGATCAACTTAGAAAATAACATGTACTATGATTTAATTCGATAGTAGGGGTATAAGTTGTGAAAAATGCTTGTGTGGCATAATTTAGTTCCACATTAGCTACCATGTTGACCAATATTTTACCTCATTTCTCTGAATGTGGAAATATACCTATGGAGATTCGAAGCTAGTTCTCCTATATATAAGGTATCTTGTGCTGTCCAAGACACAAACACACATGTTGAAATGTGTAATGGCTAAGCTTTCCTTTAGGCCACAATCAAATTTTGTACTTACATTGATCATATTTACTCTTTGGGCCTATGTAAACCTTGAAAAAAGTTCTTTTATATATTTTTTGTAATATTTTATTCCTAAGGGTCAATCTCATAAACTTGACCTAAAGGCATCATGTGTAATATCCCTTCATACCAACCACTTGTTCATAGATTGGAATGCAATTTCATTTTTATTTTCTAAGATTATTTGGTGTCCATGGACATCCCATTATATTATGTATTCTATTTTTCATTGTGCATCCTTTGCTAAGCAATGCAAGGTAATGTGTGATTCCATTTATTTCTAGAAAATACTATGAAATACAACATGGCATTAGAGTGGGTGTGAATGTCCATTACTTGATTTATTTCAACAATTGATGTTTTCTTCCATGTTTTTTCAAGGATATTTTTTTGTGCAAGCCAAAAAAATTTCTTTTGAAGGATAATGACATAATCAAAAGGAGGGTTTTTCAAATAAAACCCTATGTGGACATGGATTGCAAGGATCTCACTAGGATTAAAATTTTTGCTTTAGGAGAAATATTCATTGGCATGTTCCTTTTTCCTCTTATAGGTACTTAATCATGTTTTATTTCAATTTTTTTGACTATATGGATGCCCTCATTTCAATATTGGATTTATTAATTGAGATTTTTCAAAAACCTCATATGTATTTTATGGTTTCTTTTAATAAATCTATTTCATTTTATATTTTAGATTTTTCTATGCATTAGCAACATAGATGAGAGGATAGATTACTTGGCCACCATGAAAGAAGAAAATAAGAGGTTGATTTTTTTAGACAAATCCCTAGTACCAAAGAAGTCATGGGTAGTATTGTTATTACAAAAGACCTCCAAGCCACTTGAAAAAGTTGCAAAAATAGTCCGGTAATATATATATATATATATATATATATATATATATATATATATATATATATTGGTAGGTAAAATTGATTAAGTGTGGGGTTTAAATGGGTCCCAAACCCAAGTACATAAACTGGTAGCTAAACCAATAGCATAAGATGATACATGCCTACATATTGGCCAAAAACAACCTGAAGAAAAAGGTCCAAACAATAGCAAAGAAGGTTGGATGGATGCCTAATGTCAGAAAAAAAATATAGTCTGAGCAATACCTATTTAGGGGTTGCTTAATAGAAGTAACTATATGAAAACCTGTAAAGGAGCTATGACAAAAACCGTACAAGGGAAGCTCACAAAAGATCCATAAAAAATATAATAGATATCGTAGGCTAGGGCGTAGGTAGTGACTCATGATCAATAGTAGCACCCTTCCACTTGAAAATATTTGAATGATTTGGAAAACCTTGGAGCTCAAGTTCCCAATTATGATGATCTCTTCACACCACTTACCCTTTCATTGGTAGTTTTGTCACCTCAGCCATCAGCTTAATTGTAACTCTAAAATGGAGGTTACACACAACAACATAACTATTATTCCACAAAATGACAAAGGCTTCAGTGATATATTGCTCAAACCATTTGAACTTGCTTAGAAACGGAATGAGACCATGAGCTTCTAGAAAGGTGTGATACAAGGGATCAAGTTGAAGGGTAGATAGCTCAAGTAGGGCCATATTGGAAAGACTGAGGATAAAGAAAGACCACATAATCTTCTTACTACCTAGGACATACAACGGTGAACAAAACCAGATGACAATGGATTGACACAGACCAAGGATGTAAATATAGAAATTTTTGGTACAATAGACGCCCTTTCCAAAAGCTAAGTTGGTGTGATTAGTAGACCACATAATAATTCTCCATAGGGAATCGACACTAGAAAAAACAAATATGGCACAGGATATAATTCGTACATGACAGGGCTAGGATAGGATTGGGAGTGCCAAATTATTGAAATAATGAATCTCAAAATTTACAAGATATAAAATTAAGCATCTCGATGGGATATTTATATCCAATTATAATTTACTTTTATTTCAAGGTTAATTAATTGAAATTTAGGTTTAAATAATCAAAATATTATAAAAATAACTTTTACAAGGTTTACAATAGCCTAAAGGCTCACACACATCATACAATACAAATTCAACCATGGCTTCAAGTGAAGCTTAACCACTAGATGTTTTAACATCCCTATTAAGCTGAATGAGGCACATGGAGAGAGACCCTTATTAGTCATCCCCCTTAAGGGGTACTCTCCCACACTAAGTAGTTTCTACATGCACACAAAATGAACCTTGGGTATAATATTGGTTAGGATATTTATTGCTTACTTTGTTAATACCAAAAACATAGGATCAAGCATCCCAGTAGCATAAATTCATCTCAAATAGTGCATTCAAATCTCAATATGCTTGGTTTGCTAATTAAACACTAGATTACAGACAAGTTGGATGGTGCTTTGGTTTTCACACCAAAGGATAATAAGGTAGATTTGAATAATGCTTTGGCCTTTTGCTACCATTTAGTGTTTCTAAAATAGGATAATTTTGGCAAAGGTAGTGTATAGGTACTATACTTACTAAGGTATAACCCAAAATAAAAGTTATAGAAACCCAAACCTAGCCACTTGCAAAACCCATCCATTCCACAAATCTGCATAATAAAATAATATGCCTAAGTCTAAACTTAGGTATATTTTCCTGCCCATTATCCTATTTTCTAGATTTTATAAAATCTAGAAAATCCTCCTAGGATACCCTATATCCCCACTTGACATGTATCCTATCCACCACTACCCCTCCCTTTACCACATCTCACACACCTCACTCCACTCCCACCTACCCACATGCCACATCTCCCCAGTTAAGTGAGACACTTTTGGTGACTCACTCTAACTGCCCCTAACATTTGGTAACCCTAGCTTACCACTTGGTAATGCTATTTTACCACCTTCCCTCACCCCCCTCATCTCCTAAAGCCCTATAAATGCACCATCATTTGATCAAGTAGGGGAGATTGGAAAAAAATACCATCACGCTATCCAAATTACATTAGGAGATCATCAATATCTTCGAGGATCGAACCGCTAGAGTCATGGAGGGCAAAACCCTAGCTTACTACCATCCAGTCCTAAACGTAGCACTATGTTTATGTAGAATAAAATGCAGCCTTGCATTTTCTAAATACACCTCTATGCTTGACTAGATCCAAATGCAGCCTTGTATTTTCTCAGAAGCAGTTTCAACCATCGATAGATCTAGATCATATAGGTAAAATAGTAAGGTATAAAATTTTATGGTTTTCTATATTTTACACATTATTTTTTAGTTTTACAAGCATTTACATTCAGGGTTGTGTAGCCTCTTTTATTCACATCAACAGGTGCTACTAATCTCTTTTGTTTGCAAGAATATGTGTGCAAATGATAGTTTTTTGGAAGTTTGCTAAAGCGAGGATGGTCCACAAAGATACTCAAGCCCATCTAATCAATTGATTGTAGAAAAGAAGACCATAGATACCACATTCATTGGATTAGACAAAAGAAGTTTTCCCCCTTTTGATCATTGTATTATTCTGAAGTCAAGCAAATTGTAATCATACCCCTACATACTTGGGACAAAAAACATTGTAAACGGAGACTAAGGCTCCATTAAAGTTCAATACAAAAATCATTGCATTGCACATTGCTTGTTTTAGTATTTTATTGCTTGGTTTCATATTTATTATGCTTATAAAAGGATCATCAATAAATTGAATATAAGATTTGAAGGAACCATTCATTGCATCTTTAATACCTTTGTTTTTTCCTTCCATTTTTACCTTTGAGAAATCTCTCCATAATTCCTCCTTAAGAATAATGAATAGATAAGAAGATAGTGAATCACCTTGGGACATTCTATGGGATGAATTAAAATGTCCAATAAGGGATCCATTGATCAAAATAGAATATTTCGAGTGTTGTAACAACATATAAGCCTTTCACACAAGCAATGCAAAAAAACAAACTTTTTGAGAAAATTATATAGAAAACTCTAGCAAACCCTATCATATATTTTTTTCATATCTAATTTTGTAAGCATACCTAATTTTGTCATAGATTAAAAAGAATGTATGGCCTCCTATGCAATGTTTACACATCAAGAATTTGTTTACCACAAACAAAATCACCTTTTTTCTCTAAGATAACACAATATCAAATACTTTAGAATCTATTTTCCATATTTTTTAAAATGATTTTATAAATTATATTACAAAGGCTTACTAGACAAAAACCATAAAAATATTCTCTCGCTCTTGGTAACCAATGTAACAATGTTGGAACTGATTTCATTTATTTTATCCTTCCTTTTTTGGGCCTCTTCAACTTTAGCTAACATATCACTCTTCAATAAATCCTAAATTTTTTGAAAGAAAATTGTAGAAAATCCATCAAAGCTAGATGCCTTGTTAGGATGGTAAGAGAAAAGTACCTCATGTAGCTTTTCCATAGATATATTCTTCATTAAGCTCTCATTTTGTCTCCATGTAGTAATTAATAAATTATTTTGCAACTGACCAAGTGCTTCCTTATCTTGCCTAACATCTAAAAACATATTTTTGTAATAAGTAATTTCATCCTCCCTAATAACTTCTTCTTTCTCCATATTTCTTACCTCTAGAGTTAAAATACGTTTGATGTGACAAGAATAATTTTTTTTCCATAGAATGAAAATTTGGATTTTCTCTCAATTTCTTTGATCCATTTCTCCCTAGGTTCTTAGAACCAATATCATTTATTTTTAATACCTTATGATAATAAAAAAGTAGTTGTTTTCTTATAAATAAGAATCCTGGCCCATTCCATTGGTTTCTACTATCTCTTTTAAATTTTTGATATTGGATTCAATTTTATTA
Organism: Wollemia nobilis; assembly: GCA_028583015.1. NCBI lineage: Eukaryota > Viridiplantae > Streptophyta > Pinopsida > Araucariales > Araucariaceae > Wollemia > Wollemia nobilis. Next base: position 1,572,950 of record JAQPPZ010001424.1, on the reverse strand, counting down.
TTTTCTTTAAATATGTTACCAAAATATTTGGCATTCAAAATATTTATTTTCTCCTTTAGATGTTTCTTCTTTTGAACAAACCTATACATACATGATGCTTCAAAATTTACTTCATCCCACCAAAATATAACCATCTACAATAAATTAGGGTCTTGGAGCCACATAGTCTGGAAGCAAAATGGCTTTGGATGACCATTATTGAGTAAATCACAAGTAAAGAGAATGGATTTGTGATTTGATCCTGCTTACAAATATATGAAGATACTATATACTTTGTTTGCAACCATGTGTTTGATACCAAAAATTTATCTAATCTTTGTGCTATGAGTTTACCCAATATGTCTATCATCCCATATATATTCAAAATTTACATAAATAACATCCCAAAGTCCATTTGAATTAATAAATTAAGCAATGTCTTGAATTGATTTAGACCATATAGGAGTACCACCCTTATTTTTTGAAGGAGAAAGAACTATCTTGAAACCATCCCCAAGAATCCATAGATCACAAATATGAATCATCATTATATTTGACAAAACTATGCTAAGGTCCTTACAACATATTTAATGAGGAGTAACTATAGTTATAACATATACATTATAACCTCCACTTTGATGTTTTTCTCTTTCCCACAAAATAGTCTAGCAACCTATTTGCTAAGGTCCTTAATTTTTGCTTCTAGAAACTATCCATCCTATTTGTCTTTGTCCCATATTGTTGCAATACCCCCAAAACATCCTATAGAAGAAACTACCAAGAAATCCCCATACTCCAAATATTTTTTAGTACATCCTTACATTCCTCACTACTTAGTTATTTTTATTGTATTAAAATAAAATTGGGACTATAACAATCTATCAATTCCTTAATAATTTTTATTTTAGGGGTATTTATCATATCCCTAATATTCCATTATATCATTTACATCATAACATTTTATTAGCATGCTTAGCCCCACTTCTTGTTAACACCTATGATATATTTTTTTTGTTTACCAAATAGATATCCCTTTGATTTTCTTTTTCTTTTTGTTCCTTCTTTGAAGGTTTTCCTCTCATTTTTTCAATTTCCACCAACACTTTTTTGTTAATCAATCTCTTCAAATTTTCCATTATCTTCTAAATATTTATGTTTCCCTAGAGAACCTCAATACACGGAATAGCCTCACAAACACTTTCTTCTTTATGTTTTCCTCAAAATACTAAAGGACAAGGATAATAATGCATATTAATTTCTTTCTTAAACTACCCTAAAGAAGATGGAGAGGTGAGGAGTTTTCGAGCTCTGGCGATTTGGCGGGAAAACTTCTGAACCGACGTCGGGCGCTGCTCGAGGGCATCTGGCCCGACAGATCTTCCCAGAGCCTTTGTTTGATTGTTTTTGCACTACTCTGAAGACTTGTAAGTTGTTCCGGGAGGGCCCGATGGGGTCTCCTCCAGTCTCTTCTGCTGGAAAAAAGAGTTCATACGCTGAGATGCTGAAAGAAAACCCCTCGCCCTCCACTGGTGAAGCGCAGAGGACTGCTTTTTAGACGTTACTCAAGAACGCTGGCAAGGGTGCTTCCACACATCGAGTTAACGGTTGCCTTCCGCAATCAACTTCCAGACCAAAGATTATTATAGAACCAAAACTGGTCGAAGACACAATCTCCTATCGTGCTCATCACAACCTGATTTGCAAATTCATGGGTATCCGTCCCACTTTGAACTTTTTGCACACCTGGGTTAGACAAAATTGGGAGCCACTAGGTGAGTACTCCTTATGGCCTATTAGTAATGGATATTTCATTATTAGTTTCTCTTCTTTAGCAGATAGAAACAGAGCTTTTGAATCTGAGAAAAGGAACCATGGCCCAGCTGGGTTATTTGTCCAACCTTGGAGAGTGGGTTTTGACCCTCGTATTGAACCTACGACAGTCCCGGTCTGGATCCGGCTGTATGCTCTTCCTATGGAGTTCTGGGGGGAACAGGTTCTAGAAATGATTGGTAATTCATTAGGCAGGTTTATAGGAGTCTCCAGAGATACTATAGAGGGAAACACAGCTGTCTTCGCTAGGATCTGTGTTGAAATGGATATTAGCCAGCCTTTACCAGTCGAGGTGGAACTCGAGTTGACAGGGCTTACCTGGATACAACAGTTAGATTATGAGGCCCTTCCTTTTAGATGCAGAGCCTGCCATCAGCACGGCCATCTGGCGAGGTTCTGTCCAAATACCCTGAACACAAAAGTGGAGGCTCCGCTTGGAAATCCAAACCGCTCCAGAGTGGGTAAGTTTACCCCTGTCCAAGAACCATCTAGTATTCCTCAGGATTCTGGTCTCCAAAAATATGGTTTTGAACTTTCGAAGCGAAGGAAAAATAAGAAGAAAAATTCTAAGGAGCATGCACAACTTAAGTCAACCAATCGGTATGAAATCTTTAAATCCCTAGTGGATCAAGAGGACCAAGTTATGGAGGGAGTGGATGGGAATGTTGAGGATACTAACATTCACTCCCCGGCTTCTCCATCATTTACCCCTGTCTTAGAACAGGTAATGGAATCCCCTGGGACTTTGCTGCCAGAGAATTCAGGGGCACTGGTCATCCACTCCCCAGCACAGCCGGTTATCAAGGATGTTACTATGGGAAGCTCTGAAAAGAACAAGGAAAGGCCGGTTCTTGGGATTACCTAGGTCGAGAAGAGGTCTAAAAATAGTACTTCCCAAGGAGCAGGCAGAAAATCCAATAAGGATCTACTGGCAGTGCAAGGAGATAAGCTGATCAATGGAGGATTGGTGAGGTCCATTGAGTCCTACTGCTCTCAAGGTTCTCAATGATTATTCAATCCTGGAATGTTAGGGGTTTAAACAGCAGAACCCATCAATCTACTGTTCAAAGACTTTTAGGAAAATGTAAAACAGACTTTTTGCTCCTCCAGGAGACCAAAATGTTAGTAGATCTTATGTGCAAGACTGCCAATAGAATATGGCGGGGTGCTGGTTATATGGATGTGGCTGCTCAGGGTGCCTCGGGGGGGATTGTCACTTTCTGGAACTCTCAGGTTTGGACAGCTTTAGAACACATAGCTTGGAGGGGTGTTCTAACTTCTCTGTTTAGAAATAATGTCACAGCTGATCATGTTCTCATTACAAACTTCTATGGGGCTCAATGCTTTGATGGCCAGCGGCTCCAATGGAATGTTGTACACAATATGAGATCCTCCCGGGAAGTGTTTGACTGGATCTTAGCTGGGGATTTTAATGCCAAATTGTCTATTCGGGATCAGGAAGGTGGGGCCCCAGTTTTGGATCCAGGGGACCGGTTCTTGATTGCCCAAATCCAGACCCTTAACCTGGTTGATATCAAAGGCCCTGGAACCTACTTTACTTGGACAAATAAGAGGAGCGAGCCACACAGTCGGAAGGTAAAATTAGACCGGTTTTTGGTCTCTGAAGAGGCATTTATTAAATGGAATCTGAAGCTCCAGATTTTGGAAGGCCCTGTCTCAGATCACTTTCCCATTTTTCTTGAAGGAGGGATGATGATAGGTCAACACCACAAGCCATTTAAATTTGAAAACTTTTGGTTGCAAAAGGAGGATCTCCGTAGGAAAATCCCCCAGTGGTGGGAGGAAGGCCGCCTACCCTATGGGACAGCTATGTTCAAATTCCATAAACAGCTTCATTTCGTCAAGTGTAAACTGAAACAGTGGAGACAAACCAATAAGTCGGACTTCCAGCTCCAGAGGGCTCCCCTGATGGCAAGATGGGAGGAGGTGCAAAAACACTTTAGGGATGGCTCCATTTCTGAGCACCTTAAGGCGGAGGATGATGCTCTACGCAAAGCGGTTGAAGACATTGATAACCAAGAGGAAATTTACTGGAAACAGAGAGCTAGAACCTCCTGGTTATTAGAAGGTGATAGAAATACAAAATTTTTTCACCGCTCAGCTTGTGCTAGGAGACAAATGCATAACATGGAAGTCCTTCAAGATGAGAATGGCCACTCTTTTGATACTCTCCTTGGAATGCATTCCCACTCAATGGATTATTTCTCAAACCTTTTTAAGAATAGTATGGACCAAGATGTGGTTGCTCAGAATGCAGTTATCAATGTCATCCCTTCTCTCATCTCTCAAGAAGAGAATCAGATCCTCCTTAGACCCATTGACAGTGATGAACTAAAGAAAGTGGTATTTGGGATGAGCACTGGAAAATCGCCAGGTCCAGATGACTTTCCTATTGAATTTTTCCAGGCCTTCTGGGATACTCTAGAGAAGGATGTTTTGGCTGTTGCTGAGGAGTCCAGAACTAACAAAATAATGCTTAAAGCTCTCAACCATACCTTCATCACTTTAATTCCTAAAGGGGAGGGGGGGGTTCATATATATGATTTCATACCGATTGCCTTATGTAATGTTATTTATAAAATAATCATGAAGATTATGGCTGAGCGGCTAAAACCTCTTTTACAAAAAATAATTTCCTCGGAGCAAGGGGGTTTTGTGGAAGGTCGACAGATCCTGGATGAAGTGGTCCTTGCTTAGGAGGCAATCCACACAATGCAAACTTCAGGTAATAAATGAATTTTTATAAAGCTGGATATGTCTAAGGCTTATGACCGGGTGGAGTGGGGCTTCCTGGCTAAGATGTTGGCTGCCTTTGGCTTTTCTCAGGATTGGATTGACTGGGTCTTGAGTTGCATCTCCACTCCCTCTTTCTCTGTTCTAATCAAAGGGCTCCCCTCGACTCCTTTTGGCGCCTCTCGGGGTCTTCATCAAGGAGACCCTTGCTCCCCTTACCTCTTCCTCATTTTAGCTGAAGGATTAGGCAGACTCTTCCTGAGAAGACGTCATCTCGGTTTGATAACAGGTATCAAAGTGGGGACAGAAGTCTTGACCCACTTACAGTTTGTGGATGACACAGGATTGGTGGGAGTGGCCAGCTTCAGGGAAGCCAGAGGAATCAGAGATACTCTTAACATCTACCTTCGGGCATCAAATCAAGTCATTAATGATAAAAAGTCCAAGGTGGTCTTCTTCAACCTCGATCGAAGGTTACAGGACAGAATCACTGAGGTTCTGGGATTTACTAGGACCTCTCTACCTGTTACTTACCTGGGGGTTCCTCTGCACTTCAAAAAACTAAAAATTAATTTCTGGAAGGATATTTTGGATGGCATCAAAGAGAAAGTGAATCATTGGGCTCTTAAATGGTTAAGCTATGGAGGCCGATTAACATTCTTACAATCTGTTATTCAGGCTTTGCCAATTTATAAATTCTCCATCCTGGCTGCCCCACATTCTATCTGGAAAGAGCTTGAAAAAATGGCCCGAAGCTTCTTATGGGAGGGTGCTAAATGGAAGAAGAAATGGGCCTTGGTCGGTTGGGATAAGGTCACCCAGCCCAAGGATAAAGGCGGGCTGGGACTGAGAAGCTCCAAGCTTAATAATCAAGCTTTGGCTGGAAAATTATACTGGAGGTGGATTTCACAGCCAACTTCCCTTTTTAGCAGAATTCTATCTAGTAAATACCTGAACCATGCTCACCCCAATGATTTGGGACGTTTCCCTTTGGAAGGTAACGGATCCTTAGTGTGGCAAACTCTCAAGCTTGGAGCTCAAGTCATCAAAGATCAATTGTTTTGGAAAGTGGGGAGAGGGGAGAAGGCCCACTTCTGGACTGATTCCTGGGATCAGCACCCTCCTATTATTACTGTGTTTCCTGAACTGCAACCCATTAAATCAGCCATAGAAGACAAGGGCTGGATTCTTATTGAGAGTTATTTCAATACCAGTCAAATTGGGGAATACAAGTTCAAAAAGTTCAAGAGGCTGGAAGAATGGCCAATTCCAATTCCCCCGGAGCTGGCACCCATCTTGGAAAAAATTTTGACAGCTAGGTTTCTTACTGGACGAGATGAGGAGGATGAACTTGCCTGGGGCTTTGGGAACCTTGGGGTTTATACTGTGAAAGCGGGATTCAATCAGATTCTTCTAGAGCCTCCACCTCACTCTTTTTCGGTCCATGTCTGGAAGAAGATTTGGCACCCCAAAGGCTGGCCAAAGGTGAACTTCTTTGCATGGCAATTTATGCATAATGGAATCCTCACCTTTGACAATCTCAGACATAGAGGTATCATCGGTCCTTCTCAGTGTGTGTTATGTCGCAAGCAAGAGGAAACTGATGATCATTTGCTATTTGAATGCACTTTCACTTGGCAGATTTGGATGCGCTGGTTCTCCACCTTTAAAATCCAAGCCAACAGTGATGTGACTCAGAAAAATATTTGGAACAGATGGAAGAGAGGCAGATTTAAATCCAAGGCTCTTTGCATTGGCTGGGAGCTCGAATTTCTTTTTATTTGGTGGCAGGTGTGGTTGGAGAGAAATTCTCGCATCTTCCGTGAAACTTTTTCTTCTCTTGAAGGAATCTGGCAGGTCATCTGGAGCAAAGTAGCGGAAATGGTTGCTATCTATGTGGAGGAGGAAAAAAAGGTTGTCTTTGCGCCATCGGCTGAGGGAGCTGTTGATCTTGAAAGACAGGCTTTTGATAGATGGCACCCTCCCCCTGCAGGCTGGATCAAAATTAACACTGATGGTGCTACTAAGGGAAACTTGGGTAGTGCGGGAACTGGTGTTGTTTGTCGCGATCATCTTGGGTCTGTGCTCTATTGGGAGCTGCAAGGTCTGGGTCATGCCACAAACAATGAAGTGGAGGCCTTGGCCATTAAATTCGCCTTTATCTGGGCTGTAAAGCAGGGCCATAGAAAGATAATTCTTGAGTCCGACTCTCAAATTCTGGTGGGTGCTCTTGATATCATGAGGAACTTCAATTTGCAGGCCTGGAGGCTGCGGTCCCTTGTCTCCCAAATAAAGGATCTCTGGAAAGAATTGGATGATGTGGTTCCCATATATGTGCGTAGAGACTTCAACAAGGCGACTGATTTTCTTGCTAAGCTAGGTGCCGAGAAGGAAGTTGGAGTGCAGATGCATAGTGATATGCCTATCGAGGACGTTGTGATTAGACAAGGCCTTGAATGCCATTTATGATCATGTGTAAAGATTTTTCTGCTAAGGATGGTTTTCGTAGCGATTTCACGACTTGTAACGATGTCGTGGCCTCTGGCGGGAAGTTGTCACGATATCGCGATAGGTTTTGCCTTCCCAGCCTCCGTAGAAAATAGGTCACAAAATCGTGACATGTCGCGAATTCGTGACATGTCGTGATATCACGACCTGGCACGCTGTCGTTGTCTTTGATGCAAAGTTGTAGCGATTTCGCTACCTTTTTGGCTGATGAGGTCTTCTTTGAGAAATTTTCGTGATTTCGCGACCTGCTGAGCTTTCGCGGTCTGGGGATGGAAGTCGTTGCGATTTCATGACATTTTTGGCGCAGGGGAGTCAAGGTTGAAAATTGTCACGATTTCGCGACCTATTTTTCTGCCGCTGCCTTCACTTGGAAATGGTCGCGATATCGCGACACTTTTGCTGGCTGGGAGCTTCGGAGGAATTTCATCACGATTTCTCGACATGCCACGATTTTGTGACATGTCGTGAAATCATGACGCTTTTGGCATAGGGGAGTCGAGGTTGAGAACTGTCATGATATCGTGACTGGTTTTGCTGCTACTGCCCTCACTCGAAACTGGTCGTGATTTCACGACATTTTAGCAGGTTGGGAGCTTTGGAGGAATCTCGTCGCGATGTCGCGACCTTTTCGAAGACTTGATGCTTCTTGGAGTTTTGGTCATGATTTTGTGACTTTCTTGCCGACCGGGCGTGGAGGCCTTGGTTTGTCGCGATATCGTGACATGTCACGATTTCGTGACATGTCGCGCTATCGCGACATGTCGTGCTATCGCGGCTGAGGGCGCTGCTGCGGCCGCGACTGGGTTGTTGCCCGCGATTCCGTGACATGTCGCGGTTTCGCTCCTTGCTGCCTTCTTTGCTTTGTGGGAGTTTCCTTTGTGCTCCTTGCTTGCTGTTCAGTTCTCTGCTATTTTTTTGGGATGAGTTATCTCCCTGTTGTATTTGCCCCTTGTTTTAATACAAGCTTTTCAATTTTTTTCAAAAAAAAAACTACCCTAAAGATCTAAATTTCCATGGATATCTTCCATATGCATTTATTTATTATTCTACTCTTGAAACCCTAAAGTACAAGGGATACAATTCACACTACAATCATTTTTATTGAAAAGGAGAGGATTTTATACTACTTGAGGAAAATAAAGATTATTTTCCTAGATTAAACTTGACCTCTTTTACCTTCTTTACTTTAAAATTTACCTCCACATCCTCCTTTGTAGCTTTAACTCCTAAATTTGGACTTGCACATTATAATTCCATAGTGCTTGTGTTATTTTTGCTAATGGTTAATTGAGTAAATTGTATTGGATTTTACCATTTGATAATAGAGATGGATATTCTTTGCCATTTTTCAACATAGAAAATCCTTAATTTGACATAAATTCTACTATGATATGATTTCCTTCATATTTAATTTGTCTCATGCCCAAAATTTTCCATCTTGTTCCCCATGATTTTTACTTTGCAATCTATTTCCATGTGTCCAATCTTATAATATTTGTGACATTGAAATGCAATGTTCTCACAATCCACTTGTTGATCCCATTCTCTTAATTTAGATTTTATCCTAATGGACTATGGTAAAGGTTTTCAAATATCCATGGTTTCACATATTTGAGAGTATATAGCATGCCTTAGCTCCTTAGTAGTTGGTCCTTCTTAAATGAAATCCTCTAGAATATTTCCAATATTATTTAAAATCTCCTTATTGATAAGCTAATATGGGATCCCAAAAATCCTGATCAATACCAAAAGCCTTTTAATAGTCTATACCTCCATATAAAATTCTCACTTCATGGTCATAAATACAATGCATGTCTCCCCCTAAACCATGGGTTGCCATCCATTATTTTAACTTCATTTTATGAACTAGAGAAGATGATGAGAAAAATCCTTTCAAAAGAAAATTTATGGAGTAATTTGAATTCAATCCCCACTTCCACTTGACCTAATTTTAAATCTTTGAAAAACTTGACCAATATCCATGGAACTTACATATTAACCTTTTATTATAAGAATTGTTATATCATGCTTGATCATATCATACTTAATAATCATTTCTAGTTAAATATCCACTACTTGGATAGAGTTTACCATAAATTCACTCTTCCTCTTGTCCTTGACTAGGGTATTCTTCCTTCTAGTGAGAACTTTAAAAAATGATTTTCCTGCCATGCTGCCTAGATTTTCTTCACAATAATCCTTTAGTTTTTGAATTTACCCTATGATTTAGAATAAGATAAATGATACCCATTCCTTACTCTCACTTCGCTTCTTGCTCACACTTGTTTCTTTCTAGCACTCGCAATATTTTCTTACTTTATAAAACAATAAAAGGTGAAAATTACTCCTAGCTTGCACTTGCTCTTGACTCATTAATTATAAAATAATTTATAATTTCACTTTGACATATTAGTGCATAAACTTTTCCCATTATTATTAGTCACCTCACATCCTTGCACCTTTTTATTTTTTAAATTTATTATATGGGATTGAAATGGGTTTTCCCATATTAAGTAGCTTGGCTATTACACATATATCATTTAGCAAGATTCAAACCTGGGTCTCCTCCTTGAAAGTCAGAGAATTTAAGTAGTTGAGCTAATTCCATTTGATATCCTCTCATATTTTAATTGCTAAAATAATATTATTGACATTTTTTTATCATGCAATTTTACCTTTACATCTTCATCTATGAATTACTAAAATTATCATATTTGTGGTGTTTTCTCAGTATTTTTCATTATTACATCCTTAACTTTTAATTACTAGGATTATTTTTTTCAATGAGTTTACACAAGGTTTTTATGACGGGTCCTAGTCCCCTCAATAATTACTAAGATTATTGTATCTACATTATTTTATCATTTATTTTTGTATTTTTATTAAATATTTATCTATTTAAGTGGAAAACATAATTTGAAGGCGCTTATTAGCCATAATAAATTATGGATCTTTTTTCTAAAATAATTTAAGCTTAAACTTAATTATTAAGTTATTTTTTAACGGTATAATTTGAGTGGGTTTAATGGTTAAGATATAGGGACTCTAAGTAGGATAATTAAAGTTCACATCCAAAAATAACTTTCTTTAAATAAGTTGTGTGATTTCTAGTAGAACCATTCCTATCAAAATAATAAAGTATTAGGCATATGCTAATGAGAATACTTGTTTAGTGCCTGCAGAATCTAGACCTCCAAATCCTTTTGAAGCTTCATTAGGCCAGTCATTAAACTTACCTCTCACTGATGGCCTCAATCATCCTCAAGTCTGTCCTAGAACCATGATCACATGGACCCCACCCCCCCTAGGGTGGATTAAGTTAAATTTTGATGGGGCATCTAGGGGCAACCCGGTGAAGTCGAGGTGGTGGCTTACTTAGAGACCACAAGGGTGAGGTGCTAATAGCTTTTTTGGACGTCTTGGAGCTCAAACTAACAATGTTGTTGAAGCAAGGGCGGTTTGGAGGAGCTTAAAGGTGGCAAAAAAATTATCCAGGGAAATCGTTGGTGGAAGGTGATTCTCTTATTATTATAAATCTTCTAAAGAACACTAAGAGAGCTCCTTGGAGATTTGATGACTACATCCATGAAGCAAGGGCTCTAATTCATGACCGACCTGAGGCCATAATTTTGCATACCTTTCGGGAAGCAAACATGGCGGTCGATAGGTCGGCAAATGAAGGCATTGTAGCAGCAAATTTGATCACGTGGACTGAAAATCTTCCTCATGCAGTCTCAATGGTGATAGATAATGAAAAACTTTAGATTGGAAGGCTCAAAGTGGATCAATGACAGAAAATGGGGGCATTTTTAAAAAAAAAAAATTTGAACCTTATAATGGATTTTGTCATATTTGTTTTTTTTGTTCATGTGACTAGTGTTTTTTGCAGCTGGTGGGGCACTGATATAGGTTTTTTATCTACAAATTCATGCATGGGAAACATTCGCTTTGGCCTCAAGTATTTCCCAAGGTGTGTTTGGATTCGATGTCGCAAAAAGGCCCTAGCAAGAAATAACAAAGTGTTGGAGATCCCTGACAATGAGGCACCAAACCCCACCATAATAGTCTTGGAGAAGATGACAATTTCATCAGCCTCCAACAGTATCAACCAGTTGAAGAGTCTGTCTGGCCTCATCAGTGCAGCTGTTGATTTGTGTGATTCCTTAAATCTTCTGTTTTATAGCCAGCAGTTCCAGGGGCACAAGGAGTAAAAGGCAAAATCTAAATATGATGGCAAGAACGATGATAAGAAGTTAGATGAGGACTACAAGGAAGACTGCTTGGCCTCTTGGCTGTCCATTCTATGGGATGTTTTTTTTTTTTTTTTTTTTGACCATATTCTATTATTTTTATATGGGCACAAGCTACTCTGCATGGTGCTTGCATGATTAGTTTTTGTCTTTGTTAGTTCTTTTTTGCGTCTTTCTTTTCTGATGGCCATAATATTAGGCTTCCATAGTTTAGTTTGGTTGTATTCTAATGGAAGAGTAGGTCTTGGCCATTTTTGTTGTCAGTTTAAACTTTTAGGTCTTGGCCTTTGTCCAGTTGGTCAGTGGACCCTATTTTGTAAAATGGTTTTGGGTCAACCAGTTAAAACCCGGTGTTAATTATAATATTCTCTTACTTACCAAAAAAAATAATAATAAAGTATTACATTATTGTCGATTCAATTGAACTATAACCAATTTATATTTTTATCAAATATATACTTCATCTTCCTTGAACAATTATGTTTATGTAATCAACTTATTCACATCATTTTCATCAAACGATAAAATATCACTTGACTAGTTACCTTCTAAAAAATAAATTTTACCAAGATAAAAATTAACATCGTGTTTGGCTAAATTATCTGTTGCTTAGTTTTCTTCTTATTGATATGATGTCATTTCTGAGATGTTGTCTCCAACAATAATTAATTATTTTTCATCCAATCCCTATATCCATTTTTTTAGAATAAAGGGGTAAACATTTATTGATAAGAACACAATATTATAGAGTATAGTGAAGCCCCCAACCAGGACTTAAATAAACAACAATACAGGCTAAAGCCACCAGACAAGATCAAAACCTGAAGAAAATAATAATAACAAACCACATTAAGTCTGGACATCCTTTTGGATTAACTCCCAGATGCACTGAGAGTCCCTAGCTGGGAGACTCCCCTAGTTATCCATAATCCAAGGACCCGAAATCTCATAAGCCCTTTTGGAAAAAATAATCAGCAACCCCATTCCATTCCCTTGGTATGTGCACAAAGGAGATGAATTTAAACTCTTCACTAATTCCGAGAATTTGAATAGCCACAGAGACCAACTACCAATTAATATCCTCCAACATTTTTTTATTTAAAATATTAACTAAAATTTGAGAGTCGAACTTGTAGATGCTCCTGTGTCAACCAAGAGAAAACCCCCTTTACAAGGCCTCGAGAATCGTAATATCTTCCATGAATTTTTTGGAGTGAACACCTTTATAAATAGAAAAGAATAATTCTGACCATGCCAAAAGAGTCTCTCCCAACATCAAAAATTCTAGCATGTCCAATATTACCTCTGGATAACCCATCAGTATTAATTTAAAAATCCTCCAGGGGGTGGCATCTACCTACCATATCTTCAAACTTTCTTGTTGAGTTGGGAAACCCTGCTAGGGTGAGAAGTGTCCTCACCAACCCCAAATATACCAAGGACCTATCATACCTTCTCCTCCTTAGAGTCCAAAAGAGGATACACATCACATTTTCTATGGATAGTTTCATAAACCATACATAAGATCCTTTGCCAGATCTATTGAATAGTCAAATGTCTACCCTGAAAGATGAGATGGTTTTGTTCAAGCCAAATCTGCAAAATGATGCAAGAAGGATCCAAATTCTAAGCCATTTGGAGGAAGGGGACATTGGCCAGAGGTTTGCCTAAACTACTTCAAAACTCCACCAGGGAGAGCACATGAAAACAAGGATGGTTCCAGGCACTCCACCAATGGTGCCAAATGTATCTAGTAAGGGAGCATTGGAAAAATAAATGAAAAATTACAAAAAAGAGGGACCCTAAAATCCCCTCTTCCTCATGTTATCCCAAGTGAGGCATTTATTATGAGTGACCAGCCAGAGAAAAAAGTTACACTTAGGCTAAGCAAATATGTTCCACACCTTTTTCCACCATGTGATAGGGAGGCTTCCAAAATTTTGCATATCAAGAACCTGATAACCATAGGCTACAGATTAGGTTTCCTTAGGATCGGGATTCCAAGAAAAAATGTCTTTACCCCTCAATGAAGATTAGGGTCTCCTTGCAAGAATAAGAGCAAGCACATCTCTATCCTCATCCAATCCCCCTGGGGCAATTCATGTAGATATTTCCACTTGTACATCTCTATATTACCAAAATACTGGATTCTTTTAAAGTCCTCCACATGAGACCAACCCGCTTATAAGAAAAAAATGCTTAGGGAACATAACCTGGGATATTGAGTCAAGATAGGAGGGTGGCCATCCCAAGAATCCTCCTAGAAAAGAGCAACTGATCCCCGATTGTAAATCCAGAACAAACCCTACTTAATTCAATTAGCCCCTCTTTTCAGAGTGTTTCAAATAACTGAACCTTTTCCAACTAAGATGACTCTAGGGATCTCAACCTCAGAAATACCTCTCAAGTACTTACAAGACAATATTTTAGCCCAAATATAATCTTGAGAAGTACACCATCTCCAGTAGAGTTTTGCAACCAAATCCTACCCAAAAAGAGCCACCTATCGCAACCCAAGGCCTTCCTATTGAACCGTCCTACAAATAAAATCCCACTTAACCAAACTCCATTTAGATTGAACAAGTTTTCTAGACCACAAAAACTATCTTGACAAAGCATCCATGTCCTTGATAAAATGAGAGGGACTTATTTGTACAAAACACCTGTAAATAGGTAAAGCTTGAATAACATATTTTAAAAGCAACACTCTACCCACAAAGGATATCCATCTAATGGTCTAGTGATTCACCTTCCCTCTAAACTTATCAAGCATAGAATACCAAGAAGATCTAGGCAGAGGATGAGGCGAAATCATAATACCAAGATAAATGAAGGGGGAGTCTCAACCTGGAATCTTAGAATTCTAGCAATCTTGGCTTGAATAAGAGGAGGGGTATTGAAGAAGAAAATAAAAGACTTATCCTCATTAATCAACTACCCAAAAGCACCAAGATAAATTTCAAGAGACCATCTAATGTTGCTAGCTTCCCTGGTAGTGGCAACTCCTAGTAAAGTTATATCATCAACAAATTGAAGGTGGGAAAGAGCCGATGAACTGCTATTCCACTTCCAACCCTAACTGAGACCATGCCTAACTTGATACTTGATTATTCTTCCCAACCATTCTACCATAATGGTAAACAAATAAGGAAATAGAGGATATCCTTACCTCAATCCTCTCAAGGCCTCAAACAACTTCGACGACTCATTATTAACAAGAATAGAGAAATTGAAATAAGAAATACAACTCATAACCCATCTAATCCATTCCTCCTCAAAGCCAAAAGTAGCAAGAAATTTCTTAAGAAAGTACTATTTGACCCAGTCATAGGCTTTAGCCATGTTCAACTTTATGAATATATATTTCTCCTTAGAAGTTTCATGAATAGCTTTTATAGCAATAACAACCCCATCCAAGATTTTTTGGCCAGCAAAAAATCCACCTTGCTCCTCAGAGATGATTTTTCTCAACCATATCTTTAGAATCTCAGCAATAATTTTTGTAATGATCTTATATACAACATTGTAGAGAGAAATAGGCTTGAAAATATCCAAATAATTTGCTCCCTTTTTTTTGGTAATAACCACCACAAAGGTAGCATTTAGGTTCCTTAGCATCTGTTTGTTCTTTTGGGACTCATGGACCACCTCCAAAAGATCAAATTTGATTAAATCCCAAAAATCTTGATAAAATGCAATCAAGAATCCATTTGATCTTGAGGCTTTTCCTTTTTTCATCTTGAATACAAAATTTTCCAACTCCTCAAGAGAAATTGGGCCCATAAAATGCTCATTCATCTCTCTAGAAATAATCGAGGGAATACAATTTAGAATAAGCTTTTCATCCTCATCATTTGAGAGGGAGTCCTCCTTGAAGAGAGGAAAAATACCTCCTAGTCTCTTCTAAAATCTCCCTGAAAGAAGAGAGAAGGGCACCCTAAGAATTCATAAGAGAGGAAATCAGGTTACCATTATGGTGAGCCTTAACTAAGTTAAAAAAGAAGGTCATGTTCCTATCCCCTTCTTGAAGCCAATCCACTCGAGCTTTTTGTTTCCAAAAAAATTCTTCCCGTAGCTCCCATTCAGCAAGTTCTTTTGCAGCCTCAGATTCCTCAAAGAGAAGCTCCTTTGTGAGTCCATGATCTATAATCATCCTTGAAGCTTCTTCCACCATCTTAAGAGTCGCCAACTTAGCCAAGGAAAGGTTCCCAAAATTTAGACTATTCCACCTCTTCAATCTATGCTTAACAAATTTTAGTCACTTCATAAAGGAATACATAGTGGTGCCATGAGAAGGTTTGCCATTGGTCCACTAGCCTCACATGAAATCATGAATATTAGGATCTCGAAGCCACATAAGTTGAAACTTAAAGGAAGGATTATTCTTTAGCCCAAACTCAAGAGCAAAGAATTTGATAGGTCAATGATCATATCCCCTACCCTCTAGAATCATAGAACTAGAGCTTCTATTATTACCAATCCAAAAACTAGAGATCAAAAATATATCCACTATCTGTGAGATGAAATCTTCCCCATATATTCTATTATGCTAGGTAAATATTAGGGCTTGGATATGAGCATTGAATACAGAATAAAAAATCTTGAGACGATGAACTCCACTGTGTTTCTCCTTAAAACAAGTGATAGAATTGAAATCTCCATCCAAAATCCATGGGTACATGGGAGCCAAACTTCTCACAAAGCCAATGTGCTCCCACAAATTTACTTTACCATTGTAATCAACAGGAGCATACACATTTGTAAGTAGGATGGTTTCACCAGATTCATTATCATGCCCAATCATTAAAATAGAACATCTATTGGAAATCCAAGTAAGAGGAGAGAAACAAACAACACCACCAACATATCCACATGTACCAATACACTGGCATTGACCCATTCTCTACAACTTGGGAGTAATATTGAACATACTATCAGAAGACAATTTAGTCTCCTAAATAAACACCACATATTGAGAATGTACATTAATAAAATCATGAACAACTTTTTTTCTGGGGACGTTCAACCCCCTTACATTCCATGAGAGGATAATAATTTTTGGGGTTAAAAAAATGGGAGTCCAATGTTCTCACCAAGCGTGAATCCACTAAAGTATCCCCCATTAACTTAATTTTATCCTGGTCTTTCTTTCGATCCACCTTCATATTCTTATCTGAAGCACCTTTTTTAATTATTTTCTACTATAATCCCAACATCATAGGAGTTTTGTATTCCAAGGATGACTGCATCAGTGCTTGAGTAGGAGAGAGCATAACTATATCTGTGCCACTTTCCAAAATAGTTTTCCTTCCAGGGCTAGATCCAACCATATCACCTATACTCGGAGCCAAAGCCATATATTCTTCATTTAAACCCACTATATATGATTCCTTAGGTTCTACCTCAAGAAGAGACATATGATTCAGCCCTGTTATATCTGCATCAGGTAGTGATGTTTCAGGTAACTCCATGCACTGATCAAGATCATCCAGTATCTCAAAATAGTTAAGCAAAGCATCTGGTTGGCTATCCTTAAAGGGCTTTTTTTACCCTTCTTCCTCTATTTTGAGATTTTACAAGAAAAAAATATTCCTTATACTGATCCCCTTCCTTTATCAAGGCTTTTCCTTTATCCATATTTTGTGTAGATCGATAGGGCCTAGGATTTGAAGCCACAAGTGGGATAAACTTAGGATATTTTCTTTGTAGGTGGTCGTATTCATGACAGATATAAAAACAAAACAAAATACCTTCATAGTCAATTTTTTGAATGAATGTAGATGATTCAAACTATATTTCAATAGAATATGGAATAGGATTGTTTAAATCAATTTTGACACAGATACGAGCAACAAAAATTACCTTTTTCTTCATCGTCTATTATAGTGGTCCAATTTGCTTCCCAAGAAGAAGGGCAATCATATGCAAGATATCATTTCTCCATAATTCCAATAGGAGTCATGAGAGCCGAACCCACATTATAACCTACGACAGTCGCTCCTTTGACAGGTTGAAACCCACATGCCAAGGTTTAAGAAAGAGTCCAGCTTCATTACAGAAATAGGGACCCCCTTAAAATGCTTTGTTATGATCCATAAGACAAAATAAAACCACCATAAAATAGCTATTCACACTTAGCATCACCTCCACATCACCGTCAGGGTTCCAAGTCTTCCTAACCCAAGCCTCCACAAAGGGAAGAGAAATTTGGATACCCATAAATTTTCCAATAAGCGCAGGCTTGGTTAAATACTCCACATCTTTTGCCATCGAGTCTAGTTGAACCACTAGAATTGGCCTAGCTTCACATTATTCCAAACATCCATTATTATTTAATAAATGATTCTCGACATGCATTAGGAAATCCTATTCCTTCTAGTTATTTTTAGATGAAAAACATCACTAGTATGCATGCTCTGTGATGGGCCTAATGCCATCATAGCGTTCCTCCAGTCCATACTCTTGCCATTACTATGCTAAACCCTAGCTCTCTTCATTTCCTCAATATAGCATTAATCACCATCTCGATCCCTATATCCATTATTATTGACAACATTAATGATAATTTATCAATCCCCAATAAATTTCCATCCTTTTTTAATGATAAATTTGATCCTTGAAAGAAGTACCCTAGACTCTACATAGTTGTTAGTTGAAGTTCAATATGAAATCTTCTTAGTAAGTGAAAAAATTTGCCTTCATTATTTCAAAAATTACCACCTTCATCAACAATTTTTTGAATTTCATTTGGAAGCACTATTAATATCAATTTTTATAAATCAACTTTTGAACATTTTTGTTTTATCGTAGATCGAAGCAAATCCTTTGTGTTAACTCCATTGTCATAAATAATCCTTATATATATATTCAAATCTTGTTACCAAGAGACTAATACCTATTTTTTATTATATGAATATTATATAATTTGATTATGGTTAATACCTCATGAAGTTACTTATTCATTATCTCGTTATTCCAACAAGAAATACAAGATTCAAATGTAATAAAGTGCAACACAATGGTAATGTAATGTAATATTCTATAATATTAATAAAAGTCATTTATGTCTTCACTTTGTTTTAACATGTGGTATTAGAGTGAATGTTCATGAGCCATGAGCAAACTTGTTTGAATGTATGCTATGAAGAAGAGTGGATAAGCATTTTTTCATTTTAGAAGAAATTATGTTTTGGTTGTTTTTACACCAAAGACCAATGTTTTTCTATTTTAGAAGAAATTTTATGTTTTTTAGTTGACATCACACCAATGACCCAGAAAACAAAGTGTTGTCTATGATCTCACAGAGACCAAAGATAAATATGATACTATTTTATGAATAATCATGTTGTGCATGAAAGGTAATTTGAGATGCCTTTGTATGAATTCATTTAAAATTTGATTGCTTTAAAAATGAACTTGCTATTATAATAGTTCATATGAGAGGATATGGAGAAGCCTTGTTATATCCTAACACATGATAGAATATGAAGAAGTTATAGTTTGTGTTGGTTAATTTATTAATGGAAAAGTTTATAGAAGAACATTATTGTTTTAGTTAATTTGAATGGAAACATTCATAGAAGAACATCCTAGTTCTAGTTAATTTGAACGAAAATATTTGCAAAAGCATGTTCTAGTTTTGGTTAATTTATTGGATGAAAAATATTTGTAGAAAGAGAATTCTAGTTGACTTGTTGAGTAGAAATATTTTGTTAGAGTGTGTTCATAGGAGATGAAAATAACTTAATTCTCTTGTTCACACCTAAAGAGACATCAACAGTTTTGAAAAATTTTGCTTAAAAACTTATGTATTTTCACCTGTGAGAAAGACTATACAGTTCCAGCTTTTTGAAAGTACCTGTGAGAGACACATGAAGGGAACAAGTCTAAATAACTGAGAGAGCATTTTTTTTGTTTGAGATATAAAATACCTAATATTTGAGTTCAAGATATCAAACACATGAAATTTTAGTCCAAGATAATACCTAAGTGAAAATTTGTGCTGAAGGCTTCTAGGTTCATTTATTTTTCTTAAGTTTTTTAAAAAGTATATTTTCATTAATGTTGAAAAATTCGAACATTTTCTACAGTTGAAAATTTAAATCTACAGAAATATATTGAAATATTTATTTTAAATATTTAAAAAGACCATATTTACATTTCAATTTTATATAAGGAGTTATAACGAAACATTAGTTGGGTCTTCTTTAAAGAGCATACTTGTATTAGAATATTATATAGGGAGTCATAAGAAATTTCCATCATGACACATACTAAAAAAGACACAAAATGGTACATTAACTCTAGATTCAGTAAATATATGACAAGATATATTCAATGGTTCAACTATCTTCATAAAATACATGGAAAATATGTAACAATTACATATGATAAAATATATTAGGCAAATTTTTTTGGTAATGTGCATATCAATCTTTTAGATGGAAAACGTACCCTAGAAAATGTGTTCTACGTTCCAGGATTAGCAAATCAATATCGCAAATTGTAGATAAGGGATTGATAGTAGATTTTAAAATTGTTAATGGCAATAAATATTGCATTATCATAAGAGATCAAAAACTTGTTGCAACTAGTTCATTCAAGAATGGCTTATTTTCTCTTGATATTACATCCACATATTCAATTGCTTTATTTGCAGTCACAATAGATACATCTTTATGGTACAAGAGATTTGGTCATATTGGGTTTGCATCTCTTATAACTTCTTAAATATCAAAATGGTTACTAGTTTGCCTCAACTTCTTTTATGTACAAACATGTCCCAATTGTTTAGTTGGTAAACAACATCAAATTCCTTTTGAATTCAATTCACATAGAGCTATTGATATTTTGGATATCATTCATATATATCTATATGGTCCCATGCTGATAAGTTTTGGAGGACATAAATACTTCCTACTATTTTTTATGACTACTCACATAAAATGTGGATCTATTTCCTATCATTAAAATTGAAAGCCTTCACATGTTTTAAACAATTCAAACAACTTGTTGAGACTGAATCTGGGTGTTCAATCTGAGTACTCCAATAAAATTTAAGGTGGACAATATACCTCTCTTTTTTTAATATATTACACAACATGGGATCAAACATCAATGAAGTACAACTTACACTACAAAACAAAACAAATTTTTTGAAAGAAGAAATCACATTGTTATGAAAATGGTTCATTATATGCTTAAAGAAGTTAATCTTGAATAATAGTTTTGGGAAAAAGTAGTCAATATCGTAGTACATAGTCAAAATAGAACACCTAAAAAATATCTTAAAAGTATCACACTAAAAGAAGCATGGCATGGGAGAAAACCATCGACTATTTGGTTGTAAAACTTATATGCATATTCCAAAACAAAGAAGGATAAAATTAGATGACAAAAATTTACCTTGCATATTTTTAGGATATGATATGTCATCCAAAGCTTATCATCTAATTGATCCTATCACCAAGAAAATACATATAAGCTGAGATGTTATTTTTGATGAAGAATGTACTCACAATATTGAATCAAAAGATACTTCATCACCTATTATACACAACAAAGAAGATTATGAAGAAAGTTTCGAAAATGAATCAGTGGAAGAACCAATAATAGATTCAACCACTCAAACTTCATAAAATAAAATACCAAAATGAGCTAAAATTACTCTTAAATATGCAAGACTTGATACACCTCCAACTAGACCTTATCCTTGTAGTCAAATACAAAGAAAAGTATAATTTGGCCTAATGACTTCAGTAATGGAAAACAATGAACCTCAATTAGTAATAGAAGCACTTAATGCTCTTGAGTTGAATAAAGCAATAGATGTTGAATATTTATCTCCAATTAAAATGAAACTTGGGATCTATTCAATTTATCTAATTATAAGAAACTATTGGATGCAAATGGGTCTATAAAATAAAATATAAAGTAGATGGCACAATTGAAAAATGTAATGCACATATTGTTGTAAAAGGTTTTTCTCAAAGAGAAGGAATTGATTATGATGAATCATTTGCACCAATGGCAAATACTACAAGTCATACAATCTATGCACCAGTAGCACAATATAATTGAAAAATTTATCAAATGGATGTTAAGAGTGTTTTTCTTAATAAAGATGTTGAAGAAGAAGTATATATGATACAACCAAAAGGTTTTGAGATATATATTCAAACACAAAGAGTTTACAAATTAAAAATTCATTGTATGGATTAAAACAAGCTCCGTGATAAAATCAACAATCATCTTTAACAACATGGTTTTTGTAGAAGCTTCCAAGACTCAAATCTCTTATAAAGTGGTTTCCGACAAAGTAATTCTTATGGTGTATGTAGATGATCTGGTTATCATAGGTAGTTTTGATGATTTAATAACAAAGGTGAAGAATGATCTAAATGAAGATTTTGATATGACTGATTTGGGACTACTTCATTATTGTCTTGGTTTATAGGTATGACAAAAGAAAAATCATATTATGATTACACAAACTAAGTATGCCAAGACTTTGTTACAAAAATACAAAATGATATATTGTAAAGCTAAAGCAACACCTATGGAATAGGGATTACAATTTTCAAGATATGATAAATCACCATCTGAGTTTCAGCTACAATATCATCAATCTATTGGGAGTATACTTTATATTACAAATACAAGACCAAATACAGTTTTTGAAATAAATTATCTCTCCAGATTTATGCAAGAACCTAAGCAATCTCATTGGAAATATACTAAACAATTTCTACATTATATTCAAGGAATAATTAATTATGGATTAGAATATAAAGAAAATGATAACTTATTTCTACAAGGTTATATAGACTTAGATTATGTTGGTTCTATAGATGATAGGAAATCAACTTAAGGATATGTATTTCATCTTGGTTCTGGTCCTATTTCTCGGTATAGAAAAAAACAACATACAATAACACTTTCATTTACTAAGGTAGAATACAACGCTGCACAAAATTCTACATGTGAACCACTATATCTACAATTTATTCTATCAAATATGGTTCACTCTTTCAATAAATAAACAATATTAAATCTTCATAATCAAGGAGTTTTCACGTTAATTAAAAATTCAGTAGTTCATGAAAGAACCAAACATATTGAAACACAATGCCACTCCATTAGAGATCATGTTTAAGATCATCATATTAGTCTTCAATATATTTCTACTATAGATGGTATACATTTTTACAAAAGCTCTTGTACAAGTAGAGTTTGAATAATTTCAATAGTTTCTATGTATACCAAATAATGTAATACAAGGGGGATGCTAGATGCATATTACATTATTTGGTTACGGTTAATACCTTAGGAAGTTACTTGTTTGTTATGTCATAATTCTAAAAAAAAATACAAGTTTCAATTGTAATAAAGTGCAATACAAAATATTTACCAATATCATGTGGAGAGTTTGTTGCTAGGTTGTTGCATTCATTTCTATGATGCTTGTTGGTGGGTTGTCGTGATTCAAGTGAATGATTATTTTCCTAGTGGGTTGTCGCAATTGCTTGTTAGGAACTCCAACACAGAGGTTTCAAGCCATCTATAGAAGAGGTTGATTGTTGGGCACGATCTTTCCCTGACGAGGTACTGGGACAACAAGTAAGGGTTCCACCATTCTTTGTTTTTGAGGGAAAAATATGGAAATATTTTATAATTAAATTAATATAAAAAAAATTGTGGCGTGGGAGTTCTCGCCCTTTCGAAGGTTTTGCTTGCAGTTACTCAGACAAGGCCTTTGTTTTGGTTTTGGGAGAAATCGAGTATTTTTTCACAATGGAAGAGATTTGTGAGTTTGTTGCTTGGAGGGTAGGGTTTGGTTGAGTTATTCTTGAGTTTTTGGTGTATCGATTCAAACCCTAGACCACTTCTATTTGTCACTATTTTTGTGCATTTGGTGGCTTTTGCCATGGCAGGAAAGGTTGTTGCTTCTCATTTCCTCCCTTCTTTACCTTCCTTTTTTGGCTCCTCTTCATCTTTAGTGTTGGATGAGGTGGGCATCAACCTTCTCAAGAGTAAGTTGCCTCCAAAAGTAAACTCTGGTTCTGTTGGCTCTAGTCCCTTGCATCCTATTTCTTCTTCAAACTCTAATGCCTTTGTTCCTAGGTTGGACTCTACACCAATGGTTGAAGTGCCCCCAAAAATGTTCTTCATTCTGTTGCTACCTTGTCTGAACGTGCCTTGGTTGGAAGGTTCATTGGACTTTGGCCAAGTCCGACTGCTTTGGAAAAGTGGATATCTTCAGCCTGGGGTCTAAGATCTCCAGTTATGAACTCTTGCTCTATGGGAGAGGATACTTCATGGTCATCCTAGAATCCAAAGAAGAATGAGATGCTATATTTCAAGGAGGGCCATGGTTTATGGGCTCAAGTGCCTTATTTTTTAACTTCTGGACAACCCACTTTGACCCTCAAGTAGATGTGCCCGAGGAAGTTCTTGTTTGGGTAAGATTACCCTTTCTCCCTCTCCATATTTGGAATAAACCCTCTCTAGAGCTCATTGGAAATAATATTGGCAAGTTTATCGATTGGATTCCTCCCAAAAATCTGAATGCTTCCTGTGCTCGTATTTGTGTTCAAGTTAATCTGAAAAATGGTTTACCTGAAGCTATTGGGATTAAGGTTTTGGATTGGATCCACACATAGGTTTTAGATTATGAGCATTTACCTTTCAAATGCCTATCTTGCCATGAGTATGGCCACTTTTCCAGAGATTTCCCAGTTAGCCAGAAACCACAGAATAAGAAGGATCAAGCTGACAATGAAGGCTTTCAGCAAGCACAAACCAAGAAGAGGAATAGAAGGGCTAGAAGCCAAAAGCCCATACCTACTAAACCACTTGAGAATTCCAATAGGTATGATGCTCTAAACTCAGATCAGGAAAAATATCTCTAAGATGAATCTGAACATGAAGAAGGAAACCATGAGCAAGCCTCTCTTGATGCAGAGTTGGTAGATCATACAAGTGAAGAACCTTCTGAGGAAATAGCCAAAGAAAGCCAGATTGAGCTAAGGGATGACATCATACTCCTTGGATTTTACCCTGAGCCTATTATAACATGATCCTCTTCTGAGCTAGGCAAGAAATCTAACCAAGAAATAAGAACTGAAGAAGCAAAGAAAAATGTTGTAGCTAAGACTCAAGCTACACTAGAGGGTCTCTCCAAAGGGAAGAAACCCACCAAAAAATGATAATGCTCTCATGGAATTGTAGAGGCCTGGGTGGGGCCCTTAAGAAAACCTACCTCAAGGGTTTGATAAAGGACCTTTGCCCTTGTTTAATAGGAATTCAAGAAACAAAGTTAGATAAAAAATGTGCCTCTAAAGCATGGAGATCTATTTGGAACAACTCTAAAATTGATGTTATTTGTTCCCAAGGAGCCTCTGGTGGCCTTCTTACAACATGGGACAAAAACATTTTATCCAAAATAGGTGGTAAGCAAAGCGAACATTGGATTTCTCTTATTTTTGATGTAGGAGGTTTCTCTTTCACTTATTTGAATGTGTATGCCCCTAACTCCCCAATTGCCAAGAAGCAATGTTGGCTTTCAATTCTTTCCTACATTGAAGAAAGTAAGCCAAGCAATTTGATCATAGCTGGAGATTTTAATTTGGTGCTCTTTCCCTCTGAAAAAAGAGGTGGCTCTAGTATTAGAGATCCTTGCAGGGAGTATGTGGAAGATATTATTTCTCTTGTTGGTCTTCAAGACATCAAGCCTTCTAAAGGCCTCTATACTTGGACTAATCGAAGGGTAGGAAATCATTTCATTGCTAAAATAATTGATAGATTCTTGGTCCAGGAAGATATTCTCACATGTTTTCCTTCAATAACTAGCAAAATCATCCAAAGCACAGTCTCTGATCATAAGCCTATCCTTTTGGATAGTGGCAACAACAAAAATTCAGGTCCCATTCCATTCAAATATAACCCAGATTGGGTTAACTTGAATGGATTTTCAGAGGAAGTTGAGCATAGTTGGAAAGCTTGGTGCCCCTCCCATAATGCTCAAGATAGATGGAAGATCAAAATTTCTAGGCTAAAAGTTGATCTTAGAAGTTGGATTAAATTGCATCATAATACTAACAAATCTAAACAACTCCTCCTTCTTAGGCTGGGAGAAATAGAAGAGCTTTTAGAGCTAGCACCTCCCAGTGAAACACTAAAATCTGAGAGAGATTCCATTCTCTCCCAGCTTCATGTGAAAGCTAGGCAAGAAGAACAATTTTGGAGACTCAAATCCTACATGACTTGGCTATGGGAAGGAGACTCCAACACCAAGTTCTTTCATCTTAAGGCTCATCAGAGATATCAAAGGAATATGATTCATGAAATCCAATTGGAAAATGGTGACAAGGTCTCCAATTTTTTAGAGATAAAAAAAGTTGCATGTAGCCATTATGAATCCCTTTATCAAAAATCAGATGGAAATCATGTTGCTCAAGCTACATTGCTACAAAACATTCCTAAGGTAATAACTGAGGAAATAAAAAATTCTCTTTGTCAGGTAGTCACTCTAGAAGAACTTAAGGACATTGTATTCAGATCTACAAAGGATAAAGCTCTTGGTCTAGATGGATTCACTAATACCTTTTACCACCAATTCTTTGATCTGGTAGCTGTAGATCTTCTTCAGATGATCGAGGATGCTCGTAAAAGAGGTAAGTTGATTGGTGCTATTAAGTCTACCTTTTTAGCTTTGATTCCAAAGGAAAAGAATACCTCAACCTTTAGTTGATTCAGGCCTATTTCTTTGTGTAATGCTTCATATAAATTTATGACCAAAATCATAGCCACTAGAATAAAAAAGCATTTGGATAAACTTATCTCTGATGAGCAAGGAGGTTTCATCCCTGGTAAGCAATTGTATGACAACATTGTGATTGTCCATGAGGCCTTACATACCAAGAATAAAGAATAAAAAAAAGGATCATGGTTAAACTTGACATGGCCAATGCCTTTGATAGAGTGGATCTAGATTTTTTGGCTTAGGTGCTTAGTTCTTTTGGATTTCCTTTGTCTCTTTCCAAGTGGATTTTTGGTTGCATCAAAGACCCATGGGTTGCTCCTATTGTCAATGGCTCTCTGACTAGATTCTTTAGAGATTTTAGAGGTTTATGCCAAGGCTTCCCCCTATCTCCTTATCTTTATATTATTTTAGTTAAAGCTTTGGGTAGATCTATCTCTATTGAAAGAAGGGCTAACAAAATAATTAGAATTAAGATAGTTGTTGGGGTCAAGGAGATTACTCATGCACAATTTGTTGATGATACTATAATGATGGGGGAAGCCTCCAAGCTGAATGTCAAAAGGATTAAAGGCTGCCTAGACCTCTTTCTAAATGCCTCTAGAGCTACTATTAATGTCAACAAGTGTAAGTTTTACACTATCAACACTTCCCTAACTGAAAATAGGAGCTTTGCTCAAATTCTTCAGTTTTCTCATGGTGGAATTGGCCCCTTTAAATATTTAGGGGTGCCTATGAGTTTCAAGCTAAAGAGTTCTGATTGTTGGTCTAATTTGATGGAAAATATTGACAGGAGAATATTAACTTATAGCAATGGGTGGCTTAGTCTTGCTGGCAAACTGGTTTTGATTAAATCTGTCATTGCAAGCTTGCCTATATACTAGCTTATGATTTATCATGCTCCTATCTCAATCCTCCAAGAACTTGACAAAAAATTAGAAACTTTCTTTGGCAAGGAGGAAGGCAATCTCATAGGAAGAAATTCCATCTTGTCAACTGGAGTCAAGTGACAAAAGGAAAATGTCAAGGGGGCTTGGGTATCCAATCTTCTTTTATTATGAGCAATGCTCTTGGGGCTAAACTTGTCTAGAACTTAATAAACCCTCCAATGACGCTTTGGAAGTAGGTTCTTATTCACAAGTATGGTGAAGGTAATCATGGCATGCTACTACTCAAAGGTATCCATAAAAAACTAGGCATCTCTAAAATTTGGGCATTGATTGTTAAATCGGTCTGGATCATTAAGGATAACATCTCTTGGTGCCTAGGAAATGGTAATAGTATCAGGTGTTGGGATGATTCTATTCTTGGTAACAAGCCCTTAATTTCTTCCATTTCTAAGGAGTTTTTTAGTTCATGAGTCAGCTTGGGATAGACAAACTTTCCCATCTCATCACTTGGGAAGGCAATCAGCCAAAATGGATTCAACTTCATGGGTTGGATGCGAAACAACAAAGGGAGTGGTCTCGGGTCCAAATCTGCATTCTTCCCACATACCCAAACAATGAAGACTACTTAATTTGGGGCAAAATTAATTGTTCAAGCAACTATTCAATCAAGGTTGGTGCATATCTCCATAGAAGTGAGCCTCTAGACAGACATTTGAATCACATTTGGGGTCAAAATATCACCCCAAAAATAAAAGTTTTTCAATGGCTAGTTCAACAAAACAAAATTCTAATTGGGAAAACCTCTCTAAAAGAGGTATTTTGGGCCCCCATATTTGTTCTAGATGCTTTAAAGACTATGAAACTCAAGCCCATCTATTTTTTAAATGTGAGGAAGCTACTACAATCTGGATCTCTCTTGCTCTCAACTTTGGAGTCTGCATTAGAAGCAGATTAAATCTTGAGTCTTGTACTAAAAGCTGGAACAAAAAGTACCTCAACTCCTTTCAAGGTAAGCCTCTCATAAAATTTTTATGGTCTTCAATTCCTTATTATTGCATGTGGTATATATGGATGGATAGGAACTATAGAATATTTGAAGGAAAATCAACTCACAGGGCAGTTTTGATACACAAGATAAATCATGCTATCATGGAAAATGCCAGAGCCCACTTTAAAGCTAAGCAATATCAGAGTGCTCTTTCTAGAGTTGAGTTACACATCCTCAAAAATTGGAATCTTCAAGATCTAATTAGCACCTCTATTGCCAACAACCTGACTTCTCAACTGTGTTTTAGTTTTCCAACTCTATTCTTTGATGGGGCTTCAAAGTCTAACCCTAGAATAGTTGTTGTTGGAGGAGTTTTATGGTTAGGACCACACTCTAGGATTCTTGAATTTTGCCTAAATTTAGGACAAACCACCAATAATGTAGTTGAGTTGATGGGCTGCAAATTTGGTCTCACTCTAGCGGCAAGAGAAA
Source organism: Wollemia nobilis (assembly GCA_028583015.1). NCBI lineage: Eukaryota > Viridiplantae > Streptophyta > Pinopsida > Araucariales > Araucariaceae > Wollemia > Wollemia nobilis. The sequence goes on along the minus strand of JAQPPZ010001424.1, from coordinate 1,544,498 downwards.
ATGTCAAAACCCTTTCAGTTTATGGGGACTCTAAGTTGATCATACAGTTTCTTTCTGGCAAACAAGAGGTCAAGACTATTCTGCTCCGGTTGTTGCTGAATCAAGTCTATAAGACTCTAGGAAAATTTGAACAGATTAATTGGCATCACATTCCTAGGAAGTGGAACCATTTGGCAGATAAAAAGGCCAATGAAGGCTTTCTTTTGCATCCTTCTTCAACTCGCATAAGAAAGTTTAAAACCAGGAATTCTAAGAACTTAAGAGATGACCACACAGACTAAGCATATTGGCTCTGTTTGTTCTACGGACTGCTGTGGACCAAGGACTTCTTTGTTCTGGTTATTCCAAATATACTAGGGAAGAGATTTTGTTTTTTATAGGTATTCTTGCCCTTGTGGGATTCCAGCTCTGGCTACATGCATCCTTGGTTTGCTTGTGATGCTTGTAGCACCTAGCCAACTTGTAATCTTTGTGCTATATTAAATAATATAAAACTTTTCTTTAAAAAAAAAGTGCAATGCAATAATAATGTAATGTATCAGTGTATGAGATTAATAAAAGTATTTTATGTTTTCACTCTATTCCAACATTTTTGCACTTGATATTTCCCATGATGAGCACCATGTCTATAAAAATTTCGTAAGGCAATAATACGATTCCAAATTTAGGCATGATTTTGAGATTTGTTTCTAAAAATTGTATTATATCTTTCAAGCCATAATCTCCAACAGATAATAGTAGGACCAATCCTCCACAAGGCGCATAATACTTTAGCTTTCAAATAATTAATCCAAAAATCCATGAACTCTTTCACTGTTGATGGAGCTACCTAATATATCATCATATTTATAGAAAATGACCCCAAATGATTTAAGAAAAAGGATAATTAAGAAGTAAATGATCTGATATTTCTATGATCTGATATTTCTAGATCCTTCTTACACAAGGTATATCTAAAACATCCATGATGTTCTCTTCTTTGTAAACCCACACATGTATGAATCTTGCTTTGGAGTGCTAACAAAAGGAATGTTGAGGCCTTAGGGAGGACCCCAAGTGACCAAATATTCTTCTAAAAGAATTTTTTTTGAGTAGAAAATTCTAATTGATCTTTATATTTATATCCTAATATAGTTGAGTATCCATCATCCTTTGATGGGTTCCACACCAACTCATCCTTTTGTAAAAAATAGGAAAATAGAATTGTTAAACCATCCTCTAAATCTCATTAGCCATTTATTTTAGGTCTTCTTATTTAGCCATTTTGCTAACAGAAATCCATGATCTAGAGTTATTGATTGCATTCACATAATTTTCAACCTCTAAATAGTTATAAGATAAACATGATTGAACGATTATCAATTTAGATTAGAAATAAGAGGATAAGACTTCAACTAAGCATCAAGACAAAAACTTATAGAAGCCCCCTCATTAGTTGACCATTTAATAAATTTCTTAATTAATTATAAAATACATGGTATAAAATTTCATATTGTCAAACCTCTACGTAGGGTTCATTCCTAAAAAAATTGATTGCATCAATAGAACCTTATATTTTTTGAAGTAATATTCTAGACCAATTCTTTTCTTGATGTTTGAATAATCTCAAACCAAATTTTACCCCTAGTACAAAACTCACAAATGTACAATTTGATAATCTTACCCCTCAAATATTCGTTCCTTTGTAAACCTTATTCCACTTACAAAGAGAAAACCTAGAATTTTTCTCACATTTTTTCCAAAGAAAATATCTTAGATTTTTATCAAATTTGTATACTATACATGTAAACAGTATTGAAAATGATATCATATATATATGAATAGATTGCATTGTAGTATTTACGAGTTGTAGCCTCCAACCATGGTTAATAACTTGCCTTTTAAAATTTCTAAACAAGATTTTATTCCATCTAAAATTAAATTCCTAAGCTCCTCTTTGTTTCCTTTATTAGATAAAAGGATTTTTAGATAAGATGATGTCATTTCCAAGTTTAAACCCTAAAAAATTTATAATAATCTATTGTAAATATAGGGTAGTGTTAAATAAATGATCCTTGATTTTGTAGTGTTAGTCAATTGTCCCACAACCCTCTCATAATATGATAATTTTGATTTAAATTCCATGGTCTCATTGACCAAGGGATGAGCTAAAAGAGAAGTATCATCAACAAATTGGAGATGATATTTGGAGGTACTACTTGTTTCAACTTTAATACTTTGATTTTACTTCCACTTTTGCCTATGATAAATATCCCTATCAATAAGATTAACAAATAGATAAGGAGATAATGGGTTACCCTAACGAAGCCCATGAGATGATGCAAACTATCCAATAGGGTTCCATTTATAAAAACAAAATATTTTTGAGTGTTATGATAACATCTAATCCATTCATGCCAACTTTGATCAAAACTATTTTTTTAAATAATATCATGTAGAAAACACCAGCAAATCCTATCATATGCTTTGGCAATATATAAATTTACAAGAACACTTGGCTTTTCATGTAATGAAGAGAATGTATGATATCTTTTGTAATGATAGCACCATGAATAATTTGTTTACCATAAACAAAATCATCTTTTCCCTATGAGATAGCACAATATAGAATGCTTTTTAATATATTTACCTTTAATTTTTTAATTTATCTTATAAATCATATTTCAAAGGCTCATACAATAAAATTATCAAAATATTGTCTTCATTTTCTTTAGAACCAATGCAATCAAGTTGGGCATTGATCTCACTTATTGTAGAGAATACAAAAATAAGGGACATACCTTATATAAGGTGTAAATACTTGCTCTTTCGAGGTAGCCTCTCTTCGCTTAAAAGCCCAAGTACTAGTTTACATGAATAATGAGTCTAGTTACTCCGTCAAGGGGTCTAGTTACTCCCTCAGGTAGTGGTGAAGATGTATTATTTTTTCTATTTTCTTCAAGATAATAAACATACCACTCTTCAAAAAAATCCTAATTTTTCTGAAAGAAAATTTCAATAAATCCATAAATTCTAGGTGCCTTCATAGAGTGAAAAGAGAAAACTATCTCTTGTAGCTCCTTTATAGAGACCTCCCTTGTCAAGCTTTCATTTTGTCCCTCTATGACATTGATGGGATATTTTAAAAGCTTACCTTAAGCCTCCTTATCTTGTCCAACATTTTATATAACATCTTTGAGATACTTAATTGATTCTTCTATGATATCTTCTTCTTCCTCAATATTTCTTTCATTTGAAGTTAAAATGCTTTTGATTCGATAAGAAGAAAATGTGTCTTGGCTTCTGTCCCCTTCCTTAAGCCATCTCTCCCTAGATTCTTGGGACCAATATGACTCTCCCTTTTTCAATATATTATGATAATTATAAAGTATTTTTGTTTCTTGCACATAAGTATCCTAGTCAATTTATTTCTACTATCCCTTGTAAATTGTTGACTTTGGATTTAATTTTACCTTTGCTTTAAATATGTTACGAAAAGCTTTAACATTCCAAATATTCATTTTCCCCTATAGATATTTCAATTTTTGGATAAACTTATGCATTTATGATGCTTTAAACATTGTTTCATCCCACCATAACAAAACTATTTGGAAGAAATTAGAGTCTTGATCATATTTAAGTAAACCACATATCAAAATAATGGATTTATGTTCTAATTCTAGTCAAAATATTATGTTTAATGAGAGTGTATACTTTATTTGCAACTATGTATTAGATAATAACAATTTGTCCAGTATTTCTACTATATGACTTTGTCCAATACAACTATTATCCTATAAAGGCTATTTTAATTGATAAGTAAAGCAAAATGCTATATTGATTTAGACCATCTAGGAGTACTACCATTCATTTTTCAAGAAGATAGAACTATTTTAAAGACCCTTGTGAGAATACATACATCATAATTATGAATCATGATTGAATTTGACATAAATAAACTAACATCTTACCAATAACTTTCATAAACAACAATTATAGTTGGATCATATACATTTATGACCTCAACTTTCATATTTTTCTCATTTTTCAAAAAAAACTAATAAGTTGTTTCTAGTCATTGCCCATATTATTTGTATTTGTCCCATATTTTTATAATACCTCTTGAAGCTTCTATAGCATAAACCATTAGACAACCCTCATATTCAAAATATTTTTTAATGTGTTTTTATATTTTTCACTACATATTTGTGTTTCTTTTATTAAAATGAACTTGGGACTATAACAATCTATTAATTCCCTAATAACTTTTTTTAGAGGTCTTATTCGTATCCCTAATATTCCAAGTTGAATTTATCATAATCACTTTTTAAAATTTATTTGTGGGCTTTGCCCCACTTCTTGCTAACACTTGTAACGTATTTTTTAGTAGTTTCACACATCTCTTCAAGTTTCCTTTTCTCTTTGTTCTTGCTTTGATTATCTTCTTCTCATTTTTTTATTCCCAATTCTTGCATCTCCATTACTCTCTTCGATTTTTTTAGACTCGTATAATGAGACTTATCATATATAGTTTTATGTTGCCCTAGAGAACTTGAATTACAAAGGAATATACATTTATCTTTTAATTGCCCTTGAAACCCTAAACTGCAATGATAATCACCTATATTACTTTATCTTTTTATCATACCTCAAAACCTTAATTTTTCAAGTATATCCTCCATACTTATTTTTTTATTATTCTAGTCTTGAAACCCTAGAGTGAAAATTATAAAATCTACATAACTTTAATTTATATTGTAGAGAGATGGTTTTATACTATTTATAGAAAAATTAAAGATGATTTACTTGGATTAGACTTGACCTCTTTCACCTTATTTATTTTAAAATTTTCCTTCACATCTTCCTTTGCACCTCTAGCTCATTTTGAATTTGATATTGCACATGTACTTCCTCATCCCTTGTTTCCTTCTTTGTTTCTTCAAATGGTTGATCTGATTGAATCATGATGGTCTTCATTATTTAATGATATAGAGGGGGATTTCGTTACCACTTTCTTGGGATTAGAAAATTCTTAGTCTAATCTAGTTTCTATTATAGTATGATCTCTTTGCTTCATTTTGAAGTTTGTCTCATGACCATTTTTTTTCTCTTTTTCCATCATCTTCACTTTTCAATATCTTGTCACATGTTTAGTCACATAATATTTGTAACATAAAAACATAATGTTTTCATAATATACTTGTTGATCCCATTCTCTTGATTCAGATTTAATCTTGATAAATTGCATTAATAGTTTTGAAAAATCCATGGTGACACATATTTGGGTTTATATAACATGCTATCTCTCCTTATTTGTTGGTCCCTCTTGGATGAACTCCCCTAGCGTTTACCTATATTATAAAAGACCTCCTTATTGATAAACTAATATGGAATTCAAAAAATCCTAACCCACATTGGAGCATTTTAGTAGTTTCTATCACCATAAAAAAAAAAATCACTCTATGGTTTTAAACTATAGGGCACCTCTCCCATGATACCATAGGCCCCCACCCATTGTTTTATCTTCAGTTTCCAAATTAAAGAACATGGTGAGGAAAAATACTTTTGGAACAAAAGCCTTGGAGTAATGTGAATCCAATCTTCACTTCCACTTTATCCAATTTTGGGTCTCCAAAAAGCTTGGTTAATGTTCGAAGAACTTACATATTAACCTTATGTTTTTAAGGACCATTACATCATGTTTGATCCACTTACATATTAACCCTATGCTTTTAAGGATCATTATATCATGCTTGATCATCTAATCCTTGATCACTTTTGGTGCAACATCTAATTTCTAGATAGGTATTATCATATATTCAATCTTCCTCGTGCTCTCAAATGGGACACCCATACTTCTAGTTAGGATAACTTATTTTCAATTAAAAATTTTAAGATCAACTTTTCTTCCAAACTACCTAGCTTCTTCCTATAAGAATTTTTTATTTTTAAATAAAGGGGTAAAAATTTATTGATAAAAATTTTGGATTATAGAGTACAGCTAAGCCCCCAACCAGGATTCAAATAAGCAACAAAACAGGATAAAACCACCAAACAATGTCAAAACCCAAATAAGACAACAAGAATAAACCACATTGAGTATGAATATCCTTGTGGATCAACTTCCAAAGGTGTTGAGAATCCCTGTATGGGAGACTCTCCCAATTATTGATAATCCAAGGATCCAATAGCTCAGAAGCCCTTTTGACCAAGTAATTAGCAACCTCATTCTATTCCCTTGAAATGTGCACAAAGGATATAAATTTGAACTCTTCACTCATTTTGAGAATCTGAATGGCCACAGAGGCCAACTACCAATTAACATCCTCCACCTTTTTTTTTTAAATATTAACCAAAATTTGAGAGTCGAACTCGTAGATAATGCTACACCATCTAGGATAAAACCCCCTTTGCAAGGCCTCGATAATCGTAAGAGCTTCCATAAAAATTTTGGAGTGAACACCTTTATAAATGGAAAAGAAAAAACTGACCATGCCAGTAGAATCTCTCCCAACACTGCCAATTCTAGTATGTCCAGGATTTCCCTTAGACGACCCTTCAATATTAATTTTTAAAACTCCTCTAGGGGACGACCTCCACCTACCATCTCTCCTAACCTTCTTGCTGAGTTGAGGAACCCTGCTAGGGCTAGAAGAGTTCACACCAACCCCAAAGATACCAAGGGCCTACCATACCTTCTCCTCCCTAGAGTCTAAAAGAGGGTCCACATCACATTTGCTATGGATAGTTTCCTGAACCATACACAAGATCCTTTGCCATATCTGTTGAATAGCCAAATGACTACCCTAAAATATGTGACGGTTTCGTTCAAGCCAAATCTACTAGATGATGCAAGAAGAGCCCAAATTCCAATCCACCCAAAGGAAGGGGGCCTTGGTCAGAGGTTTTCCCATACTACTCCAAAACTCCACCAGGGAGAGCACATGAAAACAAGTATGGTTCCAGGAACTCCACCAATGATACCAAATATCTCTAGCAAGGGAGCATTAGAAAAATAAATGAGAAGAGTCATCCTCATTATTACTACAAAGGACACATAAATAGGGACCCTAAAATCCTCTCTTCCTCAAGTTATACCAAGTGAGGTATTTATTACAAGCTACTAGCTAGAGAAAGAAGTTACATTTCGGCCAAGCAAATATTTTCCACACCTTTTTCCACCATGTGACAAGGAGACTCCCAAACTTTTGCTTATCAAGAAGCTGGTAACCATAGGCTACAAAGAAGGTTCCCTTGAGATCAGGGTTCCAAAATAGAATGTCTTTACCCCTCAATGAAGAATAGGATCTCCTCACAAGAATAAGAGCAAGCACATATTTGTCCTTGGCCAATCCCCCTGGGACCATTCCTATGGATTTTTCCACCTATACATATCTAGATTTCTAAAAGATTAGATTTTTTAAAGTCCTCCACATGAGACCAACCTGCTTCAAAGAAATAAACACTTAGGGAATGTAACCTAGGATATTGTGTCAATATAGGAGGGTGGCCATCCCAAGAATCCTCCCAGAAAAGAGCATCTAATCTCCGATTGTAAATCTAAAAGCCTTTCTTAATTAAATTAGCTCCTCTTTTCAAAGTATCCCAAATAATTGAACCTTTCCCAACCAAGCTAACTCTAGGGATGTCAGTCTCAGAAATACCTCTCAAGTATTTACATGATAATATTTTAACCCAAATATGATCTTGAGAGGTACACCATCTTCAATAAAGTTTTGCAGCCAAAGCCTACCCAGAAAGAGCCACCTATCACAACCCAAGACCTCCTTCTTGAACCGAATTACAAATAGAATCCAACCTAACCAAACTCCATTTAGATTGATCAATTTTTATAGACCACAAAAACTATCTTGAAAAAGCATTCATGTCCTTGATGAAACAATAGGGATTTTTTTGCACAAAATACTTGTAAATGGATAAATCTTGAACAACATATTTTAAAAGTAACACTCTACCTGCAGAGGGTAGCCATCTGATGATCCAATGATTCACCTTCATTGTAAACTTATCAAGCATAGACTGCCAAGAATATCTAGGCAGAGGATGAGATGAAATCTAAATATGAAGATAAATGAAGGGGGAGTCCCGACCTGGAATCTTAGAATACGAGCAATATTGGCTTGAATAAGAGGAGGGGTATTGAAGAAGAAAATAGAAGACTTGTCCTCATTAATCAACTATTCAGAAGCACCAAGATATATGTTAAGAGATCATCTAATGTTGCCAGCTTCCCTGATAGTGGCAACTTCCATAAAAATAGTATCATCAACAAATTGAAGGTGGAAAAGAGGCATAAAACTACTATCCCACTTCCACCCCTGAATGAGACCATGCCTAACCTGAGACTTGAGAAATATTCCTAACCCTTTCGCCATAATGATAAACAAATAAGGATATAAAGGATATCCTTATCTAAATCTCCTTGAGGCCTTAAAAAGCTCCGACGGCTCATTATTAACAAGAACTGAGAATGAGGAAGAAGAAACACAACTCATCACCCATCTAATCCATTCCTCCTCAAATCCAAAAGCAATAAGAACTTTCTGAAGAAAGGACCATCTGACCCGATCATAGGCTTTGGCCATGTCCAACTTAATAAACATAGTTTTGTCTTTAGAATTTTCCATAGAGTGAATAGCTTCTGTAGCAACAACCCCATCTAGGATTTGTCAACCAACAAAAAATCCACCTTGCTCCTCAGATATAATTTTTCTCAACCATATCTTCAGTCTCTCAGCAATAATTTTTGTGATGATATTATACACAACATTGCAAAGAGAAATAGGCCTGAACATATCCAAGGAATTCACTCCCTATTTTTTAGGAATAAACACCATAAAGGTAGCATTTAGGGCCCTTAGGATTCGTTTGTTCTTTTGGGATTCATGGACCTCTAGAAGATCAAATTTTATTAACTCCCAAAACTCCTGATAAAAATCAATCGAAAACCCATCCGGGCCCGAGGCTTTCCCTTTTTCATATTGAATATAATATTTTTCAAATACTCAAGGGAAATTGGACCCATCAAGTGCTCATTCATCTCTATAGAAATAATCAAGGGAATATATCTTAGAATAAGTTTTTCATACTCATCATATAAGAGGGAGTCCTCCTTGAAAAGAGAGGAAAAATACCTCCTAGTCTCTTCTGAAATATCCTTGAAAGAAGAGAGCAAGGCACCCTGAGAATTCACAAGAGAGGTAATCAGGTTACCATTACGGTAAGCCTTAACTGAGTTATAAAATAAGACCATGTTCCTATCCCCTTCCTGAATCCAATCTACTTGAACTTTCTGTTTCCAAAAAATTTCTTCCCTCCATTTAGCAAGATCTTTCATAGCCTCAGATTCCTCAACAAGAAGCTCCTCCATGAGTCCCTGATCTCTAATATTCCTTGAAGCTTATTCCACCCTCCTAAGAGCCACAAACTTAGCCAAGGAAATGTTTCCAAAATTTATTCTAATTCATCTCTTCAATTTATGCCTAACAAATTGTAGTCGCTTCATAAAGGAATACATAGCGGTGCCATGAGAAGGTTTACCATTGGTTCACCAACCTCACATTAAATCATGAAGCTTAGGATCCCGAAGCCACATAAGTTGAAACTTAAAGGAAGTATTATTCTTTAGCCCTAACTCCAGAGCAGAGAGTTTGATAGGCCAATGATCAGATCCCCTGCCCTCTACAATCATAGAACTAGCGCTTCTATTATTACCAGTCTAAAAATTGGAGATCAAAAACCTATCCAGTATCTCTGAGATGAAATATCCCACAAATTCTATTGTGCTAGGTAAAGATCCCATTATCTAGCTTGATGTCAACCAAGTTTGGGGCCCAGATATGAGCACTAAAGACAAAAGAAAAAGGCTTAATACGATCAACCCCACTACGTTTCTCCTCCAGACAAGTGATAGAGTTGAAGTCTCCAACCAAAATCCATGGTTATAGGGGAGCCAGACTTCTCACAAATCCAATTTGCTCCCATAAATTTACTTTACTATTATAATCAATAGGAGCATACACATGTATAAGTAGGATGGTTTCAACAGATTCATTATCATACCCGATCATCGAAATAGACCATCTACTGGAAATCCAAGTAAGAGGAGAGATCTTAACCAGATATCATAAACAAACAATACCACCAACATATCCACATGCACCAATACACTGGTATTGACCCCTTCTACACAACTTGGGAGTAATACTGAACATACTATCAATAGCCAATTTAGTCTCTTGAATAAACACCACATTCGAAGAATGAGCACAAACCAAATCACGAATAACATTCCATGAAAGGATAATCATTTCTGAGGGTTAGAAAAATGGGAGTCCAATGTTCTCACCAAGCTTGACTCCACCAAAGTCTCCCCCATTAACTTAATTTTGTCTTGGTATTTCTTTCGACCCACCTTCATATTCTTATCCAAAGCTCCTTTTTTAATTGTTTTCTGCTGCAATCCTAACATCGTAGGAGTTTTGCAGTCCAAGGCTGACTACATCAGTGCCTGAGTAGGAGAGGGCATAACTAAATATGTGCCACTTTCTAAAATAGTTTCCCTTCTAGGGCTAGAGCCAACCATATCACCTATACTCAAAACCAAAGCCCTTTGTTCTTTATTTAAACCCCTTAGATTTGATTCCTTAGGTTCCATCTCAAGAAGATACATCTGATTTGACCCTGTTATATCTGCATAAGGTAGCAATGTTTTAGGTATCTCCATGTACTGATCAATATCATCTAGTATTTCAAAATGATTGAGCAGAGCATCTGGTTGGCTATCCTTAAGGTCTCTTTTTTCCCTTCTTCCTCTATTTCAGGGTTTTATTGGAACAAAACCTTCCTTATACTGATCTCCTTAATTTATTGTGACTTTTCCTTTATCCAGATTTTTTGCAGACCGAGAGGACCTAGGATTTTAAGCCACGAGAATGATAAACATAGGATATTTTTTTACAGGTGGTTGTATTCATGGCATATCCGGCAACAAAATGAAATAGCTTCATAGTCAAGTTGGTGAACCCATGTAGTTGATCCAAACTGTATTTCAATATAATTTAGAATATGATTATTTAAATAATTTTCAACACAGATACAGGCAACAAATTTTACATTTATATCCATCATCTATTGTGATGGTCCAACTGGCTTTCCAAGAAGGACAATCGTATGCAAGATGTCATTTCTCCAAAATTCTAATGGGAGCCATGAAAGTCGAACCCACATTGGAAATCATGACGGTCGCTCCTCTGATGGGTTGAAACCCACATGCCAGGGTTTAAGAAAGAGTCCCACTTGATTACAAAAATAGGGACCCCCTTCAAATGCTTTGTTATAAAGAACACAAGCTTATACTGAGAGGGGGGGTGAACAGTATAAGACCACTTTTTACTTTCTTTCCAAACCAATATCAATTAATGTCCTTAATTGCAATAACCAAATATAGAAGTGTGCATTAATAACTCAGATAGCGATAGTAAGCAAGAGCACAAGTCACCACACACAATTGAGACACAAGATTTAACGTGGTTCCCCCAATGTGGGGTACTCCACAAGCTGATCTCCTTATAATATTTCACACAGAAATATCCAATACAATGATTTCTTTGATCTTCTCAAAGCTAGGCAATAAAAAGTTCACACAGAACTTGTCCAAATCTGAATAACAAGTTCACATAGAACTTGTCCAACTCTGAATAACAAGCTCACACAGAACCTATCCAAAATTGAATAACAAGCTCACACATAACTTGTCCAATGCTGAATAACAAGCTCACACAAAACCTATCCAATGCTGAATAACAAGCTCACATAGAACCTGTCCAATGTTGAATAACAAGCTCACACAAAACTTGTCCAAATCTGCTCAAGCAAGCTCACCAAGAACTTGCCCAAATCTGCTCTAGCAAGCTCACCAAGAACTTGCCCAAATCTGCTCTAGCAAGCTCACCAAGAACTTGCCCAAATCTTCTCTAACAAGCTCACTAAGAACTTGTCCAAATCTGCTCTAACAAGCTCACTAAGAACTTGTCCAAATCTATCCACAAATCTATCCACAAAGCTGTCCCAAAATTGTCCACAAAGCTGTCCCAAAACTGTCCACAAGGGCCTTCCCAAAGGCTCAATCAATCATACACAAACTGCCACAAATCTATCCAGAATTCTATCCCAAATATCTTCTCAAAGACTCAACCAATCATGCTCAAGTAGCACTCAAAACTCATCCACAACTCTATCAAGGCAAAGCTCAAATATGAACTCAACAATGAATGGCAATGTACTCTTCAATGGATAACAACAATGATCCACAATGATCTCAACTCAAATCAACTCATAGAAGCATAAGGAGAATTGTTAGAGACTCAATATGTTCTAATCTCAATATCAACTCAAATCAAGTCAACTCATAGAAGCATAAAGAGAATTGTTAGAGACTCAATATGTTCTAATATCACTCTCAACTCAACTCAACTCAACTCATAGAAGCATAAAGAGAATTGTTAGAGACTCAATATGTTCTAATATCACTCTCAACCCTAGTCCAAGTATGTATCAACCAACTCAAATATTTCCAATAATGCTCAACCACAAATCTCACATAACAATGATACTCATGTTCTTTTCTAACTCATGTTCTTTCACAACCAATGGGCTTCAACAACTATGCTTATAAAACAAGGTTTAAACACAACTCTCAATTCAAAAAACCTTGAAGCATTCAACCAACCACTTTCGAAAAGGAAACCACAAACAATCCTTTTCCCTCCAATGATATTTCAGAAATCAACCACCATAAACAATCAATAGGAGAATGTGCCCATACCTTTTATGAAGATGAAGAAACCCCTTTGGAAATCTGCCACACTCAACACACTTTGAAAAGAACAAAACAACCTTCACTTGAACCCCTTTACAAAAATAGAAATATCTCTTTATGTACACCTTATTTCTCCTTCTAAGCAAGATAATCAAATAGCCCTCGAAATAAGCTTTCCAACGATATATAACATGATATACTTTTATAAAAGGAAAAACCAAAAATATCTCCTTTTCTAAAAGTGCACTATAACTCTTAAACTTGCCTTCCGATTAAATAAAAAATATTTAATCAAACATTTTCCTCAACCACACCTTATTCCTCCAACATTAGGCAATAATAAAAAATTGTTTTAATAAAACGTTTACTTGCCTCTAGAGGGAATCGAACCCTCGTCGTTGCCCACACAACACCTCAACCGCGGTGCCAAAGACCACGCGAGCTACTCGCTCGCATAAGATGGAGAGCGAAGACTCTCCCCTTATCTCGCTGCCCTCTTGCTCACGTCAAAATGTGGGCCAAGACTTTCCTTCCTTACTCCTTGCAATTTGCAGCCGGTGGGAATCGAACACATGCACATCCACTAGCAAAAACCTTAACACTCCCAAGCTCACCGTTGGACCACGCTGTCACGTCGAGGAAATTCGGCGCCTACGAATAAATGTTCTCTTCGAATCTTGCTTAGAGGCTTTAAAACAAAAAGCCCTTTGCATATATATATGCAATCTCCTTTGTAAGATAATAAACATCGACGCTTTTAAATTTTAATAATTACCTTTGATAGCGCATGAACTTTATGACGTCGGCAATAATTTTAATTTTAATTTTAATTTTAAAAATTTTAATTTTAATTTTAAATAATTAAAATTTAAACTAAATATTTAAAATCAAATATCTCCATCACCGGGGCACCTTTTTCGATGAAACAAAAGCCTAACTTGGGTTTCAAGAAAAACCTAGTTCAAATATGCCATCCATGGTTTTAAATAAAACCTTTTATTTTTCCTGCCTTGGTTCTCACAAAAACCCTATATATATCCATGCTCTCCGAAATATGAATGCTTTGGTCATCAAAACTCAATGTGTTCCTTGGGACATTAATGTGACATCAATGACAACATAAAACAACTCAAATTGCCAACAATCTCCCCCTTTGTCATTGATGGCAACACCTCTAAAGCAAAAACCACAATCACTGCAAAAACCATCTTTGAGAATCAAAGCTGCTCCCCCTGACTCAATAATCTCTTTGGAGGCTGCTCCCCCTAACTCAAATCTCTCCCCCTTTGACATCAATGGCAAAAGGGACACCTATGGGGCTAAAATATATGACTCTTAAGCATAGCCCCCTCACCACATTCTCTCTTGAGGTGATTAATTTTGGGGTGGGAGTACCTTTACTCCCATCTTACATTGATTCTTTCCTTTATCAACTTCCTTCCATATTTTTATGATATCCTTCTCTTGATGAATTACTTGATCTTCTTGTCTTGAACCTGTTTGACCTTCTTGCCTTGAACTTATTTGGAATTGAGTCCTACACCATTTTGCAATATGCCCAAAGTTATTGCAATTAAAACACTTGATATTGTAGCCTTTGGATGGTACCCATGTCTTGAATTCTTTCTTGAAGTAATTTCCATATCCATTCCTTTCTTGAACCCTGTATTGTGAAGCTCTGTTTTCATGACCATTATGACCATGACTTCTGAATTGTGTAGCTCTAAAACCAAAACCATGTTGCTCATTTCCTTTGCATTGAAAATCTTTATGACCAATCTTATTACATGAGAAGCAATGTCCCTGAAAATCATACCTTCTTCCTTTGAAGTTTCTTCTTGCAAAATCAAACTTCTTTGATCCATAGACCCTACAATGTATAGCCCTGTGTCCAAATCCATTACAAGAAAAACAATGTCCTTGAAAAGCCCTTTGTTCATGCCTTGGTTCCTCATACCTTTCTTGACCATGATCATCTTCAACTTGTGCATTGCATTCTTGAACCTTCTTTGTAGTATCTAAATCTTCTTCCTTAGTTTCTTTCTTGTTTTCCTCTTCAAGTATTTCTCTTTCTTTTGAACTTGATTCACCTTTTTCTGCTTCCTGTTCCCCTTGTTCTTCCTTAGAACTAAGTCCTATTATAGTGACTGATGACTTTTGTGCATTGATAGTCCTTTCCAAGGTCTTTGAACTTTCCTCAAACTTGTGTAGCTTTTCTTTAGAACCTTTTACTTCCAACCTTAGTAAAACTATCTCATGCTCTAATATTTCACACTCTAGATCTTTTGTTTTTAATTTTTTGACCATACCTTCTTCAATTTTTCTTGTCTCTTCAACTTTGATTTTGAAGTTAGTGAGTTCCTGTAGAAACCTTGCTTTTTCTTTCTCATCTTCTTGAGCTTGATCCCTTAATCATGAGTTCTCCCTTTTTAGTTCTTCAAGAGTAATCATAAGCCTTTCATATTCTATCTCTTTTGTTCTTCATACCTTCTTCTCTTCTTTCTTTTACTTCTTTTTCTCATCTTCTTGTTTGAGCCTTCAATTCTAAATTCTCTCTTTTCAATTCAATAAGCTCCTTAAGAGTGGCTTTCTCCTTTTCTTTATCTGAATCTTCCTCTTCTTCAACATCACTACTGCTGGAATTATCACTGGAACTACTGCTAGAACTATTACTAGAACTGCTGCTTTCTTTTTCCACAAATAAACTTTTCTTGTTGCAATTGTTGTAGTACGTGCAATCATCATCTAAATGCCCAAAGTCTCCGCATATGAAGCATTTTAGTATTCTTAGACCCTTCTTGTACCTGTTTGCTTGCTCAATGGCTATAGCAAGCTCTTCATGTCGTTCTTCGATAGATGTATCCTCTTCTTTAACTTCAATACCTAGGAATAGGTGTTCTGTTTGGAGTGGAAGTTCTTCTTCTACTTCTTTTATCCCATAGAAAAACCCTTCTTCATATTCATTGTCACTAAGATCATTATAATCTTCTATAGCAAACAAACTCTCAAGATTTCTTTGACCATGCTTGTTTCCTTGATGTGTCATCTCATCTTCACTATCACTGAAACCATTGCAATATCCTGATCTGTGATCTCTTTGATCACACACAAAGCATTGTTCTCTTTCACTTTCTATTCCTAGGAATAGATGTTCTTCCTTTTCATCATCTGACTTGTCTCTATCACTGTAATCTGAGCTATCACTTGCTTCTACAATGTAGTAAGATTTCTTTGCCTTACGAAAATTTTTCTTCTTCTCATACCTGTTTTGCTTGTATCTGTCATCTTTGTCATGCTTATGCTTTCCATATTCTTTTCTTCTATGACCCTATTTTTCATCATCACTATTTTCTTCATGTGGACACCTGTATGCATAGTGACCAAGATCACCACACTTGTAGCATCTGACTTTCCTTATATCTCTGAAATTCCTTGAGTCCTTATTCCTTTTGATGAAGTTAGCTTCCTCATCATTTTCTAAAACTCTATCTATTTCTGAAACTTTCCCTTTCTCTTTTTCTGAAGCCTTGAATGCAATCTCTTTTATTGGAGCTTGATGCTTACTTACCCTCATCTCATAAGTTGTGAGAGTACCTTGCAATTCTTCCATTGTTAGCTTGTTGATATCCATTGTTTCTTCTATTGCTGAAACCTTAGAATCATATTTCATGGGAAGTGATCTCAAAACCTTTTGAGTAACTTCTGATTCTTTCATCTCAAAACCTAGGCCTCTCATGGTGTTAGTAATCTCATCAACTCGAAGTAAAAACTTTGCAATATCTTCAGAATCTTCCATTTTCAATTCCTCAAATATTTTTCTATGAGTTTGTAGTTTTTCCAACTTTACCTTGGAATCTCCTTCATAAGTATTCCGCAACTTGGTCCACATCTCATTAGCTGAATTACATACCATGACCTTTGCAAAATTTGTCTCACGTAGCCCACTCAAAATACAATTCATTGCTCTTGCATTGATCTCAACCAATTTCCTGATAGTCTTATCTGCCTCGGGATCACCTTCAACCCTATACTCTTTTTCAACCATTTGCCATACCTCATATCCTTGTGATATCAAGTAGTTCTTCATCCTCATGCTCTAGAAAGCATAATTGTTACCATCAAACAGTGGAGCCTTATTTGTAGATGATCCATTCTATGAAGCCATTTGTGTTCTTGTAGAATCTACCCTCAAGTTGTTAGCCTTTTCGAAGGAACCCGCTCTGATACCAATTGAAGAACACAAGCTTATACTGAGAGGGGGGTGAACAGTATAAGACCACTTTTTACTTTCTTTCCAAATCAATATCAATTAATGTCCTTAATTGTAATAACCAAATATAGTAGTGTGCATTAATAACTCATATAGCAATAGTAAGCAAGAGCACAAGTCACCACACACAATTGAGACACAATATTTAACATGGTTCCCCCAATGTGGGGTACTCCACAAGCTGATCTCCTTATAATATTTCACATAGAAATATCCAATACAATGATTTCTTTGATCTACTCAAAGCTAGGCAATAACAAGTTCACACATAACTTGTCCAAATCTGAATAACAAGTTCACACAGAACTTGTCCAACTCTGAATAACAAGATCACATAGAACCTATCCAAAATTGAATAACAAGCTCACATAGAACTTGTCCAATTGAATAACAAGCTCACACAAAACTTATCCAATGCTGAATAACAAGCTCACACAGAACTTGTCCAATATTGAATAACAAGCTCACACAGAACTTGTCCAATGTTGAATAACAAGCTCACATAGAACTTGTCCAAATCTTCTCAAGCAAGCTCACTAAGAACTTGCCCAAATCTGCTCTAGCAAGCTCACCAAGAACTTGCCCAATTCTGCTCTAACAAGCTCACCAAGAACTTGCCCAAATCTACTCTAGCAAGCTCACTAAGAACTTGCCCAAATCTGCTCCAACAAGCTCACTAAGAACTTGTCCAAATCTATCCACAAATATGTCCATAAATCTATCCACAAATCTATCCACAAAGCTGTCCACAAAGCTGTCCCAAAACTATCCACAAGGGCCTTCCCAAAGGCTCAATCAATCATACACAAACTGCCACAAATCTGTCCAGAATTCTATCCCAAATATCTTCTCAAAGACTCAACCAATCATGCTCAAGTAGCACTCAAAACTCATCCACAACTCTATCAAGGCAAAGCTCAAAGATGAACTCAACAATGAATGGCAATGTACTCTTCAATGGATAACAACAATGATCCACAATGATCTCAACTCAAATCAACTCATAGAAGCATAAGGAGAATTGTTAGAGACTCAATATGTTCTAATCTCAATCTCAACTCAAATCAACTCAAATCAACTCATAGAAGCATAAAGAGAATTTTTAGAGACTCAATATGTTCTAATATCACTCTCAACTCAAATCAATCTCAACTCAACTCAAGTCAACTCATAGAAGCATAAAGAGAATTGTTAGAGACTCAATATGTTCTAATCTCACTCTCAACCCAAATCTTTTACCCCCCCCCCTTCCCCACCCCCCCCCCCCCACCTCCCCGGGAACCTTTTCCCCCCAAAACCCTAGCCAAGTATGTATCAACCAACTCAAATGTTTCCAACAATGCTCAACCACAAATCTCACATAACAATGATACTCATGTTCTTTTCTAACTCATGTTCTTTCACAACCAATGGGCTTCAACAACTATGCTTATAAAACAAGGTTTAAACACAACTCTCAATTCAGAAAACCTTGAAGCATTCAACCAACCACTTTCGAAAAGGAAACCACAAACAATCCTTTTCCCTCCAATGATATTTCAGAAATCAACCACCATAAACAATCAATAGGAGAATGTGCCCATACCTTTTATGAAGATGAAGAAACCCCTTTGGAAATCTGCCACACTCAACACACTTTGAAAAGAACAAAACAACCTTCACTTGAACCCCTTTACAAAAATAGAAATATCTCTTTATGTACACCTTATTTCTCCTTCTAAGCAAGATAATCAAATAGCCCTCGAAATAAGCTTTCCAACGATATATAACATGATATACTTTTATAAAAGGAAAAACCAGAAATATCTCCTTTTCTAAAAGTGCACTATAACTCTTAAACTTGCCTTCCGATTAAATAAAAAATATTTAATCAAACATTTTCCTCAACCACACCTTATTCCTCCAACATTAGGCAATAATAAAAAATTGTTTTAATAAAACGTTTACTTGCCTCTAGAGGGAATCGAACCCTCGTCGCTGCCCACACAACACCTCAACCGCGGCGCCAAAGACCACGCGAGCTACTCGCTCGCATAAGATGGAGAGCGAAGACTCTCCCCTTATCTCGCTGCCCTCTTGCTCACGTCAAAACGTGGGCCAAGACTTTCCTTCATTACTCCTCGTAATTCGCAACCGGTGGGAATCGAACACATGCACATCCGCTAGCAAAAACCTTAACACTCCCAAGCTCACCGTTGGACCACACTGTCACGTCGAGGAAATTCGGCGCCTACGAATAAATGTTCTCTTCGAATCTTGCTTAGGGGCTTTAAAACAAAAAGCCCTTTGCATATATATATATGCAATCTCCTTTGTAAGATAATAAACGTCGACGCTTTTAAATTTTAATAATTACCTTTGATAGCGCATGAACTTTATGACGTCGACAATAATTTTAATTTTAAAATTAAAATTAAAATTTTAAATAATTAAAATTTAAACTAAATATTTAAAATCAAATATCTCCATCATCGGGGCACCTTTTTTGATGAAACGAAAGCCTAACTTGGGTTTCAAGAAAAACCCAGTTCAAATATGCCATCCATGGTTTTAAATAAAACCTTTTATTTTGCCTGCCTTGGTTCTCACAAAAACCCTGTATATATCCATGCTCTCCAAAATATGAATGCTTTGGTCATCAAAACTCAATGTGTTCCTTGGGACATTAATGTGACATCAATGACAACATAAAACAACTCAAATTGCCAACAATATCCCCCTTTGTCATTGATGGCAACACCTCTAAAGCAAAAACCACAATCACTGCAAAAACCATCTCTGAGAATCAAAGTTGCTCCCCTTGACTCAATAATATCTTTGGAGGCTGCTCCCCCTAACTCAATGCTCTCTTTGGAGGCTGCTCCCCCTAACTCAAATCTCTCCTTGGAGGTTGCTCCCCCTAACTCAATACTCTCTTTGGAGGTTGCTCCCCCTAACTCAAATCTCTCCCCCTTTGACATCAATGGCAAAAGGGACACCTATGGGGCTAAAATATATGACTCTTAAGCATAGCCCCCTCACCACCTTCTCTCTTGAGGTGATTAATTTTGGGGTGGGAGTACCTTTACTCCCATATTACATTGATTCTTTCCTTTATCAACTTCCTTCCATGTTTTTCTGATATCCTTCTCTTGATGAATTACTTGATCTTCTTGTCTTGAACCTGTTTGACCTTCTTGCCTTGAACCTGTTTGACCTTCTTGCCTTGAACCTGTTTGGAATTGATTCCTACACCATTTTGCAATATGACCAAAGTTATTGCAAATAAAACACTTGATATTGTAGCCTTTGGATGGTACCCATGTCCTAAATTCTTTCTTGAAGTAATTTTCATATCCATTCCTTTCTTGAACCTTGTATTGTGAAGCTCTGTTTTCATGACCATTATGACCATGACTTCTGAATTGTGTAGCTATAAAACCAAAACCATGTTGCTCATTTCCTTTGCACTGAAAATATTTATGACCAATCCTGTTACATGAGAAGCAATGTCCCTGAAAATCATACCTTCTTCCTTTGAAGTTTCTTCTTGCAAAATAAAACTTCTTTGATCCATAGACCCTGCAATGTATAGCCCTGTGTCCAAATCCATTACAAGAAAAACAATGTCCTTGAAAAGCCCTTTGTTCATGCCTTGGCTCCTCATACCTTTCTTGACCATAATCATGTGCATTGCATTCTTGAACCTTCTTTGTAGTATCTAAATCTTCTTCCTTAGTTTCTTTCTTGTTTTCCTCTTCAAGTATTTCTCTTTCTTTTGAACTTGATTCACCTTTTTCTGCTTCCTGTTCCCCTTGTTCTTCCTTAGAACTAAGACCTGTTATAATGACTGATGACTTTTGTGCATTGATAGCTCTTTCTAAGATCTTTGAACTTTCCTCAAACTTGTGTAGCTTTTCATTAGAACCTTTTACTTCCAACCTTAGTAAAACTATCTCATGCTCTAATCTTTCACACTCTAGATCTTTTGTTTTTAATTTTTTGACCATACCTTCTTCAATTTTTCTTGTCTTTTCAACTTTGATTTTGAAGATAGTGAGTTCGTGTAGAAACTTTGCATTTTCTTTCTCATCTTCTTGAGCTTGATCCCTTAATCATGAGTTCTCCCTTTTTAGTTCTTCAAAAGTAATCATAAGCCTTTCATATTATAAATTATCTCTTTTCAATTCAATAGGCTCCTTAAGAGTGGCTTTCTCCTTTTCTTTATCTGAATCTTCCTCTTCTTCAACATCACTACTACTGGAATTATCACTGGAACTGCTGCTAGAACTATTACTAGAACTCCTACTTTATTTTTCCACAAATAAACTTTTCTTGTTGCAATTGTTGTAGTACGTGCAATCATCATCTAAATTCCCAAAGTCTCCGCATATGAAGCATTTTAGTATTCTTAGACCCTTCTTGTACCCGTTTGCTTACTCAATGGCTATAGAAAGCTCTTCATGTCATTCTTCGATAGATGTATCCTCTTATTTAACTTCAATACCTAGGAATAGGTGTTCTATTTGGATTGGAAGTTCTTCTTCTACTTCTTTTATCCCATAGAAAAACCCTTCTTCATCTTCACTATCACTAAGATCATTATAATCTTCTATAGCAAACAAACTCTCAAGATTTCTTTGACCATGCTTGTTTCCTTGATGTGTCATCTCATCTTCACTATCACTAAAACCATTGCAATATCCTGATATGTGATCTCTTTGATCACACACAAAGCACTGTTCTCTTTCACTTTCTATTCCTAGGAATAGATGTTCTTCCTTTTCATCATCTGACTTGTCTCTATCACTGTAATCTGAGCTATCACTTGCTTCTACAATGTAGTAATATTTCTTTACCTTACGAAATTTTTTCTTCTTCTCATACATGTTTTGCTTGTATTTGTCATCTTTGTCATGCTTATGCTTTCCATATTCTTTTCTTCTGTGACCCTGTTTTTCATCATCACTGTTTTCTTCATGTGGACACCTGTATGCATAGTGACCAAGATCACCACACTTGTAGCATCTGGATTTCCTTATATCTCTAAAATTCCTTGAGTCCTTATTCCTTTTTATGAAGTTAGCTTCCTCGTAATTTTCCAAAACTCTATTTTTTTATGAAACTTTCCCTTTCTCTTTTTTTGAAGCCTTGAATGCAATCTCTTTTATTGGAGCTTGATGCTTACTTACCCTCATCTCATAAGTTGTGAGAGTACCTTGCAATTCTTCCATTGTTAGCTTGTTGATATCCATTGTTTCTTCTATTGCTGAAACCTTAGAATCATATTTCATGGGAAGTGATCTCAAAACCTTTTGAGTAACTTTTGATTCTTTCATCTCAAAACCTAGGCCTCTCATGGTGTTAGTAATCTCATCAACTCGAAGTAAAAACTTTTCAATATCTTTAGAATCTTCCATTTTCAATTCCTCAAATATTTTTCTATGAGTTTGTAGTTTTGCCAACTTTACCTTGGAATCTCCTTCATAAGTACTCCACAACTTGGTCCACATCTCATTAGCTGGATTACATACCATGAACTTTGTAAAATATGTCTCACGTAGCCCACTCAAAATATAATTCATTGCTCTTGCATTGATCTCAACCAATTTCCTGATATTCTTATCTACCTCGAGATCATCTTCAACCCTATACTATTTTTCAACCATTTGCCATACCTCATATCCTTGTGATATCAAGTAGTTCTTCATCCTCATGCTCTAGAAAGCATAATTGTTACCATCAAACAATGGAGCCTTATTTGTAGATGATCCATTCTGTGAAGCCATCTATGTTCTTGTAGAATCTGCCCTCAAGTTATTAGCCTTTTTGAAGGAACCCACTCTGATACCAATTGAAGAACACAAGCTTATACTGAGAGGGGGTGAACAGTATAAGACCAATTTTTACTTTCTTTCCAAACAAATATCAATTAATGTCCTTAATTACAATAACCAAATATAGCAATGTGTATTAATAACTTAGATAACAGTAGTAAGCAAGAGCACGTCACCACACACAATTAAGACACAATATTTAATGTGGTTCCCCCAATGTGGGGTACTCCACAAGTTGATATCCTTATAATATTTCACACTGAAATATCCAATACAATGATTTCTTTGATCTGCTCAAAGCTAGGCAATAACAAGTTCACACAGAACTTGTCCAAATCTGAATAGCAAGTTCACACAGAACTTGTCCAACTCTGAATAACAAGCTCACACGGAACCTATCCAAAATTGAATAAAAAGCTCACACATAACTTGTCCAATGTTGAATAACAAGCTCACACAGAACCTGTCCAATGCTGAATAACAAACTCACACATAACCTGTGCAATGCTGAATAACAAGCTCACACAAAACTTATCCAAATCTGCTCCAACAAGCTCACTAAGAACTTGTCCAAATTTGCTCTAGCAAGCTCACCAAGAACTTACCCAAAATCTGCTTCAACAAGCTCACTAAGAACTTTTCCAAATCTGCTCTAGCAAGCTCACTAAGAACTATCCAATAAGCTCACCAAGAACTTATTCAAATATGTCCCAAATCTGTCCAAAAATCTGTCCCAACACTATCCTCAAATGTGTCCCAAAATTATCCACAAAGACCTTCTCAAAGGCTCAATCAATCATACACAAACTGCCACAAGTCTATCCACAAATCTATCCCAAAGGCCTTCTTCAAAGGCTCAATCAATCATGCTCAAGTAGCACTCAAAACTCATCCACAACTCTATCAAGGTAAAGCAACAATGAATGACAATGTACTCTTCAATGGATAACAACAATGATCCACAATGATATTGTTGGTCCGGCTTTCATGCACACCCCGGGAAAAGGATGAAGGCAAAGAAAAGCTCCGGAGACACCCACGGGACTGATCCCACTCATCTTTAGGATCTAGCTGGTTATCCAAGGTGCGAGTTACAGAGTTGGGTCGAATGGCAATTCACTCTTTTCCACTTCTGGAATAGATTTCAATATGGATCGCTCGTTACCTTACAGGGGTTCCCGAACTTGTTCGTAGTTGCAAAAGTTGTTGACAATCGATTTAACTTGAATTCTAGATCTAGCTCTCATGGGTCACTAGATTTAAATAAAAGGCAAATAAAGAAAATAAAAATGGATCATTCACTGAAAGCAAAGAGAGGGTAGGGTAAGGCGTGAAAGAGAAGTTTATCGACTTTAAACCGTAAAACTCTAAACTATCAATCTTATCTATGCTATCACTTCACAACAGAACAAATCCCGTAAGAAAGTGTCCAGTCAGCCTAAGATCACTTTCAACTAAGAGCACAAGGCAGAGTGAAACGGATCTAGCGTAAAAATTATAAATCCAAGGGGCACATTGTTAAAATCGGTATCTTTCACCGATGACCTAGCTCGCACAAATGAAGACAAGAGCAATTAGAACAAACTTACACCTGAAATCAGTAATTTCCCCTAGCGGACAATAGAACAACCGAAGCCTAACAAAGATATTTAATCTTGACAATGGCAGATTTACAAGATATATCTAACAAACTTTAAATGGAACGGATAACAAAAGAAAATACACTTATCACACTCGCAAAAGATTAGGCTCCCGGCCATGCTATCACGTAAAAGCTAAAGCACATCAACTCCAAGTCCCGAAACAAAGGATTTCACAAAATTTGCAAGAAATTGCTTATAAGCCTTTATTTCTAAGTCTCCGCCTCCCCGCGATTACATTTAGAATTTGTATTTATAGACTCGTGACGGACCCCGATCTTTTCCAAAATATCTTGCTCAAACCCTAAATCTTATCGCACTTAAACCCTAGGACCCGGTTTTACAATAAAAATCTATTTAAAAATCAAAGTCCGAATAGAACTTAACCCTTCGGCAAATCTGTGCAGTCAGCTGCCATAAATGGAGAAGATAAAATAAAATGCAACTTGCATTCATTCGCAGCTGCAAATAAATGCTTCCGTTAATTCTCGTGGTGAGCCGGATGAGTCACCACTTCTCTCAGATCTGATCTCCGTAAAGCCATCCCTGTGTTGAAATTGTCTTCATGCTATCAAGTCTGCAATAAATTTTCTATTGAATGCTTTACCGGCTTCTTCTCTTCTAGCATGGCGGTCCTTGACTAAATCCGCACTTTATCTTTGCCTTTATGGTCTTTCCCCGTTGTCCCGTAAGTGCCAGGTGGAATCCCGCATGAAAGACAAAAAAATGCATTAGATTAGCATTTTAATTAAATCGAAGCTTAAAACATTAAAAACAGATTAAATCCGCAAAATAAGCTTGCATGTCGGCTTCTTTTGTCCCATTCACGCTTTGACACGTGTCGCTACCCCGGGAAGCCTTCTGCTTCCCGCCGAATGCACTTTCAGGTCAACTATGACTTTCTCTCTTCTGCCGCGATTCTGCGACATGTCGCGATTTCGCGACATGTCGCGAAATCGCGACCCTGCCAGAGCATCGGCAACTTCTTCCCTCGTCCGCCGCGAAAACGCGACATGTCGCGAAATCGCGACCCTTCCTGGCCTCCGTACGTTTCTTGATTTTCAGCCGCGATTTTAGAACACGTCGCGATATCGCGACAGTTCCTCTTCCTGCATGCGTTGACCTCGTTGACCGCGATTTTGGAACACGTTTCGACTTAACCGATTTTTCATCCCGCAGCCCATTTTCTCTCTCCTGCCGCGAAAATGCGACATGTCGCGATTTCGCGACATGTCGCAAAATCGCGACCTCCGTACAGGTTGCGTCTTTCTCCCAAAAACTGTCGCGATTTCGCGACATGTCGCGAAATCGCGACCTTCTGGCACTTAGCCGCATTTTGACTTACCTCGTCGCGATATCGCGACATTTCCGAAATGGAAGTGTCGCGATATCGCGACACTACCAAAAATGGAAAGTTTGATTTTTCGATGAATTATGCAACTGTTTTCTGGATTTTTCTCGGTAACGGTGCAAGATTTTTTTGTGCATGAATGATTCTAGCATGTAAAAAGTGAATTCTTGGATAACACAGCTAAAATGCAAGAAAAAGCACAACTTTAAAAAAGAGGCAAGCAAATTTGGATTTAAAACTGAAAATGACCAAGAGGGTCCCTGCTGCAAAAATGGAAGTTCATAATTTTCTAAGGATGGAATCTCATTTTTCAGTGGGGGTGTGTTGCTTATCAACAAATGGCGATATCTGATGGGTAAAATAGTAGCACTATTTTAGAACCCAAGACTCCGGTTTCAAAACAAAAAGACCATGCATCATGCCTTGCCACAAGCATTCTTCACAATAAATTGATCGCCAACCGCCACCTGTTAAAATTTCCCAAGGACATACTGGATGGATTACTTCAAGGAAGATTTTGATGTGCAATTACAAAGGTATAGAACTTTCTTCAAGGATGACTGAATTGAATGATAAACTTGGATTAATCAACTTTTCTAGATTGTAAAAGGGGAAACCGAGTAGAGCTCTGTTTACTAGTTTAGCTTTTTACAGCCTAGACAGAGTTACCCTTTAGATTTACACGACCCAATTTACAACTGTAGGGCAGAATCTAATATTG
This sequence comes from Wollemia nobilis, assembly GCA_028583015.1. Classification (NCBI taxonomy): domain Eukaryota; kingdom Viridiplantae; phylum Streptophyta; class Pinopsida; order Araucariales; family Araucariaceae; genus Wollemia; species Wollemia nobilis. Next base: position 1,517,880 of record JAQPPZ010001424.1, on the reverse strand, counting down.
GTTGCCTCTTTTGATCATATAACTCTTTTTTTTCTTTTTTTCTTTTTTCTTTTTTTTTTTCTTATCTCTCTTTTTTTTGAAATATATCACTATCTGGAAGACCTTAGAGAAATTACAATTTTCTTTTATTATTTGATCAATCTGGAACTGTTTCAGTCTAGGCATTGATAGCCTCCGGTGACACCCAAATAATTGCATGAACCATAGTCCCCTCTTATAACCAGACTTTTCTTGGATTCCCTGGAGTTCCTCCAACAAAACAAAGATAGCAGCTTTTCTATCATTAAAACAACTCGTGGCAAGTAAGACACAAGATCCAATCATCTCTCTACCTTCATCCCGGATAACAAAATAGTTCCACAGCTTTAGTGCAAGCAGACTATCTCAATTAGAATAATGAGCAGAATGGGGAGGCACTGGATTGAGGATTTATCAGCTAGGAATAAAACAATTTTCAGCAGGCTGACTTTTCATTGATTGCTCATGCAGAGGTTAAAAAATAGAATTTTAGAAGCCAAAGGACTTTGTACAGGCTTCCAAGGACAGGCACAAGCTTAAAGCAAAAACAAAATAAAACTGTACAGACTAAAGCACAGAACTGTACAGGCAAGGGAAAAACAAATAAATTGAACAGACAGCAAAGAAAAGGAAATGCAGGGAAGAAAATAAAAACTAAATAGGGAATAAAAGAAATAAACTAAAAGAATCGAAGCAAATAAAAATTGTGAATCAAGAAAGCTAAACTACAACAAGATCAAATAAACTAAACCGCAATCGAAATAAAATAAACTACAATCGTAACCGAATCGTACAGACAAGGAAAGAAAAAGAAATGCAATAAAGAAAAGACTGTACATACTAAAATAAAAGCAAGCTAAAATAAAAAGACAAGGAAAGGAAATAAAAAGCACTGACAAAAGAAATAAACTGCACAAGCTAAAACTGAAAAACAACTAAAGAAAACTGAAAAACGCAATCGTACGGACATTTAAAAATAAAAAACGCACCGACAAAGAAATAAACCCGAAAAACAAATAAATTAAAAACCGCAGAGCCTTAAAATTAAATCGAAACATATTAAAACCGCACAGACATTGAAATAAAAACCGCACTGACAAAGAAATAAAACTGAAAAACTTCAAAGCTTATTTACAATGCATACATATGTTACAACTTCCCTTCATACTCAAAAAATGCAACAGTTGGGAAAGCAGAGAAATGGTGCTTTAAAAAATTTTGACCATGCAAGTAATTTAAAAAGAATTACCTTTCGTGTCCCGTTGACGAAATGCACTCCGCATCGTGCTTCAAAAATTTGCTATCCGGGAAAGACTTGGGTTTATCGTCTTCCCCGTCCCATTTGAAAAACAAATCCGCAACTCCTTCAAATTAAACAAATCATATAATAACAAATCATATGATAACATGTTTATGCTTCTAATTAAAGGGTTTGCAGAGTTCTTTCAAAAGGACTGAATGTAAAAAACCCCAGGATCAAATACTTTAAAACCTTGACAGACCTGCACCACCACATTTTCAAAATGATGTGACAACTCGAAAGAAATCATGTTTTATCCGTATGCCCCGGTTCTTAACAACTTGAACATTTTGTGGTTGCCGCACCGCTTCAATATCCAGGACTTCAATTTTTATCCCTCTAGCGAATGCTTACAATTTTCCTTTTCACCCGAGCCTTGCTTAGACTTAACCTCATCAATGTGCAATGTCCAAACATCATTGTTGTTATTGATTAGGGTCAGAATCGTTCTCACCTTTTCTTGCCAAATCATAAACTCCAATATCTGCATCAACACGCTTTATAGCCTCCTCTTTGACATTATGTTCGAAGTTGCGGGTTATGTTGAGACAGTCATCAATTCCAAGTTGGTCGACCACATTCATATTTACCACCTTTTCCTCCTTTTCTTGAAATTCAACAGTGGTCCAGTAGCCCTCAAGTTAATGTTTTGGCCTCTCAAGTTAATGTTTTGTCCAACAACTGAGGCGCTCATAGAGGGTGATGTCGCTTTAAGTTCCCTCATATCCTCAATGATGCTATCCTCCTCGCCATTTTCGCATAGTGAGATTGAATCTCACTTTCATCATCCTCCGATGAGGAAGGATCATTGTTAAGTTCGACTCTCACATTTCAAGTCATAACCGTCCATTTTGAACCGTTGAAAATCTTGCATTTCATCCACGTAAGTCTCGGACAAGACTTTCTATCTCTTCGGGAAAAGTGACGAATCGAAACCCCGGTTGTACTATTTTTGGGTGAACTAGAAATATCAATATTTCTTTGATCTCTAGGAAAATTTAACTCACCAGGAAAACTTCGATTTGGGTGGTGCCAGATCACAACTGTTCAGTTCAAGCACTCGCACTTTGAATTTGTCAAAACTTTTCTCTGTATTTTGCACATGCTGAGTGGATGTCACAGTTAACGTAGTCTCCTTGGGTAGAGCATGACATGTTGGCATTAACTCATGATGTGGAATGGGGTCTGGAACAAGCATGTTCTGTGTAACATAGGATATCAAAGGATCGCTCGAAATTTGAGGCCCTAACCGCCTTTCAAGAATTAAGGCTTCTTTATAAGCCCCCGCTGTGGTTGTAATATTAATGTCTCTCTTGAGGAAAATAGAGGTCACCGAATCCAATGCATTCTTGTAGATTTCTAAGGCCGGATTTGCATTTGGGATGTAATGGCCATCATTCTACCGTAAGCTCTTTGGAACCTCATATTGAAAGACTCGCAGCTTTCTCCCGATTCTCTCTTGATGCTGGGAAAATTGCTGATATAAAATGCTGGGATCTATCACTTCACCGAACTGTGATATAAAAGCTTTCTCTAGATCATCCCAACTAGTAATGGAATTGCTGGTGAGGTTTAAAAACCAGCATAAGCTCCCTCCTGGAGAGTGAACGGGAACAATCGCAGCAACATCTTCATGTCAGTATATTTAACAATCTTAAAGCATTTTTAAAAGCTAGCAGATGTTCTTCTCAGCTCTTGTCCCATCATGTTTGTACCTAGGGAGGTATCTTTCTGGACTTCTGGGCAAGTCATGGGCTATACCCGGAATGTTCAAAGCTGTGGAGCCCAACCAATTTGCCATTATTAATGGATTAACAGGGATGTTCTGATTTGTAATTGGATAACTGCAAGTGATGATAGAACTGTTCTTAACAAACCACTGAACTTAAGGCCTTCTCTGGCAATTTTAAAAACTGCACTGACAACTTTTAAAAATCGCACCGACAATTTAAAACCGCATCGACAATTTAAAACGTCGACAATTTCAAAACTGCACTGACAATTTATAAAACTGTACTGACAATTTATAAAACTGTACTGACAATTTAAAAACTGTCCGGAGTTCACTGTGGGTCCTTCAAATGTTGCTGTTATGCCCTTACAATACTTGAACTGAGTTCGCCCTCCTTCTAGCGCCAATTAGGTGTTGGCTGAGGAGGAGGGGAAAATTGGCTACCAGACTTTGGATAAAATACAGCTTTACACTCCACATACAATGGATTTCTCAACTCAAGTGCACTAAGAAAAGATGTTCTGTGGTCCTCCTTCTAGCGCCAATTAGGTGTTGGTCCGGCTTTCATGCACACCCCGGGAAAAAGGATGAAGGCAAAGAAAAGCTCCGGAGACACCCACGGGACTGATCCCACTCATCTTTAGGATCTAGTCGGTTATCCAAGGTGCGAGTTACGTAGTTGGGTCGAATGGCAATTCACTCTTTTCCACTTGGAATAGATTTCAATATGGATCGCTCGTTACCTTACAGGGGTTCTCGAACTTGTTCGAGAGTTGCAAAAGTTGTTGACAATCGATTTAACTTGAATTCTAGATCTAGCTCTCATGGGTCACAGATTTAAATAAAAGGCAAATAAAGAAAATAAAAATGGATCATTCACGGAAAGCAAAGAGAGGGTAGGGTAAGGCGTAAAAGAGAAGTTTATCGACTTTAAACTCGTAAAACTCTAAACTATCAATCTTATCTATGCTATCACTTCACAACGAACAAATCCCGAAGAAAGTGTCCACTACCTAAGATCACTTTCAACTAAGAGCACAAGGCAGAGTGAAACGGATCTAGCGTAAAATTATAAATCCAAGGGGCAACTGGTTAAAATCGGTATCTTTCACCGGCAGCTCTAGCTCGCACAGATGAAGACAGAGCAATTAGAACAAACTTACACCCGAAATCGTAATTTCCCCTAGCGTACAATAGAACAACCGAAGCCTAACAAGATATTTAATCTTGACAATGGCGATTTACAAGATATATCTAACAAACTTTAAATGGAACGGATAACAAAAGAAAATACACTTATCACACTCGCAAAAGATTAGGCTCCCGGCCATGCTATCACGTAAAAGCTAAAGCACATCAACTCCAAGTCCGTAAACAAAGGATTTCACAAAATTTGCAAGAAATTGCTTATAAGCCTTTATTTCTAAGTCTCCGCCTCCTCGCGATTACATTTAGAATTTGTATTTATAGACTCAGGACAGACCCTGATCTTTTCCAAAATATCTTGCTCAAACCCTAAATCTTATCGCACTTAAACCCTAGGACCCGGGTTTTACAATAAAAATCTATTTAAAAATCAAAGTCCGAATAGAACTTAACCCTTCGGCAAATCAGTGTCAACACCGCCATAAATGGAGAAGATAAAATAAAATGCAACTTGCATTCATTCGCAGCTGCAAATAAATGCTTCCGTTAATTCTGCTGGTGAGCCGGATGAGTCACCACTTCTCTCAGATCTGATCTCCGTAAAGCCATCCCTGTGTTGAAATTGTCTTCATGCTATCAAGTCTCGCAATAAATTTTCTATTGAATGCTTTACCGGCTTCTTCTCTTCTAGCATGGCGGTCCTTGACTAAATCCGCACTTTATCTTTGCCTTTATGGTCTTTCCCGTTGTCCCGTAAGTGCCGTGGAATCCTGCATGAAAGACAAAAAAATGCATTAGATTAGCATTTTAATTAAATCAGAAGCTTAAAACATTAAAAACAGATTAAATCCGCAAAATAAGCTTGCATGTCGGCTTCTTTTTGTCCCATTCACGCTTTGACACGTGTCGCTACCCCAGGAAGCCTTCTGTTTCCCGCCGAATGCACTTTCGTGTCAACTATGACTTTCTCTCTCCCCGTCGCGATTCGCGACATGTCGCGATTTCGCGACATGTCGCGAAATCGCGACCCGCCGCAGCATCGGCAACTTCTTCCCTCGTCCGCCGCGAAACGCGCTGACATGTCGCGAAATCGCGACCCTTCCCGGCCTCCGTACGTTTCTTGATTTTCAACCGCGATTTTAGAACACGTCGCGATATCGCGACAGTTCCTCTTCCTGCATGCGTTGACCTCGTTGACCGCGATTTTGGAACACGTTTCGACTTAACCGATTTTTCATCCTCGCGGCCCATTTTCTCTCTCCCGCCGCGAAATGCGACATGTCGCGATTTCGCGACATGTCGCAAAATCGCGACCTCCGTACAGCTTGCGTCTTTCTCCCAAAAACTGTCGCGATTTCGCGACATGTCGCGAAATCGCGACCTTCTCGGCACTTAGCCGCATTTTGACTTACTCGTCGCGATATCGCGACATTTCCGAAAATGGAAGTGTCGCGATATCGCGACACTACCAAAAATGGAAAGTTTGATTTTTCAATGAATTATGCAACTGTTTTCGGATTTTTCTGTAACGGTGCAAGATTTTCTTGTGCATGAATGATTCTAGCATGTAAAAAGTGAATTCTTGGATAACACAAATAAAATGCAAGAAAAAGCACAACTTTAAAAAAGAGGCAAGCAAATTTGGATTTAAAACTGAAAATGACCAAGAGGGTCCCTGCTGCAAAAATGGAAGTTCATAATTTTCTAAGGATGGAATCTCATTTTTCAGTGGGGGTGTGTTGCTTATCAACAGATATCAACTCAAATCAACTCATAGAAGCATAAGGAGAATTGTTAGAGACTCAATATGTTCTAATCTCAATATTAAGTCAAATCAACTTCATAGAAGCATAAAGAGAATTGTTATAGACTCAATATGTTCTAATCTCACTCTCAACCCAAATCAATCTCAACTCAACTCAAGTCAACTCATAGAAACATAAAGAGAATTGTTAGAGACTCAATATGTTCTAATCTCACTCTCAATCCTAGTCCAAGTATGTATCAACCAACTCAAATGTTTCCAACAATACTCAACCACAAATCTCATATACCAATGATACTCATGTTCTTTTATAACTTATGTTCTTTCACAACCAATGGACTTCAACAACTATGCTTATAAAACAAAGTTTAAACACAACTCTCAATTCAAAAAACCTTGAAGCATTCAACCAACCACTTTCGAAAAGGAAACCACAAACAATTATTTTCCCTCCAATGATATTTCAAAAATCAACCACCATAAATAATCAATAGGAGAATGTACCCATACCTTTTATGAATATGAAGAAACCCCTTTGGAAATCTGCCACACTCAACACACTTTGAAAAGAACAAAACAACCTTCACTTGAACCCCTTTACAAAAATAGAAATATCTCTTTATGTACACCTTATTTATCCTTCTAAGCAAGATAATCAAATAGCCCTCGAAATAAACTTTCCAACGATATATAACATGATATACTTTTATAAGAGGAAAAACCAGAAATATCTCCTTTTCTAAAAGTGCACTATAACTCTTAAACTTGCCTTCCGATTAAATAAAAAATATTTAATCAAACATTTTCCTCAACCATACCTTATTCCTCCAACATTAGGCAATAATAAAAAATTGTTTTAATAAAACGTTTACTTACTTCTAGAGGGAATCAAACCCTCGTCGCTGCCCACACAACACCTCAACCGCGACGTCAAAGACCACGCGAGCTACTCGCTCGCATAAGATGGAGAGCGAAGACTCTCCCCTTATCTCGCTGCCCTCTTGCTCACGTCAAAACATGGGCCAAGACTTTCCTTCCTTACTCCTCGCAATTCGCAGCCGGTGGGAATCGAACACATGCACATCCGCTAGCAAAAACCTTAACACTCCCAAGCTCACCGTTGGACCATGTTGTCACGTCGAGGAAATTCGGCGCCTACGAATAAATATTCTCTTTGAATCTTGCATAGGGGCTTTAAAACAAAAAGCCCTTTGCATATATATATGCAATCGCCTTTGTAAGATAATAAACGTCGACGCTTTTAACTTTTAATAATTACCTTTGATAGTGCATGAACTTTATGACGTCTTGCAATAATTTTAATTTTAAAATTTAAATTTAAATTTTAAATAATTAAAATTTAAACTAAATATTCAAAATCAAATATCTCCATCACCGGGACACCTTTTTCGATGAAACAAAAGCGTAATTTGGGTTTCAAGAAAAACCCAGTTCAAATATGTCATCCATAGTTTTAAATAAAACCTTTTATTTTGCCTGCCTTGGTTGTCACAAAAACCCTGTATATATCCATGCTCTCCGAAATATGAATGCTTTGGTCATCAAAACTCAATGTGTTCCTTGGGACATTAATGTGACATCAATGACAACATAAAACAACTCAAATTGCCAACATGTTACGATCCACAAGACAACACAAACCCATCATAAAATAGTTGTTCGCACTCAACATCACCTCCACGTCACCTTCAGGGTTCCAAGTCTTCCTAACCCAAGCCTTCACAAAGGGAAGAGAAATTTGGATATCAATAAATTTGCCAATGAGTGAATGTTTGGTTAAATAATCCACATCTTCCACCACCGATTTTGGTTGAACCACTAGAACCGGCCTAGCTTCACATCGTTCTAAACCTCTGTTATTCTTTAACAAGCGATTCCTGGCATGCGATGGAAAATCCTATTCCTTCCAATCATTTTTAGATGAAAAAACGTCGCTCACATGCACGCTCTGTGACGGGCTCGACACTATCACAATATTCTTCCAATTGTTCAAACCTCCTCCAAAAACTATTGCTATTCCCGCAAAGCAATTTGTCTTCATCAAACCCTAACAAAATAATTTTTCCACCCAATATTCAAATTGTATTGTTCGAATCCCAAGTTAATAAAAATAAGAATGGCTCTTTTCTTGCTCTTTTCCACATGTTTGAAACAAAAACAAAAAAAACTATAAAACTTATTCGCTACTCGCACTCACACTCATTTTAAATATAATAACTATTTAATATAAAAATATACACAATGTAAATAGTCGTAATACACAACGACAAATCCATAAAGTTTATACACAAATGACATCATATCAAATCCATATAAGTTTAGGTAACGATTGGTAAGAAGTCAAACTCATAAAGTAGGGGACTTTGGCTTGTTGAATGGGAATCATTCATTTTATTGAAAAACGTAGTTAATCACGTGGACGGTAGCCCAGAGAATCCGCAGAGGAGAGACATGAAGAAGCGTCTTATTCTCGCCCATAGATGTACAGGTAATGGTTTTCGATGGGCAGCCGTGGTAATAGACGCAAGGGAATGTTAATTGCATTTATTTTAGGTTGTGCGATATTAAATTCCAAGACATCAACGATTCACATAATATTCCTAATTTTTATTGAAAAATAAAAAATTCACATAATATTCCTAATTTTTATTGAAAAATAAAAATTTATTGAAATGCCTGCAGCCATCTTGAGAGTTTGTAGATATATTTTTTCTGTTTTGATTAATTTAAGAAACTCTTTGCATTTTGAGAGATTAATTTAAGAAACTCTTTGCATTTTGAGTTTAGTTTATTAATAAGGATTTAACACACAATTTTATATAAGCTGAATTTTGGATCTCCTCAAAAAGAGTCAAAGTTTATACCATTGCGCTGTTCCTCCAGGGGTAGAGAAACCTCTAAAGCCTCTCCTAGGTGGCCTGGCAGTACCGTCCCATCCCATCCGAGTTTAAAGAAGCCACATGAGATTTTTTTATGTGTCTGGTCTTACGCCTGTATAGGGATTCAACAATCATCAACATACCACACTTGCGAATAAAAATCGTATAGAGAAACCTCTAGAGCTGCTCTTAGGTGGCCGATACTATCGTCCCATCTAGGTATACCACTATCTAGAGAGAAGAGGAGATTTTTTATGTGTTCACTCAATCTCGTGGTCTGTATAGGAATTCAAACTCGAGACCTTTCAAATGGAGGAAGTTGTTCGCAATTATCAATGTGTTCACTCAATCTCACGTCTGTATAGGAATTCAAACTCGAGACCTCTCAAATGAAGGAAGTTGTTCGCAATTACCAACGTGTCATGCTTGCAGATAAACTTTTGGGTAGAGAAACCTCTAAAGACCCTCTTTTAGACTTGAGATCTCTTACTAAAAAACTTTTGGGTAGAGAAACTTTTGGAGCTGCTGCTCTTAGGTGGCTGACAATGTCGACCCATCAGGTATACCACTATCTAGAGGTAACCCACATGAGATTTGTTTTGATACCCTTTGGGAGATAAACTTTTGGGTAGAGAAACCTCTAAAGCCCCTCTTTTAGACTTGAGATCTCTTACTAAAAAACTTTTGGGTAGAGAAACTTTTGGAGCTGCTGCTCTTAAGTGGCTGACAATGTCGACCCATCAGGTATACCACTATCTAGAGGTAACCCACATGAGATTTGTTTTGATACCCTTTGGGATGTTACGTTTGTACAAGGAATTGAACTCAAGAACTCTCAAATAAAAGGAGTTGTTTGCAATCACCAATTAACCACCACGCCACCCTTGCGGGTCCTTAAACATAGTCTAAGATTTGATCAGTGTGAGAAACCCTGCAACCCATGTTGAGGGTTGGGTATCCCCATCCCACCATGACCTCTCATGAGGGGAGAGCTAAGATTGTCAACGAAGGGAGTTGTTTGCAATCACCAATGAACCACCACGCCACCCTTGCGAGTCCTTAAACATAGTCTAAGATTTGATCAGTGCGAGAAACCCTGTGATGTCCAGGGTTGGGTATCCCCATCCCACCATGACCTCTCGTAAGGGGAGATCTAAGCTTGTCAATAGATAATATAACAAAGTCACATACACTCGGCGGTTTAAACCTTAAACTTATCTTAAAAGAGCCAAAACCGAAACAATTGTAGAGCTTTCAACTTAAAGGTTGTAATTATACTAGAAATATAGGTAAGGGTTTTAATTATACTACAAATATAATTAGTGTTAAAAATTAAACAAATTAAAATTATTAAAACTAAAAATCTATTCATAGTAAATCTTACTTTTGTGGTTTTAAAAAATAAATAAATATACTAAATATAATAAAAATCAAGTATAAATCTTATATAATATCGGAAAAAAAAAACATAAAAAAATAAAAATAAAATACAAGAAATGAGCGAACATCACTTTGCTTATTTTAGATCTTGAAAAACTTCAAAAACTAAAAGATCTTGAAAACTTCAAGAGTTATCGATATGCTGGTTGAAATGGAGTCCCTAGTGGTACCAATTACCCATTTTAAAAAGAACTCAAATTTAAAAAATAAATAAAAAGAATGTAGTTTTTAATATATATATATATAATTTTTAATGTTTATGTTTATAGAACATTTGAAATAATGGGTACATATACTAGTAATTTTATATTGATTTTGCCGTAGGATTTTAAGTTATATTATTTTTCAAACTTTTTAACCATAGAATGACAGGTTTAGAGATACTAGTGTCAAGGTAGGTCACCTTTATTAATATCTAAGTCATAATGTACAAGGGAAGTTGGGCAATGTGGGTAGTTAAACCTCTCTAGTTGCTGAGAGGCTCAGGTTCAAATCTCTCGCCTCACATGTTGCCGATATGTTATATAATGGTTCCCTCGTGGTCACAGTCTGTTTACCCCTTGTGGCCACCACAAAAAAAAAAAAAAAAAAAAAAAATTGGGCAATATAGGTTTATTACAATGTTTTTTTTTAATCAATATTTTATATATATATATTTTTCAAAGCTTCAAACTTAACCATGCTAGATGGTGGAATTGTAAAAGATTTCTAAATGGTAAGGAAAGTTGGTAAATGTAGGTTCATTATGTTCTTCAAACTTAACCATGCTGGATGGTGGAATTGTAAAATATTTCTAAATGGTAAGGAAAGTTGGTAAATGTAGGTTCATTATGTTGTTCTTGGTTAATTGTGATGGAATTATCAAAGATTTTTAACAGAAAAACAAGTTGGGCAGAGTAGGTTTACTATAATGTTTCCAGTTAATTGTGATAGAATTATTAAAGATTTTTAATTGGTTGGGGAAGTTGGCCAATGTAGGCTCACTATATTGTTTTTAGTTAGAAGTTGGTCAATGTAGGTTTAAATTGTAAAATAATAAAATCACACATAAAATTGGTTATATGTGATTGAAATGGGTTTCACTTGGATTTAAATTTGGTTATTTGTAACCCTTTCATAAACCGTTTGTAATCCTTTCATAAACCGTTCAATCTCCATGTCTCGTCTTTCTACTGGATTCGCCATTGTATTATTTCCGCCCGCCCACCTTAAGGCTATCTCCAGTTGCAACTGTAGCTGGAGCAAGAGGCTGTACCGAAGTGTTATCTAGTTGCACCCATTCATCTTAAGGCTATCTCCAGTTGCAACTGTAGCTGGAGCAGGAGGCTGTACCGGAGTGTTACCTAGTTGCGAGGGGATTGACCGGATGTATTATCCACGATTGACCATAATAGAATAGCGGTGTGATCTCCAAAAGCTCGCTATGGGATGGACATTATATTGGTATTACAATAGTTTGACAAGTATACATAAATTATTTGGTAAAATTTGAACTTGAGTCTCTCCTTGAAAGTCAAAGAATTTAACCATTTGATCTCATGTCATGTGATAAATAATAACATTATATTTATTTATGATTACAATTTTTTTTTTAACAAACTCACACACCCTGCTATGGTTGATTCCCCATGAAGAGAACCAAAGACAATTGCAGTAACACACGCACACACACCACATTGCGGTTTGAACCTAGGTCTCCCATAAGAGAGTCCAAAGCCCTAACCAATGTGTTGTTTACCACATTATAGGTAGTGTAAAAAAATAAACTCATATGGAGAGTAGGGAGTGAGTGTGAGTTAGGAATGAGCCTTCCCTTTTCTTGTTTTAGAAAGTAAGCAAATGTTGTGAGTGCTAGTAGGAAGCAAGTGTTAGCACGAACTAGAGTGCAAGCACATTGTAAAATGATAACATTATATATATTTAATTTGGTTATAAAGAATGGAATTGACCCCACCTAGATTACAACTTGATCACATAGTGTTATTACAACATTGTCACAATTATTCATGTATTGATTTGCAAGATACGAACTTGAGTATCATCCTTGAGAGTTGAGGAATGCAATTGGTTAAGCTCATGCTATTTGATAAATGAGAACATCATATTTGTATATTATTACAAAAATAAGTTTGAATTTCAACTTAAGTGTTTTAATTATACTAGAAATATAGGTAGTGTTAAAAATTTAAAATAATTAACACTAAAAATCAACTCACTTGGTGAACTACGAATGAGCTTCACCTTTTCTTGTTTTGGAAAGCAAGCAAATGTTGCAAGTGCCAGTAGAAAGCAAGTGTGAGCAAGAAATAAAGTAAACGCAAGGAGTGAGCATCACTTTCAAAATCTAAAGGATCCTCATGAATTAAATTTAGATAACATGGCAAGAAAGTCATTTTTTTAAGTATTTACTAGAAGGATGCCTTAGTTAGGGCTAAGAGGAAGAGGAATTTGTGGAAAACCCTATCTAGGTAGTAGATATTACACCAAATGAGATGATTGAGAATGATATTATGGTTCTTGAAAGGAGAGGGTTAATATGTAAGTTCCATGAATTCTATCCAAGTCTTTCAAGATTTAAAATTGGATCAGTGGAAGTGGGGATTGAATTCAATTTTTCTAAAAGTATTTTTGCTTGTAATCTTCTTTGGTTTGGAAATATTGGATAAAATAACATTTGGTGGCTCATGGTTTAGAGGAAGAAATACATTATATTTAAGACCATGAAGTGAGAATTTTCTATGGGGATAGAGACCATTAAAAGGATTCTTCTATGAATTACAATTTTTGGTCTTCCATATTAGCTTATCAATAAGAAAATTTTGAAGAACATTAGCAATACTCTAGGGGAAATCATCCAGGAAGGACCAAATCCTAAGGAGCAAAGGTATGCTATATATACTTGAATATGTGTTGCAATGGATATTTCAAAACATTTATTATAGTCCATTAGGATTAAATCTAAATCAAGAGAATGAGATCAATAAGTGGATTATAAAAATATTGCATGTCGATATCACAAATATTATGAGACCAAACACATGGTAGGAGATTGGAAAAGAGATTAAATTTTGGGCATGAGATAAACTTCAATATTAAGTAAGGAGATTGTATCGTAATAAAAATGGGTTAATTCAAGGGATTTCCACTCCTACGAAAATGGCAAAGAAAACCTCTCTACACCATCAAATGGAAGAGGCCATTACAATTTACTCGAAGAAAAAATGACACAAGGGATGAGGAAGTACAATGCGCAAGTTCAAATTCAAAAGGAGTGAAATATATGAAGGATGAAGGAAAGATAATTTTTATTGCAAAGGAGACAAAAGAGGTCAAGTTTTAATCCAAGTAAATCATCTTCATTTTTTCTCAAGTAGTATGAAATTCTTTCCTTGCAATAAATTTGAAAGTAGTTCGAAGAGAAACATAATAAAGAAATATATATGGAGGATATCCATGGAAATTTAGGGTTTCTAGGGTAGCATAAGAAAGTAATTACTATGGAGGATCATTCTTGTACTTTAGGGTTTCTAGGGAAACATAAAGAAGAAAGTGTTTGTGAGGCTATTCCTTGCATTTAAAATTCTCTAGAGCAACATATATTTGTAGAAGATAAGTCTCATTATGAAAAATATGCAAAAATTAAAGAGATTGATGAAAATGAAAGTATTGGTGGCAATGGAAAAAAGAGAGTAAGACCTTGAAAGCAAGAATAAATAGAAAAGAAAACTCAAAGGGATATCAATTTGGGAAACTAAAAATAAATATCTTAGTCATTAACAAGAAGTGGAGCTAAGCCCGCTAATAAAATTAAAAAATGATTATGAAAATAGTATTGTGGAATATTAGGAGTATGAATAATACCTCTTAAAAATTTATTAAAGAATTGATAGGTTGTTATAGTCCTAAATTATTTTAATACAAAAAACAAAATTAAGTAGTGAGGAATGGAAGGATCCATTCAAAAAGATTTGGAATATGGAGTATTTCTATCATTCTCTTATATAGAAGCTTCACGAGGTATTACAACAATATTAAACAAATACAAATCGGATAGGCAATTGCTAGAAGCAGAAAGTAATTGGGTTGCTAGTCTATTTTACAAGAAAGAGGAATACATCAAATTTAGGATTATAAAAGTATATGATCCAACTATAGTTACTCCTTGTGAAAGATATTGGAAGAACATTAGCACTTTTTATCATACAATGATCATTTAGAATTATGATTTATGGATTCTTAGGGGAGACTTCAACATAATTTTATCTCCTTTAGAAAAGAAGGGTGTTTCTTCTAAATGGTGTAAATCAGTGCAAGATATTGCTTCATTTGGAAATTCTAATGGCCTTTGAGATGTTATTACTTTAAGTTAAAAATATATAAGATAATAAATGTATGAGTAAAAATTAGATAGCAAAAAAATGGACAAAATGTTGTTATCTAGCATATGGTTACAAACAAAGTATACAATCTCTTCAAAAAAATGATTGCAATTAGAATTAGATCACAAACCCATTCTCTTAAGATGTGGTTTTCTTAATAATTGTCATCTAATGATATTTTGATTGCAATCTATGTGAATTAAAGAACTTGATGTCTTTTAGATGGTTATCTTGTGGTGGGACAAAGAAAATTTTCAAGGATTATGTATGTATAAGTTTGTGCAAAAGATGAAATATCTAAAGAAAAAAAATAAATATTTGGAATGCCAAATATTTTGGTAACATATTTAAAGGAAAGGAGGAAATAGAATTCAATCTAAAAAAATTACAAGAGGTAGTAGACATTAATGGAATGGACTAGGATTCATATGTTCAAGAAAAACAATAACTTTCTAATTATCATAATGTATTTAAAAAAAAGGATTTATATTGGTTCCAAAAATCAAAAGAGATATAGCTAAAGGAAGGAGATAGAAATGCCATTTTTTTTAATGTACAACCAAAATAATTTTTTCATCATATAAATAATATTTCAACTCTAGATGAAATAAATATTAAAAAAGAAGAGGATGTCAGGAGGAAGCAACTATTTATTTCAAATATATTTTGTTAGATGTTGCAAGATAAGGAGGTATGAGGTAAGCTTTTGCAAAATATTTCATCAATCATAACATGGAGAAAAAATTAAAGGTTATGAAGAAGATATATGTCACATCATATTAACTACTTGATTATTGAAATTATTAAATTTTGATAAATTGATAATAATTATTGATTAAAAATTGTTTTAATTTCCATCAATTATTACGAATGATGATTGACTAACTTTTAATTTTTGCTACAAGTGTTGATAGGTCAACCCTCCATGAGATAGAAAAGGGAATGGCTCATTTGATAATAAATAAATAAATATTAATAAAGAAGAAGATATCAAGAAGGAAGCAACTATTTATTTCAAATATATTTTGTTAGATGTTGGGAAAGATAAGGAGGTATGAGGTAAGCTTTTGCAAAATATTTCATCAATTATAACATGGAGAAAAATGAAAGTTTATGAAAAAGATATCTATTGTATCCTATTAACTACTTGATTATTGAAATTATTAAATTTCGACAAGTTGATAATAATTACCGATTAAAACTTGTTTTAGTTTCCATCGATGATGATTGACTAACTTGTAAATTTTGCTACAAGTGTTGACAAGTCAACCCTCCATGAGATAGAAAAGGGAATGTCTCATACAATAATAAATAAATAAATATTTAAAAAAAATAAGATATCATGAAGGAAGCAACTATTTATTTCAAATATATTTTGTTAGATGTTGGGCAAGATAAGGAGGTGTGAGATAAGGTTTTTCAAAATATTTCATCAATTATAACATGGGAAAAATAAAAGTTTATGAAGAAGACATCTGTCACATCCTATTAACTACTTGATTATTGAAATTATTAAATTTTGACAAATTGATAATAATTACTGATTAAATCTTGTTTTAGTTTCCATCGATTATTATGAATGATGATTGACTAACTTGTAAATTTTGCTACAAGTGTTGACAGGTCAACCTTCCATGAGATAAAAACTCTAGATGAAATAAATATTAAAAAAGAAGAAGATGTCATGAAGGAAGCAACTATTTATTTCAAATGTATTTTGTTAGATGTTCGGCAAGATAAGAAGGTATGAGGTAAGCTTTTTTAAAATATTTCATCAATTATAACATGGGAAAAAAAATGAAAGTTTATGAATAAGATATTTGTCACATCCTATTAACTACTTTATTATTAAAATTATTAAATTTTGATAAATTGATAATAATTATTGAATAAAACTTGTTTTAATTTCCATCGATTATTATGAATAATGATTGACTAACTTGTAAATTTTGCTACAAGTGTTGACAAGTCAACCCTCCATGAGATAGAAAAGGGAATGTCTCATCCGACAGAGGGTCGTAGGTCCAAAAGAAGCAACCAACATATAGAGATTTCACATACACCACATTTGCTTATTCATTTAATATGACAATCATTCGTTAGATTATATTATTGATTGAGTATGCATTGAGTATTATTTGGAGAATCAAGAAGATCATAAATTTTATTTTTAATTAAAATGATCTATGGGTAACTTCAATTTAAATGCATGTTTTTGTACAATATAATGATATTATTGGGAATTTAAATTTCAATTAAATGGTCTCTTTGAGATGCTTTATGTATAAATGGTTGTTTCAAGTGTTTGTGGTGAACCTCCTTTTGGGTGTTAGAAGACATGGTTATCCTTTTGTTATCTTGGGAAGAAGGCTCCCCTCATTCTTTGTAAATTTTTTAGTGTTATATTAAAAATCATAAAAAAGAGTAAAATATGTGGTTTAAATGTTGATGTGCTACACAATATGTCTTTCATTCTCTTTATTATCATTAGGGCACAAGTCTTGCATAGATTACAAGTCAAAGTAGTGAAGTGGTGAGAGCTTGTGCAATGAAGAGGGAATGTCAAAATCTCAGCCTTTCCTCCTTTTGCATGTGGATTTTTGAACCACCTAGTTGTTTTTCAGGCATTTTCCCTTCTTGCATAACTATATTTTGGGGGATTTTAAATATGAAGTTCTCACTTTGGAGAGAAAGGAACATAAATTGGAAGAGAGAGAAGGAGCATAAGAATCAGGAGTATAATAGTAGGAGGTCATGTTAATTCGGCCAAGTATATTTTCTTGCATGCCTAGAATATGAATACATTTCTAGTTAAAATTTCTAATTGGAATAAGGGGATTGCATCTAATACAAACTATTGTTTAATTTTTTCTAGAGTAAATGTGAAAGTTCTTGATGAAATTATAATATGATTCATGACCAAGGTCGACATTATATGATGTAATATTAGATAGTTCTATGGGTATTCATTGTATATAGTATTCAATTTATTATAATATTTTATTATGCAAGCCCTATGGGCTATGGTTAATCTTGTTAATAGTTAAACCCACATTATAAAATTGTAATTAACCTTAAATTCTTTTTTTTTTTTTAAATAAAGGGGTAAAAATTTATTGATAAAAATTCTGGATTATAGAGTACAACTGAGCTTCCAACCAGGACTCAAATAAACAGCCAAACAGGCTAAAACCACTAGACTAGAATGACACCCAAAAAAGACAACAAGAATAAACCACATTAAGTCTGTACATCCTTGTGGATCAACTCCCATAGGCGTTGAGAGTCCCCAGACGGGAGACTCTCCCAATTATCGATACTCCAAGGATCCAGTAGCTCAGAAGCCCTTTTGGCCAGGTAATCAACAACCACATTCCATTCCCTTGGAATGTGCACAAAGGATATAAATTCGAACTCTTCACTCATTCTGAGAATCTGAACGGCTACAGAGGCCAACTGCCAATTAACTTCCTCCACCCTTTTACTATTTAAAATATTAACCACAATTTGAGAGTCAGACTCAGAGATAATCCTATGCCAACCAAGAGAAAACCCCCTCTGCAAGGCCTCAAGAATTGCAAGAGCTTCCATAAAATTGTTGGAGTGAACACCTTTATAAATGGAAAAGAAAAAATTGACACCACCAGTAGAATCTCTCCCAACACCGCCAATGCCAGCATGTCCAGGATTACCCCTGGATGATCCATCAGTATTAATTTTTAAAACTCCTCTAGGGGGTGGCCTCCACCTACCATCTCTCCTAACCTTCTTGCTGAGTTGAGGAACCCTACTAGGGCTAGAAGAGTTCACACCATCCCCAAAGAGACCAAGGGCTTGTTGTACCTTCTCCTCCCTAGAATCCAAAAGAGGGTCCACATCACATTTGCTATGGATGGTTTCCTGAACCATATACAGGATCCTTTGCCAGATCTGTTGAACAACCAAATAACTGCCCTAAAATATGCATCGGTTTCGTTCGAGCCAAATTTTCTAGATGATGCAAGAAGGGCCCAAATTCCAAGCCACCCGAAGGAAGGGGGCCTTGGCCGGAGGTCTGCCCAGACTACTCCAAAACTCCACCAGGGACAGCACATGAAAACATGGATGGTTCCAGGCGCTCCACCAATGGTGCCAAATGTCTCTGGCAAAGGAGCATTGGAAAAATAAATGAGAAGAGTCATCCTCATTCTTACTACAAAGGACACAAAAAGAGGGACCCTGAAATCCCCTCTTCCTCACATTATCCCAAGTGAGGCATTTATTACGAGCTACCAACCAGAGAAAGAAGTTACATTTTGGCCAGGAAAATTTGTTCCACACCTTTTTCCACCAAGTGACAGGAAGACTCCCATACTTTTGCTTATCAAGAACATGATAACCATAGGCTACCGAGTAGGTTCCCTTAGGATCAGGGTTCCAAGCCAGAATATCTTTACCCCTCAATGAAGAACAAGGCCTCCCCATAAGAATAAGAGCAAGCACCTCTCTGTCCTTGGCCAGTCCCCCTAGGGCCATTCTTGTGGATCTTTCCACCTGTACATCTCCATATTTCCAAAAGACTAGATTTTTTAAAGTCCTCCACACGAGACCAACCTGCTTCCAAGAAAAAAATGCTTAGGGAACGTAACCTAGGATATTGATTCAAGATAGGAGGGTGACCATCCCAAGAATCCTCCCAAAAAAGAGCATTTGATCCCTGATTGCAAATCCAGAACAAACCCTGCTTGATTAAATTAGCTCCTCTTTTCAGAGTGTCCCAGATAATTGAACCTTTCCCAACCAAGCTGACTCTAGGGATTTCAGCCTCAGAAATACCTCTCAAGTATTTACAAGATAATATTTTAGCCCAAATATGATCTTGAGAGGTACACCATCTCCAATAAAGTTTTGCAGCCAAAGCTTGCCCAAAAAGAGTTGTCTGTCGCAACCCAAGGCCTCCCTCTTGCACCGGCCTACATATAGAATCCCACCTAACCAAACTCCATTTAGATTGATCAAGTTTTCCAGACCATAAAAATTGTCTTGACAAAGCATCCATGTCCTTGATGAAGTGAGAGGGAGCTATTTGTACAAAACATCTATAAATGGGTAAAGCTTGAACAACAGATTTTAAAAGCAACACTCTACCTATAGTGGATAGCCATCTGAAAGTCCAGTGATTCACCTTCCTTCTAAACTTATCAAGCATAGACTACCAAGAAGATCTAGGTAGAGGATGAGATGAAATTGGAATACCAAGATAAATGAAGGGGGAGTCCCAACCTAGAATCTTAGAATGCGAGCAATCTTGGCTTGAATAAGAGGAGGGGTATTGAAGAAGAAAATAGAAGACTTGTCCTCATTAATCAATTGTCCAGAAGCACCAAGATATATGTCAAGAGATTGTCTAATATTTCTAGCTTCCCTGATAGTGGCAACTCCCAACAAAGTAGTATCATCAACAAATTGAAGGTGGGAAAGAGGTGGCAAACTACTATCCCACTTCCACCCCTGAATGAGACCCTGCATGACTTGAGACTTGAGCAATCTTCCCAACCCTTCCGCCATAATGATAAACAAATAAGGAGATAAAGGATCTCCTTGCCTCAATCCCCTTGAGGCCTCAAATAGCTCTGATGGCTCATTATTAACAAGAACAGAGAATGAGGAAGAAGAAACACAGCTCATCACCCATCTAATCCATTCCTCCTCAAATCCAAAAGCAGCAAGAACTTTCTGAAGAAAGGACCATCTGACCCGATCATAGGCTTTGGCCATGTCCAACTTAATGAACATAGTTTTCTCCTTAGAAGTTTCCATCGAGTGAATAGCTTCTGTAGCAATAACAACCCCATCCAAGATTTTTCGGCCAGCAACAAACCCTCCTTGCTCCTCAGAGATGATTTTGCTCAACCATATCTTCAGCCTCTCAGCAATAATTTTTGTGATGATCTTATACACAACATTGCAGAGAGCAATAGGCCTGAACATATCCAAGGAATTTGCTCCCTCTTTTTTGGGTATAAGCACCACAAAGGTAGCATTTAGGGCCCTTAGCATCTGTTTGTTCTTTTGGGACTCATGGACCACCTCCAAAAGATCAAATTTGATTAAATCCCAAAACTCCTGATAAAACTCAATCGGGAATCCATCTGGCCTAGGGCTTTTCCTTTTTCATCTTGAATACAACATTTTCCAACTCCTCAAGGGAAATTGGACCCATCAAGTGCTCATTCATCTCTCTAGAAACAATCACTGGAATACAATTTAGAATAAGCTTTTCATTCTCATCATCTGATAGGGAGTCCTCCTTGAAGAGAGAGGAAAAATACCTCTTAGTCTCTTCTGAAATATCCTTGAAAGAAGAGAGCAGGGCACCCTGAGAATTCACAAGAGAGGTAATCAGGTTACCATTACGGTGAGCCTTAACTGAGTTATAAAAGAAGGTTGTGTTCCTATCCCCTTCCTGAAGCCAATCTACTCGAGCTTTTTGTTTCCAAAAAATTTCTTCCCTCAGTTCCCATTCAACAAGGTCTTTCGCAGCCTCAGATTCCTCAACAAGAAGCTCCTTCATGAATCCCTGATCTCTAATCTTCCTTGAAGCTTCTTCCATCCTCCTAAGAGCTACCAGCTTAGCCAAGGAAAGGTTCCCAAAATTTAGTCTATTCCATCTCTTCAATTTATGTTTTACAAATTGTAGTCACTTCATAAAGGAATACATAGCGGTGCCATGAGGAGGTTTGTCGGTGGTCCACCAACCTCGCATGAAATCATGAAGCTTAGGATCATGAAGCCACATAAGTTGAAACTTAAAGGAGGGATTATTTTTTAGCCCTAACTCCAAAGCAGAGAGTTTGATAGGCCAATGATCAGATCCCCTACCCTCCAGAATCATAGAACTAGCACTTCTATTATTACCCATCCAATAACTGGATATCAAAAACCTATCTAGTCTCTCTGAGATGGAAGCTTCCCCACACCTTCTATTGTGCCAAGTAAAGATCCCATTATCTGGCTTGATGTCAACCAAGTTTAGGGCCTGGATATGAGCACTAAAGATAGAAGAAAAAGGCTCGAGACGGTCCACCCCACCACGTTTCTCCTCTAGACAAGTGATAGAGTTGAAGTCTCCAGCCAAAATCCATGGGTACAGGGGAACCAAACTTCTCACAAAGCAAATGTGCTCCCACAAATTCACTTTACCATTGTAATCAATAGGAGCATACACATTTGTAAGTAGGATGGTTTCACCAGATTCATTATCATGCCCGACCATCGAAATAGACCATCTACTGGAAATCCAAGTAAGAGGGGATATCTTAACCGGATCCCATAAACAAGCGATGCCACCAGCATATCCACATGCACCAATACACTGGCATTGCCCCCTTCTCCACAACTTGGGAGCAATATTGAACATACTATCAATAGCCAATTTAGTCTCCTAAATAAACACCACATCCAGAGAATGCACACGAACCAAATCATGAACAACTTTTTGTCTGGGGATGCTATTCAACCCCCTTACATTCCATGAGAGGATAATCATTTTTGGGGGTTATAAAAATGGGAGTCCAATGTTCTCACCAAGCTTGACTCCACCAAAGTCTCCCCCATTAACTTAATTTTATCCTGGTCCTTCTTCCGACCCACCTTCATATTCTTATCCGAAAAACTTTTTTAATTATTTTCTGCTGCAATCCCAACACCGTAGGAGTTTTGCAGTCCAAGGATGACTGCATCAGTGCTTGAGTAGGAGAGGGCATAACTAAATCTGTACCACTTTCCAAAATAGTTTCCCTTATAGGGCTAGACCCAACCATGTCCCCTATACTCAGATCCAAAGCCCTTTGTTCTTCATTTAAACCCCCTAGATCTGATTCCTTAAGTTCCCCCTCAAGAAGAGACATCTGATTCGGCCTTGTTATATTTGCATCAGGTAGCGACGTTTCAGGTATCTCCATGCACTGATCAAGATCATCTAATATTTCAAAATGGTTGAGTAGAGCATCTGGCTGGCTATCCTTAAGGTCTTTGTTTGCCCTTCGTCCTCTGTTTCGGGCTTTTACCGAAACAAAACCTTCCTTATCCCGTTCCCCTTCCTTTATCGGGGCTTTTCCTTTATCCAAACTTTGTCCAGACCGAGAGGGCCCAGGATTTGAAGCCACAGGCGAGACAAACTTAGGGCATTTTCTTTGCAGGTGGCCATATTCACGGCAAATCCGACAACGAAATGGAAGAGCTTCATAGTCAAGTTTTTGAACCCATGTAGTTGATCCAAATTGTATTTCAATAGAATCTGGAATAGGATTATTTAAGTCAATTTCAACACAAATACGAGCAACAGAGATTACCTTTTTATCCATTGTCTGTTGTGACGGTCCAACCGGCTTCCCAAGCAGAAGGGCAATCTTATGCAAGATATCAGTTCTCCAGAATTCCAATGGGAGCCATGGAAGCCGCACCCATACTGGAACCCGCGATGGCCGCTCCTCTGATGGGTTGAAACCCACATGCCAGGGTTTAAGAAAGAGTCCCACTTGGTTATAGAAATAAGGACCCCCTTCAAATGCTTTGTTACGATCTGCAATACAAGAGAAAACCACCATAAAATAGTTGTTCGCACTCAGCATCACCTCCACATCGCCTTCAGGATTCCAAGTCTTCTTGACCCAAGCCTCCACAAAGGGGAGAGAAATTCGGATGCCCAAAAATTTGCCAATAAGGGCATGTTTGGTTAGATACTCCACATCTTCCGCCATCGAGTCTGGTTGAACCACTAGAACTGGCCTGGCTTCACATCGTTCCAAACATCCATTGTTCTTTAACAAGCGGTTCCCGACATGCACTGGAAAATCCTGTTCCTTCCAGTCATTTTCAGATGAAAAAATATCACGAGCATGCACTCTCTGTGTCGGACCCGATGCCATCACGACATTCCTCCAATTTTTTAGACCTCCTCCGGAAGTTGTTGCCATCCCCGTAGAGCAGTTTTTCTTCATCAAACCCTAGCAGATTCAACCTTAAATTATTTCTTGTTATGTCAGCCTAAGTTTAATATTATTTGTGTATTTGGGGGTTTTATATTGGTATAAATACCTACCACTACTAATTTATCATTAGAGTGTTGTGAATATTATCTACAAATAATACATTAATTATTCATGATGCTTATGGGTGTCCCAATATCTATGTCTCTTTCTCTATCTTTTTACCTTTTATATCTTCTATATAATATTTGAGTGGATAAATTGCTTTTATTTGTTTTTGGAAAATATTGTGAATTCTAACATGTTATCAGAGCAGGTATGAGTAGTATCACTTGGTCATGTAGAAAGTTAGTTCAAAACCTCTGATCCTTCTTCTAATATTTATGATGAATATATCATAATCATTTTAGCATAAGATATGGTAAATAAATGTTTTTCCAAGTTCCTTCATCTAATTATTCACCAATTTCAAAGAATGTGTTATTTCTCCTCTTCCTATTTTACCATTATCAAGGTCTATACACATTTATTTTTCATTTCTATATAATAAACACTCTATTATGAACTCACAAGGAAGCCATGGAAAAAAAAGTAAAAGATAGAGGTATTTCTATAATATGAATTTAAATATGATGAATTTGAATCTCCTATTTGTGCTATTCTTGGTGCAAAAGCATCCTTAAGATTTTTCAAGCAACTTGGCATTCCATGGGTGCATCATTGCTCTCTAAGGAGAGGATGTGTACCTCCTTATCATCATTGTGGGGAGAACCAAGTTGGTCATCCATGTGTAGATAAGTCACTTTGCCTACATTTATCTTTTTTTTGAGCCTCTAATTTTGAAACTATCAAGGATACACAAATAGAAGATGTTTCTTTTTTACATACTAGAAGGTGTATCGACTTGGTTAGCAATACTTTGGTTTGTGCGTAAGGGGGAAGAGATTTTGGTTTCTAAGCTATTGGTCACCCTTTTTACAAATTTAAAAGTGAATGGTGAACTACAAGGAAATATTGGTATTTATGAATCAATTGCTCAAGCTACTCTAGAAAATAATGTGTTTTCTCTTGGAGCATAAGGTATAAAGTTTAAGACACTTCCATTAATATCTTTAAGGTTCTTGTCAAATGCATAAACACTTGTATTGGAAACCCATTTAGTGCAAAGGTTCTTGCTTACCATAGAACCAATATTGATTCTTTTTGGGCATATTTTTATAATAAAATGCATAATGCAGACAATTGGTTGATGTAGTAGCCAATGTGGCATTGTTATATGCCACCTAAAATAAATTTAAAACTATTTAAATGTCCTCCTATATTAGAAAAGAGAAATTGCTATAGTTACATAGGTCCAAAGGTGTTAAAGTGAAAAGCACTAAGTGGAAGACACCACTGAATCATGGATCACCACGTGGTAGTAGGCAATTGGATTTATTTTCTTTAAGGATTGGAGCTTTAATTTTTTATTTTTTGAGGTTCGTTAGGGAAATATTTTTGGAGGCCATGACTTTTGCATATGGAAGTGTTTTGAGCCCCCGTTTTTTAAATCACATATTTGTTCAAGCTCTATGCATTAGAAGACTTTATTCATAGACCTACTATAGTGTTAGAGGTCAAATTGTGTAAGATGGATCACAAATTATTGGTTACTCACCTTAATGGATAAAATTATAGTATTTGGTCAACCCAAATGACTGGTTTATTATGTAGTAAGAACATATGGTGCATCTTTCAAGAATATATAGTAGTAGACCTTGATGAAAAAATCATTCACCAAAGAGAAGAAGATGCTCTTAGGTTATTTTCCTAGCTGATTAAACCAAAGTTACTTTTCCACATAAAAGAGAAGAGTAAACCTATCAAGGTATGGTCAACATTGCATGAGTTATTTAGAAAATTCAATACAACTAAAGTAAGTCCCTTGGAATTAGTGCTCTTTTTACTTAAATTAGCTGATTTTAATAATGTTGAGGAGTATATTACAAGATTCAAGGCATTGAGAGTAGATATTGCATCTTATAAAGGCAAAAAGAAAGATGATGTAAAATGTGTGAATATTATCCCTACTAATATCTCCCCTTCTTTTAGATGTTGAATATAACAATGCATATGATTTCTATATTTTTTAAATCTTAAGAGACTCTTACTATTGATTAACTTTTCTCTCTTCTAGTTCATTTTTAGATGGCAATGATGAATTCTAGCACCACACAAATTTAGTAGCATGTAAAGGAATTCAAATCTAAGAATATTAAGACCTATGGGCCTAAGGGTCATGCTAAGTCCTCAAAGAAATCAAAGACCATTTGTGGATGCTATAAGAGGGAAATATATCCAATGAATAATTACTTACCAAAATTGCAAAGGATTGAAGTTTAGTTCTTAAAGATAGGTATACATCTTCCAGATGATGAGGGAGATTCTGAAGGATCCACCTCAATTGAAGAGGCTTACTAGAGCATCCATCATGGTGGGAAGATATTATTGTCACTAGTGTCTTGTTTTCTTGGTAACTCAATTTAGATTATAAGGGGTGTTGAAATTATAATATGATTCATGGCCAAGGCTGACATTGTATGTAGGTCTAAGGACATTTATTGTATAATGTATTGAATTTGAATTTATTGTAATATTTTATTATGTAAGCCCTATGGGAAATGGTTAACCTTGTTAATTATTAAACCCACCTTATAAAATTGTAATTAACCTTAAAGTCTTTCTTGTTATTTCAACTTAAGGTTAAGGTTATTTATGTATTTGGGGTTTGGGTATTGGTATAAATACCCCCCACCTATCCTCCTTTTATCATTTGAGTGTTATGAATCTTATCTATGGATAATATAGTGATTATTTATGGTGCCTTTAGGTGCCCCAAAATATCTATGTTTGTTTTCTATTCTTTCATCCTTTGTTATGAACCTTCGCTTCTCATTCACAAAAATTATTACAATTTGTAGAAATATGAAATAAATAGCAACCATTTAATAATTCATATAAATCAATTCAATATAAATGTGTAAATTCTTCAATGTCTTCAAATTATAATTCAAACCATTGAGGTAGGGTAACACTGTACAATGCTCCTTTTTGGAAGGAAGCCACTCCTTACATATCTCACTTGAGATAAATTACAATATTATTCTCTTCATATTCTCTTTATGATTCTTTGTCTATATTTATAATGTCCAACTACCCATCACTCCTACTTATAAATGCATATGGGATAATTACATCTAAAATAATATTATAATATTTATATAATATTATAATATTTATACAATATTTTAATATTAAATACTTATCTTGGGTGCCTAACATTCCATCCAACTTACAAAATGTTTCATCCTAAAATCATAAGAAGAGACTAAACAATACGATCTTTGGAGCCTTGCTACTAACTAGTATCAATCTTGATAATCCATCTATCCTAGTGAAACTTTGATTGGTGGTGGTCTTTGTTGATACTGATATGCCCTTCTGCTATTTGAATTTTTGGAAGTAATCCCTAGGTTCAATTTGTTGAAACATATTTCTACTGGCAAAATATATCACTCTAGTTCATCCATACTTGCTTTTTTTTGGCACTTGAGTAACCAAGACTGCTTTGTTGGCCCCACACTTTTGTTGCTTTACGCTAGTCACTCGAATGATGGGTCCATTTATTCCTTGATTTTGTTGCACCACTCTAAAAACCAAAGTTGTTATACTTTCTTTTCCAAACACTTCCATAGTTGGTGTGCCCTTCTGATTCCATGTAAAACCATAATATTGTTTCCTTAAGCCATACCTCCAAGATTGTTGTCGTTCTTGGTGGTGTGGGTGGTGGTATACTGCAACCTTAACCTAATGTTCTATTATATTTGATTTTTTAGTATTTTTTTCTTTTCTTTTATGCTCCTTTGGTATGCTTCTAGACTTTGGTTTGTCCTTGGAATTTGCTTTTGCTTCTTTTATTTTTGCTGCTACCTCCTCCACCTCTATTTCAGGTTCTTTTGCTTCTTCTTCAAAAAATTTCATAGTTTATTTGATCTTTGATATAGTTTCTTGGAACTTTATTGCTATTTTTCCCATGCTATTATTGTTTCTATAACTGCTTCTTCTTTTTCCTTGGATTGTTTCCTTTTACACTAGGAAATATCTTGTATTGTTATTTTCTTTTTCCTATACCAAAACTTCATTAACTTATTTTGTATATAATGTTAACAATACCAAAAGAATTTAATCGAGGATAACCAAGAATAATGTCTACATCATCCATATTAATAGCATAAAAATCTGAATGTAAAATATATTTGTCCATGGTGATTTTTAAATCTTCAAAATTTTGAATATTTGTACCCTCAAGATGTATGTCTTTGATTTTATTTGTCTAAACCTGCAACCTCTTAGACAAATACATAATAATGACATTGTGTTTACTGTTAGGGTTTATAGAAATAATAACATTTTCTTTTGGATGCAACCATGAACCTGCAAAATAGAATTCTTAAAATTGAACAATTCCCTCTAACCACTATTTGACTTATTTCATACCAACAATATGGTTCTTTCAACTTGCATGTTGTCATATGTATTTTTTCCTTCCATCATGTCCTCTTTATTCATTTTTTTATGTTCCTCCTGAAGCTAGTTTACCTCTTCTATCAAGTTCATATTTTCAAAATTTTCTACACAACCTTTGGTGCTACCTTCAAATTGTACATTGTCATCCTTCTCTTTTTCTTTTGCCAAGTTTTTGCAAATTATTTGTCTGTTTATTTCTTCTACATAGTGTTTAGTATTTTTGTTTATTTTTTTTATTTCTTCTGTACATTTGGAAAACACAAACCTTTTTTAACACTATTCAACTTATCTAACATCCAAGTTGTGCTTCCTTCAATCTGCATACTGCCAACCTTATCTTTTTCTTCTACTAACTTCTTAATTTTTTAACTCTCTCTTTAGTTCCATTTGTTCAACCTAGTTCCTAATTACCATTTTTCCAAACACCCATCTAATTAAGAATGCATCTTCAAATTCCTCTCATGTGAATTTATATTGATGGGTCCACTAAAAGTTTATCAACCATGATGCAACTGTCCCATCGAAAGAATTATAAACCTTACATTTCCATTCAAAATTATTTAAAGATTTAAAAATTCTCCACCATCCCCTAACATCATCATTCCTTCCAATGAATACTAGCAAATCCATGACCTCAAATCCAAAAATTTCAAAACTTGGATTTTTTTTCAAACTATTCCAAACTACATATTTTTTTTTATAACAATTATCACTTCCAAACTACTACCAAACTATGAAATTTTTATTTTTTTATTTTATTTCAAAACTTTTACCAAACTATAGACCCCCCATTTTTCTTTGAACTGCTTCCAAATTGTGAACTGAGTATTTTGGCACTGCTACCAAATTGCAATTGCTACTCTATGGATTGCTACCAAACTATAAGTTGCTACTCTACAAACTTTTGTTTTTAACATTGATAACAACTTGCTTTACAAATTATTTTTTTTACTGTGACTAAATTGCATACTTCTCTCTCTCTATTTTATAAAACAAGTGTCACTTTCAAATTGTTGGTAGACTACAAATTGTTTGCTCTATTGAAGCTATGGAAATGCAGTAGACTATGAAAACTATGTAGAGAATATTGTTAAAGTTATTGATGGTTGTATGACACTTCTATGAAAATTTTGGCAATGAAATGGGCCCCAAACTTTGGCTTCCTAGTGGTTTAAGGTAAATATCATTAGCCACAAAGACTGTCTAAGAGAGTACCACTCTTTGATTACCAATAATATTTTCCTAGGGAATAATTGATGAGAAAGTAGCCATGATTTTACCTCTAAATGATAGCTCTTTGTATACTCTCATAGGGTAAAAATACTACTAATAGGGTGTGGGGTCGTTGACCCTTTTCACTGGCGACACACTCAAACTAGTTACTCTAGGGTTCTTGGGGTACTCCTAAAAATAAGTTTTAGGACAATTATTAGCCTAAGTATTTCCACCAGTTAAGCGGTTGGGACTTACACCCGATCCTGCAAGAGGTTATTAGCCTAATGCATGTGCTTATTAAGTACCAAAAATTTTATAGTTGAACTTGGACCTGTAATGTCCTCTAGTACTAAAGCTTTTGCAATAAAACACGGCCCTAGAAAGTGCTCTGATACCACCTATTATGAACCTCATTTTCTCATTCACAAAAATTATTACCGTTAGAATAAGTGAATATTCTCTTAAGTTCACTAGGATACACACTTGAATTTCCACTCCTCCATGTGTCAAGAGAACTCTAAGTTGTGTCTTCATCAGGTTTGATGAGTTGTTGTAATCTAACAACTCTCAATGATAAACTCTACTATTTATACAAAGTTGATCCTAGAGATAAATCAATCAGTTCCACTCTTCTCTTCATATTTTGTGTAATACTTTGCATATCTATTATTGTGAAATTCTAACATGGTATTGTCCTCTTTCATACTTCTTTGCTTTTGATTGGTGGCTTTTCCCACTGGGTTTTTACCATCATTTTAAAATAAAAAGGTGATGGTTGGTTTTTTTCCCACAGGGGTTTTTTCCACCAACTATCTATGTTGTACATGAGTACCTAATCAGGCCTCGTTACGAGGACTTATTTATAGAATCTCTCCTAGTATCACTTAAGGGGGGTGTTAGAATAAGTGAATATTCTCTTAAGTTCACTAGGATACACAGTTGAGTTTCCACTCCTCCATGTATTAGGAGAACTCTAAGTTGTGTCTTCATCAGGTTTGATTAGTTGTTTTAATCTAACGACTCTCAATGATCAACTCTACTATTTATATAGAGTTGATCCTAGAGATAAATCAATCAATTCCACTCTTCTCTTCATCTTTTGTGTA
Organism: Wollemia nobilis; assembly: GCA_028583015.1. Classification (NCBI taxonomy): domain Eukaryota; kingdom Viridiplantae; phylum Streptophyta; class Pinopsida; order Araucariales; family Araucariaceae; genus Wollemia; species Wollemia nobilis. Next base: position 1,487,344 of record JAQPPZ010001424.1, on the reverse strand, counting down.
ATACTTTTCATATCTATTATTGTGAAATTCTAAAAATTACAATTTGCATAAATATGAAATAAATAGCCACAATTAATAATTCATATAAATCAAAACAATATACAATGCAACGCTCCTTATTGGAAGGAAGCCACTCCTTACATATCTCACTTGAGATAAATTACAATATTCTTCTCTTCATATTCTCTCTTTTATTCTTGGCCTATATTTATAATCTCCAACTACCCACCACTCTCACTTATCAATACATGTGGGATAATTACATCTAATATAATATTATAATATATATATAATATTATAATATATATAGAGTGGTCATTCTCAGACTACAAACAGACCACTTGGCAAGATGGAGCCCACCTCCTAAGGGATGGATTAAGCTGAATTTTGATGGAGCTACTAAATATAACCCAGGTAGAGCATGAGCTGGAGGAATCCTCAGGGACATAGAGGTGAAGTGCTTTTTGCTTTTGATGAATCCTTGGGGGAAATAACAACAGAGCCGAAGCCAAAGCAGTTTGGAGGAGTCTGGTGTTGGCAAAAAATTATCCTGGCAATTTAATCATTGAAGGGGACTCTCTCATTACTATTAATTACTTGAAGCACAACAAGAAAGTACCATGGAGGATCCAATATGATATTGAGGAAGCGAGGATCCTCATAAACAATCACCAGGAAACTTTGATTCAACATACCTTTAGGGAGTCCAACAAAGCAGCTGATAGCTTGGCTAATGAAGGGGTGTCAGTTGATGGTTTAACCGTGTGGACAAGTGGCTTTCCTCACACAGTAGATTTGATTGTGGAGGATAATTTTTTTTAAAATGTGCCTGATAATGATTTCCAATGAAAATATGGAGTGCGATCTTTTATTATCGCACAATTATGACATTGTCATGCTTTTCCACCTGATAATGAATACCTGGCGATTGGGAATTTTAATTACCCATGATAAAAATCACAAGGCACCCATTGTGGATGAATTTTAGCTCCCCTTTTCTATCAAGTCCCTTCATCCCTATTTTTTCTTTTACGTTGTGGACTTGTTGTTTTTGTTGTGTGTCAAATTCACTATTATGGAGAAGACAATCGCAGTAGAGCCTACCAGTGTGGTGATGGAACCAGTGGCCGAGGTCATGTTCACAGAAAGGGGTTTTATGCCATTTCATAAAATATTTCAAGTGATGACCGGGAAATCACAGTGGCCATATTGGAGACCTAGGATAGAGTGAATAGTTTCAGGGGCAGGAGAACTCCAAGGGGGATGAACTTTCAGAAGCGGGCAATAAAATGGAGGATGAAGACAATAAGGTTGAAGAGGAGGTCAAGGATCCTTAGTTATCCTGTCTTAGATGTTTGGTCTATGGTTGCCTTGCGTGGAGCCTTAGTTTATTTCTGTTTAGTGATAGGTTGCCTTGTGTGGAGCCATATTATGGTTTTTGAAGCATGGTTGCCCTGCGTGGAGCATGTTTTTGGGTTTTTTATTTGGCTGCCCTGCATGGAGCCTTGGATTGGTTTTTTATTAAGGCTTCTATGCTTGTGACACTAGTTTCTTGGGGTAAACCTCCTAGGTCATCTAGTGGTAGCCACATTTTGTGGGCAGTTCTGTTGCTTATGTACAGATATTTTAGGTCATCCTAATAAAACTCGCATACAATGAATAGTACCTAACTTACCAAAAAAATATATTATAATATATACATTATTATAATATATACAATATTATAATTTTAAATACTTATCTTGGGTACCTAACATTTGGTGGCCTATGCAGGTCACAATTAATAAGTATAAATTTTGAGTGGATGGATTACTTTTGTTCATTTTTATAAAATATTGTAAATTTTGATAGTTTCTGTTTAATACAATAAGGACATTGGATTTCATTTAATGAATATAGAAGAAAAAATGTATGGTCTCTTAAATTTCATTTCTCCTTCAAAAGAAAATCTTGAAATAAACTTACAACCTATCCAAAATGACATTTATTACTTTTAGGGCATTCTTGTAAAAATATTGTCATATCTAGATGAGAAATTACTCTGAGACGTAATTATATGCTTTTTTATTATCTTAAAATTATAAATAGGAAACTAGGATATTTATTTCAAACTATTGTTTGTAAGCCCCATTGCTAGTATAAAAAAATGGGTGTAGCTAAAAAATTGTGAACACCATGCTTTGTTTAACCATCTTTCATAAGGAGTAACTGTTGACAATTTTGTCACATTTCTTAAGGGGTAGAAAAAGGAAAACAAATTTTGTATAGTGTTGTGTAAAGTTTTTGCTTTGTTGTTTTTATTTTGAAAAGTTGCAGCAATTTTGGCTTCCAATGCCACCCCTTTGTATATAAAATAGAAAAGAAAGAACTTCGCTGCCAAACAAGCTAGAGAAAAGAGCTTCGCCGAAGGAAAATGAAAAGAGCTTCGCACCCGAAGCATTTCCAGCACTACTTCGGGTAAAAGTTTTGCGAAGTAGTTTTCGCCGAAGTAAAATACAAGGAAAAGAGAATGAAACTACTTCGCGCCCGAAGCGTTTCCAGCAACTACTTCGGGCGAAAGTTGAGCGAAGCGGCGTTCAGAAGAAAAGAGAGCTTCACACCCGAAGCATTTTCAACACTGCTTCGGGTGGAGTTTTTTGCGAAGTAGTATCACCGAAGTAGAATACAAAAGCAACGTTCGAAAGAACAACTTTGTCGAAAAGCAAAGGCAAGAAATCTACTTCGGGCCCGAAGCATTTTCAAAAGCTACTTCGGGTAAGATTTCTGCGAAGCGGTGTGCCGAAGTGAAATACAAAGAAAAGGGGGTAAAACTACTTCGCATCCGAAGCATTTCCATCAGTCACTTCGGCCAGGAAATCAGCGAAGCGAAACTCAAGGAGCATTGAAAGTACTTCGCCAGAAAGTTGCCGAAGTACTCACTTCGGGCCCCTCCATCAGCGAACCATTTTTACTTCGCCAAAAGCTCATTGCGAAGCATTTGCTTCGGCTAATTTTGTGCGAAGTACTTCTACCCGAAGTAAAAGGATGCAATGTCTTTTGAAGACAATTGCTTCGGCCGAAATCTTCCCGAACCACAGTTTAGAAAGAGGATCGCAGCGAAGCATTTCCCGAGGGCGTCAGCGAAGTAATTTGGTCAGCGAAGCGGCAAAGACGAAGAGGCCCATTTTGCGAAGTGAATATGCTTCGGCACTCCCCACCCCGAAGCAGTTTTGCGAAGCTCAATTTTGTGAAGTACATACCAAAGAGGAGTTTTTGCTTCGGCCCAGAACCATTGCGAAGCGAAGTTGTGAATGAAAACTTAGCGAAGCGCTTCACGGGCACGCGTTCCAAGCCGGGTATTTTCTCGAGGCGATCAAGTGCCTCATAAATGCATTTTTTCGTGCCCGATAAGCTCGTTGCTCATTTTTGGCAATCAAAAATGAAGTATCAAGCCATGATGGAGAGCCCGACGAGCATGGCGGCCACTCGAGCACCGCACCCGGAGACCAAGGACGTCCAGACGACTCATCAATGCACCTTTCCATGGTTGACCCGGTTGCAGTTGCCAGTTTTGGTAACAGATTTGAAAGCTCGATCACGAGAGCCTCGGGGAGCCAAATTCTTAGGGCTCGAGGGCGTACTCTTCTTTGCTATGTAATTATGACTCAGAGGCCCGGGTCCTCTATAAAAACCCAGGCATTGTAATAAGAAAAGGGGGGAACTATCTGCTAGAAAGCTATTGTAACTTGATGTCCTACGATTAATACTAAAAGGCTTTGAGCTCAATTCTTCTCTTTTATGCTGCCTTTTGTGCTTGATTCTTTTGTCTTTCTTCGTTTGTATACCGAGATGTTGAACCCTGCGTCCGGCGTGTGATCGGGGACTGTACCCTAAAACTCGTTCTAAAGGATACATAGGAGTTGAAAGGCGTCGTGTTGGCTTTCTTTTATGCTGCCTTCTGTGCTTGATTCTTTTGTCTTTCTTCGTTTGTATGTTGGATGCTGAACCCTGCGTCCGATGTGCGATCGGGGAATGTACCCTGAAACTCGCCTGAAGGATACATAGGAAAATCTACATTGCATTTCTTTCGTTTATCTTTGGTGTTCTTTGCTTCTATTCAAGTTGCTAGTTGGTGATCGTGCTTCCTGTTCTCTCCCACCTTACATCACCAATTTCTCTAACCCTAACTCCTTTTATCTCTTTCCTGCACCCTTATCTTCAAACACCCAAGTAGTTTAGCATAGGAGCCGGCCTTTCTCCGGAGATTGGCACGAAGGGCATCTCTTCCCTTCGGCCTTTCAATGTTGGTCCAGGTCTAGGGCGCATACACTTACTCAAAATCCTTTCCTAGGCAGATTTGATGACCAACAGTTTTTGGCACGCCCGGTGGGACCGACTGTATCTGTCTTAGAAAGATCCATAACCAGTCAAGGTCCCATATTTTAAATCAAAACCCATCTTCACCGGGGCCAATAGTTCTAACCAGTTCCTGGTGTGACCCGGTCAGTCTCACCTGACTAGTGGTAGTGAGGACCGATGCCCTCATTACTAAAAGACTCTTAGCATCTGGCGACTCTGTTTACCCAAGAATATTTAAGTCGTAAAGACCAGTACCAAAAGTCTGTGCCTTCATGCAAACAAGATGGAGAGTTAAGAATAGAGGAGAGGAAACCGAGTTCTTTGAGCTAGATATTGACGCCTTCGGGGAACAATCAAGGTTGATCACCCCCGAGTCATCTGTTACAAGGAACATCCTTTGTTGGCAGACAAGGCTCAACTTCTGATAGTACAACATCTAGTTTTCCTCCCAATCCTCCCAACTCTCCGAAGCGTCCTAGTCCCTCCATTCCTATTAGTTGTCCTATTAGCAGTCAAGGGGGAGCTTCAGGAATTCCTATTTCTCAAAATCCAGGAGCAAGTATGGCACAACAGCAACAACAACAACAACAACAACAAATGCAGTAGCCACAACCACCCAGGTTGTGCCCAGCATGGGATTCCTTGTCACCACTGAATCTAGCGAGACAAGGGCAAGTGTCGCCTGCTGCCATAAAGAAGATCCCAACGTTCGATGGAACTGGGAAGACTGCTCTAGAGCATATCCAGGACATAATATCTCTGGCGACGATCCATGACATTATAGAAGAACAAATTATGGTAAAGCTTCTGGTTCTTTCCCTTAGAGGAAAACTCCTCTACTGGTATAGATCTCTACCACCCGGTAGCATTACGGGATGGGACCAGTTAGCTGGGAAAATGATGGGAAACTTCAATGAGTCTTCCGATCCTACTTCTCTTCTGCATCAGTTCACTTCGATCAAGAGACATCCACAAGAAGAAATCATAGATTTCAATGTTAGGTTCGCTCGAACCTGGCAGAGAGTGCCAGTTGGCCTTCGGCCAACCGACGAAGCTGCAACACTCTATTTCCTTTGGGCTTTCAATCCCGATATCAGTCTCATGGTAAGATATTCTAACGTTAATACTTTTCCCGAGTTGTATGAGTTAGCCAAGAGAGCAGAAATGGATTTGATAGTTGTGGGCAAGCTTCCCCAAAGGATGTCGATGCCCATACTTCCCGAATTCTTACAATTCCAGTATGCAAGCGCAGTCGCTTCACAAATCTCCACAACCCCTGCACTCCCGATTTCATCTTGGAATCCGAATCCTGTCGTGTCTCAAATCACCGCCCCACAAATTCATTTCCCTACATTTTCAACTCCACAGCCCACTGTCTCTTTGGCATTTCCTGTGCTGCCAGCACCACCTCAACACCCCGCCCTTCCTCCAATACCGACGATGGCTTCATTGCCACTCGTTCCAAAAGCCGATGATATACAAACTAAAATTCTGCAAGAGATGCAGTCTCTGAACTCTACAGTTCAGATGTTGTCCAATGACATGACCATTGTGAAGAAGAAGCAAGCACAACAGGAATTCCTACCGAGAAGATCTTATCCTGCACCTGCGCTTACCAAGGACCAAGCAATCCAGCAAGGGAAGGCTTCGGCGAGAAATGTTGCAATTGATGAAGCTCCGAGCACTTTCGATTATGTATATTGGTGCTCTACGTGCAATGATCCGCATGAAGAGAATACCTGCACCCTGCACCAACACTATGTACAAACGTTGGCAAACAGTAGTCATAGCGGTCAAGTCAACGTCATTAGGCAGATGAGTCACAACCTAACAATTGGCGAGGAGGAGCCGATTGCAGTACTCACCCGAGGAGGAAAAAGGACAATAGAAGCAGATGCTACTCAGATGGCTCCTCCAAAAGAGCAAGTTCGACCCGAGAAAGGACAATCATCTACTTCGGCCCCGAGCGAAGCTCCTCCGCCTGCACCAATCAAAGAAAAGGCTCAAAAGGCCTCTGTCGAACCGCCTCAGGTAGAAACCAAGGAACAGGCTAAGGAAAAGCTCAAGTTTCCTTCACTGACTAAGCGACAAAGAGTTGAAGCTACAGAGCAGTATCGCACAAGATATGAGCCCAGAAAGGAGCCCGAAGCACTCAAATCCCTGGCGTACAACATTGTAGAGGAATTGAAGAAGATTCCAGCCAAGATCAGCCTATACGATGCACTGCAACTACCTGGACAAGTGGACCTACTGCAAGAATCATTGAAGACAATTAAAGCAAAAAATGTGACACCGCTTGCTCTTGTGCAGACCCTATCCACATCCATCACGGGGAAGAATAGACCACCTCCATTCTATCTATCCCTACAAATGGAAGGGTATATTGTACATAATTGCATGATCGACTCTGGGGCCGCTACAACAGTAATGCCAAGAGCAGTCTACGAAGAAATAGGGATGGAATATACGTGAAGTAGCCAAGGTGTACTCCAGTTGGATGGTACTCCAGTGAAGACTGTAGGGGTGATCAAGGACATTCCTATCCGACTACATAAGATGCCTCAGATCAGAGTCATACAAGAGGTAGTGGTAGTCGACTTGGAGCCATATTTCAGTATGTGCTTGTCAAGGGAATTCACGACAAAGCTGGGCGGATATCTGTCTATGGATTACTCCCATCTGGAGATTCCATTCAAAGGAAAGAAGGTGAAGATCTACAATGAAAAGCCTTCTTCCTTTCTTGTGCAGAAGATGTCCGAGGAAGAAAGTAGCGAACCAGTGAACGCAATGGTGGAGGAGATAGAGCAGGTAGACCTGGTCGAGGAGTCTCTTGCGCAATTAAGTTATGAAGATGAGTTTTCATTGGCAGACTTCAACGCCATGGTGGAGACCGAGATAGGATGTTATGCGATCGCCAAGCCTAAAAATCACTCCCAACCAGGGAATAGAACAAGTGCCCAGGAAGAACTATGGAAGTTGTTCTTCGATGGCGCCCGATGTAAAAATGACGCTGGGGTAGGGATTCTTCTAATTTCACCCTCCGGAGAGCAAAAGGAATATTGCTACCGGTTGACATGGAGCTGCACTAACAATGCAGCAGAATACGAAGCATTGTGCCTAGGACTCAAGAAAGCTGATAAGTTAGGCATAAAGCATCTCCAAATCTTCGGAGATTCCGAACTGGTTTGCAACCAGGTCACAAATAAGTGTACTTCAAAGAAGCATTATCTAAAATCATACCGCAATAGGGTATGGGACCTGTTCGACCAGTTCGAATCTCTCAATCTGCGGTCAATCCCACGAGAAAAGAACCGACATGTCGATGTTCTGGCATCCATCGCAGCCAAGTATTCTCCAACAGAAGACATGGTGCACAAGCCTAGAGCTATGAGGATGATCTATAGACCCTCTGTCCCAGACAAAGATCTGCATTGGCAAGTGTTTGACAACGACGAGCAGATTGTAAATTTCATGATCCAAGAAGCCGCCACAGTCGAAGACCGAAGCTCTGATGAAGGAGAATATGAAGGGCTGATTCAATTGAAGAATAACCATGTTCCCAAGGGACTAATCACCCTTGAAAGCCTCTTTGATCGGAATGACCGAGCTCTTTCTCACATGATCAAAGTCAATGAAAAATAGTATCAGGATTTAGAGCTTGAACCTGGAAAAGCAATAAAGGTTGGGACCGACTGCACTTCAGAGGAGATAGAACAGATACAGAATCTGTGCAAAAATTTTTTCGATATAATTGCTTGGTCTTATCAAGATCTTCGGGGATACAATCGGCAGTTGGTTCAACACACAATCGAATTGCAGGAAGGGGTCAAACCCTTCCGACAAAAGCAAAGACCGGTTAATCCCAAGATCGAGGTCCTAATGAAGGCCGAACTCTTGAAGATGCTCGAGGCAAAGATCATATATCCCATCAAGCACTCTTCATGGGTAGCGAACCTGGTCCCAGTCAGAAAAAAGAACGGAGATATCAGGTTATGCGTGGACTTTCGCAATCTAAACCAGGCATCCCTCAAGGACCACTATCCTCTCCCACAAATCGATCAAATTTTGCACTCAGTGGCTGGAGCTCAACGCTTCTCTCTGCTCGATGGTTTTTCTGGATACAATCAGATCTGGGTCAGGGACGAAGACCAACACAAAACAACATTCACCACCAAGTGGGGAACATTTGCCTACCAGCGAATGCCATTTGGCCTTTCGAATGTTGGGGCCACTTTCCAGAGAGCAATGGATCTTGCTTTTGGTGAGCTTCTAAATAAGGTTATCGTCATCTATCTGGATGACATGACCATTTTCTCCCGAAGAAGGGAAGATCATCCCACTACATATACAACAAGTTTTCAAAAAATGTCGAGAGTTCGGCATCTCAATCAATCCAAAGAAGTCCATATTCGCAGTCAGCGAAGGAAAGTTGTTGGGACACGCGATATCAAAAAAGGGGCTCACTGTAGATCCTGATAGAGCCGAGGCTCTAATGAAGCTCCCGCTCCCAGCAGACAAGAAAGGACTTCAATATTTCTTCGGCCAGATTAACTTCGTAAGGAAGTTCATCCCCGACTTCGCCCAAGTCATCAAGCCAATGTCCCAACTCCTAAAGAAGGGCACCGAATTTAGCTGGACGGAAGAAAGAAAGGAAGCATTTGAAGAGATTAAGGCTCGAATCGCTCAGGCGCCGGTCTTGATCAATCCAGATTACAGTCGGGATTTTATCCTATATGCTATAGGGGAACCCGAAAGCTATGCTGCCGTCCTGACACAAAAGGGGGAAGATGGCGAGGAGCGCCCCATCGCGTTTTTGAGCCAAGTGATCAATCCCCATGAAGAGAAATATAATTTCATAGAACGCCAGGTGCATGCAGTAATGAAATCCCTCAAAAAATTCAAATAGTTCATCTCTCAAAGTCGGGTCACAGTCTTTGTCATTCACCCCGACGTGCGCAATTTCATCATCCAAGGAGAATTGGGAAGCAAAAGAGTTGGTTGGGTGAACAAGATACAGGAGTTTGACATTGAGATCAAGCCCACAAAATTGGTTCGCGGTCGTGCATTGTGTCAAGAATTAGCAAAGAGCGCAGTAGCCGAAGCTGTAGAATCTCAGTGGGATGACTTACCAGCTGAAGGATGCTTCGCTAACCAGGAAGAGGACAAGAAAGACTGGGTCAGTGAAATAGTTGAATACTTTCACACTGGCAGTTGTCCTTCGCATCTAAATGCTTCACAGCGAAGACATTTCAGGATGCGGTCCTCCCGATACACTCTGCGCCCGAAGGCCTATTTTTCAGGAATATTGATGGGGTCCTTCTCAAATGCATCAAAGACGATGATAAAAGAAAAGTCCTAGGAGAGTTCCATTCGGGGCTATCTGGAGGTCACTTCGCAGGAAGAACAATGGCACTAAAGATTATCAAAGCGGGTTATTATTGGCCCACACTCTTCGCCGATGCCTTCGCCGTTTGCCGCAAATGCGAGCAGTGTCAGAAGTTCGTCGGCCGAAGCAGAAATGCTTCGATGCCCCTTCACCCGATACAGGTAGAAACTCCCTTTCATCAATGGGGGTTGGATTTTATAGGGGTCGTATCACCAAACTCCTCCGCGGGACATAAGTTCATCCTGACCGCAACGGACTACTTCACCAGGTGGGCCGAAGCGATTCCCACCAAGCATGCAGATCAAGAGACTGTAGTCACCTTCCTAGAAGGATTGATCACCAGGTTCGGCATCCCCGAAGCAATCATCACAGACAATGGCCCTGGCTTCACAGGTGCCAAAATTAATGAATTCTTCTATAGATATGGGATATACCATAAAGTATCCTCCAACTATTATCCACAAGGCAACGGCTTGGCAGAATCCACCAACAAGACTCTGTTGAGAATGCTAAGGAAGCTCATAGAGACAAACAAAAGGACTTGGCATCTCCTTCTAGATCGGGCCTTGTGGGCCGATCGAATTTCTATCAAAAGGTCAATCAAGACTTCGCCTTATGCCCTGGTCTACGGCAAGGAGGCCATCTTACCCATCCATGTGGAGATCCCTGCTGCAGTTGTTAGAAGCAGAAGATGGAATTAGTCCGATGGAAAACAGGTTAGCTCAGCTACTACGACTAGAGGAAGATCACGAAGAAGCATACCAGAACTTTGCCAAGCATACTCAGGTCACCCGAGACTGGTTCAAGAAAAAGTCATCCGATCGCACATTCAACGTGGGAGATCTGGTATTGAAGTGGGACTCTTGGAAGGCCAAGCCTAGGAATCACGACAAGATGGATGCCTTTTGGGATGGGCCGTTCGAAATTATGAAGGTGAACTCGGCCAATTCATTCATCCTCAAAGATGCAGATGGTCAAGTTCTACCGATCTCTGTCAATGGTCTTCATCTGAAGACTTTTCACCACTAAAGTACAATTTCTTTTCTTTAAAAAAAAAAAAAAAATGAGTGTATATATACTTTTGTATATAGTTTGCATCTGTGTATACATCCTCTTCCAAGATCACAAAAGCCAAGTACTACACTTCATAATCTCCTTCGGAGACCTTTTACATGAAGGAGCAGTTGCAAGGAGGTTCGCCGCGAAGCATGCCGAACCAAAATTCGAACAAAGGCATGAAAAGAGCTTCGCACCCGAAGTATTTTCAGTAGCTGCTTCGGGCAAAAATTTTGCGAAGTAGTTTTCAAAAGAGGAAGCTTCGACGACCTTCGTAAGGCAGAGCGGCAACACGGCGAAGAAGAAGTACTTCGGGCCCGAAGCATCAAAAAGTAGTCCGAACCAAAGGTTCACCGCGAAGCATTTTCAGCATCAAGTTCCTCTTCGTCGAGCCGAACACGCACGAGGTGGAGAATTCGAAATGTGCCTCGGAGAACGTGCCGACAATGGCCTTGAAAGGAGTACAAAGCGGACGAATTTAAGGAAAAAGGGTGGTGGAGCACTTCTCGAGATGATCGAGTCAGAAAAAGGGAAAAGAAAAGCTCGCACCAAGGTACGAGGTGGCAGCGGGTGGCATCTCCAGTACAAAGTGTAATCATCGAAGCATGCAGCCCTGTGTACCATGTCACTGCAGAATCAATTTGAGAATACGGCAGCCTCTTTCGTCCGAAGTACAAATTTAATTTTAGTAGGTGCCATAAATTCAGGTGGTTGCCTTTTTAGGCTATAAAAGCGAATTCTTGGCAAGAGGGAAGTTATTTGTCCATCAGTTAGAACTAGACTAAGAGCCTTCAGATACTCTGCAACCCTCCCGTCCTTTGCATCTAGCCATTCACATTAAAGCCCTCTGTATCAAGAACTCTGATGCTATCACTTGCAACATGGGAAAGAAAAACTCTAAGGAGAAGGGGAAAGAGCCCGAAGTTGCAGGCCCTAAAAAAACAAAGAAGGGGAAGGAAGAGAAAAAGCGTGCTCCGAAGAAGCTAAATCTTCCCCTTCGACCCGAAAAGCAGCCAATGGAAGAGGGGGATGACTCGAAGGAAGAACAACTTGTGGAGCCACCAATTGATGGGTGGGAGAAGATCCGAGACACACAGCTCTCTAAGGGTGTATCCGATCTTCGACACACCATAGATTTCATGACAAGCAGGCTCACACCAAAAAATAAGAGAGCTGCTGCATATTACTCCCAGATTTACTAGTTTCTAACCCCGCCTACTCACCATTGTCCTGAGCTGATCTATGCCATCGCACAAAATTACCAACCTGTGTCCAGGCAGGTGTTAGATTCTTCGGGACACAAACTATTCTCCATCTTGAAGGAAGATGTACAAGCAGCCTTCACTCCATAGCAGGGCCCGCCCAAGGGCTATTCCGTTCGCAATGTCCTCCTAAACGAACAAATGGAGAGATTCACCTCCAACAACTACATATTGAAATTCCTGCAAGAGAATCTCAAGAGCGGGCTACCTTCAAACAAGCTGCCCCAGATGCCCTTACCCTTGGAGGCTTTCAAAAACATCGATATTTTCTCCATCATTGCATGGGTGGCGGGATTGTCAATAGATGCTTCAGTACAGCCCTAGCAGGTGTCTTTGGCCGAATGCATTTCAAGAGGGGAGTTTTATGCCCATGACACTTCAAGGCCAAACACCAACCCAGTTTTCTTTGATTGGGCGGAATGGGTGGCCCGAACCCGCATACAAGGCTCACTAGCATGAAGAATTCAGCAACAGGCCAGTACTTTGCACCCTGTTCCTTTCTTGTCTGGTTGTGCTTCTACCAGCTTCATAAGCGGTTTCCCCATATCGCCATCTCTCCAAGCGGCAAGGATGGAAATCCTCTGCCAGTGTACCAATGGACTCCCCTCTTATTGAAGGAAGAGTCCTATTATCCTTTTAATCAGCAATTTTTGGGACCCGCCATGCACCTGTTAAAAGGTTCTTGTCCTCGGGTACCACTCAGTTTGAGAGATAGAGTGGTGCTGGGAAAAAAGGGGGACATTTTCCAATTAACACAAGGACTGGTGATTCACCTGTTCGGCTTCATAGGTGGTAGAGAACAGTTCTAACACAAGACAGGAAACCAGAATAACAAGAGCCCAAAATTTCTTATTCAATACTTCGAAAGAATTTTACAAGAATATACAGCAATCTGCCGTTTGCCAACCCCCTCTCATTACAATCCATGGGTTTTTATCGAGGTCTCGATCCTCTATGTTTTCAAACTTCCCATGATCTACAATTGCCACCTACAACAATACTGGAAAGTTGCATTGATGAGACTCTAGGTGAGGTGCGCGACTGGCTGCCATACCCAACAGAATCTTCTTCTCGATCTGCGGCTTGCTGTTAGTTGCTATAAACACGTCTCTAGATGTCCTATGCGAGTGGCCAACATGCCTGTTGAAATCCTCCTTTGAAACTACTGCTTCACTATCGCTAACTTGCCGTGCATGAAGGGACACCTTTTTGAAAGCTTGGAGTGCGTGTTTTTCTGTTTGGTCACGATATCGCGACATGTCGCGATATCGCGACAATTTCCTTTCTACGCTTTCTCGCTTCCACTTCGGTCACGATATCATGACATGTCATGATATCACGACATTCCTTCCTTCTTGCCTTCTTGCCTCTGCTCTGGTCGCGATATCGCGACATGTCACGATATCGCGACGTTTTTCTATTGCGCCATCGTTCTTCAGTTTCGATCGTGAAATTGCGACATGTCACGATTTTGCGACCTTCCGTCCTCCGTGCCTTTGCCCCCTGTGTTGGTCACGAAATCATGACCTGTCGTGATTTCGTGACCTTTGGTCTTCCACGCCTTTGCTTCCCTGCGATGGTCGCGATTTCGTGACCTTGTGTCTTCCGCGCCTTGCCTTCCCTGCTTCGGTCGCAAAATCGTGACATGTCGCGATTTTGCGACCTTGTGTCTTTCACGCCTTTGCTTCCCTATGATGGTCATGATTTTGTGACCTTGTGTCTTCTGGCCTTGCTTCCCTGCCTTGCATCGCAATTTTGTGACATGTTGCAAAATCGTGACATGTCACGATTTTGCGACCTTGTGTCTTTCGGCCTTGCTTCCCTGCCTTGGGTCGCGAAATTACGACATGTCATGAAATCATGACATTCTGTCCGCTGCTCCCCTATCTTCTGTTTTGGTCACAATATCATGACACTTTTTGTGTCACGATATCGCGACACATATTTTTCTTTGCAACACTTAGAAAACAAAATAACACAAAAAAAAAATGGTTGATGCTCGATTGCTTTGCTGCCCTCGGATGCTCCTGCATCAGACACCCGAGGTGGATCGAGAAGTGATCCTCACTTCTGATCTTTGGGAGGAATACCCAGGCGGTCAACCTCTATTTTTGACACCCAAGTTGCATCTTCTACCGATCTGCCCTTCCACTTGATCAAATATTCAGAATATTGTTTGTTCCTTATGCTTCTGCCTTCACGAGTATCTAATATTTCCTCGATCTTGTCTGTGGTTGGGTTAGACGCTGGAATGCTCCACAATTCTGTGCTTGGTGCCTCTACACTATCTCCTTCATGGTATTCCACTAAATCTGATATGTTAAAAATAGGTGAAATGTCAAGCCCACTTGGCAATTCCACTTCATATGCATTGCCTGAATCCCATTTTTCCAAAGATTCTGCATGGCCCAAACTTCTTCATCTTCAACTTGTTATAAGTTTTGGCTGGAAATATTTCTTTTTTGAGATGGACCATGACTTCATCTCCCACTTTGAACTCTTTGAACCGCCGCTTTTGGTCTGCTCTTGCTTTATACTAAGTATTCATTTTTGTAATTTGTTTCTTCACTTCTTCATGCAGGCTTTTCATCTGTTTCACAAATTCCTCAGCCTCTGCACTGCACTTTTCTTCTTTATCTAATTTCATTAGCTCAAAAACGTTTCTTGGATTGTTTCCATATATTATTTGGAATGGAGATTTGTTTGTACTCTTGTTGACAGAATTTTTGTATGCAAATTCTGCCTGCGGCAAAACCAAATCCCATCCCTTGGGTTTATCTGCTATCAAGCATCTTAATAAATTACCCGGACTTCTATTTACCACCTCTGTCTATCCATCGGTTGTGGGTGGTATGCGAACTCGAACTTCAGATCTGTCTTTAGCTTCTTCCACAATGTTCTCCAAAAATACCCAACAAACTTTGTATCTCTGTCAGAAACTATGCTTTTTGGTAGACCGTGAAGTCGTACCACTTCTTTGAAAAATAACCCTGCAATGTGAACCGCATCACTTGTT
The DNA here is from genome assembly GCA_028583015.1 of Wollemia nobilis. Lineage (NCBI taxonomy): Eukaryota > Viridiplantae > Streptophyta > Pinopsida > Araucariales > Araucariaceae > Wollemia > Wollemia nobilis. The sequence continues at coordinate 1,472,286 of JAQPPZ010001424.1, read as the reverse complement.
TTCTGGCAGGGAATAAAATGTGCCATCTTGGAGAATCTATCAACCACCACAAATACAGAGTCATTTCCCCTCTATGTTCTCGGCAACCCAAGAATAAAATCCATGCTGATGTCCTCCCATGGCCTCTTAGGTACAGGTAATGGCTGGTATAATCCTGTGTTCTGCCTCACGCCTTTTGCCATCTAGCATATTCTGCAACTTTGCACAAACCTTTTCACATCTTGCTGAAGTTACGACCAGTAGTAATTTTCATTCACCAGGGCAATGGTCTTATCTCGACCAAAATGTCCAGCCAATCCCCCATTGTGCTTTTCCTTGATTAAGTTCTCCCGCATGGAACTCCTTGGAATGCATAATTTACTTCCCCTGAACAACATTCCATCTTGGATTAGAAAATCCAACCATTTTGTCCTGTCCACAGTAACAGGTGCCAAGCAAGCCGTCCAGGCTTCTACAAAATCAGGATCTTTAGGATAAAGACCATTCAGTTCTTCGAATCCTACCACTTCCACTGTCATTTCAATCAGTAGATTCTGCCTTCTACTTAAGGCATCTGCAACTCTATTTTATTTTCCGCTTCTGTGCTTCAACACAAAGGTATAGCTTTGGAGGAACTCAACCCACTTCAAGTGCCTTTGATTCAGTTTTGTTTGGTTGTTAATGTACTGTAATGCCTGATGATCAGTGAATAGAACAAACTCTTTTGGCAACAAATAATGCCTCCACTTCTTTAGAGCCTGAACTATAGCATAAAATTCCTGGTCATAAACTGAATACTTTTTTCGAGCATCATTGAGCTTCTCACTAAAATAAGCAACAGGTCTGCCTTCCTAACTTAGTACAACCCCTATTGCATTGCCACTGGCATCACAGTCTACCTGAAATACTTTGTTAAAGTCTGGAAGTGCCAAAACAAGTTGTTCTGTGACCTTTTTCTTTAATGCATCAAAGCTCCTTTCAACCCCTAAGGTCCACTTGAATTCTTTCTTATCCCCTCTCATTGTTTCTGTGAGGGGTGCACAAATGCTGCTAAAATTTCTAATGATTTTTTTGTAAAAGTTGGCTAGACCATGAAATGATCTTACCTCTGTTGTGCTTCTCGGGGTAGGCCATTCGATGATAGCTCTCACCTTTTCTGGGTCCATTTTTAGACCCTCTGCTGAGATGACAAATCCCAGGTACACTAACTCCTTTACAAAATTACATTTTTTTAGATTAATTAATAGCTGTTCTTCCCGCAGCTTCTCAAAAACCCTTTTGATGTGCATCAGGTGCTCCTCCAGGGTTCTGCTGAATATTAATATATCATCTAAATAAACAATGACAAATTTTCCTAAAAACTCTTTCAGTACCTCATTCATCAGCCGCATGAAGGTACTTGGTGCATTGGACAGCCCAAATGGCATGACCAACCATTCATACAAACCCTCTCTGGTCTTGAAGGCTGTCTTCCACTCATCTCCTTCTTTGACACGGATCTGATGGTAACCACTCTTGAGGTCAATCTTGGTGAAGTACTTGGCTCCACTCAAACAGTCCATTATGTCATCCATTCTTGGCAATGGAAATCTGTATTTTATTGTGATCTTGTTGATGGCTCGAGAGTCTACACATTCTCCACTCTCCATATTTCTTTGGTGCTAGCACTACAGGTACTGTGCATGGACTTAAGCTCTCCCGAATCAGCCCCTTCTCCAGCAACTCCTGGACCTACCTGTTTAGCTCCTCAGTTTCTACAGGCATCATTCTATGTGCAGCTTTATTGGGCAAGCTTGATCCTGGAACCAAATCGATATGGTGACTGATCTTCCTTACTGGGGGTAAATCCTCAGGCACATTATCAGATATGATATCTAGAAATTCCTCCAACAGATATAGGATTTCTGTTGGGGTATTTTTGCATTCTATATCTCTGACTCTAGGAACCAATGCATAACACATATGTTTATGTTTTAAATCATCTAAAAATTTTCTCCCATCGACCAAGCAAATTTTGGCACTGCCACATACCTTTTCTTCCACCTCCTTCAGTGGTTTCAGCTTATGACGCATTCCATTCTTGGTCACGAAATAGGTGTTGGCACGACCATCATGAATCGCACACCCGTCAAACTGCCATGGCCTTCCCAACAGCAAATGGCACGCATCCATGGGTAGAATGTCACACAGGACCTCATCACGGTAATTCCCAATACTGAATTTTACCAGGCACTGTTCATTGACCAAAACCTTATGGTCTTTCTACAACCACGTGATTCGATATGGATGCGGGTGTCTCTTCCTCTCCAGTTGTAGCTTTGTAACAATTCCCTCTGAAACTAGGTTATCCGTGCTACCGTTGTCAATAATAATATTGCAAATCTTACCCATGCATTTACACCTTGTGCAAAATAAGCTTTTCCTCTGATCTGCGGCCCCCTCTTCATTCAGCAGGACTCTCCTTGCAATCATTACTTCTCCTCTCTCAACTTCTTCAGAATGCTTAGATCTAGCATCTTCATCAGCGACTACGACTCTGGCATTTCATTTCGGCCTTCGATTATTCCTTTCTCGTTGTTGTGGGCACTCATATTGGTGATGTCCCTCTTCCCCACACTGGAAGCAAGTCCCATGGAATCTTCCTCTTCCCTGGACACGTCCAGCTCTGCCCCTTCCTCCTTGATAATCATTATTCTGATTATGGGGGCGGTAGGTTTTTTTTCTCCTTTGTTCCTGATTGCTGCTACCTTCTCCATTCTTCTGAGAATCTTCATTCCTCCTTCCACTGGTCCTTCCACCGGTCCTTTCGCCATGACCTCTCCCTCTTTTCTTGTTCTCAAACCTCCTATTGAGCTTTTCTTCAACCTTTAAGGCAAATTGGTAAGCGTCCTCTATGGTGGTCATCCGGACCAGACTTAATTCTTCCTGAATACTTGCTTGTAACCCATTAATGTAACGGGCTACCTTCTCCTTGTTGGCCTCTGAGTGACCTGTTCTGATCATAATTTTATGAAATTCCTCTATGTATTCCTTTACAAAATTAGTTGCTTGCCTCAGCCCTTGCATTTTCTTTAGTAGGTCTAACTCATAATCACCAGGGATGAACTGCCTCTTCAGATTTTCTGCCATCCATTCCCATTTTGTTATTCTCTATTTTCCTCTCTTATTTCGCTCTAGCTGCACTCCCTTCCACCAAATGCTGGCATGACCTTTCAGTTTGGTCTTTGTGAATCTGACCCTATCAGGATCCTCAACCTCCTCGTACTCAAAGTACTCTTCCAGGTCGTTGATCTAGTCGATCAATTCCTCTATATCAAGGTTCTTGGAATATGTGGAAACCTCCATCTTCGACCTCTTCCCAATCTGGGATATGGCTTTGTATAGTCTGGCCTGAGCAGGATCCACTGCTTCTTCTTCTTCCTCAGGCTGGTCTTCTTCTTCGTCATCTTCCTCTTCACTACCTTCATCTCTTCTTGGTTCCAATCTTCTACGCATTTCTTCTTGTAAGGCTTGCATTTGTCGCTACAAAGCTCGGACATCTTCCGTTGTGTTGAGTGGTATTTTCACCCGATTGTGAAAACACACTCTCCGATAGGATTTGGGTTCTAAATCCTCTGCTTGCAAAGAAATTAAACATGTAATTTCTCCAAGGTTCCTGTTATGTGAGCATTCTGCATCTGTGTATAATAATAAATGAAAAGATATTTAATTAAAATGCTTGGAACACCTTAGTGGTTGCAAGTAACTGAAAACAAGGGGCACTGTGGTTTATTTTACTATGAAATTTAATGATTGTTCATTGAACCCTGATAAAGTAAATGTGATTTGATCCTTATATGACCATGTTTGTAACTTCAAAATGTAAATTGATGAAATGCAATAGCATGAAGGAATTATTTATGGATTTTGAAGTTTTTTAATTTTTTTATTTTATTTTAATGCTTGAAAATAAAATTGGAGCTTCTGAAAAATAAAATACAGCAAAAAGAAAATAAAATGTAAAAGAAAAGAAATTAAAAATTGCATTCAGTTTGATGCTATCCCGTCCTGGAAAAACCGAAGATGTGAGGTTTCCATGCATGCAACCTAACCTATTGAACCTGCAAAATCTGCACAATCCAGATAAGTTAAGTGCTGGTCTCTAGGGTTTACTATTATTTTTCAGATTTAGACATTCGCATGAAGCAACCAAGAGAACTTGCATTAAACTTCATCTATAAGCCTAGAAATCTGAAAAAGGGAATGATAAATATTAAAACATGCATGCAGAAAATAACTCCTTCTTTCTTGCCAACAAGATGCAAATTTCTGAACACTCTGCATTAATAATATGTCAAGTTACAATGGCAGCATCTCTGGTTTTCTCAAAACCAGAAAAAGGAAGGAAAACAGCCTCAAAGCAGGCCCAGAATGACCCTCTGGCCTCTAGCACTGCAACTCTGCTCCAGCGGTTTTCGACCCCCGTATCTGTCCTGTGCTTTTGCTTTTAAAGCCTGGCAATGCTCTCTGTTTCGGCCTGTGACGCTTCGTTTCCCCTTCCAGATCGCTTCGTTTCATATTCTCGATTACTTTGTTTCTTTGAATTCATGCTCGATGCCGAAACGTTTGATAATATTCTATGAATGTAACATTTCTGTAACCCTTATGCATGTATGCCACGTGTTCTGCACCTTTCTGTATCTTCTGTAATGGCCCCATGAAAATCATGACCAAAAATAGCATGCAGCTTTGTCCGTCTTCCTGGCCACGAAAACGCGACATGTCGCGATATCGCGACGTTTTCTTACCTTTCTTGCCATCAGCTACGTGACATGTCACGAAATCGCGACGCTTTTCTCTTCGTACCATTTGCCTGCAACCTGTCGCGATATCGCGACGTTTTTCCACTTCGGCACCTTTGCATCTTCGCGATATCGCGACGTTTTTCACTTCGGCCCCTTTGCGCATCTATCACGATTTTGCGACGTTTTCTCGCTTCCTGCTCTTTCGCTGCTTCGTCGCGATTTCGCGACGTCTTTTCGCTTCACGCTTTGTCGCTTTCTGTCGTGATTTCGCGACCATTTTCGTGCTTCATGCCTTCTTGTCGATTCTGTCGTGATTTTGCGACCATTTTGCACTTCATGCACCTTTGCTAATTTTGTCGCGATATCGCTACCATTTTTGCTTCGTCTTTCTCTCTCCTCTTTGGGCCAAAATCAAACATGTCGTCGATTTCGCATTTCCCCCTCTCTTGTCGTTGATCGCGATTTTGCGACATGTTGCGATTTCGCTACGCTTTGCCTTCGGTTTGACCCGCGATTTTGCGACATGTCGCGATATCGCGACACTTTTCATTTTTTGGTAGCGACGGGAGCAACTTGTCACGATTTCGTGACACCTTTTCATTTTCGGCACGATTTTGCAACATGTCACGATTTCGCGACACCTTTTCATTTTCGGTCGCGATTTTGCGACATGTCGCGATTTCGCGACACCTTTTCTATCCTTGTGCAATTTTGCCCCTTTTTCTTGATTTTTAGCATCTGGGTCACTGAGATCTTCTTTGAAAGCATGCAAAAAATGTGGGTCCCCAATTTTGGGGTGTGTTGTGGATCAGCCACAACAAATGGCGACTCTGCTGTCAAATGCTCCCGAGCATTTGGTGAGAACCCAACCTGGAAACATATATAAACTCGAAAACATGCATTAGCACATAAGCAATATAAACAAATGCCCAAAGATCAGAAATATATGAATCATCAGAATCATCAAGTATTAGCTCGGTGTGTGCAATGTGTTTTCATTCCCTATCGTTTGAAATTGATCAACATTCCATTGTCAGTTTTACATGAATGCATATGTGAGATTGTGAATGATTTGTGTAACCTAATAAATATGCTAGGAGATTTTGCTTTTATAAGATGCATAGTCTTTCTTCTAGTATCATACACAAACATTCAAGATTATCAAACCCTCTTAGGATCAACTATATGAATTGCTTTATTATATATCCCAAAGTTGGTTATGAGTCCCTACTATCTTGAACCCATGTGCAAGTGAATGTGAAATCAGAACTTTGGGGAATCAGACTCCCAACCTAACCGAGATGGGAGTTTAACCCTATCCTTACTATTCTGATTTAGAATTCATTACCTCACTTTGAGCAAAATAATTTAACCAATTATGGAAGAAATGGTCATGCTAGTCTAACCCTTTGGACAATCGGTGGTCTTGTTTTTTAGACAAGACATGTTGCCATGCATGGGCATACTTAACCCCACAATCCAAAACTTATCTTCATTTCTTTGGACCTTGGGGATGACTACCCATCCTTTGCGAGAGGACAAGTAGTACGATCCTTCCAATCCAATATAAATATGAGATGGGAAAAATTTATTTTTTACTTCTTGGACCTTAGGGATGACTACCCATCCTTGCTAGGGACATGTAGTACGATCCTTCCAATCCAAACTTTAGATGTAAATGGAAAATATTAATTTTATTGCTTAGACCTTGGGGATGACTACCCATCCTTTGCGAGAGGACAAGTAGTACGATCCTTCCAATCCAAGATTTATTATGAAATGAGACATAGGAGCTTTGGGGAATCGGATTCTCAACCTAAGCGAGATGAGAATTTATGCCCTATCCTTACTACTCCATGTAGGTCAAATCAAAGCTTTGGGGAATTGGATCCTCAACCTAAGTTCGATGAGGATTTAACCCTATCCTTACTACTCTGATTTTAGGCTTTAAGCTCTATGGAAGTGGTCAAAACCACTGTTTTAAGGATCATGTTGCATAAATAGGATAGACATGAAATACTTCTTTCGCCCAACCTTTTCTTCCAAGTTAGGTTTTGATCATTTTGCTCAAGATCCTTTTTAATGTATAAGACGTGCTTGGTTCTAGATATCTCAAGACTCAGTTCCCAACCTTAGGATTTTCTTCTTATTTATGTGATAGCATAACCTTAAGAGGATTTGACACACTTTAATGATTTGTATTTGAAATGCATTTGCAACTAAGATGGCATGTATGTGCAAAGTGAGATGTAATATGAATGCATTGTCTTTTGAATTGCAGATGAAATATTTGTCATATAAAACTGACTACTTCATGCATCACAAGTTTCAAACGATATTATTAAATTGTTTGTGTTACTTGTGGAGCTTTTACAAGACAATTCCAATGTTTCATATTCTCCCGATCTAGAACATAAGTTAGCATCTCAAGGCAACTTTTTCATCATCATTTTTTTTTTTTATAGACAAACAAAACATGTCAAATAAACACACAACTTTAAATCCAAATCCAAATAGCAATCCCAAAATGAAACTTGAAAACACAAACCCAAAACCAGAAACCAAAATCTATATACAAATGTACACTATAATACAAAATGATGCAAAGCTTGGATTATCACTTTCCTGGATCCCACACATGATTAGAACATTTCAACAAAAATATGACATGATATGCATGCCAAATGTTGTGGGAATCCAACACAAACAAGACAAGACCAAACAATGCAACAAATTTCCACTTGCCATGCTCACCATACCAATTTGATTTAGTTCCAATAATACTCCCATAGGTGAGCATCAAATTACTAAAATGATTAGACAATAAATGATTTTCAATTTTATCTTGTCTATTCTTTAAAATGTAAACTTCATAATTCCCTCCTTGATTTAGAATTAGGCTATCTTTTTCAAATATGCAATTTTGTAAGTAAGAGCCTATTTCTACAAATTTCAAAGCCAAATCATTTTCCAAATTTGTAGGCCAATCAAATTTGTGTAACAATTTACAAGCATCTAGGATATTTACTAAATTAGGATCATTAAAAGTTTTTATCCTAGATTCAATTAATAATTGTTGATGAATTTTGTTTAACAATTCAAGTGCATCAACCTCTTTTCCATTCATTGAAACAATGTTATTAAAGGTGTGATTAAAAATTATACCTTGTTTTTCATTTACCTTTAATGACATTTCACCATAAACATTATTTAAATTCAAAATATGGTCATCCTTTTCAATCCTCAAACATTCTTGGTCAAAGTGTATGTCAAGTAATCTGTTTTGATGATCACTTATTTGAGTTGCTTCCAATTGATCCATCTCTTTGTCATTTGGTTCTAATTCTTTGTTCACTATCCATGGTATCTCTTCATTTGAATCCTCCAAATCATCATGCAAACTTGCATCCACACTTTCAATGAATTTATATTCAACATGATCAAATTTTGTCCCCTTTTCAAATCTTGTGAATATGAGATCTTCGTATGATGTAGAAGGTTCAACATCCTGCATATCAAGTAAAATATGAGTTTTATCTATAGGGATGTGAGAAAAGAATGCATCATCATATCTCCCCCAACCATTGTAAAAATCGTCATCCAAATCCATGAGATGAAACTCCATGGTATTTGTGACATGATCTCTTGATTCATTCATAAATTCTTTTTCTTCTTTGTCCTTGGCAATAGGATGGTTATAATCTTCCAAAATTTGATGAGATTTGAAACCCTCTTCCAAAACATCCTCAAATTGTACAGGAGTTGTAATATCTTCCTTTGAGTAGGCAATTATGTTGTCCTGTATATCAATTGGCACAAAAGTTTCATTAGTAGTTTTGGAATGAGTGAAGTCTTCCCACTTCTTCCAAGCATCATAATAATCATCTTTCAAAATCAAGTGGTGACGTTCAACTACTTCTTCAACATCTTCCAATTCATCAATGTGCTTCTCATCAAATTCATCTTCACCTTCCTTAGATGGTTCAATTATTTCCAAAAGTGGGTTATTTCTTGAATTCAAATTTATAAGGCTATCATTGTCCAAATTAGTAACCCATGATTCATTATCATAATTTGGAGGGTGAAGAATTTCTTGATCTTTAATTTTACACGTCTCATCAATAGTATCTTCCAAGAACAAGTGGTGAAACTCTATCATGTCTTCAAATTTATTTATTGATTTTCTTTCCATTTCACTTTCAACCACTTCATTCAATTCTATGGTGGGTTCCATCCATTCACATATATCAAACATTGTTGAATTTAGAACCCCTTCATCTAGATAATCATGTATCTCTACATGATCCTCACTAGTGGATGTTGTCTTAGCAATTTGCACCTCCTCTTGGACTACATCTAAGGTGGTCGTAAAATTTGGGTATTCAAATTCATCCCCTTGATCATTCACCTTAGGTATCATTGGAGTGGAGGGTGCTATGTTTGATGGTTGGTGTAGGTTGGCATCAAAAGAACAATCTCTCATGTGAACATGTTGTGCCTTTTCTTCTTCAAGACCTTGTCGTTCTATCTCTTCTAAGACCTCATGGATTTTCTCTAGGGACAAACCACTCAGTTTTTCCTCAATGAGTGAAGCAAGTGTGGGGTGTATGGCTCCTAGGTATACTTCCATGGCTTCTTCTTCCAATGTGTTAAAATTTTCCCACATTTGGGAGTGCAATTCATGAAATCTTCCATTGAATTGACTCAAGGATTCATTAGACTCTTTACATATGGAGGTAAACTGATTTTTCAATATTTCTAAGTCAGTCTGATTACCAAAATGATTAAGATAGGCTGCTTCTAGTTGTATCCAAGAAGTCCTAACCTCCATGGGTAGTTGGCTATACCAAAAGAATGGTCTATCATCCAAAATGTATGCAAATAACTTACAAGCTACCTCCTCATAAAAAATCTGGAATTTACATAATGCATCCTTGTAAACATGCAGTTTTTGCAAGTATCCTAGTGGCACCTCTTGATTAAAACACCGTAAAAAATCCAATAACATTGTAGGAATATGATAGGGTATCACATGTAAACCCTCATAATAATCCTCTATCATTGATACCATTCTCTCTCTTAGAGACATTATTTCAGCTCTCAGGGATACCATTTGTTCCTCAAGTGTTGCCATTAGTGAAACTTAAAATGTAATTTCAGAACCAAATCTATTGAATATTCAACCTGCAATTTAAAAAAAAATCAAGTTAGCATCAACTAAGAGATGTATTCATTAAAATCAAATGAAAAGTAATTGCATGAGACCAAAATTTTCAAAAATTAAATCAAATCACTTTATTTCTGTATGAACAATCAGAAAAGTGTTAGAATAATATACAACATACCTAAATTAAAATAGAACAAGTAAATAAATTCGGGCCGTCCTTTTACAATCTGCTGAATGTTAGAGGACTCAAGCATAAAAAAAAAAGTTAAATTTATATTACACTAAAAATAAACCCGTTCGGCCCTCCTAGCACCAATCTGTTGAGTGGTGTTAGAGGCCGTAGATGCTAATAAAATGGACTTGAAATATTTAGCAATGTAAAGCTCTTAAACAATTAAAAACCCGTAGCATCTAAAATCATGATAAAATAAACCCTTTCATGCCCTCCTTCTAGCGCCAATCTGTTGAGTGGTATTTTCACCCGATTGTGAAAACACACTCTCCGATAGGATTTGGGTTCTAAATCCTCTGCTTGCAAAGAAATTAAACATGTAACTTCTCCAAGGTTCTTGTTATGTTAGCATTTTGCATCTATGTATTAATTAAATAAAGATATTTAGTTAAAATGCTTAGAACACCTTAGTGGTTGCAAGTAACTGAAAACAAGGGGCACTGTGGTTTATTTTACTATGAAATTTAATGATTGTTCATTGAACCCTTATAAAGTAAATGTGATTTGATCCTTAAATGACCATCGTTGTAACTTCAAAATGTAAATTTGAATGAAATGCCATAACATGAAGGAATTATTTATGGATTTTGAAGTTTTTTAATTTTTTTATTTTATTTTAATGCTTGAAAATAAAATTGGAGCTTCTGAAAAATAAAATACAACAAAAAGAAAATAAAATGTAAAAGAAAAGAAATTAAAAATTGCATTCAGTTTGATGCTATCCCGTCCTCGGCAAAACCGAAGATGTGAGGTTTCCATGCATGCAACCTAACCTATTGAACCCGCAAAATCCGCACAATCCGAGATAAGTTAAGTGCTTGGTCTCTGGGGTTTCCTGTTATTTTTCAGATTTAGACATTCGCATGAAGCAACCAAGAGAACTTGCATTAAACTTCATCTATAAGCCTAGAAATCTGAAAAAGGGAATGATAAATATTAAAACATGCATGCAAAAAATAACTCCTTCTTTCTTGCCAACAAGATGCAAATTTTTGAACACTCTGCATTAATAATATGTCAAGTTACAATAGCAGCATCTCTGGTTTTCTCAAAACCAGACAAAAGGAAGGAAAATAGCCTCAAAGCAGGCCCAGAATGACCCTCTGGCCTCTAGCACTGCAACTCTACTCCAGCGGTTTCTGACCCCCATATCTGTCCTGTGCTTCTGCTTTTAAAGCCTGGCAATGCTCTCTGTTTCGGCCTGTGACGCTTCGTTTCCCCTTCCAGATCGCTTCGTTTCATATTCTCGATTACTTCATTTCTTTGAATTCATGCTCGATGCTTGAAACGTTTGATAATATTCTATGAATGTAACGTTTCTGTAACCCTTATGCATGTATGCCATGTGTTCTGCACCTTTCTGTATCTTTCGTAACGGCCCCATGAAAATCGTGACCAAAAATAGCATGCAACTTTGTCCGTCTTCCTGGCCGCGAAATCGCGACATGTCACGATATCGCGACGTTTTCTCGACCTTTCTGCCATCTCGCCCAGCGAAAACGTGACATGTCACAAAATTGTGACGCTTTTCTCGTTCCGTACCATTTGCCCGCAACCTGTCATGATATCGCGACGTTTTTCCACTTCGGGCACCTTTGCTGCATGCTGTCGCGATATCGCGACGCTTTTTCACTTCGGGCACCTTTGCTACATGTTGTCGTGATTTCGTGATGTTCTCTCGCTTCGTGCTCTTTTGCTGCTTTCTGTCACGATTTCGCGACGTCTTTTCGTTGTATTCTGCTTTGCTGCTTTCTGTCCGATTTCATGACCATTTTCGTGCTTCATGCCTTCCTGTCGATTCTATCACGATTTCACGACCATTTTGCACTTCATGCACCTTTGCTAGTTTTTGTCGCGATATCGCTACCATTTTTGCTTCGTCTTTCTCTCTCCTCTTTGGGCCGCGAAAATCAAACACGTCACGATTTCGTGACGGTTTCGCCCACCTACTGTCGTTGACTGCGTTGACCGTGATTTTGTGACACGTCGCGATTTCGCTACGCTTTCTGCTTCATGCCTCATTTGACTGGTTTGACCCGCGATTTTGCGACATGTCACGATATCGCGACACTTTTCATTTTCTGGCAGCGACGGAGCAACTTGTCGCGATTTCGTGACACCTTTTCATTTTTGGCCGCGATTTCGCGACATGTCGCGATTTCGCGACCCCTTTTCATCCTTGTGCAATTTTGCCTTTTTCTTGATTTTTAGCATCTGGGTCACTGAGATCTTCTTTGAAAGCATGCAAAAAAGGTGGGTCCCCAATTTTGGGGTGTGTTGTGGATCAGCCACAACATGTTGCTACCATTCCTCTCCCACCAATAGGGTTTCTTCTTGGAGGCATTCTGTTCACCTAATCACAAGCCCTTCCACATATCCTAGTGTAACTGCCTCACGTCCGGTTATCTCTGTTACACACTCAAGAACTTTTGGCTCTGATACCACTTGGTAGAGAACAGTTCTAACACAAGACAGGAAACCAGAATAACAAGAGCCCAAAATTTCTTATTCAATACTTCGAAAGAATTTTACAAGAATATACAGCAATCTATCATTTGCCAACCCCCTCTCATTACAATCCATGGGTTTTTATTGAGGTCATGATCCTCTGTGTTTTCAAACTTCCCACGATCTACAATTGCCACCTGCAACAATACTGGAAAGTTGCATTGATGAGACTCTAGGTGAGGTGCGCGACTGGCTGCCATACCCAATGAAATCTTCTTCTCAATCTGTGGCTTGATGTTAGTTGCTATAAACGTGTCTCTAGATGTCCTACGCGAGTGGCCAACATGCCTGTTGAAATCCTCCTTTGAAACTGCTGCTTCACTGCCGCTAACTTTTCATGCATGAAGGGACACCTTTATGAAAGCTTGGAGTGCGTGTTTTTCTGTTTGGTCGTGATATCATGACATGTCACGATATCGCGATAATTTCCTTTCTACGCTTTCTTGCTTCCACTTCGGTCGTGATATCATGACATGTCGCGATATCGCGACATTCCTTCCTTCTTGCCTTATTGCCTCTAGTTCGGTCGCGATATCGTGACATGTCGCGATATCGCGATGTTTTTCTATTGCGTCATCGTTCTTCAGTTTCGATCGTGAAATCATGACATGTCGTGATTTTGTGACATGTCACGATTTCACGACCTTCCATCCTTCATGCCTTTGCCCCCTACGTTGGTCATGAAATCGTGACCTATCACGATTTTGTGACCTTTGGTCTTCTGCGCCTTTGCTTCCCTATGATGGTCGCAATTTTGTGACATGTCACAAAATTGCAACATGTCACGATTTCATGACCTTGTGTCTTCCGTGCCTTGCCTTCCCTACTTCGGTCACGAAATCGTGACATGTCACGATTTTGCGACCTTGTGTCTTTCGCGCCTTTGCTTCCCTATGATGGTCACGATTTCACGACCTTGTGTCTTTCGACCTTGCTTTCCCCGCCTTGGGTCACGATTTTGCGACCTTGTGTCTTCCGGCCTTGCTTCCTCGCCTTGGGTCATGATTTCGCGACATGTCGCGAAATCGTGACATGTCGCGAAATCGCGACATTCTATCTACTGCTCCCCTATCTTCTATTTTGGTCGCGATATCGCGACACATATTTTTCTTTGCAACACTTAGAAAACAAAATAACACACAAAAAAATTTGGTTGATGCTCGATTGCTTTGCTGCCCTCGGATGCTCCTGCATCAATAGGGAAGCCCTTCCTGTTACCAGTCTACCCCTCTGAATATCAGTTCGCATTGGAAGTCGCTCGACAGAGTGACTCTACAAATGCAGTCTATGGTCACGATCGAAAATGGGCACATACCTACGACTTCCCCTTTAGAATGGGTGTAATCGAAGTCTTTTCCCTTAAGCAAAATGCTTTTTTGGAGGAAAATCTTATCGATTTTGGCCTACTCCAGATTCCTCAGCAATGGCTCTATGATCCTTTGGGCGTGATGAGGGATCATTTGAAATTCAAGAACTTCCACATTTGCCCTCACCCCGAGGTTGTGGAACAAAGGAATAACCCCAACAAAAAATACCTAGAGTGGCATTTGGAAAGAATGAGGACATTGCCTCCATGGCATGAATTCTATCCTATGGAGGTCGAGTTCGACCCTGATCAGTACCCCCTCCCGACTCCAAGCTCCACCTTTTGGAAGAAGGCAAGGGACGATTTGAAGGAAGAAGTAAAATACTGGAGTGAGGAAAAGCTTTGGGAATGGTGGATAATGAGAGTCCATCGTCAAAAGGTTAATTCTTATGGACTCTTAGCATCGGATAAAGACTTCGTGATTCTCTATGACACCAATGTCGAAACATGGAAGTCTATATCCTTTGCTGATTTTGTTCCTCTGGCCACCCCAAGGTCAGGCTAAAGCCCAAAATGTGCTAAGGATGCTTCAGAGAAAGAAAAGGAAGTAGGGGCTAAAGCTATGCCTGTAGCACTACCACAGAGGCCATCGGAAGTTCATGATACAAGTGCCGAAGAGGCAGAGCAACCGTTGGAGAGAAAGAAAAGAAAAAGGTAGGAACAAATTCAAGTACCTCCGAGCCACCCAAAGTGCCCTCACACGAAGCCTACAAGTACTTCTGTTGGATCCCCTGCATCAAGCCTAGTTGAAGAAAACATTGAAGATGCAGGGGCACCAAGTTCTGAGATGATCCTCGAAATAGATATCATTGATGTGGAGGAACTCCTCCAACAAGAGAAAGACCCTGGAGTAGGAGATGTGGAGGTCGGGAGTAATGAAGCCCAAGAAGAACAAGAGTCGACCACACAAGAAGTTACCACAGTCAATTTGCTAGGAGGGCACACAGGTATGCACTCTCTTCCCTTCACTTCGGTCTCTGACACATCCATGGCAGTCCCGAGTTGAAGCCCTCATCAATCTCTCCATCCCCCACAGGGTCAATCCCCCACTCAAAAACTGCCCATTGCTAGTCCAATCCTGCATAGCCCCACTCCTCCCAAGTCGTCTGACCAGGATAAGCCCGCTGAAACCACTTCGCCTACACCAAGCCCCATAGCCCACTCTCCCATAGCTCAAAGCATAGTCCCGCTTGCCAAAGCCCCTGCTACACCCATCCCCAAGTTGTCAGGTGAGCCCTTCCTTGTTAGCTCCTTATATTTGTTCACACCTTTGGCTGGAGATTCGGCCTTCTCTGAAATAGATTTATCTTCAATAAAGGAGCGCCCCCTGGTTGAAAAACTACTCCTAGCTCGACAGAATACAGAGAAGATGCTAAAGGAGGCAAGAAAGAAAAGAGGGAAAACTCTGGCCCAAGTTGAAAAATGTGCGGTTTTCGACTTGAAAGGTGGAAAGTTACATAAGGTTAGGAAGGTCCATAAGGTCCAGAAGCCTCTGGATGAAATGACTCCAGCCGACTACGACTACCAGGAAAAGACCAAGGACCTGGAACATTTAAACATAGATGACGAATCCGCATCCATGCATGTCAGGGTTGAAACTTTTTGAGCACATGCGAATATTGCCAACCAACACAGGTTTGAAGTAGAAAACACCAACATCAAGTTGGAAGAAGAGCTGGCTAGGATTCGCTCTGAGTTGGAGGATTCGTAGAAGTAGTGCAAATTTATTAAAATGGAAACACATGCCCTCAAACAGCAAATTCTACAATTGCAGACTTCGACCGAGCAACAAGCACAAAAGCAGGCCAAAAATGAGCTAAAATCCAAAGAGCTCGAGAGCAAGATCTTGCTGGCCCAGCAGCAATTGTACGAAAAGGCAAACCTGGAGTTGTTCGACAAAGGAAGGATCAAGGAGATCCGCTCTCACCTACTCAAAGGTTTTAGATCTCGGGCCTCCAGTGCCCTGTAAATTTTGATTTATGTCACCAAAGCTCAGCATGCCATTGCTAAGAAGGGACCAATAGTGGATGAGGTGATCTAGAAAATCAAGAGGCGACTCAAGATTGCCTTTGAAGTTCAAAGCATTAGATATCAAGACTTGCAGGTCGCTGCTATGAGTCGAACGGCTAGGGATTGGTCTACTGCCCAAGCCACTGTTCGCACTTTCTTCTCCAAGGTGAAAGCACAAAAGGCAAAGGACCTCCTCGATATATTTGAGCAGGAGCAGCGCACATCAATGGGATACTTCGAAGACCTTTCTTCTTTGGGTTTCTCGAGTTTCACAGACGATGATGGGAACCTTCTGACCAGGGAAGAACTTAAGTCGGCGTGGCTCCATTTTGAAAATGACGTCTCCGAAACTGATGAGTGGGAAGAGCTAGTCACGAAGGGACAGGTCACTGACTTCATCCTGAGACATTGCAAAATCACAACCTGTCTGAATGACCTAGGTGCAAGAATCAAACACACCGACATAGGGCAGATTGATCGGTTCTATGTTCTGGTCAAGGCACTCGAAGACCAAGAACCATTTTAGAAAGGGGTTTGGGCTCATGTTCACCGAACTATGAAGAGAATCCGTGACTGCCTTGTCCCATCACCACAGCAAGAGGCCACGCCAATAGACGAAGGAGCAGAAGAGGAAGAAGGAGGAGAAGGATCAGGGAAAGACTCTAGCCCAATGGATCAAAGTTAAAGGGTTCTCCCACCAAGACAAGCTCGTTGCCCCGCAAGCCGCCAAGAATGTTGACAATTTTGTCACATTTCTCAAGGGGTAGAAAAGAAAACAAATTTTGTATAGTGTTGTGTAAAATTTTGCTTTGTTTTGAACAGTTGCAGCAATTTTGGCTTCCAATGCCACCCCTTTGTATATAAAATAGGAAAGAAAGAACTTCGCTGCCAAACAATCTAGAAAAAAAAGAGCTTCACCGAAGGAAAATGAAAAGAACTTCGCACCCGAAGCATTTCCAGCACTGCTTCGGGTAAAAGTTTTGCGAAGTAGTTTTCATCGAAATAAAATACAAGGAAAAGAGAATGAAACTACTTCACGCCCGAAGCGTTTCCAGCAGGGACTTCGGGCAAAAGTTGAGCGAAGTGACGTTCAAAGAAAAGAGAGCTTCGCACCCGAAGCATTTTCAATATTGCTTTGAGTGGAGTTTTTTGCGAAGTAGTATCATCGAAGTAGAATACAAAAGCAGCGTTCGAAAGAATGACTTTACCAAAAAGCAAAGGCAAGAAATTTACTTCGGGCCTGAAGCATTTCCAGAAGCTACTTCGGGTAAGATTTCTGCGAAGCGGTGTGCCAAAGTGAAATACAAAGAAAAGGGGGTAAAACTACTTCGCATCTGAAGCATTTCCATCAGTCACTTTGGTCAGGAAATCAGCGAAGCGGAACTCAAGGAGCATTGAAAGTACTTCACCAGAAAGTTTCCGAAGTACTCACTTCGGGCCCCTCCATTAGCGAACTACTTTTGCTTCGCAAAAAGCTCATTGTGAAGCATTTGCTTCGGCTAATTCTGTGCGAAGTACTTTTGCCCGAAGTAAAAGGATGCAATGTCTTTTGAAGATAATTGCTTCGACTGAAATCTTCCCGAACCACAGTTTAGAAATAGAATCGTAGCGAAGCATTTCCCGAGGGCATCAACGAAGTAATTTTGTCAGGGAAGCGACAAATACGAAGAGGCCCATTTTGCGAAGTGAATATGCTTCGGCACTCCTCACCCCCGAAGCAGTTTTGCGAAGCTCAATTTTGTGAAGTACATACCAAAGAGGAGTTTTTGCTTTGGCCCAGAACCATTGCGAAGCGAAGTTGTGAACGAGGACTTAGCGAAGCGCTTCACAGGCATGCGTTCCAAGCCGGGTATTTTCCCGAGGTGATCAAGTGCCTCATAAATGCATTTTTTTGTGCCCGGTAAGCTTGCTGCTCATTTTTAGCAATCAAAAACGAAGTATCAAGCCATGATGGAGAGCCCGGCGAGCATGGCGGCCACTCGAGCACCGCACCCGGAGACCAAGGACATCCAGACGGCTCATCAATGCACCTTTCCATGGTTGACCCAGTTGCAGTGACCAGTTTTAGTAACAGATTTGAAAGCTCGGTCATGAGAGCCTCGGGGAGCCAAATTCTCAAGGCTCGAGGGCATACTTTTCTTTGCTATGTAATTATGATTCAGAGGCCCGGGTCCTCTATAAAAACCTAGGCATTGTAATAAGAAAGGGGGGAACTATCTGCTAGAAAGCTACTGTAACTTGATGTCCTACGATTAATACTAAAAGGCTTTGAGCTCAATTCTTCTCTTTTATGCTGCCTTCTGTGCTTGATTCTTTTGTCTTTCTTCATTTGTATACCAAGATGCTGAACCTTGCGTTCGACGTGTGATCGGGGACTGTACCTTGAACTCGTTCTGAAGGATACATAGGAGTTGAAAGACGTCATGTTGGCTTTATTTTATGCTGCCTTCTGTGCTTGATTCTTTTATCTTTCTTCGTTTGTATGTTGGATGCTGAACCCTGCGTCCAATGTGCGATTGGGGAATGTACCTTGAAACTCACCTGAAGGATACATAGGAAAATCTACATTGCGTTTCTTCCGTTTATCTTTGGTGTTCTTTGCTTCTATTCAAGTTGCTAGTTGGTGATCGTGCTTCCCATTCTCTCCCACCTTACATCACCAATTTCTCTAACCCTAACTCCTTTTATCTCTTTCCTGCACCCTTATCTTCAAACACCCAAGTAGTTTAGCATAGGATCCGACCTTTCTCCGGAGATTGGCATGAAGGGCATCTCTTCCCTTCGGCCTTTCAATGTTGGTCCAGGTCTATGGTGCATACATTAACTCAAAACCCTTTCCTATGCAGATTTGATGACCAACAGTAACTATAGTTGGATCATATACAATTATAACCCAAAATTTGGTGTATTCCTCTTTCATACAAAATAGACTAGCAACCCAATTACTTTTTGCTTCTATCATTTTTCCATCCCATTTGTGTTTGTTTCATATCGTCACAATACCTCCTAAAAATCCTATATAAGAAACTGATAGAAATCCCCCCATATTTCAAATATTTTTGAATGCATCCTTACATTCCTCATTACTTAATTTTGTTTCTTGTATTAAAATAATTTATGACTATAACAACCTACTTGTTTCTTAATAACTTTTTTAGAGGTATCACTCATACCCCTAATATTCCACAATACCATTTTCATCATCATTTTGTAATTTTATTAGCAAGCTTAGCACCACTTCTTGTTAACAACTATGCTATTTATTTTTAGTTTCCCAAATTGATATCCCTTCGAGTTTCCTTTTATCTTTTTTCTTGCTTTGAAGGTCTTCCTGTTATTTTTTCATCCCCACCAACACTTTCATTTTCATCAATCTCTTCAATATATCCATATTGTTCATAATGAGATTTATCTTCTAAATATTTGTGTTTCCCTATAGAATTTGAAATGAATAACATCATAAACACTTTCTTCTTTATGTTTTTCCTAGAAACCCTAATGTACAAGGATGGTCCTCCATAGTATGTATTTTCTTATGCTACCCTAAAAACCCTAAATTTCCATGGATATCCTCTACATATGTTTATTTATTATATTGCTCTTGAAACCCTAAGTGAAAGGTGTACACTCTATACTACTTTCAATTCTATTCAAAGGAGATGACTTTATACTACTTGAGGAAAATGAAGATGATTACTTAGGTTAAAATTCACCTCTTTTACCTCATTTTCTTTAAAATTTGTCTTCCTATCATCCTTCACATCTTTCACTCCTTTTGAATTTGAACTTACAAATTGTACTTCCTCATCCCTTGTGTCATTTTTTCCATATATGTTTCTTTATTATGTTGCTCCTGAAACCCTAAAGTGCAAGGTATACACTCTATACTACTTTCAATTATATTACAAGGAGAGGATTTTATACTATTTTAGGAAAATGAAGATGATTTACCTAGGTTATATTGGAGTATATTACATTATTTGGTACATGCTAATGTACCCCCATGGTACCTTCATGGTACATTTATAAATAATAGATTAGGGTTGAGTCTATAGTTTAGAGTGTGAGTTATATTTCCCTTTTTATGTAAGTGTAAATGTGTAGGAAATGCACAAGTGTCATGTGAGTTAGAGTGCAAGTGTAAGTTGAGTCTATGTGCACAAGTGTCTTATATGTATGAGAATAAATATGTAATGTAAATATGTGCACAAGTGTCTTAGATTAGAGTGTGCAAGTTATAGAAGTGTAAGAGTCATGTATAGGTGTGCATATGTTATAGTGTCAAGTGTTCATCAAGTATGCAAGTGGCAAGTAGTCAAGCCAAGAGTCATGAGACTTGGCATATGGAGAGCTATAGTCAAGTATCCAAAGAGTCACACTACTATGGCTATATTATGGAGGTAATGCTCCATAAGATAGAGGGTCGAATACAAGGAGAACATGCATTGTCACTAGTTTGTAAGAGAAAGAGAAGCAATAAAGCTTGTATACATTTTGAGCAATTAATATTGTAAGTTATTTTACATGCTTAGTACATGTATGATTAAGGCTATTTACATTCATATTTATGCATATTATTGAATGTTATTTGATTTATTATAAGCCTTGATATACATATTAATTTGCTCATATTATTCTACTCATATTATTATTTTGATCTTTATATATTGTGGCTAACTTATATTAGATCCTGAGAGATATAACCTGTGATATTTTGTGGTAGTATAAGGCTTTTAAAGCCATTAGTGGTATCAGAGCTACCACCAAACTCTGTCCAAATTGATAAGAGTTCATTTTAGCCACTATTATAAATTGATTTTATCTAGTTTGATAAAGTCGATTAAGAGTCTGTCTACTTTGAAGGCAGTAAGACTTGGACTCTATTTTAAAGATCATATTGAGTAGAAAGGCTAGGGTCATTCCACTAGGTTGAAGGAAAACCAGTGAAGAATAGGGACTCAACTAATTTGAAGAAGAACCAACTCAAGAGAAATTTGGTCATTCAAGAAAGAATCATCCTAATATTAATATTGATATTGGATTCTCTAGTAAGGAGGAGAATCATATTGAGTTCTTAGGTTCGACCTAAGACATTATAAATTTCAAAGAAAGAGTTGCAGAAAAAATTAAGCTATAGAAGTGTGAGAAGCTTCCTACAAAAGATAGAGAAGAGTTTCAAGTTCTAAGTATAGAGAAAGAATCAAGCATAAGAAGAAAGAACAAACAAAGAAGATCAAAATATGGCAGTGGATTGAGAAGCATTCAGAGCTTTCTAAGAGGAAATAAAGAAATCATAACAAATGAAAGAAGATAGATATATCAATCTCTAATACATCAGTCTTGAAGAAATATAAATAAGCACCTAACTTGCTTTATATAGCTTCAAGCATTGGATTAGAATCTACATTGTTGAAGAGCTACAAGTCAATATAAAGAAATAGCAGAGAAAAGAAAGAGGCCTGCATAAAGAAGAAATAGAGGTCCATATAAAGAATAGAGAAAAAGGCTCTTATAGTGAAGAAAAAGAAGTTTTATAACAACATAAAGAAGTTTTATATAAAGGAGCTATAAGGAAAAAGGTTCAGGTCTTAGTAACCTTGATATAAGAAAGAAAAGAAGATTTAGATCTTGATATTGATTCAAGAAAGGAATATTAAAGAAGAAATTTTTTTAGAATTATATATTGGCTCAAGAAGCAATTATTGGAAAGAGATATTTGATTAAGAGAAGAAGCTATTCGGCTCATAAAGTTAAGAAGAACAAGTGTAGAAGTAAAAGCACAACGAGCCACAAACAGAGAAGAAGAAACTTGGTGAGGATAGCAACAAATGTATTTCAGGAAGAATCTTTATTTGAAGAAAGCTTAGAAAAGTCGCAAAATGAAAGAATAGTGAAGCACATAGGAGAGTTGTTTGAAGAGTAACTTGATTGAAGCTAGCATTTGTCAACTTCATACGACCTGCATACTTACATAAAGATCTTTAGCAAGAGTAAAAGAAATCGGTCAAGTGATCCAGCAGTGATAAATAATATTTACAACATAAGAGAAGGGAGCTAGCAACATATGATAGTGGACTGGAATGCAACAACAAAGTATTGAGATATAAAGCAATATATTAAATCAAAGCAATATAAAGGTATGGAGCAATGCTTAGCAATATTTGTTATAGCGTGCAAACAAGAATCGCCTAGCACTGTCACAACATGAAAGCAGCAACACCTAGCAATATTTCTCACAGAGTGCAAGCGACAATGCCTATCGATGTCTCACAGTGTGCAAGGAAGACCTACAACGAGCATAGTCATCTCAGGAAGATGCAAAGAAGCCCTACAATGTCTAACAAATAGTAGAGCCATCTAAGGAACGTGCAAAGAAGTCCTATAGTGAGCAGAGCCATCTAAGGATTGAATAGCAATGAGTAATACTATAGTGAACTAAGAGTTCATGTTGTGAAGGTAAAGAGGTCAAAGAGAAATAGCTTAGGAGCTCAAACTGAGAGCAAAGCCATCTAAGGGATGAGCAGCACTCAAAGTGTAGTGCCAAGCAAAAGGAGAAGCATCCAAGTAATGTTTATCATTTGGAGGACAACGTATAAAGAAAACAGCAAGTAAGGAAACATTAATGTTGACAACGTTCATGTCATATTCCACAAGGAGAAACGTCTGAGCAATGTGGAAGGCATCATCTTGGAAAATGTTCAAGTAACATTTGAACAACCAACTTCAGGTAATGATCATCAACACTCAAGGTAACACACTTGGTTGGTGAAGAGACTAAGCAGATAGGGCATGTATTATTGATGTTGTGAGCATCTTTAAGAAGACGTTAACGCAGTGAAAGTTTAGGGTTTTAAAGGAAATTAGTGCATTCATTCTAAAGCCCAAGTGTTGCCTATTTTGAAGCTCGGATAGTCAAATTATCCTTGACGTTTTTGAAAGTGTCGAAGATGAAGTAAAAGGTATGTTATTATACCTTATATATATTAGGAGTTATAAGTAGTTAGTAAGTTGTTTTTTCATTAATTAAGTTTGGAGTTATAAGGGTTAGATAAAGTATTTTTAAAGTATTTAAAGTAATTAATTTTTTCAAGTTTGGAGTGATAAGTTAGCTTAAGTTATTTTTCAAGTTTGGAGTGATAAGTTAGCTTAAGTTCTTTTTCAAGTTTGGAGTGATAAGTAATTAAAATAGTTTATTTGATTAAAAGTATTTTATAAAGTTTATATTTTGAAGAATTATTTGAAGTTTTTTATTTTGAGAAAAATTAATTAAATTTTTTTAAAGTTTTGCATATTTTAATATTTGGGAGATAAAAGGTTTTCAACATCAAAATATTAGGAAAACAAAAATTTGCAAATTTCATATTATTTTCTAAATTAGGGAGACATAAGGTTTACTACTCCATAGGAATTAAATTAGTGAATTTGAATTATTTAAACCTAGGAGTTATAAGGTCTTCTACTTCAAAGGAATCAAATATTGCATATCATAGAAGAAATTATTAAAAGGAACATTCAATAAAGATAGTGAAGAAATAATCAACAATTTAAAGTCATATTTTAAAATATGAGAGATGATCTTCATGAAAAGGAAAAATCTATATAAATGACAACTTCTTGAGATTCAAAGTGGAACTTCTTACTAAGAATCAAAGCTGCTAGATAGTACATCCAAAATAGATTCTATTACCAAATCAAGAACTAATCAAAATATCATATATTATCAATTCCTACAAACCATTTATAAGGAAAATAGCCTTGGTTGTACATCAATGGTTATGTTGTTTTATCAAGAAGACAAATGAACTTGAAGCTCTAAGAAGGATGAATAAAACAATAAAAATATATTCAAGGTGCATTTATTGTAATAGAATTGGTCATGAAAAATTAAATTGTTGGAATCTTCATCCATGTAAATATTGTGGAAGAAATTCTTATTCTCCAACATTTTGTTGGTACAAGGACAAATATTTTAGAATATTTGAAAGAGCATTATTGTTCAAATTAGATAATATTTTTCAAATGCTTATTTCTGAAGCATATGCTGTCAATGGTTCCAAGTGTTCAAAAATATAGGAAGAGAAAATAGTTAGAAAATGAAGAAAAGGAAAATGGATCAAATATGCTCTAAATTTATCTTACAAAGAAATAAGATCTCATAATCAATCTGAGATTAGAAACAAAGGAAATATTATTATGCAAGAATCTGATGACAATGAGAGAGTTCAAACAATTTTTTATGGAAATATTGAAGAATCGAAGAAGCCTAAAAATGATGATAAAAAAGAATATATAACTAAAGATGAACTCAAAGTAGAAAAAGATGAACCTGATGAATCTCAAACAAAAGATCGTCTTCAAGGGGGTGTTGGAGTATATTACATTATTTGGTTATTGAAACTTTAGTCTTCAATCTTGGTCTTTGATCTTCAAAGGCTCATATGCATTGCGAAGGTCACTTCGATGTTTGAGATTCATCAGGTTCAATAACCAAGATTGAAGACTAAAGTCTTCAATAACCAAATAATGCAATACAAGGGGGTGTTGGAGTATATTACATTATTTAGTAGATGCTAATGTACCCCCATGGTACATTTGTAAATAATAGATTAGGGTTGAGTCTATAGTTTAGAGTGTGAGTTATATTTCCCTTTTATGTAAGTGTGAATGTGCAGGAAATGCACAAGTGTCATGTAAAGTTATAATGTGCAAGAAATAGACAAGTATCATGTTAGTTAGAGTGCAAGTGTAAGTTGAGTCTATGTGCACAAGTGTCTTATATGTATGAGAACAAATATGTAATGTAAAGATGTGCACAAGTGTCTTAGATTAGAGTGTGCAAGTTATATAAGTGTAAGAGTCATGTATAGGTGTGCATATGTTATAATGTCAAGTGTTCATCAAGTATGCAAGTGGTAAGTAGTCAAGCCAAGAGTCATGAGACTTGGCATATGGAGAGCTATAGTCAAGTATCCAAAGAGTCACACTACTATGGCTATATTATGGAGATAATGCTCCATAAGATTGAGAGTTGAATACAAGGAGAACAAGCATTGTCACTAGTTTGTAAGAGAAAGAGAAGCAATAAAGCTTGTATACATTTTGAGCAATTAATATTGTAAGTTATTTTACATGCTTAGTACATGTATGATTCAAGTTATTTACATTCATATTTCTGCATATTATTGAATGCTATTTGATTTATTATAAGCCTTGATATACATATTAATTTGCTCATATTATTCTACTCATTATTATTTTGATCTTTATATATTATGGCTATATATTGTGGCTAACTTATATTAGATCCTGAGAGATATAACCTATGATATTTTGCGGTAGTATAAGGCTTTTAAATCCATCAGGTTAAACTTCATCTCTTTTGCCCCTTTTTCTTTATAATGTCTTCCCGTCATCCTTCCATCTTTCACTCCTTTTGAATTTGAACTTATGCATTGTACTTCCTCATCCTGTGTGTCATTTTTTCTTTGATAAAATTTTAATGGCCTTTGCAATTTGATGATGTATAGATGCTTTCTTTGACACATTCTTGGGAGTGGAAAATCCTTGATTTGACCTAGTTGTTACTATGATATGATCTCCTTGCTTAATATTGAAGTTTGTGTCATACCCAAAATTTAACATCTCTTTCCCCATCATTTCACTTTGTAATCTCTTACCATGTGTTTAGTCTCATAACATTTATGACATCAAAATACAATATTTTTATAATTCACTTATTGATCCCATTCTCTTGATTTATATTTAATCCTAATAGACTATGGTAAATATTTTTAAATATCCATGGCAACACATAGCATGCCTTCAATTCTTAGTAGTTGGTCCCTCTTAGATGAATTCCCCTAGAGTATTTCTAATGTTCTTAAAAACTTTCTTATTAATATACTAATATGGAAGACCAAAAAACCTAATCCACAATGGAAGCCTTTTAATAGTCTCTATCTCCATAGAAAATTATCACTCCATGGTCTTAAATATAATGCATCTCTTCCTCTAAACCATGAACCACCATCCATTATTTTGTTCTTGAATTCTAAACTAGAGAAGATCATGAGGGAAACTCCTTTAAAAAAAATTCATAAAGTAATTTGTATTCAATCCCCACTTTCACTTGATCCAAATTTAAATCTCCAAAAAAATTGGCTAGAATTCATGGAACTTACATATCAACCCTCTACTTTTAGGAACCATATATCATGCTAAATCATATAATTTGATGTAATATTTGCTACCTATATAGGGTTTGCGATAAATTCCTCTTCCTCTTAGCCCTAACTAGGGCATCCTTCTAGTTAAGACTTTCAAAAATGACTTTCTTGCCATCCCACCCATATTTTTTTGCATTGATCCTTTACTTTTTGAAGTTCCCCAAGATCTAGAATAAGAAAAAGTGATATCCACTCCTTGCTTGTACTTTACTTCCTACTCACACTTGCTTTCTATTGGTACTTGCAACATTTTCTTGCTTTCTAAAACAAGAAAAGGTGAGGATCACTCCCGATTCACCATGTGAGTTGATTTTTAGTTTTAATTGTTTTAATTATTTTTATTTCTAACACTACCTATATTTTTAGTATAATTAAAACCCTTAAGTTGAAAGTCAAAATTATTTTTGTAATAATAAACAAATATGTTGTTCTCATTTATCAAATGACATGAGCTTAATTGGTTGAAATCCTCAAATTTCAAGGAGGATACTCAAGTTCAAATGTTGCAAAGAAATACATGAGTAATTATCAAATTGTTATAATATCACTATGTGGTCAAGTTGTAATTTAGGTAGGGCTTGTTTCAATCCCTTAGAACCAATTAAAAATATATAATGTTATCATTTTATAACGTGCTTGCACTTTTCTTCATGATCACACTTTCTTCCTACTAACACTTACAACATTTTCTTACTTTCTAAAACAAGAAAATGCAAGGCTCATTCGTAACTCGCACTCGCTCTAGACTCTTCATGTGAGTTGATTTTTTTCAATGAGTTTACACAGGTTTTTATGAGGGTTCCTGGTCTCCTCGTACTAAGTGGGGTTTGAACCTTGAACCTCCCAAAGAGAGGCCAAAGCCCTTACCACTACCATAAGCTTGTAGCTTCATGTACATTGATTTTTAATATTCATCATTTTAATTTTTTAACACTACCTATATGTTAGGACTCTAATCAACACTTAGCATATTATTAACTTCACTCATTTAATTATTATGGACCAACATGTCCTTTCACAATCACAACCTTAGGTAGATTTAAATAGTCATTCCATGGGTGTTTTCAAGGCATCCATAAATTAAGAATTATATATTTTATTATCCATTGGTTGATCTCTATCTCCAGTGTAAAAAGTGATTCAATATTCAACAGTGATTCTTTTATCTCTGTTTGATTGCAGCATATTTCCTTCATTTTTTCCAACTGTTTTCTAGGAACCCCTTGGTTCATACCATCTGGTATCAGAGCTACTCTTCCTCTCGCTTTCGCACTCATCAACAACTAAATCCATTCATAGATATTTATAATTTTTTCTTCTCCCCACCGTGTTCATCTTTTCCAGCAGATAGTAAAACGGTGACCAAATTAGACTCTCCCAACGTGAAATCAATTCACAAGACATCAAAAACAATTATCCAGATCGAGTAGAATTTGAAAAATTGTTTCATATCAAAGAAATCAATTAAAATTTTCATTTTGCGTGCCATATAACATTTTTCAATGATGTTTAGAACTTCTCGACGAGAAATCGATATATCCGACAGGTTAAAAAAATAAAAAGTCTAAGGTTTTTAATAATTTTGGTAATCAAATCAACTTTTGATGATGGAATTTAAATTTAGAATTATGACATCTAAAAAAATTGGTGATTAAACCCCACATTCCTCTTGCTTCGATGAAAATAAGGTTTAAAAGTGTCGACACCTCCATTTTGATTTACCTAGCATGCTAGGCATACGTACTTGCATGTAAATATCATGGTGCTAGTTATGGGTACATTGTACATCATGCATAACATACCTCCCAAGATACCCTTGTGCTAACTTTGATCGATTCACTACTATAAGATAGTCGTCGTCGCTCCACTCAGTAGCTTTCTCGCCGCTCTGCTCTACTTTGTAGCCACCTCCACTCTGTCCTTAGCACCAACCGCTCTGTAATACGCCTCTCCACCCTTAGCATCACCCACTCTACCACATCTCCTAGTCGTTGTTCCTACCTGAAATTAAAATTCAAAATTGAAAAGTGACCATTAGGTCACAAAGTTGAACCAAACCAAATTTTTTTTTTTGGCAATATAAAACAATTTTTGCTAAAGCAACTTTTGCAAAATTGCTAGAAATTTTTGCAACTTTTGAAAAACAAATTTTGCAAACCAATTTTTGCAAAAATATTACTCATCAATATTAACAACAAGAATACCACTAATCACCTTTGCCAAGGAACTCCTGTAACTTGCAAAACCACACCCCAATGGCCGATGACAGATGATCACAAGACCTTGTGAAGGAAGTTATGAAGGAAGTCATGTAGTAATAAATAAATGGAAGGACGATCTTGAAAAGAAAATCATAACAAAAGAGGATTTTTTCCTATGGAAGGACGACCATGAAAACAAGATTATAAAATTAGACCTAAAAATTGGTTCCACCAACCACTCTGTTAATATGGTACAACAAAACTTGGTATTAATCCAAACCAAACAACCTATCGTAGCACCAACACAAAAAACATTATTCGGGGGACCACAAATGTCAATCCTACCTCGAACCACTAAATTGGACTTTCCAAAATTTGAAGGAGACGACCCCACAAATTGGATCTATCGAGCGGACTAATATTTCTCCCTCTATCAAATCCTTGAGGTCCAAAATTTTCTTATTGCATCCTTCCACATGGAATGAATCACTACTCAATGGTACCAATGGTACAAAAATATAAATGACACCCCTAAATGGATAGAATTTACAAAAAATCTAATGGTATGATTTGGCCCAAGAAAATTTGAATATTTCACAAGGGGTCTTACCAAACTTTGTCAAACCTCTACCGTACGAGAGTACCAAGATCAATTCAATAAATTGGCAAATATTACATCAGGACTAGATGCATCATTCTTCCAAAGTTGCTTTATTAGTGGCCTAAAGGAAGAAATTTGATTAGAAGTACAAATGCTCAATCCTATAGATATGATGCACACTCTTGCATTAGCCCAGATGGTGGAAGAAAAATTAATAACCAACATTGATTAGGAAACCTATCTAAAGAAAACTCACAAAATCCTTCGACCAACCCAAAACTAAATAGAGTCATGCCAATTAAATGAATTATCCCTGAGGAAATGAAAGAAGAGAAAAGGGCATTTTTTTTCATTGTGATGAGAAATTCGTACCTAATAACAAATGTATTACATCCAAATTATATATTTTGGATGCAGTTATTCCTTGTCAACCAACAAACGATGAAGAGGAGATCGAGGTCGAACTAGTGATGGATACACCTGATGATGGCCCTCAAGGTCCACTAGAAATTTCTTTTAATGCCCTCATCAAAAATTCTTCTCCCCAAACTATGAAAGTCCCAAGAACCTTCAAACGACATCTTATTGTACTAATTAACTCTGATAGTACCCATAA
The DNA here is from genome assembly GCA_028583015.1 of Wollemia nobilis. NCBI lineage: Eukaryota > Viridiplantae > Streptophyta > Pinopsida > Araucariales > Araucariaceae > Wollemia > Wollemia nobilis. Next base: position 1,442,596 of record JAQPPZ010001424.1, on the reverse strand, counting down.
TTTCATCGATCAACATGTGGCAAAGCAAGCCAAATGATTTATACATCCTTGCAATAATTTTGAAGTCATGATTGGTAATACGGGAAGTATCACCTATAAAGGGAAATGCCAAAATATTAAGCTCACCTTGAACGACTATACCATGAAACATGACATGTATGCAATTCCCTTAAGAGGTTGTGATATTGTCTTAGGCGTATAATGATTACAAACACTCGACACAATCCAATGGAAATTTGATGACTTATGGATAAAATTCACACAAAAGGACCAAACATATACTCTTAAAGGAATAAAATCCAGCCCTTCTCCACTAGCAAGCTCTCATCGCATGGAGAAAGTTATTCGTAAAGGAGGCAAGAAAATGGTTGCCCACTTATTTTCTCTCCAAGCCACTAAGAAAACACAACAAATGTTTTTCCCCTATGGTCATTTTGATCCTCCTATTATTCCTACCTATCCCCCACCAACACTTCAACCTTTTTAATATCCCTGCTTACAGAACAATGATATTAAAATGGTGCAAGAACATGAGCACCTACTACTTGGAAAACAAGGGATGAAGCTTCTCACTTTGAGCTTTGAGGACAAAGCTCTTTTTAAGGAGGGTGGCATGTTAGGACTCTAATCCTAACTTATCATATTATTAACTTCACTCATTTAATTATTATGGACCAACATGTCCTTTCACAATCACAACCTTAGGTAGATTTAAATAGGCATTCCATGGATGTTTTCAAGGCATCCATCAAAGAAAAAATTATATATTTTATTATCCATTGGTTGATCTCTATCTCCAGTGTAAAAAGTGATTCAATATTCAACAGTGATTATTTTATCTCCGTTTGATTACATTATATTTCCTTAATTTTATCCAACAGGTCTGCTAGGAACCCCTCGGTTCCTACCATCCATGTTAGGACTCTAATCCTAACTTAGCATATTATTAACTTCACTCATTTAATTATTATGGACCAGTGTGTCCTTTCACAATCACAACCTTGGGTAGATTTAAATAGGTATTCCATAGGTTTTTTTAAGGCCTCCATAAAATAAGAATTATATATTTTATTATCCATTGGTTGATCTTTATCTCTAGTGTAAAAAGTGATTCAAATTCAATAGTGATTCTTTTATCTTCGTTTGATTGCATCATATTTCATTCATTTTATCCAATAGATTTTCTAGGAACCCATTGGTTCCTACCATTTGGTATCAGAGCTACTCTTCCTATCACTTCCACACTCATAGACAACAAAATCCATTCATAGCTATTTACAATTTTTTCTCCTCCCCACCGTGTTCATCTCCACCAGCATATAGCAAAACAACGACCAAATTAGCCTCTCCCAATGTGAAATCAATTCACAAAAAATAAAAAATAATTACCAGATCGAGTAGATGTTGAAAAATCATTTCAAATCAAAAAAATCAATGAAAATTTCATTCTACATGCTATATAATATTTTCCAACGACATTCTGAACTTCACGGCAAGAAATCGATATATCCGATAGGTTAAAAAATAAAAATTCTATAGACACCAAAATCTAGGCATTTGCATTTCACCACATAATTCTACATAATAAAATATATGCCTAGGTCTAAAATTAGGCATATTAATTCATGTACATTTCATCCACATTGCACATCATAATTTTACATAATAATATATGCCTAAGTCTAAACTTAGGCATAAAAATCTTGCACATTAATCTATTTTCTAGATTTTATTAAAATCTGGAAAATCTCCCTAGGATAGCCTGTGTCTCCATGTGACACTTGTCCTAGCCACAACTACCCCTCACCTTGCCACATCTCACACACATCACTCCACTTGCACCTACCCACTTGCCACATCTCACACCTCACTCCACACTTCACTCCACTTGCACCTACCCACATGCCACCACTCCACCTAAGTGAGACACTCTAAGTGACTCACTACAACTACCTAGGATAGGTGGCTTTCCAGTCCCTACCACTTGGCAGCCCTGGCTTGCCACCTATATTTTCCCTCAAAAACCTAAAATTACCTATAAAAGCAACACCATTCCATCAAGCAAAGGGGGTTGGAAAATACATCGTCATGCTGTCAAAATCGCTATAGGGAATCACCAACGATCACGGAGTTCGAGCCATAGAGGTCCCGAATCCAAGTTTTTAAGGTTTCTACCATATCTGCACAACCACACATCCACGGTTACATATTCCCAACCACAGGACCATAATTACACAACCACACATCCGTGGTTACATAGTCACAACCGCAGGCCCGCGGTTCTACAGAAACTACCAAAATTGTTTTGGCTATATCTCACTCATCCAGACTCGGATTGAGCTAAAATTTTGAGGGTAGGTTCTTGACATCTCCTAGAAGGTCTCCACAAATTTTTAGGTTATTTTGAGTAGAATAGAATAGTAATTTATTCATTTTTTAGCAAGGCATTTTTAATTATTATTTCTATGTTTTCTGCAAGCATTCCTTCAAGGGTTTTTATCTATATTGGTTTCTAATCATGTATACAGGTGCTACTAACTCTTGTTTGAATTTCATGTGTGTAGGAGGTAGGTATTTGGAGAGCTATTGAAGCTAGAGTGGTCCCCACATCCAGGATACAAAATCCCACTCACCACTTGGATTGGAGCAAAAGAAGACCGAAGACACCCCCTTTCATTGATGCGCCAAAGAGGCCTCACTTCTTTGGCCTTTTTTGTAATATCATGAAGTAAGCAAGAATTGTAATCTAACCCCTCATACTTTGGGGTAAATCATTGTAAAATAAAAGGAGGCCAAGGCTCCTATGTATTTCAATACAAATTTAATACAAAAATTGTTCCATTGCAATCACTTGTGTCTTCATTGTTATTTTCTTGGTGTTGTCTTTATTTTCTTACAAAAATGGTGATCATGGTGGGACCCCTAAGGGTTCCATTTTGTTTAGCCTTGCTTTTTATTAGTTACTGATCTATGTTTTTTATATCTACAGGTTTTGAGAGTTTGAAGCATGCGAAGATTCGATCTCGGGTTAGTAGATCTAAGGATTATTACATTCGACCCTATTACTGTGAAACTACAAACCTATGGTTTCATATTTAGGAAACTGTACACCTATGATGGAGGAGTTGGAGAAATACGAGCCTACGATTGAGAAGATAGAACCGCATACCTACGGTTTGAAATTTGAAGAAATGCTCATGTGCGATGACTGCACTGTGAAATCGTGGATCTATGGTTTATAGCTAGACGGAGCAGGGAAAGGAACACAGGTTTGTATCCCTGTGCCATTTTTTTCTTTTCTCTCTATTTTTGGTTTTAGCATGCATTTAGGTAGATTAAAGGTCTTGGTCCTATATGCCATTGCTTGCATTTAGGTCTTAGGGTAAATTTACTTATTTTTGCATCCATCCAAACAATAAAACAAAAAAAATCAAGAGGATATGCATTTATCATACTAGGAACAGATCATGTTGCATTGCCTAGTTAGCAATAACTTGGGCATATTTTTTAGGGATCAGGCTTGAGTTATCCATTTCTATTGCACAGTCAGACCCACGAACCACGGTTGGGATATCCCAAACATGTGCCTACGATTGGCAAACCGTGCATCCACGGTTTACCAGAACCAACCGTTGACCTACGGTTGGCCCTAACAATAGAATCGGCCAAAAATCTTACCTAAAATCAACTTTTAGCCCCTGATCTATTTTATTTGCTATTCTCTATTTCTTGCATTTTTGCATTAGGCATAAAATAGAATTGCATGTTAATTTACATTTCATAATAAATCAAACAAGCCTCACACACTCACATTAAACGTTGGCAAATGGTTGGATTTCATCACCACCAGGTTTGGACTTCATCACCAAACCACCAACATTATTACCCTATTTTTGGCCAAGGCCGACTCCAAGAACCATCGTAGCTTGGAAAATTTGCATGTATTTCTCTTCAGAGGGTATAACATTGACCAAGTGAGTATTGGGTGAGGATTGGTAGGACCTGTGCTCCCTGACTGGGTATGGGCTTCATCTCCATACTTTGGTGGGTTTACGTGACTTGGAATTCATCACCGGGTTGTTGAGCTACGAGTATACAGGTGAAATCCTAGATTCATTTAGGGAAAAATATTTTGCACATGTATTTTTCTTTTTCAAAACTCCAAAATCTCAAAAAAAATAACTTTCAAAACTTAAAAAAATCAAAATCAAAACTTGCATGAACTTAGGACCAAAAACCTTGCTTGTTTATTTGCTTTGAGTGTTGTATTGCATTGTACTTTCACTCCACCTACATACACTTGCATTTGCATTTTACATATCATTGCATATTAGCGTATGGTAATGACCCATGGTCAAGCCAGAAAGTTAGCACTAATCTAGAGTCAGTTGTCTTCCCCCATGGATCCATCTCAGCTTAGTCAGATCCCTAACACTTTGATGGTAGGGCAAGGTAGTATGCCTCCTCCTATGTCCCAGAGCTTAAATGTAGGACCCTCTAGTAGTGCCCCCATTTTAGATATAGATGTTATGCATAGGGCTACCCATACTGCTATTCCTGAGACTCCTAGGAGTGAGCCACCCACACCAATGGATGGTCGTGTCACACTTGTAGACATGGACATCGTTAGGATGTACCTGAGTGCATCTGGAATGGTTTTTCCATCATTACCACCACTTACCATCCCATATCGCACCATGCCATCATTACATCAGGAGTTCACCTTCACACACCCACAACAGTCTAGCCAAACCTTCACAAATCCACTTTTTGAGCACACTGCTATCACCATAGCCTATACCCATCCATCATCATCTAATAAACCTCCCATCATCATACCAAATCAACAAGTCATTTGCACCAACCCCCTTTATGAAGCACCCATCAGTGTTGCTTCACAAATCCCTGTGTCCATTCCATCCATAGCACCCATAAGCACCATGATCCATAACCCCCCTCCTTCAGTAGCAATGCAATTTGCCACTTACCCACCATCAACATCCCATCAACCCCCCACCTTCTTCACCCAAGATCCATCTTGGGTGTTGCGCCCCCCAACCATAACCATACCCACACATCCACTCAATCACATGTATGGTGCTCCATCAACACAACACACCATCATTCCACCATCTCCTCATCAACAACCACCACTTCACCAACACACTATGCTCATTTTACAACAAATATTGAATCACCTCACAAACATTGAGCTATAGTTGAGTCAACAACAACCTCATCAACCTCGCCCACCTCAACAACCTCATCAACCTCACCCACCTCAACAACCTCATCAACCTCATCCACATGGCCAATCTCATTCAAATCATCAACCCCGTACTTGGACCCCTCTATCTGAGCCTATGTCGACCATCTTCCAAAAGTTGTAGGATGCAAAAATAATTATTTTACCTAACATACATCCTGAAAAACCCAAAATGCATAAACCTAAGTGGTATAGGGAAGATCATTATTATCTCTATCATCAACAAGTGGGCCATGACATCAATGATTGTAAAGCCTTTAAAAATGTGGTCCAAGATCTTATCGACAAGGGGGTATTTTCCATCAAAATTCCACTCATCGCATCCAATCAAAACCCTGGTAGTCAATAGAACCATTGTGGGGATACTCAAGGTATCACACCTTCCCCATGCTCACCAAGCACAAAATATTATGGGGATACTCAAGGTATCACACCTTCCCCACGCTCACCAAGCACAAAACATTGTGGGGATACTCAAGGTATCACACCTTCCCCATGCTCACCAAGCACAAAACATTGTGGGGATACTCAAGGTATCACACCTTCCCCATGCTCACCAAGCACAAAATAATTTGGGGATGATTAAGGTATCACACCTTCCCCCTCAAAAATAAAATAAAAAAGAGCTCCAAAGGAACCAAAACTCCTTTGGTCACATTCAATTCAAAAGGCTCCAAAGGAACCAAACTCCTTTGGTCACATTCAATTCAAAAGGCTCCAAAGGAACCAAAAACTCCTTTGGTCACAATCAATCCAAAAGGTCCCAAAGGAAATTAACCCCTTTGGTCAAAACTCATCTCAAAATGCTCCAAGGGAGGCACTCCTTTGGTCAATTTCCATTCAAAAGGCTCCAAGGGAACCAAAACTCCTTTGGTCACATGCAATTCAAAAGGCTCCAAAGGAACCAAACCCCTTTGGTCACATTTCAGTTCAAAAACACCTAAAAAATTAAAATAATAAATATAAAACACAAAAACATGTTCATACACATTGTATTTTTAATACATTACATTCACACATTCCACTTCCATTGCATTTGCACATTCGTATCATTTGCATCCATTCATGTCACTTACCATATTAATTGTCATCCACTTAGGTTAGATAATTGTTCATTCACTGAGTCTTGTTGCCTTAATTAGGGGCACCTATGGTCTAGCATTAGTCCAATTTCACCATCCAAAACCATGTCAAAAAAAAATAAAAATAGCTGCAATAAAACCCCATAACACTTCATTTCTTTGGTGGTCTCTGGTTTGAGGAATCTCTAGGTGTTTTCAATCACTCAACCACTCCTAGTGTTTCAAACAACCTTAATTGAAAGTCAAACAATCTTTAGATGCAAGAGGTTATTCCTAGTTAATCAAGTTTCCTCTTGGACCACACACAACAAAACACATTAAAAAACATTGTGAATCTTGGGAATAATGAAATCAAAAGTTGCTATTGCCATAAGTGAAAGGTTTCCCCTGTTCATCCAATTATGTGCATGGTCTAGAATGCTATAGATTTGACAAAGGTAATCCAATCTAAGGGAGAGTTGACAAAAGGACAAGCTCCACCTTCAATTCCAAAAAAAGAAAGTCCCTTGCTCTTCCTCAAAGCGAGCAAGTATCCCAAAAAGCATTTCCAAAAAAAAGAAATCCCTTGCTCTCCCTAAAATTGAGCAAGTATCCCAAAAAAGTGCCTCAAAGCAATAAAAATCCCCTTGCTCTTCCTCAAAACGAGCAAGTTAAAAAGCAATAAAAATGCATGTTGCTCCATCACAAAAATGAGCAAACTAAAAAAAATCCCCAAAATCCAATGCAATAAAAGAAGGGAAGGAGCTTGAATCCCTGGAACTCTTAGTATCTCAAAAACCATGGGGTGATCCTCATTACAACAATGGGTTGAATGAATCCCACCTGGAAATGGGGTATCCTTATGCGTGGTGCCATGTCTATCACATTAGCGACCTTCTTTTGTATAGATCTATGGACTCTCTTAGATGAGCTAGCTTATTGGCATAAGTTACAATTGATTAGTTTGACCTAGCTCATAATGAGAAATGAACAATCATTGCACACACAATTGGTCCTTGAAGAAATTTGAAACCACTAGGACAACCTTAGCATCATGAAGATTTGCGAGATCATAGATGAGTTTGTTTGAGATCACTAGGATGGTTGAGTCTTTGCAAAACAACTCTAGATCCTTTATCCCTAAGGCAAACAAAGTCATAAGAAAGTTTCCATTCCATACCACCATCATATTGCCACACATATATCATAGTCCATTTCATCCTACAAATTGTGGTCAAACCATAGTATCGTATTGGTGCCCCTGATTAAGCAATAAAGGTAAAGTTTGCTAAACAATGGTCCATAACTTCTTTGAATGACAATTAATAAGGCAACACCATTCATTCATTTGCATACATCACCACCAATTGCATTCATTCATAACACATTCATTTCATCACATGCACCACAAAAAAAAATTTGAACAATCCATCATTACACATGTACATAAACAATCACAAAAACACCAACTAGGGGGAGTTCAAGGTCTTACACCTTCCCCAATAATCACATCAAGTAGTCAACCAACGGGGGATTCAAGGTCTTACACCTTCCCCATCAATCACATCAAACAATCAATCAAGCAACTTGGGGGGTTCAAAGTCTCACACCTACCCCAACAATCACATTAAACATTCACATTTCAAATCATCTGCTAGGTTCAAAATGTTGCACCCTTTTGTCAAAGATTGTGCCCTTTACCTTGCATTCACAAACACAACACATCCAATTCCATTTAGATCCTTGAGTGAACCTTGTATCTAGTGATATACTCTAGTCACCTAGTGGTTGCAATGACTGGTTATCCATGCAATCCGGTAGGATGAGTAGATTACCATAAGGACACTCACAATTACATCAATTCAAAAGGATCCAAAGGAACCAAGCTCCTTTGGTCAAAATTCATTAAAAAAAAGAGGCTCCAAAGGAACCCACACCCTTTGGTCAAAATTTCAATTCAAAAGGCTCCAAAGGAATCAAGCTCCTTTGGTCAAATTCACTTCAAAAGGCTCCAAAGGAACCAAAACTCCTTTGGTCACAATCAAATCAAAAGGCTCCAAAGGAATCAAACTCCTTTGGTCACATTCAATTCAAAAAGCTCCAAAGGAATCAACCCCTTTGGTCACATTCAATTCAAAAAAACTCCAAAGGAATCAAACTCCTTTGGTCACATTTCAACTCAAAAAGCTCCAAGGGAAACAAACTCCTTTGGTCAATTCAATTCAAAAGGCTCCAAAGGCACCTACCCCTTTGGTCAAATCAATCCAAAAAAAAAGCTCCAAAGGTAACCCAATTCCTTTGGTCAAATTCAATCTCAACAAGGCTTTTGAAAGAATTGAAGTGCTATAATCTCAACTCCCTAAGAAAGCCATGTGGTTGGACTACTCCATGGGATAGAGATGTGCATTTCCTTCTTTCACTCAGCCTTAAGTGATCCTTGTATCTAGTGATTTACTCTAGCACCCTAGCGGTTGTAGTGATTGGCTATCCATACAATCCGTAGGAGGAGTAGATTACCATAAGGACAATCATCATTAACACAATTCAAAAAGCCCCAAAGGCATAAACCCCTTTGGTCAAATCAATCCAAAATGCTCCAAAGGTACCCAAATTCCTTTGGTAAAAAAAAAAAATCAATCAGCAAAACATAAAAACACAAAAAAATATCTTGTGCATTCTTTCCATTTCAAAAACATAAAACACCAAAAATATTTCCATGCATCTTTTGTCTTACAAAAACATAAAACACCAAAAACATTTCCATGAATATTTTGTCATACAAAAACATAAAACACCAAAAACATTTCCATGCATCTTTTATCATAAAAAAAAACAAAACAATCATGCATTCTCCAAAAAAAAAGCAAAAAACTCCAAAGGTACCTCAATTCCTTTGGTCAAAAACAAATTCAACAAGCTCCTGAAAGAATAGAAATGCTCTCATCTCAACTCCCTAAGAAGGCCATGTGGTTGGATTGCTCCAAGGGATAGAGGTGTACATTTCCTTCTTCCACTTAGCCTCAAGTGATCCTCGTATACAGTAACTTATCCTATATACCTGGCGGTTGCAGCGACTAGCAATCCATGCAATCTGGTAGGATGGATAGGTTACCATAAGGCCCTTGAAAAGTGATTCACCTCAAGCAAGAAATGAATTGTTATCATCTCAATTCCCTAAGAAAGCCATACGGTTGGACTGCTCCAAGGGATAGAGGTGTACAATTACCAATAATGGTCAAAATCATAGTTGTAACAAAAACAAAAACATCCATTTCATTCCAACCATTTTCATCTATTTCATCGCTTTCATCATTTCATATCTTCTCCATCGACTCATCGCTTGAAGGGATAGACAATATCTACAAATTCTAGTCTCATAATCAAAGTCAATACTCAAAACACTCAATCATGCAAATTATGTTCATTCAAGAATCATTACCAAAGACTATCATATGCCCTTTTTGCTAGGGCAGATCACAAGAAAAAATATCAATAAAACAAACACTTGGTATACCTAAAGCCTAAAGCGTAGACTAAATCTTGTCTACCCATGGATGAAAGGTTTGCCAAAATTAAGTTCATCAATTTGTCAAAAGTAATGATTCAACAATGATCATATTTTCCATGATTGGGGCAACCCACGTTGACTTTTATTTGTGACCATCTTACACAACTCCCCTTCAAATGCAAATGGATTCAAACCCCCCTCAATCAACACAAATGCATTCAAATCATCATCTCGCATCATCATCATCTCAAGTGAACCTTGTATCTAGTGAATCACCCTACATACCTAGCGGTTGCAGTGACTAGCAATCCATGCAATCTGGTAGGATGGGTAGCTCACCATAAGGACACTTATTCACAATCATCCAACATCATCACATTTGAAATTGAATCAGGTTGATCCTTCAATTTTTGAGTGACCTGCGTTCAAGCAGATTTGCCCAAGGTTGTCATTGATGCCTACTCCATGGGGTTACAAAACATGGAAAATTTATACTTCATTTTGCATTAAGGAATTTGCTACAGTCACTAGGACAAGCCCCTAGGGTGATTGGTTCCTTTACTTCATAATCTTGCATGTCAATAATACCAAAAGGTAAATTTGTGACAACACAAGTCCACCCCAAACTTGGGGCATCCAACTTGATCTTGATTTCCAACATTTGCATCCATCACATCCACCCCTTTTCATCATTCACATTTGGTCAATTGGCTCGTGGGTTTCATCCTTTACCCATTCGCCAATTGAGGGGGTAAGCAAACAACTCAAATTTTTTTCAAAAATCATTCATTCTTGTGCGTCGAGAAGATTTGAGTCCATTCATCCAATAAAGATAGGTGTCATTTGTTTTTGCACCGCATTGTGTTTTACACAACACGGTACAAAAAGGGGCATCTGTAGACACCAAAATCTAGGCATTTGCATTTCACCACATAATTTTACATAATAAAATATATGCCTAGGTCTAAACTTAGGCATATTAATTCATGTACATTTCATCCACATTGCACATCATAATTCTACATAATAATATATGCCTAAGTCTAAACTTAGGCATAAAAATCCTGCACATTAATCTATTTTCTAGATTTTATTAAAATCTAGAAAATCCCCCTAGGATAGCTTGTGTCTCCATGTGACACTTGTCCTAGCCACCACTACCCCTCACCTTACCACATATCACACACATCACTCCACTTGCACCTACCCACTTGCCACATCTCACACCTCACTCCACACTTCACTCCACTTGCACCTACCCACATGCCACCACTCCACCTAAGTGAGACACTCTAAGTGACTCACTACAACTGCCTAGGATAGGTGGTTGTCCTAGTCCCTACCACTTGGCAGCCTTGGATTGCCACCTATATTTTCCCTCCAAAATCTAAAATTACCTATAAAAGCAACACCATTCCATCAAGCAAAGGGGGCTGGAAAATACATCGTCACGCTATCAAAATCATTGCAGGGAGTCACCAACGGTCATGGAGTTCGAGCCATCGAGGTCCCAGATCCAAGTTTTCAAGGTTTCTACCATCTCTGCACAACCATGCATCCATGGTTACACAGTCCCAACCACCCTCCCATGGTTACACAATCGCACATCCACGGTTACACAGTCACAACCGTAGGCCCGTGGTTCTGCAAAAACTACCAAAATTATTTTGGCCATATCTCACTCATCCGGACTCGGATTGAGCTGAAATTTTGAGGGTAGGTTCCTAACATCCCCTAGAATATCTCCAAAAATTTTTAGGCCATTTGGAGTAGTAGAGATTAGTAAGTTTATTATTTGTTAGCAAGGCATTTTTAGTTTTATTTCTATGTTTTCTGCAAGCATTCCTTTCAAGGGTTTTTATCTGTATTGGTTTCTAATCATGTATACATGTGCTACTAACCCTTGTTTGAATTTCATGTGTGTAGGAGGTAGGTATTTGGAGAGCTATTGAAGCTAGAGTGGTCCCCACATCTAGGATACAAAATCCCACTCACCACTTGGATTGGAGCGAAAGAAGACCGAAGACACCACCTTTCATTGATGCACCAAAGAGGCCTCACTTATTTGGCCCTGTTTGTGATTTCATGAAGCAAGCAAGCATTGTAATTTGACCCCTCATACTTTGGGGTAAATCATTGTAAAAGAAAAGGAGGCCAAGGCTCCTATGTATTTCAATAAAAATTTAATACAAAAATTGTTCCATTGCAATCACTTGTGTCTTCATTATTATTTGCTTTGTGTTGTCTTTATTTGCTTACAAAGTCTAAGGTTTTTAACAATTTTGGTAATCGAAATCAACTTGATTCCTACCACTATATTTCTAGTATAAATAAAATACTTAAGTTGAAAGTAAAAAATGATTTTGTAATAATAAATAAATATGATTTTGTGTTGCTACGAGTGCAAGTGTAAGCTAGGAGTGGGTGTGGCAGTGAGTGCAAGCATGAGTTGGGGGTGAGTTTGGCAACAAGCGCAAGCACTAGCCAAAAGTAAGTGCAGCAATGAGTGTGATCGTAAGTCAGGAGTGAGTGCAACCGAAAGCAAGTGTAAGCATGAGATGTGAGTGAGTGTAGCTAAAAGCGAGTGCAAGCATGAGTTGGGAGTGAGGAGGAAGTGTGAGCAGGAAGTAGAAAGCAAAGTGTGATCCAGTTGAAGAAAATCTAGTGTGAGCCAGGAGGAAGTGCGATCTAAGAGGGAGTGCAAGCCAAGATTCAGTCATGGCGAAAGAGCAATAGGTTCATCCGAAGTGCATCAATGCTTCAAACCCTTACCACGAATGCATGGAACATTATTTCCAAAAAATTGTTGAAGCAAAGGAACATCGGGAAAAAGAAGAGACAAGGGCTATTGTGAGCCAAGAGGGAGTGCAAGCCGAGGAGTGAGTGCGAGGTAGGAGAGAGTGCAAGCCAAGAGGGAAGGTGAGCCAAGAGGGAGTGCAAGCCAAGAGCAAGCCCCATTAGCTAGTATGGAAGGAAAGTCATATTTGAAAGCCCTAATGGGAAGTCAGGATGCCCTAGTTGGAAGTATGGAGGCCCAAGTTGGAGATAAGCAGAAGAGCGAATACATGGCAAGTTTGATCCAGGTAGCAGATGTTACACCAGAAGTGAGTATCAAGGATGAGATGATTGAGCATGATATAATGGTTCTTAAAAGTAGAGGGTTAATATGTAAGTTCCATAGATCATGGCCAGGGTTTTTGGAGATTCAAAATTGGATCAAGTGGAAGTGGGGATTAAATTCAAATTACTTTGTGACTTTTCTTCCTAAAGGTTTTTTCTCATCATCTTTTCCAGTTCAAAAATTAGGGATAAAATAATGGTTGGTGGCCCATGGTTTAGGGGAAGAGATGCACTTTATTTGAGACCATGGAATGAAATTTTTTTGTTGAGACAAAAACTATTAAGAAGCTTCTAGTATGGGTTAGGCTTTTTGGACTTCCATATCAACTTATAAATAAGGATGTTTTGAAGAATATTGGAAATACCCTAGGGGAATTCATCAAGGAAGGACTAACTACTAAGGAGCGAAAGCATGCTATATATACTCGAATATGTGTTGCTATGGATATTTCAAAACCTTTGCCACAATCCATTAAGATAAAATCTGAATCAAGAGAATGGGATCAACAAGTAGATTATGAAAATATCACATTTCGTTGCCACAATTGTTATGAGATTGGACACATGGCAAGAGTTTGCAAAGTGAAAACTATGAAGAAAGAGACAAAAAATTCTAGCCATGAGATAAACTTCAAGATGAAGCAAGGAAATCATACAGTAATAGAAGCTAGATCAGATCAAGGATATTCCACTCTGAAAGAAGAGGTAAAGAAAGCCTATCTATAGTATCATTTGGCAAGTTCAGAAGGAATTAAAGGTGCAAAAGAAGATGTGGAGAGAAATCCTAAAACAAAGATAACAAAAGAGGTCAAGTTTATTCTAGGTAAATCATCTTCATTTTCCTCAAGTAGTATAGAATCCTCTCCAAGTAATAAGAGTGAAAGGGATGAAGATGTTATCCCTTGCACTTCAAGGTTTCAAGAGCAACATAATAAAGAAATGAGGATGGAGGAAACCCATAACAATTTAGGTTTTTTAGAGCAGAATAAGAAGGTAATTGCTACATAAGAGCATCCTTGCACTTTAGGGTTTCTAGGGCAACATAAAGAAGATTGTGCTTTTGAGGTTATTCCTTGCACTTCAGATCCTTCAGAACAAGGTAAACCTAAAGATGATAAGTCTTACTATGAGCAGTGTGAGAAGATTGAAGAGATTGATGAAGATGAAAGTATTTCTGGGAATGAAAAAAAAGAGGAAGACCCAAGAAGCAAAAACAAAGAGAAAAAGAAACCTAGAGGGATATTGATATGGGAAAACAAAAGCAAATATCACAAGTGCTAACAAGAAGTGGGGCTAAACCCACAAATAAAATAAAAAAATAACAATGAAAATAATATCTTGGAATATTAGGGGAATGGATAAGAACCCTAAAAAAGGTATTAAGAAATTGTGAGGTTGTTATAGACAAGATATTTATAGATATAGAAGTTGGGCAACAAATATTTTAGCCATTAGCGGTGTTGAATTTCATCTTGACAGAATTTAAATTTTAGAAGGCATCTGATATAAAAGGAGTTGATTGTGGAAACTTAGCAGTTTGAGGAAGATGGAGAATATCTTTGATAGAAAGGCAAATGAAGAATATCTTTGATAGAAAGGTAAAGTTGGATATGCTTTAATTAACTTGTTAGAAATGTAATGAGAGCAATGTAATGTTTTGTTTTTGTAATGGGAGTGGCCCCCAATAGAAGCCACACATAGCTTATTAAAAAAATAAATAAATATGATCTTATCATTTATCAAATGGCATGAACTCAATTGGTTAATTTCTTTGACTTTCAAGAAAGAGACTCAAGTGGTTTTCCTAGGCGGGATTCCAGTTTTTCTTGTGTGCTTGTATTAGTCTCGACCCTGCTTGGACGGGATGGCCTATCCTAGTTCAACTGACGGGTTTCTCTAGTCCATCTACCTTCTCAGGGTGGATTTTCTTTTCAGACGGCTTTGTCTTCCTGTTTTCCCTTGGTGGGATTCTGGTTTCTGGTTTTCCCCTTGGGCAGGATTTTCAACTTGTATTTTTCTTGCTTGGGTGGGATTTTTCAAATTTTTTGCTTTGGGTGGGATTTTTTAAATTTCCTACTTTGGGCCGGTTTTTTTAAATTTCCTGGTTTAATTTTCCTGCTTGGGCGGGATTTTTTAAAAGTTCCTACTTTGAGCAGGATTTTTAATGTGTTTTTGAATTGGCCTATCCTTTGGCCTTATGTGTGGTTTGTTGACCTGATGTAAAAAGGTTTTGGGGCCCCTTTCAAAACCCACTTTTAATGAATTTTTTTACCAATAAAAAAAAATTACCAAATAATGCATGCATAATTATCAAACTATTATAATACAATATATAACCAAGTTCAAATTTGTGTGGGGCCATTTCAATAACATATAACCAATTTTATATGTGTGATGTTATTGTTTCACAATTTGCTAACTACTTTCATATTAATCGATTTTAATTTTTAGTCAAATAATTTCATTAAATTTTTAAATATTTTTTTGATTATTTATATTAAAAATATTATTATCTTTTATATTAAAAATATTTTATTTAATTTATAAATTTGCTCAATTAGTTAAATTTTTAGACTTTGAATGAGAGATCTATGTTCTAATATTGTCAAATAATATACACAAAATTATTAAGTTATTAGAATATCAATATAATCAATAATCTAAAACAAATAAAACTCATTTCAATTTAACGTAACCAATTTAAATATAAAATATATAATATCTAATTAATAAAAATAAAACACGTAAACTTCCATGACAGAAACTCGACTTGTTTTACCAAAAAGAGTAAATTGTTTTACTCCTGAGGCATAACTAGGGCCTCTTTCCTTGTGATTTGAACTTGGGTAGCCTGCATAACAAACCAACTACATACCACTAGGATGTTTCAACAGGGACATATAATATAAAATTGAGATGATTATCAGCAAATAAAACACACTTAAACTCTCAAATTCAATTTATTTTACTAAATGCATTAAATGGTTTTAATGTTACTCTTCTAAAATCCTATTCTTTTTAATAAGCTATGTATGGCTTCTATTGGGGGCCACTCCCCTTACAAAAACAAAACTTTACAATACTCTCATTACATTTCTAACAAGTTAAGTAAAGCATAACCATCTTTGTCTTTCTATCAAAGATATTCTTCATATTCCTCAAACTACCAAGTTTTCATAATGAACCCTTTTTTTTTAAGAAACTAACAAGAAGAACAACCCTTACATGACACATAACTCCAACAAATAGAAAGAAAACAAACATATCAATCATCCATCATAGAGGAAATCATTTTGATTATTTTTCTTCTGTAGCAAAGGTTATTCCTCCTTTAGAATGGCAAGATCTAAGAATGAATTATTGCACTTCAAGCTCTTGAGGTAATATCTAGTTGTAACACATTTTGAAATATCATCATTTTCAAAAAATTGACCGTCATCGATTGTTTCATAGTTAACTTCAAGAATATTATCTGAGATGCTAATATTTTCCATGGAAACTTTTATCAATAATCTGATTCAAAATCTCCTTTTGGGGTTGAGTCTTCAATTGATCACATGATTCTTGTTGGACAATTGGTGCATATGGAAGATAAGCTTCTTTATTTTGAACTAGGACATTTGATTCTAAAGTCCTATTTATTAGATGTGGTATTCAAGATAAAAATATAATTTTTTCAATTAGTTATATAGTATTTACATAGTCATATTTGTATTGCATTGTGATCACATAATGGTATTATAAGAATTTGACAATTATGTATGTATCATTTAACAAGATTTAAACTTGAATCAATTGAACTAATAACACTTAACAAAAAATTAATTTTTTAACATAAAATTTTAAAATATTTTATTAAATACATTAAATTACTTTACTATTATTTTTCAATAATCTCATTTATCTAAGAAATTCATCCAATGAAATCACTCATCGTGTAGGGTATAAAAAGAAGAGAATGACAATAAACTTATCCATCTAACATGGTAAAAAAAACATCACATAATGAATCTGTTAAAAATCAAGAGGATTACCCATCCTTAAAATTTTACATGGTATAAGTAGAAGAGCATTACAATAAATTGGTTAAAAATCAAGAAGGCTACCTATTACCCAAAACCTTTAAATGGTTTTACTATTGTTTTTCTATGATCCCACTATCCAATATGGTATAATAAAAAGTGCATCACAATGAACTAATCAGAAATATTTTGTAATTCCACATCCCACATGATATAAAAAGAAAAAAAATATTACAATTAACTAAAAGAACGTATTAAATCTATATTAATTTTTTTATTGAAAATAACAATTATATTTAATAAGAATAAGAGAGGTTATAATAAAAAGGGAGCTGGAAAAATCACAGCTTGGGGTGTAAGGTCATCCAAAGGATCAACACCGTAAATACGAGGCTTGAGGCCAAAAACAAAACCAACCCCTAAAAGGGTGAATAAACACCATAACTAGGTAAAGGGAGACGATCCTGGAGGAGATCGAGCCCTGCTGTGAGCACTAACAGAATGACCTAAGGCTGGATAACGTTTCCCCCTTGACATGCTATGTCGAGGCCTCAAAGAAACAGAGGGACCTTGAGGCAGAGGGAGGTTCGGAAAAACCCTGCTAATAGTGCATGGAGCCTCACGCTAGTACTTGATAATATTTATCAAATGCGTCAACTCATGAGTCAACTTGGAAGCCTACGAATGGATCTAAACAATAACAATAGA
This sequence comes from Wollemia nobilis, assembly GCA_028583015.1. NCBI lineage: Eukaryota > Viridiplantae > Streptophyta > Pinopsida > Araucariales > Araucariaceae > Wollemia > Wollemia nobilis. The sequence goes on along the minus strand of JAQPPZ010001424.1, from coordinate 1,424,911 downwards.
AAACATTGTAGTCTTTTATGCATAGAAAACTGATTAGAAATTGAATCTCCACAATAGACAACAATATTTTTAGCTTTCCAAAGTTAAAATAAAATAATAGCATGAAAGAAATTCCACAGAGCAACAAAATAAGTAGGCCAACAACTATTATCTCCAAAAAATATCATATGTCATCTGAAGAATTCACGATGAAAGGGCTTGAACAATAAGTGAATCCAAGACCAAGCAGACTGAGCATGAGGGCAAAACCAAAATAAATGTTTAAAAGTATCAAAACGACCACAATTCGGACACTGAGGATTAGGAAGACCAACCCTACTAAGTCTCTCTCCCATAGGAAGCCCTTGATAAATAAGAGACCAAAGAAAAAATATAATCTTGGGTTCAAGGATAGACTACCAGATATGGTTCAGATGAGCAATCCAAGTAGAGTGAGTTTACCATCTCTTATTAAGCTTATCAATGCCAGGGGAAATAGGACTAAGAAGCTAATAAAGTAAGGAAAAAGAGTAGTTCTTGAAAGAAGTATCCACATTCCAACACTAATCTCTCCACCAAGAACTCAGGGGTTGAAGGTTGAGCTTATGAAGCATGACATTAGGTATTAGCTCTTGAATCTTAAGAATAGAAGGAAGATCTAAATTTTAAATATTAAATTTACATTTGAGATCAGACCAAGAAATCTAGTCTCAAGAGTGCATTAAATCTTTAATAACATAGATGCCCTTGTGAAACGACCTCAAAGCTTTAATCTCTGACATATCAACAAGAAGAACCAAAGAGTTAGACAGAATAAAAGACCACAAGCTATTCTGAGAATTGAATGAAAGACCATTACGAAAACAATCACCAATCCAACGAAGATGAGGTTTCACCACCTAAAATCCTACAAAATACTTTTAACAACAAAGGAACCTTGAATATTAATCTGAGTAGAAGTAATGATAAGAGTATGGAGCCCAATATTAGACCAAGCTTTGCGTCCATAAGGCAGCCTTGAAGAAATACAATGGCAAATCAAAACCTTCTAGGCTTTAGGACCTTCAAAAGCTATAACCACCCACTTAGCACACAAAGAAATATTTTGTCTGTAAATGTCAATGATGTCCATACCACCCTTATTAGTAGGTGTACAACAGATATCCCAAGAAACTCGATGAAAATCACACAAATTCTTCCTCTTGCTTTTTTATCAGGGTTGTCAATATGTTCTTTGTTGCTTCAACTTGTCTTACTATTAATGGACATAAGTGAAAATATTTTGGTTTATTTTGTTCTATTTTCCAAGGTTGTCCTTTGGCCCCCTCACTTTACATCCTTGTTGCTGAAGCTTTTGGTTATCTCTTCCCAATCAAACGTCTAAGGGGTTGATCAAAGGTATTCTTTTGCCTGACATGTCCACTCAACTTATTAATGGGCACTTTGTAGAAAATTATTTTCTCACTGTCAATGAGGATGAGTTTCAACTTCTTTGGTTTGTTTTGTAAGGCCTCGGGATCCAACATCCAATGGTATAAGTCTCTTTGTTTTTGCCTTGCTTCTTCTTTCGTGTCTGCTTGGTTTAGACATTTTTTATGGCATTGGCTTCAAAGAGGTGAGCGTTTTAAGTTCTTAGGAATCCCCTTTACTTTTGATAGCTTACCCTCTGAACTTTGATGACAAAATTGAAAAAAATATTCTTATTAGACCTCGTAACCCCTTTTTCTTATCAACAAGTTTTAAATTTACACTAAAATTTTTACTACCCACTTATATTAATTTCACTATACATTATAGTTAAAAAAACATCAAAATAACTCAATTAAATAAAACATAATAAACCTTGAACATTATAATAAACCTACATTGATCAACTTCCCTACCATTTAAGGATCTTTAGTAATTATTAATTCCACCATCGACTATGATATAAAAAGAAGAGCATCATAATCTTTCTTGACTGCATCATCCAACATGATAAAAAAAGAATAGTATAAAAAACATCATAAAGAATCGATTAGAAAAGAAGAGCATCCCTTAGACAACATAAAGCATGAAAAGCATCACAGTAAACCGATTAAAAAAGAAGAGCATCACAATTAAGCAAAACAACATAGTGAACTTACATTGGCCAACTTCCCTTACTGGTTAAAAGTCTTCCTTAATTAATCAAAGATCTTTCTAAATCCATCACAATTAACTAGGATCAATGCAAAAAAAACCTATATTGGCCAACTTCCTTACCATTAGAAATCTTTATAATAAATTTATTATAATTAACTTCCGAATAACATAGCGAGCTTACATGAATAACATAGCGAACTTACATGACCGATTTCTCTTATGGGTAAGAAATATTTATTCCACCATCCAACATGAGACAAAGAAAAACATTACAATGAACATAAAATAATAGTGAACCTACCAACCACCATTGTACGTGTCCATAGGTATGTGAACCTATTATTTTCTTTTGATTATATAAGAGTTAGACACATCTTTCTTTTCTTTCTTTTTTTTTTGGGTAATTGTCAACTTTCAATGTTCAAACCGTACTCCCCATCAAACCTATTCTACTTCGTTATTGTTAATCCGATGTAAAAGGGATTTCGTTATTGTTAACCCGACGTGAAAAGGACCACCAGTCGCTTGGGTTGGGTTTCGTATCGTCATCATCGGTTTAATGTGCACTCAAAAGATTCAGATTAGACTACTACCTTTGCAAACAAACTGTCCCTGAGGTTTAAATGTGAGTGTCTTCTTGGTAAATGTCTAGCCAGACAAGCACTTACCAATCCACCTAACCCTCGAGGGCAGTAAATGTCTAACCAGACAAGCACTTACCAATCCACCTAACCCTCGAGGGCAGTAAATGTCTAACCAGACAAGCACTTACCAATCCACCTAACCCTTGAGAACAGTTTGGTAATTAACATGGCTTATAAATCAATAAATTCCTAAAACAAAATCAATATAAAATTATTAGCATATATATTATTTCAAACAAACTATAACTCATAAATACTAAAAAGCTATTTAACCTATATTAAAAAGAAAAAAAAATTAATCAAGTGATATTAGTTCAACTATTAGATTTCTCAACATTTCATTCCAAAACTCATAAAAGATACATAAATAATATCCAAGCTTTATTATAATATCATAATATTACTATGTGGTAACAATATAATAAGATACCACCTGTTTCAATCCCATTTAACCCATTAAAAAAATAAAAATGTTCCTTTTAAAATGAAACCCGAGGTAACTCATCCCAATTAACATATTGACAACCCAACACTCGAGGGCTAGATGGATTGATAAGTGCTTGTCTGGCCAGGCATTTACCAAGAAGACAACTAGGTTCAAACTTTGAGGGCAGCCTGTTTGCAAAGGTAATAGTCTGATCTGAATCCTTTGAATGTGCGCCAGACCAACGATGACGATATAAATCCCGAGCGACCAATGACCCCCTTCATACTATATCAACAATAACAAAGTGGAATAAGCTTGATAGAAGTAGGTTGGTTTGAACCCTGTACTTATCAATTACTAAAAATAGTGTGTTTGTGACCAACTCTCCTATATAACCGAAAAGAAAAAAAACATATCTAAAACCCTCGAGATGGCTATAAGCACTTCAATAAAAATTATAAATAATATGTAAATTGTTGATATTTATGAAATTGATAAATAATTTGTAAATTGTTGATATTTTTGAAATTGATATAATATATCTAAAAATAAATGAAATTAATTTTTATTATTAAATTAACATATTTTTAAATTTTTATTTCAAAAACTTAAATTCATAAAATTAATAAAAAAATTAATATTTCCTTGCGTCGATTATCTGCTAAAAAAAATTAATGTTCCCTTCCGTCGATTACAACGGCTGCCCCACGAAAACCATTGCCTGTATATCTATGGGCGAGATTACCACGGCTGCCCCACGAAAACCATTAACGGTATATCTATGGGCGAGATTAAGACGCTTCTTCATTCCTCTCCTCTACGGTCTACCCGCGATTCTCTAGGCTGCATGTCCCCTACTTTATGAGTTTGACTATTTAACAAACGCTACCTAAACTTATATGGATTTATATGATGCCATTCGTGTATTGTGCCGTATAATTTTCTGTGTTTTTGGTATCTAATAGTTATTATATTCAAAGTAGGTGAATGTAAGTTTTAAGTACCATCATTTTTTGTTTTAAATATTTGAAAAAAGCATTATATTAAAAAATTAACAAAATACATTTTTACAAACAAAAAAGGTGGATAAACACGCCATGTGGCTAACACCATCAACCTAAAAACCATTCCCGTCAAAACAGAGCGGGAACCCAAGCAAACAATTTACAGCTAATTAACACTACCTTATAGAACTGATGGCCAACAAAACTAACTGATTACATAATGATGAGGCTCCATTATATGGGTTTAGCCACCCCTGGGACTGATTCCCACCCAACAATAGCATCAAGAGACTTTGGCACTGAGTCCCTCCCCTATCCAGAAGTGTTGGGAACATCCTCCCAGCTATAAACAAATGGCTCTTGGCTGGCAACAATCATCAAAGCTCCTAAATTATCCCAGGCGTCAAGTCGAGGAGTTGGGAGGGAGAGAGGAATAGTCAAGTAGCCACGACCATCTCTGTAAGGACCTTGAGTTAGGATAGGAGTGCAGTTCAGGAGTGAGCGACACTATTGTCTGGACCTGGATCGGCTTCGAGGAGTATCCTGCTCAAGAGGAACCCGATTGACTATGCACGACGCGTTCCCCCACTGATCAATAAGCTCCTGAAGATGAGTGAGCTCCATGGCCACCTTATTGGCTTGAACTGTAATCTGAAAATACACAGAAGAAATAATATTAGACTTCTCAAAAGCAGAGATGTGCAAAGAGGAAGAACACTTACCAAAGATACAATCATTTCTAGCTCTCCATATGTTGAACATGGTCGCCATACGAAACAAGTGCCACACTTCAAAGAAAATAGTCGGCAAGGGTGGGGGGTCTCCCAAAATGATATGCTTCCACTCAAACGTGGTGAAGGAATAGGGTCTAAAAAAGGAAAAAAACCACTCCCAAAGGGAATGAGCACGAGCACAAACCCAAAAAATATGGACAAAGTCTTCAGATTGAAGACAAAAAGGGCAAGAAGGGTTAGGGATGCCTAAATGTTGGAGACGCTCCCCAACAGGAAGCCCTTGGTGCAAAAGACTCTAGGAAAAACAGGAAAGTTTGGGCTCCAAGAAAGGAGCCCAAGCGGTCTGGAACCTACGCATCCAAACAAGTCGAGGGGAGGAGACCTTCCATCGTTGATTGAGCTTATCAATCATGGGGAGGCAAGGAGATAGCCATCCATACCCCAATCGAGCCTTATAGTTTCGTAGTGGAGTGTCTGGATACCACTTCCAATCCTTCCACCAAGGTCGTTGTGAAAGCACAAAAATCTTGTGTAACATGGAGTCAGGGAGAGCAGCCTTGACAACCTCAAAAGTATCCCTGTCAGAGTGACTAAGCCCAAATTTGGCTCTGAAGTCATCCCAAGGGAGCCAATCCCTGGTAGGATGAGAAAATAAATTAGTGATGCATCGCACACCTTTGCAAAAGAATCTAAGCGCATGAACCCAGGGAACCTACGCAAGTGAGGAACCCTGGTAGGTGATAACAAGCGACCACCAAACATTCATCTGGTTTATGGAGAGGCCATGCCAGAAGCTCTGGCCATTCCATCTAAGCCAAGGCTTAACACTCTCCCAAGCTTTCCAAATGCTCCTAATGACGAAGGATCTTGACACTTTGATAGACACAAGGGCAACAAGGAGGGAAGGGAACCCCATGCCCCTCCAACTCTTATGGCCAAAAGGGGAACCTTCACTGATATAGTGTCGAATGAGAATCTTCTAGGCCTCATTACCTGTGAGGGCTCTGATGACCCACTTAACATAGAGGGCCAAACCTTGATGTTGGGTATTGTGAATGCCAAGCCCACCATGGCTTCTAGGAAGACAACAATACTCCCAAGCAACACGGTGGAATCTCGAACCATTATTGGAAGAGGACCATAAAAAGTCTCGCAGAAGCTTATCAAGCTTCTTATAGTAGTTTTTGGATGGGACCCAATAGGAAGAATAATAAACATGGGTGGTTGCAAGGACTTTGGTGCAAATTTAGAATTTACCAGCAAGGGAGAGCTTCTTGGTGGACCAATAGGTAAGTTTCTGTTCCACCCTATTAATAACATACTTCCACAACTCTGGCAACGAACTGTTAAAGGTAAAAGGAATGCCTAAAAAATGAAATATTTCCCCCTCTTGGATGATCTTCCACTGATATTGACTAAGCCAGTGGGGCATCGGGTCAAGAGATTCCTATAACATTGAGTCTTTCTCCATTGAATGGAGGATCCAGAAGCCAGACAAAAAGTGTCCAGGAAGGCAAGCACTTGATGAATGACACCTTCTTCCTCAATAAGAGTGAGGAAAGAGTCATCAACAAAATGACCATTGATCAATTGAGTCTCACCTCCGGGGAGAGAAATTCCTTGAATAGACCCTTGAGCAACATGGTGAGCTAGTAAATAGCCAAACCCTTCAACAACGAGGACATAAAGGGATGGCACCAAAGGACAACCTTGTCTAATGGATCGAAAGAGCCCAATGGTTGAGGACTTGTGTCTATTAATGGATAAAATAGTTGAAGCCTCAGCAAACAACATTTCCACAGAACTAATGAAACAGGGCCCAAAACTGAGAGCTTTAAGCATGGCTAGAATGAACGACCAATCGATCCTGTCATAGGATTTCTCAAAGTCAATTTTGATGAATAATGATCATTGGTTGGAATTACGAGCCCACTCCATGCCTTCCCAGACAACAATAATATTGTCAAGGATGAACCTACCCCGAATGAAGCTAGTTTGCTTCGGGTGCACGATAATAGGAAGAAGATGGCGGATGTGTAAATCCAGGGCTTTGGCAATGATCTTATAGGAAACATTAAGAAGAGTAATAGGCCTCCAATTGGTGATGATTTCAAGATCACCAACCTTGGGGATAAATTTAATAATCCCTTGATTAATACTAGGGCCCAAAGAACCCTTAGAGAAGGCCTCCTGATAGACTTTGAGAATATCAGGCCCAACAATGTCCCAAAGGGACTTGTAGAATTCACAGGGGAAACCATCAAGACCAGGGGACTTATCATTGGCCATCTGAGAAAGAGCTTCCTCTAGATCCTTCAAAGAGAGGTCCTTTTCATAGGTAGCTCTTTGAGACTCAAAAAATCGCTTTGGGACAACAAAAATGCAGGATTTAAGAGCCTAGTCACTTTGCGAGGAGCGGGCCTGAGCTGCAAACACAGTCTAGTAGTGCTCTTCAAAAGTAGAGAGAATATTAAGAATTTTAGAAACATGCTCTCCATTAATGTTAAGGGCTTTAATGCCCAAAAATTGATTACGAGGATGCAAGTGATGAAAGAACTCCTTGGACACCCTATCTCCAAATTTGAGCCAGTGCAACCTCGCCTTGATTTGCACCCCTTTGGCATCATAGTGCTCTGCCATCAGAAGTTGGTGTTTAACCATAACAAGGTGCCTCTGAAGCTCCTCATTGAAAGGATTAGACTAAAGTTGAGTTGATGCCACTTCCAACTCCCACTTAAGAGTAGCATTGGAGCAACGATGAAACTTAGAAATCTTATGTCCAAGCGAGCGTAGGAAGATGACAAGCATTGGATAGCAATATTCCACAAATCAATCTAGCTTGAGGCCCCTTTCGGTCTAGGAACTAGGTTCCAAATTCTGATAACATAGGCCCTCAACATGGGGTGGTGCAGAATAGAGGTATTAAGGTAAAATTGCAATCGAGAAAGAGGAGTGGGGGTAGAAGAAACCAAAATGGAAAAGGAAATGGGAGAATGGTTAGACATGGGGTGGACAAAGACAAAGGAAGAACAAGATGAGGGCCACTTAAAGAAGAAAATATCAAAATCTAAGAGCATACCTCTATCCAATATTTTTTAAACATGATTCTCACCCTGTTGGTTGTTAGACCACGTGAACTAGACACTAGAAGGGAATGAAGGAGATAAAAAGTAGCTATTGGGGTTAGAGAGCCTCAACTTTTCTTTCATGAAAAACCATGCTTCTCTTTCCCTTGCGGCCCACCTCATGGGAAGAAGACCCACCTTGTCATGTGGGAATTTGATCATATTGAAGTCTCCATAGAGCAACCAAACAACAGGGGGAGAGAGAGCACCACCTACCGCCAAAGTGCACAATGGTCATTGGTATTGTTAGGCGCATAAATATTGAGCACACCAAGAAGATGGCCATCAATCTCCATCACAACCTAGATGACATGATTAGAAGGGTCACAATCCCAAAATATCAGTCTAGAATGATAAGAATCTGAAAGGCAGATGATTGCCCCTCCTTTACCTATGTCATGCATAGTATGAAAGGTGTGGCCTCAAGGCTAGATAAAGGAGCAAGTACTAGACAAAATAGAGTTAGTGACTTTGACTTCTTGAAGGCAATGTACTTGTGCACAGGATCTGTCAAACCCCTGATATTCCAAGACATGCACTTCATGAGACACGATCAAGAAGCATATTTCCTTCAAAGACATGAGTCCTCAAAATCTACCAAAGATTTAAAGGTGTTTGTGAGAAACCTATTATGGTTTTCACAAAAATAAATCTATTTGTCGTCACTTCTCGAAAGGGATGCTTGAGGCATCCTTAACTGGACTACAAAAGCGACGAGGGTTTCGTGAGGGAACTTCACTAGGCATATTAGTTGGAGAGATAAGGCATCCACTTGAGGGGATGGACTATGGCATAACTGATGGCTTAGTCGATTGGGAGGCTTGAAGATTTGGGGAAACATTTTTGTTATTACCACTAGAGGTATATACAGGAAGAGAAATAGCAGTTCCTTCTGTAGAGGTTGCATGAGAGCTCCCTGATTGAGAGCTTGGTTGAGGCTCCTTTTTATCAGCTCCCATAGAAGGTTGTGGCCGATTACCTTTATCGTTCTTCCTGGTGATAAATGTCCATTTCTCTCATCCATTAGCGAGAGGGGCATATTTAACTGTATTTAAAGGCATTGACTTCTCTACTGGAGCTTGATTTTTTGGTATTCAGGTTGGTGAGACCCATTTTCAACAATGGATGGTTTATATCAATTTCCCCAATACTTGTTATTGATGGCAACCTACAACTCACAAGATAAAAGACTACACTCTACTGGAGCTCGATTTTTGAATCGAACCTCCATAAGAGGGTAGTCTTTTATCTTGTGAGCTGTAGTCTACCACCGATAACAAGTATTGGGGAAATTGATATAAACCATTCATTGTTGAAAATGGGTCTCACCAACCTGAATACCATTAGAATCCTTAAAGTCCTTTGAGAGATTAATCTTAATGCAGATGTGTTTGTGTGGTCGCACAACATAGAATTTTTTTGGCTCTATGCACACAAAATTGCCAATGGGTGCAACAAGTTGTGGTAAGAAATACCAAAGGCGCAAAGAGAGACTTGGAAATTCCATCCAAATTCAGGGAAATATCAGCAAAAACTATAAAATTACGGTGCCAGGGCTGAAGAATTAAAAGGGTATTTCTAACATACCAAGGACCTTTGCTCATAACTGCAACGACATGCTATGAATCAAAAAACTAAAAAAAAAACTTTAGTAAGGTTTTGAATATGGTCAAATTTTATGCCATATGGATGCTAGACTTGCTGAATCCATTGATGGATTAACGAGTCACTGGGAATCCTCTCTAGAATGTACCCAACCAGGGTGTGACTCTCAAGCTAGTTGCAGGCTTTATCAAAATCTTGCATGGGTAGGACTATGTATGGCACAAAGGAACAACCTTCAAGATAAACTTCTTGGGTTGTTTTACTGGTGCCATGGTTCTCAGCAGCTGCAACTTCATTAATTAGTGAAATGGAGTCCTAAGAGGTAACCATCAAAAGGGAAGGAGCCCCTACCCAAGGTAGAGTAGTTACACAAAATGACACATTGTGTGTAGATGTTGTAAGGGCACTAGCGGTATGGCGACCGATGAAAGAGTAGACATGCAACAACAACATGCGAGTGAAAAAACCCTAGTAGAGCCTCCAGTAAACATATATTTTATTTACATGTGAGCGAAAAAAAGTAATATTCACTTTGTCATGACCTCGCCCTTGGTAGACTTCCTATTTTGATTGATTTATGTTTTGTTGTATTGCTTATGGATGGAATGATTGACTATATCAGTTTGATTATGCAAATTGCTTATTTCTTATGGAAAATATGAGATGTGAATCCTTTGTGGGATGCAGGATAATTCCATGTTTGGAAATGAGAAACATATATTTAATGTGGGAATATGATGCTACTAATGAAAAATGTACTTTTGCAGGAACAAGCCCCTTACTATGGTAGAAGAGTAACCACAAAAAGGAAAAGTTTATGAGAAATGTTGTGATAATTGTCAAAATATTGGAGAGGCTACATGGATGAATGTCCTCTCTTATGGAAATTCATTTTATATTTGTTCAAACAATATATAAGGAAACTATAATTGCTACTTTAACCTTTAAAAAAAAAAAGAGAATGTTTGGTTAAGCATAACCGAATAAGTTGAAGATGATTGATTATCTTTATTTATCAACTTCTAGTGGTTAGTTTGTGGTGGACTTGCTCCATATTTATGAAGTCTATTTAGAAGAGAACATGAGATAAAAGAAACATCTAGTCTTTAATCCATGGGCATGTTTTATATTTTGGTCACGAAGTGCTCTCTATGGAACGAATATTTTTGGCATTCGAGGTCTCAAACTAATGGTTGGAGGTAGATAACGATTGGGAAACCGGGAGACTATGCCAAGTGTTGGAAATGAAGCAAGGAGATGGATAGTTCATCGGGAGTGGTAAGAAAAACGAATAAAAATAGGGAAACAAAAAAAAGGAAAGGGGAGGAAGGATAGATGTGGGAAGGAGAGATAAAAATCGATGCTGGAAACGAGGTTCAGGAATGCGAGAGCAGAAGATCAATTTTGGATTGGAACGGACTGTGTACTCGAGGTAACCTTGGAAATACTCAGCTGGAATGAGTTAGAGTAAAATTTGTAGTTATACATGTTAAAATGATTGGTATTCGCATGTGCCATGATGGTCGCCAAGTCTAGTGGAGAATAGTCCAATGTGTGACTTAAGTTGTTCAATAGATGTAGCATGTGTGGCTTAAGCTATTCCATAGACGTGGCATGTGTGACTTAAACTATCACAATAGACGTAGCATGTGTTACTAGAGTGTATTCCTTTTCTTTTCCTTATTATGCATGAGGAACTAGCAGTGAACCGAGGAGCCAAGTTGTATCAATGTAGATCTAGGTAACTCCAAGATGATGAGTGATCTTTGTGATCGACTTCTAATCAAAATGTGGCTGCAATGAATCTTTTAAATTGCTAGGTTAGAGTCTGGGTGTTAGATATACTTGAGAATGCAAGTTATGGGATCAAATCCAAAGCGTGTCTCTGCCAGCAAAAAAGCTAATGGCAGGTAGTTGAAAATGAAGCTTGTAGAAAATTGCACACCTTGATAGGCTTATGTTAGGAATGGGTATTGCATTGTTATATCTGGCAAGTTAGGCTTTGGAAAATGATAGCAACTAGTTTTACTTTGCCAAGCTTCGAAAGAATGTGAGCTAACTAGAATGATATTGATAGGAGGTAGATGATGAAGGCATCATCATGTATGAGTACCTATGTGCCATAGATGTTTTATCCTCAATGTGGCAATGACAAACGTTGAGGAACGTCCAATTCAACCTGAGATGTCCTTTACTTTTCTTTACTTTGAATAGATGCAGTTGAGAAAACATATTGGAATAAAGTTCTAGACTGGTTGAGGGCTTGTTAGGACTTATTATTTTTATTATAGAAACAAATATGTATTTTATTTTTGTTTTAGCTCTAAAATACTCCTAATTAATTTATTCTTGAGGATAGCGAAGTTGCTATCAGAAGAATGACAGAGGATTGCAACGACACCTTGCTTACTGTATTAAATTAGCAGTGTTGCAGAGTTGGGTGTCATCCATTGCCGAATTGTTTTTGAATGCATCATCTGTGTTAGAGTAGGAGTCAGAGGATTAACCAGATAGATTAGTTGCTCTTCTTTAACTATATATGTGGTGGTTTCTCTTGAGATAGAATAATTTCTATATTATTGAGATAGTAAGGTTGGAATGATTTTTAGCTACTTCCAACAACACTGGTGGAGCAGGAAGTGCAATGCATATTTCTATTTTAAAAGAATTGATATCCCATGGATTGTGGATAAGTTGAGCTGAAAGGAAAACTCGAGCAGTGAGGTGCTGGGAATAAAATGGATTCTCAGCAAAAGAGTTGGGGACTTACATAAGTCCTACTTGTAACCATATTCCAAATTTACGGAATAATATAAGAGTACAAACTTTAATACTAGGTTTTTCCCATTCGAGGGTTTCTCCCAAGGTAAAGTAACTATGTTATGTGTGAATGATTATGTGGGTTCTCATGTTGTTTATAATTTTGCTTATGATAGTCATGGTATTTTAATGTTGTCCATGATAGAGTAATTTTTGTATGGATACATTTTTATCTTGTGTTATGAATAGATATGGATTCTATTTCGAGATGTTATCAATGAAATTTATGTTAGAAAGGATATATCTCACCATTGTGATATGAATAAATGGTTGGGAGTTGTGTAATTCCAAAAGGAAGTAAATTATTAATGAGTATTCATGAGCACATTGAAAAAGTGCTTTCTTAATAAACAAAAGGAACCAAAGTACTTATCTTACTATTTTTTTTAGTATGGAAGAATTTTACTCCCAATATGGATCTAATTTAATTGATGGATTAATCAGATGGGGGTTTGGTTTTGGAACCCTTTTTAGGGTAATAATATTGATAAAATTAATTAGTTGCTTGTATTAAATGATAGAGGACATTAATGAAATTAGAAACGAGGCTTTTAGGGAAGTCTATATCAGAATGACATGATATGGATAGACAAACCTCCCACGCATCTATCATCCACATAGAAAGACATGTGGATTAGAATTTTTAGTGTGTCTTTCAAAAGAATGAAGGGATGATCAACACTAGCTCATTTGGATCCATGAGAGGGATAGGTTGATAAATTGAAAAGACATCTAGTGCTCTTGCATTTTTGGGATTATGCAAGTGGTTGTTATGGGTGTACCTAAAGGAAATCCTAGAGACCTTAGTAGTGGCTCTAGTAACCAAAAACTAGGAGCTTTGGAACTACTATAAGATGATAAAAAAATATGTTAATAAATATATTTAAAAAAATGGAATGAGAATTTTTGGGTTGTGACACACTTCAAGCAAAGAGCAAGTGCCATCTTTTTTTTATTGTTACATTTTACAAAAAATTAAGGATTCTTACGAGAAGTTAGGTATTATAGAACAAAAGTTGATTTTGAAAGCCCTAATTGAAAATAAGTCATCCTTAATTAAAAGTATGGGTGTTCCATTTGCCAACGAGAGAAGGATTGAATCTATGATAATCCCTATCAAGGAAGTAGATGTTGCGCTAGAAGTGACCATCAAGGATTAGATGATCAAGCATGATATAATGGTTCTTAAAAGCATAGGAGGTTAATATGTAAGTTCTATGGATATTAACCGGGTTTTTTAAGATCAAAATATTTTTTTGAATAGGTTGAAATGCTGGGGCATGTCAAGGGCCACCCTTCCCGTGAATCAAACTTGGGTCTCGACTAGGAGAGCACAATACCTTTGACCATTGTAGTGTCCCTGTTGGGACTTGATGATCCAAAATTAGATCAAATGAAAGTGGGGATTACATTCATATTACTCCATTAATTTTATTTTGAAAGGATTTTTCCTCATCATATTTTTTAGTTTGGATATTAGGTATAAAATGACAAGTGGTGGCCTATGGTTTTGGGGAGAAGTACCTTATATTTAAGACCATGGAGTGAATTTATTTCTATGGATATAGAAACTACTAAAAGGCTACAATGTGGGTTAGGCATTTTAGAATTCCATATTAGTTTATCAATAAGGAGGTTTTGTACAATATAGGTAAACTTTAGGGGAGTTCATCTAAGAGGGATCAACCACTAAGGAGAGAGAAAATATGTATAAACCCAAATATGTGTCACAATGGTAATTTTAAATTTACTAACACAATTTATCAATATTAAATCTACATCAAGAGAATGGGATCAATGAGTAGATTGTGAAAACATTATACTTTCATGCTGCAAATATTATGATATTGGACACATGCTAAGAGATTGCATAGTTAAAATGATGGAGAAGAGGACAAAAAAAATTGGTCATGAGATAAACTTTAAAATGAAGCAAAGAAATCATACTATAGTAGCAGCTAAATTAGACCAAGGATTTTTGACTCCCAAGAAAGTGGCAACAAAAACCTCCTCCATATCATTAAATAGTGAAGACCATCATTATTCACTCAGCTAAACCATTAGAAGAAACAAATAAGGATATAAGGGATGAGGAAGTACATTGTGCAAGATAAAATTCAAAATGAACTAGAGGTACAAAGGAAGATGTGAAGGTAATTTTAAAATAAAGAACATGAAAGAGGTCAAGAGTAATCCAGGTAAATCATCTTCATTTTCTTTAAATAATATAAAACCATATCCAGCCCGGTGTTTTAGGTGAGTTGGAGAGGAGAGGGCAATCCTCCAAGGGAGGTCCCAGGTTCAAATCTCCACCCTACCAAAAAGATGAATTGGGTATCCAAAATCCAATTGATAATGTTGGTACGGGCAGGGTCGGGTGCGACTCCCGGGTGACTTTGATGGTGTAGAACCCCTTGTTCGTGGTCTCTTAGACCAAGGCAGCCCCATAAGGGGTTTTTTGCTTTTTTATTTTATATATATATATATATATATATATATATATATATATATATATATATATATATATATAACCATATCCATGCAATAAAAATGAAAGTAGTGTAGATTTTATTCCTTTTACTCTAGGGTTTCAAGAGTAGCATACTAAAAAAATAAGTATAAAGGATAACCCTAAAAAATTAAGGTTTTTGAGGTAGGATAAAAAAATAAAAATACTATGGGTGATGATCATTGCATTTTAGGGTTTCAAGGGCAATTAAAAGATAATGTATTTTGAAGTTATTCCTTGCAATTCAAGTTCTTGAGGGAAACATAAAACTCTTGATAATAAGTCTTATTGTACAAATCTAAACAAGTCAAAGAGACCAAAGAAGATGCAAGCATTGGTGGGAAAGACCATAAAAACAAGAACAAATATAATAGGAAACTTGAAGAGATGTGCAAAACTATAAAAAAAATTCACGAGTGTTAACAAGAAGTGAGACTAAGCCTCCAAATAAAAATAAAAAATTGATGGTGTTCAAGTCTTGTAATATTATCAAGTGGTATTAGCTCAATGAGTTATATTTCTCAACATTTCAAGGAGGAGACCCAGGTTCGAATATTGCCAAATGATACATGGATAATATTCAAGCTTTGTTGTAATACCACTATGTGGTGATGATGTAATACGGGTGGGGCCCATTTCAATCCCATATAACCCCTTTAAAAAAAGTCATCTTGGAATATTAGTAGGTTGTTAGAGTCCCAAGATTTTATTTTAATAAAATAAACACAAATAAATAGTGAGGAATATAAATATGCATTAAAAAAGATTTAAAAGATGGGGATTGTCTAATGCTTTCTGCTATAGGAGCTTCAAGAGGTATAATAAATATATGGGACAAGCAAATAGGATGGACAATTACTAGAAACAAATTATTAGTTTTTTCTGAAGAGTTAGGAAAATACCAAAGTTGGGCTTATAAATGTATATAATCTAACTATAGTTACTATTCATGAAAATTGTTGGAAAGATGTTAGTTTATTTATGTCAAAGTCAATCATGATTCATAATTATGATGAATGGTTTCTCATGAGGGTATTTAACATAGATCTATGTCCTTCAAAAATGAATGGTGGTACTCATAGATGGTCTAAATAATTATAGTATTTTGCTTTATTTGTCAACTAAAATGACCTTTAGGATGTTATATATATAGGGCGATAGATGTATTGGTCAAATCCGTATAGTAGAAATATTGGACAAATTTTTATTATCCAATACATGGTTGAAAATAGAGTATACACTCTCTTTAAACATTCTATTATGAGTAGAATTAAATCACAAACCCATTCTCTTGATATGTGGCTTACTTGAAAATGATCATCAAAAGCCATTTAAATTTTAGTCCATGTGGCTCCAAAACCCTAATTTCTTCCAAATAATTTTATTATGGTGGGATAAAACAATGTTTAAAGCATCGTAAATGTACAAGTTTGTTCAAAAATTGAAATGTCTATAGTAGAAAATGAAGATTTGGAATGTTAAATATTTTGGTAACATATTTAAAGCAAAAGCAAAATTAAATTCAAATTCAATAATTTACAAAGGATAGTAGAAATCAATAGAATGAACTAGGATACTTATGTGCAAGAAAAAAATACTTTCTAATTATCATAATCTATTGAAAAAGGAAGAGTCATATTGGTTCAAAAAATCTAGGGAGATATGGCTTAAGGAAGGGGATAGAAGTCGAGATACATTTGTCTTCTCATTGAATCAAAAGTATTTTAACTTCAGATAAAATAAATATTAAGGAAGAAGATATCACAAAAGAATTAATTAACTATCTCAAATATATTATATCAAATGTTGGGCAAGATAAGGAGGCTTAAGGTAAGCTTTTGCAAAATATTCCATCATTTTTCATAGAGGGACAAAATTAAATCTTGAAAAGGAAGGTATCTATAGAGGAGCTATAAGAGGTTAGTTTTATCTTTTCACACTAATAAGAAACCTGGACTTGATGGATTTCCTATAATTTTCTTTCAAAAAATTTGGGATTTGTTGAAAAGTGATATGTTGATTATCATTAAAGAAACTAGAGAAAATAAGACTACAATAAGTGGGATTAATGTCAACTTGATTCCATTGTTTCTGAAGAAAAATGAGACAAGATATTTTGATAATTTTCTTCAATGAGCCTTTGAAATATGATTTATAAGATAATTTAAAAAATTATGGTAAATAGATTGAAAAGCATTCTAGATTATGTTATCTCATAGGGACAAGGTGTTTTTTTTTGTGGTAAAAAAATTATTCATGGTGTTATCATTACATAAGAGGTCATACATTCTCTTCATTACATGAAAAATCCAAGTATGCTTCTAAATTTATGTATTGCCAAAGCATATGCTAGGGTTTTTTGGTGTTTTCTACATAATATTATTAAAAAATTAGTCTTCATCAATGTTGGCATGAATGGATTAGATATTATCATAACACTCCAAAATAATCTATTTTGATAAATGGAACCCCTATTGCAAACTTTGAATTATCTCATGAACTTCATTAGGCTAACCCACTATATCCTTATCTAATTCTTGTTCTTATTAGTAGGGAGAACTTTCTCATAGGAAAAGATGGAAGGAAAGTCAAAGTACTCAAGTTGAAAAAAATCCTTCTAAATATCATCTCCAATTTGTTAATGATACTTCTATTTTGGCTCATCCCTTAGTCAACGAGGCCATGGAATTTAAATCAAAATTATCATATTATGATAGGGTTGTTGGAAAATTGATTAACGCTACAAAATCAAGGATCATTTTATTTAATATTACCCTAGATTTACTATCGATTATTATGGATATTTTAGGGTTTAAACTTGGAAAATGACATCATATTATCTAGGTATTCCTTTATCTAAAAAGGAAACAAGGAGGAGCTTTGGAACTAAATTATGGATGGAATAAAATCTTGTTTAGCAAGTTGAAAAGATAAGTTCTTAACCATGATTGGAGACTACAACTCATAAAGACTACATTGCAATATTTTTCTTTATATATGATATCATTTTCAATATTGCTAGCATGTATAGTATACAAATTTGATAAGAATCAAAGATATTTTATTTGGAAAGAAGTGATGAAAATTTTAAGTTTCCTCTTTGTTAGTAGAATAAGGTTTGTAAAGGAAAGAATATTTGAGGGCCAGTCTTACAAAATTATTTGGTACTAGGGGTAAAAATTGGTTGGAGATTATTCAAACATCAAGAAAAGAACTGGTCTAAAATGTTACTTCAAAAAATATAAGATTCTATTGATGCAATATTTTTTTAGGAAATGAACCCTACTTAGAGGCTTGACAAAATAAAATTTCATACTATGTATTTTGTAATTGATTAAGAAATATATTAAATAGTCAACTAATGAGGGAGATTTTGTAAGTTTTTGGTCTGATGCTTAGTTGAAGCCTTATCCTCTTATTTCTAATCCAAAATGGTAGTAGTTTGTACATGTTTAGATTATATATATTACAAAAGGTTAAAAATTATATAAATGTGAGCAACAACTCCATATCATGGATTTCTATTAGCTAAAAAGTTAAAGGAGAGGACCTAAAACAAATAGTTAATGAGATTTAGAAGAATATTTGGTCACTTGAGGTACTCCCTAAAGCCTTAAAATTCCTTTGGTTAGTAGTCCAAAGCAATATTCACACATGTAAGAGTTTACAAAGAAGAGAACATCATGGACCTTTTAGTGTATCTTGTGTAAAAAGGATCTAGAAACATCATATCATTTACTTCTTAATTGTCCCTTTGATTATAGCATTTAGGGCTAATTTTCCATAAATATGATGATATATTCAATAGCTCCATCAACATTGAAATACTTCAAAGATTGTTGGATTAATTGTTTCAAAGCTAAAGTATTATGCATATTATGGAGGATTAGTTCTATCATTATCCGTTGGAATCTATGGCTTGAAAGGAATAATATAGTTTTTAGAAACAAATCTCAAAACCATGCTTAAATATGGAATCATATTATCACATTTCTTATAAAATGTTTAAAGATAATGTGTTCATCATGAAAAATTTCAACTGTATAAAAGATGTATTGGCTTCTTGGTTACAAGATTTTTTCAATGAGTTTACACAAGTTTTTATGAGGGGTTTCGGTCCCCTCATACTAAGTGGGGTTTGAACCTTGGACCTCTCAAAGATAGACAAAAGCCCTTACCACTGCATTAAGCTTGCAAATTTCTTAGTTACACTATTTGAATATACATAGAAGGATTATTTATGACAATGGAGTTAGCACAAAGGCTCTGCTTTGATCTATGGTAAAATAAAAATGTTCAAAAGTTGATTTTATCAAATATATTGATAGTGCTTCCGAAGGAAATTCAAAAAATTGTTGATGAAGGTGGTATTTTTTGAAATAATAAAGGCAGTTTTTTTCTCACTTACTAAAAATAATTGATATGGAACTTTAACTAACAACTATGTAGAGTCTAGGGCACTTACAAGGATCTAAGTTGCCATTAAAAAAGGATGTAAATATATTGGAGATTCATAAAATATTATTAATGTTGTCAATAATAATGGATATAGGGATTGGATAAAAAATAAAATTATTTTTAATGTCCAACTATTGTTGGAGTCATATAAATGTCATCATATCAATAAGAAGAAAACTAAGTAGGAGATAATTTAGCCAAACAAGGTGTTCATTTTTATCTTAGTGAAATTCAATTTTAAGAATGCACTAGTTGAGTGAGATTTTATCACTTATTGAAAATAAGTGAAAAATCTATTTACAGAAATATAGTTGTTCAAGTAAGCTAAAGTATATCTTCGATAAAAATATAAATTGGATATGGTTCATTTGAAATTGACAATAACTTAATATTTTGTTATTTTGATAGGAAAACGCTTCAATAGAAACAACACAACTTATTTTAAAAAATGTTCCTTTTGGAGTTAAACTATAAATATCCTACTTCAATTCCCTATATCGTAACCATTAAACCCACTCAAATTATACCACAAAAAAATAAAACCTAATAAATAAGTTAAAGTTTAATTTGTTTTATAACAAAGATCCATAATTTATTATGGTTAATGAGTATCTTCAATTTGTATTTCCCACTTAGATATGGATAAATATCTTTATAAAAAGAGAAAAATAAATGACAACAATCTTAGTAGTTAAAATGTCAGGATGTAAACATGAAAAATGTTGAGAAAACACCATAAATATGATAATTCTAGTAATTCATGGTTGAAAATGTAAAGGTAAAAATGCACGATAAAAAATATCAATAATTTTATTTTGGCAATTAAAAGATGTGAGGATATCAAATGACATTAGCTCTACTACTTAAATTCCTCAACCTTCAAGGAGGAGACTTGGGTTTAAACGTTGATGAATGATATATGCATAATAACAAAGCTATTGTAATATGGGCATACCCATTTCAATCCCAAATAATAAATTAAAAGGTATGAGAATGTGAGATGACTAATAATAGCAATAGAAAAATTTATGTACTAAGATGTTAAAGTAAAATTATAAATTATTTTAAAATTTAATGAGTCAAGAGCGAGAGAAAGTGTAAGCCAAAAGCGAGCCTCACCTTTTATTATTTTAGAAAGCATGCAAATATTGTGAGTGCTAGAAAGAAGCAAGTGTGAGTAGGAACCAAAGTGAGAGTAAGGAATGAGCATCATTTTTCTTATTCTAAATCATAGAGGAAATTCAAAAAATAAAAGATTCATGTGAATAAATTCTAGGTAGCATGGCATGAAAATATTTTTTGAAAGTCCTCACTAGAAGTAAGGATACCCTAGCTGGAGCAATGGATGCTCTACTTAAGAACAAAAGGAAGAGTGAATTTATGGTAAACCCTATCCAAGTAGTAGATATTACACTAGAAATTATTATCAAGGATGAGATGATCAAGCATGATATAAAAATTATTATAAATAAAGGGTTAATATATAAGTTCCATGGATATTGGTCAAGATTTTCATAGATGTGAAATTGGATTAAGTGGAAGTGGGGATTGAATTCAAATTACTCCATAAATTTTCTTTCAAAAGAATTTTTATCATCATCTTCTTCAACTCATAAAATAGGGATAAAATAATGGATGGTGGCCCATGGTTTAGGTGGAGATATACATTGTATTTATGACCATGGAGTGAGAATTTTATATGTATACAAAGACAATTAAAAGACTTCTAGTATTGCTCAGGATTTTTTGGGCTTCCATATCAACTTATCAATGAGAAGGTTTTGAAAAACATTAGAAACATTCTAGAGGATTTTATACAAGAGGGGCCAACTACTAAGGAGCAAAGCAATGCTATATACTCTCAATTATGTGAAACCATTAATATTTAAAAACCTTTACCATAGTCTATTAGGATTATATCTAAATCAAGAGAATGGGATCAACAAGTGGATTATGAGAACATTGCATTTCAATGTCACAAATATTATGAAATTGGGTACATGGAAAGATATAACAAAGTGAAAATTATGGGAAAAGAGATGGAATTTTTTTGGCATGAGATAAACTAAATATGAAGGAGATCATATAATAGCAGAAATTATATCAAATCAATGCTTTTCCACTCCCAAGAGAGTGTAAAAGAAATTCCATCTCCATTATTAAATAGCAAAGGCCATTATAGTTTACTCAAATCAACTAATAGAAAAAAGAACACAACCAATGAGGAAGTATAATATGCAAGTTCAAGAGTTAAAGCTACAAAGGAAGATGTGTAGGCAAATTTTAAAGTAAAGAAGGTAAAATAGTTCAAGTTTAACCTAGGTAAATAATCTTCATTTTCTCAAGTAGTATAAAATCCTCTCTTTCCAATAAAAAATAAAGTAGTATAGAGTGTATCTATTGTACTTTACGGTTTCAAGAGTAGAATAATTAATAAATGCATATGGAGGATATCCATGGAAATTTAGGGCTTCTAGGGTAGCATAAGAAAGTAATTAATATGTTGGAATGTTATGGATTGAATTGTTTGTATGTATTTTATAATTCATTCCAAATAGATAGAGAGAGAAAAACTTATGCACCATGAATGAGATTAATAGTATAGATTGCATGTAGAAGGTAAGAATTTTAAATATATATGCATAGTAGTTTTATCGTAGTAGTGTAAGTTGATTGTTGTACTAAATATAGATTTAGAATGAGTATTAACTCATTAAATATTTATGGGAAGTATGTGTAATGCATTTGGATGGGTGGTTTCTCTAGCTAGGTAGTTCTAGATATTTACCCCTTCAATAAGGGTTAGAGCTTCATCATGTGAAGTTGAGATAGGAATATTCTATAAATGTCACTTGGTTGGGCAATAAAGTGCTCAAATTATTCCTTCACTTTTTTGAGCTATAACTCCAAACTAGAAGAAGGGACATAATGAAAGAATTGTATTGTATTTTATTTGTAATTGTTGAGAATATTGTTAAATTTATTGATGCATTATAGGTATGGACTATATATTTTGTGATAGTTATGACTACAATTTATTGTGATTCCATTGCTAGATTTTATCTTTTATATAGTGAATAATTTTGAATCTTGTGTTGAAAATATTGTTAAATATTTTGATGTACTCTATGGAAGAGATATAACTTGGATTTTATCTTCCATGTTGTGAACAATTCTAAATGTACTTATGTTTTATTCTAAGTTAAATAATTTTGGACCATTAATGTTATATTTTGACTATGAAACACAATATGCTATTTAATTTTTTTTTTGCTGGATAATAAGGGGTTGTACTCGGGTCCCCCACCCTTGAAAAATCACAACTCTATTATTTAGAGCTTGAGAGTTTACAAATAGATACACTTCTCATATCAATTGAGATGTTATAGCTAGAAACCTACATCATTTTACATAAAATATTTGAATTCTAGATTTTCATTTTCTGGATCTTTTCAAATTTTTGTATGAATACAAATATTCCATAATTTAACATCCTTCTTGAAATTTTCCTATAAAAATCTTCACAATACCAACAATTCACCTCTACTATCTATGCCTTGCATATTAGTAGAGTAATATTTCCAAAATATTGAATTATCATAGTTCGCTTTACCAAATTTGGATTGCTAGTTTCCTTCATGAAACACAAGTTTAACCACAAAAATTATAATAAATAGTCTATATGAAAACACATTAATATTACAAAATAAAGCAAATATTACCAATGGAAAACATTAAAGTAAAACTTAATCATTTATTGATTCAGGCAATCAACATATTCTTGTCAGCTTCAACTAAACTTACTACTTCCTCTAACCATGTAAAGAAGAATTTAACTTCACAATCCTCAATCAAAATCCCTATATTGGCTAGCCTATCCACACATTTGTTACCTTCCCTTAATGTATGTGTAAACCTGATTTCTTAAAAATCTTTAGCAAGATCTTAAATTTTCACAATTATCTCTTGTATGTTCCATGGAGCCTTTGTTTTCCTCAAAATTACATTTATTACTATGAGAGAATCACCTTACATACATACTATATTCAATTTCATTTGTTTGCATATTTTTAACCCTTATAAAGCCACCCAAGATTCAACTTCATTATTTGTCTTAAATCCACTATTGAAAGCATAATGAGATAAAATCTCTCCTCTATTATTTCTAATTATTCCTCCTCCTCTTGTTGGTCCTGGATTTCCTTTAGAAGCTCCATCAAAATTCAATTTAACCCACTCCACATTTGGTGGTTTCCACTTTATATTATTTACCTTTTTTTTGCTTCTCTTGTACCCAACATCATAATTCCATTTAATGACTTGACTCCATCTATCAAGGCTCTTTGATTCTAGATTAGGGACTGATGAGTTGATAGGGTTGGTTTAGAATCCTCCATGGCTAAACATATCTTCCTTTGTATTACCTCTAAACTGATTTATTTTTATTTAAATATTCTTCTATTCCTTTCTAGCCATATAGTCCAAAGTATTGTATCTTTTGATATATCCCATATTGTCTATAAAGCCTCACTTTTATAAGTGTTTTACCATTGCTTTAACCAATATTTAATTATGCTATTCATCACCATGCATTTACCAAACATATTAAGAATCCATTGCCATAGATTTAGACTATTGAGCAATATCCCAAGATATGATCTATACTCTCCTCCTCCTTTTTACAAAAAATACATTGAGAGGGGCCATGAAAACCCCTTTTCATAAGGTTATCCCAAGATAAAATTCTTCTTTTAACTACTAGCCAAATAAACATTTTGACATTAGGAATGCTTGGGCTATCCCAAATATCTCTCCATATTCTAGAGATATTATTATTTTGTTGGTGTTGTACATTATATTCACTTCTTGTTGGGTATTCTTCTGAGGTATTCAACTCCCAAATCATTTTATCCTTAGCTACCCTCATAATAGTTGTTATCTTTCTACTCAAATGTCTTCTAGCATCAATGTCTTGTATACTCGTAAAAAATGTTTTTTTCATTTGTATCTTCCATCCTGATATTTGTACAAAATATTTGAAACCCTATTACCATATTTGTATTGAAGTGATCTCATCAAAGGTTTCAAAATTGGATTTAAATTGAGTGGTTTTTTATCACACCAAGTATCCATCCAAATGGAATTTTTTTCTCCAATTCCCACCACCCATATTAAACCTTTAATCATAAGATCAATAGTTTTTAAACCATTTCAAAGAGTAGAACCATTTCATAGAGAGAAAGCAGTAAATAGTAAATTTGGGTCATTGAGATAAACATACTTATTTTTACGAATTCTTTCCCATTGTCTTTTACTCTCTTTTTACAATCTCTAGATAAATTTTCCCTAAGAGCTAAGTTTGCATCTGTAAGAAATCTTAAACCAAGACTGAAGAACACAAGATTATACTGAGAGGGGGGGTGAATAGTATAAGACCACTTTTTACTTTTCTTTCCCAATTAATATTATGCAATGTATCAATAGCAATATCAACAATAGTAATCAAATCAATGCACAAATCACCACACACAATAGAGACACCAATTTAATGTGGTTCGGGCTACTCCACGGAGAAAATATTTCATTAAAATTTTCTCAACAAATTTCTTGGGAAACCTTTCCCTATTAAAATGTTTATGGACCTCTGTCCAAAGGAGACACCAATCCCTTAATCAGGTTCATGGATCTCTATCCATAGGAGAACTCCTTTCTCCTCTACTCTGGTTTATGATATTCTAGAATAACTGCTGCTTCTACTACACTAGCTAATGGATCTCTATCCACTGAAGACTCCTGTCCTCACTCAGAAGACCTGTAATCACTCAAAAGACCTGTCCTCATTGCCCTGGCTAATGGATCTCTATCCACTAGAGAATTTCATCCTCTATACTCTATCACCTCCAAAGATTGCTCTCAGATTTGTCTCAAATCTATACTAAATACAATCCGTCGTTCTAGCACAAATTTGCTCAATATATATATTTGGTCTAGCACAAACCTATCCTCAAATATGCACCAAACTCTATCCTCAATTCTACACTAAACACAGTCCTTTGATTTAGCACAAATCTATCCTCAATATCTGTCTTTGGTCTAGCACAAACCTATTCTAAAATCTGCACCAAACTATATTCTCAAATATGCACTAAACATAGTACTTAAGTCTAGCACAAATATATCCTCAATCTCTGTCCTCAAGCCTTGACATAAATCTTGACTTAATCATAAATCAACTCTGCTAGATCTACCCCAAAACTTAACTCAATATTTGAACAAATAAATCAACCAAATCTTCTCATAAGTCTTCTCAAAGACTTATCTCAAATATGCCTTGTAAGCTTCCATAAAAGCTCATACTAATCTATCCACAAGTCCTCTCTAGAACTTGTTCAATCTGCTCAACAATCCCTATCCTCAAATCTGTATTGTAAGCTTCCACAAAATCTCACACCAATCTGTCCACAAGTTTTCTCTAAGACTTACCTCAAATCTGCTCAATAAGTCCTCACTAGAACTTGTTGAATCTCATAGAAAAATTTAGATCATTTTTAGAGACTCAATATGCTTCACACTCACAACAATGCTCAAATACTTTCAATCTATATTTTTATCACAAAAACATATAGATAGTTTTTAGAGACTCAATATATTTTATACTTACAAACAGTCAACCTCTTTCTCAAATCAATTCAGAATATGGAACAATTTGTTTCACAGAACTAGATCTATAATTTCAACACTTCCACTTGACTAGGCTCAACCAACTCCACTAAATCAATAATTCAATAAAATAATCCTTGCTCACAAACCCTAGTCCAAGCATATGAACACTCACTCAATATTTCCAATCAATGTTGATCAAAAAATCTCACATAACAATGATACTCATGTACTTTCACAAACCCTAGTTCAAGCATATGAAAGCTTTACTCAATATTTCTAACAATGGTTATCAAACAAGGTTTCTAGAATCAAATTTCATTCCAGAAAAAAACAAACTCAACAATGCTTATCAAACAATCCTTTTCACTCCAACTTAGCATTCACAATATCCAACAATCACTCACTAGGAAGATATGTCAATACCTTTTTGTTTGATGAAGAAGTGCCCTTAAAAACCTGTCTTAAACACAACTTTATTCTTTGCCAATTTCAATGGTTAGATGACAAAATATCACACTAACACTCAAAAATATTTCTCAATTACAAAAATAATAAAACTCAAATACACATTATTACTCCTTTGAAATTAACAATCATCAAAACATACATAAAAATAATTACTCAACTACTCCTTATAATTTCCAATATTTAATTAAT
Source organism: Wollemia nobilis (assembly GCA_028583015.1). Lineage (NCBI taxonomy): Eukaryota > Viridiplantae > Streptophyta > Pinopsida > Araucariales > Araucariaceae > Wollemia > Wollemia nobilis. The sequence goes on along the minus strand of JAQPPZ010001424.1, from coordinate 1,398,162 downwards.
AACCTCCAAAAATCAAACCCTCAAAAATAATGTTGCCTATCCTTTTATCTCCCTCAAATACTCAATAATCAAATTTAAAAATAAAATTTATAACCCTCAAAAATATTTAATTTTCATTCAACCTTAGCAAATATAAAATACCTCATGCAACCTTGGAAAATATTATAGCACATACCTTTTATCTCAAACAAAAGGTCTCAATGGGTTTCGAACGTGAGACCACTCCCATCCGAGCGCCTTATCGAGGTGCTAGCCCACCATGTGGGCTAAGAGCCTCCACATGAAGGGGAAGGCTCAAGCATTCCTCTTATCCTCTTCCAATCAACGTGACACAAAACAAAACATACCGCTCCCTTGCAAAATCAACTTGATAGGTTTTGAACCCTGCTCTCCTAGCTTGCCAAAAGTCTTAGCATCACCCATTGTTTCCAACTACGCTACACAACATTGTTCAAAGACAAAGGAGCCCTGCTCCTATTTGTCTTATCCTCTTCCACCAAAAGCTTTTTAAAACATGCAAAAATATTTCCTCTTCTTTGCGCACGAATCTTTGGAGTTTTCAATTGATAATTGCTTGGGGGTTTTTGACTAAGGTTCTTGCCCTCTTTTATACACGAAGGCCAATGTCTTAGAGATGTCGATGCTTTATTCAAATTTCAAATTCAAATAAATAATAACCTTTATAACCCAACCTTAGGGTTATTTTAATTAACATAAATCAATTTTATAATTAAATTATAATTAAATTAATAACTTTAGAAGTTAATTAAATTAATTAATAAATTAATTTATAATGAAAATATTTAAATTAATTTAAATCTCCCCTTTTAATATTAAATAAAATATTATAATATTATTTTTCTTGGGCCTCTTCATTGCTCTTTGAAACTCATATGATCACCTAGAAACATATCTGACCAACTGGAGGTGGACTTTCCTTTTGCACTGATTGCAAAACTGTTTCTTCTTGCACTGCTCACTAAAATTGACTTTTGACATCAATGACAACTCAATTACTCAAAATATCCAAAAATATCTCCCTTTGTCATTGATGGCAACCCAATTATCTTTTAATTTCCTTAACCTTTTTATGTTCTTCTCCCCCTTGGAAACTGCTCCCCCTGACTCAATGCTCTCCCTTTAAATCCAATCTCTCCCCCTTACTCAAATCTCTCCCTCTTTGAAATCAATGGCAAAGGGTCACCTTTGGGGCTCGGGGCTAAGAATGAGTCTCTTATCTTAGCCCCTTCCCCACCTCCTCTTGAGGTGGTTAATTCTGGTGTGGGAGTATTTCTACTCCCAACATGCACTGATATTTACCTTTGTCCACTTTTCTTCTCATCTGATCCTTTTGATTCCTCTGATTGTTCCTATTCCTGCTTGTCTCTAGAATTTTTGCTCTACACCACTTTGTTGTATATCCATCATTATTGCACTTGTAACACTTAATATTTTTATTCCTTGGAGGTGCAAATATCTTGGGATTTCTCCTGGTGAAGCCATATCTATTCCTATCATGAACCCTGCAATTCATTGTCTTGTGACCAAAATGATTACATGAGTAGCAATACCCATGAAAAAGTTGCTTGTTTATGAAGTTCCCATATTCCTGTATTTCATGTGTCCTGCACTGTGAAGCCTTGTGCCCAAATCTGTGACATGAGAAACATTATCCATTGAAATTTCCTTGCCTTGACCTAATTGGTCTCTTAGTCTCTTTTACTTGTGTTGGTTCCTGTTCCATCTGTTTCTCCTTTGTGCATTGTTCCTTTCATTGTTGAACTTTTTGTTGTCCAACTCATTCTCAGAAGTCTCACTTTCTCTTACACTATCTTCTTTTGAAGTTTCTTCTTCTTCAGAACTTGAGGTTGACTCCTCTTCTTGTTTCTTTTGTATCTTCTTTAATGTGTTAAGAGCATAAATAAGCTCTCCCTCAAGCTCAACTTCTCATTTATCTGATTCTTCCTCTATTTGTTTACCTTTGAAAACATCTTCATTCTTTTATGACTTATATTCTATAGGATCACCTCCTTCTTCTTCTAGTGCCATTAGAATATTCTCTTCTGGTCCTTCAAGTGTATCTTCATATTCATCATCACTAAAACTAAAACCACTCTTTGTACAACTATCTTCAAGATGACCAAAGTTACCACATCTAAAACACTTGAGAATTATTAGGGACCTTTTATTAACTTCTTTTTATTTTTTTAGAAATAGAACTTCATCTTTATCATTATCTGAGAAACTATTATCACTATCACTTGAGTACTTACTTGTCTTGTCTACATAGTAACTCCTCTTTTGTCTTTGAAAGAACTTCTTTCCTTGTTTGCCTTGTCCATCATTGCATTTATTTTGGTACCTATATTTTTTTGATTCCCTGTTCTTATGATCTTGTTTTTCTTCATCATTGCTATTTTTAGCTTCTTGAAAATCAGTTGCATAGTGACCATACTTTCCATAATTGAATAATCTAATAGATTTCACATATTTAAATCTTCTTGGATCCTTATTCCTTATACCATAATTTGCTTCTTCATCACTGGATGACTCATTGCTTGAATCTGACTTCTAACCCTTTGTATTCTTAGTATCTTTGAAGATTGCTTCCTTCCAGATATTAGGTTCCTCTTTTGTTCTCATATCAAAAGTTGTAAGAATACCAAGTAATTCATATCTTGTCAAAATATCACTAAAACTTTTTGGGAGAGATCTTAAGATCTTATCACAAACATCAAATTATTGAACCTCAAGTCCAAGTCCTTGCATGGTGTTAACAACCTTGTCTATACAAAGTAGATAAGCACTAATGTTTTCCTCATCCCTCATTCTTAATTCTTCAAATTGTCCTTTGAGATTTCGTATCTTTTCTCTTTTGACATTTTTCTCCTTCATATATGCTTTGCAACTTATTTCAAATTCCTTTTGCTGATTTTCAATGCATAACCTTTATGAACTCTGGTCTATGTAAACCTTTCAAAATTGCATTCATTGTTTTTTAATTGTAATGATGTAGAAGCTTACCATATTTATCTATAGGTAGAGTAGATGGTGGTGTATATCCATTTTCAACTACTTCCCATATTGCATTACCTAGTGCCATCAGGTGAAGCTTCATTCTCATACTCCAAAATACATAATCACTTCCATAAAATACTAGTGTTGAATTATCTAAGATCCAATCTTAGAATCCATTATTTTCTTGTAAGATTTTTCTTCAAGCTGTTAAACTCTTTCGAAGGAACCCACTCTAATACCAATTGAAGAACACAAGCTTATACTAAGAGGGAGGGGTGAACAATATAAGATCACTTTTTACTTTTCTTTCCTAATCAATATTATGCAATGTATCAATAGAAATATCAACAACAATAATCAAAGCAATGCACAAATCACCACACACAATAGAGACACCAATTTAACATGGTTCACCCAATGTGGGCTACTCCATGGAGAAAATATTTCACTAAAATTTTCTCAACAAATATCTTGGGAAACCTTTCCCTATTAAAATTTTTATGGACCTCTATCCAAAGGAGACACCAATACCCTAATCAGGTTCATGTATCTCTATCCATAGGAGAACTCCTTTCTCCTATGCTCTGGCTGGTGATCTTCTAAAAGAACTACTACCTCCACTACACTGGCTAATGGATCTCTATACACTGAAGACTCTTGTCCTCACTACCCTCGATAATGTATCTCTATCCACTAGAGATTATCATCCTTTATACTCTATCATCTCCAAAGCTTGCTCTCAGCTCTGTCTCAAATCTATACTAAACACAATCCTTTGGTCTAGCACAAATCTGCTCAATCTCTATCTCTGGTCTGGCACAAACCTATTCTCAAATATGTACCAAAATCTATACTCAATTTTGCACTAAAAATAGTCCTTTGGTTTAGCACAAATTTGTCCTCAATCTCTGTCTTTGGTCTGGAACAAACCTGTCCTCAAATCTGCACCAAATTTTATCCTCAAATCTGCACTAAACACAGTCCTTTGGTCTAACACAAATATGTCCTCAATATCTATCCTCAAGCCTTAACACAAAGCTTGAATAAATCACAAATCAACTCTACTAGATCTACCCCAAACCTTAAATCAAGGTTTGAACAAATCAATCAACCAAATCTGCTCACAAGTCTTCTCAAAGACTTGTCTCAAATCTGCCTTGTAAGCTTCCACAAAAGCTCACACTAATCTATCCACAAGTCCTCTCTAGAACTTGTCCAATATGCTCAACAATATCTGTCCTCAAATCTATATTGTAAGCTTCCACAAAATCTCATACCAATCTGTCCACAAGTATTCTCTAAGACTTACCTAAAATTTTCTCAATAAGTCCTCACTAGAACTTGTCGAATCTCATAGAAACATATAGAGAATTTTTAGAGACTCAATATGTTTCACACTCACAACAATGCTCAAATACTTTCAATCTCTCTTTTTATCACAAAAACTTATAGAGAATTATTAGAGACTCAATATATTTCATACTTACAAACACTCAACCTCTTTATCAAATCAATTCAAAATATGGAATAATTTGTTTCATATAACTAGAAATACCATTTCAAAACTTCCACTTGACTAGGCTCAACCAAATGTACTCAATCAATCACTCAATGAAATAATCCTTGCTCACAAACCCTGGTCCAAACATATGAAAACTCACTCAATATTTCCAACCAATGTTGATCAAACAATCTCACATAACAATGATACTCATGTACTTTCAAAAACCCTAGTTCAAGCATATGAAAGATTTACTCAATATTTCCAATAATGCTTATCAAACAAGATTTATAGAATCAAATTTCATTCCAAAAAAAACAAACTTAATAATGCTTATCAAACAACCATTTTCACTCCAACTTAGCATTCACAATATCCAACAATCACTCACTAGGAAGATGTGTCCATACCTTTTTGTTTGATGAAGAAGTGCCCTTAAAAACATGTCTTAAACACAATTTTCTTCTTTGCCAATTTAAATGGTTAGATTGTGTTATCAAATCACATACATATTTGATTCAATTCAATAGCAAAAAACATGTTACATTTTATAGATAGAGAGAAGTCTAATTGAGGCTTACAAACTAGAACTCCACTATTCTCTCCACTATGCTCTCAACAATAAACTTAAAAAAAAACATACGTCTAATTTAGACAAATGAGGAGGAGTAGTTCTAATTAAACTCCAACATTCTCCCCCTTAAAGTTGAGAGGGCTGACAAGACAGTCTCTCAACTTTACATATTGAGCTTTAGCAACTCCTTTGGTGAAGATATCTGCTATGTTGTCCAAAGTGCTGCAATGTCATAGCTCAACCACCTATTTCTCCACCATGTCTCGAATGAAGTGATACTTCATATCAAAGTGCTTTGACCTGCTATGGTGGATAGGATTATGTGCCAATTGGATGGCACTCATATTGTCACAGTACAATCTTGTAGGACCACTTTGTTGCTCTCCAATTTCTTCAAGGACTTTTCTCAACCATAAAGCTTGAGTACTAGCATTTGTGATTGCTATATACTCAGCCTCAGTAGATGATAATGCTACAACAGTATGCTTTTTGGAACTCCATGTAATTAGTCCTGACCCAAGACTAAAACAATTCCCTGAAGTAGATTTTCTATCATCTATATTGCTGCCCCAATCACTATCACTAAAGCCAACTAATTTTATAGAATTACATTTGTGGTAATGGATTCCAAAATCCAATGTACCCTTTACATATCTCAAAATTCTCTTAGTTGCTTGTAGATGAAGTTCAGATGGATCAACCATATACCTTGAAACAAGAGAAACAACATACTGAATATCCGGCCTTGTGTTGGTGAGGAACATTAGACTCCCAACCATGCTCCTGTAAGTGGTCATGTCAACTTTTGGTGCTCCATCATCTTTGCTCAATTGGATCCCATGACCCGTTGGAGTTGCAACAGACTTGCATTGCTCCATAGCAAATTTCTTGATCATATCTTGAGCATATTTGTGTTGACATATGAAGATCCCTTTACCTGTTTGATGTACCTCCATGCCTAGGAAGTAATGCATTAAACCTAGATCTTTCATTTCAAATTCTTTCATCATGGAGTGTTTGAACTCCTCATTCATCTTAGCACTACTACCCATGAATATTAGATCATCCACATATAAGCATACAATGAGAATATCTTTACCTTGTTTCATGTAGTAGAGAGTAGGTTCACTTTTGCTCCTAGTGAATCCATACTTCTGAAAGTAGCCATCAATGCGTGAGTACCATGCCCTTGGTGCTTGCTTGAGGCCATACAATGCTTTCTTTAGTTTGTAGACAAGGTTCTCCTTACCTTGTTCTTCAAATCCTTGAGGTTGTTGCACAAAAACCTCTTCATTCAAGTACCCATTGAGAAAGGCACTTTTAACATCCATGTGCTGAATTTTCCACCCTTTGTGGGCAGCCAAAGAAAGTACTGATCTGATTGTCTCCTGTCTAGCAACAGGAGCAAAGGTCTCCTCATAGTCAATCCCATACTTCTGAGTGAACCCTTTTGCTACTAGTCTTGCCTTGTGTCTTTCAATGCTTCCATCAACATTGAATTTGGTCTTGTAGACCCATTTACATCCAACACATTTTTTGCCTTTAGGAAGCTCCACTAGCTCCCAAGTATCATTCTTTTTTATAGAGGTCATTTCCTCTTTCATGGCTTGTTGCCATACATCATGAGCACTTGCTTTTTCATAGCTAGATGGCTCTAGCTCTACACTAGTCATTAAAGCATAATTGACTACATCTCCCTTAGGCTCTTGGGAGTCATCATCACCATACATATGCAGATTTTCAAGTCTTTTCAAAATTGCATTCATTTCACTAGCTTGACTTCTAGTGTATCTTTTCTGGAAATTCTTATCCAACATTTGAAAATATGGATGGTGCTGAAGTGTTCTTTTACCTCTTGATGGAGAATCAATATCCATTGGTGAAGAACTTACTGATATTTGTGGAGAAGGACTTGGAGTAGCATCTATTGTACTTGAAGTAGTACTCATACTTGGGCTTGGAGGACTTCCTTTGCTGTTTTTGGGCTGCACTTGCTGCACTTGAGAGGAACTTGCATCATGAGATCCATCATCAACAAAAAGTTTTTGATGACCCCATTCTCCCCCTTCATCAAAAATTACATCCCTGGAAAGTACAATTTTATGTGTTTTGGGATTGTAGAGCCTATATGCTTTGGAAGACTCACAATATCCAACAAAAATACATGCTTGAATTTTGGGGTCAAGTTTCTTTCTTTGCTCATCAGGAATGTGGGCATATGCAAGACAACCAAAAACCTTAAAGTGTTTTACATTTGGCTTTTTGCCATACCATCCTTCATAAGGAGTAATCCCATCTAAACTAGAAGTAGGACTCCTATTCAAAATGTAAACACTAGTTCTTACAACATCAACCCAATACATGTTACTTAGATGCTTAGTTTGAAGCATTGATCTAGCCATTTCTACTATAGTGCGGTTCTTTCTTTCAGCCACACCATTTTGTTGTGGGGTGTAGGCAGTTGTGAATTGCCTTTTTATCCCACAATATTTACAATATTTTAGAAATGCATTAGATGAATACTCTCCTCCTCTATCAGTCCTTAGACTCTTTACAACAAACTCACTTTGATTCTCTACATTATTTTTGAAATCTATGAAACAATCAAAAGCTTCATCTTTAGTTTTCAAAAAATAAATCCAACACATCCTAGAGAAATCATCAATGAAAGTGAGAAAGTAAGAGTTGTTACCAATGCTTTTGGTTTGCATTGGACCACAAATGTCCGAATGCACCAATTGGAGTGGATGGCTAGCTCTCCATGCTTGTCCTCTTGGAAACTTGGATCTTGAGTGCTTTCCCAAAGCACACCCTTCACACACCTCCTTGTGTTCATCAACTTTCGGAAGTCCACTCACCATAGCTTGAGAAGTCAACATCTTCAAGCTTACAAAATTGAGATGACCATATCTCAAGTGCCAAAGCACACTTGGATTAGAAATAGCAACACTAGCAAGTTGAGCACCTCCTTGTTCCCCAAAATTAAGAGGAAACAACCTATTATTTGTCATAGGTACTTGGGTAACAACTCTATTACAATTGTTCTTATCAAAAATTACACATTTGCCTTCATCAAAAACAAGCCTATAATTTTTCTCCATCATTTGTCCAACACTAAGCAAGTTATGTTGGAGTTTGGGGGTGTAATAGATGTCATTTACCTTCTTGGTGCCTTCTTTTGTTGGAACCTCCATGGCTCCAATACCTTCAACTTGTAGAGCTTTGTCATCTCCCAATTTGATCTTTGATTTGTAGGAGGAATCCATAGTAGCAAAAAGCTCTTCTTTGCCACTCATATGATTGGAACAACCAGTATCCAAAATCCAAGTCTCATTAAGATTTTGATCTGATTTTCCATATGTTAGAAATAAATTTGAAGGACCTTCTTCCTCTCCATAGTTTCCATATTGACCTCTTCCTCCTTGAGAAGTCTTGGACCAACAATCTTTTTAAAAGTGACCAAGCTTACCACAATTGTAACAAGATTTCTTTGATTTGTCACCTCCTCTTCCTTGATTGCCACCTCTTGAGCTACTTCTCCCTTTACCTCTCCTTTGTCCTCTTCCTTGTCCTCTTCCTTGGCTTCCCCCTTGGCCTCTTCCTTGTCCTCTTCCTTCACCCTCCTTGGATGAGAAAGCTTTGTCATCACCTCCATAGCTTGTTGAAGTAGATCCCTGTAATATTTCTTCATGAGACATTAAGGAACCAATTAGAGCATCAAAAGATAAAGTAGACAAATCCTTAGACTCTTCAATGATGATAGCAATATGGTTCCATTTATGAAGAAGTGTTCTCAACACTTTCTTCACCATGACTTCAGATTTGATGTCTTCTCCAAGGGTTTGCATTTTGTTGACCACTGCCTTCACTCTCACACAATAGTCACCTACAGTTTCATTCTCTTGCATCTTGAGATTTTCAAAATCTCTCTTCAAGGTTTGAAGCCTCACTTGCTTCACTTGATCACTACCTTGATAACTATCCTTCAAGGCTTTCCATGCTTCTTGGGCTGATAAACAAGAAGCAATCCTTGGAAAGATGCTCTTCTCCAAAGCTGCTTGGAGATGGTAGAGGGCAGAAGAATTGCTCTTTTGGGCATCTTTCTTGTTCTTTTTATCTACTGCACTCAAGGTGGTCCAATCTGAAGGTTCTGCATAACCTTCTTCGACTATATCCCATAGTCCTTTTCCAATGAGTAAGGTCCTCATCTTGATGGACCAATACTCGTAATCTAGCCCATTAAACTCTGGAATGGGTAGATTAGTATTTGCTGCCATTGTTTAAACAATATTTTTGAAATAAACAAGAAATACCCTTCTTTTATTCTTCAATACAAACAATGCAAGATGCTTACAAAAGAAGATTACAGATTTAAATCAAATCTCACTCTGTCAATTCTCTCAAAAATGTCTTGCTCTACTTCCATAGGTTCTCCTATCTCTGCATTGACAAAATTGTCTGCTACAGAATCATTGTTATCACTAACAATTACTATTTCAGGAGAATGTGGTTCTGGCTCAACTAGCTCAACCGAATCACTGTCACTGATACAAATGATTTCAGGTCCACTATCACTATCACTTGAAGTAGGTCCACTATCTAAAGAATTGTTATCTTCAGAATCACCGTCGTAACCAGTGTCAGGTACTCTCTGGTTTGCTATTACAGAGTTTTGAAGTTGACTAAAGATGGTATTGAGACCATACAAATACACTCTTTCATCAAATGCTTCAGGGGTCTCTCTGTCTAGAAGAGAATGAAGAGCAAAGTAACATCCATTTGACCTTATCATAATACTTCTACACTCTGTCTTCTCACTAGCAACAAAAATAGTATATCTCTCTATTTTCACAACATATACCCCTCTCAAAAATCAAATTTAGGCCCTTGAACGGGGTTCCAAGGGGCAGCGCCCCTAGTGTGAGCCATTTTTTTTGGGAAGTGTTAAACGGATGCATTGGAAGGCTTAGATTTTAATTTTGTAAGATTAAAGATTTATCAATTATTAAATAATAATAAAATAATTTTAAATAATAAGTATATTTTTTTATATAAAAGTGATTGCAAAACAAATCACACCATGAATAGTGTGTATGTATTCCATGACCTTGCAATACTCACCGCAATCATCCACAACCTTGATTCACGCATCAAAATTTTTAAATTGCCGATGTCTCCTTTAGAAGCACATCGACGTTTCGTTTCGTTGAAACGTGCACAATGATTTCTTTTAGCAACACTATCAGATAGCACTCTCGGACAATGCTAGGCTTGGATGTCTACTATGCTTAGCTTAGACGTCTACAAAACTCACAACACTCCTCCACTTATGCATTTTCTCAATGAATTTCGTAGCCTCATCCATGAATAGTGTTCGTCATAGCTTGTTCAAAGATATGATCAAAATCCATGCTCAATATTCCACTGTAGCACGTAAATGGTGCACCTTAAACACAACACATGCCTTCCTTCAATATTAAGACATATCCTCACAGTCAGTGGCACTCAGCATTCAAACATGGAAGTATCTTTCTAATACTCAAACCAGATCGTAGCTTTCCTCCAAACCAGCGTTGGGTAATCTCAAGCAAACACAAATTTGTGGGCTCCTCTCAACGAAGGATAATACAAATCTTGCTCAACTCACAGGATTTTCCTCAGCCCTTGCTCTGATACCAGATGTGATATCAAATCACATACATATTCGATTCAATTCAACATCAGCAAACATGTTACATTTTATAGATAAAGCGAAGTCCAATTGAGGCTTAAAAACTAGAACTCCATTATTCTCTCCACTATGCTCTCAAAAATAAACTTAAAAACAACATACGTCTAATCTAGGAAGATGAGGAGGAGTAGTTCTAATTAAACTCCAACATAGATGACAATATATCACACTAATACTCTCTCAGAAATATTTCTCAATTACAAAAATAATCAAACTCAAATACACCTTATTACTTCTTATTTGAAATTAGAAATCATCAAAACATACATAAAAATAATTACTCAATTACTCCTTATAATATCCAATATTTAATTAATAACCTCCAAAAATCAAACCCTCAAAAATAATGCTGCCTATCCTTTTATCTCCCTCAAATACTCAATAATCAAATTTAAAAATAAACTTTATAACCCTCCAAAATAATTAGTTTTCATTCAACCTTAGCAAATCTAAAATACCTGTGCATCCTTGGCAAATATTATAGTGCATACCTTTTATCTCAAGCAAAAGGTCTTGGCAGGTTTTAAACACAAGACCACTTCCAACCGAGTGCCTTATCGAGGTGCTAGCCCACCACGTGGGCTACAAGCCTCCACACGAAGAGGAAGGCTCAAGCCTTCCTCTTATCCTCTTCTGATCAGTGCAGTGCAAAACAAAACGTACTCCTCCCTTGCAAAATTAACTCGACGGGTTTTGAACCTTGCTCTCCTAGCCTGCCAAAAGTATTAGTGCCACCCGCTGTTGCCAACTGTGCTACACAATGCTATGTGAAGACAAAGGAGCCCTGCTCCTATTTTTCTTATCCTATGTCACTAAAATATTTTTAAAACATGCGAAAATCTTTCCTCTTCCTTGTACACGAATATTTGGAGTTTTCAATCGATAATTTCTTGGGGGTTTTTGACTAAGGTTCTTGCCCTCTTTTATACACGAAGGCCAATGTCTTAGAGATGTCGATGCTTTATTCAAATTTTGAATTCAAATAAATAATAACCTTTATAACCCAACCTTAGGGTTATTTTAATTAACATAAATCAATTTTATAATTAAATTATAATTAATATATAATTAACTTAATAACTTTAGAAGTTAATTAAATTAATTAATAAATTAATTTACAATGAAATTATTTAAATTAATTTAAATCTCCCATTTTAATATTATAATAAAATATTACAATACTATTTTTCTTGGGCCTCTTTTTTCGCTCTTTGAAACTCATATGACCACCTGGAATCAGATCTGACCAACTGGAGACGAAATTTTCTTTTGCACTAATTGCAAAACTACTTCTTCTTGCAATGCTCATTGAAACCGACTTTTGACATCAATGCCAACTCAATTACTCAAAATGTCCAACAAATAACTCCCCTAGTTTTATCATCACATACCTTGCTTCATTTCACCAAAGGAAATTTCCTTTTATCATGTAAACCTTACCATAAAAAGTATCACATAATATAGATTAAAAAAATTTCAACTGATTTTGGCATATTATACAATGACATACAATATGTTGGTATGGCTTGAAATACTGACTTAATTTACTGCACTCTTCCTACTAACGGTAACCATATACCTTTCTAATCTAGAATTTTATTCTGAACTTTACTAATAACTGTATTCCATAATTCTTTCCTCATTCTCCCCTCAAATAAATGCATCCCTAGATAAGTTGCAGGTAAATTTGCCTCCTCCATTTGAAGCAACCTAGAAATTATTACTTTGATATTAGGAGGAGTGTTAAGGAAGTAAATTTTGGATTTTGTCCTATTAAATTTTTTTCCTAATGCTCTTTCATATTCCTTTAAAAAGTTATTCAAAGCTCTGACCTCATTAATCCTTGCCCTTCCAAAAAGGGTTGTATCATCTACAAAATTTTGATGGGTGATGTTGTTGATGTTATTACTAACCTTAATTCCACTTATAATCCCATATTTGTAAGCCTTTTTTAAGTTCTTACTCAAAAAATCTACCATAATAATGAACAAATAAGGAGATAGATGATCTCCTTGTCTAAGGCCTCTCTTGGATTTAAAATATTTTGTTACTAACCCATTAACCAACATTGAATAAGAAACTATAGAGACATAAGCTTTAATCCATCTAACTCATTTCTTCCCAAATCCAAACTTTTCTAAAATTGTAAAAAGAAAATCCCATTTAACCGTATCATAGGCTTTAATCATATCAAGTTTTAAGATTGCTTTCTCTTTTATTGAAGCTGCTAAATGTATAACTTCATGAGCTACTATGATCCTGTCCAAAATTTGTCTCCCTTTCACAAATCCTTCTTGCTCTTATAAAATTATTTTGTCTAACAATGATCTTAATCAATTTACCATCACTTTGAAGATAATATTATATGCCATATTACATAGGCTTATGGGTCTAAAAGAATCAAACAATTCAACATCCTTCTTTTTTGGAATTAGGGTAAGATATATTGCATTTATTTTATAAGGTATGTATTGTTTTACACTAGACTGTTACACTACCACCAATAAAGAATCCTTCACTATATCCCAATTATGTTGGTAAAAATTTGTAGAGAGCCCATCTAGACCTAGGGATTTACCATTATTAGAAGAGAAAAGAACTAAATAAACTTCTTCTAGAGTAATAGGCTCCATAAGTTTCCTATTGTCTTCATTTGTTATAATTGAAGGAATATCTTAAATAATTTATCATTAAGAACTTTAGTCTCCTCTAATCCTAGAATATTATGATAAAAATATAGCCTCTTTTCTAATTTCACTCTGATTTTGAATCCCAACTCCTTCTATTGATTTAATTCTACTAATTCTGGATTTTGATCTCTATACTATAGCCATCCTATGAAAATACTTTGTGTTTTTATATCCTTTTAACCAAGTCTATATTGATTTTAATCTCCAAAATTTCTCTTATGTACTCAAAATATTATGATATTCACTAAGAAAATCCCTTTCCTCCAAGCTTGAATTATTATGTTCACATTTTTGGAATTTTGAAATTTTATCTTTTAGTTCTTTCTTCTCAAAAATATTTCCAAAAGTGTTCTTTATCCATTCTTTTAATCTAGATGTCATAGATTTAATTTTATTTGGAAGAGCATACAACCCATCATTACCTTAGGAATCCCATGTTTGAGCTATCATATTAGCAAATTAAGGATGGCCTTCCCACATCTACTCATATTTAAAATATAAATTTTTATGAATTCACTAACCACCATTTTAAATCTTATTGGCCAGTGATTTGAACCAATCTTTGTTAAGGTATTAATTTTAGCACAAGTTCCTTCATCTAGCCAATGATCTGAGAGAATGGATCTATCTAATTTTTTTCTATTATTTTCGAGCCTCTCCTATTGTTGGTCCAAGTATAGTTGTCTTATTCAAACTCAACCTCCCATAGATTATTGTTTTGAATAAAAGCTAAGAAATATTTCATACTTTGGGTTAATTTCCTAATTCCACCAAATTTTTCATCTAGCTTGGTTATGGCATTAAAATATCCTATGATCATGAATTTAGTTTCTTGGTATTTACTTCTCATAAAGGATTTAATCCCACTCCAAAATTCTAATCTACCTAACTAAGTTGTAGGTCCATAGACACTGATAAGGATAAAACGAATATCTACAAAGTAGCAAGTGACTAAAGAGGCTAACCAATGCCTATTTTTATGAATGGTTACACAGGAGGTTCTAGAAGGATTCCAACAAGTTAGAATTCCCCCTTCTACTCCTTTAGAATACATAGCATCCCATTCACATCTTGCCCATATTGTTTTCATAGTTTTTGAAACTTCTTATTTTGTCATTTTAGTTTATTGGATACAAAGAATATCAAGCTTATTACTTAAACATAAGTCCCTAATACACCTCTGCTTTAAGGGGGTATTAGCACCCCTTATATTCCATGAGATGATAATAATGTATCATTAGGGGCTTTTTGCCCCGCTTGCGTATTACTAATATCATTTTATTGTTTGGTAAAGAGAAGTTCAACCAACTTAGTTTGTGTTCATTTCTCTATGTTTGCTCTTGCTTCCCTAGATCTTGATAATTTGAGGGTTTTCATTTATTTTTCTTGCCTATATTAGGAGTAGGTCTTATTATTCTATTCCTAAATATTCTTTTGCAATTTTATTTTTCATTCTATTTATCCTCTCCTTGCTCTATTATAGAAGCTTTTGACTTGTATTGCTTATTTTCTAGTATTTCCTTATTAATAGCAGAGGTATTAACTTTTAAAACTACATTTTATTTACCATTTTTTTATTGAA
Source organism: Wollemia nobilis (assembly GCA_028583015.1). NCBI lineage: Eukaryota > Viridiplantae > Streptophyta > Pinopsida > Araucariales > Araucariaceae > Wollemia > Wollemia nobilis. Next base: position 1,383,066 of record JAQPPZ010001424.1, on the reverse strand, counting down.
TAGTGCATGGTGCTTGAAGAGAGTCTTCAAAATCTTATGAGACACATTCCTTGGGTTCATTGAGAATGTTCTTCCTTAAATTACTGAATAGATAATTCCTTGTTAATATGTTGAAATTGTTGTACCGTGTCCTCTAAGCTTTGATCTACTTTTTCTTCATAGGATAAAGCCTCAAAAGAGTTGGTATTTCTTCCAATATCCTTCCTTACTAGTCTCCACTATTTATTTTATTTCATTTTTCTAGATCTATTTTTTGGAAGTTGAAAACCATCTTCATCCATAACCATTTGTAAGTTTCTCTTGTGGTTTTCTACATATGATTCAACTGGGCTCTCATCAATCCTTGCCCTTCCAAAAAGGGTTGTATCATATTTAAACTATTGATGGGTGATGTTATCAATGTTATTACTAACCTTAAGTCCACTTATAAGCCCATATTTGTAAGTCTTATTTTTTTTTTTTTTTTTGGTAAGTAAGAGAATATTATAATTAACACCGGGTTTTTACTGGTTGACCCAAAACCATTTTACAAAATAGGGTCCACGAACAGCCAAAGGCCAGCCAAAATGCAAGTCGTGGGCCACACCTTCTCTCTTTTTTTGACAAAAGACAAAACAAAGGGAGGGAGGAATATTAGGGGGGCGGGAAAAAAAAAAAAAAAAAAAAAAAAAAAAAAAAAAAAAACTAATCATGCAAGTCTTATTTAAGTTAATATGATATTTACTTTTAATACATAGTGAGTTGTCATTACTTAAGCTCCTTTTCATATAACTAAATCAGAGGATAAAACTATTTATAATTTTAATAAAAACAAGAGTGGTTGTTATTTGAAGTAGAATTGGACCATATTGGTATAACTTATTAACTCGTACTTGATTTGGGATACAAATAAAAAACCATGACAATTTTATGGGATTATGTAATACATAACAATTTCTTACTTAATAAATTGGATACCTTAACTTGTAAACCTATAAATATTTTCTCTATTTTTTTGTATCATATTATACAACTTATGATAACAAGAGATAAGTATGACGGGTTAATTGGCCTATTATGGATATCTTTACATAATGCTTATAATTTTATGACATAACCAAGTAGACAAAGAACAACCATTAGATAAGAAACATGTCCTTATACTTAAATCTTATGATCAAGAAAACAATAGGTTGTTTTCAACATCTTGTACACTTGAAAAAATTATAGCAAAAAAATGGATAAATTGATCTTATATGTTTATTGGGATAAAATCTAAAATAGAAAATGTTTGAATTTATGATGACTTTAAATGAACCTCTAGGGGAAAATGGGGGAAGACTTATCCAATCATGGATAGATAGTGGATCTCTAGGATGGATGAATGCAAGATTCCTTAGACTCTAGAAAATATAGAAGTTAAGGTTTTGATTAAAATCATTTTATTCAATAGATTAAATTATGATAAATTTAGTTTAAGGTAATTTTAGTAATTGATAACTTGAATTAAACAAAGAAGCTATTTTTATTAGAAACTAGAATTGAAAACTAAAATAATATTATTGTTACATATGGTACCGAAGCCTAGTTTAATAACTAGGGCCTATCAAGTTCACCCATGTTTCTAAGAAATATGGGGAGATTAACACATCCATTGAAATTGAAAAGGGGACTAATATTTTTGATTAACTGGTAAGACTTGATGTAAGATATGCATGACATAATAATTCTATTGAAAATAAAGGTCCAAGTGGGTCATAGAAAGAAGTAGATTCTTATTTTGAGAATGTGTATTCCTCCAAAGTTATAAGTGAGGGGAAGTAAAAATGAGTAACTACTCTTATAAAGGAGGACCAAAATAAAGACCAAGTGCCCAAGAGGACTCAATTTGAAATTGAATTGTCTAAAAACTTAAAAAATATTATTCCTCAAAAATATGATGGAAAGGGCATTGGATACAGAGTAGAGTCCTAACTCATCAAGATGAAAAATTATTTTGAATTGAAATATTTTATTGAAGAGATCAAGGCAATACAAGAAACATACAAATTGATGAGTGAAGCAACATCTTGATGGGACAACCTAAAGGTCAAGTAGGAATGGAAGGCTGAAAATATAACTTGGGATTATTTTATAATTTTGTTCATATATTGGTGGTTATGATAGTTATACTTTGATCAAAAAATGATATATTTTTAAACTCAAGTCAAGGAAATTTAACGGTAACCCAGTTTTGGGTACCTTCATCAAACTTATCAAGTATGTTCCAAAAAATCAACAAGATGAGAAGTTTGGGATACAAAATTTCATTATGGGGTTAAACCCTTAGATTGGATATGATGTGGTTTTGCATGGCCCTTAGAATATGAAGTAGGCCTTTGAGAAGACTATCAAGCAAGAGTAGAAAGTATAAGCTATCTATGCTTACCATATGGAATTGAGGCAAAAAAAAAAAAGACACTCAACAACTGCAACCTATTGCATATTTCAAAAAGAAGTTTCTTATAGGAAAGCCATTCAATGGGAATAAGGAAAAGGTATAGAATAAAAAATTCTAAAATAGAAGTCCATCTCAACAAAAACATCAATTTAAGAGGCCTTAAGAATACTAGGGTGGTATAAATGAAAGAGAAAGAGGAACCAAAGGTGGGTGTTACAATTATATTGGAGAGAATTATGGCAATTAATATACACAAAAATTAATTGGACAAGTGTAAATGACCAACCCCAAACCTTGTAACAACCTCATTAAATTTATGTAGTCATGGATAATCAATAAGCAAAATACCAAAAAGTGCTCATTGATACATTAGGTATGCTTTATGTACACTTGTCTCTATTTTGATTAATACAAGAGCAATTGAGAGTTTTATTTCATATCATAATATAACAAAAATAAATAGAAAATATACATTTATATTAAATTGTGGAATGCCCAATATAGAAATTGAAAAGAAAAAAGTGGAGCAATGCCTATTTATGGATAAGTTAAAAATTCCATGCTTCACTACTAGAGTAAATCTCTATGTGTATCCCTTATGATCCTATTATATAATCATATATATAAATTGGCTTTGGAAACATAGGAATAAGATTGAAAATTATGATAAACACTAGTGGTTGGGTGATGAGATCTATAATACCACATTTAAGGCAAAAGTAAACCTATTATTTTTAAGCAGATTTCAAACATACAACTTAAGATAAATAAATGGAAAGGATGTATTTTATTTGTTGTATATATGTATGAGGACTACCCTTACCTAAATTAATATCATGATGTTATTCCCAAGGAAACTTTGAGATTACCTCCTTAGAGGAAGTTCGATTTTTCCATTGATATCATATTGGGAGCTAAACCATAGTTATCACACCATCTAGGATGACCACAATTGAACTTTTTGAATTGAAAATTAAGTTGAATGATATTTTTAATAAAGACTTTATTTGACCTAGTGTATCACCAAAGGGTTCTCTACTTATACTTTTGAAGAAAAGGATGGAACAATGTGTCTCTGCTTCAACTACTAAATGCTCAACAAAGCCATAGTAGAGAATCAATGCTCTCTCCCTCAAATTGATGATTTTTTTTGACCAATGATGGAGGCAACTATATTTCCAAAAATAGACCTTAGGTTAGGATACCATCAAATGAAAACAAAGGACTATGACATTCCTAAAACCACTTTCAAAACTAGGTACGAACATTACGAGTTCATAGTGGCACCTTTTGGTCTTATGAATCACCCACAGCATTCATAATATTAATGAAAAATATATTTTAGGACTTCTTATATATATTCATAATCATAATTTTGGATAATCTACTCTCATAATGAGATCAAATACTTTGAGCATATTAAAATGATGATGAAGAGATTGAGAAAACATCGAATTTATAGAAAAACGTTTGAATGTAACTTTTTATAAAAGAAGATAAACTATCTGGGACACATAATAACTAATGAAAGAATAGAAATAGATCTATCCAAGATCAGATCCATTCTAGAATAGCCAAATTTAACAATTATTCATGAAGTACATAGTAATATGGGGTTAGCAAGATATTATAGGCAATTTATGGAAGGATTAACTAAGATAGCGAACTCTATCACTTCTCTTTAAAAAAAAAATTGAATGGATAATGGTTTGAAAAATATTTTTAAATCCTTAAGAAAAATTTGACAACTACGATTTTTAAAGTGTTTAACCCTAATAGAAAATTTCTATTCACCACAGATGAATTAAGTAAGGGGTTAGGAGTGCTCATGAAAAATGGCATGTAATAGTATATGTGTTATGGAACAACTTCAATTAATAGCAACAATACCAATCATAAATAATATTATCCAATTAATAATAAATCATCTCCAAATCAAATATATAGTAATCAAATCCAAGCAAATCCAAAATCTACTTAAAGAGGGTAGTCTCTTAGCCACTTGGAGAGGGTGAAATATCTTATGCAAAATGTGTCAATTCAAATAATTATTCTTTGATGATCCTCACTAAAGAATATTTAATCCTATTTATAAATATAATCAACCCTAAATGCTCAAAGATTGACTATTACACCTAGGGGTTTGAGATACTAATGAATAATTAAAAAAAGTCAACATGGCTATTTCTTGATCATATTCTATCCTTTCATGAGTTTCAATATGTAAAAGGATACTCTAAATTTTGTTTATTAACATTCATTCTCAAGGATAGTTTGAATTGAATTTGGGATCATGATCATGACACCAATTCTTAAAAATATTACCGCGTGATGAATATTGTAAGATTCATAGGTGTTGATAGCAACATAATCTCATTTTTTAATCTACCTATCTATGAGGGTCACAAGAATTATAACACTCAAGTTTCTAGTAAACCTATCAGGTTTATTGGGATAAAAGTAGTTATCTTTAACATTTGATAAGGCATCTATAAATATATTTATATATACCTTTATTACTTCACTCCCAATGTTAATCATGTTAAGTTATCAAACGTATAGTAATTTGAAATAAACTTATTGACCCTAGATTGCATTGCTTTTGTACCCATGCAAAATGTTGGATGGTATTAATAGGGTGCTTCAATCACCTATGTAGGATCATCAAAGCTATTCAAACACATACAATCATGGGTGAAATATAAATCCCATATTAATAAATTATTTGCCCTCACCATTTATCAATTGGAGGTAATTCATTATCCTTATCATCTAATCCAAAAATCCAACACCATATAACACATCTCTCATAGTGCATCCCATTCCATTTGGCACAATGTAATCCATTAAAGAAATTTATCTTGATGGAATTATATCACATTTATGGTATATTCAAATTACTTAAAGATTTTTGTCTTGATGTAAGTCTATTAACTTTATGGAATGACATAAGTCCTGAAATATATGTATATTTGGGCATGACTGTAGCCTTAATGACATGATAAGATTTCTCAATGGTATCTATCTTGAGACAAGGATATTGCCTTTATAGCATGACAAATATCCTCAGAGATTTCATTTGGGGGTAAGGCTATTTTGTATCATATCATGTATCCCAACAATACCATTTGGAGTATCGAAAGTATACCTAGACATGATTATTTTTTATGTCTTATATCATAGAAAATCCATTTGGAATATCTAAAATCCCCTAAGCATAGGTATTTTGTATCGTATCATATATCAAGTAATACCATCTGACATATGAAAATTCACCCTAGGCACAAATAATTTCTATCATAGCCTATATTATAGCAATGTCACTTGGCTTATCTAAAGTTCCCCTAGGTACAACTATTTTATATTATCTCTTGTATCAAAGTAATAGCATATGGCATGTATAAAGTCCCTTTGGGTATGAATACTTTGTATTATAACTTGTATCATAGCAATACCTTATTACATATATTGGGCACAACTGTCCTATATCTCAATATATATATATATGTGTGTGTGTGTGTGTGTGTGTGTGTGTGTGTGTGTGTGTGTGTGTGTGTGTGTTCTATTTGTATTAAAGCAATGGCATATGGCACATCCAAATCCATTTAATTGTTAAAGTTATCTTTTTTTTTTATTACATAATAAGAGGGGTTTTAATAGATCCCAAACCTTATTACAAAAAGGAACAGTAAGAGCTCAGGGTCATTCCATAAAGCTAAAACAAGAATAACAAGATGAGACAAGCATCCGCTCAAGACACATGCAGATCAAACTACAATAAAAAAGAAGCAACACAACTGCAGGTTAAGACAAAAAATTTGCAAAGCATGACAAACTAGATAAAAATCCATAAAAAGTAGGACATAAAGTCCCAACGAAACATTCAACAAGTAATAAGGAGAATGAATCTCCATAGACTACTTAGGGCTTGCATCTTCCACAGGATTATGAGACATTCACAGATGTCTTGGATGTAAGCAATCACCACCTAAAGAGCACCGAACAGTGCCTGGTGCTTCTCCTAGAGAGAACTCTGGGAAGACCTGGTGCTTTACCACCACAATTGTTAAAGTTATATTACTAGAATAATTATAATTGCATAACATAATCATCATAATATAATTAAAAAACATCATCATCCATCAAATCATCATAAAAATATTAACTAAGCAAAGCCAAAAACCTGCAACATGACAAACTAAATAAAAATCCATAAAAAGTAGGACACAAAGTCCTAATGGAACATTCAACAAGTAAGAAGGAGAATGAATCTCCATAGACTACTTGGGGCTTGCATCTTCCACAGGATGATGAGATATTCACATATGTCTTGGATGTAAGCAATCACCACCTAAAGAGCATCGAGTAGTACCTGGTGCTTCTCCTCGAGAGAACTTTGGGAAGACTTGGTGCTTTGCCACCACAATTTTTAAAGTTATCTTACTAGCATCATTATAATTGCATAACATCATCATCATAATATAATTAAAAAATATCATCATCCATAAAATCCTCATAAAAATATTAACTAAGCAAAGCCAAAAATATGTAACATGATAAACTAGATAAAAATCCACAAAAAGTAGGACACAAAGTCCCAATGGAACATTCAACAAGTAAGAAGGAGAATGAATCTCCATAGAATACTTGGGGCTTTCATCTTCCACAGGATGATGAGACATTCACAGATGTTTTAGACGTAATAAATCACCACCTGAAGAGCATCGAGCAGTGCCTGGTGCTTCTCCTCGAGAGAACTCCAGGAAGACATGGTTATTTGCCACCATAGTTGTTAAAGTTATCTTAATAGCATCATTATAATTGCATAACATAATCATCATAATATAATTAAAAAACATCATCATCCATAAAATCATCATCACCATGATCATCATCATCTACTAACATAATTAAATGTCATCCATACTAATACAACCATATCATGACAACCATAAAAATAAAAATCAACATAAAAAAATACCAAAATAATAAGCCAAGAAAAAAAAAATATATATCTATATATATATATATATTCACATATTTCTCAATAATATGTATGCATCATCATGGCACATTATATAATACATCAAAATTGGCCCTCAGGATTGATCTATGGTTAGTTTTGAAAACCATATTTGGGGATCTAGATCCTCCTTGAAATGGTGACATCATCACTGAATGTTGTAACTATCAAGTTATAGAATGTTAGTGTGTCCACATCCTCATGTGTGTGGCTTAATGATGAAAAAAAATGGTTTGTGGAAATAAGAACATGGAAGGTTGTGAGATAGTGTATGGACTGAAGAACACAAGCTTATACTGAGAGGGGGGTGAATAGTATAAGACCACTTTTTACTTTTCTTTTCAATTCAATATTATACAGTGTATAGAAAACAATATCAATAGCAGTAATAAAGCAATGCATAAAACACAATACATAATAGAGACACCATAGTTTACGTGGTTCACCCAATGTGGGCTACTCCACGGAGAAAATATTTTACTAAAACTTTCTCAATCAATTTCTTTGGGAATCCTTCCCAATTACAATATTTATGGATCTCTATCCAAAGGAGATGTTGATCCCCTAATCTCAAGTTTGTGGATCTCTTCCACAAGAGAACTCTTTCACCTTCTACTCTGGCTAGTGTTCTTCTAGAAGACTCTATCTCTCTGCTGCACTAACTGGTGGATCTCTCCCCTTGAAGACTCATCACTCATATCTATCTTCAATTGTGCTAGCTGCTGGATCTCTATCCACTGAGACTCTGTCCTCTATACTCTGTCACCTCCAAAGATCTATCAATAGGCTCACTCAAAACCTGCTCAATAGACTCACTTAGAACCTGCTCAACAAGCTCACATAGAACTTGTCCAAATATGCTCAACAATCTCACACAGAACTTGTCCAAATTTGCTCAACAAGCTCACACAAAACTTATCCAAATCCAAATTTGCTCAATAAGCTCACACATAACTTTTCAAATCTGCTCAATAAGCTCACATAGAACTTGTCCAAATATACTCAACAAGCTCACACAAAACTTGTCTAAATCTACTCAACAAGCTCACACAGAACTTGTCCAAATTTTCTCAACAAGCTCACATAGAACTTGTCAAATCTGATCAACAAGCTCACATAGAACTTGTCCAAATATGCTCAACAAGCTCACACAGAACCTGTACAAATCTACTCAACAAGCTCACACAAAACTTGTCCAAATTTGCTCAACAAGCTCACACATAACTTATCAAATATTCTAAACAAGCTCACATAGAACCTGTCCAAATCTACTCAACAAGCTCACACAGAACTTGTACAAATCTGCTCAACAAGCTCACATAGAACTTGTCCAAATCTGCTCAAGCAAGCTCACCAAGAACTTGCCCAAATTTGCACTAGCAAGCTCACCAATAACTTGCCCAAATCTACACTAGCAAGATCACCAATAACTTTCCCAAATATGCACTAGCAAGCTCACCAAGAACTTGCCCAAATCTGCTCTAGCAAGCTCACCAAGAACTTACCCAAATATGCACTAGCAAGCTCACAAAGAACTTGCCCAATAATTCAATCTCATAGAAGCATAAAGAGAATTGTTAGAGACTCAATATGTTCTATACTCAAATCCCAATATCAATTCAAATAAATATTATAGAAGCATAAATAGAATTTTTAGAGACTCAATATGTTCTATCCTCAAATATCAATCTCAAATCAAATCTAGAATATAGAATAGTTTATTTCATGGAACTTGAACAACCACTTCACACAATCACTTAACTAGTCTCAAACAACTCTTCTCAACCAAATACCACAATGAATAACTCTTTCTTACAAACCCTAGTCCAAGCATGTATCAACCAACTCAAATATTTTCAACAATGCTCAACTACAAATCTCACATAAAAATGATACTCATGTTCTTTTCAAGTTCAAGTTATTTGCAAAACCAATGGGCTTCAACAAAAAAAGCTAATAAAACATTCTTCACATAACAATGATACTCATATTCTTCTCAAACCCTATCTCAGGTTTTTCACACTACTAATGGCTTCAACAACAATGCTTATAAAACAAGGTTTAATAGCAACTCTCAACCCCAAAAACCTTGAGACATTCAACCAACTAATTTCGAAAAGTAAACCATAATTAATCCTTTTCTCTCCAATGATATTTCAGAAATCAACCACCATAAACAATCAATAGGAGAATGTGCCCATACCTTTTATGAAGATGAAGAAGCCTTTTGGTTGTCCACAAAATCTATCTCACTCAACACACTTTGTTTTTTAAATTTCAACAAGGATTAGAGATCTTAATTAATAACACAACAATAACATCCAAATAACACCTTATTATTCCTACTCAATAACATACACCATGTCACTTCATAAATGAATTAATATCTTTTGAAAAAGAACAAAACAACCTTCACTTTTGAACCTCTTTACAAAATCAAAAATATCTCTTTACACACACCTTATTTCTTCCTCTAATCAAGTTAATCAAATAGCCCTCAGAATAAGCTTTCCAATGATATATAATATGATATAATTCTAAAAAATAAATCACCAAAAATATCTCTTTTTTTAAACATGCATCATAACCCTTATTCCTCCTAGGGCAACTTTAGAAAAATAAAATATATCTAAAAATTATTAACTTGCCTCTATCCCTGATGGGATTCGACCTCATGACCTTCCTTGCTTAGTGCCTTAATTATAGCCAACCTATCTTTGGGCCACATGCCCTCACGTGCTCAAAAGGAGCACACAACAAAACCTTATGTTATGAATATTTGTGCCCTTCGAAAACAAAACGTGCTTCACGCGTTTCAACACAACAAAACACCTCCGACAAGAATCAATCGCAGGACCTCCTATGTAACACACAATGCATGAACCACTAGGCCAAAGAGGCCTATACGTTTGGCCTTACTCCACAATAGTCTCTTCAATGAACACGAAAATTGTAGGCCTTTCAAACTCTTTTCACACACACTTTGACACACGATGCGCAGGCTCTTTTTCCATTCAAATACAAAAATGAGATCGAGGCCTTAGCTAAATAAATTGAAACTTTGGGTATATATATATGTCCTCCTCCTTTCCTTTGACGTCGGTGCTATAATTTAAATATTAGTTTTATGACTTTTCCTTTCTTTGACGTCGGCGCTATAAGTTAAATTTTAATTTTTAAATAATTTATAATTTAAACCTAAAAATTTAAAATTAAATATCTCCATCATCGGGGAACATTTTTCGATGAAACAAAAAGCCAATCTGGGTTTTAAGAAAAACCCATTTCAAATCTACCATACATGGTTTTAAATAAAACCTTTTATTTTTCCTGCCTTGGTTTTCACAAAAACCCTGTATATATCCATGCTCTCCAAAATATCATAAATGCTTATTTATGAAATGCTTTGGCCACCAAAACTCAATGTGATCCATGTGACATCAATGAAAACATAAAATCACTCAAATTTCCTACATGGACCACTCAACCTCCACTATCTCTTGTCATGGATCCTTGCTACTTATACCTCCACCATTGCTAGCTTAGTAACATGGTTCTACTATGGGGAAGCCATTTAGTCTAGCAATGATTGGAGCCCTTGATTGTCCTCACCACTTGCTAAGGTTGTGGCTCTTGTCATGATCATATCCCTCTCCATAATCAATGACATGATGGTTGAAAACATCATGGAGGTTTTTTAAATGAGGTAGTCTTGATCCTATATCCTCATTGTCACCTTTTCTATTGATACATCAAGATATCAAAAATACTTACAATCTAGCCACCTATCTAGCTAGTGCATATTGCTTTACCTCTAGTACCAAGTAAAAGGACCTATTTAGTTTGGCTTGTTGGATTTTTAATTATATTATTTTAGGTCCCAATATATGGATTTTGAGTAGACTCAAATATAAGATCAATCAATATATTAAATGAACAAAATAATTAACTATAATATTATGAAAATAATAGAATATGAAGATAAATGACCAATGTCATTCATGCAATAACATGAAGAAAATATATAGTAGAATTGCTCAAAATATGCATACAAGCTTCAATATTAATTCTTGAATATGATATTACATTTTATAGAGCTTTGTTTCCATTATATAACCTTTGAAATGCGCCTCTTCAAATACTTGACTATTGCACTCCTCACATATTTGAGAGTTGCAACCTTTCCTATTCTATACATAAGATAAATCTCACATGTCCTTTTGGCTTCTCATCTTGCCACTTGTATACATGACTCTTGACTCTCTATTTACTTGCACACTTAACTCTATAACACTTGCACACTCCTACATGCACACTTGCACACTTTACTAAATGACACTTCTACATGCACACCTAATACATGATACTTGTGCATTTTCTCACATTTTTTGAGCAAGGTGCAGCAAATAGTATTGTCATTGTTGTCAACACAGTCAGACAGATCTGTTGATGCAGTGGAAAAGAAGTTCAAAAGCTAGTCAGATGCAAAAAACAAGAGTTCAAAGGTTACTCAGAGTATGTACAGTGATTCTCCAAGAAGACCGAAGTGGACCACTTGCAAAATGTCAAAGAAAAAGACAAGTAAGAAAAGTGTCGCGATATCGCGACATATACAGCAGGCAAGAAAAACTGTCGCGATTTCACGACATGTTGGAAGAGAGAGAAGAAGAAAGAAAAATTGTCGCGATTTCGCGACATGTTGGAAGAGAGAGAAGAAGAAAGAAAAACTGTCACGATTTCGTGACATGTTGGAAGAGAGAGAAGAAGAAAGAAAAATTGTCACGATTTTGCGACATGTTGGAAGAGAGAGAAGAAAGAAAAACTGTCACGATTTCACGACATGTTGGAAGAGAGAGAAGAAGAAAGATAAACTGTCACGATTTCGCGACATGTTGGAGAAGAGAGAAGAAGAAAGAAAAAGTGTTGCAATTTTGTGACATATTGCAAGAGAGATAGTACGAAAGAAAAAGTGTCGCGATTTCGCGACATGTTGAAAGAAAAAGAGGCAAGTAGAAAAAGTGTCGCGATTTCGCGACATATTGCAAGGAAGGTTGTACGGACGAAAAAGTGTCGCGATTTCGTGACATATTGCAAGGAAGGTTGTACGAAAAAAAAAGTGTCGTGATTTCGTGACATATTGCAAGGAAGGTTGTACGGATGAAAAAGTGTCGCAATTTCGTGACATATTGCAAGGAAGGTTGTACGGACGAAAAAGTGTTGCGATTTCACGACATGTTGCAGGAGAGAGAGTCCGAGAGAAAAAGTGTCATGATTTCGTGACATGTTGCAGGAGAGAGAGTCCGAGAGAAAAAGTGTTGCGATTTCGCGACATGTTGTTGGAGAGAGAGTCCGAAACAAAAAGTGCCACGATTTCGCAGCATAATGCAGGAGAGAGAGTCCGAAATAAAAAGTGTCACGATTTCGCGACATGTTACAGGAGAGAGAGTCCGAAAGAAAAAGTGTCACGATTTCGCGACATGTTGCAGGAGAGAGAGTCCGAGAGAAAAAGTGTCACGATATTGCGACATGTCGGGTTTTCGTGACCCAAAGGCAAGAAAAAGCGCTAAGGAGAAAAAGTGTCGCGATATCGCGACATTTTGCATTTTTGTGAGCCAAAGGCAAGTAAAAGCGCTAAGGAGAAAAAGTTTCGCGATATCGTGACATGTCGCATTTTTGTGACTAAATGAGGAGAGAGAAAGTAAGAAGGCAAAAGTGTCATGATATTGCGACATGTTGTGTTTTCGCTGGTTGAAGCCGAGAAGAGTAGCAAGGAGGCAAAAGTGTCGCGATATCGCGACATGTTATGTTTTCGCGGGGCCAAAGCTAAGAAACAGAGCAAAGAGAAAAAGTGTCGCAATATCGTGACATGTATTTTTGCGGGCCAAAGCTAAGAGAAAGCGTACGAAAGAAAAAGTGTAGCGATATCGCTACATGTTGTATTCTTGCGGGCCAAAGCTAAGAGAAAGCGTACGGAGGAAAAAGTGTAGCGATATCGCTACATGTTGTATTCTCGTGGGCCAAAGTTAAGAGAAAGCGTACAGAGGAAAAAGTGTAGCGATATCGCTACATGTTGTATTCTCGTGGGCCAAAGCTAAGAGAAAGCGTACGGAGGCGAAAGTGTCACGATATCGTGACATGTGTTTTCATGGCAACAACAACAGAAGAGTTACAAGGGCAGTTGAAGCCGATGAAGACCGATGTTAGTCGATGAAGATTAGGGTTTGCAATCGATGAAGATTAGGGTTTGCAGTCGACTAAGATTAGGGTTACAACCGACTAAGATTAGAGTTTTTCATCATGAAAATGTTGTTATAAAAGTAGGGCTGTTTGGAGAATTGAGTGTTGTCGTCGAAGATATCGTCGAATGCATGTCGAAGTGTGAAATGCAGCCGTAAGAGCGTAGAAAGCGTAGAAGCGGTGAGATGATGACGAAGTGCGCAAAGTGAGCAAAGAGTCATATCGAATTGTCCTAAGTGCGCTGCGATTGCACAGAGAGAACAAAGTGTGCAAAAGGGAGAAGATGATCATGAAGTTTGACTGTGACGAATCAGTGTGTGTGAAGTTTGGTCGTAGTGCGCATAGAGGGAGCAGATGATCATAAAGTTTGACTGTGATGAAGCAGAGTGTGCAAAGTGATTGCACAGAGTGAGCAGAGTGCATAGAGAATGCAAAGGTGAAGTAGACCAGTCAGGGTCTTGTAAAAGTGAAGGTATCTTACTGTTAAACCCATAGATTCAATTTGAAGTCTAGGTTTGTGCTTGACATTAGGGGTTGGTGCTCCTTCCAGTTGGTGCTGGTAAATCAGGGGTTGATGCTCCTTCCAGTTGGTGCTGGTAAATCAGGGGTTGGTGCTCCTTTTTGTTGGTGCAGATAAATCAGGGGTTGGTGCTCCTTCCAGTTGGTGCTGGTAAATTAATTGTAAATTTGGTGCTTTGCAAAGGCTATTTGAGGAGTAGCCACATTGGTGAACCTCGTTAAATATTGTGTTGTGTGATGTTCTCTTGTGATACTTGCTTTATCTATTTTTAAGGTTTCATTATTTCAGTTTTAAGAGCTGTGAATTTAAGTTTAAAAGTCTACACTGATTCACCCCCCCTCTTAGTGCCATTGTAATAATAACAATTGGTATCAGAGCCAAGTTCCTGTACAAGCCTAATCGGCTAGGGTGATCTTGGAAGTAACACAATGGCAGATGGTGAAGACTTCTCATCAAACAAACCTCCTTTGTTTGACGGAACTAATTATGCGATCTAGAGAATCAGGATGCAGACTTATCTTTGTGCTTTGGGATACTATGTCTAGGATTTAGTAGCCAGTGAACACACAATACCCATCACTCCTCCAACCGATGCTGCCGATAAGAATCTATTTGAGAATGACTCAAAAGCAAAGAAAGCTATCAGGAGCGGATTAGTAGACAGAGAACTGGTAAAGATCATGAGTTGTAAAATGGCAAAAGAAATGTGGGACAAACTAAGGAGTATTCATGAAGGAGACGATGAGATCAAGGAGGCCAAGTTACAAACACATCAAGCTCAGTTCGAAGCTTTAAAGTTAAATGACGATGAGAACTTAGAGGAATGTTATCATGACACCAACAGCTTCGAAGAAGAAACAAAAAAAGAACAGGAATGTGATGAAGAAGAAATTGATGCAGAAATAAATTTGAAAGAGGAACTAATGGCAGCTCTGGATGAAGTGAAGATAGAAAGAAAAAGGAATAAAGAAATCTCAAGAAAGCTTGAGGATGCAAATGAAATAATAACCAGTTTGAAAGTACAGGTAGAAGAATTCAAAAGGATTGAAGAAACTCTCAGGTCACAGATCAATGAGAAAGAGATTGGTTGCTACAAAAAATAAGAGATTGTTTTATTGAGGAAACAACTAGAAGAGGCCAACACAAATATCAAATTTGAGAAGAGCACATAGTTACTAGATAAAATGATATGCCAACAAAAAGGCTCCACGGATAAGCGTGGTCTTGGATATGAAGCTATCAACCTTCATCTTCCAACTCTGCAGAGAAGAAGAAGTTCACTGTTGAAGGATCGAAGAAAGAAAAGTTTGAAGCTGAATCTTCAAAAGGAAGAAAATATCAAAGGAGATCTATAGCAAAGCAACCACAAAAAAAGAGGTTCTATCACTCTCACTCTATTCATAATAATACTTTTAATGGCTATTGTTTCAGATGCAACCAATATGGTCACAAGGCAATTTATTGTGGATTGAATAATAAATCAAAGAGTTATGCTGGTAGAAATACATCTACGTTTCTGAGTGAACACTATATACAATGTTTTCAATGTAATGGTCATGGGCATATAGAAAGGTTTTTTCCAAGCACTTTTGTATCTAGTCTAAGGAAAAACAGTAAATTTCATCAGACACAAAGAACGCAACACAGACAGGGAATAAATCATGTACATAAAAGAAAGGAAAATAATCATTCATCAAGGATGCACAAGAGACAACCACACAAGAGAAATGTTCAAGTTCACGATAAGGTGCAAAACAAGGATGTAGTTGAAAAATCCAAGCCCGAGTTCAAGAAATTCTGGAGAAAGATAGAAGACAGGAAATCGTGTCTCCTTGGTCTGAAGGAGACTAATCCGCTATTGCACTAAGCAACTCCAGGTAGCACATCATCAGGGGGAGAAATATTGAAGTTTCATTTTAATGCTCCTATGTATTTGTTTGATTACTTGAGGATGAAAGGCAAGAAGTCAGGGAAGTTGTCGTATAGTTGTCGAAGTATGTTTTCAGTTCATGTAGTTGTTTGTGGAAGTGTCGTGAAGGGTGGTGATTAAATTGAGAGTTGTCAGTATTGGTAGTATTACTATATGTCATTGTTGTACTGATTATGGTTCTTACTGCCACTGTCCAAAGTTAAGGATTATAATAGTTCAGATAATTTGTTAGTGAAAGAATGTTGCCCCAGCCGCAGATATGTGTTTCGATAAAAGCAGTGTGCATTTGAACTACTCATTGATGTGAAGATTGTTAGATCTATTATGACGCTGTGGTGAAAAATATTGAAGTCTGATTATTGATTCATGTTTAGCTCATCAAGATGAGAAACGTTGCTTTGTGAATCATACCTGTCCGAGGTCCAGAAGTATAAGTTTGAGCAAGGTGCACTACAGTTGGCCGTGAAGTGTTTTGACAAAACATTGTCTCCTGATTCGAACAGTTGAAAGTAAGGTGTGACCAGCGGTGACTATAGAAAACATAGACCAAGTTGAAAATGTAAAAAGGAATTTGATTGGTGTTGAGGTACAATGTTTGATGCTTGCACAAAGTTGGCAGTAATATTACAGTTTTGAGGATAGTGTTGGGATAGATTTCTAGAGAAGATTTGGACTGGTTTTGTATAAGCTTGTTATTTAACATTGGACAAGTTCTATGTGAGCTTGTTAAGCAGGTTCTTAGTGAGCCTATTGACAGATCTTTGGAGGTGACAGAATATAGAGGTCTCAATGGATAGAGATCCAATAGCCAATACAGTTGAAGATAGATCTGAGTGAGGATTCCTCAAGTGGAGAGAGGTCCACCAGTCAGTGCAGTAGAGAGATAGAGTCTTCTATAATATCACAAGGGTACTATGGAGTATGAGTTATGGTATCCTAAAGATGCAGATTTTGTGACATGTTGGAAGAGAGAGAAGAAGAAAGAAAAACTATCGTGATTTCATGACATGTTGGAAGAGAGAGAAGAAGAAAGAAAAACTATCACGATTTCACGACATGTTGGAAGAGAGAGAAGAAGAAAGAAAAACTGTCACGATTTCATGACATGTTGGAAGAGAGAGAAGAAGAAAGAAAAACTGTTGTGATTTTGTGACATGTTGGAGAAGAGAAGAAGAAAGAAAAAGTGTCACGATTTTGTGACATATTGCAAGAGAGATAGTACGGAAGAAAAAGTGTCACGATTTCGTGACATGTTGAAAGAAAAAGAGGCAAGTAGAAAAAGTGTTGCGATTTCACGACATATTGCAAGGAAGGTTGTACGGACGAAAAAGTGTCACGATTTCGTGACATATTGCAAGGAAGGTTGTACGGACGAAAAAGTGTCACGATTTCATGACATATTGCAAGGAAGGTTGTACAGACAAAAAAGTGTCACGATTTCACGACATATTGCAAGGAAGGTTGTACAAACAAAAAAGTGTCACAATTTTGCGACATGCTGCAGGAGAGAGAGTCCGAGAGAAAAAGTGTCACGATTTCATGACATGTTGCAGGAGAGAGTGATGCAGGAGCATCCAGTGGCAGCAGAGCAATCTTGCATCAACAAAATTTTTTCTAAGTGTTTGCCTTGGTGTCGCGATATCGCGACCGAAAAAGAGTCGCGATATCATGACATGTCACATTTTTGCGACTCAGCTAGGAGAGAGAAGGTGCAGGGTGAAAATGTCACAATTTTGCGACATGTCACAAAATCGTGACCAAAAACAAGAAAGAGCAGAAGCACGATGAAAATGTCACGATTTCGTGACATGTCACGAAATCACGACCGAAGCAGGCGAGAGAAGATACCAATGAGAATGTCATGATTTCGCGACATGTCACGAAATCACGACCATCGTGAAATCACGACCAGGAGCAGCCAGGGGAAGGTACCGATGAGAATGTCACGATTTCATGACATGTTACGAAATCACGACCAGCAGTAGGAGGGAGAAGATGCCAAAGAAATTGTCGTGATTTTGAGACATGTCATGAAATCGTGATCAAAACAAAAAAATGGAGGTGTCCAAAGGCAAATGTTGTGATATCGCGACTTGAAGATAAGAAGGGCAGCAAGGAAGGAAAATGTCACAATATCGCAACATGTCGCGATATCGTGACCCGAAGGCGAGGAAGGCAATGAGGAAGAAAGGAGGCAAGGAAGGAAGATGTCACGATATCGTGACATGTCATGATTTCATGATGTAAAGAAGAGAAAGTAGACAGAATGAGAAGATGTCACGATATCATGACATGTCGTGATTTCACGACATGAAGAAGCAAGAGGAGGCGAAAAGAGAAAATGTCATGATTTCGTGACATGTCATGATTTCGTGACAAGGAGAGTAGAGAGGAGGCAAAAAGAGAAGATGTCACGATTTCGTGGCATGTCAAAATTTAGCGACACAAAGAGGAGAGAGAAGGCAGAATGAGAAGATGTCATGATTTTGTGACATGTCACGAAATCATGACTCGAAGGAGCGAAAGAAAGCAGGAAGGGAAGATGTCGCAAAATCGTGACATGTCACGATTTCGCGACCCAAAGTGGAGAAGAGGAACGAGGAAGAGAAATGTCGTGATATCGTGACATGTTGTGATATCACAACCGAAAAGGAAAAGAAAGGGCAGGATAAGGAAGATGTCACGATATCGCGACACGTCACGATATCGCGACCCAAGGAGGAAAGAGAATGAGAGGAAGCAAAACTATCACGATATCACGACAGACAGGAAGAGAAGAAGAAGAGCAAGAGGGAGAAGATGTTGTAATATTGTGACATACTATATTTTTGGGGGTCGTGACAGAGTGACAGTGACAGCTCATGAAAGTCAAGCGATAGATGCAGAGGCTATTGCAGTGCAGCTGGAAGAAGAAGATGACAGAGGTCAGGCGACGGTTGCAGAGCAGGGACAACACATGGCACCAAGGTGCAGTAAAAGTGGGAGAATACCAAGAGGCACAAAAAATGAAAGTGACCAGTTGAGGAATGGAGACGAAGGGAAGCGCAGAGTGATCTGATAGGAAGCAGCGGTCAGACGATGATGACAGGAGCCATGCGAAGTGGAGCCATGGATCGGATATTGTGCTTTGAATTTTGTGAAAAGATGTTTCATAGGGTCGGGGCCTCTATAAAAACCCAGTCATTATAATAGGTTAACGATGGTGGATTGGAGATCGCACGTAGAGTTACAGTGTAGATGAAAACTGAGCCGGTGCGCCAGTTTCTGAAAAAGCCTACAGGCTATTGTTGTGAATATTTGCAAGTTAGTGAATGAAACATTGGGGTTTCTATTTCTTGTAAAGTGTGCTTCTAATTTTCTATGTGAAAATTTGGATTTGTTCGAGTGAGGTTTTCCGTTCCCCCATTAAGTGGTATCAGAGCCAATGTTCCTAAGTGTGCAAACAGATCGTCGGATGTGAGGCAGTTTGCACCAGGATCTATGGAAGGGTTCTGAGAGAAGAGAGAGTTTAGGTTTTCTTGAGCATGTGAGCAGAGCATCGAAAGTGAGGCAGCTACACCAGGATCGGTTAAGATTGTGAGAAAAGCAAAGAAAAATGCCTCCACGAAGAAGTCATGGCGGTGAGAGAGATATGGTGCCAGAGGAAGACTTCAAAGCTTTGCAGAGGCAAGTGCAAGCCCTGTAAGAGGAGCTACATAGAAGGCGTGAGGAAAAGCAAAAAAGAAGAGGCCAGGGAGAAAGAACTGGTGGAAGAGAAGATGGAGCGCATCAAAAGTTGGAGCCATTGAAGGCTACAGATGAGGAGGTGTGCAGTAGTGCCAGAATATGTCTGGTAGAAGATAGAATTTTTTTTGGCCAGGAGACGGAGTTTAAACAGGTTGCAGACGAGGAGGTGTGTAGCAGTGCCAGAATATTCCTGGTAGAACGTAGAAATTTTTTTGGGCCGAAGACAAAATGTAAGCGGGCTGCAGACGAGGAAGTGTGCAGCAGTGGTAGAATCTATCTGGAGGAAGACAGAAGTTATTTTGGCCAGGAGACGGGGTTTGAGCGGGCTGTAGAGGTAGGTGCATGTTTGGAGATGTTGCAGAAAACGGTGATCGAACAGCACGAAGTGAAGGTCACTTCTCCATCAACCCCGGGTGTTTGATGCAGGAGCATCCGATGGTAGCAGAGCAATCTTGCATCAACAAAATTTTTTCTAAGTGTTTGCCTTGGTGTCGCGATATCGCGATCGAAAAAGAGTCGCGATATCGCGACATGTCACGTTTTCACGACTCAGCCAGGAGAGAGAAGGTGTGGGGTGAAAATGTCATGATTTCATGACATGTCGCAAAATCATGACCAAAAACAAGAAAGAGCAGAAGCACGATGAAAATGTCATGATTTTACGACATGTCGCAAAATCACGACCAAAAGCAGGCGAGAGAAGATACTGATGAGAATGTTGCGATTTCGTGACATATCACGAAATCGCGATCATCGCAAAATCACGACCAGGAGCAGCCAAGGGAAGGTACCAATGAGAATGTCATGATTTCGTGACATGTCACGAAATCATGACTAGCAGCAGGAGGGAGAAGATGCCAAAGAAATTGTCGTGATTTCACGACATGTCATGAAATCGTGATCGGAATAGAAAAGCAGAGGCGTCCGAAGGCAAATGTTGCGATATCGCGACATGTCGCGATATCATGACTTGAAGATAAGAAAGGCAACGAGGAAGGAAAATGTCATGATATCGCAACATGTCGCGATATCGTGACCCGAAGGTGAGGAAGGCAGTGAGGAAGAAAGGAGGCAAGGAAGGAAGATGTCAAGAAATCGTGACATGTCGTGATTTCGTGATGCAAAGAAGAGAAAGTAGACAGAATGAGAAGATGTCGTGATATCACGACAGGAAGAAGCAAGAGGAGGCGAAAAGAGAAGATGTCATGATTTTGCGACATGTCACGATTTCACGACAAGGAGAATAGAGAGGAGGCAAAAAGAGAAGATGTCACAATTTCATGGCATGTCATGATTTTGCGACACGAAGAGGAGAGAGAAGGCAAAACGAGAAGATGTCATGATTTCATGACATGTCACAAAATCGTGACCCGAAGGAGCGAAAGAAAGCAGGAAGGGAAGATGTCGTGAAATCGTGACATGTCACGATTTCGTGACCCAAAGTGGAGAAGAGGAACGAGGAAGAGAAATGTTGTGATATCGCGACATGTTGTGATATCGCAACCAAAAATGAAAAGGAAGGGCAGGATAAGGAAGATGTGATATCACGACACGTCGCGATATCACGATCCAAGGAGGAAAGAGAATGAGAGGAAGAAAAACTGTCGTGATATCGCGACAGACAAGAAGAGAAGAAGAAGAGCAAGAGGGAGAAGATGTCGCGATATCGTGACATACTATATTTTTGGGGGCCGCGACAGAGTGACAGTGACAACTCATGAAAGTCAGGCGGTGGATGCAGAGGCTATTACAGTGTAGCTGGAAGAAGAAGATGACAGAGGTCAGGTGGCGGTTGCAGAGCAGGGACAACATGTGGCACCAAGGTGCAGTAAAAGCGGGAGAATACCAAGAGGCATAGAAAATGAAAGCAACCAGTTGAGGAATGGAGATGAAGGGTCGCACAGATTGATCTGACAGGAAGCGGTGGTCAGACGATGATGACAAGAGCCATGCAGAGTGGAGCCATGGATCGGATATTGTGCTCCAAATTTTTTGAAAAGATGTTTCAAAGGGTCGGGGCCTCTATAAAAACCCAGTCATTGTAATAGGTTAAGGGTGGTGGATTGGAGATCACACATAGAGTTAGAGTGTAGATGAAAACTGAGTCGGTGCGCTAGTTTCTAAAAAATCCTATGGGCTGTTGTTGTGAATCTTTGCAAGTTAGTGAATGAAACATTGGGGTTTTTGTTTCTTGTAAAGTGTGCTTCCAATTTCTTGGGTGAAAATTTGGATTTGTTGGAGTGCAGTTTTCTGTTCCCCCATCAGAGAGAGTTCGAGAGAAAAAGTGTCATGATTTCATGACATGTTGCAGGAGAGAGAGTCTGAAAGAAAAAGTGTCACGATTTCGTGACATAATGCAGGAGAGAGAGTCCGAAAGAAAAAGTGTCACGATTTTGCGACATGTTGCAGGAGAGAGAGTCCAAAAGAAAAAGTGTCACGATTTCGTGACATGTTGCAGGAGAGAGAGTCCGAGAGAAAAAGTGTCGCGATATCACGACATGTCGGGTTTTCGCGACCCGAAGGCAAGAAAAAGTGCTAAGGAGAAAAAGTGTCGCGATATCGTGACATGTCGCATTTTCACGACCCAAAGGCAAGTAAAAGTGCTAAGGAGAAAAAGTGTCGCGATATCGCGACATGTCGCATTTTCGCGACTAAAGGAGGAGAGAGAAAGTAAGAAGGCAAAAGTGTCGTGATATCGCGACATGTTGTGTTTTCGCTGGTTGAAGCCGAGAAGAGTAGCAAGGAGGCAAAAGTGTCGCGATATCGTGACATGTTATGTTTTTGTGGGGCCAAAGCTAAGAAACAGAGCAAAGAGAAAAAGTGTCGCGATATCGCGACATGTATTTTCACGGGCCAAAGCTAAGAGAAAGCGTACGAAAGAAAAAGTGTAGCGATATCGCTACATGTTGTATTCTCACGGGCCAAAGCTAAGAGAAAGTGTACAAAGGAAAAAGTGTAGCGATATCGCTACATGTTGTATTCTCGCGGGCCAAAGTTAAGAGAAAGTGTACGGAGGAAAAAGTGTAGCGATATCGCTACATGTTGTATTCTCGCGGGCCAAAGCTAAGAGAAAGCGTACGGAGGCGAAAGTGTCGCGATATCGCGACATGTGTTTTTGCAGCAACAGCAACAGAAGAGTTAAAGGGGCAGTTGAAGCCGACGAAGACCAATGTTAGCCGACAAAGATTAGGGTTTGCAATCGACAAAGATTAGGGTTTGTAGCCGACTAATATTAGGGTTACAGTCGACTAAGATTAGAGTTTTTCATCATGAAAATGTTGTTATAAAAGCAGGGCTATTTGGAGAATTGAGTATTGTCGTCGAAGATATCGTCGAATGCATGTCGAAGTGTGAAATGCGGTCGTAAGAGCGTAGAAAGCACAAA
Organism: Wollemia nobilis; assembly: GCA_028583015.1. Lineage (NCBI taxonomy): Eukaryota > Viridiplantae > Streptophyta > Pinopsida > Araucariales > Araucariaceae > Wollemia > Wollemia nobilis. Next base: position 1,359,826 of record JAQPPZ010001424.1, on the reverse strand, counting down.
AGTGACGAGATGATGGTGAAGTGCGCAAAGTGAGCAAAGAGTCGTATCGAATTGTCCTAAGTGCACTGCGATTGCGCAGAGAGAACAGAGTGTGCAAAAGGGAGAAGACGATCATGAAGTTTGACTGTGACGAAGCAGAGTGTGCGAAGTTCGATCGTAGTGCACAGAGAGGGAGCAGACGATCATAAAGTTCAACTGTGATGAAGCAGAGTGTGTGAAGTGATTGCACAGAGCGAGCAGAGTGCGCAAAGAATGCAAAGGTGAAGTAGACCAGTCAGGGTCTTGTAAAAGCAAAGGTATCTTACTGTTAAACCCAAAGATTCAATTTGAAGTCCAAGTTGGTGCTTGGCATTAGGGGTTGGTGCTCCTTCCAGTTGGTGCTGGTAAATCAGGGGTTGGTGCTGGTAAATCAGAGGTTGGTGCTCCTTTCTGTTGGTGTAGATAAATCAGGGGTTGGTGCTCCTTCTAGTTGGTGCTGGTAAATTAATTGTAAAGTTGGTGCTTTGCAAAGGCTTTTTGAGGAGTAGCCACATTGGTGAACCTCGTTAAATCTTGTGTTGTGTGATGTTCTCTTGTGATACTTGCTTTATCTATTTTTAAGGTTTCATTATTTCAGTTTTAAGAGTTGTGAATTTAAGTTTAAAAGTCTACACTAATTCACCCCCCCCTCTCAGTGCCATTGTAAGAATAACAACATTACAAAATTACATGACACTTGTGCAACACATAGACAATTACATAAAAAGGAAATATAAATCACACTCCTAAACTATAGAATCAAACACTATTCCAAAATTTACATTATACCATAGGTACCATGGGGGTACATTAACATGTACAAAATAATGTATATTCACATTATTTGGTTGTTGAAGACTTTAGTATTCAATCTTTGTCTTCATATTACATTGTGCATGATATTTTGTTTGAGATCCTTCTTCATTTTTTTCTTTAGTTCTCCTATCTTTGCCTCTTTGTTATGATCTTCTCGATATTGCTCATGGATTGCTTGAACTTCTTCTTTATATTTAGCTTCTGATTTGTGTGCTTCCTTTGTTTTTGCTTTCTTGATTTTATTGTAGTCTTGAATTTGATGTTTTTCTGTGAACTCAAAACATTCACCTAGAGTATCATAATAAATTTTTGAATTTGATGGACTTTTGTTGTCATTCTTACTATCATATGTTGAATGTAGTAATATTTCATTACATTTGTTATTTACTTCTTGAAATGTATGACATAACTCACTTGTATCATGACCAATATCTTTTATCACTAATTTTCCTTTTAGAGTTTCAATCAACTCTTCTTGCTTTTGACTTTTGTCTTTATGGATTTCAAGTGAGAGTAATACCATATACATTATACTACCTATATCAATAGGTATTGTAATATCATCTTTAGATTTGTCAATTGCTTCAACAAGTTTCAAGTGCAAATAATATTCAAATGTTTCAAAATATTCATTCATAGCTTCTTTATAGATAAATCTCATTGCTATGTCTTGTTTTTCATCATATTTTTCAATCAATTGGTGTATACCAATTTTCAATACTTCCAATCTTTCCTTTTTTGTTATAGCCTTCAGATTATTTTCTTCCATGATAATCAAAATTTTCAATTTTAAATTAAAAAATTATATTAAATTATTCTGAAGTTGAAATCCTTATTACTCAAAATTTTAATTCAAATTTTAATCTTCAAATTTGTAATTTCAATAATAAAAAAATTAAATCCTTTTCAAAAAATAAATTTGCAAATTCAATAATTTAAAGTTTTTCAAATGTTTTAAAGTAGACCTTTTATCTCCCAAATTTATCAAATTTTTTAAATTATTAAAAATTCAAAATTTCATTTTTTTTTGAGTAGAAATCCTTATCTCTCCAATCTAATTAATCTATCAAATTTTCAAAAATCAAAAATTTGAAATAAATTGCAAAATTAATTTGCAAATATAAAATCTTGAATTTTCAATATTTTCTAATTTTTAAATATATTGGAGTTGAAGTCCTTATAACTCCCTCATTTAATTTTTATAATTCCAATGGAGTTGAATTCCTTTTAAATCCCACCTATAATTAATTCTAAAGTTCCTAAGTTTCCAATACTTCAAATTTTAAAACTTCAACTTAGGGCTTTAATCATGCTTCAAATTTAATTTATAAAAAATATATAGGTAATATTGCTTACCTTTCCTTCCTAGTGAATTAGGTCATGAGATTCTCATTGACCATGACATGTTGGAATTGAATATATTCTACTAAAAAATACTTGCTGCTTCTGCACCATGATGACTAATCCTCTCGTATTAAGTGTTACATTAATGTGTAACATTTGGATCTTTTCCAATGAATGCAAAAATTCTCCAAACTCAAAAGCTACTCCTTCCTTTAGCTCATCCATTTCACAAATGCATATGTAAGTTCTTTGTCCTTAGCAACAAAGACCCAAAAATATCATAAGGTATGGTGCTCTTCAACTAGATTGGTTTGGCTTATCACCAAATTAGGCAACTTACAACCCAAAACCAGACACTGCTTTGCACTTGATCTTTATCTGCTTTTATGCTTTGTTTCCCTTTAAATTGATTGGCTAGGGATGCACCTTTTAATGCTTTGGTGCTTTGATTCCCTTTAAACTAATTGACTAGGGATATGCCTTTGAATGTTGTAGTGCTTCAATTATTGCACCAAACTTTATCTCTAATTTTCAATTTCTTCTTTGGACATTTTATTCAACTTATTTGTTGAATACAAATATCCTTGGGAAGATTAAATAGCTCCCTCTTTTCATTGGGCTATTTATTATTTTTAAATAGCCTCTTCTTTGGTGATTTGGACCACTAAATAATTTTTGCTTCTTGATGGCTTAATCCACTCCTTATGTGATTCTCTTTCTTATGAGAGAATCCAACTAGTATCAAGGTGACTTTGATTGTCCTATCAATCAATTTTTAAATGTCCAAGCTTGTGATAACAAACATTGATATTCAAAATACCTTTGAATAAAGTCCTAGTCTTCATTAGTCTTAGATCAAATGGATAGACTCCAACATATAATGAAATGTTTCTCAAATATTTTCAAATATTGGAAGCTTTGCAATAGCTCCCTTTCATATATCAATCTACAAATTCAAAATTTGTAGCAATATGAGTCTACATTTCCTTCACGTGACTCTTAATATAAATTCACACCAAAGACTTCCTCCTATGCTAGCAATAGAGACTACTTGAAGTAGCTTTGATATCATAGTTAGTTTTTAGCTAGATTATATTAGGTTCCAATATTTTGGATTTTGAGTAGACTCAAACATAAGAGCAATGAATATATTGAATGGTCAAAATAATTAACAATAATATTATGAAAATAAATGATCGATATCATTCGTGCAATAACATGAAGAAAACTTATAGTAGAATTACTCAAAATATGAATACAACTCTCAATATTAATGCTTGAATATTATATTTAATATTTGATCTTACATATCATGGAGATTTATCTCCATTATATAAAATTAGAAAGGTGACTCTTCAAATACTTGACTATTGCACTCTACATATCTAAGAGTTGCAACCTTTCTTATTCCATACAGAAGATAAATCTCACATGTCCTTTTTGCTTCTCATCTTGCCACTTGTATACATGACTCTTGAATTTATATTTACTTTCACACTTAACTCTATGAAACTTGCACACTCCTATATGCACACTTGCACACTTTACTAAATGACACTTACACACTTCTACATGCACACCTAATACATGACACTTGTGCACATCCTGCATAAAGATATTTATATAAAGGGAAATATAAATCACACTCTTAAAATATAGATTTAAACTCTATTTTAATATTTATATTGTACCATAGGTACCATGGGGGTACATTAGCATGTACCAAATAATGTAATATTATCCAATATGGATTCCCTCATTGTAATATTCTCCAACATGACATGTCCATTCTCTTGTTATTGCTTCCTCTACCTCCTCCTTTGGTACTCCCAACAATGTCTCACCAATGGTAGTAATTCCTACTATGCACCCTAAGGCTTCCTCCCTAACTACATCCACTATCTAGTGTATAACCTTAAAAATATCACCCACCATGGCTGAAAAATATGATACCAATCTCAATAGTTATTTCTTATGCCAATATTATCCAATTTAGGATTCAGGATGATAGGTCCATCCACATCTAGCTTATGGTATGAATTTGGTTTGGGTACACATCCAAATCACCACTTTAAAGTGGACCTAACAAACAAGGTCAGGTGATATGTCTTATTAGATCCTAAACTATTGAACCATGTGGTTATAATGTAAGAGCTCACACCGCCCATGCGGTCCCACCAACTAACAATATCATCTCATATTGTTCAATTGATATGCATCCTTGACCTAGCCTAGATGGCTCCTATAAGGATACTATATAATATCTTTATGGGATAAGTCATCCACTAGATACCATGCCCTCCCTAAAATATCCTCATTTGGGAATTTTTTTCCTACCTCAAAATGGTGATACAATAAATAGGCTCATGGTACCTAACTATCCTTCACCTACCAAAACAACTTTGGTTATCTTCCCATGATTATCTACTCCTAAAATGACACTTGAAGAAGTGTGGAACAAGATAGGCCTCTAATACCTCTATAAATAAACTGATGTATGGAGCGATACAAAAAGGCCAAGATGAAGGTCTTGTAAACTAATATAGTTTGGTGCTTGAGCACATCTACAACTAGCTACCCAAGATTCTAGTGCACCATTTTTCTACTAATGTCATCCAAAAGGACTTTAGACACCAATGCTACCAAAAATAGTCCTTCCTGGTCTAACTATCCCTATGCATATGTGACATTTATATTAATCCCCAACCTGACAAGATGGAACCAAGGGTCACTTGTCATCCCCTTTATCATTATCCACTATGAATAGATAATATAGATAGAGGAACCACTAATGGATACCTGTAGTATTCTTTAGATATCCTCAAGTGAGATAATTAGCCCCTTGCATGATAATTAGTAGATATTTATCTTTAAATACCACCTCTTAGTAAATATAGTCAATAAAGCCCAATGAAATACCACATTCAATATTAGGAACACATGGTACATTCATACCACCAATAGGACTGCATAATACTCAAGATATAAAAGGGTAAGGATCATCTATAGGATAAGGAAATGATGCTCATAATAGTCAAGTGTCTATAGCCTCACCTACACAAAAAACCATTAATTGATAGTCAAATTTAACAATAATTTAAAGAAACCTTCATCAAAATTACTCTTAGGATCAACTAAGTAAAAACACCACACTTTAGCAAAAATTCCATCATGGTGAAAGTGCAATAATTTTATAAAGACACCACTGGTGCAAAAGTCACATCAATGGGTATTAGTGCTATGTAATAACACTAGTGCAAGCAGTAGTGCTATCATTGTGCAAAAGTTCTATCTTTGTTTGGCTCTTGTTTTTAACAAAAAATAAAATATTGATCAAGTTTTGGGTGACATACCTAAGGCTGGACTCCTCCTCCAACCACTGTTGGTATTAAGTAGTCACCATGATGTAATGGTCTAAACTTCTAAGCCATAAAAATTAGGAGCATAATCTCACATTTAGAGCTCTCTTCTCACAATAACACATGGTATAAATTGTTATTTTTTTTTCCACCATCATTTTTACCCCCCTCCTTTGGGCTATTTTTTGTTAGGATCCCATCCTAACATTATTATGTAATTTTTATATTATTATGTAATGATTCCTTTCCAATGTGAGGACCTCATTATAATGATATTTGTAATCTTTTGTAAACGTATGTGGTAATTGAGGTGCCTAGACAAGTGGAACCATTTCATGTAACCATTATCAAGAATATAACTGTTGTTTGATAGAATAATCTAGCTTGAGTGGCACTTTGCATGTAATCCAACTCTTGAGCGTTAGGTTAGGGTTGTATGAGGTGTATCTTTATAATACAAGGGTTCATAAAAAAATGTATCTTTTTGCATATTGAATGAAAGTATTTAAGGATGTTGCTCCCTCGAAGAGGCCCATGAACCTATGTTATGTTTGTGAGATTATTATATTTTTGCATTTATATTTCATATTTCTTATTGCAATATTCTATTTTTCATGAATTTTTGCTTTTATTGCAATATTTATGTGAATGTGCTTACTTTAATTAGAAGGTTTCTAACAAGTGGCATGAGAGTGCTTTCTATGACAATGTTTCACTGTGACTATGATAGTTCTTACCCTACCATTTCAACTGCTAGGTATAAATTTTGTGTTTTTATTTTTCTTCTTGTTTCCTAATTAAAAAAAACCTTTTTTTCTACATTAGTTTATTCAATTAGAAAATATATGTTGGGGTTGTAAAATATTATGGAGGAGCTATCGTTATTGTCTAAGCTAGATTACCCATAAAACATCTAGTGAAGTGAGGGGTAATCAAGCTCCAATACCCAGGCCTCAAATAACACCCATATATAGAATTGAGCTCCCATGTACTTTGGGAATATCAAGAAACCTATTAGGATTAGGAGAAACATTTAGCTCTAGGAATATTTTTTATTGTGTATTATCCATAGTACACCAAACATAACATCTAGGAAGATCACTCTCTCATACTATATGAGAGGTGGATGATGTGCTTAATGGTATGTGTGGAATCCTCCTTGAATAGTGGTCTAAAATATTGGTCCAAGCAGTATCGTTCATCATTGTGGTATAACAAAGTGCCTATAGGTAGTACATATACCTTGGCTTAGAGTACCCTATTTCTATTTATCCTATATGTAAAAAAACTGCATCACACAAACAAGCATGCTAAGGAGACTACAATTTTCTAGAATTAACTGAACATAAATAGTTGACAAAAAACTAGCGATGAGAATAATAGTCACAATAGAGTTTGTCTATAATAGTCAATACAAATTCTACCAAAATCAATAATAATTACTTGTAATATTTGAGAATTATAACAGGTAGGGAATTTTTTAGTAACAATGTTAGTTAAGATAATTGTTAGAGACAATGAGCTATAGAGTCAGTGACCAAATAGTGTCAGATAGAATAGAGTCAATAATAGATAGTGCAAAGTCTAGTAAAGAGTTGTCAGTTAAAATTCAATTTTTTGAGTGAACTGAGCCTTTAGGAGAAAAATGGACAACATTTGCAAACAACACTCCACTAGGAAAAAAGTTTGGGATGCCAAAAAACATCATTGTGAGACCTAGTCCATTGTGCTCATATTTTTGAGATGATCATTTTGGTATAATATTAGCAATGAATTTAAAAAGGTGAGGGAAGAAGTATCACTTTAAGAGGTGAACACCTTGGATCCAAAGTTGCATTTAAATATAGATTCCTAGAGGTTGAGGAAGGCTCAAAGGTGTTTGAGAATATTAACATTGAAAAACCATGTGGCAGTTCAGGTAATGAAGAGAAGGAAGTTCAAAAGAAGAAAGAAGGATATCATTATTTTTTTGACATAGATACTTTATTTAAGATACCTAAATTAGATTTTTCTAAGTTCAATGGAAAGGATGTTGATGGGTGGTTATGTCAAAAAGATTAGTTCTTCAAACATCATAATGTACCTAAATATTTGTAGGTCACTATGGCATCTTTCAACTTTGAATATGAAGCCTTACAATGGTATCAAAGGTTACAAAAATAACTCTAGACCCTTCTTGGGAAGATTTTGAGTCATTATTATTCACTCTATTTGGCCCTAGTGAATATGAGGACTTTACATGAGCCTTAACAAAATTGAAAAAAACATCTATTTTTCATGACTATCAAACTGAATTTGAGAAATTGGCTAATAGGACAAAGGGGTTGAATGATTTTTTTTTTAGAGTTATTTTATCAATGGATTGAAAGAAGATATCAAGGCCTAGGTAAAAATGTTCAAATCGTAGTCTATGATGCAAGCCATAGGATTAGAGAGATTAGAATTTTTTTTTTTTGGGATCAAAGGAGACCACCTACCTTTCCACAAGTCAAAGCCACATTTCCTTCCAAGTTCACAACCAATATTGACAATAAGTCTACCCATTCAAGCATTTGACTATAGAGGAAATCGATGCCCATTGAGTACAAGTCTTTTGTTATAACTATGATGAGAAGTATTCACTAGGTGAAAGGGATTCAAACCCAATTGGTATTTTATTTATCAACAAAGAATTTTATAGGCATAAGCTATGCCTATTATACAATATATGTAAATATATTTGCATCTTAACAAATGCTAATATTGCAAAGATATTCTAATATTAACAAAATAGGAAGCATCGTACAAGAAGCTTATTATTATATTTATGTTATGCCTAGACTAAATATTATAAATTAATATTCCTAGGCTAATCCTTCTCACTCCTCCCCACCATAGAAGCATTGGAATCCAATGCTTTTACAAGAAAGTGGGAGAGAACATGTGCAAGTGCCCTAAATGTAATCCTCAAATGTGATGAAGAGAGAGACCCATAGGGATATTTATACTCAATAATATAGAGCATACAATCATATCAGAGCTTTTATTTATCACAAAGATCATAAAATCATCCCAATGAAATGGATAAGGGATTACTACTCCTACAAAGGAAGTACCCATAATCAAACAAGTCTAAAAGGCCATGGTAGTAAAAGTATTCAATAATATTCACAAAATATATCTTGCTTCTCACATAATTCATGCTTCAGAACTAGAAGCATGTGTATCGAACCAATAATTGGTTCCACTTCCTATATTGCAGGTGCCTCAAACTGCAATCAAATCATTATGGAAAATATGTAACAAAGAGAGGAAAAAGGCCAAAAATCCTTTCAATAAAATACATGGTAATAGGGAGAGGCATTTCAATCCCATAAATCCTTGCAATGGGGGGGAGGCATTTCAGTCCCATCCCATCTAACCAATTGAAAAATAGAAAAAAAAATTGTTCTCCCTCTTCTGCTCCTCTAGTGGTGATCTTGGATGGATCCTGGCTTCGTTGGAGGTGTCCTTAGGTGAATTGCCTCCTTTTTCATCTTTTTGATGAAGGCTAGGTTGAGCTAGTGTGTGAGGTTTTTTGATGCAGATCAATAGTACCCATTTGGTAGTTTATTTATCCACTACTTACCGATTGCATGAGGTGGTCCAGTTAGCTTCTCCTTGATGTTTCTAGGTGGTATTTGGGATGATACCAGGTGCGTTCTTGTATTAGAGGAGGGATTTTTTTGGTAGTATCTAGTTCTGGTAGTGGTGGACTAGGATTGTGCAACATGTGCTATCTACTGAAAGGTATTTTAATGGATCTTGTTATTTTTGGTTCTTTATGGTCTTAGGAGGGGGACTAGGGAATTTCTCATTTTCCATAAAGAAGGGTTTTTAGAGATCCCATTTTTATTTATTAGCATTGGTTGGTGTGGGTTGTGTTTGGTTTATTTGTTGCTTACCCAGTGAAACCACCTTATGCATCGGGTAAGCAACAAATAAACTTTAAGAATTGGATCTTGCGATATTGCCTATTTGATATCCTTGAAGGCCTTCCTCCTGGCATCCATCCAATTAAACTTTACTTCTTCCTTAAATATTTTAGTAATTGGCTTCACAATTTGAGAAAAATATGAAATAAAATTTTGGATGAAGTTAATTTGACAAAAAAATGACTAAATTCTATTCTTGTTGTGCGGGAGAGAGAGAGACAAAATAGATTTCACTCTATATGGATCTATTGTCAATCCTATTTTTGATACCATGTGTCCCAATAATTTTCCCTCATGTACTGTAAAGATTGACTTTTTGGGATTCAAAGATATCCCAAATTCTCTACATTTTTCAAATACCATCCGGAGATGCTCGATATGCTTCTTATTATCATGGGATAAAATAGTCATGTCATCCAAATAGATCAGGATTATTTTATTTACCAATTCACCAAATGCCAAATCCATGGCCCTTTGAAAGGTAGCACCTACATTAGATAGCCCAAAAGGCATGCATTGGTATGCAAAGGTACCCCATTTTGTGGTGAAAGTGGTCTTGTGTTGATATTCATATTTCACCCAAATCTGATTGAAACCTAAAAATCCATCCAAGAGAGAAAATATTTTGGCTCCAGCTACAATGTGCAAGATCTGATCAATTTTTAGGAGGGGATAATGATCCTTCAATGAAGCTTGGTTTAAGTTCTAAAAGTCTACACACAGGAGGATATCTCCATTTTTATTTTAACCAAAACTAAATTTACAACCCATGTGGAGTGCTTGATGGGGTATATGATCTTAGCAACTAATAATTTCAATAGTTCTTACTTCATTAATACCTCCATCTTGGGGTTGATAAGCCGCTTCTTCTACTAGAAAGGTTTTGTATCTGGTAACAACTCAATAGTGTGTTGGATGGTATCCTTGTCATATACCTTGAGATCTTCATATGTCCAAGCTATAATATCATTAAACTCTTTGCACAATTCAACAATCTGGTTGACTTCTTCTTCTGAACAATGTACTTCGATATTGATATCTTTACCAGGCTCAATTTGCACCCCTTTATAGATATTGATTTCAACCTTGATTCTATGGGTAGTTGGTCTGTCACTATTGTCAAATAGGCTTTCCAAAGTTATCAACCCCTTGGGGATGTGATTATTCTTTAGTTGGATTATTTCACCTTCTTCCTCAACCTATGATAGTTGATTACTTACATAGTTCATTCCTAAATTAGAAAATCAACTATTTGTTCGTCATTATCAAACACCTGCCAAAAGATATCTTTGTATAGCATAGATGGAATATAGACCACCATTTCTAATTTGGATTTGTGGATGATGTTGGATATTGGATAGAAGTTTGTTCCAACAGAAGCTAAGATGTCAGCATGAGCGTTGTGTTCTCTAGGAATGACCTTGATGTTTAAGGCCTCAAAATATTCCAACAAGTCCCATACCTAGTTTTTGTATGCCTTGAGGTAATGTTGTTTGCTATTGCATCTCTTCATGACTTTATTAATCACTAATTTAGAATCACCAAATATTTGTAGTTGCTTGATTCCCATTTTTTTAGCTTTTCTCAATCCCATACATAATGCTTCATATTCTACTGTATTGTTTGTGCAACTCCATGTCAATCAGTATGAGAAGGTCTTTTACACTTTAGTTGGTGATACCAGAAATACTCCTGCTCCAACACCATTCTTGCATCTAGCTCCATCAAATAACAAATTCCATGTCTGCTCTTGATTAGGATTCTTATGAGCCAACACTATGAGTTTCGTAGCTTCTGGATTTGCAATTGAATAAGCACCTATTCTAATTTCAATCATAGCATTAAAATATCTTATGGAGAATTGATCTTCTATTTGGAGGTCCTCCAAGACTTCCTCTATCAGATCCATTTCTTGGGTGGTAACATTTACTGTGTCCGTTTTCTAGTCCTCCAAATTTTCTATATGAAATGAATATGGTCTCTCAGAGAAGATCTTGAATCTTTTTCCTCTGAATGGTACCTCCATATGAGAGTAGTCAAGGGAAAAATAACTCCCCAGCTTGGTAGTAAATTCTCTTGATAAGCACATCCCAAAATAAGGTTCTAAATCCACCACCACAATTTCTTGAATGATAGTAATTTGGGGCATTCTATGTAGCTTCATAGGAACATCCTTAATCACTCCCACCATTTTTATCGATGTACCATCTAATTATAGCACTCCAATACTTCTTCTTGTTTATTCCATACTCATTACTTCACAGACTACTTTGGGTATATTAGTGGTAGCTGCTACAGAGTCAATCATACAATTGTGTTCCACCCATCCCTCCATCTATAGGGACAAGTAGAATGGAGATGGCTTGTTCTTCCTAGTTATTGAAGTAGGGTGGCCTTGAGCTAGATTCAACTTTTCCTATTGCTTCCCTTAAATTTTGATCAATTTGAGAGAGGCCTAAAAAAAATCTATTTGTTCTAGAATGAGGAGTGCATCATACATGCTAATTTTCGATGGATTTTTCTTCATTATTATACAATGTTGAAACCAGAAGATTATGCCTGCTTTCTCAGATATTTTACGTGTTCCTCATATTTATCCTTATAATCCTATTCTACTTCGATCCTATAGTGTTTGTTCAGGAAAGGATATCTTACTTTATCTCTAGCTTGCTCTCTTCCTTTGCCTTCTTTGGTCCCTTTTTGTTGTTGTTGGACTACCTTTTGAACCGTGGTAGGTAGAGGTACATCCTTCTTTGGAATGTCCTTTGGTTGAGAGGGTACCTTGAAAGGGTCCAAAGTTTTAGGATCAATAGATAGAGGTTTCTTCTTAGATATTGTAAGAACCACCACTTGTTCTTCGGTTGACATCATGAAATTATAATCATCTACTTCTCTCATCATATTAACTTGCCCCTTTTATACATTTTTTGCTTTTTCAATGGCATTTTTATGGACATAGTATTGATGCATCATGCATGTGCTTTCACCATGAAGGTCATTATAGGTTGAGCACCAAGAAGTTGGCTCATTATCTAAGGAAGAAGGTTCCTCTTCCTAATTGGTCTAAAGAGCATTAGATTTTTCTTGGGGCTTGCTAGTGGAAGCAACCTGGTCTCTTGTGACAGACGAGAACATTCATAGCTAAAAGTTCCTCTCAAATTCTCATCTCTTCAAGACTGTGAATTCATTGGTGAGATTATTAAAAGCCATTATCATTTCACGGAGGGTGATTATTTGGAAGTTTGGGGCAGGAAATGCCAAAATAGTAGCAAGTGCTGGTAGTAATGGGACTATAGGTGGAGCAAGCATTACTTGTGGACTCAGAGTAGATGGCCAGGATGGAAAATTGATCAGAGTATATACTGATAAATAGTTTGGTGGAGCCAAAACCATTGTTGTTGTTGAGGGAGTTCTGGATATATAGGCATCACAAACTTTGGTGGTAGTCTTATTAAAAAAATTAAGTCCTCCACTTTTAGTTCTTCTTGAAAATATATGTATGTTGGAATTCCTTATGTACATCCTAATATCAGAGGGAAAGACTCTCAAATAATATTACATTGCTTGTTCACTAGTTGGATGTAGGCCTTGCGGTACCATTTTCCATGTCCGACTGAATATGATATTGAAGTCTATAATTTTATCTTGCGTATGTCTTTGGATGGTAGTAAGTTGTATCAATAGAGAGAAGGGTTTTGAATGTTCATTGAATTTGTCAATCAATCTGTCATCCAATTTGTTCCATGAAGTTATGGTTAGATCTAGAAAGGTTCTAAACTACATCTTGACAGCTACATCTGGTAAGGTTTTAATGATATTACCAACAACCTTATCATGATGTCCTCATCTTGATAATACTCATATGATATTTTTCTCGTGCCATCATATGTTGATAGAGCTTTCAGGGTAGCTTAGGGAATGGTATTTTGGACCGGTACATTCAGAGGTCCAGTATGATTCTAGGTTGGGTAGTTCTGAGTATTTTAATTTGGGTTTACTGCCATTGCTATTGGTGTATGAGGATGAATTATCAAATTCAAGTTGGTGGTTGTACTGTTCAGATATACAACTAGGACTGGAGAGGGTGTTGAAATGGGTGGACAAATTGGATGAATCATGAGGCTACCAAATTGCAGTTATAAGAATTCAATTGGCTCTTCTAAATTTCTAGCTACTTCTCTTGCAATAATATATCTGAGGATTTACACAATATGAATAGATAAAATATAGATATACAAGTATTTTCTAGGTAATGATGGATGGAGTCATCATGTGATGGAGATTGTGGATCAAATAGAATATCACCAATTTTTGTTTAGATCTAAAAGGAAACTAATCATATGATATGACTTTCTATATTTGAGTGGATTTTCCAGGTGATTTTGATGAGATTTGATAATTAAGGATATCACCAATCCTTATATTATCCAAGTAAGGGACCTTCAAGTCCTATTGGGGGTACCAAAAAATATTAGTCAAAGAACCTATCTAATGGAAAGGTTTATGCACCCATAGACCTTGAAAAACATTGAAAGACTTAGGAGCTCATGATAACTGTAGTAGTCAGTCTTTGGAGAAGGCCGATTCCTTGAAGTCTTGGCTAACTATACCTAAATACGGGGGAAAAGGGTGTTGAAAGAGATAAATGAGGCTAAAGCCAAAACTTATAGTGGTACAGATTAAGCAACATCAAGACATAAGAAAGAACAAGGACCACCCAACTAAAAAATCAACTACCTAATAGACCAACTAATTTGCAATCAATTACAGAACATTTAATTTAAATATATTGTATCTTAATCATTTTACAAATGAAGAACACAAGCTTATACTGAGAGGGGGGGGTGAAAAGTATAAGACCTCTTTTTAATTTTTCCTTTATACTTCAAAATAGTAAAGCAATATACCCAAAGCAATATCAAAACAATGCACAAAATCATCCACAAAGTGACACCAATTTTAACGTGGTTCACCCGCAATGCCTGGGCTACGTCCACAAAACTTTTCTCTAAAAGTTATCTCAAAGTTCTTTGGGAAACCTTCCCAATTACAATGTTTATGAGCCTCGGCCCAAAGGAGACACCTTCCCCCAATCTAAATTTATGAGCCTCTGCTCAAAGGAGATACCTTCCCCTCTCGCTCTGGAAATGATCCCTCGGAAGATCAACCGCCTCTACCTCTTGCCAAGCACGTGGAACTCCTTTCCACCGAAGACCTCCTGTCCTCAATGCTTAGCCTAAGAGACCTTCGCCTTCTATGATCACGTCCACAGCAGCTCGACTACCTGTACCAAACATAGTCAGTCGATCTAGTACAAGTTTTCCTATGTCTCGTCGATCTGTCCAACTCTATGAACAAATCAATCCTCTCGCACACAAGCCTTCTCAAAGACTTGCCAAATCTGTCCTCAGGTTCTTCTCAAAGAACCAATGCACCTCTGTCCTCAAGTTCTCTGATAGAACTCTCTAAAACTCAGCTCACAAGTCCTCTGCTAGGACCTGTCCAAATCTGCTCACAAGTCCCCATCGAAACCTGTCCAAAACCTGCTCACAAGTCCCCACCGAAACCTGTCTAAAACCTGTCCAAAACCTCAACAAGCTCACCAAGAAAAACTTGCTTAGCATGAACTCACAAAGAGAATTGTTAGAGACCCAATGTGATTCATAAACCTCATAGAAGCATAAAGAGAATTGTTAGAGACTCAATATGTTCTATACTTAACTCCCAATCTCAATTTCAAATCTCATAGAAACATAAAGAGAATTGTTAGAGACCCAATATGTTCTATACTTAACTCCCAATCTCAATCTCAAATCTCATAGAAACATAAAGAGAATTGTTAGAGACCCAATATGTTCTATACTTAACTCCCAATCTCAATCTCAACTCAAACTCAATCTCAAAAGAATAAGATAGATGTAGTATGCTTTTCTCAAGAATATGAAACACAACCCAACAATTGCCAACTATGCAATATCTCATATAACAATGATGCTTATATTCTTTTTACCAACAACTAGGGTTTCATCATCTCAATGCAAGTATCAAGACTTACTAACATAAACCCTATTGCAAAAATGCTTCTTCTTCCTCAACCAGAATTATGCATTCACCCAAAAATTCAACAATAACTTTAATGCATAAGCAATCTTCAATATCCAAAAAATAAGATTTACACCAACAATACCTAGTAGACAACCTTTTCACTCCAAACTCAATTTCAGAAAATATACCATAAACAACATACATGGAAGAAGTTGCCCATACCTTTACTTTGATGAAGAAGGAGAACTTAAAATCTGTCACAACACTAACTCTCAATTTGCCACCAATTAGAGTTAGCAACTATACAATAATACACAATAATAAAGATCCAAATATAACACCTTATTTCTCCAACTTAGTAAAAACCACCAAAGTACAATAATATACAAAGTAAAACCTCTTTACACCTTATTACTCCACATAAACATTAAACAATAAACATCAATGTCAAAACAAAAAATGATACCTTAACCTTATACCTCCCGCGCATTCACGGCCACCATTCTTTGCACACCGTGACCAAAAGGAAATTCCCAACGAAGAGAATCGAACTCAGCACCTCTGTCGTCTAGCATTTTTGCTTAAACGCCACCGCCGTTGGGTCACAAGTGCCCAATGAAATAATAAACCGCTGCCCTCTCTTTTATCTTCCTTTGACGCCAAGAATCTGGAAAACGTAAACGTCTTCCACAAACCGCATGCAAACAATCCACTGCCGTCAAGCCAAAGGGTAAGGATGCAGCCCAATCTCAAACCCGAGTTTGCCAAGCACAGTCTCCAAGACACAGAACAAGCGCGATATCAAAGACGTCAAACGGAGATCGAAAACACAGAGCAAGCTCAACTCGAAGTCACCAAGCGCTGTTCGAAGGAAATAGAGCAATTGCAAATCACGGACGCCAAGCGCAAAACAAATGAAATAGTGCAAATGCAAATCATGGACGCCGAGCACAAATCGAACGAAACGGTGTAAATGCAAATCGTAGAAACCGAGCGCAAATCAAAACATACAGAGAACCACAAATCGCAGATATCAAAATAATAATCGGAGGTGCTCACTTTTGAAAACCATGCCAACTTATATAGCAATTTTTCCTTCACTGTTTGACGTCGGCGCTCCTCCAACGATGGCAACAAATCGGCGATGCTTAAGGGTTGAAAGACCCTTTAATAATAATTAAAATAATAATAATTATTATTTTATTAATAATAAATTAAACTTGGACCTTTGACAAAGGTTTGAGTTAATTTAATTATTAATAATACACATGGACCTTTGCATTAAGTTAAGCTTGGTTTTAATAAAAACCCTTAATGAGTCCAAATGGTTTTAAGAAAAACCTTTAGCCTTGTCACCATGGTTTTAATAAAAACCCTTTAACATAATGAAGCTTCTCAAGATATTCTTGACATCACACTCTTTTGAAATCAACACAAAAATGCCTTTTGACATCAATGACAACTTATACATTTGAGCAAAGGCAATGTACCCAAAGTACCCAAAATTGCCAACAATCTCCCCCTTTGTCATTGATGGCAAACCTTTATTGACAACACTTCTCAAGAGCCAAAACTGAAACCAACTGAAACCAACTGTGCTAACAACTGAGAATCTTCCTTTGAAGTTTTGCTCCCCCTGACTTGAAGCTTTCCTCTTCACTTTGAAGCTCTCCCCCTTACTCATATCTCTCCCCCTTTGTCATCAATGGCAAAGGGCCACCTTTGGGGCTCGGGACTAAGAATTAACCTCTTAGCTTAGTCCCTCCCCCACCTCCTGATGAGGTGATTAATTTTGGGGTGGGAGTAAAACTCCCATTAGGCATTGATCATCATCAGCATCTATAACTTCCTTGTCGGGCCTTCTCTTGAACTCTTTGTCCATATCCCTATTCCTGTCACTGTTCTTGTTCTTGTTCTCATCCCTATTTTTATCCATGCCTTGATCCTTGGACCTGATCATGCCACTGTTCCTGTTCCTGTATTCTAGAATTTCAGCTCTACACTGTCTGATCGTGTGACCTTCATTGTTGCACTTATAACAAGTAACAATGTTATTTCTTTTAGGCATACCTGTTCTTTGAATCCACCAGCTTCGACCAAACCTATTCTGACCAAACCTGTTATGACCAAACTCGTTCTGACTAAACCTATTTTGACCAAACCTCGTTCTCGACCAAACCTGTTTCGACCAAACCTGTTCTCGATATTTGCCTTGCAATAAACTCGCCTTGTGCCCAAACTGTTGACAAGAGTAGCAATACCCTTGAAAGAAATTACCACCTCTGAAACTGTCATTTACCTTCTTCACTTGAGCCATGCAATGTGAAGCTATGTGACCAAACCTGTGACAAGCAAAACATCTGCCTTGAAACTTTCCTTTATTTGACCTCTTAGGTTCTGAAAACTTCTTCTTCTCATTCTGAATTCTGGTTTCTGTTTCTATGCATCTATCATTCAAGGACTCATGATCTGAAATACTTTCCTCATCAGAACTCTCTTCCTTTTGGAGTCTCTTACTAGACTCTCCAACTTGTTCCTTGTGATGCTTAACAAAACCAAGGCCTATTTTATCTGTTGTCTTTCTTTGACCTTTGATGAGAGACTTAACCTTTTTGGAGCTATCTTGAAACCTGTGAAGCTTATCCTTGTACCCTTTAGTTTCCTCTTTCAAAGAAGCCATTTTCTTTTCTAACTCACTATACTCAAGAACCTTAGACTCTAACTCATCCTTGAGTTCTTGTGTCTTAGCTATAGAGAAGTCAAGACTTTCTATAAGATCATCTCTCTCCATACAACATTCATCCAACTTATCCTTGAGTCTAGCATTCTTCTTTCTTTCCTTTTTCAAAGCACTAAGAGCACTAATAAGTTCACCTTTAAGATCTACTTCACCTTCCTCTATATGTTTGCTATTAGAATCATCAAAGCCTTTTTCGGATTTCTTATCACTAGAGGTGCTACCCTTTTCAAAAACCATACATGCATCTTCCTTATAGTTTTCTGAAGCATCCTCATACATACTAGAAATCAAATCATTATTTGTGCAATCATCCTCAAGGTGACCAAAATTTCCACATCTAAGACATTTCATGATAATGAATCTATGTTTTGGTTCTTCCTCTTTTTCAGATATGAACAACATCTCATTTTCATTATCACTTGAAGAACTTTCACTATCACTACTAGAACACTTACTTGCTTTGTCTAGGTAGAAACTCTTCTTGTGTTTGTGAGAATACCTCTTTCCTTGATTGTTGTGCTCATCTTTGTTTTTCCTATGATGCTTGTGCTTTTCAGAATCCTTGCTCTTACAGTCCTGTTTATCTTCATCACTTTCATCCTTGGCAACAGTACAGTCAGTAGCATAATGACCAAACTTTCCACAATTGAAACATCTTACATTTTTCATATTTTTGTGCTTTCTAGAGAACTTGCCTTTCTTGCTGTAATATGCCTCTTCATCACTAGAAGACTCATCACTCTCTTGAAGCTGTTTACCTTTGGATTTCTTGGTAGCCTTGAAAGCTGCCTCCTTCTTGACATCAACCTTCACTTGAGTTCTTAACTCAAATGCTGCAAGTATACTATGGAGCTCATCCTTTTTCAATTTATCCAAATCTTTAGCTTCCTCAATAGCAGAAATATTTTCACTAAATCTATTAGGAAGAGATCTTAAAATCTTATCACAGACATCATTTTCAGCAAGCTCAAGACCTAAGTCTTTCATGGAGTTAACAACCTCATCCATACGAAGCATGTAGTCACTAATATTTTCATCATCATTCATCTTGAGTTGTTCAAACATACCTTTGAAGTGTCTCAACTTGGCCTTTCTGACATTTGTATCACCTGTATGAACCACCTTCAACTGATTCCACATTTCACTAGTTGTCTTGCAGTGAATCACTTTGGTGAGATCTGCTTTCTGTAAGCCTTTCAGGATTGCATTCATTGCTTTTGAATTGCTATGATGTAGGAGCCTTTCTTCTTTAGTATTGAGACCATGTTCAGGAATAGTGTACTCATCTTCAATCACTTCCCAAACCTCATTCCCAAGTGCCATTAGATGAACCTTCATCCTTGCACTCCAAAGACCAAAATCTGACCCATCAAGAATAGGTGCTGCATTGCCACTTGAATGATCCATTGTGTTCTTTACTAGCTTTTCCTTCAAGTCGTTAAACTTTTCGAAGGCACCCGCTCCGATACCAATTGAAGAACACAAGCTTATACTGAGAGGGGGGTGAACAGTATAAGACCTCTTTTTACTTTTTCCTTTATACTTCAAAATAGTAAAGCAATATACCCAAAGCAATATCAAAACAATGCACAAAATCATCCACAAAGTGACACCAATTTTAACGTGGTTCACCCAGAATGCCTGGGCTACGTCCACAAAAATTTTCTCTAAAAGTTATCTCAAAGTTCTTTGGGAAACCTTCCCAATTACAATGTTTATGAGCCTCGGCCCAAAGGAGACACCTTCCCCCAATCTAAATTTATGAGCCTCTGCTCAAAGGAGATACCTTCCCCTCTGCTCTAGAAATGATCCCTCGAAGATCAACCGCCTCTACCTCTTGCCAACACGTGGAACTCCTTTCCATCGAAGACCTCCTGTCCTCAATGCTTAGCCTAAGAGACCTCTGCCTTCTATGATCACGTCCACAATAGCTCAGCTACCTGTACCAAACACAATCAGTCGGTCTAGTACAAGTCTTCCTCTGTCTGTCAGATCTGTCCAACTCTATGAACAAATCAATCCTCTGCACACAAGCCTTCTCAAAGACTTGCCAAATCTATCCTCAAGTTCTTCTCAAAGAACCAATGCACCTCTGTCCTCAAGTTCTCTGATAGAACTCTCTAAAAACTCAGCTCATAAGTCCTCTGCTAGGACCTGTCCAAATCTGCTCACAAGTCCCCACCGAAACCTGTCCAAAACCTTGCTCACAAGTCCCCACCGGAACCTGTCTAAAACCTGTCCAAAACCTCAAGCAAGCTCACCAAGAAAAACTTGCTTAGCATGAACTCACAAAGAGAATTGTTAGAGACCCAATGTGATTCATAAACCTCATAGAAGCATAAAGAGAATTGTTAGAGACTCAATATGTTCTATACTTAACTCCCAATCTCAATTTCAAATCTCATAGAAACATAAAGAGAATTGTTAGAGACCCAATATGTTCTATACTTAACTCCCAATCTCAATCTCAAATCTCATAGAAACATAAAGAGAATTGTTAGAGACCCAATATGTTCTATACTTAACTCCCAATCTCAATCTCAACTCAATCTCAACTCAAACTCAATCTCAAAAGAATAAGATAGATGTAGTATGCTTTTCTCAAGAATATGAAACACAACCCAACAATTGCCAACTATGCAATATCTCATATAACAATGATGCTTATATTCTTTTTACCAACAACTAGGGTTTCATCATCTCAATGCAAGTATCAAGACTTACTAACATAAACCCTATTGCAAAAATGCTTCTTCTTCCTCAACCAGAATTATGCATTCACCCAAAAATTCAACAATAACTTTAATGCATAAGCAATCTTCAATATCCAGAAAATAAGATTTACACCAACAATACCTAGTAGACAACCTTTTCACTCCAAACTCAATTTCAGAAAATATACCATAAACAACATACATGGAAGAAGTTGCCCATACCTTTACTTTGATGAAGAAGGAGAACTTAAAATCTGTCACAACACTAACTCTCAATTTGCCACCAATTAGAGTTAGCAACTATACAATAATACACAATAATAAAGATCCAAATATAACACCTTATTTCTCCAACTTAGTAAAAACCACCAAAGTACAATAATATACAAAGTAAAACCTCTTTACACCTTATTACTCCACATAAACATTAAACATTAAACATCAATATCAAAACAAAAAAATGATACCTTAACCTTATACCTCCCGCGCATTCACGGACACCATTCTTTGCACACCACGACCAAAAGGAAATTCCCAATGAAGAGAATCGAACTCAGCACCTCTGTCGTCTAGCATTTTTGCTTAAACGCCACCGCCGTTGGGTCACAAGTGCCCAACGAAAAATAAACCGCTGCCCTCTCTTTTATCTTCCTGTGACGCCAAGAATCTGGAAAACGTAAACGTCTTCCACAAACCGCATGCAAACAATCCACTGCCGTCAAGCCAAAGGGTAAGGATGTAGCCCAATCTCAAACCTGAGTTTGCCAAGCACAGTCTCCAAGACATAGAACAAGCACGATATCAAAGACGTCAAACGGAGATCGAAAACATAGAGCAAGCTCAACTCGAAGTCACCAAGCGTTGTTCGAAGGAAATAGAGCAATTGCAAATCATGGACGCCAAGCGCAAATCAAATGAAATAGTGCAAATGCAAATCACGGACGCCAAGCGCAAATCGAACGAAATGGTGTAAATGCAAATCGTAGAAACCGAGCGCAAATCGAAACATACAGAGAACCACAAATCGTAGATATCAAATAATAATCGGAGGTGCTCACTTTTGAAAACCATGCCAACTTATATAGCAATTTTTCCTTCACTATTTGACGTCGGCGCTCCTCCAACGATGGCAACAAATCGGCGACGCTTAAGGGTTGAAAGACCCTTTAATAATAATTAAAATAATAATAATTATTATTTTATTAATAATAAATTAAACTTGGACCTTTGACAAAGGTTTGAGTTAATTTAATTATTAATAATACACATGGACCTTTGCATTAAGTTAAGCTTGGTTTTAATAAAAACCCTTAATGAGTCCAAATGGTTTTAAGAAAAACCTTTAGCCTTGTCACCATGGTTTTAATAAAAACCCTTTAACATAATGAAGCTTCTCAAGATATTCTTGACATCACACTCTTTTGAAATCAACACAAAAATGCCTTTTGACATCAATGACAACTTATACATTTGAGCAAAGGCAATGTACCCAAAGTACCCAAAATTGCCAACAACAAATTCCAAATAAGTGAATGAGTACAGTAGAAATCCAGGATTCAAAATTATTACCACAAACATTCAACATGCTCAAATTAGAAATAAGTGGTCATCAATACATACATGCTCCATAAATGATTCGAACTAGAGGCCAAACAGTAGTCAATTTGTATTAGCAAGTAATCCATCTATACATATGAATTGTAAATGCCTAAGAGCTAACCCATTTTCCTTTTACATTCTTGTATATATAGACTCCTTTACAATATCATAATTATCAAAAACATCATTATTTAGAAATTGATTATTGTTATGTTAGAGGGAGTGCTAGCTAGTTGGACTATTCAAAAGTATAGCCGCTCCAATTGCCTCATCATGACTTGCTGATTTGGCCAAAATCTATGCTATGCTAAGTAGTGTTGAGCCTGCTACTTGCATTTGGTTTGTTGATATTCATTGATCATTTTTAGTTGAGCCACCCTATATCCTGTGTAATGACCATGAACATAATCATACTTTTGAGATTCCTCTAACAGGTAATCCTCATCGAATAGGTGCCCTAGGATAATGGCATTCCTCGTGTAGCTGATATGATTGCAAAACTTGTGATATCATGATGTTGAGTGTCTAGAACCTTGGTTAATCCTAGATGTTTATAAAATATTCAACAGTCCTAGTATTTTCCTCCTTTATGATCTCTTGTTCTCTAGTATCAGGCTAGGGTTTCGGTACACCTCTAGGTGTCAATCGGGTCAAAACCCTTTGAAAATATAGAATTAGATCTTCAAGTAGGTTGGGGATTCAGTACCCTCCTAAGCTTTGGTTAGGTACATGTCATTTGGTGCTCTCTATATTCTACTTTTATTGGCTTATGATCTCTGGGTGAACAATTGGTAATCCTTTGAGTTTCTATCGGGTCCAAATCCTTCGATAGTATTGATACTTATCAAGATTTTGCAATACGATATTTTTCCATCATGGGATGGGTCTCTAGGACCAATATAGTTCTAGCCATGTGCAAAACTCCTAGGCTAAGTCTCTTGTACCTTGCCAAGATCTGACTGGTCGATATTCCTCTGGTACTCATTGGATTTGTCCATTTTTTTATGTTCATGCACTAACACTTTTTGACCACCCTAGGTTCTAGTTGGTTGCAAAAAAAATGGTCTCCCTTGGATAGGCCGAACATCCAAGACTTTGTCAGGATTTAATTGAGGGCAATTCTTTTGGTCACTACAAGTTCCTTAGTTGGGCCAAATCTCTAGGCCTTTCTCTGGCCTCAGTGAAGAGCAAAAATTTTGACCTCTATAAGCTTTCTAGTCGGGTCAGATCTCCAAGATTGATTCGAGTCTCAATTAGGTGCAAAATTCTTGGTCATCTCCATACTTATCCAATTTCACACTGAATATTTTCATGTTGCATAGTACATAGCACTTTCTTGTCAAAGTGTATGTGGATAGTGGTCAAAAACACCCACAATAACAATCCTTAAGGAATATTTGGCTTCTCATCTATATAGTCATAGGTATGATAGTAAGAAGCAAATGGAGGCCTCTAGGAGAGAAAAAACCAAAATAATCTCCTAGATTGTTATGATACTTCAATGTTGTGGCTGAGTGTGAGGTCTATCAATATAACAAAAGGGAGATAATTAAATTTCTTGGATTTTTGAAACCCTTGACTATCCCTAACCACCAATGGGAGCACATATCCATGGATTTCATTGCAGGCCTTCCAAAATTAGAGGGAAAAATAATGTTCATTGTGGTAGTAAATTACCTTTCCACGTATGCTCATTTGTATGCATTACAAAATCCTCATTCAACGAGTTAGGTGGGCAAGGTATTTATTGATTATTTTTTAAGTTAAATGGTATACCCAAAACCATTGTGAGATACCATGACCCTATCTTCACTAGCAAATTTTGGAATGAATTGTATTGTATTAATGGTACCAAGTTGAGTATGTCCTCCTCATATCACCCTCAATCAAATGGTAAAATAAATATTGTTAATAATTGTTTGAGTACTTACCTTCGTTGTTTTTCTCAAGACAAGTAGTATCACTCGATCTAATGACTTTTATTATCAGAATGGTAGTACAATACTTCTTACCATTTTCTCCTTAATATGTCCCCATTTGAAGCATTGTATGGTCAAAAACCTCCTCTAATTATAGACTATGTTCCAATATCTTACAAAGTTTTCCAAGTAGATGATTTGTTACAAAAATAATGAATCATGCTTTAGCTTATTAAGGATAATTTAACCCAAGCCCAAAACCATATGAAGAAATAATAATATTCACACCATTTTGAATGACAATTATAGGAGCTATGGTATTTTTTTAGTAATGGTAAAAAAAGGGGGTTTTAGATGGGTCTCAATCCTATTACAGAATTAAGCTTTGCAAGGTTACAATATAAACATAAACTAGATAGCATAAAAATGAGATGTAAGGTTGTAGCATGAGACAAAAACAAATTTGCAAAAAAAATCCTAGAATAGAACCAAATAAAAAATAATGTTGGTTGATATCCAAAACTATTTCTAGAAAAGGAACAAAGGTTGATCTGATTGTTGTTTACTCCTTTCCACACCAATAGTAGTAGCAATCACTCCAATTATCAAAAATAGTTAATAGAAGTAGAAGCCCACTATAGTACCATTCACTAAAACTACAACTGATGTAATAAGAGTAGCATACAATCACATCAAGAGCACCAAAAAATACCAAAATAAATAGCGGTCCCATTAGCATAAAAAAATAACACCTTGTGGAATATACTTTTATTCTACCCCTGATGAGGTAATCCTTGTAAGAGATAAGGAAAAATTATTTTCTCATATCTTTCTTTGATCAAAATGAAGTCTAATGTTTTCCAAACAATCAACTATAGTATTTCCTTCCAAATATATATGTAATATCTTAACCTCTACCATTTCTTTTAATAGGGATAATGTATCCTTAATTAAACCTAACACTTACCAGTTATTATTTTCTCCTTTCTTAAGATCCCTAAGAATATTCATAGAGTCCCCTTCTATGATGACCTTCCTTACACTCTTATATATCAACAACATAACACTAGAGTATAGGGCTTTAGATTTTGTATTGTGATTGATTTGTATCCCATATTTTATTGTATGATCCCATAATACTTCACATTTCTTATTATGAATGACACCTCCTCACCTAGCTCTACTTGGATTTCTTTTCATAGCTCCATAAAAGTTTAACTTTACCCATCCCTCCTCTGGTTTTAGCCATCTAGTGTTTGCTCTTTTCAAACTGATTGACAAAGGTGTTGCTCTAGGTTCTCCCAAGTTCCATTCTCTAGTGATCCTCTTTTCCAAATTATTCTTAGAGTCCACACTACTATCAAAGGTAAGTAAATTCTCTCTCACTATAGTTTTAATTATGTAAGACATTGAAAGTTCATCCTTACTCCCTTTTGAATACTCTCTGATTTCTTTCCCACCAAATACCCAAACAAATGAGGTAGAAATAAATTCTAGAGTTTTGATAACCTGTTGTAGCTAAAAGGGCATCTCCATTGGTTAAAAAGCTACCTAAATGTACCAGGGACCATCCAAGAGTATAACATAGCTTCCATTAGATTATTAAGTACCTCACTTGCAAACTCATAATGAATAAAAAAATGGTAAAATAATTCAACATCCTTCATGCAAAGAGAGCATATATTTAGCATTTGAAAACCTCTCTTACTCAAGTTATCTAGAGTTCAAATATTTTTTTGTATAACCAAAGAAAGAAAGCCAATTTGGGGATTAAATCATTCTTTCAAACCTTATTTATAGGAAAGTCCCCCTCAACACCTCCAAATTGTAGGGTATAAGCTAATTTTAGAGAGAATTTCCTTGATGAAGTAGGAAACTAGATCAAAGAGTTCTTATCTTCATTTTGAGGTAAGTGGTACTACTACAACAACCTGTTAAGATTTAGTAAAGATTGGTGTAGTTTTAGATTAGCAGAATCCAAAGTTAGCTCTTTTCAAAACATTTGACCTTCTCCAAATTCTATGTAATAATTGAGTAGTAGTCCATATTTTTAAACCAAGGGATCTTTTAGTATTTTGAACTTCTACATCTGATGCAAAGGGCTATCTGCAATCCAAGTGTCTTTCCAAAAAAATATTTCCTTGCCTTCTCCTACCATCCATCTTAGTCCACTTCCCAACAATTTCCTAGTTTTTGAAATTCTAGTCCAAACTACTAATCCTTTAAGAGGGTTTGAATTTATAATGAAGGTTATAAAACCTTCCAAGTACTTACCTTTAAGAATATAATCCCAAAGTAGATCTTGTTCCTTGGTCAATATCCAACCTGTTTTAGTCAGTAGTTATTTATTGAACTGCTACAACTTTATTATCCCTAGACCATCTTCCCTCTTAAAAGAGCAAACTCAATCCCATGATACTAGAGAAATACTTCATTTCTCTTATACCCCCACCCCAAGATTTTTTTTGAAGATTTCATCTATTTCATTTATGACCTTATAGGGTGTAGAGGGGGAAAATAGTCCTACCGCATATGATTCTTGGTAGGATTTGCAAGAGAGAGCCAACGTGACCACAGGATTACATTGTTCTCTAAAATTAGTGTAAAATAATGGGGGGAAGGGTTCAACAAGAATTATTTAAGGACTTGCTCCAAGTCCATTGGTTTTCAAGAATGTTTGATGTATTCGTTTCAAGACAATCACCTATGTTTGGCATTTTTAGATATATGCTATGAAAGATAAAGGATAATACATAAATACAGAATGAAAGAAGACAATATATACCCCTAGAATAATTCTTTCTTTTATTGCTTTATAAACCTAGGGTTTCAAGATAGAAAACCTTAAAGCAAGGGCTCAAGAGAAGATGCACAAAAAATACTAAACCCTAAGTGCACACTATATGTTGTTTATCTTTCAAATGCCTAGAAATAAATTAAATATATTTATTTTAAATAATATCTAGGGTTTATAATAGAAATATAAGGTACTCAAAAAATAGCCTAAAGACTAACTTAGGGCACTTATCTTATCCGATGGTTGATCCTTGCTTTTATCATTTTAAGTAGTGATATCAACAATTCCTGTTCCTGTAAGATAACTTGGAAAACACTTGAAAAATAATGCTTAGGATGTTGTATGATAATACTTGGAGGCACAAAAGTCAAGCCCCCTAGGTCCTTTTAGCTGAAATTTGAAAAAAAAACTAGAAGTTGACTTTTGGAAGATGAACAAGCATAGTACAATATGGTAGAATAAAATGATAAACCTCATAAAATAATGTAGTAATATGTCTTATACATAGCCTAAAATGTAGTCCTAGGGTCTAGGGATAACAACTTGCCCCTAGAAGTGGTTTGGGATAAATCATACCTCATAATAGGCGATCATGATTTTGCAGATCGACAAAATTGTGACCTATAAAGACCGAGCATGTTTTCACAAAAACTATACAAAAAATAAAATAATAATGTGAGAACTTGATTACATCATACAAAAAATCAATGCATGCATGAAATAAAGTAAAAACACCTAGTAGATAGCATAGAAGTAGACAAAAGTGTTGAGATCTCCTGAATAGTCGATCTCTCCTTAGGGTTCCAATAGAAATCCACCAAAGCGAATGACAACAATAGTTAATCCAATACAAAAGAAAATAAATCACACTCCATAATTGTAATTTAGCTTGCTTGTAGAAGAATAAGAAGAAATACATATAACTTAGAGAGCACTTTAGAAATCACTTGAAGAAGAAGAGCTTGCATGAGATTGATATTTTTAAAGTTCACTTGTTGGAAAGAAGATTTCAAACCTTCCTTATATAGCATATTTAAAAGTGGAATGGGTGAGAAAAACCAAGGAGAGCCGATGCCAAACATGCCAACTTCAAGAATTAGGGTTTCATTACAGGAAAACCCTAAAATGCAAAATTATGCCCTGTTAGGGCCGATCACGATTTCACATTATGTGAAATCATGCCCCATCAAGGGTGACCATGATTTTGTATAAAGAGAGAAAAAGGCAAAAATAAAGGAAGAGAGACCTAGCCCTTGCCCTAAGAAAGTCTAAGAGGTCTCTCTGAAGGACTCAGGGAAAATTGCCTACTTGGATGGGTCAATTTTTTGTGTCTACATTTTACCCCCTCTTTGACGCATTTATGGTCTAATAAATGAGTCAAATAAATAAGTAAACACTTACAAATAAAATATATCAAGTGAAAAAGTAGTGGTTGGTTTAGAAGAAATGAGTGGTGTGAAAATGGTGTTATTCTAAACACTTTCTTATTTTACATGTAAATCGAGGTATTAGGGATATTAATACCTCTTAGGCTAGGGTGCCCCCTCGAGTTTCATAAGGGAGGACCTATCCCTGATAAACTTGAAATGAAAGATGCAGAAGAAGAAAAGGACAAAAGGAAGCAAAAAAGAAGAAAGACAACAATGAAAATAGAGATAAAAGTGAAAAAAGGGTAAAACCCTAATTCATTTTTATCGCATGAGAAGAGAAGAACGAAGCTTTGGAGAAAAATGGTATATGGTGCTACTAGTGTACCGATTAGTTATTGTAAGCAGTGCGGGGTGAGACCAATACAAAGGTGGAGCAGGCAGAGGTAAGATAAAAAATCCTTCCAAAATTATTTAAAATTTTCAAAATTTTCAAAATTTGGGTGAATTTTTGCAAAATCTGACGGGTTTGCTGTGTACGACCCGAATGCATTTTCGTGTTCTAGCCATGATTTCACCCTGGTTCATAGAAAAAAAATTACACTCGATGAAAAAAACCAAGCATGATTTCACAAAATCGTACCTCACAAATATGGGGCACGATTTTACAGAGGTAAAATCGTGGTCCTGAAAAACTAGGTGTGATTTCACCAAAGAGGAAAAGAGAGAAAAAAAAAGAAGGGAAAGAAAAAAAGAGAGAAGATGGAAAGCAAGCAAGAAAGCTATAACTAAAAATAAAAAATGTTATTTATTAATTAATTTAGATTATTTATTTATGAAACTGATGAGATATTTTGTTATGTTTGTGAATACAGCTTCGGGTACTCAGGAGTCGTGAGTGTTGAGTTGGCTCCTTGGAGGTGGAGCTGCGTGAGCTCAAGTAGGTAGAGAGAGACACACTGGGAGTGGTGGGGCTAGGACACCTAGAAAAGATGCCTTGGGTAGAGGCATACATGTCACTACTAATAGCTCTAGAAGGGAGGTGGTATTCGGAGTCATCAACATTCCAGCTGCCCACAGAAGAGATGACCATCACACTAGAGGATATGTGGTGCATATTGCACATCCCCATCAGGGGGATAGTAGTTTATGTTAAAAAAATATTAGACCAAAAATTATTATTTGACATAGGCTATGAATAGCCTAAGATCTAATCATGCTAACAAACACACTTAGATAATTAAGGGCCTAACAACTAACAACTAACGTAGTCAAAATGACTACGACTACTAACCATAGGATAGATATTAGAAATAATATCTTCTAGGTTAAAAAGTAAAAAGGTAATAATCTAATGGTAAAAGTAACAAACTAATTTTTACCCTAACATCCCCCCTTTATTACATTTTACTTTGATATACAAAGAGTGTTGTGGAACAACTCAAATTTGATATGTCCAAGAGCCTTTGTGAAGATGTCTGCAACCTTTTTATCAGTGGGAATGTATTAGAGCTTGATGTTGTGTTTATGAACTTCATCATGAATGAAATAACAATGTGTGTCAATATTTTTGGTGCACTCATGGTGAACTGGATTCTTCACTAAGTTCAAAACACCCTGGTTGTGGCAGTACAAGTGAATTGAAAGTTTCTTGGGTAAACCCATACTTGCCATAATGTGACTCAACCACATCGCTTCGTACACTGCTCCTTGTGTTGTGCGATACTCTGCCTCTATTGAAGATATCACTACCACTTGTTGCTTCTTGCTATGCCATGAGACAGGTCCGGATCCTAGATGAAAAACATATCCAGATGTTGAATTTCAGTCATCTTGATCCAACATAGTCAGAGTCCGTGAAACCCTGTAATAATAATTTTTCATTCTTCCTATATTATAAACCATACTCCATACTACTACAGATATAGTGGAGAACACACTTTTCTAATTTCTAGTAACTTTGGGTTCTTGCATGAACCGAGAAATATAATTCACAACAAATGTGATATATGATCTAGTGTTTTTTAGGTATATAAGGCTCCCAATAATCTGATGATAGAGAGTTCCATCTACCTAAGGTGAATCATCGTATCATGACAATTGAAGCCCTTGTTCCATCGATGTTGCTTTTGGATTACAATCAGTCATACAATACTTTTCAATCAGTGTCTTGGTGTACTTTTTTTAAGTCACCCTTAGGTAATTATTTTTCTATTCAATCTCCAAACCAAGATAATAGTGGATAAGTCCCAAATATATCATATCAAATGAATCTCTCAAGTCATTCTTTATGGCATCTATTAATGTATCTGAGTTTCTGATTATGATCAAATCATCCACATAGAGTACAAGTATCACTATCTCAAGAACCAATTTTCTTAACATAGATATTTACATCTGAAGGAATTCTCTTAAATCCATGCTACAGAAGGTGATTGTATATATTTATATACCATGCTATAGGGGCTTGTTTCAACCCATACAAGGATTTAACTAGTTTGCAAACTTGTTACTCATGGCCTTCCTCAAAAATCTTTATGGTTGAGTCATGTATACTTCCTCGTTCAAATCACCATTTAGGAAGGCACTCTTTACATCCATTTGATGAAGTTTCCATCCATATTGTGCTATCATAGCATAAAAAATATGAATGGTGGTCATCCTTGTAGTGGGTGCAAAGGTCTCTTTATAATCGATACCTTCATTTTGAGCATAGACATTTTCCACAAGGTGGGCCTTATGCTTGTCAATGGTTCTATCTGCCTTGTATTTCACTTTGTAAACCCATTTAAATCCTATGGGTTTCTTACCTTAAGGTAAATTAACTAGCTTCCATGTATTGTTCTTAATGAGAGATTTATATTCAACATCCATAAATGCCTTCCACTATGGCTAACTAAGTACTTATTTGATCGTGGTGGGTTTATGTTCATAATATGAAGATATATAAACCCTCTCATCATCAATTTCCATCTCTTCTCCACTATCAATCTCTCTATCTACAGAAAGCTCTTCAAAATATTGGTAAAGGTCATCAACTATTGGTGATGCTTCTACTCTCTTCTGTTGAGACATATTGCGTGTTTGAGGATGATTCAGAGTAAGATCAGGAGGTGAGGTCAACTTTGAATCTCTCACCTTACTTGTATACCATTTTGGCACCTTTTGCTGAGGTGGAGGAGTTTATTTCTGTGGCTCCTCATATTCCAGGTATACAGAGGATGTGATGTTAGGTGTGAATGCCTCATCGAATACCACATCTCTACTTATGTGTATTTTATTTGTCCTAGGGTCATACTATTGATACCCTTTAGAATATTCATCATAGCCAAGGAAAATGCATTGTAAGTTTTTCTCATCTAGTTTATTTCTCTTTTATTTAGGTATATGCATAAATTCCTTACACCCAAATACTCTTATATGATATATGGAGGGCTTCCTACTGCTCCATCCTTCCTATGGAGTTATATCTTTAAGGATATTTATGGGTGCCTTATTCAAAAGATATATTTCCATTGTGATAGCTTCATTCCAATAGCGTTGCTCAAGATTTGCTCCCTTAAGCATACTGCAAACCATTTCCATGATGGAATGATTCCTCCTTTCAGCAAATCCATTTTGCTATGGAGAATAGGCTATGGTTAGCTACCTTTTGATCCCATGTGATTTCAAAAATGAAGAGAATTCATTTGAGGTATATTCCCCCTCAATCTAAGTGGAGGATTTTTGTGTAGCTCTACTGATTCTCTTGACTTCATATGGAGTGTATGAAGTCGAGTTTGAAGGTTTAGAATAGTTGATTGATTCTTCCCTTCAAAAATGGTACATAGTGCATCCCATGCATCTTTACCATTTTTAGCTTCACTTATGTGAGGCTGGATCTCATAAGTAGTAGCGAGCAAAATCAACATGAGAAGTCTATTATTATTTTTATCCTATGCAATTTGATCTACTCCTGTTGTAGTGGGTTTTTGAATAGTGCCATCCACTATATCCCATATTTCCTCAATAGTAAGAATGACCTTCATCTTGGTTTTCCATGCAAAAAAATTAGAACCTTTAAGCAATTATGTATCATTTAGGTTATTTGTTGATAGTTGCCATGATGAAGGTTCTAAGAATGGTTCCAAGATAGTCTCTCTTTCTCTCTACTTGATATTTAATGGCACCTGCATGAAAAATCTCTTGAAGAAATATGATTAGTTTGAGGAAATATAAGCCAAACAAGAAGAAATGACATATAATTCACTCTTATTGATATTTAATTGCACCTGCCTAAAAATCCTCCTAAAAAAGGATAGTTAGTTTGAGGTAATTAATCCAAACAAAAAAGAGTGAATTAGGGATTTTAATTTAAGAGAGAATATCAAGAAAAATTGGATTTATACTTGTGCAATGAGTTTATGAAAATTATTGTGAAATTTTGGGGTTTTGAATGCTCTTGATTTTGATGACTTATAATTGCAAAAAACAAGAAATTAAATGCAATGATCAATAAAAGAGTGCCCACAAAATTTTTATCACATAGGTGTCAGATGCAACCAAAAATTCAACTAAAAATGCCAATTTTTTTAATATAGGTGTCGAGTAATATAAAAAATGCACCTAATTACAAGTTTTTGCAACAAAATATTGATTTGTGTTTTGCAAAAAAAATAAATTTGATTTTCAAATTCTCCCCCCTTTGTGTTACAATTTTTGCAAAAGGACAATTTATCAATTATCAATTATCCCCCCTTTGTTTTGCAAAAACAACAAAGTAGCATACCTTTCAAAACAAGTCGACATACGATAAGATTTTGAAAGGCTTTCCAGAACTAGTCGACACATGACTTGGTTTTAGTGGACTCTTTAATTTTTCAATACTCAAAAATTAGAGGTGCATCAGGATTAAAAGGTTATCTACTACTCATGGGACCATAGCTTCAATCCAAACCTTTCCAAGGATTTGTGTAAGTATTGAAACAAGGTAAACTCTTTCTATGTCTTCTAAGCATCCACCGAAAATTGGATCTTGTGGTTTGATGGTGGAGTTCATTTCTCTTTCGAATGAATTTTAGAGACGAAGAGAATTTTGTATCCAAGGCCTCTTCTTCATGAGACAAAACTTGTACTCTAAAAAAAATGATTAGAAAAATTTAGAGCAAAGTGTTAGAAATCTCAATTTGTTGCAAAAGAAATTGTGCTTTGATTTTTGTCTCTTACCCCCCCTTGATTTGTAGAAAAAAAAATCAATTTTTATATTTTGCAAAAAAAAAATTACCTTTTAATTTATAATTTTAATTATTTAAAGCATAATGTGATCAATAATAAAATAATTTTTTGAAAAAATCATCTTTAATGTAAAAAAAAAATATTGAGTTATTAAAAAATGCTAAAAAGTAATTAAAAAAAATACAAAAAATAAAAAAAAATTGATCTATGAATGTTTGTTTTGGTGCTTCTTAGCAAAAACTTGAATTTTTGATCCCACTCAGAGTCGAAACCGCGACTCCATGGGTGTCTTCTCGATGTTGGCTCCTCAAGCTAGTCGGGCTAGCTTCTGACTTGAAATCTTAAGCACAATATTTGCACTTTGTTCCTATGCACAACGCGTAAATGAAAAAAAAAATTATGGTACTTTAGTCCCATGGTGCCCTTGCAAGAAATGTGAAACTTCTTAAAAGTGCGATCTCGCCCTTTATCATTCGACCACCTATGGGCAGTCAAATATGCTTTTTGTTGTGCATAGAAGCAACCTCGAATCACCACGTGGATGCCTGGAAACATGTCATTTGATGACACGTCGATAGTTAGAATGACCAATCAGATCACTACAACTCAACACCTCTAAAATCATGCACTCCACGTTAGTTTTTGCATGTCGATTCAACAACCAATCGTAGCTCTCCACATTAGCTTCTACGTGTTTATTCAAAAACCAATCGTAGATCTCCACATCAAATTCTACATGTTAGTTCAATAGCCAATCATAGCTCTCCATGTTAGCACTCAAGGTTTGCACCCACCTCATTTTTAGATTCCTCAGATTCTGTGCAGGCATCAAATTGCATCAGAATTGTTTTGGTTTTGGAGATCATGCTGTGTGGCATTCTAAACCAAAATGAGTTTTTAGAATGATTTCAGGGTCAGACTCATGCTTGGTAGGATCCGTGCCTTAGAATTTTGTGCTTGAGGGAGTTACAAGTTTCATGGGAGTCAGCATAATAGCTTGTGCCATTCAGGATTTCGTTATCAATGTGAAACAACTACTGAATTAGCACCACAATGCGTCTTGGTGTATACTCATCAGGTTCCC
This sequence comes from Wollemia nobilis, assembly GCA_028583015.1. Lineage (NCBI taxonomy): Eukaryota > Viridiplantae > Streptophyta > Pinopsida > Araucariales > Araucariaceae > Wollemia > Wollemia nobilis. Next base: position 1,324,857 of record JAQPPZ010001424.1, on the reverse strand, counting down.
TAGTGGGATCTAGGTCAGAGTGCCTAGGTTAGCGTGCATGGACAACCCCTACACGTTGGTAGGATGATGTCAGCATCAAACTACAAGGTCAAATCATGGAGATCAAGTGTCCTTTTGCACCTAGTTATTCACCTCAAGATCCATGGTAAGGGCTTGGGAAGCATGTCCAGTTGTAGCAAGTATTTGTTGCCTTCTCCCAGCTCTGCCCTTCTCCTAGATTTGCAAGTCCCGCTCGTATCAATTTCTACACCACTCCCTTTGTCTTGCCTACATGATCTAATATTTATGTTAGAAAAATACTAGAGCAAAAATTATTATTTGACATAGGCTATGAATAACCTAAGAGCTAATCACACTAACGAACATGCTTAGAGAATTAAGTGCCTAACAACTAACAACTAACATAGTCAAAATGACTACGACTACTAACCATAGGATAGATATTAGAAATAATATCTTCTAGGTTAAAAAGTAAAAAGGTAATAATCTAATGGTAAAAGTAACAAACTACTTTTTACCCTAACATTTTATAGAGTGCGAGGGTGGCCAATGACCTTGTAGTGACTATCAAGAGGCTAGAACCACTAGGTGCGAGAGAGCACAATAGTTGTATATGACCTGGTGGGGTGATATTGACATACCCATTAATGACTATGCTTTACGGGGTGGCGGTGGACTTACTGATATGCCATACAACAAGCGACATCTACCATGGATGATGGCGGGTGTAGTAGCAGATATGCAAGAACAAAGAGTGTGGTTCGGATGGGGTCCATATGTGTTGGCCTAGTTGTACTGGATATTGTACAATATCATGTACAAGCAGCATATAGGGATCGTGTGTATGACATTACTCCATGTATGGATCTAGGTGCACATAGCAGTGCAGAGATTAGATACAGTGCTAGGACTATTGCCTAGTCCAAAGTGACCAACTGCATACATATGGTCTAGATCCTTTGAGTAAGTCACGAGGACATATGCTAGAAACATACCACTAGCAAGGTAGGTAATAGATGAGCTGAGGGAGGCCTAGATTATATGGTGACCCTAGCATCTACACATATGATGGGATAGAGATAGGGAGGAGTTGAATAGGGTTAGTAGGATCATATGGTTGACCATGGAGAGATGGAATCCATAGGTCTTTTGATTTTATAGTCTTGAGGTAGTTCAGGATTATGTAGGGGATCCTAGACCTGGGGGACTACTAGTATTAGATGGTATACCAAAACCCATTAGGGATTGGAGATGAGCCTGACTTGGCTAGGTGGGTAGAGGAGGACTTGGATGATACTTATTACATGTATCTGAGGGTGGACAACACATGAGTGGCCTTCAGATACCAAAAGCGGTATAAAGGAGTCATACTCCATAGGGTCTCCCCATCAATATCGATACAAATGTGCCAAGTGATGGACCTAGGCATATAGTGAGCATTCCAAAAGGTAACTTATAGGGACACAAAGAGGGAGTAGTAGGGCCAGGTAGCCCTAAGACAAAGATAGACATGGGTATAGATTGAGCTGGTGATAGAGGTCACTTGTGCTACAGGGACCAAGGAGGTAGGGGCATTTGGAATTGCCCCCACAAAGGCTAGGGTGCTACCATGCAGAGGATCAAGAGAGGCCTCCACATCAATAGTAGCTAATTGAGTCTAGGCCTCGGGTCAAGGGAATCTAAGGGGGAAGGTAGAGGTGCTACGAGAATAGGTGGCAACTCTACAAAGATAGGTGGACCTACTCTAGGAGGATAGGTCCAAGAGGATCAAGGGACTATGAAGTACTTTGAGTACTGTAGACATAGAGGGATGAAAATCAAGTAGAGGCTACTTATATTTGAGGGGAGGTGAACCATCTAGACATAGAGCATTATAGAGATTAGGCAGAGGGGATGGCTATCATTGGGAACAACCATAATAGCAATGGGATTTGCCTTCTACAGGCATAACTATAGAGGATAAGGGATAGGTTGGATATGGTCATTAAAAAGGCTACCTTCTATGAGGCCATGTGCTACCAGGTGGTACCAAAGGGGAAGAGGGTGGTACTCCCTCCATCCCTACAATAAGCTAGTAATTCATGGTCTCGATCATGAATAGTTTTAGCCTCACATTTCATGGGTATGCAACTACCTGGACCACCTCCTTTGGGTGAAGTAGAGGAGACGGGCTATCAAAGCTAGGGCTAGGGATCATGATGACATACTAGTTTTGATTGTGGTATGCATCCCTAGGGATTGGTTGAGTGTACTAGGATTGGATTGTGGTACACCAACTAGACAATTATGTATCTCTCTTTTACCAAGTAATATTAAGATGCTTTCTTTTATATGTTAATGTGTGCACATGTGATATAATTTGGTTAAGCATTATTTCAATTTATATTAATGATGTCTTATGAATGGAAACTACTATATGAAATGCATGGATGAGATGGATATGAAAATGGAAGAAGAAGAAACACAAGAAAGAAGAGGAAGAAGAAGAAAAAGAAGAACAAAAGGTCAACCATCGAGAACAAAGAAGAACAAGTGAAACATAGTATTTGAATTAGAATAGATTATAGCAAATTAGTGTGACCAAACACTATGAATCAAATCATAAATAGGGAGTTAAAATCACTATGGGTGTAGTACTCACCATGAGTTATGAAGTGTTGGAGTCTGACCCACTATGGGTGGTTGCTCGCTAATTGACTACTATGGGGTGATTACTCACTAGGATGTATGCCAAGACTTGATGAAATGATCAAGGAGCTTATTCTATAATGGTGTGTTGATCCCGTTGAGTCAAAAGGAATATAACTCAATAGGGGATCATATCCAATAGGATACTCGCTAGGATATACATTATCCCATGTGGGGTGCAATATAAGTAGATAAGAATTAATAGGCAATTTCTACCTATAATAGGGGTTTGAAAGATGAAAAAAATTTGTGAGTGTGTGCAAATGCTCATAAGAAAATAATCTTTGAGAAAGATAAGGAGAAATATGTATATCCTTGTCTAAGCAAAAATATAAATAAAAACTCAAGAAGAAAAAGGCAACAAGGACATATTGACAAACTATCATGCTTGACCTAAGAAAATGATAAAGTAATACTTTCAACATCAAGTAAGAGTAAAGAAAAAAAGGAAAAAAGAAGTAGAAGAATTAAGAAAGAAGGTATATAAAAATACCTAGGTGGGGATTTTTCTAGGCAGCAGAACCCTAGTGAAAGTGCAATGCATGTGATATGTGATCTAACTAGGTATCATCACATGCCATTATCACAAGATCCTAAAAAATATATATGATAAAGCAGTCATGAACAAGCAATCATGCAAAAGAATGACACTCAAGCATGCAGGTTGTGTTAAATGTCAAGCAACTAATGTAGAAAAATGACAAGCAATAGTGCAATATGAAAAAGCATATGGATGAAATAGAAATGCAAATGCATAGCTAAATGATGATTGATTGATTTGATTTTTTTTTTAATTTAAGCAAGAAGGATGATAATCAACACAAATTCTGAATGTGTCTCCTATCATGACAAAAAGAATAGGCATGCCATGAACTATTTCATTGAAGAAATATCTATAAGGCAACCCATATCGATAACTAGAATTATGGAGAGGCTCTTTCATAGCTCTTTCTTTGATAGCCATAGCATGATAATCAATGCATTCTTGAACACAACAATTATTATTAACATAAGGAGGAGCAAATCCTAACTTTGCAAGATCACTATAGGACTATCGAAGTAGGATCCTTTTCTAAAATAGAAATATTATTTTTGGGGCACACAGGTTCAATCATATTACAAAATAATATATTATAATAATAAGGAGTTACTCCTAACGTTTGATAATTCATGTATTCAACATAAGTCATAAGATGATCATCATCGTAAAATGATAAAGGCTGGTCTTTGCTAGGTATGAAACCTATGCTACATCTCCCAGGAAATATCCTGATATCCAAGGGCTCTTGAATACCTTTCTATTGTTGTCCCAAATATTTACCCACATATCCCATACTAGATAAGATCTATTAAGGAAGTGGGTAGTCATTGGAAAGGTAACAATAATAAAAAGAACACTTAATGGGAGAGGAGTTTCTACCACGTATCTTTTCTTTGAAGGAAGTCCCTACAAAGATAAAGGTACATGTGCCAATGTGTACATCATATTTATTATGGGGTAAACCCATGGCTTTGGGTGATAGTGGTAGCTTAGAAAGATCTAGAAGATGCTATTGAATAAATTGATTCTCATGATCCTGAGATGATAAATTTATGATACATTCTTCATTCATATTTAAATTTTGAAATTGATTTGATATCTAAAATGAGGAACGTGGAGAAACCATTGAAGAAATAGGACAAAGGTTGAACTCAGATTGAGCTTGCTCTATATTTGAGCAAAACTCAAATGGTCGAGGGTCACCCGAAATGGTGATAACTTGTTCTTTAAATTCAAATTTGAAGCATTTATAAAGAGTAGAAGGGATGACCTTCATTGCATGGATCCAAGGACATCCAAGAAGAAGATTAAAATATGTAGGAAAATGTACCACATAAAACAAAGTATCCAATATTTTAGGCACAACCTTAAGGGGAAGAGATATGGTATCGCAAGTCTTTTGGGACTTATTGCTGAAATATTTTATGATGATATCAGACTTAGTTAAATCTTCCTCTTTTAATCTAAATTTTTGAAATAATTGATATGTGCACAAATTGAGGGAAGAACCATTATCAATTAGGATTCACTTAATAAAGGTATCCCCAATAAGTGTGATGATGTAAAGTGAATAATCTTCTTGTAAATTTGAGGAAGACTTATCATCATCCGATAATGATATGTGATGTATCCCAAAAGAACCTACGACATCAACTATGGTGCTAGGAGAAATATCTGGAGGAACAAATTGCTATCTTAGAAATTCCATCAAAGCATCTATATGGTTGGGAGAAGTTTGTAAAAGTTCTAAAATGGAAATTTTAGCTAGATTATTGGCCAACTATTTTTGGAGATCAAATGAAACTCTAGGTTGTGGTTTCAACACTAAAGGTGGAGTCCCTATTTTTGGAACCTTTCTCTGATTATTCTTCAAAATCGAATTGGTCTGCAATGCATAATTTTGTCCTTGCTGATAATGCTAAGTAGGATGAGTCTAAGCTTACCTTCTTGTAGTTTACCCAACCATGCCAACCATATTACCTTCTTGCTGATTATGCTTTGTTAATGGATCCTTGAATATTCCTATGTCTTGATTTGTTGTTGAAGTTTGTTGAGTAGGAGCCTGATTATTTGATGATTGAGAACTCCCTATATCAATACATCCTACATTGATCAAATATTGAACCACATGTTTCAAATTCTTACAAGAATTTATCCAATGTCCTTCCACTCTATGATATGCACAATGCTGACATGTCTTGTACCAATTAGTTGTAGTATCTGGTTGCCTTATAGGAAGTAACTCAATTGCATTGGCTTCTATAAGCTATTTCAAAATTGCTTCCATAGACATATTAAGCTTTTTAAAATTCTTTTGTGGAAGTTTTTGAAGTATTATATTTTGTAGGTTGTTAGTAACATTATTAGCAGGCCTACTATCCACTGCACCATCCCCTCTTGTATGCTTATTCTTGTGTTGAGACTTAGTGGGTTTATCTTCTCTAACCTTGAGTTGGTATCTTATGATAAGAGTTTGTTCTACCTTTCTAGCTAAATCAATTACTTGATCAAAGGATGTAATAGTAGTAGTATCTAATGCATAAGATAATTGTTCTTATAAATTGCAAATAAATATCTCAAGAATATATTTCGGAGGTAAAGTATACCTTAAACGTCTAACTAGACTTCTCCAATGAGCCAAAAATTCTGAATTTTTTTTCTTTACCTTGTTTCAAGCTATAAACATCTTTCATTGTTACTTCCTTTTCAATATAGGTACCAAATTGTTGAACAAATAATTTTATTGTTTCTTCAAAGTTCCTCAAGGAGTAATTAGGTAACCGATAATACCACTCTAATGCCATGCCACAAAGACTCTTAGAGAATATTTTTAATAACAACATGTCATAATATATGAGTTCATGGTATGCTATCCTAAATCCTCTTAAATGCTCTATTAAATATTATGTCCCCTTGTAAATAGGTAAAACTAGTATAGGAAAATGCTTAGGATAAGGTCTTGCAGCAATAATAGGATCCAATAATTGATTACACATTTCCTTATAATTATAAGTGAAACTTGAAGGATGGATCATATCAACTCTTAAAACCAACTGCTTTACCATATTTGTTAAATTCTACATTTTTGGATTACTGTTATGTAATATCCCTAGATTCCCTAAAGGAAAGATATAGGTTTATCGGGAAGTGAGTGCTTGGCTTAGGTTGGATGCATGGATACTATTTTTATATATGTTACCTTGTGAAATGGGATAGCCAATATTTTGTGGGACAGAAGCAAAAGTGTTGAGATTAGAAGATTGAGGAGGAAATTGAAAATAATTTTGAGTGACACTACTAATTGGAGGAACTTGTAGATTTCTACCAATGTTGGTTGTTATAGTAGTGGAATTAGTTGCTTGGCTTCTCAAATTATCAAGATACAAATATTTGAACAAGGGGTTATTTTGGTCAATCACAGGAGAGCTTACTGGAGGTGGAAGTGGGGGAGTCTTTCCTCTTTCGAGATGAGCCTCCTATTCCATACCCTCTAATATCTTGTCTTTATTAGCTTTCATGAAACCTCTTCAAATTATGAAAAGATAAACCCACCATTATGTCCTTCATAAGGATCAAAACTCATCTTAGTTTAAATATTATCTTGTTCTTCTAGATCTATGTTAGGATCCTCTCTATCAATATTATCATCTTCTAGGGAAACATAATCAGATTCAAGGTGCTTTCGCTGACTTCTAAGGAAGGGAGCCATTAGAAGAAGCAAAAGGATAGAAAAAAATACTAACAAAACACAAAAAAATATTCTTAAAGATATTATTTATCTACAACCAAACAAATAGATTTATTTTCTTATTTAAGGTTTAAAAGAAAATGAGGTGTTCATGTTAAGTTCACCAAAGATGTAGAGGGGGAAAAATGCCCTACCATGTATGATTCTTGGCTGGATTTGCAAGAGAGAGACAAGGTGACCATGGGGGTACGTTGTTATCTACACTTGGTGTAAAAGGATGCGGGGAAGGATTCACCAGGAACGGTTTAAGGACTTGCCCCAAGTCCACTGGTTTTCAATAATGTTTGATGTATTCGTTTCAAGACAATCACCTATGTTTGGTATTTTTAGATCTATGCTATGAAATATAAAGGATAATGCAAAAATACATAATGCAAGAAGACAAAAGCTAGCCCTAGAATGATTATTTCTTTGAATACTTTCTAAACCTAGGGTTTCAAGATAGAAAAACTTCAAGCAAGGTCTCAAGAGAAGATGCAAAAACAACACTAAACCCTAAGTGCACACTATAGGCTATTTATCTTTCAAATGTTTAGAAATCAATTAAATATATTTATTTTAAATTAGATTGAGGGTTTATAACAAAAATAGAAGGCACTCAATAAACAACCTAAATGCTAACTTAGGGCACTTATCTTATCCGATGGTTGATCCTTGCTTTTATCCTTTTGTCTAGTGATATCAACAATTCATGTTCCTACAAGATAACTTGGTAAACACTTGAAAAATGTGATTAGAATTAGGGGGCATGCTTAGGCTACTGTATGATAATACTTGGAGGTCAAATCCCCTAGGTCCTTTTAGCTGACCTTTGAAAATATAAGCAGAAGTTGACCTTTGGAATATGAACAAGCATAGCACAATATAGCAGAACAAAATGATAAACCTTAGAACATAATGTAGCAATATGTCTTATATGCAGCCTAAAATGTAGTCCTAGGGTCTGGGGAAGAAACTTACCCCTATATGTGGTTTGGGTAAAATAATTCCTAGTAACAGGCGACTACAATTTTGTAGATCGACGAAATTGTTCCTCGTAAATATTAAGCACAATTTCATAGAAGCTATGTAAAAAATAAAATAATGATGTGAGAACTCAATTACATCATATATAAAATCAATGCATGCATGAAAGAAAGTGAAAAAACTTGGTAGATAGCACAAAAGTAGATAAAAGGGTTGAGATCTCCCAAATAGTTGATATCTCCTTAGGGCTCCAACACAAATAAACCAAAGTGAATGACAACAACATGTAATCCAACATAGCAAAAAATAGATCACACTCCACAATTACGATTTAGCTTACTTGTAAAAGAAGAAGAAGAAATGCAGATCACTTAGAGAGCATTTTAAAAATCACTTGAAGAAGAAGAGCTTGCGTGAGATTGATATTTTAAAAGTTCACTTGTTTTTGGAAAGAATATTTCAAACCCCACTTATATAGTGGATTTGAAAGTGAAATGGGTGGGAAAAACCAAGAAGAGCCGATGCCAAACATGCCAACTTTGAGAATTAGGGTTTCCTAGCCAGAAAACCCTAAAATGTGAATTGTGTCCCATTATACAAAATCTTGCCCTATCAAGGGCAACCATGATTTCACATAAAGAGAGAAAAAGCAAAAATAAAGGAAGAGAGACCTAGCCCTTGCCCTAGGCAAGTCTAAGGGGTCTCTCTGAAGGACTCAGGGAAAATTGCCTACTTGGGTGGGTCAATTTTCCATGTCTACATAGGGTATTATGAAAAGTGACATGTAGTAAATTGGGATGTGTTGTTGCCATTGCACAACTCACCCCAATTGGGGACCCACTTGAATTTTTTAAAGTTTTACACCAAGGTTTTAAATTTTCTTGCACCCATGTGTTACATTTTATTTCATTGAATAAGATCTTAAAATTGATGGTATTGAATAGTTTAGAATATATTGAATTTAAATTGCTCTTCAGAGTTTGGAAAATTCTATTTTTGAAACTATTTTTAGGGTTTTCTGAATTTCATCATTTTGATAGCTACAAAACTAAATGGCTATAACTTTTTCTAGAAACCTTCATTTGATTTGATTCAAATACTGATGGAAATATCTTGAAATTATATCTATAATAGTATCAATTTTGTGTACACAACATCAAGATTCCAAGATATTTGGTGAAAATACCATTTAATAGGATCAATTCCTCTTAGTAGTCCATGAATTTCAAAGGGATATATCTCTTGACACATAATGAATTTTCTAATTATTTTAACTTTTCTAGATACCTATTTGAATTAATTAGAAAGTTTCATAAGATTATGGACTTTAAAATTTTACTCTATTTTTACACTAAGGTACTATTTTGAGCTTTGGATGATACATTAATTTTATAGATTCAATAAGATAAGGTTCATTCTCCATCAAATCAAGTTTAATACTAACTTTCACACAAGTATAAACCAACCCATGATCATTGTATATAATTACCTTCTTTATTTCTAGTTAAACTATCCATTTTAAATGGGGGTGCCAAAACTTCATTTAAATTCATAAGTCTTACACACTGTCAAGAGGTGACATCATTCATCAATGGCAAATTATTGCCTAGATTAGCCCAACAACTAAAAAGAAGAAAATCCTTTTTTTTACAATCATTAAATAATAATGAATCCTAAGGTTTAAATATTTATTTTTCTAAATTCATACTTACAACACCCCAAACTCAAGTCCTATTCTCCTATGTCTACTATAACACCCCAAACTCCCAACTATGTTAAGGGACGTCACTAATTACTGCTATATTTTTTTTTAAATTAATTAACAATAACAAACACCATCACATACTAACAACCACAAAGTTTATCTTATTTAGAACAAACAAAGAACAATATTTACTAAAACATCTATTCAAATAAAACATAAGAATCAACCAATAAAAGATACATTAAAAGCAAATATGAAAACTACAATAAAGAGATACATTAAAACAAATAAAAAGAGAGACTCAATACCCATAACACATTATATATCTTGGGGAAAACCCTTTAAGGAAAACCCAACCCTAAATGTTCTCTTTTATTGCATAAGTTTGGTCTTTATAAATATAAGGATCTCATAATCCCTTTCTCCCAAACATATGCCAATACAATGTGTAGGAACTCACAGTTCCCATGACTTTACCATGAATTGCTTTTTTAATCCACATGATCCAATTTCATTTATAAAACTAACTAAAGTCATGTACCTTTAGTTAATATGATAATCCAATTCCATTTACCAAACTAACTAAAGTCCCATACCTTTAGTTAATCCTATAATCCAATTCCATTTATCAAACTAACTAAAGTTTCATACCTTTAGTTAATCCGATAATCCAATTCTATTTACACATAGACTACATTCCCCTAGTTGGACATAGTCTATTTTCATCTCAATACAAACTATACTAGCACACTTAGCATAGTCTATAACTTTCCATTTCATTACAACTATACTAACATACTTAGCATAATTCATAACTTTCCATTTCATTACAAACTATACTAACACACTTAGTATAATATGTAACCTTGCAATATAAACTATGTTGATCACATTCTAACATAATCCCTCTTGCACTACAAACTATGTTATACCTTCTTATAACATAATCTCCAAACTTGCGATATAATTATATTTCCATCCATTGAACATAATCTACAAATTTGCAATATAAACTATGTTTCTATCTATTGAACATAATCTACCTTTCTTTAATATAAACTATGTTAAACTATTTGGTAACATAATCTATAAATTTACAATATAAACTATGTTTTTATCTATTGAACATAATCTACCTTTCTTTAATATAAACTATGTTAAACCATTTAGTAACATAATCTTTAAAATTGCAATGTAAACCATATTTTCATTCGTTAAACATAATCTAATTTTCTTTAATATAAAGTATGTTAATCAAACTAATAACATAATCTATAAACTTGCAATATAAACCATTTTTTCATTTATTAAACATAATCTACCTTTCTTTAGTATAAACTATGCTAAATCAACTGATAACATAATTTATAAACTTGCAATGTAAACCATGATTTCATTCATTAAACATAATCTACCTTTATTTAGTTGTCAAACCAACTGATAACATAACGTATAAACTTGCAATGTAAACCATGTTTCCATTAATTAAACATAATCTACCTTTCTTTGGTATAAACTATGTTAAACCAACTAACAACATAATCTATAAATTTGTAATGTAAACCATGTTTTCATTCATTAAACACAATATACCTTTCTTTGGTATAAACTATGTTAAACCAACTGATAACATAATCTATAAAATTGCAATGTAAACCATGTTTCCATTTATTAAACTTATCTAACTTTATTTGGTATAAACTATGTTAAACCAATTGATAACATAATATATAAACTTGTAATGTAAACCATATTTCCATTCATTAAACATAATCTACCTTTCTTTGGTATAAACAATGTTAATCCAACTGATAACATAATCTATAAACTTGCAATGTAAACCATGTTTCCATTCATTAAACATAATCTACCTTTCTTTGGTATAAACTATGTTGAACCAATTGATAACATAATCTATAAACATGCAATGTAAACCATATTTCCATTCATTAAACATAATCTACATTTATTTGGTATAAACTATGTTAAACAAACTGATAACATAATCTATAAACTTTTAATGTGAACCATGTTTCCATTCATTAAACACATTATACCTTTCTTTGGTATAAACTATGTTAAACCAAATGATAACATAATCTATAAACTTGCAATGTGAACCATGTTTCCATTCATTAAACACAATCTACCTTTCTTTGGTATAAACTATGTTAAACCAAATGATAACATAATCTATAAACTTGCAATGTGAACCACGTTTCCATTTATTAAACATAATCTACCTTTATTTGGTATAAACTATGTTAAACCAACTGATAACATAATCTATAAAATTGCAATGTGAACCATGTTTCCATTCATTAAACATAATCTACCTTTATTTGGTGTAAATATGTTAAACCAACTAATAACATAATCTATAAACTTACAATATAAACCATGTTTCCATTCTTAAATTATAATCTACCTTTATTTGGTATAAACTATGTTAAACCAACTGATAACATAATCTATAAACTTGCAATGTAAACCATGTTTCCATTCATTAAACATAATCTACCTTTATTTGGTATAAACTATGTGAAACCAACTGATGACATAATCTATAAACTTGCAATGTAAACCATATTTCTACTCATTAAACATAATTTACCTTTCTTTGGTATAAACTATGTTAAACCAATTGATAAAATAATATTTAAACTTACAATTTAAACAACGATTTCATTCATTAAACATACTATACATTTCTTTAGTATAAACTATGTTAAACCAACTGATAATGTAATCTATAAACATGTAATGTAAACCATGTTTCCATTCATTAAACATAATCTACCTTTCTTTAGTATAAACTATGTTAAACCATTATAACATTATAATATTCACTAAATGGTAAACCATTATAACATTAATATATTCTCTATTGTTCTTTTTACAAGAAAAAAATCATAATTTTATTTCAAGAATGAAATAAAATTACACTTCTTAGGTGCCTTAGAACAAACAAAAATTCAGATAAAAATAGAATACTAGGAGTCAAGATATAATTACAGTCAGGTAGACCAGAGAAAAAAAAACCCATATTTGAAATAGCATGGGGATAATAAGGATAAATATCCTTATATATCAATACTTAATCATCCAAATAACCTCCATGTCCAAAACCTAGATAGATATCATGAAAAAGAATCCAGAAAAAAGAATTCTCTATTGTTAAATCACCAAAACATTAATATATTCTTTAATGTTAAATCACCATGACATTAATATATTCTCTAATGTTAAATCACTATAACATTAAATATTCTCTAATGTTAAATCATTAATATCATAATATAATCTCTATATTATTTCTCTATGACAAAACTTTAACATTATAATATAGTTTCTCTATGTTTAACATTATAATATAAATTCTATATTATTTCTCTATGTTTAATACCTATATTAGACCATATTCAATTCCATTAATTTAAACTATGTTTAATACTTATATTAAACCATATTTAAATCCATTAATATAAACTATGTTTAATACTTATATTAAACCATATTATTCATAACTTAAATCAATCCTATGAGCAATTACACAGTTCAAAACCTGAATTATTTAATATCTCATTTTAAACAACAGACTGTCCATTACAGGGGGATTTTGAAAAGCCAAATATCTAGCAAAGTCAAACTAGCAGCGAAGAGAATTCAAATGAACCAGCGAATATGAGGTTGGAACAACAATTACCCATGGGTTCATGAAACCCCCAAACTAGCATTACACAACCCTAGATAGCCACATGCTTAAACTCAATCAAATTTTTAGACTTCTAAAGTTTAAAACATAGGGAGAATGGCGTGGATAAATTGGTGTAACCCATATCCATCTCAGGATTCGATGCTAGCTTAAAATAGAATCTAAATAAATACCCCCTCCTCTAATATTATTTTAGATGCTACATGATTCAAGCTACCCTGCATCAAGATCTGTTGTGCATGGAAGCCTGCTACTACAACCTAAGGGGAATACAAGGCCTTCATTTCCTCTTTCACAACAACTGACGACCCCATAAATAAGTTGGGTGCACTCAATAACCATGATCAACAATCCATTTATTATTATAAATAATATTATGATCAATGATACTAGTTAAAACAACAACGTTGCAAAAAATAAGATAAGATTGCTTGGTGCATTGAAATCTATTTTGCAATGGTGAAAATACATCACCTATGTTAGATTTTGATATAATGAGGAATGAGAGATAACAATCACAAGATGCAGAATAATATAAAAGAAAGCAAATCTGTGATATGAATGAAGTATGCTATAAATACAAATAACATAAATGAATACAATATAGCTATGGAGGAAATGAACAATCCATTAAAGAACTCCCCGGGCAGCGCCGGCTCTTATATAAGGTGCTGTTGGACGTTATTATATTAAAGAGCTCCCGATTCCCTTAAAAATATCCTCTTTAACAACCTTTAAAATAGAGGGCGCGCCCCGATGATCGCCCTCCTTTTAAAATAGAGAGGCTCGGTTGGTCCTTTCTCAGCCAAAGTCCTGGGCTTTAAGGGATAGTGTTCGTGTCTTACTGGGATGGGTGGGCGGTGTGATGGGGAACAGCGTTTTTCCATAGAGTAGGGCGTGCATGCTTATCTGGAATAGAACAACCTTTAAAAGATCCGGCCACTGCTTTTAGCTTTTAAAAGCCGAGGGGAGAGCCCTTTAAAAATAGAGGGGGTTGGATCGCCTTTCCTATGCATTCAGAGGGGTAGAATTCCTTTCAAAATAGAGAGGGCTTTTAATAAAATGCTTTCTCAACCCTGCTCTTGTTTTAAAAAGGGGAGGGCTCTCAGTTTTTAAAAAGGGGCCTTTGCCTTTCAAATAGCCTAGCCTGCCTGCGGGGAGGGGAGAGGACTGGAACCATCATTTCTTTCCAGTGATGGGGCCAGCAACGAGGAATAAATGGGACCCCATCGGTGGTAGGACATGGATATAGGTATGGGTAGGACGTTGATCCAGGTATTTCACCGCCGATGGTTATCTATACCCGTGATCAATAGCTATAGTACTCTTCGACCGAGCGATAGCCGCGTTAGAAAATGTATCGAGTGATCGGAGAGAGAGAGAGACAACCAAATAGCCATTATACCCCTTTGAAATACTGGGACCTCAACTCGAATTCACGTGATCAATGCCTATCTATTCACCGGGGATAACGAGAGCAGCTTTATACAGAGAGGCCCTCTCCCTATTTTAATCGTTATAGGCCGCCGAGGTGTTCAGCGCACAAGCGAAGAGCAGGACGGAGCCGGTGTGGTTAGGCCGCCTTGTTCGGGCGGGGTGGGTGTGGTTAGGCAGACGCGGGGTGTTGCTACGAATTCGTTCATCCCATGATATGGATGTGAAGAACGCAAACTCCATTGAGAAGGAAGAGCTTCTTGTTGAGTAAGAATTTTGACCTCTTATTAATGCCTGAATGACCTGCATAAAAAAGCGATCATCCTTCTTCTCGGAACTGATCAATCTCTCTCCCTCTTCCAGAGCCGAAAGAGGAAGAATCTTAAAGCCCTTTTCTATTTTAAGAGGCCGCTCTTTAAAAAAACCAGAAGCTCTCTATCCATAATGAGGAAGCACGCACTATCTATTCTCTAATTCCCTTTCAGTCTCACTTAAGGAGGACCTGGAGAAAGAGAACAGCATTCCAGAAGGAATAACAAATCTTCTCGCTCGAGGAGTTGTAGATCGAGCCATTGATCCTCCATGTCGTGATGTAGCTACCGCCTTCACAGTGCCACTGGGTGGCTCATTCCGTTGTCTGCCGGAGGGAACAAATCTCATTCCACGATTCCATGGCATATCCATAGCGGAGCGCGTGAGATACAAAGCATGGGCCGAACCTACTCCGAAGCATGAGGCCCATCCTTCACTTACTCAGAACGGAGAAGGAAAACGGGTTTTAAGGAAAGGTTCAGCTCCTTAAAAAGGAAATTACGCGTTTTTAAAGGGGCCGATCGGAGATACGCTGTCCTGTCCTTCGGAGACGCCCGGTCCTTAAAAACGGGCTATGGAAGAAGAGAGGAGAACATCTTTTATCATCTAAAAAGGCCCGGGAAGAGGGAGGAAAGGATTGGAAAGTAAGGAACGGCAGAGGGCCTTTAGGCACTCAATAGGAAGAGGAGAGAATGTGAATGAGATAGCTCTCTAATATAATTGGTCGAGATGGAGATAGCTTTTAGATAAGCGCTCTCCCTTATACACGGTCGAGATAGAGATAGCATGCGCCTAGAGGTCAGGTCATTTATGCGCTCAACCGACTCCAGGTCCCAAAATTCGACCCATCTCTTTAAGGCTCTTTAAAACTTCAAGCTCGACCTTAAAAAAATGGGCAGGCATTGATCCTCTTGAGATTATAGATAGAGAGCCTCCCCCTCGACCTATCTTAAGAGCGCTCTCCCCTTTTGATTTTATGCGAGCTTTCGATCTCTTAAGCTTTAAAAAGGGGTTTTATTTTCTTTTATTTTAAAAGGTCGATCTCTTAAAGAAAGCCCGAGTTATAGATAGAGAGCCTCTCCTCCCTCTAAAAAAGGTAAGCGAGTGCCGGCTTTTAAAATAGAGGGGGGAGCAAGCCCGCCGTTCCACATGCATGATGGCGCCTCTCTCTATAAAGAACGGGTGCGGGCACGGCAATCACTTTTCAGTTGCTTTTGTCAGGTTTCGTCGGGTCCGGATCCTCTCTCTTAGTCTCCTCGAAGGAACCGGAGAGGATCAGGGGGAGGAAGGAGCTTTTCTACCTCAGAATAGGTTGGCCCGCTCTATATACTCGTAGCGGTTCCTATGGGGAGAAACTACTCACTATCGAAATGAAAGACGATCGATTATCTACCCAAGGAGATAGAAAATCCCGCATACGAGAAAAGGTCACAAGGAGAGTTAAACCAAGTGGCATTGCGAAGGCATAGTGATAGTAGGGTCGGGATATCCCCGCCCTCCGGACCGGACGTGAAGGTCCCCCCTCATCCGGCTCTCTGCAGGGGAATCTCCACTCACTGCTTCCCCCAATATCCCCCCTTTGCCACATCATGGGGAGGTTTACAGGAGATCCCAGAGGCTCGCTCGGAAAGGCTGCTTGCTATAGCAGTCCGGCTGCTCCTGCCGAAATCATTACTATTCATTCTCTCCCCCGTGCTCTAGCTTTTAAAAGCTCCCTAGACTATTGACCGTGCATGTAGGTGGGCTAAGGACAAGATCCGAGCGAGATATGGAATGGCGATCAAGAATGAAGATAGAGATCGAGAGAGAATGATGACGATACAAATACGAATGCGGATCTAGATAGACATATACATATCGATATGGATGTCTATCTATACGACATAGTAATCTAACCGGCCCCACCCGAAATAAATGAATAAATGAAAGAGACCCATGCTCTATCCATAAAGGCCCGGATTTAACCCAAGGCAAGACCCCACCCCACCCCCACCCCCACTATTTGAAGAGAGGAATGAAGCTACTGAACTACATTGCACCCATCACCATTATATGGTGATCCACACAACACTTTACTACTACCTACGACTATGCTATAAGCAGCTCTATCTATCTATGTCCCACTTCTCATATCTATCTAACAATGAGGCCTTTCTTATATAGGAAGATAGGTTCCTTGGCCAACACTCTACCTAGTTGTGCAAGGGATAACTTACATATATACAACTTGCACATTGACACTTGTGCATTTATTACATTGCATGAAGTAACTAGATAACTTTCCCCTAAAGTAATCTAATGTCCTAAGTATGTACCTTGGAAGATACATTTACATGACCCAAATGATGGAATATACTCTATTTCTAACACCCCCTGTATTACATTATTTGGGTATTGAAGACTTTAGTCTTCAATATGGATCTTCTTCCATTGGATATTGAAATTCGTACTCTTCCTTGTTGCTTATTGTGTTAAGGTTAAATAGGTAATCTGTGTCTTCATATGATGCAAAGTAAGCTGTAGTTGAAGATTCTTTTGCTTTTTGTATGTGTTCACCTGGTTTAGTCTTCATGATGCCATGTTTCTTTCTAGTATATCTTTTCTTCCTTTTTCTCCTTCTCTTCCTATGATTCTGCATTGGTGCTGGTGAAATTTTTGCTTCATGACAAGTTAGTATATCATCACAATAGTATTGTTATTTATTTCCAACTTATTTCTTGTGTTGAGTAAGTACAAATATAATTAATGATAGAATTATTATCAGATATTATTTTGGTGAAAATATAACAACTCTTTGTGAGTTCCACTATGCCGTGAAGAGGATTTCATGAAGATAGTTAATAAATGTTGTAAAGTTACCTTCTTTGGCTTCTTTAAGAAACAAGGAGAATTTCTCTTTATCGCTAGAGAGTAGATACTCATATCCTTCTAGAGTATCTATTAATTTTTTAGAGTAGAATTCTACTTCATGGAATAGTTCTTCATTATTGAAAGATTTTCTCAAAATTTCATCCATGATAGATCTTTAAAATAGTGATTCTTGTTATTTCTTTGAAATTTGATAGAATCTTTAGTAGTCTACCTTATAGCTCCCAATATTAGGATATATGATCCCTTATTGAAGTATATAAGCTTGATTTGATAAAACCTTTATTAAACCTTAGGTTTGTAGACTTCCTTATGTCTCCCTAGTAATGAGAGTATGAATACCTAATTTTAGGTTTTGTAGAAAGCTTATATCTTCATAGCTTGATAATATTTTATGGATATTATTATTATCAAGTTTTGTAGAATGCCTTATGACTCCCTAGAGATTTTTGGAATATGATATAGTGCTTTTGTAAAATATAGTTCAATTTTGGTTGATTTTGTACAATTTTTGTAAAGATCAAAAATCAACTTCTTAACACCTTATTACTCCTATTGAACTAAGCACTTTTCAATTTTTTGAAGAGGTTTTAATGTTGGATTTTTTTTGTCCCTTTTGAGAAGTTTTTGAGACAAGAATATTATAATTTTCCAACCTTAGTAAAAAACTTAATAACCTCTTTTTATATCCCTTAGGATTTTATTTAAGTGTTTCTAATTTCCAATAACCTAGTTTGGTGTTGTAGCCCTTATAACTCCCAAATTTGGAAATTTAGAACACATTAATATTTGCAAACTTTAAATGGATTAATTCCAAGTAGTATTCCTTATTTATCCTAGGTTGTGTTTTGCAAATATTAATCAACTTTGATATTTAATTTCCCTAAGTTTTGCTTTCAAATAAAGATTGATTTCTTTCAATACTTCAACCTTATAATATAACCTTATAACTCCCTTTTTTAAGGAAAGCAAATTAGATGGGAAATTGTACCTTTATGAAATCGGTGGTAGTCTATCCTTCTTGGGCGTTGTGAGTAATGGAATATTCTCCCACTTGCTATTTGCTTCAACACTCACTTTAATGCTTCCTTGACCCGTTTGACCAGGAGTAATGTTCTTCACCAGTTTTGGATGCTCCGAATTGCTCTCGGATTTCTCTTCAAGTTGCTATCGAGCTTCTACTGTATTATTGCCAAGATACTACTATGTTACTACTGAGGTACTTTAGACTTGCTTTCTATAATTGCTACAAAATTGGTTGCTACTGCTATTGCATCCAGGTCATATTTAATAGGTGGTCAACAAAGTGACAAGTATCACAACCATTTTTCAAACATTTCAAGAGTGCTTCAGGTGTTTTGTGGAGACACCAATCTTGTCTCAATGCTTGTGACAAGTGTCACATCTTCTTGAGATATTATTCTTCACTCCCTCTTCATGCATTGTCCAAAAAATATGTTTCTTCTTCAGCACATACCTTGTTGTAATGCTCCTTGTTGTACGTAACTCCTCTACCACCAAGATGATGTCGTAACATCTCCTTCATGGGAATTTTCTAGGGTTATTTTGGAGAATGACAAGTGGTATCCTCTTTCCTTTGCATACCCTTGTCTTATCAATACCTTCTTGCAAGCCTTTCAACTTATTCTTCCACCTTGTTCTTTGTTGTACTTTGTTGGTGCTGAGATGTTTCCAACCAAGCAAAGCTTATGGTGGAGATATGGAGGAGATATGGAGGAGCTTTGGTGGAGATGTGGTAGTGCTTTGATGAAGACTCTGTGATGCTCTACTTATGGTAGGAATGCTCCTTTATTGGATGTATGCTTGCTTTGATTTCCTTTGCTTATACACTACTTGATTTCCCCCTAGCTTTGTGCCTTGTATTTTGTAGGTTTGACCATCCAAGATACGTAGAAGATGAGCCTAAATGAGTGGCTCTTTGCTATGCTTGGGAGAATGCTAGCATTCGATCACCTTTGGTTGGTTCAACCTGCTTATATTGTGTCTTTGAGACACTTTCCAATCTACCTTTTTTTCTTGCATAGAATGGGTTAGAGAAGTGCAACCCAATGTAACAATATTTGTAAATAAGATGCCTTTTGCACCCTTTCTTGCACTCCTTTTTGCAGGTCTAATATTCTGATTTATATGGAAAAATTTCAAATGCAGTGTAGGGGTTTTGAGGTTGTCTCTTTGCTTAGACACCTTCCCCTTTTTGCTTGGATATTATGCTGACAAATCCAAGCTTAGATAGAAGTAGATAGAAGCTCTTTATATGATGCAATTTTCTGCACTTTTCTCCTTGCAACTAACCCTGTAATGCTTTGGATTTGAGACTCACCAAGTCTCAATATTTGAAGCTTCTATTTATGACTTTGGTTAGGCATCTTCTTCTCCAAGTTTTGGAGGATTCTAACCTATTTTGGTGGCTTCACTTGGCCACTATGTGTTGCAGATTTTTGTGCACTAATAGTGTCTTTAGACACTTTGACAATTTATGATTTTGTGCCCTTCTCAAGAACACAAACAATAATCCTTTTGAGAGCAATAGAATAGTGAAAATGAATCTAATAGACTTTATTTTAATGCACTAAAAATTTCACCTTATCACTCCAATCAACTCTCAAACTAATGCACTTAAACAATTTACTGCAACTAATCAAGAATAATCTGTAATGAATCTTCAAGATTTATTCTGTAATTTCACTACAATTAATATTGTAGGACTTAGTCTTCTTTTTCTTTTTCCAAAGTAGATGATAGGTAGTTGATAGAAGTAATTCTGAAATCTAATCAACTCCTAATTAATGTGCAAATGAACCTTAAAAATAACTTTTCTCTTTTTGCACTTTTGAAGACTGTAATCCAATTTTCTTCTTGCAACTTTAATCCAAATTAAGGTGCTTTAACAAATCTGATAAGTAATCCAATTAATGAATCTACTTGCACCAAAATTTGCTTACCTTTTTGAAAGTTTCTATAGCTCTTTTGTCACTTCTATAGAGGATGTAGATCTTGGTGTCTAGGATCACCAAGTTGCTACTTTGAGTAGGATCTTGCAACTCTTTTGTAAACTATCCTGAATAACTCCTTCTTCACCAAAATATGATCTCAAACTTTCTTTCATGAGCCTAGGATTTGGTGGCTTGTTCTCCTCTTGTGTTCTCCTTCTATTGTAGATTTGGAGAAGTCTTTATCTCTAAAGCGATGCCTTCTTATTGTGAGAGGTAATCTTCAAATATCCAAGATTTGGTGAGCTTCTTCTATCTTCAAGTCTTCTTGTTAAATTCTAACTTCAAGTAGGATCTTCTTTTGGGATTTGACACTCCTTTCCAAATTCTTCTTCATATATTTGGCATTCCTTTCCAAATTATTCTTCATGGATTTGGCACTCCTTGCCAAATTCTTCTTCACAATTTGGCACTCCTTACCAAATTCTTCTTCTCTTGGGCTTGTTGTCGGATGGCGATAATTGTCCCAAGTCCTTCACTATCAGGAGATTCTCCTTGGTAGTGGATTTCTCCAATGAGTTCTCCTTTGATAATTTCTTCAATAAGGCTCTCCTAGCCTTTTTTTGGATGCTCGATGAGACCTTCCCAAGGTCTTTGATCTTGTAGCTTCTGTTGGTCTTCCTTGAGATCTTCTCTTCAACCTTCTACTCTTGGAAGTGTTGGTGGTGATATCTTCTTCTAGATATCTAATTTTATTACTTCTAGATTCGATTAAGACTCTCCTAGTCCTTCTTCTTCTTCTTCTTCCAAGACTAGAAGTTCTTCAATGAGATCTTCTCCTGATCTCCTTCAATTTTGCTTCAGGTGTTGAATTGATTCTAAAGAAGATACTCTTCCTAACTTTCTTGTAGGAAGTTTCCCAACTCATTAAATCTTCTTTCCCTGCAACAAAATATTAGTACTAAAATATTAATCTACTTCTGAATCAGATATTCTCTTCGAATTCTTCTTCAAGATCAAGAATTTTGTGGCTTTTTTAGTATCAAGGCTTCTATGGCATTTTTTAGTATCAAGGCTTCTATGGCCTTTTTAGTATCAAGGCTTCTATGGCCTTTTCAGTATCAAGGCTTCTATGGCATTTTTAGTATCAAGGCTTCTATGGCCTTTTCAGTATCAAGACTTCTATGGCTTCTTCTTCAAGGCTTCTATGGCCTTTTCTTCAAGGCTTCTATGGCCTTTTTGTATCAAGGCTTCTATGGCCTGTTCTTCAACTATGAAGTTCTTCAATCCAGCAATGGAGATCTTCAGTCTCCTGACTTCACCACAACTCTTCACCAAAATTCTTCTTATAGTATTCTTCTCTTGCACAAGGAACTAATCTCTGCACTATGAAGGCACATCGACCTTCGGGCAATGAAGTTGGAGTCTCCTAGATTTCTATTGTAGGAGGAGTCCCAATCCTCTGAGAATTAATTTTCTACAACAAAAGAAACTTTAGGCAATAGTTAACATAATCCAAATATCCTGAATGATCTTCACTAGATGATTTGTCAATCTAGTGGATTGAATGTTGAGTCTTGGTCTTCACAAGTTTTTCCTACAACTCTATGGAAAGACTCCAGTCAAGTGTAATCTCAGTATTCCTGGAGTTGAGATTTCTTTCAGTCCTAACTTTGTGACTCTCCCTAATTCTACCACCTAGACTCTTCTAAGAGTTTTTGATAGTGGCTGGTCCAATAGCACATCAGGTTGTCAAAAAACTTAGGCTAAATGATAATGGTGGTTTTCCTATTGATCTACTAGATCTACCATGGCTCTAATACCATTGTTAGATTTTGATGTAAAGAGCAATGGGAGATAGCAATCACAAGATGTAGAATAATATAAAATAAAGTAAATCTATGAGATGACTAAAGTATGCTATAAATAGAAATAACATAAATGAATACAATGTAGCTATGGAGGAAATGAACACTCCATTAATGAAGCTACTGAACTACATTGCACCCATCACCATTATATGGTGATCCACACAACATTGTACTACTACCTACGACTATGCTATAAGCAACTCTATCTATCTATGTCCCCCTTCTCATATCTATCTAACAATGAGGCCTTTCTTATATAGGAAGATAGGTTCCTTGGCCAACACTCTACCTAGTTGTGCAAGGGACAACTTGCACATATACAACTTGCACATTGACACTTGTGCATTTATTACATTGCATGAAGTAACTAGATAACTTCCCCCTAAAGTAATCTAATGTCCTAAGTATGTACCTTGGAAGATACATTTACATGACCCAAATGATGGAATATACTCTATTTCTAATAGCTTGCACTGAAATAGCCTCCATATGGGGATTTTCCAAAGGAAGGGCATATATTGAATGCAAACTCTTGATTCTAGGGAGTTTCTTTCACCCTAATGATGCATTCTGCCATTGTATCTTACAAAATACATACAGAGCATAGTTAAGAGTAAATAATTCCAACCTTAGATATTTTCCTTGGATGGATTCCAATTTTGGATTCTTTCAATACAACTACCTTTCAAAGCATCCTCCTCCCTCCTTGAGTCACCTCCTTCCTTCCTCTTTTTTAGACTTGTCATCACCCTTCTTTTCTATATCCAGACCCAACCACCTGGCTTCAAGGGTTATCCTCAATTAACACTTTTATTGACAATTTGAAGGCTTGCCATCCCTTTACATCAGGAATTCCATCCTTAATTAAATGTAAATTTACTGCCATTATCCAAAAGATAGCAAGACAAAAGATATTTTAAATATACTATTAAAATTTGAAATATCTTCCTTCGTTTTAGTCAAACATTCAAAATAATAATATTTTTATTATATTATTATAAATATTATCCTATTTATAATAGCTTCTTATTATAAATAATCCTTTTTATTTATAATAATCTATTATATTATTTTATTATAACTCTAATATTCTCCCATTTATAATGATCCTTTATTATAAATATTCCTTTAAGAATATAATACTTGTTTAATTATAATAAACTAGGTATAAATTATCTTTCAACAATTTCTAGTTTTTCATGCTATAAATCCTACCAGGGAGGGTCATGACATCCTACCCCCCTGGGGCTAAACACCATCCCGGGTGTTTCCTACAAAAAAATTATTGCTACACCAAGTTGAATGATCAAGGATGATGTCCAACTTTCATTCTATTGAATTAGAGCAAGATTTCCTCATCCCTTACAAATATCAACATTACATTTACTTCATGAGAAACGCAACCCTAATAATTGAGCCACAAAAGTAGTAACATCCTTATCCAGATCTACCTATAATGAGATTTTATTCCTACTTTCCCATATTTTACACCTGCAATGCAAGAGAACGAAGGAAACCTAGCAATTTATGCATAGTGCATTACCTCAAACTACCAATTTTGAGTAGAAATACCCCATATTAAGGCACAAGAGTCCATCATCTGTGCTAAAACCTTACATTCTATAATTTTTATTTTTGCCTTGAAATTTATTGCAAATCTCACCTAGAGATCAAATTTCCTTGAATTTGTTATATTAAATCCAATGGATTTCAAGTCATACTGATGGGTGCCTTACTTGAGGCTTGAGACTATGTAAGATTTTCTTGCTTTCTAGTCTTAGAATTTACTCTTTGAATGATTTATTTAGGCTTTCAAGTGTTTATTAAACTCAAAATTTGGTTCATTCCTCAATCAAATTAAGGATAAGACCATATAATCCTCTCTAGAGTAGGTTTTGTACCTACTCCTTTTCAGATAAGCAAGCTCAAATCTGAAGAATATAGCTCTACATCTATTCTTAAGTATGATTATCTTAACCCCCCAAAAAATAGTCACTTAACCTATAATGAGTTAACTTAAGGTATCTATCTCACCTTTACCAATGATATAGCTAAAGTTATCCATCCTATTTTTACTATGAGTTGAATCTATCCATCTATCTCATCCTCTCGATGAAATAACTAAAGTCACCTATCTCATTTTTTATATGAGCTGACCCTATCCATATATCTCACCTAAGATAGATAAAGTTATCTATCTCATTTTTACAATGATCTGACCCTATCCATCTATATCACCTGAGATAACTAAAGTCATCTATCTCATTTTTGCTATGAGTTGAATCTATCCATCTATCTCACCTAAGTGATGTAGGAGCATCTAGTAGTGTAAGAGTGATCTTGCATCATCCAAATTTGTATTTATTTTTATTCTATTCTAAAGTTTATTTAGTTGTTTAGGGGATGGGGAAATAGACCTAATGATGAAAGAATCACCCCAATATCCTGAGCGGTTTGGGAGATATGTAATTTTTATGGTAAAAACCCTACCAAAATGGTAAAAATCCTGCCATTAAAACTTAAAGGTGAATTTTGAAGGCCTTAGAGGCCTCGTAGGTCTTTTCGAGAGCATTTTGAAAACATGCACTAATAGTCAATTCGAAC
Organism: Wollemia nobilis; assembly: GCA_028583015.1. Lineage (NCBI taxonomy): Eukaryota > Viridiplantae > Streptophyta > Pinopsida > Araucariales > Araucariaceae > Wollemia > Wollemia nobilis. The sequence continues at coordinate 1,299,454 of JAQPPZ010001424.1, read as the reverse complement.
AACGAGCAAGGAGTTATGACCCCAAGAAGTTTTACCCCCAAAATTCAAATATCAAATGAATTATCCTAGGCAAAAAAAGGGAAAACAAGGTATTATAGGGAATTTGAAAATTGTAAAGAGGTCGGTCTCTATAAACTCCATTTTTTTGAAAGTTAATACAAGAAAGCTTTGGACTCCTATTGCATTTCTCTATTTTTTCAGTATATTGTTTGTGTTCTATTGATTAAGTACTACTTCACTAAGATAGCTAAAGTTATGTATCTCATTTTTGCTATGAGCTGACTCTATCCATCTATATCACTTAAGATAGCTAAAGTCATCTATCTCATTTTATATTATTTCATTCGCAAATGAGTAAGGTTATGCTTGATTTACGCAAGGTAGTATACCAGAGTAAAGTTGCTTTTCCTAGGACTAATCCTTTAATAAATCCTTAGCTTATCCAGGAAACTTCTAGCTCATCAGCCATCATACCTATATCTCTATCTAGGAAAGCTTATAGTCCCATAACTATGTTCTTAGAATTCAAGCAACTAGTAGTTCAAGGTCTTCTCGAATTTAGCTTAATGAAGCAAGGGCTTGTATGGGAAGATACCTAAACCTTAGTACATTCCAAGGAAACCTCTAGTCCATTTTCCCCTAGAGTTTCTCTACAAAAGTGTCTTGTCCTACGCATTACTACTTTGATAACATATGTAACACCTCAAACTCCCAACTATGTTAAGGGATGAAACTAATTACTACTATACTTTTTTAAAAAATAATTAACAACAACAAACACCATCACATACTAACAACCACAAAGTTTATCTCATTTAGAACAAAAAAATAATAATATTTACTAAAACATCCATTCAAATCAAACATAAGAATCAATCGATAAAAGATACATTAAAAGTGAATATGGAAACTACAATAAAGATATACATTAAAGCAAATAAATAAAGAGAGACTCAATAAACATAACACATTATATATCCTAGGGAAAACCCAACCTCAAATGTTCTCTTTTATTGCATAAGCTTGGCATTTATAAATACAGGGATCCCATAATCCCTTTCTCCTAAACATATGCCAATACAATGCGTAGGAACTCATAGTTCCCATAACTTTACCATGAATTGCTCTTTTAATCCACATGATCCAATTCCATTTATCAAACTAACTAAAGTCCCATACCTTTAGTTAATATGATAATCCAATTCCATTTATCAAACTAACTAAAGTCCCATACCTTTAGTTAATCCGATAATCCAATTCCATTTACCAAACTAACTAAAGTCCCATACCTTTAGTTAATTTTATAATCCAATTCCATTTATCAAACTAACTAAAGTCCCATACCTTTAGTTAATCCAATAATCCAATTCCATTTATACATAGACTACATTCCCTTAGTTGGACATAGTCTATTTTCATCTCAATACAAACTATACTAGCATACTTAGCATAGTCTATAACTTTCCATTTCATTATAACTAAACTAACATACTTAGCATAACTCATATTTTCCATTTCATTACAAACTATACTAACACACTTAGTATAATCTGTAACCTTTCAGTATAAAATATGTTGATCACATTCTAATATAATCCCTCTTGTACTACAAACTATATTATACCTTATTATAACATAATCTCCAAACTTATGATATAACTATATTTACATCCGTTGAACATAATCTACAAATTTGTAATATAAACTAGGTTTTAATCTATTGAATATAATCTACCTTTCTTTAATATAAACTATGTTAAACCATTTGGTAACTTAATATATAAACTTGCAATGTAAACCATGTTTCCATTCGTTAAACATAATCTATCTTTCTTTAATATAAAATATTTTAAACCAACTAATAATATAATCTATAAACTTGCAATGTAAACCATGTTTCCATTCATTAAACATAATCTAAGCAAATGATAACATAATATATAAAATTGCACTATAAACCATATTTTCATTCATTAAACATAATCTACCTTTATTTAGTATATATTGTTAAACCAACTAATAACAGAATCTATAAACTTGCAATGTAAACCATGTTTCTATTCATTAAATATAATCTACATTTATTTAGTATAAACTATGTTAAACCAACTGATAACATAATGTATAAAATTGCAATGTAAACCATGTTTCCATTCATTAAACATAATCTACCTTTCTTTGGTATAAACTATGCTAAACCAATTGATAACATAATCTATAAACTTGCAATGTAAATCATGTTTCCATTCATTAAACATAATCTACCTTTATTTAGTATAAACTATGTTAAACCAACTGATAACATAATCTATAAACTTACAATGTAAACCATGTTTCCATTCATTAAACATAATCTACCTTTCTTTAGTATAAACTATGTTAAACCAGATTATAACATAATTTATAAACTTGCAATGTAAACCATGTTTCCATTCATTAAACATAATCTACCTTTCTTTGGTATAAACTATGTTAAACCAAATGGTAACATAATCTATAAACTTACAATATAAACCATGTTTCCATTCATTAAACATAATCTACCTTTATCTGGTATAAACTATGTTAAATCAACTAATAGCATAATCTATAAAATTGCAACGTAAACCATGTTTCCATTCATTAAACGTAATCTATATTTCTTTAGTATAAACTATGTTAAACCAACTAATAACATAATATTTAAATTTGCAATGTAAACCATGTTTCCATTCATTAAATATAATCTACCTTTATTTGGTATAAACTATGTTAAACCAACTGATAACATAATCTATAAACTTGCAATGTAAACCATGTTGTCATTCATTAAATATAATCTACCTTTCTTTAGTATAAACTATGTTAAACCAACTGATAACATAATGTATAAACTTGCAATGTAAACCATGTTTCCATTCATTAAAAATAATCTATCTTTATTTGGTATAAACTATGTTAAACAAAATGATAACATAATCTATAAACTTGCAATGTAAACCATGTTTCCATTCATTAAACATAATCTACCTTTCTTTGGTATAAACTATGTTAAACCAATTGATAACATAATGTATAAACTTGCAATGTAAACAATGAATATAATCTACCTTTATTTAGTATAAACTATGTTAAATCAACTTATAACATAATCTATAAACATGCAATGTAAACCATGTTTCCATTAATTAAACATAATCTACCTTTCTTTGGTATAAACTATGTTAAACCAACTGATAAAATAATATATAAACTTGCAATGTAAACAATATTTCCATTTATTAAATATAATCTACCTTTCTTTGGTATAAACTATGTTAAACCAACTAATAACATAATCTATAAACTTGCAATGTAAACCATATTTCCATTCATTAAATATAATCTATCTTTCTTTGGTATAAACTATGTTAAACCAATTGATAACATAATGTATAAACATACAATGTAAACCACGTTTCCCATTCATTAAACATAGTCTACCTTTCTTTTGTATAAACTATGTTAAACCGACTAATAACATAATCTATAAACTTGCAATGTAAACCATGTTGCCATTCATTAAACATAATCTAACTTTTTTTAGTATAAACTATATTAAACTAAATGATAACATAATCTATAAACTTGCAATGTAAACCATGTTTCCATTCATTAAACACAATCTACCTTTCTTTGGTATAAACTATGTTAAACCAAATGATAACATAATCTATAAACTTGCAATGTGAACCATGTTTCCATTTATTAAACACAATCTACCTTTCTTTGGTATAAACTATGTTAAACCAACTAATAACATAATCTATAAACTTACAATGTAAACCATGTTTCCATTAATTAAACATAATCTACCTTTCTTTAGTATAAACTATGTTAAACAAAATTATAACATAATTTATAAACTTGCAATGTAAACCATGTTTCCATTCATTAAATATAATCTCCCTTTCTTTAGTATAAACTATGTTAAACCATTATAACATTAATATATTCTCTAATGTTAAATCATGACATTAATATATTTTCTAATGTTAAATTACTATAACATTAATATATTCTCTAATGTTAAATCATTAATATCATAATATAATCTCTATATTATTTCTCTATGTCAAACCTTTAACATTATAATATAGTTTCTCTATGTCAAATATTTAACACTATAATATAGTTTCTCTAGATTATTTATCTATGTTTAACACCTCTATTAAACCATATTCAAATCCATTAATTTAAACTATGTTTACTTATATTAAACCATATTTAAATCCATTAATTTAAACTATGTTTAATACTTATATTAAACCATATTATTCGTAATATAACTCAATCCTATGAGCAATAACATAGTTTGAAACCTGAATTATTTAATATCTCATTTTAAACAATAGACTATCAATTATAGGATGGTTTTATAAAGCCAAACATCTAGTAGAGTCAAATTAGCGGCAGAGAGCATTCAAATGAACCATCAAATACGAGGTTAGAACAAAAATTACCCGTGGGTTCATGTAACCCCAAATTGGTATTACACAACCCTATATGGCCACGTGCTCAAACTCAATTGAATTTTTGGGCTTCTAAAGTTTAAAATACAAGGAGAATGGGTGGATAAATCAGAGTAACCTATATCCGTCTCAAGGTTTGGCACTAACTTAAAATAGAAGCTAAATAAAGACCCCCTACCCTAATATCAGTTTATATACTACGTGATTCAAGTTGTCCTGTGTTAAGATCTCTTGTGCGTGGAAGCCTGCTACTACATCCAAAGGGGAAGATAAGGCCTTCATTTTTTTCCTCTTCCATCACAACTAACGACCCCATGAATTAGCTAGGTGCACTCAATAACCATGATCAACGATCCATTTAATATTATAAATAATATTATGATCAATGATACTAGTTAAAATAATGGCAATACCAAAAAGGAGATAAGGTTGCTATTACCAACTCAAGGGGGTATCTTAGGATTTGTCGCATTGAAATCTAATTTGTAGTGGTGAAAAGACACCGCCTGCACCAGAATAGCCTTTAGGTGGGGATTTTCCAAAAGAATGGCATAGATTGAATGCAAACTCTTTATGCTAGGGAGTTTCTTTCACCCTAACGACACAGTCTGCCACTGTGTCTTGAATAGAGATAGGAGAGTTACACAAAAAAAATACAAAAGACATACAAAGCATAGCTAAGAGTAAATAATTCTAACCTTAGAGAGTTTCCTCAGGTGGATTCCAATTTTGGAGTCTTTCAATATGACTACCTTTGAAAGCATCCTCCTTCCTCCTTGAGTCACCTTCTTCCTTCCCCTTTTTCAGATTTGTCGTTGTCCTTCTTTTCTATATCCAGACCCAACCACCCAACTTCAAGGGTCATCCTAAATAAACACTCTTCCTGATAATTTTAAGGGTTGCCATCCCTTTACGTCAGGAAGCCCGTCCTTACTTAAATCAAAACCTACCACCCTTATCCAAAAGAGAACCAGCTAAAAGATATTTTAAATATACTATTAAAATTTGAAATATCTTCCTTCATTTCAGTTGAACATTCAAAATAATAATATATTTATTCTACTATTATAAATATATAATAGTCCCTATTATAAATATTCCCCTATTTATAATAGCTTCTTATTATAAATAATCCTTTTTATTTATAATAAGCTATTATATTCTTTTATTATAACTCTAATATTCTCCCATTTATAATGATCCTTTATTATAAATGTTCCTTTAAGAATATAATACTTGTTTAATTATAACAAAACTAGGTATAAATTATCTTTCAACAATACCTAGTTTTCCATGCTATAAAGCCTGCTAGGGAGGGTCATGACATCTACGCACCCCATTTCCCCATTAGCATTAAGATTTAAAACATTAGGTAAATTAATTTAATCCATTTATCTTTCATGCACTAAATTTTAAAGCATCTAAGCTAAAAAAAAAATTATTATGCCCCCTTTTAATCCTTTAATCTAAAAGTTTAAAATCTAAGGTTTAAGAAATGAAGTAATCCCCCTTTAACCCTAAGTTTTCGTGTCTTAACCAGCTAGATCGTGTTGTCCACATTTTACCCACTTGTTACTTTCAAATTAGAGCCATTCAATTTCAAGCCAGTAAAATTAAGGCACCTGGTGGAGAATAGTTCATGCGTAGTACAGAAAACCAGAAAAACAAGAGCCCAAGATTTTGTATTCAATACTTAGGAAGAAATTTTACAATATACAGCCAAACTACCATTTTTCCAACCTCCTCTCATTACAATCCATGGGTTTTTATTGAGGTCCCGATCCTCTGTGTTTTCCCACTTCCCACGATCTACAATTGCCACTTGGAACAATTCTGGGAAGTTGCATTGATGAGACTCTTGGTGAGGTGCGCGATTGGCTGCCATATCCAACGGAATCTACTTCTCGATCTGCTGCTTGCTGTTAGATGCTTTAAATGCGTCTTCCAGATATCCTGCGCGAGTGGCCAACATGCCCGTTGAAATCCTCCTTTGGAACTGCTGCTTCACTGCCTCTAACTTGCCGCGCACGAAGGGACGTCTTTATGAAAGCTGGAAGTGTGTGTCTTTCTATTTGGTCACGATATCGTGACATGTTACGATATTGTGACCATTTTCCTTCTACACCTTCTCTCTCCATTTTGGCCGCGATATCGTGACATGTCGCGATATCGCACCATTTTTCCTATCGGCCTCTGTTCTCTCGTTCCGATCGTGAAATCGTGACATGTCACGATTTCGTGACCATTGCTCCTCCGCGCCTTTGTTCCACTGCTTAGGCCGCGATTTCATGACTGTGGTTGTTTGCTTTCTGCTGGCGCATTTCGTGACATGTCGCAAAATCGTGACATGTCACGATTTCATGACCTTTGTTGCCCCGTGCCTTGGTTCCGCTGCTTAGGCCGTGATTTTGCGACATGTCGCAAAATTGCGACATGTCGCGATTTCTTGACCTTTGTTGCCCCGCGCCTTGGTTTCGCTGCTTAGGACCTCGATTTTGCAATATGTCGCAAAATCGCGACATGTTGCGATTTTGCGACCTTTGTTGCCCCGTGCCTTTGTTCCGCTGCTTAGGCCGCGATTTCGTGACATGTCGCGAAATCGTGACATGTCGCGATTTCGTGGCCTTTGGTCCTTTGCACCTTTGTTTCTTCTGCGATGTCACGATTTCGCGACATTTGCAGCACTTAGAAAAAAAAATACATTTGCAACACTTAGAAAGAAATAACACAAAAGTTTGGTTGATGCTCGATTGCTTTGCTGCCCTCGGATGCTCCTGCATCAGACACCCGAGGTGGATCGAGAAGTGATCCTCACTTCTGATCTTTGGGAGGAAGACCCAAGCGGTCAACCTCTGTTTTTGATAACCAAGTTGCATCTTCTATAGGTCCGCCCTTCCACTTGATCAAATACTCGAAATATTGTTTGTTCCTTGTGCTTCCGCCTTCACGAGTATCTAATATTTCCTCTATCTCGTCTTTGGTTGGGCTAGACGCTGGAATGCTCCACAATTCTGTGCTTGGTGCCTCTGTACTATCTCCTTCATGGTATTCCACTAAATCTGATATGTTAAAAATGGGTGAAATGTCAAGCCCACTTGGCAATTCCACTTCATATGCATTGCTTGAATCCCATTTTTCCAGTATTTTGCATGGCCCAAACTTCTTCATCTTCAACTTGTTGTAAGTTTTGGCTGGAAATATTTCCTTTCTGAGATGGACCATGACTTCATCTCCCACTTCGAACTCTTTGAACCGCCGCTTTTGGTCTGCTCTTGCTTTATACTGAGTATTCATTTTTGCAATTTGTTTCCTTACTTCTTCATGCAGGCTTCTCATCTGTTTTGCGAATTCTTCAGCCTCTGCACTGCACTTTTCTCCTTTATCTAATTTTCTCAGCTCAGAAACGTTTCTCGAACTGTTTCCATATATGATTTGGAATGGAGATTTGTTTGTGCTCTTATTGACAGAATTGTTGTATGCAAATTCTGCCTACGGCAAAACCAAATCCCATCCCTTGGGTTTATCTGCTATCAAGCATCTTAGCAAATTACCCAGACTTCTATTTACCACCTCTGTCTGTCCATCAGTTTGTGGGTGGTATGCAGAACTGAACTTCAGATCTGTCTTCAGCTTCTTCCACAATGTTCTCCAGAAATACCCAACAAACTTTGTATCTCTATCAGAAACTATGCTTCTTGGTAGACCGTGAAGTCGTACCACTTCCTTGAAAAATAACCCCGCAATGTGAACTGCATCACTTGTCTTCTGGCAGGGAATAAAATGTGCCATTTTGGAGAATCGGTCAACCACCACAAATACAGAGTCATTTCCCTCTCGTGTTCTTGGCAATCCAAGAATAAAATCCATGCTTATGTCCTCCCACGGCCTCTCAGGTATAGGTAACGGCTGGTATAATCCTGTGTTTTGCCTTACGCCTTTTGCCATCTGGCATATTCTGCAACTTTGCACAAACTTTCTCACATCTTGCTGAAGTTGCGGCCAGTAGTAATTTTCATTCACCAGGGCAATGGTCTTATCCCGACCAAAATGCCCAGCCAGTCCTCCGCTGTGCTTTTCCTTGATTAAGTTCTCCCGCATGGAACTCCTTGGAATGCATAATTTACTTCCCTTGAACAGCATTCCATCTTGGATTAGGAAATCTAACCATTTTGTCCTGTCCACAGTAATAGGTGCCAAGCAAGCCGTCCAGGCTGCTACAAAATCAGGATCTTCAGGATAAAGACCCTTCAGTTCTTCGAATCCAACCACCTCCACTGTCATTTCAGTCAACAGATTCTGCCTTCTACTCAAAGCATCTGCAACTCTATTTGATTTCCCGCTCCTGTGCTTTAACACAAAGGTATAGCTTTGGAGAAACTCAACCCATTTCATGTGCCGCTGATTCAGTTTTGTCTGGCTGTTGATGTACTGCAATGCCTGATGATCAATAAATAGAACAAACTCTTTTGGCAACAAGTAATGCCTCCACTTCTTCGGAGCCCGAACTATAGCATAAAATTCTTGGTCATAAACTGAATACTTTTTCCGAGCATCATTGAGCTTTTCACTGAAATAAGCTACAGGTCTGCCTTCTTGGCTCAGTATAGCCCCTATTGCACTGCCACTGGCATCACAATCGACCTGAAATACCTTGTTAAAGTCTGGAAGTGCCAAAATAGGCTGTTCTATGACCTTTTTCTTTAATGCATCAAAGCTCCTTTCAGCCCCTAAGGTCCACTTGAACTCTTTCTTATCCCCTCTCATTGTTTCTGTGAGGGGTGCACAAATGCTGCTGAAGTTTCTTATAAACTTCCTGTAAAAGTTGGCTAGACCATGAAATGATCTTACCTCTGTTGTGCTTCTTGGGGTAGGCCATTCGATGATAGCTCTCACCTTCTCTGGGTCCATTTTTAGACCTTCTATTGAGATTACAAATCCTAGGTATACTAACTCTTTCTTGACAAAATTACACTTTTTTAGATTTATTAATAACTGCTCCTCCCGTAGCTTTTCAAAAACCCTCCTGATGTGCATCAGGTGTTCCTCCAGGGTTCTGCTGAATATTAATATATCATCTAAATAAGCAATGACAAACTTTCCTAGAAACTCCTTCAATACCTCATTCATCAGCCGCATGAAGGTACTTGGTGCATTGGACAGCCCAAATGGCATGACCAACCACTCATACAAGCCCTCTCTTGTCTTGAAGGCTGTCTTCCACTCATCTCCTTCCCTGACACGGATCTGGTGGTAACCACTCTTGAGGTCAATTTTGGTGAAGTATTTGGCTCCACTCAAACAGTCCATTATGTCATCCATCCTTGGCAGTGGAAATCTGTACTTTATTGTGATCTTGTTGATGGCTCGAGAGTCTATGCACATTCTCCACTCTCCATCCTTCTTGGGTGCTAGTACTGCAGGTACCGCACATGGGCTAAGACTCTCCCTAATCAATCCCTTCTCCAGAAACTCCTGGACCTGCCTGTTTAGTTCTTCAGTTTCTACAGGTGTCATTCTATGTGCAGCCTTATTTGGCAAGCTTGACCTTGGCACCAAATCAATATGGTGACTGATTTTTCTTACTGGGGGTAAACCCTCAGGCACATTGTCAGATATGATATCTGGAAATTCTTTTAACAGCTCTTGGACTTCTACTGGTGCATCTTTGCATTCTGTATCCCTGACTCTAGGAACTAATGCATAACACATATGCTCATGCTTCAAATCATCTAAAAATTTTCTTTCGTCAACCAAGCAAATTCTTGCACTACCACATACCTTTTCTTCCACCTCCTTCAGGGGCTTCAACTTATGGCGCATTCCATTCTTGGTCATGGAATAAGTGTTGGCTCGGCCATCATGAACCGCACACCTGTCAAACTGCCATGGTCTTCCCAACAGCAAATGGCATGCATCCATGGGTAGAATGTCGCACAAAACCTCATCACGGTAATTTCCAATGCTGAATTTTACCAGGCATTGTTCATTGACCAAAACCTTATGGTCTTTCTGCAACCACGTGATCCGATATGGATGCGGGTGTTTCTTTCTCTCCAGCTGTAGCTTTGTAACCATTCCCTCTGAAACCAGGTTATCTGTGCTACCGTTGTCAATGATGATGTTGCAAACCTTACCCGCGCATTTACACCTTGTGCGGAATAAGCTTTTCCTCTGATCTGTAGCTCCCTCTTCATTCAGTAGGACTCTCCTTGCAATCATTACTTCTCCTCTCTCAGCTTCTTCTGAATGCTCAGACCCAACATCTTCATCAACGACTGCTACTCTGGCATTTCCTTCCGGCCTGCGATTATTTCTTTCTCGCTGTTGTGGGCACTCATATTGGTGATGTCCCTCTTCACCACACTGGAAGCAAGTCCCTCGAAATCTTCCTCTTCCTTGACCTCGTCCAGCTCGGCCTCTTCCCCCTCGGTAACCATTATTCTGATTACGGGGGCGGTCTGTATTTTCTCTCCTTTGTTCTTGATTGCTGCTACTTTCTCCATTTTTTTGAGATTCTTCATTTCTTCTTCCACTGTTCCTTCCGCCGGTCCTTCCGCCATGACCTCTTCCTCTTTGCTTGTTTTCAAACCTCCTATTGAGCTTCTCTTCAACCTTTAAAGCAAATTGGTAGGCATCCTCTATGGTGGTCATCCGGACTAGACTTAGTTCCTCCTGAATGCTGGCTCGTAACCCATTAATGTAACGGGCTACCTTCTCCTTGTTGGCCTCTGAGTGGCCTGTTCTAATCATTATTTTATGAAACTCTTCTATGTATTCTTTCACAGACTTGCTTGATTGCCTCAATCCTTGCATTTTCTTCAGCAGGTCTAACTCATAATCACCAGGGATGAACTGCCTCTTTAGCTTTTCTGTCATCCGTTCCCACTTAGTTATTCTCTCTTTCCCTCTTTTATTTCGCTCCAGCTGCACTCCCTTCCACCAAATGCTAGCATGACCTTTCAGTTTGGTCTTTGCGAATCTGACCCTATCAGGGTCCTCAACCTCTTCGTACTCAAAGTACTCCTCCAGATCGTTGATCCAGTCGATCAATTCCTCTGGCTCAAGGTTCCTAGAATATGTGGAAACCTCCATCTTTGACCTCTTCCCAATCTGGGATATGGCCTTGTATAGTCTGGCCTGAGCAGGATCTATTGCTTCTTCTTCTTCCTCAGGTTGGTCTTCTTCTTCATCATCTTCCTCTTCACTACCTTCATCTCTTCTTGGCTCCAATCTTCTACGCATTTCTTCTTGCAGAGCTTGCATTTGCCGTTGCAAAGCTCGAACATCTTCTGCTGCTGCCATGCCTCTCCCACCAACAGGATTTCTCCTTGGAGGCATTCTGTTCACCCGATTTCAAGCCCTTCCACAGGTCCTGGTGTAACTGCCTCTCCTTCGGCGATCTGCTACACGCTCAGGAACTACTGGCTCTGATACCACTTGGTGGAGAACAGATCTTGCATAACACAGAAAAACCAGAAAAACAAGAGCCCAAGATTTTGTATTCAATACTTAGGAAGAAATTTTACAATATACAGCCAAACTGCCATTTTCCAACCCCCTCTCATTACAATCCATGGGTTTTTATTGAGGTCCCGATCCTCTATGCTTTCCCACTTCCCACGATCTACAATTGCCACTTGGAACAATTCTGGAAAGTTGCATTGATGAGACTCTTGGTGAGGTGCGCGACTGGCTGCCATATCCAACGGAATCTACTTCTCGATCTGTTGCTTGCTGTTAGATGCTTTAAATGCGTCTTCCAGATATCCTACGTGAGTGGCCAACATGCCCGTTGAAATCCTCCTTTGGAACTGCTGCTTCACTGCCTCTAACTTGCCGCGCACGAAGGGACGTCTTTATGAAAGCTGGAAGTGCGTGTCTTTCTGTTTGGTCGCGATATCACGACATGTCATGATATCACGACCATTTTCCTTCTGCACCTTCTCTCTCCATTTTGGCCGTGATATCGCGACATGTCGCGATATCATGCCATTTTTCCTATCGGCCTCTGTTCTCCCGTTTCGGTCACGAAATCGTGACATGTCACGATTTCGCGACCATTGCTCCCCCGCACCTTTGTTCCACTGCTTAGGCCACGATTTCATGACCTTTGTTGCCCCGCACCTTGGTTCCACTGCTTAGGCCGTGATTTTGCGACATGTCACGAAATCGCGACATGTCGCGATTTCACGACCTTTGTTGCCCCGCGCCTTGGTTCCACTGCTTAGGCCACGATTTCACAACATGTCGTGATTTCGCGACCTTTGTTGCCCCGCGCCTTGGTTCCGCTGCTTAGGCCGTGATTTCGTGACATGTCACGATTTCGTGGCCTTTGGTCCTTTGCACCTTTGTTTCTTCTACGATGTCGTGATTTCGTGACATTTGCAACACTTAGAAAAAAAAATACATTTGCAACACTTAGAAAGAAATAACACAAAAGTTTGGTTGATGCTCGATTGCTTTGCTGCCCTCGGATGCTCCTGCATCAGCACCATGCATGTGGTAACCCACTCCCATTTTCTAATTCTTCCATATAATATATTAAGGTACCATGCATGTGGCAATGAGCTCCCATTTGCTAATATTGTTAGCCAATAAAATTAAGGTGTCATGCTTGTGGTAACCCACTCCCATTCGCTAATCTCACCAGTCAATAAAATTTAAGCACCATGCATGTGGTGATAGGCTCCCATTCATTGATTCTAATGACTAATAAAACTTTAGGTAAATATTTTAATTAAATTTAATATTTCATGCATGAATTTAAAGTCTTTTAGACCAAAATATTCCACCATGACAGCTATTGCTTCCACCATGTTAAAAGACTTTGGATCTTAGCGAATGACCTTAGTATTAATTTTAATACTTTGGCATTAAAATTAAAAAGGATGTTAATGTTAAACCTAATAATATGAACCTAAAATTAAATATATTAAACCTTAGAAGATCAATTAATAAAATTTAATAATCACCAATCTTAGTAGCAATAATAATAATAAGAGTATAATCCCTGATTCAGTCGAGAGTGAGTGTAGCGAGTGTGACCGCAAGTTGGGAGTGAGTGCAGCGGGTAGCACCGAGTCAGGAGTGAGTGCAACGAGTGTGAACATAATCTAGGAGTGAGAGCAATGGGTAGAGAGTGCAAAAATGAGCAGGGAGTGAGTGCAAACACAAGCTACCAGGGAGTAAGCGCAAGCCAACAGCGAGTGCAAAAAATTTAGGTAACATGGAAAGAAAGTCATTTGTGAAAGTGCTTACTAAAATTGTAAATGACCAAGTTGGAAGTTTGGATGCCCTACATAGCAATAAGAAGAAGAAATAATATATGGAAAACCCATTTCAGGTAGCAGATTCTACGCCAGAAGTGATTATCAAGGATGAGATGATTGAGCATGATATAACAATTCTTAAAACCAGAGGGTTAATTTGTAAGTTTCATGTATATTGGCCAGGTTTTTCTGAGATTTAAAAATTGGATTAAGTGGAAATGGGATTGAATTCAAATTACTCCATGACTTTTCTTCCAAAAGGATTTTTTCTCATTATTTTATCTAGTTCAGAAATAAGGGATAAAATAATGGATGGAGGCCCATGGTTTAGGGGTAAATATGCATTATATTTAAGACCTTGGAGTGAGAATTTTTTTGTGGACACATAAACTATTAAAAGGCTTCCGGTATGGATTAGGATTTTTGGACTTCCTTATCAACTCATAAATAAGGAGGTTTTGAAGAATATTTGTAATACCCTAGGTGAATTCATCCAGGAGGGACAAAATACTAAGGAGAGAAGGCATGTTGTATACACTCGAATATGTGTTGCCATGGATATTTCTAGTCCTTTACCGTAATTTATTAGGATTAAATTTGAATCAAGAGAATGAGATCAACAAGTGGATTATGAAAACATTGCATTTCGATGTCACAAATGTCATGAAACTGAGCACATGACAAGATATTGCAAAGTGAAAATGGAGGAAGAGATGGAATTTTTTGGGCATGATGGTAGTTTCAATTTGAAACAAGGATACAATATAACAGGAGAAGCTAGGTCAAATCAAGAATTTTTTACTCCTAATGAAGTGGCTAGAAAAATCTCTCTACATCATGGCGAAGGCCATTACGGTTCATTCGAATCAGTCATTAGAAGGAAAAAATGATATGGAAGATGAGGAAGTACAATGCGCAAGTTCAAATATAAAAGGAGATAAAGGTGATAAGGAAGAGGGAAATATAAATTTTAATATAAAGCAATATGGGGAGACAAATTTTAAAGCAAATAAGGTGAAAGAGGTCAAGCTTAATCTAGGTAAATAACCTTTATTATCCTCAAGTAGCTTAAAATATTCTCCTTACAAAAAAATTGAAAGTAGTACGGAGTGTATTCCTTGCACTTTAGGATTTTAAGAGCAGGTAAGTAAATAAAATATTGTAGAGGATATCCAAGGAAATTTAGGTATTTCAGTAAAACATAAGAAAGTGATGAATATGGAGGATCATCTATGCAGTTTACAGTTTTGAGGGCAACATAAATAAGAAAATGTTATTGAGGCTATTCATTACACTTTCAACTCTTTAGGGCAACATAGATCTTTAGAAGATAAGTCCCATTTTGAATAATATGAAAAAATGGAATAGATTGATGAATATGAGAGTGGTGGGAAGAATGGAAGAAGGAGAGGAAGGATATCACAGAAAGAAAAAAGAGAAAAAAAACTCAAAAGGATATTGATATGGGAAGCCAAATAAAAATATCACAGGTGTTAAAAAGAAGTGGGGTTAAGCCCACTAATAAAAATAAAAAGTGTTTATGATGAAAATTATATCTTGGAATATTAGGGGTATGAATAAAACCCCTAAAAAAAGATTTATTAAGGAATTAATAGGTTTTTATAGCCCTAATTTTATTTTAATACAAGAAATAAAATTAAGCAATGAGGAATGTAAGGATAATTTTAAGAAGATTTGGAATGTAGGTGATTGTTTAGTAGTTTCTTCTACAGAATATTTAAGTGGTATTGCAATATTATTGGACAAATGCAAATGGGATGGACAACTATTAGAAGAAAAAAGTAATTGGGTTGCTGGATTATTTTGTAGGAAAGAGTAAAACATCAAAGTTGGGGTTATAAATGTATATGCTCCAACTATAGTTACTCCTCGTGAAATATGTTAGAAGGACCTTAGTATATTTTTGTCAAATACAATGATGATTAATTGTGATCTATGGATTCTTTGGGGTGATTTTAATATTGTTATATCTCCTTTGGAAAAGAAGGGTGGAATTCTAGGATGGTCGAAATCAATGCAATATTTTGCTTCATTTGTCAATTCAAATGACCTTTGGGATGTTAGTCCCTCAAGCTTTCAATACACATGGGATAATAGACACATTGGAAAAAATATATAGCAGAAAGACCAGATAGATATTTTTATCCAATACATGGTTGCAAATAAAGTATATAATCTCTTCAGATATTTTATTGCGAGTAGGATCAGATCATAAACCCATTCTTTTGACTTGTAATTCACCTAGCAATGGTCATCCAAAGCCATTTCACTTCCAGTCTATGTGGCTCAAAGACCCTGATTTTTTCCAGATGGTTATGTTATGATGGGATGAATCAAAATTTGAAGGATCATGTATGTATAGGTTTATTCAAAAGTTGAAATATTTAAAGAAGCAAATGAAGATATGGAATGTCAAATATTTTGGTAATATTTTTAAAGAAAAAAAGAAATTGAATCCAATCTCAAAAATTTACAAGAGATAGTAGAAATTAATGGAATGGACCATGATTCTTATGTGAAAGAAAAAAAATTACTTTTTTATTATCATAATGCATTGAAAAAGGAGTCATATTGGTTCCAAAAATCTAGAGAGAAATGGATCAAGGAAGGATATAGAAATACAAAAAAAAATCATGCTACAGTAAAAAAAAAAAAATTATATTCATCATATTAAAAATATTATAACTCCAGATGGAAGAAATATTGAGGATGAAGAAGATATAAGGAAGGAAGCAATACATTATTTCAAAAATATTTTATCAAATTATAGGCAAGATAAGGAGGCACAAGAAAAAATTTTGCAAAATATTTCATCACTTATCACTCAAGGACAAAATGAAAGCTTTATGTAGAATATTTCTATGGAGGAGCTCCATGAAGCAGTTTTCTCTTTCCATCCTAACAAGGCAACTAGGCCAGATGGATTTCCTGCAATTATCTTTCAAAATTTTGGGGATGTATTGAAGAGTGATATGTTAAATGCAGTTGAAGAGTGATATGTGATATGTTAAATGGATTTCCTGCAATCTATAATAAGTGAGATCAATGCTACTTTTATTACCTTGGTTCCCAAGAATTATGACACAAAATATTTAGATAAATTTCATCCAATAAGCCTTTGTGATATGATTTATAAGATCATTTCAAAAATTATGGCAAATAGGTTAAAGGACATTCTAGGGTGTCTTATCTTAGAGGAATAAGGTGGCTTTGTTCAAGGTAAACAAATTATTGATGGTATAATTATTGCACAAGAGGCCATACATTCTCTTCATTCTATGAAAAACTAGGTATGCTTTTGAAATTAAATATGAAAAAGCATATGATAGGATTTCCTGGAATTCTCTACATGCTATTCTTAGAAAGTTTGGCTTTGATTATAGTTGGTGTGAGTGGGTTAAATGTTGTTATAGCACTGCAAAATTTTCAATTTTGATCAATTGTTCTCCTGTTGGGTACTTCATGTCATCTTATGCACTTCATCAAGGTAATCCTCTTTCTCCTTATCTATTCCTTATTTTGGAAGAAGCATTAGGGAGAGCCTTTTTAAAGGTAAAAATGGAAGGAAAAATCAAGGGTATTCAAGTTGCAAAAAATGGTCCCTTCGAATCTCATCTCCAATTTGTTTATGATACTTTTATTTTGGGCCATCCCTCAGTCAGTGAGGCCATGGAGTTCAAATCAATATTATCATGTTATGATAAGGCTATTGGACAGTTGGTAAATACTTCAAAATATAGGATCTTTTTCATTAATATTGCTCTAGATTTATAATAAATTATTGTGAATATTTTAGGGTTCAAAATTGAAAAATTTCCATCAACCTACTTGGGTATTCCTTTGTCTGATAAAGGGAATAAAAAGGAGCTTTGGATCTATTTTTTGGATAGAATGAAAGCTTTATTGGAAGGTTGGAAAGGTAAGTTCTTAACCATGGCAAGAAAACTATAATTCATAAAGACTATTTTGTAATCCATTCCTATTTATATCATGTCACTTTCAATACTGCCAACAGGTATTGCATCAGAAATGGATAAAATTCAAAGAGATATGGAAAGGTTGTGAGGAAAAATTTAGGTTTCCCCTTTGTAAGTGGGATAGAGTTTGCAAAGGAAAGAATATTGGAAGAGCAGACTTGCGAAATTGTAGATTCATGAATTTGGAATTAGGAGCAAAGCTTGGGTGGATACTATTCAAAGATCAAAGAAAGAATTGGGTAAAAATATTACTTCAAAAATATATAGGTTCTCTTGATGCAATGAAATTGTTTAGGAAAATAACTCTACCCAAAGGATCATCAACATGGAACTTCATATCAAAGAGTTTGCATTTGATAAAGAAACATATTAGATGGTCAGTCAATGAGAGGAGTTATGCAAATTTTGGTCTGATTCTTGGTTGAAACCTTATCCTCTTATCTCTGACTCAAAATGGAAACCATTGGCTCAAACATGCATAGCATGTAAAGGTCAAAAGGTCAAATATTATATTACTTTGAGAAAAAAATCTAGAACATGGATTTATTTTAGTAACCTGGTTGAAGGAGAGGAACTTAAAAAAATTGCAGATGAACTTCAAAATATGCTTCGAGAGTTTTATTTGTCAATTTTTACACAAAAGGATGATTTGGTTTGGAATTTATCAATGGATGGTGGATACTCAATCAAGTTGGGATATGAGGATTTAGAACAATCAAAATTTCCTTCTCCCAATGATTTTTCTTGGAAGAATGTTTGGTCATTAGAGGCTTTCCCTAAAGCCTCAATATTTATTTGGTTGGTAGTTCAATGTAAAATTATTACCAAAGAGATTATACAAAGAAGAGGATATTATGGACCCTTCAAATGTGCCTTGTGTGAGAAGAATTTAGAAACGTTAGACCATTTACTTCTTCATTGTCTA
This sequence comes from Wollemia nobilis, assembly GCA_028583015.1. Classification (NCBI taxonomy): domain Eukaryota; kingdom Viridiplantae; phylum Streptophyta; class Pinopsida; order Araucariales; family Araucariaceae; genus Wollemia; species Wollemia nobilis. Next base: position 1,280,772 of record JAQPPZ010001424.1, on the reverse strand, counting down.
TTTGCTCACACCATTTGGGGTTACTTTTAAAAATATGAAATTATATTGGGTAGTTCCATCAACATTGAAAGAGTTGATAAAATATTGGATAAATTATAATAAAGCTAAAGTATTATGTATTCTTTGGAGGATTGGCCCTACCATTATTTTTTGGAATTTATGGAAAGGAATAATAGAATTTTTAAAAATAAATATCAAAATCATGCCCAAGTTTGGAACCGTATTAGTGCCTCTCTTGCAGAATGTCTAAAAATATGGTGCTTATCATGGGAAGTCTCAATTGCAAAAAAAGAAAAAATATGCTAATAACTTGGTTATAGGATTTGAACATACATGGAAGAGTCATCTTAAAAAATGGAATTAAAACAAAGGATATACTTTGATCTATGGTAAAATAGAAATATCCAAAAATTGGGTTTATCAAAATTAATTTTGATGGTGATTCTAAAGGAAATCCAGGAAAATCTGGTGGAGGTGGTGTTTTTAGAAATAGTGAAGGAAAAATTCTCCTCACTTATTCAAAATCATATGTAACTTAAACTAACAACTATGCAGAGGGTAGGGCACTTCTTACAAGGATTAAAATTGCAACAGAAAAAGGATGGAAATATATTTCAATTGAGGGGGACTCACAAATTATCATCAATGCTATTAACAAAAATGGATGTGGAGACTGGATAAAGAATAGTATTATTGTTGATGTTCATTTTCTATTACTAGAGGCAATCTTTTGGTAGTGTGAGCATATTTATAGAGAAGGAAAACGAGTAGTAGATAAATTTGTGAATTATGGTGTTTATATTCATCACATTGAAATTCAAATTTTAGAAGGCAACTGGCCAAGTGAGATTTTATGTCTTAATCAAAATGATGTCAAGGAGTTGATTATGGAAAAAACACTTTGAGGAAGATGAAAAATATATTTAAGAGAAAAATAAATGAAAATTTTTCATGATATTAATGTATGCTACAACAAATATAATATTTTGGTATTGTGATGGGAGTGACCCCCAATAGAAGCCACATATAACCTATTAAAATAATAATAATAATAAGAATAATAAAATAAAGTGGACATGTAATCATCAACCTTGAAGGTATAAAGAAAATAATATTTTAAATAGTTAAATGTCCATGTTAAAATAAGTTTCCTGCCAAATACAATTTGAACTAATATTTCTTATATTTTGATATACAGGCAACAAATATAGCAAAACGAAGATTGATAGAGAAGGAAAGATGATAACCGAAGAAGAATAAGGAGAAATACGCTGAGCAAAAATGATAGCCAAATAAGAATACAAATAAATACACTGAACCTAGATCTAATTTAAAACCATTGGTGCATGACAACTCATACCACCTAGAGTGTGATGATTCAGCTACTCAAAGCTTCATAGATATACTTCCAATCAGTTGGATAATCCATGGCTGAAATTGAAAATCTGAATCAAGAAAATCCCCAATTGGATGCCTCATCCTCTTAGTTAAAGATAACTCAAATGACCAACTCATTTACCATTGTAAACCATTGAAAAATTAAAATTTTTAAGGCTATAAATAGCCATCGAGACCCCATTCCAAAGGGTCAGAGTCCATTATAGTGATAGGCATTTAGATTTTCTTTCTTATTTTATAGTTGGTGGATATCTAAACCTGGTCATTGTACTTGGATAATTACTCTTACAATCACATGATGCTAGCAAGTCTAATATGTAATGATTGAACATCTTATCAATGCAACATATTGGAATTCTTGGTGTGATCTGTGCATGCTAATGGTGATCTCATTTAAATCAATTCTAGTATATTATTTATTTTCCCTTTGAATATTGGACCACTTTGATCTTAGATTGTGCAAAGGCTGGTCAAGTTAGAGCTGGTTTAATTTATAATTACTGCTTTAATAGATCCAGTTTAAGACTTCAAGATGTAATGACATATTTTATTTCTTTCTCTAACCCTTTACTTTTATTTTTTTTTTAAATCAACTTAGAATAGAAAGTAGATTAATAGAATTTTGATCTCTTAAACTCAATTTATATGTTATATTTCAAAAAAATTAGAGTAGACATTGCTACATGCTATAATTTTCATGATAATGATGCAATGTATGTGATATATTGATAATTTTAAGGTAGCAAGCCTAGAATCTTGTTTTTTCTTGATTTCTTTGAAGCAATATTTGATAATTAATAGAGCAATTGAATTAGACCTATGTTAAACAATGAATTGATACTCATCATGGTAATAGTTATACGTAACTTTTGAGTTATCCATATACCTTCCCTTTTATTCTTTCAATTTATGATTTGACAATAACATTACCTATCACCCAAACCTTGGGGTATCAATATTTCCTTTCAAGAGAGAACAATTTTTGTTCTAATTGTTGGTGTGTATTGGCAACTAGGCTAATGTATCACTCAATATAAAATGGTGCTATATGGAGGGCATGAAAGTTCTGTTACATTGTTAGTATAGGCTTGAAACTGCCTAAACTTTCTAATTCATAGTTACTGTAGGTATAAACAACTTAATAGCCCAATGCTTATGTTTTAATTGTTACAAATGGCTTTAATTTTGAGCTAATTTCTTGAACTTGAATTGCTTAATTTTCACTACTACTCTATTTCATATATCATATTGTTTGACTATTAGAACTAGAACCTAGGGTTATTATCACCATGTATAAGGCCTTTGAAAGTGATATTGAATTTCATAATCTTTCTCATCCTAGAAGATCCCAAAAAAGTAAAGGCTAGTCAAGCACTCTTCCTCCCATTAATACCTCATCCCAACCCATCACACTATATATTGATCCATTTGTCACTCGATTAAGTACAACAATGGTAACATTTGCATCATTGTTAGGTGGCAGTGGTCCATTGAATATACTTAGACCAACTAATGTGGAGAGCCTTTACTACATTCTCTGTCCTCTCTACCCACTCTTCATTTATTGGGTCTATTTGTATTTTTGTAATGACTCCCTCTTGAATAGGGGATTATGGTTTAGGTGTAGTTATTATCTAGCAATTATTTTTTGTTTTAGTGGTACCAAAAATAGGAGTTAGTTAGGGTTTGAGTTTTTGAGGGTTTTATATACTGTGTTGTATGTCTGTCTTAGCAGTGTTTTTATGACTGGAATAAAAAATTTTGGTTCTTTTCTAAGTGCTTATGTAATTTTTGTTTGTTCTATTGTATTATTTGTTTTGGTTGTTATTTCTTTAGGTGAACAAGGTTACAGGTGAACAAGGTTGTAAGCAGGCTTGTAGGTTGTAAGACATAAAGAGAGAGTCTACATCATTTTGGTATCATAGCATCTCCAAATGGTCTAGAGGGGAAACCATATGAACTAGGGAGGAAGAGGTAGGAGGAATGTAATTCCAAGGAGGAACAATGCAGATGAATGACTTAGAAAGTTAGAAGCCATTGAGGTAAGATTACATTTGGATGATTCTAAAGATGAACATGAAGACCAAGGGAATGTAGCCAGGGTGGTAGACCCTATGGAGAGGCTTATTGAAGTTGTGTCCAAGCAAATTTCCAAAGTTAAGGTTGATATTTTAGATTTTAAAGGTGAACTCAATCCAAAATTATTCCTGGATTGGATTCAAGAGTTGGAAAAGTATTTTAAAATGGAATATATTGAGAAATATGATCCAAAAAGGGTGAAGATTGTAACCTCCAAGTTGAAGTCTCATGTTGGCATATGGTGGGAGAACTTGTATAGTTCCAAGAGAAGGCAAGAGAAGGAAAAAATTAGATTATGGCCCAAGATGTTGAAACATTTATGAAATTGATTCCTGCCATATGATTATCAACAAAAATTATTTAGGGAATTTCAAAATCTAAGGCAAAGAGATCAATCCATACAATCATATACTGAGTAGTTCATGAGGCTCCAAATTCAGACTGATCTACCAAAAATAGAAGAACAAGAAACATCTAGATATGTTAATGGGTTAATGTTTCAACTCCAATATAAGATTACCTTAATTAAGTTATCTATAATGGATGAGATCTATAAATATGCTTCAAAGGTAGAAGAAAAACTGAATTGAAAGAGAAAATTGACTAAAAATGGTGATGTTAGCTAGAATAGAGGAAGGGAGAGTTCCTCCAAACCTTCTAAATAAGAAGAGCCTGAGGGGAGTGTGAAGCCTGACTTTAGAGGAAGAGGAGATTTCAGAGATAGGGGAAGGAGATGATAAAATTTTAGAGAATGGAAACCCTTAATATGTTTCATATGTGATGAAACCCACAAGGCCATGGACTGCCTACACAATCCCAAGAGGGCTATGGTAGCCCTGTTATAATTAAAGTGCACTATGCCTCTGTTTTGACACTTGTCAGTTTATATTGACACTTGTCAGTTTATCATATAGGCCTTCTGCCTATATATCTAACTCATCTTGTATCAATAAAATAATCTCATCAGTTTCAGTCCCAACATTTGGTATCAGAGCAGGCTTTCCTTGCCCTGTGAAACCCCTTGAGGGGGGATTTCCCTCATGGAAATCCTCCCTCCCCCTTGATTTTTTTTTCCTATTTTTTTTTTAAATTTTTATACCGAGGGAGTATGCTCTCCATCTTTTGATGGATCAGAAACCAGATGGTTAAAAATTTCAGTTTGAGAGGTCATTTTTTTTATTTTTGTTTTTCAGGTCAAACATGTTCTTCCTAGTGGATCTATTTTTACTGCCCTTGGTGCTATGTAGTCTACCCCAGACGGTGAAGTGATCATGACACTGCTGCATCCAGAAGCTACGTCGTTGCATCAGAGTTCGTCTTTCAATGGTCCCTGACGTAGTGCTTTATCATCATGGATAAAATATATATATATTTTTAAACTTTTTTAGCTGTGACATACTGCGTACTGCATGGTCTTGGCGCCAACGTTGCACTCGAAGTCGACGATGCAAGCGTTGTTGAGGAGGATTACTAAAATCTATGGTTTTTTGCGAGGGGGTTTGAATGTTCGAAAGTGAATTGGAGGGGTCCTACGGTCTTGGAGTTGTGCTGACGATCGGGGTTTTATGTGTAATGCGATACCACGGCGGAGCGGACAGTGTCAGAAGAGCAGGAAGAAAGCGCAGGAAAGAATGTCTCAACGGTCGTGGATTTTTTCGTTGCTACGGAAGTCGAAGCATAGAGAGTCATGGACGTCGAAGCGGAGCAGTTTTTTTGGCATCGAATGCCGACCCTCATTCGAATCCGAGAGGTCCTCGCTGAATCTCGGAGGAGAGACCTCCCACCTTTAAATGTCTCTATAAATTTATCAACTTCGTCCAATATCAACTGAAAAACATTGAGATTTTCACTCACTCTGTGAATATGTCTGTTCCCGTCCAATCTCCAGTCAAAATTATGTTTTGAATAAATTTGGAAGTTATCATCCATAACCATATGAACAAGCTCTTGGTCCAGGTTCTGGTTATGGTGCATCATCAATGTTGCCAATCAATCAAGGACCTCTGCTTCACGGTTCAGTTGCTGGAGACTATGCAGATGAAAACAAATATCAAAAGCGTAGAGGGGGTCCAGCTAGTTTATCTGAAGCGAAGGTGAAAGCTTTTCCTCCTTCGATGAGGCTATGGAAGCAGCAGTCATGGTTGAGCAACTCATCCAAGGAGGAGGCATGGATTCGAAGGCGGGAGAAATTTTGTGTGAAGAGGACGTCTAGATCCTCGTCCGTCAGACTCTTGGACGTCTCCCTGGCTTTGGCGACGGTTTAGATCCGCCATGACAATTTTTTTAGAACTTCTAGTGAGGTGGATATTCGATCTTAGAGGGTGGGAGGTGTGCTTGCTATGTCTCGTACATTTGGCAATAAGTTTGAATGTTTTTTTGTTTCATATTGAGGCGAAGAGATAGCGATGTGATGGAAAGGTGCACGACAAACTACAATGCATTTTCTTGGATGGTGGATGAATTCATAATTCATCCAAGGTTCCTCCATTAACAAATGGTCTCTGATCTCAGACACAGCTGGTAGCATTAGCTGGCAGTGAAGTTCATCACAAGCTGTATGCAGATTGGCACCGTTGCTTTTTGGATAGGAGGCAGCGAGCGACGGTATCGAGGGTTTTATTTTTATTGTTTTTCATTTAATATCTCACTGTCAAACCGTGTCATGATCTGCCAGGGAAAATCGCATGGGAAATCCATAATTGACTTGGGCCTTATCAAGGCCTAGAAGTCCACGCATATTTTTGCAAACTGGCAGATAAAGAGGGCCCATTAACGGGCCATTCAAAGCTTGCATATCACTATGCCCATGCCTTTTTCACCGGGATTCGAATGGTCATTGCCGAGTCCTGGCATTGTTGCCGTTACTGATTTTAGAGTGGCCACATATTCCTTAAAATCCTCAAACTCATAGTGAAACACTGCTTCCACTGCCACTTTATTTTTTAAACATGGTTATGAAGTGACTTATCCCGCGGTGTTCTCATCATCACACGCATGTGCATAAATTTCTTTCCCAGAGGTTGTTGTACCTGTGGCCCCATGGCTCGTATTTCTTTTGTATTAAGGTGCATTTTTGGCAGAGACCGACACCTTCTAGATTGAGTTCACCATGATGAGGAAATTGATATTCATGGTGGATCTAGTCAGTGACCTATGAGAGGCAACATCCTCTGAGGATGACCTACAGAGGCAACAGACCCAGAAGTGGCTGACCCTAAGGCACCCATGATGACCCTGAGGCACTTAGACGGCTGACCCAGTGGCAATAGACCCATGGAAGTGGCTGACCCTGAGGCAATAGACCGAGATGTATACATAGTGAATCTAGCATTATTCATAGTTGGAGAGCCAAGCGCAAAGAGCATGAGCCTAGACCAAATCAGCAATAAGAGAGGATGATAGGTTGTTTTAGAGAAGTCAACATTAAGGGGGAATGTTACCTAATGTTGACTTGTTTTGTTTCTTCTTTAGTTAGGATAGTGCACTTTAAGGGGGAATGTTAGAATTAAAGTGCACTATGCCTCTGTTTTGACACTTGTCAGTTTATCATATAGGCCTTCTACCTATATATGTAACTCATATTGTATCAATAAAATAATCCCATCAGTTTCAGTCCCAAAAAGCCCAAGAAGAAAAATGAGAACCTTCAACTAAATAAGGGGAAGCAGAATTAGGAGAGAACTTGATATTACGAAGAAATCTAATATCGACGGATAAAGAGGCCCCAAAAGATGATTGGAAAAGGAAGAGTCATTTTTAAACAAAATGCAAGTGTAGAGAGAAGGTGTGCAAGGTGATTGTAGATGGTGGGTCTACCAAAAATATAGCAAGTAAAGAAATGGTAGACAAAATGTAACTTGCTTGTATTCCAAAATCTAATCCTTACAAGATCTCTTGGTTAAAAAAAGATCAGTATGTTGGTGAGTATGTCTTGTCTTGTTGCTTTCAAAATTGGTCCTTATGAAGATAAAGTGCTTTGTGATGTAGTACCTATGGATGCATATCATTTGTTATTAGGTAGGCCTTGGCAGTATGATAGAAATGTAATTCACCATGGCAAATAAAATACATATGAAATTCAACATGGGAATAGACTCCATATTTTGAAGCCTCTTTAAGGTGAAGACCCAAGTGGCAGTGGCTGGAAAACATTTATCTAAGAGAAAGGGAGAAACCTTCTATATTTTATACCCTATAGGGGTAGAGAAATCTAATCAGCAAAAGTAAACAATCCCATTAGAGGTGCAGAAATTGCTAAGTCAATATTCATAATTGACCCCATCTGAGATTCCTATTGTTTTACCTCCATCTGGAGGTATTACACATCAAATTGATTTGATTCCTAGTGCCAAAATCCCAAATAAATCTATGTACAGGTTGAAACTTTAGAGAATGAGGATATGAAGAGGTAAATTACTAAATTATTAGAAAAGAGGTTTATAATGGAAAGCATGAGTCCATGTGCCACACCTACTTTACTCTCTCCCAAGAAAGGAGATAAATTATGGAGATTATGTATGGATTGTAGAACCATTAAAAAAATCACTATAAAATATCTATATCCCTTACCTTGAATGGATGATATATTAGATTGTTTTTTGGGTGCCAAAATCTTCTCCAAGATTTGACCTTCAAAGCAGATATTGTTAGATACAAATTTAATAAGGATATGAGTGGAAGACTACTTTTAAAAACAAGGATGGCTTATTTTAATGGATGGTCATACCATTCAGATTGTCCAATGCTCTAGCTACCTTCATGTGAACCATGAATCAAGTATTTAGACCATATATTGGAAAATTTGTTATAGTCTATTTTGATGATATTCTAATTTTTAGTAGAAATATAGGAGAGCATGTAGAGCATTTGAGAGTGGTCAACCTTGAGAAGAGTGAGTTTTGTAAAGATAGATTGGTATTCTTGGGTAGTGTTGTCTTAGCTAATGGAATGAGCATGGATCTAGAAAAAATTAAGGTTATTCTTGAATGGCCTACTCATCAAAATATCATAGAGGTGAAGAGCTTCCATGGGTTGGTAAACTTTTACAAAAGGTTCATTAGAAATTTCAGTGGGATAAGTGCACCCTTGACTGATTGCACAAGAGGGAAGGTCTTTACTTGGACAAAGGCAGTGAACATGAGCTTTGAACAACTCAAAATAAAGGTAATAGAAGCTCCAATACTAGTTGTACTAGATTTTGATAAGCTTTTTATAGTTGAATGTGTGCTTCAGGAGTAGCTATCAGAGAAGTGTTAAATCAAGAAGGTAAACCTATAAAAAAAATTTAGTGATAAAATTAATGATGCAAAAAGGAAATATACCACATATGATAAAGAATTATATATTGTTGTACAAGCATTAAGATATTGGAGGTGTTATCTTTTACATAGGGAATATATTTTGTTGACTAACAATCAAGCTTTGAAGTACATAAATTCCCAAGCTAGGTTGTCCCACAAAAATACCAAATGGGCTTCATTCTTACAGACCTATACTTTTTTGGTACAACATAGGAGTGGTAAAACCAATGTGGTGGCTAATGCATTAAGTAGGAGGTATCATTTGCTGATTGCAAGGAGCAATAGGTTGGAGGGTTTTGAAGAAATGAAGAGTGAATATGCATATGATTCACACTTTGGTAAAATTTACGTAGATCTTAGTAAATCTAACCATATAGGTATGCACTCCTTTGAATATTATTTGTTAGTTGATAGATTCTTGTTTAATGGGGCTCAAATTTGCATACCTATTGGATCTAGGAGAGAGAAAATTTAGTGAGATAATTGCATCTAGTGGATTGAGTGGACACTTTGGAAGGAGCAAGACCTTTGGGTTGGTGAATGAAAAATTCTTTTGGCCTAGTACGAGATGAGATATGAATAGGTTTATTACTGCTTGTACGGTGTGTCAAATTGCAAAAGAGGTACGATAAAATATAGGTCTATATATGCCACTACTTGTGCCCAAGGAAACATGGACTAATATTTCCATGGACTTGTGTTGGGCCTACCTAGAACTCAAAGGAGCAATGATTCAATGTTTGTTGTGGTAGAATGCTTCTAAAAAATGGCACACTTTATACCTTGTAAGAAGACCAATGATGCTAGCCAAGTAGCCCATTTATGTTTTATAGATATAGTGTGGTTACATGGTATTCCAAAAACCATAATAAGTGATAGAGATACCAAATTTTTAATCCACTTTTGGAGGTCATTATGGAAGAAGTTAGATAGTAGTTTGCAATATAGTTCAACATACCACCCCCAAAATGATGGCCAAAGTAAGGTGGTGAAAAGTATTTTGGGAAATCTCCTGAGGTGCTTAGTTTGTGATCATCCTAAACAATGGGATTTAGTGATATCTCAAGCTAAATTTACTTATAATTCTAATACATATCTATAGGTAAGTCTCATTTTCAAATTATTTATGGTTCAAATGCTAAGGGAGTTAGGAACATAATTGATCTTCCAATAAACCCATATGTCAGTCAATATGCTATAGATTTTGTGGAGAATATTCTAGAGATACAATAATAGATTAGGCACAAATTATAGGAAATGAATACACAATATAAGAAACAAGCAGATTTACATAGAAGGCAGAGAATTTTCCAAGAAGGATAAATGGTCATGGTACATTTACGCAAGGAGAGGTACCCTCAAAGGACTTATCACAAATTAAGACCAAAGAAATTTGGATCTTGCTAAATTTTAAAAAGGATTAATGACAACGCTTATGTGATAGACCTCCTAGAAAAATTTGAAATCAGTCCTACTTGTATCCCCACTCCATAGAGATAAATGATGGACTCAGGGAGGTTGAAAAACTTGAAGAAGATTTTAATAGCTCGATCAAGAACCTAACAAAGTAGAAAAGAGGACAAATTGAACAAGTGTTGGATACCAAATTGGTGGCTACATGGTCCAGGTCATACAAGTTGTATTTTATCAAATGGGAAGGGTTGCCAAACTCCTATAATTCATGGATTTCAAAGGTTGATTTGCTTAAATACACCAAGAATAAATTTGAATTAGGGCTTTGAACTAGGAGGTTCAAAATTCTAAAATTTGGGGAGGATGATGTGGAAAGCCTTTACTACATTCTCTATTCTCTCTACCCACTCTTCATTTATTGGATCTATTTCTATTTTTGTAATGGCTCCCTCTTGAATAGGGGATGCTGGTTTAGGTGTAGTTATTATCTAGTAGTTATTTTTTGTTTTAATGGTACCAAAAATAGGAGTTAGTTAGGGTTTGAGTTTTTGGAGGTTTTATATACTATGTTGTATGTCTATCCTGACATTTTTTTTACAATTGGAATAAGAAATTTTGGTTATTTTATAAGTGTTTCTACCATTTTGTTTGTTTTGTTGTATTGTTTATTTTGGTTGTTCTTACTTCAGGTGAACAGGGTTGCAAGTAGGATTACAGGCTGTGAGAGATAAAGAGAGAGTCTGCATAACCAACCCATGATATACCTAAGAATGATGAAAGGTATTTGCCTAGGTATAAACATGATATAGTTAGAATAGTTGAAGAACATATACAGGCTTATTAGGATGCTTTGATCCATTTACAAGTTGAAAATGAAGATGTATCTTGTAGGATGTTTTCTCTTACCCTAAATGAATTAGCCTATGACTGGTATATTAGTCTACCTGTAAATTTTATCACTTATTGGGCTCAACTTGAGATAACTTTCATTATTCAATTTAGGCTGCCTATAGACCCTGCTCTCATATATCACTAGTTTTCCTCAGTAAGAAGGGAACCTAATGAACCTTTAAGACTATCTAATACCATGTTTCATAAGCTTTACAATAGGCTTACTACACCTTATATTCTCAATGCATAAGCAACCATTCAAATATATTACAGAGCTCTAGATACCTTAACTTATATGTTTGTAAGAAGAGCCCCTAATATCACTACTCTATCCATGGCATATAGTGAGGCCTTGACAGTAGAACAATGATTAATACCTCAAGTTTTTTTAATAGGCCAATTACCTTCTTCAAGGTAGTCAGGTGTGTTCAATCAAATGCCTATGATCAACCAAGTTTTTTATAGCAATTACCAATGTTGAATACTTTACCATACCCTAACTATAATTAACCATTCAATCCCATTCATACTCATAATTATCTTACTATTCCTTCATATCTAAATAATCAATTTATCACCTATAGAAATAATGATAATAATCCTCAAATAACACCAACATTTTTTAATGATACCCCAAATATAATGCCACCATTCCCAAATATTAATACCTCCTAGAATTCTCTAGCTTTCTTGAATTCCATTCCATCTATAAATAATGTAATAAACCAAACTATTGCAGCTCAGACTAATAATACTAATTCTCAGATAGATAATTGTTAGGATTAAATAATAAAACGTGAGCAATAAATAAACATAGAAATAAAACACAGAAGAATACAATAATACAAGAGACACATATTTACGTGGTTCACCCAATATGGGCTACATCCACAGAGAAAATAACCAGACCTTTTATTCCATCCAAACAAATGAAGGGATACAACCTACAACAGATCCACTATAACTTCCTCTTTTCTCTATATCGTCATCAATTACAATATGTACACTCTCTCTCTTTAGCCACCGCATGAAAGCCTCTTTATAAGATAGAGTTACAATTTGGGATAAAAAAAACCCACCTAAAATCTATCATCCAATCTGTGACCTAATAATAAATGGTCTAGATTTATAAAGAGAAAACAAGCATCTATTTTTGGCTTTGAGGGTGCTACCCCTAAAACCCCCACCATGGGGGCCTCATGGAACCCCATAGTGGATAATAGTAGGGGGCATTACCACCCCTACACCTCCCCTTCATGGAGTGGGTCCAAGTGCGGCTAAAAATAAGACCTTCAAATTAATAAGGCTCCATAATCAACAATAACCTACAAAGATTAGTCCTAAAGCTCAGTAGTGATATGATTCAACTAAAAACGTAAGTAGCTTAGAATGCCCATCCTAATAATTCTACAAGAAAAATTCATAATAGGAATTTCTATTTTCAATGAGTAAATCAATGGAACATAGCCAAAAAATGGAGTAGTACCTAACCCCATTGCCAATCAGAATTAGTCCAACACAGTAGTCAATATTTCAGATTTAACATTGACCAATTTTGGTGAAATGAATTCCACTGTACAACACAATAAATGTGATTACCCTAAATCTAAGACAACCTTAGATATAGTCCAAAAATAAATAGAAAATATAGAAATAATGCATAATGAAGATAATACAAATCTTACTAGCAATCAATCAAATGGCAACCTAGGAGCTTCTATAAATTTGGTTGACCTTGCTAAAACTGACTATCTAGAAATTAAAATTGCTTTAGATACTGACCAAAAAGAGATAAAAAATTTGGGTTCAATACCCTCTAATGAGGATTGTAAGAATAAAGTTGATCAAAACATAGGGACAACCTTAGTTTTAGAAACATATGAACCTTCAAAAGTGGATGAAGATGAATCTAAAAATGACATAGAAGAAGAGGTGGAATCTCACCAACTATTTTAGAAGGATAATGATTATATTATTTAGAATAAATAAGAGGAATCATTGATTTATTTTACACATCCTAGAGAAACTTCCACCCCACCTGAGGTGCAAGACACTAAAACCCCTATCCCACCTAAAATTTTTACAATTCTTATACAGTAAAAAATAGACAAGAATATACAATCAAATAATATTAGATATAATTTTATCAAAGACCTTAATGAAGCCAAGGAAAATAGTCCTTTGATTGAGATAGTTCAGTTGATTAATCATAAGAATTTGTTGCTTGAGAAAGAAGAAACTATAAAGGCTACTCATGCTTTGGTGGTTGTAAACATAGAAAAGGTAGAATCCCCACCTTTCCTTTTGACTACTAGAATTTCTAGTAAAATTTTACATAAATACCTCAAGGATTTATGTGTTTTTGGTAATAAAATACCATATCTTATTGACAAGAAATTAGAGTTGACTCTTATTCACCCAAATTATAAAATTTTTACATTGGACAAGACAAAAGTATATGTGATTGAAGTACTGAATCAAGTTTATAAACAATTGAATACTAGATGCCTATAAGATATTGCTCAACTAAGATTGATCTAAAACATTGAATAGTTACATGGCAATCAAGTTTTCAAAAATAGGATCAATATTGAAGGAACTCATTATTGATCAAAAGAATAGCAATAATAATATGTGCACTAAACTAAAAATGGGAATGTACATCATGGTAGTGGAAATTATAACTAAAGATAAATATTCAATAGTCAATATTTCACACTGTAAATATAAAGTAATTCAAGACCATTTATGGACCTTTAAGTCTAATGAATCAAAGTCTAAGTATGGTAGAGGTGATGGGATTAAATCAAGCTAGTGGGGTGAGAGAGGTAAAATAAAAGCTTTCAATTTTCTAGATCTGGTGTTACTATGGGATAAGGTCCATGAAAGCCAACATGCTTGTCATTACATGCATCTCCCAAATGATCATAACCGTGTCTGGGATCCTAGGAAATTCGATCACAGTAAGACAACCGTGTATTATAATTTGTTTTGTTTGAAACTTTATTTTCTTCCTTAAGGTAAATTTTTTTATTTTTTTTATATTTAGTTTTATTTTGTTCTAGAATTTTTTTCAACATTTTGATTTTCTTTGCATGTTTAGTGTTTTAGATGGTTGTTTAATTTTAATAGTTAGAAAAAATTGTTTTCTTATGCGAAAGTTCTTGTCTATTTCATACTATCTTTTTATTCCTTAAATTTTTACAAGTGTATTCAAATTGCAATCAACTTTTGGTTCCTCTAAAGGAAAATGTGCTTAATCAATTAAAGATTAAGGACTTTTTTGAAATTAAGTGAAACTGAAAGTTAGTAATCAAATTATATAGTAACTATTTTTGGTTTATAGGCTAAAACAAAGGACATTGAAATAATGTAACATCTACCTAGGTGTTGTAGGTGAGTTGGAGAGGAGAGGGCAATCCTCCAAGGGAGGTCCCAGGTTCAAATCTCCACCCTACCAAAAAGCTAAATTGGGTATCTAAAATCCAATTGATAATGTTGGTGCGGGCAGGGTCGGGTGTGACCCCGGGTGACTTTGACGGTGTAGAACCCCCTGTTCATGGTCTCTCATACCAAGGTGGCTCCGCAAGGGGTTTTTCGCTTAAAATAATAATAATAATAATGTAACATCTTGCTAAATATTCACATGTATAAACCATATTTAAATGATTTTTGGATTATAAAGAATGAAATCATATTAATTTGATGATTAGGTAAACATATATACACTCTCTCCGTAGCCTTATAGATCTCCAACCCAAAAAGTACATATAATATTTGTAATTTATCAAAATACTTATTAATAAAGAAGGTAAATAATAATAATGCAAATTAGCTCAAGTGCTTGGGTGACCTTAGAGGGCTATACATGCCTAACTAACAATAGAGCAATACCTAAAAGAGATCAAGGTCATCTCCACCGGAGCTATGGATGTTTGACTGGTTGTCGAGCAATTCAAAGGTAAATATTTATGAGTGAGACCTTAATAGCCTAATTTCAAACCAAATGATGGAATTTTAATTGATTCAAGAATAAGGAATGAATGCACAAAGCACACACTAAGCTAAGGCAAATGGAACATCTATTTTTAGTTAAAAAATTTTAACCCCATCTTTCTTGAATGTTGCTAAGTGATTTGTATTTTTCTAGTTTAAGTTTCTTTGTTTTCAAGTTGGGTTCTTTATCCAAAATGCTCAGGAGCATTTTCCAATAGAGTCACCATAGCACAACTCACCCCAATTGGGGACCCACTTGAAATGTTTTAAGTTTTACACCAAGGTTTTAAATTTACCTACAGTCATGTGTTACATTTGCTTTCATTAAATAAATTCTTAAAATTATTGGTATTGAATATTTTAGAATGGATTCGATTTCAATTGCTCTTCAAATTTTGGAAAATTCCATTTTTTAAAATTGTTTTTGGGGTTTTCTAAATTTCACCATTTTGATAGTTGAAAACCTAAAATGACCATAACTTTTTCTATAAAGCTCTTTTTTATCTGATTCAAATCATGATTGAAATATCTTGAAATTATCTTTACAATGGTATTAATCTTGTATACACATCATCAATATTATAGGATATTTTATGAAAATACCATTTAATAGCATCAATTACCCATAGTAGTCCATGAATTTCAAAGGGCTATCTCTCTTGATACACAATGAATTTTTTAGTTATTTCAATTTTTCTAGAAACCCATTTGGCTTAAGTAGAAATGTGGAATATTTCATAAAATTATGGACACTTTGAAATTTACTCTATTTCTACACTATGAGACTGTTTTGATCTTTGGATGATACATTAATTTCATGGATTCAATACGATAAGGTTCATTATCCATAAAATTAGGATCAAAACTACATTTTGCACAAGTATAAACAAACCCATGATCATTTTCTGCAATTACCTTATTACTAGCTAAATTATCCAATTTAAATGGGTTATGGCATCAAAAGTTCATTTAAATTCATAAGTCTTCCACACCACCAAGAGGTGATGCCATTCATCAATGGTAAATTACCACCCTAGATTATCCCAATAGCTAAAAATAAGAAAATCCCTTTTTTCCTATCACTAAAAAAATAATGAGTCCAAAGGTTTAAATCTTTATTTTTCCAAATATTAACGTTGATTTCAACTTTTTTGAAAGGAAGAAATCTTAGGCTATGCTTTAATTTGAAGAATATTTTTTACAAAACCCTATGAATTTGGGCCTTAATAAGTAAGGAAAACCTTAGTACTAATTTTAATACTTTGACATTAACAAAATTAAAATGGAATTTTAATGTTAAATTTAATACTTTGGCCCTAAAATTAAAAGTGAAGATACTTAACATGGAATTAAACAAAATACTTTGGACCTTAGTGAATGAACTTAGTATTAATTTTAATACTTTGGCATTAAAATTAAAAGATATGTTAATGTTAAACCTAAAATTAAAGATATTAAACCTTAGAAAACTAATTAATAAAATTTAATAATCACCAACCTTAGTAGCAATCATAATCATAATAATAATATATTATAATAGAAAAAAAACTCTCCCTAAGGGGCCTAGCAAATGGTCTGGTGCTTTAACGATCAACAAATTTGGAGGCTGAAGGAGAGTGGAAGGTTGGAGGTTGAAGGAGCATGGAAGGCTAAAGGTTGAAGGAGCATGGAAGTTTGGATGCTGAAGGAGCGTGGAAGGCTAAATGATGAGTTGATATTTGGAGTTTTAAGGCTAAAGGAGCATGGAAGGTTGGGCTAGTTGAAGGAGCTACAACAAAAGGTTGATATGTTGGGTGGAAGCCTAGGATGGCTGAAGGAACATGGATAGCTGATAAGGTTAAAGGAGCGTGAAAGGCTGGGATGCTGAGTGGAAGGTTGGGAAGGCTAAAGGAGCATGGAAGGCTGCTTACAATGAGAAAAATAAAATTGCAAAGTATGAAGGATTAGGATTTTTTCCTAAAAAATATATCATCTTTTAGGAGCCATATCTTTGTGAAGAGTTATCCAATTCAACTGATTCTTGGACCAACTTATGTAGAATTTGAATAGCTTTAAAATGAGTGGTCATATGCAAAAATCCAAGAAATATTGAGGGAGATACAACCCTATTAAGTCAACCATACGAAACAAGGGTAGTGACAATTTTTCAAGTCACGAAAAATAAATTTGCAAAGTGCGAAGGATTAGGATTTTTTCTTAAAAAAATATCTCATCTTTTAGGAGCCATATATTTGCAAAGAGTTATATGATTTAGCTTATTCTTGTACCAAATTGTGTAGAATTTAAATAGCTTTAAATTGAGTGGTTATATGCAAAAATCCAAGCAATATTGAGGGAGATATGACACTATGAAGTCAACCATTCAAAACAAGGGTAGTGACAATTTTTCAAGTCATGAAAATTGAAATTGCAAATATTTGCCAACTAGGGTTCGAATGATGGGAAGAGCAATGAAGGGCTATGACTTCAGCAAGGAAGGAAACTAGCAATTTAGATTTGGTAAAGTGAACTATGATAGTGCGATGTTTTGGAAATATTACTCTATTAAGATGCAAGGCATAGATAATAGAGGTGAAGTTTTGGCATTGTGAAGACTGCTATAGAAAAATGTCAAGAAAGATGCTAAATTCTAGAGTAATTGTATTCATACAAAAATTTGAAAATATCCAGGAAATAAAAATCAAGAATTCAGACATTTTATGTAAAAAAATGTAGGTTTCTAGCTATAGCATCTCAATTGAGATGAGAAGTGTGTCTATTTGTAAAATCTCAACCTCTAAAGAAGAGATGTAATTTTTCAAGGGTGGGGGACCCAAGTACAATCCCTTATTATCCAATAATAATAATAATAATAATAATAATAATAATAAAGTGGACATGTAATCATCAACCTTGTCGGTAAAAAGAAAATAATATTTTAAATAATTAAAATATCCACATTAAAATAAGTTTTTCGCCAAATGCAATTTGAACTAATCTTGTTTATCCTTTGATTTATAGGCAACAGATGTAGCAAAATGAAAGTTGAAAGCAAATGCCGATAGAGAATGAAAGACGATAGCCGAGAAAAATAAGGAGAAATACATTGAACCCATATCTAATTCAGAACCATTGGTGCATGACAACTCAAACCATCTAGAGTGTGATGATTCAACTACCCAAATATTCATAAATATGCTTCCAATAAGTTGGATAATTCATGGTAGAAATTGAGGATTTGAATAATGAAAATCCCCAATTGGATACCTCATCCTCTTAGTTGAAGAAAACTTAGATAGCCAACTCATTTAACAATAAAGCACTAAAATACAACTATAAACCATTGAGAAATTCAAATTTTTAAGGCTATAAATACCCATCGAGACCCCATTTCAAAGGGTCGGATTCTACTTTTAGCAATAGGTCTTTTAAAATTTTATTTTCTTTGTAGATGGTGGAAATTTGCATTCTTGTCATTGTACTTGGAGAATTACTCTCGTAATCACATGATGCTAGCAAGTCTAAGAATGTAATGATTGAACATCTTATCAATGCAATATACTAGAATTCTTGGTGTGATATGCACATGTTGATGGTGGTCTCATTTAAGTCAATTCTAGTATATTTTTTTCTTTTCCCTTTGAAGATGACACCACTTTGATCTTATATTATGCAAAGGCTAGTCAAGTAAGAGCTAGTTTAATTTAGGATTGCTACTTCAATAGATTCAATTTAAGACTTCAAGATGTAATGGCTTGTTTTATTTCTTTCTCTAACCCTTTACTTTTAAATTTTATTTGGAATCAACTTAGAATAGAAAGTAAATTAATTGAATCTTGATCTTTGAAACTCATTTTATATGTTATATTTAAGAATTTTTAAAGTAGACATTGCTACATGCTATAATTTTCATGATAATGATGCAATGTATGTGACATATTAATAATTTTAAGGTAGCAAGCCTAGAATCTTGTTTTTTCTTGATTTCTTTGAAGCAATCTTTGATAATTAATAGAGCAATTGAATTAGACCTATGTTAAACAATGAATCAATACTCACCCTTGTAACAATTATATGTAACCTCTAAGTTATCCATTTGCCTTCCCTTTTATTATTTCAATTTAAGATTTGACAATAAAATACCCTATCACTCGAATCATGGGGATCAATGTTCCATTTTAAGAGAGAACATTTATTTTTCTAACCATTGGTGTATGTTGGCAACTAGGCTAATGTATCACTCAATAGGAAATGATGCTAGAAGGAGGCCCTAAAAGGTTACATTATTAGTCTAGGCTTGAAATTACTTGAACTTTCTTATTCACTGTTACTATAGGTCTATACAACTTAATATCCCAATGCTTATGTTTAATTGTTACAAATGGCTAAAATTTTGAGCTGATTTCTTGATTTATTGAACTTGAATTGCTTAATTTTCATTATTATTCATTTTTATATATCATATTACTTGACTGTTAAAACTAGAACCTAGGGTTATTATCACCAAGTCTAAGGCCTATGAAAGTGATACTAAATTTCATAGTCATTCTCCTCCTAGAAGACCCAAAAAAAGTAAAGGTTAGTCAAACACTCTTCCTCCCATTAATACCTCATTCCAACCCATCACATGATATATTGATCCATTTGTCATTCTATTAAGTACACCAATGGCAACATTTACACCATGGTTAGGTGGCAATAGTCCACTAAATATACCTAGACCATCCCATGATATGCCTAAGAATGTTGAAAGGTATTTGCCTAGGTATAAAAATGATGATGCTAGAATATCTAAAGAACATATAAAAGCTTATAAGGATGCTTTGATCCATTCACAAGTTGAACATGAAGATGTAACATGTAGGATGTTTCCTCTTACCCTAAATGAATTAGCCTATGACTGGTATATTCGCCTACTTGAAAATTCTATTACTTCTTAGGCTTAACTTGAGATATATTTCATTAGTCAGTTTAGGCTACCTATATACCCTAATATCATATATCATCAGTTTTCCTAATAAGGGAACCTAATGAACATTTAAGACTATTTAACACTAGGTTTCACAAGATTTACAATAGGTTTATTACACCTTATATTCTCAATGCAGAAGTAGCCATTCAAATGTATTACAAAGCTCTAGATCCGTTAACTTCTATGTTTGTAAGAAGAGCCCCTAATATCACTACTCTATCCATGGTATATAGTGAGGCCTTGATAATAGAACAATAATTAATGCCTCAAGGTTTTGGAATAGGCCAATTACCTTCTTTAGGGTAGCTAGGTGCATTCAATCAAGTGCCTATGATTAACCAAGTTTTTTACAAAAATTTCCAATGTTGAATACTTTATCATACCTTAACTATAATCAACCATTCAATATCATTCCTACTCATACTTATCCTACCATTCCTTCATATCTAGATAATCAATTTACCACCTATAGAAATACTGATAATAATCCCCAAATAACACCAATATTTTTGAATGCTACCCCAAATCCAATGCCACCATTCCCAAATATTAATACCTCCCAAAATTCTCCAGCTTTCTTGAATCTCATTCAATCTGCAAATAATGCAACAAACCAAATTACTACAACTTAGACTAATAATACTAATTCTCAAATAGATAACCTGCAAATATTAGTACAAAATATTAGCAGTGATATGATTTAACTACAAATGCAAGTACCTCAGAATGCTCATCCTAATAACCCTACAAGCAACATTTAGAATAAGAATTTTTATTTTCAAGGAGTAAATCAATGAATACACAACCAAACAATGGAGGAGTACCTAACCCCATTGTAAATCAGAATCATTCCAATATAGTAGTCAATCCTTTAGATTTAGCATTTAAAAATTATGGTGAAGTGCATTCCACTACAAAACATAATGAAGATGATTATACTGAATCTAATACAATCTTATATATAGTCCAGAAAGAAATGGAAAAGATAGAAATAATAGATAATGAAGACAATACAAATATTACTAGTAATCAATAAAATGACAACCCATGAGCTTCTATAAATGTGGTTAACCTTGCTAAAATTGACTATCTAGAAATTAAATTTGCTCTAGATACTAACCAAAAAGAGATAATTTTTTTTTGGAGTTAGTACCCTCTAATGAGTATTGTAGGAATCAAATTGATCAAAATACAAGGACAACATTTGTTTCAAAAACATATGAACCTTTAGAAGTGGATGAAGATGAATCAGAAGACAAATCTAAAAATGACATAGAAGAAGAGGTGGAATATCATAAACTATTTTAGAAGGATAATGTTTATATTCTTCAAAATAAATAAGAGGAATCACTTATTTCTTTACACCTCCTAGAGAAAATTCCATCCCACTTGAGGTGCAAGACACTGAAATGCCTATCATCTAAAATATTACAATTCTTATACAGTCAAAATAGACAAGAATAAAAAGTTTAATTCTATTAATGAATCAACCCTTTGGCACTAGGATAAGGGTTATTAATGACTTGAAAGAGATAAGTGGTAATTGGTTGTGTGAGGGTTTCATTTGTGTTGAGTGCAAGCAGCTCTAGAGGTTATTTTTAAGGGCCTTTGGGCCCTAGCGACCAATATTTTTATGGTTTATGCTCAAGATTTTAGCAGGATATGTTGCAGGGGACCCAATATGGGTTAGAAATATATATTTTAATAGATCTTCATTCTACAAACTTGATTGAAAATGATTTTCAATTTTTTGCATAAAACAAAAGTGAAAATCGTACCTTTTCTCAATGTCCAATGCATGGATTAAAGAGATCACGAAACAAGTTTCAAGCAATTGATCAAAAAATAATTTAGATCTCAATCAAATCTAGCGCTAAGGAGCACCCCCAAAACAAATCCACTATGGAAACCCCTTTCAAGGGTAAGGATTTTAAAACTTGACCCTATAAATAAATTTTAGGGATGCCCTCCATGGTGGACAACCCCAACCTAATGCTAACATTAATTATAGTGTTTCCCATAAACCTTTGAGAATACCTATTGGAGCCAAAATTGACTCAAATTTGAAACCCCCAAATTTAAATTTTTTGGTTTCAATCAAATTGTTAATGTTGCTGGTATTTGCCTAAAAAAAAGGTTGTTGTGAGTAATTCAATTTTTCATTGGTTGGTTGATAAATTCTAAACCTTAGCTTTAATAATGTGGGCTTAATTTTTCAAAAATGCCTCAAGTGGTAAGGGC
Source organism: Wollemia nobilis (assembly GCA_028583015.1). NCBI lineage: Eukaryota > Viridiplantae > Streptophyta > Pinopsida > Araucariales > Araucariaceae > Wollemia > Wollemia nobilis. The sequence continues at coordinate 1,258,503 of JAQPPZ010001424.1, read as the reverse complement.
AGAAAATTTCAATTTACTCCCCAAGTCAAAGTTTAACCTTCATAATATTTTCCTTGAATCCTAGAATCGATTAATAAAATCCCTTAATCATAATTTGGTTAAAGCATTCACCATGGTCTCAAATTCTGAAAGCCTAAGGTTAAAGAAAATGATAATTAAATAAAACCTAAGGGCATGCACCTTGCCTTTGAACATTAGCCGACTGATCGGCTCTTAGACTACACTAACCGATCGATCGGCTCCCGATCAGCATTGGCCAACTGATCGGCTGTCGATTACTAGTCAACCGATTTGTCGATGATGAAAATACCATCAACTATTCGGTTAACTTGAAGGGTCCACCAATCGATCAGATCCCAAAAAATAAATATCGAATGATCGTCTTGTTCGATTAACTAGCCAATAGATCAGCTGCTGAATTTAAAAGATAAGCCGACGAAGGAGGAAGCCTTCTCGGATGGGGAAAATAAGAAAGGAACTGATCGGCTCCCAAGTAACAAGGATGGGCTGAAAGTTTGAAAACTCGCCAAAAAGATCATCAGTGGACGCATTACAATAGAAATTCAACCAGCTCCTGTGAGTTATCTACGAGCCGAAACCGATCAGTAAATAAGTGACAAATAGAATCCGATTGGCTCCCTCGAAACATCACTCGGTTGAGCTTCCTAGACCGGTGACCGATCAGCTCGAGAATGAAAGCAGTCGATCGATCAAAGAATTCTGACAATTGATGCCTCGATAAGTGGAGTCATCATACAAAAAATTATCTTGGCACATGAACCAAGCATGAGGTACGTCTAACCATTCTATCAAATTAATTTAACCTTACTAATTAGTGATTTCTTGTACATGCAACTTTATGAGGCCGATCGGTCAAGGATTTGCTATCATCGGCTAGCATGAATCAAAGAGAAGCCAAAATAATTGGCCAAGAGTAATAAACGACTACACATGTTGAAATTCAGGCACCATTTGGCCTCCACGCCTAACAGGACTTAGCAAAATGCTTAGTCAGACCACTAACCAAGGTGGTCTCGAAATGAGTAAGAATGACAAGGCATCTACACCGAAGAGCAAATCTCGATGGTAGAACTCTCATCCAATCATGGTGAGCCAAGACACATAAGGATCATCCTAGGATCCATGCAGGCACGTTTGATCAAAAGAAACCAATGGCACATCATTCAAACAAAACATGCAAAATATCAAAATGGTGGTGAGCCAAGGATGGTCATAAAAACCCAACCATCTCCTCTCATTAAATGACCTCGACTCAAAGAAAGTTTATAAAACCCCCCTATTTACAAAATAAAACCATCACCAGTGTATTTATAGAAGTTTTTAGTGATTGAGCAGTGTGTGAGAGCCGAGGGTTTTTTTCTAGAGAGCTTAGAAGGATAGAATTTACGTAAGTGAGAGTAATGGCGTCTTCGAGTTCAAGTGCTAACAAAGGCAAAATTGAGGCTTTTGAAGAGAGAGTGCCATTTAAAAAGGTGATAGCCAGGAATCCCGGACACCAAGTCTAGAATGAAGAGGAGCTGGCTGAATTTTATTTTTAGGCCAGCATGGAAGATCGAAGCCGACCCCATCATGTATTAAAAATTGTCTTTTTGAGGGCTTATGAGGCAAAATATAAGAAGGGTGTTGCCGATAACTATTGGAACACCAATTCAATGAAGTTGTTGTGTCCTCAAGTTCACTTCTCTCTAGAACTATTATCGTGGCTCACAATATCTTAAGATCCACAGAGCTATTCCATTGTAAATGAGAAGGGAAAGGCTCTCTACCACCTTACACTTGATCGGATTTGAACGGTGTTTGAGTTAACCAAGGGAGATTTACTATATGACAAAAATGTGGTAGCACTGTAGGCTCAGCACATGCTGGGGACTTTTTTCTATGTTGGTTTATTCAAAGGGCCAGTATCAACTGACTTCCCTATCCCAAAGTCCTTGTTGCAATGGTGGGCGAAATATTACTCAGACATGATTTAGATCACCTTAGGCATTGAGGACCTTAACTGGATGAGCTTGCCAATTACGTATGTTATTGCTCAATGCAATAAACGATGCTTTCCTCACTATCAATAGGAGGAAGTAATGAGCAACACCATGGATAATGAGTTGAAGCAACTCCAAGAGGCTTTAAAATAGGATACAGATATAATTCCTCGGTTCTCTCACTTTTTATTTTTGATCCACCTGATAATGGGTCAATTTAGAAGAGAGGTAATAGCACAACTCAGGAGAAACCTTGACTGTATGATACAGGACCGAATTCCAATCATTCACCAGAATGTTTCTTTATTCTCAGAGTTCTATGGTCGTTTTCTTCCAGCCATGTATCATGTCCTGACCAAGGAACATCCTCCCATAATAAGCCTAGGTGTTGTGGGTTACCTCAGAGAGAAATAATATGGGGATGTATTTTCATGAAGAACTTTATGTTCATTCGAACGTATGGGGTAAAGCTACCCCCAAAGGCATTACCCACCTATTGCCCAAAGTTAGTAGGAGTACTAGAGATAGTACGACAGTTATCTGAGGAGGCTAGGCTATGATATTTGAGAAAATAGACCAAAATTCCATGGGTATTCGCACCAGCTAAGATTTGCCACATTGTATACAGAGGTTATCCCAGCCTCATTGAAGCCATATCCATAATGGACAAGTATTGTTTCACTAAAATAGTGTGGAGGCCTTATGATCCTAAAGATAAGTATAGAGACATCGCGATAGAAAAGAAGCCCATGAAACACTGCGAGGATGCTTATGAGAAAGCTTTGCTATGGGCCAACAAGGATGAAAAAGAGATGAAAGCTATCTGGGAAAACAAGAGCATGCACAGGTCCTATACTCAGTTGGAGATGGTGGGATGGTATTCCTTAGAACTCAAGTTGGTCAGGCAAACCACTATGGACAAGATTACACCAGCTCGACCAATCATTCCTTTAGAAGATTTTAATGACCCATTAGCATAAATCACTACTACCACTCCTGAGCAACTAGAGATAGTGGCTTAGGTAGTAGAAGCACCGACACTAGAAGTCCCTGGTATCAAGGCTAGCAGTCCCACCAGAGGAGGAGAATAGGTTGTTGCTGAGGCTTCGACCTTAGGCCCATAAGAACCAGACAACCTTACCCTCACCTTGTTATTGTATTTTATGGCTATTCCAATTGCCGTAAAATACAATAACAAAGAGGCCAATATATTAGAAAGGGCTTGGAAGGCCATCGATGAAAGTGGTGGATTGGCAAAAATCTTTTGAAATTATTAGGTGAAAGATATGGATGATGACGAGACACCACTTGCCAAGAAGTCACGGATTGAAATAGGAGCTGAAGGTACAGTAAGCCTTCATTTGGTCAAAATAAATGAAGTACCAGAATTCATTCTGGCTTAAGAAGTCGAGTTGGATGCCATCGATGAAGGGAGAAGGGTGTAGAATCTCCTTGAAGTCCCAACATAGGAAGGTGGCCAAATGACCATCTCTTTGTCAACCCAAGGGATCAATTCTTTGTAGATTTATCCAAAGACAAAAATAGCAGAAGCAACATGAGACACCATTGCCATGGTAAGACAAGGAGTGAACATTCACTCTCAGACTGCGAAAGCCGTAATATCAGAAATATCCACTTGGAAAATCAAGGTCGCAAAACTATAGGAAGAAAATGAGAAGCTAAAAGCTGCCACTAATTCAGCTCCAGTATAGACAATATCCTATAGCATCATGGGGTCCAAAGAGACCTTGATTGAAAAATACAAAGAAAAAGCTATCACTTTGATCAATGACAACATAGAGATAATAAATGGTTGTTGCAAAGAGGCTAGGGAGTTGATGTCAGCTAACAAGAAAATAAGGCCTTTGATAGTAGACCTTGATAAGAATATGGCCATTATACTTCCCATATATGATTTGTGTAAAATTGGATATGATAATATTAGGACTAAGGAAGTAATAACTACAGATGGTCAAAGCTGAAACTGTTTGGATGAACATGAAAAAATCACCAACTATGTCAATGAGAGATCCAAATATAAGTTGATGATTAAAGAACTAGAAAATACCGAAAAACAACTAAAAGCCATAGTGATATAGTCAAAAATTGATCCAACCACATTAATGGGCCAAGGTGTTTTCAACTAGACCATTATAAAACATCTGAAATAAGTCAACTTTGATGAGTAAGACGATGACAAGTTGGTGGTCTAGTTCTTTTCTGAAGCTGGACACGTACACAGTCAGGTCCATTTATTTCAAGATAAAGCCTCGATCTTGAAAGAAAATATAATCAAGGCTTCAATAATATTGGATAGGGTCTCTCAACAAAGAATCATCCATATGGAAGTATGACTTCATATTGCTGAATTGGTGGAGGCCACAACTGATGACAGAGAAAATTAAGAAACTGGCTAATAAGTTAGTTACAGGATCAACCTCCATGGGAACAGCTACAGAAAAAGGCAAGGAAAAGCTATTTAGCTAATAACAGATAGTTCTTCCCTCTCCTCAATCATATTATGCCAAGTGTATAGCCATAATTCAACCAGAAATAACAAAATCAAGAACCAACAACTATAAAAGGAAGCAGGTAGGTTCAAATTCTGCATCAAGCAATTAGAGAATAGCATTTTTGATAAGAGGTATACTTTAGTGCCCTGTTAGTTGTGTTGTATTTATTTGTATCTATTTTCTCTTATTCACTCTTTCTTCCTCCCCTTGTTGTGCAAGATCGTATGATAGGAAAGTGCCTGAGAAGTTGAAAATATTTCCAGTCTATTGAGCTTAGGATTCAGAGATTCTTCTATTACCAGATTGGTATAAGAAGAATAGGAGGGACCTGTTACATCATTTAAATAGAGTTTTATCTATTGTATTGTTGTATTATTTTGAGAAAAATAGAGTTAAAAGGCATTATGCCCACTCTACATTTAATTTTTCCATAAATCAATACAATTTTGAATCTTATTCCTGTCATTTCTTTGTCTCAGTATTGTGTGTATCTATATAATGGGTTACATTATTTGAATGCATTATACATGTTTATTTCGTTAGTTAACTCTTGATTTTGTTACGATATTCGAATGAAAGCAAGAACACTAATTTTCTTCTCCCCTTCTTTCTGTTCATGATTAAAGTAGTTAAATTGCTATAACAGCCCAATGAATCTAGGCACCGATCTGCATAAGGCATAACAGTTGGTTGTTTTCATGCTTGGTCATTTTAATAATAATACTATAATTTAATATAAATATGGAGCGTGCAAATTAGAAGTTTAATTGTAGAATTGCCGCTAGGGTTTCCTTACCCATTTTGGCATCTTTTATAGCAATATTCAGGTTTAACAGAACATGAGGCAGGTCGACCAGAGCCTGTAATAGCTCATTGGTTTCAAACGGGTTGTTGTAGCATGACAATTGATTTCCTATGGATGCAATAATCCGTTCCAACAATTTTTTGACACCGTTTTCGGGGAATGAACTTATATATTAAAATCATATCTTTTCAGTTTGTTTCCCAACAACAGTTTGTGCTTTAACCCATCAAGTTGATGCCAACAATTTTTTGGCGTCGTTGTCGGGGAGGACTTATTAAGAAATATTCAATTATCTTCTTAGAGAGTTTTCTTCAACAACATTATTTTAAACAACGGGTGGCTAGTTTAAATTAAAATAATGTTGGGTTTAATGTTCACTATTTTTATGTTCTTTATTTTGCCCGTGTTTTTTTACTTTCTTTATGTAATTCTCGTTTCTTGATTTTCTTGAATTTCTCCAAGAACCCACTCCTGTGAGGATGAGTGATGATATCAAGCATTATTGATAAGAGTATACTCTGTTCTTTATGCACAACAATGTTGGTGACTTTGCTGGACAAACCCAGAAGAAAAAATTAAAAAAGGAGAAAACAGAATGTTCTGGCTATTACCTAATGTTGACTTGTTTTTTTTCTTTAGTTAGGATAGTGCACATTAAGGGGGAATGTTAGAGTTAATGTAATGTGCACTATGCCAGTTTGACACTTGTTAGTTTCATTGACAAGTGTCATGTTCATCATATAGGCTTATGTCTATATATTGTAACCTATTTTTATCAATAATTATCCCTTCAGTTTGATTACTCCTGACATTTGGTATCAGAGCAGGCTTTCCCTGCCCTGTGAAACCCTTTGAGGGGGGATTTCCCTCATTGAAATCCTCCCTCCCCTATTTTTTTAAATTTTTTACCGAGGGAGTATGCTCTCCATCATTTGATGGATCTGAAACCAGATGGTAAGAATTTTAAAGATTATGAACTTTAAAAAAAAAAAAATTAGATCTGCAGAATGGTGGACATTGACAGAGCTCTCAGATCTATTGTCGCTTTGTGCAAATCTTCTTTAATTCCATTTTATTCAGCGGTGTTAATTTAAAATGCCTACAAGAATAGGCCGCTGTGACTTGGCTTGCGATTCGGGAGCAATGTCAGCCATTGCGAAAGCTGAAATTGGAGGCAGAGATTCGGAGAAGGATCAGAATTCGAAGGCGTATATGCGATTGGAATTCAAAATTTGAGGCTGTTTGGTGACGGTGAAGCAGAAGTGGTGCAAAACGACGTTGGCATTGAATTTCGAAGCCTCCATCGCGAATCCAAAAGACGAACCCACTCAGATCCCCTTTTCGGAAATGTCCGTCATCTGACGAAAAAATTGAGTTGTCCAGGTATTCCAAAATCAGAAGGCGATGGCCGGTGCAACAAAATATTGGCAATGGATGGCACAGTTGTGTAATGGGTTTCGTCTTCTGGCGGATCCCCGCTCGGGTCTGATTACTGTGGAAAGTCTAAGGAAAAACTCTGCATTCTTGCACAGTTCTCGGTCGGCCAGTAAAACCACCAGGGAATGGCCGGCGATCCATTCTGCAGGTTGCATACGCTCTCGCGCGACCAAGGCGACCGAAGCCACTCTCATGCGCCAGCAGCCTACATTTCATGAATCAACAGTGGCATCTTCATTCCATTTTCCATCCCAGCTATGAGCAAATCGAATCGCATTGTGGCGGATCTCATTGTGTGATTTGCACCAAATTGTTTAGGGAGCCATGGTGAAGGAAATGATAACTGCGGGGGCAGTTAAGGGCATGCTTGAAAATCCCTCGTCGGATAGTTCAGAGGGGCTTTCGAATTTTGTCGTACAGGTGGTGATTTATGTGGTCGTGATTATTTTTTTTATCTCTGTTTTTCGATCGAATGAAGCCCGGGGAGGAAGTTGCAAATGGAGATAACAGATCTCTACCTGAGAAAAGATTGAATGATGTGCCCGAGAGATGCGCTAGCGACGCGTCGTCTTTGGCCGGCTATTTCATCGTTGTTGTCTTTGACAGGATTTATGGCATATGTTAATAGACACAGAGGCTAATCACATAAATTTCAAATCCCATGAGGGGTACTGAATCTTTTTTTTGTGAAAAGTGATGCTTGTACCAAGCTTAGAAGCTTATAGTCAGCGAGGAGATGGAAAAGAATTATGCAGATATTCTGTCTGAGGAATTGAAGTTAAAGGAAACTGTAGCAGTAGAAGCTCAGTAGAGGGCAGATATGGCATTGCTTGAGTGTATGGAATTGTCTTCTCTTCAATATCATTATTTTTTTTAATATCTGCAGACTGGATTTTGTCCGGGTCGTCGGGCGTATGCGTCGTCGAAACAGTCTGAGCCTGCTGCAACAAGATGTAATGCTGGGCCATTTTTTTTTTTTGTTTTTCATCCTCAATTTGATGTCATGTCAAGGGCATTGCATTTACCTACTGAAGAGAAGAGATAGGAGGACGCTGAGGCTCCAAGTAAGATCCAATTTGAGAATTCGCATAATATTGTGGTTGCAAACCCAACATAGAAGACTAAAATTTTGTACCAGAATCATGCCTAGATGAACTTGGTGAAACCTGAAAGCATCGACATTTGCCAACAAAATGACTGACGAATTGTATTTGAACGGGCACGCGGTCGGGGAGAAAGGAGTTCTTCTCCTATACGTGCTAACGGAAGAACGGCAAATGGTATTGGCGATGGAGGCGCGGCCAGGCCCGTGAACATGACAGAGGAGAAGGTAGAGGACCTTCGGTAGCTACTCAAGGTCGCCATGCACGTCCTCATGACTGACAACGAGGAGAACGACCTCATTTGCATGCCCATAATTTTGACCTCCTCCGTAATTACTGGCCCACGCTGGAGAACGAAGTTCAGCCCTTTCTAGACTTCATCAAGCAGATATATCAAAACTTCAGAGCCACTGTAAGTTTTTTTTTTTTGATGACTCAGGTGGAAATGACAATCAAATGGTAGCTAATCAACATGTAGTTGGATACATTGGGGCACAAAGGCCACTTGGAGGTCCAATTCCTGGACAGTTGAATACAAACACTCTGTCATTTAAAATTGTTACAGAGAATCCCTCCCCGTTAATGTCAATCGACCACGCGCAAGGAAAGATCGTCAACGTGGCCGACGACGACGATGACATGGGCGAAGACGAGGATCGTTAACCATTTGGCGCCCACAGCAAGATTTCTTCCGAACGTATCTCGAGTTTCGGATACCGAATCTGGGAAAATGGTTGTCCGATATGCACATGGCGTGGGGCATTTAAAATTTAAAAGCAAGTTTTTTATTTCAAAAATGATGGGGGGAATATTTTTGAAATATAGTGAGTGGGGGTATTTCTTTTAAAAGTGGGGGTATTTTATTAACATGTATGGCTGCATGATATAATGGGGAACATTTTTATGTATGGTTGCATGGTATTTTCATGTTGGCCATTTTTTAATCCTTTTCCACATGGAGAGTGGAAGTGGGAGCTGAAGGCCTCATGTGGATGGCCCTAAATGGCCCATGTAATTCCCCTGTGAGGGAAATTTTAATGTTGTTTTTTTTCTGCTTGAGAGCGATGCCGCCATTGAGCGATGTTGTCTATTTTACTGCCTAGAAAGGCATGCTATTGTTTTTCCACATGATGAAGGCCCCTTTGATGGTGGAATATAGGGGTATTTATAGTCGTTGGAAATGTTTTTCCGTGACGGACACAATGGTGGTGTCATATTGTAATTTTGAGGCTGTTTCAATTGATTTTTTTAGCCTCAAAGTTTTTCTACCTTGGAGTGCACTCTCGGTTGTACCCGACACTCCCAAGGTAATTTTATTTATGATCCTTGTACCTAGTGATTTTTTCTATACACTTGGCGAATGTAGTGGCTGGTTACCCATGCATTTCGATGGGATGACATAGTCACCATAAGGACACTTATACTAGGGACTACAGACAAAGACACCCTAGACTCTATCCGAGGTTTTTTTCGGATCTCCTTCTGAAGACTACAGATGAAGACACTTCAGAAGATTCTCTTATTTTCTTCTTCTCTCCTCCTATTTGGATCTATGGCTCATTTTATTGTATTGAGTGCATTTTCGACAGAGACCGACACTCTTATATGGCTCGTTTTTCCTTTAATTAGGTGCATTTTCGATAGAGACCGACACCTTCTAGATTGAGTTCACCATGAGGAGGGATTTCATACTCATAGTAAATCTAGTCAGTGACCTACGAGAGGCAACATCCTCTAAGGATGACTTGCAGAGGCAACAGACCCAGAAGTGGCTGACCCTGAGGCACCCATGATGACCCCGAGGCACTTAGACGGTTGACCCAGTGGCAACAGACCCATGGAAGTGGCTGACCCTGAGGCAACAGACCAAGATGTATACACAGTGAATCTAGCATTATTCACAATTGGAGAGCCAAGCACAAAGAGCAAGAGCCTAAGACCAAATCAGCAATAAAGGAGGATGTAGATTTTTGTTAGAGAAGTCAACATTAAGGGGGAATGTTACCTAATGTTGACTTGTTTTTTTTCTTTAGTTAGGATAGTGCACATTAAGGGGGAATGTTAGAGTTAATGTAATGTGCACTATGCCAGTTTGACACTTGTCAGTTTCATTGACAAGTGTCATGTTCATCATATAGGCTTATGCCTATATATTGTAACCTATTTTTATCAATAATTATCCCTTCAGTTTGATTACTCCTGACACTGGCGAACACCAAGAGAAGTGGTTAGGATCTATTTTCGAAACTTGAAGATCCAGAGGTATTTATACATACCCAAAAATATCCCTTTTTCAAGAATTCGTCATATTACAATAAATCTAATTCTAGCAAGAAGCAGTATGTTAAGAAAAATCAAGATATTATTACTGCTGTTGTTTTTGTAGATGAATTTTTAAATCCTATAGTAGAATATATATGCAATTATTCACCCCATCAGATTAATAGTAATACTACGGTAGATAACCAATTATATTATACTTAGGCTACCCAGAATAATATCCATGTAGGTGGTGCCACTATGAATTTAAATCATAAGGTAACTATAGCCTAGCCTAATGTTCATTTATGGAGGACTAACAGGTATAGACCTTTTTCTTTACCAGCAAATATTAATCCCTTACCTACTAAAGTTCACAAATATCTCCCTAAAATCTTTGGAAATAGTGCAATAACTGGGGAATATTATATCAAGAGTTTCTTGTATGCTATGGATAGTTTAGAAGTTGAGCATGAATATGTAGTATTAAGGCTATTTTTATAGACCTTATGAAAGGATTCTAGGGAATGGTTTAATTCTCTTCCTAATGATGATATTCTAAACTTCACCAAAATGGAAACTGTCTTCCTAAAGAAATATGGTGAAAGAAAAAATGAATAGTCTCTGTTAACTGAATTAGCCACAATGAAGAAAAAAGAAAAAGAGGATGTCAGTGATTTTAATAGAATATTTTAAAAAACTAGAAAAAAAATCCCTGCAAACCTGAGGCCAAGTGACATTCAGTCTATTTGTTTTTATAAAAATGCTTTTCAAGGAGAGTTTAACTATGAGCTAAGACAAGATCAATCCACTACTATTGATGATTGCATGGAAAGGGCAATGGATATAGAAATAAATATGCTTGACAGTGGTAATATGAAGCCTTACTTTTTAGAAGTTAACATGCCAGAAAGAAAGCCTAAAAAAGTAGCATTTGATATACAAAGAAGAGTTGAAATTGATCCAGTGGAAAAATTGGCTAGTCAAATGACAGAGATGCTAAACAATGTGAATAACAGGTTACCAAGAATTAAAATAAATGGAAAAAATGGTGAAAATTCACAAATAGAGCGACCACATGTTGACAACTGTCCTCCTTTTAAGAAAAATTTCAACAAGAATTAGGGAAAAAACAATGGTTTTGATGAAGGAAATATAAATAGAGGTAATGGGAACACCTAGAAAAATAGAGATCTTGATAGAGATCAAAATAATGTTCCTAATCCCATGCCAATTATTAATATATCAGAAGGTTTTCCCTATTTTTGCTCTACCTGTGATGCACCTCATAACCCTGATGCATGCGATATTCACCTAAGTGATCAACACAATGTAGATTTACATACTGAATCAGAGGAAAATATAAGAATCAATGTTTGTTGGTCTGTTGAAGATGAATCTAGAGAAAGGTTGTTTGAAGAGGATATGGAAAAATATGCTTCAAATCATCATCATCAAATTTTAGTAACAAAAGGGACTAAGATCTTGCAAAAGACACATGAGTCAAGATATGACAGGATAAAGCAAGGAAAAGTAATTCCCACTACTCAAGAAGTTGAATAATTAGAAGTTGTCCACATCCTTAACTTGAGGAATAGAGTTGTCCTTGATAAAATAGAGAAAGCCTCTACAAGTGAACCAAGAAAACAAACCTACATTAATAAAAATATCAGTAATGAGAAAACTGATAGAAACTTCAAAACGATTATCCCTGAAGTGATTGAAGTAGAGGAATAAATTACTAAAGAAGAGACTAACAAGGTATTGGATATAAAAAAGATAGAATTTGATGTTGGGCCAGAACTCAGTAAACAAAATGTCAATATCACATTTGGATAAATTATGAAATTTCAATAGTATAGAGAGCAGGTGTGCAAAGCATTTGGACTAAAAGAACAAAAAGAAGATCCAATTTGCCATACAGCTATACAAAATCAACATGATACAATATCACCATCTTCTATCAGATCCTTCTATGTATCATTAAGGTATAACTCACATGAAGGGGAAATATATGTCATTCATAACTGTATGTTAGATTATGGAGCTTCACATAACATCATGCCCAAATTAATAGATGACCAAATGGGATAATATGTACTAGAGATTATACTCCTATTTCTGTCATGGAAAGTAGACAAATCCCTTGTGTAGGGGTGATAACTGGATTATTGGTTTACTTAGATCAACACCCCAAGAAGGGCATAATCATGGATGTAGCAGTAGTTGATGTTGACCCATTCTTCTCTCTTTTACTTAGTAGGCACTGGGCAAAATAATTAGGAGGTTCAATCCATTTGGACTGGTCATATGCTACAATCCCAATATCAGATAAGGAGAACATAATTTTGAGAAGTGAACCATTCAATAAACACTCTATAGAATTAATTCAAACTAATGAAACTATGATTAATTTAGTGAACTCTATAGAAGAAAAATGGATGGGAGTTTACTCTATATGGCATAACCCATTCCTGGTTGAAGTATCAAAGGCAAAGAACATGGATCCAAAACTCATGAAAATTGTAGATGCTGAGTTAGATGGAATTTTAATTCCGAAAATATGGACCATGTCTTTTGATGGAGCTAAATCTCAGTCTGGAGCAGGTGCAGGTGTAAATTTGACTAATATTAAAGAAAATTACCTTGGTATCCCTTACATATTGCAATTTCCTTGCACAAAAAATATAGCTAAGTACGAAGCTTTACTATTAGGGCTAAGGGGATGCATAAATTATTATATTGAAAATTAAATATAAATATCAGACTAAACATCCTAGGCTTAAGCAATATAGAAATGCAGTATTGGAAGAAATTGATAAATTCTTGGCTTTCAATATTTCATATATCCCAAGAGAAAAGAATCATATTGCATATATTTTAGCTGTAAATGCCTCAGGTCTAGACCACCCAGAAATAACTACAAAATACATGGACATATTCCCAACTATCTCAGTTTTTAAACCTTCTGTGCCAGATAACATAATATATCTACAAGTATTTCAAGATGAAATAGATATTAAATATTTTATGACTCTGCAAAATTAGTATGCAGATATAATCTATGATGAAAAAGATGAAGAAAAACTAAAATATCAAATAAGAGAACCAGTAGAAGTAATCAAATTAAAAACTAATAGAATACCTAAAGGATTAGTGTCTCTTGAAAGCCTATTTGATGATTTTGACAAAGCTTATAAGCCTATACGCAGAGAAGTAATATCTGAAGATATAAACATTGGTTCAATGAGGGAACCCAGAATAGTGAAGGTATATACATCATTACCTGCTAAAGAAAAAACTGGTTATATCAGTTTCCTGAAAAAGAATAAAGAAAAATTTTCTTGAACCTATGAAGACCTTAAAACTTTCAAAATAGATGTAATCACTCACATAATACTTCTGAAAAAGGACTCCAAACCATTCAAGTAAAAACAAATAAAGTACAATCCAACCTTGCACCCATTAATGTAAAAAGAAGTGCATAAATTGCTGGATTCCAAGATAATAACTATAAGAAAGGTAAGATTTTCTTCATGGATATCCAATTTAGTTCCAATCAAGAAAAAGAATGGGGACATTAGACTCTATGTAGACTTCAGAAACCTAAACAAGAGTTCATTAAAATATAATTACCCATTGCCTAACATGGAACAACTGCTACAAGCAGTGGTAGGTTCAACAAGATTGTCTCTATTAGATGGATTTTCAGGGTACAATCAGATTCAAATAAAACTATAGGATATATACAAAGCAACATTCGCTACACCTTAGGGCACATTTGAATATTTAATAATATATTTTGGACAGATGAATGCAGGGGCTACCTTTCAAAGAGCTATGGACTTTACCTTTAAAGGATTAATGTTTAAAATTGTAGTTGTGTATCTAGATGATATCACAATTTTTTCTAAAAATCCAGAAGATCATTTAGAGCATCTGACTGCAGTTTTTGCCCGGTGCAAGGAATTTGGAATTTCTTTGAACCCTAAGAAATGTATATTTGGAACTACACAGGGGAAGTTGCTAGGACACATAGTTTCAGAAAAGGGGATAAGTATTGATCGAGAAAGGATAGAAGCTATTTCCAAAATTCCCCCTCCCAAGAACATAAAAGGAGTTAGGTCATTCTTTGGAAAAATAAATTTTATCAGAAGATTTGTCCCAAATTTTGCAGAGATGACTAAACCCATAAATGACATGGTCAAGAAAACCATAGAAATAAAATGGACAATGGAAAATATGGAAGTATTTAACAAAATCAAAGAAACCATATCAACTACACCAGCCTTAAGTTGCCCTAATTATACAAAAGACTTTAATATCTATTCTTATGCATCTGAACAGTCTATTGTTGTAGTTCTTTCACATAAAGATGTCATTAGGAAAGAATAAAATAGGATGGGACAATGAACTTAAATTTTCTTTATGGGATGATAGGTTTTCTGTTAAAATAAATACAAGAAGAACCCCTATGATATGATATATGCATAGAAAGCCTTATTACCACCAAGAATAGAAAAATTGGCACTTTCCCTCCTATTACAAGACCATGAAGATCCTAATCCCATTCAGAGGAGGCTTGATCAAATTGTCCTGTTAGAAGAACAAATAAGAGAGACCCTTAATAGAAAGATGGAACAAACACATGAAACCATTAAATTGTTTAATAAGAAAGCTAAGGGTACTCATTTTTTTCAAGGAGATATATTCATTTATTGGGATCTTAAAAATGATAAACATGGTGAAAATGGTAAATTTGAACCTAAATGGATTGGCCCATATCAAATAGCCCATGTTATCAGTCAGAATACATACAAGTTGCAGATCTTATAGGGTGAAATAATGGCTATTCCTATTAATGGCCAACACCTAAAAATGTACAATCCTTGTTAAAGGTCAACAAAAAAAAGTTAGAAAAGCAAAAAACCCCAAAAATAGAGTGTTTTATTTAAAGTTTTTCATTTCTGTTTGTTTAAAATTATGAGTTCATTGTATCCAGTATGTTCTTAGTTTGATGAGTATGCATTACTGTGAATTCCTCCAAAAGCAATAAGAAGAAAGAGATTTATTTTAGATTCTAATGAGGTTTACAATTTTTCAAATATGAGTGTTTATGCAGTAGTCATTTGATATGAGATAAAACAGAATAAAAACAAAGTAGATTAAAATATCATGTTAAAGCCTCACAATATTAATGATACTTAAAGTAATTTCAAGAGTCCTAAGAACCTAGTTATCTTTGAGAGGGTAGTTAAGCTAAAAATCATTACACTCATCCTTTTTAGTCAGAAACTAATCCTCAACTCAGGCATACTTGTTGCACAATTTTCTTATATCAAATATTTCTCTCATAAAGAAGAAAAATCTCAACAAAGTAAAATTGAGTCACTGCCTAAGATATCTTGCAAAATATCTACTGGGACTATAGACGCTTGACTGATAGTAGAGTAAAACAATATGGTATTAGAATCAACTCCACCGGGGCTATAGACGCTCGACTGGCAGTGGAGCCTTGTAGAATGGTAAAATTTTTTAAAGAGTGAAATCACATATTAAGCTTATCTATTTTGCTCAGATATGACAAAGTTTTGAAATATTTAGAAATAAAAAAGAATGCACAAACACACACATGGGATTGAACATGATAAAGCTAAATAGCTCTGTAAAAATTCTTGTGTAAACATATCCTATGACTCGGCTAAAAAAAACATTACAAATCTGTGTCTAAGAATCTAACTCTTTTCTCCAAAGTGAATAAAAGGATTTTTAGTTCCGATATACTCTGTTACTTTGATAACCTGTTGCATGTACATTTTTCAAATTAAATTGTCATTTTTCTTTGTTTTTAAAGCTTTGACCATCATTTTTGGTAGTATAAATTTTTGTCCAAAAATTACTTATAAACCAGGAGATTTTGTGGTTCTCAAGTGCTTCATGTTTTCATTGCTCTTGTCGCACTTTCGTGGATGGAAGCGACAAGAGTGCAAAATGGGAGACGAATGTCACGATTTCGCGACATGTCTCATTGACACAACATGTCGCATTTTCGTGACATGCAGCGGCAAAGGAGCGAAACGCAGGAAAAATGTCGCAATTTCACGACATGTCTCTTTTTCGCGACAGGTCGCATTTTCGCGACTATCCAAAGTAAAAGATGGAATCGACTTAAGGACATCGTGATTTTGCGACATGTCACATTTTCATGAATGGAAGTAGAAAAAGTGCAAAATGGGAGACGAATGTCGTGATTTCGCAACATGGCTCATTTTCATGACATGTCGCATTTACATGACTTATAGCAGCAAAGGAGCAGAATGAAGGCAGAATGTCACGATTTCGTGACATATGTCATTTTCATGACATGTCACCATTTCGTGACTCTCCAGAGCAATTGAAGGAGAATACTTAAAGACGTCACGATTTTGCGACAAGTCGCATTTTTGTGGCTGGGGTAGCAAGAAAGCATTGCGGTGGGCCGCTGCCTGTGTTCTAAGGTGTTTGTAAATATGTGTAAGAGGTTGTGCTCTTTCTTGGAAGGGTGGCCTCAGAAGGGTAATAGTAGCGAAGGACAGACTGTCCCTATTGAGGTTTTGATCCGTAATAGCATAGTGCTGATTTTTGTAAAAGGTTTTGGGTCAACCTGGAAAACCCGGATGTAATGAATTTGTTACTTAATTACCAAAAAAAAAAAAAAAAATATTTGGTTTCAATCAAATTGTTAATGTTGCTGGTCTTTGCCTAAAATAAAAGTTGTTGTGAGCAATTCAATTTTTCTTTGGTTGGATGATAAAGTCTAAACCTTAGATTTAATAATGTGGAATTAATTTTTCAAAAATGCCTCAAGTGGTAAGGGCAAAAAAAATTAATTTACTCCCCAAGTCAAAGTTTAACCTTCATAATATTTTCCTTGAAGCCTAGAATCGATTAATAAAATCCCTTAATCATAAGTCAGTTAAAGCATTCACCATGGTCTTATAGTCTAAAATCCTAAGGTTAAAGAACATGAGAATTAATTAAAACCTAAGGGTATGCACCCATCCTTTGAACATTAGCTGATCGATCAACTCTCAGACTACACTAACTGACCGATCGGCTCCCAATCAACATTGGCCAGCCGATCAGCTGCCTATTACAATTAGTCAACCGATCCGTCGATGATGAAAATACCATCAACTATTTGGTTAACTTGAAGGGTCCGCTAACTAATCGGCTCCCAAACAAGAAATATCGATCAATCGGCTTATTCGATTAACTAGCGGACCGATCGGCTCCTGGCTTTAAAAGATAAGCCGACGAAGGAGGAAGCCTTCTCGGCTGGTGAAAAAAAGAAAGGAACCGATAAACTCCCAAGTAATAAGGATGGGCCAAAAGTTTGAACACTCGCTAAAAATATCATAAGTGAACGCATTACAAGAGAAAGTCAATTGGCTCCCATGAGTTATCTATGAGCCGAAATCGATCGATAAATAAGTGATAAATAGAAGTCGATCAGCTCCCTTGACACATCACTCGGTCGAGCTTCCCAAACCGATGACTGATCAGATCGAGAAAGAAAGTAGTCGATCGGTAGAAGAATTATGACAACCGATGCCTTGATAAGTGGAGCCATCATGAGAAAAATTATCTTGGCATGTGAACCAAGCATGAGGTACGCCTAACTGTCCTACAAAATTAATTTAACATTGCTGATTAGTGGTTTCTTATACATGCACTTTTATGAGGCCGATCGACCAAGGATTTGCTACCATCGGCTAGCATGGTTAGAGAGAAGCTAAAATAATTGGTTGAGAGCAATAAATGGCTACACATGCTGAAAGTCGGGTGCCAGCTGGCCTCCACACCTAAAAGGACGTAGCAGAATGCTTAGTCAGACCACTAACCAAGGTGGTCTTGAAATGAGTAAGAATGACAAGGCATCTACACCGAAGAGCAAATCTCGATGGCAAAACTATCATCCAATAATGATGAGTCGAGACACATAAGTATCATCCTCGGATCCATGCAGGCACGTTTGCTCGAAAGAAACCAATGACACATCATTCAAACAGAATGTGCGAAAGACCAAAAAGGTGGCGAGCCTAGGATGGTCATAAAAAACCAACCAGCTCCCCTCATTAAATGATCTTGACTCAAATAAATGTTATAAAACCCCCCTATTTCCAAAATAAAACCATCACCAGTGTATTTACAAAAGTGTTCAGTGATTGAGCAGTGTGTGAGAGTCGAGGGTTTTTTTTTTGAGAGCTTAGAAGGATAGAATTTATGTAAGTGAGAGCAATGGCATATTTGAGTTCAAGTGCTAAGAAAGGCAAAATTGAGGCTTTTGAAGAGAGAGTGTCATTTAAAAAGGTGATAGCTAGGAATTCTAGACACCAGGTCTGGAATGAAGAGGAGCTAGCTGAATTTCATTTTCAAGCCATCATGGAAGATCGAAGCCAATCCCATCATGTATTAAAAATAGTCTTTTTGAGGACTTATGAGGTAAAATATAAGAAGGGTGTTTCTAGCAACCGTTGGAACACCAATTCAAAAAAGTTGTGTCCTTGGGTTCACTTCTCTTGAGACATATTATTATGGCTCACAATATCTTATGATCCATGGAGCCGTTCCATTGTGAATGAGAAGGGAAAGGCTCTCTACCACCTTACACCTAACCAAAAATTTTACGATGCTTGAGTTAACCAAGGGAGATTTACTATATGATGAAAAGGTGGTAGCACTACAAGATCAACACATGTTGGGGACTTTTTTCTATGCCAGTTTATTCAAAGGGCCAGAATAAACTGACTTCCCTATCCCAAAGTCCTTGCTACAATGGTGGGTGAAAGATTACTCAGACATGATTCAGATCACCTTAGGCATAGAGGACCTTAACTAGATGAGCTTTCCAGTTACGTATGTTATTGCTCAATGTAATAAATGATGCTTTCCTTGTTATCAATGGAATGAAGTAATAAGCAACACCATGGATAAGGAGTTGAAGCAACTCCAATAGGCTTTAAAATAGGATAAATATATAATGCCTCGGTTTTCTCACTATTCCTATTTGATCCACCTGATAATGGGTCAATTTAGAAGAGAGGTAATAGCACAACTCAGGGGAAACCTTGAATGTATGATATAGGACTGGGGGAAACCTTGACTATTTCTTTGTTCTCAGAGTTCTACGGTTATTTTCTTTCGGCCATGTATCATGTCCTGACTGAGCAGCATCCTCCCAGAATAAGCCCAAGTGTTATGGGTTACCTCAGAGAGAAAGAAGTTGGGGACATATTTTTCATGGAGAACTTTATGTTCATTCAAACATATGGGGAAAATATGCCCCCAAAGGCCTTACCCACCTATTTCCCAAAGTCAGTAGGAGTACTAGAGATAGTACGACAGTCGGTCGAGGAGGCCAGGCTGTGATATTTGAGAAAATAGACCAAAATTCTATGGGTATCTGCACTAGCGAAGATTGGCCACATTGTATACAGAGGCTATCCCAGCCTCGTTGAAGCCATCTCCATAATGGACAAGTATTATTTCACTGAAATAGTGTGGAGACCTCATGATCCTAAAGATAAGTACAAAGACATTACAGTAGAAAATAAGCCCATGAAACACCACAAGGATGATTATGAGAAAGCTCTGCTATGGGCTAGCAAGGATGAAAAAGATATGAAAGCTATATGGGAAAACAAGAGCATGCAAAGGCCCTATACTCAGTTGGATATGGTGGGACGGTATTCTTCAGAACTCAAGCTAGTCAGGAAAACCACTTTGGATAATATTACACCAGCTTGACTAGTCATTCCTCCAGAAGAGTTCAATGACCCATTAGCAGAAATCACTATTACCACTCCTGAGCAACTGGATATAGTGGCTCAGGTAGTAGAAGCACTGGCACCAAAAGTCCCTGGTATCGAGGCTAGCAATCCCACCAGAGGAGGAGAATAGGTTATTGTCGAGGCTTCGACCTTAGGCCCATAAGAACTGAGTAAACTTGCCCTCACATTACTTGCACCAAGACACTTACAGGTGGTTGCTGCAGGAACCTCTCGGGCCATTCCAGTGACCATCAAATACAATAAAAAAGAGGCCAAGATATCAAAAAGGGTTTAGAAGGCCATCAAGGAGAGTGGTGGATTGGCAAAAATATTTCAAAATTATTAGGCAGAAGATATGGATGATGACGAGACACCATTTGCCAAGAAGTCATGGATCGAAACAAGAGCCGAAGGCATAGTAAGCCTTTATTTGGTAAAAATAAATGAAGTACCAAAATTCACTTCGGCTCAAGAAGCTGAGTTGGACGCCATCGGAGAAGGGAGAAGGGTGGAGAAGCTCCCTAAAGTCCCAACACAGGAAGGTGGCTAAATGACCATCTCTTTGTCGACCCAAGGGATCACTTCTATGTAGATCGATCCAAAGACAAAAATAGTAGAAGATAAAGGAGATACCATTGCCATGGTAATACAAGGAGTGAACATTCACTCTCAAACTGCGAAAGCCATAAATATTAGAAATATCCATTTGGAAAGCCAAGGCCGTAAAACTATAGGTAGAAAATGAGAAGCTGAAAGTTGCCACTACTTCAGCTCCAGTACAGGCAATAGCCTCTAGCATCATGGGGTCCAGAGAGACCTTGATTAAAAATACAGAGAAAAGGCTATCGCTTTGATCAATGACAATGCAGAGATAATAAATGGTTGTTGCAAAGAGGCTAGGGAGTTGATGTTAGCTAACAATAAAATAAGGCCTTTGATAGCAAACCTTGATAAGAATATGGCCCTTATACTTCCCATATATGATTTGTGTAAAATTAGATACGATAAGATTAGGACTAAGGAAGTAATAACTACAGATGGCCAAAGCCGAAGCTGCTTGGATGAACATGAAAAAATCACCAACTACGTCAATGAGAGATCCAAATATAAGTTGATGATTAAAGAACTGGAAAATGCTAAACAATAGTTGACAACCACAGTGAGATAGTCAGGAATTGATCCAGCCACATTAATGGGCCAAGGTGTTTTTAGCCAGACCATTATAAATTTTTTGAAAGAAGTCAACTTTGATGAGCAAGACGATGACAAGTTGGCAGCCTAGTTATTTTCTAAAGTTGGACACATACACAGTCAGGTTCGTTTCTTTCAATACAAAGCCTTGATATTGAAATAAAATAGAATCAAGGCTTCACGAATGTTGGATAGGGTTTCTCAGCAAAGAATCATCCACATGGAAGTATGGCTCCACATTGTTGAATTGGTGGAGGCCATAGCTGATGACATAGAGAAAATTAAGAAATTGGATAATGAGTCAGTTACAGGATCAACTCCATGGGAATAGCTACGGAAAAAGGCAAGCAAAATTTGGTTGGCTGATAATAGATAGTTCTCCCCTCTCCTCAATCATATGATGACAAATGTACATCCATAATTCAACCAAAAATAATAGAATCAAGAACCAACAACTATAAAAGGAAGTAGGCAGGTTCAGATTCTTCACCAAGCAATTAGAGAATAGTATTTTTGCTAAGAGGTATACTTGAATGCCCTGTTAGTTGTGTTGTTGTATTTCTTTGTGTTTATTTTCTCTTATTCACTCTTTCTTCCTCCCCTTGCTGTGCAGGATCGTATGATAGGAAAGTGCCCGAGAAGCTGAGAATATTTCTAGTCTATTGAGCTTAGGATTCAAATATTCTTTTGTTACCATATTGGAATAAGAAGAATAGGAGGGACCTGTTACATCATTTGAATAGAGTCTTCTCTATTGTATTGTTGTATTATTTTGATAAAAACTGAGTTAAAAGGCATTATGCCCACTCTGCATGTAATTTTTCCATAAATCAATACAATTATGAATCTTATTCTTATCATTTCTTTGTCTCAGTATTGTGTGTATCTGTATAATGGGTTACATTATTTGAATGCACCAGACTACATAAGGCATAACAGTTGGTTGTTTTCATGCTTGGTCATTTTAATAAGAATACTATAGTTTAATATAAATTTGGAGCGTGCAAATTAGAAGTTTAATTGTAGAATTGCCATTGGGGTTTCCTTACCCATTTTTTCGTCTTTAATAGCAATATTCGGGTTTAACAGAACATGAGGCAGGTCGACCAGAGCCTGTAATAGCTCGTTGGTTTCAAATGGGTTCTTATAGTGTGACAATTGATTTCCTACGGATGCAAGAATCGGTTCCAACAATGCCTAATATTGATCCTAGGAAAAATGAGTCGGGATGTCTTAGGGAAGTTTATGGAACTCCGATTGTTAAGCTAGATATGGGCATCATTCAGACTAGCATAGAAGATCTAGAAAAAAGAGGACTAATTTATCATTTCTTGGGTTTTCATCTGAGCCTATCTACTTTCAAATTTTGGGCTACAAAAAACTAGAAAACAAAAGGTGAGTTACAAATCTCTATTTATCCAAATGGTTATTTTCTTGTTTTATTTGCTAATAATGAAGATAGAGAGAAAATATTTCAAGGGGGTCCTTGGTTCTTTGGAAGGGTAGGGATTTTCATGAAGCCTTGGCATACTAAATTTAAAGTCAAAGAAGAGATGCCTTCTATAGGTCCTATGTGGGTTAGACTCTTTGGCCTCCCAGTTGAATTTTAGAATCCGATTATTTTTTCTTCAATTGGAAACTCTTTGGGAACTTTTATGATGATTATTGATTGTACTAAAAAATTTGAACATATTATTTATGCTCATATTTGTGTTTTAATGGATTTTGACAAACCCCTACCTAAAAATATCTCATTACAATTTGGGGAGGACACTTGGGAGCAAGTGGTGGACTATGAGAACATTCCTTTTCATTGTAGAATTTACCATGAATATGGTCATTTGGCTAGTGTCTACCCAAATAAAATTCTAGATCAAAAGAAAGAGGATACAAACTTAGCAGGTTTCCAAATGCCTAAGAAGAAGAACACTAAAAAAAATAAGTTATGAAGGATCAATCGAAGTTATCAACTAATATGTTTGAAATTCTTTCCACAAATGATGTCCTAGGTGAGGAAGAGGAAATAATGGAGACATAAATCTTAGAAACACAATTTAAATATGCAGGGAAGGACTCAGAGACAAACCAACAAATTAAAGGTTTTCAATAGGAAAAAAAGGAGGAAATATACACAAGAAAAACAATCTTTTAAATGTTGAGACTTCAAATAATACAGGTCCCAAGATAGACTCTGTTGAACCTTCCAGTAACACTTTGGCTTTGTACATGCATTCTTCGAGGTTAGAAGCCATCCCAGATTCAATTGGGGTAAGTCAAGAAATAGGAAAAAAAACTAAATATGGATTCCAACCAAAAGGTAGGTCGCAAGACCAATCAACATCATATGGTAAAAGAAGGTGAAAAGCTTGTAGAGGAAGGTAATATTAATGCCCTTACCAATTTTTTTAGCCCTGGTATTAATGAAGATCATCACTTGGAATATTAGAGGACTCAAAGGGAGTCTTTCAAAACAAAACAAAATTAGAAGAATGATTCAGACAAACCATCCACATCTTGTTTTCCTTCAGGAAACGAAGATGTCAATAGAGGAAATGGATTCAATTGCTAGTAAAATCTGGCCAGCTGGAAAAGTTGCTTCCCTCAGTTCCCAAGGGACTTTTGGTGGCATTGCTTGCCTTTGGGACCCAAAAGAGGTAGTTATTCACCATATGGTTGGCAGCTGGGGTCTTTTGGCTATAGCTATTCAAAGTAGACATTCTAACCAAATTATGCTTTGCATAATTGT
Source organism: Wollemia nobilis (assembly GCA_028583015.1). Taxonomy (NCBI): domain Eukaryota; kingdom Viridiplantae; phylum Streptophyta; class Pinopsida; order Araucariales; family Araucariaceae; genus Wollemia; species Wollemia nobilis. The sequence continues at coordinate 1,234,637 of JAQPPZ010001424.1, read as the reverse complement.
TTATGCTCCGACTACTTTGGAGGAAAAGAGAAGATAATGGAAGGATATAACTTATATTATCTCTCATTTTCCTGAAGCTTGGATCTTGATCGGAGGAGATTTCAATACCATCCTCTCTCTGGATGAGAAAATGGGGGGAAATAGAAATTTGGATAAAAGCACTGACCTCATGAGTGAATATATTGCAAACCTTCATCTTGTGGACATCCAACCAGATAATGGCCTTATGACTTGGTCTAACAGAAGGTAAGGCTTAGCTTGTATCATGGAGAGATTGGATAGGTTCTTGTTCTCTGATAATTTCTTAATCCATGGTCACATTCCTAAGGTGAAGACTCTTAACAATGTTGGTTCGGATCACTAGCTAGTCATGGTGGAAATTTGGAAAACCAATGTGAGTTTCTCACCTTTTTTATTTTAGTTAATGTGGCTTAGAGATAGTTCCTTCAGACCCCGAGTGCAGCAATGGTGGAAGGAAGGTAAACCAAGGTATGGGACTAAGATGTTTTGTTTTTCCAAAAGGTTGCAATACATTAAATCCAAAATCAAGATTTGGAACTGGAAGGAGTTTGGAGATGTCTAGCAAAAAAACATGAAGTTATTGCTCAACTTGAAAATTTGAATAAGAAAATCCATTTAGATGGCCTCACAGAGAGTAGAAGTACAGATGAAATTAGACTCACAGCTCAGTTAGAGGAATGGGAAAAAAGAGAACTCTTATGGAAGCAAAAATCTAGGATCCAATGGCTCAAAGAAGGAGATCGAAACACAGATTTCTTCCACAAATATCTTCTAGCTCGAAGATCTCACAACTTTATTTCTTCCCTAAAATCTAATTCTGGAGATGTTGTCTACACTTGGGATGGCATGAACTCTATTGTTGTCAATTACTTTTCCAATCTATTTGTTGTTGCACCTCTTGACTCGGCTTCTCAATAGAATATTCTTCAAGTGATCCCTACTCTTATCACTTTTGAGGAGAACTCTATTTTGACTACTCTAGTTACTATCAATGAGCTTCAATAGGTGGTTTTTAAAATGCAAAAAGGAAAAACCCCAGGTCCTGATGGTTTTCCCATTGAGTTCTATCAAGAGTTTTGGGATATCCTTCATGCTGATTTATTAGAGGTGGTGGAAGAAGCTAGGAAAGCCAAAGAAATTTTGAAGGTTATCAATAAAACTTATATAGCTCTTGTCCCAAAATCTCAAGAGGTAGATCATATCTCAGCTTTTAGACCTATAGCTTTATGTAATGTTCTTCTCAAAATCATTACAAAGATCATGGTAGAAAGGTTGAAGCCTCTTTTGCATAAGATTATTTCCCCTGAACAAGGGGGTTATGTGGAAGGGCATCAAATAGTGGATGAGATAGTTCTTGCTCAGGAAGCCATCCATTCCATGGAAATGCAAAAATCTCCATCTATGTTCATTCGTTTAGACTTATCTAAAGCTTATGACAGAGTGGATTGGCACTTCCTTGTCAAAGTTTTGAGGCAATTTGGCTTCTCTCAGGATTGGATGGACTAGATTATGGGATGTATCTCTTCGGTGTCCTACTCTGTTCTTATCAATGGTAGGCCTTCTCAGTTGTTCCTTGCTTCTAGAGGTATTAGGCAAGGTGACCCCCTCTCCCCTTATTTATTCATCATTCTTGTTGAATGCTTGGGCAGGACTATAACCAAAAATAGAGAAAATAGAACCCTTGAGGGAGTTACCATTGCTCATGGAGCTAGGCCTATTTCTCATCTTCAATTTGTTGATGACTCTACTCTGTTAGGTAAAGCTACAGTTAAGGAAGCTTCTAAAATTAAGCAAATCATTAGCTATTTTTCTAATGCTACTAGGAAATTGATCAATGAAGATAAATCTAAAGTCATTTTCTTTCACTACTCTCCTAGATAGGAATCCATGGTCTTGGATAAATTAAGATATAAGAAGACCTCCCTTCCGATCACTTATTTAGGCATTCCTATCAATATTCAAAGATAAAAAAATACTGGAATTGGTTGTTGGATAGAGTTAAGAAGAAAATTGGAAAGTGGACCAATAGGTGGCTTTCATTTGGGGGTAGAATTACCTTGGTAAAATCAGTCCTTCAAGCTATACCTATTTATGTTTCTATTGTGTTGAATATCCCAAAGGCAGTTCTTCGAGAATTGGATCAAATCAATCATCGGTTCCTCTGGAGTGGTACTAAGGAGAAAAGAAAATGGGCCTTGGTGAAATGGGATACTTTATGCCTTCCCAAGAATGAAGGGGGTTAGGATTTTGGTATGCTATTAATAACAATAAGGCTTTAGCTACTAAACTATATTGGAGGATTTTGCATAACCCCAATGCTCTTTGGGCCAAGAATCTTCATGCTAAATATGTTGAGAACAAAAGTCTTGAAGACCTTGTTCGCTATCAATTGCCTACCAAAGGTTCTCCCATTTTAGCGGTTCTTAAGACTAGTGAGGATTTGATTAAGAAAAATTTATTTTGGATCATTCATAATGGTCAATAGGTAAATTTTTGGATAGATTCTTGGGATGGTCACCAACCTTTGATAACTCAGTTTCCTGATTGGAGGCCTTGGATGGAGGAGCTTCATCGAGCTAACTGGATAAAGGTTGCTAATTACTATCGGTACCATATTGGTAATTCAAAGGTTGGTAGATATTGGATCCCTATTGAGGACTAGCCTATTCAAATGCTAGAAAGGTAAAGAAAAGATATCCAAAGCATCCTTCATATGAGATCTCTCTCTTGGTCCCATGATAAATATTATTTTGGATGGAACAACACTACTAAGGGTGAGTATTCAGTTGCTCAAGGTTATTTGGCCTTATGCCATAATAATCCCAACCAATCATATGATATATTTACTCAGTTGTGGGCTCAAAATCTCTAGCCTAAGGTGAGGTTCTTTACATGGATTTTATTGCATCGCAGGGTGCTTACTGGTGAGCAACTTATGAAACATGGTTTTCATGGCCCGTTTAGATGCGAAATGTGTGGAGAGAATGTGGAAACTCTCAACCATATTTTTATTGAGTGTACCTTAGCCTCTGAGCTATGGAGGAGAATGGCCATCTTACTTGGCTTACAGTGGTCCAATTTTTTACTTTTGAACAACTTTGGAGGGATTGGCCTAATCAAGAGGGTGTTGATCATTTTATTAGGCAACTAGTTTGGATGGGTTCTACCATTCTACCTTGGAATATCTAGAAGGAAAGAAACAATCAGATTTTCAATCAAGAAAGGAAGGACATTCACTATATCTAGCAAAATACCATTGCCAACTTAGTTGAATCAGTCCAACAACTCCTTAAACACCCAACTCCCACCAAATATGGGATCAAGTGATGCAAATATTGAAGATTAACTCTTCTAAGGGCAACCAACTTAAAGGGAATGTGAGTAATCAAAATATGGATAGAACAAGGAATTGGCAGCCTCCTCCTAAGGATTTTGGAAAAGTCAATACCAATGGAGCCTCTAGGGGGAACCCTGGAAAAGCTAGTGTGGGAGGAATTGGTAGACTTTCAGATGGTTCCCTGGTTTTCACTTTTGTTGAGAATTTGGGTATCCTTTCCAATAACCTTGTTGAGGGGTATGGTATCCTTAGAGGCCTTCGAGAGGCTGCTAAGGTCAGATGGAAAAAGGTGTTGGTTGAATCCGACTCTCAAGTCATGATTAATCTATTGAAGACTCCTAAGAATCATAAGGTTGATTGGAGAATAAAAATAATTGTTGAGAAGATTCAATTAATCCAGATGGGCTTTTTGAAAGTTGAATACAATCATGTGGTCTAGAGAATAGAATAGGAATGTTGATGCTTTAGCTAATTGGGCATTGGACAAAGGTGATCCCTCCTACCCCCATGGCCCCCATGGGGGGATTCACAAATAAGGAAAGTTTTTTTTACCTCTCTCCTTTGGATGGCGTCCACTAGAGGTACCTAGTTCCTTTTTCTTTGTTTTTGCTTCTCTTTGGTTCGGTCAGGGTATTTTAGTTCCCTTGCTCAGACTAATCATTCTTATGTTTCCTCTATTGAATCTTGCTTGAATAGCCTTTTGGCCTAGAAAGGCCAAAGTTTTTTTTCTTCATTTTAGTTTTTCAATGTGTGTGTTCTTTTGTATTGTTTTCATTTTTTTTTTGTATTTTTTGTGTTTTGTGTTTTTGTTTTTTTGTTGTGTTTTTGTGTTGTTTTGTTGTTTTTGTGGTTTTTTGTTTTTTTTTTGTGTTTTTTTTTGTTGTTTTTTTTTATGTTTTTGTTGTCTTTTGTTGTTTTTGTGTTTTTTGTTTTTGTTTTGGTTGTGTTTTTGTGTTTGTTTGTGTTTTTGTTGTTTTAGGCATGCTCTTTGAGTGTGATGAAGGGGGAAATCTAGGTGCAAGCCCTGGGTATTTTTTATGGAATAGATACCCCTGCCTCCTTGGGACTTACCTAAAAGTGGCATCCCAATTGGGGTGTTTTCCAAAAATAAATAAAAAATAGACAAGAATCTAGAATCAAATAATCTTAGATATGACTTTATTAAAAAACTTAATGAATCCAAGGATAGTTTAGTTGATTTATTATAAGAATTTGTTGCTTGATAAAGAAGAAACTACAAAGGCTACTCATGCTCTGGTGGTTGTAAACATAGAAAATGTAAAACCCCCACCTTTCCTTTTGACTACTAGATTTTTAGTAAAATTTTACATAATTGCCTCATGGATTCAATTGTTGCTTGTAATGAAATACTGTAGACACTTAAAACACATCATATTGAGGAGACTACCTATATGGACTCCCTGAAGACCATATGACCCACCTTGGGTAGCCTTAGGGCTTAAATAGTGGTTTTCACCACTCAAACAAGGGACATTTCCATTTGCAACCCTGGTCGTCCCTCTAAGGGATGGCCTCTAGAGGTCATATTACCAAGGGATGATCCCTAATTAGGGTTATACCACCATGGGTATGTCACGCCAAAAGTAGAACCAAAAAAATAATAAGCCATAACTGGTAGTCGAAACCACCAGTTAAACTTGTGCATGAACTCACACTGCAATTTTGCATGTGCATGAGCCCAAATTAGGTAAAAAGCATCACACAATAAGCTCGCATAATATTTCGAAGAAAAAATATCTATTTTCTCAATGTGAACTAATCCTTCACTTTTTCATGCATAGGTTGGCACTATTATTATATTCCTTTCGAGGAATATTTATAATAATGCTCACCTCTCTTTCAAAAAATATATAGAGCTCTCTACAAAATTTTGACCAGAGATTCAAACATAATTTGTGAGAATCGAAATGCTCACTTCTATCCCTTGGAGCATTTGAGTGACATGGCCTTCTTAGGGATTTGAGGTGAATAACACTTCGATTCTTATGAAACCTATTTGGATCTTTGGTCGAAATTCGACAACACTTCATTACTTGAAATGTGAGAGCTCTATATATTTTGTGAAAGAGGGGTGAGTATTATTATATAGATTCCTAAAAAGGAATCTAATAATAGTGCCAACCTACTTATGAAAAAGCAAAGGATCGGTTCACATTGAGAAAACATATGCTTTTCTTTCAAAATCTCATGCAAATTGATTGTGTCATGATTTTTGCCTAATTCGAGCTCATGCACACATAAAATTGTGACATGAGTTTATGCATGGATTTATTTGGTGGTTTTAGTTTCCAGTTATGGCCTGCTCTTTTTTTGTTCTACTTATGGCATGACCATCTCGAGGTGGGATGACTCTGAATGGGGGTTATCCCTTGGCAGGATAGTCTCTAGAGCTCGTCCCTTAGTAGGATGACCTCTAGAGTTCATCCCTTGGAGGGACGATCAAGGTTGCAAAGGGAAATATCCCTTGTTTGAGTGGTGAAAACCACTATTTAAGCCCTAAGGCTACCCAAGGTGGTTCATATGGTCTTCAGGAAGTCCATAGAGATAGTCTCCTCAATATGACATGTTTTAGGTGTCTATAGATGTCCCTTTTGGGATTTTTTGTGTGAAAGCACAATGCAAAGAAAAAATAGATGACCTAGAGTCAAATTGAGGGTTGATGATATTCATTAATCTAATCAATGTTAGATGTCCCAATCATGAAAAGAGCATGCAATTTCAAACCATTGTTGTTGACAAGTTGAAGAACTTGATTTTGGTAAACCTTTTAGTTAGGATTCATGAATTTGAGGTATACTTGATCTTGGCAGACTTTTATTGAGATTTATGGCCTCATGTTTCAAGAATACAAAGAATTTATTTGATTGAAATTGATGGCCTCATATTTTGAGAATGCAAAGAATTTATTTGATTGAAAGTTTTGCTTTTGCCCCAGCAAATAGGGAAGTGTATGATAGTCTCTGGCAATGTTTTTTGAACGAATACAACTTGCATGATTAAGTATTTTGAATTGATTTGATTATGAGTGATTTATATGATTATCCCATCAAGCGACGAGTCTATGAGGAAATGGAAAAATGATGAAAGTTATGAGTCGCTTGACCAAGATGAGTCTTTTGTGTTGTTTTTGATGTTTTTGTATCTTTTGTTGTGTTTGTGTGTTGTTTTGTTGTTTTTGTGGTTTTTTTGTGTGTGTTTTGTTGTTGTTTGTTGTTTTTATGTTTTTTGTTGTTTTTGTGTTTGTTTTGTGTTTTTTTTGTCTTTTGTTGTTTTTGTGTTTTTTGTTTTTGTTGTATTTTTTGTGTTTGTTTGTGTTTTTATTATTTTAGGCATGCTCTTTGAGTATGTCGAAGGGTTGATGGGGACACAGACACACAGGGAATGAATAACACAGAAACACAGTAAGACGAAGAATCCCTCAAGCTCTCAATTCCTTGAACTTTTGAAAAAAAATTACAATACTAGCCAACAGGCGTAGTTTCTTGTTCCGAGAACCCCCCTCAACTTTCATGCACCACCTATTTCTATAACCATGTATGGGCCTCTTTCGAGGTCTCGTCCCTCTAGGCCATTAATGACCCACCTGCCAGAATGCATCCTGCCTCACTGAGCCTTTACATCTTTCCCTATCTGGCAACTGCCATCGGGTTAGCCGTAGAAACATGCATTGATGAGCTGTCTGACCTCTGGGCGTAGTCTTCGAATGGCCGCCATGCTCAACAAGCTTACCGGGCAAGAAATCATGCATTAATGAGGTCTTGACCACCTCGGAAAACATCGTCTGGGAATGCGAGCTTTTTTTTTTTTTGAACAGAGAACCAGCAGTATGTCGCGATATCGTGACATTTTTCTTCCTTGCTGCCTTCCTCTCCTTCGGGTCGTGATATCGTGACATTTTTCTTTTCAGCTCTTCTTTCTTTCTTTTGGTCGCAAAATCATGACATGTCGCGATATCGTGACATCTTGCTTTGTGCTTCCTTCTCGCCTCTATGGGTCGTGAAATCATGATGTGTCGCGATATCGCGACTTCTTCGCTCGCTGCTTTCTCTTCGCCTTTTGGGTCGTGAAATCATGACATGGTTTCCTACTTGGCTTTCTTTCTGCCCCTTCGGTCACGATTTCATGACATGTCATGAAATCGTGACATCTTCTCCGCTGGCCCCTCCTGTCTTCCTTCGGTCGCGATTTCGTGACATGTCACGAAATCGTGACATTTTCTCGTCTGGCCTTTCCCTTGTTCTTTCGGTCATGATTTCATGACATGTCGTGAAATCGTGACATTACTTTCGGGCACCTCCCCTTCCCTTGCTTCGGTCGCGATTTCGTGACATGTCGCGATTTCACGACATGTCACGATTTCGTGACATTCTCTTCTTATGCCTCTGCTCTACTGTTTTGGTCGCGATTTCGTGACATGTCATGAAATCATGACATTTTAGCGCCGAGCCTTCTCTCTCCTTCCTGAGTCACGAAAACGTGACATGTCACGATATCGTGACACTTTTGCTATGTCGCGATATCGCGACATCAAAGCTAACACTTGAAAATTTTTGTTGATGCAAGATTGCTCTACTGCCACCGGATGCTCCTGCATCAGACACCCGGGGTGGATTGAGAAGTGTCCTTCACTTCTGTTCTATTGGAGGAAGACCCAGGTGGTCAACCTCTATTTTTGACAACCAAGTTGCATCTTCGATAGGCCTGCCCTTCCACTTGACCAGATATTCAGAATACTGCCTGTTCCTGGTACTTCTGCCAGCTCGAGTGTCTAGTATTTCCTCGATCTCGTCTGTTGCTGTAGTAGATGTTGGAATATCCCACAAATCTGTTCTTGGTGTCTCACTATTACCTCCTTCATGGTATTCTACCAAGTCTAAAATATTAAAAATAGGTGAGATATTCAACTCGCTTGGCAGTTCCACTTCATAGGCATTTCTCGAATCTCTTTTACCTATGATCCCGCATGGTCCAAACCTCTTCATCTTCAGCTTGTTGTAGGTTTTGCTAGGAAACCTTTCCTTTCTCAAGTGAACCATGACCTCATCTCCCACTTGGAACTCCTTGAAACGCCGCTTCTGATCGGCTTTGGCTTTGTACTGAGTACTCATCTTACTGATATGTTGTTTTACCTCTTCATGTAAACTCTTCATGTGCTCTGCAAAATCTTCAGCCTCAACACTACTCTTTTCTCCTTTACCCATCGTTCTCAACTCAAAAGCATGCCTTGGGTTGTTCCCATACACAATCTGGAATGGGGATTTACTAGTACTTCTATTGATGGAATTGTTGTAAGCAAATTCTGCCTGTGGCAAAATCAAATCCCATCCTTTGGGCTTATCTCCCACCAGGCATCTTAGGAGATTACCCAAACTTCTGTTCACCACCTCTGTTTGCCCATCAGTCTGTGGATGGTATGCAGAACTGAACTTCAAATCCGTTTTCAGCTGCTTCCACAAAGTCTTCCAAAAATAACCCACAAATTTGGTATCTCTGTCAGATACTATACTCTTGGGTAGACCATGAAGGCGTACCACCTCCTTGAAAAACAAGCCTGCAACATGAACTGCATCACTCATTTTTTGACATGGAATAAAATGAGCCATCTTCGAAAACCTGTCAACCACAACAAAAATGGAGTCACTCCCTCGTTGTGTCCTTGGTAGGCCAAGAACAAAATCCATACTGATGTCCTCCCATGGTCTCTCTGGCATAGGTAATGGCTGATACAATCCTGTATTCTGTCTCACTCCCTTAGCCATCTGACAGACTCTACAACCCTACACAAATTTAGTCACATCTTGCTGCAACTATGGCCAATGGTAGTTTTCACTAACGAGGGCAATGGTCTTATCTCGACCAAAATGTCCAGCTAGTCCCCCACTATGCTTCTCCTTTATCATATTCTCCCTCATTGAACTCCGTGGAATGCATAATTGACCTCCTTTGAACAACATCCCATCTTGGATCAGAAAATCCAACCACTTGGTCCTGTCCAAAGTAACAGGTGCCAAGCAAGCCTTCCAAGCTTCTGCAAAATCAGGATCTTTAGGGTACAAACCCTTCAGTTCATCAAATCCTACCACTTCCACCTTCATTTCTATCAACAAACACTGCCTTCTGCTTAAGGCATCTGCAACTCTATTGGACCTTCCGCTCCTGTGCTTCAACACAAAGGTATAACTCTATAGAAACTCAACCCACTTCAGGTGCCTCTGATTTAGCTTCCCTTGGCTATTAATATACTGTAAGGCCTGATGATCAGTAAATAGAACAAACTCCTTTGGTAACAAGTAATGTCGCCACTTCTTTAGAGCCTGAACTATAGCATAAAACTCTTGATCATAAATTGAATACTTCTTTCTAGCATCATTGAGTTTCTCACTAAAGTAAGCAATAGGTTTACCTTCTTGACTCATAACAGCTCCTATGGCACTACCACTAGCATCACAATCTACCTGAAATACCTTATTAAAATCTGGAAGTGCCAAAATAGGTTGCTCTATAACCTTCTTCTTCAACATATCAAAGCTCTTATCTACTCCTAAGGTCCACTTAAATTCTTTCTTATTCCCTCTCATTGTTTCTGTAAGGGGTGCACAAATACTACTGAAATTTCTAATGAATTTCCTGTAAAAACTTGCTAGACCATGAAATGATCTTACCTCAGTCGTGCTTCTCGGAGTAGGCCATTCAATGATAGCTCTTACTTTTTTTGGGTCCATTTTTAGACCTCCGACTGAGATGACAAATCCCAGGTACACTAACTCCTTCACGAAATTACATTTCTTTAGATTAATCAACAACTGCTCCTCCCGCAGCTTCTCAAAAACCCTTCTGATATGCATCAGATGCTCTTCCAGGGTTCTGCTAAATATTAGAATATCATCCAAATAGACAATAACAAATTTTCCTAAGAACTCTTTCAATACCTCATTCATCAACCGCATGAATGTGCTTGGTGCATTGGTCAGCCCAAATGGCATGACCAACCATTCATACAAACCTTCTCTGGTCTTGAAGGTTGTCTTCCACTCATCTCCTTCTCTGACACGAATCTGATGATAACCACTCTTCAGGTCAATCTTGGTGAAGTACTTGGCTCCACTCAAACAGTCCATAATGTCATCCATCCTTGGTAATGGAAATCTGTACTTTATGGTGATCTTGTTAATGGCTCGAGAGTCTGTACACATTCTCCACTCTCCATATTTCTTTGGTGCTAGTACTGCAGGTACTGCACATGGACTCAAACTCTCCCGAATCAGTCCCTTCTCCAGCAACTCTTGGACTTGTCTGTTCAGCTCTTCAGTTTTTGTAGGAGTCATTCTATGTGTTGCCTTATTGGGTAAACTAGATCCTGGTACCAAATCTATGTGGTGACTGATCTTCCTCACTAGTGGTAAACCCTCAGGCACATTATCAGATATAATGTCTAGAAATTCTTTTAACAGTCCTAAGACTTCTACAGGGGTATCCTTGCATTCTTCCTTCCTAACTCTAGGAACTAATGCATAGCACATATGCTCATGCTTTAAACTATTCAAAAATTTTCCTCCTTCAACTAAACAGATTCTAGCGTTGTTGCATACCTTTTCTTCCACCTCCTTCAAGGGCTTCAGCTTATGGCGCACTCCATTCTTCATTACTGAGTAGGTGTTGGCATGACCATCATGCACTACACACCGATCAAACTGCCATGGCCTTCCCAACAGCAAATGGCAAGCATCCATGGGCAAGATGTCACACAGGACCTCATCATAGTAATTCCCAATATTGAACTTCACTGAACATTGCTCACTGACCAAAACTCTATGGTCCTTCTATAACCACGCAATCCGGTATGGATGCGGGTGTCTTCTCCTTTGTAACTGTAACTTGGCAACCATTTCTTCTGAAACCAAGTTATCAATACTACCATTATCTATGATAATATTGCAGACCTTACCCGAACTTCTGCACCTTGTGCGGAATAGGCTCCTCCTCTGGTCTGATCCTTTCTCCTCATTCAACAGGGTCCTCCTAGTGACCATAACTTCTCCTCTCTCTACCTCCTTAGAATGTTCTGATTCAGCACCTTCATCTGCTACAACAGCTCTGGTAGGACCCTCAGGTCTCTTATTCATCCTTTCTCGGTGTTGTGGACACTCAAATGCTCGATGTCCTTCTTCGCCACAGTGGAAACAGGTTCCACAAAATCCTCCTCTTCCAAATCCACGTCCAAATCTACCTCTCCCTCTTGGGTAACCATTGTTCTGATTACGGGGTTGGTAGGTGTTCTCCTCTTTCTGCTCTTGGGTATTACTGGTCTCACCAGCCTTCTTTTGATTTTTATAACTTTCTCCACTGGTCCTTCCACCAGTTCTTCCACCATGACCTCTTCCTCTTTGCTTGCTCTCAAACCTCCTGTTCAGCTTCTCTTCAACCTTCAGAGCAAACTGGTAAGCATCCTCTATGGTGGTCATCCTGACCAGGCTTAACTCCTCTTGAATACTTGCTCGTAACCCATTAATATAATGGGCTACCTTCTCCTTGTTGGCCTCTGAATGGCCTGTTCTGATTACAATATTATAAAACTCCTCTGTGTATTCTTTAACAGACTTGCTTGCTTGCTTCAAACCTTGCATTTTCTTTAGCAGATCCATCTCATAGTCAGCTGGGATGAACTACCTCTTCAACTTCTCTACCATTCTATCCCATCTGGTTATTCTCTCCTTTCCTCTTCTATTTCTTTCCAGCTGTACTCCCTTCCACCATATGCTGGCATGACCCTTCAACTTGGTCTTAGCAAACTTGACCCTATTAGGATCTTCAACCTCTTCATACTCAAAGTATTCTTCCAAATCATTGATCCAATCAATCAACTCCTCTGGATCAAGATTTCTAGAATACGTAGAAACCTCCATCTTTGGTCTTTTTCCAATCTGAGAGATGGCTCTGTATAACCTGGCTTGTGCAGGATCTACAACCTCTTCTTCTTCCTCAAACTGGTCCTCTTCTTCTTCAACCTCATCTTCACTTCCTTCTTCCCCTCTGGGTTCAAGTCCTCTACGCAACTCCTCTTGCAGGGCCTGAACTTGCCTCTACAAAGCTCTAAAATCTTCTGTTGGCACCATATTTCTTCCACCACCATGGTTTCTTCGTGGAGGCATTCTGCTTCACTCTCTTCTCACAACCCTTCCACAGATCCTGGTGCAAGCTGCCTCACTTTCGACGATCTGCTCACACACTCAGGAACTCCCACTCTGATACCACTTGATGGGGACACAAAAACATAGGGAATGAATAACACAGAAACATAGTAACACAGAGAATCACTCAAGCTCTCAATTCCTTGAACTTTCAAAAAAAAATTTACAATACTAGCCAACAGGCGTAGTTTCTTGTTTCGAGAACCCCCTCAACTTTCATGCACCACCTATTTCTATAACCATGTCTGGGCCTCTTTCGAGGTCCCGACCCTCTAGGCCATTAATGACCCACCTGCCAGAATGCATCCTGCCTCACTGAGCCTTTACATCTTTCCCTATCTGGAAACTGCCATCGGGTTAGCCATGGAAACATGCATTGATGAGCCGTCTGACTCTAGGTGCAGTCTTCGAATGGCCGCCATGCTCAGCAAGCTTATCGGGCAAGAAATCAGGCATTAATGAGGTCCTGACCACCTCGAAAAACACCATCTAGGAATGCGAGCTTTTTTTGAACAGAGAACCAGCAGTATGTCATGATATCATGACATTTTTCTTCCTTGCTGCCTTTCTCTCCTTTGGGTCACGATATCGTGACATTTTCCTTTTCGGCTCTACTTTCTTTCTTTTGGTCGCGATATCACGACATGTCATGATATTGCGACATGTCGTGATATTGCAAGACATCTTGCTTTGTGCTTCCTTCTCGCCTCTACGGGTCATGAAATCATGATGTGTCATGATATCGTGACTTCTTCGCTCGCTGCTTTCTCTTCACATTTTGGGTCGTGAAATCATGACATTTTCCTACTTGGCTTTCTTTCTGCCCCCTTCGATCGTGATTTCACGACATGTCACGAAATCATGACATCTTCTCCACTGGCCCCTCCTGTCTTCCTTTGGTCGTGATTTCATGACATGTCATGAAATCATGACATTTTCTTGTCTAGCATTTCCCTTGTTCTTTTGGTCATGATTTCATGATATCTCGCGAAATCGCGACATTACTTTCGGGCACCTCCCCTTCCCTTGCTTCGGTCACGATTTCGTGACATGTCACGATTTCGCGACATTCTCTTCTTATGCCTCTGCTCTATTGTTTTGATCGTGATTTCATGACATGTCGTGAAATCATGACATTTTAGCGCTGAGCCTTCTCTCTCCTTCTAGAGTCGCGAAAATACGACATGTCGCGATATCGCGACACTTTTGCTATGTCACGATATCGCGACATCAAAGCTAACACTTGAAAATTTTTGTTGATGCAAGATTGCTCAACTGCCACCGGATGCTCCTGCATCAAGGGGGTAGGCTAGGTGCGATATGTGGGTGTTTTTGGTGGAATAGATACCCTTGCCTCCTTGGGACTTACCTAAAAGTGGCATCCCAATTGGGGTGTTTTCCAAAAAAAAAAAAGATAAGAATCTAGAATCAAATAATCTTAGATATGATTTTATTAAAGACCTTAATGAAGCCAAGGAAAATAGTCCTTTGATTGAGATAGTTCAATCGATTGATTATAATAATTTATTGATTTAGAAAGAAGAAACTACAAAGGCTACTCATGCTCTGGTGGCTGTAAACATAGAAAAGGTAGAACCCCTACCTTTCCATTTGACTACTAGATTTTTGGTAAAAGTTTACATAATTACCTCGTGGATTCAAGTGTTGTTGGTAATGAAATACCATATGTTATTAACAAGGAATTATATTTGACTCTTATTCATCCAAATAATAAGATTGTTACATTAGACAAGACAAAAGTAGATGTGATTAAGGTATTGAATCAAGTTCATAAACATTTGACTACAAAACCTGGGATACAAATTTACAGTGATCCACATATGGTAGATATCCTATATGCCTGTAAGATGTCGTTTAGCTATGATTTATCTAAAACAATTAATAGTGACATGGCAATGTTTATGAGTGAGAGCTTAATAGCCTAATTTTAAACCAAATGATAGAATTCTAATTGATTCAAAAATAAGGAATGAATGCACAAAGCACACACTAAGCTAAGGCAAATGGAACATCTATTTTTAGTTAAAATTGTTTAACCCCATATTTCTTGAATGTTGCTAAGTGGATTACATTTTTTTAGTTTGGTTTTCTTGATTTCAAACTAGGGTCTTTATCCCAAATTCTCAGGAGAATTTTCTAGCAGAGTCACCATTTGTTGTTGCCATTGCACAACTCACCCCAATTGGTGATCCATTTGATTTTTTTTTAGTTTTCACAAAGGTTTTAAATTTGGTTGCACCCACGTGTTACATTTTATTGCATTGAATAAGTTTTTAATATTGTTGGAATTGAATATTCTAGAATGGATTGGATTTCAATTGCTCTTCAAAGTTTGGAAAATCCATTTTTTAAAATTGTTTTTAGGGTTTTCTAAAATTTACAATTTTGATAGCTGCAATCCTAAAATAACCATAACTTTTTCTATAAAGCTTTTTTTGATCATATTCAAAACCTTATGAAAATATCTTGAAATTATCTTTACAATGGTATCAATCTTACATACACAACATCAATATTCCAAGAGATTTGATGAAAATACCATTTAATAGCATCGATTACTTATCGTAGTCCATGAATTTCAAAGGGCTATATATTGATACACAACTAATTTTCTAGTTATTTCAACTATTTTAGATACCCATTTGGCTTAATTATAAAATTGGAAAGTTTTATAAAATTATGGATACTTTGAAATTTTAGTCTATTTTTACACTACGTGACTGTTTTGAGCTTCGGATGACATTAATTTCATGGATTTAATAAGATAAGATTCATTATCCATAAAATCAGGTTTAAAACTAGATTTTTACAAGTATAAACCAACCCATGATTGTTATCTACAATTACCCTCCTTTTTTTAAAGCGAAAAAACCCCTTGCAGGGTCGCCTTGGTCTGAGAGACCACGACCAGGGGATTCTACACTGTCAAATTCACCCGGGCGTCGCGCCTGGCCCTGCCTACACCAAAATTATCAATTGGATTTTGGGTACCCAATTCAACTTTTTTATAGGGTGGATATTCGAACCTGGTACCTCCCATGGAGGATTACCCTCTCCTCTCCAACTCACCTACAATACTCTGCAATTACCCTCCTTATTTCTAGCTAAACTATCAATTTTAGAGGTGACATAATTTATTAACAGTAAATTACTGCCTAGATTAGCCCAACAACTAAAAGGAAGAAAATATGTTCTTTCCAATATTTAAAAAATAAATGAGCCCTAAGGTTTAAATCCTTATTTTTCCAAATCCATACTTTGTAAATCCCACATAAAATACCAAGTCGTAAGCTTAAGTCCCATTATCCTGTGTATACACATCTCATTTCCTCATTAGCATTAAGATTTATAATATTAGGTAATTTAATTTCATCTATTTATCTTCCGTAAACTAAATTTTAAAGCATCTAAGCTAAAAAAAATTAATTCTACCCCCTTTTAATCCTTTAATTTAAAATTTTAAAAGCTAAGATTTAAGAAATGAATTAATCCACCTCCAAGACTTATCATTCAAACAACTCTTAAAGAATTATATGATCCATGATCATCTGCCACACTATTACTAAAATTAATGACCAATGGCTCAGTGCCCAAGCCATCCACACTCCCCCTTTAACCCTAAGTCTCCATGTCTTGAACAACTAGATCGTGCAATCCATATTTTGCTCGCTTATCACCTTCAAATCAGAGTCGTCCAATTTCAATCCAGTAAAATTAAGGTGCCACGCATGTGGTAACCCACTCTCATTTGCTAATCCTATCAGCTAATAAAAGTAAGGTACCATGCATGTGGTGACATGCTCATATTCACCAATCCTACCAGTCAATTAAATTAATGCACCATGTATATGGTGACTCGCTCCCATTTGTTAATCCCATCAGCCAATAAAATTAAGGTGTCATGAGTGTGGCGATGGGCTCCCATTAATTAATTCCAAAAACTAAGAAAACCTTACATAAATATTTTAATTAAATTTAATATTTTGGGCATGAATTTAAATGCTTTTAAATCAAAATATTAAATTCTTTGAAAGATGGTAAACAATCTAGATTAAGGTGCCATAAAAGTCACCCAAAGTCAGGTATTGGATTTTGACTGATCTAAAAATGAATGACTTACAATGCACTATCGAGGTCAAGGCAGACAATCCTGATTGGTCCATCGTAGGAAGGGTGATATCATCTTATTGGTCCAAAATGGATGACTTACAGTGCACCACCACAACAGGGTGGATGGTCCTAATTACCACATCGTAGGAAGGGCGTTGGCATCCGATTAGTGGAAGGAAATGAAAAAAAGACTTCCTTTTTAAAAAGGGTAAATAATAATTTTAGGCAAGAACTTAAGTGGCTTTAATTAATTGAAATAACCTTAATCTTGGGTATTTTATTAAAACTTTAGGGGAAAAATGATATGAAGGGAAGAATCCATACTCTTATCTTCATGATGCATTAGATTTTTTTTAAAGTGTCATATTTTAGGAGTCATTTCTTCATGAAGGATTATCTGATTCAGTTGATTGTTGGACCAACTTGTGTAGAATTTGAATAGCTTTAAAATAAGTGGTCATATGAAAAATCCAAGCAATATTGAGTAAGATACAACCTTATGAAGTCAACCATTTGGAACAAGGTAGTGACAATTTTTCAAGTCGTAAAAAATAAAATTGCAAATATTTGTCACCTAGGGTTCGGATGATGGGAAGAGCAATGAAGGACTAGGAATTTAGTGAGGCAAGACATTCTATTTGGATAAATAATTTTTAAGCTAAGTTTTTTTCCCTTTCTTTATCTTAGAAATTGTGCATGCAAATTATTATAAAGTTTTTATCAAATATTATATTTGCTATAGGACATTTAGATAATGTTCAATAAATTTTGAGTTTTAGTTTCCTTTCCATAGACCGATTTATAGTTAAATCCTTAAAATCGTCTCTAGTGGTGGAGGTTAGTGAGCGCACCTCAGAGAGATCCTCGTTCCTACAAGATAGGGCAATTTTTGGTAAATTTAATGGGTATTGGGTAGGGTCTTCAACCTTGAGAAAATGGATTTGAGAAAATGGATTGATAGGAGTTGGAAGTCTCCAAGAATGATTATATTATTTCTTCCCAAAGGTTTATTTCTAGCTATTTTTTGTTAGCTATTTTTTTTTCTAGGAAAGAAAGAGAAAAAATCCTAAAAGGGGATCCTTGGTTTATGGGAAGAGCAGGACTCTTCCTTACCCGTTGGTATGAAGGTTTTTCACCTAAAAATGTAAATCTATCCCTAGTACCAATCTGGGTTAGGATGTTTGGGTTACCCATTGAATTTTTGGAAGAAGATGCCTTCAAGGCAATAGGCAAAACTCTAGGAGAATTCCTTGAGATTTAAAATACAACAAAAGATGGATTCTTGGCTATTTATGCTCGGATATTGGTCATGATTGATATAAGTAAAGCTTTACCAAAATCAATAATTCTTAAGTATGGGGATAATATGTGGATCCAAACCATATATTATGAAAATATATATTTTATATGTATAATATGTCATGATATGGGGCATATTGAGAGATCATGCCCTAAGAAGAGCCCAACTGAATCATATGTAGAAAACCGCAAGAGAAAGTTACAAATGGTTATGGATGAAGATGGTTTTCAACTTCCAAAAAATAGATTTATAAAAATGAAAGAAAATAAATAGTGGAGACCAGTAAGGAAGGATATTGTAAGAAATACCAAATATTTTGAGGCTTTAGCCTATGAAGAAAAAGTAGATCAAAGCTTAGAGGCCACAATACAATAATTTCAACATATTAAAAAGGAATCGTCTATTTAGTATGATCCTAATTTAAGGAAGAATATTCTTGATGAACCTAAGGAATGTGTCTCATCATATTTTGAAGACTCTCTTGAAGTACCATGCACTATTCAAGAAAAAAATTGGTAAAGAAAATGCAATTTTAGAAGTTAATACCTCTGCCATTAATAAGGAAATACTAGAAAATGAGTAGGACAAGTCAAAATATTCTATAATAGAGCCAGGAGAGGATAAATATGATGAAAAAAATTGTGAAATAATATTGAGGAATAGAATAATAAGACCTACTCCTGATATAGGCAAGGAAAAAATATGAAAACCCTCAAATTATCAAGCAAGATCTAGGGAAGCAAGAGCAAACATAGAGAAAGGAACACAAACTAAGTTGGTTGAACTTCTTTTTACCAAATAATAAAATGATATTAGTAATGCACAAGCAGGGCCAAAAGCCCCTAATGAGATGTGATTATCGTCTCATGGAATATAAGGGGTGCTAATACCCCATCAAAGTAGAGGTGTATTAGGGACCTATGTTTAAGTAAAAAGCCTGATAGTCTTTGTATCCAAGAAACTAAAATGATAAAAGAACAAGTTTCAAAAACTATGAAAGTAGTATGGGCAAGATGTGAATGGGATGCTATGGATTCTGAAGAAGCGATAGGGGAAATTCTAACTTGTTGAAATCCTTCTAGAACCTCCTATGTAACCATTCATAAAAATAGACATTGGTTAGCCTCTTTAGTCACTTGTTACTTTGTAGATATTCATTTTATCCTTATCAATGTCTATGGACCTACAACTCAGTTA
This sequence comes from Wollemia nobilis, assembly GCA_028583015.1. NCBI lineage: Eukaryota > Viridiplantae > Streptophyta > Pinopsida > Araucariales > Araucariaceae > Wollemia > Wollemia nobilis. The sequence continues at coordinate 1,215,442 of JAQPPZ010001424.1, read as the reverse complement.
GGTAGATTAGAATTTTGGAGTGGGATTGAATCCTTTATGGGAAAGACAAAGAAACCCAATTCATTATCATAGGAGATTTTAATACCGTAGCCAAGTTGGATGAAAAATTTGGTGGAATTAGGAAATTAACCCAAAGTATGAAAGATTTCTCAGCTTTTATTCAAAATAATAATCTATGGGAGGTTGAGTTTGAAGAAGACAACTATACTTCGACCAAAAATAGGAGAGACCAGAACCTAATAGAAGAAAAAATAGACAGATGCATTCTCTCAGATCATTGGCTAGATGAAGGAACTTGTGCTAAAATTAATACCTTAAAAAGGATTGGTTCAAATCACTGGACAATAAGAGTTAAAATGGTGGTTAGTAAATTCAAAAAAAGATCATATTTTAAATATGAGTAGATGTGGTAAGGTCATCCTTAATTTGCTAATATGATAGCTCAAACATGGAATTCTTCAGGTAATGGTGGGTTGTATGCTCTTCCAAATCAAATTAAATCTATGACATCTAGATTAAAAGAATGGAACAAGAACACTTTTGGAAATATTTTTGAGAAGAAAGAAGAACTAAAAGATAAAATTTCAAAATTCTAAAAAGGTGAACATAATAATCCAAGCTCAGAGGAAAGGGAGTTTCTTAGTGAATATCATAATATTTTGAGTACGGAAGAGAAATTTTGGAGATTAAAATCAAGAGACTTGGTTAAAAGGAGATAAAAACACAAAGTTTTTTCATAGGATGGCTATAGTACAGAGATCAACATCCAGAATTAGTAGAATTAAATCAATAGAAGGGGTTTAGATTGAAGACCAGAGTGAAATTAGAAAAGAGGCTATTTTTATCAAAATATTCTAGGATTAGAGGAGACTGAAGTTCTTAATGATAAACTTATTTAAGATGTTCCTTCAGTTATAATGAATGAAGACAATAGGAAATTGATGGAGCCTATTACTCTAGAAGAAGTTCATTTAGTTCTTTTCTCTTTTAATAAGGATAAATCCCTAGTTCTATATGGGCTCTCTATAGATTTTTACCAACATAATTGGGATATAGTGAAGGATTCTTTATTGGTGGTAGTGGAACAGTCTAGGGTAAAAAAATACATACCTTATAAAATAAATGCAACATATTTTACCCTAATTCCAAAAAATAAGGATGTTGAATTATTTGATTCTTTTAGACCTATAAGCCTATGTAATATGGCATATAATATTATCTCCAAAGTGATGGTAAATCGATTAAGGCCATTGCTAGACAAAATTATTTTAGAAGAGCAAGGAGGATTTGTGAAAGGGAGACAATTTGGATGGGATCATAGTAGCTCATGAAGTTATACATTCAATAGCTTCAAGAAAAGAGAAAGCAATCTTAAAACTTGATATGAGTAAAGCCTATGATAGGATTAAATGGGATTTTATTTTTGCAATTTTAGAAAATTTTGGATTCGGGAAGAAATGGATTAGATGGATTAAATCTTGTGTCTCTATAGTTTCTTATTCAATGTTGGTCAATGGGTTAGTAACAGAATATTTTAAATCCAAGAGAGGCCTTAGACAAGGAGATCCTCTATCTCCTTATTTTTTCATTATTATGGTAGAGGTTTTGAGTAAGAACTTAAATAAGGCTTACAAATATGGGCTTATAAGTGGACTTAAGGTTAGTAATAACATTGACAACATCACCCATCAACAGTTTGTAGATGATACAACCCTTTTTGGAAGGGCAAGGATTAATGAGGCCAGAGCTTTGAATAAATTTTTAAAGGAATATGAAAGAGCATCAGGGCAAAAAGTTAATAGGACAAAATCCAAAATTTACTTCCTTAACACTCTTTCTAATATCAAAGTAATAATTTCCAGGTTGCTTCAAATGGAGGAGGCAAATTTACCTGCAACTTATCTAGGGATGCCTTTATTTGAGGGGAGAATGAGAAGAGAATTATGGAATCTAGTTATTAGTAAAGTTTAGAATAAACTTCCAGCTTGGAAAGGTAGATGGTTATCGTTAGTAGGAAGAGTGTAGTTAATTAATTTAGTCTTTCAGGCCATGCCAACATACTGTATGCCATTCTATTCTATGCCAAAATCATTTGAAAAAAGTTTAATCTATATTATACGATCCTTTTTGTGGTAAGGTTTACATGATAAAAGGAAATTTCCTTTGGTGAAATGGAGCAAGGTGTGTGATGATAAAACTAGGGGAGGTCTTGGTTTAAGATTTCTTACAGATGTAAACTTAGCTCTTAGGGGAAAATTTATCTAGATATTGTACAAAGAGAGTCAAAGACAATGGGAAAGAATTCTTCTAAGTAAGTATGTTGATCTCAATGACCCAAGTTTAATATTTACTGCTTTCTCTCTACCAAATGGTTCTGCTCTTTGGAATGGTTTAAAAAAATCTATTGATCTTATGATTAAAGGTTTAATATGGGTGGTGGGAACTAGAGAAAAAAATTCTATTTGGATGGATACTTGGTGTGATAAAAAACCACTCAATCTAGATCCAATTTTGAAACCTTGGATGAGATCACTTCAAGACAAATATGGTGATAGGGTTTCAAATATTTTGTACAAAGATCAGGAAGGAAGATACAAATGGAAAGAAGATTTTTTACGAGTATACAAGACATTGATTCTAGGAGAAATTTGAGTAGAAATATAACAACTGTGATTATTTCGAGGGGAGCCAAGGATAAATTTATTTGGGAGTTGAATACCTCAAGAGAATACACAACAAGAAGTGGATATAATGTACAACACCAACAAAATAATAATATCACTAGAATATGAAGAGATATTTGGGATAGCCCAAGCATTCCTAAAGTTAAAATGTTTGTTTGGCTAGTAGGTCATAGAATAATTTTATCTTGGGATAACCTTATGAAAAGGGGTTTTCATGGCCCCTCTCAATGTATTTTTTGTAAAAATGAGGAGGAGAGTATAGATCATCTCTTGGGACATTGCTCAATAGTCTAGAATCTATGGTAATGGATTCTTAATATGTTTGGTAAATGCATGGTGATGAATAGAAGAATTGAATATTGGTTAAAGAAATGGTAGAGCACTTATAAAAGTGAGGCTTTACAAACAATATGGGATATATCAAAAGATATAATACTTTGGACTGTATGACTATAATGGAATAGAAGAATATTTAAAGGAAAAGAAAGCAATTTAGAGGTAATGAAAAGGAATATATGTTTAGCCATAGAGGAGTCTAAACCAACCCTATCAACTCACCCAGTCCCTAATATAGAAGCATATAGCCTTGATAGATGGAGTCAAGTCATTAAATGGAATTATGATATTGGGTACAAGAGAAGCAAAAATAAGGCAAAGAATATAAAGTGGAAACCACCAAATGTGGGGTGGGTTAAATTGAATTTTTATGGAGATTTTAAAGGAAATCCAGGACCAACAGGAGGAGGAGGAATAATTAGAAATAATAGAGGAGAGATTTTGTCTCATTATGATTTCAATAGTGTATTTAACACAAATAATGAATTTGAAGCTTGGGCAACTTTAGAAGGTTTAAAAATATGCAAACAAATGAAATGGAACAGAGTATGGATGGAAGGTGATTCTCTCATAGTAATAAATGTAATTTTTGAGGAAAGCAAAGGCTCCATGGAACATACAAGATATAATTGTGGAAATTCAAGATCTTGCTAAAGAGTTTGAAGAAATCAGGTTTACACATACATTAAGGGAAGGTAACAAATGTTCAGAAAGGCTAGCCAATAGAGGGTTTTTGATTGAGGATCATGAAGTTAAATTTTCCTTTTCATGGTTAGAGGAAGTAGTAAGTTTAGTTAAATATGACAAGAAAATATTGATTGCCTGAATCAATAAATGATTAAGTTTTACTTTATGTTTTCCATTGGTAATATCTAGTTTATTTTGTAATAGTAATGTGTTTTCATATAGACTATTTTTTATAATTTGTGTAGTTGCACTTGTGTTTTAGGAAGGAAACTAGCAATCCAGATTTAGTAAAGCAGACTATGATAATGCGATGTTTTGGAAATATTACTCTACTCATATGAAAGTCATACATAGTAAAGGTGAACTTTTGGTATTGTGAATATTGCTATATAAAAATGTCAAGAAGGATGCTAAATTTTGGAATATTTGTATTCATACAGAAAATTGAAAAGATCTAGAAAATGAAAATCTAGAACTTAGATATTTTATGTAAAATGATGTAGGTTTTTTAGCTATAGCATCTGATAAGTGTATCTATTTGTAAAATCTCAAGCTCTAAAGAAGAGAACTATAATTTATCAAGGGTGGTGGACCCAAGTACAACCCCTTATTATCTAGAAAAAAAAAATGAAACTTTAGGGGACCTGAATAATTTAGATATTGTATTGAAGTAACAATTATAAAATCAGAACAAAATATTAATGATAAACTTAATTCTTTGGGGCAAACGACCCAAATTTAACTGTTGCAACAGGGAAGATGGACCAGATTCACTCGCCAAAGGTTGGACGTCGACATATGATTGGTGGAAAGAAATAGATAAAAGAATTGCTTTTCAAAAAAAGGAAATAATCATAATTTTGGGTGGCACATTGAATAATTAAAATCATTTTTGACATTAGACAAGGTATAAGAATATTAAGTTTGATTTTAATTTCTTTTTGAAGGAAGATATCTTAGGAGACACTTTAATCTGAATAACATTGTTTACATAACCCTAAGACTTTGGGCCTTAATAAATAATGAAAACCTTAGTATTAATTTTAATACTTTGGCATAAAAAAATAAAATGGAATTTTAATGTTAAATTTAATACTTTGGCCCTAAAATTAAAAGCGAAGATACTTAACATGGAATTAAACAAAAGACTTTGGACCTTAGCAAATGACCTTAGTATTAATTTTAATACTTTGATATTAAAATTAAAAGGATGTTAATGTTAAACCTAATAATTTGAACATAAAATTAAAGATATTAAACCTTAGAAAACAAATTAAGAAAATTTAATAATCACCAACCTTAGTAGCAATAATAATAATAAAAAATAAAGTGGACATGTAATCATCAACCTTCACGATAAAAAGAAAAAAATATTCTAAATAATTAAAACATCCACATTAAAATAAGTTTCCTGCCAAATACAATTTGAACTAATTTTGCTTATCTTTTGATTTACAGGCAACATATGTAGTAAAACGAAGATTGATAGAGAAGGAAAGACGATAGCCAAAGAAGAATAAGGAGAAATACATTGTACCTAGATCTAATTTAGAACCATTCGTGCATGACAACTTAGACCACCTAGAGTGCAATGATTCAACTACCCAAAGCTTCATAGAGAAGCTTCTAATCAGTTGGATAATTTATGTCTGAAACTAAAGATTTAAATCAAGAAAATCCCCAATTGGACACCTCATCCTCTCAATTGAAGATAACTCAGATAGCCAACTCATTTACCATTGTAAACCATTGAGAAATTCAAATTTTTAAGGCTATAAATAACCATTGAGACCCCATTCCAAAGGGTTGGATTCCATTGTAGTGATAGACATTTAGATTTTCTTTCTTCTTTTGTAGTTGGTGGATATTTGAACCCTAGTCATTGTACTTGGAGAATTACTCTTACAATAACATTATGCTAGCAATTTTGATATGTAATTATTAAACATCTTATCAATGCAATATGGTGGAATTCTTTGTGTGATCTATGCATGCTGATGGTGGTCTCATTTAAGTCAATTCTAGTGTATTGTTTATTTTCCCTTTGAATATGGCACCACATTGATCTTAGATTATGCAAAGGTTGATCGAGTCAGAGCTGGTTTAATTCAGAATTGTTGCTTCAATAGATTTATTTTAAGACTCCGAGATACAATAGTATGTTTTATTTCATTCTCTAACCCTTTAATTTTGATTTTTCTTTGAAATCATCTTAGAATAGGAAGTAGATTAATTGAACTATGATCTCTGAAACTCATCTTATATGTTATATTTTAGAATTTTTAGAGTAGACATTGCTACATGTTATAATTTTCATGATAATGATGCAATGTATGTGAAATATTGATAATTTTAAGGTTGCAAGCCTATAATATTACTCTTTCTTGATTTATTTAAAGAGGTCTTTGATAATTAATAGAGCAATTAAACTAGACCTATATTAAATAATGAATTGGTACTCACCCTTGTAATAGTTATATGTAACCTCTGAGTTATCCATCTACCTTCCCTTTTATTCTTTCAATTTAATATTTGAAAATAGCATACCCTATCACCTGAACCTTGGGGGATCAATGTTCCTTTTCAATAGAGAACAATTGTATTTCTGATCGTTGGTGTATGTTGGCAAGTAGGCTAATGTATCATTCAACAGGATGCTCTGTTATGTTACCTTCAAAAGTTGTACTTTCTCAACTTGAGATAGCATATTATCCTTCCACCCCACGAACTTCCTTGGAATTAGGTCTATGATTGGGAGCCCGCATTTCTTTTAATCTAATTATGAAAAGAGGTAATCCAAGGTAGGTAGCTAGAAATTTTGCTATGTTGCATCCCAAAATCCTGGATATTCTCTATAGCACCTATCTAGCTATGTTAAAAAAATAGACATGACTTTCATTGAAATTGAACTTTTATTGGAAGCTCTTTTATAAATATATAGGATATTGAGTATCTCCTTCATTTATCTTATTGAGGCTTCACCCAAGGTGATAGTGACATCCACGAATTGTTGGTAAGACACTGCTACAACATTACATATAGGTTTTAATCCCTCTTATCTTTGTTGTGGCTATGGATGCACCCAAATTTTTGCCTAAAGCTTCAACCATATTGATGAAGAAATATGAGGATATAGGATATCCTTGTCTTAGACCTCGCTGCCCCCTAAATAAACCTATTGATATACCATTAACTATGATTAAAAATATTGTTGAAGAGACATATTTTTATCCACTATCTCCACTTAATGTCAAAACCAAATTTTTGCATTACCTTATCCAATAAAATCCATGACACCCAATCATATGCTTTATTCATATCTAGTTTAAAAAACATACCTACAACACCCCTCTTATCCATAAAATGCAATGCTTCATGTATTGTCATTACTCCATCTATTATTTGTCTCCTTTGAACAAAGCCTTCCTACATAGAAGAGATGATCCTTGGAAGTACCTTATTGATTCTATTGGCCAATGTCTTAGTGAGGATTTTGTATATGGAATTGCAGAGGCTAATAGGTCTAAAATCCTTTAGGAAAGAGGATCCATGATTCTTTGTGATCAAAACTAGAAAAGTATTAGTCCAGTCCTGAATTAATGTATTAGAGACTTGAAATTCTCTTACTACCTCTATAACATATTTTCCTATTATGTGCCAAAAATCTAGAAGAAGCCAGCCGAAAAACCATATGGAGTTGGTGTCTTATATTTTACCATATCAAACACACTTTTATTGACCTCTTCTTCCAAGGAGGGAGTAAGTAATAGGTTGTTCATTTCTTATGAAATTAGTGAAGGAATGTTTCCAAGAAGGGAGTCAATTGTCACCTCATCTTCATCTCGATCTTTAGAAAATATATTCTAGGAGAAATTTACTGCTACTGCTGTTATTTCCTCCTTTTCACTACATTACCATTATCTAGCTTAAGCTCCTTTAACTAGTTGGTACTCCTATACCTTATGCTTGAGATATGGAAGAACTTTGTGTTATGATATCCTTACTTTAGCCATGTTTCCCTTGATTTATGATTCCAATGAGTTTCCTCTGCTAAAATATTATGAAACTTTACAAGAACCTATATTTCTCATTTATCTAGATCCAAAGTTCTTCCTTCCTATGAAGCTTCAAATCCACTTCCTTTAAGTTATCTAAAAGCTCTTGCTTTTGATGGAAAATGTTTCCAAACACATATCAGTTCCATTTCTTGAGATTCACCTTTATGATTTTTTATTTTTTAATAACTTGGAGCATTTTAGTTCCATACACATCTTTGTTCCACAAATATCTGATCCTATCCTCAAATTGAGGATATTTAAACCACATCATATTGAATAAAAAAGGAAATCCTTTTGCCCTTTTTTCTTTAGAAAACTCTAAAAAAAGTAGGCCAAAATTTTCCATACCAATTATTGAAAAATACTACTCTATCAATCATTGATTCGGTAAGACCCTATCATATTCTTTTATTTGACCAAGTTTTACCCCTACAAATCCACATCTATTAAGCCCAAAGAAGAGAGAAACTTACTAAAATCCTCCATATTGTTTATGAAGTTAACTACTCCTCCTTGCCTCTCACTCAGTAGGAGAGTAGTGTTTATGTATCCCACTATCATCCAAGGAAGACTAATTGATGTACTAAATCTCTCAAAATCATCCCAAAGCCTTCTCCTATCCACTTGAGAATTAGGGTCATAGAAATTTATAACTAAACAACAAAAATCAACAATTTACATTGAAAGAGAACCAAAATAATTTTATCATTCTATTGTACACACTCCCATTCTAGGTTATTTGGATTCCAAAGAGTCCATAAACCCCTAGAAGCACCTCTAGCTGGTTTATATATGCCTTATGCTTTATTCCATACTAGATTTTTAATCCTATCTAAATTCCCTTCTCTAATTTTCATTTCTTGAAGTAAAAGGATATCTATCCAATGTATTTTTCTAATATCCCTAACTACCCTATGCTTGTTTGGGAAATTCAATCCTTGAATATTCCAAGAAATAAATTTCATTTCTTACCTTTTGTGGTATCTTTCTCCCTGCTCAATACCAACACCTATTGAGTTCCATTTGCTATGTCCTAGCCTACTTTCGTGTTCCTTGTATCTACCGGTTTGGATATTCTATGATTTGTCATACTTCTTAGATATACTATTTTCCATGTATTTCTTATCAACCTCATTGTATTGGTTTCTTCTATGGAAGAATTTTTCTCCTTTAGTGCCCTTTGTATTTTGCTCCTACTGAACTTCTTGGTTTTATAAAGTTGTACCTCTTCTTATCTTCCTTTAATATGCCACCTCTTTGAAGCCTTCTCCCTCTTCCAAATATAACCATACTCCTCTAGTTTAGGTTTTGTTCTCAACTCTATTTATTCAACCTATCCTTCATAGTATTTTCTTTAACTACTACTTTTTCTTCTAATTCTAGGTCTAAATATTTATTCAATAGATCTGGTTGATTCTCATCTTGAGCCTATAAATCTACATTATCTAGTTATTTTTCAACTTCTTTGACCTCATCAAAATTTGGTTTGCTCATGATATCCTCATCCAAACCTTTCGAGGTCTCAAATTTATTGGTTTCTCGGTTATTTTTCTTCAACAATTCAACTTTCTCTATCAAAACATTTGTTTGTCTTAGCTCTTTCTCCTTGTTTTTCTATATTTGCATATTTTTTTTCTTGGGCTATTTTATTTTTGGGAAGTAAGCTATAAGATGCCCTATTATATTACAGTTGAAACAAACAACCATTGATGATTCATATTAAATTATCTCACTCCACACCCCTCATATGAAACATGTTTTATTAAGAGACGTAATGGCTGGGTCAAAGTTACATTCACACAAAATCTAGTGAAAACCATTCTGGTTTTGGATTGAGTAGATGGTTCAAATGCTATTAAATTTTCCTATGTATTTAGAAATTACTTCAATGATGTCTACATCTTAGAACTCAACTAGAAGCCCTAGGAGTCTAACCCATAATGGTGCAAAATTTATATTCTCAATATTTGGGTTAGATCCTAGTTTTTTTTTGGGAGATAGAGACCTCATCTTCAAAAAAACCATGGGTCTTTCAACAAATCCCCATTCATATCATTTTACATCTACAACCTTACAATAAATTATCCTTAAATACCAAGTCTAGTTAGAAGTTGGATCCTCAATTTTATGGTCCCTACAAGGTGGTTCATCACATTGGTGAAGTAGCATACTAGTTGGAGCTTCCACCATCTTCCTACATCCATCCAATTTTGCATATATCCTATCTTAAACAGGTTATTGAAAAAAAAATGTAGACCCAAATAGAGCTTGCATTACTTAATGAAGAAGGTCAATTCACTCTTCAAACTGAAGCAATATTGCAATCTAGAGTTTGTCCTATCTGATCTTAATAAATTCAGGAATTTCTCATAAAGTGGTAGGACATTCCATAAGAAGATGCTACATGGGAGCCTAAGAGCATTTTCTAGTCTTTTCCAAATTCGTGGATAAAGCTTTTTGAAGGGGGGAGCCATGTAACAATCCCAATACAGCCATATTAGCTAATTATTTTTATCTTGGGCCATAGATTTAGTTACTCAATCCTTGAGAATTAGGGTTAGGTTATTATTGATTTCATCTATAAATAGGAAGAATATTTTATTAGTTTAGATCATCAAATAATTTGGATTAAATTAATCTCTATGCAAATAAAATACTTTACCCTCTCAAATTGGCTACGAGACCTTGTGTCTTCCAATGGTTGTGGATTTGTGATTGCATTAATTAATTTCTTGATTTTATATTTGCATATTTTTCATGGCATTTGAATATGAATTATTATTGTTTGCATGTTGTTAATAATAATTTAATATTAAAGTAATTTTGTGGATATTAAATATTTATGTGGTAGGGTAACAAATCCTTAAAATGTAAAAAATCTAATAAGAATGCTATAGGGTATGGGTTTACAATATAGCTATCCAGGATACCTCTCATGAAATTGAGATAGTTGGAGCTCCTATGCACATGATAAAAAAATCTAGGGGTGGCCCAAAATCTAAGAATATTATTCCTTAATGGAATCATAAAGATATTCTTAAAATATGTGCACCACCTAAACTTTAAAACTACCATATCAATAATATGTTTGAAGCACCTATGTGGCATGATCCTCACATTTTTTTCTTTTGGCATGGAACTTATGGTCATGATAACTCTAGTCACATGGACTTGTATAGATTATACCTTAAACAAATCTACATTCCTAACTTTAACATTGATCAAGTTAACAATGATAATATAATTTCATTTCATGAAAAGAAATGGATTCTCTAGAAAATGTATAATCACCCCTTGAAATCAATGGTTAGGTATCTATAATACCATTTTTCTCAACCATGAGCAATAATCTCCCAATAAAAAAAAAGGAATGACTCAAAATCAAGGTCAAGGGTTTAATTAGGGTGGCCAAAAAAATTATCAAAATCAAGAATACAATTCTAATCAAGGCAACAAGGAAGGGGATCAAAATAACCAAAGCCAAAATGATAACTATCCATAAAACTAGAATTATGGAATTGGTACTTCTTATAATGCCTCTTAAGTTAATCAAGTATTTTTTCCAACCTAGCCTAAATGGACAATACATTTATAGTCAATTAAATGTGGCTTATTATATCAACATCTTTGTGGTAAAGAGAAACTATTGCATCCTTGGAAAAACAAATTAGTACTATTCTTAGGAGTGTACCTCAATACAAAAAGAAGCAACCATCTAAGAGGAGAAAGAAAAAAAGGCTAAAGGAAAAGAACCTATTTAGGAAATACTTAATCATAATTGATAAAAATCCAAACCTTCATTTGGTCATTCAGGAACTTGTTACAAGCATAGAAATATAAAAAAATAAAAAATATTCATGAGAAGGCCTCAAACCAGCCTATAAACTTGTTATTATTAAAAGCACTAAAATACCAAGATTACCAATTAAAGTGGTGATAGTAAAAATTATTAGTACATTACCTACCCAAGGAATCATTGGTTAAAGTAGTCTTGATAAGAACTTAAGTGTGAGGCATTGTTGAAGATTTGTGCACAACCCTTTGTAAGGTTCCATACTTGGAATTGCTTAGGACATCTCCTTATCAACGTTCATGGTTAAGAGATTTATTGGATGATATGTAGATGCCTGGACCAAGGGTTACCAATATTATGCCTACTATTACAAGATCTTAAGAAGTTTATATATTCAATCCCATAGATAAAATATTTGCATTGATGCACATACTAGCCTTAATTTGGTTATAAATTTCCCCTTAAAAAATATGATTATTGTTGATTGTTAGAAAGGGTTGATGATCCACCACCGATGATAACTATTATTTATAATAATACGACATCCCATAAGGATTTTGTTAATGAAATAAGTGGCACATGTGTTATGTTGTTATATTTTATAGATAAACTAAAGATCCACAAGATTGTATGGGTTGCATTCAATTGCCAATTTTAGCTAGACCTAAATAAGCAAGAGTGAATTTTATAGTATTTAATTTTTAGACCAGCTCTAACATGTTATTGTTAGGTAGACCTTGAACTAGTAACATGAGAGGCATATATTCCTTTTCTAATAAAGTGGTTAAATATGAATATGATGATAAAGTATTAATCATAGAGTGAGACATATATCCTTGGGGATTTTGTCCTTCAAACCATGTCAGTTTTTTTTTCCTTCTATGGATGAGGCACACAAGGTTTCCATTTATGAACATGAGCCTTAGTGAATGTCTAGAAGGAAATTATATAAAAGGCATCTTGAATTTTTCTTAAAATACCCCCAATACATGTATGAATTAGCAGATGATAAACTTGATACAGATGTTATTATTCCTATTCCTTAAGAGGTAGTTGATAAAATACCAGCATTATTGAAACCCAAAAGAGAGAATATTCTATTGTTTTCTATCAACAATTGATCAAATTACATAATCATTATGAGGATGTTTTCAAACTACAAGTAATATTTTGTATGGATAATGGCATGGGGGAGGAAATTAATAGTGATACAGATAGTGATCTTAATGATGCCTTTTATATTTAAATAGTGAATGATCCTTCTACTACTATTTTTGAGGTGGATATTGGACATTACCAAGTGGGATCAATAGATGTTCTATTTTATATTATGAAGATAGTTATTTTAATATAAATTAATTTAAAGTTGATAATGATAATTTGTTTGCTTATTGGATTTTTATGAATGTTGAATATAATCAATACAAAGCCAAGCTAGATAAGCATAGAATACATAATGTTTCTATTAAATCTACATCAAAAAATTTGAATAGGCTAAGTGAAATAAGAATTATTCCCTTGTCTATGTATCTAATAAATCCCAAAATCTATAAATTTTAAAACTACTATAAAGATAGACCAATTATGTGTTTAGTCTATAAAATGTCAACTCTTGCATTGTATTAATATTTTCTAATTCAAACCCCACTATTGGATTTCCCGCTATTAAAGTTTCTTTAGTATATTTAGGATCACCTCTTAAAGTAAAAATCCCAATCAAGACTAACTTTTAATATTTCCTAGCTTGTTCATACTATTTTGATATTTGTTAAGGACTATTTGAGCTATAAAGCCCCTAATATTCCTAGGTTGGCTAGTATATTTAATAAAATTTCTTTGCAACCATGATCATATCTTAATATGGTGATCTTGGTTTCGACTAGATTTTAAGAAATAGTGAATTCCCATGCAATTATTATTGTCTTTGTTAGCCTATTTTTGATCTAAAAATGTTTCCCTACTCTAATAGGTTGCTTGAAAAGTGGATTGATTAGTTTACACATTGCTTGATCTTATACCCTCATGTACATCAAGGCTCTTAATCATGTTAGCTTTTGATGCTATATATTTAAGGAAATGTAACCACAAGGCATAAAATAGGCATGCAATATTAAATCTATGATAATGGTAATATATTAAGCATGTAAAACTCATAATAAACTTCTATAATAATTGATAAAATTGTCATTAATGAAAGCTCGTGAAAATGAGGTCTTCATACAAAATATGGAGATCTCAAATGTTCCATTATTCATTCATGTTATACATTGTATCTATATTGAGAACTAATCTACTCTAATGTGCTCTTGCACTCTCGCTATGTTCTATCTCCTTTTCTCTCTACTACAAAGGCCAATATATAATGGAGTATGACTCTTGGCATTCCATATTCCTATGACTCACTATATTCCTATTCTATAGACTCATGTACACATGGACAACATGCACATTTACATCATTGCACATTCTAATAATACTTGTGTATTTATTATATTGCATAAAGTAAATACTCAAACTCTAATCTAAGACAAAATCCTAATATAAACATGTACCCATGGTGGTACATTAGCATGTATCAAATAATGTAATATATTAAAACAAATCAAAGCTAAGTTTTTTCTAGAATTAAAAACTAGGGTTGTCATTAATGCTTTGTTGAAAGTGTATAAGTAGTTAAAATCATACCCTAGTCCTCACATCCCTATATTTATCAGTTCCTAGTCACATTCTCACATCCTCTTTAGTCTTAAGGTTAAAGGGAATGCAAAATAACCAATAATCATCTCCACAAATATGTCCATTTTATCCTATCATTATCTAATAATGAAGCCATACTAGAGTTCTCTTATGTTGGAGAGGAAAATAGAGGGTTCCTTTAAGATCCCAATCCTAATTGGGGGAGGCATAAGTGGTCTGATTATGTTTGTCAGATTGATATTAATTTTGAATTAGAGAATCTTCCCCCCACTCCTAACAATTTTAAAGAAGGCAATGTGATGAATACTAAATGTACTATAGATAATTAATATAGGTACCCTTGAGAAATGGTGCATATGTATTTGATAGGCCTAAGGTAATTTCACTATGCAATGTATTGATTATTTGTATTATTTTACTATGTAAGCCCTATGGGCTACATTAACCTTACTATGGTTAAACCCTCTTTTTAAACTTGTAATTAACCTAAATACCTCTTGTTATGTCAACTTAGGTTAAAATTTATTATGTAATTAGGATTTGATATTGTTATAAATACCCCCTAAAACTCCTCATTTAATATCAAAGATTTTTGTAATATGATCTATAGATATAGTGATTAATGATGGTGTCTATGGGTTCCCACCATTTTTCTCTCTTTTGTATTTTTATATAATATTTGAGTGGATGATTTTCTCATGTTCCATTTTTGAAAATATTGTGAATGTTAACATGGTATCAAAGTGGGTATGGAGCAACATCACTTTGTCATATAGAAAACTAACTTGGTGCCTCTCACTTTTCTTCCAAATTTTGTGGTAAATTTTCCTCAAATTCTTATAAGTTCTTTTTAACTAAAAATCCAAGAGGAAACCCTATTCCATAGCAAATCACTATTTTTTATAGAAAAATTAGTTTACTACAACAATTTCAAATTAATCCCTAGTATTTGATTGTACTTCAAAATTTATTCTTGCAAAATTTATCCACCCTTTTTTGGTGCTAAATTTCTTAAATTTGAATTGCACGCCAACATGCACATGCTTGTCTTCATGTGCATGCTCCCATTGTGCACCTTTAGGACCAATACCATAATTCATCCTTAATGTTACGATGCTTAATGAAAATCCAACACCTATGGCACTGTTTTGGTGGCTATCAAGAATGGAGATAAGGTTTATGATAGGGGGATTGTGAATTTGAGCCTTTTGTGTTGAATTTTTAAAATAGAAAAAATGACTAAGATGATAGTTTATGCATGGGGGATGGAGCACTCAAGTTAGGTAGCATAATCATTGGACTTTATAGAGCCATTATGCTTTCTCACCAGCTTGAACACCCTATCCTATTGGTCATTTACCTTTTCTAAGGTGTTGGTGTCTCATCAAATCCTCGTTTGATTTTAGATGGGGAATACACTATGATTTAATTATCTCAAGGTATGGAAGGTTTGTTACTCCTATCAATATTTTTCCTCCCATAAGTACAAGGTAGGAGTAGTAGGAAATAAGGGTTCAAACCTTGTAAGAATATTTTGGAAATAAATTTGAATGGGTAAATTTTGAGACCAACACGACACCCATATGTGCCATGTATGGACACCATTTGTGTAAAATACATCCCCTATGTGGATAATATAAATACATTGAGGGGGCAAAAACTAAATGGAGAATACTAATGAATTATTCTACATGAAGTGACAATGACCATCTGGATGCTTCTACACTAATTTTTAGGGATTTAATTTTTTAATTTTTAGGGCCCATTATGGTAAAACTTTCAAAGACCATAACTTTTGTGTATGGAAGCATTTTTAACACATTGTTGTCAAATCACATGAGTTTTTGAGCTCCATGCACTAGTGGTATCAGTTTGTGGATCTACTATGATGCTAGAGATCAAATTGTGTAAGATGGATCATAAAGCCCTATATACTCACCTTAATGGGTGAAATTATAGTATTTGATCAAATAAAAATATTTTGTCGAATATCTAAAAAATGTATATGAATTTGTAATCGATGCATCAAATTTTGAGTCTTTTGAAGGATTTTAGATTAAGGATTTAGGATTTAAAAGTACTAATATTTCATTATATTTATCTTATTCAACTTATTCATGAAGATCTAATCTTTCATGATTATTTAACAATTGATTCAGGTTATTCATGAAGATCTAATATTTCATGATCTTTATCTTCTTCTATTTCTTGTACGAGTACTCTTTGAAGTTTGTAATAAATCTCCTTTTAATAAGGTTGTTGCAAATCCTCTTTTGGTGACTGAAATTAGGTGGCCTAAGGGCAAGAGGAAGTATTTAAAAAGGGTGATGTATGCTCTAAGAGGAAACATCGTGCCTTCAAGACATACCTTATGCAACAACAGGAAATTGAGTGAGCTTATCTTTAAAGGATATCATAATCTTTAATTTTTTCTTTATTTAAAATCCTAACAAAAATGTTTTTGGATGTGTGTAGGGGTGTCTAATAGTAGTAGTGTTGACTATAGTATAACCTAAGGGTACTCTTGTGCAGGAAATATTTTTGTAGTAGTATATTTTAGATTACGAAGGGTCCAAACGAGTCTACCTTAGGATGCAAAGGCCCATTAAATTTTCCAATATGGGGGATGATATTACTGTTACTAATGTCTCCTCTCCTTGGCCTCTCAATTTATATTATGGAGGATGTTGAAATTACCATTTGATTCATGGCTAAGGTTGACATTGTGTCATGTATTGGATAGGCCTAGGTGTTGAACTGGAATTTAATTCATGGACAAGAATTGACATTGTGTGATGTATTGGATAGGCCTAATAGTATTTCATTGTGCAATATATTTATTATTTTGTAATATTTTATCGTAATCCCAATAGGACATAGTTAAGCTTGTTATGGTTTGTACGCACAATGATTAAAATCACTTCTTAGAAATGGAATGATTTAATGCCGCCTTACTTCAATATTTTTATGATGTATGTGTATAAATCCTAATGCTATGTTTGGTATGTTAGATTTAACAAAAACTTGTGGTTTAGACTGAGTCCCCTTGTATAATCCTTGTAAACTTAATTTTAAAATTATAGTGTAACAATGTATGCAAGAAGATAGGATATATGCAGACAACATTAATGCAGAAAAAGTAATATCTAAGATGAATATTATTCCAAACTTAATTTTGGTAAACTAATTAACTAACTCCTTTTTAGTGCAAATAATAAATGAAATAAAGGCAATACATAAGCTACCTAAATACCTCTACTTATAGTTTTTATTTTTCTACCTAGATTAAAATGATAGTTGCTTATATACAATGTCTCCCCTTTTAATAGAATTAGTAACACAATAGAAGATAGGCAACTAACCTAATAATAGAATGGCATTTAGATATATACTGCAATAAATAGGAGATATAATTATTTAGGAGAGCACCTAATTTCCATTGTAAATGTTGTATGATCCTCTAATATACAAGGTACGAATGGGTAGTGCACAGTACAACAAGGTACTTGGAAAATAAATAGAGCAAATACAAAAGACATAAATTATGTTACTATAAAAGTGGCCTACCGATGGTTTGAGGAGTGAGAACTCCCTTGAATGGTTGATCAGATCCTTTTACTTTTTATAGAAGTGAAACAAAAAAAACACATAAATATGAAAGACCTATCCTATAGTCCTACAACAATATTATTTTTACAAGAAAAACTAGGAAGTAGATGAGTAGATGGAAGGAGTTTTTGGAATAATATTTTAGTTATGTGAAAGCACTTTCAAAAAGAAAAGTATAGCATAATGTAAAAAAAATACAATATAAAAATGACAAAGCTAGATAAAAATGTTGTCTTAATTGTAGAAATTTAGTGCTCTTGCATCAATTAGAGAGAAGATAAATATATATGTAAAACATAAAATATAAGACCAGGTTATATCCATTGCAGGTTATAAAAGATAAGATGATGTACCTCTACAAAAATGGTAGGTTATATCCATGGATTTCATAGTAGGTTTACCCAAGACCAGGTATCAACATGATGCAATCCTTGTAGTAGTTGATATATTGACTAAGGTTGCACATTTTATACCAGGAAATATCAAAGATGATGCTCAAGTTATTGCTAACAGATTTTCCAAAGAGATATTCAGGTTGCATGGGTTTCCTAAAATGATCATTTTGGATAGATATTCTAGATTACCTTCTAAATTTTGGAAAGCCTTACATTGTGCAGTAGGCACACAATTGAATATAATCTTTGCATATCACCTTGAGGCCAATCATCAAACAGAGAGGGTAAATCAAGTACTAGAAGACATGCTTCACATGTACTACATGGATCAAAAGTCTTGATGGGAAGACTATCTACATCTTATAGAATTTTATTATAATAACGGACATCATTCTTCTTTGGAGATGTCCCCATTTGATGCCTTGTATGGAAAGAGGTGTATAACATCATTCTCTTGGGATAATTTGGAGGATCGGGTCATGATCAAACCAGACATGGTCAAGGAAATGGAAGGTCAAATTAGGATGATCAGGAAAAGGCTCAAGGAGGTTGTTGATCATGAGAAAAGCTATGATGATCTAAAAATATTACCAAGGGAATACTTTGTGGGAGATAAAGTGTTCTTAAGGATTAGGCCAATGAAAATAGCCATAAAATACATAAAGTTGGATCTTCATTTTTTTGGGCCTTTTGAGATCATTAGAAATATTAGTCTAGTTGCTTAGAGACTCACCTTTCCACCTAGCCTATCAAAGATGTATGACACCTTCCATATTTTCCTGCTTATAAGGTACATTGTTGACCTTGATCATGTGTGGGATGTTTTTAAATTGTAGATAGCAAACCTTGAGGCAATTGAATTAATATCGATAAATATTATAGAGTTTCATTTTAAATCAATGAGGAAACAAACTCTAGAACAATGTAAGGTCTAATGGGACCATTATTCTGAAAGAAGTGCCACTTGGGAAAAAGTGGACGATATGAAGAAACATTTTCCCTTTTATTTAAAAATATATTGTAATAACATTTTTATGGTAAGAAAAACAATGAGACCGTGTTTAGTCCAAGGGGGGTAGTATGTCATGACCTACCTTGGTAGGAATTTTTGCCTAATAGACTATGTATTGATGAATGACTATTTGATGCCTAGTTGTGATGCATTTGGATGGTTATGCAATGTTTATATTGATTTATCTTTGAGGAATATGGTACTATTGATGTATTATCGATGTGTAGGACCAGGTACACTCATGGGTGGAAGAGGTAGAATCAACCATCGAGAATGGGGTACTTGAAAATGGATATGATGATTAAGGCAACTCAGGGTAACATGAATGACTACCCTCATATAGGTATGCATTCTTGCTTTTGAGGTGATTATCAATGATCCAACCATCTAGAGCCAAATTTGGTAACCTAGAAGTTACTATAAGTCCTCAGCTAGGATAGGTGATTGGGTTTACGATAAATCACCCACCTTGTTTGATGCATTTAATTGCTTGCTTTTGTTTACTTGTGTGTTTCTGTGTAAGTGGGCTTGGGGTAGAATCCCCTTTAGAAGGGATTAATAGACATAGAGGCTCTATTCACCCTGGGCCACCTGAATACCATGCTAATGTTTAATATTAGTATAGGTATTTTATTTAAACTAATCAAAATAAGAAATGATTGATGACTTTTATGGTTTGAATTAAATTGAATTCAATATTATAAATATTAATGCTTTAAAATTCTATTTAATTCTCTCTTTTACCTTTTTGAATAGATAAAGAAATGAATAGCTTTATCCTTTTATAAATTGAATAAAGAAATGAATAACTTTATCCTCTATAAATTTGAGAAAGAAAATAATGGTTTTATAAATAAAATAAAGAAAACAAATGGATTTTCATTTAAGGCAAGATATTTGGAAAAAGGGAAAGAACCATTTTAAATTCAAATATCTCCTTTGTGGTTTCCTTGGGTAAGCATAGCATAACTTCTGGTAGATGGTATTTATGTCAAAAATGGGACTTTGGGGCTGGGGTAGATGATTTCCCCATGTTAAGAGGGTGAAGAAAAATATGAAGGGGGATTATTTTTCCTCTTGGAGACTGGAAGTGACGAAGAAAGAACAAAGGAAGGAGCCTACACTCGAAGGAGATATTCATCGTAAAAAGGATCCAGGTTGGGGGAAATATTCTCGACCAACTTTATATTCTTGTATGATGCTTTCGGCTTGTGTCGGCCTTCATTTTTGCAAGAGAAAACAATTATATTCTTGTATTATGTTTTTGGCTTGTGTCAGCCTTAGACTTGTAGAAGAAATCTTTACATTCTTTTAAAAATTTTGAGTTTTTTGGCCTATGATGTCAACCTATATCTCCTTACTTCAAACCAATTGCAAACCCCATATTCCTATGCTCTTTGTGTCAATTTGAATAGTCTTTGATTCTTAAAAGGATGTCTAATAAGTGATTGCCCCTCCCTTGAACCTCTCATCCTCCAATGATGTAAACCTAGTTGCTCGCTTGGTTGAGCTAGTTTGTCATTGCCTAACTGCAAGGGGTGATTTGTCCCTTTTCTTTAAGTTGATATCGAGTTCCTTTAAGTGCCGTACCATGGTTTGTAGGTTAGGTTTCATAGCACCCTATCATAGGGAAGGTTGGTGGTAAATCCATCACCATTGCCTAATTTGACCATTCCCCTAAGGTTTAATATTAGGGGGGCATGTTTAAATAAGCCTCTTGCCACCCTCACACTGTCATAAAGTGGAAACTTCAGGTGTGGAGTGGCACGAGTGATGGAAGGTCAGTTTGTCCTTCCCTAGGAATTATGCCATATGGGATATGCCCTGGCACTCTAGGTACTTAAGGGAAGCTAGCCTCCCCTATTGAATCAACCATGTGAGCATGGTCAAGAAGGTTGCTCCACGTGGTGGGCCATCCTATGCTAGTTGGGGCACGAACATGGCCTTCACCTCTATGATACATGGCTTGCTTTCTATGGTTGACCACTGACTTCATTGTTGTTTGGGTTGAGTCACTTACCATGTTGTTGCCTATGTGTCATCCAATTGATGGGTTGTAAAACCTTTTTGTAATGTTGTTTAATTTGGTTTATATCCCACATTCTATATGTGGGGGCACCTTAGCACCACTTATAGGGGGAGCCATCCTGTTGGATGACCACCAAGTGGTGGTCATGAAGGCCACTACTTGGTGGGGGTTGTTATACCAGTTGTCGACATAGTCAGTCGACCTAACGCTAATGTGTAAGGGTTATTTGCAGTTTTGTTGTTATCTTCTATGGTTAGGGTTGTTTACTGACTCATGAGCTACCTGATCCACCTGTGTTTGATCATTGATCGATCGAGTGGATTGGCAAAATAATTAGTGAAACCCCCTTTTATTTTGTGGAACTTTTATTAATTAAATTGGAGGGAGGTTTCTTGATATAAGTTTAATGCTCCAAATTGAAAGAAATATATCTTCTTTAATAAGTACTCTAATTGGTTAAAAGTATGGGCTTTTAACTAATTAGAGGAAATGGGTTGATGTTGAGTTTACTTTAAATTGGAAGAATGACATTCCATTTTGAATGTTTTTTTTAATAAGTACTCTAATTGGTTAAAAGTATGGGCTTTTAACTAATTAGAGGAAATGGTTTGATGTTTAGTTTATTTAGAAATGGAAGAATGATATTTCATGTAGAATGGTATTATAAGTATTTAATTAGTTAAGGGTATGGGACCTTAATTGATTAAAGAAATGGTTTTGTGTAAGTATTTAATTAGTTAAGGGTTATGGGACCTTAATTGATTAAAGAAATAGTTTTTGTATAAGTATTTAATTGGTTAAGGAACCTTAATTGATTAAATAAATGGTTTTTGTGTAAGTATTTAATTGGTTAAGGTTATGGGACCTTAATTGATTAAAGAAATTATTTTGTATAAGTATTTAATTAGTTAAGGGTTATGGGACCTTAACTGATTAAAGAAATGGGTTTGTATGGATATTTAAGAGTATGGGCTCTTAATTGGTTAAAGGAAATGGCTTGTGCATTAAAAGTATGGACCTTTGATTGCTTTAAGGAAGGTTTATTGAATTTCTCCATGCTTGATAAATGATAAATGACTTTCATTCCTAAAGGATAAAATGAATCTCCTTTTATGATGAGATAAAGAATGAATGTGGGAAATTATGGGGTTTACTTTTGATGTTTTGAGTGAATGATTTATGAATAAATGCATTGAGTAGTTTGTATAGTTGCAATTTGGCATCCAAATTATAAATGCACATGTTTCATAAGTCATTTAGTAGATGCATTTAGATGCATGCTTCATAAGATCCATGAGTTGTCCTGATCCCTTACCACCATCAATTGAGCGATGGAGAAATGAGAAGGACCAAAGAGAACACTGGATCCGAGACTTTGGCCTCTAACATATTATAGTGAGGAATTTGTATGGAAACTTATCAAGGAGTAATATCCTAGTTGGATAATGTTGTAAATGCCTTATTCTTTTAAAGTATGGAAGTACTTTTGCCATACTTGAGTTATGTAATGATTTAATATATAAATGAAAGATGTATCTCTTACTTGTATTTATAAAGAATCTATGATGTAGTAGTTTCATAAACTATTCTATTTTGTTATTGTTTAGTTAGAATCTTGACATCTTATTTAAGTACCTTATGTGATGTTATCATAGATGTTATCCAATGCCTATTCAAGTAGATAGACTTAATCATATTCTTCTAAAGAAAGAAATATTAGAAGATCTTAATGATTTAATGTAGTTAGATGATTAGAATTGATATCTAAATATGATTATGCTTATGTATTAGAAGTAGAGAAAGAAACCTAAGGGATTATGGGATCCCTTAGGAAGAAACTTTGGATAACCTTGATTAAATATTTCTTCTAAAACCTAAACTAGATAGATTTGCAAAGCATCAAGTAGATTTAAACAAACTTGGTTGTTACTAGGAGTGGTGAAAGGAGTAAGTTAGCTCATCATTGGGATGAGACTGATAGCTTACTTTATGTTATGCTTAGTGCACCTACATAGACAGGCTTATGTATGGTGTAGTGATGGGTGTACCCTTTTGATAGGAAAAAAAGGATAAGTTAGCTCATCCGTAGGATGAGACTGATAGCTTATTCACAATACACTTAGTATACCTACACAGACAGGCTTATGTATGGTATAGGGATGGGTGTATCCTTTGGTAGATTAAGGAAGGGGATAAGTTGGCTCATCATGAATATGAGACGAATAGCTTAAAACATTATATTAGGTTAGATAACTTCGTAGTATGACATGCGCTGGTTAGGGATATGTAAATCCCTCTCGAGTATATGTTTGTATAAAAAAATATTTTCTAGTTAGTTAGATTTTTGGGTCGTTACACATATAATGGAGTGCATGACAATTCTAGTAACTTTGAGATATTTGAGATGTAGATCTATAGTTGAGAAGATAATTACAACACGTCAATGGCATGCCTAGACATTGTGAATTTCTAAGATGATAATCTATTAATTGTTCAATTTGAAAGGTATCATTTAAGAATGTCTATGGGTATAAATAACTTTAATTTTAATGTTGATTTAAAAGTTATTTATTTATTTTACTAACACAACTTTCTAAAGGGTTCTAAGGTAATCTACATATAACCATTCATATTATAGGTGCATGCTATGATAAGTGTATACTTTCCATGCAAGGAATTGATACTCATGTGTGAACTAGTTTTTATATAAAACTTGATTTGAAATGGCACAACTTGTCATGCATCAAATAAGTTGTTGGAATATATGTAAACTTAATGGGTTAAGAAATTAACTATTATCAAGAAAGTATTTAGGAGCCTTATAATCCATTTCATAACTATTTTTATATAGTGTAAGGATTATGATGTATTATGTAAGATATAATCATTTGGTAAAGGCCCACAGACATGTTGAACTCTTGTTATAGAGTGGTATAAGACATATCTTTAAATGATAATAATATTTCATAAATTGGATGATAATGGAAGTAGATTTGACACTTTTGAGGCATATATATGCTATTGAAATTAAAATTATGCCTATAAATCAAGCATGTTAATGATGTAACTAATTTTTTTGTATATTTAATATACTTATCATTTTTATTTTTTGCCAGGTTGTGGTATAGTTGTATGAAGTTTATATCTAATAAAATTAGCTACTTGATTATGAATTATCTATATGACCATTAGTGCATAAAAAAATTTATGGTTTATACCATGTGATGTTGTGTAGCATTATTACTTTGATTTACATCTTATGAACTGATGTTCATGCTAAGATAATCTAGTTGTGTCATGGACAATATTGGAAAGTTGTGTTTATTTAACTTCAAAAATGATAAAAATAGCATACCTCTTATATTTTATAAAATATATGTCTAAACCCATGAAGCTTGAGGTTAGTCACAGTGGTGTATGTCATAGGAAAATTTTTATTTAACTTAGAATTTTAAAATGGATCCAATATATGGGCATCTTGGATAGCTTGTCATGTGCTTGGTGTTCGATTGAGAGTGGTTACAATTTCAAAACTCCTCCTGTCTGTTTTTTCATGACATGGAATTTGACTTACCTTGTATTTGCTTTGGTGGCTAACATATACATTATTAAAACAAATGCAACATCAAGATGGCCACCATAAAATGGATTTTTCATATATATGCTCCATACCTGGATAATACCAAACCAAAACTTGTGTCACTTTGATTCACTCAATTTCCATTTAGTAGTTAAGTGGGGCACTTGGTACATATTATGTATGAAGTTTTGAAGGCTCCAAATGAAGAGTTGAAGGCTGAAATAGAGCACCAAATTTCAACAATAGAGCACTGCAGTCACAATATGAAGGTCCAAATGAGATCAAAATGAGGTAAATGATATATGGATAGAAATATTATTCTGAAATATTTCCAACGGTGTAAAGAACATGCAAAACAGAGTTGTGAGTCAAAATTTATGAGCTCTGCAAGGTAACTGTACAAGGTCTTCCCAAGGCCTAGAAAAAGTGGATAAAACATGATTTTCAGAGGTGAAAGTTAGAACGAATACTAAATGAAATATGGAGTGTGATATATGGTTGGAAATATCTTGGAAAGGGATTTCCAACGGTGTATTACTTGCATTAAATGGATAAATATAGCAGAAGTTATACACCTCCAAATTACTTAGTTTAGGCTTTTCTATAAAATTTGGACTCCAACATATATGAAAATGCAGTAGGTTAAAAAAATGGATTTTTCACCTTTAATTCATGTTTTCTCACACAAAATACTTGTACAATGCAATAGTAATCATCTTAATCTATCTTGGAACTCAAACCTAAAGAATCTATGGTAGTTACAAACAAGGTAATAGTTCAAGACTATTACAACTACAATATTCCTACACCTACACTTGTACAAAACTATTACAAAGTGGTTACATGCACTATTGTGCCTTCTAATCTAAAAATGCACACATGTCAGCATCATTTTTCAACATTATCCCCCTTGATGCTGAAAGGGATCACAAGACTATTTCTTAGTTTAAGAAATTGAGCCTTAGTAACACCTTTAGTGAAAGCATCAACCAACTAATCATGGGTGTTGCAATACCTCAACTCAACTAATTTCTTTTCCACCATATCATGGATGAAATGGTACTTCATGTCAAAATTCTTAGATATTCTATGGTGGATAGGGTTCTTTTCCAAATGTATGGCACTCATATTGTCACAAAAAATTATAGTAGGACCACTTGGTTTCTCACCTATCTCCTCCAACACTTTCTTGATCCATAAGGCCTAAGCACTGGCTGAAGTAACAAAAATACATTCAACATCTATTGAAGAGAGTGATACTGATCCTTGCTACCTTGAGCTTGTTAGAATTAAAGTGCACTATGCCTCTGTTTTGACACTTGTCAAGTGAAACTGACACTTGTCAGTTTATCATATAGGCCTTTTGCCTATATATGTAACTCATTTTGTATCAATAAGATAATCCCATCAGTTTTAGACCCAACATTTGGTATCAGAGCAGGCTTTCCCTGCCCTATGAAACCCTGGAGGGGGGATTTCCTCAAGGAAATCCCCCCTCCCCCTCATTTTTTCCCCATTTTTATTTTTTTTACCGAGGGAGTATGCTCTCCATCATTTGATGGATCAAAAACCAGATGGTAAGAATTTTAAAAAATTAGTTTGGGAGGTTATTTATTTAAGTTTTTTTTAGGGTTTGCAGAACTGTACCATCATCCAGCAATTGATTCCCTCCCTTGAGTTATTCCCTCCCTTGATCTCCTGCATTTTCTAGTGCCATAGCAGCTCATCACTACATTGAAGCCTGAGCAAATATGTTTGCACTATGGAGACGTCCCCCTTCCATTGGGAGCATCTATTTTTTTATCAAAGAGGTCTTCATTTGGCCAGATGCGGGTTCTGCAATTTTCCTCCTTGTTTGGAGGTCGAAAGAAAACTAGAGAGATTCATATAGGGGTGAGGGGAAGAGATCAGCAGCAAGAGCAAGCAACCATGGTAGCCGTGAAATCGGTGGCGGTGACCCACTACAAGTGTGGGCAAGGGCTCAGAAAAATAAATGGGTGCCCAATCGAGCTGGTGGAGCCAGAGATCCTATGCTACAAGGCTTTCAAACCTATTCTTCTACTATGCCACCACCGCTTTGCCGAGGTAGATATGCGTATCCGCATGAAGGGTGGAGGGCACACCTCATAGATTTACACCATCCGACAAAACATTGCCAAGGCCCTCATGGCATTCTTCTAGAAGTACGTGGGCGAGCAGTCAAAGAAGGATATCAAGGATATCCTCGTCAGGAATGACAGGACCCTCCTGGTCGTAGATCCCAGGCGCTGCGAGCCCAAGAACTTTGGAGGTTGTGGTGCCTGTGCTCACTTCCAGAAGTCCTATCATTGAATACGAATGTGTCGTGGTATTTTTGCTATTTTTAGGGTTTGAAGCATCCTTAGTTTTCTAAAATTTAGGGTTTATGAAGTTTACGATTTGAAGGAACGGTCTGGATAGATTAATACCATGAGCATGACTTATCAAGGGAGGGGAAATCGAACCCGAGCCCTCGAAGACCAGAGGGAAGAGAAGCACAGGCGACGGTTCGAAGAAGGATGACGAAGATGATGATAATGGTGATGGCGAAATGGAGGGGGAGGTCGATGGCATGGTTTTCGGGAAGGATTTTGTCAATGCACAGTCATGGAAATTTGATCAGGGTTTGAGGCAGAATGGGAAGCAAGGCTGTTTTGGAGTGATTTATAGGGCCAAATGCCTTTGAGCACTTGATGATGAGCTATGGTTCTCGGATGGGGCGACTGCGACGTTTACTATGCACGGGCATAATTGTGTACAGCCCTATGAAATATTTCGGCATGACCAAGCCGTGAAACAAATGAGAAACAGATGCGGGAAGCAGCAAAGTCGCTGGATTACATAATTGATATAGTTTCTGCCCAAAAGGCTCTGCTGTGCTTATGGGCTTCATCTCTTTGTCCTCCATCTTTGCAAATTCCTAAGAGAAAGAAGATGTTGCTCCAGCAGATAATTTTTCAAAGCCAATTCACTACACAAAACCGAATCCAGTGAAGTACAAGAAATAAATCTGCCTGTGAATGGTGCTCCGCCTACATGTTAGAGATCATCCAATCATGGAATCTCTGAAGGATTCCGTTGCCCCGGGCATTGACGCAGAATGGTCATGAACACCAGATCTAAACTTGAGAAGAGGACGAATAGTTTTTTTAATGCAAGATCTAGCCATGGTAGCAAGTGAAGGAGAAACATTACAGAGGCATGAGGAAGCGGTCGTGGGGGAGAACGGAGTAGCAGATTGAGGGGTTTTGGGAGATTTTTATGTGATTTGATCTCGAATCGAACGGGATCCTGATGTTGCTGGAATGAAGGTTCGAGTGGCGAATTTCTGGTCGAAGGTGTCAAAGGTCAGAGTGAATGCCCGATCCAACAATCTGGGTGACATTTTTAGATCTGGACTCAGATCCGATTGGTAGCGCACCTCCCCTGCACAAGAACTGAAACCTTTGCAGCAAGGAATTTGAGGGATTGACCGAGTACCGTTTTGTTTGTTTGTTTCAATATTTGGGGATTGGTTGATTGATTCTTCTTTTTCGTTGCCAGAGCTTTTGATGATCCGAGTCTGAAGTGATATGACGCGTCTTTTTCGAGGATTTATTGACATCCGATTTGACATGCAAACTGAAGCCCAACTTGTATAGTCGGGCATTATTTTTTGATATGGAGGTTTTTTATTTTTAAAATGATGATGGGGCTAGACCAAGGATGCTTTATTTAAAAATGAAGGGGTATTTTTTAAAGGCGAGTTTTTTAGTAAGTGGTAGGAACCACTTGTTTTTTTTGGTATGGGGAACATTAAAACTATGATAAATGACCGGAATATGGCCAATGTAATGTTCAAGACTATTTTTATTCCGCCTGAGAGCGATGCCGCTATTGAGCGATGTTGTCTATTGTTGCCTAGATAGGCATGTTGTTGTTTTCCCAACAAGTTGAAGGCCCCATTTAGACACAAGTATAGGGGTATTTATAGTCATTGGAAACGTTTTTCCATGACGGACACAATGGTGGTGTCATATTGTAATTTTGAGGCTGTTTCAATTTAGTTTTTTTAGCCTCAAAGTTCTTATACCTTGGAGTGCACTCTCGGTTGTACCCAACACTCCCAAGATAATTTTATATGTGATCCTTGTACCTAGTGATCTTTTCTATACACTTGGCGAATGCAATGGCTGGTTACCCATGCATTTAGGTGGGATGACATGGTCACCATAAGGACACTTATTCTAGGGACTACAGACATAGACACCCTAGACTCTATCCGAGGTTTTTTTCGGATCTACTTCTGAAGACTACAGATGAAGACACTTCAAAAGATTCTCTTCTTCTCCTCCATATTTGGCATCTATGGCTCATTTCATTGTATTGAGTGCATTTTTCGGCAAAGACCGACACTCTTATATGGCTCATTTTTCCTTTGTATTAGGTGCATTTTCGGCAGAGACCGACACCTTCTAGATTGAGTTCACCATAATGAAGGATTTGATATTTATGGTGAATCTAGTCAGTGACCTACAAGAGGCAACATCCTCTAAGGATGACCTACAGAGGCAATAGACCCAGAAGTGGCTGACCTTGAGGCACTTAGACGGCTGACCCAATGGCAACAAACCCATGGAAGTGGATGACTCTGAGGCAACAGACCGAGATGTATACAAAGTGAATCTAGAATTATTCACAGTTGGAGAGCCAAGCGCAAAGAGCATGAGCATAGACCAAATCAACAATAAGAGAGGATGATAGGTTGTTTTAGAGAAGTCAACATTAAGGGGGAATGTTATCTAATGTTGACTTGTTTTGTTTCTTCTTTAGTTAGGATAGTGCACTTTAAGGGGGAATGCTAGAATTAAAGTGCATTATGCCTCTATTTTTACACTTTTCAAGTGAAACTGACACTTGTCAGTTTATCATATAGGCCTTCTGCCTACATATGTAACTCATTTTGTATCAATAATATAATCCCATCAGTTTTAGTCCCAACAGAGCTCTAAGTGATCAGCCCATATCCAAGAGAAAAAAAATTATCATATGTAGACTTTCGGTCATCCAAGTTGCTACCCCAATCTGAGTCACTGAAACCAACTAGCTCCATCTCTTCAATAGGATAGTAATGTATGCCAAAGTCAATAGTACCTTTAACATACTTAAAAATTTGCTTTGCAGCCTTCAAATGCAAGAGATATGGCTCACTCATATACCAAGAAATAAGTGAGACAGTATATGCAATATATGGTCTGGCATTTGTGAGAAACATCAAGCTCCCAAAAATGATCCTATAATTGGTCACATTCACCTTTTCAGACCCATAAGCATTGCATATAAATTCACCATGAGCAATGGGATTAGGGATTGGTTTACAACTATCCATATATCTGCTTGTTGTGGTGTAGTGGTAAATGCCCTGGGTGCTGGTAGAGTCTGACCCAGGTTCCATTCCCCTTGTCTCTATCCTATAGATATATGGTATAGTTAGGAATGTCCTATGTGCTTTGGTAGAGACCGACAAGGCTCCATTCCTCCTATGCCCAACCTATTGAAAGTGGCACCTCGAAAGGGGTTTTTTCCACTATAAATTAGTTTTTAGATATATGGATTTTTTGTTCTTAAATTAAAGTCTCATTACTTCAGATTAGACATTTTCACAGGACTGCCCAAACTTCCGAACTCGTTTCGGTCATATCTCACTCATCCGGACTCGGATTGAGCTAAAATTTTGAGGGTAGATGCCTGAAAAACCCTAGAACGTCTCCACAAATTTTCATATCATTTGGAGCAACACAGATCCTAGCACATCCCTATGTGTGAATGATATATTTGGCAAGCGGCTATGCGAGGGTTTCATCTGGGTTGAGTGCAAGCAGCTCCAGAGGTTGGTTTTTAGGGCCTTCGGGCCCTAGCGGCCAATATTTTTGTGGTTTATGCTCAATATTTTAGCAGGAAATGTTGCAGGGGATACAATATGGGTTAGAAATTTGTCTTTCAATAGATCATACTGTGAACTTGAGTGACAACGGCTTCCAATTTGCTGCACAAAAGAAAAGTGAAAACCATACCTTTCCACGGCGTCTAGGGCAAGGATTAAAGAGATCACGAAACAAGTTTCAAGCAGTTGATCAAAAAATGGCTCATATCTCAAGTGAATCTGGTGCTAAGGTGCACCCACAAAATAATTCTACTGTGAAAACCCCTGTCAAGGGTAAGAATTTCGAAGACTCGGTCCCAAAAATGAATTTTAGGGATGCCCTTCGTGGTGGACAGCCTCAGCCCAATGCTAATATCAATATTAGGGCTTCCCATAAACCTCTAAGAATGCCTAAGATTGATCCCAGGAAAAAGGAGTCAGGATGTCTTAAAGCAGTTGATGGAACTCCTATTGTTAAGCTTGATATGGGTAACATTCAGACTGGCATTGAAGATTTGGAAAAAAGAGGACTAATTTGTCGGTTCGTGGGTTTTCAGTCCGAGTCTATCCGCTTTCAAAGTCTGGGCTGCAAAAAGCTGGAAAACTAAAGGTGAGTTACAAATCTCTATTTATCCAAATGGTTATTTTCTTGTTTTATTTGCTAATAATGAAGATAGAGAGAAAACTTTTCAAGGGGGTCCTTGGTTTTTTGGAAGGGTAGGGCTTTTCATGAAGCCCTGGCATACTAAATTTAAAGTCGAAGAAGAGATGCCTTCTATAGCTCCCGTGTGGGTTAGACTCTTTGGCCTCCCTATTGAATTTTGGAATCCTACTATTTTTTCTTCAATTGGAAACTCTTTAGGAACTTTTATGATGACTGCTGATTGTACTCAAAATTTTGAACATATTATTTATGCTCGGATTTGTGTTTTAATGGATTTTGACAAACCCCTACCTAAAAATATCACATTACAATTTGGGGAAGACACTTGGGAGCAAGTAGTGGACTATGAGAACATTCCTTTTCGTTGTAGAATTTGCCATGAATATGGTCATTTGGCCAGTGCTTGCCCAAATAAAATTCCTGATCAAAAGAAAGAAGATATAAACTCAACGGGTTTCCAAATACCTAAGAAGAAGAACACTCAGAAAAAACCGGTTATGAAGGATCAATCAAAGTCATCTGCTAATATGTTTGAAATCCTTTCCACAAATGATGTCCCAAGTGAGGAAGAGGAAATAATGGAAACTAAAATCTTAGAAACACAATTTAAATATGAAGGGAAGAACTCGAGAGACAAACCAACAAATCAAAGGTTTTCAACAGAGAAAAAAAGGAGAAAATTTACACAAGAAAAACAATATTTCAAATGTCAAAACTTCAAATAATGCGAGTCCCAATATAGACTCCGTTGAACCATCTAGTAAAATTTTGGTTGTGTACGAGCATTCTTCAAGGTTAGAAGCCATCTCGGATTCAATTGGAATAAGTCAAGAAACAGGGAAAAAAAATTGAAGATGGATTCTAATCAAAAAGTAGGTCGCAAGACCAATCAATATCATATGGTAAAAGAAGGTGAAAAGCTTGTAGAGGAAGGTAAGATTAATGCCCTTCCCAACTTTTTTAGCCCTGGTATTAATGAAGATCATCACTTGGAATATTAGAGGACTCAAAGGGAGTCTTTCAAAACAAAATGAAATTAGAAGAATGATTCGGATAAATCATCCACATCTTGTTTTCCTTCAAGAAACAAAGATGTCAATGGAGGATATGGACTTAATTGCCGGTAAAATTTGGCCAGCTGGAAAAGTGGTTTCCCTCAGTTCCCAAGGGACTTCGGGTGGCATTGCTTGTCTTTGGGACCCAAAAGAGGTAGTTATTCACCATATGATTGGCAGTTGGGGTTTGTTGGCTATAGCTATTCAAAGTAGACATTCCAACCAGATTATGCTCTGCATTACTTGTTTATGCTCCGACTTCTTTGGAGGAAAAAAGAAGACAGTGGAAGGATATTACTCATATTATCTCTCATTTTCCTAAATCTTGGATCTTGATCGGAGGAGATTTCAATACCATCCTCTCTCTGGATGAGAAAATGGGGGAAATAGAAATTTGGACAAAAGCACCGACCTCATGAGCGAATATATTGCAAACCTCCATCTTGTGGATATCCAACCGAGATAATGGCCTTATGACTTGGTCTAACGAGAAGGCAAGGCTTAGCTTGTATAATGGAGAGATTGGATAGGTTTTTGCTCTCTAAAAATTTCTTAATCCATGGTCACATTCCTAAAGTGAAGACTCTTAATAATGTTGGTTCAGATCATTGGCCAATCATGGTGGAAATGTGGAAAACCAATGTGAGTTTCTCTCCTTTTTGTTTTCAATTAATGTGGCTTAGAGACATTTCCTTCAGACCTCGTGTGCAACAATGGTGGAAGGAAGGTAAACCTAGGCATGGGACTAAGATGTTCTGTTTTGCCAAAAGACTGCAATACATTAAATCCAAAATCAAGACTTGGAGCTGGAAAGAGTTTGGGGATGTTCATAAAAAAAAACATGAAGTTATTGCTCATCTTGAAAATTTGAATAAGAAAATCCATTTAGATGGCCTCACAGAGAAGAGAAGTGCGAGATGAAATTAAACTCACAACTCGAGTTAGAGGAATGGGAAAAAAGAGAAGAAATCTTATGGAAGCAAAAATCTAGAATTCAATGGCTCAAAGAAGGAGATCGAAACACAAATTTCTTCCACAAATCTCTTCTAGCTCGAAGATCTCACAACTTTATTTCTTCCTTAAAATCAGATTCTGGAGATGTTGTTTATACTTGGGATGGCATGAACTCTATTGTTGTTGATTACTTTTCCAATATTTTTGTTGCTACTCCTCTTGACTCAGCTTCTCAACATAATGTTCTTCAAGCAATCCCTTCTCTTATCACTTCTGAGGAGAACTCTATTTTGACTGCTCTTGTTACTATCAATGAGCTTCAACAAGTAGTTTTTAAAATGCAAAAAGGAAAACCCCAGGTCCTGATGGTTTTCCTATTGAGTTCTACCAGGAGTTCTGGGATATCCTTCATGTTGATTTATTAGAGGTGGTGGAAGAAGCCAGGAAAGCCAAAGAAATTTTGAAGGTTAT
The DNA here is from genome assembly GCA_028583015.1 of Wollemia nobilis. Classification (NCBI taxonomy): domain Eukaryota; kingdom Viridiplantae; phylum Streptophyta; class Pinopsida; order Araucariales; family Araucariaceae; genus Wollemia; species Wollemia nobilis. Next base: position 1,181,498 of record JAQPPZ010001424.1, on the reverse strand, counting down.
CAATAAAACTTATATTACTCTTGTTCCAAAAGCTCAAGAGGTTGATCATATCTCAGCTTTTAGACCTATTGCTTTATGTAATGTTCTTCTCAAAATCATTACTAAAATCATGGCGAGAAAGGTTGAAGCCTCTTTTGCATAAGATTATTTCCCCAGAGCAAGGGGGTTATGTGGAAGGACGTCAAATAGTAGATGAGATAGTTCTTGCTCAGGAAGCCATCCATTCCATGGATATGCAAAATTCTCCTTCCATGTTCATTCGGTTAGACTTATCCAAAGCTTATGACAGAGTGGATTGGCACTTCCTTATCAAAGTTTTGAGGCAATTTGGTTTCTCTAAGGATTGGATGGATTGGATTATGGGATGTATCTCTTCAGTTTCCTACTTAGTTCTTATCAATGGCAGGCCTTCTCGGTCTTTCCCGGCTTCCAGAGGTATTAGGCAAGGTGACCCGCTATCCCCTTATTTATTCATCATTCTTGTTGAATGCTTGGGTAGGACTATAACCAAAAAGAGGGAAAACAAAACCCTTGAGGGAGTTACCATTGCTCATGGAGCTAGACCTATCTCTCATCTTCAATTTGTGGATGACTCTACTCTTTTAGGTAAAGCTACTATTAAGGAAGCTTCTAATATTAAGCAAATCATTAGCTATTTTTCTAAGGCTATTGGGCAGTTGATCAATGAAGACAAATCTAAAGTTATTTTCTTTCACTGCTTTGCTAGACAGGAATCCATGGTCTTGGATAAATTAAGATATAAGAAGACCTCTCTTCCAATCACTTATTTAGGTATTCCCATAAATATTCAAAGGCAAAAAAATAAATATTGGAATTGGTTGTTGGACAAAGTCAAGAAGAAAATTGGAAAGTGGACCAACAAGTGGCTTTCTTACGGGGGTAGAATCACCTTGGTAAAATCAGTCCTTCAAGCTATTCCTATTTATGTTTCTTCCATTTTGAATATCCCAAAGGTTGTTCTTCGAGAATTGGATCAAATCAGTCATCGTTTCCTTTGGAGTGGTACTAAGGAGAAAAGAAAATGGGCCTTGGTGAAATGGGATACTTTATGTCTTCCTAAGAGTGAAGGGGGTTAGGATTCCGGTCTTCAATTAATAACAACAAAGCTTTAGCTGCTAAATTATATTGGAGGATGTTGCATAACCCCAATGCTCTTTGGGCCAATAATCTCCATGCTAAATATGCTGAGAACAAAAGTCCTGAAGACCTTGTTCGCTATCAACTTCCTACCAAAGGTTCTCCCATTTTAGGAGTTCTTAAGACTGGTGAGGATTTGATAAAGAAAAAATTATTTTGGATCATTCATAATGGTCAACATGCAAATTTTTGGACAGATTCTTGGGATGGTCACAAGCCTTTGATAACTCGGTTTCCCGATTGGAGGCCTTGGATGGAGGAGCTTCACCGAGCTAATTGGATAAAGGTGGCTAATTACTGTCGGTACCATATTGGTAATTCAAATGTTGGTAGATATTGGATCCCTATTGAGGACTGGCCTATTCAAATCCCAGAAAGGCAAAGACAAGATATCCAAGGCATCCTTCATATGAGATCCCTCTCTTGGTCCCATGAAAAAGATTGTTTTGGATGGAACAACACTACTAAGGGTGAGTATTCAGTTGCTCAAGGTTATTTGACCTTATGCCATAATAATCCCAACCATTCTTCTGACATATTTTCTCGATTGTGGGCTCAAAAGCTCTGGCCTAAGGTGAGGTTCTTTAATTGGCTTTTATTGCATCGTAGGGTGCTTCTTGGTGAGTAACTTATGAAGCGTGGTTTTCATGGCCCTTTTAGATGTGAAATGTGTGAAGAGAATGTAGAAAATATCAACCATATTTTTATTGAGTGTACTTTAGCCTCCGAGCTATGGAGGCGAATGGCCACTTTACTTGGCTTACAGGTGGTCCAATTTTTTTACTTTTGAACAACTTTGGAGGGATTGGCCTAATCAAGAGGGTGTTGATCATTTTATTAGGCAGTTAGTTTGGATGGGTTCTACCATTCTTCTTTGGAATATTTGGAATGAAAGGAACAACCAAATTTTTAATCAAGATAGGAAGGATATTCACTATATTTGGCAAAATACCATAGCCAACTTAGTTGAATCAGTCCATCAACTCCTTAATCACCCCCAAAACTCCCACCAAATATGGGATCAAGTGATGCAAAGATTGAAGATTAAACCTTCTAAGGGCAACCAACTTAAAGGGAATGTGAGTATTAGTAAGATGGATAGGACTAGAAATTGGCAACCTCCTCCTAAGGATTTTGGAAAATTCAATACTGATGGAGCCTCTAGAGGGAACCCTGGAAAAGCCAGTGTGGGAGGAATTGGTAGACTTTCGGATGGCTCCCTGGTTTTTACTTTTCTTGAGAATTTGGGTATTCTTTCCAATAACCTTGTTGAGGGGTATGGTATCCTCGAGAGGTCTTCAGGAGGCTACTAAGGTTGGATGGGAAAAGGTGTTAGTTGAGCCTCGACTCTCAACTTATGATTAATCTCTTGAAGACTCCTTCTAAGAATCATAAGGTGGATTGGAGAATAAAAAGAATTATTGAGAAGATTCGGTTAATCCGGATGGGATTTTTGAAAGTTGATTACAATCATGTGGTTAGAGATCAAAACAAGAGTGTTGATGCTTTAGCTAATTGGGCTTTGGACAAAGGTGATCTTACTTGTTATGGCCACCCTCCTATATGGTGGGCTTCTCAAATTAGGGAAGCTCTTCTTTCTATCATTTCTTTGGATGGCTCCAGTTCGAAGGTACCTAGTTTCTTCTTGTTTTTTTTTTTTTTGCTTCTCTTTGGTTCATTCAGTTTTTTTTAGTTCCCTAGCTCATTCTATTCTTTATTTTGTTTCCTCTGTTGATTCTTGCCTTAATAGTCTTCTGGTCTAGATAGGTCATTGTTTTGTTCATTTTTTTTTCTTTTTTGTTTTTTTTGTTTAGTTTTTTAAGGTGGGTGGGTTCTTTTGTTTTGTTTTGTTTTTGTGTTCTTTGTGTTGTTTTTTGTTGTTCTTGTGTTTTTGTTGTTTTGTTTTGTTTTTTTTTATGTTTTTTGTTATTGTTCTTGTGTTTTTTTCGTTCTTGTTCTTGGGTTTCTCTTTGTTTGTGTTATTTCGTGTTTTTATGTGTGAGTGTTTTCTATGTATTTTGTTTTTGTTTATTGTCTATTGTTGGTTGTTTTTTTTTTTTATTTTTTAGGTTTTGGTTGTGTTTATTTTTCATGTTTTTTTTGGGTTATGTCTTTGTAGTGTTTTGTTGTTTTTGTCTTGTTTGTGTTTTGTTATGTGGTTCTTGTGTTTTTCTATGTGGTTTGTGTTGTGGTTTCTTTTATCTTATTGTGCGTGTTTGGTTGTGCTTTTGTTTTTGACACACTCAAGGAGCATGTTTTTTATTTTATTTTATTATTTTTGTTGTTATTTACTTATTTTTAAATTGGTTTTGTGTGTTTGTTTGCTCCTTGAGTATGTCAAATGTGGTAGGCCAGGTCCGAGTCCTGGGCGTTTTTGGTGGAATGGATACCCCTGCCTCCTTGGGTCTTACCCGAAAGTGGCATCCCTTTTGGGATGTTTTCCACAAATAAAAAAAAAAAAAAACTATCCATGTCATACTTTTTCAGCATATCCTTGGCATATTTAGTTTGACAAATGAATATTTTATCCTTACTTTGATGCACCTCCATGCCAAGAAAATAGTGCATCAATCCTAAATCCTTAATTTCAAACTTACTCATCATGGCAGCCTTAAATTCATCTTTCAACTTGGAACTACTACTCATATAAATCAAATTATCAACATACAAACAAAAAGGTAAAATATCATTACCTTCTTTCTTGAAGTATAGGGTAGGTTCACTTTTGCTTCTCTTGAAGCCACTCTTCTAAAAGTATCCATGAATCCTAGATTACCATGCTCTAGGTGCTTGTTTAAGGCCATACAAGGCCTTCTTCAAACTGTAGATATGTTCTTCTTTACATTTCACCTCAAATCCTTGAAGTTTTTGTACATACACTTCCTCATCTAAGTAACCATTCCTGAAGACACTTTTTAAATATAAGTGATGTACAGTCCACTGTTTTTGGGAATCCAAAGCAAAGTACCATCCTTACTATTTCTTATTTAGCTACAGGAGCAAAAAATTCTTCATAGTCAATTCCATGCCTTTATGTGAATCCTTTAGCCACAAGTCTAGCCTTGTGTCTTTCAATGTTGCCATCACTATTATACTTAGTCTTATAGACCCACTTAGAACCCACACGTTTCTTTCCCTTGGGCAGTTCTACAAGCTCCCAAGTGTTATTCCTATCAATGGAATTTATCTCCTCTTGCATTGCTTACATTAAAACACCATTAGTATAAGCTTCTTCATAACAAGAAGGTTCAAAATTAGCAACAGTCATTAAAGCATAATTAACAACATCTCATTTTGGCTCACCTTCATCTTCATCACCATACATGTGCATATTCTCAAGCCTTTGAACAACTTGGTCAATTTCTTGAGCTTGGCTTCTAGTAAGTCTTCTATGAAAATTGTTGTCCAAAACCTGAGTAGGAGGATGAATTTGAAGTACATTTTTCCCCCTTTTTTTCTTCATAACATCTGAAAATATGTTTGGAGAATCATCACTTGAAGAGGGACTAGAACTGCTTTATTTGGGACTATTTGAAGAGTTGGTTGGTGGACTTGGTGGGACTGATTTTAAAATGGGTTGCACATTAGAAGAACTTCCACCACTGCTGCCATCATCAAAATAAAGTTTTTGGTAATCATATACTCCTCCTTAATTAAAAATCACATCTCTAGACACCACCACTTTGTGATTTTTTAGGTTATAAATCCTATAGGCCTTAGTATTTTCACAATAGACAATAAATATACATGCTTCACTCTTAGGATCAAGCTTCTTCCTAAGTATATAAACCACATGAGCATAAGCCAAACAACCAAAAACTTTGAAGTGGTTAACATTGGGCCTCTTTTCATACCATACCTCATAAGAAGTCATATTCTCCAATGAGCTAGTGGGACTCCTATTCAGTATGTAGACTGTTGTATGGACTACATTAGCCCAATACATATTGGTAAGTCTCTTAGTTTACAACATACTTCTTTCCATCTCAACAACTGTGCTATTTTTCCTTTCTACCATTCCATTCTGCTATGGAGTATAGGAAGTTGTGAATTGCCTTTTAATACCAACATTCTTGCAAAATTGTTTAAACTCATTAGAACAAAATTCATCACCATTATCTATCCTTAAAAATTTAATGCTACAACTCTGATTCTCAAAAAAAGATTTAAAATATTTGAAATAAGAAAATGCTTCATCCTTATGCTTCAAAAAATACACCCAACACATTCTAGAAAAATCATTAATAAATATAAAAAAGTAAGAGTTGTTACCCAAGATTTTGGTTTGCATAGGCCCACAAATGTTAGAATGGACAAATTGGAGTGGATATGAGGCCCTCCATGATTTCCCTTTAGGAAAATTATGTCTTGCATGCTTTCCCAATGCACACCCTCACAAACACCTTTATGTTCCTCTATCTTTGGCAAACCATAAACCATCTCTTGAGAAGTTAGCAGCCTCAAACTTGCAAAATTCAAATGACCATACCTGAGATGCCACAACCAACTCTTGTTTTCAAAAAAAACATTAGAAAGGCTGCCCCCTTGTCCTCCAACTTAAAAGAAAATAATATGTTGTTGGTCATAGGAATTATAGTAACAATCCTATTACTATTGTTCTTATCATAGATGGTGCATATCTTATCATCAAAGACTACCTTGTAGTTCTTTTCACATAGTTGCCCTACACTTAACAAATTATGTTTCAAATTTGATATGTAATAGATATCATGAACATTTTTCTTACCTTATTTTGATTTCACTCCCATTACACCTTTGGTAGCCACCTCCAAAGCCTTGTCATCTCTAATTTTGATCTTGGACTTGAAGGACTCATCCATGGAAGCAAGAAGCTCCCCATTTCTTGTCATATGATTTGAGCAACTAGAATCAAGTATCCAAGTCTCTTGAAGGTTTTGATCAACCTTGTTGTAGGTCAAGAAGAGGTTGCTTGTAGTAGCCTCATTCTCATCAGCATAGTTGGTCCTCTTCCCTTCATTTCCTGCCTTCAAACTATACTCCTCATAATGTCCATACTTTTTGTAATGATAGCATTGTATGTTTCTTTTCTTAAATTTTCCTCTTCCTCTACCTACTGTTCCTTCTCTTCTACCACCTCTTCCTCTTGAATAATTCTGATTTTGGTCACTTCCTTGGCCTTATACATTTCCACTAGAGCTTGCTCCATCACCCTTTAAAATTGTAGCTTTAGAAGCAAATGCCTTCTCATCAACTGTAGTAATAGTTTCCCTTAGTCTCTCCTCATGAGACATACGATATCCTATCAAATTATCAAACTCAAGGGTAGACAAATATTTACTCTCCTCAATAATAATGACTACATAATTTAACTTTGGGGTGAGAGTCCTCAAAACCTTCTTCACAATGAACTCTTTTTTTGTCTTAACTCCAAGAGTTACCATTTTATTGACAAATGCCTTCACCCTCACACAATAGTCACCAACATTCTTAGTTTCTTGCATTCTAATATTCTCAAACTCTCTCCTTAGAGTTTGCAATTTGACCTCTTTAACCTTGTCACTGCCTTGGTAGCCTTATTTTAAATAATTCCATGCATCTTTAGTTGTCTTATAGTCAACTATCTTTGGAAACAAACTCTTGTTCAAGGTTGATTGTATGTGGTAAATGGCTAAGGAGTTTTTCATTTGTGCATCCTTATTTGTTGTTTTATCTGCTACTGCAAGTGTGGTCCAATATGATGTTTTTGTGTACCCATATTCTACAATATCTCACATATAATTTCCCATTATCAAGGTCTTCATATTTATGCTCCAATATTCATAGTCATCTCCATTAAAATCAGGGATTGGTAATGAGTTAGTGTTGTTGGCCATTACACCCATACAATTATGAACTTGTAATAAACCTCAAAAAATACCTTAAAAAAAAATTAGCAAGACCACAGGTGATTATAACCCTTCAACTGAACAAATATCTAATACCAAATAAATTTTTGAAGGCTCCAAATGAATATTTGAAGGTTGAAACAGAGCACCAAAGTTCAACAACAGAGCACTGAAGTCATAATATGAAGGTCCAAATGAGATCAAAATGAGGTAAATGATATATGTATATAAATATTATTATAATATATTTCCAATGGTGTAAATAACATGTAAAATAGAGTTGTGAGTCAAAATTTATGAGCTTTGCAAGGTAGCTATACAGGATCTGCCCAAGGCCTAGAAAAAAGTGGACAAAACATGATTTTTAGAGGTGAAAGTAAGAACAAATACTGACTGAAATATGGAGTGTGATATATGGTTGTAAAGATATTGGAAAGATATTTCCAAAAGTGTATTGCTTTAAGCAAATGGATAAATTCATCAAAAGTTATAGACCTCCAAATTAGGCAGTTCAGGATTTTCTATAAAATGTGGACTGCAACATACAAGAAAATGCAATAGGTTGAAAAAATGGATTTTTCACCTTTAATTCATATTTTCTCACACACAAAACTTGTACAATGCAATATTAATCATCTTAATCTATCTTGGAACTCAAACCTAAAGAATCTATGGTAGTTAAAAACAAGGTAACAATTCAAGACTATTACAACTGCAATATTCCTACACCTACACTTGTACAAAGCTATTACAAAGTGGTTACATGCACTCTTGTGCCTTATAATATAAAAATGCACACATGTCAGCACCATTTTCCAATAATTTATACTTGGTGTATTTATATTGGATGATCAATTAGAGTTCCATGTGTTATGTGGTAGCTTAGTAGTAATTGGAGGTTATTTATAAAGCTTAAAATTTTCTTATTCTTGTTGCATTTTGGTCCATAAAGAATAAATTTCTAAAGGCTATAAATCACTCATACAAAATCATTTGGAGTCTTTTTTATCCTAAAAATATAAAAAATAGATTTTTATTAGTATTTTAACAATTCTATATATTGGTATATCCCACCAATCAATTTGTCCATCCATCCATACTTGGGTGGATTATCCAAATTATGCATAGTTGGATTAGATTGTATTGATTTTCATTATGGTTTTCAAAGTGATGCAAAAACAAGAAACAAGATTTAAAATATCAAGATGTATTGAAAATATTATATTGCAAGGTAGTGCAATAAATAAAATTTTATGTATTACAATAGTAATTTGTGGCTTTTGCATGAACAATTTGTGCCTTCTCTTTTTTTTTTTGCACATATCTTTTCTTTCTCTATAAACTAACAATTGGTATTAGAGCACTCAACTTCTACACTATTGAGGTAATCATGGTGGATATAATAAACTACTATTAATGTGTACAACTTATTCCTCTTAACATGCTTAGAACTAACCTTTGGTATGAATAGTTTTAGGAGAGTGATCTGCTTAATGAATTTCTAAAAAATTATTAGCCCCAGTACAATGAAGTTTACAAGTGATTGGCCACTATGGACTGCAAATACCTTGTCGCCTACTATCAAAGTAATGATATTAATTTTTAATGAGACAACTTGTATGTATAATTTGAGTTTTAAAAAGTTATTTTTGATAATATTGTGATGTGTTTTTTTGTATATGTTTTGAAAAATAACATGCCTAATTTTTGAGAGATTTAGTTTGAGTATGATTATCAGGAAGGAGAAGAAGAAGGAACAATACATTCCATTTTTACTGTACAATATAATGCTTAGGAGTATCAAAATTAATCTAAGGCATGGTTTGGTCTTGCGGTAGTGATAATAAAATAATGGGAAGCAACAATTCCCATGGCATAGGGGTTGTATAGTAGTTGGAGATACAATTGGAAATAGAATAAACACAAGATTTGAAGAGATGTGGTTTTTTCATGCTGGCTTGTGGTAATTTTGGCCCTTATTATCTAGTTCCTACTAGATAGAAACCCTAGTGAAAGATATAGATATTTTAGTGGATGCTTCACATTTCACTACAAAATTTAACAAACATGAAAGTATTCCATGACTTCAAGAGTCTAATTGTATCACACATTGATAGTTCCAATATAAATCTCATCATAAGCATTATTTCAAAATGACTTCGGGAAGATTTTATTGCCACTCTATTTATCAATAGAATAAATGGTCTACCATGATCTTGGGGTATGATTATATCATCATGTACAAGAATAGAAAGGATAATATGGTGGTTGATGCTTTATATCATAAACATGAATATGGTGTTATTGGTACCATCATTAGTCCTCTTCCTTAATGGCTTTTCCAACTTTGAAAGGATTGGATTTTGGACCCAAAGACTGCTTGAGCCATTCAATAAGTGGAATTTTATTTCTTGCTACTTTTCTTCTTCTCATATATTGATGGGATTCTCCATAATAAGGATTGCATTAATCTTCAAAAATGATCAACTATTAATAATTGCATGCATAATTGTTGGCTAGATGTTTTATATTCTTAAAAATAAACTAGCAGGTAAAGCAATATTTTTCTTGAAAAGGATTAAAGTTTATGTCAAGAACATTTTGGATCAATACAAGGTATGTCAATGCAACAAGAGTTAACCTATTAAATCTTCTAGGTTATTGCAACCCTTGCCTATTTATAATAGCCAATGGAAACATAGTTACATGGATTTCATTGAGGTCCTTCTAAAATCTAATATAAAATGGTGATATTTATGGTAGTGGATCACATTTACAAGTATTATCATTTTTATGTACTATAACATCCCTACTCAAATAGCAATATTGCTAAGGTTTTCCTTGATTCTATTTTCAAATTGTATGGTATGCTCAATTCCATTGTTAGTGATCATGACCCTATCTCCACCAATAATTTTAAGAATAAATTATTCCATCTTAGTGGTACTCCATTGAATATGTCCTTTATCACCCTTAGTCAGATGGATAGATAGAAATTGTATATAAATGTTTTATCACTTACCTTTGTTTTTATACTCAAGATAAGTAGTATCATTTGGTTTATGAATGGTGGTACAATACTTAGTTTTATTCTACCAATTTATTCCCATTTGATTCCTTGTATGGTTAGAAACCTCTATAAATAGTAGATTATGTTCTAGGATCCTCTAATAAGGCTTATGTGGATGATATATTATAGTAGTGATAACTTATGCTTCGACTTCTTAAAGATAAATTGACCTAGCCTCAGACCTGCATGAAGTTGCAATAGGATTCACATCATTTTGATTGACAATTTTCCATGGGGGATATAGTCTTTTTTTTGCCTCCATACCTATAAAAAATTATCCTTGAAGACTACACCTAGTTAGAACTTGGTTCCTCAATTTTATGGTCCCTACAAGGTGATGTGGTATATCAATTGGAGATTCCATCATCTTTCCATGTATCTTATCTCAAACAAGTTATTGGATAGAAGGTATAGTCTAAATAGATATTTCAATATTCAATGAAGAAGGTTTAATCACTCTCCAATGATAAGTATTACTACAATTTATCTTTTATGGTCTCACTAGAGTTAGATGCTCCTTATCAAGTGGAGGGATCTTCTAGAATGCTATGTGGGAGCTTGAGTAGCCACATCAATTATTTTTCTTATTATTAGCTCGGACCCTAGGTTGAGGTATTCAATCCTTGACCATTAGGTTTCTAGTTAATGCTGATTTAGTCTATAAATAGGAAAAGTTAGGTTGTAGTGGGAATCATCTTTAATATTCAAATTTTAGTCACCTCTCTTGTGCGTATGAGATTTTGCCTTCTCCAATTGGCTAAGAGACTTCACCTTTTCTAAGTGGCTATGAATTGCATTAATTTATAATTTGAAATATCATTGCAATAACTTTGTGACATTGAATCTACAATATTATTCTCATTGGAATGTTTATTATTGTGCATTATTGAATTATTACTGTTATTAATGTATTTATTGAAATTGATTATCTATTTATAGAAAATAAAGTAACCTTCCAACAAACTAATAAGGATTTTTTTAATAGTTTTCATAAGGTAATTATATATAATAAAGTATTCAATATTGGCAATGATCATCATGAATTTTATCTTGGTAGGAAACCAAAATCTTGTTTATTGCATTACCATGAATGACAATAGTATTAATTGTATTTATATTAGTATTAGCTTTATTTATATTATTATTAGCTAGATTGCTATTTTCATGTAGCAATTATCTTTTAGTTTATACCTTTTTATTAAATATTATGGAATATAGAGAGAATTTAGGAGAAGTTAAGGTTTCTTACAATCTCTCTATGTGCATCCCTTCATAGATAGTTTGATGGGTTTTTTGGGACATTATTTTACCCTATGATGGAGTATATAATTCAAAAATTGATATTGATATTGAATGGGATGTATGGTTAAGTTTTTTGAGTTTATGGTTTATTTATTTTCAAACAATAAACAAGATCCTAAATTTTGAATATATCTTTCTCTTTTAATTAACAGAATCAAAAAATAGACCCCAATAACTAAAACAACCCTTTTTAAGGAAGATGCAAATTATAAGATATATCCTAGATGCACTTTTATTTTTTTATTATGATGCAATATATATATCCTAAAATAAATAAAGAAAAATGATTACAAGTTTTTTCTTTCTTTCGTAACTAAAATTTTGATTTAAACAATAATATTTTTTAACAATGCAAAATGCAAGACTTAGTTTAGATGTATTTTTATTTTTTTATGATGAGGTAGATTATGATATATTTGAAAATTAAATAATAAATTTTATTTAAAATTGCCACTGTGATTTTTACCTCACCATAGAAAAGCATTAAAAATATATAATGTAATTGTATTTATAAAAAGAGCACTAACAATTGACTTTGCAGGTAGTGGAAAGTCATATCCTCCTAATATGGGACATGGGTGAATAATATTTGTTAGTTCTTAGGTAGGATGATGGTGAACCGCATTGGTTGATGGTTTAGGCTCCCTTTTCTTCACCCAGTTTGTCACCTTCCTAACATCTCTTATTGTTTTTGTTTGCTATATTTTACAAAACTTAGAAATAAGAATAAAGGTGAAATTAAGGGACATGTTTACATGTGTCCCCTAAGGTGCACATTATAAAAATCAATGGTCATTTGATCACCACTTTAAGTGTGGATCGTGGTCTTTGACTAATTTTTAGGATTTTTATGTATGGTCATAATCCTTGCATGTTTTGTGCCTTTTTTGGACTAACAATTATGATTTTATAAATATAACAAGAGTGTAATTGATCATCAACCTTAAGAGGGAAGGTTATATTATTCTTCTATAATAAATATCTATTTCATATCCTTGTTTACTTACCATAAATTCACTATATACTTATAATCCAAATGATTTTGATATTGTTAAAACTACTTTCAACTTACATTTATTGCCTCTATTGCTACCATAGCATGTGATCTTCTAGATCTCTCTATCTCTCTATACCTCTCTTATTCTTGTAGGAATAATTAAATACATCGACCATTGGTTCATTGTATTTCATAGATTATGGTAGAATTATCTACAAGAATTTGTAGATAAACATTGAGGTTGTTGCTAGAGGACCATTTTCTAAGACATTCAAGTCCCTTGCACTGATTCTAAGTATGGTATTTCCTTAATATAGTGGTGACATTGCAAGTAGGATAAAATAGAATTGAGCACATTACTAAAATTATTTATGGATAGTATACTCCCTAATACACTAGGTTATCAAGTAATTTACTTGACTACATTAGCATTCAACTATGCTTATACATTTTGTGGATAATCTTAGCATAGTGTGTTCTTAATTATTATTCATTAATATTTGCTTTAATTTTCAACTTAGTTATGGAATATTATTGCTTTTTGTATTGGTTTAATAAATTTGGTATATTATATAATAATTTGTGTAATTGTATGGCATATCCTCTTTTTATTGAAAATATTTTGGTGAATTTGATGTGAATCTAGCCTCTAAGTCATTAAACTTCCATTTTAAGCCCTAGGGTTTAGTTGGTTTGCTAACATAGGTATTAATTCATTTGTTTATACTTGTTGCAATATACCAAGGTCTTATTGTAGTTTATCTCTTTCTCTTAAGACATCATTAAAAGTATATTTTGTTTTATTATAAGGGTTTTTGGTAGTTTTCTTGCTTAGTGGTTTTATTGATGATAGAGACTTTGGTAAGAGTCTTGTTTGCTTTGAGTAGATTTTTGTATTCTCATGTGGTCCTTGTTGTTTCTTCATAGGGATTTGAAATAACTGCTAGATCTAGGTAGAAGTAAATCCAAGATATAGAAAAGAACTTGTATCATTCCATTCCTCCAAAAAATAAGTTTTTCATCCTTTCACTCTTGGTCATGACAATGATGTTCTTATAGAAGATCTAACCAATAGAGTATGAGATTTGTATTAAAATTATTATAGGGGTATAACTAAGAATTATGATAATCCCTAGTAGACTTCTATAGGATCCCAAGGTGACTAGGGGTATCTACATTCATTAATTATGATGAACATGCTACTAGTGCACAAATTACATATATGGTCTTAATATTTTCTATGGGGGTAAATAGCTCTTTGTAATCAATTTATTCCTTATATGCATAAACCTTTGAAATAATCCTTTTCTTATACTTGTCAACCGATTCATCTACCTTGTATTTAATTTTGGAGACCCACTTGTACCCTATGGGATTCTTTCCTTATGTAAGCTCAACAAGTTATTATGTTTTGTTCTTCATTAAATTCTTACTCTACATCCATAGCTACCTTCTACTATGGTGAACTAAGTGCTTCCACTAGTTCTAGTTTTAATTATCCATCACTAAAGTTGTCAAGACCAGATTTACCTCCTAGTGTATAATACTACAAGTACATGGTTGTGTGCAAGTTATGTTAGGAGCTGCATTAAATTTAGCATCTTTGATAGTACTAGTGAGCCATTTTGGAGTCTTTCTCTACTATGATGGAGTTGTAGGTAAAATAGCTTCTTGTTCATTAATTGTTATAGATTCATCAACAACTTTTGGATATTCTTCATGAACTTCCTCCTCTAACTCTGTATCATCATTTATGCTCATAATAAGAGATGTGGCATCTTTAGACTCCTTAAAATACTCAATATTTGACTTAGTTTCAAATTCGTCATCAAGCATAACATCTCTACTTGTATGCAATTTTTTAGTGACTGGTTCTATTATTTGATAAGCTTTTGACTCATCATCATATAAAATAAAATGTATAGCAAGGTCTTCTCATCCAACTCGGTCGTCTATCACTTTGGAACATGCATTCATGCCTTACTTTTGAAGACTCTGATATGCACAACTAAAGGTTTCCTCTAGACCAAGCTTCTTTAGGAGTAACTCCTTATAGTACCTTTTTGGGAATTATATTTAGAAGAGATACAATAGTGGAAATTGCTTCAGCCCAATATTACTACTCCAAATTAGTTTCTATGATCATGTAGTAAATCTTTTCCATGATGGAATAGTTTCTCGTTTTGGCAACCCCATTCTATTGTGAGTGTACACTACAATGAGCTATTGCTTGATCTTATTTTACATGAGAAACTATGATAAATTATTGGATGTATGTTCCCCCATTTATCTAAGTAGAGAACATGAATAGAATGCCCAAATTTAAATTTTTTATGCTTCTTGAAAGGTTGGAAACACTTAAGCATATCTAACTTTAGTTAAAATAAATACACCCACATCTTCCATTTGTCGTCATCTATAACCAATTGAAAATAATTACATCCACAAAAACTAGCTAGCATTTATCCACACAAGGTATAAATGACATCCAACTATCCCTTTTCTCTCTAAGTGCTCAAATCAAAATATAGTTGGTGTTGCTTCCTTGCCAAACAACTCAAGCATACTGGAAATGTTGGTGGAAGGTTAGGAAAACCTAAACCATTTTATGTTTATTAAATTGGAGTAAGTATCCTAAACTCAAATGACCATATCTCCTATACCAAAGGGAGGTATCATATATTATTGCTACTAGTAATGTGACATTAGGATATGATATGACATTGAGTGTAAAAAAGTCATTATTGTAGGAACTTGTGGCCACAATCTTGCCACGAATCATGATAAAACACCTATTTTTGGTATCAACAATGAGGAATTCTACCACTATGTTTTGAGTAAGAAATTATAGTAAGAACAATTTTTTTTTTATCAATCCAAGTACATATAGTACCTTATGAATTATGCAACTACCTCTAGGAAGATTGAGAGAAACATCTTCCACTCCTTTTATATGATATGTTTTATCATTAGTAAAGGTCAATGATTTTCCATTTGGTTTGGCTTATGATGAATCAAACCATACTTTATCCCTGTGTGACTTCTCACTACTAATTTATGCTTCATAAATAAAAACCAAGGTAAATGCCCAAGGGGCACAAATTTCTGATCAAAGGAGGTCATGATTTTATGGGAGTCACAAATGAAGGAGACAAGCCAAAGTCCCAAGTGCATGCATGATGTGTTTAAAGAGTAGGAAGTTGAGAGAGGTTCCAATAAATAAATAAATAATTAGAGACATCTATAAAATAAAAGGGAGAAACTTTTCAAAAAGTGAAATGCTAGGGGAACCTGACGAAGATTGAATTTTCCTCCCAAATGACTCTTAATAGTGAAAGTTCTATAGTATCCAATAAAGACCAATAATAGAAATTTTTTACCAATGAACAAGAATGCATCGAGATCTAAGAAGATTGAAGGTATGCTAAAATTTTTAAATTTATCACTAAATTTAGGAAGTCAAGCTAAATTATGAAGAAGCAAGAAATGGTGCATGGATCTTAGGAATGGTAGGTGAGACAAATTAACATGCTTTTATTTGAGAGGTAAGGTCCACCTACCAATGTCATTTTAGCTAAATAGCTTAGGAAATTATAGAAGATAGGTATAGCACTATAGTACTACATCTGATAATGGTAATACCAAAGAATACCTCATTCAATTTTTAGAATCCCTAGAAGAGGTAATTGAAACCATCATAACCTCATATAAATTTTGGAGAGAAAGGTCTCCCTGTTATAATCTATATAAAGTGACTAGCTTAGCATTTTAAAGGATCAACAATTTTGTAAAGCTTTCCTTTCATTTCTCTCTATATAGTAATTTATGGAATTTTGAGTAGCCTTGTGGGCAATCAAAATCCCCCTCCAAGCATAATCTTATGTAATACATTTTGCTACATATATATATTGGAGGTCACGCATCTAATTTGAAATCCATCTATGGATCTCATGCCTGGACTCGCTCCTCTTATGTGTGTTTGTATACAACTTGTCATTTATATGTTTATCTATGTTGAGGAGAGGAAAAAATTCATGTCAGCACATTGCATTCAAACCTATTGTGCAAGGAGATATTATTTGATTTTTGGTGCATTTCTACCCTTTTAGCTTAGATTTTTACTTTTTAGGTACTTTCATTTTATCTCTCTTACCAATTTTCTCCCAAGTTGTTAGATTAGAAAGTCTGCCAAAGATCCACATATTCTAAGGGATCTAACATTTATCAAAATATTGAAGGCCTCTTACTAATCTCAACCTCCTACTCTTAGGATTGAATCTATTATGTTGCTCCATGTGAGGTACGATCTGCCCTATCTGTCTAGTCTATAGCACATCCAATGGTTGGGATAATCGAAGAAGACAATAGTTTAATGACATAACCAATGGAACACTAGTGACATATCATTGGTCACATAACCACAACAATGAGTTAAACTTAGACTTAATGAGGCTCTCTACCTATTTTTTCTTATTGAAGCATTTCTCACTCACTTGGTGAATCTACTCCAAAAAAACATCTGAAGAAGCCACTATTGAAAACATCAAGATTGAGGTTGTGGTGAAGGCCTGATTCTAACTACTATCAAGAGCAAAAAATTGATTTCACTTGGTAACTCTACTTCATACAAAATACCTAGAGGTACACTAACAAAAACTCATTGCTAGATTTTTTGTGCTATCTTTACAAGGTCAAAACATGGCCATCTCTCTAGTTGGATTTCCCTCAATTTGGAATAATACAATTCCATTGCACCCTCCAAGGCCACCAACTATATGGGGAGAGCTCCTAGAATCATTGCTATTAATATTATAAAAATATATCAATGAAGGTCCAATCACCTCAGTTGAGCACCTAAAGAGTTGGTGTTTGTATTCCATATACATAATATCATAGCACAAGATGTGGCCTTGAGATTGTTAGTGGCATTTCTCAAAGGAGAAGCATGATAGAGGTATGATTTTCTTCCCTCATATTTAATTTAAAAATGGGATCAACTTGCCACTATGATCATAGGTTATTTTGAATATATAACTAACCAAAAAAACATTCAATCTAGAAATGACTATGATAATTCATGAACTGCTAATTATATTGAGGAAGGTGCACATAATGAGAACCAAGCTTCTTCAAATCAAATAGAAGGTAATATCCCAAGAATGAACCCCATGGATATCAACCAAATAAATAAAGGTGATAACATAGTTTGTATTAGCACTAAGATAAGTGTGGCAAATTATAATACATATAATACATT
The DNA here is from genome assembly GCA_028583015.1 of Wollemia nobilis. Taxonomy (NCBI): domain Eukaryota; kingdom Viridiplantae; phylum Streptophyta; class Pinopsida; order Araucariales; family Araucariaceae; genus Wollemia; species Wollemia nobilis. The sequence goes on along the minus strand of JAQPPZ010001424.1, from coordinate 1,163,847 downwards.
TGGCAAACCCTCAATTTCTAAGAAAAAGCCAAGCAAAATTCTCAACTTAAATAAAGGAGTAGTGAACCCAGGTTTAGAAATCTAGATGAGAAGCTCTAGAGACCTATAGATGATGGTCAATATAGAATTGTATGAAGATATCCATAAGTCCCAGTACACTGATAAATGATTATTTTTCTCATTATAAGGACTGTATACCCTGGTTCAAAACTATAGGGGCAAAAGGAATACTCTACCTGGATGGGGAAGTATATGGAAGAGTCAATGGAAAAACAATTTCAAAGTGACTTGGCTTAGGTCATCTCAAACATCCATAAATATATAAGTTATCCATTGAATAGATTCCCACTAGAAAAGAAAATTGGGCCAATAAGGAGAAATATTTACTAACCCCAAATGATCCAACAAAGCAAAGAATAACTAAAGTATGGGAAATTGAACCTTTTTGGATACACAAAGTTATCAATGTGGGTTGAACTAAAGACCCCACTTTGGTTTAAAATAATATATATATTTAACATGGGAGAATTTCTATTGGGCCCAATATCTCTAAGATGATGGCGGTTGTTATAACCATTTTAATTTCCAAAGTCCTCTTCAAGATTTTTATTTTCCCTAGACTTCCCCATTTTCAAAGCCTCTTCTTGATACAATATTTGAACCATATTTCCACAAGGCAATACTTATTTTCCACAATTTTTACTCATGCCACCACCTCCTTTCTGCTGCCTATCACCAGGGTTTTAAAAAAATTTGTGCCAAAAGACTTTTCTTCTTTCACCTCTCATAATTTTAGGCTTTTGTTCCATGTATGCACCCCTTCCACTGGTTTGAGAGCCTTTATTTTTTTTCATTCCAATCACATAGTCCCAAGATCTTCTCCTTTGCACCTTTCTATTCCTTGGGTTTTTGAATCTTTTCTTGTTTCATCTGTTCTTGGATTCCCAAGCGTACCTTTTAGTCAATTTACCCTGTTTACAACACACATTTCTAGTTTCACCAGTGATCATGTCTGTCGAATAATCCTTCTTTGTTATCCTTGAAACCAATTAGCCCCTTTTGTCTGGCATTTCATGTTTCCTAGATGAAATACTAGTGTGAGAAGCTAGGAAAAAGGTCTTCTAAGTCATTTCTTGTCGCTTTGGCACTCTATAAACCATGTTAAAGCTTTATTCTGGTCCTATTATGTCTTTCTTTAGATCCTTTGCATATTTTTCAAAAATCCTTATCCCTTTGTTATGTGAGACGCTAGGATGATGTTTGTCGATCCAGAGACCTTTTCCATCGATCCCATCGCTGAAGCTATCTTACAAGATAGAAAATTGATCCCCTTTTTCAAGATATTTTTTGGGACTGATTAGGATGCTGGTATGGCGTTCGCCTCAACTTGGGATAATGGTGTCATCATAATCCATAGAGTTGAATTTTAGGTATCTATAGAGCTACTTATAGAGCTAACTAGGCAGACTGTAGAAGGTTGAATAGTAAGGAGGAACAAACACCATTGGGAGGCGGAGCTTAGTCAATTCGAAACTACATCACCATTGAGGAAGCTCCACAAGAAAGGTTTATTTCACAAGGACTTGCCTACTCCTTCGAAGGAGGTAATAAAACCCATCATGCAATATATAATTGTTTATGATCCTGAGTCCCAACTTTTTAGTTTACATCTTTCCTTTGTGAATCACTTCAGAGACGTAAAATTCCTCAACATACCAAAATTCCTATATTGGTCCATGGACTATTCTATAACTTCCACCCATGCCAAGAAGGAGCAGGATTGGCCTTACCATCAGGGTCTGTTCAAAATTTTGTATGCTTATCTGCTACAAAATTTTCCCAAAGGAAATATCATCACTCAGGAAAACACAGAGGATGATACGTCATCCACATCTGAAGTAGAGTTGCATTAAAAAAACACATACAATCCACTAAAAACTAGAAATGCTAAAAGGAGCCAAAGCTTTCCATTACTTTCATGCTAATAATGAGGATCCAAAAAGAAGAGCCATTTTACAATTTTGAAAATTCCTACTTATGCCCTATTTTCCCCTTTTTTCCCACCTAAAACTTGAAATTTCAAATTTCAAATTTGGGGCAACTTGTGGAGGTCATAACTTCGCGCTCGTTGACCCGATTGACTATTACATCATATTTTTAGAAACAACATGAAACGAGCTAAGCATAGCAAACCTCATCACACTAATACTCGCATCTAGCTGAAAATCCTCAAATTTGACCTCTAAGACCTTTAAAAATCTCTTGCAAGAAAAACTAGTTTTACTAGTTTTTACAAAATTAAACAATTACAATCTTTTTTGGGTGATGCAAGATCACTTTTACACCATTGGATGCTCCTGCATCAGACACCCAGGGTAAATTGAGAAGTGACCTTCACTTCTTTGTTGTTGGAAGAAAACCAAGGCGTTCAACCTTAGCCTTCGACAACCAAGATGAATCTTCAATAGGCCTACCCTTCCACTTAACCAAATATTCTGCATACTGCCTATTTCTTGTGCTTTTGCCTACACGGGTATCTAGGACCTCTTCTATCTCTTCTATCTTTGGAGTAGATGTGGGAATACTCCACAATTATACGACTGGTCCACCATTATTGTCACCTTCATGATATTCTACCAAATCTAAAATGTTGAACACAGGTGATATATTTAGCCCACTTGGAAATTCTACCTCATAGGCATTCCCTGAATCCCATTTACCTATGACCCTACATGGTCCAAAATTCTTCATTTTTAACTTGTTGTAGGTTTTAGCAAGAAATATTTCCTTTCTCAAGTGAACCATAACTTGATCTCCCACTTGGAACTCCTTAAGTCGTCGCTTCTGGTCTGCTCTTGTCTTGTACTGAGTGTTCATATTGTTGATATGCTGCTTCACTTCATCATGCAGGATCTTCAGGTGCTTTGCAAAGTCCTTAGCCTCAACACTGCTCTTTTCCCCTCTGTCCATATTTCTCAACTCGAAAGCATTCCTTGGGATGCTCCCATACACAATATGGAATGGGGATTTATTAGTACTCCTATTGATAGAATTATTGTATGCAAATTCTGCCTATGGCAAAACCAAATCCCATCCCTTGGGCTTATCTCCTACCAAGCACCTCAGTAGATTGCCCAAAATTCTATTCACCACCTCTATTTGTTTGTCAGTCTGTGGGTGGTATGCAGAACTAAATTTTAGGTCTATCTTCAATTTCTTCCATAAGGTCCTCCAGAAATACCCAATAAACTTGGTATCCCTATAGGAAATGATACTCTTTGGTAGACCATGTAGGCATACCATCTCTTTGAAAAATAGCCCTGCAACATGAATTGCATCATTAGTTTTCTGGCAGGGAATAAAATGTGCCATCTTCGAAAACCTATCAACCACCACAAATATGGAGTCATTCCTCCTATGTGTCCTTGGTAAGCCAAGAATAAAATCTATGCTAATGTCCTCCCATGGCCTATCTGGTATAGGTAACGGTTGATATAATATAGTGTTCTATCTCACGCCCTTGGCCATCTGGCATACTCTACAACTTTGTACAAACTTCTTCACATCTTGCTACAACTGTGGCCAATAGTAGTTCTCATTAACGAGGGCAATGGCCTTATCTCGACCAAAGTGTCCAGCCAACCCTCCATTGTGCTTCTCCTGGACCAGATTCTCCCTCATTGAACTCGTTGGAATGCATAATTGATTTCATCTGAACAACATCCCACCTTAGATTAGAAAATACAACCACTTAGTCCTGTCTAAAGTAAGAGGTGCTAAGCAAGCCCTCCAAGCCTCTACAAAATCAGGATCTTCAGGGTATAAACCCTTAAGTTCGTCAAACCCTACAACTTCCACCTTCATTTTTGTCAACAAACACTGCCTTCTACTTAAGGCATATGCAAATCTGTTTGACTTCCCACTCCTATGCTTCAACACAAAGGTATAACTCTGTAGAAACTCAACTCACTTTAAGTGCCTCTGATTTAGCTTCCCTTGGCTATTAATATACTATAACGCCTGATGATCAGTATATAGAACAAACTCTTTTGGCAACAAATAATGCCTCCACTTCTTTAGAGCCTCAACTATAGCATAAAACTCCTTATCATATACATAATACTTCTTCCTAGCATCATTGATTTTCTCACTAAAATAAGCAACAGGTTTACTTTCTTGACTCAACACAACTCCTATGGCACTACCACTAGCATCATAGTCTACCTAAAATACCTTATTGAAATTTGGAAGTGCTAAAATAGGTTGTTCTGTGACCTTATTTTTCAACATATCAAAGATCTTATCTGCTCCTAAGGTCCACTTAAATTCTTTCTTATCCCCTCTCATTGTTTCTGTTAGGGGTGCACAAATACTTCTGAAATTTTTAATAAATTTTCTGTAAGAACTTGCTAGACCATGAAATGATCTTACCTCAGTTATGCTCCTTCGAGTAGGCCATTCAATGATAGCCCTCACCTTTTTTGAGTCTATTTTTAGACCTTCAACTGAGATAACAAATCCTAGATACACTAACTCCTTCTTCACAAAACTACACTTCTTCAAATTAATCAGTAATTGCTCCTCCTTCAACTTCTCAAAAACTCTTCTGATATGCATCAGATGCTCTTCCAGGGTCTTGCTAAATATTAAAATATCATCCAAATAGACAATGACAAATTTTCCTAAAAACTCCTTCAATACCTCATTCATCAGCCGCATGAATGTGCTTGGTGCATTGGTTAGCCCAAATGGCATGACCAACCACTCATACAGACCCTCTATGGTCTTGAAGTTTGTCTTCCACTCATCACCTTCTCTGACACGAATTTTATGGTACCTACTCTTCAGGTCAATCTTTGTGAAGTACTTGGCTCCACTCAAACAATCCATAATGTCATCCATCCTTGGCAATGGGAATCTATATTTTATGGTGATCTTGTTAATAGCTCGAGAGTCTATACACATTCTCCAATCTCCATATTTCTTTGGTGCTAGTACTGTAGGTGCTGCACATGGACTCGAGCTCTCTCGAATTAGTCCATTTTTCAACAACTCTTGGACTTGTCTGTTTAGCTCCTGAATTTCTATAGGAGTCATTCTATGGGTTGCTTTATTGGGTAAACTAGGTCCTGGCACCAAATCTATATGGTGATTGATCTTCCTCATTGGTGGCAAACCCTCTGGTACATTATCTGATATAATATCTAGAAATTCTTCTAATAGACCTGAGACTTCTACTGGGGTATATTTGCATTCTTCTTCCCTAACTCTAGTAATTAATGCATAGCACATATGCTCATGTTTCAAACCATCCAAAAACCTTCTACCTTCAATTAAATAGATTTTGGCACTACTACATATCTTTTCGTCCACCTCCTTTAGGGGCTTCAGCTTATGGCGCACTTCATTCTTTGTTAGGGAGTAAGTGTTGGCACACCCATTGTGCATTGCACACCGATCAAACTGCCACAACCTTCCCAATAGCAAATGGCAAGCATCCATAGGTAGGATGTCACACAGGACCTCATCATAGTAATTCCCAATATTAAATTTTACCAAGCACTGCTCACTGACCAAAGCCCTATGGTCCTTCTGCAACCACGCAATATGATATGGATGTGGGTGTCTCTTCCTCTATAACTATAGTTTGGTAACCATTCCTTCTACAACTAGGTTATCCGTGCTACCATTATCTATGATAACATTACAAACCTTACCTGCACATTTACACCTTGTGCAAAATAAACTCTTCCTCTGATCTAGATTTTTCTCCTCATTCAACAAGGCTCTCCTTGTTATCAGTACTTCTCTTTTTTCTTCTTCAGAGTGCTCATATTCAACACCTTCATCAACAATAGCAGCTCGGGCATTAACTTCAGGTCTCATATTTGTTCCTCCTTGATTTTGTGGACACTCGTATGCTCGATGTCCTTCTTCTCCATAGTGGAAACAGGTTCCACGAAATCCTCCTCTTCCAAACCCTCATCCAGACCTTCCTCTTCCTCTCTGGTAACCATTATTTTGGTAGTTATTATTCTGCTCACGGGGGTGGTAAGCATTTTCTCCCTTATGGTCTTGACTATTGCTTGTATCCCTAGTTTTCTTTTGGTCCTCATTCCATCCTCCATTTGTTCTCCAACCAGTTCTTCCACCATGATATTTTCCTCTTTGTTTGCTTTCAAACCTCTTGTTCAACTTCTCTTCTACCTTCAAGGCAAACTGGTAAGCATCTTCAATGGTGGTCATCCTGACCAGACTCAACTCTTCTTGAATACTTGCTCTTAACCCATTAATATAATGAGCTACCTTCTCCTTGTTGGCCTCAGAATGGTCTGTTATAATCAGGATCTTATAGAAATCCTCTATATATTCTTTGACAAACTTACTCGATTGTATCAAATCCTACATTTTTTTGAGCAGATCCAACTCGTAATCAGTTGGAATAAATTGTCTCTTCAACTTCTCCACCATCTGCTCCCACCTTGTTAACCTTTCTTTTCCTCTTTTATTTCTAACTGTACTCCCTTCCACCCTATTCTAGCATGACCCTTCATCTTGGTCATAGTAAACTTGATCCTCTCGGGATCTTCTACCTCCTCATACTCGAAGTATTCCTCCATGTCATTGATCTAGTCGATCAACTCTTCTGGGTTGAGATTTCTAGAATACGTGGAGACATCAAACTTTGGTCTCTTTCCAATATATGATATGGCCTTATAAAATCTAGCTTGTGCAAGATCTACTGCCTCTTCTTCTTCTTCTTTGAATTGGGCCTCTTCTTCTTCAGCTTCATCTTCACTCCCTTCTTCTCTCCTTGGCTCAAACCCTCTATGCAGCTCCTCTTGTAGAGCTTGAACTTGCCTCTGCAAAGATCTGAAATCTTCTTCTGGCACCATATTTCTCCCAGCACCATGGTTTCTTTATGGAGGCATTATATTCACTTCTTCCACAAACCCTAACAACATATCCTGGTGTAAACTGCCTCACATTCGGTGCTCTATTTACACACTCAGGAACTCTCGCTCTAATACCACTTGAAGCAGAGTTGCATTAAAAAAAACACATACAATCCACTAAAAACTAGAAATGCTAAAAGGAGCCAAATATTTCCATTACTTTCATGCTAATAATGAGGATCCCAAAAGAAGATCCGTTTTACAATTTCGAAAATTTCTACTTATGCCCTATTTTCCCCTTTTTTCCCACCTAAAACTTGAAATTTCAAATTTCAAATTTGGGGCAACTTGCGGAGGTCATAACTTCACGCTCGTTGACCCGATTGACTATTACAACATATTTTCAAAAATGGCATGAAATGAGCTAAGCGAGGCGAACCTTGTATCTTTGTGCCAAGGCTCACATCTAGCCAAAAATCCTCAAATTTGACCTCTAAGACCTTTAAAAATCTCCTGCAAGAAAAACTAGTTTTACTAGTTTTTACTAGTTTTTACAAAATTAAACAATTACAATATTTTTTGGGTGATGCAAGATCACTTTTACACCATTGGATGCTCCTACATCACACACCTAGCCCCAGTATGAGAGGGTCCAGAAGGAAGGACAATGTTTATAAATCTTAGGGATCTCTTAGTACAAATAGAAAGGTCAAGGTGGACTTTACTACCACTAGGAGTTCCCAAAGGCTTAAGGGAAAAGTGTCCCTAAGCCCTGAGAAGCCCAAAAAAGGTGGTGAGGATGACTTCAGTGACACTTTAGAGAAATACCTGCATAAAATGGTCATCCAATCCACCTCTATGACCATTGCCCACATGGAAAATGCTTGGGATGCTCTTGGGAAGGCCATTTTGCAATTAAAGGATCAGAGAAATGCATTAAATCTACTATTTTTCTATGATACCTTTGATGAGGAGGTCCCTGCTAACTCTACTACCATTGGTATTTTTGAAGTAAAGGAGGATGATGTTGTTGAAATCGCTAAGGAGGTCTTCAAGGAAGTGCCCAAGGATGGAATCAAGGAATACGGACAGGAAACTATTGTCGCACCTCCTTTGGAGTAATTTCCTCTCTATTTTTTGTTGTTGATCCTGTGGGGTTTCTTGTCCTTCTGATATTTCTCTATTTGTCTTTCTGTGTTTTCCTTTTTTCTTAGGATGCATTTTGAGATTTCCTCGCATCCTCTTCCCTTTCTTCTGCTTTGCTAGGATGCACTTTTGCTTCTTCTACATCCCTTTCCTTTTTGTTGTATCAAGGCATTGGGGCACCTTTCAAATGCCCCCTTAATGAAAAATTATTAACTTACCAAAAAAAATTCTCCCATGTGTTAATTACATATTAGAAAAGTACCAAACTACAATAGTTAGAGGAATTATTGTGACATCTAAAGTTATCATGACGTTTAAGGTGCCCCTAACTTGTCAGATAATGCACAAATGGATAAAATCAAAAAAATACCAAAATATGGATACTTAAGGGGCAAACAATTTTAAATCTGGCCAATCACAAATTAGGGCACACAATCCAAGTGTTTTCTATCAATCAAGAAAGATTTAGAGGTATCCATTTTAGAGTGGAAAGCATTATGAATAATGAAAAATAAAAACAAACATTACTAAAGGTATATATTCATTTATAAAGCTATTGTATCCTACATAAAAAGTGTCTACAAATAATCAAATGAGAAAGCATCAACAAAATTTTACAATAGGATAGCTAGTGGTAGTCATGGAGTCTAAGAGAAGGAATAAAAATGATGTTACACCACAAAATTCTATCGCTAAGAAGTAAAAGTGGGCCCAAACCACAAAGACTAAATATCTAAAGTGTATAAAGGATGAATTTGATAATATTATAGACCCTATTTTATCAAGGTATGGAAAGGCACTTAGAGATGAGGCCTAAAAATGATACCTGTAACCTGAAGAAGAATCCTTCATAATAGAATTTTGGACCAGTTGCCTCACCCAATACCTCCTCCCATGGGTACACCCTTGTTATAAGTTTATGCAAGTGTCTGTAGGACACTATGAACCTCATCTAGAAAGGGTTTTTGTACCTCATGATGTTGTATTTCAAGTAATCATATCTGAGGAAGTTAGTTAGTGAATGTTGTTATTACAAAAGGGTTTCAAAATGAACCCAAAAATTGCAAGTCTATATTACTTGAATATTAAGGATAAGTTGAGGTATTTGAATCAAAAGTTCAACAAAACCAGAGAAACCATGCCAAAGTTTCCATTTAAAAGATAAATATTTGTACAATAAGCTAAAATTACTCTATGGAAACTTCCATATTTAGGGCCACCAATGATATAAAAATAACAGAAGAAGAGTTTACCATCATTCACTTGTTAATAAATAATGCAAAAATAAAATCATTGACCCTTGATTTTATAGCTCAACATATTCATGAGAGGTTAATTAAGTTTGGAGAAAATCAAGATTTTAGGTACTGCTCATTTGTGATACATCTTATTTTATATCAAAATAGTTAGAAATGAAGAAGAATGAAAAATGGGAAGTAACCCTTGTGTCTTGTTGAATAGAAGTTCTATATCAAAACTCTTCCTATTTTATTTTTCAAATCAATTTATAGTCCCAAAAATAGCCACAACCAAGGGAGAAGAGACGATATGAATATTAGGGGATACCATGGATATTGTAAGGGTAAAAATAAAAGGGGATTGGTATTTTATAAAGGAAGGGATCATGATTCGAATATTAGATTTTAGCAAACCAATTTTTATATTGCCAACATATGTAACTAATGAAGTGGTATGTATTGAAATTTTAAGATAATCGGATCTAGCATATTCTACCTATGCAAGTGGAAAAAATAAATTGGTATTTTATAAAACCCCATACCAGCTAGGGACTATAACTCAAGACAAGAGAAAAGTGGTTGAGGATTTGGAAATAAATCTAAAGTTGTTAGTGTTAGAAGTTTTATAGGACACCTAGATTTATGATCCTAACAACAAATTTGTTGCATGGCTAAAATATGCTTACATTTCTAGGAAATCTGAACATGATCCTAGACCTAACATTGAAAAATTCCAATGTTTATGGTGAGTAGAAATATCATGCTTTATCTCCTATCCAGGGTGATGAAGAGTGATTGTTGGTACCACTGTGACACATGGACTCTATCTCTTTTTTTTTATGGTCACTATTTATTTTTTTCTAGTTTTAGGGTTATCCTATTTTTGCTAGAGACCCCTTCTATTCCTGGCCTTGATCTTGGTTTTGTTGTTGTTCATCTATTATATTTGTGAGAGGCCATATCTATTGTGGGCATTTATTATGTCCCTTGGTCTCTCCTATTTTATTTTTCTTGCTTTGTAAACATTTTGGGGTCCCTTTCAAAATCCCTTCCACCAATTTATCAAAAAAACATTAAATTATTTAGAAGCATACAAGAAGAAGCTCTCCCATCACTCAAAATGGATTTTTTCTTACAACAAGAGCCCCAAAATAAATTATATGATTTTTTTATTTTAACCTATGCTTCTAATAAATATCTTTAGGATAAAATAATTAATAAAAGTAAAGTGGAGCAATAACAAAATCAGAGCATGGTGGAGGTTCTATAAGGAGATTGATCAAATTGAGGCACATTTTGGAAGTTTATATCTAGATGAGGATGATATATTTAGCATGTGTTATGATTAGTAACATCCAAAAGAAATCTCAGTAAAGAACCATAGAGGTGAGGTAACAAATATCTACCCAACATGACAAAATAAGGTTGTAATACCTTCACTAGATCATCTAGATGAAGGTATAAGATATAAGAAGTCAAAAGGAGGTGAAATATTAACATGAAAATAAAAATTAATAATTCAACTAGATTAATTAGAGGAAGAGACATGAAGTATTACCTTGGAAGAGCCCCTCCCAAACCTAAAAACAAGTGGCTAAACTTAGTAATCAATTAGAGGAGGAAGAAGTGCTAATAGAGGTAAATATTGTGGCAGCGTTAATAACAATATTAGATCAAACAGATAGCCTAGTAGAAGTTGGGAAAGAGGAAAGAAATGAACCTTCAATATCTTCTTCGGCCCCACTTGAGGGACATATAACAATCCGAGAAATGGCAAACTCACCTAAGAAGGTCCCAAATACAGTAACAATGACAATGGATAGCCATGGGAATACTTTTTCCATCTCATTTTTCCAAATATAGATAGCCCCATGGCCTTTATATAGCATGTATTTACCTCTATCAAATTCCCAACTCATCAAATCTAAATTTTATCTCATACATTCATAGGGACTATAGCATATGCAGTAGGAAACTAGACAAATTAACAAGCAAAATAAGGTATTGTTTGCAAAACTGCAATCTTAACATTGCATTTCCTGCACATTGCACTCTTACATGACACTTGTGCATTTCCTACATATTAACACTTACATAAAAGAGGAAATATAAATCACACTCTAAACTATAGACTCAATTCTAATCTATTATATATTTACAGATGTACCATGAAGATACCATACCAAATGATGTAATATACCTCAAAAGTCCATGAGATTCCTATAGATTCTAAGTATTTTAAGTCAACCCTATAATTAATCCTACTTTAGATAATATTCTTCCACTTTTTTAAATATAAAATACGTCATTCACATCATCTCCCAAATCTATTATTGTTATACCATTGTGAATTGGTGTTTTGGTGGAAGTATGGCTCTTTTCCATTTTAGCAAATGTGAATGTAGCAAATAAAAGGTATCCAGAGCATAAGAAAGTAGATAAGAACTTGAATTCTCAAATAATTCAAAATTAAAACATCAACCCAACATATAGAGCCCTTAGGGGATGCAAATTAAATTGCATGGTCATGTAAAATTGAATTCACATAGTTCAAAATAACTTTAATTTATTAAAATACAAGACAACGACTATAAAATATTGTTAGAGTATATTACATTATTTGGTACATGTCTTAGATTAGGATTTACTTTATGTGTTGTAATAAATGCACATGGGTGCATAATATTTAATAATGTAAATGTGCACATTTTTCCATGTGTACATGAGTCCATAGAATAGGAAGTTGAATAGTCTAGAAGTGGGAAGGCCAAGAGTGCTTCATATGAAGAGTCACATTACATTATATATACATGGTAATGTGGAGATGTAAGAGACACGATTGTAATAACATTACTTGGTTCTTTCAGTGCTATAGCTCTATTTTTGTGAGCCTTTCTTGATGGCATATTTAGGAGTAGTTATTTGAGTTATTACAGTATTTTATACTTACAAAATATTTCCATTATCATATACATTAGTTTGGTACTTTATTTCATTTTTGTAAGTTTGATTATCTTAAGTAATAAGCCTCAAAAGCTAACAGTGGTATCAGAGCCACAAGGGACATTGATAGGAGATAGGGAGAGCTATTGCAAGGATTGGACTTGCATAGTTTTTGAAGTTGTGGAGAAACCAGTGAAGGTGAGGAGACTATCTCTGGAAGGTGAAACCAGAGAAGATTGAAGAATTTCTATTCCAAGAACAAATTTGGAATAGAAGGAGATTTCAGGTCTTGAAGTCAGACCTTGATATTGTGGAGATTGAGGAGAATAAGAGACCCATGAAAGAGGTCTTATTGAAGGAATTGGTAAATTGAAGAAGACTACAAATTGCAGATTGGCTAGAGTCTTTCCACAAGATTGTGAAGACTAGGACTCAACACAGAATTGGTTCCACTAGTTTTGAGAATAACTAGTGAAGTTGATTTATTTTAGAATTCTAGAAATTCTAATATATTTGGTACTACTATCTAAGTTTTTGGTTGCAGAAAATTAACACCCAAAAGTTGAGAAGCTTCCTACAAAGGATAGAGAAGAATTTCACCTTCGTTGCCTAAAAGTCTATGTGCTTTCCTCGTGCAGGGATTATTTTTGTGTTGCAAAAAATTAGAGATTGAATATTGGAGGAGACTCATGAAGGAAGTCCCCTAGAAGATTGTAGATAAGAAAGCTGCAAATTGAAGAAGTTGAAGAGACCCAAAAGAGGTTAGTTTGAAGAACTTCCAATTTTGGAATATTGAAGATTGGAGATAGAAGATTGCAGGTAGAAGACTACATATTGGAGATTGAAGAGACCCATGCAGAAGGTTCTCATCATAGTTTGGAGATTGGAGAATTGGAAGACCTAAGAAGAGGTCCTACTACAGATTTGAGGAGCAGCAAAATTTGGAGATCCAAGAAAGTGATCTCATTGCAGAATTCCCATAGTTGGGAGATTGAAGAAACCAGGAAAAGGTTTCAGTAAAGTTTTGAGAAGAAGAAGTTGAAGAGTCACAAAGAGAAGTTGAAGAGTTGCAAAACTAGAAGACCCAAGAGAGAGGTCTCAAGAGATTTCGAAGGAGAAGAAGAAGGCTAGAGAAAGCCTTGTTGTAGGATTTGGAGAAGTGGCCATTGAAGGCATCTTGGAGAAAGTGAGAAGCAGGAGAGTGCAAGAAGAGAGGAGATTTGAAGAAATTTCATGACAAGAGATTGTGAGCAAGGAGAAATTTTTGATTTGGGATAATTATCACCATCCGACAACAAGCCCAATAGAAAGAAGTGTTTGGCAAGAAGTTTGCCAAATTTTGGAGATAGAGTTAGAAGATCTCAAGACATTTAGATTCTTGAGAAAGGAGACAACGTTGGAGATCAGTTTTGAAGTTAGAATTCGACAAGGAGATTGTAGGAGAAGAGAAGATTGAGGAGCCCAAGGTTTTGGGAAATCTAAGGACAACCACAAAGTTTTGAAGGCTGATTTGTAGGAGAAGATTACAGGTTTTGGAGCAGAGATTGAAGAGTTGTAGGAGAGCATATTGAAGGTAGCCTAGAGCTACAGTTTGGAGAAGTTTTGGGCAGATTTTGGAGTGCCCATGGATAGGAGATTGAAGGTGTTTAGACAACAACAAAAGCCAGCATTCTAGAGACTCTCATTGCAGATTTAAGCCAACGAAAGAAGGAAGGATTTGACTGTAGAGTTGCAGGTTTATGAACACCAGTTTGGGCAGCATTAATAGCTGCTAATTTTAGAGTGTGTGAATACAGGATTGAAGGAGATTCAAAGCCACAAAAATAGATTTTGTGGACAACATTGAAGGAGGATAGAGAGCTACATATTTGGAGAGTTTTGGAGCAGTTTTGTGAAAGGGTATTTGGGAGCAAACAAGGAGAAGTTGAGCAGCAAGCAAGGCTACAAATTGGGTAAGAGTTAGAGGAGAAAAGTGAAGGAGAACATTGGTGCAAATTTTACAAGTTTGAGACAGCAAGTTGGGTGAATCAAATCACCAACGAAATTAGCAAAATAGAGAAAAGAAAGGTATGCAATATTGGTGCAATCTAAGTCTATTATTCGAGTATTGAAATCAGCTATACATCAAGTTTTAAGAGCACCATATTATTATTATTTGAGATCCATATTGCATTATTTTGGAATAAAAAAATTAAGAACTTAAAGGAGTTCTTTAAGTTAAGGTGTTAGTAGTGTTTACATCTTAACGATCTACAAAGACAAAGTAGCAATACTAAGGAGAAATAAGAAGTGCATAGTATTGTTAGTGAATGCTTTGCTATTGCAGATTTATTAAAGCAAAGTGAAAGCAATAATCTAAGCTAAATGAAGACCGAATAAGGGTTAGAAATTTGACAAAATTTCTAAGTGTCAAAAGACACTAGAATAAGCGTAAGAGTCTTGGATGAGCACAAGCATCAAGAGGTATTGAAAGCATCATTGTAGAAGAAGAATCACCACTCAAAAGAGCAAGAGGAACTACCACTCAAAAGGAGTGTTACCATTGCTCTAAGGAGGGAAAGTGATTAATCTCTACACTATTGGAGAGACGTGGATAGAAGCTCCACACCATCGAAGATACGTAGATGAGCTCTACACCATTGGATGCCATTGAAGAGACAAAGCCACCTATGAAAGCATCAAAGAAAAGAAGGATGTCCACCCTTGAGAAACAAGCATACTACTATGAAAAGTAAAGCATAGGAATACGTTGAGACAAATGTATTGAAGCATGAAGTGAAATGAGCATTGGAACAATGAAGATTTACATTGAAAGCAATGAGCAACCCTAGGAGGAATAGTCTACATGCAAGTGCCACATTGATTAATATTGGAGAAGCATTGAAGGAGCATTATGAGTAATGCCCATTGCCACAATAATATCCACCAGAGAAGGAAAACGTATTGCAAGGGAGGTAGAAGAGTTGGAGTGCCAAGTGGCACATACAAGACCAAAACTTGAAGAGTCTAGCACCCATTTCATCAAGTGGCAAGTAGAAACTAGAAGGTCAAAGGTTAATTCATGCCCAGTGAAGGAAACATTCTCCCAAGGCACCAAAACATTGAAGAGTCCATTAATAAAGATGGTATATTAGTGCAGGTAAAAACGTGCGAAGGATATCAATGATTGGATGTAGTAAGAGAACCTTTGGAGGTTACAAATTGCATAAGTAAAGCTAATATTGGTGTGCAGGTTTATTGAAGCTAGAGTGGGAGAAGTTATCTCTCAAATAAGCCAACGAATCAGGCCAAGATAGCACGTGTGAATACAATGCCATTCATAGATGTACGCAGTGGAAAATTTGCAGAGAAGTCAAGCATTGTTGATCGAAGAATACAACTCTAAGCCTAAGGTAATTTATTTCATTCAAATTACTCATAAGCTTGAGTTAGGAGTAATAAGGAATTTTATAAGGATATTATTTTCTAAGGTGAAAAGGAAAGGTATTTTGAGAAGAACAAGTTCATATTTGAAACCTTAGATATAATAGTAAATTGAAGAGTTATTAAAGGAGTAATTCTTTAGTAGAAGTTATTGGAGAAATATATACATAAGAGTTTTGTAATTCAAATATTTAAAGTTACAAAATATTTTAGAATATTTGCAATTTAATTGAGTTGGAGTAATAAGGATTTCTACAACAAATTGAATTTATAATAATTGCAAATATATTTTTCTATATTTCAAAGCTTGGAGGTATAAGGTTAATCATGACATCACATAAGCTATTTCTCTTAGAATCTCAGTTACTTAAAGGCCCTAATTATGCATCATGGAAAAACAAAGTAAGATCTATGTTGATAGTAGAAAAAGTTTGGGATATAGTTAAAGGGGCAAAAACTAAACCTACTGAAGATGCAAGAGAAATTCAGAAATATGAAGAAGATGAAGCAAAATCTATAATGATAATAACTTTTGCAATTACAGATGAAATTCAGCCATATATTAGTTCAACAGGAACATCTACAGATGCATGGAACACTTTAGCCAAAATATTTGAAGGAAAGAACAAAGCTACTATTCTAAATCTTCAAACTCAACTACATTCTCTAAAAGTTAATAGTGGAGAAAGTATAGAATTGTTTCTAAGGAGAGTAGCAGATATAAAGGGAAAGTTATTAACCCTAGGAGAAACAGTGGAAGACAAATTTTTGGTTCAAGTAGTTTTGAGAGCACTTCCTAAAAGTTATAAGCACTTGGTTACATCTTTACAAATTCTAGGTAAAGATACATTATTTGATGAATTGGTTAATATACTACAAGAACATGAAGTGATCAATTCAGTTAAGGATGAAATGACTAATAATGCATTAGTATCGAAAGATAATCAGAAAGGAAACACTGCTTCTATTTCAAAAGACAAACCTAAATGGAATGATCGATACTATCATATTTGTAAGAGAAGAGGTCATAGTACAAGTTATTGTAGATTTAATCCAAGGAATCAATTCCAAGGGAATCAAATGAATCAACCAAATAGGTTGCCTCAACAAAGGTAATATCCAAATCAATATAGACCACCTCAGCCATAATTTTAGTGATAGTACAATCCTCTTCAGCTACAATATAGAGAAGGAAGTCAAAAGGGTAATCTAGTCCAAGAGATACAAGAATTAGAGGAAGTTACAAAAGAGCATGAAGTCAAAGCCCTATCAGTTGTGTTTTATGATGATACTAATCATTTGCTTGATCAGGATACATACAAGGAAGAAAATGAAGAAGAGCACAAGTTCCAGCAGGAGACTGAAGACTCATATTGAAGATAAGTCTTCAATAACCAAATAATGTAATATGAGGGGTGTTGGAGTATATTACATTATTTGGTACATGTCTTAGATTAGGATTTACTTTATGTGTTGTAATAAATGCACATGGGTGCATAATATTTAATAATGTAAATGTGCACATTTGTCCATGTGTACATGAGTCCATAGAATAGGAAGTTGAATAGTCTAGAAGTGGGAAGGCCAAGAGTGCTTCATATGAAGAGTCACATTACATTATATATACATGGTAATGTGGAGATGTAAGAGACATAATTGTAATAACATTACTTGGTTCTTTCAGTGTTATGGCTCCATTTTTGTGAGCCTTTCTTTATGGCATATTTAGTAGTAGTTATTTGAGTTATTACAATATTTTATACTTACAAAATATTTCCATTATCATATACATTAGTTTGGTACTTTATTTCATTTTTGTAAGTTTGATTATCTTAAGTAATAAGCCTCAAAAGCTAACAAATATCATGCATAATCTCTGCACTAAATCATGTTATCACATGGTCATTGAATACAAAATGGAGTGATTATTAAAACCAAATAGTATAAATGACACATCATTATGATGTCCAAATGAATAGATCAAATATGACATAACTCCTTATACACTCATGCAATAAAAACAAAAATAAATAAAAGACCAGTCACATGGAAGTTTTAACTTCTACCTCTTCAAGAATGGAAGGCAGATGACTCAAGGCTTAATGCAGATGGATGGAATGATTCTTAACCTTTTTTGCCTTCGCACATGCAAGGTCAAACCTCTATAATTTTTTCAAAATAACCTTGGGGTTTTCATTAAAGGGAAAAATAATGAAATTTAAAATAGAAACCATAAAATAATACATAAGAGAAAAAGCAAAGGGTAAGGTAGAGCCTATTATAAAATTATTTTATAATGGATTCAACTGGTAATATATTAATAGGAGATCATTTTGATATGTAATTCTTGATAAAGTGTTATACTACTAAAACCCTTATGGTGTTCTCCTAAGATGTCTTAGATAGGCTAAAGTCCAAATATCTCTTTGATTTCCATAATAGATAATATAAAGGATACTTTAATAGTTGTTGTGTATGTCATAATCTACTAAGAATGGATTACATTTTGCTTACAGTGGAAGTTGATGCCAATAATTATGTAAAATTGTGTGATAAGTGTTAGTTCCATAAAGGTGAACTTCATGCCCTTACCTAGGTTTTCCATCCATTTGAGTCTCCTTGCGATTTTCCACTTGGTATATTGATCGTATAGGACCTATTTCTATTATGTCCTTTGATGGGCATAAATTAATTATTATAGCCACAAAGTATTTTACAAAGTGGGTGGAAGATATACCACTTATAAATTAAATAACCCTCATTATGTCTAAATTTATATTTAATTAGATTGTGCTACTTTGGTGTTCCATATACCATAATTTCACATGGCATGTCTTTTAAGAATAAATAAAGGAAGGATTTGTTTTCACAATTAGAGATTCAACATCATTTTCCCATGTCTTAATATCCACAAAGAAATGATCAAGTTGAATCTAGCAATTAATTTTTTATAATATTTTAAAAAGGATAGTTGGACAATAAAATAAATATTGGAACTTAAAGTTATATCTCACATTATAGACATACCATATTAGTATTCAAATGTTCATTGAGATAATTCCTTTTTCTTTATCTTAGGATACTAAAGCTATTTTCCACTTGAGATTGAATTGGATTCCTTGCATATTTTTAAAATAATTTGTTAAGGCATGATGAGTATCATCAAGAGTATAATTTCGAACTCACTACTCTTGATGAGAGACTTCTATGTTCTCTTTGATCATTATAAATCCTAGAAGAGTTATGTTGTTAAGTAGTATAATAAGTAAGTTTTCCATCATGATATTAAAGTTAGTGATATTTTCCTCAAGATTGATAATGTTCATAAGAAGCATAAGGACAAGTTATACATAAATGGATTAGTCCATATATTATTAAAGAATTATATGGGTTGATGGCAATGAAGTTGTAAATAATGGATGGAGTTGAGTGGGAGGAACCTACAAATTCCATGCATGTTAAACACATTTACACATAGCCCCTTTTGACCCTCTTGTATAGTCGTTGTGTTTTATTGATTTGCATATTGGCTTTGGTGTCTTATTTTATGTTTTGATTGTTTTCACAGCCTATTTGTAAGTACTTGTGTATCTCAGTCTTGTATATCCTTTATTGTTGGTATGTATTCATGTTATTTGTGTTGTTTGTCCTCTCTTGAACATGATTGTCACTTTAAGCAACAATCTTAGTCTTCTAAAAAAATAAACTTACTTCTTGTTAATTTCATTAATTTTTTGCTTTGTTTTTTCCATTTACATGGTTTGTATTTTGCTAGTTGCCTAGTGTTTATTTTTCTTTTTACTAACATTTATTCCTATTGACTTTGTTTACACTTTTTTTGATCTCTTATGTCATGGGGTCACTATTGCAAGTAATCGGTAGCATGATGTATTCAAGGTCTTCTTTATTGTTTTATGTAGGTACTTTACTTTAAGTACCATAAAGTAATTTCCTTGGTTCCACCTATGCTATCTTCCTTATTATATGTAGTCAAAACATTTGATGCATTTAAAACATTAAAAATATTTGAAATCAATTAATCAATAAAATCCCATGTGTCTTCCATTATAGTGGCAAGCATGCTTATTGTCACATCATGCTTTGGTGGATACTATAGTGTATAATACTAGACCATTAGTAGCGGCTTATGGGTTCTACTTGTTGGACATTTTGAGTCCCTAATCTGAAATGTTGTCATTGATGTTAATAGAGCAATAAATGTCAAAAGGATCTATGAAGGGTTTTTGTGAAAACCAAGGCAAGGAAAATAAAAGGTTTTATTTAAAACCATGGACAGGATATTTGATCTGGGTTTTTCTTAAAACCCACATTGGGCTTTCGTTTTGTCAAAAAATGTGCCCCGGTGATGGAGTTATTTGAGTTTTAATGTTTGGTTTAAATTTTAAATATTTAAAATTTAAATTCAAATTTAAAAGGAAAGTTTCCCATCGACGTCATCATGCAAATACAATTTTAATATTTCTGCTGATGCCTTCAAAGTGTTATTAAACACTATATAAAGGGGTGGCAATTATACCAAATAATTATCCTTGTTCTCGTGTGTTAATTGCCTTGGAATTCGAAAGAGCTCGTGCGAATTATTGAAAAGGAAGCAACGAAGAAAGTGCAACAATTTGGAAATCTCAAATGTGGTATGAGGCATGGCGCATTAGCATATCAATTTTGCTAAGACTATGGGTAGCGTAAATATCAGGGATCAGATCCCCTTGACAACAGCGTGTGGGAAGCGCTTTGGTGCTTTGTCCTTTGTGGTAGGAAGAGGAATATTAAAGGCCCTTTTGGCATTTGCTTTTCCAATGAGCTCTTTGGCTTGGTTGGAATATTAGCTATGGCTAAGACGCTCGCAGTGTGTGGCGTATGGGGGTTCAAATCCCCTTGAGAGGTATTTACGTTTTTGCATTTAATAATTTTTATTAGCCCTAAAGTTTGGAGTTATAAGGTATTTAATGGGAATTAAATTTTATCATTAGGGTTGTGATTATTATTGGAAAAGCAAATTTGATTTATGTTTTATTTTGATCGAAATGGAGAATTGATTTTAGGAGAAATAAGTTGTTGTTAAAGTGATATTGAGAGATTTATTATGGGTTATTTTTAATAAGGGTTTTTATTAAAATAGACTTTGGTGGATGTGTTTATGAAGTTGGAGTGAAAAGGATGTAAATTAAGTTATGTGTTTGTTGTGATTATTTAAAATACCACTAACCCTTATTAATATTGAAAAGGAAAGTTGTGATTAAGTGTGGCAGATTTTGTGGACAACTTATTGGCATCAAAAAGGTATGGGCACATTCTCCTATTGATTGTTTGTGGTGGTTGATTTCTGAAATATCATTGGAGAGAAAATGATTGATTATGATTTCCTTTGTGAATATGGTTGGTTGAATGCTTCAAGGTTTTTATGATTTGTGAGTTGTATTTAAACCTTGTTTCATTAGCATTGTTGTTGAAGCCCATTGATGATGAAATGAACTTGAACATGATCTAGAAAAGAACATGAGTATCATTGTTATGTGAGACTTGAGATGCATTGTTGGAAATATTTTGAGTTGGTTGATACATGCTTGAACTAGGGTTTGTGAGAAAGGATTGTTGCTTGATGTGATTGGTTGAGTTGAGTTGGTTAAGCCTAGTCAAGTGGATGTGTGAAATGGTTGTTCAAGTTCCATAAAACAAACTATTCTATATTCTGATTTGAGTTGAGATTGAGATTGAAGAATAGAACATATTGAGTCTCTAACAATTCTCTTTATGCTTCTATTGAGTTGAGATTGGGATTTGAGTATATAACATATAAAGTCTCTAACAATTATCTTTATGCTTCTATGATATTGATTTGAGTTGAGATTGAGATTTAAGAATATGACATATTGAGTCTCTAAAAATTCTCTTTATGCTTCCTTTTTTAAGTTGAGATTGGGATTTGAGTATAGAACATATAGAGTCTCTAACAATTCTCTTTATGCTTCTATGAGATTGAATTGAGATATTGATTGTACTTTGAGCTTAGAACATATTGAGTCTCTAACAATTCTCTTTATGATTCTATGAGATTGAAAAAGTTCTGTGTGAGCTTGTTAAGCAGATTTGAGACAAGTCTTTGAGAAGGCTTGTGGACTATTTTGAGTTAAGCTTTTATGAAAGCTTGCTAAACAGATTTGAGCAAGTCCAATAGAGGACTTATTGAGCAGATTTGAGCAAGTCCAAGATAGGACTTATTGAGCATATTTGAGTAAGTCCAAGAGAGGACTTATTGAGCTGATTTGAGCAAGTCCTAGAGAGGATTTTTTGAGCATATTTAGATAGGTTTTCTGTGAACCTGTTGAGCAGATTTAGACAGGTTTTTGGGTGAACTTTTTGAGTAGATTTGAGGAGGTTCTGAGTGAACCTATTGAGTAGAATTGTACTAGACCGATTGTACTATGTTTAGTGCAAGATATTGAGCAGAACTATGCTAGACCGACTGAACTATGTTTGGTACAGTATTGAGACAGATCTTTGGAGGTGACAGAGTATAGAGGATAGAGTCTCAGTGGATAGAGATCCAATAGCTAGGACAATTGAAGACAAGATCTGAGTGAGAAGTCTTCAAGTGGAGAGAGATCCACTAGTCAATGCAGCATAGAGACAGAGTCTTCTAGAAGATCACTAGCCATAGTAGAAGGGGAAAGAGTTCTCCTATGGAAGAGATCCATGAACTTGATATTAGGGGATTAGCATATCCTTTGGACCGAGGTCCATAAACATTTTAATTTGGTAAGGATTCCCAAAAGATCATTTGAGAAATATTTAGAAGAAATATTTTCTCTGTGGAGGTAGCCCACATTGGGTGAACCACGTTAAATCTGTGTCTCTATTGTGTGTGGTGTTTTATGTATTGCTTTGATTACTACTATTAATACTGCTATCTATACACTGCATAATATTGATTTGAGAAGAAAAATAAAAAGTGGTCTTATGTTGTTCACCCCCCTCTCAATATAAGCTTGTGTTCTTCACTACTTTTATATGAACTTCTTGCTTTGGGCATCGTGAAATGCATATCTATCCCATTTTTTTTTTGTCTTCCTCTATCATGGTGGGTGTGGTTTTTGACACATTGTGCTCATTGGATATGGCAATACATGATTTGGAAGATACATATCACTTGTGTATTTCTATGTTGATGGTGTACTCTTGGTCGACCATGTAGTAGTGGGTGGACATGATTGTTGACATTTTATGACCAACCAATATTGTTTTGTAGTTGTTTTTCCTACAATAGTGGTAATAATATGTGTTGTTGGATATTATCTTATATTTTTCCTTTGTTGCTATAATGGTTGATATACTAATAGACATATTGTGTAATATAGGTACTATAGTGTGTTGGTATCCCCTATAGTGGTAAACATGCTTGCTAATACATCATACTTAATAGATACTATAGGGTGTTTTAGGTCTAACATACATATTAATTGCATCCCTTGTTGGTGGTGTCACTTCAATCCACCCCTACTACAATGGTGAGTATGCTTATTGAAACATCACACCTGTTAGATACATCCTATTCTTATTTCCATATGTAGTGGTGGGCATGCTTATTGACACATCACACCAATCAAATACAATATTTTATGATATTCCTATTATAGTGGCATACATGCTCATTGACACATTATATATTAGATATTGTATGGAGGTATTCTAAATGATATACAAGCCATCGGTGCCTTTTAACAATGGTATCATTTTGATCACTCATTTATTATATTTACTTGTATTTTGAAGTAAATATTCCAATTTTTGTGCAAGATTTTAGGTGACATATTGCCTAGAATCCTTAGTATATTGTCATACAAAAATCTTATGATATTATAAAATATCATCAATGCTTAATCTCACATGTGCTAAATATTAAATTCTAATCATGCATTCAAGTGCAAATGAAACCAAGGAAAAATTATTATTTGCATTATATTTTGCTAATTTTTGCATAGATATTATAAGGATAGTGCTTCTAGGGTTTTTAACTTGCTATTGACTCATTTGTGCACTGTCTTTTCTCATTTCATACACCACTAGTGTTTTAGCACTTTGGATGTTTTTGCAAGTAAATATTTTTCAAACTGCATGAGGCACTTAAATATTAGTTTATTGAACCAAAATTTCCAAGAGTGCATACAGATAAGTTTTATTTATTTTTTTCTCCACTTTTGTATTTTTGGTTGTGTTTGCATTTTTCTACTATTTATTTCAAAATATATATCTTTTACAGAGACTAGATTCAAAACTAACAAAAAAAAAATCTTGCACTATACTATAAAAACTTTATTTATGTTACTTTGGCTATCTCATATTGCTCTTTTTCATTTTTTGGTTAAGGACTCTTGATTAGTTGTCCCTTTTGGTGTTTTTTATGGTCGTTAGAGAGGGGAAATATGTTTTTGTAAAGAGAGTACTAACAATTAAATTTGTAGGTGGTGTAGAATTCCATACTCCTTATATGGAATAGGGGTGAACTAACTTTGTTAGTTCTTAGGTACGATAATGATTTTGGTTCCTTTTTATTCACCCACTTTGTCATATTTCTACCATACTTTCTCATCACTTTTGCTCACTAAATTCTCCAAAAATTTAAAATAAGGATAGAGACCTAATTAAAGGATATTTTAACATGTGTCTCCCAAAGCACGTGTACTAAAGATCAATGGTCTCATGATCACCATTGTAAGTAGTGGTCATAGTCATTGGTCAATATTTAGGTCTTTTGATATATTACCATGATCCTCACATGTTTTATACCTATGGTTAAGGTGACATGTTGTTTAGATTGAATTATATGATTTTATAGCTCCAAAAAGAGTGTAATCTAGTCATCGACCTCAAAAGGAAAATTCGTCTCATTTATTTGCTATAAATATGCATTTCATCTCCATATTTAATCATTATACATTCACCATACACATATCATCCAAATTCTTATGATCTTGCTAACACTACTTTAAATTTACATTTAATTCCTCTGATCTTTCTCTATTCCCATCTCTTGTTAATGTAGGTATAACCAAATCCATAGACCATTGGTTCACTGACTTCCATGGAGGAGAATCAGACACTCTAGAATTTATAGTTAACAATCAAGGTTGATGCTTGAGGACTAGTTTCCAAAGCACTTTGATTACCCTACATTAATCTCAGGTGTGGTCTCATCCTGATATAGTGGTGATGTTGGATATAAAATAGAGTAGGATTAAGTACTTTATTATGCTTATTTTTAATGGAATGGACCTTGATGTGCTATGTTATCAAATAATTTATTTGACTACATTAGAACTTTGCTTGATTAGGCATTTTGTGGATGATGTTAGTGTACTATGATCTTAGTTATTTTTATTAATCATTGATTTGATCATGATATTTTTAGATCATTCATCACATGATAATTACTTTATTGTCTTGGTTGAAGCATTTTAACATATCTTATAGTAATTCATGTGATTGTGTAGATGGTGGAAAGGGATCGAGAAAGGGACCAATGAAGGGGATCTTAAATATATTTTCCTATTCCCTTAATCAATTGAATTAGGGGATATTGTGGGATTTGAAGTCTAGTTTGTTGGATTATTTTTTAAAACACCTATGTTTCAATAGGAAACTAAATTTCCTATAAAGATCCTATCTTACCTAGTGCTAAAAATTAATATGATATATTATGGACATATAATAAATGCAAACACATAGGTGCAAAACTAAATGTTTCTTTCAATTTTGAAAGATAACAAATATAAAAAAAAATCATTTTGTACAAGTAAAGGTGTAAGGTGAAGAACACAAGCTTATACTGAGAGGGGGTGAACAGTATAAGACCACTTTTTACTTTTCTTTCCCAATCAATATTATGCAATGTATAGATAGCAATATCAACAATAGTAATCAAAGCAATGCACAAATCACCACACACAATAGAGACACCAATTTAACGTGGTTCACCCAATGTGGGCTACTCCACGGAGAAAATATTTCACTAAAATTTTCTCAATCAATCTCTTGGGAATCCTTTCCCTATTACAATGTTTATGGACCTCTATCCAAAGGAGACACCAATCCCCTAATCAAGTTCGTGGATCTCTATCCATAGGAGAACTCCTTTCTCCTTAGCTCTGACTGGTGATCTTCTAGAAGAACTATTGCCCCCACTACTCTGGCTAATGGATCTCTATCCACTGAAGACACCTATCCTCACTACCCTAGCTAATGGATCTCTATCCACTGGAGACTATCATCCTCTATACTCTATCACCTTCAAATCTCTATCTCAAATCTACACTAAACATAGTCCTTCGATCTAGCACAAATCTACTCAATCTCTATCTCTGGTCTGGCACAAACCTATCCTCAAATCTGCACCAAATCTATCCTCAAAGCACTAAACATAGTCCTTCGGTCTAGCACAAATATGTCCTCAACTCTATCCTCAAGCCTTAACACAAAGCTTGAATTAATCTCAAATCAACTCTGCTAGATCTGCCCTAAACCTTAACTCAAGGTTTGAACAAATCAATCAATCAACTCTACTCTCAAGTCTTCTCAAATACTTATCTCAAATCTACCTTGTAAGCTTCCACAAAATCTCACACTAATCTATCCACAAGTCCTCTCTAGAACTTGTCAAATCTGCTCAAAACTACAATGTAAGCTTCAAATCTCAACTTTCACAAGTCTTCTCAAGACTTACCTCAAATCTGCTCAACAAGTCCTCACTAGAACTTGTCCAATCTCATAGAAACATAAAGAGAATTGTTAGAGACTCAATATGCTTCACATTCATCACAATGCTCAATTACTTTCAATCACTCTTTTAGAAACATATAGAGAATTTTTAGAGACTCAATATGCTTCACACTCACAAACTCTCAATCACTTTCAATCTCTTTTATCATAGAAAATATAGAGAATTGTTAGAGACTCAATATGTTTCACATTCATCAACACTCAACCTCTTTCTCAAATCAATTTATAATATAGAATAATTTGTTTCATAGAACTTGAACTATCACTTCAACACATCCACTTGACTAGGCTCAACCAACTCTACTCAACCAATCACTCAATGAAATAATCCTTGCTCACAAACCCTAGTCCAAGCTTATGAACACTCACTCAAATATTTCCAACAATGCTTATCAATCAATCTCACATAACAATGATACTCATGATCTTTGCAAACCCTAGTTCAAGTTCTTCACTCAACTAATCACTTCAACAACAATGCTTATAAAACAAGGTTTTATCAACAACTCTTTATTCCATAAAACCTTGAAGCATTAATTCAAAACACACTCAACAATGCTTACCAAACAATCCTTTTCACTCCAACTTTGCATTCACAACATTCAACAATCACTCACTAGGAAGATGTGCCCATACCTTTTGTTTGATGTAGAAGTGCCCTTAGAAAACCTGTCTCAATCACAATTTTCTTCTTTGCCAATTTCAATAGTTAGATGACAAAATATCACACTAACTCTCTTTCAAAATATTTCTCAAACACAAAAATAATCAATCCCAAATACACCTTATTACTCCTTGAAATTAGCAATCATCAAATCACACATAAAAATAATCACTCAAATTGCTCCTTATAATCTCCAATTTAATAAATCAATCTTTCAAAAATAACCCTTCAAAAATAATAATTGCCTACCCTTTTATCTCCCTCAAAACACTTAATAACCAATTTTAATTTAGGCAAAAATTAAATCTTATAAACCATCAAAATTTATTTTTCAACCTTAGGCACATAAAAATATTTTTATTTTCCTTCAACCTTAGCACATCCCAAATTAAGCGACCAACATAACAACATCAACGCATACCTTTGTCTCAACCACAAAAAGGCCTCGATGGGTTTTGACCAAGAGACCTCTTCATCGAGCGCCTTACCAAGGTGCTAGCCCACCACATGGGCTAGGCACTCCCATGAGGAGGGAAGGTGCTAGCCTCCCTTTGTTCCCTATGTTAGGCATTGTTCACAAAAATGAAGACCTTCCTTCCTTGCAAAACATGAACCCCGTGGGATTCGAACCTGCATCCTTCCTCCAAAAACGTCTTAACACCTTTCATCCCAAGCTACGCTACATGTGTAGGGTGAGAGGAGCCTAGCTCCTATTTCTCCTTTCTTTTCTCGAAGACTTTTCAAAATGAAAATTGTTGCTTTTTCTACGCATAATCTAGAACATAGGCATTCGAATAAAGCATAGGGAGTTCTAAGGCAAAGGTTTTACCTTTATTTATACATGATGCCTTGATGTTCATAACACGTCGATGCTCAAATAAAATTTAAAATTTGATTTATAAACTTTGCTTTATAACCCTTTTTAGGGTTTATTTAAATTAATAAAAATTAATTTATAATTAAATTAAAATTAACTTATAATTAACTTAAGTAACATGAAAGTTAATTAAATTAATTAATAAATTAATTTATAATAAAATTATATTAATTAATTTATAATTAATTTAAATTTCTTTTAATATTATAATAAAATATTATAATATTATTTGTCTGGGCCTCTTCTTTGCCCTTTGGACCTCATCTGACTTCCTGGAATCGGGTCTTGATCAACTGAAGGTGGACTATCCTTTTGCACTTATTGGAGAACTTAAACTGAATGTTGCCCATTAAAACTGCCATTGACTATTGAAAGCTTGACATCAATGACCACTCACTCTTGACATCAATGACAACTCATCTACTCAAAATGTCCAACAATCTCCCCCTTTGTCATTGATGGCAACCCAAATTATTTTTACCAAAACTTGACCTTTTTCCTATTCTACTCCCCTAGGAAATTGCTCCCCGACTCAATGCTCTCTCCTTAAACCAAATCTCTCCCCCTTACTCAAATATCTCCCCCTTTGACATCAATGGCAAAGGGTCACCTTTGGGGCTCGGGGCTAAGAATGAGTCTCTTAGCTTAGCCCCTCCCCCACCTCCTCTTGAGGTGGTTAATTCTAGGGTGGGAGTATTTCTACTCCTAGAAAGCACTGGTATTTACCTTTGTCCTCTTTCCTTCTCATCTGATCCTTCTGATTCCTTTGACTATTCCTGTTCATGTCCATGTTCTTATTCTTGTTCATGTCCATATTCTTTCTGTTCATGTCCATATTCTTGTTCCTATTCATGTTCTGTTCATGTTCATGCTTGATTCTAGAATGTTCTCTACACCACTTTGTTGTATGTCCATAATTATTGCACTTATAACACTTAATGTTATTATTCCTTGGAGGTGCAAATATCTTGGGATTTCTCCTAGTGAAGCCATATATGTTCCTATCATGTACCTTACAATTCATTGCCTTGTGACCAAACTGATTACATGAGTAGCAATACCCATGGAAAAGTTACTTGTTCTGAAGTTCCCATATTCTTGTCTTTCATGTGTCCTACACTGTGAAGCCATGTGCCCAAATCTGTGACATGAGAAACATCATCCATTGAAATTTCCTTGCCTTGACCTCATTGGTCTCTTAGTCTCTTTTCTCTATGTTGGTTCTTGTTCCATCTGTTTCTTCTTTGTGCATTGTTCCTTTCCTTGTTGAACTTTCTATTGTCCAACTCATCCTCAGAAGTCTCACTTTCTCTTACACTATCTTCTTCTAAAGTTTCTTCTTCTTCAGAACTTGAGGTTGACTCTTCTTCTTGTTTCTTTTGAGCTTGTTCAAAACCAAGACCTATTTTATTTGTTGACCTTCTTTGTACCTTGATCATCTTATCTACAATCTTTGAACTCTTTCTAAACTTGTGTAGCTTATCCTTAGACTTTTCTAAATCTTCCCTTAGTAGAGCTACTTCTTGTTCTAACTTTTCACATTCTAAGACCTTTGCTTCTAGCTTATCCTTGAACTTCTTTGTCTTAGCCATTGACTTGTTTAGATCCTCTATAAGCTTTCCTCTCTCTTCATCACATTCTTGAAACTGAATCTCAAGTTGGGAGTTTTGCTTTCTTACCTTCTTTAAAGTTTTAAGAGCATAAATAAGCTCTCCCTCAAGATCAACTCCTCTTTTTCTGATTCTTCCTCTATTTGTTTGCCTTTGAGAACATCTTCATTATTTTCTGACTTGTCTTCTATAGGATCACCTCCTTCTTCTTCTAGTGCCATTAGAATATTCTCTTCTGGTCCTTCAAGTGTATCCTCATATTCATCATCACTGAAACTGAAACCATTCCTTGTACAACTATCTTCAAGATGTCCAAAATTACCACATCTAAAACACTTGAGAATTATTGGTGACCTTTTCTTAACTTCTTCCTTTTCTTCAATCAGAAATAGGACTTCATCTTTATCATTATCCGAAGAACTATTATCACTATCACTTGAGTACTTACTTGCCTTGTCTGCATAGTAGCTCCTCTTTTGTCTTTGAAAGAACTTCTTTCCTTGTTTGCCTTGTCCATCCTTACCTTTCTTTTGGTACCTATATTTTTGATTCCCTGTTCTTATGATCCTATTTTTCTTCATCATTGTTATTTTTAGCTTCTTGACAATCAGTTGCATAGTGACCATACTTTCCACAATTGAAACATCTAATATATTTTGCATCTTTAAATCTTCTTGAATCCTTATTCCTTCTACCATAATTAGCTTCTTCATCACTGGATGACTCATTGCTTGAATCTAATTTTTCCCTTTGTCTTCTTAGTAGCTTTGAATGTTGCTTCCTTCTAGGGATTAGGTTCCTCTTTTGTTCTTAACTCAAAAGTTGTAAGAATACCAAGTAATATATCTCTTGTCAAAGAATCACCATCTTTTGATTCTTCTATAGCAGAAATATTTTCACTAAATCTTTTTGGAAGAGATCTTAAGATCTTATCACAAACATCCGATTCTTCAACCTCAAGTCCAAGTCCTTGCATGGCATTAACAACCTCATCTACCCAAAGTAGATAAGTACTAATGTTTTCCTCATCCTTCATTCTTAATTCTTCAAATTGTCCTTTGAGATTTCGTATCTTTGCCTTTTTGACACTTTTATCTCCTTCATATATGCTTTGCAACTTATCCCAAATTCCTTTTGCATCTTTACAATGCATAACTTTTATTGATTTTGTTCTATGCAAACCTCTCAAAATTGCATTCATTGCTTTTGAATTGTAATGTTGTAGAAGCTTACCTTCCTTATCTGTAGGTGGATCAACTGGTGGTATGTATCCATTTTCAACTGCTTCCCAAATTTCATTGCCAAGTGCCATCAGGTGAATCTTCATTCTCATACTCCAAAATATATAATCACTTCCATCAAATATTGGTGTTGAATTATCTGAGGACACATTCTTAGAATCCATTGTGTTCTTGAAAGATTTTCCTTCAAGTTGTTAAACTCTTTTAAAGGAACCCACTCTGATACCAATTGAAGAACACAAGCTTATACTGAGAGGGGGTGAACAGTATAAGACCACTTTTTACTTTTCTTTCCCAATAAATATTATGCAATGTATAGATAGCAATATCAATAATAGTAATCAAAGCAATGCACAAATCACCACACACAATAGAGACACCAATTTAACATGGTTCACCCAATGTGGGCTACTCCACGAAGAAAATATTTCACTAAAATTTTCTCAATCAATCTCTTGGGAATCCTTTCCCTATTACAATGTTTATGGACCTCTATCCAAAGGAGACACCAATCCCCTAATCAAGTTCATGGATCTCTATCCATAGGAGAACTCCTTTCTCCTTAGCTCTGATTAGTGATCTTCTAGAAGAATTATTGCCCCCACTACTCTAGCTAATGGATCTCTATCCATTGAAGACACCTATCCTCACTACCCTAGCTAATGGATCTCTATCCACTAGAGACTATCATCCTCTATACTCTATCACCTTCAAAGCTCTATCTCAAATCTACACTAAACATAGTCCTTCGATCTAGCACAAATCTGGTTTGGCACAAACCTATCCTCAAATCTGCACCAAATTTATCCTCAAGCCTTAACACAAAGCTTGATTTAATCTCAAATCAACTCTACTAGATCTACCCCAAACCTTAACTCAAGGTTTGAACAAATCAATCAATCAACTCTACTCTCAAGTCTTCTCAAAGACTTATCTCAAATATACCTTGTAAGCTTCCACAAAAGCTCACACTAATCTATCCACAAGTCCTCTCTAGAACTTGTCTAAATCTTCTCACACAAGTCTTCTCTAAAGACTTACCTCAATTCTCAACAAGTCCTCACTAGAACTTGTCCAATCTCATAGAAATATAAAGAGAATTGTTAGAGACTCAATATGCTTCAACTCAACAATGCTCAATTACTTTCATCTTACTCTTTTTCCATTCATCAACACTCAACCTCTTTCTCAAATCAATTTAGAATATAGAACAATTTGTTTCATAGAACTTGAAATATCACTTCAACACATCCACTTGACTAGGCTCAACCAACTCTACTCAACCAATCACTCAATGAAATAATCCTTGCTCACAAACCCTAGTCCAAGCATATGAACACTCACTCAAATATTTCCAACAATGCTTATCAATCAATCTCACATAACAATGATACTCATGATCTTTGCAAACCCTAGTTCAAGTTCTTCACTCAACTAATCACTTCAACAACAATGCTTATAAAACAAGGTTTTATCAACAACTCTTTATTCCAGAAAACCTTGAAGCATTAATTCAAAACACACTCAACAATGCTTACCAAACAATCCTTTTCACTCCAACTTTGCATTCACAACATTCAACAATCACTCACTAGGAAGATGTGCCCATACCTTTTGTTTGATGTAGAAGTGCCCTTAGAAAACCTGTCTCAATCACAATTTTCTTCTTTGCCAATTTCAATGGTTAGATGACAAAATATCACACTAACTCTCTTTCAAAATATTTCTCAAACACAAAAATAATCAATCTCAAATACACCTTATTACTCCTTTGAAATTAGCAATCATCAAATCACACATAAAAATAATCACTCAAATTGCTCCTTATAATATCCAATTTAATAAATCAATCTTTCAAAAATAACCCTTCAGAAATAATAATTGCCTACCCTTTTATCTCCCTCAAAACACTTAATAACCAATTTTAATTTAGGCAAAAATTAAATCTTATAAACCATCAAAATTTATTTTTCAACCTTAGGCACATAAAAATATTTTTATTTTCCTTCAACCTTAGCACATCCCAAATTAAGTGACAACACCCAACAATCGCATACCTTTGTCTCAACCACTAAAAGGCCTCGATGGGTTTTGAACCCCAAGAGACCTTTCCATCGAGCGCCTTACCAAGGTGCTAGCCCACCATGTGGGCTAGGCGCTCCCATGGGGAGGGGAAGGTGCTAGCCTCCCTTTGTTCCCTTGTTAGGCACTGTTTGCAAAAATGAAGACCTTCCTTCCTTGCAAAACATGAACCCCATGGGATTCGAACTATGTCCTTCCTGCCAACAAATTTTAACACTTCTCCCAATGCCTATGTGTGTGGTGAGAGGAGCCTTGCTCCTATTTTTTTTCTTCTATCGAAGACTTTTCAAACAAATTTTGCTCCTTTTATGCATAATCTAAACATAGGCATTCGAATAAAGCATGGGGAGTTTTAAGGCAAAGGTTTTACCTTTATTTATACATGATGCCTTATTGCTATAACATGTCGATGCTCAAATCGAATTTAAAATTTGATTTATAAACTTTGCTTTATAACCCTTTTTAGGGTTTATTAAATTAATAAAAATTAATTTATAATTAAATTAAAATTAACTTAATTAACTTAAGTAACATGAAAGTTAATTAAATTAATTAATAAATTAATTTATAATAAAATTATATTAATTAATTTATAATTAATTTAAATTTCCTTTTTAATATTATAATAAAATATTATAATATTATTTGCTTGGGCCTCTTCTTTGCCCTTTGGACCTCATCTGACTTCCTGGAACCGGGTCTTGATCAACTAAAGGTGGACTATCCTTTTGCACTTATTGGAGAACCTAAAATTGATGCTACCCACTAAAACTGCCACTAAATGGTGTTGAAATCTTGACATCAATGACCACTCACTCTTGACATCAATGACAACTCATCTACTCAAAATGTCCAACAATCTCCCCCTTTGTCATTGATGGCAACCCAAATTATTTTTACCAAAACTTGACCTTTTCTTTTTCTCCCCCTGGAAATTGCTCCCCCTAACTCAATGCTCTCTCCTTAAACCAAATCTCTCCCCCTTACTCAAATATCTCCCCCTTTGACATCAATGGCAAAGGGTCACCTTTGGGGCTCGGGGCTAAGAATGAGTCTCTTAGCTTAGCCCCTCCCCCACCTCCTCTTGAGGTGGTTAATTCTAGGGTGGGAGTATTTCTACTCCCAGCAAGCACTGGTCTTTACCTTTGTCCTCTTTCCTTCTCATCTGATCCTTCTGATTCCTTTGACTATTCCTGTTCATGTCCATATTCTTATTTCTGTTCATGCTTGATTCTGGAATGTCTGCTCTACACCACTTTGTTGTATGTCCATCATTATTGCACTTATAACACTTAATGTTATTATTCCTTGGAGGTGCAAATATCTTGGGATTTCTCCTAGTGAAGCCATATCTGTTCCTGTCATGTACCTTGCAATTCATTGCCTTGTGACCAAACTGATTACATGAGTAGCAATACCCATGGAAAAGTTGCCTGTTTCTGAAGTTCCCATATTCTTGTCTTTCATGTGTCCTACACTGTGAAGCCATGTGCCCAAATCTATGACATGAGAAACATCATCCATTGAAATTTCCTTGCCTTGACCTCATTGGTCTCTTAGTCTCTTTTCTCTATGTTGGTTCCTGTTCCATCTATTTCTTCTTTGTGCATTGTTCCTTTCCTTGTTGAACTTTCTATTGTCCAACTCATCCTCGAAGTCTCACTTTCTCTTACACTATCTTCTTCTGAAGTTTCTTCTTCTTCAGAACTTGAGGTTGACTCTTCTTCTTGTTTCTTTTGAGCCTGTTCAAAACCAAGACCTATTTTGTTTGTTGACCTTCTTTGTACCTTGATCATCTTATCTACATTCTTTGAACTCTTTCCAAACTTGTGTAGCTTATCCTTGGACTTTTCTACTTCTTCCCTTAGTAGAGCTACTTCTTGTTCTAACTTTTCACATTCTAAGACCTTTGCTTCTAACTTATCCTTGAACTTCTTTGTCTTAGCCATTGACTTGTTTAGATCCTCTATAAGCTTTCCTCTCTCTTCATCACATTCTTGAAACTGAATCTCAAGTTGGGAGTTTTGCTTTCTTACCTTCTTTAAAGTTTTAAGAGCATAAATAAGCTCTCCCTCAAGATCAACTCCTCCTTTTTCTGATTCTTCCTCTATTTGTTTGCCTTTGAGAACATCTTCATTCTTTTCTGACTTGTCTTCTATAGGATCACCTCCTTCTTCTTCTAGTACCATTAGAATATTCTCTTCTGGTCCTTCAAGTGTATCCTCATATTCATCATCACTGAAACTAAAACCATTCCTTGTACAACTATCTTCAAGATGTCCAAAATTACCACATCTAAAACACTTGAGAATTATTGGTGACCTTTTCTTAACTTCTTCTTTTTCTTCAATCAGAAATAGGACTTCATCTTTATCATTATTTGAAAAACTATTATCACTATCACTTGAGTACTTACTTGCCTTGTCTGCATAGTAGCTCCTCTTTTGTCTTTGAAAGAACTTCTTTCCTTGTTTGCCTTGTCCATCCTTGCCTTTCTTTTGGTACCTGTATCTTTCTGATTCCCTGTTCCTGTGATCCTATTTTTCTTCATCATTGTTATTTTTAGCTTCTTGAAAATCAGTTGCATAGTGACCATACTTTCCACAATTGAAACATCTAATAGATTTTGCATCTTTAAATCTTCTTGAATCCTTATTCCTTCTGCCATAATTAGCTTCTTCATCATTGGATGACTCATTGCTTGAATCTGACTTCTTTCCCTTTGTCTTCTTAGTAGCTTTGAATGTTGCTTCCTTCCAGGGATTAGGTTCCTCTTTTGTTCTTAACTCAAAAGTTGTAAGAATACCAAGTAACATATCTCTTGTCAAAGAATCACCATCTTTTGATTCTTCTATAGCAGAAATATTTTCACTAAATCTTTTTGGAAGAGATCTTAAGATCTTATCACAAACATCTGATTCTTCAACCTCAAGTCCAAGTCCTTGCATGGCATTAACAACCTCATCTACCCGAAGTAGATAAGTACTAATGTTTTCCTCATCCTTCATTCTTAATTCTTCAAATTGTCCTTTGAGATTTTGTATCTTTACCTTTTTGACACTTTTATCTCCTTCATATATGCTTTGCAACTTATCCCAAATTCCTTTTGCATCTTTACAATGCATAACTTTTATTAATTTTGTTCTATGCAAACCTCTCAAAATTGCATTCATTGCTTTTGAATTGTAATGTTGTAGAAGCTTACCTTCCTTATCTGTAGGTGGATCAGCTGGTGGTATGTATCCATTTTCAACTGCTTCCCAAATTTCATTGCCAAGTGCCATCAGGTGAATCTTCATTCTCATACTCCAAAATATATAATCACTTCCATCAAATATTGGTGTTGAATTATCTGGAGGACCCATTCTTAGAATCCATTGTGTTCTTGAAAGATTTTCCTTCAAGTTGTTAAACTCTTCCGAAGGAACCCACTCTGATACCAATTGAAGAACACAAGCTTATACTGAGAGGGGGGTGAATAGTATAAGACCACTTTTTACTTTTCTTTCCCAATCAATATTATGCAATGTATAGATAGCAATATCAACAATAGTAATCAAAGTAATGCACAAATCACCACACACAATAGAGACACCAATTTAATGTGGTTCACCCAATGTGGGCTACTCCATGGAGAAAATATTTCACTAAAATTTTCTCAATCAATCTCTTGGGAATCCTTTCCCTATTACAATGTTTATGGACCTCTATCCAAAGGAGACACCAATCCCCTAATCAAGTTTATGGATCTCTATCCATAGGAGAACTCCTTTCTCCTTAGCTTTGATTGGTGATATTCTAGAAGAACTGCTACCCCCACTACTCTGGCTAATGGATCTCTATCCACTGAAGACACCTATCCTCACTACCCTAGCTAATGGATCTCTATCCACTGGAGACTATCATCCTCTATACTCTATCACCTTCAAATATCTATCTCAAATCTACACTAAACATAGTCCTTCGATCTAGCACAAATCTGCTCAATATCTATCTCTGGTCTTGCACAAACCTATCCTCAAATCTGCACCAAACTCTATCCTCAAATTACTAAAATATTAAAAACTTGTGGCTAGCACAAATCTATCCTCAATATCTATCCTAACTCTTTCCTCAAGCCTTAACACAAATCTTGACTTAATCTCAAATCAACTCTACTAGATCTACCCCAAACCTTAACTCAAGGTTTGAACAAATCAATCAATCAACTCTGCTCTCAAGTCTTCTCAAAGACTTATCTCAAATCTACCTTGTAAGATTCCACAAAACTCACACTAATCTATCCACAAGTCCTCTCTAGAACTTGTCCAATCTCTCAAAATCTTATTTCCTCAACTGTCACAAGTCTTCTCTAAGACTTACCTCAAATCTGCTCAATAAGTCCTCACTAGAACTTGTCCAATCTCATAGAAACATAAAGAGAATTTTTAGAGACTCAATATGCTTCACACTAATCACACAATGCTCAATTACTTTCCCAATCACTCTTTTAAGAAACATATAGATAATTGTTAGAGACTCAATATGCTTCATAAACACTTTCTTTTTTTTCAAATATGAGGAGAATTGTTAGAAACTCAATATGTTTCACATTCATCAACACTCAACCTCTTTCTCAAATCAATTTAGAATATAGAACAATTTGTTTCATAGAACTTGAACTATCACTTCAACACATCCACTTGACTAGGCTCAACCAACTCTACTCAACCAATCACTCAATGAAATAATCCTTTCTCACAAACCCTAGTCCAAGCATATGAACACTCACTCAAATATTTCCAACAATGCTTATCAATCAATCTCACATAACAATGATACTCATGATCTTTGCAAACCCTAGTTCAAGTTCTTCACTCAACTAATCACTTCAACAACAATGCTTATAAAACAAGGTTTTATCAACAACTCTTTATTCCAGAAAACCTTGAAGCATTAATTCAAAACACACTCAACAATGCTTACCAAACAATCCTTTTCACTCCAACTTTGCATTCACAACATTCAACAATCACTCACTAGGAAGATGTGCCCATACCTTTTGTTTGATGTAGAAGTGCCCTTAGAAAACTTATCTCAATCACAATTTTCTTCTTTGCCAATTTCAATGGTTAGATGACAAAATATCACACTAACTCTCTTTCAAAATATTTCTCAAACACAAAAATAATCAATCCCAAATACACCTTATTACTCCTTGAAATTAGCAATCATCAAATCACACATAAAAATAATCACTCAAATTGCTCCTTATAATATCCAATTTAATAAATCAATCTTTCAAAAATAACCCTTCAGAAATAATAATTGCCTACCCTTTTATCTCCCTCAAAACACTTAATAACCAATTTTAATTTAGGCAAAAATTAAATCTTATAAACCATCAAAATAATTATTTTTCAACCTTAGGCACATAAAAATATTTTTATTTTCCTTCAACCTTAGCACATCCCAAATTAAGCGACCAACATAACAACATCAATGCATACCTTTGTCTCAACCACAAAAAGGCCTCGATGGGTTTTGAACAAGAGACCTTTTCGTCGAGCGCCTTACCAAGGTGCTAGCCCACCACGTGGGCTAGGCGCTCCCATGGGGAGGGGAAGGTGCTAGCCTCCCTTTATTCCCTGTGTTAGGCATTGTTCACAAAATGAAGACCTTCCTTCCTTGCAAAACATGAACCCCATGGGATTCGAACCACGTCCTTCCTGCCAACAAACGTCTTAACACCTTCCTCATCGCCAACTGTGCTACGTGGTGCTTGTGCAAGGTGAGAGGAGCCTAGCTCCTATTTCTTCATTCTTCTACCATCGAAGACTTTTCAACACGAAAATGTTGCTCCTTTCTATGCATAATCTAGAACATAGGCATTCGAATAAAGCATGGGGAGTTCTAAGGCAAAGGTTTTACCTTTATTTATACATGATGCCTTATTGCCATAACACGTCGATGCTCAAATCGAATTTAAAATTTGATTTATAAACTTAGCTTTATAACCCTTTTTAGGGTTTATTTAAATTAATAAAAATTAATTTATAATTAAATTAAAATTAACTTAAGTAACATGAAAGTTAATTAAATTAATTAATAAATTAATTTATAATAAAATTATATTAATTAATTTATAATTAATTTAAATTTCCTTTTTAATATTATAATAAAATATTATAATATTATTTTCTTGGGCCTCTTCTTTGCCCTTTGGACCTCATCTGACTGCCTGGAACCGGGTCTTGATCAACTGAAGGTGGACTATCCTTTTGCACTTATTGGAGAACCTAAACTGATGCTGCCCACTAAACTACCACTAATGTGTTGAAAGCTTGACATCAATGACCACTCACTCTTGACATCAATGACAACTCATCTACTCAAAATGTCCAACAATCTCCCCCTTTGTCATTGATGGCAACCCAAATTATTTTTACCAAAACTTAACATTTTTCTTGTTCTTCTCTCCCCTTGGAAATTGCTCCCCTTGACTCAATGCTCTCTCCTTAAATCAAATCTCTCCCTCTTACTAAAATATCTCCCATTTGACATCAATGGCAAAGGGTCACCTTTGGGGCTCGGGGCTAAGAATGAGTCTCTTAGCTTAGCCCCTCCCCCACCTCCTCTTGAGGTGGTTAATTCTAGGGTGGGAGTATTTCTACTCCCATCAAGCACTGTTATTTACCTTTGTCCACTTTCCTTCTCATCTGATCCTTCTGATTCCTTTGACTATTCATGTTCATGTCCATGTTCTTGTTCTTGTTCATGCTTGGTTTTGGAATGTCTGCTCTACACCACTTTGTTGTATGTCCATCATTATTGCACTTATAACACTTAATATTATTATTCCTTGGAGGTGCAAATATCTTGGGATTTCTCCTGGTGAAGCCATATCTATTCTTGTCATGGACCCTGTAATTCATTGCCTTGTGACCAAACTGATTACATGAGTAGCAATACCCATGAAAAGGTTGCCTGTTTCTGAAGTTCCCATATTCTTGTCTTTCATGTGTCCTGCACTGTGAAGCCTTGTGCCCAAATCTATGATATGAGAAACATCATCCATTGAAATTTCCTTGCCTTGACCTCATTGGTCTCTTAGTCTCTTTTACTCTATGTTGGTTCCTGTTCCATCTGTTTCTTCTTTGTGCATTGTTCCTTTCCTTGTTGAACTTTCTATTGTCCAACTCATCCTCAGAAGTCTCACTTTCTCTTACACTATCTTCTTCTAAAGTTTCTTCTTCTTCAGAACTTGAGGTTGACTCTTCTTCTTGTTTCTTTTGAACCTGTTCAAAACCAAGACCTATTTTGTTTGTTGACCTTCTTTGTACCTTGATCATCTTATCTAAATTCTTTGAACTTCTTCCAAACTTGTGTAGCTTATCCTTAGACTTTTCTACTTCTTCCCTTAGTAGAGCTACTTCTTGTTCTAACTTTTCACATTCTAAGACCTTTGCTTCTAACTTATCCTTGAACTTCTTTGTCTTAGCCATTGACTTGTTTAGATCCTCTATAAGCTTTCCTCTCTCTTCATCACATTCTTGAAACTAAATCTCAAGTTGGGAGTTTTGCTTTCTTACCTTCTTTAAAGTTTTAAGAGCATAAATAAGCTCTCCCTCAAGATCAACTCCTCCTTTTTCTGATTCTTCCTCTATTTGTTTTCCTTTGAGAACATCTTCATTATTTTTTGACTTGTCTTCTATAGGATCACCTCCTTCTTCTAGTGCCATTAGAATATTCTCTTCTGGTCCTTCAAGTGTATCCTCATATTCATCATCACTGAAACTAAAACCATTCCTTGTACAACTATCTTCAAGATGTCCAAAATTACCACATCTAAAACACTTGAGAATTATTGGTGACCTTTTCTTAACTTCTTCTTTTTATTCAATCAAAAATAGGACTTCATATTTATCATTATCTGAAGAACTATTATCACTATCACTTGAGTACTTACTTGCCTTGTCTGCATAGTAACTCCTCTTTTATCTTTGAAAGAACTTCTTTCCTTGTTTGCCTTGTCCATCCTTACCTTTCTTTTGGTACCTGTATCTTTTTGATTCCCTATTCTTATGATCCTATTTTTCTTCATCATTGTTATTTTTAGCTTCTTGAAAATCAGTTGCATAGTGACCATACTTTCCACAATTGAAACATCTAACAGATTTTGCATCTTTAAATCTTCTTGAATCCTTATTCCTTCTACCATAATTAGCTTCTTCATCACTGGATGACTCATTGCTTGAATCTAACTTCTTGCCCTTTGTCTTCTTAGTAGCTTTGAAGGTTGCTTCCTTCCGGAGATTAGGTTCCTCTTTTGTTCTTAACTCAAAAGTTGTAAGAATACCAAGTAACATATCTCTTGTCAAAGAATCACCATCTTTTGATTCCTCTATAGCAGAAATATTTTCACTAAACCTTTTTGGAAGAGATCTTAAGATCTTATCACAAACATCAGATTCTTCAATCTCAAGTCCAAGTCCTTGCATGGCATTAACAACCTCATCTACCCAAAGTAGATAAGTACTAATGTTTTCCTCATCCTTCATTCTTAATTCTTCAAATTGTCCTTTGAGATTTTGTATCTTTGCCTTTTTGACACTTTTATCTCCTTCATATATGCTTTGCAACTTATCCCAAATTCCTTTTGCATATTTACAATGCATAACTTTTATGGACTTTGTTCTATGCAAACCTCTCAAAATTGCATTCATTGCTTTTGAATTGTAATGTTGTAGAAGCTTACCTTCCTTATCTGTAGGTGGATCAACTGGTGGTATGTATCCATTTTCAACTGCTTCCCAAATTTCATTGCCAAGTGCCATCAGGTGAATCTTCATTCTCATACTCCAAAATATATAATCGCTTCCATAAAATACTGGTGTTGAATTATCTGAGGACCCATTCTTAGAATCCATTGTGTTCTTGAAAGATTTTCCTTCAAGCTGTTAAACTCTTTCGAAGGAACCCACTCTGATACCAATTGAAGAACACAAGCTTATACTAAGAGGGGGGTGAACAGTATAAGACCACTTTTTACTTTTCTTTCCCAATCAATATTATGCAATGTATAGATAGCAATATCAACAATAGTAATCAAAGCAATGCACAAATCACCACACACAATAGAGACACCAATTTAACGTGGTTCACCCAATGTGGGCTACTCCACGGAGAAAATATTTCACTAAAATTTTCTCAATCAATCTCTTGGGAATCCTTTCCCTATTACAATGTTTATGGACCTCTGTCCAAAGGAGACACCAATCCCCTAATCAAGTTCGTGGATCTCTATCCATAGGAGAACTCCTTTCTCCTTAGCTCGATTGGTGATCTTCTAGAAGAACTATTGCCCCCACTACTCTGGCTAATGGATCTCTATCCACTGAAGACACCTATCCTCACTACCCTAGCTAATGGATCTCTATCCACTGGAGACTATCATCCTCTATACTCTGTCACCTCCAAATCTCTATCTCAAATATGCACTAAACACAGTCCTTTGGTCTAGCACAAATATGCTCAATCTCTATCTCTAGTCTGGCACAAACCTATCCTCAAATCTGCACCAAACTCTATCCTCAAATATGTACTAAACACAGTCCTTCGATCTAGCACAAATCTATCCTCAACTCTATCCTCTAATCTTCACTAAACATAGTCCTTCGATCTAGCACAAATCTTCCTCAATTTTCCTATTAAACGCCTCCACAAATATATCCTCAATCTCTATCCTCAAGCCTTAACACAAAGCTTGACTCAATCACAAATCAACACTTGCTAGATCTACCCCAAACCTTAACTCAAGGTTTGAACAAATCAATCAATCAACTCTGCTCACAAGTCTTCTCAAAGACTTATCTCAAATCTACCTTGTAAGCTTCCACAAAAGCTCACACTAATCTATCCACAAGTCCTCTCTAGAACTTGTCCAAATCTGCTCAACAAGTCCGGTATGAAACTAAATAGTGCGGAAGGAGGAATCATTTTTATATTGAATCACTTTTTGATTGTAAGGTAGAAAAACCCAAAATAGACTTAATTAATATATTTGTTCGATGATGCCTTATTATCATATTTGGATTGCATTTAAATACCTAGTATAATAGTTGTAAGAGTGAAGGGTTGTGACCCTAGAATATAATTAATAAATAATATAAGTATTAGGACATGTTAGGAGGGTCCTAACATGCCACCCCCTT
Source organism: Wollemia nobilis (assembly GCA_028583015.1). Taxonomy (NCBI): domain Eukaryota; kingdom Viridiplantae; phylum Streptophyta; class Pinopsida; order Araucariales; family Araucariaceae; genus Wollemia; species Wollemia nobilis. Next base: position 1,120,740 of record JAQPPZ010001424.1, on the reverse strand, counting down.
AAAGGAGCTTTGTCCTCAAAGCTAGAAATTTGGAAATTGCTCTTGGATATCTTGAAAATTTTCCCACATTGCGTCTTCTAAAGGTAGACCTTTCCAATGGATTAAAACTTTTGTGATATCGCGAGTACGAAGGTGATGAGAGCGGTGATCCAAGATAGCTTCTATCTCGACTAGAAGTACTCCATCATCGAAGAATTCAGGGAGAGTGGTTTATTTCATGATATGGGCTCCAACTGCGAGCTTAAGGCAAGATACATGAAATACGGGCTGAAATTTGGAAGAGGGAGGAAGCTCTAGTTTGTAAGCAACGGTCCCAATATGTTGGAGAACTTTATACGGATCGTAAAATTTGGGTGCTAACTTTTGAGAACCTTTTTGTTTAAGATAGGATTGACGGTAAGGTTGGAGACGTAAGAAAACCATATCACCCTCGTGAAAACTACGTTCGATTCTATTTTGATCGGCTTGCTGCTTCATGCGATGTTGGGTGGTGTGTAGGTTCTCTTTTAGGATCCGTAGTATGTCATCTCTATTAGCAAGTTCCATTTCCATCGCATGGACTTTTGTAGTCCCTGGAATATAGGAAGTGAGGGATGGTGGTGTTTGACCATATAGTGCTTCATAAGGAGTCATTTTGATGGATGTATGGTATGAAGTGTTATACCACCATTCCGCTAGTGAAAGCCGCTTTACCCAATGGAGTGGTTGAGTAGAAAAAAAACATCGCAGGTATGTTTCCAAGCATTTATTTATAACTTTTGTTTGGCCATCGGTTTGAGGATGGTAAGCAGCTCATACAAAGTTGAGTACCTTGTAATTTGAACAATTCCTTCCAAAAGGTGCTAGTGAAAGTTGGGTCGCGGTCACTAACAATTGTGGAGGGCATACCATGTAATTTAAAGATGTTATCTAGGAAGATGTGGGCTATAGTGCTAGTGGTATAAGGATGAGCCACGAAACAAAAATGGGCATATTTATATAAACTATCAACGACTACAAAAATGGTTGTTTTTCCTCCTGATTTTGGTAATCCTTCAATAAAGTCCATAGAAATATCTGCCCATGTTTTGGTGGGTATAGGAAGAGGTTGAAGTAATCTTGGAATAGCGAGGGTCTCCCCCTTTTGTCTTTGGCAAACTTCACATTCTTTTACAAATTTTTTGATGTAATTTTTCATTCCTACCCAATAGAAGGAGGTAGTGGCTCTTTTATAGGTTTTTAAGAACCCTGAGTGGCTTGCAGTGGGTGAGTTATGTAACTCATGAAGAATTTTTTCACGATAAGCTGAATTGGGGGTGAGGACCATCCTCCCTTTGTATCTTAATATATTGTCCTTCCAAGTGTATGGAGGTTTGCTACTAGGATTATGTTGAAGTTGTTGAATTAAGGCATGGATAGTAGGATCATTTATCCATTCTTCATGCACCTCATCTACCCATTTAGGAATAAAGGAGGAAATAGCATGGACTTGAGGCATATCTTCAAATTTTCTAGAAAGTGCATCGGCTGCCATGTTGTCCTTTCCCTTTTTATATGTAATTTCATAATCATAGCCAAGAATTTTAGTAACCCATTTTTGTTGTTTCGGGGTATTAGTCCTTTGTTCCAAAAAATACTTCAAGCTATGATGGTCAGTGCGTATAATGAAATTTTGGCCAATAAGGTAAGGCCTCCAATGTTGAATAGCATGGACAATCGCCAACATATATTTTTCATACGTAGAGCGAGCTAAATTCTTAGGAGAAAATTCTTTGCTTATAAAAGCTAGAGGCATTTCATCTTGCATGAGTACGGCTCCCATTCTTATTCCTGAAGCATCACTTTCAATGACGAACGGTTTAGAAAAGTTGGGCATGGCTAGAACAGGGGTGGTACACATTGCAATTTTCAAGGTGATAAAGGCCTCATCCACTTTAGACGACCATTTGAAAGCATTTTTCTTAAGTAATGTTGTTAGAGGAGCAGCGATTTTACCATAATTTTGGACAAATTTTCTATAATATCTCGTTAGTCCAAGAAACCCACGTAGAGCTTTTAAGGTTTTTGGAATAGGCCAATTTTTCACCTCCTCAATTTTGGAAGGATCTACCATAACTCCTTCCCTTGAGACAATATGCCCTAAGTATTCAATTTCTTGTATTCCAAAGGAACACTTTGATCTTTTTGCATAAAGTTGATTTTCCTTCAAGATTTGGAACGCTTGTCTAACATGGTCCAAATGTTCTTCCCATGTTTTGCTATAAATCAAAATGTCATCAAAGAAAACTAATATAAATTTACGAAGAAAAGGGTGAAATACCTTATTCATTAGACTTTGAAAGGTAGAAGGAGCATTGGTCAGGCCAAATGGCATCACCAAGAATTCGTAGTGCCCTTCGTGAGTGAGAAAGGCCATCTTAGGAATATCCTTTTCATTGACTCGTATTTGGTGGTAGCCTAACCGTAAGTCTAACTTGCAAAAATAAGCTACCCCGTAGAGTTCATATAATAGCTCGTCTATGACCGAAATAGGAAATTTATCTTTGATGGTCATTTTATTAAGCGTTCGAAAATCGACACATAAACGCCACGAGCCATCCTTTTTTCTAACTAAAATAATTGGAGAGGAGTAAGGGCTTTTGCTAGGTCTAATGACTCCTGCCTTAAGAAGCTCTTGTACTAATTTCTCTATTTCGGTATTTTGGAGGTATGGATAACGATAAGGTCTAATATTGGGAGGTTGATGCCCTGGAAATAATAGAATAGTGTGATCATGACTACGTTGTGGAGGTAGTCCTTTTGGTTCATTGAATACCACCTTATGGTGGTCTAAAATATTTTGTAACTCTGGTGTCTCATCTTCTTTGTGACTAGGTTGAATTGAAAATAATTGGGTGACCATTCCTTTGTTTCCTTTTCAAATAATTTTCTCCATTCTATGCGAGCTGACGATTTGGGAAGGTCCTGATTTTAGGCCTTGGATAATATAGGTTTGGTTATTTACTGTGAATTTCATCCATAGTTCATCAAATTCCCATTGGACTATGCCCAAGGTTCGTAACAATTGTACGCATAGTACAATGTCGCACCCACCTAGGGGTAGGACGTACATGTCACCTTTCATGTTATAAAACCCCATAGTTTTATATTTCTGCATTTTCCTTTACATGTAATTTTTTTGTTGTTTCCAATCATCACTTCGAAGTTATTGCAAGGGTATATAAAACAATTTGCTTGTTTAGCCACCTTTGGATCGATAAAATTGTGCGTGCTACAAAAATCTAGGAGCACGGTAAGGTTTTGTTTCTTAAAATACCCTTTTACTCGCATTGTTTGAGGGGCAGAAAATCCGGTAAGGGTGTTGAAGGAAACCTTTGGTGCATTTTCTTCGTCACTTTCAAGTGTGTTGGATAATACCTCTACTTCGAGTTTGGGTTCCTCTTCAATAGAATTCCCTTCCTCTATGGCATATAGAATATATAATTTCCATGAGGCACATTTATGATTTCTATCAAATTTCGCATTGCAATGGTAGCCAAGACCCTTAGCTTGTCTTTCCTTCATTTCCTCGAAACTCAGACGCTTAATTGGTAGAGCGGGGTTAATTTTGGGGGCTTTGTAGGAGTTTTGGGTTCATCCATTTTGCATTGTTTTGGGGTTGGTATAATTGTTTGATGGTTTCCTCCAAGTTGGTTTTGTGAACCAATTTCGTGCCTTGATTTTGTCCTAATTTCGCCAAGTCGATGGTCTCTAACATGTTTGTAGGGTTATACATTTGCACCTCTATTCGAATTTCTTATTTTAATCCGCTAAAAAAACATTCTTTAAAGAAGGCAGCGTCTAATCCGAATGTTTGATTAGCTAGCCTTTCAAATTATGCTTGGTATTCACTTATCGAAGTGGTTTGGCATAATTTAGTGAGGGCCCCTATAAAGCTTTGAAACTTGCTAGGGCCGAATCGCACTAATAGATTATCTGTAAATGTTGACCACGTCGGAGTGCCGTTAGTTTTCTCGAACCATTGGTACCATTGGATGGCATCGTTTTCCAATTGGAATGAGGTGATATGAACTTTTTGCATTTTTGGAATTTGATTTAGTGAGAAATATTGCTCTGCTCGGTAGATCCAGTTTGTAGGGTCTCCTCCTTCAAATTTTGGGAAGTCTAATTTGGTCATCCATGGTAGAATGGAAGTTTGTGGATCTCCTAACATTGCTCAGTTTGATGACTCATTGTTGGTTGAATTTGTATGTGTTGTTGCCTGATTTTGACTAATGGCATCAAGTTTAACATCCATTGCAAATATTTTCTCGAAGAGTTCTCTTGTATTATGGGTATTCTCCTCTCTTTCCTGTTGAACTTCTTCAGTGAGCCTTTTGTGTTTCTCATGAATGGAATCCAGTGATTGTCATCCTTTAGCCATTACGGTTGGTGTAGGTAATGATCAATATGACTTGGTACAGGTGAGCAAAAAAAAAATTATTTTTTTTCCTTTGCGTTTCGAACGTCGAAAACCTTGATGTTGCGTTGAATATTTTAGCTTTTTCAAAACAGCCATTGGTCACCACGCGAAAGGTCAAGCAATTTGGGTGTAAGACAACTTAATTCATACCTTAGAAGGTTTAATTTTCTATGAGGATTATGACACGGATCCGTGAAGCGTGAATTTTGTTTGTGTCCTCGCGAATGTGGACTCGCTAAAATGTGCGGTGGGAAAAAATTTTAATGGTGAATTTGCTCCTTGATCTAGCTCTGATCCAGATGGTATGAAACTAAATAGTGTGGAAGGAGGAATCATTTTTATATTGAATCACTTTTTTATTGTAAGGTAGAAAAACCCACAATAGACTTAATTAATATATTTGTTCGATGATGCCTTATTATCATATTTGGATTGCATTTAAATACCTAGTCTAATAGTTGTAAGAGTGAAGGGTTGTGACCCTAGAATATAATTAATAAATAATATAAGTATTAGGACATGTTACGAGGGTCCTAACAAAGTCCTTACTAGAACTTTTCCAAATCATCTCTCAATCTCTATCCTCAAATCTATGTTGTAAGCTTCCATTAAATCTCACATAAATCTATCCACAAGCCTTCTCTAATACTTACCTCAAATATTCTCAACAAGTTCTCATTAGAACTTGTCCAACCTCATAGAAAAATAAAGAGAATTGTTAGAGACTCAATACGCTTCACACTCACCACAATGCTCAGTCACTTTCAATCACTCTTTTATCATAGAAACATATAGAGAATTGTTAGAGACTCAATATGCTTCATATTCACCACAATTCTCAATCACTTTCAATCACTCTTTGTACCACAGAAACATATAGATAATTGTTAGAGGCTCAATATGCTTCACACTCACAAACTCTCAATCACTTTTAATCTCTATTTTATCACATAAACATATAGATAATTGTTAGATACTCAATATGTTTCACATTCATAAACACTCATTCTCTTCCTCAACTCAATTCAAAATATAGAACAATTTGTTTCATAGAACTTGAACCACCACTTCAACACATCCACTTGACTAGGCTCACCAAAATTTATTTAACCAATCACTAAATGAAATAATTATTTCTCACAAACCCTAGTCCCAACTTATGAACATTCACTCAAATGTTTCCAACAATTCTTAAACCAATATCACATAACAATGATACTCATGATCTTTGCAAACCCTAGTTCAATTTTTTCACTCAACCAATTACTTCAACAAAAATGCTTATAAAACAAGTTTTTATCAACAACTATTTATTCCAGAAAACCTTGAAGCATTAATTCAAAACACACTCAACAATGCTTACCAAATAATCCTTTTCACTCCAACTTTGTATTCACAACATTCAACAATCACTCACTAGGAATATGTGCCCATACCTTTTGTTTGATGTAGAAGTGCCCTTAGAAAACCTGTCTCAATCACAATTTTCTTCTTTGCCAATTTTAATGATTAGATGACAAAATATCACACTAACTCTCTTTCAAGATATTTATCAAACACAAAAATAATCAATCCCAAATACACCTTCTTACTCCTTGAAATTAGTAATCATCAAATCACACATAAAAATAATCACTCAAATTGCTCCTTATAATATTCAATTTAATAAACCAATCTTTCAAAAATAACCCTTCATAAATAATAATTGCCTACCCTTTTATCTCCCTCAAAAAACTTAGTAACCAATATAAATTTAGGCAAAAATTAAATCTTATAAACCATTAAATCATTTATTTTTCAACCTTAGGCACATAAAAATATTTTTATTTTCCTTCAACCTTAGCACATCCCAAATTAAGAAACCAACATAAAAACATCAGTGCATACCTTTGTCTCAACCACAAAAAGGGTTCGGTGGGTTTTGAACAAGATACCTTTTAATCAAGCGCCTTACCAAGGCACTAGCCCACCACGTGGGCTAGGTGCTCCCACGGGGAGGGGAAGGTGCTAGCCTCCCTTTGTTCCCTGTGTTAGGCATTGTTCACAAAAATGAAAACATTCCTTCCTTGCAAAACATGAATCCCATGGGATTAAAACTGCATCCTTCCTTTCAACAACACGTCTTAACACCTTTCACCATTGCCAACTATGCTATGCGACACTTGTGCAGGGTGGGAGGAGCCTTGCTCCTATTTCTTCATTCTTCTACCACTGGAGACTTTTCAACATGAAATTATTGCGTCCTTTTGGTGCATAATCTAGAACATAGGCATTCGAATAAAGCATGGGGAGTTCTAAGGCAAAGGTTTTACCTTTATTTATACATGATGCCTTATTGCCATAACACGTCAACACTCAAATCGAATTTAAAATTTGATTTATAATTAAATTAAAATTAACTTAAGTAACATGAAAGTTAATTAAATTAATTAATAAATTAATTTATAATTAAATTATATTAATTAATTTAAATTTATTTTTTAATATTATAATAATATATTATAATATTATTTTCCTGGGCCTCTTCTTTGCCCTTTGGACCTCATCGGACTGCCTGGAATCGGGTCTTGATCAACTGAAGGCAGACTATCCTTTTGTACTTATTGGAGAACCTAAAATTGATGCTGCCCACTAAAACTGCCACTGACTAGTGTTGAAAGCTTGACATCAATGACCACTCACTCTTGACATCAATTACAACTCATTCTAGCCTATTATGCAACTACATGAGATTTAGATTGATGCCTACAAATATAGAATGGCATGACTTATCCCATTTGTAATTACAATTATGATAGATTTATTTTTTCCTTTCTAAGGTCCTAAAATAGAAACTGATGAGATAAGGAATAACATATCTTGTTCTTACTATAAAAGTATAAGTGTTGCTCACTCTTAAAAAGCACTACTAGCACTATTACCTCCCATTGGTGCTTTTATCAACTCATATGGAAAAATAGAAAACTTACAAAGAAGAAATCAAAAGAGAAGATCACTATAGAGGGTTCTATCAAGTTTGAACAAAAGGTAGTAAGTTTTTTTACTTATGACAATCAGGCCCCTATTCTAAGATAAATGATATAAATAATATAATAACATGAAAGGATAAATAAATTCTAAGAGAAATGAATACAAAAGCTAAAAATGAAATAAAAGATAAAGTTAATAAATGAATGTGAAAGGGGAATAGCAACAACCTAAGATACCAAGTTGTCCCTTTTTTATAAAAGATCAATGAGAATACTATTGATTGTTTGATAATTGCATCCTAGATGGCTTGATGCTTTTTAAATGTGATTTGAGGATTAAGTGCTAGCTCACATAGTTGTTTGATGAGAACCTTGAATGTTGAATATGATATTTGAAAAAACAAATCTGAAGTGCCTAAAAATATAATATTTTTTGGGTAGTGTTTTGGGATGTAAGAGGAATATCCTAGCATAATATTGACAACATGTGGATGCAAAAAAAAACATTGGAAATGCCTCCCCAACTAGTGGCTTTATAAGTAGTTAAATATTTGTTAAAGGATCCACAAAAGATCTTGGTGATATAAGCAAGGTGGTGATATTGAAGCTTTGCATGAAGAGGTGGAAGCTTATTAAGAAAATAAAGGATATGGCAGACATGTAACTACTAATCAAGAGATATGAGTGGTAATTTAGGATTGGATTTCAACTAACTCATGCATTTCAGTTGGAAAATTGAGTTAGTAGGGTTGGATTCAACAAATACATATGATGATAGGGCGTTAAGGAGTTGGGAATATTGGTTTTGACAAAGACATGGTAGAATTACAAGGATTTAGAATTGTTATTGGTGCTTTCATGTCAGTTCTAGAGTCAAGTGACCATTAAAGGCTAAATTTGGATAAGAAAAGGTCAAATAGTTAAAGTTAGCAAAAGCACTACCAAGTGAGCCTAAGTGCTACAAGCACTTTCACTCATGCCCCAACACTTTTACTTTTGGAGCAATAAATGCTCCAAATTTGGGCATGAGGATGATTGAACTAGTTTGATTAATTGAAATGTTGACTGATGAGGGTTATGGTAGATTGATGATTAGCCCTGTGCACAAAATTTGGTATCTACATTTATCCCTTTTGATGCATTTATAGCATAGTAAATGCATCAAAAATTGACATAGATGCCCCAATTTTTACATTAAAAAGTTTTCTATTGCTTAAGGTCAATGATGCAAGATAAATGATATGAAAATTGGTTGCCTAAAAGTGATGTTAAAATTCATGTTTTTAGATATTAAATGTGACCATCGATTAAATGCTACCTTTCCCTGGCATTCCCCCTCAATTTTTTGGAAATAAAACCAAATTAGACCAACTCAAATTGGTTATGATCCATACAAGAGTGGTGATAAAATTAAATACAGACAATAAAATATGGCCTGGGTAGATTAGGGGGTAAAAATATTTTTATTTTACTCGTATTTCCTAGAGATTGAGAGATCCAAATGCATTTTATTTATAAGAATTATGATAATGCATGTAGGAATACTAACACATTATGCCAACATGGTTTGAGCTCCCACGTTGGGAGGAGAAGCAAGAGCACATGTGCAAAAATTAAACCCTTCAACAGATTTCAATTTTCCTTCTCAAAAAAGTATTGTATAGAAGCGATGGTGATTTTATGCAAGGCCAACACTTCTATAAGTGCTAGCACTACTTGGTGGTGCTTTTGCCTAAGGAGTACTTTTTTTGATTGATAGTGTTTTCATGTCAGTAGTGCTTATGTGAACCAGTAACACTTTTGATATTGACTCTTTCACATGCTTATGGAACTTTTACACTTGGGAAACTTAGGGTAAGATTTTGGATTTTTAGGCTAGTTTGAGTTTTATGTGTGATATAAACTGATGTTTTATTAGATTTTGAATGTGTGATATAAATTGATATAGGGGACTCTTGACTATTAGGACCAACATCCCCATACCTTGGATATGATCCAAGGTTTTATAGGCTAGAGGATGTTTCCCTCCTTATTGTAGTAGGGTTATTCCAAGTGGTCATAATACCCATGGTCAAATTTAACAAGGATCCCTTTTGGTGAAATTTTGGTATTCAAAAATGAGTACCTTCCAAGTCTCAATGGGTGAGATGACGATGATGTTGGAGGACATGTGGAGGATCATTTGCATGCTTATCATAGGGGTATCCATCTATATGGGGTAAGACAAATTATAGAAATTTGAGTAGATGATAGGGAATCCAATATTTCTTATTGTAAGTTTAGGTATTGATATCAATATTGATGTAGGAGGACACCTAGATAGACAAATTATCCTCCTATGTTCAATAGTGTTAGGAGTGTTAGTGGGAGAAACTAGCAATAAAGTATATCACCAGGTTAGATTGAGGTGGTTTCCAAAGAGAGAGGAGACATACAGGTATATGGTGATATAGGAGGTAGCTTAACGCCTAGAGAAGAAGAGAGGAAGGAATATAGCTAACCTATAGAGGAAGTGGGTCCAAATGGAAAATGAGGTCATGATGATGGATGGACTATTTAGATTTTAATTATTAAGTGAGACACAATGACAACATGAGTCATGGGAAAAGCATCAATAAGATGAGGTGATATGGTCAAGATGTTTTTTAACTAGTTGTCACAGGTATAAGGATAGCTAGAATAGTTATAAAGAGAGTTGTAGATAACCCAATAGGACCACCCGCGGGGTAAGGAAGAGTGGTCAAACCAATATTATATAACCTACCATGCAATAATACTTATAGAGCAATACCTCTCATCACTAATGAGGATATTTATATGGATCCACTCTTAGTTTGTGATGTGTGCCTCCCAATCATTACTGAGGATGCCATTGCCAATTAGAGGAGGGATGCCTCCTAATACATGTTCATAGAGCTAATACGAGGGTATAGATGCCATCTACCCATTTTGGGTTGTTGCTTTACCATTTTTGGTATTTCATACTTTTGATGTTGTACATGTAACCTTTTAAAAGATATATATATATATATATATATATATATATCCGATATTTTTTTATTATCTTAGTGTGTATATGTGTATCGCCCAAATTTTTCACACCCTTACCTTCAGGCTAAAGGATCCATGCCCTAGAAGGGGGATGCGATAAGGATGGGACAATACCTCGGACGGAGAGGCCCTTTGAAGGTTGCACCTCTCGGGGGAGGGGTATAAGGGTGAATTTTTGACGGATGGTGGGGTTCACCAGGAAACTTTGAGTGGCAGTTTCCGTGCCTAGGTTGAGAATGAGTTTGATGTGTTCATTTTATATTCAATCATTCATATTCCTAGGTTGGCCAAAATGAATCTAAGCTATTCTATATGAAATTTTGGGTTTATATAAAGACAACAAACATGAATGAATCCTAAATACAGAGACTATGTGAAATGGATAGGAATACACCTGATTCCTGATATTTGATGAAGATTTTGAAGCTTGTAGGAGTCCAGATCATCCCGAATATGACATGATCATCTGTAATTATATAGAATCATCCCAAATCATAGGCGATCATCTGATATTAGACAAGATCATCGACAACCTAACGAATTCATCAGATGAATTCATCAGAAACCTGCAATCATGGAAACAGACACCAAAAACCAAAAATGCAATTGCAAGAATGATGCAAAATGATAGAAATAACAGTATAGATGCTTAAATAATAAATCATCATGGCCGTCGATGACGTCGGGATGAAATCGTCCCTATAATGCCGATTTCATCTAAGGACAAAATTGGAGAAATAGGGGCGATTCCGTCCAATAAAGGACGATCCCTAAATTGAACAAAAGGGAGACGATTTCGTCCTACCAAGGACGATTTTACTAAATTTAGTACGATATCGTCCAATAATGGACGATATCATTTTTTTATGAGATGAAATTGATTTTAATTGATTTTAATGATTATGTACTAATTATTATTTATTTTGTTTTATTATTTATTTTGCAGAGGGGATTACTAAAGAGTCAGGAATGGAAATACGGGGGGCTCAGAGACGATGTAGCCATGCTCGATCAGGTCTAGTGGTATAGACTAGTAGAGGTTTGACTACAGCATGTGGCAAAGATGCCACAAATTCCTACATACATGGGGCTATTGACAACCCTAGCAGAGAGATGGTATCCGGGATCATCCTGCTTCCAACTATCGATAGGGGAGATGGCTCCCACTCTAGAGGATGTATGGAGGATCTTGAGGATCCCCATACATGGGTGATTCATAACTCCTTTGGCCAATCAGGGCCATGCCATGATGCGATTGTATAGCGACCCAAGCTTCGCCCTAGAGAAGGGCGGAGTGAACATCGAGGCATTGAGGCAGATGCCTAGGGCATCTCGATTGACCCGGGTTTTGGTAGGGGTGGTGGGTGGCCTACTTCTATGCCACCAGAGCGGATGCAGGTTACCGTGGCTCCTCTCAAATGTGGTCTACGACATGAGATACCACGGTTATAGGTTTTCTTGGGATAGTTTTGTACTATGTTGCTTGTATAGGATCCTTTACGGGGTCGTATACAAGGGAGGTCGATGTCTGGTGCTGACATCGCTGCTACAGGTTTGGTGCTAGGAGCACATTGCAATGCGAAGGCTGGTAGGGCTTCCAATAATAGGAGTTGATCGAGAGAGACCCCAGGTTTTCTATTGGTGGCTCCAGAGAGGGTCACATCGACGGATAGATCTATCGATGTCCCGAAGGTTGCTAAACGAACTCATCCCAGATCAGATCACCTGAAGGCCATGGAGAGAGCATCCAGGGTGGGGAGAGGATGGATAGGAGTTGGCTTGCATCAGGTGAGTCTTATGGTTGAGGATGGAGCGGGGAGAGGTAGAGCTCCACCACTACGATCGAGTTTTGAGGCAGTTCGGTATACAACAGGGGATCCCTTCTCTCAGGGATTACGAGTACTCAAACTATTTGGGATAATACTACACTGAGCGAGGCTCCAGACATGCAATGGTTCTGGAGTCAGGACGCTGATGATACCCTCATTCAACTAGTGTATGGGGACGATGCTAGGGTAGCAAATGGATATGATGCCTGGTATGTAGGTATCCACCCTCATCGGATGACGAGGGCACATGGTTCGATGCACGATGTTATGTAATGGATGGGGAGGAAATGCTAGGCTGCCATCGATGCAGTGAGGAGTCATAGAGGGAGGGATCAGTGATGGCCTCCTCAAGAGAGATGCCAGAGAGTGCCACAGGCTTTGAAGAGACCGTAGCAGTAGAGATGATGGAGGAGGGACTCCCTTATCAGTAGAGGGATAGGCCACCATTGCCTGATAAGGGCAAGGGTGTCGAGGTGGGGGAGAGAAGCGAGATGGTGGCTCTCCGAGCAGAGAATGCCCACCTACGAGCTCAGGTGTAGACGCTGCAAGATGAGGCTACACGACTCAGGTCTTAGAGCATAGGGGCGAGCATGTGGGAGTTGGCATGGGGTATTGCTCAGACCATGTTATATCAAGGATTATACTTCCAGCTAGTTCTAGAGGGCCAGAGGATACAGCTGCCAGTCGATATTATGGAGCCGGTCAAGATGGGGTCATCAAGGACATCCTCACGATCGACGTCGAGGACCCATGATATGACATGAACTCCGATGGGACCACCTCCTCCACCTCAGGGTAGGAGAGGAGATGAGGCTAAGAGCTCGAGGGCTTCTCGAGACTAGCTGCACATTGACTATAGATTGTATATTTTTGAGAGGATTGAGTATGCTAGGGTATAGATTGTGGCATACCAATCCGTTTTGATATGATGTACATATATTTCTTGATATATATATATATATATATATTATTTTTGTGATATGACTTGTGCATATGTTTTATGATGCTTTAATATTTTAATTGTTGATTGATTATTCATGTAATTATGTCATTGAAAATATTATAATTTTATGTCATGCCATAAAATTTAAATGAAATAATCATATGTAAACAAATTGGTTGTTGTGGTGTGATTTAATGAAAAAATAAAGTGACTTCTAACAATAATTTGAAAGGACATTGTCACTGTTACATGACCATTTCATGGAGTCACCGCTCGCTAGGTCATTAAGCTAATCCCGGTAAAGCAATATTGCTAAAAGTAAAAGGGTGCTTAAGAGACTTTCTTAAGACTTTTATGATGTGATGATGAAAAATGATGATGGTGATGATTTTTTTGCAGATGTGCATGAAAATATTATGCATGAAATATTAAAAATATGATTTTTGCTAGGCATAAAATTCCTAAGTGTGATAGAAATTTGAACAATTGCCTAGGAATTATACCATCATCGTAAAAAACTGAATGTTGACATAATGAAATGAAATAGAAAAGTTTTTGTTCTTTTTAAAGCACAATTGTGTAACATAATGATTTAAGCCATATGCTTTTATGGATAAAAATGGGAAATAAAATTAAAACGATGGTTTGCACTAGGCATAGAATTTTTAGGTATAGACTTATACCATCATCGCAAAATCCAAAGAAGAAATTGATATAATAATTTTATTGCATAGTTGATTTTTGATTTTGAGATAAACAGAAAATATAAGATGAGGACTTGCACTAGGCATAAAATTTCAATTTAGGTTTAGGAACTATACCATCGTTGCGAAAGTCGAAAATATATAAATGTGACTTTATTGCTAGATTTTTGAACATGCTTTGAAAGAAATTTTGGATTTTGAAAAAAAATGTATGTAATTGTTTTTACGCTAAGCAGATGTTCTCAAGTAAGAAAATCAAATTATTCCAGAAGATTTGCATAAATATTTTAAATTATCTCAAAGACAAAATTTAGATTTATAAGGAACCCCATGTGCATATGTGAGTTCATTGTTGATCTCGATCTATCATAATGATACAAAATCTCTCAAATACAAATGTGTGTGCAATTGTATTGTTCATTTACCGATTTTGAGCAAGATAATTTGATACAAGTAATTTGAATTAACCAAATAAGTGTTCGTTAACCATGATTTATATGCATATAACCGTACCAAACTACTATGTAAGTCAGGTCATCAAGAGCTAGCTAATCCATAAGCAGACATAGTTCTATACAAAAGAAGGTCGCTAATGTAGCAGACATATCACCACGCTAGGAGTTACCCAAGGCCAAGCGGTTTGGGCATAAACCACCTGTTATGGGGCTTACCTCATAGTTTTTGAATAATTGAGAATTCTAGGGATTCAAGCTCATTCACCCTTCTTTTATTTTCAAAGGGTAGGGGAAGGGATTTATTGCTTTTTGCTTTTTCTTTTCTTTTGCTCTTTTTTTTTTTTTTGTATTTTTGCTTGATACTGAGATAATGCTGAAATATTGCTGAGATGGTACAAAATGCTACTGAAATAATGCTTCTTTTTCTCATGATTTTTTTCTTGATTTTCTTTTTATTTTTCTTCCTATACTAGGGATACTTGCTCGGATTGGCTGTAGAGCAAGAGATTTTTATTCTGGGCAGGGATGAGCTTGTCCTTTTGTCAATTCTCAAAGATTATAGACCATGTGCATGATAGGATAGTAGGGAAAACTTTTCGCTCAAGAGACCACTTCTACTGTGTAGCATCATTTTGAATTTGCAATGAAATCATTTTAATGTGAAAAGGTATACTTGGTTCAAGTAAATAACAAGATTAGTTCTCTATGCTCAAAACTTTATTTAATTCAACTATGGACTTTGATATAAGAGAGATTAATAATCATACAAAATAAGATCAAGATATTTATTCATGTGAGTTTGAAAGTGAGGGATTCCAAATAAATTCTAATTTATCCAAAACAACTAAAAATATAACTGCAATACTTCAAGAATTGACATGTGCAAAAATAAAAGATGTTTTTGAATATTTTGATGATTTTGATTTATGAATTGAGAGAATACATAATATTACTGTTTTTAAAATTTTTATATGAATTTACTAAAATGAGACAAGATGTACAATATATACAGTGATGAAATTACCAGAATTATGCATAATAGCGCTTAAGATGCATAATGTTCATAGGTTCTTTAAGATCTTTACCATCTAAGGTAGCTAATCTGTATGCTCCCGATCCAAATTTAGCAGTGATGATATATAGCCCAAGCCAGTTAGGTTCAAATTTACCTTTAAGGTATTTAGTTGCATTAGTATTTTTTTATTTTCTTTTAAGATGAGGTCACCGATCTCAAAGTATCGGTGATGAAATTTCTTAATATATGCTCATTTGAGCTTGTTCTGGTAGGCTCGAAGATGCTCCAAAGCATTGATGCGCTTCTCATCTAGGATTTCCAGCTGACTAAATCTGCCAGCACGATATTCATCTCCTACTTCAGTATCTTGAAGTAGCAGAGCCAAAGAAGGAACTTCTAATTCAAAGGGAAAAACAACTTCAGCGCCATAAACCAAAACAAAAGGTGAAGTGCCCGTGGGAGTACGAACGCTAGTTCGATAAGCCCACAAAGTAGGATATAATTGAATGTGCCAATCTCGGCCCGATTTATTGACCAGTATTTTGAGGATTTTAATTAATGTTTTATTAGATGCTTATGCTTGGCCATTACCCTGAGGATAATAGGGAGTGGACCAACGATGTTGAATTTTATATTTTTGACATAGTTTCTTTACATCTTTATTTTTGAAACAAGTTCCATTATCCGAGATGAGATTTGCAAGAATTTCGAACCTACAAATAATTTGATTAAAAATAAATTTGGAAACTTGGGTTCTAGTGTAAGAAGCTAAGGGCATAGCTTCAACCCACTTCGTAAAATACTCGGTGGTGGTGATGATGAATTTGTGTCCATCAGATGACACATGATTGATTTTTCCAATAATGTCTAAGCCCCATTTTGAAAAGGGCCAAGGAGATGAAATAGCCTGCAGTTCTTGTGTAGGTGCATGGACAAGGTTAGCGTGTTTCTGGCACTTGTCACAATGGTGCATGTAATCATGTGCATCATTCTCCATGGTAGGCCAAAAATATCCTATCCTAAGGAGCTTCTTAGAAATGGCGCTACCACTAAAGTGTCCCCCACAAGATCCATCATGGGCTTCACTCAAAGCTGATATAGACTCTTCTAGATTCAAACATCTCAGTAGGATACCTTCAAAAGATCTCCTATATAATGTATTGCCAATTATGACAAAGCGACTTGCTCATCTATGTAATAACCAATGTTGGTTTCTATTAAAACCTTCAGGGAAGGTCCCATTTTGAAGAAAATTGAGGATGTCAGTGTACCAAAGTTTAGGAGTAGTTTTGTTTATTAGAAACACGTCCAAAGGTTCCAAGCATGATTTAATTGAAGCGGGTTCCTGGAGTCGACGAATAATGATGGTAGCATATTCGTCATCTAACTCCAAGGGTAAAAGAGATGCAGCTGCGGCCATAGCATCAGCCGCACGATTGCTAGTTCGAGGAATAGCTTCCAAGGTAACTTGATCAAATAAAAATATTAATTGTAATACATATGCTTTATATGGGCATAATTTATCATCTCTGGTCTGATAAACATCATTAATTTGATTTATAACAAGTTGAGAATCATCGAAAACTAATAGATTTTTAATTTTTAGTGCCAGGGCAGCTCGTAATTGGATTAGAGTCTCATATTCAGTAGTGTTATTAGAACAAGCAAACATTAATTTAAAGGATAGAGGTATGAGATGTTTTTGTGGAGATATAAAAATAATACCTGCACCAGACCCACTCATGCATCGGGCTCCATCAAAGTATAAGGACCATTGCTCTGAATGATCTGCCTCTAATTTAAGGCATTCGTCAGGAAACTCAATGACGAGGGGATGGGTGGACTCTAAGGGTGCAGCAGCTAATTGATCTGCTATGATTTGACCCTTAACAAACTTTTGTCCTATAAACGTGAGTTCAAACTTGCTTAGCACAAGAACCCACTTTGTTGTGCGACCAGATAAATAAGGTCGACTCATGAGATACCGCAAGGGATCGGATTTAGCAATAACATATATTTTTTGACTAAGCATATAATGGCGTAGTTTCTGTGTAGAAAATATGACTGCTAGACATAACTTCTCTAATGCTGTGTAGTGGGTTTCATAACTAATTAATGTTCTGCTAATGTAATAATTAGCACGCTCTCTTTTCTCATCATCAAGTTGAGCTAACATAGCTCCTAAAGCAAAATATGAAGCAAAAATATACAAGATAAATGGGCGATCGGGTCTAGGTGGTGAAAGTACAGGTGGGTTAAGAAGATATTGTTTGAGGAGTTCAAATGCTTCCTGACATTCGTTGTCCCAATGGAAAGAGACATCCTTCTTAAGAAGCTTAAGAAAGGGTCCGGTTTTATCCTCCAGCTTATCGATGAAGCGACGGATGGCTTGAAGCTTACCTTGTAGACTCCATAATTCAGATATATTTGTGGGTGCGGGCATATCAGTGATAGCCATAATCTTGAGAGGGTCAATTTTGATGCCACGTAAAGAAACTATAACCCCCAATAATTTACCGGACTTAACTCCGAATATACATTTGGTTGGATTCAATCGGATAAGATATTCCCTTAACCGATTAAATACTTTTCTCAAGTCATCTAAATGGTCATCTTCTTCAGTAGAACGAGCTATAATGTCATCTACATAATCATGTAGTATATCATGCATCATATCATGAAAGATATAAGTCATGGCTCGTTGATAGGTTGCACCTGCATTCTTTAAACCGAATGGCATCACTTTCCAACAAAAGGTCCCCCAAGGGGTAATAAAGGTTGTTTTAGCCTGATCTTCAGGAGCTATCCTGATCTGATTATAACCATAAAATCCATCCATTAAGGATATCATTCCACTCCCAGTAGTAAAATCAATGATCTGATCCATATTGGGAAGGGGAAAATCATCTTTAGGGCATGCAACATTAATATCTCTAAAGTCTGTACAAACCCTAACCTTAGTAGCTTCTTTCTTAGTTACTTGGAACTACATTCGAGATCCATTCAGCATAATCAATGGCTTGTATAAAAATAACATTCAGGAGTTTTTCTAACTCTCCTTTGACTAGTAAGGCCACTTTAGGATGCATTTTTCTAAGTTTATGTTTAACAGGTTTAGCATCCAGATGGACTACTAGGTGATGCATAACTACGAAGGGTCTAAACCTGGCATATCTTCATATGTCCAAGCAAAGACATCTTCATATTCTTTAAGAAATGCAATGTATTTATCCTATTTTTCTTGACTCAATTCTGATCCAATGTTGATTATGTGAGGGTTATCCTCGGTTCCAATGTTAATTTTTATGACATTTTCTACTTCCATGTGTAGATCTCTCTCAAAATTAGGTGGGGCGGGTGAAACACCCAATTCTTGTAATTCTTCCAAGGTTAACTTGGATAATTCGTCTTGAGGAGTCGTGGCCTCAAGATGGGCTATACTAGGTATAGAGCCATCAAAATAAAATCCATTATGTAATAATTCCTCAATGGAGACATCATGGAAGATATCTCCCTCCAACTCATCGTCGGATTCAGCGATCATCTCAGGATAAGCTATAGATAGCATATTACATGTGAATGGCTTATTCGTTAAACGCAAAGCATCGCGTTCATCTAAATAATCTTGGTAACATATAAGATGGTCATCATCCTCAAATGGCTGACCCTTACTAGAAAATAGGCCCACACCACATCGGGCGGGCCACGGCTCTACCTCAAAAGGTTCTTTCATACCATTCTGGAAAGGTCCCAAACCTTTCCCTTTATATCCCAATTTAAGCATTATAGGTTTGGCTTTAGTATACTCATTAGTAAAATAACATCGAGCATATCCATCATAATGAGTTATGATGTTTTTGGGTATTCTACCCCGAGTCATATCCCTTATAAATAAAGGCACAACTCCCGACTTGGTAAATACTTCCCATAGGCTGTGGGAGGCCCAAGGTACGAGGAGATGGTGGCAAATTATTTAAAATAAGGGAATCTTGCATAGAAACATTCGTTTCTTCTGATATAAGAATTTTAGATAGATCGGGTAAGAGCTCGTCAGTAAGAGCATAAGAGGTAGAAGGAACATTTCCTACGTCTTCTGATGTGGAGAATATGCATTTGGTGGATATAGATGGTGTAGAGGTGTCAATAGATGGGTCTATTATAGGTATAGAAGTTATAGGAGTAGAACAAGAGACATTGGTTGTGGGATTAGGATCTTTCTTAGGTCCTAATGCGGTTTGTTCGAGAAGATGGTTGAGCTATATGTGAAGGTGCATCTGATGGAGAAGAAGTAGATGACATTGTGGGTGTGAGTTTCACACGTTTAGATGGATAATGAGAATTAGGATGTGTGGATGACAACGCGGGGCAAAATTGAACTCCAATAGGTTCTGCCAAAGCACACATATCAAAGGGTCTTGGATCACCATGAATGGTAACCAACTGATTCTTAAATTCGAATTTAACACATTGATGTAAAGTTGAGGGAACAGCTCGCATCGCGTTGATCCAAGGGCGACCCAAGAGTATATTGTACGATGCAGGGCAATGTACAATAAACACAGTCGTATCCAAGGTTCTTGGACCAACCTGCAATGGAATGGTAATAACTCCACATGTTTCTTGTGTTTCGTCATTGAAAGCTTTTATAATCATATCAGTTCTTTTCATTTCATCACTTCTAAACCCAAATATTTGGTAGAAGTCAAAAGTGCAAATATTTAAAGATGAACCATTATCAATCAAAACTCGTTTGACTGCTACATCTCCAATTAAGGCGGTAATATATAAGGGGTTATCTTTATGTAAACTATGTTGCGGTATGTCTCTATCCCAAAAGTCAATACAATCAACTTCACGAGTTATTATAGTATTGGCCATGGCTTGAGGGTGAATGTCTTGTGGTACCATCATCTGGCTTAATGTGAGCATTAATTCATCTCTATGTGTGGGAGAAGATCTTAAAAGGTCCAAGAGGGAAATTCTAGTTGTAATATTTGATAATTGTTCATTAATATTATAAGGAGGTTTAGGTTGAACATTAGGTGCATGATTCCCTTTATTAGGAACCTTCAAAACAAATGGAGTTGATCCACCATTATGAATTTGATCTTGTTGAGAATTTTGAGCCTGTTGTCTAGTAACAACTCCGATGGTACCCACAATATTATTCTGCGGATGATGAATGGGTCTTGGTCTAGCGTTTATAGCTAACTCATTAGAAAGTAATTGGTGGGACGATGGTCTAGTAGTGACTCTTCTTGGAAATGGTTCTTTTGGAACCATATGACTTGTGATAGGGTGAATAGTATCCGATTCATCTTCAGAGCTATTCGATTGATTTGATGTGATTTCCATATCACTCTCGAGTCTCATATTACTGTATCACTAAAATCAGGTATCTGAATATTATGTAGAGGCCTGGTTGTAACCACGGATAAAGTTGTGTCAAAGATTTTCGGCTCATGAGCAGGTAAATGCCCACTAATAGTTCCTACATATCGGGCAGGAGGAGGAACATTATGATGTTCAATTTGATTAGCCACCTCCTTACCATGTTTTGGTAAAGGATGTTGAAAGATGTCCAATGACTGGTTGGCGTTCTGATTCTGGTTTTGTGGGATGTTCTTTTGAACATTATTAGGAGGATTTTGCTTAGGTTGAAAGGCTTGCACCTCCATCTCATTGTTATCAATCAAGTCCTGTATTTTATGTTTTAATATTTTACAAGAGTTGGTAGTGTGTCCGGGTCCTCTATGGAAGTCACAGTGTAAATCAGCTCTGTATCCGGGTATAGTTGGATCAGGTTCCCGGATATTTGGTAATTGAATCAAACCTCGTTCTAATAATTGTGGTAGAATAGTTGATAAAGGTTGATTTAACCTAGTAAATTCTCGAGGAGGTCTATCAGGAGGTTTCGGTACAAACTTCTCCGTTGTCTTTGCAGCATTAACATTAGCAATATTTTTGCTATCGGTGACTCCATCACCCACAACTTGTTTATTCTTATATTGATTTTTGGATGTTTTCTCATCGTCTTTCTTTTTAAGCTGACCTCTCCTAATGAGAGCATCTTCCACTCTTCGGGCTAAGTCTATAGCCTGATCAAATGTGGTCAAGGTAGCGATTGATAATTCGTAAGATAGTTGCTCTTGCAAATTATTAATAAAGATGTCCAACATCTCCCTATAAGGTAACACAAAGTGCAATTTTCCTATCAATTGTCTCCACCTAGCTAGGAAATCAGACAAAGCATTCATCTTTGTCTTGTTTTAAGTTATACAAATCTTTAATGGTCACATGTCTTTCGATATAGGCACTAAATTGATGAACAAAAGACTCGGCAGTTTCTTCGAAATTCCTCAAAGAATTAGTGGGTAATTGATAATACCACTCTAATGCCATTCCTCCCAAGCTCTTCGGGAACATTTTTAGTAATAACAAGTCATCATGTGATATATCATGACATGCTATCCTAAACATACGAAGATGCTCTATGGGATCTTTCGTTCCTTTATATATGGGCAGGACAGGCATAGGAAAATGTTTAGGATACGGTTGTGCTACAACTATAGGATCTAAAGGCTGACTACACATCTCTCGATAATTGTACGAGGGATGGTAGGGATCTATCTGGTCCATGCGGGAAACTAACTGTTTCACCATGGTTTCAAGATTACTAGTTTGTCCACCATATTGGTTCGGTGGGACATAGGTATGGGATTTATGAGTGTATGATGGTGTGACATAAGGATTAGATGCTATATTGCTATTATGCAAAGTGTTGGTAGGAAGAGTATTATGAAGGGGATTTGTAATAGTATTATGTTGTATCCCAGATTGTTGGTAATTGGTGTTTGGTTTTGTTTTGGGTTTTTGTTGATTTGAGGTATGTTGCTCAATAGCTTGGTGAAATAGAGCAGTAAATGATGGTTTCTTTTGTGCGGGAATGACCCTAGGCTTGCTAACAGGCACTTTAGATGGTTGGGTAACCTGTTGTTGTTGCATGTTCTGGATCATAGCTGCCATATCCAAATTGGATGGTCCAGCTTGATCACTCTCTTGATCAATAAAGGACAAGGGATTAGTGCGTGTGTGAAATACGTCTTCTAGAGTTGCTTGAGTGTCACTAATTCGATCCTTGTCCATATGGACTGCTCTATTAAAAACACCAATATTTGTGTTAATGAACTTCCAGAATTGTTCCATGTTTTCAAAAGTGATAGCTCCTCCCGGAGACATTTTAGGGGATGAGGATCCTTCCTCTCTAACATTTTCTTCTTGTTCATTTCCTACAGCAAGCTCTTCTTCTTGCTGGTCTAGGATTCCTTCTTCTGGAACTTGGTCCTCAGGAGGGACATTTTGGTCAATTAATGGTCTTCCTAACCAATCTTCTTCTTCTTCGGTTTGTTTTCCATTCCTAAGTCTAGGCATTGTGCTAAACTTAGGTTTTAGCAAATATATATATTTATATATATATATATATATATATGCGATAGGGTTGAGAGGTATATATTTTAACTATATACCTACTATAATACTTAAAAAGGAAATGTTTTGTTTTTTGTTTTGTTTTTTTTTTTTTTGTTTTGTATTATTATTTCACAAGTATAAAAATAACAAACAACATGCTAGTTGCAAGAAATAACAATAGTAAAAAGAATGACTTAGTTTTCTATAAATAGTTTATGGATATCGTTGATAGGATCAAGTTCATCAAGAGTCATGAAATGCTCCTCTTCAAATTGGAAGTGGTTTTTCAAGAACTTGACAAAGTGTGCTATGGTAATATGATCTACTTCGGACTCTGACTTGTAAAAATAAAGTTCATGGCAATACTCTCGATA
Source organism: Wollemia nobilis (assembly GCA_028583015.1). NCBI lineage: Eukaryota > Viridiplantae > Streptophyta > Pinopsida > Araucariales > Araucariaceae > Wollemia > Wollemia nobilis. The sequence continues at coordinate 1,097,489 of JAQPPZ010001424.1, read as the reverse complement.
CAACACAGCTCTAGGAACTCTATTCCATATCTTTCTATCTGTAAGAACGACTTCTTGATCCTCTATACGAGATAGAAATTTATGTACTATAACTACGTTCTCAAGGTATTCCTCAAAGGTGTATAATTCTGAAGACACAAGTGCTCTTTTATCGGCTAACCACCTATGGCAAGCTCTCTGAAGTTCATGGTACAAAGTCACCTGATCAGGATCCAGGATTCTATCTAGGACAAACCTCTTAATTTGCCTAAGTTCTACAGATCTAGATTCAATAATACCCAATCTCCTATCAAGTTCATCCCACAAAGGTTGGACTCTATTTGTTTGAGGTACTCTAAGCACGTAAGTAATCTCTATGGCCGTTAATTGATTTTCAACATTTATGGTGACAACTCGTCTTCTATTATAATCTACCATCTAAATATGATATGCAAATTTAACTGATTTCTAATGATTCTAGATGTTCTTAATAATGTGTTTTTTTTTTTGGATTGTTTTCAAAAGGTGTTTTAGTTTCACGTCGGGTTCACCAAAATGTATCGCCCAAATTTTTTGCACCCTTACCTTCGGGCTAAAGGATCCGTGCCCTGGAAGGGGGATGCGAGAAGGATGGGACAATACCTCGGACGGAGAGGCCCTTTGAAGGTCGCGCCTCTCGGGGGAGGGGTATAAGGGTGAATTTTTGACGGATGGTGGGGTTCACCAGGAAACTTTGAGTGGCGGTTTCCATGCCTAGGTTGAGAATGGGTTTGATGTGTTCATTTTATATTCAATCATTCATATTCCTAGGTTGGCCAAAATGAATCTAAGCTATTCTATATGAAATTTTGGGTTTATATGAAGACAACAAACATGAATGAATCCTAAATATAGAGACTATGTGAAATGGAGAGGAATACACCTGATTCCTGATGTCTGATGAAGATTCTGAAGCTTGTAGGAGTCCAGATCATCCCGGATATGACAGGATCATCTGTAATTGTACAGAATCATCCCAAATCATAGGCGATCATCTGAGATCAGACAAGATCATCGACAACCTAACGAATTCATCAGACGAATTCATCAGAAACCTGCAATCATGGAAATAGACACCAAAAACCAAAAATGCAATTGCAAGAATGATGCAAAATGATAGAAATAATAGTATAGATGCTTAAATAATAAATCCAGATAGCAAATCAAATGGGATGCACTATTTTAATAACTTATTTTAAATTTTATCATGCAAATATGCTAAATGAGGTGAACTCCAGGATGCAAAACAGAAATAAATCGATCTAATGCACAATTAAATAAGAAAGAAAGGTAGAAAATGCAAACTCAGGGCTCTAGTTGCCCCCAATCTGAACTGCAGTCAAAATCATCTGCAATCGTACGAGATCATCGTCGATCTCGACAGGATCATCCAAAATCATGTTGGATCGCCTACGACGATCCGAGCTTCCTCCGGCTGAAACACAGTAAAATCCTGCAATAAAACCTGAAAATACAAATGCAAATGATGGGGGCGAGGATGTTCTAATACAACAAAAAACTAGAGTTGCAGGGAAATGATCAGCCAGGGGGATAAACTGGGAAAATCCCAAGTTTATATAGGATTAGGGGGAGGTTAGGAGGTTGGGGATCATCCCAATCTGGGAGATCTCCAACGTAGGAATCTCCAACCGCACAGACACGCTTCTGCTCGAGTTGGAGAGGTTGTTGAAATAGAGGCTAATTATGAAAATTTGGTTTTGGGACGAAATCGTCTGGACGTTCTGTTCCAGACGAATTCATCCGATTTGGGATGATATCGTCAGATCGGCGACGATATCGTCCAACGGTCAAAACAAATTCTAAAAATGGCATGAAAAATGAGGTGAGCGGTTAACGGGCGGTTTCGGGGTTAAAATTCAAATTTTTAATCTTTTTACTGATGGTTTAACTACGCCAATTTTAGGGTGCTACAATATGATGTTATGTGATAATGATGTATTTATGATATATGATTTTAATTTGAAGTATTCATGATGTTTGTAATTAATGGCTTGATAAAATAATTAATGGTAATAAGAATTAATTATTGCCTCAAGAGATGTTTAATATTGATATTTTAATCACTAACATGACTCGGCTCACAGATGGAGCTTTAAACATGTGGTCTCATCGTCATAACCTGAGGTGGTAGTTGCATAGTTATCTAATTTGTGTGAATGTTGGATGACCTAGCCATCAGTGCGATGACCACTTGGTTCGACAACCCTCCCACTTATTTAAATGGATCTCTGATTTTAGCTTATATTTTCTATCAGAGTTTTCTCATCCTTCGACCCACTTAGTTTCTTCCTATAAATGTAGTTAGTCAGAGTCCTTATTTTTGGTGGTGGGAGCCTATAATAGGAAGGGATAAGAATTTAAAGTTGAGGCCCTTGCTACCAAAGCTACATTTGGACCCTACCTCCTTGATTTTTTATGAGGAGGTGAAGCAAATTTTGAAGAGGAGAGGCTTCATAGGGTGCATCCACAAATTCCATGGTCATAATCTTGTGCTTTCCAAATGCATGACCTACTTGTGGAATAAGGGTTGGGTTAAGGTGAGGAGGTTGGAATTTGAGATTAATGCAGATATTATAGCTAAAGTTACAAGCCTCCCATTCAATGGTTATAGCCATAATAGGGAAAAGCATCCCTAATTAGGGAGTTGAGTTTCTTCCTAGATAAGGGTGAGTACCTGTCGAGACAGCAAAATGGATTCAATGCTAAAGCGATGTGGGATTATATGGTCATTGTCATCATGGATAATTCATGTTGGACCCTTCAAAAGAGGTAGTAAGAAGCTATCATGTTATTTTCATTAACCAGTTGATAAGGGAGATATGGATCAATATCCCTGCTTTTCTATTTTAGTTGATGCATAAGTCAATGATGAACATAAGGAGGGGGAGAGGTTTGGACCCTCTCCACCAGGGCTTGGCTATGTTAATATTTTAGCTGTAGCTAAAGAGAGAGGGGTGGAGGCTATGAATATTATTAAGGTTATCAAATCTTAGTCTATTCCCCCACCCACCATTTTTGCTCAGGAGGAGGACCTCTCCATATTCAATGATTCTAGTGATTCATAGGATAGAGCGAGCCTCGAATCTTCTCCCATGGAGGCTAGGTCTAATAGGATGATTCAATGAATCTTTGTCTCCCCTAAATGTGTGAGGGGTTACAAATTACACAATTTTAAAAGGTTAGGTTTGAACTCTTTAGAGTTTGAACAGGTCAAGAGTCCATGTGATTCATTCAAAGTGACTGATAGCAGTAAAATATCAGGAGAAATTTTAGTGACCTCTAGAGGTGTTCGAGGGGGAAATATGAGGTGCTCAACAAGATTATCTAAGAAGAAAATAAAAAATGAGGATTCACCAGTTCTAGTAGTCCACTCTGAGTCGATGGACCCACCCATTATGAAGAAAAAGATTAAATATGGAATGGGCAGAATTTCATGTTACTCCCTACTCTGAGAGCCTGTGCAAACACCTTTAGGTGATAAAATTGGTAGAATACAAGTAGATATCAACCTTGTGTACCCTCAAGGTTATGGTGTAGTTCACTAATTAAGTGAACCGTCTCTTGGGTTAGATTATTGAGAACTCTACCACTAGGAATAACGAAACTGGTGATGCGTCAATGATGCCTTGATCCTAGGTTGGATGGGTGCCTATTTTTTTGTAGGTTGTTGGACCCTATATTTGGATTGACGATCGGTTCTCTTACTATGTGCGGTTGTTATTATATTGTGTGTAGGTTGGTAGGGTGGCTGGATTTTTTGTATCCACTCATGTCTTCCTTTTTGGTTGGGCAACCCATTTGGGTTTGTTAGTTGTTTGACTCTATATGTATTTTATGTTTCAAGTTGTGGGATCCTCTCAAAAACCTATCCTTATAAATATATCATAAAAAATGAGGACTAATAATTAATGATTAATTAATTTATTAAAACTTTAAAAACTATATACAAATATTCGTCCTCAGACATGACCTTATGCTTGAAAGGGCTTGAACTTTTGATTCATTCATAAATAAGGAATTGTAATTTATAGTAAGCAAGACCTCCTACCTAAAGAACTTGTAAAACTTTTGATAAATTTGCTATATTCAATAATTTTTGTAAATTTGATATTTTTTTGAAAAAATAGACAATTTTTTAATATTCAGGATAATTTGGATAATTTTTTATAATCTTAAAATAAATTTAAATCTTTGGAACAAATTTTGATAACTTGCAAATCTTAGGAAATTAAGGTTATTTTTGATAAGTTATAATAATTTTTCCAATTTGAAAAATTTGGATAAATTTGATAATTATTGGATAAGTTTTGATAATGGGGTTAATTTTTATACATTTTAGTAGATAAAACAATTTTCACAAATTTTATATATTTTACATTTTTTATATATACCTATTAATATTGATAAATTTGGTTAATTTTGAATGTTTTGGACGATTTAAAAAAAAAATTAACTATTACCAAATTTTGAAAATTTATGCTAAATTGGATAATTTTTATAGTGGGTTAAAGTTGGTAAATGTTAACAATTTGTGATATTGAGATGGATTTTAAGGGGATAGGCTTCCAAATGCATTGAATCAAATAAATGTGAATTGCATCAAATGAATGTGAAAAGGCCATCCATTTTTTTATGGAAGGTCTTGAAAGAGTTTCAATTACTTTCCATTACAAGTGGTGAAACAATGTACTTGTTGCTTATATGTGTGAAGCCATAAGCCTCTAAAAAGTCAATGTACTACAATTAGGAGGGAAGTTAAAAACTAGGTACATAAAGAAGTACCAAAGGTACCAAAGGAATTGGGGAGATTTTTAAGATATTTATACATGTTCCCTTGATGTGACAAGTCAAAAGTGGTGTTGCAACTGGGGTAGATATACCTTGTAAGATTGTGTGGATTAGATTAAACAAAATCCATGATAATTAAATAAGTTCACTTAATTGTATTGAAACCTTTAATTTGATCAAAAAAGGTATTTTCTTTATGGTTGATTTGTAATTATTTTTATAATGTGATGTATAATCAATTTGTGTAGAGGATTAATGAATTTAATTAAGGTGACCAAGTTATGACTATCTTGATGTGATAAATCCCGAGACACTTCATGTTTTGTTTCGAGCGAGTTATCCCTATTTAGGTAGGAAACCCCCTTTTTATTTATCTTTGTTTTTGTCTATAATTGATCCTTTGGAGGTTGTTTCTTTGTTTTAGTTGTTCTTTTCTTGTCTCCAAGAGACAGTCTCTTTTGTTGCACATGTATTGTACAAGTTCGGCGATCCTCTCAAAACCCCTTCTTCCAATCAATCAAAAAAATGATGTGATTAACTTATTAAAAATTTAATTAAGTTAATTTTTGACAAATTGGATTTGGCATGTGATTAAATGATTAAATGTTTAAGTTGATTGAGTTGATAAAATGATTAAAATAATTAGATTAAAATATAATCAAGTGTATTTATAAACTATTTTTATTAAAAATGATTTATAATGAAGTGAATAAATTAAAGGTTGATGAATTTGACTTAATTTGGACTATAAATGATTAATGGTTAATTTTGAGTAATTGGATTCAATGGACATGATAATTAAAAGGATTATTTCGATTAATTAATTTGATTAAGGTGGTTTATAATTAATTTGCTTGATTAATTTGATTTAGGATTACCAAATATTATGACCTATAATTAATCGAATTAATTAATTTGGCTTGTAAGCAAGAGTTGACTTATAATCAAATGAGTAATTTGACTTGATCACTTTTAAGCCAAGACTTAAAGAATGTTTTTAACTTGATTACCTTTACTTGATTACCTTTAGGTGAGCGCCTAAAGAACATTTTTGCTTGGATTGCCTTTAAGCAAGTGTATAAAAAAAAATGCTTGGATTACTTTTATGTGAGTACGTAAAGGATATTTTTGAACAATTACCTTTAAGCAAGTGCCTAAAGAACATTTTTGTTTGGATTACCTTTACGTGAGTGCCTAAAGGATATTTTTAGGTGATTACCTTTAAGCATGTGCCTAAAGGATTTTTTGAGTTATTATATTTAAGCAAGCACCTAAAGGAAAATTTTGAAATTAATTATCTTTACATGAAAACTTAAAGGATATTTTTGACTTTGATTACCTTTAAGCATAAAATTAAAGGAAATTTTTTAAATTGATTATCTTAAGTGAAAACTAAAATTTTTGGATTTTATTACCTTTAAGCAAAAACTTAAAGGACATTTTTGAAAATGATTACCCTCAAGCGTGAACTTAAATTTTTTGGATTTAATTACCTTTAAGCAAAAATTTAAAGGATATTTGTAAAATTGATTGCCTTTAAGCAAAAAGTTAAAGGATGTTTTTGAAATTGATTACCTTTAAGGGAAAACTCAAAGGATATTTTTGAATTTGATTATCTTTAAGCAAAAACTTAAAGGATATTTTTGAATTTGACTACCTTTAAGCATAACTAAAAAAATAAAAAATAAATTGATTATGTTTAAATGAAACCTTAAGAACATTTTTTAATTTGGTTACCTTTAAGTGAACACTTAAAGGATATTTTTTAATTTGAATACCTAAAAGTGAAAACTTAAAGGACGTTTTTGAATTTTACCTTTAAGCATAAACCTAAAGGAATTTTTTGAATTTAACTACCTTTAAACAAACACTTAAAGGGCGTTGTTGAATTTGACTACCTTTAAGTGAAAACTTAAAGGATATTTTTGAAATTTATTACCTTTAAATGTAAACTTAAAGGATATTTTTGGATTTCATTAACTTTAAGCGAAAACTTAAAGGACATTTTTTTATGAAAAAAGCAAATTTATATTAAATTAAGATAAAAGCCTTTACAATAAAAAAAATTGGGTGGGTTAACACACCCCATGGGGAATCAAACTAACCCTCATTGACAAGGGTTAGTAAACAAAGCCACCAACAAAACACAAGTTTACCAATCATGATCATTGATGATCATTACATCAAAGAAAGCATATCATATGGAGTAATGTGCCCTGGCGTGTTGTCCTGCATAAACTGCTAGTGATTATGGGATGGGAATCCACCCCTCTACATCATGATTAAGGCCTTCAGTACCCACATCGCTCCAACCAACAACTGGCCCAGGTGAAACTGGTTGAACATCATCCCACCCCCAACCTGGCGGGATGAACAAGCAATGTCAACATTAGGCTGCTTCCTGACTAGTGAGGGCTGGGACCAGTGCCTATCTATGAGAGCACTTCTTGCATATGATGGAGGTCGATGGTGAGAGCGGGATCGAAAATGCTCTTGAGAAGAGCGCTCTAGGGGGATCCGATTGACTGTACATGGAGCATTGGCCTAGTGCACCAGAAGAACTTGCAGATGATCCAACTCCATAGCAACTTTGTTGGCTTGAGTACATATCTGTAGCCACATGTCATTAAAAACTTCTAATTTGTCAACATGAGTAAATGTGATAGAAGGTGTATACTATTTAAAAACAATTATGTTATGGGCCTTCCAAATATGAAAGAGCAGGCTAATCCTGAAAACCTACCACACTTCAAAAAGTGGGAGAGACAAAGTAAAAGAGTCCCCAAGAAGAGCTTGGGGCCAAGAAACTCTTGCAGCTGTAAATGGGAAAAAAAGAAAGAACCCATTCCCAAGCTTACCTAGATCTTCTGCAATTCCAAAAGAGGTGAGTACAAGACTTGGGTACACCACAAAAAGGATATTTAGGATCAGGAATTCCAAGGTGCTTCAAACGTTCCCCCAAGGGAAGGCCTTGACACAACAAGCTCCACGCAAAAAAATATTGCTTGGGCTCAACATAAGTAGCCCAAACATTCTGAAATCTAGAATTCCATCTAGTCCTTGTAGAAAATAAGTCCCAATGTTGATTGAGCTTAGGCACCAGAGGAAGATGAGGAGATAACCATTTATACCCCAAATGAGCCTTATAATTAAGCAAAGGAGTGTCAACATGCCATCTCCAGTCTGACCACCAAGGATGTTGCGAGCGCACACCAATCTTGTGCAACATAGAAAAAGGGGTGAGAGCAATAACAACATCATAAGTATCTTTGTCCGCACCATTCATCCTGAAGGTGCATTTGAACTCATTCCATGGGATCCAATCCTTGGTCTGGCAAGAAAAGAAATCAACTATTGTAACAATACCCTTTTTGAAAAATCGTTGAGCATGAATCCATTGCACCCGAGCTAAGGGAGAACCTTGATGAAGAAACATGGGGGACCACCAAATATTCATAGAATTGATGGATAAGCCTTTACGAAAGCCATCTCCTCTCCAATAGATCCAAGGAGTGAGTTACTACCAGGCTTTCCATATACTTTTAATAACAAAGGAGCCAAAAATCTTAACAAAAATTGGAGCAACAATGAGAGAGGGAAAATCCAACCCTCTCCATGCTCTACGATTTAAGGGAAGACCAGAGGAAATGAAATGTCAAACCAAAACTTTCCAAGCTTCAGCTCCCCTTAGAGCCCTGACCACCCACTTAGCACACAGAGCAATACCTTACCGTCTATAGTCCAGCAGACCCATTCCACCAGATTCTCTAGGAAGACAACAAATATCCCAAGCAACTCTATGAAATCCCTTTGTTTCAGAAGAATTATTCCAAAGAAAATCTCGAAGGAGTTTCTCAAGCTTCTTATAGCAAGCTTGTGAAGGAACCCAACAAGAGGAATAGTATACATGAGTGGCAGCTAAAAATTTAGAGCAAATCTGAAATTTACCTGCTAATGATAACTTCTTAGTAAGCTAAAAATCAAGTTTCTTTTCAACTCTTTGAAGCACATAATTCCAAAGTTGAGTAGGGGAGCCTTGAAAGGCAAAAGGAATACCAAGAAACTTAAAAACTTCTCCAGGAGGGATCCAATTCCAATGATACCCTTGAAGCCAAGGTGGCATAGGCAAGGGAGATTGTCTGAAGTAGGAGGTCTTCCTCCATTGTATGCTAGAACCAGAGGTTGTGCAAAAGGTGTTCAGACAAAATAGAGCATTAGAAATAGATTGCTCCTCTTCCCTTATAGTAAGAAAGGAGTCATCAACAAAGTGACCATTAATAAGTTATCCTTGATCATTCGAAAGAGCAATTCCTTTAATAAGACCTGCAGAATCTTGAGCAGCTAAAAGATAGTCGAAGGCTTCAACAACAAGCACATATAAAGAGGGAGCAATAGGACACCCTTGTCGAACAGACCTAAAAAGGCCCACTACTTCAGACTATGAATTGTTCAGATTGAGAATAGTCAAAGCATCTCTGAATAGCATAGCAATAGTCTGAATGAAAATTGGCCCGAATCCTAAAGCTTTGAGCATAGCAAGAATGAATCTCCATTCAATGCGGTCATAAGCTTTCTCAAAATCAATCTTAATAAAAAGCATGTTCTGGTTTGACATCCGGGCCCATTCCATGCCCTCCTAGATAGCCAAAACATTGTCGAGGATGTACCTTCCTTGAATAAAGCCAGTTTGCTCTGATCTGACTATCAAAGGAAGAAGAGGCCTAAGGCGAAGAGCCAAAGCTTTGGCAATGATCTTGTAACTAACATTCAACAAAGTAATAGGCCTCCAATTAGTGATCAACTCCGGGTCCCCTTGCTTGGGTATGAATTTGATATTGCCCCTATTAATAATTGCTCCCAAAGAGCCTACTCGAAGAGCCTCTAGATAAAATTTATGCAGATCAGGACCAACTAAGTCCCAAAGACCCTTGTAGAACTCACAGGGAAAGCCATCCAGACTTGGCGCTTTGTCATTTGCCATTTGAGATAATGCATCCTCTAGATCTGTAAGGGAGAGTAGTTTATCACACCTTGCTCTTTGAGACTCTAAAACCTTAACTGGTACAACTACCATACAAGCTGCCAGTGCTTGCTCCCGCTCAAGGGAATAAGCTTGAGCGGCAAAAACATTAGTATAGTGCTTGACAAAAGCATCAATCATCTCAGGAAGAGAGGTAAGCCTTATTCCATTGTCTTGAATGGCCTTGAATTGAGTAGCTTGCCTGGGAGGGTGAAGCCTTTGAAAAAATTCTTTGGTGACCCTATCACCAACTTTAAGCCAATGAAGACGGGCTTTAATTTGAGCTCCCCAAGCCTCATAAAGTTCAGCAAGTTTAAGTTCATGCCTCAACTGGGCAACATGAGACTGAAGTTCAGGATTAAACGGATAAGCCTCAAGCCTGAGAGAAGCTTTGGCAAGCTCATCATGAAGGACAACATTGGAATGTCTTCTAAACTGCGCCACCTTTTTCCCCAAAGTATGGAGCAAGACAGTTGTATGAAAAATGGCATCATTCCACCATTCTATCCAACCCAACTCTCCAGTAGGTCTAGGAACTAGATTCCAGACTCTATGGATATGACAGACCATGGAAGGGTGCTGAAGAAAGGAAGTATTGAAAAACAATTATGACTTGTAGTGTCTCTGAGGTAGGGATTTCATCAGCACATTAAACATGATGGGTGAATGGTCAAAAGTAGTGGTACCAAGAATGGTTTCCACAAATGGAGCTGAAGCATTTCTCCTATGAAAGAAAAACTGCACATGATCTGAAAGCATGGCTCTATCCAACCTTCTCAGAATTCTTGCATGGCCAACTTGGAAATTGGACCATGTATACCATAAATTTTTAGGAAAATCTTGAGGAGAAAAACAATAATTGGGGTCTGACAAACCCAATTTGTTTTTCATGAAGTACCAGACCTCTCTTTCCCTAGTAGCCCACCGCATGGGAAGTTGTCCTATCTTGTCTGTAGGATTTTTAGTCATATTAAAATCTTTGCACATAACCCAAATAGCAAGTGGTAAAGAAAAAGCACACCACCGCTAGAGGCTACAATGCTCCTGAGCGTCATTGGAGGCATAAACATTAATAATGCCAAAAGACAGCCCACCAACCTCAAGTAAAACCCAAACTACATGATTGGAAGGGTCCACACCCCATGAGACAAAATTATCTTTCCACCTAGCTACCAAAATAATGACAGCTCCCCATCTACCAGGGGAATGATTGGTGGCATAAAAAAGCAACATGTCCAAAGAAAAGGTCAAGTACATCAGAAATATTAATCTATTGAAGACAAAGAAAGTTAGTATTACCATAAAACCTGGAGCATGAAGCAATCTCATCTTAGACAAATTATTTGCGGACTGGGTTCATCAACCCTTCGACATTCCATGATAAAAAATCATGAAGATCGATCAAGACCCATATGTCTAGCTCCATATTTAGTGTCTCTGAGGTTTGAAATAAAATAATAAATATTACTGAGAAAATGCTCTTGACCTACTTTCCAAAACTCTGTTTGACACCTTTTGTCCTCGTGAACCAAGTATTATCCCTATGGTGGGCTACGAGATCTTCGACCATTGACAAAATCTTGTTCAGGTTCCATGAAGCTTGATGAATACTGCTCATTGATATGCAGAACTGGAGAATCTAAAGATTGAGTAGTGTAGGCCCAAAATGGCCACATCCTCAGAAAATTTTGAAAATTTATTCTAAGGCATGAGAAATCTCCAATTTGCTAAGAATATAGATTATTTTGGAGCGGATCTGCACAATAAGGTTCCATTCTGCTTGATACCTAGTGCTTTTTGTAAACATGAGTGAAGTATTCTATTCTACCCAATGTCTAGTGTATTTTGCAGGGGCTTCTCACAAAGTTCTCAATCTGTAATTCTATTTTATTTTTAATGATTTCAGCACGTTTTAAAGTGTGGATTGGTGATATTTCTTTATTTCATGCATTCTAGTGACTAAGTATTGAGAATCTACATTCCACTGAGTTCCAAGACTAATTTTGAGCGAAATGGTTACAAGTTCTGTGTCGTTTGGTAATAAGATCGAAAATTCTCTAAAGGAAGTAAATGTTGTGGAATAGCACAAAGGTCATTTTGCATTGCTTTTGGAGTGGATTGGTGATACACTCTATTCCGAGGTCAATCCAAGTCAAAGCTGGTGGAGTAAAAGTCAAGGAGTAGATTGCAACTTGTATTCAAAGCTATGGATATGGGAAAGGAATTAAATATTTTGAAAGGCTAAGTGAGCGGATTGATGAAAAACTTGATTTCGCTTGAAACTTAGTGTATTCCTCACCAAGTCTTGAATCCACTGGTCGATGTCATCTAAGATGACATCAACATTATTTTAGAGCAGATTGCTGACTCTTTCTATCCTGCTTACTTGCAAGGCATTGTTGAAGTTTAATCACAACTATTCATTGAGTGAATCAATGGCAGATATTTTGCTAGCATTTTTTTTTTTTTTTTTTTGTGGAAAACATCCCAAAAGGGATGCCACTTTCGGGTAAGACCCAAGGAGGCAGGGGTATCCATTTCACCAAAAACACCCAGGATATTTTGCTAGCATTTTTAATGAAGCATACAAAGGTGAATTCTTTGTGGATTGAAGAATAGTCAGTTTGAGCGGGTAGTTGAAGCATCAGTGGTGCCAAGAAACAAGAACCAAGAACTAGAGAAGTTGCAAATTTGTGGAAGAATGGAGTTTTCAAGAAGAAAAAATGGTGCAGATCCATTTTCTAATGGCTTGAGGCCCAAATGCCATTACTGGACTAGTAGGTTGCAGATTCGAGCTGCCATGGTAGATGACCTCCAATGGATTCTTCAAACCCTACAGGAAAATGAAATGATGCCATCAAAGAATTCAACTAAGTTGTCAAATTTCTTAATCCTTGTAATGTCTCCCCATTTTCTTTTTATTATAAACTTAAATAGAGGTCGAACCCTCAATTTTAGGTTCGGATCTAGTGTGTTTGTTTTTCCTGCTGTGTAAATATTTTTTTCAAACTAATGGAAGGAGCATTACTCGGATTTTTGACTCAAGACTCGTTATCTCTGATATTTTTTATTTAAGAGGTTTGAAGCTGTGAATTACATTTTTGTTAATGTTGTGACAGTTAGTTCATTCCATTTGCATTGGATTACTAGTTTTTAAGGTAGTTGAAATTTGATCATAGTTAGATCTATGTTGGTAGGAAGTTTATTTCTACAAATTTTGATTATTAATCTATTCTACTAAATTGGATTTTCAATATATTGGATATTGAAATTGCTTCTTGGAATATATTTCTGTTTTTGCTTTATTGTATGAAGATTTCATGGTTTAGGGTGCTACTAATCTTGAGTGTGGGACACTAGAAGTAGTTTTCTAGAGATTTTGCCTATGGATGTCAATGTTGTTAGCCCTATATGGCCACTGTTAATGCATAATTTCTTAACCCTAAATATTTTCTAACCCTATTCCTCAAAACCCTTATTGAGCTTAATTGAGTCAACATTCTATTTAGTTGATAAGGAACTAGCCTACGCTAGATATTGGGTTGAAGTAATATTTGGTCCATCCAATATTGAGTTCGAAGTTGTGACTATCGGGTGCAAGCCTGGCCAGAAAATTGGAAGATACATAGTTGTAGTATCAAGTAAAACTTGATGACAATTCAGTTTCCAACAATTTTGGCACTCTCGATGGGACATGTTTGCAATAAATACTAAAACCCATCATATACTTTATTGTTTTATCTTTACCCAAAGGAATCAAGATTTGATGATTGTCTTGATCTTTCTAAGCGATGATCAGAAAATTCACCTGGTGACTCCCTAGTCCGTAAACCCATAAAAGTTATCCTATAGACTATAATTTTTCATGTATACCAAGTCATTCAAGAGGAATAACCTAGAATCATTTTTCTACTATGAGCTGCCTTATAGAGGGTCTACTATTATAAGTAATTTGAATCAAGATTTTCATTTATAAGAAAATCCTCCTGAGGAGAACCCTACAGCTCATCCAGCACCACCTCCAATAGGAGTTGTTAGAATAAATAATTATTCTCTTAAGTTCTACTAGGATAGACTTACTTGAGTTACCACTCTTCCATGAGTCAGGTGAACTCTCAGTTTAGACTAGTTCATATTTGATGAGTTGTTGTAATCCAATGACTCTCAATGATCAACTTTGCTATTTATACAAAGTTGATCCATGAAATAAATCAATCAGTTCTATTCATCTCTTCAAATATTGTAATGCTTTGTAGTTCTACTCTTGGGAAATTCTAACATGGTACCAGAGCAGGATAGATTCTGCTAGGCATTCTCTCTTGAAGGCAGTTCCACGAACTGGTTCATTATCTTTTATCTTTTGTTTTTTTTAAAAAAAGGAGTTTTTTTTCATATCTCTTGTAGACTGCTCATATTTCATCTACATTTTTTTTGAAAAATTTGTTTATGGTTCTATCTAATATTGTTTTACAAGTTTGTTTTACCATAAAAGAAAAATATTCTCCTTATTTTTCAAAAGATATTGATATTTGCTACACTTGCAATGATATAGGAACAAGTATTTGATTTTTTTTTTGCCTAATTGCTAACGCAATATAGGCATATCATTTTTTCCCTTGTTCCTGCCATTTCTTTTCTTGTTCTCCATAGATAATCTAGAACACGTTGGTCCACCTCTCCTAACAATGTTTTTGCCTTGGCTCCACCTTCGCAATCGTTGCGTTGTCTTCGTGGAAGAGTAACTTCTCGGGCATGCCATTATTTTCGTGGAGAACATAGAGTTTCGTAGCCCCTTTTTTTATCTCACGAATATTTGTATTTTAATTAAAATAAAAAGTAAATTTTCGTGAGATCTTTAAAATTATTAAAGCACTTTTTTCGCGTCTCATTTCAAGAGACCTTTGGTCATTTATTTTAAAGACCATAGTGCATTATATTTTATTAAAATGTGGCCAGTTTTTCAACAAACTTTGCCAACGTTATAATATTGGAGCGTGACGTTATAGATTCTCATCTTACCTCGCTTGAGCATCTCCATGTCCTTGGCACTTTCTACTCAACGGAGCAAATCAATTTCGTATATTCCCTCTGCGGTTTTCTCTAGCCTTCCTCAATAGAGCCATTATCTGGTGCTTAAGGATGTAGTTTCAAAGCTTATAAAATCACCGCTGTGATAAATTTTTTCCATATGCTCTTTGTGATTATGTGTTCTTTGTTTGATGTGAAGGACTCCACTGGGCACAATTTTTGATCTGCTCTACAAGTGCTTGCAAGCTCCTCTTCTACGTTCTTTGTTTTATGTGAGGGCTCCACTGGGCACAAATTCTAATGCAACAACCAATGATTGACAAGCTCCTTGATCTCTACATTTTTTTCTTGCTATGATAGGCTCCTCGATGCACCATCTTTGATGAAATCTCTGCGTCCTCCTACTGTCTTTCCATCTCATAAAATTTGCAATAAAGTTCTAACGATGTGCTCTATCAAGACATTGAACCCCATAGCTTCTCAAAGACGTCTACCTAGATGATTAAGTCACATTGGAAGACGTCAGGTATATTATTTTATTTTAATTTTTGCTTGATATTATCTAATCTCATTGGAGGTGTAGCGAAAAGCGTGTACGTAGTGCTCCTTTGAGCCTTTCGAGACATATAAGCTCATTGATGTCTTTTGTGAAGCTCATCTCTCATGTTAAAAGCTGGATAATCAAGGAGCATCTCAACCATAAGGAGAGCTCATCAAACGTATACTTTAATTTCAAATCTTCTCTTTCAAAAAACTGGTTTTTTTTAAAACCAATCCTAAAGAAGAATTCTACTCATTGTATTCATAGTCTACTATCATATTTTACTTATTTAGTGTCTTTTTTTGGCCACTAAAAAGAGTGAAAAGTAAGTTTGTAACCTCATAAATAAATAAATAAAATTGGGGGGTTTTTTTGAGGTGCCAATTCTTGCACCTATTCTAAAAGCTTCAAAGGGGGGTTGTTGTTGTTTGTGGTTCTTGCATATTTTTTTAATCCTTACCTTTGTTCTCAAATTCCTTCCTCTAAGTTCCTTAAAAATAACAACTATAGGAGGGTTTTTTGGTGGTAAACCATAAGTGTGGCAATTCCTTTTGGCCACTTAATTTATGCTTTCATTACATTTCAGCATCTTCAACAAAAATAAAATAATAATACATTTTTTTTCCTTTAAAAATCATGAACATTTAAGCAAGAAACTCAAATTTCTTTGGGCACTTATAATTTTTAATCACCTATGTTCCACGTATTGGACTTCTCATTACTTATAGTTTCCCTCACGTAAGGGTGGGTAATTGGAAATCCGGTATAAAGGTCTGGCTGATTATCCTTGCTTCTAAAGCCTATGTTCCACGTATCAATTCTACTCATTACTTATAGTTTCCCTCACGTAAGGGCGGGTAATTGAGAAGATTAGGTATAAAGGCCTGGCCAATTTTTCTTGCTTCATAAGTCTAAATTCAATATATCAAATCTCCTCATTTACTTATAGTTTCCCTCATGTTAGGGTGGGTAATTTGAGGAGATTGGTATTAAAATAAGGCTTATGTTTCCTTCTTTAAAGCTACATTGTATTCTCTAAAGCACTTGAAGTTAAAGGGGGGATTATTGGTTCACTTCAATTTTCTTTGGCAAAATGAATACAATTGATCCTCTCACCCCTCATAACTATCACACATGGAAACCCAAAATATTAAATCTCATTTCTCAAAAAGGGCTCACACACTTGCTAGAAGAGGAGCAACCAGAATTTGAAAAGGAATATGAAATATTTGTTCATAAAGGGAAGATGTATGAAACAATGGGTATTATAAGCACTAATGTAAATGAAAGCTTATGGTTTCACATTTCAGAATGTAAAACTCCATATGAGAGTTGGCAAAAACTAAAGAACTTGTTTGGGAAAGTAGATCAAATAAGGTCAATGCAGCTAGAGGCAGAATTAACAACATTATCTCCTGAAGACTTCAACAATATTGTTGACTTTCTCACCAAATTTAAAGAAGTCCTTACTCAATTCAAAGGTAGTGGCAAGAATAAAATAGAAGAAGAATGCATCTATCTAATTCTTTCTAAATTAAATGGTGTATTTCAAATTTTTGCAACCACCTTTTTGTCTACAAAAGATGCTCTTGGTGCAAGTTTTAAAATGCCCTCCTTAGAGGAATTTTGTGATAGGCTAACTAGAGAGGAAACAAAACTTGCAAAGTATGAGATCTCTTCCTCTTCCTCAAAAGCCTTAGTAGCATCCACCTCTACTAAAGAAAAATTCAAAAAGAAAGAAAGAAGTCCCATAACTTGTACTCACTACAAAAAGAATGGTCATTCTGTGAACAAATGTTGGAAAAGACTACAACAACTAGAGGCAGCAATGAAGGATCAAAAGATAGACACTAAGAAGTAGATAGGAAAAGCCTTAAATGTTCAAGGCAAGGCTATAAAAACTTCATCAAAATACTGGGTTCTAGATTCAGGAGCAACTCATCACATGACTTCCTCAGAT
Organism: Wollemia nobilis; assembly: GCA_028583015.1. Classification (NCBI taxonomy): domain Eukaryota; kingdom Viridiplantae; phylum Streptophyta; class Pinopsida; order Araucariales; family Araucariaceae; genus Wollemia; species Wollemia nobilis. The sequence goes on along the minus strand of JAQPPZ010001424.1, from coordinate 1,080,113 downwards.
GAGTCATTCACTTCAATCTCCTCAAGTTCAACATGTAGCATAGAAGTTGGTGACTCATCCTTTATCCCAGTCAAAGGAAAAGGTGACATATCCATTGATGGTGGTTATATCAATAATGTTCTCTATGTCCCAAACATAGCAACAAATCTCCTCTTCGTCTATCAGATTTGTACTTCTGAAAAGGCAAAATAGTTCTCTTCTCACCAACAGGAGTTGAGATAAGAGACTTTCAAGAACCAAACTCTCTCATAGCAAAAGGAGATATTGATCACAACACTCACCTATTTCACTTCAAGGGATTCAAAAATTTAGAAGGGGCCTCCTGTTTTGTTGCACATGGAGATCTTGAAAGCAAAATTTGGCATGAAAGATTTGGACATCTCAGTTATAACTACCTAAAGGAATTGAACACCCATGAAATGGTAACAAGATTGCCAAAAGTCTCTTCTATTGATGGAGTATGTCCTGGATGTGCTCTTGGAAAGCAACATCAAGATCCTTTCCACCCAAGTAGTTCTCAAAAGGCCTCATCCCCTCTAGAGTTAATCCATAGTGACTTGATGGTCTTCCCTGAGCCTTCTTTCAAAGGAGCAAAATATGCTTTAACCTTCATTGATGATTTTTCTAGAAGAACTTGGGTCTACTTTCTAAAATACAAAAGTGATGTTCTATCCCACTTCAAAATCTTCAAAGCCTTAGTTGAAAATCAAGCCACTTGCAAAATCAAGCAAATTCGTACAGATAATGGGGGGAATACTTCAGTAATGAGTTCTCAAATTTTCTATCAAGTCATGGCATAATTCATCAACATTCAGTCTCCCATAATCCACAACAAAATGGCATTGCAGAGAGGAAAAATAGAACTTTAAAGGAAATGGCAAATTGTATGCTCCACTCAAGAGATCTTCCAATAGTTTTTTGGGCTGAAGCAATTAACTGTGCAAACTATATTCAAAACCACACACCTCATAAAGCTCTTGGCCATTTGACTCCCGAGGAAGCATGGACTGGCTCAAAACCTGATGTCTCTTTCTTCAATATTTTTGGGTGTACTACTTGGGCACATATCCCAAAGAAGAAAAGGAAGGCTCTAGATAAGAAAAGCAAACAACTCATCTTTGTTGGTTATTGTGAGGAAATGAAAGCATACAGGCTCCTTGATCCCACAACTCATGAGGTATTTTTTCATAGAAATGTTCAATTTGATGAAACATTCCCTCATAAATATCCTCAACCATCCTCTTCCAACATTGATTCTCTTGAGCCATCTCCAATGTTAGAGCCTCAATATAATGATGATCCCATTTTAGAGATAAATGATCAAAATGACCAAGATGAGGATCCTATACTCCAAACTCCAACTCAAAATCCTACCACTCCAATTACTCCCTCCACAATGCCAAAATGGGCCCACACCATTGTTGAAGAAGCCACTCCTTACATCCAAAATCTTCCATCATCCAGATTAGGCAAATCCAAAGGCTCTGGTCTTGTCTGTCAGTCCATTTCCATAGATCCTCAATCCTTCAAAGAAGCAACTGGTATTAAAGAATGGGATGATGCCATGGAGAATGAATTCTCTTCCTTAATCAAAAACAAAACTTGGGATTTAGTTCCTCTACCTAAAGGAAGGAAGTTAGTTCACTGTAAATGGATTTACAGAACTAAGTATGGACCTAATGGAGAAATTGACAAACACAAAGCTCGCTTGGTAGCTAAAGGTTTCTCATAAATTGAAGGCATTGATTATTCTAAAACCTTTGCACTAGTTGCCAAAATGGATTCTGTTAGGTTGGTACTTGCACTAGTTGCTTCCCAAAAATGGCCTATTTTTCAGATGGATGTTAAAAGTGCTTTCTTACATGGGGACTTAAAAGAGGAAATATTCATGGAACAACCTGCTGGATTCACTCAAGACTCCTCCCTTGTTTGTAGACTAAGGAAATCTCTCTATGGCCTCAAACAAGCTCCTAGAGCTTGGTATGAAAAAATGGACTCCTTCCTTCTTTCCTCAGGTTTTTCTCATTGTGAGTCTGATGCCACAGTCTACATTTGGAGAGATGAAGAAAAAATCACCTTACTTGTTCTCTATGTTGATGATCTACTACTCATTGGTAGTGACATCTCTCACATTTAGACTATCAAAGACTCCCTTTCTAAAAAATTTGAAATGGTTGATCTGGGTTTAGCTCATTACTTCCTTGGGATTCAAATAAATCAAATAGATGCAAGAATTTCATTGTGTCAATAAAAATACACTCTAGACCTTCTTCAATGGTTTAAAATGACTGATTGTAAGCCCTCTTCTACACCCTTTTAGTCTGGAGTCACTCTAAGTACTTCCTGCACATCCCCTCTATGTGATGCTACTCTATACATACAGCTTGTAGGGAGTCTATTATACCTCACTCATACTCACCCAGATATATCATATGTTGTTGGCTTGATATCTAGATTCTCACATCAACCTCATTTCAGCCATTGGCAAGCAACAAAAATAATCCTACGCTACTTGCAAGGAACTACTCAATTTGGGCTCTTATATGAAGGAAAATCCATGGATATCATTGGTTACATAGATTCTGATTGGGCAGGTTCAGTAGAAGATAGATGTTCAACTTTTGGCTATGTCTTTTGTCTTGGTTCTTCACCAATTGCTTGGTCATGCAAAAAATAACAAGCAGTAGCATTATCATCTACAGAGGCAGAATACAGGGTAGCAGTTTTAGCAAGTCAGGAAGCTCTTTGGCTTCATCAGATACTAAGAGAATTTGGTTTTTTCCATGACAAACCTATTACTCTTTGGTGTGATAATCAGAGCACAATTCATATTTCCCGCAATCCAGTTGAGCATCAACGTACCAAGCACATTGAAATTCACATGCACTTCATTCGACAACATATTCAGAGAGGGGAAATACACTTGGACTATATTCCCATAGAAAATCAAATTGTAGACATCTTCACCAAATCCTTTCCTTCTCCGCGTTACATTCAGTTGTGAGAGAAACTTGGGGTAAGGCAGATGCATTAGAAGGTACAAAAGAGGTTTTCACCTCTCCTTTCTTCTTATTGTTTCTTTTCTTTGGAAGATGGTTTTTTCCCATGTGGTTTTTTTTACCATCTCTCCTATATGTAATAACATTGTACATGAGTACCTCATTAGGCCCAGTTGTCGGGACTCATTTCTTTTTTGTTCAATGAGGACAATCTTCGCCATCCGAAGACATGCCTCTTCTTTTTTTTTGATAGATGGTTTTTTCCCATGTGGTTTTTTCACCATCTCTCCTATATGTAATAACATTGTACATGAGTACCTCATCAGGCCTAGTTGTCGGGACTCATTTTTTTTTGTTCAATGAGGACAATCTTCGCCATCCGAAGACATGCCTCTTCTTTTTTCTTTTTGATAGATGGTTTTTTCCCATGTGGTTTTTACCATCTCTTCAATAAGAATCATTGTACATGAGTACCTCATCAGGCCCTATTGTCGGGACTCATTTGTTACATTCACCCCTAGTATCACTTAAGGGGGGTGTTAGAATAAATAATTATTCTCTTAAGTTCTACTAGGATAGACTTACTTGAGTTACCACTCTTCCATGAGTCGGGTGAACTGAGAGTTTACCTAACTCATGGAAGAGTGATAACTCAAGTAAGTATATCCTAGTATAACTTAAGAGAATAATTATTTATTCTAACACCCCCCCTTAAGTGATACTAGGGGTGAATGTAACAAATGAGTCCCGACAACAGGGCCTAATGAGGTACTCATGTACAATGATTCTTATGAAGAGATGGTAAAAACCACATGGGAAAAAACCATATTTCAAAAAGAATAAATAAGAGGCATGTCAAGATTTGATAAGTTGTTGTAATCCAACGACTCTCAATGATAAAATTTGCTATTTATACAAATTTAATCCATGGAATAAATCAATCAGTTATATTTGTCTCTTCAAATATTGTAATGCTTTGTAGTTCTACTCTTGGGAAATTCTAACAGGAGCTACACCTGGGAACATAGCACAAAAATGTAGTTCCAAATCAACCCTTGCAGAAGTACCCCAAGTGGAATACAGCTAGCCCCCTTATACTAGCCCAAATGCATGGTATTCCTCAAGTTGTGTCTCAGGCCATCCCCACCTATGATGGATTTGGTAAAACTGCATATAAGCACTCCCAAGATATTCTGAATCTAACAATAATACACAATATAAAAAATGAATATGTTATTGTCAAAATTATTGTCAAAATCCTAGCCCTGTCCTTTAGAGGAAATATTTTGCATTGGTTTAGGACCCTTGAAGACAATACCATCACCTCATGGGCAGCATTGAATGAGCCCTTTGTGGAAGAATTTAATGAATTTTTTGATCATTTTCCCCTTCTTAATCAGTTCACATCTGTGTAGAAACATCAACAAGAAACAATTTCAGATTTCAACTTGAGGTTCAACAGGACCTAGAAGAGAATTTCCCCTATAGCTAGACCAGTTGTAAGCCTTACTTACATGTATTATATTAGATCCCTTGAATCAGAGTTAGACCTAAAAACCCAAAAATATAGAGTGGAGACTTTTCCACAAGTTTATAATGTAGTTTTTCATGCAAAAAATGTCCTTATTAATGTGGGAAGATTACCCCTAAAATCTGTGTTACCCTACAATTTGGAAACCACTAATATCCAAAGTCAAAAAATTGATTCATATTATATGGACCCTCCTCCCTTGTCATCTTTATTTTTGTAGATGACTTCCATTTCTCAGTCAAAACCACCATCTGTTGTAGTTCCTTTCCCTCCACTTCCTTCTAATATTCCTTAAGAGTCATTTGTCCTTCTTGATATCTAGAATACCTTGAAAAATCTTTGCAACAAGATGAATTCAATGGAAAAGAGAGATATGGAGAGGTCTCAATAAAGGATATTTTCTTATGTAAATAAATATCAAAGATCTAGTTCTAGCAATAGCACTAGGGTTAGAGTAAGTGCATTATATGAAGAGCTTGAATGTTCTTCATAAATAAGTTCGGTGAGTGTATGGTGTTTAGTGTGCAATGATCCTCATGATTCGTAATCTTGTGCTATGTACCAACACCATGTACAACAAGATATAGAGAAAGCAAAAATAAATCAAAAAGGGAGAGTGAACATGCTATGGCAACCTGACCAGATCATGGTTGGAAAATATCTTGATGAGGATGGACCCATTTTTGTCATGACAATGTCAGGCAAGAAAACACTATAGGTTGATCCACAAAATATGGTTCAATTTTAGGTCCCCTCTCAAAATAAGAAGGATCCACATTCCCAAAGCAGTGATACATTCCCTATCCTCCAGGCCAATGAAAAAAGAGACATGGCTCCTAAGGGCCAATAAAAGGTAGTCAATTTTTCCAAAATAATTGATAAAGAAACTGAGGGAGATAGAATGAGGTCCAATATTGAAGCCCAAGAGAGGCTTATATTTCCTTCCATTAACAAAAGGCAAATAATTGAGGCCACTCAATAGTATGAGAGAAAATATAGTGATCCAGAGAGAAGGCCTGAGAGATGCACTTTTGTTGCATCTAAATATAATATTGTGGAGGAAATGAAGAAGATACCATCCAAAGATAGCCTATATGATACTATCTTCATTCCTGGTCAAATAGACCTGCTAAAAGCTTCTATGAACAAATATCCACAGGAAAAATAGGCCACCACAATCCTCAACATACCCTCTGAAAAGAAGGAAATGCCCCTTACCACTTTAAATAACAAACCCCCTCCTCTTTACATTTCTCTGAGGATGGAGGTTTGGTTTATCCACAATTGTATGATTGACTTAAGGGCATCCACCATAGTTATTTCTAAAGCAGTTTGCGAGGATATGGGTATGGAATATACCAGATCATACCCTGGAGGCATACAATTATATGGGACACCTATAAAAATAGTGGGAGTGATAAAAGTTATCTTGACGAGACTACATAGATCACCTGAGGTAACTATAGTGCAAGAGATAGTGGTGTTGGATCTAGAGCCCTATATTGGCTTATGCCTTTCAAGAGAATTCACTACAAATTTGGATGGATGCATGTATATGGACTATTCCAGCATGGTGATTTTATTCAAAGAAATAGGATAAGAATAACACCTGAGAAGCCTGTGTCTTACCACACTAAAAAATTGAAGAGGACATGTGCAATCTCACTCCTCTAGATGAATTTGAATTTGTGGATAACTTTGAAGAGTTGGAAATTGAAAATGAACTGTCTTTCAAGGAGGATTATAGTCAATTTGGGTTAGGTATGGGCACATACAGTATTTCTACAAATATAGAGAAAAGAGTTCCTGCTATATCTAACCAGTCCTTGAGAGAAATAGAAATATGGACCATGCACTTTGATGGTACCAGATGCAAAAACAATGTTGGTGTTGGTGTAGTATTATAGTCCCAATCAGAATGGACAAAGAGTTTCACATATAGGCTAACATGGTCATGCACTAATAATGCTGCAAAATATGAGGCTCTGTGCCTTGGGCTAATGCAAGCTGAAATCATTGGCATAAATATTTTGAACATACATGGAGACTCTAAAACATTGTCAATATGGTAAAATAAAGGTGCAGCAATAAGCACCATTACCTAAAAGCATATAGAAATAGGGTATGGGATTTAATGGAATACTTTGATACCCTAACCATAAATTTTATTCCCAGAAGAAAGAATACCTTGGCAGATTCCTTAGCAGTAAGGGGAGATAACTTCAACCCTTCTACAGACATAGGAGTTAAGAAGGACAAAGGGATCAAAATTATTTTTAGGCCTGCAGTGCCATATAAGCATATTTTCTAGCAGGTCTTTGAAAGTGATGAACAAATCATTGATTTTATGGTAAGAGAAACCTATTTATCTACTATTCAAGATGAATATCTATAAGCAATTGATCAATAGGAGGTCCTTCAACTCAAGAAAAATCATATACCTATAAGGTTGGTTACTCTAGAGAGCCTATTTGATAATGAGGACATACAAAAGTTCAAATTCATGGAGATCAATGATAACATCTATAAAGAAGTTGAAATTGAAAAAGAAAAGAAGCTCAAAATTGGAGTTTGATGTTCTCCAAAAGAAGAGGAGGATATCAAAGCTTTATGCCTAAAGTACCAAGACCTTATGTCTTGGTCATATGAGGACCTTAAAGTATATGACAAGAAAGTCATCCAACACACAATTGAGCTAGAGCCTAATGCAAAACCATTCAGGAAAAACAAAGGCCTATGAATCCTAGGATCGAAGCCATAATGAGAGAAGAACTATTAAATTTTCTAAAGGCTAATATCATTTATCCAATCAAACATTCAACCTGGGTAGCCAACTTGGTACCTGTGACGAAAAAGAATGGTGATATCTGTTTGTGTGTAGATTTTAGAAATCTCAATAAAGCATCATTAAAGGATCACTACCCTCTCCCACAAATAGATCAAATCTTTCATATTGTGGTAGGAGCAGAAAGGTTTTCACTACTAGATGGTTTCTCTAGATATAACCAAATTTGGATGAAGGATGAAGATCAATTTAAAACACCATTCACCACAAAATGGGGGACTTTTGCCTATTAAAGAATGCCTTTTGGGTTATCTAATACATGAGCCACAATATAGAGAGTAATGGACTATGGTTTTTGGGAGCTGATTAACAAGGTAATTCTAATATATCTAGATGATATGATTGTGTTCTCCCATAACAAGCAAGACAACTTGGCACACCTAGAACAAGTCTTCCAGAAGTGCAGAGAATTTGGCATCTCCCTCAATCCTAAGAAGTCATTTTTTGTAGTTCATGAGGGAAAGTTGCTAGGTCATGTGCTATCCAAAGAAGGTATGGTCATTGATCTGGATAGAATAAAATCCATTCTTGATCTTCCACTACCTGTGAAAAATAAAGCCTTGTAGTTTTTCTTTGGTCAGATAAACTTTATCAGGAAATTCATATCTAACTTTGCTTAGAAGGTGAAACCTATATCTAAACTACTAAAGAAGAATGCATATTTAAAATGGACCGAGGTAATAAATCAAGCCTTTGAAATCATCAAGCAACCATTGCTATAGCTCCATTATTAGTTAATATAAACTTTAGTAGAGACTTCATTCTTTATCCCTATGGTGCCGAGAAAATCTATGCATCAGTTCTAACCTAGAAGAATGGTGAAGGAGAGGAGCACCCCATATTATTTTGGAGCCAAACTCTTCATGAATATCAAGTTAAGTATAATTTCATTGAGAAACAATTATTTACTATAATGAAATCCTTGAAAAATAATTAGGTAATACTTGGTTCAAAGCAAGACCCTGGTTTATGTGGTTCACTCGGATGTGAGAAGTTTTATTTTACAAGGTGAACTAGGAGACAAGAGAGATGGTTGGATTTCTAAGATCCAAGAATATTATGTAGATATCCATCCTATAAATGTGTTAAATGGTAGGAACCTATGCCAAGGCTTGATAGAAGCAGCAGTTTCAGCAGAATTGACAGCTTGTCAGTCAACATCAGACAATCAGACTGAAGAGCTACAACCAGGTGAATAAAATTGGGTAGATCAAATGACTAAATAATTTTAGAGTTGTGTATGCCCTCCTAATCTCAATCCTTCATAGAGAAGAAGATATAAACTTTAGGCTTTGAAGTATGTTCTATTTCCATAAGGTCTATATAAAAGAAACCTTGATGGAGTACTCATAAGATGGTTAAATAATGATCAACAACAAAATATCATAGAGGAGTTTCATGGAGGACTATCCAAAGGAAACTTCTTAGGAAGAGTAACAGCTTTGAATATTATCATGGCAGGATATTACTGGCCTACCATATTTTTTGACATATATAAGGTCACTAGAGCCTGTGATCAATGCCAATGGCATGTGGGAAGGATAAGGAATACATCATTTCCCCTTAAGCCAATTCAAGTGGAGTAACATTTTTGGCAATGTGGGTTGTATTTCATAGGATTTATCAATACAAATTCCTTATTTGACCACAAGTACATTCTAACTACTACAAACTACCTCACCAGATGGGTAGAAGCCATTCCTACAAATAAATCAGACCAATAGGTGGTGATAGATTTTATAGAAAGCTTGATTACAAGGTTTGGTGTTCCAAAAGCTTTGGTGAGTGAAAATGGACCAACATTCATAAGGGCTAAATATATTAAGTTTACCAAAAAGTATGACATTACCATAAAAAATACTTCAAACTACTACCCCCAAGGAAATGGATTGGCAAAATCAACTAACAAAAATATTCTAAGAATTCTAAGAAGATCATTAGAGGGTAACAAGATAAGTTGTCACTTATTGTTGGAACAAGCTCTATGGGCAAGTAGAATCACTATCAAAAAGTCATCAAGACCTCCCCTTATGCCTTAGTATATGGTAAGGAGGTAATCTTATTTTTTCATTTGGAGATTCTAGCACTCAAGTTGATAAACACAGAAGATGAATTTGAGCAAAATATAGTAGAAACAAGATTCACACACCTATTGCAGCTAGAGGAGAAAAGAACTCAGGCATATGAATATTTTCAAAAGCATTCAGTTGACATCAAGGCATGGTTTGACGATAAGGTAAGGTTTAGAAAGTTCCAAGTTGAAGATGTTGTACTCAGGTAGAATGTTGAAAGAGCTAAACTAGGGTACCATCAAAAGTTTGACTCCTTCTGGGATGGCCCTTTCAAGATAACAAAAGTTAAGGAGACCAATTTTTTCAGCTTGAAGATCTTGAGGGAAATATACAACCAATTGTAATCAATGTTTTTCACCTTATACTCTATTTGATTAAGATAAGCTCATTGTAATATATGTACATACTTTGTATCATATTATTTTTTCATTTTATGTCAATTTTTCATTTTTTGATAAAATTTTATAAAAAAAGGGAGATAAAAGGTCTTGCTTAAAAAAAAAATCAAAGTGATGAGTTACAAAAAGGCTAAGTGTCAACGAGAAGCAGTAGGTTTCCAATCCGCTCTCAAATGAATTGAGAAAGTAGCAAAATAGTACACATGTGCCTTGTCGCTCTTAAGAATACCAAGCCATAGTGGATCATGGTAAGAGTTCCAATCCACCAAATTTCAAGACTATTTTTGAGCAAAAAGTGAATCTCACGCCACATCACTTCTAAAGAAGGAAAATACTCACGAATTGTCTTACAAGTTTCTTGCACCGCTACGAAGGAGAGAAAGACGATGAGTGACTTAGAAAGTGTAGAAAAGCATTGCATGCTTTAGCCAATCAGTAAGTGATATAATGTCTCCTAGCTACCATGACAAATAGGTTTAATTTGAAAAGCATGCAAACAGACAGTTCTCGCAATGACCGCAATAAATATGAAAGGTATGCATGTAGTGGCATTTAAAAGTGCTAAAGCACAAAGCTAAATCAATTGTAAAAAATAAACACCTAAAAAGCAAAAGGAGTGGAGAATAGCTAAACATTGTCTGCAAGCACCAGAGAAAGAACATTTTGAAGATTATTTGCAAAAATGGCTCCTAAGAAAGCACTAACAGATATGCAAAAAAAAAGAAGCAGAGCTAGATGGCTATGTGAATTAGAAAAAGTAGTTGGTAGATACAGAAATAACTCAAGTGAGGAGAACCTTTTTGAGAAGCAATTTTTAATTTAGGTACTTCAAAGGGAGACCAATTTGACCTCAAGGTATCATTGCTATAAAATCCTTCTTATTTTCTTACATCTGTGATTTTTTTTACCATTACCCTGAGTTGATTTCTACAATGATTAAATTTTATGACGGGCAGTGAAAACTCCTAATGGCATAAACATATTCACCATTAACAAAAAATCTTGCCATGATTTTTTTGTCATGGGGGTGAGACCAACCTTAGAACCCAAACAATTTGATATAGCAAAAAAAGCTAGGGTTTATGCTTCATTAATGGCCTCTAAAGAAAGGGAAGTTATGTAAATATGGATTTGCTTCTAATTTAAGAGAATAAAGGAGGAATATGAGATACCTTAAGTTACAATACCCATTGACCAATTTGCTAACCCAGAGCTCTATTCCATGCTAGCTTGTTTGGAGGGTTTGGATTCTGACCAAATCGTGAGAGATTGGAAAATAGCCACTGCATGTTATATTTCTAATGAGAAAATGTATGATCTAGATGCAAAAAAGAAGGGCATTAGGGTCATTTAATTTTATTGGTCAGCTTTCCTTGCTCAAATAATACATGAGTAATTAGTAAGAATGAAAATGGATTCTTATACACCATCTTTTCAGCATTGCTCAACTCTGGTTTGGATGTTCTTTGCTGCTATAAGGAAGATGATCCCCTAGATCCCAATAAAGGAAAAGAATGACCAAGGAGACCCTATCCTCATATACTATTGGACTACTCAATTGAGGAGCACTGAGTTTATTTATAGATTTAATTTTAAGGCCAGCACTAAAGATAATGTGTGGGAAATACCCTAGGTTACCACTGCTAGCCAAAAAATTATTAAGAATAGAGGGTGTTGAAGAAGGATATTGGTACATCATTATAGAAGACATGGTCATTAGACTATACGGCTTCACTGGTAAGCCTTTTTTGCCTCCTCATTTTGTTACAAAAATATTATTAGCCCTAGAATATTTGAGGTAAGTGGATTTTATCAATATGAACTATGGCTCTAGAAGGAAGTGAAAAAGTGTGTTGACCTATAGAAGTATCGATGATATAACTATCACCAAGAAGGGCCAATATGAATAAATCATCCAGTATTTGGATAGGTTGGGCCTATTCTACATCTCCCAAATGTGGAGATATGACCCGAATGACAAATTCCTCAAGAGGAACATCACCCTTAATGGAGATAAGGCCTATAAATTTGAGAAAACCTCAAGGCCCCATTTTGAATAGGGTAGAAATAATAAATTAAATGCTCCTTTAGAGTGGAATGTTGCCAAGATGGAACAAATTACTCCATGGTTATATTTCTACGAGAAGATAGTTGATTTTGAATCAGATAAGAATGAAAGTCATCAGTTTTAGGAGTCTACGATCAAAGAAGTTGAGGGTAAGAAGATATAGAATTAAGCTAATATAATGGAGTAGTGGAGAATGAGAGTGGAAACAGGTATAGAAAAATCTAAGTTTGGATGAATAATTGACAATGATTTTTCTAATATATGATAGCAACATCACAACTTGGAAGTCAAAGGACCCAAATAATATAGTGTTGATTTATAAGAAACCACAACAAGGGTCAGATTCTCAATCCCCACCTTCATAAGAGGAAACTCAAGTAGAAGGGGCTAATATTCCATTAACTACTACTAAATCTCATAAGACATTTGAGACCTCAATAGAGCAACTAGAGAATTTTTCAAAAGGGGTATAGTTGATGAGTAAAATGCACTATTCTGATGAGAGGGCTATTAGCATAGAAGTCATTAAGATAGTAAGTAGGCCCAAGCACCTAGCTCTAGGTGGAAATCCCCATGCAATAGAAATAGACTGGAATGAGAAGGATAAGAACTTTGTGTTTATACCAGTGATTTTCACCACTACAGCTACAATGGAGTTGAATCCTATTTCTGAAGAAATATTGTAAGAAGAATCAGTGTAGAAAGGGTTATCTGGGGGAAGATACAGAGAATGATAAGATGATAGCATTGAAATTCTTCAAAAGAAAAGCCAAAAAATCACCAAAGGGAACTCAAAAGGAGATTTGTAAGAAATAAAAAGTGGATAAAGAGTAAATTATTGAGAAAATTCCTATCATAGTTGCAAAAGAACTAGTACAACAAATACACCAACAAAATACAGAGGTAGCTCCAGAACACCCTATGTCTCTATTTCTATCCCCTCTTCTCCTTCTCCTCATCTTTCCCCAAAGAAAACTTCTTCCCATTCTAAGGAAAAGGTTGTAACAAAAGCACCCTCTCCCCCTCACAATTCACCACCTATCTCATCCGTAAATACAAAGGGCCAAGTCCACTCATCTCCTCCAAAGTCACCTGAAATTCCTCCTTCATCATCCCCTGTAATTCCATATTTTCCATTGCAACCTCCCACATCATCTAAATCATAATTTATTTCATCCACATCCAATCAATATCTTCGCTTATGCCTTATTATATGGCAATGAGGTAATGTTACCTATTTATTTGGAGATTCCGGCACTCAAGATGATAAACACAAAGAGGAGTCTGAGCAAAATCTAGTGGAAACAAGGTTGACACACTTGTTACAGTTAGAGGAGAAAAGAACTCAGGCATATGAATATTTTCAAAAGCATTCAGTTGACATTAAGGTATGGTTTTATAAGAAGGTAAGGTTCAGAAATTTCTAAGTTGGAGATGTTGTACTCGGGTGGAATGTTGAAAGAGCTAAACCAGGACATCATTAGAATTTTGACTCCTTCTAGGATGGCCCTTTCAAGAAAATAGCAAAGTTAAGGAGACCAATATTTTCCAGCTTGAAGATCTTGAGGGAAACATACAGCCGATTTTGATCAATGGTTTTCACCTTAAACTCTATTTTGATTAAGCTAAGCTCATTGTAATATATGTACATATTTTGTACCATATTATTTCCATTTTATTTCAAGTTTTCATTTTTGATAAAATGCAAATATATATATATATATATATATATATATATAAAGTGAAAAGGTTACAAAATAAGCTAAGTGTTTGCAAAAAAGTATCAAGTTTCCATTTCACCCTCAAATGAACTAAGAAAGAAGCGAAATGATGCATGAGTTCCAATCCACTCTTAAGAGAGACTAAGAGATAGTGGATCATGGAGAGAGTTCCAATCCACCAAATTTCATGACCATTTTTGAGCAAAAAGTGAATCTCGTGCCATGCCACTTCCAAAGAAGGAAAATACTCATGAATTATCTCGCGAGTTTCCAACACCACTATGAAGGAGAATAAAAGACAAGTGATGCGACTTTGAAAGTGCAAGAAATATTTAAGTTTTAGCCAATCAGAAAGCAACATAACGTCTCCAAGCCACCGAGATGCATAATTTCAAATTGAAAAGCATGCAAAATGGATAGTTCTCTCAGTGGCCACATTAATGGTGGAAGATGCACATGCATGGACAATTAAAAGTGCTAAAAAAATGTAGAATGCATTCATTCAACAAGAGCACCATATACCAAGAGGAAGGAGCGGAGAATAGCTAAACATTGTCTACAAACTCTAGAGAAATAATATTATAAAGATTGCTTGCAAAAATGGCTCCTAAGATAGCGCTAAAAAATATGCAAAAAAAAGAAGTAAAGCTATATGGCTATGTGAATTAGATGAGGTGGTTGGGAGATACAGAAATATCTCAAGTGAGGAGAACCTTCTTAAGAAGTAATTTCAAATTCACGTACTTCAAAGGAAGACCAATTCAACCTCAAGGTATCATCGCTATAAAATCCTTCTTATTTTCTTACATTTGTGATTCAGTCCACCATTTCCCTGAGTTGATTTCTACAATGATAAAATTTTATGACCTTAAGAAGAGGGCAGTGAAAACTCCTAATGGTATAACACTATTCACCATTACCAAAAAATCTTACCATGATTTGTTCGTCGTAGGGGTGAGCCCACCCTTAGAATCTAAACAATTTGACATAGCAAAAAAAAATAGGGTTTATACTTCATTAATGGCCTCTAAAGAAATTGAAGTCATGGAAATATGGCTTCAACTCTAGTTTAGAAGGATAAATGAGGAAGATGAGATGCCTAAAGTTCCAATACCCATCGACCAATTTGCTAACCCAGAGCTCTATTCCATGCTAGCTTGTTTGGAGGGTTTGGACTCTGACCAACTCATGAGAGATTGGAAAATATTTAGTGCATACTGTATTTCCAATGAGAGAATGTATGAGGAAGATGTAGAAAAGAAGGGCATTAGGGTCATTTACTTTGACTGGATAGCTTTCTTAGCTAAAATAATACATGAGCAATTAGTGAGAATGAAAAGGAATTCTGACACACCCTCTTTTTGGCATTGCTCAAGTCTGGTTTGGATGTTCTTTGTTGCTATAAGGAATATGATGCCCTGGATTCCAATAAAGGAAAAGAATGACTAGGGAGACCCTATCCCTGTATTTACTATTGGACTACTCATTTGAGGAGCACTGAGTCTGTTTATAGATTTAAATTAGAATTTTTAGGGCCAACATTGAAGATAATGTATGGGAAATACCCTAGGCTACCACCATTGGCCAAAAAATTTTTAAGAACAGAGGATGTCGAAGAAGGAGATTGGTACATCCTTACAGAAGGCACAATAATTAGACTATACGGCTTCATTGGTAAGCCTTTTTTGCTACCTCATTTTGTTATAGATAGATTATTAGCCCTAGAATATTTGAGGCAAGCAGAGTTCATTAATATGAACTATGGCTCTAGAAGGAAGAGAAAATATTTGTTGACCTACCATAGTGTTGATGACATAACCATCACCAAAAAGGGCCAGGGTGAACAAATCGACCAATATTTGGATAGGTTGGGCCTATTATATATCCCCAAGAGATGGAGATATGACCCGAATAATATATTCCACAAGAGGAAAATCGCCCTCAATGGAGAGAAGGCCTATAAATTTGATAAAACCTCAAGGCCTCATTTTGAATAGGGTAGAAATAATAAGGAAAATGCTCCTTTAGAGTGGAATATTGCCAAGATGGAACAACTTCCTCCATGGTTATATTTCTATGAGAAGGTAGTTGATTTTGATTCAGATAAGAATGAAAAATGGGAGTCTCAAAGAGGTGAGAACAAAAGAAAGGAAAAAACCATCAATTGTAGGAGTCTACCATCAGAGACATCGAGGGTAAGAATAAATGGAATGAAGCCAAGATAGTAGATTGGTGGAGGATGAGAGTGGAAATTGGTAAAGATAAATCCAAGTTTGGACTAGTAATCGATAATTTTTTTTTTTATAGATATGATAAAAACATCACAAATTGGAAGGTAAAAGACCCAAATAATATAGTGTTGATTTATAAGAAGCCACAACTAGGGTCAGATTCCCCATCCCCACCTTTGCAAGAGGAAACTCAAAGAGAATGGGCTAATATTCCATTAACTGCTACTAAAGTTCTTAAGACATTTGAGCCCTCAATAGAGCAATTAGATAATTTTCCAAAAGGGGCATAGTTAATGAGTAAGATGCACTATTCTGATGAGAGGGCCATTAGCACACAAGTCATTAAGATAGTAAGTAGTCCCAAGCACCTAGCCCTGGGTGGAAGGCCCCCTAAAATATAAATAGATTAGAATGAAAAGGATAAGAACTTTGTGTTTACACTAGTGAGTTTCACCACTACAACTACAGTGGAGCTCAATCCTATTTTTGAAGAGACATTGTAGGAGGAACCATTGTAGGAAGGGTTATCCTGAGGAGGATACGAGAGAATGATAATATGGTAGCATTTCAAGTTTTTAAAATAAAAGCCAAAAAATCTCCAAAGGGAACTCAAAAGGAGATCTATAAGAAACATAAAGTTGATAAGGATAAAATTGTTGAGAAAACCCCTGTCATAGTTGCAGAAGAATTAGTACAACAAACACAACAAAAAAGTACAAATGCAACTCTAGAACACCCTACATCTCTAGGTGAAGGTATGGTTTCTATCCCCTCTTCTCCTTCTCCTCCCCTTTTCCCAAAGAAAACTCCTTCCCCTTCTAAGGAAAATGTTGTAACAAAAGTGCCCTCTCCTCCTCACAATTCACCACCCGCTTCACCAATAAATATAGAGGGTCAAGTCAACCCACCTCCTCTAAAGTCACCTAAAATTCCTCCTTCATCATCCCCCATAATTCCATATTTGCCATTACAACCTCCCCCATCATCTGAAAAGCAAGCTATTTCATCCACACCCACTCACCCTTCTATGAGTTTTACTATAGTTTCCATGAGTTTTCCAATTGCAATAGCAGCGGTAGTCACAAATTCCATTGTAGTCACTTCTACCAAGCCATCATCAATTTTTGAGTCTGCTCTCTCCTATCTTATAGCCTCTCCTCCTCCTCCTATGAGTTATCCTACACTAGAAAATTTGCAAAAGGATAAGGAAGCTTCATAGAAAATTCAATATTTCTAGGTAGAGAAACTATCCAAACATTCCAAGAGGATGGCTATGAAGAGAAGAACCATATCTGTTGATCCAGTTTCTAAGCATAGGACATCCAAAGAAGAACCATATCTATTGATCCAAGTTCTAGGTATAGGAGATCCAAATCCATCATTCCTCTAGTAAGAAATCCTGATACTGAAATGACTGCTCAAGACTATCATCTAGAAGAATACATAGAAGATATTGAGCAATTACCTATTGAAGATGAGTTGGTGATAGCTAAGGCCCACTTGGACACTTTCTATGTCAAGGGTGATATATACAAAGAGAAAGTGGACAAGTTGGAGTGGATAATTGAAAAGCTTGAAAAGATAATCAATAACCAAAAATAGGTAGAAAAGGCCATCAAAAGTGAAGCAAAGAACTGGTAGAATAAATTCCAAGAGGCCAATAAGCTCAAGGAGAAAATAGAGGAAAAAAATAAGAAAAATGAAGAACAAGCCAAATAAATATAGAGCTTGGAGCAACAAATTCAAATTAAAAAGTCTAAGTCTTCAAGATTCTCTAAGGTAGGGCTAAAGAAAGTAAGGAAAGAACTATTATCTGAGGTTCTGGAGAAATGCTCAAAGTTGTAGCCCATCATTGATTACATGGATGATGCCAGTCACCTACTTCAGAATATCCAAGAAGATTTGGATAGCTTCACTAGAGAATTACAACCCATGGTGATTCCAGTGAGCAGATTTATAAGTTGGCAGATAGCAGGCTCAGTGAGACTACTAAACCTATTCCTAACAAAGAATGGAATACTGCTAGAGTTGCTGCCATAGTTGTAGTAAAGAAGCACCGAATGCTACAAAAGGCTTTGCTATTGTTTGATAAAGTGGAGAATATGATCATAGAGGTAGTAGACATAAATAAATAAATGATCCAAAATGGCTTCAGAGGGTTATGGATGGAGGATAACACCTTGCTATCATAAGAAGAGATTAAAAAGAGTGTTGCCGAAAGCCTTCAAGATGAATCTGAGATTGATGCTCTAGAAGAGCCAATTGATCAGGAGTAGGTTTCACAAATGATTATTTATTTTACTAGGCTCTGGGACTTGATGGAAGACTTGGTAAATAAAGGAAGTGCTAAAAATTATGAGGATACTGGTGAGTTGGAGTACATTCACAAGCAACTTAAGGAGACTTCCAATCCCTCTGAAGTAGTCTAGAAATAAGCTTTACAAACTCTGAAATCTGATGGTGCAATTGTTTGGAAAGGATGCTAAAGAGGAAGATATAGAGCAAAAGTCACCTGAGGAAGAAGAGGTTGAGAAAAACCAAGAATATAATGCTAAGGAAGAGGCTCATCAAGAGGGTGAAGAACTAAATAGATTTGCTGTAGACCCTCAAGGGACACAAACTTAGAATCTTTTTGTTTTGTACATTTTTTGTAGTCATGTAGAAATTTTGTATTTTATTTTGACTTGTTCTTGACTCTGACATTATCAGAAGACAATAATAAAAGCATGAGGCTAAGAGATGCTAGAGAATGAAATTTTTGTGAAGGTATTCATGTCATTTTGGAAAAGCATAAAAGGGAGAACACAGTTTTGTTTTTTCTTAAGCATTGGAGTGGTTTTGAAGGAGTGATGGAGATATTTGTGTTTCCAACATGATCTCGATATGAACGTTTATCCTCTAGGATGTTTCATAAAGTTTTTAGAGGGTAATGATCATATGGAAATTATTCTTTGAAGCATTTTTTGAAGATAAGCATTTTTAACTCCTGATACCCAATGGATAAGACTCTGAGTTCATTGATAGCTTTGCGAGAAAATCCACTTGGGAGGCACCAGAATGTAGGCCCAAAATGGCCACATCCTTAGAAAATTTTGAAAATTTATTCTAAGGCATGGGAAATCTCCAATCCACTGAGGATATAGAGTATTTTGGAGTGGATCCATGCAAGAAGGTTCCATTCCACTCGACACTTAGTATTTTTTTGTAAACATGAGCGAAGTATTCTATTCCACCCAATGTCTAGTGTATTTTGTAGTGGCTTCTCACAAAGTTCCCAATCCACAATTCTATTTGAGTTTTAATGACGTCAACATGTTTTAAAGTGCGGATTGGTGATATTTCTTTATTTCATGTGTTCTAATGACTAAGTGTTGAGAATATACATTCCACTGAGTTCCAAGACTAATTTTGAGTGGAATGGTGACAAGTTCCATGCCACTTGGTAAGAAGATCAAAAATGCTTGAAAGGAAGTAAAGGTAGCGAAATAGCACAAAGGTCATTTTGCATTACTTTTGGAGCAGATTGGCTATTTCGTAATCAAACCAAGTCAAATATGGTGGAGCAAAAGTCAAGGAGCGGATTGCAACTTGTTTTTGAAGCTACGAATATGAGAAAGGAAGTGAAGATATTTTGAAAGGCTAAGTGAGTGGATTGATGATAAACTTGATTTCACTCGAAACTCAGTGTATTTCTCACTAAGTCTTGAATCCATTAGTCAAAGCCATCTAAGCTGACATCAGCATTATTTTAGAGTAGATTGGTGACTCTTTCTATCTCGCTCACCTGTAAGGCATTTTTGAAGTTTAATCATAGTCATTCACTAAGTGCATCAATGGTAGATATTTTGTTGACATTTTTATGAAGCATACAAAGGCAGATTCTTGGTGGATTGAAGAACAGTCAGTTTGAGTGGATAGTTGAAGCATCAGTGGTGCCAAGAAACAAGAACCAAGAACTAGAGTAGTTGTAGATCTATGGTGGAATGGAGTTTTAAAGAAGAATGAATGGTCCAAATCTAGTTTCTAATGGCTTGAGGCCCAACTACCATTACTGGACCAGCAAGTTGTAGAGCTGAGCTACCATGGTGGATGACCTCCAGTGGATTTCTTCAAACCCTACAAGCGAATGAAATAATGCCAGCGTAGCTCTCTATTGAGTTATCAAAATTTTTAAATCCTTGTAATGTCTCCCCCTATTATTTTCATTGTAAACTATAAATAGAGGTCGAACCCTTGATTTTTAGGGTTGGCTCTAGTGCGTTTGCTTGCCCTACTATGTAAATATTTTCTGCAAACTAATGGAAGGAGCATTACTCAGATTTTTGACTCAAGACTTGTTATATTTGATATATTTCATTTAAGAGGTTTGAAGCTATGAATTGCATTTTTGTCAATGTTGTAATGGTTAGTTCATTCCATTTGCATTGGATTACTAGTTGTTAAGGTAGTTGAAATCTTTTCATAGTTAGATCTATGTTGGTAGGAAGTTTATTTCTGCAAAGTCTAATTATTGATCTATTCTACTAAATTGGATTATCAATATATTGGATATTGGAATTGCTTCTTGGAACATATCTCTATTTCTACTTTATTGTATGAAGATTTCATGGTTTTGGGTATTTTTTGGGGGTTTTTTTTTTTTGTGGTTTTTTTTTGGGGCTTTGGTTTTTTCTTTTCTTTTGTTTTGTTTTTTCCTTTCCCTTCCCTTTTCCTCCCTTTCCTCATTTTTTGGCTTTTTGTGTCCTTTTCTGTTGCGGGCCCTTCTGAGTGTGGGCTGAAGTAATATTTGGTCCATCCAATGTTGAGTTCTGATTTGTGACTATCGAGTGCAAGCCTGGCTAGAAAATTGGAAGATAGATAGTTGCAGTATCAAGTAAAACTTGATGATAATTCAGTGCCCAATAGTTTTTGGCACGCCCGGTGGGACCTATTTGCAAGAAACACTAAAACCCATCATATGCTTTATTGTTTTATCTTTACCTGAAGGAATCAAGATTTGGTGAATTATCTTGACCTTGCTAAGTGGTGATCAAAAAATTCACCTGGCGACTCCTTGGTCTGTAAACCCAGAAAAGTTATCCCTGTAGATCATAGTTTTTCATGTATACCAGGTCATTCAAGAGGAATAACCCAAACTCCTTTTTCTACTGTGAGCTACCTTATAGAGGGTCTACTATTATAAGGAATTTGAATCAAGATTTTCATTCAGAAGAAAATCCTCTTGAGGAGAATCCTACAATTAATCCAACACCACCTCCAATAGGAGCTACACCTGGAAACATGGCACAAAATGTAGTTCCAAATCAGCCCTTGCAGAAGTACCCCAACTGGAACACAGTTGGCCCCCTTAGACTAGCCCAAATGCATGACATTCCCCAAGTTGTGTCTAAGGCCATTCCCACCTATGATGGATCTGGTAAAACTGCATATGAGCACTGCCAAGATATTCTGAATCTAGCAGCAATACACAATATAAAAAATGAAGATGTTATTGTCAGGATCCTAGCCCTATATTTTAGAGGAAATATTTTGCATTGGTTTAGGACCCTTGAGGACAATACCATTACCTCATGGGAAGCATTGGCTGAGCCCTTTGTGGAAGAATTTAATGAATCTACTGATCCTTTTTCCCTCCTTAATCAGTTCACATCTATGCAAAAACATCAGCAAGAAACTATTTCAGATTTCAACTTGAGGTTCAGTAGGACCTGGAAGAGAATTCCCCCTATAGCTAGACCAACTGCAAGCCTTGCTTACATGTATTATATCAGAGCCCTTGGATCAGATTTAGGCCTACAAACCCAATAATCTAGGGTGGAGACCTTTCCACAGGTCTATAATGCAGTTGTTCATGCAGAAAATGTCCTTATTAATGTGGGAAGATTACCCCCAAAAGTTGTGTTGCCCTACAATTTGGAAACCACTAATATCCAAAGTCAAACAACTACTTCATCTTATATGGACCCTCCTCCCTTGTCATCTCCATTTCCACAGATGACTCCCATTCCTCAGTCAAAAGCACCATCTACTGCAGCTCCTTTCCCTCCACTTCCTTCTCATATTCCTCAAGAATCCTCTGTCCTCCTTGATATCCAGAATACCTTGAAAACTCTTAGCAACAAGATGAATTCAATGGAAAAGAGAGAGATGGAGAGGTCTCAACAAAGGATATTTCCTTATGTGAATAAATATCAAAGACCTGGTCCTAGCAATAGTACTAGGGTTAGAGTAAATGTAGTATATGAAGAGCCTGAGTGTTCTTCAGAAATAAGTCTAGTGAATGTATGGTGTTTAGTGTGCAATGATCCTCATGATTCACAATCTTGTGTTATGTACCAACACCATGTACAGTAGGCTATGGAGAAAGTAGAAAGAAATAATAAAGGAAGAGTGAATATGCTCTGGCAACCAGAGCAGATCATGGTTGGAAAATATCTTGATGAGGATGGACCCATTGCTGTCATGACAAGGTCAGGCAAGAAAACACTATAGGTTGATCCATAGAATATGGGTCAATTTTAGGTCCCCTCTCAGAAGAAGAAGGATCCACCTTCCCAAAGCAGTGATACTTTCCCTATTCCCCAGGCCAATGAAAAAGAGACATGGCTCCTAAGGGCCAAGAAAAGGCAGTCAATTTTCCCAAGATATTTGAGAAAGAAACTAAGGGAGATAGAATGAGGTCCAAGAATGAATCCCAAGAGAGGCTTAGGTTCCCTTCCATTACCAAAAGGTAGATAATTGAGGCCACTCAATAGTATAAGAGAAAATATGGTGAGCCAGAGAGAAGGCCTAAGAGACCTACCTCTGCCAAGTCCGAATACAATATTATGGAAGAAATGAAGAAGATACCATCTAAAGCTAGCCTATATGATACTCTCTTCATTCCTGGCCAAATAGACCTGCTAAAAGCTTCTCTGAAAAAATATCCGTAGGAAAAGTAGGCCACCACAATCCTCAGCATACCCTCTAAAAAGAAAGAAATGTCCCCTACCACTTTAAAGAATAAACCCCCTCCTTTTTACATTTCTCTAAGGATTGAGGGTTGGGTTGTCCGCAATTGTATGATTGACTCAAGGGCATCCACCACAGTTATGCCTAAAGCAGTTTATGAGGAGATGGGTATGGAATATACCAGATCCTACCCTAGAGTCTTGCAATTAGATGGGACACCTATGAAGATAGTGGGAGTGATAAAATATGTCTTGATGAGGCTACATAGAGCACCTGAGGTAACTATAGTGCAAGAAATAGTGGTGGTGGATCTAGAGCCCTATTTTGGCTTATGCCTTTCAAGAGAATTCACTGCAAAGTTGGGTGGATGCATGTATATGGACTATTCCAGCATGGTGATTCCTTTCAAAGGAAAGAGGATAAGAATAACACCTGAGAAGCCTGTGTCTTACCACATTGAAAAAATTGAAGAGGACATGTGCAATCTCACTCCTATAGAGGAATTTGAATTTGTGGATAACTTTGAAGAGTTGGAAATTGAAGATGAACTACCTTTTAGAGAGGATTATAGTCAATTTGGGATAGGTATGGGCACATACAATATTTTTGCAGAGATAGAGAAAAGAGTTCCTGCTATATCTAACCAGTCCTTGAGAGAAATAGAAGTATGGACCATGCACTTTGATGGTGCTAGATGCAAAAATGGTGTTGGTGTTGGTGTAGTATTACAATCCCAATCAGAAGGGACAAAGAGTTTTGCATATAGGCTAACATGGTCATGCACTAATAATGCTACAGAATACGAGGCTCTATGCCTTGGGCTAATGCAAGCTAAAAGCATGGGCATCAAGATCTTAAACATATATGGCGACTCTAAATTGATTGTAAATTAGGTAAGGGAAAGGTGCAGCAGTAAGCATCATTACCTGAAAGCATATAGAAATAGGGTATGGGATTTGATGGAATCCTTTGATGCCCTAAACATAAATTTTATTCCTAGAGGAAAGAATACCTTGGAAGATTCCTTAGAAGTAAGGGGAGCTAACTTCAACCCTTATGTAGACATAGGAGTTAAGAAGGACAAAGGGATCAAAATGATTTTCAGGCCTGCAGTGCCAGATAAGCAAATTTTTTGGTAGGTCTTTGAAAGTGATGAACAAATCATTGATTTTTTGGTGAGAGAAGCCTGTTTATCCACTGTTCAAGAGGAAAATCTAGAAGATATTGATCAACAGGATGTCATTCAACTCAAGAACAATCACATACCTAGAGGGTTGGTTACTCTAGAGAGCCTGTTTGACAATGAAGACAAGAAAAATATCAGATCCATGGAAATCAATGAGAAAATCTATAAAGAAATTGAAATTGAAAAAGAAAAGAAGCTCAAGGTTGGAGTATGATGTTCTCTAGAAGAAGAGGAGGATATCAAAGCTTTATGCCTGAAGTACCAAGACATTGTAGCTTGGTCATATGAGGACCTCAAAGTATATGACAAGAAGGTCATCCAACACACAATTGAGCTAGAGCCTAATGCAAAACCATTCAGGCAGAAATAGAGGCCTATGAATCCTAGGATCGAAGCCATAATGAGAGAAGAACTATTGAAGTTTCTAAAGGCTAAGATCATTTATCCAATCAAACATTCAACCTGGGTAGCCAACTTGGTACCTGTGAGGAAGAAGAATGGTGACATCCGCTTGTGTGTAGATTTTAGAAATCTCAATCAAGCATCACTAAAGGATCACTACCCCCTCCCATAGATTGATCAAATATTGTAGATTGTGGTAGGAGTAGAAAGGTTCTCACTGCTAGATGGTTTCTCTGGATATAACCAAATTTGGGTGAAGAATGAAGATCAATTTAAAACAACATTCACCACAAAATGGGGAACCTTTGCATATCAAAGAATACCTTTTGGGCTATCTAATGCAGGAGCCACATTCCAGAGAGCAATGGACTATGATTTTGGGGAGCTGATTAACAAGGTCATTCTAATCTATTTAGATGACATGACTGTGTTTTCCCACAACAAGCAAGACCACTTGGCACACCTAGAACAAGTCTTCCAGAAGTGCAGAGAATTTGGCATCTCCCTCAATCCTAAGAAGTCATTTTTTGTAGTTCATGAGGGAAATTTGCTAGGCCATGTGGTCTCCAAAGAAGGTATGACCATTGATCTAGATAGAATCAAATCCATTCTTGCTCTTCCACTGCCTATGAACAAGAAAGCCTTGCAGTCTTTCTTTGGTCAGATAAACTTTATCAGGAAATTCATCTCTAACTTTGCTCAGAAGGTGAAGCCTATATCTGAACTACTGAAGAAGAATGCAGATTTCAAATGGACTAAGGTAAGAAAGCAAGCCTTTGAAATCATCAAGCAATCCATTGCTATAGCTCCAGTGCTAGTCAATCCAAACTTCAGCAAAGACTTCATTCTTTATGCTTATGGAGTTGAGGAAAGCTATGCATCGGTGCTCACCCAGAAGAATGATGAAGGAGAGGAGCACCCCATATTATTTTGGAGCCAGACTCTTCATGAATATCAGGTTAAGTATAATTTCATTGAGAAACAAGTATTTGTTGTAATGAAATCATTGAAAAAATTTAGGTAATACTTGGTTCAAAGCAAGACCCTGGTTTATGTGGTTCATCCGGATGTAAGAAGTTTTATTTTACAAGGAGAACTAGGAGATAAGAGAGCTGGTTGGATTACTAAGATCCAAGAATATGATGTGGAAATCCATCCTACCAAGTTGGTAAGAGGTAGAGCCCTATGCCAAGGCTTGACAGAAGCAACAGTTTCAGCAAAAGTGACAGCTTGTCAGTCAACAACAGATGATCATACTGAAGAATTACAACTAGGTGAATCAGACTGGGTAGATCAGATGACTAAGTACTTTCAAACTGGGGTATGTCCTCCTAATATTAATCCATCATAGAGAAGAAGATATAGACTTTAGGATTTGAAGTATGTCTTATTTCTAGAAGGTCTGTACAAAAGGAACCTTGATGGAGTTCTCCTAAGATGCTTAAAAGATGATCAACAACAAAAGGTCATAGAGGAGTTCCATGGAGGACTATCCAGAGGACACTTCTCAGGAAGAGTAACAACTTTGAAGATTATCAGGGTAGGCTATTACTAGCCTACCATATTTTTTGACACCTTCAAAGTCACTAGAGCCTGTGATGAATGCCAGCGGTATGTGGGAAGAACAAGGAATGCATCATTTCCCCTTAAGCCAATTCAAGTGGAAGAACCCTTCCAACAATGGGGGTTGGACTTCATAGGAGTTATCAATCCACATTCCTTAACTGAGCACAAGTACATTCTGACTGCTACAGACTACCTCACCAGATGGGTAGAAGCTATTCCTACAAAGAAATCAGACCAAGAAGTGGTGATAAATTTCATGGAAAGCTTGATTACAAGGTTTGGTGTTCCAGAAGCTTTGGTAAGTGATAATGGACCAGCATTCATAGGAGCCAAATATATTGAGTTTACCAACAAGTATGGCATTACCATAAAGAATACTTCAAACTACTACCCCCAAGGAAATGGACTTGCAGAATCAACTAACAAGAATCTATTGAGAATTTTGAGAAGATCATTAGAGGGTAATAAGAGAAGTTGGCACCTATTGCTGGAGCAAGCTCTATGGGTAGACATAATCACTATTAAAAAGTCCATCAAGACCTCCCCTTATGCCTTAGTATATGGAAAGGAGGTAGTGTTACCTGTTCATTTGGAGATTCTAGCACTCAAGTTGATAAACACAGAAGAGGAATCTGAGCAAAATCCAGTGGAAATAAGGTTGACACACTTGCTATAGCTAGAAGAGAAAAGAACTCAGGCATATGAAGATTTTCAAAAGCATTCAGTTGACATCAAGGTATGGTTTGACAAGAAGGCAAGGTTCAGAAAGTTCCAAGTTGGAGATTTTGTACTCAGGTGGAATGTTGAAAGAGCTAAACCAGGACATCATCAGAAGTTTGACTCCTTCTGGGATGGCCCTTTCAAGATAACGAAGTTAAAGAGACCAATGTTTTCCAGCTTGAAGATCTTGAGGGAAACATACAACCGATTTCGATCAATGGTTTTCACCTTAAACTCTATTTTGATTGAAATATAGCTCATTGTAACATATGTACATACTTTGTATCATATTATTTTTTCATTTTATGTCAAGTTTTCATTTTTGATAAAATGTTATAAAAAAAAAGTTTTGCTTCAAGAAAAAATCAAAGTGATGAGTTGCAAAATAAGCTAAGTGTCAGCAAAAAAGCAACAAGTTTCCAATCCACCCTCAAATGAACTAAGAAAGTAGCGGAATGCTACACATGTGTCTCATCACTCTTAAGGAGACCAAGTGATAGCGGATCATGGCAAGAGTTCCAATCCACCAGAGTTCATGACCATTTTTGAGCGAAAATCGAATCTCATGCCACGTCGCTTCCAAAGAAGGAAAATTCTCACAAATTATCTCATGAGTTTCTCACATCACTACGAAGGAGAGAAAGACGATGAGTGACATCATGAGTGTAGAAAAGTGTTTCATGCTTTAGCCAATCAAAGAGTAATATAACATCTCCAAGCCACCATGATGCATAATTTCAATTTGAAAAGTGTGCAAACGGATAGTTCTCATAGTGGCTACATTAATGGTGGAAGGTGTGCATGCATGGGCAATTAAAAGTGCTAAAAATATAGAATGCATTCATTCGAAGAAAGAAATGCCTACCAAGTGAAAGAAGTGGAGAATAGCTAAGCATTATCTGCAAATGCCAGAGAAAGAACATTCTGAAGATTTTTTGTGAAAATGGCTCCTAAGAAAGCACTAACAGATATGCAGAAAAGAGAAGCAGAGCTAGATGGCTATGTGAATCAGACGAGGTGGTTGGAAGATACGGTAATGACCCAAGTAAGGAGAACCTTCTTGAGGAGCAATTTTGAATTCAGATACTTTGAAGGGAGACCAATTCGACCTCAAGGTATCATTGCTATAAAATCCTTCTTATTTTCTTACATCTGTGATTCTGTTCACCATTACCCTAAGTTAATTTCTGCAATGATTAAATTTTATGACCCTAAGAAGAGGGTAGTGAAAACTCCTAATGGCATAACACTATTCACCATTACCAAAGAAGCTTGTCATGATTTGTTTTTCGTAGGGGTGAGCCCACCCTTAGAGCCTAAACAATTTGATATAGCAGAACAAGCTAGGGTTTATGCTTCATTAATGGCTTCGAAAGAAAAGGAAGTCATGGAAAGATGGCTTCACTTCCAATTTAGAAGAATAAAAGAGGAAGATGAGATGCCTGAAGTCCCAATACCCATTGACCAATTTGCTAACCCAGAGCTCTATTCCATGCTAGCTTGTTTGGAGGGTTTGGATTCTGACCAACTCGTGAGAGATTGGCAAATAGCCACTGCATACTATATTTCCAATGAGATAATGTATGAGCCAGATGTAGAAAAGAAGGGTATTAAGGTCATTTACTTTGATTGGCTAGCTTTCCTAGCTAAAAGAATACATGAGCAATTAGTGAGAATGAAAAGGGATTTTGATACACCCTCTTTCCGACATTGCTCAAGTCTGGTTTGGATGTTCTTTGCTGCTGTAAGGAAAATGATGCCCTGGATTCCGGTAAAGGAAAAGAATGATCAAGAGAGACCCTATCCTAATATACTATTGGGCTATTTAATTTGAGGAGCACTGAGTCTATTTATAGATTTAACCTAGAATTTTTAGGGCCAACACTGAAGATAATGTATGGGAAATACCCTAGGTTACCATCGTTGGCCAGAAAATTGTTAAGAACAGAGGGTGCCGAAGAAGGATATTGGTACATCCTTACAGAAGGCACAATCATTAGACTATACGGCTTCACTAGTAAGCCTTTTCTACTTCCTCATTTTGTTATAAATAGATTATTAGCCCTAGAATATTTGAGGCAAGCAGATTTTATCAATATGAACTATGGCTCTAGAAGGAAGAGAAAATTTTTGTTGACCTACCAAAGTGTTGATGATATAACCATCACCAAGAAGGGCCAGGGTGAACAAATCACCCAATATTTGGATAGGTTGGGCCTGTTCTACATCCCCTAGAGGTGGAGATACGACCCGAATGATAAATTCCACAAGAGGAACATCACCCTTAATGGAGAGAAGGCCTATAAATTTGAGAAAACCTCAAGGCCTCATTTTGAATAGGGCAAGAATAATAAGGAAAATGCTCCTTTAGAGTGGAATATTGCCAAGATGGAACAACTTCCTCCATGGTTAGATTTCTATGAGCAGGTAGTTGATTTTGATTCAGATAAGAATGAAAGCCATCAATTGTAGGAGTCTACCATCAGAGAAGTCGAGGGTAAAAAGAAATGGAATGAAGCCAAGATAGTAGACTGGTGGAGGATGAGAGTGGAAACTGGTACAGAGAAATCTAAGTTTGGACTAGTAATTGACAATGATTTTTTTGATAGATATGATAAGAACATCACAACTTGGAAGGCAAAGGACCCAAAGAATATAGTGCTGATTTATAAGAAGCCACAACCAGGGTCAGATTCCCCATCCCCACCTTCGCAAGAAGAAGCTCAAGAAGAAGGATTTGGTACTCCATTAACTACTCCTGAAGCTCTTAAGACATTTGAGCCCTCAATAGAACAACTTGAGAATTTCCCAAAAGGGGCATAGTTAATGAGTAGAATGCACTATTCTGATGAGAGGGCCATTAGCACACAAGTCATTCAGATAGTAAGTAGGCCCAAATGCCTAGCCCTGGGTGGAGAGCCCCTACAATGTAAATAGAATGGAATGAGAAGGATAAGAACTTTGTGTTCACACTAGTGAGTTTCACCACTACAGCTACAATGGAGTTGAATCCTATTTTTGAAGAAACATTGTAGGAGGAACCAGTGCAGGAAGGGTTGTCTAGGGAAGATACAGAGAATGATAAATTAGTAGCATTGCAAGTTTTTAAAAGAAAATCCAAAAGGGCATCGAAGGGAACTCAGAAGGAGATCTGTAAGAAACAGAAGGTGGATAAGGAGAAAATTGCTGAGGAGACCCCTATTTCAGTTGCAGAAGAATTAATACAACAAACACAGCAACAAAGTAAAGAGGTAGCTCTAGAACACCCTACATCTGTAGGTGAAGGTATGATCTCTATCCCCTCTTCTCCTTCTCCTCCTCCTTCCCCAAAGAAAACTCCTTCCCCTTCTAAGGAAAAGGTTGTAACAAAAGTGCCCTCTCCCCCTCACAATTCACCACCTATTTCACTAGTAAATACTGAGGGCCAAACCAACCCATCTCCTCCAAAGTCACCTAAAATTCCTCCTTCATCATCTCCTGTAATTCCATATTTGCCATTGCAACCTCCCACATCATCTGAAATGCAAGTTATTTCATCCACACCCACTCACCCTTTTGTGAGTTTTACTTCAGTTTCCATGATTTTTCCAATTGCAACAACAGTAGTAGTTACAGATTCCACTGTAGTCACTACCACCATTTCACAGTCAGCTTTTGAGTCTGCTCTCTCCTATCTTATAGCCTCTCCTCCTCCTATGAGTTATCCTACACTAGAAAATTTGCAAAAGGAGAAGGAAACTTCATAGAAAATTCAATATTTTTGGGTAGAGAAATTATCCAAACCTTCAAAGAGGATGGCTACGAAGAGAAGAACCATGTCTGTTGATCCAGTTTCAAGGTAAAGGACATCCAGATCCATTATTCCTCTAGTGAGCAAGCCTGAGACTGAAATGACTACTCAAGACTACCATCTAGAAGAGTACATAGAAGACATTGAGTAGTTACCTGTTGAAGATGAGTTGGTTATAGCTAAGGCCCACTTGGACACTTTCTATGTCAAGGTTGATATATACAAAGAGAAAGTGGACAAGCTGGAGTGAAAAATAGAAAATCTTTAGAAGACAACCAAATAACCAAAAATAGATAGAGAAATATAATCAAAAGTGAAGCAAAGAACTAGTAGAACAAATTCCAAGAGGCCAATAAGCTCAAGGAGCAATTAGAGGAGCAAAAGAAGAAAAATGAAGAACAAGCCAAAGAAATACAGAGCTTGAAGCAACAACTTCAAATTGAAAAGGCTAAGTCTTCAAGCTTCTCTAAGGTAGGGCTGAAGAAAGTAAGGAAAGAATTGTTGTCTGAGGTTTTGGAGAAATGCTCAGAGTTGCAACCCATCATTGACTACATGGATGATGCTAGTCACCTACTTTAGATAATGTACGACCATAAAGGCGTGCACCCGATATTGCAATTACGTAAAGTGAAGTAAAAAGCGATATTCAAACACAAATTGACAAAGACTAAACAATTAAGTAAAATGCATCTTTATTTCCTTTTGGAACCAATTCATGTATTACAAATGAATCCCTCTTAGGGATACCCCTTTTTGATACGCAATTACAATGTTGTAATCCCCTTGGGGATACAATGCACTTTTCAAGCCTTTAAGGTGACACGAACTGCTCTAGGGTGGAGTGAACCCTCTTCTTCATGTTGAGGAAGGAATTGGATGGTTGAATCTCCTTTGAATCTGATTCCCTATGATCAAGAAACAACATAAAAGCATTAAAAGCATATGAAGCCTCTCATGATGAGGCCCTTTAAAGGAAATATACACAAAGATAGCATAGCAACACGAAATCAAGAAAGTGGATAAACCATGCTAAACATAAGCAATTCTTATAAATATTGATAGAAATATGTAAATAAGGACTACAACTACCAATCTAATGGATCAAATGTATGAAATGAAGCATTATAGCATAGAAAGAAACTAATTATGCCCTACTTGCTAAAATGGAGTAAATCTAATCAAATCCTTAATCCAGTCAGTCAGAGTCTTTAAACTACCAAATCAAGTACTAAACTGATTAATCTAACCTAGCTAAGCATACTATAAAAGGGACAGTAAGGGGATCTTATACCTATTGCAAACCGTAGCTCGGATGAGCGGTCTGCACTGTAAACCATGGTTGAAAGCTATGGTGAGCAATCAAGTAGTTTTGCTCTCCAATTCTAGGGTTGTGGGATTGATCCTCCTTGTCAAATTGATGATCAAGGGTCACCTCAGTGTCCTTTGATAGGTTTGGTGGTTGAATTGCTCGATAGGGCCTCCGTTTGCCCAAATTAGCATGTCTTGGCATTCTAGCTCCTTAGGGCATCCATGGCACAATTTGTCATGATGCTTGGGTTGGCAAAGTGATAGCAACAAATCTCTCTCTTAGTGCACTCAAGTGAGTCCACAATCCGATAGGGCTTCGTTGCTCTAATCTCTCTCTCTTGCTATATCTTTGCCCTAATTTGAAGGGGTACTTATAGGACTACCCAAGGGCTAGGGGTGGCTTCATGGAGAAGCCAAGAACAAGAAGGGGTGGTTAGGATAGTTGGATTGGAAGCTTCCATCCTTTAACCACCTTCTTCTAGAACAAATGGTCATTCAAACCGATTTGGCTTGGATGAAGGCCAACTGAACTTCAGTTAAGACCATAGGTGACAGCTATGGTTCAGACTATAGACCATAGGTCTCAACTATGGTTCAGACTGTAGACCATAGGTCTCAGCTATGGTTCAGACTGATTAGGCCAAGGAGCCCAAATTGAGTGGTTAGAACCACTGCTCTATCTTGGAGTCTATCCAAGATCTTCCATATGGTCTTGTAGCATGTCCATATGAGTAGTCGCCATCGACATGACATGTTTTAGGTGTCTACAGATGCCCCTTTTGAGATGCGTTGTGAGATCGAACAACGCATGAGAAAAAATAGACCTCCTAAAATGATGTCAAAGGTTCTATGATGATCATTAGTCGGATCAACATTAGATGCCCTAGGTCCTGCAAAAGGATGCACATCCTAGAATCATTGCTTCCAACTGGGTGAAAGGCTTAAATTTGAAAGAGTTTGCACTCATCATCAGACATTCGAGTAGCTTTGGTGCTACAATAGGAGTTAGGCCTATATAACCGAAAGGATGAGAGCTACAAACTAATTATCATATTTGCTATTTACCCCAAGCAAAGGGGTAAGCTTATGATAGTTGTTGACAATGATTCGTAAGGATGAACACAATTTTGACAAGATCAAGGGATCTACGATTTCAAGGATCTTCTATTGATTTTGATTATGATTATGATATTATGACTACCCCCTCAAGCGATGAGTCGATGAGGGTAATGACAATGTATGAAGTGATGAGGTCGCTTGACCATAATGAATGATCTGCACAAACTTAGAATTGAGCATTTAATGACTTGGCTAAGCCTAGTTCAGCTTATGATTCCAACTATTAATAGTAATTGCACATTCCTATCCCATGGAGCAATCGGGCTACAATAGCCATCTTAGGGAATCAAAATGATACAAATCCAATTAGTTTTGTGTTGAATCAATTTTGTCGATGATTTGCTGAAAAAAGGTGTCATAAGAGAAATGACATGAAATACCTCATTCCCGTGGAGCAGTCCAGCCTCGAAGGCCTTCTTCGAAATTGAAAAGAAGCATATCAAATCAATGATGACAATTTTACCCCAAATGTCCTTATGGTTATTTACTCATCTCATCGGATTGCATGGAGCATCAGTCACTGCAACCACCAAGTGTATAGAGTAAATAACTGAATACGAGGTGCATTTGGCTTTTGATTATTTTAAATGTTTTTGTTAATTTTGAATTTTTTAATTGATCTTGGTGCTTGAACATCACCAAATTTACAAAATTGATTGCTTTTATTGAGATTTGATCCATTAGGAGTCATTGATTTATCATTTAAGATCTTCCCATGATGGGATTTTAGTGCATTTAATGCTAGTTACAAACCATGGGTACAGTCTACGATTGAAACTTTCAAAATTTGGGAACCGCAGGTCAGACCTACGGGTGGAAAACCCTAATTTTGGGACCGCGGGTGTCAACTGCGGTCCACCAAAATTAGGGAAACCTATAAATAGTTTTCCCATTTGAAAATTTCATTATTGTCTTGAAAGCGACTGCAATTTAGAGAGCTTCTGAGAGGTGAGAAGCATTTCTTGATCCGAAATGCTGCTAAACCTCTACCCGATATCGCACTCACACCCTGATGGCGGACCCTAGACAACCCTCCACTAGCAGAGGCCTCGGTGCGGGTAAGGTAACTCAAAACTGAGTCCTCGCACTCATTACCAATTTAAAAATGAACCTCATTAATTAATGGGTAAATTAATTTTCACTAAACTATTGGCAATGAACCTCACCTTAGACTAGGCTAGTTTAGGATTTTAATTTTTTGGCTAGCTAGGCTAGGAAGTGACCCTGAATGGGTCTCATTCCTAGACCATAGCTGGCAGTGATGGTTCCCAATTGTCATATTGGGGACCACAACTATCAGTTGCGGTTGGAATTCAAATTCCAACGGTCAATTTTTGACCGCATGCGGACCGTAGGGTTGACCCGCGGTTCCACGACTTTAGAAAAATTAATCAATTTTTTTATTTTTCTAAGGTTTTATGGCAATTAATGCCATTTATTGCACTTCTGAGATGCCTTTTTTATTTTTTTTATTTTCTTGATGACTTTTGACATGTTTTTGTCTTTTTATAAATTTTTGAATTTGTTTGACGTTTTTAAGGTCATTTTTAGTATTTTTGGTTGTTTTTAGTTAGATTTTCCCTTATACATTGTTTTTTTTAGAGGTTGACCTCTAGAGCAGAGACAAACATCCTAGCACCCTGTAGATTTATGCCTTAGAGTGGGAGTGGTTTAGAGTCATTGGCTTTGGCTATGTTTTGGATCTACCCACTATCAGGGTAGATCAGGCCTACCTACTGCGTTGGCCTGACATTGGAATGCGTGGACCAACACATTTCACCTATTGATAGGTGAGATGACCATTACATTAGAGGATGTCTATAGGATATTTAGGATCCCTATTGATGGTGAGGCCATCACCTCCTCCTCCTTTTAGAGTAAGGAGCATGTTTTTGATTCTATCTTCGGCGATCGAAGCTAGGAGGCACAAGATCGAACCATGGATGGTATTGGTAGTAGGAGGGCATCTTCTCTATCAGAGAGGTAGTTTTATGCACTTGGTCATGCAGATTGTGCTTCTAGACTCCTTGGGTGTGAGGATCCCCTAGAACCTTCTGGCAAGTGTTAGGAGGGTTACATAAGCTCCACTACTCCTAGCCTAGGGGAGCACCTTATTATGCTAGCTATACTATGAGCTATACCAGATCACCAATCGAAGTTGGGTTGGGATCAATTGTAGTCTTCTTCTTTAGATCTGGGGTTGGTAGCACATCAGGATCGAGCATCCTATGGAGCTGCCCCTTACTATCACTTCTATTGATGATGCACATTAGTGCTATACATGCTGGCCTTATGAGGAGGAGGGATTCTAGAGTAGGTCCCATGTTGGGGATATAGAGCACTATATTGGATGATTTGTAGCACTCGGGCTGGAAGACATTGAGTGGCACCCCTATATGGACTACCCTGCATGGGAGGAGGCTGGTGAGCAGCTGTCTAGGCTCTTCGAGATAGGTGGCTACTTGGTTACAAGGATGAGATCATGGAGTATCAGTTTTACTCTCATGTCTTGTGGTAGTTTGGGCTGGTCTAGGACATCTCGGAGCTGCCTCTTATCTATAGGCGGCTGGTACTGGAGATATTTATAGTGGGTATAACCTACACCACTTGGAGATGTTGTAGATGACTTTTAGGAGTTAGGTGTTGCTAGGGTTGGGACCACTCCTACCTATGATACTTGGTGGTCCCTCCTATAGTGGTAGGGATCTGGGCCCCTCGATAGGATAGATGATGGGGTAGAGGTTGATCCATATGGGCACAATGTGCACCAATGGATAGAGGGTGGATGGGGCATAGAGGCCATCATAGAGGAGGCTCCATAGGTAGAGGTGAGGAGGATGGATCAGAGGAGGGTGAGGTACCTCTTGATAGTGAGGTGGGGCTACTAGCTTAGATTGTTGATCTATAGAGTCAGGTTGGGAGGCTATAGACCCAATAGTTATAGTGGGATACTTCTATCACCAATCTGGAGGTGAAGCTGGATGATAGGGAGAGGCTATAGGAGGCTAAGAGGAGATCATAGTGTGATAGCATGCTATGATGGAGGGTAGGTCTAGGAGCTCACTAGTGCACTGATTTGTAGAGGAATGGTATAACTATAGCAGAGAGGGACTTGCCTAGCTTAGAGGGGAGATCCTTCATCTTCTCATGTTGTCATGGCACCACCCTAGCACCATTATCCATTGCTACCAGGTGGTGATGATCCCATGTTAGAGATTAGATGCTTACATTCCCTCATGGAGGAGGGAATTATTGATATAGTAGGGTAGCTCACATAGACCAGCTAGAGGGCTATATCAAATTGATAGGTGGGTAGGTCCTAGAGGATCCTCATGTTTAGGGAGTCATAGAGATCGAGATCCAGGACTACAGGGTAGTCCTCTGCGAGCTCTAGCCATAGGACTCATAGGACTGAAGAGGACACATAGGTCCTCTAGTATGCATGGAGCTAGCTCTCATAGGAGCCATAGGGATGGTGGGGGTGATGGTGGTGACTCTCAGGTTGGGGGTGCAGGCCCTCCATAGTACATATCTATTGAGATATTTATTGTACCATTTTGAGTGTAAGGTCGAGGACCTACACAGTTGTAGCCTATGGGCATTTTGATGTACCCCCATGTACTCTTTTGACACACACACAAAAACACACACACACAAATATATATATATATATATATGATATTTTGATCATTTTGGCTCATTATGTGTACTTGTATATTTTTAATTTTATGTTTATGTTATGCACATGGATGCAGATGTTTATATTGATGCTATGCTTATATGATGTGATGTATGGATGACATGCACTAGATAGCTATTTTAATTTATGATGATGATGATGATATGCAGTGATCTAGATGTTTAGATATGCTATTTATGATGGATGCATATGGATGCGATGTTTACTTTTAAATGCATATTTAATTTTGCTTTATTGTATGCATTTAATTTATGATGATATCACGATATGGTTATGCAATGTATGTAATGCATTATTTACATGATGGTAATCTAATGTAAATGAACCTGTATGCTTTAATCACTTAAAACATAAGGAATGAATGTGATATAAGTTTAACAATCTAATGGACGACACCACAGAATGTGTAAAAATCATGAATGTAATTGCAAATCCTCATTACAAGAATTTAATCAATTAATCACCCATATATGAAATGCAATGATATGAAGTGGTATGATACGAATGATATGATATGTCACTCTATATTCCTTTTTGCAATTTTGAAAAGTATGCACAATATAGTCAGTGGTCGTCTAAATATCATTTCTGATATCCATCTGGTATCTATCCTATATCTTGATTGTGCTTTATGTAATGATGTATCACTTATTAGATACTTTGCAATTTGATGATTTGAATGACTTTATTCTATATGGTTTGTGATATTTGGTATTTTGTTGCTATTTAGAGAAACTTTTGAGGTTTTCCATGAGACTCAAACACCCTAGTAGACTTCTCAAACATCCCATACTAATTGTACAAGGCTTTTGTTGGACAAGGCTTTCATCATGAATGACCCAACTATTCATTACCCCTGTGTGTGCATGTGAGCATTTTTAGATAGACCATAGGCATACCCCAGATGTCAGTCGGGACTCTTTCAACCCATATGTGAGATCGGGTTCCTCTTATGTTCATATCATCCTTGTTTTAGACTTGATTGGACTATAATGCTAGACAACCCTAGGCACCTAGAGCTAGCTCATCTTACAAATTGATCAGGACTACCCCTCCAAAAATAGTCGAGACTCTTTCAACCCATTGTTGCGTTTGGGGATCACCCAATAAAACTACTACTCTAGAAGTAGGCGGACTCTTTCAACCCATTGCTGCAATCGGGGTTCATTTTATGGCTTTGAATAGTGAACAATCTAGGGATTCAAGTTCTCACCCCATTTTGATATTTGCTCATATGTAGTGATAAAAATCACTATTTTTCATGTTTTACTCTGAGTGATAAAAATCACTGTTTCTCATTTTTCTTGAGCAAGGGATTTGTATAGTGCTTTTGATTCACTATATCATTTTAGATTTGAACTTTGAACTTTGGGTTTGAAATTTAAACTTTGTATCTATGTATGAGTAGGGAAAATTCTTGTCCTTTTGCCAAGGTTCACCACTCTAGACCGAACTATTTGCAAGATAAGCAGGTAATAAAACCCATCTCTCTAAATACCTAGGACCACTTTCATAGCTTTCATCCTCCCTTATCTTAGCAGGATTTTAAATGTTTCCATTAGTGACGGGATCCTGATATGCCAAGTACTATCACAACTAGTGACCTCATCTACAAAAGCAAAGCAAGCTTTCTATGACGTCTGAGAAACCCACTAGGTATGGTTGAGTGACTGGAAAACTTTGGTATACACACATATCTCATAGCAACAGGTGTTGTGTATGAATGCAATGGATTATGATAAATGCAAAGGTGCATGATTAAAACACAAATGTGGCATCATTTGTAAGACTGACAAACACAATCCCTCCTACTACGGAATGCAATGGATGACGAATGCCTATTTGCAATGCAATGAAGTGAATGCATGTGTAAATGAAAATGCATGATGCAAATGCAAATGTTTTTGGATTTTATGCTTTACCAATTTTTTTGGATTTTATTGATTTTATAATTTTTATTGGATTTTGAGCCTTTATATTTGACCAAACGGTGAGTACATGCCTTTGGAGCCTTTAAATTGACCAAGCGATTTTTAAGAATCCTTGGAGCTTTTTAGGATGACCGAGTGGTTTTAAGCAAACCCTTGGAGCCTTTGGGTTTGACAAATTTAAAACCTTGTGGGGCCTTTGAATTGACCAAGCGGTTTTAGGAACCCTTGGAGCCTTTTGGGGTTGATCGAGTGATTTTAAGTAAACTCTCAAAGCTTTTTTGCTATGCTCTCAAGCATAAAACGCCTTAATATGGATGATGTTGAGAGGTTCAGGCTCTTCAACACCCCCTAGCGATGTTAGGTGATAGGTACCTAGACCAATATTTTTAGATATGATATAAGGTCCTAGCCAATTAGCCATGAATTTGTCTCGCATATCTAGCGGTAAATTAGAGTTCTGTTGGTTCTCTTTCAAGACAAGATCCCCAACTTCAAAGTCTCTCTGGTGGACTTTGATATTATAAGCTCATTTTAGTCACTCTTGATAAACGTGGAGATGCTCCAGGGCATTCACGTGATGTTCATCAAGCAACGTCAGTTGATCCAGTCGAGCTTGTCACACGGTGTCATCATCGATGAACTCTTTCAATGCGATGCGCAACATTGGAATTTCCAATTCCAAGGGCATAATGGCCTCAGTGCCATATACTAGTGAAAATGGCGTTGCCCCAGTGGGCATCCGAATGCTAGTCTTGTAAGCCCATAATGCAAGGGGCAGCTGGATATGCCAATATTTATGGTTTTCTTGGACCATCTTTTTCAAGATGGCCACCACTATCTTATTTGAAGCTTCAACTTACCCGTTTGCCTATGGATAGTATGGAGTCACAAAACTGTGTTTGATTCTATATTTAGATATCAAAGCTCTCACAGTTTTGTTCTTGAATGATGTTCCATTATCCAAAATTATTTTGGATGGAATCCCAAAATGACTTATGATATGCTCCAGTATAAACTCTGCTATACGAGCTCTAGTTGTCATTGTTAAGGGTATTGCTTCCACCCACTTTGTGAAATACTCAGTAGCCATGATAATAAATGTATGTCGGCTCGATGATAGAGGAGAGATCTTGCCTATAAGATCTAATCCCCATTGAGAAAATGGCCAAGCCGCTTGGATGGGCTGTAAGGCCTATGATGGCAAGTGCGTAAGATTAGCATGATGCTGACATTTGATGCATTTCTTGACATACACATTGCAATCCTTCTCCATAGTGGGCCAATAGTAACCCATTCGAAGGATGCGCTTGATGATGGCCATGCCACTAAAATGGCCATCGCACGTACCATCATGAGCTTGTGAAATTTCCCAAGATGACTCTTGGGGCTCTAGACAATGAAGGAGAACTCCATCGTAACCTCGTCGGTACAAAATATCTCCTATCAAGACATATTTAGTCACTTTCTGCTTGAATGTGCATTTTGCGGCATGTGATAATCCCTCTGGGATTACACCAAGTTTTAGGAAGTCTTGGATTTGTGACATCCAATTTTGATAAGCCTCAGCTTCGACTTCCAAGATGACTTGCTCCCCCTATGTATTTACTTTTGCAAATGTAGACTGGAAACAACCTTATGGTGAATGGTAGTACCACTCCCCATCGGACTCTAGGAGGTTAATGACCCCTAGGGTGCCTTCTTTAGAAAGTCTTCAGCTCTGTAGAACCATTCAGATTTTGGTTCTATGCTGATCATGTTGATTGACATTTTATTATCAAAGGCTTCATGTTCTGTAGCAGGATGCGAAAGCATTTTAACATGAATGGTAGTGAAATCAGTAGATAGATTCTGAGGGATTAAGGATCCCAAAGATGCCATGGTGTCTATGAACCTATTTGATGAATGAGGGATTGCCTCGATGTCATACCATTCCAATTTAGCCAAATATGTAGTCACAAGATCTTTGTAGGCTTTCAGTACTGGACATCGACATTGAAAGAGCCCCTTAACTTGATTTACTATGAGCAAGGAGTCACCAAAGATGTTTAATATTTTAATGTTCATGGCGATGGCTGTGTGGAGGCCCAGTAGTAGGGCTTTATACTCAGCATTGTTGTTGGTGCAAGGAAAATCTAATTTAAATGACAAGGGCATTGGAGCTCCTTGTGGTATGAAAAACACTATTCCTACACCACCTCCTTGCTCACACTTCGAACCATCAAAGAACAGAGTCATATCAACATTATTCTCTGGTTCTTCGGGTTTGGGAGCTTCGGATATGATGAAGACTGCATCATCTGAAAGCTCAATGGTCAGAGGCCTACTATTTGATAGTGGTGCCTCAACTAGCTGATCAGCTATGACTTGTCCCTTAATGGACTTTTGGCTTATGAATTCTAGATCAAATTCTGTTAGTAGCATGATCCACTTTGTAGTACGCGTATTATGATACATCTTACTCATCATGTATTGCAAAGGATTTTGTTTTGATATAACATATGTCGTATGACTTAGCATATAGTGTCATAATTTCTTTGTAGCGAACACTACTGCTAAACATAGTTTCTCCACATATGCATATCCTAGCTCGTAACTCACCAAGGTTCGACTAATATAATATATGGCTTGTTCTTTGCCTTGCACATTATTTTGGGCTAACATGGTCCCTAATGCAAATTCGGTCATCGATATATATAGAAAAAGGCACATCTGGCCTTGGTGGAGCTAGCACTGGCGGCGTCACTAGGTATTGCTTTATTTTAGTGAAAGTTGCTTGACAGTCCTCATCCCAATTGAATGGGACCCCCTTATGTAGCAGTCGATTCATGGGTCGACATTTATCCGATAATTGAGTGATGAATCACTTTATCGATGCTACTTTGCCCTGAAGGCTCCTTAACTCTTTAATATTGGAGGGAGGATGCATCTCTAAGATAGCCTTGACCTTCACTGGGTCGACTTCGATGCCTCACTTTGAAATGATGAATCCTAAGAGCTTACTAGAAGTTACGCCAAATACGCACTTCTTAGGATTCAACCTAACATTAT
This sequence comes from Wollemia nobilis, assembly GCA_028583015.1. Classification (NCBI taxonomy): domain Eukaryota; kingdom Viridiplantae; phylum Streptophyta; class Pinopsida; order Araucariales; family Araucariaceae; genus Wollemia; species Wollemia nobilis. The sequence goes on along the minus strand of JAQPPZ010001424.1, from coordinate 1,038,527 downwards.
ATTCTATTAGGTGATCGAAGACCTTCCTTAAGACCTCTGCATGCTCAACACGTAGTAATGACTTGGCCAACAAGTCATCCATATAATCTTCTAGGATCTTATGCATATAGTCATGAAAGATATATGTCATGGCCCATTGATATGTGGCACCAATATTTTTAAGACCAAATGGCATAACTTTATAGCAAAATGTTCCCCATGGCATTATAAATATGGTTTTATGTTGGTCTTTGGGTTTAATCTGAATTTGATTGTAACCAAAAAAATCATCCATTAAGGAGAGCATTTCGTGACCTGTAGTTGCATCTACAAGAGCATCGATATTAGGCAATGAAAATGAATCTTTGGGTGTTGCCTTATTCAGGTCTCTAAAATCTATACAAATATGGATTCTTCCATCAGGTTTTCCTACGGGTACCATATTGGACACCCATTCCGGATAGTCGATGGAGATTACAAATTCTACATCCAACAACTTTTGTAGCTCATATTTCACCATTAAGGCTACTATTGGATGCATCTTTCTAAGCTTCTGCTTGACTGGCTTCTTTGTCAGATCTAGCGAAAGGTTATGGGTAACCAATTTTGGGTCTAGACCTAGCATATCTTTGTATGTCCAAGTAAAAATATTAGGTCTCTCTTTCAGTAGAGGGATGAGGGTGGCACGCTCATCTGGAGTGAGACTCTCTCCAAATTTAACCTTCCTTGGATTGGTGGGATCATTACTGATATCCACATCGAAGGTTTCCTCTATTGACATATGTGATCCCTCCTCAAGATGATGAGGCATAGGAATCAAATGGATGTCATCCATTGGGTTCATAGGTTCCACGTTGGAAGCATCCTCAGCATGATAGACATCATAAGCACAACCTGGTGCAAAATGAAATGGTTGTAACATTTCTTCATTAGGGAAGAAATATTCAGGCTCTATAGGTGAGTCAACGTGATCCTAGTCGATAGCATCTACATTGAGATGCAATGGTTTGGATGGATCTACTAGGATTGTGGAGTGGAGTGGTCAAATCAATGGAGACCATATTGATGGAATGGAATTGATCTCTAGGACCACATGGATAAACTTCTACATAATCGATGTAGTCCTCATACCCAAGATCTGGCTCTAATGGCATAGGCACAAATGGGTCCTCTCTATGAGACTACGGATGACTGGGTCCTCTCTATGCACTGATTGTAATATGGGATCATTCGGCTCATGGAGCTCCATGTAGGTAGGTAGATGGGGAAACAACATGTGATAAATCACATTAAAGTTTGGTGGTATTCCCCTAAGGTGAGGGTCGATATTGATTTCTCTTCGCATGTCCTCGATCGTATAAGGTGCATTGTGGTGACGTAGGTAAGGAGGTCCTAGATAGGCTCTCTCTATTTCATCCTCTTCATCACTATCATAATACAATCCTTCATTTGCCCCTATAGGTGGGGGATGCTCTAGCAAGTGTGGTCCCATGAATCTCACTTCCTGGTCACTATCATCCATGTCCAAAAAATTGGATAATAAGTCTGTATGTATGATGTTGATGAGAAAATTGGCTCTACTTCTTCCCCAAATGATCAATGTTGGGAAGAATCTCCTCGATAACATGTACGACTCTAGAGATAGGTGATGCGCATACAAAGGCCTTAGATAGCCCCCTTAGCTTCATCCTCAGATTGATCATTGTTTGAGGATTCATTGTCGACATCATAACTTGGTCCACTTATCTTAGAGGTGGACTCCTCTCCATCATCGTTGTAAAGATATTCTAACTCAATATCACCTAAAACTATGGGTTTATGCCCCACACCCTTTTGGTTGATTATTTTGATGACCTAGGTTGCCTCTGGGGTTCTACTCTAAGAGCCCTTCATGATCTTCTTCAAGTGGCCTCAAGGTGATGATAAGATACCATCGGGTTAGTCCTCTAGAAGTTGGATGGATTAGGATGATATGGGTTAAAGTCCACATCATCCCCTAGACTAAGGTATAAGTGATCTAAGGATGCTATGAGTAAATCATCTTGTCCTTGTATCTGTAATCCTAACCTAAACCTATCAGTTGCTAGCTGATAACGTGGCTCAAGCGGAGTCCTACATCCTTGTTCAAATAGGCCAAGTCCGTACCCATGCTAATGATATAACTCAAAAATATGCATGGAGTACTTTGGGTTGGATAAATAATGAACATTTACTATGAAAGGTTCATCACCATCTTCATCCATGGGCGTTCACGTTGGAAGCTGATCTAGCCCAACGTAGATGAAGTTAGTCTGATTGGGTGGCTCTCCCAATGGTACCATCGATCCAACTAAAAAATGATGAGCATGCGGTCGGCCCATCTCTTGTGTAGTCTCTAGAATCGGTTCGAAGGTTACATTCTACACAATATACTCACCTAACCCTATGTTGGTGAGATGTATAGTCACCCATGGTGTGGATGACCCTATTGATGATGTAGGTGAGGTAGGTTGAGGTACCTCCTCGACTATGTCTTGGGCTTCCTCCACTTCCATGGGGATGGGAGCCTCCTCGATGACTGGTTTGGGCATATGTTTCTTCTCTTTTTCACCCATTTTCACCTTTAACTTCCTATCATCCCGAAGCATCACTGATGCAGTCGATTTCAATGAAGTAGCAGTAGTGCGCTCAGATCTGTGCGATACAGATATCGATGGTTGAGCACGTACTATTGGTTTACCTCCTAGATTTTTAACCGATGATGCAGGTCGAACGTCCAGGTGCATTGATGGGAGTATGAAACCCCTAGGAAAATCTGCTAGGTTCACGAACTTAAAAGGTTCTTCATCTGATGACACTACATGAACTCGTCCCTCATGTATATATTTTACACATTGGTGTAATATAGAGGGAACGCAATGCATTTCATGAATCCAAGGCCTCCCGAGTAGGATGTTATATTGCATAGCACCCTCGATCACATGACACATCATAAAGATGGTCTTTAGGCCTACCTAAATAGGTAGGATGATTGTGCCAACCATCGAGCATAAGGCATCGTTAAACGCTCTCAACGTGAAGGTGGTGGGCACAATATGTGACTTTGGTAGCTTTAGATGATTCAATGCCTTGGTCGTTATTATATTGATCGATGAACTAGTGTCGATCAAGACCCTCTTGAATGGCATGTGATTGACACATGCGATGATATGCAATGGTGGGTCAGCCGTATCTATGGGAACCATCTTGATTTCATGATCATAAAATTGGATCATGGGCTCCTGGCACTATTGTACATGTCCCACAAAATTGGTAAATGCTTGAGCATCTTGAGACTATACTTCGATGGACCTTAGAATGTCCATAAGAGTCTCCCTATGCCTAGGGGACTGTTGTATCAATTCATATATAGATAACTTCGTAGGAGCTATCTGCAGGTTTTGGACTAACCTGCTCCGTATGGTCACCATCGGTCTCGTTGGTGGGCCTAGAATATTCTACGTTGGTCGTTGATTCGGTGTAGCTTGTATCCTAATGGGAGCACAAGGTTGATTTGGTTTCTCATATCTCCCATGTCTGGTAACAACATTCACCATACCTACGAACCCCTGGGTAGGTGGTTCGACGCGCACTTGGTTGACCTGGCCAACATTGTTGCATGGTGCCTCATGGTTTGGTAATGGATTTTTGTAAATCCCCATGTTTTGGTTGTCAGGTGCTAGCGGGTTACTTGGTACTACAAGCTCACCCTTTTCAATCATATTTTGCACAATATGCTTGAAGGACCAACATACTTCGATGTCATGGCCCTTCGCATGATGGAAGATGCAAAATAGGTCATCTTGATACCCCTTTGACTTGGGCTGATTCGGATCGACTAGCTTAACCTCGGGTAATCTGATCACCTTAGCCTCACATAACTGATGGAATATTGATGTCAATGATTTTGTTAGAGGCATGAATTGGTGAGGTGGGCATTGTTCTTTGTTTTTCCCTTATAATTATTATTGCACTTTTTGTACTATGCAGGAGGAGGTTGGGCCTGATAATTCTGCTTTTGCTGCCCTTTATCCTCTCTCTGGAGGTTTAGCACCACTTGGTTGATGTGGGCCTGCTTGCCCTTATGTTTTGTGGAGCTCTTCTTGGGCCCCTCTTTCCTGTTCTTAAGCTTCAAGTTGCCTTCTTGCAACTTGATGTCTTCAATTACTTTGGCTTGTGCCAAAGCTTCCTCGAATGTTGAATATTATTGTAGTTGCAACAATAGCGAGATGTGCTTGGCACAACTCTTGGTAAACATTCGGGTCAATTCCATAGTAGGAATAGGGAATGGCAGCTTCACCATTAACCTCCTCCATCTCTTTCTATACTGTTCAATTGGCTCATCATCACGTTGAGCTAGCATAGCCAAATCGAAAAGGTTAGCCTATTTCTTGATGCCAAAAGAAAAGCGTTCAAGGAAAGCATCAGCCAGTTGCTCAAAACTGGTAATGTTGTGCCTCTTTTGCTGATTGAACCACTCTCAGGCTGGGCCTAAGAGGGTTGTGATGAATGTGTGCAAAAGTAAGGCATTATTGCTCATAATTTGGAAACAGGCATCCAAAAATCTCGTGACATGCTCCTGCGCATCTTCGTCACCTTTAAATTTGTCTAGCCTGGGCATAACAAAATGCTCAGGATAGGTAGGAGCAGGTATCGAGGGGTCCAAAGGCTCATTATGAATCTTTCTTAATGTCAACTTTTGAATAGTCATGCCTTGCCTCTCAATCACTTTTACTTTTGTTGCTAAGGCTTTATAAGCCTCCGAGGATAGAAAGTCCTCCTCCCTAAGCTATCGTGAGGGTGGTCTTGGAGGTACATTCTTCCTCTATCGAGGTGGAGGACGTTGCTCTTCCTCCTCCTCAACTTGGGAGTCTTTAGGATACTCTTGATTGTTTCCCTCTCCCTCTTCTTCCTCATATTGTTGTTGCCTCTCATATTCGAATGGTGGTGGTCATTCTCTTTGTAGGGCACTAATATGAGTGTGAGCGTCTCTATGCTCTTGCTACACATCGGCTTGTGAGAAAGCCTTTCTTTGAATGTGCTCTCTATTCTCTATGTGAGTGTATAGACCAGCCCTGGCTAGCCTATCCTCCTACTCTATGCACTCCTTTTGGGTAAGGATGCATTCCTCATGCATGCGCTGCTCATATAGTCTTTGTCTGATGAGCCTCTATGATTGAAGATTCTCTTCTTCAATGCGCTGCCTTTCTAGGTGAGCATCCTCCAATTGATCTTGGAGGAGCTATCATCGTTGCTCAGATACTAGTCTATGTGATCTATCAAGGTGATTGGTCATGATAGGCCTCTGGTATGCATGCTCTGTGTGAGCGACCTTATGGGTTCTGTACCCATCTGACTGATTTGTGATGCTTTTGCCTTTGTCTGTAAAGATGACATTGGCATCCTATTGAGCTCTATGCTCTGTGCCACCATGCATGGATGGTGGATGTGTCACATGAGGGTGCTTAGAAGCCTCTCCATGCTCTCTAGCAGTCCTAATAGAACTCCCACTATGCTCACTCGAGGCACGAGTGGGTGGAGCCAAAGGCTTATAGCCTAGCTGCTCAAGGATGCTACCTAAGCCATCCAACTATCTGGATCTCCACCGCTCATGTGGTGGTGTGCCATTGGCTCCCACCTTAGCCATATCAATAGTGATATTTTGATGTTCACTATGTGTGGGAGTCTACACAGGCCTATGCTCAGTGGTGGCCCTATCTGCATGCCCCTGAATGGGTGGATCTCGATCCCGTCTGTACTCTAAAGGTGGAGCCATGGATCCTCCTATAGACCTATGATGTAGGGGTACTAACTTGGACCCCTGGATAACATACTCTTCGGTCGATCCCATGGATGCACGTGCAATGCGATCTTGGTAATGGCTTTTGAGTGGAACACCCTCATGCTGAGAGGCTCCCTGCTCTATTCTGTGCCTAGAAGAATGCATAGAAACTCCTCTATTGGGGGTACGCTCAATAGGTTCCCCTCTTGTCGAGTTGTCTCCTCTAATGCTCATCGAATGATGTTTGAGAAGTGCATGTGGGTGAGGATTCGACATGTGTTGATGTGAATCTATTGGGGCTTGGTCATTGGCATCAGGCTTATGCCTTTGTCGACCACCTCGTGTCTCCACCATGGTGTACCTAGTGTCTAGATTTATTCTTTATTACACAAACAAGGTATACAATGGTGTTTATCTCGTATTAATTTTTAAAAGTGAGCCCTAGACTGTTTGATGTTGTTTCAAGTTTGTTGTATCAGTAAAGAACTCCTTATCATGTTTTGAAAGCTTGTTGGATGATATTCTTAGTTTAATTGGCTTTCACCTATATACTCGTAGCTCGACAACTTGGCTATGAACTCCAAGTCACGTAATCCAACCTATAATGTGTGGTAATGAAGCCCACACATGGTCAGGGAGCACAGGTCCTCCCAGATCCTCACCCATTTTCCCCTAGTCAGCGTTATACCCTCCGAAGAGAATACATGCAAATTTTCTAGGGTACGAAAGGTTCTCGGATCCGGTATTGGTCTAGTATCCAAGGGTACATAGGATTTGGGCCAATGGATGGAAATTACACCCACCATCATTGAACCCTACTAGTGGTTGGATGTGACTCCCAACTCACTAGCGTTTAAGTGAAACGTGGTGTGTGTGGTTCTTTTTATTCTTTTGCATAAAAGGAAAATGCATAATATAGCATAAATGATTGTTTCCTACATGATATGCAAAAATAAATATTTCATTTCAGAAAATATGCATGCTATATCCTAAATGATTTTTGACAATGCAATTACGATGATATAGCCTCTGATTGGGCCTCAAGCATGCAAACCAACACACAATTTTTATCAAGCATGTTGTATTCTAGGGTGGACTACACTCAGAGGTCCGTTGTTCCTAGCAGCGCCTTTCTAATGATGCAAACACGAATACAAATCTAGGACTTAGTTCATTTCTCTTTTTTAGTTTTCCTAGTTGTATTGCAAATTTGGCATTCTAGAAAAACATAGAGATAAAAAAAGTTATAGAGGGTGAAAAGTGGGACCTACCTTAGGTCCACATCTGGTCTATGTTTTGTCCTCTATTGTCTGATCTATCTGTTGTAAACCGTAGGTCTGATTCATGGTTTCGACTGTAGGCCATGTCTTGAAGTCATGGGCCAACAATGAGACCATAGTTGGAAGCTACGGTTTGCACCTACAATCCAAAAAATATAGAATATGTCATATTAGGTGCTTAAAATGTGGAGTTCCACCATGATCACCTTCTGTATGACCATAAAGGCATGCACCTGATATTGCAATTGCGTAAAATGAAGTAAAAAGCGATATTCAAACACAAATTGACAAAGACTAAACAATTAAGTAAAATGCATCTTTATTTCCTTTTGGAACCAATTCATGTATTACAAATGAATCCCTCTTAGGGATACCCATTTTTGATATGCAATTACAATGTTGTAATCCCCTTGGGGATACAATGCACTTTTCAAGCCTTTAAGGTGACACGAACTGCTCTAGGGTGGAGTGAACCCTCTTCTTCATGTTGAGGAAGGAATTGGATGGTTGAATCTCCTTTGAATCTGATTCCCTATGGTCAAGAAACAATAGAAAAGCATTAAAAGCATATGAAGCCTCTCATGATGAGGCCCTTTAAAGGAAATATACACAAAGATAGCATAGCAACATGAAATCAAGAAAGTGGATAAACCATGCTAAACATAAGCAATTCTTATAAATATTGTTAGAAATATGTAAATAAGGACTACAACTACCAATATAATGGATCAAATGTATGAAATAAAGCATTATAGCATAGAAAGAAACTAATTATGCCCTACTTGCTAAAATGGAGTAAATCTAATCAATTCCTTAATCTAGTCAGTCAGAGTCTTTAAACTACCAAATCAAGTACTAAAATGATTAATCTAACCTAGCTAAGCATACTGTAAAAGGGATAGTAAGGGGATCTTATACCTATTGCAAACCATAGCTCGGATGAGCGGTCTGCACTGTAAACCATGGTTGAAAGCCACGGTGAGCAACCAAGTAGTTTTGCCCTCCAATTCTAGGGTTGTGGGATTGATCCTCCTTGTCAAATTGATGATCAAGGGTCGCCTCAGTGTCCTCTGATAGGTTTGGTGGTTGAATTGCTCGATAGGGCCTCCGTTTGCCCAAATTAGCGTTTCTTGGCATTCTAGCTCCTTAGGGCATCCATGGCACAATTTGTCATGATGCTTGGGTTGGCAAAGTGATAGCAACAAATCTCTCTCTTAGTGCACTCAAGTGAGTCCACAATCCGATAGGGCTTCGCTGCTCTAATCTCCAATGCTTGATCCTATATCTTTGCCCTAATTTGAAGGGGTACTTATAGGACTACCCAAGGGCTAGGGGTGGCTTCATGGAGAAGCCAAGAACAAGAAGGGGTGGTTAGGATAGTTGGATTGGAAGCTTCCATCCTTTAACCACCTTCTTCTAGAACAAATGGTCGTTCAAACCGATTTGGCTCGGATGAAGGCCAACTGAACTTTAGTTAAGACCATAGGTGACAGCTATGGTTCAGACTGTAAACCGTAGGTCTCAACCATGGTTCAGACTGTAGACCGTAGGTCTCAGCTACGGTTCAGACTGATTAGGCCAAGGAGCCCAAATTGAGTGGTTAGAACCACTGCTCTATCTTGGAGTCTATCCAAGATCTTCCATATGGTCTTGTAGCATGTCCATATGAGTAGTCGCCATCGACATGACGTGTTTTAGGTGTCTACAAAATATCCAGGAATATTTGGATAACTTCACTAGAGAATTGCAACCCATGGTGATTCTAGCTGGGAAGATTTATAATTTGGTATATATGAGGCTCAGTGAGACTACTAAACCTATTCCTAATAAAGACTATAATACTCCTATATTTTCTTCCAGAGTTGTAGTAAAGAAGCACCGAATGCTGCAAAAGGCTTGGGTTTTGTTTGATAAAGTGGAGAATACCATAAGAGAGGTACTAAAAATAAATAAATAGATGGTCCAAAATGGCTTCAGAGGATTATGGCTGGAAAATAATACTTTGTTATCATAATAAGATATGAAAAAGAGTGTAGCCAAAAGCCTTCAAGATGAATTTGACATTAATGCTCTGGAAGAGCCAATTGATCAAGAGTAGGTTTCACAAATGATAATTTATTTAACCAGGCTCCAAGACCTGATGGAAGACTTGGTAAATAAAGGAAGTGCTACAAATTATGAAGACACTTCTAAGTGGGAGTACATTCACAATCAGCTTAAGGAGACTTCCAATCCCTTTGAAGCAGTCTCGAAATAAGCTTTACAAACCCTGAAGTTAATGGTGCAGTTGTTTAAAAAATATTTTGAAGAGGAAGATAAAGAGCAAAATTCACCTAAGGAAGAATATCTCAAGCAAGAACAAGAGGATAATTTTGAGGAAGAGGCTCAACAAAAGGGTGAAAAACCAAATAGAGTTGTTGCGAACCCTCAAGGGACACAAGCTTAGAATATTTTTATTTTGTACATTTTGTAGTCATGTAGAAGTTGTGTATTTTGTTTTGTTTTGTTTTGACTCTGACACTATCAGAAGACAGTAATAAAAGCATGAAGCTAAGAGATATAGAGAATGAAAGTTGTGTGAAGGCATTCATGTCATTTTTGAAGAATATTTAAAAGGAGAACATAGTTATGTTTTTGTTGAAGCATTGGAGCATTTTTGAAGAAGTTATGGAGATATTTGTGTTTCCAGCATGATCTCCATGTGAACAGTTATCCTCTAGGATGTTCATAAAGTTTTCAAAGGGTAATTATCATATGGAAATTATTCTATGAAGCACTTTTTGAAGATTAGCATTTTTTACTCCTTATACCCAATGGATAAGACTTTGAGTTCATTGGTTTTGTGAAGCTTGTGTCTTACCACATTGAAAAAATTGAAGAGGACATGTGCAATCTCACTCCTATGGAGGAATTTGAATTTTTGGATAACTTTGAAGAGTTGGAAATTGAATATGAACTACCTTTCAGGGAGGATTATAGTCAATTTGGGATAGGTATGGGCACATACAATATTTCTGTAGAGATAGAGAAAAGATTTCTTGCTATATCTAACCAGTCCTTGAGAGAAACAAAAATATGGACCATGCACTTTGATGGTGCCAGATGCAGAAATGGTGTTGGTGTCGGTGTAGTATTACAGTCCCAATCATAAGGGACAAAGAGTTTTGCATATAGGCTAACATGGTCATGCACTAATAATGCTACAAAATATGAGGCTCTATGCCTTGGGCTAATGCAATCTAAAAGCATGGGCATCAATATTTTGAACATATATGGTGACTCTGAATTGATTGTCAATCAGGTAAGAGAAAGGTGCAACAATAAGCACCATTACCTGAAAGCATATAGAAATAGGGTATGGGATTTAATGGAATCCTTTGATGCCCTAAACATAAATTTTGTTCCCAGAGGAAAGAATACCTTGGAATATTCCTTAGCAGTAAGGGGAGCTAACTTCAACCCTTATATAGACATAGGAGTTAAGAAGGACAAAGGGATCAAAATGATTTTTAGGCCTACAGTGCCAGATAAGCAGATTTTCTGGTAGGTCTTTGAAAGTGATGAAAAAATCATTGATTTTATGGTAAGAGAAGCCTGTTTATCCACTGTTCAAGAGGAAAATCTAGAGGAAATTGATCAACAAGATGTCATTCAACTCAAGAACAATCATATACCTAGAGGTTTGGTTACTCTAGAGAGCCTGTTTGATAATGAAGATAGAAAAAAGATCAGATCCATGGAAATCAATGAGAAAATCTATAAAGAAATTGAAATTGAAAGAGAAAAGAAGCTCAAGGTTGGAGTATGATGTTCTCTAGAAGAAGAGGAGGATATCAAAGCTTTATGCCTAAAGTACCAAGACATTGTAGCTTGGTCATATGAGGACCTTAAAGTATATGACAAGAAGGTCATCCAACACACAATTGAGCTAGAGCCTAATGCAAAACCATTTAGGTAGAAATAGAGGCCTGTGAATCCTAGGATCAAAGCCATAATGAGAGAAGAACTATTGAAGTTTCTAAAGGCTAAGATCATTTATCCAATCAAACATTCAACCTGGGTAGCCAACTTGGTACCTATGAGGAAAAAGAATGGTGATATCCGCTTGTGTGTAGATTTCAGAAACCTCAATCAAGCATCACTAAAGGATCACTACCCCCTCCCACAGATTGATCAAATCTTACAGATTATGGTAGGAGCAAAAAAAGGTTCACTGCTATTAGACGATTTCTCTGGATATAACCAAATTTGGGTGAAGGATGAAGATCAATTTAAAACAACATTCACCACAAAATGGGGAACCTTTGCCTATCAAAGAATGCCTTTTGGGCTATCTAATGCAGGAGCCACATTCTAGAGAGCAATGGACTATGCTTTTGGGGAGCTGATTAACAAGGTCATTCTAATCTATTTAGATGACATGACTGTGTTCTCCCACAACAAGCAAGACCACTTGGCACACCTAGAACAAGTCTTCCAGAAGTGCAGAGAATTTGGCATCTCCCTCAATCCTAAGAAGTCATTTTTTGTAGTTCATGAGGGAAATTTGCTAGGCCATGTGGTCTCCAAAGAAGGTATGGCCATTGATCTAGATAGAATCAAATCCATTCTTGCTCTTCCACTACCTGTGAACAAGAAAGCCTTGCAGTCTTTCTTTGGTCAGATAAACTTTGTCAGGAAATTCATCTCTGACTTTGCTCAAAATGTGAAGCCTATATCTAAACTGTTAAAGAAGAATGTAGATTTCAAATGGACTGAGGTAAGAAAGCAAGCCTTTGAAATCATCAAGCAATCCATTGCTACAGCTCCAGTACTAGTCAATCCAGACTTTAGCAAAGACTTCATTCTTTATGCTTATGGAGCTGAGGAAAGCTATGCATCAGTGCTCACCCAAAAGAATGATGAAGGAGAGGAGCACCCCATATTATTTTGGAGCTAGAATCTTCATGAATACTAGGTTAAGTATAATTTCATTTAGAAACAAGTATTTGCTGTAATGAAATCCTTGAAAAAATTTAGGTAATACTTGGTTCAAAGCAAGACCCTGGTTTATGTGGTTCACTCGGATGTGAGAAGTTTTATTTTACAAGGTGAACTAGGAGATAAGAGAGCTGGTTGGATTACTAAGATCTAATAATATGATGTTGAAATCCATCCTACCAAGCTGGTAAGAGGTAGGTCCCTATGCCAAGGCTTGATAGAAGCAGTGGTTTCAGTAGAAGTGATAACTTGTCAATCAACAGTAGATGATCAGATTGAAGAGTTACATCTAGGTGAATTAGACTGGGTAGATCAGATGACTAAGTACTTTTAGAGTGGGGTATGCCCTCCTAATATTAACCCATCATAGAGAAGAAGATATAGACTTCAAGCTTTGAAGTATGTCCTATTGCCAGAAGGTCTGTATAAAAGAAACCTTGATGGAGTTCTCCTAAGATGCTTAAAAGATGATCAACAACAAAAGGTCATAGAGGAGTTCCATGGAGGACTATCTAGAGGACACTTCTTAGGAAGAGTAATAGCTTTGAATATTATCAGGGTAGGCTATTACTGGCCTACCATATTTACTGACACCTTCAAAGTCACTAGAGCCTGTGATCAATGCCAATGGTATGTGGGAAGAACAAGGAATGCATCATTTCCCCTTAAGCCAATTCAAGTGGAAGAACCCTTTCAACAATGGGGGTTGGACTTCATAGGAGTTATCAATCCACATTCCTCAACTGACCACAAGTACATTCTGATTGCTATAGACTACCTCACCAGATGGGTAGAAGCTATTCCTACAAAGAAATCAGACCAAGAAGTGGTGATAAATTTCATGGAAAGCTTGATTACAAGGTTTGGTGTTCCAGAAGCTTTGGTGAGTGATAATGGACCAACATTCATAGGAGCTAAATATATTGAGTTTACTAGCAAGTATGGCATTACCATAAAGAATACTTCAAACTACTACCCCCAAGGAAATGGATTGGCAGAATCAACTAACAAGAATCTATTGAGAATTTTGAGAAGATCATTAGAGGGTAATAAGAGAAGTTGGCACCTATTGCTGGAACAAGCTCTATGGGTAGATAGAATCACTATTAAAAAGTCCATCAAGACCTCCCCTTATGCCTTAGTATATGGTAAGGAGGCAGTGTTACCTATTCATTTGGAGATTCCAACACTCAAGATGATAAACACAGAAGATGAATCTGAGAAAAATCCAGTGGAAACAAGGTTGACACACTTGCTACAATTAGAGGAGAAAAGAACTCAGGCATATGAAGATTTTCAAAAGCATTCAGTTGACATCAAGGTATGGTTTGACAAGAAGGCAAGGTTCATAAAGTTCCAAGTTGGAGATTTTGTACTCAGGTGGAATGTTGAAAGAGCTAAACCAGGACATCATCAGAAGTTTGACTCCTTCTAGGATGGCCCTTTCAAGATAGCAAAAGTTAAGGAGACCAATGTTTTCCAACTTGAAGATCTTGAGGGAAACATACAACCAATTTCGATCAATGGTTTTCACCTTAAACTCTATTTTGATTAAGCTAAGCTCATTGTAATATATGTACATACTTTGTATCATATTCTTTTTTCATTTTATGTCAAGTTTTCATTTGTTGATAAAATGTTATAAAAAAAAAGTTACTTCAAAAAAAATCAAAGTGATGAGTTACAAAAAAGCTAAGTGTCAACAAGAAGCAATAAGTTTCCATTCCACCCTCAAATGAACTAAGAAAGTAGTGGAATGCTACACATGTGCCTCACCACTCTTAAAGAGACTAAGTGATAGCGGATCATGGCAAGAGTTCCAATCCACCAGAGTTCATGACTATTTTTGAGCAGAAAGCAAATCTCGCACCACGTCGCTTCCAAAGAAAGAAAATACTCACAAATTATCTCGTAAGCTTCTCCACTCTGAAGGATAGAAATACAATGAGAAATGCTGAAAGTGTAGAAAAGTATTGAATGTTTTAGCCAATCAAAGAGCAACGTAACATCTCCTAGCCACCATGATGCATAAGTTTAATTTGAAAAGCATGCAAATAGATAGTTCTCACAATGGCCACATTAATGGTGGAAGGTGTGCATGCAATGGCATTTAAAAGTGCTAAAGTGTAGAGCTCATTCAATTGTAAAAAAGCAACACCTACCAAGTAGAAAGAGCAGGAGAATAGCTGAGCATTATCTGCAAATGCCAGAGAAAGAACATTCTAAAAATTTTTATGAAAATGGCTCCTAAGAAAGCGCTAACAGATATGCAAAAAAGAGAAGCAGAGCTAGATGGCTATGTGAATCAGACGAGGCAGTTGGCAGATATAGTAATGACTCAAGTGAGGAGAACCTTCTTGAGAAGTAATTTTGAATTTAGATACTTCAAAGGGAGACCAATTCGACCTCAAGGTATCATTGCTATAAAATCCTTCTTATTTTCTTACATTTGTGATTCTATTCACCATTACCCTGAGTTAATTTTTGCAATGATTAAATTTTATGACCCTAAGAAGAGGGCAGTGAAAAATCCTAATGGCATAACACTATTCACCATTACCAAAGAGCTTTGTCATAATTTGTTTATCGTAGGGGTGAGCCCACCCTTAGAACCTAAACAATTTGATATAGCAAAACAAGCTATGGTTTATGCTTCATTAATGGCCTCTGAAGAAAGAGAAGTCATGGAAAGATGGCTTCACTTACAATTTAGATGAATAAAGGAGGAAGATGAGATGCTTGAAGTCCCAATACCCATTGACCAATTTGCTAACCCGGAGCTCTATTCCATGCTAGCTTGTTTGGAGGGTTTGGATTCTGACCAACTCATGAGAGATTGGAAAATAGCCACTGCATATTGTATTTCTAATGAGAAAATGTATGAGCCAGATGTAGAAAAGAAGGGTATTAAGGTCATTTACTTTGACTGGCCAACTTTCCTAGCTAAAAGAATACATGAGCAATTAGTAAGAATGAAAAGGGATTCTGATACACCCTCTTTCTGGCATTGCTCAAGTCTGGTTTGGATGTTCTTTGCTGTTGTAAGGAAAATGATGCCCTAGATCCCAGTAAAGGAAAAGAATGACCAGGGAGACCCTATCCCCATATACTATTGGACTGCTCATTTGAGGAGCACTGAGTCTTTTTATAGATTTAACCTAGAATTTTTAGGGCCAGCACTAAAGATAATGTATGGGAAATGCCCTAGGTTACCACCGCTGGCCAAAAAATTATTAAGAATAGAGGGTGCCGAAGAAGGAGATTGGTACATCCTTACAGAAGGCACAGTCATTAGACTATACGACTTCACTGGTAAGCCTTTTCTGCTTCCTCATTTTGTTACAGATAGATTATTAGCCCTAGAATATTTGAGGCAAGCAGAGTTTATTAATATGAACTATGGCTCTAGAAGGAAGAGAAGATGTTTGTTGACCTACCATAGTGTTGATGATATAACCATCACCAAGAAGGGCCAGGGTGAACAAATCACCCAGTATTTGGATAGGTTGGGCCTATTCTACATTCCCTAGAGATGGAGATATGACCCGGATGATAAATTCCATAAGAGGAACATCGCCCTTAATGGAGAGAAGGCCTATAAATTTGAGAAAACCTCAAGGCCTCATTTTGAATAGGGTAGGAATAATAAGGAAAATGCTCCTTTAGATTGGAATGTTGCCAAGATGGAACAACTTCCTCCATGGTTAGATTTCTATGAGCAGATAGTTGATTTTGATTCAGATAAGAATGAAAGCCATCAGTTGTAGGAGTCTACCATCAGAGAAGTTGAGGGTAAAAATAAATGGAATGAAGCCAAGATAGTAGACTGGTGGAGGATGAGAGTGGAAATTGGTAAAGAGAAATCCAAGTTTGGACTAGTAATTGACAATGATTTTTTTGATAGATATGATAAGAATATCACAACTTGGAAGGCAAAGGACCCAAAGAATATAGTGTTGATTTATAAGAAGCCACAACCAGGGTTAGATTCTCCATCCCCACCTTCACAAGAAGAAGCTCAAGAAGAAGGGGCTGGTACTCCATTAACTACTGCTGAAGCTCTTAAGACATTTGAGCCCTCAATAGAACAACTAGAGAATTTTCCAAAAGGGGCATAGTTAATGAGTAGAATGCACTATTCTGATGAGAGGGCCATTAGCACAGAAGTCATTAAGACAGTAAGTAGGCCCAAGTGCCTAGCCCTGGGTGGAGAGCCCTCTGATATAGAAATAGACTGGAATGAGAAGGATAAAAACTTTGTGTTCACACTAGTGAGTTTCACCACTACAGCTACAGTGGAGTTGAATCCTATTTCTGAAGAAACATTGCAGGAAGAACCAGTGTAGGAAGGGTTTTTTGGGGAAGATACAGAGAATGAGAAGATGATAGCATTGCAAGTTTTTAAAAGAAAAGCCAAAAAGGCACCAAAGGGAACTCAGAAGGAGATCTGTAAGAAATAGAATATGGATAAGGAGAAAATTGTTGAGAAGACCCATGTTTCAGTTGTAGAAGAATTAGTACAACAAACACAACAACAAAGTATAGAGGTAGCTCTAGAACACCCTACATCTGTAGGTGAAGGTATGATTTCTATCCCCTCTTCTCCTTCTCCTCCTCCTTCCCCAAAGAAAACTCCTTCCCCTTCTAAGGAAAATGTTGTAACAAAAGTGCCCTCTCCCCCTCACAATTCACCACCTATTTCACCAGTAAATACTAAGGGCCAAGCCAACCCATCTCCTCCAAAGTCACCTAAAATTCCTCCTTCATCATCCCCTATAATTCCATCTTTGCCATTGCAACCTCCCACATCATCTAAAATGCAAGTTATTTCATCCACACCCACTCACCCTTCTATGAGTTTTACTATAGTTTCCATGAGTTTTCCAATTGTAATAGCAGTAGTAGTTATAGATTCAACTATAGTCACTACCACCCTTTCATAGTCAGTTATTGAGTCTACTCTCTCCTATCTTATAGCCTCTCCTCCTCCTGTGAGTTATCCTACACTAGAAACTTTGCAAAAGGAGAAGGAAACTTCATAGAAGATTCAATATTTTTGGGTAGAGAAACTATCCAAACCTTCCAAGAGGATGGCTATGAAGAGAAGAACCATGTCTGTTGATCCAATTTCTAGGCAAAGGATATCCAGATCCATCATTCCTCTAGTGAGCAAGCTTGAGACTAAAATGACTGCTCGGGACTACCATCTGGAAGAGTACATAGAAGACATTGAGCAGTTACCTGCCGAAGATGAGCTGGTTATAGCTAAGGCCCACTTGGACACTTTCTATGTCAAGGGTGATATATACAAAGATAAAGTGGACAAGTTGGAGCGGATAATAGAAAATCTTCAAAAGATAATCAATAACCAAAAATAGGTAGAAAAGGCCATCAAAAGTGAAGCAAAGAACTGGCAGAACAAATTCCAAGAGGCCAATAAGCTCAAGGAGCAAGTAGAGGAGCAAAAGAAGAAAAATGAAGAACAAGCCAAAGAAATACAGAGCTTGAAGCAGCAACTTCAAATTGAAAAGGCTAAGTCTTCAGGCTTCTCGAAGGTAGGGCTAAAGAAAGTAAGGAAAGAACTGTTATCTGAGGTTCTGGAGAAATGCTCAGAGTTGCAGCCCATCATTGATTACATGGATGATGCCAGCCACCTACTTCAGAATATCCAGGAAGATCTGGATAGCTTCACTAGAGAACTACAACCCATGGTGATTCCAACCGAGTAGATTTATAAGTTGGTAGATAGCAGGCTCAGTGAGACTGCTAAGCCTATTCCTAACAAAGAATGGAATATTGCTAGAGTTGCTACCAAAGTTGTAGTAAAGAAGCATAGAATGCTACAAAAGGCTTGGTTGTTGTTTGATAAGGTGGAGAATACGATCAGAGATGTAGTGGACATAAATAAAGAGATGATTCAAAATGGCTTCAGAGGGTTATGGATGGAGAATAACACTTTGTTATCAAAGGAAGAGATTAAAAAGAGTGTAGTCAAGAGCCTCCAAGATGAATCTGAGATTGATGCTCTGGAAGAGCCAATTGATCAGGAGCAGGTTTCACAAATGATTATTGATTTAACCAGGCTTTGAGACCTGATGGAGGACTTGGTAAATAAAGGAAGTGCTACAAATTATGAAGACACTAGTGAGTTGGAGTACATTCACAAGCAGCTTAAAGAGACTTCCAATCCCTCTAAAGTAGTCTGGAAACAAGCTTTACAAACCCTGAAGCTGATGGTGCAGTTGTTTGGAAAGGATGTTGAAGAGGAAGATAAAGAGCAAAATTCACCTGAGGAAGAAGAGGTTGAGCAAGACCAAGAGGATAATGCTGAGGAAGAGGCTCAGCAAGAGGGTGAAGAACCAAATAGAGTTTCTATAGACCCTCAAGGGACACAAGCTTAGAATATTTTTGTTTTGTACATTTTTGTAGTCATGTAGAAGTTTTGTATTTTGTTTTGTTTTTTGACTCTGACACTGTCAGAAGACAATAATAAAAGCATGAGGCTAAGATATGCAGAGAATGAAAGTTTTGTGAAGGCATTCATGTCATTTTTGAAGAAGCATAAAAAGGAGAACATAGTTGTATTTTTTGCTTAAGCATTGGAGCAGTTTTGAAGGAGTGATGGAGATATTTGTGTTTCTAGTATGATCTCCATGTGAACAATTATCCTCTAGGATGTTCATAAAGTTTTTAGAGGGTAATGATCATATGGAAATTATTCTATGAAGCATTGTTTGAATATTAGCATTTTTTGACTCCTGATGCCCAATGGATAAGACTTTGAGTTCGATGGCTTTGTGAGAAAATCCACCCAGGAGGCGCCAGAATGTAGGCCCAAAATGGCCACATCCTTAGAAAATTTTGAAAATTTATTCTAAGGCATGAGAAATCTCCAATCCATTGAGGATATAGAGTATTTTGGAGCGGATCCGCGCAAGAAGGTTCCATTCCGCTCGACACTTAGTCTTTTTTGTAAACATGAGTGAAGTATTCTATTCCACCCAATGTCTAGTGTATTTTGCAGTGGCTTCTCACGAAGTTCCCAATCCACAATTCTATTTGAGTTTTAATGATGTCAGCACGTTTTAAAGTGCGGATTGGTGATATTGTCTTATTCCGCATGCTCCAATGACTAAGTGTTGAGAATACTCATTCCACTGAGTTCCAAGACTAATTTTGAGTGGAATGGCGATAAGTTCCACGTCGCTTGGTAAGAAGATCAAAAGTGCTTGAAAGGAAGTAAAGGTAGCAGAATAGCACAAAGGTCATTTTGCATTACTTTTGGAGTGGATTGGTGATACACTCTATTTCATAGTCAATCCAAGTCAAAGTTGGTGGAGCGAGAGTCAAGGAGTGGATTGCAACTTGTCTTCAAAGCTATGGATGTGAGAAAGGAATTAAATGTTTTAAAAGGCTAAGTGAGCGGATTGATGACAAACTTGATTCCACTCAAAACTCAGTGTATTTCTCACCAAGTCTCGAATCCACTGGCCGAAGCCATCTAAGCTGATGTCAACATTATTTTAGAGTGGATTGGTGACTCTTTCTATCCCGCTCACTTGTAAGGCATTGTTGAAGTTTAATCATAGTCGTTCACTGAGTGCATCAATGATAGATATTTTGCTGATATTTTTATGAAGCATACAAAGGTAGATTCTTGGCGGATTGAAGAACAATCAGTTTGAGCGGGTAGTCGAAGCGTCAGTGGTGCCAAGAAACAAGAACCAAGAACCAGAGTAGTTGCAGATCTATGATGGAATGGAGTTTTCAAGAAGAATGAATGGTCCAGATCTAGTTTCTAATGGCTTGAGGCTCAACTGCCATTATTGGACCAATAAGTTGCAGAGCCGAGCTACCATGGTGGATGACTTCCAATGGATTCTTCAAACCCTATAGGCGAATGAAATGATGCCAGCGTAGCTCTCTACTGAGTTGTCAAATTCTTAATCCTTGTAATGTCTCCCCCTATTCTTTTCATTGTAAACTATAAATAGAGGTCGAACCCTTAATTTTTAGGGTCGGCTCTAGTGCGTTTGCTTGCCCTACTGTGTAAATATTTTTTGCAAACTAATGGAAGGAGCATTACTCAGATTTTTGACTCGAGACTTGTTATCTTTGATATCTTTCGTTTAAGAGGTTCGAAGCTGTGAATTGCATTTCTGTCAATGTTGTAATGGTTAGTTCATTCCATTTGCATTGGATTACTAGTTGTTAAGGTAGTTGAAATTTGTTCATAGTTAGATCTGTGTTGGTAGGAAGTTTATTTCTGCAAAGTCTGATTATTGATCTATTCTACTAAATTGGATTGTCAATATATTGGATATTGGAATTGCTTCTTGGAACATATCTCTATTTCTGCTTTATTGTATGAAGATTTCATGGTTTTGGGTGCTGCTAATCCTGAGTGTGGGACACTGGAAGTAGTTTGTTAGAGGTTTTTCCTATGGATGCCTATGTTGTTAGCCCTATCCAACCACTGTTAATGCATAATTTCTTAACCCTAAACCTTTTTCTAACCCTATTCCTCAAAACCCTTATTGAGCTTAATTGAGTCAACATCTTACTAAGTTGACAAGGAACCAACCTACTCTAGAGGTTGGGCTGAAGCAATATTTGGTCCATCCAATGTTGAGTTCTGAGTTGTGACTATCGGGTGCAAGCCTGGCCAAAAAATTGGAAGATAGATAGTTGCAATATCAAGTAAAACTTGATGACAATTCAGTTTCCAACAAGTAGGAGCAGAAGAAGTGATAATTTTTGCAAAGGAAGCACTAGTCGGTGGTACATTAGAAACCATCTATGAAGCCCTAGCACTAGGTGTTTTCGGTTGCGTGGTATGTTTCTCCATCACCACACCATGCCCAGTTGTCACTAAAGACACAAGGGGTTGAGGCGACTTGCTGGGAGTAGTTGTAAGGTTTACATTTTTCCCATTCTTATCCTTTGTCTGGACTACCTTCCATTCATCTTGCCCCCCTTTGAAAGAAGGGATAGAGCTAGTAGTAATAGGATCCACAGTCATCTCCTTAACTTTAATCTTGTCTACCATTAAAGGATAATATTTTATCTTATGTGTAGCTGATTGGAAATGGTAACATGTGTTAGGAAATTTTATATAGATAACACATTGCTTGAACCTATAATCACCAACTTGGACATCAAAAATCTCCTTGAGGTATGTATAAATATTGACTTTGACACAAAAATGCTTTTGAGAGCGTGAGGCATAAAATTTATTTTTTTACAATAGACAAATTCACCAATGGGGGCCACAAGGTTCTAATAATAAAGCTAGAGCAGCAGAGAAAGACCAGATAATTCAACCCAAACCGGAACCCGTAAGGAAACATCATTAGTGACTAAAAAAACCTTGGTACAGGGCTGAAAAAATAATAGGGAGCTACGAACATACCAAGGCCCACGACTGAGGACCGCTTTGGCCTGAGTATGGTCAGCAAAATGAAATAAAAAACCCTTTGGTGAGGTTCTAGATACCATCAACCTTGACACCATGCCAAGCTTGTTGGACCCAGTTTTGAAGGAGGGTCTCCCCAAGGATACAACCTAGAAAATACCCTACCAACGTATGGATTTTGAGCCAAGAACAAGTAGTATTAAACTCACTCAATAGGATAACAACATTTGGAGGAGAAATATTACCTCATGATAAACTTTGGAAATGAACTTTTGTGGTTGCTTGTTCACCTTTAGCACCATTGCTCCCTTC
This sequence comes from Wollemia nobilis, assembly GCA_028583015.1. Taxonomy (NCBI): domain Eukaryota; kingdom Viridiplantae; phylum Streptophyta; class Pinopsida; order Araucariales; family Araucariaceae; genus Wollemia; species Wollemia nobilis. Next base: position 1,016,761 of record JAQPPZ010001424.1, on the reverse strand, counting down.
TGCAGCTTCAATAGAAGTTGGAGTTGTTGACTAAGCTTCGTCCATAAAAAAAGAGGTTCAATTCACCAAACGGTGGAGTAAAGTCGATGAAAGCAACAAAAAAATACCCTAAGAGGCATCTTGCACACACTCCAAAGTGGAGAGGCGGTATGGCACCAAGAACTCAAAACCCTAATGCATGCAACTTCTTCCTCTGGCTTCTTCAGAAAGTGAAAAACTAAAGGACATTTTTTAATTGATTACCTTTAAGCAAAAGCTTAAAATGACATTTTTTAATTTGATTAAATTTTAGCAAATATTTAAAGGACATTTTTTAAATTGATGAACTTTAAGCAAAAACTTAAAGGACATTTTTCAATTTTATTACCTTTAAGCATAAACTTAAAGGACATTTTTTAAATTGATTACCTTCAAGTGAAAAAGGATATTTTTTAATTTGATTACCTTTAAGCAAAAAATTAAACAATATTTTTGAATTTGATTATCTTTAAGAGAAAATTTAAAGGACATTTTTTTAATTGATTACCTTTAAGCAAAAACTTAAAGGACATTTTTGAAATTGATTGCCTTTAAGCAAAAATTTGAAGAACATTTTTGAATTTGATTACCTTTAAGAATAAACTTAAAGGATAATTTTGAAATTGATAAGCTTTAAGTGAAAACTTAAAGGATATTTTTGGATTTTGTTACCTTTAAGCAAAATCTTAAAGGATATTTTTGAAATTTATTACCTTCAAACAAAAATTTAAAGGATATTTTTTAAGTTGATTACCTTTAAGCAAAAACTTAAAGGACATTTTTTAATATGATTATCTTTGATTGGAAACTTGAAGGATATTTTTTAAATTTATTATCTTTAAGCAAAAACTTAAAGGATATTTTTGGATTTGATTACATTCAAGCATAAACTTAAAGGATATTTTTTATTTTAATTACCTTTAAGCAAAATCTTAAAGGACATTTTTTAACTTGATTACCTTTAAGTGAAAATTTGAAGGAAATTTTTTAAATTAGATACCTTTAAGCAAAAACTTAAAGGATATTTTTGAATTTGACTACCTTTAATTAAACACTTAAAAGGATATTTTTTAAAATATGATTTAATTTGTATCATAGAGAAGGATCATAAAGGACATATTCTTGATTGTTACAATGACAAATGATATCCCTAGTTGGGAGGATGTTTCGTTATTGATTGGTTATCCTCACATGTAAAATATTAGTTGGAAAAGCATATAATGGGATTAATTGGGCTTTCATCACCTAAAAACCCTTACAATGTCAATCGTGTAGTTCTTGATAAGATAGAATAATATCATTTGATAAGATTTGTCATCAGCACTATGTAAATTATATGGTATTCATCATAGAGATCAAAGTATATTATAGATCATTCTTGAAACATTATAAACCTATGATAAAATGGGATATATGGTTCTATTCCCTATAGGGTCTATAAGAAATCTAAAAATTATAGGGTTATGATGATAAAACTTACAAATATTTATATTGTGACAATAGAGTTATAGTTTTGAAGAACAAATATGATTTAGAGATAAATCAAAATTGGTATAACATGTTATCCCTTTTGTAAAAAAGTAGGGGAATGGGAGTAACTAAGCAATACCAAACTAATATACAAAAGAGCTATAACAAACACCATTATTTTTCAATAAAAGAAGATAGACAAGTAGAAATTGATAGATGGAGATAGTTGTGTGAACCCTAATTTGGTTTACAAGTATAATATTAGGAGGATCCACTTGTATCTATCACCTAAAGCAAGAATGAACTATACTAACTAATATCACCATTTTCATCATCATGGGTCCCTAACTTGTGTTAGAGTATATTACATCATTTGGGTCATGTAAATGTACCACCTTTGGTACATAACTAGAATAGGAGTTTACTTTAGAGTAAAGTTAGTTAGTTACTTCAAGTATTGTAATAAATGCACAAATATCAATGTGCAAGTTAATGTACATAAGTCTTACGTAGAGTAAGGGTCAAGGAATCTATCTTCCTATATAAAGGCCTCATAGTCAGTTATTTAGAGAGCAGTAGATATAGAGAGTGAGTGGTAGTATATGTATAGAGTGTATGGTATAGTTTAGTGGTATGGTACTGTTGAGTGATATTTTCATCCAATCACAAGAATATACTCACGATCGGGATTATGCCTAGATATCCTCTCTTGCAAGGAAATATTTGTGATTTTCCCAAGGTTCTATTTTGTGTTAAAATTGCTTGCAATGTTTAGTGAAAAATGTGAAATACCAAAATTTAATTGGATACCTCAGTGTTGCATATACCTGTTAACAAGGGGCCTATTTTGGGTTGATTTGATTTGCAATGATTTTGTTGTTCATGGAATTTGTGAAAATGTGAAATTATTGATCAACTAACAACCTTCGAAATTTGATAAATATTTTATTTTAACCTTTGAAAATTTGATTTTAATTGATTTTATCTCAAAATTTTAATCAAATTTTATCTTCGATTGTTAATCAAATTTTATTTGATTGTTAACCAAATTTTATCTTTGATTTTTAAGCCAATTTTATCTTCAATTGTTAACCAAATTTTATCTTTTATTGTTAAGCCAATTTTATCTTTGATTGTTAACCAAATTTTATCTTTGATTGTTAAAATTTACTTGAAAATAAAATTAAATGATTAAATATAACTTTGCAATGTAGGAAATTTGGAATATCATATTAATTATTAATTTTGATAAAAATTTGAAATTTCTTGAAATTTTAGTTTTCATAAAATGAAACTAATTATAATAACAAAATTTGAATTTAAAAGTGATGCTCCATGCTCGGAAGAGAAAACTAGGGCATCAGTTGGGTAGCCAAAGAGATTTCTGGTTACTGTGGACTTGAAGACAAGATTGCTGCCCTAGGAGGGCCCAATGGGGACACCTCCGGATCCTCTTTTAGAGAGACATAGTTCTTTTGCAGATTTGTTAAAGGATAAATCTCCATCAGAGACTGAAGAAGCACAAAAAATTGCATTAAAAATGCTCTTTACGACTGTTGGAAATAGATCAACATCTCAACGAGTTAATGGATGCTTGCCATAGTCAGAATCAAGGCCAAATATTGTCATTGAGCAAAGGATGGTCGAAGAAATAGTTTTATATAGAGCCAATCATGATTTGATCTATAAATTCATGGGTATTCGCCCTACCCTAAATTTTTTGCATTCCTGGGTCCGACAAAACTGGGAGCCTCTTGGTGAGTATTCTTTGTGGTTTATTAGCAATGGATATTTTATTGTTAGTTTTTCTTCACTTGCCGATAGAAATAGGGCTTTCGAATCAGAAAAGAGGAATCATGGTCCGACAGGATTATTTGTTCAACCCTGGAGAGTGGGATTTGATCCTCGAATTGAACCCACTGTTGTCCCGGTTTGGATCCATTTGTATGCACTTCCAATGGAGTTTTGGAGTGAGCAGGTATTGGAAATTATCGGCAATTCCCTTGGAAGACATTTGGGTGTTTCCAAAGACACAATGGAAGGAAACACAATTGTTTATGCAATATTATGTGTGGAAATGGATCTTAGCCAGCCTTTGTCGGTAGAGGTGGAACTCGAACTTGCAGGACTATCTTGGATTCAACAACTGGATTATGAGGCATTGCCCTTCAGATGCAGAGTTTACCATAAATATGGGTATTTGGCCCGATCTTGCCCAAATAATATGAACATAAAAATGGAGGCTCCTCTAGGAATGTCAAATCTTCCTAAGGAGGGTAAGTCAACAATCAATAAAGAAACAACCAATATTTCTCAGGGTAAAGAAGCATAGGGAGATGGTTTTGAACAACCCAAAAGAAGGAGAAGGCAAAAGAAAAAATATGGTAAAGAGCAAACCCAACTCAAGCCCTCCAATAGGTATGAGATATTTAAGACACTAATGGACCAAGAAGAAGAACAATTCATGGAAGGAGTGGATGGGAATAATGAAAATAATAATAACCATGTTCAAGCCCCTCTTTCATCTCCTCCCATCATAGAGTAGGTAATTGAGTGCAGTGAGTTACCACAATCAGAGAGTGTAGGGGTATTGATAGTGCATAACCAAGAGCAATCGATAATTAAGGATGTCATCATGGGTATAGTAGAAAAGAATAGAGAAAGGCCAACTCTAGGGATAACTCAGGTGGAAAAGAGATAAAAAATAGTAGCTCTCAAGGAGTGGGTAGAAAATCAAATAAGGAATTGATAGCAGTTCAAGGAGACAAACTGATCATTGGAGGATCGGTGAGGCCAATAGATTTTTATTGCTCTCAAGGTAACCAATGATTATACAATCATGGAATGTTAGGGGTTTAAATAGTAGAACCCATCAATCTGTTGTTCGAAGACTCTTAGAAAAATGTAAAACATATTTTTGCTTATCCAGGAGATAAAAATATCATTGGATCTTATGTGTAAAATAGTAAATAGACTTTGGAGGGGTGTTGGTCATATGGAAGTGGTTGCCCAAGGGGTCTCAGGGGGATAGTTACTTTTTGGAACTCTCTTGAATGGACTACAATAGAACATATAGCTTGGAGGGGTGTCCTCACATCACATTTTAGGAACAATGTCATAGTTGAACATGTTTTAATCATAAATTTTTATGGGGCTCAAAACCTAGATGGTCAGATGCATCAATGGAAAGTTGTGCATAACATGAGAGTCTCAAGGGAAGAGTTAGACTAGATTATTGTTGGGGATTTTAATGCTAAATTATCCTCTAGATATCAGGAAGGGGGAACCCCAATTTTGGACCTAGGGGATCGACTTATGATTGCCCAAGTCCAGGCATTACACTTGGTGGATATTAAATGCCCTGGAACCAACTATACTTGGACTAATAAGAGGAGGGAGCCACATAGTAGGAAGGTGAAGTTAGATCATTTTTTGGTTTTAGAGGAGGCATTTGTAAAATGGAATATAAAATTTCAGATTTTGGAGGGTCTAGTTTCAGATCACTTTCCCATTTTTTTGGAAGGGGGATCAAGATAGTGCAACATCACAAACCATTTAAATTTGAAAACTTTTGGTTACAAAAAGAGGAACTTCAAAATAAAATTCCATAGTGGTGGGAAGAAGGTCGCCCAACATATGGGACAACAATGTTTAGATTCCACAAATAACTTCATTATGTCAAAGATCAACTGAAATAATGGAGGTGAGCTAACAAGATAGACTTCTAGGTCCAAAGAGCTCCATTGGTGGCCAGATGGGATGAGGTTCAAAAACACTTTAGGGAAGGAACAATTATAGAGCAGCTCAAAGAAGAGGATGATGCATTGCGTAAAGTGGTTGAGGACATTGACAACCAAGAGGAGACCTACTGGAAATAGAGAGCAAGAACCACTTGGTTATTAGAAGGTGATAAAAATACCAAATTTTTCCATCGGGTTGCCTATGCTAGGAGACAGATGAACAACATGGAAGCTCTTCAATATGAGAATGGACACTCCTTTGATACAATTCTAGGTATGCATTTCCATTCAATGGATTATTTTTCTAAACTATTTAAGGAAAGTATGGTGCAATATGAAGAGGCTCAAAAATAAGTTCTTGTTGTCATACCCTCTGTTATCTCTGAAGAAGAAAATTAGGCCCTACTTAAACCCATTGATAGAGAGGAATTGAAGAATGTAGTCTTTGGAATGAGCATCAAAAAACACCAGGTCCAGATGGCTTTCCAATTGAGTTTTTTAGGCCTTCTGGGATAACTTGGAGGAGGATGTAATGGTTGTTATAGAGGAGTCCAAAGGTAGTAAAATAATGCTTAAAGCATTAAATCATACTTTCATTGCCTTAATTCCAAAAGGGGAGGAGGGGTGCATATTTCAGATTATAGACCTATTGCCTTATGCAATGTCATATATAAAATAATCACAAAGGTAATGGTTGAGTGGCTAAAACCTCTTCTACATAGCATTATCTCCTCGGAGCAAGGGGTTTTGTAGAGGGTAGGCAGATCTTGGATGGTGTGGTTCTAGCTCAGGAGGCAATCCATTCAATGCAAACATCTGGTAATAGAGGAATGTTCATAAAATTGGATATGTCAAAGGCTTATGATAGGGTGGAGTGGAGCTTCTTGTCAAAGATGATGGCAGCCTTTGGTTTCTCTCAGGATTGGATAGAATGGGTCATGAGTTGTGTTTCTACTCTAACATACTCAGTGTTAATCAAGGGTCTTCCCTCGCAACCATTTGGAGCTACTCGAGGCCTTCATCAAGGAGATCCTTGTTCCCCCTATATTTTTCTCATATTGGTTGAAGGCTTGGGTAGACTCATCTTGAGGAGAAGACAACAAGGTTTGCTAATAGGTATCAAGGTGGGTGAGGAAGTTTTGACTCACCTATAGTTTGTGGATGACACAGGATTGGTGGGAGTGGCCAACTTTAGGGAAGCAAGAATGATTAGAGATACACTTAATGTCTACCTTAGGGCTACAAACCAAGTCATCAATGATAAAAAATCCAAAGTGGTCTTTTTCAATCTTGATCAAAGGCTTTAGGATAGAATTTTAGAGATCTTGGGATTCACAAGGACTTCTCTCCTAGTGGTATACTTGGGGGTCCCTTTGCATTTTAAAAAACTAAAAATAGATATCTGGAGGAATATTTTGGATTGTATCAAGGAAAGAATTAATCATTGGTCTCACAAATGGTTAAGCTATGGGGGTAGATTAACTTTTTTATAGTCAGTCATTTAGGCCATGCCAATTTATAAATTTTCTATCCTTGTTGCCCCACATACCATATGGAAAGAGTTGGACAAGATGGCTAGAAAATTTTTATGGGAAGGAGTAAAAGGAGAGAGGAAATGGGCCTTAGTAGGTTGGGAGAAAGTAAGCCAACCCAAGGTAAAAGGAGGTTTGGGACTGAGAAGATCAAAGTTAAATAATAAAGCTTTGGCTGGAAAGCTTTATTGGAGGTGGATTTCCCAACCAACTTCTTTATTTAGTAGAATTTTAACTAGTAAATATTTGGGATAGGTAAACCCAAATGAGGTGGGTCATTTCCCTTTGGATGGTAATGGATCCTTAGTGTGGTAGGCTCTTAAGTTAGGATCTCAGGTAGTGAAATATGGATTATTTTGGAAAGTGGGGAGAGGGGAGAAGGCACGATTTTGGATAGATTCATGGGATCAATACCCACCTATCATTGTTGAATTCCCTGAACTACAACCAATAAAAATAGCCATGGAAACTAGGGGTTGGGTCCAAATTGAAAGTTATTTCAACACTAGTCAGCTGGGGGATTATAAGTTTAAGCAGTTTAAGAAGTTGGATGAGTGGCCAATTTCAATCCCTCTGGATTTGACACCCATCATGACTAAAATCTTGGTAGAAATATTTCTCATAGGTAGATATGAGGAGGATGAATTAGCTTGGGGCTATGGGAGCCTTGGTGTCTACATAGTGAAGGATGGATATGATAAGATCCTTCTAGAGCCTCCTCCTCATGCATATCAGGTTGAGGATTGGAGAAAGATTTGGTAGTCCAAGGGTTGGTTGAAAGTAAACTTTTTTGCCTGGTAGTTCATGCATAATGGAATTCTTACTTTTGATAATCTCAGATGTAGGGGAATCATTGGTCCATATCAATGTGTTTTATGCTACAAGAGTGAGGAAATATTTGATCACTTGATGTTTGAGTGCCCATTCACGTGTTAGATCTGGGAGAGATGGTTTTTATATTATAAAATTTGAGTTAATGGTGATTTGAATCGGATTAATATTTGGGAAATATGGAAGAGGGGTAGATTTAAATCTAAAGCTCTTTGTATTGGTTGGGAGCTTGGATTAAACTTCATTTGGTGGCAAGTGTGGTTGGAGAGAAATGGTAAAATTTTTAGAGAAACCTTTTCATCTTTAGATGGAGTTTGGTAGGTCATTTGGAGCAAAGTCATAGAAATTGTGGTAGTGTATGCTAAAGAGGAAACTCAGGTTGTTATAGGGACAATGGAGAAGGAAGTTGAAGTGCAAGAGGGGTAGGATAGAGCTAGTTGGAAACCACCCCTAGAAGGTTGGATTAAAATTAATATTGATGGAGCTACAAAAGGCAATCCGGGTAGAGCTGGAATTGGAGTGGTTTGTCAGAATCATGTTGGAATAATGCTCTATTGGGAACTGCAAGGCTTGGGAAGGGCCACAAATAATGAAGTGGAAGCCTTAGCTATCAAATATGCTTCTATTTGGGTAGTAAAACAAGGTTATAGGAGGATAATCCTAGAATCAGATTCTCAAATAATGGTTGGAGCTCTAGATTGCATGAGGAACTTTGCTTTGAAGACATGGAGGTTGAGGATTCTTGTCACTCAAATTAAGGAATTGTGGAGGGAATTAGATGATGTGATTCTAGTTTATGTGAGTAGAGATCTAAATAAAGTGGTAGACTTCCTGGCTAATATGGGCACTGAGAAGGAGGTAGGGGTTCAGTGGCATAGTGACATGGCTATTGAGGATGAGATGATTAGGCAGGTTGGTGAGCAAATCCAGTGTTTAGCTAATTTGGACAACCATTCTAGAAATATGGTTTAGGAGATTTGTGCTCCAATGTAGATCTTCTTTTATAGTTGTAAATAGGTGAACAACCATTGTAGAAATATGGTTTAAGATATTTGGCTCCAATGCAAATCTTCTTTTATTATTGTAAACATGTGTTCTCTTTGGCTAAGGTTGGGAGAAGTCTCATCCCAACTTGTAAATGATCTTTGTTTTAATACAAGTTTTTTCAAATTATTTTTAAAAAAAATGAAATTAATTTATTATTTGGAAAAATTATGCATAAATCAATTAGAGGGACGTTTTTCATAGGACTGCCCAAACTGCCAAACTCGTTTCGGCCATATCTCACTCATCCGGACTCGGATTGAGCTAAAATTTTGAGGGTAGATGCCTAAAAACCCTAGAACGTCTCCACCAATTTTCATATCATTTGGAGCAACACAGATCCTAGCGCATCCCTATGTGTGAACGAGATATTTGGCAAGCGGCTATGCGAGGGTTTCATTCGGGTTGAGTGCAAGCAGCTCCAGAGGTTGGTTTTTAGGGCCTTCGGGCCCTAGCGGCCAATATTTTTGTGGTTTATGCTCAATATTTTAGCAGGAAATGTTGCAGGGGATCCAAGATGGGTTAGAAATTTGTCTTTCAACAGATCATACTGTGAACTTGAGTGACAACGGCTTCCAATTTGCTGCACAAAAGAAAAGTGAAAACCATACCTTTCCACGACGTCTAGGGCAAGGATTAAAGAGATCACGAAACAAGTTTCAAGCAGTTGATCAAAAAATGGCTCATATCTCAAGTGAATCCGGTGCTAAGGTGCACCCACAAAATAATTCTACTGTGAAAACCCCTGTCAAGGGTAAGAATTTCGAAGACTCAGTCCCAAAAATGAATTTTAGGGATGCCCTTCGTGGTGGACAGCCTCAGCCCAATGCTAATATCAATCTTAGGGCTTCCCATAAACCTCTAAGAATGCCTAAGATTGATCCCAGGAAAATGGAGTCAGGATGTCTTAAAGCAGCTTGATGGAACTCCTATTGTTAAGCTTGATATGGGTAACATTCAGACTGGCATTGAAGATTTGGAAAAAAGAGGACTAATTTGTCGGTTCGTGGGTTTTCGTCCGAGTCTATCTGCTTTCAAAGTCTGGGCTGCAAAAAGCTGGAAAACTAAAGGTGAGTTACAAATCTCTATTTATCCAAATGGTTATTTTCTTGTTTTATTTGCTAATAATGAAGATAGAGAGAAAACTTTTCAAGGGGGTCCTTGGTTTTTTGGAAGGGCGGGGCTTTTCATGAAGCCCTGGCATACTAAATTTAAAGTCGAAGAAGAGATGCCTTCTATAGCTCCCGTGTGGGTTAGACTCTTTGGCCTCCCTATTGAATTTTGGAATCCTACTATTTTTTCTTCAATTGGAAACTCTTTAGGAACTTTTATGATGACTGCTGATTGTACTCAAAATTTTGAACATATTATTTATGCTCGGATTTGTGTTTTAATGGATTTTGACAAACCCCTACCTAAAAAGATCACATTACAATTTGGGGAAGACACTTGGGAGCAAGTAGTGGACTATGAGAACATTCCTTTTCATTGTAGAATTTGCCATGAATATGGTCATTTGGCCAGTGCTTGCCCAAATAAAATTCCTGATCAAAAGAAAGAAGATATAAACTCAGCAGGTTTCCAAATACCTAAGAAGAAGAACACTCGGAAAAAACCAGTTATGAAGGATCAATCAAAGTCATCTGCTAATATGTTTGAAATCCTTTCCACAAATGATGTCCCAAGTGAGGAAGAGGAAATAATGGAAACTAAAATCTTAGAAACACAATTTAAATATGAAGGGAAGAACTCGGAGACAAACCAACAAATCAAAGGTTTTCAACAGAAAAAAAAGGAGAAAATTTACACAAGAAAAACAATCTTTCAAATGTCAAAACTTCAAATAATGCAGGTCCCAATATAGACTCCGTTGAACCATCTAGTAAAATTTTGGTTGTGTACGAGCATTCTTCAAGGTTAGAAGCCATCTCAGATTCAATTGGAATAAGTCAAGAAATAGGGAAAAAAAATTGAAGATGGATTCTAATCAAAAAGTAGGTCGCAAGACCAATCAATATCATATGGTAAAAGAAGGTGAAAAGCTTGTAGAGGAAGGTAATATTAATGCCCTTCCCAAATTTTTTAGCCCTGGTATTAATGAAGATCATCACTTGGAATATTAGAGGACTCAAAGGGAGTCTTTCAAAACAAAATGAAATTAGAAGAATGATTCAGATAAATCATCCACATCTTGTTTTCCTTCAAGAAACAAAGATGTCAATGGAGGATATGGACTTAATTGCTAGTAAAATTTGGCCAGCTGGAAAAGTGGTTTCCCTCAGTTCCCAAGGGACTTCAGGTGGCATTGCTTGTCTTTGGGACCCAAAAGAGGTAGTTATTCACCATATGGTTGGCAGTTGGGGTTTGTTGGCTATAGCTATTCAAAGTAGACATTCCAACCAGATTATGCTCTGCATTACTGTTTATGCTCCGACTTCTTTGGAGGAAAAAAGAAGACAGTGGAAGGATATTACTCATATTATCTCTCATTTTCCTAAAGCTTGGATCTTGATCGGAGGAGATTTCAATACCATCCTCTCTCTGGATGAGAAAAGGGGGGAAATAGAAATTTGGACAAAAGCACCGACCTCATGAGCGAATATATTGCAAACCTCCATCTTGTGGATATCCAACCAGATAATGGCCTTATGACTTGGTCTAACAGAAGGCAAGGCTTAGCTTGTATAATGGAGAGATTGGATAGGTTTTTGCTCTCTAAAAATTTCTTAATCCATGGTCACATTCCTAAAGTGAAGACTCTTAATAATGTTGGTTCGGATCATTGGCCAGTCATGGTGGAAATGTGGAAAACCAATGTGAGTTTCTCTCCTTTTCGTTTTCAATTAATGTGGCTTAGAGACATTTCCTTCAGACCTCATGTGCAACAATGGTGGAAGGAAGGTAAACCTAGGCATGGGACTAAGATGTTCTGTTTTGCCAAAAGACTGCAATACATTAAATCCAAAATCAAGACTTGGAACTGGAAAGAGTTTGGGGATGTTCATAAAAAAAACATGAAGTTATTGCTCATCTTGAAAATTTGAATAAGAAAATCCGTTTAGATGGCCTCACAGAGAAGAGAAGTGCAGATGAAATTAAACTCACAACTCGGTTAGAGGAATGGGAAAAAAGAGAAGAAATCTTATGGAAGCAAAAATCTAGAATTCAATGGCTCAAAGAAGGAGATCGAAACACAAATTTCTTCCACAAATCTCTTCTAGCTCGAAGATCTCACAACTTTATTTCTTCCTTAAAATCAGATTCTGGAGATGTTGTTTATACTTGGGATGGCATGAACTCTATTGTTGTTGATTACTTTTCCAATATTTTTGTTGCTACTCCTCTTGACTCAACTTCACAACAAAATGTTCTTCAAGCAATCCCTTCTCTTATCACTTCTGAGGAGAACTCTATTTTGACTGCTCCTGTTACTATCAATGAGCTTCAACAAGTAGTTTTTAAAATGCAAAAAGGGAAAACCCCAGGTCCTGATGGTTTTCCCATTGAGTTCTACCAAGAGTTCTGGGATATCCTTCATGTTGATTTATTAGAGGTGGTGGAAGAAGCCAGGAAAGCCAAAGAAATTTTGAAGGTTATCAATAAAACTTATATTACTCTTGTTCCAAAAGCTCAAGAGGTTGATCATATCTCAGCTTTTAGACCTATTGCTTTATGTAATGTTCTTCTCAAAATCATTACTAAAATCATGGCAGAAAGGTTGAAGCCTCTTTTGCATAAGATTATTTCCCCAAAGCAAGGGGGTTATGTGGAAGGACGTCAAATAGTAGATGAGATAGTTCTTGCTCAGGAAGCCATCCATTCCATGGATATGCAAAATTCTCCTTCCATGTTCATTCGGTTAGACTTATCCAAAGCTTATGACAGAGTGGATTGGCACTTCCTTATCAAAGTTTTGAGGCAATTTGGTTTCTCTAAGGATTGGATGGATTGGATTATGGGATGTATCTCTTCAGTTTCCTACTTAGTTCTTATCAATGGCAGGCCTTCTCAGTCATTCCCAGCTTCCAGAGGTATTAGGCAAGGTGACCCGCTATCCCCTTATTTATTCATCATTCTTGTTGAATGCTTGGGTAGGACTATAACCAAAAAGAGGGAAAACAAAACCCTTGAGGGAGTTACCATTGCTCATGGAGCTAGACCTATCTCTCATCTTCAATTTGTGGATGACTCTACTCTTTTAGGTAAAGCTACAGTTAAGGAAGCTTCTAATATTAAGCAAATCATTAGCTATTTTTCTAAGGCTATCGGGCAGTTGATCAATGAAGACAAATCTAAAGTTATTTTCTTTCACTGCTCTACTAGACAGGAATCCATGGTCTTGGATAAATTAAGATATAAGAAGACCTCTCTTCCAATCACTTATTTAGGTATTCCCATAAATATTCAAAGGCAGAAAAATAAAGATTGGAATTGGTTGTTGGACAAAGTCAAGAAGAAAATTGGAAAGTGGACCAACAAGTGGCTTTCTTCTAGGGGTAGAATCACCTTGGTAAAATCAGTCCTTCAAGCTATTCCTATTTATGTTTCTTCCGTTTTGAATATCCCAAAGGCTGTTCTTCGAGAATTGGATCAAATCAGTCATCGTTTCCTTTGGAGTGGTACTAAGGAGAAAAGAAAATGGGCCTTGGTGAAATGGGATACTTTATGTCTTCCTAAGAGTGAAGGGGGGTTAGGATTCCGGTCTTCTATTAATAACAACAAAGCTTTAGCTGCTAAATTATATTGGAGGATGTTGCATAACCCCAATGCTCTTTGGGCCAATAATCTCCGTGCTAAATATGTTGAGAACAAAAGTCCCGAAGACCTTGTTCGCTATCAACTTCCTACCAAAGGTTCTCCCATTTTAGCAGTTCTTAAGACTGGTGAGGATTTGATAAAGAAAAAATTATTTTGGATCATTCATAATGGTCAACATGCAAATTTTTGGACAGATTCTTGGGATGGTCACAAGCCTTTGATAACTCGGTTTCCCGATTGGAGGCCTTGGATGGAGGAGCTTCACCGAGCTAATTGGATAAAGGTGGCTAATTACTATCGGTACCATACTGGTAATTCAAAGGTTGGTAGATATTGGATCCCTATTGAGGACTGGCCTATTCAAATCCCAGAAAGGCAAAGACAAGATATCCAAGGCATCCTTCATATGAGATCCCTCTCTTGGTCCCATGAAAAAGATTGTTTTGGATGGAACAACACTACTAAGGGTGAGTATTCGGTTGCTCAAGGTTATTTGACCTTATGCCATAATAATCCCAACCATTCTTCTGACATATTTTCTCGATTGTGGGCTCAAAAGCTCTGGCCTAAGGTGAGGTTCTTTAATTGGCTTTTATTGCATCGTAGGGTGCTTACTGGTGAGCAACTTATGAAGCGTGGTTTTCATGGCCCTTTTAGATGTGAAATGTGTGAAGAGAATGTAGAAAATCTCAACCATATTTTTATTGAGTGTACTTTAGCCTCCGAGCTATGGAGGAGAATGGCCACTTTACTTGGCTTACAGTGGTCCAATTTTTTTACTTTTGAACAACTTTGGAGGGATTGGCCTAATCAAGAGGGTGTTGATCATTTTATTAGGCGGTTAGTTTGGATGGGTTCTACCATTCTTCTTTGGAATATTTGGAATGAAAGGAACAACCAAATTTTTAATCAAGATAGGAAGGATATTCACTATATTTGGCAAAAGACCATAGCCAACTTAGTTGAATCAGTCCATCAACTCCTTAATCACCCCCAAAACTCCCACCAAATATGGGATCAAGTGATGCAAAGATTGAAGATTAAATCTTCTAAGGGCAACCAACTTAAAGGGAATGTGAGTATTAGTAAGATGGATAGGACTAGAAATTGGCAACCTCCTCCTAAGGATTTTGGAAAAGTCAATACTGATGGAGCCTCTAGAGGGAACCCTGGAAAAGCCAGTGTGGGAGGAATTGGTAGACTTTCGGATGGCTCCCTGGTTTTTACTTTTGCTGAGAATTTGGGTATTCTTTCCAATAACCTTGTTGAGGGGTATGGTATCCTCGAGAGGCCTTCAGGAGGCTACTAAGGTTGGATGGGAAAAGGTGTTAGTTGAGTCTGACTCTCAACTTATGATTAATCTCTTGAAGACTCCTTCTAAGAATCATAAGGTGGATTGGAGAATAAAAAGAATTATTGAGAAGATTCAATTAATCCAGATGGGATTTTTGAAAGTTGATTACAATCATGTGGTCAGAGATCAAAACAAGAGTGTTGATGCTTTAGCTAATTGGGCTTTGGACAAAGGTGATCTTACTTGTTATGGCCACCCTCCTATATGGTGGGCTTCTCAAATTAGGGAAGCTCTTCTTTCTATCATTTCTTTGGATGGCTCCAGTTCTGAAGGTACCTAGTTTCTTCTTGTTTTTTTTTTTGCTTCTCTTTGGTTCATTCAGTTTTTTTTAGTTCCCTAGCTCATTCTATTCTTTATTTTGTTTCCTCTGTTGATTCTTGCCTTAATAGTCTTCTGGTCTAGATAGGTCATTGTTTTGTTCAATTTTTTTTTTTTTTTTTTTTTTTTTTGTTTAGTTTTTTAAGGTGGGTGGGTTCTTTTGTTTTGTTTTGTTTTTGTGTTCTTTGTGTTGTTTTTTGTTGTTCTTGTGTTTTTGTTGTTTTGTGTTTTTTTTTTATGTTTTTTGTTATTGTTCTTGTGTTTTTTTCGTTCTTGTTCTTGGGTTTCTCTTTGTTTGTGTTATTTCGTGTTTTTATGTGTGAGTGTTTTCTATGTTTTTTGTTTTTGTTTATTGTCTGTTGTTGGTTGTTTTTTATTTTTATTTTTATTTTATTTTAATTTTTTAGGTTTTGGTTGTGTTTATTTTTCATGTTTTTTTTGGGTTATGTCTTTGTAGTGTTCTGTTGTTTTTGTCTTGTTTGTGTTTTGTTATGTGGTTCTTGTGTTTTTCTATGTGGTTTGTGTTGTGGTTTCTTTTATCTTATTGTGCGTGTTTGGTTGTGCTTTTGTTTTTGACACACTCAAGGAGCATGTTTTTTATTTTATTTTATTATTTTTGTTGTTATTTACTTATTTTTAAATTGGTTTTGTGTGTTTGTTTGCTCCTTGAGTATGTCAAAGGTGGTAGGCCAGGTCCGAGTCCTGGGCGTTTTTGGCGGAATGGATACCCCTGCCTCCTTGGGTCTTACCCGAAAGTGGCATCCCTTTTGGGATGTTTTCCACAAATAAAAAAAAAAAAAACCTCAAACTATCATTAAAAAAAAAATGAATTTGCGTAAATGTAAAAGTTTGAATTTTAATTCTTAAAATTGCCATATTTCTTTTTTTAAGGGTTTTTAATTTTTAATTTTTTTATTTTATTAAATTAAAAAAATGGAAAAGGCTAGGGTTAGAGAAAATAAAATAAAAGAACAAGTCATTGTAACTTCTAAAATTTCATCTCAAATCAGCATAAATCTTGAAACTAAATCAACATTAAACCGATCAGTCTTCACACAACCCAGAATTAATGTGATGCAATCTTCTAAGGGAAAAAGGGCACAATATATTAAGAAAAAATAAATAATTCTACCATCTGCATGCATAAAACTTATTGAAATTTCCAATATATTGCCAACATGAAAGATTTTTAATGAATACACTTGCAGAATACCTTGTTCCAATGGATTACAATGGTGAAATTTCTATAATCCAACAACAAGGGAAGAGAGGCTCTTCACCAAAATCAAATTTTCAACATGCACTTGCTCCAAAAATCCTTTGACCTTTCTTCCATCCATTCCAATGGATATTTAAAATTTTAAGAAAAACCCCCTCATTTCCTTTTTCTATTTTTCATTTTATAATGTTTTCTTCTAAGTGTTTGTTCGCTTTCATCTTCCTTTTTTGAGTGTAATCCCATTGACAGTGTACCCACCTTAACCTCTTTTACAACTCACTGTCATTATATTTTATCTCTAATGAATTGGTTTGTTCTTCTTTTACGTTACTTGATTCAATAAATGCACGGGTTTGAAAACTAATGTCAACCAAAAAAATTCACAATGTTTGGATAACATAGATTTTACCATAAATCAAGCTCCTTCCTAAAGTTATGCCTCACGAAAGTTTTATATCTCCTTATGACCACCATGAAAAGCATCTGATGGTAGAGTACGTACAGGTGACTTATTCAGCCAAGCATTCCAGTGACACTGCATGATATTCAACCTCCAAAAAATAACATTTATCTACAACTTGCCATCTTTCCAATGGATTGCCACCATGAGGCATTCTAAATGCCTAGGAATTATCGAAGGTCATCATCTAATCTAGTACAATTTCTTAGATCTCCACTTTGGATGAAACCAACTTGGTTGTTGAATGCCTCATAAATAATCAAATAAAATATTGGCTTGCTACGTCATTCATCTATGTCAAAACTCGTGATTCTAACCATTTCATGTAAGGGGTGTTTCCTTCATCACTACGATATCTTTCATTGAGCCTCTATCACTAGTTTGGTTTCTTTATATGAAACATATTCTACCACTTGAGATAAGGATGGGCACTGGATTCGATGAGTTCACCCAATTATTCTAGTCAAATATTTATACACATCTGCTATCCACCAAAAACATTTCACTATTCAATAGGAACACCCTGTACAACTTCACATTCATGCAATCTGCAACATCCTGTGCATCCTAGAGCTTGTCATCATCATGTTTCATGGCATCCTTTAGATTACCCCACAATAAAACTTCAACAGTATCACAAAGCCAATGATTCTATGTTTTATTCGAAGGAGATGGTCATCACAATTGGAAGTTGTGCATTGAAATCATTGGACAATAATTATACCACTGCAATATCTAACTTTGGCATGGCAAAACTAATCTTGGAAATATGATGCAAACATACATTGCTTTGGAATTTACTACTTTGGAATGAGGAGAGTTTTGAAATTAAGTATCTCTGAATAAAATCTCTCTGCCATACTACGTCACTCCCAAATTTAGTAGAGCATCAATAAATATAGAATAAAATGTCAACCAAAATGGGACAGCAAGATCCATGGAAAAAATAGAGTTAATCAAGTAGGTCCATGGCAATTCAAACTCCAAGTTTGAATTGTCCAAATGTTGTCGAAGTTGCTATTGAAACTTTAGTTTATTTTTGTTTTCGTATTAATCCCACCTACATCGCGTGAAAGCCCAAATGATGTTTATCAATGCCAATGCACATTATCATAAGTGACTCAGCTAAGCCACTAGGTGACCTCTCAGAACTCATGCCTCTATGTTTACCATGCTTCAATGCTATGTCTACTGGTTGACTGGGTCGGGATTCACCTCAAAAATTATACCACCACTTCCATGTCACCACTTTGATACCAATTGTTGAGCAAGGTGCAGCGACAGTATTGTCATTGTTGTCAACACAGTCAGATAGATCGGTTGATACAGTGGACATGAGTTCAGAGGTTATTCAGAGTATGTACAGTGATGTTAAATGCTTATGAGGATGTTTTTGATTTTTGGGTGAAGTTTTTACAGGTTTTCCAAGAAGACCGAAGTGGCCCATATGCTAAAGAATAAAGAGAAAAAGCAAAGAAGAAAAAGTGTCGCGATATCGCGACATGTTGCATTTTCGGCCAAAAGAGAAGAGAAAATGAAAGGAGAAAAAGTGTCGCGATATCGCGACATGTTGCATTTTCATGGCCAAAAGAAAGAGAAAATGCAAAGAGGAAAAAGTGTCGCGATATCGCGACATGTTGCATTTTCGCGGCCAAAAGAGAAGAGAAAATGCAAGGAGAAAAAGTGTCGCGATATCGCGACATGTTGCATTTTCGTGGCCAAAAGAAAGAGAAAATGCAAGGAGAAAAAGTGTCGCGATATCGCGACATGTTGCATTTTCGCGGGCCAAAGAAAAGAGAAAAAGCAAGGAGAAAAAGTGTCGCGATATCGCGACATGTTGTATTTTCGCGGGCCAAAGCAAAGAGAAAGAGCAAGGAGAAAAAGTGTCGCGATATCGCGACATGTTGTATTTTCATGGGCCAAAGCAAAGAGAAAGAGCAAGGAGAAAAAGTGTCACGATATCGCGACATGTTGTATTTTCGCGGGCCAAAGCAAAGAGAAAGAGCAAGGAGAAAAAGTGTCGTGATATCGCGACATGTATTTTCGTGGGCCAAAGCAAAGAGAAAGAGCAAGGAGAAAAAGTGTCACGATATCGCGACATGTCGCATTTTCGTGGCCAAAGCAAAGAGAAAGAGCAAGGAGAAAATTGGATATCGTGACATGTGCATTTTAAAGAAAGAGCAAGAAGGAAAAAGTGTCACGATATCGCGACATGTCGCATTTTCAAAGAGAAAGAGCAGAGAAAGAAAAGTGTCACGATATCGTGACATGTCGCATTTTCGTGACTCAAAAAGGGCAGGAAGGCAGAGAAAGAAAAGTGTCACGATATCGCGACATGTCGCATTTTTGCGACTCAAAAAGGGTAGGTAGAGAAAGAAAAGTGTCATGATATCATGACATGTCGCATTTTTGACTCAAAAGAGGAGAGGCAGAGAAACAAAAGTGTCGCGATATCGTGACATGTCGTATTTTCGTGACTCAAGAAGAGCCTCAAAATAGAAATGAACAGTCATGTGGAGAAAATGAACAGTCATGGAAGGAGAAAATGAATAGTCATTAAAATAGAAACGAAAAGCCTTTTCGAAAACTAAAACGCATGCATGCATAAAGGAGAAAATGAATAGTCATGAAGGAGAAAATGAATAGTCATGATGAGAAAATGAACAGTCATGGTAGGAGAATATGGTGTCAATTATTTGCATGTGACGTGTTTGATGAAATGCCTTCTCAATATATACAAAAGGAGTTACATAAAGGAGTTACAATTGACAAGTGGCATATGAGAATATGAAAGGAGTTACAATTGAGTTACAAAGAGAAAGGATGGTTATAAAAGGAGTGTTGCTTGGAGAATTTATGTGTGGATTTTATCTTGTGAAGAGAGTGAGAGGCGTGCGAAGGGAGAAGGGTGTGTGTTGTGAATTGTGAGAGATGTTGGGTAAGCAATAGACCAGTCGGGGTCTTGTAAAAGTGAAGGCATTTTTATGTCAATCTTCTAGTTTCAAAATTGAAGTCCAAGTTGGTGCTTGGCATCGGGGTTGGTGCTCCTTCCAGTTGGTGCTGGTAAATCAGGGGTTGGTGCTCCTTTCTGTTGGTGTAGATAAATCGGGGTTGGTGCTCCTTTCTATTATAGATAAATCATAAATTAGGGTTGGTGCTCCTTCCAGTGGGTGCTGGTAAATTGATTGTAAAGTTGGTGCTTTGCAAAGGCTAGATTTGGATGGGAGTCCAAACAGTCATTTTTGAGGAGTAGCCAAATCGGTGAACCTCGGTACATCTTGTGTTGTGTGATGTTCTCTTGTTATACTTGCTTTATTTGGTTTTAAGTTTTCATTATTTTGGCTTTAAGAGTTGAAGATTTAAGTTTTAAAGAGCTACACTGATTCACCCCCCTCTCAGTGTCATTGTGAGACTAACAATTGGTATCGAGCCAGGTTCCTAAACAAGCTTAACCGGCTAGGGTGATCTTGGATAGTGACACAATGGCAGGTGGTGAAGGCTTCTCATCAAACAAAGCACCATTGTTTGATGGAACTAATTACGCATTTTGGAGACTCAGGATGCAGACATATCTTTGTGCTTTGGGATACGACATTTGGGATTCAGTAGATAGTGGATACACAATACCCACCACTTCTCCAACCGATGTTGCCGGTAAGAAACTGTTTGAGAATAACTCAAAAGCAAAGAATGCTATCATGTGCGGATTAGTGGACCGTGAACTGGTAAAAATTATGAGTTGTAAAATGGCAAAAGAAATATGGGACAAACTGAGGAGCATTCATGAAGGAGACGTTAAGATCAAGGAGGCCAAGTTACAAACACATCGAGCTCAGTTCGAAGTATTAAAGATGAATGACGATGAGAACATAGAGGCATATATGTTGAGAGTTAATGAAGTCATTAATGCGATTAGAGGACTCGACGAGGAAATCGAAGATTCTATCATCGTGAAAAAGGTATTAAGATCTCTTCCCCAAAGATTTGATTCTAAAGTTTCAGCTATAGAAGAAGCTAAAGATCTAAATTCTTTTAGTATGGATGAGATGCATGGTTCTTTGACTGCATATGAGATGAGAATAGGAAAATCTAAACCCACAGATAGAGAAGCTGCTTTTAAAGCCCATAAAAATATGAAAGCAAAACAAGAATCCGAGGAAGAAGAGACATCAGATGAAATGGAAGCAAACTTTGTTCGAAAACTAAAAAGGGGAAAAGGAAAATACAGAGGAAAGTTACCGTTTAAATGTTTCAATTGTGGAGGCATTGGGCATTTTGCAGATAAATGTCCACTTAATGAGAAGAACAAAAGTGATGAAGGATCACACCAAGAAAGAAGTGACTGGAAGAAAAAAACAAATTTCAGAAAAGGCAACTTCAAGAAGAAAAGTTTCATCTCCAAGAATGTCAGTTCATCAGAAGACAGCTGTGGTGAGGATTCTAAAAAGGAAACAGGTGAAGCTCTTTTCATGGCACTCAAAGAAGAAAAAATAGAAAAAGAACAGGAATGTGATGAAGAAGAAATTGATGCAGAAGTAAATTTGGAAGAGGAACTAATTGCAGCTCTGGATGAATTGAAGATAGAAAGAAAAAAGAATAAGAAAATTTCAAGAAAGCTTGAGGATGCAAATGAAATCATAACCAGTTTGAAAGTACAGATAGAAGAATCCAAGAAAATATCTGAAGGTCTCGAAGTACAAATAACCATGAAAATAGATTATTGCTGCAAGCTAGAAGAAGAGACTGTTGGTTTAAGGATGCAGATAGAAGAGATGAATCGTAAAATTAGTTGTTATCACAAACGTGAAGAAAGTTCTATGAAGTTGGATAAGATCATAAATAACCAAAGGACTACAGGCATGAAATTTGGTTTGGGCTTTGTCGAAGGAGAATCATCAAATGGATCAAATAATGAAGATAAGAAATAGGTTGATCAAGAAAAATTGACTCATGCAAAAGAAAGCAATAATGCAAGGCACGAAAGGAGAATTGACAATGATGGATTCACCAATGTCACACATCAAAGAAGAAGAAGATTTATGACTCCTACGACAACATGGCAAAGACCATCACCCAGGTTCAATCATCTCTTTTCTGGTTACTATTTTAAATGCAATGGTTATGGACATAAGATTTCAGATTGCAAGTATAACGTAGGACCAAGGAATTTTACCAGTAGAAATGTTTTTTCACCTTTGATGGATTATGCAGTAGAATGTTATAACTGTCATAAGTTTGGGCACATTGCAAGAAATTGTCGAAGTACATTTGCATCAAATCAATTTCAGGGAAGAAAATTTCAACCAAATGGAATGAGACAAAATAGAAAATTTCTCGAAAAACATGCACAAGCTACTGAAAAAGAAAAGTCAAAACAAGAGCCCAAAACTGTAATCAAACCAGAGTGGAAAGAAAAAGATCGATCTAAGGAAGAAAAGGAATCCTTGATCGTACAAACAACATTTAAAGCATAGAATAAATCTGCACCATGGATACTTGATAGTGGATGCTCCAGTCATATGACAGGTGACAAACAAAAATTTGAGAAGTTACAGCAATATGAAGGTGGTTCAGTAAAATTTGGAAATAATGATGGAGCTAAGATAGTTGGCAAAGGTTCAGTTAAGATCAGTGATGGAAAAATCAAGTCAAAAGAAGTCTTGTTTGTGGTTGGTCTGAAGCATAACTTGTTGAGCGTAAGTCAGATTTGTGATAGAGGTCATGAAGTGATTTTTAAGAAGCGGGGTTGTGAAGTCAGAAAAGCAAACAGTGGAAAGTTGATAGCAACTGGATCGAGGACATCTGGCAACCTCGTACACTCTCTCAGAGACTTCAGAAGGAGCTTGCTTGATTGGATAGGAAGAAGAAAATTGGTTGTGGCACAAGAGGCTCGGTCATATCAGTTTTGACAATCTAGTAAAAATCAGCTCAAAAAGGGTAGTGAGAGATATTCCCACCATTGGAAAACCATCAAATAGCATTTGTGCTTCATGCCAAAAGGGGAAGCAAACTAGAGTCTCATTTAAAACAAAAGAGTACTACACAAGCAAACCTTTGGAACTAATACATACTGATTTATGTGGACCCATGAGAACGCAAAGCATAAATGGTGACAAATATTTTATGTTGTGTATAGATGACTATTCCAGGATGACATGGGTACTATTTTTGAAGCATAAATCAGAAGCTTTTGAGATGTTCAAGGTTTTCAAAAACCAAGTTGAGAATCAAACAGGAAAAAGGATTAAATGTTTAAGATCAGATAGAGGAGGAGAGTTCATTTCAGAGGATTTTATAGAGTACTGTGAAAAATATGGTATTAGAAGACAGTTTTCAGCAGCCAGGACACCTCAATAGAATGGTGTGGTAGAAAGAAAGAATAGGACAGTGCAGGAAATGGCACGGACTATGTTGACTGAGAGCAAAGTAGCAGACAAATTTTGGAAAGAGGCAGTCCATACTGCGGTATACATCCAAAATAGGTGCATGTTGAGGACGCATGAAAGCAAAACTCCTTATGAGTTGTGGTTCGGTAAAAAGGCAACAATAAGATACTTTAAAGTTTTTGGCAGCAAGTGTTACATCAAAAGAACTCGAAGAAAACCTTGGTAAGTTTGAAGATAGAGCGGATGAAGGTATTTTTCTTGGCTATTCGTCAAAAAGCAAAGCTTACAAATGCTACAACAAGAGGCTAAGGAAAATTGTGGATAGTGTCGATGTTAAAGTTGATGAAGGTAGGGAACGAGTAATTAGCTATGAAGAGAACTACCCAATTTATGAAGAGGTTATTGAAGGAGATGAGGAAAAGGAAATGGAAAAGAAACAAAAAATTGACTCAGATGATTCAAACAAGTGATTCAAAAGTGGAAGAAAATAAGAAATTCAAAACAGGCAGCTAGCATAAAGATCATCCTAGAGAGCAAATAATTGGAGACCCCACAGTTGGTGTTCAGACAAGAAGAAGAGTAGTAAGCAACTACTCTCTATTATCCAGCATTGAGCCCAAAAATGTTGTTGACGCAAGCAAAGATGAAAGTTGGATGAAGGCAATAAATGAAGAATTAGATCAGATCGAGAAAAACAAAACTTGGGAGTTAGTACCAAGACCTGCAAATAAAAATATAATCGGTACTAAATGGATCTTTCGAAACAAATTGAATGAAGACGGACAGGTAGTCAGGAATAAAGCAAGATTGGTATGTAAAGGCTATGCACAAGTTGAAGGTATTGACTTTGAGGAAACCTTTGCACCTGTGGCTAGACTAGAGGCAATTAGAATGTTTCCGGCTTTAGCAGTTTACAAGAATTTCAAAGTTTATCAAATGGATGTGAAATCAGCATTTTTGAATGGGAAACTTGAAGAAGAGGTTTATATTGAGCAGCCAGATGGTTTCCAACTTGGTGATGATCCCAACTTGGTTTGCAAGTTGAAGAAAGCATTATATGGCTTAAAACAGGCACCCCGAGCATGGTATGCAAGGCTAGACAACTATCTTACTCAACAAGGGTTCAAGAAAGGTATGGTGGATAGTAATTTGTATGTCAAAATAGAAAATGGCCATCTTATTGTTCTTGTTGTATATGTAGATGATATCATATTTGGCAGCAGCAAAGATGAGTCGTGTAAAGATTTAGCAAATAAGATGAAGAAAGAATTTGAAATGTCAATGATTGGTGAACTTTCATATTTCCTCGGGTTGCAAGTTAATCAAAATGAGAAGGGCATATTTATTTCTCAAATTAAATATGTGAAAGAGATACTAAAAAATTTCACAATGGAGGATTGTAAGCCAGTTAGCACTCCCATGACGATAGGTTGCAAGTTGAGCAAGGATGACAAATCTCCACATGTTGATCAAACCATGTACAGATCTATGATTGGGAGCTTACCGTACTTGACAGCTACCAGACCAGATATTTTGCAGGCAGTATGCATGGTAGCACGATTTCAGGCTAGTCCCAAGGAGACTCATGTGACAACGAGTGAAGAGGATTCTTCGGTACCTCAAGGGTACTATGGAGTATGGGTTATGGTATCCGAAAGGTAAGGACTTCACCCTTATTGCGTATTCAGATGCAGATTGGGCAGGATGTGTAGATGACAGAAAGAGTACCAGTGGAGGTGCATTCTATCTTGGAGACAGGTTGGTCGCGTGGCACAATAAGAAACAAGAGTCAGTCTCCTTATCCACAGCAGAGGCAGAATATATTGCAGCGACAACGTGTTGTACGCAGGTATTATGGATGAAACAAACCCTGAAAGATCTTGGTATTAACTTCAGTGAGCCAATTTCAGTTAAGTGTGATAACACCAGTGCCATTAACATCTCAAAGAATCCGGTTATGCATTCTCGCACAAAACATATTGCTATCCGGTATCACTTTTTGAAGGAGAAAGTTGCGAAAGGTGAGGTTAAGTTGGATTTTGTTCCAACAACAGAGCAAGTAGCGGATATCTTCACAAAACCATTGCCCAAGGAAGTCTTTGAGTACCTTCGCAATAAATTGGGAGTGGTCACGCTTCCCAAGAATTGACTAGCTATCGGGACCACATTCTTCGGGGGAGCATTTGTGTATTTGTTTATCTTTTTGCTCATGTTTGTGATTTTTGCTAAGTGTAATAATTTTTGCCCGAGAATGTTGTGCATGGACTCAGGGGAGTTTGCAGCAGCCCTTTGATATTGTTGTCAAAGGGGGAGAAGAGTTACAGGAAATTGCACGTGTGTTGCCAACAATTCCAAAGGGGGAGATTGTTGAGCAAGGTGCAACGATAGTATTGTCATTGTTGTCAACACAGTCAGATAGATCGGTTGATGCAGTGGATAGGAGTTCAGAGGTTACTCAGAGTATGTACAGTGATGTTAAATGCTTATGAGGATGTTTTTGATGTATGGGTGAAGTTTTTACATATTTTCCAAGAAGACCGAAGTGGCCCATATGCTAAAGATCAAAGAAAAAGCAAAGACCAAGAGAAAAAGTGTCGCGATATCGCGACATGTTGCATTTTGGCGGCAAAAGAGAAGAGAAAATGCAAGGAGAAAAAGTGTCACGATATCGCGACATGTTGCATTTTCTCGGCAAAGAAGGAAAAGTGTCGCGATATCGCGACATGTTGCATTTTCGCGGCAAAGAAAGAGAAAGATGCAAGGAGAAAAAGTGTCGCGATATCGTGACATGTTTTAAGAGAGAGAAAAAGTGTCACGATATCGCGACATGTTGTATTTTCGTGGTCCAAAGCAAAGAGAAAGTGCAAGGAGAAAAAGTGTCGCGATATCGCGACATGTTGTATTTTCGGGCCAAAGCAAAGAGAAAGAGCAAGGAGAAAAAGTGTCACGATATCGCGACATGTTGTATTTTCTGGCCAAAGCAAAGAGAAAGAGCAAGGAGAAAAAGTGTCGCGATATCGCGACATGTATTTTCGGGCCAAAGCAAAGAGAAAGAGCAAGGAGAAAAAGTGTCACGATATCGCGACATGTTGTATTTTGGGCCAAAGCAAAGAGAAAGAGCAAGGAGAAAAAGTGTCGCGATATCGCGACATGTCCATTTTCTCAAAAAGAGAAAGCAGAAGGAGAAAAAGTGTCATGATATCGCGACATGTCACATTTTCTAAAGAGAAAGAGAAGAAGAAAAAGTGTCGCGATATCAGGACATGTCGCATTTTAATAAAAAGGTAGAGAAAAAAAAGTGTCATGATATCGTGACATGTCACATTTTGATGACTCAAAAAGGGTAGGAAGGTAGAGAAAGAAAAGTGTCACGATATCGCGACATGTCGCATTTTGATGACTCAAGGAGAAAAGAGAAAGTGTCACGATATCGCGACATGTCGCATTTGGACTCAAAAAGGGAGAAGAGAGAAATAAAAGTGTCACGATATGGAATGTCACATTTTGAATAAGAAGAGCTCAAAATAGAAAATGAACAGTCATGTGGAGAAAATGAACAATCATGGAAGGAGAAAATGAATAGCTAAAATAGAAATGAAAAGTTGAAAACAAAAGATGCATGAAAAGGAGAAAATGAAAGATGAAGGAGAAAAAATAGTATGACGAGAAAATGAATAGTCATGGTAGGAGAATATGGTGTCAATTATTTGCATGTGACGTGTTTGATGAAATGCCTTCTAAATATATACAAAAGGAGTTACATAAAGAAGGAGTTACAATTGACAAGTGGACATGAGAATATGAAAGGAGTTACAACTAAGAGAAAGGATTGTTATAAAAGGAGTGTTGCTTGGAGAATTTATGTGTGGATTTATCTTGGAAGAGAGCGAGAGGAAGAGAGGAGAGAAGGGTGTGTGTTTGTGAATTGTGAGAGATGTTGAGTAAGCAATAGACCGGTCGGGGTCTTGTAAAAGTGAAGGCATTTTTATGTCAATCTTCTAGTTTCAAAATTGAAGTCCAAGTTGGTGCTTGGCATCGTGGAGTTGGTGCTCCTTCCAGTTGGTCTTGGTAAATCGGGTTGGTGCTCCTTTAAAATCAGGGGTTGGTGCTCCTTTCTGTTGGTGCAGATAAATCAGGGGTTGGTGCTCCTTCCAGTGGGGTCTGGTAAATTGATTGTAAAGTTGGTGCTTTGCAAAGGCTGGATTTGGATGGGAGTCCAAACAGTCATTTTTGAGGAGTAGCCAAATCGGTGAACCTCGGTACATCTTGTGTTGTGTGATGCTCTCTTGTTATACTTGCTTTATTTGGTTTTAAGTTTTCATTGTTTTGGCTTTAAGAGTTGAAGATTTAAGTTTTAAAGAGCTACACTGATTCACCCCCCTCTCGGTGTCATTGTGAGACTAACAATTGGTATCAGAGCGAGGTTCCTGAACAAGCTTAACCGGCTAGGGTGATCTTGGTAGTGACACAATGGCAGGTGGTGAAGGCTTCTCATCAAACAAAGCACCATTGTTTGATGGAACTAATTACGCATTTTGGAGACTCGGGATGCAGACATATCTTTGTGCTTTGGGATACGACATTTGGGATTCAGTAGATAGTGGATACACAATACCCACCACTTCTCCAACCGATGTTGTCGGTAAGAAACTGTTTGAGAATAACTCAAAAGCAAAGAATGCTATCATGTGCGGATTAGTGGACCGTGAACTAGTAAAAATTATGAGTTGTAAAATGGCAAAAGAAATATGGGACAAACTAAGGAGCATTCATGAAGGAGACGCTAAGATCAAGGAGGCCAAGTTACAAACACATCGAGCTCAGTTCGAAGTATTAAAGATGAATGACAATGAGAACATAGAGGCATATATGCTGAGAGTTAATGAAGTCATTAATGCGATTAGAGGACTCGACGAGGAAATCGAAGATTCTATCATCGTGAAAAAGGTATTAAGATCTCTTCCTCAAAGATTTGATTCTAAAGTTTCAGCTATAGAAGAAGCTAAAGATCTAAATTCTTTTAGTATGGATGAGATGCATGGTTCTTTGACTGCATATGAGATGAGAATAGGAAAATCTAAACCCATGAGATAGAGAAGCTGCTTTTAAAGCCCATAAAAATATGAAAGCAAAACAAGAATCTGAGGAAGAAGAGACATCAGATGAAATGGAAGCAAACTTTGTTCAAAAACTAAAAAGGGGAAAAGGAAAATACAGAGGAAAGTTACCGTTTAAATGTTTCAATTGTGGAGGCATTGGGCATTTTGCAGCTAATTGTCCACTTAATGAGAAGAACAAAAGTGATGAAGGATCGCACCAAGAAAGAAGTGACTGGAAGAAAAAAACAAATTTCAGAAAAGGCAACTTCAAGAAGAAAAGTTTCATCTCCAAGAATGTCAGTTCATCAGAAGACAGCTATGGTGAGGATTCTAAAAAGGAAACAGGTGAAGCTCTTTTCATGGCACTCAAAGAAGAAAAAATAGAAAAAGAACAGGAATGTGATGAAGAAGAAATTGATGCAGAAGTAAATTTGGAAGAGGAACTAATTGCAGCTCTGGATGTATTGAAGATAGAAAGAAAAAAGAATAAGAAAATTTCAAGAAAGCTTGAGGATGCAAATGAAATCATAACCAGTTTGAAAGTACAGATAGAAGAATCCAAGAAAATATCTAAAGATCTCGAAGTGCAAATAACCATGAAAATAGATTATTGCTGCAAGCTAGAAGAAGAGATTGTTGGTTTAAGGATGTAGATAGAAGAGATGAATCGTAAAATTAGTTGTCATCACAAACGTGAAGAAAGTTCTATGAAGCTGGATAAGATCATAAATATCCAAAGGACTACAGGCATGAAATTTGGTTTGGGCTTTGTCGAAGGAGAATCATCAAATGGATCAAAGAATGAAGATAAGAAACAGGTTGATCAAGAAAAATTGACTCATGCAAAAGAAAGCAATAATGCAAGGCACGAAAGGAGAATTGACAATGATGGATTCACCAATGTCACACATCAAAGAAGAAGAAGATTTATGACTCCTACGACAACATGGCAAAGACCATCACCCAGGTTCAATCATCTCTTTTCTAGTTACTATTTTAAATGCAATGGTTATGGACATAAGATTTCAGATTGCAAGTATAACGTAGGACCAAGGAATTTTACCAATAGAAATGTTTTTTCACCTTTGATGGATTATGCAGTAGAATGTTATAACTGTCATAATTTTGGGCACATTGCAAGAAATTGTCGAAGTACATTTGCATCAAATCAATTTCAGGGAAGAAAATTTCAACCAAATGGAATGAGACAAAATAGAAAATTTCTCGAAAAACATGCACAAGCTACTGAAAAAGAAAAGTCAAAACAAGAGCCCAAAACTGTAATCAAACCAGAGTGGAAAGAAAAAGATCGATCTAAGGAAGAAAAGGAATCCCTGATCGTACAAACAACATTTAAAGCACAGAATAAATCTGCACCATGGATACTTGATAGTGGATGCTCCAGTCATATGACAGGTGACAAACAAAAATTTGAGAAGTTACAGCAATATGAAGGTGGTTCAAGAAAATTTGGAAATAATGATGGAGCTAAGATAGTTGGCAAAGGTTCAGTTAAGATTAGTGATGAAAAAATCAAGTCAAAAGAAGTCTTGTTTGTGGTTGGTCTGAAGCATAACTTGTTGAGCGTAAGTCAGATTTGTGATAGAGGTCATGAAGTGATTTTTAAGAAGCAGGGTTGTGAAGTCAGAAAAGCAAACAATGGAAAGTTGATAGCAACTGGATCGAGGACATCTGGCAACCTGTACACTCTCTCAGAGACTTCAGAAGGAGCTTGCTTGATTGGATAGGAAGAAGAAAATTGGTTGTGGCACAAGAGGCTCGGTCATATCAGTTTTGACAATCTAGTAAAAATTAGCTCAAAAAGGGCAGTGAGAGATATTCCCACCATTGGAAAACCATCAAATAGCATTTGTGCTTCATGCCAAAAGGGGAAGCAAACTAGAGTCTCATTTAAAACAAAAGAGTACTACACAAGCAAACCTTTGGAACTAATACATACTGATTTATGTGGACCCATGAGAACGCAAAGCATAAATGGTGACAAATATTTTATGTTGTGTATAGATGACTATTCCAGGATGACATGGGTACTATTTTTGAAGCATAAATCAGAAGCTTTTGAGATGTTCAAGGTTTTCAAAAACCAAGTTGAGAATCAAACAGGAAAAAGGATTAAATGTTTAAGATCGGATAGAGGAGGAGAGTTCATTTCAGAGGATTTTACAGAGTACTATGAAAAATATGGTATTAGAAGACAGTTTTCAGCAGCCAAGACACCTCAACAGAATGGTGTGGTAGAAAGAAAGAACAGGACAATGCAGGAAATGGCACGGACTATGTTGACTGAGAGCAAAGTAGCAGACAGATTTTGGAAAGAGGCAGTCCATACTGCGGTATACATCCAAAATAGGTGCATGTTGAGGACGCATGAAAGCAAAACTCCTTATGAGTTGTGGTTCGGTAAAAAGGCAACAATAAGATACTTTAAAGTTTTTGGCAGCAAGTGTTACATCAAAAGAACTGAAGAAAACCTTGGTAAGTTTGAAGATAGAGCGGATGAAGGTATTTTTCTTGGCTATTCGTCAAAAAGCAAAGCTTACAAATGCTACAACAAGAGGCTAAGGAAAATTGTGGATAGTGTCGATGTTAAAGTTGATGAAGGTAGGGAACGAGTAATTAGCTATGAAGAGAACTACCCAATTTATGAAGAGGTTATTGAAGGAGATGAGGAAAAGGAAACGGAAAAGAAACAAAAAATTGACTCAGATGATTCAAACAGTGATTCAGAAGTGGAAGAAAATAAGAAATTCAAAACAAGCAGCTGGCAGAAAGATCATCCTAGAGAGCAAATAATTGGAGACCCCACAGTTGGTGTTCAGACAAGAAGAAGAGTAGTAAGCAACTACTCTCTATTATCCAAAATTGAGCCCAAAAATGTTGTTGACGCAAGCAAAGATGAAAGTTGGATGAAGGCAATAAATGAAGAATTAGATCAGATCGAGAAAAACAAAACTTGGGAGTTAGTACCAAGACCTGCAAATAAAAATATAATCGGTACTAAATGGATCTTTCGAAACAAATTGAATGAAGACGGACAGGTAGTCAGGAATAAAGCAAGATTGGTATGTAAAGGCTATGCACAAGTTGAAGGTATTGACTTTGAGGAAACCTTTGCACCTGTGGCTAGACTAGAGGCAATTAGAATGTTTCTGGCTTTAGCAAGTTTACAAGAATTTCAAAGTTTATCAAATGGATGTGAAATCAGCATTTTTGAATGGGAAACTCGAAGAAGAGGTTTATATTGAGCAGCCAGATGGTTTCCAACTTGGTGATGATCCCAACTTGGTTTGCAAGTTGAAGAAAGCATTATATGGCTTAAAACAGGCACCCCGAGCATGGTATGCAAGGCTAGACAACTATCTTACTCAACAAGGGTTCAAGAAAGGTATGGTGGATAGTAATTTGTATGTCAAAATAGAAAATGGCCATCTTATTGTTCTTGTTGTATATGTTGATGATATCATATTTGGCAGCAGCAAAGATGAGTCGTGTAAAGATTTAGCAAATAAGATGCAAGAAAGAATTTGAAATGTCAATGATTGGTGAACTTTCGTATTTCCTCGGGTTGCAAGTTAATCAAAATGAGAAGGGCATATTTATTTCTCAAATTAAATATGTGAAAGAGATACTAAAAAAGTTCACAATGGAGGATTGTAAGCCAGTTAGCACTCCCATGACGACAGGTTGCAAGTTGAGCAAGGATGACAAATCTCCACATGTTGATCAAACCATGTACAGATCTATGATTGGGAGCTTATTGTACTTGACAGCTACCAGACCAGATATTTTGCAGGCAGTATGCATGGTAGCATGATTTCAGGCTAGTCCCAAGGAGACTCATGTGACAACAATGAAGAGGATTCTTCGGTATCTCAAGGGTACTATGGAGTATGGGTTATGGTATCCGAAAGGTAAGGACTTCACCCTTATTGCGTATTCAGATGCAGATTGGGCAGGATGTGTAGATGACAGAAAGAGTACCAGTGGAGGTGCATTCTATCTTGGAGACAAGTTGGTCGCGTGGCACAGTAAGAAACAAGAGTCAGTCTCCTTATCCACAGCAGAGGCAGAATATATTGCAGCGACAACGTGTTGTACGCAGGTATTATGGATGAAACAAACCCTGAAATATCTTGGTATTAACTTCAGTGAGCCAATTTCAGTTAAGTGTGATAACACCAGTGCCATTAACATCTCAAAGAATCCGGTTATGCATTCTCGCACAAAACATATTGCTATCCGGTATCACTTTTTGAAGGAGAAAGTTGCGAAAGGTGAGGTTAAGTTGGATTTTGTTCCAACAACAGAGCAAGTAGCGGATATCTTCACAAAACCATTGCCCAAGGAAGTCTTTGAGTACCTTCGCAATAAATTGGGAGTGGTCACGCTTCCCAAGAATTGACTAGCTATCGGGACCACATTCTCAAGGGGAGCATTTGTGTATTTGTTTATCTTTTTGCTCATGTTTGTGATTTTTGCTAAGTGTAATAATTTTTGCCTGAGAATGTTGTGCATGGACTCAAGGGGAGTTTGCAGCAGCCCTTTGATATTGTTGTCAAAGGGGGAGAAGAGTTACAGGAAATTGCACGTGTGTTGCCAACAATTCCAAAGGGGGAGATTGTTGAGCAAGGTGCAGCGACAGTATTGTCATTGTTGTCAACACAGTCAGATAGATCGGTTGATGCAGTGGACAGGAGTTCAGAGGTTACTCAGAGTATGTACAATGATGTTAAATGCTTATGAGGATGTTTTGACCCACCGTTTTGCATATTTTCCAAGAAGACCGAAGTGGCCCATATGCAAAAGAGAAGAGAAAAAGCAAAGAAAAAAAAGTGTCGCGATATCGCGACATGTTGCATTTTTGCGGCCAAAGAGAAGAGAAAATGCAAGGAGAAAAAGTGTCACGATATCGCGACATGTTGCATTTTCATAGTTTAAAGAGCAAAGAGAAAAAGTGTCGCGATATCGCGACATGTTGCATTTTCTGGCCAAAAGAGAAGAGAAAATGCAAGGAGAAAAAGTGTCACGATATCGCGACATGTTGCATTTTCGTGGCCAAAAGAAAGAGAAAATGCAAGGAGAAAAAGTGTCGCGATATCACGACATGTTGTATTTTTGCGGGCCAAAGCAAAGAGAAAGAGCAAGGAGAAAAAGTGTCACGATATCGCGACATGTTGTATTTTCATGGGCCAAAGCAAAGAGAAAGAGCAAGGAGAAAAAGTGTCGACGATATCGTGACATGTGTATTTTCGCGGGCCAAAGCAAAGAGAAAGAGCAAGGAGAAAAAGTGTCGACGATATCGCGACATGTATTTTGAATGTATCGGATGTATTTGGCAAGCCAAGAGAAAGAGCAAGGAGAAAAGTGTCACGATATCGCGACATGTCGCATTTTGGTTAAGGAAAAAGTGTCGCGATATCGCGAAATGTACATTTTAAGGCAGAGAAAGAAAAGTGTCACGATATCACGACATGTCGCATTTTCGCGACTCAAAAAGGCCAGGCAGGCAGAGAAACAAAAGTGTCACGATATCGCGACATGTCACATTTTCGTGACTCAAAAAGGGTAGGTAGAGAGAAAGAAAAGTGTCACGATATCGTGACATGTCGCATTTTCATGACTCAAAAAGGGTAGGAGGCAGAGAAAGAAAAGTGTCACGATATCGTGACATGTCACATTTTCGCGACTCAAGAAGAGCCTCAAAATAGAAATGAACAATCATGAAGGAGAAAATGAATAGTCATGGAAGGAGAAAATGAATAGTCATCAAAATAGAAACGAAAAGCTTTCGAAAGCAAAATGAATCATGACAAAGGAGAAAACGAATAGTCATGAAGGAGAAAACGAACAGTCATGACCGAGAAAACGAATAGTCATGGTAGGAGAATATGGTGTCAATTATTTGCATGTGACGTGTTTGACGAAATGCCTTCTAAATATATACAAAAGGAGTTACATAAAGAAGGAGTTACAATTGACAAGTGGCGTATGAGAATATGAAAGGAGTTACAAAGAGAAAGGATGGTTATAAAAGGAGTGTTGCTTGGAGAATTTATGTGTGATTTTATCTTGCGAAGAGCGAGAGGCGAGGAAGGGAGCGAGAAGGGTGTGTGTTTGTGAATTGTGAGAGAGGTTGAGTAAGCAATAGACCAGTCGGGGTCTTGTAAAAGTGAAGGTATTTCTATGTCAATCTTCTAGTTTCAAGATTAAAGTCCAAGTTGGTTCTTGGCATCAAGAGTTGGTGCTCCTTCCAGTTGGTGCTGGGATAAATCAAGGGGTTGGTGCTCCTTTCTATTGGTGTAGATAAATCAGGGGTTGGTGCTCCTTTCTGTTGGTGCAGATAAATCAGGGGTTGGTGCTCCTTCCAGTGGGTGCTGGTAAATTGATTGTAAAGTTGTGCTTTGCAAAGGCTGGATTTGGATGGGAGTCCAAACAGTCATTTTTGAGGAGTAGCCAAATCGGTGAACCTCGGTACATCTTGTGTTGTGTGATGCTCTCTTGTTATACTTGCTTTATTTGGTTTTAAGTTTTCATTGTTTTGGCTTTAAGAGTTGAAGATTTAAGTTTTAAAGAGCTACACTGATTCACCCCCCCTCTCAGTGTCATTGTGAGACTAACATACATTGCTTTGGAATTTACTACTTTGGAATGATGAGAGTTTTGAAATTAAGTATCTCTAAATAAAATCTCTCTTTCATACTATGTCACTCCTAAAGTTAGTAGAGCATCAATAAATATAGAACAAAACGTCAACCAAAATGGGACAACAAGATCCATGGAAAAAATAGAGTTAATCAAGTAGGTCCATGGCAATTCAAACTCCAAGTTTGAATTTTCCAAATGTTGTCAAAGTTTCTATTGAAACTTTAGTTTATTTTTGTTTTTGTATTAATCCCACCTGCATCACGTGAAATACCAAATGATGTTTATCAATGCCAATGCACATTATCATAAGTGACTCAGCTAATCCACTAGGTGACCTCTCAAAACTCATGCCTCCGTGTTTACCATGCTTTGATGCTATGTCTATTGGTTGACTGGGTCGGGATTCACCTCAAAAATTATTCCACCACTCCCATGTCACCACTTTGATTGCACTTGTGTGTTACATCCTTTAGTTGGCCAGATTAGGGTTCACCTCAAAAATTGTGCCCATCCCTTTTTTTATAACTTGCATAACCACATAAAACGTTTCAAATAAATTCATTCGAAAGCATAGGACAACAACAAAACATTTATAAAGTAAATCTCAACAAGGTATTTATAAAGTAAATAATTATTTTAACCTTTTATTTCATTATATATTTTAATTTTGTTTTTATATTTTTATTTTTTTATTTTATTAATCCTTCTTTTGAGGATCTTACTCACCTAGGTCTTAGGAGAGTGGGATGACTTTATTGCATAAGAAAACAAAAATGTATTAATAAATTAACCTTTTATTTTATTACCTTTTATTTCATTATATATATTATTTTTGCTTTTTAGTTTAATTTTATTAATCCTTCTTTTGAGGACCTTTATCACATAGGTCTTAGGAGAGTGAGGTGACCTCATTGGTAAACATGTGAGATCAATCACATGAAAATAATGAAATCCAACACAAAATCATCCAATACTAAAACCATGATAGAATCAACCAATCACTCAATGTAAACAAAATTTTCCATAAACATCAAAATTTAAGGTGTGTCCCCAAATTTGGGGTAAGTTATGCAATGACAACAAAAAATTATGACTCTACTAGAAAATGCTCTAGAGTATTTTGGATAACAAACCTAATTTGAAATAAAAAAAACTTAAGGTTAGAAAAATAAATAATTTAACAATACCCAAGAAATATGGGGTTCAAATTACTTCCACTAAAAATAAATACCTTATTCGCTTCAGCCTACTATGTATTTTGTGAATTCATTTCCTATTTTTGAATCCATAAAAATTTCCTCATCTATTTTACAATCTGGCTATAAAAAATATTACTCATAAAAAATTGTCTATGCATTGCTCCACTACCAATAAAGAATCCATAGCTCCAGTGGATATGACCTTGATTTCATCTAGACCTTGCTCTATTAACAACCAAGAGTCTATAGTCCCGATAGATATTATCTGAATCACTCGAGCACTAGATTGATTTCTATTTTTTTTTTTATTATAAGTATTTGATTACATTGCAAATATCATATATGCCGCTTGGGTTAGAGATCATCTAAGGCTTAAGATGGATTCTATAAAAAAATTCACCTATTCAACCAACCAAAATGATTTCATCCTTTAGGAGTCAAAAAAATATCATTTAAATGCGATTTTACATGTGAAGCTTTAGCAAATTATCATATTATTTCAACATCCACTATTTTAATCCACAATTCAATAATAACTACTAAATAATCTAATTTCAATAACTTCAATTTCATTTAACTTCAAACTAATTATTCATCCTCCATGACTAAGGAATAACTCCTACAAAGTGACCAAAAATTTATCGCAACTATGGAACGATACCACAATATGGAAAACCAAAACCAAAACATGAGGTAAACAAAAGTGAACATAAACCAAAACATAACTTTGGCATGATCCTACATTATTTAAAGACCAAAAAATGGAACGAATAACTTTTAAAATAAAAAGACAACCAAACTAACAAATGAGTGATGACTGTATCCAAATGATATAAATACAAAATTATGTAAGAGAGAAAACAAAATGAAAAAACAAAGTAATGTACAAGAAATCTCATGAAATAAAAACCTATGTACAAAATATGAATATATATACAAGTGATGGATGTGCTTTCTATCTCAGGGATAGAAATAGTGCTTTAAGAACTACCCATTAACAGGTAGAGGAATACTCTCTCCACTTAAATTCTATAATTTAAAAGCATTTTCCCTAAGACTCTCTAAAATTTGATAGGAGCATAACCAAAGTTTATCAAGTTTATCATGATCACCCTTCTTTTCGTGTGCCCTATCCCATAATAAAAACAAATCAAAGATCCTAAAGGATTTGACCTTGGATCTCTTATCAAACCACATTTTAATGACCCCATGATGCTTACTAAAATGTTGTAGGGCATATTTCCTCTTTTCATCTAGACTCATTAAGTGAGTAAATCTTACCTCTATTTTATCATCAATTTCAAGATAATATTTCATAAACTGAAGAGTCTACAATTTAAGGTTAGCAGAAAAAATAGGATCTTGACCATAAACTAAATGATAAGGAGAAGTGCCTATGGATTCTTTTTATCTAGTTCTATCTGCCCACAAAGCATACTTCAACTTATTATTCCAGTCTCTAAGATTCATTTCCAACAATATCTTAACTATGGACAAAGTTTTTATTAGTAGATTCTACTAAACCATTACCTTGTGTGTAATAATTTAAATAAAAAATGATACTTACCTTATTGTTGTAATCCCATTTTACAAACTGAAGTAAAGTTAAAGTAGAACCATTAGCACAAACAATAGAATATGGTATACCAAATTTAGTAACAATGTGTCCTAAAAAATGAATCACTACTTCAAAAGTGCAATTCTTAGTAGGAATGGCCTCAGTCCATATGGTGCAATAATATGTGGCAGTTAGAATATATTTGTAACTAGGTGAAGAGTTTGGGTATATAACTCCTATGAAATCTAAACCCTATTGTGCAAAAGGTCTAGCCTCAAACATGGGTTGTACAGGCATGGCAAAATTTCATTCTCTATTGGCGACAATTTGACATGTATGGCAAGAACAAACATGGACATGGTAATCTTTGAAAATGTGGGACCAATAGTAACTAGATCTCAAAATCTGGTGCATTGTGGCATTATCTGATCCATGCCCAACCCCCTACTTACCATGAAAATCCTTAAGTATTTGCATAGACTCATCCTTACTCACACATCTAAGGAAAATTTCTTTGTAAATTTTTTTTATATAACACACCAGCTTTAATCATAAAATAGATATTTTTAATCAAAGTACTCTTCTTTGCATAGCATTAAAGTGATCAGGGTACTTAACATTCAAAATAAAATACACAATATCATTATACCATTCATTCGTGGTGATACTTTCTGCATTGTATTGCTAACACGTGATTTGAAGATCAACTTCAGCTAGAGACTTTGTCAAACCTTATCCTCTAACAAGCTTCATCGGATGGATCTCTAAATAAAACTATTGCAAAGTAGCCAACCATTTGCCTCTCCTTTCTCCTAGTTCATTTTGCATCAACATTGTTTTGATAGTTGGGTCAAGTACTATTGCAAAAATTCTATTGTGCAAAATATAATGTCTAATATTCTTCACAGTTTTGAAAAGAGCATATACCTATTTATCCATAATAGTGTATTTCAATTGTGCATATTTTAGTAGTGAACTCACAAAAGCAATGGGATTTTCTGAATTGTCTTCATTCTTTTGAGTTAATACACTAGAAAAAGAATGCTCAAAAGCAAATGAATAAATATAGAAAGGTTTCCTATAATTAGGACTCATAAGCACAGGTGCAGAAGATATTGCATTTTTAACATCCTAAAAAATTGGTTTGGCTTCACCAGTCCAATTAATGTTGTCATCCTTTTTCAACATGTCACTTAATGGTTTGGCTATTTTAGCAAATCCTGAAATGAATTTCTTGACAAAGTTGATTTTTCCAAAAAACGATCATAATTCTTTTTTACTAGCAATAAAATGGATTTTTTGGATGGCTTCGATTCTTTCAAGATCTATGGAAATTCCATATTTTGAGATGACATGGCCTAAAATTTTACTTTCAATACTCCAAAAATGCACTTTTTGAGATTTAGGAAATGCCATGCTCTCTACACATTTTAAGAACTTTTGTAAATCATTAACATCGTTATATCTATTCTTTGAGAAAGCAATAATGTCGTCAACATAAAATACATGATCAGGGTACTCTTCTTTGCATAGAATTAAAGTGATCAAGGTACTTGTTGAGAAGCAACACACCCCCACTGAAAAATGAGATTCCATCCTTAGAAAACCCTGAACTTCCATTTTTGGCAAGTAGGGACCCTCTTGATAATTTTCGTGTTTTAAATCCAAATTTGCTTGCCTCCTTTTTAAAGTTGTGCTTTTTCTTGCATTCCACTCGTGTTATCCAAGAATTCACTTTTTACATGCTAGAATCATTCATGCACAAACAAAATCTTGCACCGGTACCGAGAAAAATCCAGAAAACAGTTGCATAAATTCATGAAAAATCAAACTTTCCATTTTTGGTAGTGTCGCGATATCGCGACACTTCCATTTTCGAAATGTCACGATATCGCGACGGGTAAATCAAAAAGCAACTAAGTCATTTTTGTGTAGCGAAATCGCGACACTTTCCATTTTTGGAAGTGTCGCGATATCGCGACATTTCCATTTTTGGAAAGTGTCGCAAAATCATTGCCGATCGGAGGAGAGAGAAAGAAAACGTACAGAAGGGCACGATTTTGCGACATGTCACGAAATCGTGACATGTCGCATTTTCACGGTAGGAGAGAGAAAGTGGGCTGCATAATGAAAATCGGCTAAGTCGCAAATGTGTCGCAAAATCGCGGTCAACGCGGTCAATGCATGCGACTATGGGAACTGTCGCGATATCGCGACGTGTTCTATTTTCGCGATTGAAAAGGAGAAAAAGTGGCTAAGTCCAAAAGGTGCAGCGCGTCGCTAACATGTCGCAGAATCGCGGCTAAAAATCAAGAAGTTGTACGGAGGCCAGGAAGGTCGCGATTTCGCGACATGTCGCGAAATCGCGACATGTCGCGTTTTCACGGCCGACAGGGGAAGAAGTTGCCGATGCGCTGGGGACGTCGCGATTTCGCGACATGTCGCGAAATCGCGACATGTCGCAGAATCGCGATAGGAGAGAGAAAGTCCTAAGTTGACCAGAAGTGCATTCCAACGGGAAACAGAAGGCATCCTGGGGTAGCGACACGTGTCAAAGCGTGAGGCAGACAAACAGAAGCCGACATGCAAGCTTATTTTGCGGTTTTTAATCTGATTTTAATGTTTTAAGCTTGGATTTAATGTTTATTAAAGTGCTAATATAATCTTTTTGTCTTTCATGCAGGATTCCATCTGGCACTTACGGGACAACCGGGAAAGGCCATAAAGGCAAAGTTAAAGTGCGGATTTAGTCAAGGACCGCCATGCTAGAGGAGAAGATGCCGATGAAGGCATTCAATGACAAATTTATTGCAGAATTGATAGCATGAAGATAATTTCAACTCAGGGATGGCTTTACGGAGATCAAATTGATGGAGAAGTGGTGACTCATCCGGCTCACCAACAGAATTAATGGAGGCATTTATTTGCAACTGCGGATGAATGCAAGTGGCTTTAGATTTTATCTTCTCCATTTATGGCAACTGACTCCACAGATTTGCCGAAGGGTTAAGTTCTATCTGGACTTTGATTTTAAATGGATTTTTATTGTAAAACCCGGGTCCTAGGGTTTAGAAAGATAAGATTTGCAGTTAAAGAAGAAGATATTTCTGAAAAGATCAGGGTCTGTCCTGAGTCTATAAATACTTCTTCTCAATGTAATCGCGGGAGGCGGAGACTTAGAAATAAAAGGCTTATAAGCAATTTCTTGCAAATCTTGTGAAATCCTTTGTTTCTGGACTTGGAGTTGATGTGCTTTAGCTTTTCTGTGATAGCATGGCCAGGAGCCTAATCTTTTGCAGAGTGTGATAAGTGTATCTTCTTTTGTTATCCATTCCATTTAAAGTTTGTTAGATATATGTTGTGAATCCCCATTATCAAGTTTAAATATGCTGTTAGGCTTCAGCTTGTTCTCTTGTCTCGCTAGGGGAAATTACAGATTTGAGGTTAAGTTTGTTCTAATTGCTCTGTCTTCATCGTGTGAGCTAGGCTACCGGTGAAAGATACCAGCTTTAACCAACTGCCCTTGGATTTATAATTTTTTGCTAGATCTGTTTCACTCGCCTTGTGCTCTTAGTTGAAAGTGATCTTAGACCGACCGGACACTTTTTTCTTTGATTTGTTCTATTGTGAAGCTGATAGCATAGATAAGATTGATAGTTTAGGGTTTTACAGTTTAAAGTCTGATAAACTTCTCTTTCTGCCCTACCCTACCCTCTCTTTGTTTTCCGTGAATGATCCATTTTTATTTTCTTTGTTTGTCTTTTATTTAAATCTGCTGACCCATGAGAGCTAGATCAAGAATTCAAGTTAAATCTGATAAACAACTTTTGCAACTACTGAACAAGTTCAAGAACCCCCTGTAAGGTAACAGAGCAATCCATATTGAAATCTATTCCATAAGTGGAAAAGAGTGAATAGCCATTCGACCCAACTCTGTAACTCGCACCTTGGATAACCAGCTAGATCCTAAAGTGAGTGGGATCCGTCCCGTGGGTGTCTCCGGTGGCTTCCTGCCCATCCTTTCATGGGGTGCGTATGAAAGCCGGACCAACACCTAATTGGCGCTAGAAGGAGGGTCGTTGAACTCAGTTCAAGTATTGTAAGTTTGTGAGTGCTGATTTAAAATTTTGTGGTTAGAGTTTTTTCCTGAACAGTGGGACTTAACACCAACATTTTAAACGGCATGAAATCGCAGTATTGTAAGTTGTCGAGATAGTTTTTAAAATTGCCAGAGAAGACCTCAAGTTAAGAACAGTTTTATCTCCACTGGCAGTTATCCAATTACAACTCATAATATCACTGTCAGCCAAGTAATAATGGCAAATTGGTTGGGCCCCACTGCTTTGAATATCCCAGGTATAGCCCATGACTTGCCTAGAAGCCCGGAAAGGTATCTCCCTAGGTATAAACATGATGGGACAAGAACTGCAGAAGAACATCTGCTAGCTTTCAAAAATGCTTTAAAATTGTTAAATATACAGCATGAAGATGTTGCCTGTAGATTGTTCCCGTTCACTCTCCAGGAGGGAGCTTATGACTGGTTTTTAAACCTCACCAAAGAATTCCATTACTAGTCGGGATGACCTAGAGAAAGCTTTTATATCACAATTTGGGGAAGTGATAGACCCCAGTAGTGTTATACCAACAATTTTCCAAACATCAAGAGAGAGTCGGGAGAAACTGTCAGGTCTTTCAATATGAGGTTCCAAAGAGCTTACGGTAGAATGACTGGCCATTACATCCCAAATGCAAATCTGGCCTTAGAAATCTACAAGAATGCATTGGATTCAATGACCTCTATTTTCCTCAAGAGAGACATCAATATCACAACCCTGGCAGGGGCTTATAAAGAAGCCTTAATTCTTGAAAGACAGCTAGGGCCTCAAATTCTGAGCAGTCCTTTGATATCCTATGTTACACGTAACATGCCTATTTCGAACCCCATTCCACATCATGAGTTAGTGCCAACATGTCATGCTCTACCCAAGGAGACTCCGTTAACTGTGACATCCACTCAAAGATGTGCAAAATACGGAGAAAAGTTCTGACAAGTTCAAAGTGGAAGTGCTTGAACTGAACAGTTGTGATCTGGCACCACCCAAATCTGAAGTTTTTCCTGGTGAG
This sequence comes from Wollemia nobilis, assembly GCA_028583015.1. Taxonomy (NCBI): domain Eukaryota; kingdom Viridiplantae; phylum Streptophyta; class Pinopsida; order Araucariales; family Araucariaceae; genus Wollemia; species Wollemia nobilis. The sequence continues at coordinate 973,985 of JAQPPZ010001424.1, read as the reverse complement.
TTAAATTTTCCTAGAGATCAAAGAAATATTGATATTTCTAGTTCACCCAAAAATAGTACAACCAGGGTTTCAGATTCTTTCACTTTTCCCGAAGAGACAGAAAGTCTTGTACAGACTCCTATGGATGAAATGCAAGATTTTCAATAGTTCAAAATGGACAGTTATAATTTGAGATGTCAGAGTCCAGAACCTAATAATGATCCTTCCTCATCAGAGGATGATGAAAGTGAGATTCAATGTCACTATGCAGAAGTAACTGAGGAGGATAACATCATTGAGGATATGAGGGAACTTAAAGCTGACATCACCCTCTATGAACTGCCTCGCATTGTTGAACAAAAGGTTAACTTGATTGAGGCTTACTCTGGACCACCTGTTGAATTTCAAGAAAAGGAGGAAAAGATAGTAAATATGAATGTGGTCAGCCAACTTGGAATTGATGAACTGTCTCAACATAAGCCTGCAACTTCTCAACATAATATCAAAGAAAAGGCTATAAACTGTGTTGATGCAGATATTGGAGCTTATAATTTGGCAACTGAGAAGGTGGGAACAGTTACAGCTCTAATCAATCACAACAATGATGTTTGGATATTGCACATTGATGAGGTTAAATCTAAGCAAGGCTCAGGTGAAAAGGAAAATTGTAAACATTCTGCTAGAGGGATAAAAATTGAAGTCCTGGATATTGAAGCAGTACAACAACCACAAAATGTTCAAGTTGTTAAGAACCAGGGCATACAGATAAAACATGATTTATTTCAGTTGTCACATAATTTTGAAGATGTGGTGGTCTGGGTCCGTCAAGATTTTAAGGTATTTGATCCCGGGGGTTTTTTACATTCAATCCTTTTGAAAGAACTCTGCAAACCCTTCAATTAGAAGCATAAACATGTTATCATATGATTTGTTATTATATGATTTGTTTAATTTGAAGGAGTTGCAGATTTGTTTTTCAAATGGGACAGGAAGACAAGAAACACAAGTCTTTCCCAGATAGCAAATTTTTGAAGCACAGTCTAGAGTGCATTTCGTCAACAGGACCTGAAAGGTAATTTTTCTAAATTACTTGCACATGGTCAAAAATTTTTAAGGCACCATTTCTCTGCTTTCCCAACTGCTGCATTTTTTGAGTATGAAGGGAAGTTGTAACATATGTATACATTGTAAGTAAGCTTTGAAGTTTTTCGCTTTTATTTCTTTGTCTCGTGTTAGCTTGTGCAGCTTTATTTCTTTTGTCGTTGCTTTTTATTTCCTTTCTTTGTCTTTTTATGTCAGCTTGTTGTTTAAGTCTATACCTTTTGTTTCAGTTTTATTTGCTTTAGTTCTTTATTGCAGTTCTTTTTCTTTGTTGTCTGTACAGTTGTAGTTTAGTTTATTTCAGTTGCTTTAGTTTATTTCTTGTTGTTGCGCTTTAGCTTTTGTTGCTTTGCGCTTTTGTTTATTTGCTTCGCTTCTGCTTTAGTCTCTTTGTGCTTTAGTCTATGCAGTTTTTATTTTTGTTTTGCTTTAGAGGCCTGTATCTGTCCTTGAAAGTCTGTACAAAGTCCTTCAGCTTTTGAAATCTGTCTTTTAACCTCTGCCTGAGCAATCAATGAAAAGTCAGCCTTCAAATTGTTTTATTCTGAGCTGATAAATCCACAATCCAGTGCCCCATTCTGTTCATTATTCTAATTGAGATAGTCTACTTACATTGAACAGTAGAACTATTTTGTTATTCAGACAAAGGTAGAGAGATGATTGGATCTTGTGTCTTACTTGCCATAGTTGTTTTAATGATAGAAAAATTGCTATGTCGTTTAGTTGGAGGAACTCCTGGGAATCCAAGAAAAGCTGGTTATGAGAGGGGACTATGGTTCATGCAATTATTTGGGTATCCACAGAGGCTATCAATGCCTAGACTGAAACAGTTCCAGATTGATCAAATGATAAAAGAAAATTGTGATTTCCCTAAAAGCATTTCAGATATTGATATATTTCAGAGGGAGAGATATAAAAAAAAAGAAAAAGAGAAAAGAAAAAGAAAAGAGTTAATTAATGAAGAGGCAGCCAATATTAGATTCTGCCCTACAGTTGTAAATTTGGGTCGTGTAAATCTAAAGGGTAACTCTGTCTAGGCTGTAAAAGGCTAAACTAGTAAACAGAGCTCTACTCGGTTTCCCCTTTTACAATCTAGAAAAGTTGATCAGTCCAAAGTTCATCATTCAATTCAGTCATCCTTGAAGAAAGTTTTATACCCTTTGTAATTGCACATCAGAAATCTTCCTTGAAGTAATCCAGCCTAGTATGTCCTTGGGAAATTTTAACAGCTAGCAGTTAGCAGTCAATTTATTGTGAAGAATGTCTGTGGCAAGGCATGATGCATGGTCTTTTTGTTTTGAAACCAGAGTCTTGGGTTCTAAAATAGTGCTACTATTTTACCCGCAGATATCGCCATTTGTTGAGAAGCAACACACCCCCACTAAAAAATGAGATTCCATCCTTAGAAAACTCTGAACTTCCATTTTTGCAGCAGGGACCCTCTTGATAATTTTCAGGTTTTAAATCCAAATTTGCTTGCCTCCTTTTTAAAGTTGTGCTTTTTCTTGCATTCCAACTGTGTTATCCAAGAATTCACTTTTTACATGCTAGAATCATTCATGCACAAATAAAATCTTGCACCGGTACCGAGAAAAATCCAGAAAATAGTTGCATAAATTCATGAAAAATCAAACTTTCCATTTTTGGTAGTGTCACGATATCGCGACACTTCCATTTTTGAAAATGTCACGATATCGCGACAGGTAAATCAAAAAGCAGCTAAGTCATTTTTGTGTAGGAAATTTTAAGGATATCGCGACACTTTCCATTTTTGGAAGTGTCACGATATCGCGACATTTCCATTTTTGGAAAGTGTCGCAAAATCGCTGTCGACCGGAGGAGAGAGAAAGAAAACGTACGGAAGGGCACGATTTTGCGACATGTCACGAAATCGTGACATGTCGCATTTTCACGGTAGGAGAGAGAAAGTGGGCTGCAGAATGAAAATCGGCTAAGTCGCAAATGTGTCACAAAATCGCGGTCAACGCATGCAGCTACGGGAACTGTCGCGATATCGCGACGTGTTCTATTTTCGCGACTGGAAAGGAGAAAAAGTGGCTAAGTCCAAAAGGTGCAGCGCGTCGCTAACATGTCGCAGAATCGCGGCTGAAAATCAAGAAGTTGTACGGAGGCCAGGAAGGTCGCGATTTCGCGACATGTCACGAAATCGCGACATGTCGCGTTTTCGCGGCCGACAGGGGAAGAAGTTGCCGATGCGCTAGGGACGTCACGATTTCGCGACATGTCGCGAAATCGCGACATGTCGCGAATCGCGATAGGAGAGAGAAAGTCCTAAGTTGACCAGAAGTGCATTCCAACGGGAAACAAAAGGCATCCTGGGGTAGCGACACGTGTCAAAGCGTGAGGCAGACAAACGTAGGCCGACATGCAAGCTTATTTCATGGTTTTTAGCCTGATTTTAATGTTTTAAGCTTGGATTTAATGTTTATTAAAGTGCTAATATAATCTTTTTGTCTTTCATGCAGGATTCCATCTGGCACTTACGGGACAACCGGAAAGGCCATAAAGGCAAAGTTAAAGTGCAGATTTAATCAAGGACCGCCATGCTAGAGGAGAAGATGCCGATGAAAGCATTCAATGACAAATTTATTGCAGAATTGATAGCATGAAGACAATTTCAACTCAGGGATGGCTTTACGGAGATCAAATTGATGGAGAAGTGGTGACTCATCCGGCTCACCAACAAAATTAATGGAGGCATTTATTTGCAACTGCGGATGAATGCAAGTGGCTTTAGATTTTATCTTCTCCATTTATGGCAGCTGACTGCACAGATTTGCAGAAGGGTTAAGTTCTATCTGGACTTTGATTTTAAATGGATTTTTATTGTAAAACCCGGGTCCTAGGGTTTAGAAAGATAAGATTTGCAGTTATGAGAAGAAGATATTTCTGAAAAGATCAGGGTCTGTCCTGAGTCTATAAATACTTCTTCTCAATGTAATCGCGGGAGGCGGAGACTTAGAAATAAAAGGCTTATAAGCAATTTCTTGCAAATTTTGTGAAATCCTTTGTTTCTGGACTTGGAGTTGATGTGCTTTAGCTTTTCTGTGATAGCATGGCCAGGAGCCTAATCTTTTGCAGAGTGTGATAAGTGTATCTTCTTTTGTTATCCGTTCCATTAAAGTTTGTTAGATATATGTTGTAAATCTGCCATTATCAAGTTTAAATATGCTGTTAGGCTTCAGCTTGTTCTTTTGTCTGCTAGGGGAAATTACAGATTTGAGGTTAAGTTTGTTCTAATTGCTCTGTCTTCACCGTGTGAGCTAGGCTACCGGTGAAAGATACCAGTTTTAACCAGCTGCCCTTGGATTTATAATTTTCTGCTAGATCTGTTCCACTCTGCCTTGTGCTCTTAGTTGAAAGTGATCTTAGACTGACCGGACACTTTCTTCTTTGATTTGTTCTGTTGTGAAGCCGATAGCATAGATAAGATTGATAGTTTAGGGTTTTACAGTTTAATGTCTGATAAACTTCTCTTTCTGCCCTACCCTACCCTCTCTTTGCTTTCGATGAATGATCCATTTTTATTTTCTTTGTTTGTCTTTTATTTAAATCTACTGACCCATGAGAGCTAGATCAAGAATTCAAGTTAAATCTGATAAACAAGTGACAACTACTGAACAAGTTCAAGAACCCCCTGTAAGGTAACAGAGCAGTCCATATTGAAATCTATTCCAGAAGTGGAAAAGAGTGAATAGCCATTCGACCCAACTCTGTAACTCGCACCTTGGATAACCAGCTAGATCCTAAAGTGAGTGGGATCCGTCCCGTGGGTGTCTCCGGTGGCTTCCTGCCCATCCTTTCGCGGGGTGCGTATGAAAGCCGGACCAACAGTACTTAACATTCAAAATAAAATACACAATATCATTATACCATTCATTCGTGGTGATACTTTCTACATTGTATTGCTAACACGCGATTTGAGGATCAATTTTAGCTAGAGACTTTGTCAAACCTTATCCTCTAACAAGCTTCATCGGATGGATCTCTAAATAAAAATCTTGCAAAGTAGCTAGCCATTTGCCTGTCCTTTCTCCTAGTTCATTTTGCATCAACATTGTTTTGATAGTTGGGTCAGGTACTATTGCAAAAATTCTATTGTGTAAAATATAATATCTAATATTCTTCACAGTTTTGAAGAGAGCATATACCTATTTATCCATAGTAGTGTATTTCAATTGTGCATCTTTTAGTAATGAACTCACAAAATCAATGGGATTTTCTGAATTATATTCATTCTTTTGAGTTAATACACTAGCAAAAGAATGCTCAGAAGCAAATGAATAAATATAGAAAGGTTTCCTATAATTAGGACTCATAAGCACAGGTGCAGAAGATATTGCATTTTTAACATCCTAAAAAACTGGTTTGGCTTCACCAGTCCAATTAATGTTGGCATCCTTTTTCTACATGTCACTTAATGGTTTGGCTATTTCAGCAAATCCTGAAATGAATTTCTTGACAAAGTTGATTTTTCAAAAAAATGATCGTAATTCTTTTTTACTAGCAGGAAAAGGGATTTTCTGGATGGCTTCAATTCTTTCAAGATCTATGGAAATTCCATATTTTGAGATGACATGGCCTAAAATTTTACTTTCAATTACTCCAAAAATGCAATTTTTGAGATTTAGGAAATGCCATGCTCTCTACACATTTTAAGAACTTTTGTAAATCATTAACATGGTTATATCTATTCTTTGAGAAAGCAATAATGTCGTCAACATAAATAACTATGCATTTACCTATCAAATATCTAAATGCATAGTCCATGGCTCTCTGAAATATGGCACCTGCATTAAGCAATCCAAAAGGTATTCTTATGTAAGCAAAGGTATCCCACTTCATGGTAAAAGCAGTTTTCATTATGTCTTTTGAGGTTAATAATAATTTGGTTTTGAGGTATTCTCAAAAACATTAACCATTTGCAAAATATGATCAATGGAAAGCAAATGATAGTTATCTTTTTGTGAGGCCTTATTGAGATTCCTAAAATCAATACACAAATAGATTTCACCTGTCTTCTTCCTAACTGGTACAATGTTTGCCACCCATGTAGAGTGTTTGATTGGAAAAATAATCTTAGCATCTAACAATTTCTTAACCTCTTTTTGTATAAGAGGCTCTAGCAATGGGTTAACTGGTCTTTGTTTTTGTCTAAATGGTTTTGAATATGGATTTAAAGGAATAGTATGTGTTATGATGTTTTCATTATAAGTCTTCAAATTCTCATAAATCCATGCTATTACATCAATGTAATATTTAAGAGCATGTAAAATCCTTTCTTGTTCATGATGAGTGCAAGCCTTTCCTCTAAGTACGTTATGTGGGTATTTACTAATCCCAAGATCAATAGAATTATAAGCATCCTACAGGAGTGAGGTTTTATTATAACTTTTGCTTTTATAATCGATATCAAAAAGCTTTTTGAGAGAAACTATACCTTTAGGAATCACATTGATTTTCTTTGTTACCTCATGATCTTCGTTCTTATCTTTTTGCAATCTCTCATCCTCATTGATCACCTGATTTTCAAAAATGCCTGAATTAGTTACAAAATAAAAAATGTGCCTATCACTTTCAAATACCTGTAAATTTTCCACATTGTTAGGTATAGAATGACAAGGTATCAACTCAATTGAAAACTTCTTTAGCCTTCTATTATTTATAGCCTTAAGAGTACCTATTGCAACAACTAAAGAATCAGCAATTTGATTGTTCTTCCTAGATATCGATGAAATATTGAAAGCATACAATTCATCAATCAAATCCCTAACTCTATTTTTGTAATGAATTAGCCTTTTATCATGACATGTGTATTGGTATTTCACCTGCTTGACAACCAATTCTGAATCTTCTAGCACTTTCAAACATTTAATATTTTTCTTTAAAGCTAACTATAAATTGAATATTAAGGCCTCATATTCTACAGTGTTACAAGTGCAAGGAAACCGTAATCTATAAGCTGCCAAATATGACTTACCTTCAAGACTAATTAGTTCAACACCAACTCCACTACCTTGTTTGGACTTAGATCCATAAAATTTAAGCATCCAAACAAGATTTTCATCCTTAATTGGATTAATAGATGATATTTCATTTTTAGATTCACTTGCATCCAATTTTTTTTCCGAAGTGTAAACACCTAACTCATATTCATTGTAGAAAAATTCATTGGTTTTGTTATATTCAGTAATCAAATCCTTGAGTCTAGGTTCTTTCTCAACTATAATTTGGTTAGCAACACCCTTCCATTGGTAGCCACATATGTGAACAATTCGTGGCCATGTATCCATTTAAGTTCCTAAACCAATCTCTACTCAATAATATTCCATACTTATCTGGTATGTCTACATGTATATCAATACATTGTTGTATCCTAGGTTCTGAGGCTAGTTGATATATTCACTTTTGTTTTCTTTAAATCCTCCACAATATTATAGGCAACTTTTTCATGTGATGGTTGAGGCAGATCAAATTTATATGAAGGCATGGGATTATTACTAGCCCGTGTGTCAGGAGGAATGATGGTGTCATTTTGTGGAGTAGAAGAAGTAAAAGGAACTTTAGTCTTACTCCTAAGCTTGTAATTATGATTGCCTTTTTAAAAAATTTTGAAGGCTTGAACTTCCTCTTCTATAGACCCATCATACCCTTCTTCATATTCTTCAATTGATTCAAATGTTTTAACTACTAGCACTGATTCTTTCCCTGTGCTAGTACTAGCCTGTTGGGAAGGACCTTCATCTAAAATAATTTCCATGTTATCCATATTTTTTTGTAGAATATATAGCATTGTTTTGAATTCAATGCACTCATTCTCACTATGTTGGGTCATAGAATGTACCCTACATCATTTTTTTAAATCCAAATCTAAAATATTAATAATGGTGTTAGTTTTATTGGAACTAGTGGAAGCATTGTTCTGATTTACCATAGGACTAGGTACTCCTCCATTATTCAGATGAGTATTCCATTGTTTTCTCTAATGAAATTTCTATTTTGATGAGAATTTTGAGGTAATTGTTTTTGAATTTGAACCATGTCACTACTGAGTTTTTGGACAACCCACTATAGATCGTTTACCTAAGAATTAGGTTCATTTTTTTTTCTACAGTAGGTTGATTGATTGTGTTACTTGTAGTGGTAGTGGGATTTTGAAATTTTGGCAAACTCTAATTTTGGACAAGTTGTGGAAATGTTATGTTGTTTTGATGAAATGTTGAAGAATTTAGAGTGGGTGTTGTATTAAATAATGTAGGCATGGTTTGAGCATTTGTTTCAGCCATTTTATGAGTGGTGAATTGATTTTCTAAATATAGTAGAGTGGTAGGATAAGTGGGTGTGATAGGTGGATTGTATGGCAAATTGAAATTGTTGAATGGCATGGCATTCAACATAGGTATTTTTTGTGACAAAGCTTTATTGATCATAGGCACTTGATTATAAGCACCTGACTATCCCATGGAAGGCAACTATCCTATCCCAAATCTTGTGGTATCAATTGTTGTTCTACAACAAAGCCTCACTGTATGCCATGGGAAGTGTAGTGAAATGAGGAGCTCTCCTTACAAACATAGATGTTAAAGGGTCCAATACCCTAAATTACATTTGTATGGCAACATCTACGTGAAGAGTATAAGGAGCAACTAACCTGCTATACAACTTATGGAAACGAGTATTGAATAATCTCAAAGGTTCATTAGGATCTCTCCTGGCTGATGTAAATTGGTGATATATTATAGTTGGATCTATGGGTAGCCTAAATTGGTTCATGAAAGTAGTTTCCAATTGAGCCCAAGATGTAATGGAATTGGTAGGTAAACTAATGTACCAATCATATGCCATTTCATCTAAGGTGAGAGGAAACATTCTGCAAGCAACATCTTCATGTTCAACTTGCAGTCTAATCAGGGTATCCTTGTAAGCTTGAATATGATTTTCAAAAATTCTAATCCCATCATGTTTATATTTAGGCAAATACCTTTTTGCATTTTTTGGAATGTCATGGGTTGCTTCAACAATGTTTAAAGGACTTCTATGAGCACCTAACCAAGTTGCGACTCCTAAAACTCCTACCATTAGAATTACTGGTGGAGGAATAAATGGGATGATGGGTAGCGATGAACTGCTACTGGATGGAATGATAATAAACTAACTCTTGGATATTCTAATCCTTCTTGTAGGAGAAATGTTATGGAAAATAGTATCTTTCGAAGCCTTAGATCTTGTGATTATGATTTTTGGGTGCAACCTTAACAATGAAAATAACAAGTGCTTAGTGCTCTTGAAATGAAACGACTTCCAACTTTCAAATGTTTAATCGATAAATCATCATGTTGATTATATATTGCATCAATTAAACCATAACAATAAAGAACATTCTCAAATTGTAAAAGGTTAGCATCAATACATCATGAATTAGATAATTTCCAATAATAAATGTGCACAACTTACAAAGAACTTCTTAAATCAAATCAATTACCTTCAAGTAGGCCCTCCTCATGCCAATTTTGTTATGCATTGAGGGCTTAGAGAAAATCAGCAATTCAATACTCTCAAGTAACAATGAACAACTTAGCATTTAAAGTAACAATAATGTGAACATTCAAGTGCCCTCCTTCTAGCACCAATTATGTTGAGTGATATTTTCATCCAATCACAAGAATATACTTACAGTCAGGATTCTTCTTGGATATCCTCTCTTGCAAGGAAATATGTGTGATTTCCCCAAGGTTCTATTTAATGTGTTAAACTTGCTCGCAATGTTTAGTGAAAATGTGAAATACCAAAATTTAATTGGATATCCCAGTGTTGCATATACCTATTAACAAGGGACCTATTCTGGGTTGATTTGTTTTGCAATGATTTTGTTGTTCATGGAATTTATGAAATGTGAAATTATTGATCAACTAAAAACCTTTGAAATTTGATAAATATTTGATTTTAACCTTTGAAATTTTTATTTTAATTAATTTTATCTCAAATTGTTAATCAAATTTTATCTTCGATTGTTAATCAAATTTTATCTTCGATTGTTAACCAAATTTTATCTTCGATTGTTAAGCAAATTTTATCTTCGATTGTTAAGCAAATTTTATCTTCGATTGTTAACCAAATTTTATCTTTGATTGTTAACCAAATTTTATCTTCGATTGTTAATATTTGTTTGAAAATAAAATAAAATGATTAAATCTCACTTTGCAATGTAGGAACTTTGGAATATCATATTAATTATTCGTTTTGATAAAAATTTGAAATTTATTGAATTTTCAATTTTCAAAAAATTAAACTAATTGATTATTTGAAAAAATTGTGCAAAGTTTAAAACCTCAAACTTTCATTAAAAAAATGTGAATTTGCATAAATGTGAAATTTTAAATTTTAACTCTTGAAATTGTCATATTTCTTTTTTAAGGGTTTTTTATTTTTTTTATTTTTTTGTATTTGATGAAATTAAAAAAATGGAAAAGGCTAGGGTTAGAGAAAATAAAATAAAAGAACAAGTTGTCGTAACTTCTAAAATTTCATCCTGAATCTGCATAAACAAGTATTCTGAAACTAAATCAATATTAAATTGGTTAGTCTTCACACAACCCAGAATTAATGTGATGCAATATTCTAAGGGAAAAAGGGCACAATATATTAAGAAAATAATAATCATTCTACCATCCACATGCATAAAACTTATTGAAATTTCCAATATATTGCCAACATGAAAGATTTTTAATGAATACACTTGTAGAATACCTTGTTCCAATGGATTACAATGGTGAAATTTCTACAGTCCAACAATAAGGGAGGAGAGGCTCTTCACCAAAATCAAATTTCCAACATGCACTTGCTCCAAAAATTCTTTGACCTTTCTTCTGTTTGTTCCAATGGATATTTAAAATTAAAAAAAAAAACCCTCGTTTCATTTTTTTTATTATTCATTTTATAACACTTTCTCCTAAGCATATTTTCACCTTCGTCTTCCTTTGTTGAGCGCAACCCCATTGACGGTATACCCACCTTAACCTATTTGAAAACTTGTTGTCGTTATATTTTGTCTCTAATGAATTGGTTTGTTCTTATTTTATGTTACTTGATTCAATAAATGCACGGGTTTAAAAACTAATATCAACCAAAAAAAAATTATAATATTTGGATGACGTAAATTTTACCATAAATCAAGCTCCTTCCTAAAGCTATGACTTAAGAAAGTTTCATATCTCCTTATGACCACCATAATGAGCATCTGATAGTAGAGTACGTATAGGTGAACTAGGCAGCTAAGCATTCCAGTGACCCTGCATGATATTCAAACTCTGTAAAAATATTATTTATCTACACCTTGCCATCCTTATAACGAATTACCACCATGAGGTATGCTCAATGCCCATGAATGATCGTAGGTCATCATCTAATCCAACATAATTTATCAGATCTTCACTTTGGATGAAACCAATTTGGCTATCGAATCCCTCGTAAACAATCAAAGAAAATATTGGTTTACTATGCTATTCATCTATGTTAAGACTCGTGATTATAATAATTTCATGTAAGTGGTGTTCCCTTCATCATTGCGATCTCTTTCATTGAGCCTCTATCACTATTTTGGTTTCTTCGTATGAAACGTATTCTACCACTTGAGATAAGGATGGGTGCTAGATTCGATGATTTTACCCAATTATTCTAGTCGTAGTTTTGTACACCACATCTGCTATCCACCAAAATTTGTTCACCAGTCAACAGGAACACCCTGCATGACTTCAAATTCATGCAATCTACAACATCCTATGCATCCTAGAGCTTTTCATCATCATGCTTCACAGCATCCTTCCAATTGCCCCATGGTGAAACTTCAACAGTCCTACAGACCCAATGATTTTGTGTTTTATTCAAAGGAGATGGTCATCGCGATTGGAAGTTGCACATTGAAATCATTGGACAAGAATTATACCACTACGATATATGACTTTGGCATGGCAAAACTAATCCTGGTAAGATAATGCAAATATACATTGCTTTGGAATTTACTGCTTTGGAATGAGGAGAGTTTTAAAATTATGTATCTTTGAATAAAATCTCTCTACCAAAATGTATCACTCTCAAAGTTAGTAGAGCATCAATCAATATGAAATAGAACATCAACCAAAATGGGATAGCAAGATCCATGGTGATGCAAACTCTAAGTTTGAACTGTCCAAATGCTGTCGAAGTTTCTATTGAAGCTTTAGTTTATTTTTATTTTGGGATTAGTCCCACCTGCATCGCATGAAAACCCAAATGATTTTTATCAATGATAACACATATTATCACAAATGACTCAACTAAGCCACTAAGTAGCCTCTCAAAATATGTGCCTCTGTGTTCACCTTGCCCTGATGCTGCATTCACTGGTTGATCGGGTCGAGGTTCAACTCAAAAATCATGCCACCACTCATGTACCGTCACATCGATTGTGCTTACACACTACATCTATTGGTTGGGTGGATCAAGGTTCACCTCAAAAATAGTGCCCATCCCATTTTTCATAACCTGCATAACCACATAAAACATTTCAAATCAATTCATCTAAAAGGATAGGATAACAACAAGATATTTATAAAGTAAATCTCAACAAGGTATTTATAAAGTAAATATTTATTTTATTACCTTTTATTTCATTATATATTTTACTTTTTTTATATATTTATATATTTTTTATTTTATTAATCCTTCTTTTGAGTACCTTACTTACCTACGTCTTAGGAGAGTGGGATTACTTTATTGCATAAGAAAAAAAAAAGGTATTAATAAAGTAACCCTTTATTTTATTAACTTTTATTTCATTATATATTTTATTTTTGCTTTTTTTAATATTTTTTATTTTTTTTAATTTTATTAATCCTTCTTTTGAGGACCTTGATCACATAAGTCTTAGGAGAGTGAGGTGACCTCATTTTTAAACATGCGAGATAAATCACATGAAAATAATGAAATCCAACACAAAATTATCCACTGGTAAGACTATGATAAACTCAACAGATCACTCAAAGCAAACTACAACTTCATACAAACATAAAAACTTCAAATGGATCCCCAAAATTGAGGTACATTGTGTGATGGCAATAACATGTACAATGTAGTCCTTTTATTTATGTTCATGGAGTGTTCATGTCCTCCATTTTATAGCATTATACTATTTTTTCAATAATGGCATATTTACAAGTTATTTGTAGATGTTCATTTCATTATTTTCCTACATATTATTGTGCCATTATTTTATAGTTATCTCAAATTAGTTATATTGTATCTTATGGTTGTACTACCATCCCATCAAAAGATAACAGTGGTATCAGAGCACATGTTAGATCAGATAGGAAATAAGGAGAGGCACAAGTGATACTAAGATATCCAAAAATCTCATTTGCAAATTTTTTTAGATTACATTTGGCTAGTCTTTCCACACGGTTGTAGAAAAACTCATGAAGACTAGGACTCAACATAAATTCCACTAGATTGAAAAATCAACTAGTGAATATTCATCATCTCTAGATTTAGAGTTTCTTCCATTACAGTCCTAATATTTTGTTGCAAAAAAAAGGAGATTCAAAGTGATTTGGGAAGCTTCCTACAAAATATCTAGGAAGAATATCTTCTTTAAAATCAATCTATCACCAAAAGCAACAAATGGAAGAACAAAGATTTGGAGGCCTATATAAAATATCCCATTACTAGAGGTTGTAGACCTGTAGAGTGCAGAATAAGAAAAGGTCATAGTAGCCTCACTATTGATTCAAGAGACACATATAAGGTCCATTTATAGAACTCTCAATTCTGGAATATTGGAGGTTGGTGATCTCCATTAAAGTCAACAAATTGTAGAAGAGAATAAGGACCAACAAGGTCCTATACCAAATTCTAGTAGCAATAGATTTCATAGATCCGAGAGGAAGATCTCATTAACCAACACTTCCATAATTTAAGTTTGAAGGAAAGGTCTCATTTGGAATACCATAAGAGCTAAGAGATTGAAGACCTTGATGAGGTCTCAAGGAGAAATAAGGAGGAGGCTTGGTGAGCCTCATTAAAGGAGATCTAGAGAAGGCCATTAAAGGAGTTCCTAGGATAACTCATTGGAGAAATTTACCACCAAGGAGAAGTTCTTGATAAAGGAATGACTTGGGACAATTATCGCCATCTGAAAACAATCCCAAGAGAGAAGGATTTGGCAAGGGCTTGCCAAATTTTAGAGGAGATTGGTGAAGACCTCAAGACTTTTATATTCTTGAGAAGAGGACCTATATTGAAGTCAAAATTTGATAAGGAGGTTGAAGGAGAAAGGAGCCAAACATTACTACCAAACCTGAAAGGTTTGAAGACTACCTTTGAAGGCTAGAAGGATCATTTGAAGATAGGGGTTTGTTGAATCTTCAATAGAACACTGAAGGATTATTGAAGGAAAAACATAGCTACGATTTGCAGGAATTCCCTACCAAATTTTTTAGTTTTAAGGATAGCTTTTTAGTGCAAAAATTGACTATAAAAGGGTAGCAATTATGACAACATTACTAGCTTTAAAAATTCAAATTTCTAGGATACATCCTGAAGGAGAATCAAAGTCATCTACTACAGTTAAAGAGTAGCAAGTTAGAGGGTTTTTGGAGCTACAAAAATGTGAGTTAGAGAGTTTTTTTAGACAACCAATAATAGCTACAAGTTCATCCAGTTAAAAGGTAGCAATTTGGTGAATCAAATCACCAAGCAATCCTTCATATACAAAGTTCATTAAGGTAAGAAACTTGGGTGCAAATAGGTTTATTAATTGAACTTTAAAATGATTCATTATCAAGTTCCATTAAGCACCATATTAGAGTTTTAAGAAGTTGCAAAGAGACGGTCGCATATTATAGTCTTCAAGAAAGTGCAGAAGGAAGATTCTTTTAAGGTTATTACCTGCACATTAAAATAGGAGTTAGATATATTTCAATAAAAAGAAAAATATCATCTTCCTATTACATTATTCTTAGTTGAAAATTGCAAATATTATTAGTGCATTTGAGAGTTATTTAAGAGTTACTATTAGTGCATTAAAGGAGCAATAAGGTGAGACTACTATTGCACTATTCTAGATTATTCAACTTATTACTCTTAAATATTATTATGTGCATTGGTTGTTAACTTAAGGTGAAAACCAAAGAGCATAAAATATGCTAATATCTAAGTGTCTAAATACACTATTCAGTGCACAAAACCTTCAATCTATTGTGTTCTAGAGAAGCCACCTTATATATTAATATCCCTCAAAGGATTGGAGAAGAAGTTTGCCATTGAAAGGAGCTAAAAAATGAGACTTGGAGAGTCTCATATTTAAGGTGCAAACAGAGGTTATTACATGTCATTATATGAGCACCAAATTTATCTCCTACTTTTACATCAACGAGAGGGATTAAGTGTCATAGGGACACTCTACATAGCTCATGATCCTATCTGCAAATATTTTCTAGTAGCACTAGCTAAAGTTCTCAAAGAGGAGCCATTAAAAAGGGGCTCAACATCCATCATTCATGAAGAGTAACCACTAAGTTATAGTGCTTAAGATATGAGCCTATATAAGGGCTCGATGTCCGTCATTGGTGCTTGAAGATAGAGCCATCCTAAGTCTCAAAATATAGCTCACTTTGAGGTGTCCAAAGACACGCCATAAGCCATCAAATCGATAATTCACAAGAGCATATACCTACAATAATCAAAGGCAATGTAAGGATCTTGTTATCTAGCTCATATCCATAAGATAATAATAACCTTTCAAGGCAGTTATCATCTATTGTAATACAGCTCATTACAATGAAGAAGAATAAATCTTGAGCTAAAATAAAAGGTGCAATACCATGTATGAACTTCCAGTCAAGAGTAGTATCATAGAACCATCTTCAAAGCACCCTACTTTACCATTGAATAGGAGGCAACCTCTTGTGAAATGAATTGCATCTTTGTAAGCATTGAGGACAAGATACAGTTGTGCATTCATTGGCAAGAAGAGAATATAAGGCTTGATAGACATTTAAGAAGGCTCTACATGCAAGTGTGAAGGATACCACTTATCACAATTAATAAGAGCACCCTATATTCCATAATGCTCATGCAGAAAGGAAACGCTCAGGGTAACATCTATTTCTTGGGCATTGAAAGACATCATTCAAGCATACTCATCATAGTTCATCCATTGAAAAATATTGGAGCGTTAAGAGAATTATTCAAGAACATAATGCCTTTAAATACTGTAACAACATGTGGGTGCAACTCTAAGAAGCATAGAAGCTACATAAGTGCCCAACCAAGGTAGAGAAATTAGTGAATTCCAAATGAAGAAAAGGGAAGTAAAAACGTGCAGCATTCAAGGTCAAAGACTATCATATACCAGCATATTCAAGGAAGAACATTGAATGCTCAAATAGAAAGGTGAATACTAGTGTGTTCAAGAGGAGAAAGAGCATTTAATGCTCATAAATTCCTAGATTTGGAATACTCACTAGCTATATATTGAAGGGAGGTAAATATGTATATCTTCTAATCATTTACTTTCCTCTAATTAGGAGTTATAAGGTGTTAAGTATAAGGTTGATTATTATTATTATTTCATTAAAGCATCAACCTTAGGAAGCAAGGAAGCAATTTTAGCAAAGGTAGAAGATATTATAAAATTGCTTACATTAAGATATTTGCAAATAGCCAAGAAGGAGATATAAGGGTTACTACTGAAAAACAACTTTATTATTGCAAATATTATTACTATTAATTTCTAATATTCCAAAGTAGGGAGATATAAGGTATACTACATCTAACATAGATTATTGGAATTTAGAAATATTAAACCATTGGATATTAAGGGCTATAAAAGGAAGTTCATTATTTACTTAAAGGAGTTGGAATTATTTACTTACACTTGTCTCATACTCATACAAAATGGAAAACATAAATACAACCATAGAGAACTTCAAATTTATAAGTGCATAGTTCATTAGGAGAGATAAGGTGAAATAGGAGTTGATTATTGTTATTTACAAAACATTACAAAATCAATCCAAAAGGTGAACTATTACTTACTAAGCACTTTATCAAGCTTATAGCTTATTCTAATCATTAGGGAGATATAAGGTAGTCAACAAGAATCATCATGACAACAAATAAATTCATCCTTACATAATCTCAACTACTTAAAGGTCCAAATTACTCCTCATGGAAAAACAAAGTGAGGGTAATTTTAATAGTTGAGAAGCTTTGGGAAATTGTCAAAGGAATAACTACTAAACCTAATTCAAGTGATACAAAGATTCAAAATTTTGAAGAGAGTGATGCAAAAGCATTAATAATAATAATGTTTGCCATCACAGATGAAATACAACCTTGCATCAGTTTAGTAGGAACATGTACAGAAGCTTGGAAAACCCTAGAAAAAATATTTGAAGGGAAAAATAAAGCTACTATCCTAAATCTTCAAACTCAATTACATTCCTTGAAAATGAACAATGGTGAAAGTGTAGAACTATTCCTTAGGAAGGTAGCATATATTAAAGAAAAATTATTAACCTTAGGAGAAGAGGTTAAAGATAAATTTCTTGTTCAAGTAACCATGAGAGCTCTTCCAGACAACTACAAATATCTAGTTAAATATTTACAAGTTCTAAGTAAAGATATATCATTTGATGAGCTAGTTAACATTATTCAATAATATGAGGTGGAAAATGTGGTGAAGGATTAAATGACTAATAATGCATTGGTTTCAAAAGATACTCCACAGGGAAATGTTGCATCATCCTCAAAATGATGAAGACCATAGAATAATATATATTGTCATGTATGCAGGAGAAAAGTTCATGGTACTAATTACTGCAGATTCAATCCTAGGAAATTGAATCAGGGAAATTAGACAAACTATGGAAGCCAACCAAATAGGGCATTCCAACCAAGGCAATATCAAGCTCAAAATAATCCTTGTCGATAATAGTTTCAGTGACCATACAATTATCCTCAATTAAAATATCGAGAAGAAAATCAAAAGGGACACAGCTTAAAGGATTCAATAAATTGAAGAACTAGAATATCCTACATATGATCATGAAGTCAAAGCTCTCTCAGCAAAGATGGAATTTTATGAAGACACTCACTAATTACTTTAATAGGATACAAACAGTAGAGAGGGGGAACTCAAACTCCAATACCAAGATAAATATCCATATTGAAAATAAGTTCTTCAATAGCCAAATAATGTAATACATGGGGGGTGTTAGAGTATATTACATTATTTGGATCATGTAAATGTACCACCTTTGGTACATAACTAGAGTAGGAGTTTACTCAGCTTTGGCATTAGTGTTCTTTTGATTCTCCTTGAGAACAATATCACCAAATTTGGAGTAGGGTCATACCATTTTGCCATAGGTTTATTTAAGCCTTTACTAGTAGACCCATAGGTTTTCTAAGGCATGGATCCATATTTTTCAAGCAGTTCCAACTGGCTAAGGTAAACAGGACAATATTAATCTTCTACAAAGAAGTATTACAATATAATGCATAAGGCAGGCACCTCCAACATGAATAGGAAGAATACTTTAATCTCATAGACCAAATCATAGAGCATTGCACTAGTAGGAGTTTGAACATTAGTGTGATAGGCCCACAAGGTGAGATAGAGTTTTAGATACCAATCTCGATTGGTCTTGCTAACAAGCTTATTAAGGATCTTGATCAAAGTCTTGTTAGAAGATTTAGCTTGGATATTACCTTAAGGATAGTTAGGCATCGATCATTTGTGTTGTATCTTGTACTTAGCATAATTTTTTTAGATCTTATTTGTAGACACCTAAAACGTGTCATGTCGAGGGCAACTAATCATATGGACATGCTACAAGACCATATAGAAGATCTTGGATAGACTCCAAGATAGAGCAGTGGTTATAACCATTAAATGTGGGCTCCTTGGCCTAATCAGTCTAAACCACAGCCTGGACCTGCAGTTTATAGTTTAACTATGGCTAAGATCTATGGTTTGCAGTCTAGACTATAGATGTGACCTACGGTCTTAACTGTAGTTCAGTTGGCCTTCAATCCGAGCCAAATTGGTTGAAATAGACATTGGGTCTATAAAAATGTGGTTAGAGGGCAGAAGCTTCCATTCTAACTGTCCTAACCACCCCTTCTTTATCTTGGATTCTCCATGAAGCCACCCCTAGCCCTTGGGTAGTCCTATAAGTACCCCTCAAAATTAGGGCAAAGATATAAAGGATTTTGATAGCGAAGCGCTATCAAAATACGATCAAAGAGAGCATTGGAGATTTGAGCAGTGGAGCCCTATCGAATTATACACTCAATTGAGTATACTAAGAGAGATCTATTGCACTTATCCCCTACCTACTTGCCAATATTCATGATGAATTACATTATGGATTTCCTAGGAGTCTAGGAGAGACAAGAAACGTAAATCTGGGTAAATGAAGGTCCATCATAGTTATTCAACCGCAAAACCTGTCATAAGGACATCGAATGTGACCCTTGAACATCAATTGGACAAGGATGTCAAGCCCACTACCCTTGGAATTGAGGGTAAGCCTATTAGAGTGCTAATCATAGCTGTCAGCCATGATTTACAGTGCAGACCATGCACCAGAGCTACGGTTTGTAGTAGAGGTATAACTGCCTTCCTATTTCTATTTATGTCTGGCTAATTAGGTTATATTAGATGTTTTATGGTTTAATAGCATTTTAGAAGACTTTTGACCGTCGAACTAGGTTAGATTTACATTTTATGCTTATGATTCAATTAGGACTTAAATGCTTTCTTTATGCATGTTTATGCTTCATTTTATATATCTGATCCATGCATAGTGTAGCTGCTACTTTCCTTTACGCTATTATATGAATCTTGATTCACTTTACATAGATTAGAAGCCTTCTTTATGATTTCTTGATTATGCATGTTAATGGTGTCATTGTGCAATTTACCTAAAAGGGCCTCATCATGAGAGGTTGCCTATAATTTTGACATTCTTGTTGTTTCTTGATCGTAGGTAACAGTTTCAAAGGAGAGCAAACCATCAAGTTTATTCCCCATTGCAAAGAAGATGGCACCTCCACCCTAGATCAGTCCATGCCATTATGAGAGGCCTTTGGAAATCACACCTACCCTTAAGAGGGAAAACAATTGTGCACTCCTATTGTAATATTGTATCAAAAAGAATATCCTTAAGAGGGATGTACTTGTAATTATATTTTGGCTTTGAATAAAATGGAACAAAGTGTTTTCTTTCTTGTTTCATTTTTTTTTAATTTCATTTTCTTGTATGCATGCTATATCTTTACAATTCATTGCAATAGGAGCCGCTATCAGGTGTGACCCTTTCTAGTGGTTACAAAGGTGATCACGGTGGGACCCCATATTTTTAGGATCTAACTATGCTTTGTTATCTTTTGTATTTGTAGGTACAGACCGCAGCTAACAGCTATGGCCCAACAACTGAATCATAGGTACAAGGCATGGTTCATAGTCAAAATTGCATGTCAGACCTACGGTCTCCTACTGACAACATAGACAAACAATTTTAGAATTCTAGACAGTTTAGGACATGAGGTAGGTCCTTTTTCCAGCCCTATGCCACTTTTTTGTTCTCTGTGTTTTCAAAGTAGGTTAAATTTGCATGCAAATTAGGAAAAGAACTAAAAAAAATGGTAAATCAACTGTCTTAGTTTGCTTTCATACTTTGCTTTCACTAGAAAGGTACTGCTAGGAATAGCAAACCTCTTATTGCAGTCTGCCCTAGGCTACAGCATGCTTGATAGATATGTGTTGATGGTTTGCATGTGTGAGTCCCTATTAGTGGTCATTTAGCATCATAATATACATCGTATTAAAGAACATCTAGAGTAGCTTGCATTTTCTGAATCTAAAATGTCTTTCATTTGCATAGCATTTAGAAAATGAGCATGTGTGGTCGTTTAGCATCATAATGTGCATTGGCTTAAAGAACATCTAGAGTAGCTTGCATTTTTTGAATCTGAAATGTCTTTCATTTGCATAGCATTTAGAAAATGAGCATGTGTGCTATATGATGCATTTATTTTATGTACATTAAAAAGAACCACACACACCATGAAACACTTAAACGCTGGTGAGTTGGGATTGACATCCAACCACTAGTAGGGTTCAATGACGATGGGTGTAACTTCCATCCGTTGGCCCAAATCCTATGAACCCTTGATACATAGACCAATATTGGATCCAAGAACCATCAGTAGCCTAGAAAATTTGCATGTACTCCTCTTTGGATGGTATAACACTGACTGGGTGAGATTGGTTGAGGATCTGGTAGGACCTGTGCTCCTTGTCTGGGTGTGGGCTTCATTACCACACATGGGGGATTTACGCAACTTGGAGTTCATAGCCAAGTTGTCGAGCTACGAGCATACAGATGAAATCCATTAAACCAAGAATAAAATCCAATAAGTTTTGCAAAACATGATAAGAGTTTCTACAACTGATACAACACAAATTGAAAATACATCAAATAGTTTAGGACTCACTTTAAAACTTAAAATGAGATAATCATTGTTGTATACCTTGTTTGCTTAATAATAATACATTTAGACTCTAGGTACACAATTGTGGACACACGAGGTGGTCGAAAAAGGTCCAAATCCAACATCGATGACCAACCCCTAACTAGTTCATAATAATACATATCGAATCCTCAACCACATGAATGAACCGAACATTGTTCGGCTAGCATTTGAGAAGACAAATCGACATGGGGGTATCCAACAGAGCAAACCCCAAATAGAGGAGCTTCAGTACACTCCTCTAGGCATAGATTAGAACAAGAAACCTTCCAGCATGAGGGTGTTCCACTTGAGAGCCATTATTGAGACTGTAATGCATGCGCATCCATGGGATCGATTGAAGAGTTTATTATGCAGGGGACCAGATTGGTGCCCCTATGTACTAATTCCATTGGAGGATCTATGACTTCACCTTCTTAGTATAAAAGGACTAGATACTTGCCCATTCAAGAGCAAGTAGATAGGATCGCAACTAAGCATAGAACTAACCATACTCTCATGCATGGTCCACCATGCAAGATCACCATTGACATATCAAAGGTGGGAGATAATGTTACACCACCACATGAGCGATGGTGGTCTAGGTAGTTAGAATGTCTAGGTAGTGTTCTAGAGAATCTAGGCTACAAGCCTTATCCTCCACCCACTCAAGCCCTGAGTGAGCATAGTGGGAGTGTCGTACGCACTACTAGAGAACATGGGGAGGCTTCTAAGTGCCCGTATGTCACACACCCGCTATCTACACATGGTGGGTCAAAATATAGGACATATCAAGAGTCCAATGTTGTCTTTAAAGATAGATGTAATGGCACAGCACATCAGTCTGATGGGTACAAAACCCACAAAGTCGCTCATATAGAGTAGAGGTATCAAAGGCCTCCCACGACTGACTAGATCGATAGATCACATCGACTGGCATCAGAGCAAAAATTCCAACTCCTCCAAGACCAATTAGAGGATGCTCACCTAGAGAGGCATCATATCAAATATGAAAATATTCAAGCACAAAGGCTCATAAGACAAAGGTTATATGAGCAACACATGCACGAAGAGCGTATCCTTGCTTAGAAGGAATGCATAAAACATGAGTATCGACTAGCTAGGGCTGGCCTATATCCTCAATATGAGCATCGAGAGCATACACATAGGAAGGCTTTCTCACAATTCAAGATGCATCAAGAGCATAGAGATGCTCACACTCATGTTACTACTAAACAAAGGGAGCGGCTACCGCTGCTCAATAATCAAAGGCAAAGATAGCATGAAGCAGCAACGAGAGATGGATACGAGCAAAAATATCTTGAAAGCTCTTGAGCTGAAGAGGAGGAAGAGCAAAGACCTCCATCTTGCACAAGGAAGACAATACCTCCTAAGCCACCTACACATCAACTTAGGGAGGAGGACTTTCTGTCTTCAGAGGCCTATAAGGCCTTGGTCGAGAAAATTAAAACCATTGAGAGACAAGGCGCGGCTATTCAAAAGTTGACTCTAAGGAAAATCCATAATGAGCATTTGGATCCTTAAGTGCCTACTCTGACCTACCCTGAGCATTTTGACATGCCAAGGTTAGATAAGTTCAAGGGGGATGAATATGCATAAGAAGATGTAACGAGCTTTCTGGATGCTTGTTTTCAGATAGCAAGCAACGATGCCTTATTGTTGTGCAAGTTCATCATGACACTTTTAGGGCCTACCCAAGAGTGGTTTAATCAGCTAAAGAAACATAGCATAACAAGCTTCAAGAAATTAGCTAATGCCTTTCTTGAACACTATTCCTTTGGTGTCAATAAACAGGCTAATATTTATGATATGGTTGTGCTAGCTCAGCGCAATGACAAGCCAATAGAACGATACGAAAAGAGATGGAGAATATTAATGGTGAAGTTGCCATTCCCAATTCCTATAACAAAATTAACTCGGATGTTTACGAAGAGTTGTGCCAAGCACATCTCGTTACTACTGTAGCTGCAACAATATGCTATATTCGAAGAGGATTTGGTGCAAGCCAAGGTGATTGAGGACATCAAGTTGCAGGAAGGCAACTTGAAGCTCAAAAATAGGAAAGAGGGATAGAAGAAGAGTACCACAAAGCATCAGGGCAAGCAAGCCTATGTAAATCAAGTGGTATGGACTCTCCAACGGGAGTACAAGGGGCAGCAGAAGCAGGACTATCAGGCCCAACCTCCACCTATGCAGTATGACAAGGGCAATAACTACAAGGGAAAAAACAAAGAGCAACGCCTACCTCGCCAGTTCACACCATTGACAGAATCGCTAATGGTGATTTTCCATCAGTTATGCGAGGCCAAGGTAATCAAATTGCCCAAATTTAAGATGATAGATCCCAATCAACCCAAACCAAAGTGGTTTCAAGATGATATATTTTACATCTTTCATAGAATGAAAGGGCATGACATCGAGGTGTGTTGGTCTTTCAAACACCTAGTGCAAAATATGATTGACAAGGGTGAGCTTGTAGTGCCTCATAACCCACAAGCACTCGATAATCAAAATATGGGGATTTACAAGAACCCCTTATCGAATCATGAGGCACCTCGAAACAACGTTGGTCAAGTTAACCAGGTACGAGTCGAACCACCTACCCAAGGGTTCATAGGCATGATCAATGTTGTCACTAGGCACAGGATATATGAATAGCAAAATCAACCTCGTGATCCCATTCAAATACAAGCCACGCCGAATCAATGGTCAAAACAGAATATTCCAGGCCCACCAACAAGACCGGTGGTGACCCTAAGGAGCAGGTTGGTCCAAAACCTATAGAAAAATCTTGTGAAGTTATCAATATATGAATTAATTTAGCATTCCCCAAGGCACAAGGAGACTCTTATGGAAATTTTAAGGTCCATTAAAGTACAGGCCCAAGATGCACAAACATTCATAAATTTTGTGGGACATGTACAACAATTTCAGGTATCGATGATCCAATTTTACGATTAAGAGATAAGGATGGTTTCTACAACTACGGCTGACCCACCATTGCATATAATTATGTGTGTGAATCACATGCCATTTAAAAGGGTCTTTATAAATACTAGCTCATTGATCAACATAATAATGACCAAGGCACTGAGTCATTTGAATCTACTTAAATCACATATTGTGCCAACTACATTTACATTGATAGCATTTAACGACGCACTATGTTTGACTGTCGTCACAATTATCCTACCCGTACAGGTGGGTTTGAAGACCATGTCAGTAATGTGTCACTCGATAGTCCTTGGATTTTTGAAATGCGTTGTGTCCCCTCGATACTGCATCAATGCATGAAATATATTCATGAGGGACTGGTTCACATGGTGGCATCGGATGAGGAGCCATTTAAATTTGTGAACCTAGAAGATTTGCCTAGGGGTTTCATACTCCCATCAATGCACCTGGATTTTTGGTCATCGTCGCCAATAAGGAAACTAGGAGGTAAAAAATTAGTGTAGGCTCAACCAATGCCATATTTTTCACACAGATCGAAGCATACCACTACCACTTCCTTGAAACCATTAGCATCAGTCATGTGTTGAGATGACAAGAAATTAAAGGCGAAGATGGGTGAAAAAGAGAAATAGCTTGAGCCCGAGTCAATCACTAAGGACATTCCTATTCCCATGGAATTTGAGGAACCCCAAGATAAAGCTAAGGAGGCACCTCAACCTACCTCGCCTACATCTTTAGTAGGGTCATCCACACCATGGGTGATGGTACATCTCACTAATACCAGATTATGCGAGTACCTTGTGCAAAATGTGACCTTTGGACCAATTCTGAAGACTACGCAAGAGATGGGCAGACCTTTCACTAATCGTTATCTGGTTGGATCGGTGGTTCTGTTGTGAGAGCCACCTAACCAAATGAATTTCATATATTCAAGGCTATATTAGCTTCCAATGCAAGAGCCTATGGATGAATATGACAAGGAATCCTTCACGGTAAATGTTCGTTATTTGTGTAATCCGGAGTATGCGATGCGTATTTTTGAGCTATATCACTGGCATGGATACAGCCTTGGTCTCTTTGAATAAGGATGGAGGACTCCACTGGAACCTCATTATTAGTTACTCATCGATAGATTCAATCTAGGGTTACAGATACATGGGCAGGATGATTTGCTCGTAGCATCCCTAGATCGTCTATACCTCAATATGGCAGATGATGTGGATTTTAATCTGTATCATCCAGCTCCTAAATTCTAGAGGAATCACCCTATGATATCTGCCATCACCATTGAGCCACTCGAATATCATCGTGATAGGATCCTTTAGTAGACTGAGGTAGAAATGAATCCTAGAGATCAATTGGGACACCAAACATATGAGGTAGTCGATGACACAGACATGCAGGGGTGCAACCCCATTACTACAAGCAATATTGAGATAGGAGATCTTTGTAATGAATATGGAGTGGAGTCTACCTCTGATATGAGTGGACCAGGCTATGATGCAGATGAGGATTCCCCCACCGATTATGGATTTTTATAGTGAAGCGTTGTCGAAATATGATCAGATAGAGCATTGGATATTTGAGCAACGGAGCCCTGTCGAATTGTACACTCAATCGAGTATACTAATAGAGAGCTATTGCCATTATCCCCTACCTACTTTCCAATATTCATTATGAATTGCATTATGGATGCCCTAGGATTTTAGGAGAGCCAAGAAACACAAATCTAAGCAAACGAAGTCCCATCATAGTGATTCAACCGCAAAACCTATCAGAAGGACATCGAAGGTGACCCTTGAACATCAATTGGACAAGGAGGTCAAGCCCACTATCCTTGGAATTGAGGGTAAGCCTATTAGAGTGCTAACCATGGCTATTAACCATGGTTTACAGTGTAGACCGCGTACCAGAGTTGTGGTTTGCAGTAGAGGTATAACCACCTTCCTATTTCTATTTATATCTGGCTAATTAGGTTAGATTAGACGTTTTTATGGTTTAATAGCATTTTAGAAGACTTATAACCATAGAACTAGGTTAGATTTACATTTTATGCTTATGCTTAAATTAAGACTTAAATGCTTTCTTTATGCTTCATTTTCTATATTTGATCCATTCATAGTATAGCTGCTACTTTCCTTTATGCTATTATATGAATCTTGATTCACTTTGCATAGCTTAGAAGCCTTCTTTATGCTTTCTTGATTATTCATTTTAATGGTGTCATTATGCAATTTACCTAAAAGGGCCTCATCATGAGAGGTTGTCTATATTTTTGATATTCTTGTTGTTTCTTGACCACAGGGAACATTTTCAAAGGAGAGCAAACCATCAAGTTCCTTCTCCATTGTGAAGAAGATGGCACCTCCACCCTAGAGCAGTTTGTGCCATTCTGAGAAGCATTTGGAAATCACACCTACCCTTAAGAGGGAAAAAAATTATGCACTCCTATTGTAATATTGTATAAAAATGAATATCCCTAAGAGGGACGTACTTGTAATTGGATTTTGGCTTTTTTTTTTTGGTAATTAAGGTACAATTTCATTACATCCGGGTTTTCCAAGTTGACCCAAAACCTTTTACAAAAATTAGCACTATGCTATTATGGATCAAAACCTCAATAGGGACAGTCTGTCCTTCGCTGTGAGTACCCTTCTGAGGCCACCCTGCCAAGAAAAAGCATAGCCCCTTACCCATATTTACAAACACCTTAGAACATAGGCAGCGACCCACCGCATTGCTTTCTTGCTGCCCCAGCCACAAAAATGTGACCTGTCGCGAAATCGCAACGTCCTTAAGTCTTCTCCTTCATTTGCTCTAGAGAGTCGCAAAACGGTGACATGTCACAAAAATGAGACATGTCACAAAATCGTGACATTTTGCCTTCATTCTACTCCTTTGTCGCTATAAGTCGCGTAAATGCAACATGTCACGAAAATGAGCCATAAATCATG
The DNA here is from genome assembly GCA_028583015.1 of Wollemia nobilis. NCBI lineage: Eukaryota > Viridiplantae > Streptophyta > Pinopsida > Araucariales > Araucariaceae > Wollemia > Wollemia nobilis. Next base: position 946,398 of record JAQPPZ010001424.1, on the reverse strand, counting down.
ACATTCGTCTCCCATTTTGCACTCTTTCTACTTCCAGCCACAAAAATGTGACATGTCACGAAATTGCGACGTCCTTAAGTCATTTCCATATTTTACTTTGGATAGTCATGAAAATGTGACCTGTCACAAAAAAGAGACATGTCACAAAATCGTGACATTTTGCATTCGTTCCGCTCCTTTGCCGCTGCATGTCATGAAAATACATGTCACGACAATGAGACATATCACGAAATCACGACATTCATCTCCCATTTTGCACTCTTGCGGCTTCCATCCGTGAAAGTGCGACATGTCGCGAAATCACGATGTCCTTAAGTCTTTTCCTTCATTTGCTCTGGATAGTCACGAAAATGTGACATGTCACGATAATGAGACCTGTCGTGAAATCACAACAATATGCCTTCATTCTGCTCCTTTTCCACTGCCTATCGCAAAAATAAGACATGTCACGAAATCGCGACATTCATTTCCCATTTTTTTCTATTGCCACTTCCAGCCGCGAAGAATCGACAAGTCACAAAATCGCATCGTCCTTGAGTCTTTTCCTTCATTTGCTTTGGATCATCGCGAAACTGTGACATGTCAAAAAAGTGACATGTCGTGACATCGCGACACTTCTGCCTCTTTGTCCTCTTTTGTTGCTTTTGGACACGAAAAGGCAACATGTCGCGATATCACGACACAATTGCCTCCTTGCTCCTTTTCTTGGCTTTTGCCCGTGAAAATCCAACATGTCGTGATATTGCGACACTTTCGCCTCCTTACTCTTTCTCTTCTCTTTTGGTCATGAAAATGTGACATGTCACGATATCACGACACTTTTTCCTTCCTACTCTTTCTCTTCTCTTTTGGTCATGAAAATGCGACATGTCACGATATCGCGACATTTTTCCTTCTTACTCTTTCTCTTCCTACTCTTTCTCTTCTCTTTTGGTCGCAAAAATGTGACATGTCTCGATATCGCGGCACTTTTTTTGTCTTGCTCAACATGTCGCCAGAACACGACCAAAATAATAAAGTGTTTTCTTTCTTGTTTTATTTGTTGTCAATGTCATTGTATTGTATGCATCCTATATCTTTACCATTCATTGAAATAGGAGCCGCAATCGGGTGTGATCCTTTTTGGGGAAGTAACTTGATGGTTTGGTTCAAAGGAGAGAAAACCACCAAACCCGTGAGGTAGTTGATGACACAGAAATGTAGGGGTGCAACCCCATTATTGCAAGTTATCTCGAGATAGGATATCTTTGTAATGAATATGGAGTGGAGTCTACCTTTGATATGAGTGGACTAGGCTATGATGCAGACGAGGATTCCCCAAACAACGATGGATCTAGGGATGAAGTCAAAGGTGCTTATGTAAGACCTTTGTATGCACATCATTTATTGCCTATGGAATCCGTATGTGATACTGAAGAATAATTTCCAACGTTGATCATCCAGGGGAAGATACTGAGCCAATTTTCTTGGTAGCATCGTACATGAGGTATAATTATCCAATTTTTTTGGATAGCAATGACAGTATGCAAGAAGTGAGATTTATGGGACCTCACTTAGAGGAGCACCCTCCAGGAGTGGGGGTGAATGAAGGATTCTATTATGATAGTGATGAAGAAGATGAGCTAGAGAGGGCCTACCTTGGTCCTCCTTATTTGCATCACCGCTATCAACCCATCGACATCGATGAGGTATATAGACAGCTACATGTTGGTCCGCATCTAAGAGAACAATGGTTAAACCTAGATCAAATCCATCGATTGGTTAATCCTCTTCTACCAACCTACATATAGCTCCATGAGCCAAACGATCCTATTTTACATTTAGTGCATAAGGAGGATCCAGTTATTCGTAGTCCTCACAGGAAAGACCCTTTTGTGCCTGTGCCATTAGAGCCAAATCGTGGATATGAGGACTACACAGATTTTGTAGAGGTTAGTCCGTGTGGTCCTGGAGATCAATTCCATTCCATAAAAATGGTCTCCATTGATTTGACCACTCCACTCTATAATCTAGTATATCCGTCTAAACTATTTTATCTTAACAAAGATTCTATCAACTAGGATTGCGCTGATTCACCCGTTGAGCCTAAGGATTGCAACCTTTCCATTTTGCACTAGGCTGTGCATATGATGTTTATCATGCTAAAAATGCTTCCAATGCGAAACCACTCAACTCGGCTGATGACATTCATCTGATTCCTATGCCTCACAAGCTTGAGGAGAGATCGCATATGTCGATAGAGGAAACCTTTGAGGTGGATATCAGTGATGATCCCACTAGTGCAAAGAAGGTTAAATTTGGAGAGCGTCTCACTCCAGATGAGCGGACCACCCTCATCCCTCTGTTGAAAGAGAGACAAAATTTGTTTGCTTGGTCGTATAATGATATGCCAGGTCTAGACCTAAAATTGGCTACTCATAACCTTTCGCTGGATCTGATGAAGAATTCGGTCAAGCAAAAGCTTAGGAAAATGCACCCAACAGTAGCCTTAATGGTGAAATATGAGCTACAGAAGTTGTTGGATGTGGAATTTGTGATTTCCATTGATTATCTAGAATGGGTGTAAAATATGGTACTCGTGGAAAAACCCAATGGAAGAATCTATATTTGCACGGATTTTAGAGACCTAAATAAGGCAACACCCAAAGATTGATTTTTGTTTCCCAATATTGATGCTCTCATAGATGCAACTACAGGTCATGAAATGCTCTCCTTAATGGATGGTTTTTTTTGTTACAATCAAATTCGAATTAAACCTTAATACCAGCACATAACCACATTTATAACGCCATGGGGAACATTTTACTATAAAGTTATGTCATTTTGTCTCAAAAATGTTGGTGCCACATACCAGCGGGCCATGAAATACATTTTTCATGACTATATGCACAAAATTATTTAAGATTATATCGATGATTTGTTATCCAAGTCATTGCTACGAGAATAGCATGCAGAGGTCTTAAGGAAAGTCTTCAATCACCTCATAGAGCACAATGTCAAGCTGAATCCTAAGAAGTGCATATTTGGCGCAACTTCTAGAAAATTACTAGGGTTCATCATCTCCAAGAGAGGCATTGAAGTAGACCCAACAAATATCAAGGCAATTTTTGAAATGCATCCTCCCACTAATATTAAGGAATTAAGAAGCCTTCAGGGCAAGGTAGCCTCGATAAAGCGATTTATTTCCCAACTATCGAATAAATATCGACCCATGAATTGAATGCTACATAAGGGTGTCCCATTCAACTAGGATGAGGACTACAAGGTAGCCTTCACTAAGATAAAGTAATACCTGGTGATGCCACCAGTGATAGCTCCACCAAGGCCAAAGGTGCCTTTTCTACTATATATATCAGCAACTGACTTTGCACTGGGAACCATGTTGGCCCAAAAGAATGTGCAAGGCAAAGAGTAGGCCATATATTACATTAGTCAAACTTTGGTGAGCTATGAGCTTGGGTATGCATATGTGTAAAAGTTATGTTTAGCAGTAGTGTTTGTTACAAAGAAATTATGACACTATATGCTAAGTCATACAACGTATGTTATATCCAAACAAAATCCTTTGTAGTACATGATGAGTAAGACTTATCATAATACGTGTAATCCAAAGTAGATCATTCTTTTGATATAATTTGATCTAGAATTCATAAGCTAGAAGTCCATTAAGGGATAGGTCATAGCAGATCAATTAGCTGAGGCACCACTGTCAAATAGTAGACCTCTAACAATTGAGCTTTCAGATGATGTAGTCTTTGTCATATCTAAAGCTCCCAAACCTAAAGAACCAGAGAATAATGTTGATATGACTCTGTTCATTGACAGTTCAAAGTGCGAACAAGGGGGTGGTGCTAGAATAGTGTTCTTCATGCCACAAGGAGCTCCAATGCCCTTATTGTTCAAGTTGGATTTTTTGTGCACCAACAATGATGCTGAGTACGAAGCTCTATTGTTGGGCCTCCACACAATTGTCGCCATGAATATTAAAATATTGAACATCTTTGGTGATTCCTTGCTCATAGTAAATCAATTCAAGGGGTTTTTTTAGTGTCGGTGTCCCATACTGAAAGCCTATAAAGATCTAGTTGACACATATTTGGCCAAACGAGAATGGTATGACATTGAGGCAATCCCTCAATCGTCAAATAGGTTTGCAAATACCATGGCTTCTTTGGGATATTTAATCCCTCATAATTTGTCTACTGATTTCACTACCATCCATGTCAAGATGCTCTCTCATCCAACAGCAGAGTGTGCAGCCTCTAATAATAGAGAATCAGTCAACATGATCAGTGTAGAACCACAAGCTGAATGGTTCTGTAGAGCTGAAGAATTTCTTAAGAAGGCACCCTGGGGGTCATTAACCTCTTAGAGTCCCATAGGTAATGGTACTACCATTCACCACAGAGTTGTTTCTGAGTCTACATTTGTAAAAGTAAATACGCAGGGGGAGCAAGTCATCTTGGCAGTCGAAGCTAAGATTTATCAAAATTGGATGTCACAAATTAAATACTTCCTAAAGCTTAGTATAATCCTAGAGGGATTGTCGCGTGTTTTGAAGCGCACATTTAAATAGAAAGTAGCCAAATATGTCTTAATAGGAGACATCTTGTACCGAAGAAGCTATGATGGAGTTCTCCTTCGTTGCTTAGAGCCCTAAGAGGCATCATGGGCAATTTTTTAGGCCCATTATGGTACATGCAATGGCCATTTTAGTGGCATAGCCATTGTCAAGTGCAATCTTTGAATGGGTTACTATTGGCCCACTATGGAAAAGGAGTGCAATGCGTATGTTAATAAATGCATTAAATACCAAACATCATGCTAATCTTATGCACTTGCCATTGTAGGCCTTACAGCCCATTCAAGCAGCTTGGCCATTTTCTCAGTGGGGATTGGATCTTATAGGAAATATCTCTCCTTCGTCTTTGGGCCGGCATATATTCATAATCATGGCTACTGAGTATTTTACAAAGTGGTTGGAGGCAATACCCTTAACAATGACAACTAGAGCTCGTATAGCAGAGTTTATACTAGAGTATATCATAAGTCATTTTGGGATTCCATCCAAAATAATATCAGATAATGGAACGTCTTTCAAGAATAAAACTATGAGAGCATTGACATCTAAATATAGAATCAAACACAATTTTGTGACTCCATACTATCTGCAAGCAAACGGTTAGGCTAAAGCTTCAAATAATATAGTGGTAGCCATCATGAAAAATATGGTACCAAAAAACCACAAATACTAGCACATCTAGCTGCCCCTTGCGCTATGGGCTTATAGGACTAGTATTCATATGCCCACTGGGGCAACACCGTTCTCACTAGTATATTACACTAAGGCCATTATGCCTTTGGAATTAGAAATTCCAATGTTGCATGTCACATTGAAATATTTCATCGATGATGACACTATGCGGCAAGCTCAAGTGGATCAACTGACACTACTTGATGAAATTCGAACACCCTGGAGCATCTCCATGTTTATCAAGAGTGACTAAAATGAGATTACAATGTCAAATTCCACCAAAGAGACTTTGAAGTTGTGGATCTTGTCTTGAAATAAAACCAAAAGAACTCTAATTTATTTCCAGATATGCGAGACAAATTCATGGCTGATTGGCTAGGACCCTACATCATATCTAAAAAGATTGGTCCAGGTACCTATCACCTAACGTCACTAGAGGGTGTTGAAGAGCCTGAACCTCTCAACATCATCCATCTTAAGGTGTTTTATTCTTGAAGAGCATAGTAAAATGCTTTGATAGTTGCTTGTAACTTCTCGGTCATCCTAAAAGCTCCAAACACTTTCATTAGTGGTTTGGTCAAGCAAAAAGCTCCAAAGGTGTCTGTAAGCCCTTTGGTCAACCTCAAAAGCTCCGAGGATTCTCAAAATCACTCGGTCATCCCAAAAGGTTCCAAGGGTCCCTGAAACCACTTGGTCATGTCAGTTAAAAGCCTCGAGGATTTTCATAATCGCTTGGTTATCCCAAAAGGCTCCAAGGGTCCCTAAAACTGCTTGGTCATGTCAGTTAAAAGCCTCGAGGATTTGTGTAATCGCTCGATCATACTAAAAAGCTCCAAAGGCATCTGTTAGCCCTTTGGTCAAATACAAAAGGCACCAAGAGTTTCTAAAAATTGACGAGGATTCCCCAAACGACGATGGATCTTTGTCATCTTGTGTTGTATCTTGTACTTAGAATAATTTGTTTAGATCTTATTCTTGAAGGGTGTTCCATTGTCATAGATTAGCATGGAATGGATGCCATAATGACAAATAATTAGGTGAAGGACAAATTTGGAGACTTGGCATCTAGTGACTAAGAACAAATATGTGGCCTCAACCCACTTGGTGAAATATTCGATAGCCATGATGATGAACTTATGTCATTGGATGATGTTGAGTTAATATTTCCAATGATGTCTAAGCCCTATATGTAGAAATGCCAAGGACATGTTAAAGGTTGAACAACTTGGTATGGGGAATGAAAAAATATTATCAATATTTTGATACTTATCGTAATTCTTAGCATAATCACAAAAGTACTCTATGAAGGGCCAATAATAACCCATCTATAGGAGTTTATTGGTGATGGTGACTCTATTGAAATAACCACAACATAGTCCATCATGGACCTCTGTGATAACTAATTAGACTTTGGATAAGGTTAGGAAATGAAGAATAATGACATCAAATAAATGATATTATAAAATACTATCAATGATGACATACCAATAGGCATGTTGCCTCGGGTCTTTGCACTTTTTTTGTTCAAACCATCAGGTAGTATGCCACTCTTAAGGAAGGTAAATATATCCTTATACCAAGGATCAGGAAGAGAGGATGTCTCCATAGAGAATATCCCTAAAGTAAGTTGACTATATTCTAAAGTTGTGGGCCCTCTAACTTGTTGAATAATGATTTTGGCCTCTTCATCATCTAGCTCTAAGGAGATAAGGGATGTAGTTGCAGCCATAGCATTGGCATGGAAATTGCTAGACCGAGGGATGACGTTAATAGTGATGTTATCAAATGCAACCATTAGCTTAGTGGCAATGTCTTTAAAGGGCCTAATATTTCCATCTCTCATTTAATTGATATTGTTAACTTGATTGACCATAAGCAAAAAATCTATAAAAATGTAGAGGGTTCTAACTTGCAAGGCTAAGGCTACATAGAATACTAGGATAAGAGCTTCATACTTCATGATATTGTTGGTGTAGGAGAATTGAATCTTAAGGAATAGAGAGATAACTGTAGCATAAGTAGATTATTCTCTATAGGGGGTGTGATGAGATATTTTAAGATGAATTACAATAATTTGTACTCGATTTGGTCCAATCCATACAATTGTATGGTTTACAACTGTATGATTCCCAAAACGAATAATTGGAGACTATACAGTTCCAAAATGTACAATTGTACGGTTACAATTGTTTAATTGTATGGTTTCTCCAAGAACGTAGGAATTGTTCAATTCACAAGCACTTTGTCATTGTTCACTTGGAGATTCATTGATGTAACTTTGAAATTTTTAAAAATGCAATTTCATGCCCTAATTCATGAAATGTACAGTTTGATAAACCAATTGTATGGTTTGGTACTCTGCTTGTATGGTTTGGTAAAACCCTCATTATTCCAAACAATTTAATCTTGCAATTTTCCTAGTTGCATATTAATTGCATAAATATCATCTCCAATGACTGTGAATGTTAGTTAAGCAAGTTTTACCCTTAGTGTACATTTCATACAACAATACATGGCTAAATGTACATTTTTTGGGTATACACTTCTATCATAGATCTAGAATCAACAATACCTGCAATAGCAATAAAAATCCACATATAATATAATTATTGAGATTGTACTTTGATTCCCACACATGCATACATAGATCTGACTTAAATGAGGATTTGTATTATTCATGGTTATTTTATACAACAATTGTACATTTCAGCACTACACACAACAATACATAAACTGTAGCATTTAACCATTCTTCCCATTCCAGAAATAACCCACAAATTGCACATGAACGGGCAGCTATGAATAATTCTCAACAACAACCCTCACATACAATAACCACAAAATCAAATGGGGAGCTTATAATGTCTATCCAAGTTGTTCCAAAGCGGTTTCTTGAGACAGTTCATTATTTACAACTACCTCCCGTAACTCATATTTTTAGAAATATATTTAATGTTTCTAAGGTTTAATGTAATTTCTATCAAATTACATTTCATTTGCATATATTTACATTTAATTTCATTGAACATTCATTTATAGTTATTTTCCAATTGTACAATTATACCAAATTGTACATTCTACTTCCAATTGTACAATTTCACCAAATTGTACATTTTACTTCCAATTGTACAATTTCACCAAATTGTACATTTATTCAAAATTGTGCAAATTCTACATTGTGCCTTTTCATTTCTTCTTCTTTTGGAATGTGGATTTACTAGCCTACATCTATCTCCTCTAAATTGGTCAGTGTCCTCGATGACACATGAACTAAATATTGGGGATAGAAGCACTAAACAATGTACTAGTATCACTTATCACACTCCTTTCACTTCCTTCCATTCCAAATATCCTCTGCAATTGGCATCACTTCATTTTGGTTCTCACAATAAATTATATTTGGATTGCTCATTGGAATTGCTACAATCAGTTGCAACAACATCATCAACATGACCATTTTGACAAATATGACAAATATCACCTTGATGATGAACATGATCAAGATGAACAACATCATCAATATGATGGGCAACACCCATATCCACCTATATCGGAGGTCAAGGGGTCAAGGTATGGCATCCCTTGTAGGTTCGAGTCCCTTGCAGGGTCGAGGGGTAGCGTCCTTCGTGCTTACCCTATCAAAGGTATTTTTTTCTCTTCATCAACACTTTGGTGGTTTCTGCTCAACCCACTAAAATAGCTTATTGTTGACTCTATTTTTCTTCTCTCAGGCTCTAGACGGATAAATATTGGTCTTGAATTACCCTATATTAACCATTTTTGGAAATCCTTCTCCTTGTACAATTTTGCTTTATACAATTTCACATTGTAAAGTTCTATTTTATATGCTTTCACCTTGTACGATTTACATTTGTACAGTTTGCACTTGTATACGGTTTGCACTTGTACGACTTGCACTTGTACAATTTGACTTACAATTATACAATCTTTATCAATTGTATGATTGGATCAACTGTACGATTTCAACCCACATTTATACAATTTCCTCTTGCAAAATTGTATAATTTCTTTCTTCCTTGGGTAATTTTGATTGTATGATTGACTGTTCTATTTGGAAATATTCCAATTGTATGTTTGACTATTCCTTGTGAACTGCATCCTCCAATTGAACAATTAGTTGTTCCACTTGAACAACATACTTCAATTGTACAATTGATTGTTCTACTTGAACAACTTCCATTTGTATAGTATCTTAACTTGTAGGGCATGCACTTGAATGACAACACTTCTTGATACCCTCTATTTGTATGTCTAACTTAATTACAATATGTCATACACACTCACTCTACCCTATGTTAATCATTGGTATGGTAGTATATTGTTCGTCCTTCTCTATATCAACCACTTTTGCAACTTCTTCTTGCATAGTCTTAAGTACCTATGGTATTTCTACCTAATCCATTGAAATCAATTTCACTTCCTCAATTCTAAGCATGCTCATCAAGTTTACCTCCATCTTCCTTATTTCTTAGCAAGGGCTAGAACTCATATCTGATGCTTCAAATTCGGTATGCATCACTAGTTAATCCTGATTAGCAGTACTTTCATAGTCACGGGCAAAATGCCCCCACAAGGGGCATTGCCAACATTGTACAATGGATCTACCATCAGTATCATACTATATTTTACTTCATTTATTTTTTTGATGGTTGCCACAACCCACATCACTAGTGGTATCCTTCCTTTGTATAGCCTAGTTTTGGGTTACAAATACCTATGGTAATAATTTTGCACTTTCCAAGTAACACTCATCCTTAGTCAATATTCTTTTCTTTGGAGTCATTTTCTTTCCTAACTTCTTGACTCCAACACTTGGACAAGGGACTACTCTTCTACCCAAAATCATCTCTCATTGTCTGAGTCATCCTCAATATTAGAATTGCTTTCCTCATAAAATTTACTCTCATATTTATTAACATGATGTCAATTAGTTGATGCTACTTTTGCATCACTTTTCCAAATCAAGGTATAATCTAAAGCCTCTTGGTATGACCTTGGAGGTAATATCTTCATCTTTGTTTGATACGTAGGAAGAAGTCCATTTATGAACCACATCCTCTTCAATGCCTCTAATTGGTCTTGCTCAAAATGGTCAAACAACCCACTCAAATTTTGATTATAGGAACAAACAAACTCATTCTCACCTTGTTTCATTCTATAAATTTCAATAAGAACCTCATCATCATTATCATATAATCAAAATTCCTTCACAAATGCATCACATAATTCTTCCCATGTCTAGTACTTGTTCTCTGGTAATTTCATATACCATTCTATTGCATACCCAAAAAATGATACAGGAAACAACCACCTCCATTCTACCTCAGTGGTCTCCCCAATTGCTCTCTACAATATGTGATAAATTATCCAATTTCTAATTTTTTATTCTCCATGAAACAATGGATATTTAAATAATATGTTCAAGTTACCCTTTGGTTTGATAGGTTGGTTTTTCATAGCCATAGGTACAACACCATGTAATTGCTCTTCTACTACACTCAATTTCTTCTCATTAGACAACATTCAACCTTGAATTTGCTTCGATGTTGAACACTCGTCCTTCTCACCATTGAGCATACCAATTTGTAGCTTTCCTAGTGTCGAACTCTCATCTCACACAATATTGGATATGCCATCTTCCATTTGCATCAATGTCGGAATCTTGTCTCGCTCACCATCGTGCATCACTACTCGTAATTGTTGTGGTGTTAAACATTCTTCTTTGACATGCAATTCCTCATCAACATTTCCCATCGAATTTGGTTGAGTCTATCTTGTACAATCTATCAACTCATTTATACAGTTACCTGCACTTGTAGGATTTGACTAGCAAGCATACAGTTTACCTTGCAATTGAAAAAATTACCCTACCACTGTACAATTTACCCAATAATCATATAGGTTTCCTTCTAGCTATATGATTTTCTCTATAAATAGTATGATTCTTACTTTGACTGTATGGTTTTCTTCAATACTCGTATGATTCTTGCCAAACTGGTCTATTTTACCAATAACCATATAAGTTTTGTTTTTTCTTATATGGTTGTGCAATTCTTTCCTCCAATTGTATGGCTCTCTTTGTATGATGCACAATAATTAAACAACCTTGCAAGGCTTTTAAATGGCAATTATTTGTATGGTTATCAGTTGTACAACTGTATGAACCCTCTACAATCTCTCTTTCATATCCCTTTGGTACATCAACCATACATATCTTGTTGTACGATGTGTCATTAGCATCAAGAAACTCATATTCTTCATCTCTGGCTTTGGCTAGATTCCATGGTCTTTGTTGTGCACCTTCCCAAGCAACTTGCTTCTCACAACTCCATGTCACCAAGCTTAATCCCAACTCATAAAGACAATATCTCCAAGATGTAGAAATTGAATACAATATACTTTCCCACATCTTTGACAAATTCAATGTCATCTACCTCTCTGCAATCTCATCTTCCCATGTCTTCCCACATATTTTTAGAATTGTATCTATCATCCACCCCTATTTTCTTCCATACTAATTATTCTAGACCCTTCACCATTCTCAACAATGATAAAATAGGTTCCTTTCCACATTGCAATAGACGCCAAATGTAGCATGAGCAAAGTATTCCCGATAGGGAGTGTGATGAGAGATTTTAAGATGAATTCCAAAAATTTATACTTATTTTATCTAATCCATATAGTTGTATGGTTTACAACTATACGATTCCCAAATGTACAACTGGATATGTACGGTTCCAAAATGTATAATTATACGGTTACAATTGTTCAATTGTACAGTTTCTCCAAGAATGTTGGAATTATTAAATTCACAAGCACTTTGCCATTGTTCACTTGGAAATTCATTGATCTAACTCCAAAATGCTTAAAAATGCAATTTCATGCCCTAATTCATCAAATGTATGGTTTGACAAACCAATTGTATGGTTTGGTGCTCTACTTGTATGGTTTGGTAAAACCTTCGTTATGCCAAACAATTTAATCCTGCAATTTTTCTAGTTGCATATTAATTTCATAAATATCATCTCCAATGATTATGAATATCAGTTAAGCATATTTTACCCTTAGTGTACATTTCATACAACAATACATGGCTGATTGTACATTTTTGGGTATGCACTTCTATCACAGATCTAGAATCAACAATACCTACAATAGCAATAAACTCTATATATAATATAATTATTGAGATTACATTCTTATTCCCACACATGCATACACAGATCTGACTTAAATGAGGATTTATATTATTTATGGTTATTTTATACAGCAATTGTACATTTCAGCATTGCACACAACAATACATAAACTAAAATATTTAACCATTCTTCCCATTCTAGGAATAACCCACGAATTGCACATGAACGGGCAGCCATGAACAATCCCCACGAACAACCCTCACATACAATAACCACAAAATCAAATAGGAGGTGTATAATGTCTATCTAGGTTGTTCCAAATCGATTTCTTGAGATAGTTCATTATTTACAAGTGTCACCCGTAACTCACATTTTTAACAATTATTTAATGTTTCTAAGGTTTAATGTAATTTTTATCAAATTACATTTCATTTGCATGTATTTACATTTAATTTCATTTCACATGCATTTACATTTATTTTATAATTGTACAATTATACCAAATTGTACATTTTACTTCCAATTGTACAATTTCACCAGATTGTATATTTTACTTCCAATTGTACAATTATACCAATTTATATATTTATTCAAAAGTGTGCAAATCCTACATTATGCCTTTTCATTTCTTCTTTTTCTAGATTGTGGATTTGCTAGCCTACAATAAGCTGTTATTGAGGAGTGACAAGACAACTCCTACCCATACTCCTTTGACATATCGAGTGCCATAAAATTATAGGGTCCAAGAAAAAAAATAGTTGGCCTCAAGGGCAAAGACTGGCTCACTTAGAAAGTCAAGAACTAAGGGATGGCTAGCTTCTAGAGGTGTATCTACTAATTGGATAGTAGTGACCTAACATTTCATAGATTTTTGGCTAACAAACTCAAGATCAAATTCATTAAGGGCAATGAAACATTTTATAGTTCATCCTAAGAGGTGAGGCCTTAATATAAGATATTGCAAGGGATCTACTCTCATGATAGGAAACGTCTTATGGTTGAGCATATAGTGTCTAAGTTTTTTAGAAGCAAACAATATGGAAATATAGAGTTTTTCTAGAGGGGTGTAGCAAACTTCATGGTTGACCAAAGTCCTACTAATGTAATAGATGGCTTGCTCTCTATGTTTGTCATCATCCTATTCCAACATATTACCTAGGGCATCGTTAGTTGTTATGATGTATAGCAACAAACGCTTAGAGGGATTGTGTTAGGACCCCCTCCTAAAATTATTATGTAATGACCCTATTTCTAATGTAGGGATCCCATCCTAATGTTATTATGTAATGTGTATGTGTTATTTGAGGTGCCTAAACAAGTGAGGCCATTTAATATAATCATTATAAAGAATGTAATTGCTTTTTTAATAGAATATTCTAGCTCAAGTGGCCACTTACATGTGAAGCCAACCCTTGAGCATTATAGTTAGGGATACAAAGTGTCTTAAAAAGAAAGGGAGCATAGATGAAGGTATCTCATATTTTATTGTGTGGAATATATACTTCTAAGGAGGTTGCCTCCTCACAAAGGCCTACAATTTTGTAATGTGTTTTACTTTCTGCAATATAATATATTGCATTTCCATTTCATCTTGCAATATTGTTAATTTCAAGCTCATTTTCTATTATTATTACAATATTGTGTGGATGTGATTTTATTTTACTACAAGATTCATAACAAGTGATATCAAAGCATTTTTTAGGGTTGCATCCTACTGCAGTGCAAATAGAATGTGTCCTACCACTTTGAATTATTAGGTATAATTTTTCTTGTTTTTATTTTCCTGCTTATTATCCTATAAAGTAAAAAAAAATGTTTTCCTCTATTTTAGTTTAAGAGGTTAGAAATCCTATGTCAGCGGTTTTAAAATATCACAGAGGAGTTGTCATTATTGGCTAAGACAGATTTCCCATAAAGCATCTAGTGAAGTGAAGGGTGATTAGACTCCAATACCCAGGCCTTAGATAACACTTGTATAAGGACTTAAGCTCCCACATATCTTCAATAATATCAAGAAACCCCCCAAGGTTTAGGAGAGACATTTAGTTATAGGAAGCTTTTCTATCGTGTATCTATCCATAGTGCACCAAGAACAACATTTATAAATATTACCCTCCCATATTGTTAGAGAGCTAGGTAGTGTGCTTAAGGGTATGTGTTGAATCCTCCTTGAGTAGTGGCCTAAAATATTGGTTTGAACATTATTGTTCATTGTAATATAGCTATGAATAGTGCACACACCTTGGCCTATATTTACCCTATTTTAGTCATATATCAAACCCTAATACCCTAAAAAATCCTAATTACATAATTGAGCATAGTAAGGAGACTATACCTATCATGGAATTTATGATACTATAAAAATGTTGGCTAACGAAGATAATTTTTGGAGTCAATAATAGTTGAGAATAGTGTCAAACATAATAGTTGTTAATCATAGTTAAATAGTATTTGTTAGAGAATTTATCAATAACATTTAAAAGTAGTTTCAGATAAGGCAGTGTTAGTAGTAGTCAAAATAGAGTTAGTCATGATAGTTTTCAATAACATTTAGTAACAAGACAATGTTAGGGACAAAGAAGATAGAGTTTGACAAGGTAGTTCTAGATAACAGACCAAATAGTAACTGATATGGCAGTTGTCAAGGACTAAAGAAAGCTCATATTATAGGTGAAGAAAAGCTTTAGGAGAAAAATAGATAGCAGTTGACTAAAAAGAAAAACTCATAGAAAAACATAAAAATTCATAAATTTTGAAGTTGTAAAAAAATGTCATTTTGGGATATAGCCCATTGCAATCATCTTTGAGATGATCGTTTTGGTATATAGAACCTATGAACTTTTTTCTTGGGTATCAAAAAACATCATTTTGAGACCTAACCCATTGTGATTATCTTTTCAAACTAATTGTTTTGATATATAACACCCAAATACATTTTTTTACCATTACTAAATACAGTAACCCCTAAAATAACACATTTTTAGTAAGGCAATTAGGGTGGTCCAAATCACAAGTATATGGTTGGAGAAACTAGAGGAGCAATAAAAAATATGGAATAAAACCAATTAATGGACCAAATAAGTCAACTTAGTAACCTACAAAACCAAATGATACACGTTGGAAAATAAGTGAAACATTTGAAAGATCACATGGTAGTCATGAAATCTAAAGAAATTAAAGTCAAAATAAGGATTGAAGAAAATTTTATTGAGGTTGAAGAGAATTTAAAGGGAGCCCCAAAATTAATCCAATATATTAATAGTGAAGTATCGAGTGGTAATTTACAAAATAGAGATGAAGAAACCCATCATGCTCTTTTTGACACTAATACCCCGTTTAAAATACCCAAATTAGACTTTGCCAAGTTTAATGGAAAGGACCCTAATGGTTGTTTGTATTGGGTGGATCAATTTTTCAAACTTTATAATGTCCTATGATATTTATGAGTTGTCATGGTTTAATTTTTAATTAGATGCCCTACAATGGTATTAGTGGGTACATAACATGACTCCTAACCTTTCTTGGGAAGAATTTGAGTCTCAATTACTCACTTGTTTTGGCCCTAGTGAATATGAGGACTTTATAGGAGCCTTAACAAAACTAAAATAGACCTCTATTGTTTAAGAGTATCAAATTAATTTTAAGAAGTTGTCTAATAAGACAAGGGGTTTGAATGAAGAATTTTTTTTATATTTGTTTTATGAGTGGATTGAAAGATGATATTAAGGTAGAGGTTAGAATGTTTAAACCATAATCCATGATGCAACACATAGGATTAGCCAATTTAGTGGAGGAATTATTTTTTCTTAGATATTATCATCTAAATTTTCATTGGCCAAACCATCATTTCCATCCAATATCACATTGAACATAGAAAATAAATCCCCAACAATGAAGAAATTAACTGAGGAAATGGATGCTCAAAAAGTACAAGGGTTATGTTACAATTGTGATGAGAAATATATCTCAAGGCATAAATGTGTACAACAAAATTTATACATCTTAGATGTGGATGACTATAGTAAATGAAAAACCTAACAATGAAGTAGACCTGCAAGAGGAAGAGCCTCGGACTTAGGGTGAAGCATAAGAAGAACTAGAGCCAAATATTTTTATTCATGCACTTGCATGAATTTTTACCCCTCTAAATTTTAAGGTAGTAGGATTCTTCAAAAGGCAAAGAATTATAATTCTTATTGATTTAGGTAGTGCACATAATTTCATTAATCCTTGAGTAGCTAAGTAAGTGGACTACTATATACATTCTTGTAAATCTTTTGAAGTCATGATGGCAAATGGAGGAACATTACCTTGTAAGGATAAATATTGAAATATTAAGTTGAAGATAGGGGATTATGAACTAAACAATTTATATGTTTGCACTTTGAATTGGAGGATGTGATGTTGTTTTGGGGTCATAATGGCTTTATACTTTGGGAATAGTAGCCTAGAAATTTTACAAACTATGGTTGCAAGTCTCCTAGAATGGGAGGTCATATACTCTTCGTGGTTCACATGGAGGATCCTCGCAAATTATCAACTCAAGTCAAATGGAGAAATTATTAAAAAATATTCACATGGAGTAGTAGCACGATTTTTTGCAATTCAACCCTAGAATTTTGAATTAGATGAACCCCAAGGGGATTTGCAAGTCAGTTTGACTAAACATGATGCAATTTTTATGGAATCGATGGGATTACCTCCATACCAATCCCATGATCATGCAATATAGTTGGTTCTAGGTAGCTTACCACCTGACATCAAACCCTATAGATACTCCTATGCATTAAAATAAAAAATTAAGAAGGTCCAAGAATTACTATACACAAGGGTGATTCACTGGTACTATTGGTAAAGTATAAATATGGGATATGGCAACTGTGTATAAACTTTTGTGACATCAATAAGCTCACAATTAAGAACAAATTTCCTATTCCTATGATTGATGAGTTGTTGGATGTGTTACATGGCATAAAGTGTTTCTGCAAGTTGGATCTTTGCTCTTGATATCATCAGATAAGGATCAAGGAGGCATAAATTCCAAAATCATGAGGCAATTACAAATTTTTGGTCATGTCATTTTGCGTAATTAATTCACCTTTAGCATTCCAAAGCCTCATGAATAGTGTCTTTCACCCATTTCTTTGCAAGTTTATTTTGGTCCTCTTGGATGACATTATCACCTACAGTCACACTTTGTCCAACCACGTACAACATCTAGATCAACCTTTGTAACTCTTATAGGACCATCATTTATTTGTCAAATTATCCAAATGCTCCTTTATAATGTAGGAGGTAGAATATTTGGGGTATATTTTTTCACAAGATGGAGTTACAATTGACCTAAATAAAATTGAATCTATACAAAATTGGCCAAAGCCACAAACTCTCAAAGTAATTCAAGGATTTTTGGGTCTCATTGGCTACTATGTATGATTTATATAGTGTTGTGGTAAGAGAGTAGCTCCACTTGTTGCCATTTTAAAAAATAACCTTTATGGGATAAACTCCTGTAGAAAATTCTTTTGTAGATCTCAAGGAAGCCATGACTTTGATATTGATGTTAACCACTCTCGATTTTTTCAAACCTTTTATAATTGGAAGTGATGCTTTAGGCTATGGTATTGGTGCCATGTTAATATAAGAAGGGTGACCCCTACCTTTCACTAGTAAGGCATTATCAAGGAATTTTTTTGGAAATTCTACTTATGAAAAGTAAATGATGGCCATCCTCCATGTTGTCAATCATTAGTGATCGTGTCTCATTAGGATGCATTTTTCCATCAAATTTTGAAATACTTCTTAGAGCATAGATTATCCACTATAAAACAATATAAATGGATCTCAAAATTGTTGGGGTATGATTATGATAGTGTTTAAATGGGGGAATAAAAATATTGCGGTAGATTCCCTCACATCAATTTGAGGATCAGGCAATATTGTGTGCCCTTTTATACCCACTTTCTCAATGGGTCTCCCAAACTACAAGAAGAAGTAGCCAAAGACCCACCATTACAAACCTTGTAGGAATAACTTCAATAGAATCCCAATTCTCACATTGGGTATTCATGGGATGGACAACTATTGAGATACCAAGCTTATCTTATGGTTCCTAAAACCTCACCGCTCCATGAGGATATCATGAGAGAAATGCATGCTTCACCCACGGTAGACCATTTAGGATTTTAAAAACATAATAATGAGCTAAATTATTATTCTATTGGGCGGAATGAAAAAACATATCCAAACTTTTATGGTAAAATGTGAGTTTTTCCAATGGTTGAAGGCAGAGATGGTTTGTACTCTAGGCACTCTGCAATCGTTACCAATTCTAGAAAATGTATGAATGAATATCTCTATGGATTTTTTTGATGAGCTTCTTAAATCTAGGGGTAAATAAGTTATTATTATGATTATGGATTGTCTCTCGAAGTATGCTCATTTATTTTCCCTTGCCTACCCATACTATGCCTCCACTATTGCTCAAATATTTATGTACTCCATTTTTAAACTCCATGGTATGCAAAAATTCATTGTGTCTAACCATAATCTCATCTTTAGTAGTAATTTTTTGCAAGAACTATTTAAAATATAAGGAACACAACTACAAATAATCTCATCCTACCATCCATAGACAGATGGGCAAGCTGAGATTATCAATAAATGCTTGGAAACCTACCTTCACTTTTCTACCTTCAATAATCCAACATAGTGGCATAAGTGGTTGTCATTAGTTTAATGGTGGTATAATATGTTGTTACATACAACTTCTAGGATGACTCCTTTTGAAGCAATTTATGGGTACCCAAATCCATCACCCTTTTCATATGTTCTTGGAAACTCCAAAGTTTAGGTGGTGGATGCAACTCTTTAGAAGCATACCCAACTTTTATAATAGTTGAAGGATAACTTGGTGATGAATCAAAATTAGATGCAACAACAAGATGACCAACATTGTTCTAAGCATATATTCAATATAGATTATATGTTATTCCTTCAACTCCAACCCTACAAGCAATCTCCAATACAAGTTCAAGCTCATCAAAAGTTGATAATATGATTTTATGGACCTTGCCATGTATTGTAGTATATTGGACAAGTGGCTTATAAGATTGTGTAACCACATTATTCCAAGATCCATCTAGTATTCCATGTCTCTTGTCTTAAAAAGGTACTTGACAACTGCATTCAAGTCCAATTGATACTTCTTGAGCTCGACGATAAAGGCTCTATCATCTTGGATCCTGACAACATTTTAGACTGAAGAACCCACAGTTTTCATAACCACACCATCACTAAAATCTTGTTCTAATGGTAGGGTTTACAACCATAATATATCACATGGGATTCTCTCCAATAGTTACAATAATAGCTTTCTCATATCCAACTTTGAGGATAAATTTTTTTGAAGGGGAAGGGCATGTTAGGACCCCATCCTAAAATTTCTATGTAATGACTCCATTTATAATGTGGGGACCTCATCCTAATGGTATTAGGTAATATTTGTAATGTGTATGTAGTATTTGAGGAACCTAGACAAGTGGGGTCATTTAATGTAATTGTTATAAAGAATGCAATTGCTTGTTTAATAGAAGTTTCTAGCTTGGGTGGCCACTTGAATATGAAGTTGACCCTTGAGCATTATAGTAAAGGTTACAAAGAGTCTTTAAAAAGGTAAGGGGGAATAGATGAGGCATCTCATATTTTATTGTATTTAATCTTTGCTTCTAAGGAGGTTTCCCTCTCAAAGAGACCTATAATTATATGATGTATTGTTGATTTTTGCAATATAATATGCTATATATTCATTTCATCTTGCAATATTGTTCATTTCAAGCTCATTTTTTGTTATTATTGTAATATTGTGTGGATGTTATTTTATTTTATTATATGGTTCATAATAAATTGGAAAAAATAAGGATAGAAGGGGACAAGAGTAATGATTTTAGAGCATAAAATATTGCTTGACAATCAATGTCCCACTTGATGTTTGCATTCTTCCTCAAGAGTTTGGAAAATGGATAATACTTGTCAATGATCTAGGAGATGAATCTTTGAATGGCTTGAATTTTACCTTGAATACTCCAAATTTGGGTTAATGTTTGAGGTGTGATATGTCAACACTAGTAAATATCTTGTTAGTGTTCATTTCAATGTCATGTTGGGATACAATGAATCCCAATAGTTTCCATATCATCCCAAAGATACACTTCTAAGGCTTCAAGCATATATTATACTCAGTCATTCAAAATACATCTTAGATCTCAAACATGATCTTATCAATTTACAGATCAACCAATAATATCATCAACATAGTCCTCCATGAATACCATGAGTCACATCATGGAATATATATGTCATGGTTCTTTTATAGGTTGCTCCTACATTCTTCAAACCAAAGGACATGACCTAATAATGGAATGTTATGCAAGGGGTAATGAATGTTATTTTAGACTAACTATTAGGGGTAATCCTAATTTGATTATATCCTAATAATCTATCCATTAGAGATAGTATTCCACATACTACAATAAAGTTAACGATCATATCAATGTTGGACAAGGAAAATTTGTCTTTGAGTTAATGCTCTATTTATGTCCTAAAATTTGGTATAGACTCTAATGCTATCCTCCTTTTTAGCAATAGGGGAAATGTTAGAAATCTAGTCAGATAATTGATTGGTTTGATACATCTGACATCTAGGAGCTTTTGGAGCTCCTTCTTGACAAGCAAGGTGACTTTTGGGTGTATTTTTCATAGCTTTTGCTTAGCTAGCTTGGCATCTAGTCTGAATACTAAGTGGTGGATGACTAGAAAAGGATCAAGTATTAACATATTAATATAGTACCAAGTGAATATGTCATTAAAATTTGTTCAAAGCTTGTATACTCCTTACATTTAGATGGATCAAGACCTTTTCTAGATTTATAATTTTAGGATTATCAATAGTTCTGGTATCGATATCTATAATTTTCACAATTATAATGTGAGATTCATATTCCAATTGAGGGAAAGTGTGAAATACTCTTAGGTTCTCCAAATATACAAGAACAAGGGATAATTGATCATGATTGCCTAGCCATAATATGGTGACATTCTCAATTTGGGGTGGGAAATCCTCTAAAATGAAAGTCATTTTGGATAAGATAGTCTAAGGGGCCATCTTGAGGAATATAATACAAAACATCCTCTATATCATAGGGATATTCTTTAGTGATCAAATTAGTATAGGATAAGTTTAAGAAATTTACACTAGCAAAATGTGTGAATAGTAAGGGATTAGGACCTAGATGGAGTGATGAATCTCCATCCTCCTCTTCCCAATTCAATCCATTTATGGAAATGGTATCATCATGAGACTCCTAAAATAAAAGTTTGGTTTTGTTGTCATTATCAAATGAAAATTAAGTGGCAAGAGTATCATTGTGGATGGGTATGTATCTATCCTATAGTACCCTAGCTAGGCTTTGGCCTTTAGGGGATCTATGATACCTTGCTCATGAAGGCCTAATCCTTTTCCTTGATATCTTGTATTGAAAGCATTTATTTTGGTATAGGATACAAGTTTGATATGTAGTATGAAGTGTACTCATATTCAATTGGAAAAGTGATACTACAATATATTTGCTTGTTGTTAGTAGTGTTGGCATAAAAAAAGGAGCAACTTCCTATTTGTACCATATGACCTTCCTAGAATAGAAGCCTATAGTTTGGGGTGGAGGGAGCTTAGCTAGGTCCAAGAGAATTTGATTGTGATCTTGGTTATTATTGGTTGAGTAAGTTACATTAGTAGTCTCAATTTTATATTCATTGTTATTAGATTGACTATTTAAGGCTAATTACCTTAATATATCTATGATTGGGATCTTAGAAGAAAAATGAGGAGTTTATGAAGATGGATTAAGATAAGGGTAAATATAAGCTTTAGGTTTCTCCACCTCAACCGCTTGGTAATAAACAAAGGGTTCTAGTTTGGTTGGAATATGGATTGTCTTACCCTAATATTTGTACTTATAACATTGATTAAAATTTGATAGAACAACTTGCTTTTTATGGATGCATAGCCTTCCTAGAAGAATATTGTAAGTCAAGTTGCAAGGCATGATATAATAGAGGGTGTTAAGAATGTAGGGTCCAACCTTAAGGGGTAATACTATAGTGCCACTAGCCTCATGCTTCTCATTTTTGAAATGTCCTAATGACAAGATCAAAATTTTCCAAATCCTATTTAGTAAACCCAAAATTAATAATGAAATTTAAGCTATATACATTAAGATTTAAGCCATTATCGATTAGGATTCATTTTATGAAGGTATAGCCTATATAGCTCATTCTGTAAAGAGAGATCTCTGAAACCATAGAGGTGGGTGGAATATCATTCTAATAGAATTATATTAATACATGACTTACCCCAATGGATCCCACCATGGAAGTGAGGTCATTAGAATTTATATCTTTAGGAATAACTTGTTCACTCAAAAGCTTGAATAGGATGTCCCTATGCATTGGAGAGGTCCTTAGGAGCTCATAAAGAGAAAATTTTTGTTGGGTTACATTCCAACTATTGGTACCAATTGAAAGTACCCTTATCTTTGTTTGATTAGATGATTAGTGGTGGTACTTCAAAGGAAGTTATTTTTGAGTGAAGGACCAAAGGAAGTTTATAAGGTTGATCTAATGGGGGATTCCTGTGCTACTACAGTATGACAATACATATGGAGGAAATAATATTAGAAGAATTGATTACTTCCACCATATTCTAATTTGGGGGTGGCACACTCTATATTGGACATTGTTTATTTCCTTTTGGTCATAATTTGGCAACGGAGCTTAGAAGATACCAATATTTTAATTAGAGGAGGATTAGGAGTCATAAATATTGAAGACAACTTGATCTTTAGCTATCAGGTCTTGGATAATATTTCTAAGGGTCTTGCATTTATTGGTTGAATGACCATTAATGCGATGAAAAGCACACTACTCCTTATGACATAACTAAAAAGAGTTTTTCCTTTCACGGTCTAAGGGTTTGACAAGTGGAAGATCCACCATTCTAGTTTCATGAAGTTGGTTTATGATAGTTGGAGGTTGGTCAAGTCAATTGAACTTCCTCTTGGGTTTTGACTATTGGATTTTCCTCATAATGAGCTTTTGAAGGGTCATTATAGTATTCATGTTGTTGGTTTGGCACAAGTCAATGACTTCATCAACTACAACATGCTTCTTTTTATATTACCCCTTTGGGTGGGAGAAGGCCTTTTCCGCCTCCTTACTAGATTTAGTTTTTAGATATTATCTTTTGAGGGTAGTTTCTACTCCTTATCCATATCCATAACATCTTCAAAGGAAGATACATTGGTCATCTCTAAGTAGAATGTCAATTGTTCATTCAAGTTACCTATTAAGATATCTAGAAGGTCTCTTGGAGGGGGACACACTAAAGTCTCCCCACTAGGGCTCACCACCTTACCAAGAATTCAATAAAGGTCTCATATTTAGATTTCTTTAGCTTATATAGGTCACATTTGACACCCAATTTTTTATTGTAGAAAAATTATTGGACTACCATAACCCTTGATAACTAGTCCTTTAACTAGTCCAAATAGTTCCTTACCTTAAATTTAAGCATTTATTGCTCAAAAGAAAATTTGTTGATGATAAGTGAATTTATTGGAAATGAATTCACCAAATTTAATTTTCCCTCCCAAATTTGACCTTTCCCACCAAGTTTGACTATCAATAGTCAAATGTTGAAACTACTAACATGAATTCACTGGGAGTGGATTTATCTGGCGATGGTTTTGACTTGACATAAGTGGAACCTCAAAAGCATAGCATATAATATAATGGGTTAGGTTGAGTTTGATTTATTAATATTTAAAAAAATTATTATATAAGTTATAGCAATCATATATGCATAAGTGATAGGTTTTATTAACCTAAAGTGAGTTTTCATGACTTCATTCTAAACAAAATCTAAGTTTATTTAATTATTAAAGTATTTAAATTAGTATTAAGTTAGTTTTGTTAAATAAGTTATATGTGGATTCTATTGGGGCCACTCCCATAAAAATACCAAAATATTACATTTGTTATGTCAATTAAACCATATCCAACAAACCTTTTTATCATATTTTTTCATTTCTTTTTATATTAAATATATTCTTCAACTTCCTCAAAGTGTTATGTTTCCACAATAAGCTACTAGACATCATTTTTATTGAGAGATAAAATATCACTTGGCAAGTTGCCTTCTAAAATTTGAATTTCACCAAGATGAAGATCAACATTGCAATTGGCTAAATTATCTACTACCAATTTCCTTATTTATAAATATGCTCACACTTCCAAGAGATTGCCTCTAGTAACAAGTGATGAAAATAAACAATAATATTATTTATTTATCTAGTATCCACATCCATTTTTGTGAATAGTATTAATGATAATATGTGAATCCTCCTCAATTGAAATATATTTCCATCATTTTTCTATTGCAATTTTAATCCCTATAAGAAGTGCCCTACCCTCTACATAGTTGTTATTTGAAGTTCCATATGATTCTAAGTGAGGAGAATTTTTCCTTCATTGTTTCCAAAAACACCACCTCCACCAACTTTTCTCGTATTTCCTTCAAAAGCACCATCAAAATTAATTTTGATAACCCCAATTTCTACACAATTTATTTTTACCCTAGGTCGAAGTAGATCCTTTGTTTTAATTCAATTATTGTAGATGACTCTTCTATGTATATTTAAATCTTGTAGCTAAGTTATTAGCACCCCTTTTTTGCACTTGATACTTCCCATGATGAGCACCATATTTTTAGACATTCTACAAGAGAGACAATAATATGATTTCAAACTTAGGCATTATTTTGAGATTTTTTTTTTATTTATATTATTCCTTTCAAGCCATAAATTCTAATAAACAATGGTAGGGTCAATCCTCCACAGTATACATAATTATTTAGCTTTTAAATAATTAATCCAACATTTTATCAACTCTTTCAATGTTGATGAAGCTACCTAATATAATTTCATATTTTTAAGAAAGTAACCCCAAATGGTGTGAGCAAAGGGACAATGAAGAAGTAAATATTTTGATGTTTCTAAATCCTTCTCACACAAGGCACATCTAAAAGGTCCATAATATCCTCTTCTTTATATAATCTCTCTTATAAGAATATTACTTTGAACAACTAACCAAAGGAATTTTGAGGCCTTAAGGATAACCTCTAATGATCAAATATTCTTTCAAGGAAAATATTTGGTAGAAGAAAATTTTGATTGCTCTAAATCCTCATATCCCAACTTGACCGAGTATCCACCATCCTTTGATAAATTCCAAACCAACTCATACTTTTGTGTAAAATTCAATAAATACAACTCTTTAAGCATATTTGAAGTTCATCTATAATTTGTTTGAGTTCCTCTCCTTCAATGAGGTTACTAAAAAAAATCCATGATATAAAGTTATTGCTCATATTATTATAATCTTTAACCATTGGAACTTTACATTCTAAGCATGCTTGAGCCAGTGGTTTCCATTTTGAGTTAGATATAAGAGGAGAAGGCTTCAATGAAGCATAAGACCAAATAAATATCCTTATTGATTGACCATCTAATATGCTTCTTTATCAATTGCAAACTATTTGATATGGAGTTCTATGTTTATTATCCTTTGGGTAGGGTTCTTTTCCTAAATAATTTCATTGCATCAAGAGAACCTATGTATTTTTGAAGTAATATTTTTACCCAATGCTTTCCTTGATCTCTGAATAATCTGCATCCAAGATTTTCCCGTAATTCCAAATTCATAAGTCTACAATTCCACAAGCCTACACCCAATATTATTTCCTTTGTAAACCCTATCCCACTTATAAAGAGGAAACCTAAATTTTTCATCACAACCTCTCCATAAAAATTTTCTTTGAATTTTATTAATTTCTAATGTTATATCTATTAGTAATCTTAAAAGTGGCATCATATAAATAGGGATGGATTGCAAAGTAGTATTTATGAGTTGGGGTATTTCTACAATGGTTAAGAACTTACCATTCCAATATGCCAAACAAGCTTTCATTCTATCTAAAAAAGAGACTCAAAGCTCCTTTTCATTTCCTTTGAGATAAAGGAAAATTCAAGTAGGTTGATAGAAATTCTTAATTTTAAACACTAAAATATTCACAATAGTTTTTTGTAAATATAAGGGAGTATTAACGAAAAAAATATTAGATTTTATAATATTAATCAACTGTCCATCCCAGGAAAAGCTCGAATGACCTTCAACAAACGGGTACCTGTACCCGAAACCGACACAGGTAGGTAGGTAGAGAATACCTAGGGGCGCGAGACAACTCTCTCTAAGGAACTCGGCAAAATAGCTCCGTAACTTCGGGAGAAGGGGTGCCTCCTCCATAGGAGGAGGTCGCAGTGACCAGGCCCGGGCGACTGTTTACCAAAAACACAGGTCTCCGCAAAGTCGTAAGACCATGTATGGGGGCTGACGCCTGCCCAGTGTTGGAAGGTTAAGGAAGTTAGTGATATGATGACAAGAAAGCCACCAACTAAAGCCTCCATAAATAATGATTCTAACCTAAGGTAGCAAAATCCGTTGTTGAGTAATTTTTGACCTACATCAAAGGTGTAACAATTTGGGCATTGTCTTGGAGAGACACTCAATGAAATAGAAATTTCTATGAATATGCAAAAAATGACAATTTGGTATTTTTCAAATATTTATGGAAAGAATTACAAGAGAAGTTTTTCGAACAAATATGTGAATTAGAAAATATTGGTCGACGAAATCTGAACAAAAAACTGAATCTTAAGATACCCGAGAACGAGATTTTCTTATTACCACAAGATGTATTGGCTGCTGTGGATTATCTTATCAGAGTAAAATTTGGAACGGGTATACTCGATGATATAGATCATCTTCAAAATAAACGTATGCGTTCTGTAGCAGATTTATTACAAAATCAATTTGGATTAGCTCTAGTTCTTTTGGAAAAATCAGTGAAAAGAACTATAATGATAATAGGTTCATTAACTAAACCAACTCCTAAGAACTCGGTAACTTCAAAACCATTAACAAAAACTTTTCAAGATTTTTTTGGTTTACATCCCTTATCACAATTTTTGGATCAAACTAATCCATTGGCAGAAATAGTTCATAGCCGAAAATTGATGTGGGCCCTAGAGGATTGACACCTTGAACTACTACTTTTCAAATACAGGTTATTCATCCTAGTCATTATGGGTGTATTTTTTTTATTACAATATCTAAAGGAATGAATGTTGGACTTGTTGCATCGTTATCTATTTATGCAACGCTTGGTCAGTACGGCTCTTTACAAAGTCCTTTCTATAAGATATCTGAGAGATCGGAGGAAGAACATATGGTTTCTCTATTACCGGGATAATATGAATACTATCGAATAGTTATGGGAAATAATTTGGCATTAAATCATGGGATTCAAGAGGAACAATTTACTCCAGCTCAATATCGACAAGAATTTTTAGTTCTTGCATGGGATCAAATCCATTTCATAAGTCTTTTTCCTTTCCAATATTTTTTTGTTGGAGTTTGCCTTGTCCTATATCTATCATTATAATTGATCTAACTATTAAATTAAAGCAAATGCCTTGTATAGACCTTAGATATAACTAATATCTATTACCAAGAGTTGAGAAATTATGTATTATATAGATGTAGTGTTGGCAATTTTGACATTATGCCACATTGAAATTTTTGATGGAATTTTGTTGAATAATTTTTTATTGTAAAAGTGGCAAAATATATTAATACTATGTTGCAGTATTTTGGCTAGTATAATGTGTTACAGTATTTTTATGTGTTAATTTTCCTTCTAATTTTCATGAATTTCATGCTTGGGAATAATGGGTGCTGCAAGGCAAATTGTTTGTGAAGAGTGATGTGAAAAATCAGTGAATATCACTTGAGGACGTCAAAAGGAAACAATGCTTAAATATTCAAAGGAAAAGAAAAATACATAACAACCTTTTCGCCTGAATGAAGAGTGAAAAACCTTTATCATCCTTCCCCGGGGTGAAGACGTCTTTATTTTTTAAAATCTTGTTGTTGAGAAAAGGGAAGAGCAAAAGTGTGTTCACCCCAAAAATGGGGTGACAAACTCATTCGCCTCACTTTGGGGCGAACGTAGAAAGAAAAAGAATGGCAAGTTTGGCAATGAATTTTCTCCCCAAGTGAGGGGTGAAAGTCCCTTTCACCCCTCCTAGGGGGAAAAATACATTTTAAGTGGTTAAGTTTGAAGTGGGCTTGAGGTCAAAGCACGATGACAATTTAAATAAGTGCGTTCACCCCAAAGTTGGGGTGAAAGCATCGTTCACCCCACTTTGGGGTGAACATCCTCAAGTTTTAAAAGATAATGTGCCCAGTCAGCATGTTGACTAGTCAAATGGACTTTCACCTCAAGTGAGGGGTGAAACTCCCTTTTGCCCCTCCCTGGGGTGAAATCTTAGCAATAGGAAGTTTGGGTGAATGCATATGTAAAACATAAGATGTGGACCCCACCTTAGCATTGCATTGAGAGAAGTAAAGGTGGTAGCGCTTTCACCCTAGGTGAGGGGTGAAAGTCCCATTCATCCCTCCTTGGGGTGAAGCTACATAAAATGGGGCCCACGAATGCATTAATAATTTTTTTTTTTTGCTTTGGGTGAATTTTAAAAGGTGGGCTTTGAAAAAGTCAAAGTTACGTTCACCCAAGGTAAAGGGTGATAGTGCCTTTCACCTCTTTTGGGGGTGAACGTATATTTTAAGAAGGAAGACGTCTTATGTGAGGCGCTTTCACCTTGGGAGAAAGGTGAAGCTCTTAATCACCTCTTTCAAATTCAAGGTGATACGAAGATGGTTCAAAGCGTCAAGTGTAAAATCAAAGGGGTATAATAAGTTTTTTTCACCCAGGTTGTCCTTAAGTTGACTACTTTCCATGATAAGGAGATGAATGTAGTGCAAATAATTTTAAATTGAGTAAGGTCATAGGTTGTACATTGAGCGCAATGATGTGAGAATTATGAGAACAATGAAAGGTGTAATTCAGAATTGCATAATGAATAAAGTTATGAATGTTACTGCTTTGAATGTGCCCTCTCCACCAGGAGACGAATAAGAAGGAAATTATGGAAGTTAAAGGAAGCACTTTCGCTCATCGCTCTATTTTGGGTGAATTTGATTTTAAGCATCAATGAAGACTTTTCAAAGGTGCTCAAATTAGATGAATGATGAGAATTTAATGATTGAGGTGAAAAGTGATTACAATTGTTGATTTCATGCTAAAAGAGCTACAACATTAAAATCATAGGGTGATTTTCATGAGTTCCAAGACATTTTAAATAAGGGTAAATTTCCAAGGTGTAATGGATGTACCAAGTCATTGACCATCTTTACAGTTTTCCATGCACCGACACTCGAATGTGTTGATTTCTTGGAGATTTTTCCTTAAAAATTGGATCGTTGTCTCAGGAGGAAGATTTTCAAGAATTTCAAGGAGGAATTTCTTCACAAAGGTTCTTGATCTGTAAACATTTTGTCTTTTGTGTATTAAATGAATAGAGGTGAAAACCTCTATAAATACTAGACATTTTCAATGTAAAAGGGAGGATAGACACTCTGTAGAAAAACTATTCAAGTTTTCTGCATAAATAGAAGGAATTTGGCTTCTGATTTTGCAAGTAATTTCTATGTGTGATTTCTTTCTATTCAAGCATTTCTATTTTATATTCATGTCTATTATCTATTGCTAAGTTCAAATTTTACATCTGGATTTGGGCATTGCTGGTGAGAGTGTGAGTACTGGAATGCGATTCTGGAAGTTGTCTCCAAGGAATTGTAAGTGGATTCTCTTGCCTCCTTTCTATTCTATGCTGCTATGACACTTGGTTGGAATTCCTACTGCTAGTCTATCCCCAATCCTACATCTTTGGCCTATGGCTATATTTCCCATTTCTTTCTATTATTTCTAATTTCTTTCCTACAACTCTAGACTTAAATTGGTGTAGGATTAGTAAGGGAGCCAACCCTCTCTGGAGATTGGCATGGAGGACATTTCTTTCCTTCGACCTTTCAATGTTGGTCATGTCTAGGGTGCACAAATGTATGTTTGTATTTTAGGTAGATATTTGACCAATAGTTTTTGGCATACCTGGTGGGACATTCAAAAGTTCCACTTTCAATAGTATTAAGGTTTGATGTTCACCTTCGTATTGTTAAGTTAGAACATCTGGCGACTCAGCTATACCTAGAAGCCTTTGAATGTGAAGTTAGTGAAAGTTGTACTTCATGATCACAAGATCGAAGGCCAAAAATTTCAAAAATCCCATTGAGTTTTTTGAACTTGACACCCAAAAATTAGGAGAACATCCTAGATTAGTCACCCTAAACATATTCATAGTTAGCTGGTGTGTTTTCTATTCCTTCAAGTCTAGCTAGTACTTCTACTAGCATCCCACCTCCTCAACCTCACACACTAGTTCAAATGGCTCAGAATCCACCACCACAACAACCACAACCACCAAGGTAGTTCCCAACATGGAATAGCTCAGGAGCTTTGAATTTACAAGCATAAAATCTAGTCCCTCAAGCAGCATTGAAGGCTTTGCCTACCTATGATGGTACTGGTAAAACTTCTTATGAGCATATCCAAGATGTGGCTTCTTTGGCGATAATCCATGGCATTATAGATGAAGATATTATGGTAAGATTGTTGGTGTTGTCACTTAGAGGGAAGTTGTTGTATTGGTATCGATCCTTGCCACCCACTACTATTACTACATGGGACCAGTTGGTAGAATTGTTAATTAAGAACTTTCATGAGCAAGTTGATCCTTTTTCCTTGCTACATCAATTCATGAATATCTAGAGACATCCATAGGAGGAAATAGTGGACTTCAATGTCAGATTTACTTGAAGTTGGTAGAGAGTTCCTGATGGCCTTCGGCCCATGCATGAGCAAGTTATATTTTACTACCTCAGAGCCTTTAACTCTGATATTGGTATGGTTGTCCGATAAGCCAATGTCAATACATTTCTAGATCTATACATGTAAGCATAAAAGGCTAAGGTAGATCTGATTGCTATAGGTAAGTTGCCTCCAAAGGTAACTATGCCCATTCTTCTTGATCTTCCACAACATCTGTATTCAAGTGCATTTTCATAGCCTATGCCTTCTATGTACTCTGTTCCCTCATGGAGCTCGGGTCCACCTCAAATTACTCCAATTCTAGTTCCACAACTCCCCGCTCCAAGTATTCCATAATTACTTGCACTAGTTGTTTCATAGTTGCTAGCCCTAGTTCCTTTCCTAGTGTTACTAGTACCACCTATTTCATTATAGTTGCCTACTCCACCAATACCTCTACCTTTACCAACACCTCCTACGCCCTCAAATCCTGATCCCTACATGAAATTATTACAAGAAATACAATCTATTAATTTAGTCGTAAGGACAATGTCGAATGAAATCATGATAGTTAAGAAGAAGCAAGTTGAAGCTAATTTTTGGTCAAGAAGATTTCAAACACCATCAATTACTAGAGAACAATCGACTACTAGCAAGGGTCCTAAAATAAATACAATTGTGTTTGCAAATGAAGAAGCTAGTACATCAGAGTGGGCATATTGGTGTTCCACTTGTAATGATCCTCATGGTGAAGATACATGCATGGTTCATTTGAACTATGTACAGACATTAGCAGAAAGTTCTGCTAGTGGACAAATCAATATGATAATAGAAGTTGATCATAACTTTATGGTCCCTTCCTTGGAGCAAGTTTCAGTCCTTACGAGGGTTGGAAAGAAGTCGGTGACTATTGATCTAACAGAAATGGAGCCTCTGAAAGTTCTTATTGAACAAAAGGTACAAAATGAAAAGGTACAACCATAAGTGAAAGCGCCTGGTACAACAATTAAATAGCAAGATTCTATCTTGTTGAAGGATCTATTGCCCAAGCAAGCTCAAGAGAAGTTGCAGATGAAGGCATCAACTTCACAGCCCTAGTCGCTCAAGTACAAACTGAGGCAAAAGAACAAGCCAAAGAGCACCTCAAGTACCCATCATTGACTAAGCGATAAAGGGTGGAAGCTACTCAACAATATTGAAATAAATATGATTGACTAGTGAAGAAAAGGTCTCTGGGTACTTCTGATTATAATATTGTTGAGGAAATGAAGAAGATCCCTACAAAGGTAAGTTTATATGATGCACTACAGTTACCTAGGCAAGTTGACTTATTGCAAGAGTCTCTCAAGTCTACAAAAGATCAAAAGAAAAGCCTTTCCCAAATAGTGTTAGCATAGACACTGCCGACTTCTACCATTGGTAAGAATAGACCACCTTCATTCTATTTGTCTCTCAGAATGGAAGGGTGGATCATGCATAATTGTATGATTGACTCTGGTGTTGTGACTACTATCATGCCAAAGGTAGTATGTGAAGTAATGGGGATGGAGTATACAAGGAGTAGTCTAGGTGTCTTGCAGTTGGATGGGACCCTAGTCAAAATAGTGGGAGTAATTAAGGATATTCCTATTATTCTATACAATGTACCGTAGATCATTGTCATCCAAGAAGTAGTGGTGGTTGACTTGGAACCATACTTTAGCATGTGTCTTTCGAGGGAATTCATAGTGAAACTAGGAGGATATATTTCCTTGGATTATTCACATTTGGAGATCCCTTTCAAGGGAAGAAGAATCCGCATCTATAATGAAAAGCCATCCACTTTTCATATAGAAAAACTTGGAGGAAGAAGAAAAGCCCATTGGTGCAGTCAATATGATGATAGAGGAAGTGCAAGAAGTGGACTTGATGGAGGAAGCTCTTGGTGAGCTCCACCTTGAGGATGAGTTTTCATTAATGGATTTCAATGCAATGGTAGAAATTGATATCGGTTGTTATACCATAACTAAACCTGAATAGATTGAAGAAGTTTTTGATTCCCTAGAACCTATCTTTGATCAGCTATGGAAGCTATATTTTGATGGTGCAAGATGTAAGAATGGTGTAGGAGTTAAAATTTTTCTTGTTTCTCCTATAGGGTTGTAGAAAACCTATTCATATCGGTTAACTTGGAGCTGCATAAATAATGCCACTGAATATGAAGCATTGTGCCTTGGTTTGAAGAAAGCTAAAAAGTTGGGAATAAAATAATTATAAATTTTTGGAGATTCTGAGCTCATCGTCAATCAGACTACAAACAAATGTGTGTCAAAGTAGCACTATTTGAAGGCCTACCATAACAAGGTATGGGATTTGTTTGAGTCCTTTACAACATTGAATATTCAAGCGATTTCATGGGAGCAAAATAAACATGCAGATATCTTAGCTTCCCTTGGTGCTAATTTCTCTCCTGTAGAGCAAGTAGTCAGGAGACCCAAGACTGTGAGGGTAATTTATAGACCTTCGGTCCTTGATAAAAACATTTATTGGCAAGTGTTCGATAATGATGAACAAATAATCAATTTTTTGATTAAGGAAGCTGCAAGCATAGAGGATAGAATACTAGTCGAAGAGGAGATGGAAGGAATGATTCAATTGAAGAATAATCACATTCCTAGGGGACTGATTTCTCTTGAGAGTTTGTTTGATCAAAATGATAGGGTAGAGAAACATAAGATCAAGGTGGATGCGAAGGAATACAAGGAAATGCAGTTGGAGCCTGAAAAGGTTATCAAAGTTGGAATAGATTGTACGTCGAAAGAGCTTGAAGATATTAAAAATTTGTGTTATGAGTTTCTAGACATCATCGCTTGGAGCTATCATGATCTGAAAGGATATGACAAGAATGTGATCCAACACACCATTGAATTGTAGGAAGGGGTGAAGCCTTTTTGGTAGAAACAATGGCCTATCAATCCAAAAATTGAAGTGCTTATGAAAGTAGAGTTGCTAAAAATGTTGGAGGTAAAAATAATTTATCCTATCAAGCACTCAACATGGGTGGCAAACTTGGTTCCTATTCGAAATAAAAATGGAGATATTCACTTGTGTGTGGACTTTCAGAATCTGAACCAAGCATCCTTGAAAGATCACTATCCTTTACCATAGATTGACCAGATTTTGCATGTAGTCATTGGAGCTCAAATATTTTCATTGCTTGATGGTTTTTTCGGCTACAACCAGATCTGGGTGAAGGATGAGGACCAACACAAAATGACATTTACTACAAAATGGGGCACTTTCACCTATCAGAGGATGCCATTTGGTCTTTCCAATGTTGGTGCCACCTTTCAGAGAGCTATGGATGTCACTTTCGATGAGTTGTTGAATCAGATTATTGTAATTTACCTTGATGACATGACTATTTTCTCACATCGTAGGGAAGAGCACGTCTCTCATCTGAGGCAAGTGTTCAAAAAATATCGAGAATTTGGAATTTCCATTAACCCGAAGAAATCCATTTTCACTATCAAAGAGGGAAAACTCTTGGGACATGTGATTTCACAAGAAGGACTAGCGATTGATCCTACGAGAGCTGAAGCTCTCTTGAAATTACCACTACTAGTTAACAAGAAGGATCTGCAGTCATTCTTTGGTCAGATCAACTTCATTCAAAAATTCATTACTGATTTTGCTCAAGTAGTCAAGCCAATGACTGAACTTCTGAAGAAGAATGCAGACTTCAAGTGGATAGAAGTAAGAAGATAGGCATTCCAAGAAATCAAGGAGAGAATCACCCAAGCACCAATACTGATTAATCCAGATTATTCAAAATATTTCATCCTTTATGTAGTAGGAGAACATGAGAGTTATGTTGTTGTCCTCACTCAAAAGCAAGATGATGGGGATGAGAAACCGATTGCTTTCTTGAGTCAAGTAATTGCGCCACACTAGGAGAAGTATAACTTCATCGAGAAATAGGTGTATGCGGTCATGAAGTCATTAAAGAAATTTCATCATTTTATTTCATAGAGTAAGACAATCGTCTACGTTATCCATCCAGATGTCAGAAATTTCATTATTCAAGGAGAAATGGGTGATAAAAGAGTAGGTTGGGTCTCAAAGATTTAGGAATATGATGTGGAGATTCGACCTACTAAGTTGGTTCATGGACGAGCACTCTGTCAAGAATTGGCCAAAAGCATAACTTCTGGATCACTACCCCCAGTACAGGATGAGGTTATCAATGAAAGTAATCTTGCCAATCAAGTAACAAGTGATCATGATTGGATAGAGGACCTTGTCGAATTCTTTACATCTAGAAAATGTCCATCACATCTTGATGCCTCACAATGATGAAGATTCAGACTGCAGGTGCTTAGGTATGTCCTGTTGCCAAGTGGGCTATTCCATAAAAATATAGATGGAGTACTCCTCAGATGTGTGAAAGAGTCTAAAAAGCAAAAAATCTTGGAGGAGTTCCACTCTAGCTTATCTAGTGGGCATTATGCAGGAAGGCCTATGGCCTTGAAGATCATTCGAGCTAGGTATTTCTGGCCTACTCTTTTTGTAGATGCACACAAGGTGAGCCAAAGTTGTGATAACTATCAACGGTATGTTGGCAGGAATAAGAAAGCATCTCTGCCTCTGCATCCGATTCAGGTAGAAGCTCCATTTCAGTAGTGGGGCTTGGATTTCATTGGAGTTATTGATCCTCATTCCTCTATCGAGCATAAATATATCTTGATAATGATCGATTATTTTACTAGGTGGGCAGAGGCCATTCCGACCAAAAAAGTAGATCAGGCTACAGTCATCTCCTTCCTTGAAGGATTGATTACCCATTTTGGTGTTCTAGATGCCATTGTAATAGATAATGAGACTCCATTTATTGGGGTAAATATCATTGAATTTGCAAGTAGGTATGGGATTTATCTCAAGACTTCTTCCAATTATTACCCACAAGGAAATGGTCTGGCCGAATCCACAAACAAAAATTTGCTTCGGATCTTGAAAAGGATACTTGGCAGCAATAAAAGGAGTTGGCATCTATTGTTGAATCAGGCTTTATGGGTAGATCGTATATCAGTTAAGAAGTCTATCAAAGCCTCTCCTTACTCCTTGGTATATGGAAAAGAGGTAGTTTTACCCACTCATATCGAGCTACCTATCCTCCAGATATTGTAGTTGTTCAAATATGAAGATGATGAGTTTGATCCTATGAGTGCAAGGTTGGCTCAATTGCTACAGTTGGAAGAGGAGAGAGAAAAGGTATATGAAGCTTTCATAGAACATGCAAAAATGATGCAAAAGTGGTTTGGCAAAAAGACAATAGAATGCAAGTTTTAGGTGGGAGATCTAGTCCTCAAGTGGAATGAGAACAAAGCCAAGCCAGGGAAGCACCACAAGTTTGATGCAATCTGGGAAGGTCCATTTCAAGTTTCTATAGTAAATTCGGTGAATGCGTATCATCTTCGAGATATGGATGGTTGGGATCTATCGATTCTAGTTAATGGTCTTCATCTGAAGGCCTATTTTCAATGATGTAATCAAGAGGTACAAGTGTGTAAATATGTACATATTTTATTTACAAGTATTTTATTGCTTTATAAAATATATAAAAAAAAAAAAAAGAAGTATGAGGTGGACTCTACTAGAAGATGTCAGGCTTTCCTTAAAGAAAACTTTGCTTTGAAAATTTCTCTTTGAAAATCAATTTTACCCCAAATATTTCCATGAGGACATATTATGAGTTTTGTGTAGAATTAATTGTTGTATTGAAAAGTTTTAGTAGGTTTGAAAGCTCCGAAGTTAAAAAGTTGCTTTACTTTGCAAGTCTTCGAGTTAAAAGGAAAAATGTTTTAGGGAAAATATTCGGGGGCACCTGGTAAAAGTATAAGAGCGGAGAAGTAATTGCTCTTGAAATATAAATGCATGGGGCTCGATTTTAAAATTATGGAGTGTGGTAAATGGAAAAAACTTTTACCTTGAGGAAGGGGTGAAAACCCCATTCACCTCCCAATGGGGGTGAACGCATGTTTTAAAGAAAAGAAAAAGGGAAATACTATATGAAAGCTCCAAGTCACCATGATGAAAGCGGTCAAAAGGGCTTTCACCCCAAATGAGGGGTGAAACTCCCGTTCGCCCCTCGTTGGGGTGAAAGTATTTTATGAAGATTTAAAATGCTAATCGTAGTGCCCATATCATTCAATTTAAAAGGAAATGTTTTAAAAAGTATTTTGCCCTAGATTTTGAGCTAAAATATTCTGAAGAAAATGGTTTATGATAAGAATAGGTTAAAAAGAATAGTAAAGTTTCCTATGAGAGGGAAAGTCCATTATTCTCCTCATAAAGGTAAAGAGGAAAATTTTAAAAGCATGGGGGACGTGAAAAGGGGGAAAGAAAAGCAAGAGTTTTCATAGCTCTATTATTAAAAGCTTTGGAAAAAGAAAAAAGCAAAGATTGAAGTTTTTAAATTTGATTTGATTTTCTTAATATGGCATGAAAATAAAACAAAAAAGAGAAAATAAAAAAGCTCTAGTTGAAAAAAGTTTAAAAAGGTGCTTTTCTAAATATGGGGTGAAAAAGAAAGGCAAAGAATTGTTTTAAAAGGATGAAGTTTGCCATGGAATTCAATCAAACAGGTTGAAGGTATTTTCGGAGCAAGAGAAGAAGAGATCAAGTGCGCCATCGAAGTGCTTTCGCCCCTCCATTGCTTTTTGGGCATGTGATGATTTTTTTGGAGTGCCCTCTCAAAGTGATTTCACCCCTACACGTGGTGAATTTTGAAAGGTGTTCATGGACGTTAAGATGCATTTTTGGAGCATTTAATTCAAAACGTGTGCTCGGATTTGCGTTGGGAGGCATTTTTGCATTCTTAAGGACTGAAATCTCACAACATCAAAAGCAAGGATGCTCATTGGTTTGCAGGTGGTAGATTTATTTTTTTGAAGTAGTTTTAGTAGCTAGGGCATATTGTTCGAAGGTATAATATGGCAAGAAGGGCACACTTTTCAAAAATGATTTTGTGGTGAATAATAGTTAATTGTCGTTAAAGCATCGGGAATAGTGTTAGTTGAGTGAAATGAGGTATGCGCTCTCCTAAATTCTCCAAGATGAAGTGTTACATTTACTTTGGTGGTTGAGAGCTCCATCTATAAATAGAGCATAGGTAAACTTGCTCAGAGATTAAAATTTTAAATTTTCTACCGATGCATTTTCAAGCTTTTGGTTGCAGAAGTTGTAGAGTGTCTTCAAGGTTGCTAGAATTTACATAATGGGTAAGAAAAGCATAGAAGTGAAGGATATTGTAGAGCCCAAATAGTCAAAGAAGAGGGTAGAAGGTGGGAAAAATCCAAGAAAGCCTACAGAAATGAAAATATGGATTTGGACCCATACTCTGACACCATGGTAGAGGTCGGGGACTACATGATCACCAATAAGGGTATGGTGAAGCTTTGGCAAGATGTGGAATTCATAGTCAACCAAGGATTGATGTCGGAGAGCCCTTTGACTATGTCATTTTATGCATAGTTATTTTGGTATCTGTGTACACCCGTACACCCTTGCCCGGAGTTGGTAAAATTGATTGCTAGATTTTATAACCTAGCTACCAGGGTGGTTCGAAAAGTGAATGGGGAGGTGCTTTTCTCTATCTCCATCGATGAAGTGAGGGAAGCATTTGCCTATGGGTTAAAACCTCCCTCTGACATGATTTTCAAGAAGTTGCATATTAATGAGCAAGAAGAGAGATATGTGTCTATTGTGACAATGCGCCAGTTCATGGAGACACAATTAATTAAGGAGCCGCAGCTAGGGCAGTTTCCAAATCTATCGAAGCCATTATCAGAATTCAAGAGCCTAGATTTATTTTTTATGCTGGCATGGGTTGTTGGCATTTCTATAGATTCTACGGTTCACAAGTGGCAGGCGGTATTGGTGCAATGTATATCTTAGGTGGAGTTTTATGCTCCAATGATAATGAGAAAGGGGACAAACCCTATTTATTTTGATTGGGCCAATTTCATATATCAAAAAATGCATATTCAGTTGGAGAAATTGAATACCAGAGAGGCGACTTCATTCAAGCATACCTCCTTCCTCGTCTGGTATTTCTTCTTTCATTTACATCAACATTTTTCATTTATTGTAATTAAACAAGTTGATGAGGAGAATGAGCTTTTGCTAGTTTATATGTGGACTCCCACTCTATCAAGGAGGGAGTCATTCTATAGTTTTAACCACTTATTTTTGGGGCCCACAATTGAGTTGATTTGTGGTAAGAGTGAAAGAGTATCATGGGCAATGAAGGAGGTGGTTGTCACAACCGAGAAGGGTGACATATTTTTGCTAACTCAAGGTATGGTTGTGAGAATTTATGGCTTCACGGGTAAGCCATTCCTACTTCCATATTTCACCACCGAGCATGTTTTTGCCATGGAGGTGGTGCACTAGATGAATTATACTAATGATGTTTATGGAGTAGGGTATGGTAAAAGAATAACTTGCACGATGCCATTCAAGTTTGGTAGCATAGAAGTGAACCAGGTTGGCTAGAACAGGTTGCTCATAGAGGCTCTTCAAGACCTGGGTCTGATAGAACTACCGCAATGATGGAGATATGACCCATTGGGTAATTTTTTGGAAATAATCAAGGCCAAGCATTTTCATTGCTGCCCATGATCAGATATTTAGGAAAATCGTAATAATTTTGATGGGCATGATTTGGAGTGGCATGTTGAAGCCATGATGTCACTTCCACCATGGCATGACTTCTATGAGTAGGAGGTTGAATATAACCCCATAGTGCATAGAGATCATATTCCTCCATCAGGACTATTTGGCTAGATGAAAGAACAATTGCCCATGTGGTCCGAAGAGAAGATTATGAATTGGTGGATTATGCGGGTCCATAGGGAAAAATTACGTCACCTTATGGGTTGAATATGGATGAGGCATTTTTGGAGGCGTATGATGAATTTTTTAATATCTATCAACCTATCACTTTCACCAAGGTCGTGCCTCAAAGTTTTCAAAAGTCTGATAGTGAAGGAAGCATGGCTAAAGAAGAGCACCTGATAGTTGAGGAGGTGACACATGAGGAAGAAGAGTAGCAGTACGTATTTAAAAGAAGATCACAATGGGTGAAGTAAAATATAGATGAGATGCTTCCTTTGGAGAAGCAAAGTGTTGAAGAGGCCCTTCCTTTCTTGAAGGCTACAAAGAAGTTGAGGATTGGCTGCTATTTCTTCATCCACTATTGTAATTTCTATGGTTGTAGTTATAGTTGCTAATGTTGTAGTGAATCCTCCTTCACCAACATCAACTGCTCAAGTTGAAGTTGCCCAAGATTTTCCATTAATTCATGAGCAATCATTGGACCAGTAAGTTGAGATCATAAACCTTGAGGTGGAAGCTAGAGATGAACAAGAAGAACCTATTATGTAGTCACCTCCATCACTAGGACACATGGTACCCATGCTCGAAGGTACGTCTCCCCTTCCCTCTTCTTCTACTCAGGAGCAAGTAGTGGTTGTCAGTTCATTTCCTTCAGTCCCTACTTCTTTCGCTCCTCCATTTGGTATACCTTCCATTTCCATTTTTCTCCCTTCCTCCCATTCATAAGTCACTACTGCTCCTTCTCTTCCCCTCTCTTCGACCTCCCTTTCTTTTAGTTCATTTGCATCAGGTCTGAATCTATTTTTGCATCCTTCCCCTTCCATTTCTATCACTACTTCCACTATAGTTGTAAGTATGCAAGCTCCTCCAAGAGTGAGTGTAACTATAGTTGAACCTAGTTCTTCCATTCACTCTACTATTTTGGTCCCCCCTCTCATATTTGTCTCCTCTTCTTCCTTTGAGCTAGATCATGCATAGGTTTTGGTTCCTTTCATACCATTTTTGGAGATGCAGGTGCTACCTAAAATCGAGGTGATGCCCAAGTAACCTGATGTAGAAAATATTAATCATGCTCATCTCAGTTCATCATAGTGGCTGAAGAGCCATAGGAGAAAGGAGGCACTTGCTCTAGCTAGGCCTCTCAAGAAAGTCACCTTCGATCCAGTTGCTATGGAGGCTCACACTACTAAGATAATTCCCCTGGTCCAAAAGCCATGAGGAGAGATGACATCAAGCGATTATGCTTATGAGATCATGATGGAGGACCTAACAAAGATTGATCCTACTAAGAAAATGGGGAATATCCAGGTTGATATGAGCTCAGTTTATTTGCATGACGAGTATTATAAGTAGATATTTTATGATGTCGAGACAAAAATTTGAACTTGAGGATGCCTTGGTAGCAAGTAGAGTACAATAGGAGAAGATGGTGATAGAGGTTGAACAATGGCATCAACAAGCAGAGGCTCATCAAAAGGTCAAAGATGCAATGGAGTAGTAAGTGTAGACATTGAAGGCACAACTTGAGTCCATACAGAATCAACTGGTAGAGAAGGCCACACAAGCTGTAGGCTTCTCTCAAAAAATAGTTAAGGAGGCTCACCTTCGGTTGGCTCAAAGTTGTGAGAAGTTGGTGGTAAGAGTAGTTCAGGTTCTGCAGTATCTCTATGAGGCTCGAATACAGATTCAATTGAGCCAGCAAGTAATAGATAGTATTGAGGAGATGTTGGAGCCTCATCTGGAGATGGTTGTGAAAATTCAAGCCCTAGCTCAGTCCAATATGCGCATTCACCCCATGAGTGAGATGGACCGAGCCTGGTCTACCACCAAGGTTACGCTACGTAGTTACTTCCAGAGGTTGGATCTGGTGAGAGAAGGTAGAAATCTCCTTAATACAATGGAGTGGGAGCATACTATTTCAATGATCCATTTTGATGCTCTCATTGATATGGGATTTCTAGATTTTATTAATGAATGGGGTGAGCCTCTACCAAAGGAATAGTTGGAAGCGGCCTGGAAGAATTTTGTGGAGGACACATCAAAAATTGACAAGTGGGAGGAGCCAATCATGGAAGAATAGGTGCTGTCACTCATGAAGAAGTTCACCCGTATGGAGTTGTCCTTGTTTGAGTTGGCTCAATGATCTAAGTACCTTAGCCTGGAGGATATCAAGAATCTATGGTATATTTATGAATCACTTAGTGTTCCTTGCTTGTTCACCACACATGCTTGGGCTGAGGTAGTTATAGTTTATGAAATCACCTATGAAATTTTGAAGGAGTAAGAGGAGTAGGTCATAGTAGAATAGGTAATAGTGGAACAAGAAGCAATAGTATGAATAGTAGTCGAGCAAGAGACGACTGAGAAGGTAGTAGTTGAACAGGTACAAAAAAGGATATCCAAATTAGAAGTGTCAGCCAAGGTAGCTAGTAAGAAGGACCACTGAAGAGCCCAATGGATAAAGGCCTGGGATCACTTGCATCCATGCGAGTTGGATACCCCATGAGCCACCAGAAATATTGGCAATTTTGATATTATGCCACATTAAAATTTTGATGGAATTTTGTTGAATAATTTTTTATTGTAAAAGCGGTAAATATATTAATACTATGTTGCAGTATTTTGGCTAGTATAATGTGTTACAGTATTTTTATGTGTTAATTTTCTTTCTAATTTTCATGAATTTCATGCTTGGGAATAATGGGTGTTACAAGGTAAATTGTTTGTGAAGAGGAAAAATAGTGAATATCACTTGAGGATGTCAAAAGGAAATAGTGCTTAAAGATTCAAAGGAAAAGAAAAGGATATAACAACCTTTTCACCCGAATGAAGAGTGAAAACCTTATCGTCCTTCCTTGAGATGAAGACGTCGTTATTTTTGAAAATTGTTGAGCAAAGGGAAGAGCAAAAGTGTGTTCACCCCAAAAATGGGGTGATAGACTCATTCGCCTCACTTTGGGGTGAATGTAGAAATAAAAAGAATGACAAGTTTGGCAATGACTTTCACCCCAAGTGAGGGGTGAAAGTCCCTTTCGCCCCTCCTTGGGGTGAAAATACATTCAAGTGTTTAAGTTTGAAGTGGGCTCGAGGTCAAAGTGTGATGGTAATTTAAATAAGTGCGTTCACCCCAAAGTTGGGGTGAAAGCATCATTCACCCCACTTTGGGG
This sequence comes from Wollemia nobilis, assembly GCA_028583015.1. NCBI lineage: Eukaryota > Viridiplantae > Streptophyta > Pinopsida > Araucariales > Araucariaceae > Wollemia > Wollemia nobilis. Next base: position 903,000 of record JAQPPZ010001424.1, on the reverse strand, counting down.
TGAACGTCCTCAAGTTTTAAAAGATAATGCGCCCAGTTGGCATTGAATAGTCAAATGGACTTTCACCTCAGGTGAGGGGTGAAACTCCCTTTTGCCCCTCCCTAGGGTGAAAGCTCAACAATAGGAAGTTTGAGAAAATGCATATGTAAAATATAAGATGTGGATCCCACCTTAGCATTGCATTGAGAGAAGTAATATGGTGGTGCTTTCACCCCAAGTGAGAGGTAAAAGTCTCATTCGCCCCTCCCAAGGGCGAAGCTACATAAAATGGGGCCCATGAATGCATTAATAATTTTTTATCTATGCTTCAGGTAAATTTTAAAAATTGGGCATTGAAAAGTCAAAGTTACGATCGCCCAAGGTAAAGGGCGATAATGCCTTTCCCTTATTTTGGGGTTGAACGTATATTTCAAGAAGGAAAACATCTCATGAGAAGTGCTTTTACCTTGGGAGAAAGGCAAAGCCCTCAGTCACCTATTTCAAAGGTGAGGTAATACGAAGATCATTCAAAACATCAAGTGTAAAATTGAAGGGGTATAACAAGTTGTTTTTGCCTAGGTTATCCTTAAGTTGACTACTTGCTAAGACAAGAAGATAATGCAGTGCAAGGAATTCAAAATTAAGGTCAGATACTGTGCACAGAGTGCAATGACGTGAGAATTATAAGCAAAAATTAAAGGCATAATTCAAAACTGTAGAATGAATAAAGTTATGAATGTTGCTGCTTTGAATGCACCCTCTCCACCAGGAGACGTGACTAAGAAGGAAATTATGGAATTTAAAGGAAGCATTTTCGCTCATCGCTCTATTTTGGGTGAATTCAATTTTAAGCATCAATGGAGACTTTTCAAAGGTGCTTAGGTTAGATGAGTGATGAGAATTTAATGATTGAGGCAAAGAGTGACTACAATTGTTGATTTCATGCTAAAAGAGTTGCAACATTAAAATCATAGGGTGATTTTCATGAGTTCCAAGACATTCTAAACAAGGGCAAATTTCCAAGGTGCAATGGATGTACCAAGTCATCGACCATCTTTACAGTTTTCCATGCACCGACGCCCGAATGTGCTGATTTCTTGGAGATTTTTCCTTAAAAATTGGATCGTTGTCTCAGAAGGAAGATTTTCAAGAATTTCAAGGAGGAATTTCTTCACGAAGGTTCCTGATCTGTAAACATTTTGTCTTTTGTGTATTAAATGGACAGAGGCAAAAACCTCTATAAATACTAGACATTTTCAATGTAAAAGGGAGGATAGACACTCTGCAGAAAAACTATTCAAGTTTTCTACGTAAATAGAAGGAATTTGGCTTCTGATTCTTGCAAGCAATTTCTATGTGTGATTTCTTTCTATTCAAGCATTTCTATTTTATATTCATGTCTGTTATCTGCTGCTAAGTTCAAATTCTGCATCTGGATTTGGGCACTGCTGGTGAGAGTGTGAGTACTGGAATGCGATTCTGGAAGTTGTCTCCAAGGAATTGTAAGTGGATTCTCTTGCCTCCTTTCTATTCTATGCTGCTATGACACTTGGTTGGAATTCCTACTGCTAGTCTATCCCCAATCCTACATCTTTTGGCCTGTGGCTATATTTCCCATTTCTTTCTATTATTTCCATTTCTTTCCTGCAACTCTAGACTTAAACCGGTGTAGGATTAGTAAGGGAGCCAACCCTCTCTGGAGATTGGCACGGAGGACATTTCTTTCCTCCGGCCTTTCAATGTTGGTCGTGTCTAGGGCGCACAAACGTATGTTTGTATTTTAGGCAGATATTTGACCAACATGTAGATGTATATATAACTACATCTAAATAATTAGTAAAATAATTATAACTTTTAAATGGTATAATAAATATGAATATTATTTAAAAAGTATTCCCTTTATTCTATCTATTATTTTAAATGACTTAAACACTAGAAATTTTGGCAATAAAAATATTTTATTTATTTATTTTTTGAATATTCTCCTCCAATTGGAAGGACCTAAGTCTTTAATTCCTAAGTTCTAGTTCAAATCCTAGGAACCATTATTCTATTCCTAGTCATCATATTATTGATATTAATTATTTCATATTTAGCATCCATGGTTGAATGGTTAAAGTGACCAACTCATAATTAGGAAGTCGTGGGTTCAATTCCTATTGGATGCACCTCTAGTTTAAGGTTTCATACTTTGTGACTTGTAATTTTGTATAATTATAGATATGATTCTTATATCTCCCATATTTTTGTGGGATATTATTATATGATTAGAATATCATTCTGATATCTCCCATAGAAATCAATATTAGTTATCATTCACATCCATCAATTGCATTCAACATAACATAAATTGATCCCATTATCTACCCTTACCTATGAGAATCTATGAATAGATTCTATCTAAATCTATAATCTAAATAACATTATCTACATTAAGATCTAGAAGTATTGGGAAATTTAAAACTTATTGTTTTTTTCTCAAAAGAGTGGTCCGACCCAAGTCTTCTAAATTTTAGTGACATTGTAAAGGTTGGGTAACCAATTTAGGTACATCCCTTGCATTGGAAAACCTATGAATCTAGGAAAAATTAAATTTAACCAATCATTTAGTACTAATTCCTATTGCTTTTAATGAGTTAGCATGCAAATCCCTCATCCCCAATTTAAATTTAGGTTTCACCTTATTAGAGTAAGAAAAAGAAAATCAAGAGTTTGTATTTTCTTCCATAACTTTTGAAGACCATTTGTGCTGCTCCATATTACCAATATAGCCTATAGAAAGGCTGCATTTCCTTTTTATCATGAATGCATGATCCTATAGGCATTTTATAGTAACTCATTCTAAGAAACAAATGGATTGACAAAATATGAAACCTTAAACTAGAGGTGCATCCAATAGGAATTGAACCTGCAACTTCCCAATTATGAGTTGGGTGCTTTGATCATTCAGCCATGGATGCTAAATATGAACCAGATTATATCAATAATATGATGACTAGGAATAGAATAGCACTTCCTAGGATTTGAACCTAAGACTCGAGACTTGACTTAAGTCCTCCCAATTAGAGGAGAATATTAAAAAAATAAATAAATAAAATATTTTTATTACCAAACTTTATAGTGTTTAGATCATTTAAAATGATAGTTAGAATGAAAGGAATACATGTTAAAAAGTATTCACAATGGTTATACCATTTAAAAGTTATAAATATATTTCTAACTATTTATATGTAGTTACTTATACATATACATCTATATAATACATAATTTCTCAATTCTTGGCAATAAACCTTCATTAGATCTAAGGTCTATATCAGGCATTTGCTCTACTTTAATAATTAGATCAATTAAAATGATACATATAGGAAAGTACACACTTGTCAAAAAGTTTTGCATGGGTTATACTATTTTTGGTTATATTACGAGTTAAAATGATAGATATAGGAAAGGGTTGGTTATAGTATTGGTTAAAATGATAGATGTAAGAAAGGGTTGGTTATAGCCAGTTTTAACTATTGGATGTATATATCTATGTATACAATATATATATATATATATAGAATATACCATTTATCAACTATTGGTAATAGAGCTTAGTTAGATATTTTTTTCTATATCAGGCATTTTCTTAAAAAAAATAACACGATATGCATTTTTTAATTCAAAAAAATTTGTGGGATTTGTATGAATCTTCTAGTTTTCAATCTCGAAAGATATTTCAAAAAGAAAGATAAGACCTTACCCCTCTTTGAACTCAAATAAGGGTAAGATCTTATCTTTATTTTTGAGTTTTCATTTTCATGTATACAATATTCCTCATAGATATGAAGTGCATTTCATTACTATAGGGATGACCCTAATCCAGAATAAGAATCATAAAAAAAGAGACCTAGTAAACAAATCACGATAATACCAGTTAAAGTACCTATCAACCAAAGAGACATTTTTCTAATGGTATCGACCATTTCTCTTACTTCCTTTTACATCATATTTTATTAAGTAGTCATGCTAAAGATGTAAACAATCATAGTTATGAGTAGTAGATCTCCCCAAATTGGGTGATAAAGAAGATTTTCATCATTCCTAATTAAAAAATCCATTAGAGAATGGAACAATTACAAAAATGAGTAATAGCCCCCATTAGAGGCTAGTACGATTCAATTCAATATTTTTTCATTCAATTTTGATTGTGTCATAGCTCCGTGATTTAGTTGATATAGAAGTTATCACTAGATAAAGTACATTGTTGATATGAATCCTAGGAAAAAATGTAGGTACAACTAGTCTGTGAATGGCCAACCATCTAATTATAAAAATTGGATAAGTTCTATCTATAGTCATTAGTACCTCCTAAAAATATTTAGTAAATTCATTATATTGCTCTAATGAATCAAAAATGACAATAACTAATGGAGCATTTTGTTGGCTTTTTGTGAAATACTCATTTAGTCGAAGGCTTCCAAATACATCATAAGCCAAACTTGTGCTAACAAATAACCAATCTATAATGAATAAAGAGGGTATACTAATACTATGGATAACCCAGTATCGAATACTAGTAATAATATTAGCAAAAGTGCATTCTCCTATATTCCCAAACATACTAAACTCCATATATTATTGTAAATTCAAGGGGGAATTAATCCCATGAAATATAGATATCAAGAAATAGAAAATTATTGATATCTTCTCTAATCCTTATTTGATTGCCAATAGTATACCAATGGTATATTTAAAGTATATGAACCAGTATAGCTAGCTTTCTCCTAATACAACAATACAATTTTGTTAAAAATTGAAAGCGAACATAATAGAATGATTCTACTCTTTCCAGTTCTTCCTACTCAGTTTGATCAATTGAATCAGTATTTTTTATTCTTTCCATTGGATATAAATGGGAGAATATTACATATTTTATTATAGATTTCAGAGCAACTCTATCTCAAAATTGTAAAATTTGGACACAAATGATGGGCATTTTCATTTTAGGAGCAATCATTGTAATTGTCATTGCCCTGCAAGTGGTTGTATAACTAAATATATGGATGTCACTTCAAGATAAAGGGAAAGGAGTATCATTCAGACATTATGTTCATGTAGATGATCCTAGTAATTCAAGTTGCATGATAAGAGGATCAGTGGTGCTACTGTATGGTGCTCTTCCACCCAATAGCACTACGGGTAAAGTTATGTCATAACTTCATGATTTAATAACATAGCACTTTGGGTGCTTTGACCATTTAGCCATGGATGCTAAATATGAACCAATTCATATCAATAATACGATGACTAGGAATAGACTAATGCTTCCTAGGATTTAAACCTAGGACTCGGGACTTAAAGACTTAAGTCCTCCCAACTGAAGGAGAATGTGCAAAAAATAAGTAAATAAAATATTTTTATTACCAAACTTTCTAGTGTTTAGATCTTGTAGCAATCCAGGAAGCATACACCTAAGCTAATAATAATTGAAACATCACATATAAAGCATAAAAGATAGACGAATTTGCAAATAACCACAAAGTAGGGCTTCCTTTTTATTAAATTTCCAATGAAACTCGATTACAAATCCATCCCTCTTAGGGATACCCAATGTGATACAATTATTACAATCATAGAACAATCCCCATGCAAGGGTAGGTGTAATTCATAGACTTCCTAAATGCACATGAACTGCTCCAAGGTATCGATGACCTTCTTCTCCATGATTAGAGGTATTTGTTGCCTTGCATATCAACACCCTGTTAGTCCTGCATACAATAAACAACAAGAAGCATATTAGTAATAAAGGAGGCCTCTCTTGATGAGGCTTTAAAAGGAAGTTATACAAAAAGATGCCATGAAAGCTTGAAATCAAGAAAGTGCAAGAAACATGGTAAACCTATGTTAAACATGAAATATTGCCATGAAAGATGTAAAGGAAAGACAAAATTATCTATCTAATGCCCTAATTATGAAATCAAAAGCATGAAAACATGAAATGTAAGCATTCTTGTCCTACTTACTACAAATGCCAAATGAGAAGAAAGATACCTAAACTCTTAATTCTACCGGACAAAAGTCTCTAATAAAGCAAATATACACCTGATTTATCTATTCTAATGCAAATGAAATAACACCTATGGCTAAAGACCAAGGAAATATGGAGATTGAACCTGACCATGGGTCTATCACACGGTGAGCACTATTAGCCATGGCTGATAGCCATGACTAAGCCAAAAATGCACTTGCCCTCCAAATATGGCCTAGATCTCTAATTTCCTTGATGAATTGATGGTTCAAGGGTCACCTCTATGTCCTCTAATAGATTTGGTGGTTGAATTGTTCTGATTGTTGATGGATTGCTTGTAATCTCATTTCTTGATTCTTCTAGCCTCCTAAGACCTCCATGACTTCAATTGTCATTTCAATCTCTCAATGCTAGCTAAAGGACTTCTCTCAATGCAAGTAGGTGAGTACTGAATTCGATAGGGCTTCACCATTCAAATTATCCTATGCATCTCTCTCATTTCCCATTTTGGATGGGGTTCTTATAACCTCTAGGAAGGCTATGTCTTAGCTTCTTGAGGAAGCCAAGATCAAGAATGGATAGCTGGAGCAGTTGGAGGGAAGCTTCTAGATATTTCCACCCCCAAACCACTCGGATCTACAACCAATTGGCCATTATAACCGAATTTGGATCGGCCAAAGTCCAACTGATTTTGACTGCTAGCCACGGCTCTGAGGCGCGGTCAACTCTATTAACCATGGGTCTCAACCACGACCAACACTAGTTAGGCCAAAATGCCTAAATGAGTGGTTAGAACCACTGCTATACCTTGGTATTTGTCCAAGGTCTTCCATATGGTCTTCTAGCATGTCCCATATGAGTAGTCACCTCGACATGATGCATTTTAGGTGTCTATAGATGCCCCTTTTGAGATGCGTTGTGAGATCGAACAATGCTGAGCAAAAATAGACCTCCTAAAATGATGTCGTAGGTTGGATGATGATCATTAGTCTGATCAACATTAGATGCCCAAATCCTACAAAGAGGATGCGCATCCTAGAATCATTGCTTCCAACTGGATGGAAGGCTTAAATTGAAAAAGCTTTGGCAAGCTCCAACGATGATCGGGCAGCTCAGGGCTACTATAGGCTTCCATGCCATATAGATCCAAAAGGAGGAGAGCTACTAACTTAACTATCATATTTGCTTTTTGCCCCAATAGAGGGTAAGCTTATGATAGTCATTGGCAATGATTCGTAAGATGAACATAATTTTGACAAGATCAAGGGATCTTCTATTGACTTTGATTATGATTATGACATTATGACTACCCCCTCAAGCGATGAGTCGATGAGGGTAATGACAATTAATAAAGTGACGAGTCACTTGACCACTATGAATAACTTTGAACAATTTAAAGTTTAGCATTTGAATACTTGGCAAGGCCTAATCAGCTATGATTGCAACTATTAATAGTAATTGTACATCTCTATCCCATGGAGCGGTCCAGTCGTAAAGGCCTTCTTAGGGAATCAAGATGATAGCAATTCCAATTAGGCATGTGTTGAATCATATTGTTCGATGATTTTCTAAAAATGTCATAGAAGAATTGACATGAATACCTCATTCCCATGGAGCAGTCCAATCGTCTGGGCCTTCTTAGGGATTGAAATGAAGCATAACAATTCAACGATGACTAATTTACCCCAAATGTCCTTATGGTAATTTACTCATCTTTCCGGATTGCATGGAGTGCAATTCACTACAACCACCAAGTGTATAGGGTAAATCACTAGATACAAGGTGCATTTGGCTTTTGATTTATCTAATTTTTTTATTATTTTTAATATTTTTGATAATTCTGGTCAGATGGGTATTTTTAATTTAGCATTTTGAAACTCCATACGGTGGGATTTGAGAGAATTTATTGTATATTGCTAGTCGTGCTTGTCATTAGTAGCTAAAAATGTCAAATTTCTTAGTCATGGGTCAGACCCATGGGTGAAAAACCCTAATTTGGGGACCACGGTTGTCATGCGTGGTCAGGGCCAAAATAGGAAATATTTAAGCATTTTGTACAATTTTTTAATTTTATTATTTACTATTGCAATTGAGAATCTGAGAGCTCTGAGAGGTGAGAAGATAAATTTGATATGGAATGCTATCGCAACTCGACCTCACTATCATCCACATCGATGGTAGACCAACCTGGAGGAGTCGGTGCTACTAAGGTAGAAGCACACAACTCTCGCTAATTATTTTCTTTTACCGGTTTTAAAATTAACCTCACTAAATAATGGGCTAATGAACATCACTAAACTATCGGTAATGAACCTCACCCTAGTTAGGTTTAGCTTAGGTTAGCTTAGAGGGTTAGGGTTTTAATTTTTGGGTGTCTCGAGATGGGAAATGACCCTGAAAAGGTCATTTCTCCTAGTTGTGGTTGGTAGGCGTGGTTCCCAATTATCAAATTGGGGTCGCGGTTGTCAGATGGGATTCAAATCCCAATGGTCATCAAATTGATCACCATCCCGACCGTGGGTCTGAACCATGGTTCGACCACTTTAGGAAAATTTTTTTAATTTTTTTATTTTTTAGCAGATTTAATTGATTTTTTTATCTTAGAAGTGTTTTTTTTTTTTGTGTTTTTGAGATTTTATGATTTTGTTTGTCATTTTTAAGCTTGTTTTTTATATTTTTACCTTATTATTCTACTTTCCACCAGACTTTGATCATGAGGGTGAGGGAATATGAGATCCTTCGTAACCTACGTGGTGCATTGATACCAGTAGAGTAGGATTGGTTTGGGGTCATGGGATTTGGCTACGTCTTGTACCTCCCCACCATCTAGGCTGATCAGGCCTATATGACTACATTGGCCTGATGTTGGGATGCATGGACCAATACCTTTCACCTATCGATAGGTGAGATGACTATCACTCTAGAGGATGTCTACCACATCTTTTGACTCCCTCTGGATGGTGAGGCCATCACATATTCATCAATTGAGGTGAAGTAGGTAGTATTTGATCACATATTTGGTACCATAGTGATGCAGCATAATGACACTCGGACCATGGAGGGGTCCACATTGAGCATTGGTATACAGAGTGGGTCTTCTCTCGATGAGCAACCATATTTATGCACTTGATCATGTAGATTGTCCTACCTGACTCTTTTAGAGTGAGGTTCCCTTGGAACCTCCTGGCTAGGACTATGGAGGTCCTAGCGAGCCCCCATGATCATCCTCTGATCCTATCCTAGGGGAGTGCCTTACTAGCGTAGCTCTATAATGAGTTGTACCAGATTACATAGAGGAGTAGAGTAGGCATCGATTGTAGCCTACTACTTTAGATCTGGGGGTGGTAGCATATTAGGATTGAGCATCCCATTAGCCTACCACTTGATATTGGCACCATTGAGGAGGTGCACTAGTGTTATATGACATGCTGGCCTCATGAGTAGGAGGGCTTTAGGAGTAGGTCTCATGTAGGAGATCTGGCTTACTACATTGGATAGTTCTCATGACTGTAGGTGGACTAGGTGGACTGGCACCCATACCTAGACTACCCTCCATGGATGGAGGTTGATGATTGGCTATCGGGCATGTAGAGATAGATGGCTCCTTGGATGCAAGTTTGAGGTATAGGAGTTATTTTACTTCTCTCGTGTCACTAGATAGTTTAGGATTAGGTAGGACATTCTAGAGCCACCTACCATCTACCATCACCTCGCTCTAGAGAGGGACTTGACCTAGCCTAGGGTGACTCCACTAGGTGATGAGGATGATGAATTTTAGGAGTCAAGGCTGATAGATGTAGGGACTACAACCGATTATGACACCTGGTGGACACTCAGGGTATGGTAGGGCTTTGAGGGCCCCTTGGGTAGGACTCTAGATGATGTAGTAGAGGGTGTTGAGGGAGTCAAGGTTGATCCTCATGATCATCGAGTCTATTAGAGGATTGAGGGTGGATGGGGTGAGGGAGTTATAGAGGATGCACCTCTAGCTGAGGAGGAGGGTGATGCTCTCGAGGAGGGTGAGGCCACACTTGACAGTGATATCGGGTAGCTCAGGGCCTAGATTGCTAGCCTATAGACTTAGGTAGGCTCCCTGTAGACATAACTCCTACATCGAGACACCACCATTGCTACCTTATAGGCAAAGGTTGGGGATCTATAGTCTTGGCTCATAGTAGGGTAGTCTTAGTGGTGTAGCTATGAGGAGGAGAGGACCACTCTATAGGCTAATATTGATTCAATAGGGATAGAGATACAAAGGATTATAGGGTAATGCATCCTTCTATAGTCCTAGCTAGATGCTTTAAGGGTATAATATGATGCACTCAGGTTGGGAGGGAGGACCCCTCCTCTTCATAGGTTTCTCTAGCACCTCTAGCTACTCTAGTAGCTCAGGTAGTATAGGGATTAGTAGGGTTGGACCCGATAGTAGATATCAAGAGACTATGGGCTCTGGTGTAGTAGCACATCAATGATAGTTTAGAGATGCTTCCTACATCTCTACTCTAAGGGGAGAGATAGGGTTACTCGATGGTCAGGTTCTTGAGAGGTTCATGGCTCTAGGATCTTAGAGGACTCACACTCGAGAGATAGGGTAGTCTTCAGCTAGCTCTAGTCGTAGATCACATAGGTCAGAGAGGACCTCTGGTGCCAGCTCTAGGAGGACTCATAGGGAGGGTGGAGGTGATGGTGGAGCCTCTTAGACTGGGGGTGTAGGTGCTTCTTAGTACTGATATTATAGATGATATTGTACCATTTTTTAGTGTAAGGTTGAGGACCTACACAGATGTAGCCTACGGGTATTTTTGACATATGTCGATGTACTATTTATTATATATTTTTGGTACACACACACACAATATATATATGATCTGACATTTGAGACTTATTATATGTGTGGATTTTATATGTTTTATTTTTTATGTTTTATGAGATGCATATGGATGCAATGCTTATATGTTATGCTGATTTTATGCTATATGATGTGATGTATGGATGACATGCACTAGATAGCTATGGAATGTATGATTAGATGTGATGATATACATGTGTAGATGGACTACTTATGATGAATGTATATGTATGCAATGTTTATTGTTAAATGCAAGTGTAATTTATTGTACTTGTATGCATTTAATTTATGATGTTATGACATAATTTATGCCATGTATGTATTGCATAGTTTTTCTATGATGAATGCTATGTAAATGAACATGTATGTTTTAATCACTTAAAACATAATGTATGAATGCAATATGGGTTTAAAAATCTAATGGATGACACCACATAATGTATAACAATCATGAAATGTAATTGCTATATCTTTGTATAAAAATTGATAAATTGTACACCCCTATGTGAGATGCAATGATGTATTGTTTCTATTCATAAGTCTTTGTAAATTAAAATAATATGGATAACATAGTCAGTGGCCATTTAAATATCATTTTTGACATCCATCCGGTATCTAACCTATATTACAAATAGTTCTAATAAACAAACTCTCATAAAAGAAAATGATATTTGATAATTGCATTGAAAATTGGTTGTTGCTATTTGGGAATTTTTGAGGTTTACCATGAGACTCAAACACCCTAGTTGTCTAATCAAAAGTTGTATAATGACCATACTAGACTTCTGAAACATAAGGCTTTCACTAGGATAGACCCTAACTATTCATTACCCCTGTGTGTGCAAATGAGTATATTAGATAAGACATAAGCATACCCCAATGTCAGGCGAGATTCTTTCAGCCCATTGCTAATATTGAGGATCCTCAAATGTCTATCCAATCCTAGGTTTAGATTTTAGTTGGATGTAGACCACTAGGCGATACAGGACACCTGAAGCTAGCTCTTCCACATTCAAACATTGGTCTGCACAAAAGTGAGATGCTAATGTATCAGACATATCATCATGCGTAAGGTACGGTAGTGCTGACAATTCCAGGGATTCAAGCTCACCCCCTTCTTTTCTTCAATTTATTGGGATACTTGCTCATGTAAAGTGATAAGAATCACTATTTATTTTGTACTACTCTTTTAGTGATAAAAACCACTTTATTTTGTATTCTCTTTTTTTTTTCTCTTGAGCAAGGGATTTGATACTGATTTGATTTCACTTTGAATTTGATCTTGATTTGACTTGATTTGGGATTTCACTCTGGGATTTTTCTCCTTCATTTGTAAGCAAGGGATTTATTCGGGTAGGGGGTAAACTTGTCCTTTTTCCAATTGCCAATATTTCTCGGACCGTCCACATAGGGGGATAAGCAAGATAAACTTTTCACCTCAGGATACCTGGTCCCACTTCGTAGCATTCATCTGTCCCTCGTCCTAATTAGGATTGTTTAGTTTGGATATTAGTGATAGGATTCTGATATGCTAAGGGCTATCAAAACTAGACCTCATCTACAAAAGCAAAGCAAGATTTCTACCAAACTCTTGAGAAGACCACTAGGTATGGTTGAGTGACCGAAAAACCTTAGTATATTCTTCATAGCAACAAGAAGGGTTGTGTTGAAAAACATAATTACTCACAAGGGTGACGTATAATTATGATACTACATAAAAGCATGATTGAAACACAAACGTGGTGTCATTTGTAATATTGCAAACACAAACTATCCTAATGCAAGTGCAATGGATGGACATGCCTAATGCAATGCAATAATGAAATGCTAATGCAAAATGAAATGCAATGATGCAAATGAAATGCAAATGTTTTTAAATTTTGATTTGACCCAAGGGTTTAGATGCCTTTGGAGCCTTTTACTGGAGTGACCAAAGGGCTTATAGATGCCTTTGGGGCCTTTTGATGGTTTTAGGCATAAAATGCTTTAATATGAAGGATGTTGAGAGGTTCAGGCTCTTCAACCCCTTCCAGCGATGTCAAGCGGTATGTCCTAGGTCCAATCTTCTCAGAGATGATATAAGGACCTAACCAATTAGCTATAAATTTGTCTCATAGTTCTGGTAGTAAATTTGAGTTCTGTTGGTTCTCTTTCAACATAAGATCACCAACCTCAAAGTCTCTTAGATGGACTTTGTTATTGTAAGCTCATTTTAAGTGCTCTTGATAAATATGGAGATGCTCAAGAGCATTCACGTGATGTTCATCAAGTAGCATCAATTGATCTAGGTGAGCTTGCCATGCAGTGTCATCATCGATGAACTCTTTCAATGTGATGCATAACATTGGAATCTCCAACTCTAGGGGTATAATGGCCTCAATGCCATATACTAGTGAAAATGGAGTTGCCCCAATGGGTGTCCGAATGCTAGTCCTATAAGCCCATAATGCAAGGGGTAGTTGGATGTGCCAATATTTGTGGTGTTCTTGTACCATATTTTTCAATATGGATACCACTATCTTATTTGAAGCTTCAGCTTGCCCATTTGCCTATGGATAATATGGAGTCACAAAACTATGTTTGATCCTGTACTTGGATGTTAGAGCCCTCATAGTTTTGTTCTTGAATGATGTTCCATTATCCAAGATTATTTTGGATGGTATCCCAAAATGACTTATGATATTGGTGAGTATGAACTCAGTAATACGTGCTCTAGTTGTCATTGTTAATGGGATTGCTTCCACCCATTTAGTAAAGTACTCAGTAGCCATAATAATGAATGTATGTCGACCCGATGATGGAGGAGAGATCTTACCGATTAGATCCAAACCCCACTGAGCAAATGGCCAAGCCGCTTGAATGGGTTGTAAGGCCTATGATGGCAAGTGCACAAGATTAGCATGATGCTAACATTTAATGCATTTCTTGACATACACATTGCAATCCTTCTCCATAGTGGGCCAATAATAGCCCATGCGAAGGATGCACTTGATGATAGCCATGCCACTAAAATGGCCACCGCATGTACCATCGTGAGCTTGCAAAATTTCCCAAGATGATTCTTGGGGCTCAAGACAATGAAGGAGAACTCCATCGTAGCTTCGATGATATAAAATATCTCCTAACAAGACATACTTTGTCACTTTCTATTTAAATGTGCATCTCATGGCATATGACAATCCTTGAGGGATCATACCAAGCTTTAGGAAGTCATGTATCTGTGACATCCAATTCTGATAGACCTCAGCCTCAACTATCAAGACAACATGTTCCCCCTATGGTTTAACATTTGCAAATGCAGACTAGGAAATAACCTTATGGTGAATGGTAGTACCATTCCCTGTAGGACCCTACGAGATCAATGACCCCCAAGGTACTCTCTTGAGAAAGTCTCTGGCTCTGTAGAACCATTCATGGTTTGGTTCTACCTGAATCATGTTGATTGACTCTTTGTTATCCAAAGCTTCATGTTGCACAATAGAGTGTGACAACATTTTTACATGGATGGTAGTAAAATTGGTAGATAGATTTTGAGGGATTAAGGATCCCAAATATGCCATAGTGTCTATGAATCTATTCGATGAATGAGGGATTGCCTCGATGTCATACCACTCCAACTGAGCTAAATAAGTATCAACAAGATCTTTGTAAGACTTTAGGATAGGACATCGACATTGAAAAAGTCCCTTCACTTGGTTAATAATGAGAAGGGAATCACCAAAGATATTTAACCTTTTAATCTTCATGGTGATAGTTATTTGGAGGCCCAATATTAGGGCTTCATATTCAGCATTATTGTTAGTGCAAGGAAAGTCTAACTTGAATGACAAGGGCATAGGAGCACCTTGTGGTGTGAACAACACTATTCCTGCACCACCCCCTTGCTCACACTTTGAACCATCGAAGAACAAGGTCATACTTCTTTGTTATCTGGTTCTTTGGGTTTGGGTGCTTCTGATAATGTGAAGACTACATCATCAAGAAGCTCAATGGTGAGGGGCCTACTATTCTCGAGAGGTACCTCAACTAGTTGATCAGCTATGACTTGTCCCTTAATGGAATTTTGGCTAATGAATTCCAAATCAAATTCTATCAATAGCATGATCCACTTTGTAGTACGTGTATTATGATACATCTTACTCATCATATACTACAAAGGATTTTGTTTTGATATGACATACATCGTATGACTTAACATATAGTGTCATAATTTCTTTGTAGTGAACACTACTGCTAAACATAGTTTTTCCACGTATGCATATCCTAGCTCGTAACTCACCAAGGTTCGACTAATGTAATATATGGCTTGCTCTTTATCTTGCACATTCTTTTGGGCTAACATGGTCCCTAGTGCAAAATTAGTTGTCGATATATATAGCAAGAATGGTACTTCTGGTCTTGGTGGAGCTAGCACTGGCGGATCGCCAGGTAGTGCTTAATCTCAGCAAAGGCTACTTGGCAGTCCTCATCCCAATTGAATGGGACCCCCTTGTGTAGCAATCGATTCATGGGTCGACATTTATCTGATAATTGTGTGATAAATCACTTTATGGATGCTACTTTGCCCTGTAGGCTTCTTAATTCCTTGATATTCATGGGGGGATACATTTCTAAAATAGCCTTGACCTTTGTTGGATCAACTTTGATCCCTCATTTTGAAATGATGAATCCTAAGAGCTTTCTTGAAGTTATGCCAAATACGCACTTCTTAGGATTCAACCTAACATTATGCTCTATCAGGTGATCGAAGACCTTTCTCAGGACCTCTGCATGCTCTTAATATAGCAATGACTTTGCCAATAAGTCATCGATATAATCTTCTAAGATCTTATGCATATAGTCATGAAAGATATATGTCATAGCCCGTTGATATGTAGCACCAACATTCTTAAGGCTGAATGGCATAACCTTGTAACAAAATGTCCCCCATGGCGTTATGAACATGGTTTTATGTTGGTCTTCGGGCTTAATCTAAATTTGGTTGTAACTAAAAAAACCATCCATTAAGGAGAGCATTTCATGACCCATAGTTGCATCTACAAGAGCATCTATGTTTGGCAATAGAAATGAATCCTTTGGTGTTGCCCTATTGAGGTCTCTAAAATCCGTACAGATATGGATCCTTCCATCAGGTTTTCCTACAGGCACCATATTTGATACCCATTCTGGATAGTCGATGGAAATGACAAACTCTACATCCAACAACTTTTGCAATTCATATTTAACCATTAAGGCTACTATTGGATGCATCTTCCTAAGTTTCTTCTTGATTGGCTTCTTCGAGAGATCTAGAGAAAGGTTATGAGTAACCAATTTTGGATCTAGACCCGACATGTCCTTATAAGTCCAAGCAAAGAGATCAGGTCTCTCTTTCAGTAGAGGGATGAGGTTGGCATACTCATCAGGAGATAAAATTTCTCCAAATTTAACCTTCCTTGGATTGGTGGGATCATTACTGATATCCACTTCAAAGGTTTCCTCTACTGACATGTGGGATCCCTCCTCAAGCTGGTGAGGCATAGGGATCAAGTGGATGTCATCTACTGGGTTTATGGGTTCCACATTGGAAGCATCCTCAGCATGATAAACATCATGTGCATAGCCTAGTACAAAATGAAAAGGTTGCAACATTTCTTCATTAGGGAAGAAATATTCAGGCTCTAGTGGTGAGTCAGTATGATCCCAATCAATAGCATCTACATCAAGACACAATGGTTTGGAAGGATCAGTTAGGTTGTGAAGTGGAGTGGTCAAATCAATGGAGATCATATTTATGGAATGGATCATGTCTCTAGGACCACGTGCATGTGACTCTACATTTATATAACTTCCATCCCTAAGATGTGGTTCTAGGGGTATGGGGATCTCTGGATCCGGTCTATGAATAGACTCAAAAATAGGATCGCTAGGCTCAAGGAGCTCTCTATATGTCGATGGATCAGGGAAGACCATATGATAAATCCTATCTAAGTTAGGAGCTCTTCCTCTGAGGTATGGGTGGAGATTGATATCTCTGTACATATCTACTATAGTGTATGGTGCATTATGATGATGTAAGTAGGGAGGCCCCAGATAGGCTCTCTCTATTTCATCTTCATCATCACTATCATAATAAAAACCCTCATCACTACCTACTAGAATTAGGATATCAGGAATATGGGGCCCCATGAAAGCCCACTCTCGATAATTGCTATCATCCATGGAGGATTGCTCATCCTCGATGATTATCTCTGAAGGTAATAGATGATGTAAATTAAGAGGGCTCAAGTAAGCCAACTCAGTTTCATCCTCATATTGCTCATTGTTTGAGGACTCATCATCATCATCACTCTCATATATGCAACTCGGTCCACCTATCTCAAATATGGACTCTACTATATCCTCATCAGAATGATCTTCTGACTTAGAATATATCTCTATGCTAGCGATATGAACTTGTAGGCCTGTATCATCGATTGCCTCATGGATTTGTTCATCCAAGTTATCTCTTGGGATATGCTCTAGACCGGTCTCCACCAATATGTCTTCGTGATATATCTCAGGTGGTTCTATAGTGATATAAGACACTAACTGGTTATCCCTATGAAAAGAGGTGGGATTGGGGTGATAAGGATTGAAGTCGACTTCACCCCCCAGACTGAGGTACAGGTGGTCTAAAGATGTCATGAGGAGTTCATCCTATCCTCCAATATAATATCCTAACCCGAACCTATCAGTAGGCAACTGATACTATGGTTCATAAGGCCTCCTACGCCCCTACTCGAATAATCTGAGATCGTAACCATGCCAATGGTAACGCTCAAAATATCATAAGGCGTATTCTAGGTTAGAGAGATAATGAACATTCATAGTGAATGGTTCATCATCATCCTCATCCATGGAAGTGCGAGATGCAAGCTGGTCGAGCCCTCCATAGATGAAATTGGTTTGGTTAGGAGGTACCCCTAGTGGTACCACCATCCCTATGGGAAGGCGATGGGCTTGTGGTCGGCCCATGTCTTGTGCAGTCTCGATGATCAATGTAAATGTCACATTCTACATGATATATTCCCCCAATCTAGGATTAACCAAATGTATGGTCACCTGTGGTGCAGATGACCCTATTGAAGATGTAGGTGAAGTAGGCTGAGGTGCCTCTTCGACTTCTCCTTGAGCATCCTCTACTTCCATGGGAGTAGGAACCTCGATGACAACTGGTTTGGGTACTTGCTTTATCTCTTTTTTGCCCATATTTACCTTTAACTTCTTATCATCTCGATGCATTATGGATGCAGATGGTTTAGTAGAAGTAGTTGTCATGTGCTCCGATCATTGAGATATAGATGTTGTAGGTTTGGCACACACTTCTTTCATTTTACCTCTTGGCTCTTTGATCGGTGATATTGGTCGTATGTCTAGGTGCATTGAGGGGAGCATGAAATCCCCTAAAAAATCTGCTAAATTCATGTATTTGAATGGTTCTTCATCTAAAGGCACCATGTGAACCTGTCCCTCATGCACGTATTTGATACATTGATGGAGAATGGAAGGGACACAATACATTTCTCTTATCCAAGGCCTCCCTAGAAGTATATTGTATTGCATAGCACCTTCAATCACATGACACATCATGGGGATGGTCTTTAATCCCACCTGAATAGGTAAGACTATCGTGCCAATAGTTGAGCATAATGCATCATTAAAAGCTCTCAATGTGAAGGTAGAAGGTACGATGTGCATCTTTGGTAACTTCAGGTATGTCAATGCCTTGGTCATGATTATATTGATTGATGATCCTGTATCAATCAAAACCCACTTGAAAGGTATGTGATTTACACATGCTATAATATGGAGTGGTGGGTCCACTATGATAGTGGAAACCATCTTGACTTCATGATCATGAAATTGTATGATCGGTTCTTGACACTATTGCACGTGTCCCATGAAGTGTGTGAATGCTTCAGGATCCTGGGACTACACTTCTATGGACCTTAAAATATCCATAAGCATCTCCCTATGCTTGGGAGACTACTGAATCAGCTCATAAATCGACAACTTCATTGGAGTCATCTGTAGGTTTTGAATTAACCTACTCTTGATTGTCACCACCGGTCTAGTTGGTGGGCCTAGCACATTCTGGGCTGCCCTTGGAGGAGGCACAACTTGGACTCTAATGGGCAATGGAGGTTGATTTGGATTTTCATACCTCGCATGTCTTGTGATGACGTTGACCATTCTGATGAACCCATGGGTTGGTGGTTCGATGCGTACTTGATTGACTTGGCCAACATTGTTCCTTGGTACCTCATGGTTGGGTAGAGGATTCTTGTAAATCCCCATATTCTGATTATCAGGTGCTTGCAGGTTGTCCACAAGAAGCGTACCTCTTTCGATCATATTTTGCACTAAATGCTTGAATGACCAACATACCTCTATGTCATGGCCTTTCATTCGATGAAATATGCAATATTGATCATCCTTATACCCCTTAGGCTTGGGTTGATTAGGGTCCAATAATTTAATCTTAGGTAAGTTTATTGCCTTTGCCTCACACAATTGATGGAAAATCGATGTCAACGATTCTGATAATTGAGTGAATATGTGAGGAGGGCATCTTTATTTATCCTTACCCCTCTGATTGTTGTTGCACTGCTCATACTACGTAGGAGGAGGTTGGGCTTGATAATTTCATTGTTGCTACCCCTTATCCCCTTTCTGAAGGTTTAGAACCACTTGATTAACGTGTGTCAGCTTGGCCTATTGTTTCTCAGTGCTCTTCTTGTTCCATTCCTTCTTATTCTTGAGTTTCAAGTTACCCTCCTATAACTTGATATCCTCTATCACTTTGGCCTGTGCCAAAGCCTCCTCGAAGGTCTGATATTGCTGCAATTGTAATAATAATGAAATGTGCTTTGCATAAATTTTTATAAACATTCGAGTTAATTCAGAAGTAGGGATGGAGAATGGTAGCTTTACCATCATATTTCTCCATCATTTCCCATAATCCATAACTAGCTCATCATCATGTTGCATTAAAGCAACCAGATCAGATAGGTTTACCTTCTTCTTGATGCCAAAGGAGAAGCATTCAAGAAATGCATCAGCCAATTGCTCAAAACTGGTGATATTGTACCTCTTGAGTTGATTAAACCACTCTCGGGCTGGGCCTGAGAGGGTCGTAATGAAGGTCCATAGGAGCAAAGCATCATTGCTCTCGATCTGAAAGCACATGTCTAGAAAACTCGTAACATGCTCCTGAGCGTCCTCCTCTCCTTTAAAATTTTCCAGCCTAGGCATCTCAAAATGCTCAGGATAGGCCAGAATAGGCACTGATGGGCATAAAGGTTCATTATGAATCTTATTCAAGGTAGGCTTTTGATAAGTCATCCCTTGCTTCTCGATAGCTTTAACCTTTTCTACCAAGGCCTTATAGGCCTACGAAGATAGGAACTCCTCTTCTCTGGATTGCCTTGGAGGCACCTTCGAAGGTAGATTCCTCTTCTGTCGAGGTGGAGGACTAGGCTCATCATCCACTTCGACTAGGGATATTTTAGGATATTCTTGATCTAATTCTTCTCCCACCTCTTCTTCATACTACCTATGCCCATGATGTTCGGATGTGGGGTACCGATCTCTATGTTGGGTCGTATGGTGAGTATGGGTGTCTATATGCTCAGGGTGCAACTCAGGCTACGAAGTAGCTCATCTATCAATGCGCTCCCTGTACTCACTATGGGGAGGTAAACCAACACTGGCCAATCGGTCCTCCCTCTCAGCATGCTCCTTTTGATCAAGGATGCATTGCTCGTGCATGCACTATTCATATAAGCATTGTCTTATGAACCTTTGCCTCTGAGTGTTCTCATTTTTGAGGTGCTCTCATTCTATGTGAACATCCTCCAATTGGTCTTGGAGAATCTGACATCTCTGCTCTAACACCAGTCTATGAGATCTATCTATGTGATCAGTCGTATGAGGCCTCTGGTGTGTGTGCTCTATTCGAGCAGCTTTGTGGGTGTGTCCCCCAATGGACTGATTTGCTACGCTCTTGCCCTTGTCTGTGAAGATGACATTTGCATCTAGCTATCACATATACTCTGTGCCCGCATGGGATGCAGGGGCACGCATATCATGAGAATGCTTGGAGCACTCTCCAGGCTCTCTGATGGTCCTAATCATACTTCCGCTATGTACACTCATAGAATGAGAGGGCATAGGCGAAGGTTTATAACCTAGCTATCCTAGGACTTTATCTAGACCATCTAACTATCTACTATGCCAAGGCTCATGAGGTGGCATACCATTAACTCCCACTTTAGACATGTCTATGGTGATCTTACAAGGTTCACCTCTGTAGGGAGTCTGCATGGGCCTATGCTCGAAAGTGGCCCTCTCTGTTTACCCCTGAATGGGTGGATCCTGAACCTGTCTATACTCAGATGGTGGAGGTCTCAAGCCTCCCCTAGTGTATCACCCAAATTTTTTGCACCCTTACCTTCAGGCTAAAGGATCCGTGCCCCGGAAGAGGGGTGCAAGAAGGATGGTACAATACCTCAGATGGAGAGGCCCATTGAAGGTCATGCCTCTCAGGGGAGGGGTATAAGGGTGAATTTTTGATGGATGGTGGGGTTCACTAGGAAACTTTGAGTGGCAGTTTCCGTGGCTAGGTTGATAATGGGTTTGATGTGTTCATTTTATATTCAATAATTCATATTCCTAGGTTGGCCAAAAATTAATCTAAGCTATTCTATATGAAATTTTGGGTTTATATGAAGACAACAAACATGAATGAATCCTAAATACAAAGACTATGTGAAATGGAGAGGAATACACCTAATTCCTGATGTCTGATGAAGATTTTGAAGCTTGTAGGAGTCCAAATCATCCTAGATATGATAGGATCATCTGTAATTATACATAATCATCCCAAATCATAGGCGATCATCTGATATCAAACAATATCGTCGATGACCTGACGAATTCGTCAGACGAATTCGTTAGAAACCTGCAATCATGGAAACAGACACCAAAAATCAAAAATGTAATTGCAAGAATGATGCAAAATGATAGAAATAATAGTATAGATGCTTGAAAAATAAATCCAGATAGCAAATCAAATGGGATGCACTATTTTAATAACTTATTTTAAATTTTATCATGCAAATATGCTAAATGAGGTGAACTCCAGGATGCAAAATAGAAATAAATCTATCTAATGCGCAATTAAATAAGAAAGAAAAGTAGAAAATGCAAACTCAAGGCTCTGGTTGCCCCCAATCTGGACTGTAGTTGAAATCATTTGCAATCGTACAAGATCGTCACTGATCTCGTCAGGATCGTCCAAAATTGTGTTGGATCACCTACGATGATCCGATCTTCCTCCGACTGAAACATAGTAAAATCTGCAATAAAACCTAAAAATACAAATGCCAATGATGGGGCGAGGATGTTCTAATATAGCAAAAAACTAGAGTTGCAGGGAAATGATCAGCTAGGGGGATAAACTGGGAAAATCCCAAGTTTATATAGGATTAGGGGGAGGTTAGGAGGTTGGGGATCATCCCAATCTAGGAGATCTCCAACGTAGGAATCTCCAACCGTGTAGACATGCTTCTGCCTGAGTTGGAGAGGTTGTTGAAATAGAAGCTAATTATTAAAATTTCATTTTGGGATGAAATCATCTGGACGTTCTGTCCTAGATGAATTCATTCGATTTGGGACGATATCATCAAATGCATGCTATTGTGCAGCGGATGGGGAGGTGGTTCTATGCTTCCATCGATGCAGCGAGGGGTTGCAGAGGGATGGATCAGTGATGGCATCCTCAGGAGAGATGTTGGAGAGTGCCACAGGTTCTAGAGAGACTGTAGTAGCCAGAGAGGAGGGAGGATGGGCTCCCTTCACAGCAATGGGAGAGGCCACCATCGCCTAATAAGGGCAAGGGTATCAAGGTGGGGGATAGCAGTGAGATGGCAGGTCTTCGAGTGGAGAATTCCCACCTACAAGCTCAGGTGCAAACGCTACAGGATGAGGCTACACGACTCAGGGCTCGGATCGGAGGGGCGAGCATGCAAGAGTTGGCGTGGGCTATTGCTCAGACCACGTTCTATCAGGGAGCATACTTCTAGCTGGTTCCAGAGGGCCATAGGTTACAGCTACCAACTGGCATTGCAAATCCATTCAGGATGGGGTCGTCGAGGACATCCTCACAATCAACGTCAAGGACTTGCAACACAGGACAGACTCCGATGGGACCACCTCCTTCACCTCAGGGCAGGAGAGGAGATGAGGCTGAGAGCTTGAGGGCTTCTCAAGACTAGTGACACATTGACTATAGTTTGTATATTTGAGAGGATTGAGTATGCCAGGGTATATATTGTGGCATACCAATCCATTTTGATATGATGTACATATATTTCTTGATATATATATATATATATATATATATATATATATATATATATATATATTCTCTTTGTGATATGACTTGTGCATATGTTTTATGATGCTTTAATCTTTTAATTGTTGATTGATTATTCATGTAATTATGTCATTTGAAAATATTATAATTTTATGTCAGGCCATAAAATTTAAATGAAATAATCTGATGTAAACAAATTGGTTGTTGTGGTGTGATTTGATAAAAAAAATAAAGTGACTTCTAACAATAATTTCAAAGGAAATTGCCACTGTTACATGACCATTTCATGGAGTCACCGCTCGCTAGGTCATTAAGCTAATCCCGATAGAGAAATATTGCTAAAAGTAAAAGAGTGCTTAAGAGACTTTCTTAAGACTTTTGTGTTGTGATGATAAAAAAAATGATGATGGTGATGATTTGTTTTCAGATGTCCATGAAAATATTATGCATGGAATATTAAAAAAAATGATTTTTGCTAGGCATAAAATTCCTAAGTGTGATAGAAATTTGAACAATTGCCTAGGAACTATACCATCATCACAAAAAACTGAATGTTGACATAATGAAATGAAATAGAAAAGGTTTCCGTTCTTTGTAAAGCACAATTGTGTAACATAATGATTTAAGCCATATGCTTTTATGGATTAAATAAATGGGAAATAAAATTAGAATGATGGCTTGCGCTAGGCATAGAATTTTAGGTATAGACTTATACCATCATCACAAAATCCAAAGAAGAAATTGATATAATAGTTTTATTGCATAGTTGGTTTCTGATTTTAAGATAAACAAAAAATATAATATGAGGACTTGCACTAGGCATAAAATTCCAATTTAGGTTTAGGAACTATACCATCGTTGCGAAATTCGAAATTTATAAATGTGACTTTATAGATGTTCTCAAGTAAGAAAAATCAAATTATTCCAGAAGATGTGCATAAATATTTTAAATTATCTCAAAGACAAAATTTAGATTTATAAGGAACCCCATGTGCATATGTGAGTTCATTATCGATCTGGATCTATCATAATGATACAAAATCTCTCAAATACAAATGTGTGTGCAATTGTATTGTTCATTTACCGATTTTGAGCAAGATAATTTGATACAAGTAATTTGAATTAACCAAATGAGTGTTCGTTGACCATGATTTATATGCATATAACCGTACCAAACTATTATGTAAGTCGGGTCATCAAGAGCTAGCTGATCCATAATTAGACATAGGTCTGTACAAAATAAGGTCGCTAATGTAACAGACATATCACCACGCTAGGAGTTACCCAAGGCCAAGCGGGTTGGGCAAAAACCACCTGTTATGGGGCTTACCTCATAGTTTTTGAATAATTGAGAATTCCAGGGATTCAAGCTCATTCACCCTTCTTTTCTTTTCAAAGGATAGGGGAAGGTATTTTATTGTTTTTTGCTTTTTCTTTTCTTTCTTTTTTTTTTTTGTATTTTTGCTTGATATTGAGATAATGCTGAAATATTGCTGAGATGGTACAAAATGCTACTAAAATAATGCTTCTTTTTCTCATGATTTTTCTTGATTTTCTTTTTCTTTTTCTTCCTATACTAGGGATACTTGCTCGGATTGGCTGTAGAGCAAGGGATTTTTATTCGGCAGGGGTGAGCTTGTCCTTTTGTCAATTCTCAAAGATTCTAGACCATGTGCATGATAGGACAGCAGGGGAAACTTTTCGCTCAAGAGACCACTTCTACTATGTACCATCATTTTGGAATTTGCAATGAAATCATTTTAATGTGAAAAGGTATACTTGGTTCAAGTAAATAACAAGATCAGTTCTCTATGCTCAAAACTTTATTTAATTCAACTATGGACTTCGATATAAGAGAGATTAATAATCATACTAAAAAAGATCAAGATATTTATTCATGTGAGTGTGAAAGTGAGGGATTCCAAATAAATGCTAATTTATCCAAAATAACTAAAAATATAACTGCAATACTTCAAGAATTGATAGGTGCAAAAATAAAAGATGTTTGTGAAAATTTTGATTTTTTTTTATTTTTTTTTAGATTTTGATTTTGATTTATGAATTGAGAGAATACATAATATGACTATTTTTGAAATTTTTATATGAATTTACTAAGAATGAGACAGGATGTACAATATATACAGTGATGAAATTACCAGAATTATGCATAATAGCGCTTAAGATGCATAATGTTCATAGGCTCTTTAAGATCTTTACCATCTAAGGTAGCTAATATGTATGCTCCCGATCCAAATTTAGCAATGATGATATATGGCCCAAGCCAATTAGGTTCAAATTTACCTTTAAGGTCTTTAGTTGCATTAGTATTTTTTTTATTTTCTTTTAAGACGAGGTCACCGATCTCAAAGGATCGGTGATGAACTTTCTTAAGATATGCTCGTTTGAGCTTGTTCTAGTAGGCTCGAAGATGCTCCAAAGCATTGATGCACTTCTCATCTAGGAGTTCCAGTTGACTAAATCTGCCAACATGATATTCATCTCCTACTTCAATATCTTATCTTGAAGTAGCAGAGGCAAAGAAGGAACTTCTAATTCAAAGGGAAAAATAGCTTCAGTGCCATAAACCAAAACAAAAGGTGAAGTGCCCGTGGGAGTACGAACGCTAGTTCGATAAGCCCACAAAGCAGGATATAATTGAATGTGCCAATCTCGGCCAGATTTATTGACCAGTATTTTGAGGATTTTAATTAATGTTTTATTAGATGCTTCGGCTTGGCCATTACCCTGAGGATAATAGGGAGTGGACCAATGATGTTGAATTTTATATTTTTGACATAGTTTCTTTACATATTTATTTTTTAAACAAGTTCCATTATCCGAGATGAGATTTGCAAGAATTTCGAACCTACAAATAATTTGATTGAAAATAAATTTGGAAACTTGGGTTCTAGTGCAAGAAGCTAAGGGCATAGCTTCAACCCACTTCGTAAAATATTCGGTGGCGGTTATGATGAATTTGTGTCCATCCGATGACATAGGATTTATTTTTCCAATAATTTCTAAGCCCCATTTTGAAAAGGGCCAAGGATATGAAATAGCCTGTAGTTCTTGTGCAGGCGCATGGACAAGGTCAGCGTGTTTTTGGCACTTGTCGTAATGGCACACGTAATCATGTACATCATTCTCCATGGTAGGCCAAAAATATCCTATCCTAAGGAGCTTCTTAGCAATGGCGTTACCACTAAAGTGTCCCCCACAAGATCCATCGTGGGCTTCACTCAAAGCTGATCTAGACTCTTCTAGATTCAAACATCTCAGTAGGATACCTTCAAAAGATCTCCTATATAATGTATTTCCAATTATTATGAAGCGACTTGCTCATCTACGCAATAATCGGTGCTGGTTTCTTTTGGTCATCAAATCCACACAGGAAAGGACTTTCGGTGGGTTTGCGCACCCTGGACCTGCGACCAACATTGAAAGGCCGAAGGGAAGAGATGCCCCTCATGCCGATCTCCGGAGAAAGGCCGGCTCCTATACTAATCTACTTTTGGGGTTTGAGATAAGAGTGCAGGAAAGAGATAAAAGGAGTTCGGGTTAAAGAAAGAAACAAAAAGGGATAAGGGTCGAGAAAGAAATAAAAAGGATAAGGGTTAGAGATTGATGATTCAAGGTGGGGAAGAACAGGAAGCACGATCACTCACTAATAACTCGAATAGCAACAAAGAACACCAAGAATAGACGAAAGAAACGTGATACTCGCTTTCCTATGTATCCTCTGGATGAGTTCACAGGGTTCTCCTTCCTCTCTCGCTGGAATTCAGGGTTCAGAGTAACAACGATTAAGACAAGGGAATAACAGAAACCACGACCCACCAGGAAGCATAAAAGAAAGCTTATACGACGTTTTTCCTCTCCTATGTATCCTTCAGGGCGAATTTTAGGGTATAGTCCCCAATCGCACACCGGATTCAGGATTCAGAGTCTCAGTATACGAATGCAGATAGACAAAAGAATTAAGCATAGAAGGCAACATAAAAGAGAGAAATAGAGCACAAAATATCTTTAGTATTAGACGCAGGACATCAAGTTACAGCAGCTTTCTAGCAGAAAGTTCCCCCCCTTTTACATTGCAAAGCCTGGGTTTTTATAGAGGACCCGGCCCTCTGAATCATTATTACAAAAATGGCGGAGTACACCCTCGGGCCCTGAGAAATTGGCTCCTCGTTGCTGCTGCGGATGATCTCTCAAATCGGCTACCAAAATTGGTAATGGTGACCGAGTCAGCCGGGGAAAGTCGCATTAAATGAGCCACCTGGGTGTCCTTGGATCGGGTGCGGTGCTCGAGTGGCGGCCATGCTTGTCGGGCTCTCCTTCATGGACTGATACTTCGCATCCAATTGCCAAAAATGAGCAGCGAGCTTACCGGGCAAGAAAATATGCATTTATGAGGCTCTCTGATCGCCTCGGGAAAATGCCCAACTTGGGAAGCATTCCTGGGAAGCGCCTCACTGATTTTTGCTTCACAAAACTACTTCGGGGCACGGAGTGCCGAAGCCGATCTCCCTCTATCCTTCGTTGCTTCGCTGGCAAACCGCTTCATTGATGGGTCGAGAAAAATGCTTCGGGCCGATCTTCTTTTGAAATGGTGGTTCGGGGGAGTTTCGGCCGAAGCACTTTCTTGACCTCTACTGCTTCGGGTGAAAACTGGCCGAAGTGGATTTTAGAAATACTTCGGGCCCGAAGTAATCTCCTTGCCTTAGCTGATTCGGGCTATCTTTTCTTCCTCGGCGAAATTGTTTGGATGCCGCTTCGCAGAACTTTTCACCCGAAGTACCCGTTGGGAATGCTTCGGGTGCGAAGCAATTTCTTTGTACTTTCTTTGGTAAGATTTTCGCCCGAAGTGATGATTTGAAGCGCTTCGGGCCCGAAGCTCTTTTCTTTTTCATTTTGTCCACCAGGGGGCGATAGGGAAAGCCAAAATTGCTATAACTTACAAACAAAAGAAAACTTTCAACAAAACAAATATCATACAAAGTTTTAATTTTTTTGCCCCTTGGTGGAATGTGACAATATTGTCAACATTCTTGGTGGCTCATGGGGCAACGAGCTCGTCTCGGTGGTAGAACCCTCAGCTTTTATCCATTGGGCCAGAGTTACCTCCAGACCCTTCCTTTTGTTCCTTTTCTGGGGGCGCTTCCATAGCTTGTCCTTCCTCTTCCTCTTCTCTCTCCTCTTCTTCTGCTACTGCTTCTTCTCCTCCTATCGCCATTGCTTCTGCTACGTCTTCGGCCATTGGCAATGGGGCCAGGCGGGCACGGATGTCTCTTAAGGTTCGGCGAACCTGAGACCAGACGCTTTTTGTGAACAGCTCCTGCTCCTCCAAGGATCTGACCAAAGCGCGGAACCTATCGATCTGCCCGATTTCTGCATGCTGGGACCTAGTATATAGATCATTTAGAGAGGCGGTGATTCTACAGTATTTCAATATGTAATCAGCAACCTACTTCTCTATTATTGGTTCGGCCCACTCGTCTATCTCCGAGACGTCGCCTTCAAACTGCTGCCACGTCGGCATGATTTCTTCCTTGGCTAAGGGCTTCCCATCATTATCCGTGAAGCTCGGGAAGCCTAAGGAGAAGAGGTCCTCGAAGTAGCCCATCGATGCATGCCTCTCGCTCTCGAATGCATCCAGTAGGGCTTTCGCCTTTTGCGCTTTCTTGGCTATGGAGAAAAAGGCACGAACTATGGCTTGGGCTATTGACCAATCCCTCGTTGTCCGACTCATCGCTATGAGCTTCAAATCTTGATACCTTGCATCTTGGACCTTGAGGGCCAGCTTGAGTCGGGCTCTGACATTCTGAATGACCACTTCGACGATTGGCCCTCCTTCGGCGGTGGCAACCCGGGCTTCTATGGTGTAAGCTAAAACTGAAAGGGCACTGGCAGCCCGAGACCTAAAATTCTTGAGCAGATGTGAGCGAATCTCCTTGATTTTGCTCTTGTCAAGTAGCCCTAGGCCTTCCTTCTCGTGCAGCTAGGTCTGAGCTTGCAAGATCCTACTTTCAAGCTCTTTGGCTCTCAAATCATTCTCGACCTGCCTTTGTGCTTGATTCTCAGCTGTGCACTCCAGTTGTGCTATCCGTAGCTTTAGGGCGTGTGCTTCTTTCTTCATCAGCTTGCACTGCTCCTCGACCTCTGCCAATTTGGAGCGAACCCTTGCTAGTTCCTCCTCCAACTTGATGTTAGCACTCTCGGCTTCGAACTTGTGCCTATTGGCAATGTTGGCATGCGCCTTGAAGGTCTCGATTCCAGTGTGCATAGAGGCGGACTCCTTGTCCACGTTCAGATGTTCCAAGTCCTTTTCTTTATCCTGATATTCATAGTCCGTTGGAGTCATTTCATCCAGGGGTTTTTGACTTTGGGTATCTTCTTTACTTTATGCAACTTTCCCGCCTCCAAATCGAAGATGGCGCACCTCTCAACTTGAGCGAGCGAGCGCCCTTTCTTCTTTCTTGCCTCTTTTAACATTCTCTCTGTGTTCTGTCGGGCTTGGAGGAGTTTTTTGGCCAAGGGAGATTCCCGTATTGAGGATAGCTCGGAGTCGAATGCGGCTAGATCTCCAACCGAGGGATTGAACAAATATAAAGAGTTGAAGGGGGTAGCCTCACCCGAAGGTTCGGCAACAAGGGTGACGGGGGCTTCGATGAGTGGGAGCACGTTATGTACAATGGAGGAATGAGCCTCGGGGTTCGGCATTGGACTATTAGCTTCACCCTGGTTGATGACTGAAGGATTTGCGGTGTGGCTGGGTGAAGTAACTTTGACAGGTTTGTCTTGGCCGAAAGACTCGGGGGGAGTAGTTAGGGACATGGCGTAAGAAGGCGACTGACCTTGTGGAGGTAGGGTGGACGGGTGAGAGCTTTCGGCCAGGGCCGGGGTAGACTTACGAGCAACCAGAGCATAAGGTGAAGAAAACGTACCTACGTGCCCTCCTGGTAGAGCGGCCATGGTGATCTCCTGGGTGATTGGCCCTTGTTCCTCCTGGGCCTCGGTACTTTTGGCTTCCATGACTTCCACGAGTTCCTCCGTGTTAATGACATCTATGTTTGGGATCATTTTGGCACTTGGTGGAGTTCCTCCGTCGTTTGCTTCGGTCGAGCCCGATGTTGATCTTTCGGCAGGGGCGCTCGGAGTGCCTGTACGCGGTCGCTTTGGGAAGTTCGGGGGTGCCTACGTAGGTTCCCGCTCCTTTCTTTTCCTCCTCTCGAGGGGTTGCTCTGATTCCTCTATTGTTGTCTCGAGGTCTTCGGATGGACTCCGTAGTAAAGCTTTTGGCGCGGCCCTGGCTACTTTTTCCTTAGGGACATTCTCGGTCCTTTCAGGGCTTTCGCCCGAACTTGGGGTGGCCGGTGGAACAAAGTCGATGAAGGACAAGGGTTCCCAAGACCCAATATTGGTCTGATATACAATTGCGAATTCCCTGTCCATTGTCAGAAGTCCATAAGAATTCATCTTTCGACGATGGACTCTCATGATCCACCATTCTCTTAACTGCTCCTCGTCCCAGTCTTTCAACTCCTCTTTTAGATCGTCCTTTGCTTTTCTCCAGAAAGTGGAGTCGGGAGTTGGGAATGGGTACTGGTCTGGGTCGAATTCGACCTCCATAGGATAGAAGTCATGCCAAGGAGGCAACGTCCTCATCTCCTCTAAGTGCCACTCTAGGTCCGTACCATTGGGGTTATTCCTCTGCTCCAAAATTTTGGGGCGAGGACAGACATGGAAGTTTTTGTTTTTCAAGTGATCTCTCATCACCCCCAACGGGTCGTAGAGCCACCTCTACGGTATCTGAAGCAGACCAAAATCGGCGAGCTTCTCCTCCAGGTATATGTTCTGCTTTAGGGCAAAGACTTCGATCACTCCCATCTTGAAGGGGAAGTCGCAGGTGTGTGCCCACTTTCGTCCGTGGTCGTAGGCTTCATCGGTCGCGTCGCTTTGCCGAGCAACTTCCAAGGCAAATTGGTACTCCGAAGGGAAAAAAGGCAGCAAGAAGGGTTTCCCCGTGAAGCCGAAAAGGCGGATCACAAGCCCTTGTGTCAATTGAAACACATCCCCCCTTTTCTCCAGTACCACTTTATCTCTAAGGCAGAGAGGCACCCGGGGGCTAGACTTTGTCAGAACGTGCATCGTAGGTCCCAAAAACTGCTGATTGAAAGGGTAATAGGACTCCGACCTCAGCAGGAGACGGGTCCACTGATATACAGGCAAAAGGATCCCATCCTTCCCTACTGGTGAAACATCACAATGGTGAAGGGTTTTATGTACATGAAAGAAGAAGAGCCAAACCAAGAAGGAACAAGGCTGGAAGTGCGGCTCCTTGCTAGCATCCTTCATGGATGTCAACCGCATATGCAGATTTTGGGCCACCCATTCTGCCCAATCGAAGAAAACTGGGTTGGTGTTCGACCGCGAAGCGTCGGGGGCATAGAACTCTCCTCTGGAAATGCATTCGGCTAGCGACACCTACCATGGGTATACCAAAGTATCGCTTGACAAGCCTCCCACCCATGCAATGATAGAGAATATATCCGTGTTCTTGAAGGCCTCCAAGGGCAGGGGCATCTGGGGTCGCTTGCCGGAAGGAAGTCCGCTCTTGAGGTTTTCACACAAAAAGCTCAGGATGAAGGGATTAGAGGTGAACTTATCCGTTTGTTCGCTCAGGCTGACATTGCGAATGGTATAGCCTTTTGGTGGCCTTTGTTGTGGTGCGAACGCTGCCTGCACATCCTCCTTCAAAATGGAAAACAACTTTTGACCCGAGGCATCCAACACCTGCCTGGTTTGTGGTTGGTAGTTCTGAGCGATGGCATACATGAGCTCAGGGCAGTGATGTGTAGGAGGGACTAGATACCAGTATATGTGGGAATAGTATGCCGTGGCCCTCTTGTTCTCTATCGAGAGCCTACTTCGCATGAAGTCGATGGTATGCCGAAGCTCGACCACGGTTCTTGAGAGCTCTGGGTCTCTAATTTTCACCCACTTATCAACAGGTGGTTCTATGCTGGGCTCGTCATCGAACTCTTCCCTTCCTTCCATCACTTGTTTTCCTGGGCGTGGGGGAGGATTGACCCTCCTAGGTCTCTGTTTCTTTTCTTTCATGGCTCTCGCCTTCTCTGGAACCGTCATCTCTGGTTCTTTTCCCTTCTGAGTGGGGTTCTTCTTTCCCATTGTGAACGATCACAGCAGAATGACTTGTGATGTAGAAGAGTTCAACACCTCAAAACAAGGGACGGGATAATCACGACGAACAATGGAATCTTAGATGCAAGAGCTCTCCAAAGAGACAGAATGCAGACTCGATTCTCACACTTGCAAATGGTTTGTTCCTAATGGGCATCTGCATTTTATAGCTTCGGAGGGCAACTTCCTGCATTTATGGCAACTGTCGTAATTACTTCATGGGCCTGACCCAAAAGTATCGTTGTGGCATCTGATTGGCCATATGGCGGCGTCGTACGTGGGGCCATGCAATTCGGTGATTTGATTTTGTATTGGGAACGCGAATCGCTGCCACCTGGTACTTTAGCATGGCTTTTTGGTTAACGAACTGCCTTGGGATGAGTGTCATTTCTTTCGTATTGAGTTTATCTGCTTCGGCCCCCTTTTGAGGCTACTGTCGACACGTTCCCCGAGGCACATCCTAAATGTGTCCACCTCATATGTGGGGTTCGATGATATGGAGTTGGCGTAGAAAATACTTCACCGCGAAGTTCTTCTTCGGGCTGATTTCCTTCATTTCGGGCCCGAAGTTCCCCTTTGCCATGCTGTTGCTTCGGTTCACGAATACCGTCGATCGAAACCCATTTCATCGAGGAGGGCCTCGCCAAGAATTACTTTGGGCAACGCCTTCGGCACATTTCTTTTAGCAAAGCATTTTCCACGTCCTTGATTTGCATGTGGTTTGGTTCTCCGAGGATGAACTGCTTCGCGGCGAACCTCCCTTCGTCGGCTACTTCGGACCGAAACCCCCCGAAGGCGATTTCGATCATGCTTCGTGAAGCCGAAGTCAGGAATCTAGCTTTTGTGGTTGAAGTGGCGATTGCTCTCCGCGATCTTTTGAACAGAGTACAGACAAAGAACTGAAACCCTATATACAAAGATATATACAAGATTTTTTTTTTTTTTTTTTTTTTTAGAGCACATACCTCAGCGATTGAAGGTCTTCAGGTGGAGACCATTGACGGAGATTGGTAAAACTTGGCCATTCGCATCCTTGAGGATGAAGGAGTTGGCCGAATTCACTTTTACTATTTCAAACGGTCCGTCCCAGAACGCATCCATTTTGTCATGATTCCCAGGCTTGGCCTTCCATGAATCCCACCTCCATACCAGGTCTCCTGCTTTGAATGTGCGATCGGATGATTTCCTTTTGAACCATTCTCGGGTGACCTCAGCATGCCATGCAAAGTTCTGGTAGGCCTTTTCACGTTCCTCTTCTAGTTGTAGTAGCTGGACCAGGCGTTCCTCCATCGGGTTAGCTCCATCCTCTTCTAACAACTGTAATGCAGGTATCTCAATGTGAGTGGGCAGGATGGCCTCTTTGCCGTAGACCATAGCATAAGGCGAAGTCTTGATTGACCTTTTGAAAGAAACCCGATCGGCCCACAAGGCCCGATCCAGAAGGAGGTGCCAAGTTCTTTTGTTTTGATCGATCAACTTTCTCAGTATCCTCAACAGGGTTTTGTTGGTGGATTCTACCAATCCATTGCCCTGGGGGTAATAATTGGAAGACACCTTGTGATATATCCCATACTTGTATAGGAACTCGTTGATCTTCATGCCCGTGAAACCAGGACCGTTATCTATAATAATTGCTTCGGGGATGCCGAAGCGGGTAATCAATCCTTCCAGGAAGGTGACGACGGTATCTTGATCGACGTGTTTTGTGGGGACTGCCTCGGCCCACCTGGTGAAGTAATCAGTCGCAGTCAGAATGAATTTGTGCCCAGCGGAGGAATTTGGCGATATGGCCCCTACGAAATCCAGCCCCCATTGCTGAAAGGGCATTTCCACCTATATCGGTCGGAGGGGCATCGGAGCATTTCTGCTTCGATCGGCGAATCTCTGGCATTGCTCGCACCTACGGCAAATGGAGAAGGCATCGACAAAGAGTGTGGGCCAATAGTAACCCGCCCTGATTATCTTCAACATCATCGCTCTTCCAGCAAAGTGTCCTCCAGATAGTCTTGAATGAAATTCGCCCAGGATTCTCCTCTTATCATCATCTTTTATGCATCTGAGGAGGACGCCGTCGATGTTCCTGAAAAATAGGCCTTCTGGGCGCATAGTATATCGGGCGGACCGCATCCTGAAATGTCTTCGCTGTGAAGCATTCAGATGTGAGGGGCATCTACCGATGTTGAAATATTCCACTATTTCATCGACCCAATCTTTCTTGGCCTCTTATTGATTAGCGAGGCATTCTCCTATTGGCGAGTCATCCGACTGACAGTCTGTTATTTCGGTCGTTGCGCTCTTCGCCAGCTCTTGACATAATGCGCGACCGCGAACTAGTTTGGTGGGCTTGATCTCAATATCAAATTCTTGGATTTTGCTTACCCAACCAGCTCTCTTGCTTCCCAGTTCCCCCTGAATAATGAAACTACGCACATCGGGGTGAATGACGAAGACTATGGTTCGACTCTGAGAAATGAACTGTTTGAATTTCCTGAGAGACTTCATTACTGCATGCACTTGACGCTCGATGAAATTGTACTTTTCTTCATGGGGATTGATTATCTGACTGAGGAACGCGATGGGACGTTCCTCTCCATCTTCCCCCTTTTGCGTCAAGACCACGGCGTAGCTTTCAGGTTCTCCTATTGCATACAGGATAAAATCTCGACTGTAGTCGGGGTTGATCAAGACCGGTGCCTGAACAATTCGGGCCTTGATTTCTTTGAATGCTTTTCTCCTTTCTTCTATCCAGACGAATTTTGTGCCCTTCTTTAAAAGCTCAGACATCGGCTTAACGACCTGGGCGAAGTCTGGGACAAACTTCCTTACGAAGTTAATCTGACCGAAGAAATATTGAAGGCCCTTTTTATCCGCTGGGATTGGGAGCTTCATCAGAGCTTCGACTCTGTCAGGATCCACGGTGAGACCCTTTTCCAAAATTGCGTGTCCCAACAGCTTTCCTTCGCTGACTGCGAAGATAGACTTTTTTGGATTGATTGAGATGCCAAATTCTTGACATTTTTCAAAAATTTGTTGAAGATGTTCTAGGTGGTTCTCTCTCCTTTGGGAGAAGACGGTCATGTCATCCAAATAGATAACGATAACCTTGTTCAGAAGCTCGCCAAAAGCTAGGTCCATCGCCCTCTGGAAAGTAGCTCCCGCGTTCGAGAGGCCAAAAGGCATTCGTTGGTAGGCGAATGTGCCCCACTTGGTTGTGAACGCGGTCTTATGTTGGTCTTCGTCCCTGACCCGGATTTGATTATATCCGGAGAAACCATCAAGCGGGGAGAATCATTGAGCTCCAACCACCGAATGCAAGATCTGATCGATCTACGGGAGAGGATAGTGGTCCTTGAGGGAAGCATGATTCAGGTTGCGGAAGTCCACGCATAACCGGATGTCTCCATTCTTTTTCCTGACAGGGACCAAGTTCGCTACCCGGGAAGAATGCTTGATGGGATAAATGATCTTTGCTTCGAGCATTTTTAGCGAGTTCGGCCTTCATCAGGACCTCGATCTTTGGATTAACCGGCCTTTGCTTCTATCGAAAAGGTTTGGCCCCTTCTTGTAATTCGATTGTATGTTGGATCAGCTACCGATCATATCCCTTGAGGTCGTGATAAGACCAAGCCACGATATCTGGGTACCTTTTACACAAACATCGGATTCGCTCTATTTCTTCTAAAGTACAATCGGTCCCGACCTTTATTACTTTCCCAGGTTCCAGTTCTAAATCTTGATATTGTTGCGCGTTGATCTGGATCCTGTGGGAGAGTGATCGATCATTTTGATCAAAAAGGCTCTCAAGCATGATCAATCCCTTGGGAACGTGGTTGTTCTTCAACTAGACCAATCCTTCGTATTCTTCCTCATCAGGGCTTCGGTCTTCGACTGTAGCGGCTTCTTGGATCATGAAATTGACAATCTGCTCATCGTTGTCAAAGACTTGCCAGTGTAAATCTCTATCCGAGACAGAGGGTCTATAGATCATCCTTACGGCCTTCGGCTTATGCACCATATCGTCCACTGGAGAATATCGGGCTGCGATGGATGCTAAGACATCTGCATGTCGATTCTTTTCTCGTGGAATAGACTGTAGATTGAGGGATTCAAACTAGTCGAACAGGTCCCATACCCTATTGCGGTATGATTTAAGATAGTGCTTCTTTGAAGAGCATCTGTTGGTGACCTGGTTGCAAACTAGTTCAAAATCTCCGAAGATTTGAAGATGCCTTATGCCTAACTTGTCAGCTTTCTTGAGTCCTAAGCACAAGGCTTCATACTCTGCTGCATTGTTGGTGCAGCTCCATGTCAATCGGTAGCAATATTCCTTTTGCTCACCGGACGGCAAAATCAGAAGGATCCCTGCCCTGACACCGTTTTTGCATCGGGCACCGTCGAAGAACAATTTCCATAGTCCTTCTTGAGCAGAAACCTTCCCCTCCATTTTGGTTGGTTTCTCGGACTTGGCGATGGTGTAGCACCCCACCTCAGTCTCTATCATGGCATTGAAATCTGCCAATGAAAATTCATCCTCACAACTCAACTGTGCGAGGGATTCCTGGACCAGATCCACTTGCTCTAGTTCCTCCACGATCGCATGCATAGGGTCACTGCCCTCTTCCTCGGACATCTTCTGAACCAGGAACGTAGAAGGCTTTTCATTATAGATCTTCACCTTCTTCCCTTTGAAGGGGATCTCTAGATGAGTGTAGTCCATGGACAGATATCCGCCCAGCTTTGCCGTGAATTCCCTCGACAGGCACATGCTGAAGTAGGGCTCAAGGTCCACGACTACCACCTCTTGTATGACTATGATTTGAGGTGTCTTATGTAGCCGAATAGGAATGTCTTTGATGACACCTACAGTATTTACTGGGGTACCGTCCAACTGGAGGACTCCGTGACTGCTTCGTGTGTATTCCATGCCTATTTCCTTGCATACTGCCTTCGGCATGACTGTCGTCGCGGCTCCAGAATCTATCATACAGTTATGCACGATATACCCTTCCATTTGTAAGGATAAGTAGAATGGTGGTGGTCTATTTTTTCCCGTGATGGACGTGGATAGGGTTTGCACTAGGGCGAGCGGCTCTGCCTTCTTTGTATTAATCCTCTTCAATGATTCTTGCAGCAGGTCCACTTGTCCAGGAAGTTGCAGAGCATCATACAAACTGATTTTGGCTGGAATCTTCTTCAACTCTTCTACAATGTTGTAGGTTGGGGAGCTATGCACCTCAGGTTCCTTTCTCGGTTCGTACTTGGTGCGATATTGCTCTGTCGCTTCGACCCTTTGTCGCTTGGTGAGCGAGGGAAACTTGAGCTTCTCCTTAGCTTGTTCTTTGGTCTCCACCTGAGGTGGTTCGACAGTGGCCTTTTGGGCCTTTTCTTTGATTGGAGCTAGTGGAGGAGCTTCGCTCGGGGCCAAAGAGGATGATTGTCCCTTCTCAAATCGAGCGTGTACCTTCAAGGGAGCCATCTGGGTAGCATCCACCTCTATCGACCTTTTACCTCCCCTGGTAAGGACTGCGACTGGCTCTTCCTCATCGATTGACAGGTTCTGATCTGATTGTCTGATGACGTTGACTTGACCGCCTTGACTGCTGCTTGCTAGTGTCTGCACGTAGTGTTGATGCAGCATGCAGGTATTCTCCTCGTGAGGATCATTACATGTAGAGCACCAATATACATGATCGGAAGTGCTTGGGGCTTCATCTATCGCAGCATTCCTTGCCGAAGCTTTTCCTTGATGGACCGCTTGATCTCTAGTGAGCGCAGGTGTGGGATAAGACCTTCTTGGTAGAAACTCTTGTTGCACTTGCTTCTTCTTGACAACGGTCATGTCATTGGACAAGGTCTGTACTGTGGCATTTAACGATTGCATTTCTTGCAGTATCTTGGCTTGCATATCATCGGCCTTGGGAACTGATGGTAAAGAAGCCATAGTCGGTATCGAAGGCAGGGCAGGATGTTGGAGGGGTGCTGGCAACATTGGAAATGTTGGAGTAATGGTGGGGGGCATAGTTGAAAGTGTGGGGAAATGTATCTGTGGAGCGGTGATCTGCGACACAACGGGATTCGGGTTCCAGGATGAGATCGGGTATGCAGGGATTGCAGAAATCTATGGAGCGACTGCGCTCGCGTACTGGGCTTGAAGGAACTCGGGGAGTATGGGCATTGGCATTCTTTGAGGGAGTTTACCCATGGCTATGAGGTCCGTTTTTGCTTTCTTAGCTAACCCATACAATTTTGGAAAAGTATTGACATTTGAGTACCTTATCATAAGACCGATATCAGGGTTGAAGGCCCGAAGGAAGTAGTACATCGTGGCTTCGTCGGTTGGGCGAAGTCCAACTGGGACTCTTTTCCAGGTTCGAGCGAACCTAACATTGAAGTCTACAATCTCTTCTTGTGGATGTCTTTGGATTGAAGTGAATTGCTGCAAAAGAGAAGTTGGATCGACGGACTCGTTGAAGCCTTGCATCAATTGCCCGGCTAATTGGTCCCATCCCGTAATAGTGTCGGGTGGCAGAGATCTGTACCAATAGAGGAGTTTTCCTCTAAGGGAGAGAACCAGGAGCTTCACCATCACTCGCTCTTCTGTGATATCATGGATTGCCGCCAGGGAAATGATGTCCTGGATATGCTCTAGGGCAATCTTCTCGGTTTCGTCGAACGTCGAGAGCTTTTTAATTGTAGCAGGTGGAACTTGCCCTTGGCCCATGAGATTCAACGGTGACGAAGAATTCCATGCTGGAAATAATCTAGGCGGCGGTTGCTGCTGCATTTGCTATTGTTGTTGTTGTTGTTGTTGGGCCATATTTGTGCCTGGGTTCTGTGGAGCAGAGGTCCCCGAAGTCCCTCTTGGGATGCTCGTCGGAAGGCTAATGGGAACGGAGGCACTAGGATGCTTCGGTGAGTTGGGAGGATTCAAAGGGAAACTAGCTACTGTGCTATCGAAAGTTAGGCCTTGCTCATCAACAGCAGCCTCTTGCGAGGATGTTCCGTGTAAGAGATATTCGGGGGTGACTAACCTAGAGCGTTCCCCAAAGGCGTCAATATCAAGCTCAAAGAACTCGGTTTCCTCTCCTCTATTCCTAACTCTCCATCTTGTTTGCATGAAGGCACAGGCTTTAGTACTGGTCTTTACGACTTGAAGATTCTCGGGTAAAACAGAGTCGCCAGATGCTAAGAGTCTTTTAGTAATGAGAGCATCGATTCTCACTACTACTCAAGAGATGAGACTGACCGGATCTCATCGAGAACTTGTTAGAACTACTGGCTCCGGTGAAGACGGGCTAGAAATTTTCTCAAATATGGGACCTTGGGTCCCACCGGGCGTGCCAAAAATTGTTGGTCATCAAATCCGCACAGGAAAGGACTTTCGGTGGGTTTGCGTGCCCTGGACCTGCGACCAACGTTGAAAGGCTGAAGGGAAGAGATGCCCCTCGTGCCGATCTCTAGAGAAAGGCCGGCTCCTATACTAATCTACTTTTGGGGTTTGAGATAAGAGTGCAGGAAAGAGATAAAAGGAGTTCGGGTTAGAGAAAGAAATAAAAAGGGGTAAGGGTCAGAGAAAGAAATAAAAAGGATAAGGGTTAGAGATTGATGATTCAAGGTGGGGAAGAACAGGAAGCACGATCACTCACTAATAACTCGAATAGCAGCAAAGAACACCAAGAATAGATGAAAGAAACGCGATACTCGCTTTCCTATGTATCCTCTGGACGAGTTCACAGGGTTCTCCTTTCTCTCTCGCTAGAATTCAGGGTTCAGAGTAATAGCGATTAAGACAAGGGAATAACAGAAACCACGACCCACCAGGCAGCATAAAAGAAAGCTTATACGACATTTTTCCTCTCCTATGTATCCTTCAGGGCGAATTTTAGGGTACAGTCCCCAATCACACACCGGATTCAGGATTCAGAGTCTCAGTATACGAGTGCAGACAGACAAAAGAATTAAGCACAGAAGGCAGCATAAAAGAGAGAAATAGAGCACAAAATATCTTTAGTATTAGACGCAGGACATCAAGTTATAGCAACTTTCTAGCAAAAAGTTCCCCCCCTCTTTTACATTGCAAAGCCTGGGTTT
Organism: Wollemia nobilis; assembly: GCA_028583015.1. Classification (NCBI taxonomy): domain Eukaryota; kingdom Viridiplantae; phylum Streptophyta; class Pinopsida; order Araucariales; family Araucariaceae; genus Wollemia; species Wollemia nobilis. The sequence goes on along the minus strand of JAQPPZ010001424.1, from coordinate 862,467 downwards.
TTATAGAGGACCCGACCCTCTGAATCATTATTACAAAAATGGTGAAATACACCCTCGGGCCCTGAGAAATCGGCTCCTCACTGCTTCTACGGATGATCTCTCAAATCGACTACCAAAACTGGTAATGGTGACTGAGTCAGCTAGGGAAAGTCGCATTAAATGAGCCACCCGGGTGTCCTTGGATTGTGGGTGCGGTGCTCGAGTGGCGGCCATGCTTGTCGGGCTTTCCTTCACGGACTTGATACTTCGCATCCAATTGCCAAAAATGAGCAGCGGGCTTACTGGGCAAGAAAATATGCATTTATGAGGCTCTCTGATCGCCTCGAGAAAATGCCCAACTTGGGAAGCGTTCTTGGGAAGTGCCTCGCTGATTTTTGCTTCGCAAAACTACTTCGGGGGCGTGGAGTGCCGAAGCCGATCTCCCTCTATCCTTCGCTGCTTCGCTGGCAAAACTGCTTCGCTGATGGGTCGGGAAAAACGCTTCGGGCCGATCTTCTTTTGAAATGGTGGTTCGGGGGAGTTTCGGCCGAAGCACTTTCTTGACCTCTACTGCTTCGGGTGAAAATTGGCCGAAGTGGATTTTAGAAATACTTTGGGCCCGAAGTAATTTCCTTGCCTTAGCTGATTCGGGCTATCTTTTCTTCTTCGACGAAATTGTTTGGATGTCGCTTCGCAAAAATTTTCACCCGAAGTACCCGTTGGGAATGCTTCGGGTGCGAAGCATTTCCTTTGTACTTTCTTCGGTAAGATTTTTGCCCGAAGTGATGATTTGAAGCGCTTCGGGCCCGAAGCTCTTTTCTTTTTCATTTTGTCCACCAGGGGGCGATAGGGAAAGCCAAAATTGCTATAACTTACAAACAAAAGAAAACTTTCAACAAAACAAATATCATACAAAGTTTTAATTTTTCTGCCCCTTGGTGGAATGTGACAATATTGTCAACAGTTTCTATTAAAACCTTCAGGGAAGGTCCCATTTTGCAAAAAATTGAGGATGTCAGTGTACCAAAGTTTATGAGTAGTTTCGTTGATTAGAAACACATCCAAAGGTTCCAAGCATGATTTAATTGAAGCGGGTTCCTGGATTCAACAAATAATTATGGTAGCATATTCGTCATCTACCTCCAAGGGTAAAAGAGATGTAGCTGCGGCCATGGCGTAAACCTCATGATTGCTAGTTTGAGGAATAGCTTCCAAGGTAACTTGATCAAATAAAGATATTAATTGTAATACATATGTTTTATATGGGCGTAATTTATCATCTCTGGTCTGATAAACATCATTAATTTGATTTATAACAAGTTGAGAATCATCGAAAACTAATAGATTTTTAATTTTTAGTGTTAGGGTAGCTCGTAATCCAAGGATTAGAGCCTCATATTCAGTAGTGTTATTAGTACAGGCAAACATTAATTTAAAGGATAGAGGTATGAGGTGTTTCTATGGAGCTATTAAAATAATACCTACACCAGCCCCACTTATGCATCAGGCTTCATCAAAGTATAAGGACCATTGCTCAGAATGATCTGCCTCTAATTTAAGGCATTCGTCAGGAAACTCAATGATGAGAGGATGGGTGGATCCTAAGGGTGCAGCAGCTAATTGATTTGCTATGATTTGACCCTTAACATACTTTTGTCCTATAAACATGAGTTCAAAATCGCTTAGTGCAAGAACCCACTTTGTTGTGCGACTAGATAAATAAGGTCAACTCATGAGATACCGCAAGGGATTGAATTTAGCAATAACGTATGTTTTCTGACTGAGCATATAATGGCGTAGTTTTTGTGTAGAAAATACAACTGCTAGACATAACTTCTCTTATGCTGTGTAGCGGGTTTCATAACTAATTAATGTTCTGCTAATGTAATAATTAGTATGCTCTCTCCTCTCATCATCAAGTTGAGCTAACATAGCTCCTAAAGCAAAATCTGAAGCAAAAATATACAAGATAAATGGGCGATCAGGTCTAGGTGGTGAAAGTACAGGTGGGTTAAGAAGATATTGTTTGAGGAGTTCAAATGCTTCCTGACATTTGTTGTCCTAATGGAAAGAGACATCCTTCTTAAGAAGCTTAAGAAAGGGTCTAGTTTTATCCGCCATCTTATCGATGAAGTGACGCATGGCTTGAAGTTTACCTTGTAGACTTCGTAATTCAGATATATTTGTGGGTGTGGGCATATCAGTGATAGCCACAATCTTGAGAGGGTCAATTTCAATGCCATGTAAAGAAACTATAACCTCAAATAATTTATCGGACTTAACTTCGAATATACATTTGGTTGGATTCAATCGGATAAGATATTCCCTTAACCGATTAAATACTTTTCTCAAGTCATCTAAATGGTCATCTTCTTTAATAGAAAGAGCTATAATGTTGTCTACATAATCATGTAGTATATCATGCATCATATCATGAAAGATATAAGTCATGGCTTGTTGATAAGTTGCACCTGCATTCTTTAAATCGAATGGCATCACTTTCCAACAAAAGGTCCCCTAAGGGGTGATAAAGGTTGTTTTAACCTGATATTCAGGAGCTATCCTAATCTGATTATAACTAGAAATCCATCCATTAAGGATATCATTCCACTCCTAGCAGTAAAATCAATGATCCGATCCATGTTGGGAAGGGGAAAATCATCTTTAGGGCATGCAGCATTAATATCTCTAAAGTCTATACAAACCCTAACCTTAGTAGCTTCTTCCTTAGTTACTGGAACTACATTCGAGACCCATTCAGCATAATCAATGGCTTGTATAAAAATAGTATTCAGGAGTTTTTCTAACTCTCCTTTGACTAGTAAGGCCACTTTAGGATGCATTTTTCTAAGTTTATGTTTAACAGGTTTAGCATCCGGATGGACTACTAGGTGATGCATAACTACAAAAGGGTCTAAACCTGGCATATCTTCATATGTCCAAGCAAAGACATCTTCATATTCTTTAAGAAATGTAATGTATTTATCCTATTTTTCTTGACTCAATTCTAATCCGATGTTGATTATGTGAGGGTTATCCTCGGTTCCAATGTTAATTTTTATGACATTTTCTACTTCCATGTGTAGATCTCTCTCAAAATTAGGTGGGGCGGGTGAGACACCCAATTCTTGTAATTCTTCCAAGGTTAGCTTGGATAATTCGTCTTGAGGAGTCATGGCCTCAAGCTGGGCTATAGTAGGTATAGAGCCATCAAAATAAAATCCGTTATGTAATAATTCCTCAACGGAGACATCATGGAAGATATCTCCCTCCAACTCATCATCGAATTTAACGATCATCTCAGGATAAGCTATAGATAGCATATTACATGTGAATGGCTTATTCGTTAAACGCAAAACATCACGTTCATCTAAATAATCTTGGTAACTTATAAGATGGTCATCATCCTCGAATGGTTGACCCTTACTAGAAAATAGGCCCACACCACATCGGGCGAGCCATGGCTCTACCTCAAAAGGTTCTTTCATACCATTCTAGAAAGGTCCCAAACCTTTCCCTTTATATCCCAATTTAAGCATTATAGGTTTGGCTTTAGTATACTCATTAGTAAAATAACATCGAGCATATCCATCATAATGATTTTTGATGTTTCTGGGTATTCTACCCCAATCATATCCCTTATAAATAAAGGCACAGCTCTCGACTTGGTAAATACTTCCCATAGGCTATGGGAGGCCCAAGGTACGAGGAGATGGTGGCAAATTATTTAAAATAAGGGAATATTGCATAGAAGCATTCGTTTCTTTTGATATAAGGATTTTAGATAGATTGGGTAAGAGCTCATCAGTAAGAGCATAAGAGGTAGAAGGAACATTTCCTACGTCTTCTAATGCGGAAAATATGACTTTAGTGGATGTAGACGGTGTAGAGGTGTCAATAGATGGATCTATTATAGGTATGGAAGTTATAGGAGTAGAACAAGAGACATTGGTTGTGGTATTAGGATATTTCTTAGGTCCTAATGCGGTTTGTTCAGAAGATGGTTGAGCTATATGTGAAGGTGCATCTGATGGAGAAGAAGTAGATGACATTATGGGTGTGAGTTTCACACGTTTAGATGGATAATGAGAATTAGGATGTGTGGATGATAGCGTGGGGCAAAATTGAACTCCAATGGGTTCTACCAAAGCACACATATCAAAGGGTCTTGGATCACCATGAATGGTAACCAACTGATTCTTAAATTTGAATTTAACACATTGATGTAAAGTTGAGGGAATAGCTCGCATCGCGTTGATCCAAGGGTGACCCAAGAGTATATTGTACGATGCAGGGCAATGTACAATAAACACAATCGTATCCAAGGTTCTTGGACCAACTTGCAATGGAATGGTAATAACCCCACACATTTCTTGTGTTTCATCATTGAAGGCTTTTATAATCATATCAATTCTTTTCATTTCATCACTTCTAAACCCAAATATTTGGTAGAAGTCAAAAGTGCAAATATTTAAAGATGAACCATTATCAATCAAAACTCGTTTGATTGCTACATCTCCAATTAAGGCGATAATATATAAGGGGTTATATTTATGTAAACTATGTTGCGGTATGTCTCTATCTCGAAAGTCAATACAATCAACTTCATGAGTTATTATAGTATTGGCCATGTCTTGAGGGTGAATGTCTTGTGGTACCATCATCTGGCTTAATGTGAGCATTAATTCATCTCTATGTGTGGGAGAAGATCTTAAGAGGTCCAAAAGGGAAATTCTAGTTGTAATATTTGATAATTGTTCATTAATATTATAAGGAGGTTTAGGTTGAACATTAGGTGCATGATTCCCTTTATTAGGAACCTTCAAAACAAATGGAGTTGATCCACCATTCTGAATTTGATCTTGTTGAGAATTTTGAGCCTTTTGTCTAGTAACAGCTCCGATGGTACCCACAATATTATTCTACGGATGATGAATGGGTCTTGGTCTAGCGTTTATAGGTAGCTCATTAGAAAGTAATTGGTGGGACGATGGTCTAGTAGTGACTCTTCTTGGAAATGGTTCTTCTGGAACCATATGACTTGTGATAGGGTGAATAGTATCCGATTCATCTTTAGAGCTATTCGATTGATTTGATGTGATTTCCATATCACTCTTAGTCTCGTATTCTGTATCACTAAAATTAGGTATCTGAATATTATGTAGAGGCCTGGTTGTAACCATGGATAAATTTGTGTCAAAGGTTTCCAGATCATGAACGGGTAAATGCCCACTAATAGTTCCTACATATCGGGCAGGAGGAGGGGGCTTGCATGAATTAGGTTGATGTTAGGATCTCATCCTAACCCTTAATGTAATAACTTCCATGATGTAATAATTCCTAGTGAACGTGGGTAGTACCCATGATTAATATTTTGTAATGTTCTAATTTTTAGCTTAGGTAGTGCCCATGACAAATGGCACCCTTTTTATGTAACACATGGTAGATAGGTGGCATTGTGCATGTAATTCATGTGGCATTATGCATGTAATTCGAGTGGCATTGTGCATGTAATTCGAGTGGCATTGTGCATGTAATTCAAAGTGGCACTATGCATGTAATTCGGGTGGCATTATGCATGTAATCCAGGTGGCATTTTGCATGTAAGCCAACCTTGGAAGGAAACTCCTTAAATACCCGAAAGGGCACCAATGTAACCATCTTTTTGCAAAATTAATGAAGTATTGAAGGAGGTTGCCCCCTCGAAGAGGCCTGCGATTCTGTCTTATTGTGAGATTGTTCTTTATGCAAATTTATGTTATATTAATGTGATGTTTATGTGATTTTATTTCCAAGCAATTGTGTGAGAGTGTGTTATTTGAGTTTATTTTATAGCAGGATCCTAACAAGTGGTATCAGAGCGCTTTCCAGGGCCAAGTTCTGCTGCAACTGCAACGATTCTTGCCATACAATCCGCCTGTTAGGTATAAATTCTATGTGTTTTTTCCATTCTATTTTTCCTTATTAAAAAAAAAAAATCCAAAAAAATACAATGTTTTTTTTTCCAGACCAAAAACAAAAAAATATATTGTTAGTTGAGTAGGTAGAAACCCTGTACCGAGGGTTTTAAAATATCGCGAAGGATCTGTCGTTATTGGCTAAGCTAGATAGCCCATAAAGCGTCTAGTGAAGTGAGGGGCGATCAGGCTCCAATACCCAGGCCTCAGACAGAACTCACGCACGGACTTGAGCTCCCACGTATCTTCGGGTATATCGGGAGACCATCTAGGATTAAACAAACTTTTAGCCATTAGGAAGCTCTTCGACCTTGTATTACTCATAGTCTACGAGACACAGCATCCTGGACAATTACCCTCCCGTATTGTCAGAGAGGTAGGTAGTGTGCTCAAGGGTATGTGTGGAATCCTCCTTGAGTAGTGGCCTGAAATATTGGTCCGAGCACTATTGTTCGTCACTATCAGTATATTAAAGGGCCTATGGGTGGTACGTACTCCTATACTTAGCATTCCCTGGTTCTGTTAAAACTTCAACCTGTAAAAAACGTAAAAAAAATAAAAATAAAAATAAAAATCCAAACATCCATGTTCGTAAACCTGTATTTCAAAAGTGAGCATATGAGAAAGGAGTCCTCTACTAAAAAAATAACAGAAAGGACATGCATTTGGGATAAGCCATGAGGGTGACACTTAAGTTGAAATTTTGGAGAATAACGATGAAAATTTACAATGGCGATCACAGATCGAGTCGATCAAGTCGAGAGGTCGACACGATCGAGGCAGAATTCACAGTCTTCAGGGTCAGAACAGAATTGTCATATCAGTCACCTGCAAAATACAGAGAATCTTGAGTGTGAAACATGGCCAGTTATAGATAGTGCTCCAGTACCCAACTTTTGCTCAGTAGCTTAGAATCAGAATCTATAAACACCGTTAGACTCAGCAAAATAGGAGATAAAAAAAAAGTAGTGTTGAGATATATAGCTCATTATGACCACCTCCTTCTGCTGATCATTTTGGTATATAGCACCCAAGCAGTTTTTTGGGCACTTACTAAAAATAGTAAGTCCTAAAAATTCAATTCTATTTTTAGTAACTGGTCACAAAAGGTCAAAAAAATGGCCTAGGGTACCCGTGGACACCAGAAAGAACTAGAACACTTGGAGTCCCTAACAAAAGCCATTGAGAACTTGAACTCGGCTTTTCACTCCATAAGGGAAGAAGTCCAAGGTCTTCGCCTAGAGCATGAGGCCACTAGCAATCGCTTAGAAGAATCATTGACAGAAGTAGATAGCAAACTGAGAAGAGAACCACCCAAATCGGAATACCAAGTCGAGAGTTCTACAAGGAATCGTGACCATGATCCACCCTTTAGAATGCCCAAATTGGACTTTCCCAAATTCAGTGGGAAGGATGTTGATGGGTGGCTATGTCGGGTTGACCAATTCTTTTGACTTCATAATGTACCCATATTTCATTGAGTCCAGATGGCTTCCTTTAACTTGGAATCTGAGGCTCTACACTGGTTTCAATGGTTGTGTCTTGCCTATCCAAATCTCTCTTGGGAGGATTTTGAATCCCAACTACTCACTCAATTTGGTCCTAGTGAGTTTGAGGACTTTACAGGAGCCTTAACCAAACTACAACAAATAGGGTCAGTCCGAGAGTACCAAGCTCAATTTGAAAAATTGGCCAATAAGACAAGAGGATTGAGTGAAGGGTTCTTCCAGAGTTGTTATATCAGTGGGTTGAAGATGGAACTCCAAGCGAAAGTAAAAATGTTGAAACCACAAACTATGATGGAAGCTATCAGTTTGGCCCATCTGGCTGAATCTAAACTCTCTGCCCAAAGACGCCCATCAAAGTTTCTGCCAAATAGATCTTCATTTCCTCCTAGAACCCAACATCTAGTTGATAATAAACCTGATGCACCAAAGCGCCTCACCACCGAAGATATGGATGCATGTCGTGCCCAAGGATTATGCTACAATTGTGATGAAAAGTTTTTCAAAGGGCATAAGTGTGCACACAAAAAATTGTTCCTGATAGATGTTGAAGAACCGGATACCTCTGATGAGAGTGATAAGGATGAGGACCCTCCAGAAACACCTCCTCCACAAGAAGAAGTGAAACAGGAACCTGAGACAGCAATTACAGTCCATGCCCTTGCAGGCATCACTACTCCTCAAACCATGAAGGTTACAGGATTTTTCAAGGGTCAACGTCTTTCCATCCTTCTGGATTCGGGAAGCACGCACAACTTTATTGACCCTAGAGTTGCTCAGCGGGCAAATTGCTATATCCACACTTGTAATTCCTTTGAGGTCATGGTAGCCAATGGGGGAACCTTACCTTGTAAAGGTAAGTGTCACAATGTTAAAATCCAGATAGGGGACTATGCACTCAAGCAGGACATGTTTGCCCTCCAGTTGGGTGGATGTGATATTGTTTTGGGATCTCAATGGTTGAGTACGTTGGGCACTATCAGTTGGAACTTTGCTAAACTTTGGATGCAGTTCTCCCAGAATGGACAAACACACATCATCAAGGGCTCCCCAGCAGGAACACCTCAAATTATCAGTTCAAACGGCATGGAGAAATTGCTCAAGAAATCATCACGTGGGGTCATTGCACAACTATTCTCCATTCAACCACCCACATCCCCAACGGATGAAATCCCACCAGACCTGCAACAGATTCTCCACAAACATGAGGCCATCTTTTCAGAACCAACCACACTTCCACTGCATCACTCTCATGACCATGCCATTCCATTATTGCCAGATAGTACACCCCCCAATATCAGACCGTATAGGTACCTCCATGCCATGAAGTCAGAGATTGATAAGATACAGGAATTACTCAAGGTGGGTGTCATTCGTCCTAGTACTAGTCCCTACTCTGCACCAGTCTTACTAGTCCTCAAGAAGGATGGCTCTTGGCGATTATGTATTGACTACCGAGAACTCAATAAGATAACTGTCAAGGATAAATTTCCTATCCCCGTGGTTGATGAATTACTAGATGAATTACATGGGACCATGTACTTCACCAAGCTAGACCTCCGCTCTCGGGTACCATCGGATCCGGCTTAGGGATGAAGATATTCCTAAAACCGCTTTCGCACTCATGAAGGTCATTATGAATTCTTGGTAATGCCATTTGGTCTCACAAATGCTCCTTCCACATTCCAAAGCTTGATGAACAACATCTTTCGCCCCTTCTTGCGAAAGTTCATCCTTGTGTTCTTCGATGACATCTTGATTTACAGTCACACATGGGAAGAGCACCTCAATCATGTAGATCAAACCCTCCAACTACTGGTCGACCATAAACTGTTTGCAAAAAGGTCCAAGTGCTCCTTTGGTTTGACTGAAGTAGAATATTTGGGACACATTGTCTCAAAGGATGGTGTCAAGGTTGACCCTAAGAAGATCCAAGCAGTCCAAGAATGGCCGAAACCTCGCACACTCAAAGGGCTTCGAGGATTTTTAGGGCTTACAGGATATTACCATAAATTTTTCTGCAATTATGGAAAGATAGCCACCCCCCTCACCTCCATGTTGAAGAAGGATTCTTTTACTTGGACAGGGCCGGCTGAGCAAGCATTCCTGGACCTCAAGCATGCCATGACCACCACTCCAGTTTTAGCCATGCTAGACTTCTCTAAAAAATTTGTCATTGAAAGTGACGCTTCTGGTCATGGTATTGGGGCAGTATTGATGCAAGAAGGATGCCCTTTGGCTTTTACCAAGAAAGCCCTATCTGATCGTAATTTGGGGAAATCCACATATGCCAAGGAAATGTTGGCAATATTGCATGCAGTCCTGCATTGGCGGCCTTACCTCATTGGGCACCATTTCTCAATCAAAACTGACCACCAGAGTCTAAAATACTTTCTAGAACAACGAGTTGCCACCCCTGAGCAACAAAAGTGGGTATCAAAACTCATGGGCTATGATTATGACATCACGTACAAAAAAGGGAAGGATAATATTGTGGCAGATGCTCTCTCTCGCCATTTTGAGACCCTTAGTATGTTGTGTGCCATCTCTGCACCCTTGCCCCAATGGATTGAGCCCTTACGTCAGGAAATACTTCAGGATGCAGATTTGAAAGACCTGGTTGCTTCACTTAGGGATGATCCAGAGTCTACACCAAGATATATTTGGGATGGCCAGGATCTGCGTTACCATCAATGCCTAGTTCTTCCTCCTAAGTCTCCACTTCGAGAACTCCTCATGAAGGAATCACATGCTACTCCATCTGCTGGCCATTCAGGGTTCCTAAAAACTTATGAGCGACTCAAGCGTACCTTCTTTTGGAAAGGTATGAAACAGGACATTCGCTCTTTTGTAGCAGATTGCGACACTTGTCAAAGGATGAAAGGAGAAACAGTGCACTCCCCAGGCACTCTTCAACCATTACCGATACCAAATCAGGTGTGGACTGACATCTCCATGGACTTCATAGAAGGGCTACCTAAGTCTAGAGGCAAGTCTGTTATTTTCGTGGTAGTGGACCGCATTTCAAAGTATGATCACTTTTGTGCCCTAACCCATCCTTACACAGCATCCACTATTGCCCAATTTTTTCTTGACTCCATATTTCGCCTTCATGGCATGCCCACCTCCATTGTATCTGATCGTGATCCCACCTTTACTAGCAATTTTTGGCAAGAGTTGTTTAAGTTGTAGGGGACTTAGCTCAAAATGAGTTCAGCCTACCATCCGCAAACGGATGGTCAAACAGAGGTTTTTAATAAATGCTTGGAAACCTACCTTTGTTGCTTTGCCTCCGATCATCCTACTCATTGGGCAAAATGGCTTTCCTTGGCCGAATGGTGGTACAACACTTCCTATCATACCACCACCAAACTCACATCGTTTGAGGTAGTTTACGGGCACCCTCCACTCACACCTTCCTCCTACATTTTGGGCAGCTCCAAGGTCCAGGCCATCGACAATACTCTGAGTCAACACACCGAGGTCCTCCGCCAACTCAAGCAAAATTTGAACATGGCCCAGAATCGGATGCGCCAACAAGCTGATCAGCATCGTTCTGAGTGCAATTTTGATGTGGGTGATATGGTCTTCCTTTGCTTACAGCCATACAAACAATCATCCCTACAACTCCGCAGGTGTCAGAAGCTCGCTCCAAAATTCTATGGTCCTTATCAGGTTCTACAACGGATTGGTCCCACAGCTTACAAATTGGCTCTTCCCCCCACTTCCAAGATCCACCCTATTTTTCATGTTTCCCTTCTCAAGAAAGTTGTGGGCACAAAGGTACAGGTTCAATCAACACTCCTCGAGTTGGATGAAGAAGGATCCATATTACTTGCATCGGAACAACTGCTGGATCATCGAACTCGCACTCTACGCAACCGTACCATCACAGAGGTCCTGGTTCAGTGGCGTGGACTTCAACCTGAGGATGCTACATGGGAGTCTCTCCATCAAATTCAAGCAACAGTTTCCTCATTTTCAGCTTTGAGGACAAAGCTTCTTCAAGGAGAAGGGCATGTTAGGATCTCATCCTAACCCTTAATGTAATAACTTCCATGATGTAATAATTCCTAGTGAACGTGGGTAGTACCCATGATTAATATTTTGTAATGTTCTAATTTTTAGCTTAGGTAGTGCCCATGACACATGGCACCCTTTTTATGTAACACATGGTAGATAGGTGGCATTTTGCATGTAATTCGTGTGGCATTATGCATGTAATTCGAGTGGCATTGTGCATGTAATTCGAGTGGCATTGTGCATGTAATTCAAAGTGGCACTATGCATGTAATTCGGGTGGCATTATGCATGTAATCCAGGTGGCATTTTGCATGTAAGCCAACCTTGGAAGGAAACTCCTTAAATACCCGAAAAGGCACCAATGTAACCATCTTTTTGCAAAATTAATGAAGTATTGAAGGAGGTTGCCCCCTCGAAGAGGCCTACGATTCTGTCTTATTGTGAGATTGTTCTTTATGCAAATTTTTGTTATATTAATGTGATGTTTATGTGAGTTTATTTCCAAGCAATTGTGTGAGAGTGTGTTATTTGAGTTTATTTTATAGCAAGATCCTAACAAGGAGGAACATTATGATGTTCAATTTGATTAGCCACCTCCTTACCATGTTTTGGTAAAGGATGTTGAAATATGTCCATTGCGATTGGCGTTACGATTCCGGTTTTGGGGGTTTTTGCTTAGGTTGAAAGGCTTGTACCTCCATCTCATTGTTATCAATAAAGTCCTGTATTTTATGTTTTAATATTTTACAAGAGTTGGTAGTGTGTCCAGGTCCTCTATGGAAGTCACAATGTAAATCTGCTCTATATCCGGGTATAGTTGGATCAGGTTCCCGAATATTTGGTAATTGAATCAAGCCTTGTTCTAATAATTATGGTAAAATAGTTGATAAAGGTTGATTTAACCTAGTAAATTCTCAAGGAGGTCTATCAAGAGGTTTCAGTACAAACTTCTTCGTTGTCTTTGTAGCATTAACATTAGAAATATTTCTGCTATCAGTGACTCCATCACCCACAACTTGTTTATTCTTATGTTTATTTCTGGATGTTTTCTCATCGTCTTTCTTTTTAATCTAACCTCTCCTAATGAGAGCATCTTCCACTCTTCGGGCTAAGTTTATTGCCTGATCGAAGGTGGTCAAGGTAGCAATTGATAATTCGTAATATAGTTGCTCTTACAAATTATTAATAAAGATGTCCAACATCTCCCTATAAGGTAACACAAAGTGCAATTTTCCTATCAATTGTCTCCACCTAGCTAGGAAATCAGCAAAGCATTCATCTTTGTCTTGTTTTAAGTTATACAAATCTTTAATAGTCACATGTCTTTCGATATAGGCACTAAATTGATGAACAAAAGACTCGGCGGTTTCTTCGAAATTCCTCAAAGAATGAGTGGGTAATTGATAATACCACTCTAATACCATTCCTCCCAAGCTTTTTGAGAACATTTTTAGTAATAACAATTCAACATGTGATATATCATGACATGCTATCCTAAACATATGAAGATGCTCTATGGGATCTTCCGTTCCTTTATATATGGGCAAGACAGGCATAGGAAAATGTTTAGGATACGGTTGTGCTACAACTATAGGATCTAAAGGTTGACTACACATCTCTCGATAATTGTACGAGGATCGATAGGGATCTATCTGGTCCATGCAGGAAACTAACTGTTTCACCATGGTTTCAATATTACTAGTTTGTCCACCATATTGGTTCGGTGGGACATAGGTATGGGATATTTATGAGTGTATAATGGTGTGACATAAGGATTAGATGCTATATTGCTATTATGCAAAGTGTTGGTAGGAAGAGTATTATGAAAGGGATTTGTAATAGTATTATGTTGTATCCCATATTGTTGGTAATTGGTGTTTGGTTTTGTTTTGGGTTTTTGTTGATTTGAGGTATGTTGCTCAATAGCTTGGCAAAATAGAGTAGTAAATGATGGTTTCTTTTGTGTGGGAATGACCCTAGGCTTGTTAACAGGCACTTTAGGTGGTTGGGTAACCTATTGTTGTTGCATGTTCCGGATCGTAGCTACTATATCCAAATTGGATGGTCTAGCTTGATCACTCTCTTGTTCAATAAAGTACAAGGGATTAGTGCATGTGTGAAATACGTCTTCTAGAGTTGCTTGAGTGTCACTAATTTGATCCTTTTCCATATGGACTGCTCTATTAAAAACACCAATATTTGTGTTAATGAACTTCCAAAATTGTTCCATGTTTTCAAAAGTGATAGCTCCTCCCGGAGACATTTTAGGGGATGAGGATCCTTCCTCTCTATTAATTTCTTCTTGTTCATTTTCTACATCAAGCTCTTCTTCTTGTTGGTCTAGGATTTCTTCTTCCTGAACTTGGTCCTCAAGAGGGACATTTTGGTCAATTAATGGTCTTCCTAACCAATCTTCTTCTTCTTCGGTTTGTTTTCCATTCCTAAGTCTAGGCATGGTGCTAAACTTAGGTTTTAGCAAATATATATATATATATGTGTGTGTGTGTGTGTGTGTGTGTGGTGGTGTGATAGGGTTGAGAGGTATATATTTTAACTATATACCTACTATAATACTTTAAAAAAGGGAATGTTTTGTTGTTTTTTGTTTTTTTGTTTTTATTTTTGTTTATGTATTATTATTTCACAAGTATATAAATATATTGATGAAAAGACAACAAACAACACGCTAGTTGTAAGAAATAACAATAATAAAGGAATAATGACTTAGTTTTCTATAAATAGTTTATGGATATCGTTGATAGGATCAAGTTCATCGGGAGTCATGAAATGCTCCTCTTCAAATTGGAAGTGGTTTTTCAAGAACTTGACAAAGTGTGCTATGGTAATATGATCTACTTCATACTCTGACTTGTAAAAATAAAGTTCATGGCAATACTCTCGATACAAAACAGCTCTAGGAACTCTATTCCATCTTTTTCTATCCGTAAGAACGACTTCTTGATCCTCTATATGAGATAGAAACTTATGTACTACAACTATGTTCTCAAGGTATTCCTCAAAGGTGTACAATTATGAAGACACAAGTGCTCTTTTATCTACTAACCACCTATGGCAAGCTCTCTGAAGTTCATGATACAAGGTCACCTGATCGGGATCTAGGATTCTATCTAGGACAAACCTCTTAATTTGCCTAAGTTCTGCAGATCTGGATTCAATAGTACCCAATCTCCTATCAAGTTTGTCCCACAAAGGTTGGACTCTATTTGTTTGAGGTACTCTAAGCACAAAAGTAATCTCTATGGCCGTTAATTGATTTTCAACATTTATGGTGACAACTCGTCTTCTATTATAATCTACCATCTAAATATGGTATGCAAATTTAATATTTTCTAATGATTCTAGATGTTCTTAATAATGTGTTGTTTTTTTTTGGATTGTTTTCAAAAGGTGTTTTAGTTTCACGTCGGGTTCACCAAAATGTATCGCCCAAATTTTTTGCACCCTTACCTTCGGGCTAAAGGATCCGTGCCCTGGAAGGGGGATGCGAGAATTATGGGACAATACCTCGGACGGAGAGGCCCTTTGAAGGTCGTGCCTCTCGGGGGAGGGGTATAAGGGTGAATTTTCGACGGATGGTGGGGTTCACCAGGAAACTTTGAGTGGTAGTTTTCACGCCTAGGTTGAGAATGGGTTTGATGTGTTCATTTTATATTCAATCATTCATATTCCTAGGTTGGCCAAAAATGAATCTAAGCTATTCTATATGAAATTTCAGGTTTATATGAAGACAACAAACATGAATGAATCCTAAATACAAAGACTATGTGAAATGGAGAGGAATACACCTGATTCCTGATGTCTGATGAAGATTCTAAAACTTGTAGGAGTCTAGATCATCCCGGATATGATAGGATCATCTGTAATTGTACGGAATCATCCCAAATCATAGGCGATCATCTGAGATCAGACAAGATCATCGGCCACCTAATGAATTCGTCAGACGAATTTGTCAGAAACCTGCAATCATGGAAATAGACACCAAAAACCGAAAATGCAATTGCAATAATGATGCAAAATGATAGAAATAACAGTATAGATACTTGAATAATAAATCCAGATAGCAAATCAAATGGGATGCACTGTTTTAATAACTTATTTTAAATTTGATCATGCAAATATGCTAAATGAGGTGAACTCCAAGAAGCAGAACAGAAATAAATCGATCTAATGTGCAATTAAATAAAAAATAAAAGTAGAAAATGCAAACTCAGGGCTCTGGTTGCCCCCAATCTAGACTACAATTGAAATTGTCTACAATCGTACGAGATCATCGCCAATCTTGTCAAGATCATCCGAAATCGTGTTGGATCGCCTGCGACGATCCGAGCTTCCTCCGGTTGAAACACAGTAAAATCCTACAATAAAACCTGAAAATACAAATGCCAATGATGGGGCGAGAATGTTCTAATACAGCAAAAAACTAGAGTTGCAGGGAAAGGATCAGCCAGGGGGATAAACTAGGAAAATCCCAAGTTTATATAGTATTAGGGGGAGGTTAGGAGGTTGGGGATCATCCCAATCTAGGAGATCTCCAACGTAGGAATCTCCAACCACGTAGACACGCTTCTGCCCGAGTTGGAGAGGTTGTTGAAATAGAAGCTAATTATGAAAATTCGGTTTTGGGACGAAATCGTCTGGACATTTTGTCCCAGACGAATTCATCCGATCTGGGACGATATCGTCATATTGGCGATGATATCGTCCAACGGTCAAAAAAATTCTAAAAATGGCATGAAAAATGAGGTGAGCGATTAACGGGCGATTTCGAGGTTAAAATTCAAATTTTTTGATCTTTTTACTGATGGTTTAACTGCACCAATTTTAGGGTGCTACACCTAGCTATAGGTTGAAGGGGTACCAATCTGGATCCCTCTATGACATACTCCTCAGTAGATATTATGGATGCACACAGAGTGCGATCACAGTAAATGCTACCATGTTTGGGACCCCCATGCTAGGAAGCCCCATGCTCTGATATATGCCTCAAAGAGTGTCTAGCACTTCCTCATACTAGGGTATTCTCAACAGGATCCCCGCAAGTAGAATTATCCCCTTTATTACTCATTGAACAACGTTCGGGAGGATTATATGGTTGAGGGCCTTCTACATTGTGTTGTGCATTGGGTGGAGCTTCATCTTCGATCTTGGGTCTATGCTCGGATTAGCCTCTCCGTGTAAGCACCATGATATTATCTTATCTCTTATGTAAGTTTTAAGGCAAACAAAGTAAACAATGATGATTATCTCTTTTTAAATTTTTTTTTGCTTGTGAGCCCTAAACTGTTTGATGTGTTTTCCAAGTTTGTTGTATCAAAAAGTAACTCTCATCGTGTTTTCAAAATGTTTATGATATACTCAATTGTTAAATGGCTTTCACCTGTATACTCGTAGCTTGACAACCTAGTAATAAACTCCAGGTCATGTAATCCCTCTGAAATCTAGAGATGAAACCCACACCCGGGTAGGGAGCACAGGTCATGTCAATCCTCACCCCACACCTCGTGCGTAGTGATACACCCCTCTAAAGAGGAATGCATGTTATTTTGCATGGTTAGGGTAGATCTTGGAGTTGGTATTGGTGTAGTAACAAAAGGTTCGAGGGAGTTGGTCCAACGGATGGAAATCACTACCACCAATGTTGAACCCTGCTAGCGGTTGGATGTGACTTCCAACTCACTATAATTTACAATGTGTCATGGTGTGTGTGGTTCCTTTTACTTTGCATGAAATAGAAATGCATAAAACAACACTCAAATGATTCTACATGCTTTCAAAATAATGTTTCACTTTTCAATTGCATGACTACGCTAAATGAAATTTAGAGAATGCAACTACCTATGAGGGGATGGCCACTAATTGGGCCTCATGCATGCAAACTCAACATAAAATGGCCTAGACCATTGGAGACTAGGGTAGACTACAATCAGAGGTCCGTTGTTCCTAGCAGTGACTAGTAGGAAAAACTAAAAAAAAGGTCCTAGGGATTCATCCTTTTCTTTTACCTTTTTGTTATGTTTCCTAATTAATCTACCATTTTATGCATTCTAGAAAATCAGACACAGACAAAATAGGAAAAACATAGGGAAATGAAGATTACCTCAGATCCAAGTTCGATGATGATATGGATGCCTACTATACGGTCTATGTTCTACTAACCGTGGCTCTGAGGCGCAACTACAACTGTTGCTCGCGGGTGTCAACCATGGTTACAACTGTTAACCGTGGTTCTCATCCGCGGTTAGTACCTGTCATCACAAAACATAGTGCATCAGTATTTTGTGGCATAAAATTTGGATTTCCCACCATGATCGCCTTTTATAGCAATCCAAGAAGCATACACCTAAGCTAATAATAATTGAAACATCACATAAAGCATAAAAGATATATGAATTTACAAATAACCACAAAGTAGGGCTTCTTTTTTATTAAATTTCCAATGAAAATCGATTACAAATCCATCCCTCTTAGGGATACCCAATGTGATACAATTATTACAATCATAGAACAATCCCATGCAAGGGTAGGTGTAATTCGCAGGCTTCCTAAATGCACATGAACTACTCCAAGGTATCAATGACCTTCTCCATGATTAGAGGTATTTGTTGCCTCCCATGTCAACACCCTGTTAGTCCTGCATACAATAAACAATAAGAAGCATATTAGTAATAAAGGAGACCTCTCTTGATGAGGCTTTAAAAGGAAGTTATACAAAAATATGCCATGAAAGCTTGAAATCAAGAAAGTGCAAGAAACATGGTAAACCTATGTAAACACGAAATATTACCATGAAATATGTAAAGTAAAAATAGAATTATCTATCTAATGCCCTTATTGTGAAATCAAAAGCATGAAAACATGAAATGTAAGCATTCTTGTCCTACTTACTAAAAATGCCAAATGAGAAGAAAGATACCTAAAATCTTAATTCTACCGGATATCGATCTCCAATAATGCAAATATATGCCTAATTTATCTAATCTAATACAAATTTTAGACACCAAATTACAACCACTAATCCTCCATCCTAACCATTCCACCACCCACTTGTCCACCATACACCTTTCTCGCCAATTATTTGGCCCAATTCCACCTTTCTCGCCATTTCCTAACCCAATTGAGATTATTTTAATATTATTTTGTATTTAATATAATATTTTATATTATATTATAATATATTTATTATAAAATATATATTTATAAACTCAATTAACCACAATCGTCCGATCCAATCTAATCCCCACCGTCCATCTTCATTAATCCATGCCACATCTAAAAATTAATCTCAACCTTAGGATCTAATTTAATATTAGCCACACGATCAAAAGTGTAAGGCTAAAACCCTAAGAAAACCCTAGGTTGGATTATAAATAAGGGCATTTGCAAATGCCCAAACCCTGGAACCTTGAGATTAGAAATTACACCCTGGAGGAGTCATTGTTGAAGCCCTAGCAAAGTAGAGAGAGATAGAGTTTGAAGATCTAAAGCCCTAGCTAAGCCAACAAGACTTCTATTGTTCCATCCATCCCCCATTCATCCTCCATCACCGTCGCAGCCCCCATCCATCCATCGCATTCGTCGCCACCCCCTAGATCTGCTTCTGCAGATTCTGCCCTAACCTGTAGGTGCCCTCCAAATCTTGTGAGGCTCACTGTAGAGCCTATGAAGCGCTCACCAAAGCCTGCTGTATTCCATAGGTGCTCTCTAGAGCCTACTGTATCCCGTAGGTGCACACCAGAGCCTATGAAGCTCACGTCAAAGCCTGCCAAGTGCATGTTTGAGCCTACTGCAACCATAGAAACGTAAATTAAAGCCTACTGCATCATGCCATCTATTGTCAAACTGCAACAACGAAGCGAAGAAACATCACAAGCAAGGTATATCTTTATTGGTTTTATTCTGTTACATGATTTGTAGATTTTGCATGCCATTTGATCCATTTTTAGTTAGGATTTACTGATGTTTGAGGGCCTCACACTATGGAGCCCTCATAGGTGTTATTAACCCCTTTCTCTATTTTTGTGTATGCAGATCTACATATTTCACATATTATTGAATGGTTGTTGAAGCTGGAGTGGCCCGCCATAGGATATCCAAAGCCCACTCACCCCGTTGGAAGCAAGAACACATCAATCTGAAGACACTTCATTGTTATAGCTAGGGTTTCGAAGAACCCTAGCGTTTTTGTAAATCATTGTATCAAATACCCTCATTGAGGACAGATTGTATCAAAAGGAGTTTATTGGCTCCCCCCATTTTATTGAATATATCCATTTGTGCAATCTTGTGTTTCATTGTGTTATTTGATTTCCTTATTTTATTTAAGTGTCGTGTTCTTGTCTTCACAAATGGCGATCACGATGGGACCCCACAAGGGTTTCATTATTTAATAGATCTACCTTGCTAACTTAATTTTATTTCTATTTGTTACAGGAATTTTTAGAAGCGTAGAGATCACCGATTTCGTCGCTAGGGTTTTTGAAGTAGTCTACAACATTTTTAGAGATTACGTAGGCGTTCGAGAGCGTCCACAGAGCATTCGACAATGTCTATAGACAACAACAGGAACTCTACTATGCCTACATAGGCGCTCTACTGCGCCTACATAGGCACTTTGCTATGCCTATGCAAGCACTCAACTACACCTGGCAGTGATTTGGAGCAGAGCTAAGGCTTCCAAGTAAGTTTCATAACCCTAGGTTGCCATTTAGCGATTTACGTATTCTGCATTCTGCTGTTATTTTTCGTTGTTTCTGGGTTTAACATTAAGCAGTTTGGGAAAGAATCGGTAGCAAGTTACATCTAGGGTTTGTGTGTGTTTCATTATATCAAATTCATTTCTTGTCCTGAAATTTGTAGATCTAGGTGATTGTTTGCATTTTTGAGTGCATATGAAATAGAAACGCATCCTAGATTTTGCATTTTAGGGTTAAAGATCACTTTAATTTTGCATATCTAAATAGGAACAACATCTTGATGCATAAAGTAATCCTGCCCTAGGCTGGCCCCTTTGGCAGAGAGGTGGACGAACCCTCCGGTTGCTCTTGTGATTTTAATCACTTGTAGGCAGGGGATTTTAAGGGTGTACTCTGCACTCTTTAGGTGAAATTTGCATCTTTGTGTTGGCTTCTGATTTAGATTAGTGAAGTTAGTAATATTTAATATTGTTTGCACACCATAGAGAATGAGAAATCTAATAAAATAAATCACACACACTTGCACGATTCACATTTTTAATAGTAGTGGCTGGATTTCATCACCAACCATTGCTTGAGATTTGGTGACGGTGGCCATGATTTCCATCCACCAATATCTGCCCTAGAAACCATAGGACTACCCCCGAGCAAACTTGTTGGAGGTCATTACCAACAAGAATCTCGTTGCCCTGGCTAGCCTTAGTTTTTACCTTTGTTTTTCATTAAACAAGATTAAGTTACATCAAAACACACAAGCCAACAATTCTAAAAGGAACTTCACATTAATGAAAGAAAATAATTAATGAACAAGGTAAGCCACACACGGTGAAACCTAGGACTGATTGTTTTCTTTGCTTTAAATTTTGGAAAAGTTGTTAGTTTGTGTGATTTAGATAAGCTTTGAATCTTTGGTTTAACTACTTTATGGTGCTAACACGACAACAAAATAAAATAATAAACCAAAGTAGTTTAATGGAAAATAGTTCCCATGAGCCCGCTACTTCGGTAGCCCCATCCAATATGGTTCAGACTACTTTGGCTGGATCATCCCATCCACCCCACTCTCAAGTAGAGACACATTCACACAATGTGGAGACAACCACCACCTACATAGACATGGATAGAGTGCAGGCCCTTTACAAGGCTTCTAACTATGTCTTAGAGCCCCTTAGCCAAGAAGGTTTTGAAGAATCCGAATTGGCTACCACCTACCTTGCCCAAGGATATCCTAATTCGAGTTATGAATATGGTATGCCTTCCTCCATGAGCCAACCACCACAAAGCCCAAGTGTTCCAAACACTTATCTCACATCCACCTATACCAACCCCTTGTATGAGGAGTATGTCAATGCTGCCTCACAAGTCCCTAGCTTCCAAGTTGTAACATCAAATGCAACTTGCACCATACCCATGTCCTCTCATCCATCATCATCCACACCTCCATCATCTCACTTAGCCAACATGACCATGTCATCCACACCTCCATCATCTCACCTAATCAACATGACCGTGTCTAATCATCCATCATCATCAACCCATCCATCATCTCATCCAACCACAACCCCATCATTCGACACATGGTCAAATCAAGAACTTATGGATACATTAGGGCTCATCAACAGACTGCTTTCACAATGAACAAAAGGAAAAAAGTCAGCTTACATAGACCCTATGACCCAAGGAGTTCCAAATCAACCTTCGCTCACCAATCAAAATTCAGCATGGGTCCCTCAATATTCCATAGTGTCCATCCCCAATCCACCACCACTCCACACATCCACCATACCAATCAACATTACCACTAACCAACAACACAATCCATTTCTCCATCATCATCTTCATCAATCATCCCCATATTTCAACCATCAATATTCTCCACATACCCAACCCAATCCATTCCACAACACCATGTTGGTCACACCCCAACATCTACCATCCAGCCCATCAACCAACCATCACATAATCCAAGGTCCTCATATTCCAGCAGAAGATCTTAGATTCCAGGCAATGCAAAAGCAAATCGATCAGTTGATGCAAAACTCACTAGGGATAATGAGCCAAAAGCTCACATTAAGCCAACTGATCCATCAACCAATCCATCCATCGGTACCATCACCACCATATCCGACAGATTTTACGGTACCAAAATTTGACAAGTTCAAGGGAACTGAGGATCCTAAGGAGCATGTGAGTTCATTTGTCCACGTATGTTTTTGGATTAGCGATGATAATGCTCTTATGCTCCGAACATTTCCTCAAACATTAGGGGGAGATGCCATTGAATGGTACAATCAATTGCCTACACATAGTATTTATACTTTTGATCAATTGATAGATCTATTCTTGGAATGCTTCGCCCTTAATATTAAAAATAAGGTGTCCTTATCGGATATATATTATTTGAAACAATGGGATGAGGAACCTATCTATGATTTTGGAAACCATTGGAGGGCAATCATAACCAAGTTGCCATTCTCCCTCCCAATGGAAGAAATTATCAAACTTTTTACCAAGAGTTGCTTAAAACCCATCTCTTGGATGCTACAACTCAATACTTATAGAACATTTGAGGAGGCTTTAGCACAGGCTAGTGTCATTGAGGAGATAAAAATCCAAGAGGGTGTCATTAAGCCTAAGAAGAAAGAATGGCAAAATAGGGGCCAATACCAAAATAATCAATCTGGCCAAACCAAATCCACACAAGCCTCAATGGCTAACACAGCTAATCAAGTCAATCAAGTGGTCATGAGCCAGCCCGTAATGGCTCAAAAACTAGTGCAACAACAAATTTCCTATCATGCGGTCCCATCAGTAACCCAAGCACCAACGGTACAAAACATAATGCCAACTGTGGAACAACCTACCTACCACCAATTCAATCGACCCCAATGTCAATACACTCCCTTAGTGAAATCATATTCATCCATATTTTGAAGGTTGTATGAGACCAATAAATTAGCCTTGCTAGACATTAGGCCCGATGATCCCACCAAAATGCCTAAAAGTTATAGAGAGCACTTGTTTTGCCCATACCATCGATAAAATGGGCATGATATCAATTCTTGCCATGTGTTCAAAAACATAGTGCAAGACCTCATAGACTTAGGGGCCATTAACATGGATAACCCCTTAGCTCCACAAAATCAAAATTTGGGCATATATCAGACACCTCTACCTAACCATGGGGAGGTCCAACATAATATAGGAGGTAACAATCAACAACCACCTCCTAATCAAGTAAATCATGTCCAACAATACCAAAACTTTGTAGGAGCAATCCATGTGGTCACTAGAGGGCAAAAGAAAAATCAACAAAATGCTCATCAACATTTTAAGTATTGTAATTTCATTTCAAATCCTTATGAATCCATGTTACCTTCCACCCATCTATTCTTGGCACCATCATCAAATCCACCCACATCATCTTTTAATCCACCTTCTTCTAATCCATCTCCATCTTCTTCTAAGGCTCCCATCATAGAGGAACTACCCATCACATCACCTCCTCAAACATCCATTTCTTCTTGTACATGTGGTCATAGTAAGTCTACTGTTAGCACATCGTACATCACATCTACCCCTTCTTCTACAACCACTTCTTCTATTTCATCATTATCCCATCCTCCATCTTCTAATTCCACACCGCCATCCAATCCCACTCCATCAGTCGATGTGTCACAAGTCAAACTTTCAGATTGTGACATATTTAACTCACCACCATCCACAACCAATCCAGAGCCACCTGAGCCTTCACCATCCACCTCATCAACCCAAGTCATAGTCCACATCACTAATCCGAGCATTGGTGAGTACGTGGTCCAAGACGTCACCATTACACCCCTAGCCATTCCCACAACTAAGGATTTTGGACGTCCTCGAGATCGTTCTTTATCCATAGGCACTGTTTACGACATGAGTGCCACTCCAAATAGCATTAACTTTGTTTATGGAGGGTTGGATTGCTCAACTGGGGCAAACCCACTCGAAGAACCACACGAGCCTAGGCATGCCAACATACCTAACATAGAGGAGTTTCTAGCTCGATACTTTAATATGTTCCATTGGCAAGGTCAAGGTCTAGGTTCCCATGAGCAAGGAATGCATGATATCTTAGAGGTCCCATATAGAGGCGCCCATGATCGTTCTGGTTTAGGCTATACCCCATTGTCTTCCATCGCTTCTCTTGAGCAAGCCTTTAAAAAGCTTACACTCAATGATGAAGATCACCCCATCCACCCACTACCCTTCAACATCTTCTCTTGAACAAGCCCTTCAAGAACTTTGCATGGATGAAGTAAACGAATATGATCCCATCAACTTCACCTATCCTGTCTTTGATTCTGATGATGAAAGTTATGAAGAATTTGAGGTCATGTCAAATGCTTCTGATGATTCTGAAGAGGAGTCACAACCCATTGTCCCCATCACCCAACAGGAAGAGTTTTACCTCTGAATGTTCCCCATCCATCATCCCATATTCTACTTGCTTCTTCCACAAGAACAAGATGATCCACCTGGTAATATGCCTTGAGCCACCCACATAAGCCAAGAATTGTAACATATGTACATATTTCAAAAAAAAAATCAAAATCAACAAAACATTTCAAAAAAAAATGTTGCTCTGATGTTTTCACGTTCACTATTATAGGGATACCACGCCTCGACATCGGTTCCGATTCAATTGTTCCATCTGCCCATTCGGCCAAACCATCCTACCTTCCGCTAGGTCAATATGAATCCTATTGACTTATTTACCCCACTCTGTAATCCATACGATTTGGCTAGGCCAATTCCAATTGACATTAGCCTTATTGACTTGAACCAGATTTCCTCCACACCCTCCTCTTCGAAGTTCACCCTATCTAAGGAATTGCTAAAGGCTTCAGCCCACTACATTCCTCCTTCACCGCCACCTTCACCTCCATCACTTTTTACCAACGGTCCCGAGGTCTTTCAGGCAGAGTTAGACAACGATAAGCAAGAAAAATTAGAAAACATCTTAGATGACTTTAATCTGATCCCAACACCACATCAACTTGAGGAAGGTTCACATATGTCCATTGAAGATACCATCGATGTGAACCTTAGTTCAGATCCTGACAACCCATAAATTGTCAAGCTTGGCAAAATTTTAACACCCGATGAACAAGAGCAATTCATTGCTCTCCTCAAGAAAAAGAAAGAAGTGTTTGCATGGTCCTACAAGGATATGCCTGGCCTTGATCCTGACCTTGTTGTCCACAATCTTACCTTGCATCTTGACGCCAAGCCGGTCAAACAAAAACTTAGGAGAATGCATCCTACCATAGCCCTCATAGTCAAAGAGGAAATACAAAAATTGTTAGACGTACATTTTATCATTCCTATTGACTATCCTGAGTGGTTGTCAAACATGGTACCCATTCACAAGCCTAACGGAGTGATACACATTTGCAATGACTTTCGAGATCTAAATAAAGTGTGTCCTAAGGATGACTTCCCTCTACCAAACATTGATACTCTTGTCGATACCTGTGCAAGCCACGAAATGCTTTCCTTCATGGATGGTTTTTCAGGATACAACCAAATTCGAATAAATCTTGATGACCAACATAAAACAACATTCACAACACCTTGGGGAACATTTTGTTTCAGGGTTATGCCCTTTGGCCTCAAAAATGTAGGAGCTACTTATCAAAGAGCCATGACTTACATCTTTCATGATTACATGCACAAAATCATTGAAGACTATGTAGATGATCTCTTGGCTAAATCTAAAACCCGACAAGAACATGTTGATGTCTTGGAAAATATTTTTGACCGACTTCTAGAGTATAAGGTGAGGTTAAATCCCAAAAAGTGTGTCTTTGGCGTTACCTCTGGTAAACTTTTAGGATTCATTGTCTCCAAAAGAGGCATTGAAGTGGACCCAAATAAGGTTAAGGCCATCATAGAAATGCCACCCCCAACTAACCTCAAGGAATTATGCAGCTTGCAAGGTAAAATTCAATCGATCAAATGCTTCATTGCACAACTTTTCGATAAATGCAGGCCATTTAATCACTTGCTACAAAAGGGGGTAGCATTCGTATGGATAGATGAATGTCAAAAAGCATTTGATGATGTCAAGCGCTATCTAACTTCACCACCAGTCTTAACTCCTCCTAGGTCGGGGGTCCCTTTTCATCTTTATGTCTCAGCTACAGAGGTTGCTTTAGGGACAATGCTTGCACAGAAAAATGAACAAAATCA
Source organism: Wollemia nobilis (assembly GCA_028583015.1). Lineage (NCBI taxonomy): Eukaryota > Viridiplantae > Streptophyta > Pinopsida > Araucariales > Araucariaceae > Wollemia > Wollemia nobilis. The sequence continues at coordinate 836,058 of JAQPPZ010001424.1, read as the reverse complement.
AGAGCAAGCAATCTATTACATTAGTTGAACGTTGGTAAGCTATGAAACACGATACGCTTATGTAGAAAAACTATGCTTAGCGGTGGTTTTAGCCACTAAGAAACTTCGACATTATATGCTAAGTCAAACAACCTATGTCATAGCTAGAGAAAATCCTCTGTGTTATATGATGTCTCACACTTATAACAACACCCATACCGCTAAATGGATAATGCTACTCACAGAATTTGATCTCGAATTTATTAGCCAAAAATCCATTAAAGGTCAGGTTATCGTTGATCAACTTGCGGAAGCTCCACAACCTAGTGATCATCCTTTGATTATTGAGCTCCCAGATGATTCGGTATTTTTAGTCACTGAAGTAGACAATGATGTCATTCCCGAGGAAGATGTCGATATCACATTATTCTTTGATGGATCTAAGTGCGAGAAAGGTCAAGGTGCGGGAGTTGTCTTTCATACACCACAGGGGATTCCTATCCCCTTATCATTCAAGTTAGACTTCTCATGTACAAACAACACAGCAAAGTACGAAGCCTTAATATTAGGTCTTCAATCAGCTATAGCTATGGGTATTAAGCGTATTTGAATATTTGGGGATTCTCAACTTGTGGTCAAACAAGTAACTGGAGAATACCAATGCAAAGAACCTACCATTAAGCTTTATCATGAAGTAGCAATGAAATTGCTCTCAACATTCGAATGGTATGAAATCAATAACTTACCTCGTTCGACTAATATATTTGTAGATGCAATGGCCTCTCTTGGATCCTTGATTCCAAAGAATGACTTAGGAGAGGTTCAGCCCCTAATAATCTCAACAATCTCTAAAGCGATCGTTGTTCGCACTGACCCAAAATATGGAAAAGATGTTTTCTTTATCCACACGAAATCATGTGAGTCTTGGACAAGCCCCATTGTAGCCTTCTTAAAATTTGGAACACTCCCATCGGACATGTCTCGGTCTGCCAAACGCGCTTTCAAGCAAAGGGTAGCCCGTTTCGTTCTCTTGGGTGACGTGTTGTATAAACGAGGTTATGATGGAATTTTGCTTCGATGCCTCGAACCTGGGGAGGCCCAAAGGGCCATAGAGGAAGCCCATGATGGTACTTGTGGTGGCCATTTTAGTGGAATGGCCATTGCAAAGTGCCTATTACGCATGGGTTATTATTGGCCCACAATGGAACATGACTGTTGCACATATGTCAAAAATTGCAAACAATGTCAAACACATGCCAATTTAACTCACGTACCATCACAAGCTTTACAGCCGATACAAAGTCTCTGGCCCTTTTCACAATGGGGCCTGGACCTAATTGGCAAGATCTCACCCTCTTCTTCGGGACAACACACATTCATCATAACCACCATGGAATACTTCACAAAGTGGGTTGAGGCAATACCTCTAACCAGTACGACAGGACCTCGAATTGTGGATTTCATACTCCATCATATCATCTGTCGCTTTGGCATTCCCTCTAAAATCATTTTGGATAATGGTAAGTCTTTCAAGAACAAGGATGTTCGAGCACTCTACGAGAAATATAATATCCAACATAGTTTCTCAACTCCTTATTACCCACAAGCAAATGGACAAGTTGAAGCTACCAATAAGACCTTGATTGCCATTCTTAAGAAACTCGTCAAAGAAAATCATAAATATTGGCATACACAAATTTCGTTGGCACTTTGGGCTTATCGAACAAGCATCCAAATGCCAACAGGAGCAACACCATTCTCCCTGGTCTATGGAGCTGAAGCTATTATGCCTCTTGAGCTCGATATTCCCTCCTTACGAGTTTCCTTGCAAGAATTCATAGATGATGATACAACTAGACAAGCACGACTGGACCAACTCACGCTCCTAGATGAAAGGTGAGTCAATGCATTAGAACATTTACGAGTTTATCAAGACCGCCTCAAGCATGCTTACAATGCTAAAGTCCATCTTCAGGAATTTCAAGTAGGGGATCTGGTACTCAAAGAGAACCAACAAAACACCAATGCTTTGCCACATCTTCGTGACAAATTCGCAGCAAATTGGTTAGGTCCATACATAATCACTCAAAAAGTGGGTAATGGTACTTATAGGCTTGCCGATTTAGAGGGAATAGAGGACCCCGAACCACTTAATGTTCTTCATTTAAAGGTATTTCATTGTTAAAAGTGACACATTATATGTCTATATACATGGCTTTTACTAAAAAAAAAAAAAATCATCATCCACATAGGCATATCTACATTGCATACATTCCATTTACATTTAGGCATTTAACATACATCTTCACTTTTTGCATTCATGCATGGTTTCATTAAATCATACATATTCCATTGCATTAGGCATATACATTTGCATTCATCCCATCCCATGTTCAATGATCTGGCAAAGTAATGATGATATGACCATAAAACAAAGAGTCAAGTTATAACGATTGGGGGTACCTAGTTTGAAACATTTATGCAACTTTAACAAAATTCATATGTCAACCACATCACGTGTCACAAAAACATAGATTTTTAGTCACTCAGCCATTACTAGGGTAGCAAACAACCTCCAAATGGATGTCCGATTTTCTTTAGGACCAAAACACACTTTTCACACTAAGAAAGTCTTGAGCATTGTCGATTGATCCCAAATACAATCTTGGACCAATCACATTCCATCACATCTTAAAAACATTATGAGATAAAGAGGGTTAGTACCATACTTGGGTAGTACCTCGAGGCGAAAAGGAGATATCCCTCGCTTGTCCCATTATGCAACATAGTCCAAAAAAATAGTGGTTTTCACCACTACCAACATTGCTCCAAACATAAACATAAAAGCATAGAGTAGTAAGGATAGGGTCAACATTCTCATCACACTTCGGTTGAGAATCCGATTCCCCAAAGCTCTATACCAAATTAACAAATTAAATCCAAAACACCCTTGATCCCTAAAGTTGTAAGGATTGTACTACACGTCCCTGACAAGGATGGGTAGTCATCCCCAAGGCCTAAAAGATCAATCTCATTGGACTATGGAGTGAATCTCCACCGAGGCTATAGACGCTTGACTGGTAGTGGAGTAAGCTCATGCGGGGTGACATGTCTACTTGGAAAACAGGGAGACCTCTGACCGCACATAAGGACAGGCTAGCTTCAGGGTCATCTCCATAATAGGTCATGCCCAATTTACTCATAATGGGTCAATGAACTTCACATGCACACACACTGGTCCATGATTGGATAGGGTCATTGTCACACTCAAGATTTGGTATATGAACCTCACTTGCACACACATTGGTCCTAAAGAAAGTTAGACAACCCAAGTGAGTTTGCTTGATAATACTAGTATGATTGAGTCTTTGAAAATTTTGCAGTACTCATTCCATATCAACATCCATATCTTCTTCCATATCAACATCCATATCTTCTTCCATATAAACAACCATGTCTTCATAGTGAGTCAAGTTGCAGAACACCACCAAATTCGGTACCCCCGATTGCCAAACAATGGACAACAAAAATGGTCAATAAAATTTCTGAACTATAAAAGATCATTTGAACAACATGCATTCCTCCCATATAGTTTAGATTCATTTACTTGCATTAATCATCCATAACACATCATCATTAATAACACATCACATAGCTTGCATTTTAGATTCATCATACATTTACTTGCATTAATCATCCATAGCACATAACTTGCATACATCATCCATATAAACATTAGGCATATACATCATTATTAGCTTGCATTAAACATCCATAATATTCAAACATTATTCATAAACATGCATCAAACATTAATAAAATAAACATTGCATTCACACAAAATATAACACACAAATAAAAGCCATGTATATATATATATGTGTCGAATATACAATAAATGCCAAAAAGGCTACAAAAGGGAGCACCAAGGCTCACATATACAAAATAGTGCATCTAAGCACTAAGCCTAACATCCATGAGAGGACTCCTGAGACCTAGTAGGAGCCCTAGGCCTACTACTCTACCTAGACTCTGTATGCCTAGATGACTCGACCATAGAAGAAGAGGGAGGATCCGACAATGTAATATGGTGTTGCATACACACATCCTCCAAAGAATGCATGTATGCCTCACTAGCCCATAGACGTCGCAAGTCCATCTGATGTCGACGCTCCTTCACCAACATCTCTTCCTGAAGCCTCATGATCATCGCCTGATCACCAGCCACAGCTACCACGCTCCACCTCTAACCATGCTATAGTGGCCCTCGACTCCCTCTGAGTCTCGAGCATAGTCTCACGCTCCTCACGAAGCTGCTCCAACTCAGCCCACAACCTCACCAACTCGGAGATCTCACCCATCTCCTCATCATCCCCCTCCCCTCATCCACCAATCCCATCTTCGAAGTCGGCTCAACCGACCCCCTCGATCATCTTCGACTAGCCGCTCATTGAGGCCTAGTCCTCTTCGGGGTAGCCCCTGACCCCATAGCTATCGCATCCACACCCACAACCTTTGGTACCCATACTAGTTGGGCACCAAACCACTCCACATACTCTAGAGTCACCCCGACATCATCCACATCGGGCACCTCCAGCTGCTCATCATCCTCCATCTGCACCCACCATGGCTCTACACAGGGAAGCATCCCCTCATCTCATCGATGTCGATATAGCACCGGCTCATCTGGCACACCCTGAGGTAGGCTAAACTACCTCAGCACCTATGAGTACTAGAAGTACTCCACCTCCTCATCCCTCTGCCCAACCACCCATCGAGCCTGCCTCACCCGATGTAGCTGCCTCCTATCACCATCCCACCTAGCTCCTCACCATGACCTCCATATAACATCTTCCCGAGTCAATCCCGACCACATATCATGGTACCACTGACCAGTGTGCACCTCTCGACTCGGTTGAACCTCCTCAGCCACTGCCCAATGCCTAGCATAAGGCTCCCCCATCTGCCATGACTCGCATGGCAACCCCTCGGGCCGAGCTACCACAAAATGCTCCCATGCCCAACACTGAAGGAGGAAGCTGCACCCAATCCCCTTCCTCTCCCTTCGAATCACCTCATACAACTCTCGGTACAACTACGCCAATAAGGCAGGTACCCAGGCATACTCTCGAGGGTCTATCAACAGATCCCTCACCAACCCCAATAGGTTCCATGGGAACCTACAACTAGTGCTATTGGGTAGCACTATGTTCACTAACATGAACATGATCAAGGCTGGGAGTGCATCCAACTCCTTCACCTTGTACATGCTCAGGTAGCATATATCCCCATCACCCATCCGGGCCTCCCCCCATCGATCCCCAAACATCCTCTCCATCTCGACCTTCTTATCCCGACCAACCACCACCTTCTCCCCTTCTATCGACACCTTGAGAATGTGATACACATCCTCAAGCATGATGGTAGCCTCCCTAGTCAGCAGCTGGAACGTCCCCCTATCTGGGTCCCATCTCTCTATCAAGGTCGAGAGATACCCCTCATTGACCCTCACCACATCAAGTCTCGCCACACCCTCCAAACCCACCCTACCCAACAACTCCCACTCATCCACATCAACTTCTTCCTCATCCTCGAAATAAGAGGAGAGAAGTGATGTCGAGGCTCAATATCCCTCAGCTACAACAACAATCACATTTCTTTTAGTATTCATCCTATATTCAAAAAAAAATAAAAAATAAAACAAAAGAAAGATAAATTTTGCACAAAGGAAACAAATTGTCTTACCGGGACAAAGGGCGCCTCCACTCCACCGACAAGCACCAAGGCCCTCCGCCACCATAGCCTCCACACACAAAACACTCACTAGCCTCACAAAGCTCACAAATCCACTCCACTCCTCAGACGCAGCTCCTCAAAGTCAACAACGCATGAATGAGCCTAAAGATTCACTCAAAAAGCTCTTTATAGCTTTCCTTAGCGCATTCAGGCACAGACCTACACCTGCAAACCATAGGTATGGTTGTGCACCTGCAGGTGCACTCAGGCACTCGCGGGCGCCTGTAGAATACGCCAGGCATAGCCACGCGCCTGGCAACAAAAAACCATGAAGACAAAAGCCCTCAAAATAGTAGCTCCCCTCATCCAATTTGCACAAAATTTCATCCACACATCATGCACATCATAAAATTTGATTTTGTGAAAACACAAATAGTTTTGCATGCATATTTTGTGAGAACAGGCCAAATTCCTCAAAAACACATATCGCATTACAAAACATGACAATCAAGGTCAAATTTTCACAAAATTGACATTCCACAATTCTTCATCATATACTTCATCATCCCATCCAATTTCATGCATATTGGAGTTGATTTAACCGCTAAATCACTCATTTCGGCCACAAAGCGCAACAAATACCAACAAAATGCTAAAGCACAAATCAATCAACTCCACAATCTTGTGTTTCATTGCATGACTTCATCACACATTCTTCCATCATCATATTTCATATAACACTCATCATATAGCATATTTTGCCTTGTTAAGTCAATAATAAGTGAACCTTGTACCTAGTGGGTTATCCTATCAACTTGGTGATTGCAGCGATAGTAATCCATGCAATTCGGTAAGATGAATAACCTACCATAAGGACACTTCAACATGATCATCATCATTATCTCACTATCACAGATCACAATCACATTGGGTACCTCACATTTTAGGGAAAACCTTGCCAAGAACAATTTGCTCACAAGCAGTCATTGATGTCCTTTTCCGTGGGGCACAAAAACATGGATAATCAAATTCACAAACACTCATTCATTTGACAATAGTCAAAATACAGGACATACTAGTAGACTGACTGGTTCCATCATGGAATTGGTGAAGAAATTTCCACAGTCACTACCCCACCCCTACATTGACTTAGTCAGCATGCATCTTCATATTTTGCATACTCAATGATGCCATTGCGACAACTTTTTCAACAACATCAAATCATCCCAAAGTTTGGGGCAACCACATTACATTATGATTCTCCCACAATGGGATAACATCTTACATGATCATGACAATCTACACTTGGCAAAAACCCCCTTTCCACCATTGGGGAAAAAATGGTATCACATCTTACATCATTCATATCATCCACAATCACATGCCATCTTACATCATTCATATCATCCACAATCACATTGCATTTCACACCATTCATTCATCAATTGCACAAATTCACTACATCATTAATTATTTGCACAAAATTTTTCAATTGGCTTGTGAGATACATTCGTAACTCATTCGCCAATTGAGGGGGTAAGCTACGCAAAATTCCAAAAATTCTTTATTCTTTTGTCTTCAACATCAGTGCTCAAATCCAACGACAGAGAGAAGTTGCTTCTGTGCCCATAGCCCAAACAGGTGTCTCATGTTTTTGCACCATATTGTGTTTCACGCAACATGGTACAAAAAGGGGCATCTGTAGACACCAAATTACAGCCACTAATCCTCCATCCTAACCATTCCACCACCCACTTGTCCACCATACACCTTTCCCACCAATTATTTGGCCCAATTCCACCTTTCCCGCCATTTCCTAACCCAATTGAGATTATTTTAATATTATTTTATATTATTTTGTATTTAATATAATATTTTATATTATATTATAATATATTTATTATAAAATATATATTTATAAACTCAATTAACCACAACCATCCGATCCAATCTAATCCCCACCGTCCATCTTCATTAATCCATGCCACATCTAAAAAGTAATCTCAACCTTAGGATCTAATTTAATCTTAGCCACACGATCAAAAGTGTAAGGCTAAAACCCTAAGAAAACCCTAGGTTGGATTATAAATAAGGGCATTTGCAAATGCTCAAACCCTGGAACCTTGAGATTAGAAGTTGCACCCTGGAGGAGTCATTGTTGAAGCCCTAGCGAAGCTGAGAGAGATAGAGTTTGAAGATCTAAAGCCCTAGCTAAGCCAACAAGACTTCTGTTGTTCCAGCCATCCCCCATTCATCCTCCATCACCATCGTAGCCCCCATCCATCCACCACATTCATCGCCACCCCCTAGATCTACTTCTGCAGATTCTACCCTAACCCGTAGGTGCCCTCCAGAGCTTGCGAGGCTCACTGTAGAGCCTACGAAGCGCTCACTAGAGCCTACTATATTCCGTAGGTGCTCTCCAGAGCCTTTGTATCCCATAGGTGCACACCAGAGCCTACGAAGCTCACGTCAGAGCCTGCCAAGTGCACGTCCGAGCCTATTGCAACCACAGAAACGTGAATCAGAGCCTGTTGCATCATGCCATCTGTCAAACTACAACAACGAAGCAAAGAAACATCACAAGCAAGGTATATCTTTATTGGTTTTATTCTGTTACATGATTTGTAGATTTTGCATGCCATTTGATCCATTTTTAGTTAGGGTTTACTGATGTCTGAGGGCCTCACACTGTGGAGCCCTCACAGGTGTTATTAACCCCTTTCTCTATTTTTGTGTATGTAGATCTACAGATTTCACATATTGTTGAATGGTTGTTGAAGCTGGAGTGGCCCGCCATAGGATATCCAAAGCCCACTCACCCCGTTGGAAGCAAGAACACATCAATCTGAAGACACTTCATTGTTATAGCTAGGGTTTCGGAGAACCCTAGCATTTTTGTAAATCATTGTATCAAATACCCTCATTGAGGATAGATTGTATCAAAAGGAGTTTATTGGCTCCCCCGTTTTATTGAATATATCCATTTGTGCAATCTTGTGTTTCATTGTGTTATTTGATTTACCTTATTTTATTTAAGTGTCGTGTCCTTGTCTTCACATAAATGAAATAAAACCTATGGCTAAAGACCAAGGAAATATGGAGATTGAACCTGACTGCGGGTTTGTCGTGCGATGAGCACTGTTAGCTGCGGTTGACAACCACGGTGAAGCTGAAAATACACCTGCCCTCCAAATATGGCCTAGATCTCCGATTTCCCTGATGAATTGATAATTCAAGGGTCATTTATGTTTCCTCTAATAGATTTCACGGTTGAATTGTTTTGATTGTTGATGGATTACTTGTAATCTCGTTTCTTGATTCTTCTAGTCTCCTAATACTTCCATGACTTCAATTGTCATTTCAATCTCTCAATGCTATATAAAGGACTTCTCTCTATGCAAGTAGGTGAGTACTGAATTCGATAGGGATTCGTCGTTCAAATTCTCCTATGCATCTCTCCCATTTCCAATTTTGGATGGGGTTCTTATAACCTCTAGGAAGGCTATGTCTTAGCTTCTTGAGGAAGCCAAGATCAAGAATGGACAGCTGGAGCAGTTGGAGGGAAGCTTCTGGATCTTTTCGTCCCCAAACCACTCGGATCTGCAACCAATTGGCCGTTATAACTGAATTTAGGTTGGCCAAAGTTCAACTAATTTTGACTGCTAGTCATGGCTCAGAGGTGTGGTCAGCTCTGTTAACCGCGGGTCTCAGCCACGACCAACACTAGTTAGGCCAAAATGCCTAAATGAGTGGTTAGAACCACTGCTATACCTTGGTATTTATCCAAGGTCTTCCATATGGTCTTCTAGCATGTCCCATATGAGTAGTCGCCTCGACATGACATGTTTTAGGTGTCTACAAGATCATTTAAAATGAGAGATAAAATGAAGGGAATACTTGTTAAAAAATATTTATTTTGGTTATACCATTTAAAAGTTATAAATATTTTACTAACTATTTAGATGTAGTTATATATACATCTACATCTATATAATACACAATTTCTAAATTATTGGCAATAGACCTTAGTTAGATCTAAGGTCTATATCAAGCATTTGCTCTAATTTAATAATTAGATCAATTAAAATGATAGATATAGGAAAGGGTTGGTTATAGTATTGGTTAAAATGATAGATATAAGAAAGGGTTGGTTTTATATATATATATATATATATATATATATATATATATATATATATATATATATATATATGTATAAACATATATATACATATACATATACATATACATATACATATATGTATATATACATATATATATATATATATATATATATATATATATATATATATATATATATATATATATATATGTATATATAAAATATATATATATATATATGTATGTATGTATGTATATACACGGATATATACACATGTATATATGTATATATATATATATATATATTTTTATTCTAATACATATGTGTGTATATACATATATATACATATGTGTATATATATGTATATACACATATGTATATATGTATATATATCTATGTATATATACCTATACATATATGTATATACACATACATTTATGTATATATATGTATATGTATATATATATATATATGTGTATATGTATATGTATATGTATATGTATATGTATATGTGTATAAACATATATATACATAAATGTATATGTATATGTATATATACATAGATATATAGATACATATAGATATGTATATACATATATATACATATATATATATACATATAGATATATATATATATATATATATATATATATATATATATATATATATATATATATATATATATATACATAAATGTATATGTATATGTATATATATACATGTATATGTATATATATGTGTATATATATGCATATATACATATGTATATATATATGTATATGTATATATATCTATCTATATATACATATATATACACATATATATGTATATCTATGTATATATAAACATACATATATATATGTATATATATATATATACATATACATATATATATGTATATATATACATATACATACATATATACATATAGATATATATATATATATAGATACATATAGATATATACATATATGTATATATATGTATGTATATGTATATACATATATATATATATACACATATGTATATATATACATATGTGTATATATATGTATGTACATATATAGATATATATATGTGTATATATATGTATATACACACATATATAATATAAAATTGATCAACTCTATTTATATTAGGCATTTTTTTTATAATAATAAAAAGTAACACGACATGCATTTCTACATTTTAAAAAATAGATTTTAAATATGAAACAGAACCACCATTTAGCAGGGTTACTAGGACTTGGATCTCTATCTTGGGCAGGGCACCAAGTACACATCTCTTTACCTATTAACCAACTCCTAGATGTTGGAGTTGATCCTAAAGAGATACCACTTCCTCATGAATTTATTTTAAATCACGATATTTTAGCTAAACTTTATCTAGTTTTACTAAAGTATTAACCTCATTTTTCACCCTGAATTAGTCAGAATATTAAAAAAAAATTGACTTTTCGTGGAGGACTCAATCCGGTAACGGGGGGTCTGTGGCTGACCGATACTGTGCATCATCATTTGGCTATTGCAATTCTTTTTCTGATTGCTGGTCATATGTATAGGACCAATTGGAGCATTGGCCATAGCCTCAAGGAAATTTTGGAAGCTCATAAAGGTCCATTTACAGGGGAGGGTCATAAAGGTCTTTACGAGATCTTAACTACCTCATGGCATGCCCAATTAGCTCTTAACCTAGCTATGTTAGGATCTTTAACTATTGTCGTAGCTCATCACATGTATTCTATGCCCCCCTACCCATACCTTGCTATTGACTATGGCACCCAACTCTCTCTGTTCACACATCACATGTGGATTGGTGGATTTCTCATAGTTGGCGCTGCTGCACATGCAGCTATTTTTATGGTAAGAGACTATGATCCAACTACTCAATATAACAATCTATTAGATCGTGTTCTTAGACATCGTGATGCAATTGTATCACACCTCAACTGGGTATGTATATTCTTAGGCTTCCATAGTTTTGGTCTGTATATTCATAATGATACTATGAGTGCTTTAGGACGTCCTCAAGATATGTTTTTAGATACTGCTATACAATTACAACCTATCTTTGCTCAATGGATACAAAACACTCATGCTTCATCACCTAGTTTAATAGCTCGTAATGCAACGAGCACTAGCTTAACTTGGGAGGGTGATGATTTGGTAGGAGTAGGTAACAACACTACACTAAAAAGGGTCTTTAAGGGCAGTTTTTAACCACCCTTAAAGACCTTTAAGGGTGGTTATGCAGTCATCACCTATAAGGACGTCATAAAAATTCTACATCATACGATGACGGTTAAAAACCACCTCAAAAAATACCCTCTTAGGGTCTATTAGGGTAGTAAAAAAACACCTCAAAACCACCTTAGTTCATCACTATGAGGGTAGTTAAAAAATACCCTCTTAGGGTCTATTAGGGTAGTTAAAAACCACCTCAAAAACCACCTTAGTTTATCACTATGAGGGTAGTTAAAAACTACCCTCTTAGGGTCTATTAGGGTGGTTAAAAACTATCCTCTTAGGGTCTATTAGGGCGGTTAAAAACTACCCTCTTAGGTTTTTTTAGGGTGGTTTATAACTACCCTAATATTATTACTTAAAAAAACTTAAGATACAACATTGTATTCAAGATGCGTTCATTGGATTCATCAGATATTGGAGAGAGGGAATCACCCCCAATCATAGATATTGGAGAGGGAATCACCCCTTCTTTTTTATAGGAAGAAATCTAATGGTGGTTTCTTGGTAATATCAAATTTATTACATGTTAACAGAGATAAGTTTGGTTGTAAGGAAACAAGCACCCATGCATTTATCAGTCATAAATGCTTACAGTTTAGGTTTACCTCATTAACCAATACCTAATAGTTACAAGAATTTAGTATTATTTGAAACTTTGAAATCATAAGTATTCCTTCTACTTTTTGAATTTTAGAAGATAACTTATCTGTTGTAATGAATCATACTTAAATGCCTTTTTGGCCAAGGTAATTATCAATTTCAAACTAAACATCAGATGAATAAATAAATTTCAAATTGAACATCAGATGAATACAAGAGAATAGGTACACAAGCATACATATGATCAATTCAAATATCTTCATATAAACTTCAACATAACAATCATGTCAATTAGCACCCAAAACTCATGGTTTAATGACATTTCCAATATCTATACAACATAGTTATCTTTGTTCTTGAGCTTCAACCCCTACCACAGTAGTACGCTCCTTCCATGACATTCACAAAAACTCAGAGACAATGTTGACCAAGTACAAAATAATATAAATTTTAAGAATATGTAGGCGGGTGCATACAAATACATAAATTTATAACCTGAGCATGAACTCTATTAATTAGAAACTTCACTACAATGAGGGAATATATTTACTCTAGTTCTTTGTTGGTTTAACCCACCACTAGCTGCAATCTTCAAATAACCATTTCCACTGGTCTCAAGTGTTGCAACTACATAGAAAACAAACATTATGTAGCACAATTCATTTAATACACTTACAAGGAAATATTCCTTGTATGTATTATATGCAATAAATCTAATAATTCTATTATAGTTCTCAAAAAATTTAGGAGCCATGGAAATGCAAAACTTGCTAGACAAGGATATTTCATGGTAGATAGTCACAACAATTTACACATTTACATGAGGGTAACATTTCCCCCAAGACCAGAAAAGAAACCCTGAACAACATACTTACATGCAAAATGATTGCTTGGCTCACTACACCCATAATAAAACTTTGAATACTTTGAATGCCAGATATCATTTATCACACCATTGCCTTACCTCTACAACAAACATGGAATGATGAATGATAATGTGCATTAGCACCTAACCTATCATATTCAATCGATGTTTGAAAAATATGCACCATAAGTTGTTTAAGACAAATAATTCACATTAAGTTGGTTAATAACTATTAGAGTTAAAACAAATTAATTATAGGATAGCCACTATAAGGTAAACATAAAGGTAAATTAAGACCTAAAAGTAGGTGTGCTTGCTAAATTAAGACCTAAAATATTAAGGAGGTAAGGCAAAATATCCTTGGTTAGACCAAAGGGATTTAGACTAAGATCGAAAAACATAGCTTAGAAAGTATATAACTTGAAACAATATAAAAGGTAAAGTGAAATATCCATCATTGCAACAAAGGAATCTCATAGCCCCAATAGGCTTGTTGGCTAGACTGAGATCTTCAAAGTCACCAATAGAGGCATCCAATTTGGAACACAAAATTACATAAAGTGAAATATCCCTTATTCCAACCAAGGGGTCTCATACACCAAGTAGACATCCTGGCCAGAGTAATACCTAAAAAATCACCTCATTACCTATAACTTGAAGGTTTCTAGTCTTGTTGCCATGAGTTTAGATCCAAAGAAAAAAAGTACACCTATCATTTCATAAGATAGTTGGTCTCCAATTTCTAACTTCATGTCTATCTCAATGGTTATGTCTCTTAGACTTGTATCTAATGCATAAGCACACCACTGCAAGCAAACTTCCAACTAAAGACCCACTCTTATTATGTTATCTCTAAAGCTGACCAACAACAAGAATAAGCATAGAGGACAACATTGCCCACCTGATTGTTTATTCAAATTTGAAAGGAATTGCACAAAAAATATCTAGATTATAACATTGAAGAGCCACCCAACATTTTTAAAAAAATGGCACCCAATACGGGAAATCTAAAGAAAACGTAAACAAATTTGGTGTGAATTTTCCATAAGCAAGAAAGTCCAAAATAAAATTAGATACGAAGAGGGACTTACAACATTTAAGGCTTGAGATGGATTTCCTTCATTGATATTTTGCCTGGCTAGAGCTATGAGAGACTGAATGGTTTGCATTTGGTTTTGATGGCCACCATTACTACCTAATTCTGAGAGATTCTCATCTATATCCATGGCTACCTCTCAAATCTCCTCCTGGTATTGAATATATATCTTGGTTTGAACATTGAATATAACACCATCAAATATAAAATATTATCATGATACCACATACCATTAAGAGAATGCAAAATGAATACGATATAAATATCCTCACCTTTGACTACAAGGTCCCTACACAGGGCTAGTTCCAAGGTGATCTTGCCATTTTGGGAATTTTGAAGCGTAGCACAAGGCTTCAATATTTGTTTGGATAACCTTAGCCTTCCATATAATAGACAGATATATAAACATCCCTACCCACCCTAACCATCAAAGATGAGGCGAGAGGGTATCCTAAGACTTCCGTCAGATACATAAATATCTGACTGGCCAACCTCATGCTCAAGATACCTACTCACCTCACTCCTAGCTTGGCTGCCCATTATACCTGCAAGATGCCACATCTTAGTAGTACTAGTTTTACACAAGAGGAAACCACATATATGATTATAAATCACAATAATATATAGAAACACAAACAAATTGCATACATATGCTAAAAGAAAAAGTGTGCAGTGTATTATTTATCCACTTATATTTAATTTAATTTAAATATTAATGTCTGTTAGCTACCAAGATGGCTAATAGGACTACAAAATTATAGTGAATAGAGTGTATGATAGTAATGGTTGATGCATCCCTAAAGAGTAATATTGGACAAGCAAATTATAGACACAAAAATGTGAGATTTACAAGAAATATAAAGAAGCAAAAATACAAAAAATTCAAAATAAAAAGTGAAGCTAGTACAAAGAGTTATAAAAAATAAAGGACATACAAAGAAGCTCTAAAAGAGTTTAACATGTAGCAATGATTTGCATAGCATCAACCAAAAACACTCCTAACACCCAACTCTAGAAAATATCAGTGAAGATATTTAACTCTAGAAAATATCAGTGAAGAGATTCTTGTTGTCCTCTGATTGAGGCCTTTAAAGTTTATGCTATCATTTCCTCACCAAATCTTATAGGGGTGACCTGGTCTACATGTTCACATAACTACTCACATATCCTAAATATAAAATAGGTCAATATATCCTAAAGTTTCCCTTTACTCATAATTATATATGCATAAATAGTAAATGTAATAAATGTCCACATCCTAACATAGCATTCCTCCTTTTAAATATAATATTGATGCAGATGCATTGAATGTATGGGTTCAACAACATGAATCATAATCCTTCGTCAAGAAGTTTAAGAAGGGGGGTAAAATCATATTATTATTGCCCTCTTATTATAAAATATATAAAAAAATACCCTCTTATTATTGCTTGAGGGTTACTTTAACCTCCAAAACAAATGATAGGGTTACTAATAATTTTGATGTCAACCTAAAATATACAAACATTGGTCCAAGCATCCAAGGAAAATAAATAGTGATGACAAAGCTCTCTAAGCATCCATAGAGTTATGACAAATAACTACTTAAATGCAATGTTTGATATAGGCCAAGCAATGAAGGAGCCCACAACATCCTTCATTGTGGCTATCTCATCATTCCTTCTAAACAAGATTTTTTCCTATTTATGGACGACGTGCACATTGACTTTCCAGTAACCTTCACCCAAACATTCACCATGTACAAGGTCTTCAAGGTTAGTATTGATCACCGTGCCTTCTACCACTATGTTATCCTTATGGATTTGAGTCAAGTAGCATTCCCTTCTCTTAGTTTGAATGATTAGTGTCATTTTCAATCCCTACATGGAAAATTAACAACCTAGATAAGTTCATTGTATAGCATACAATACAAACTAAGTCAATTATTTTATATTTGAAATAATAGTAGACTATCAGGGCTTGGGCGACGGGTAAATGGTGACCGGTATGCAGCTTGGAGTTGGTAGCTCTAACTCGAGGGTTCTTCATTATCCATTTTAACAATATGGAGGATGCTAACCACATTTTAATAGGAGGTCCTTGATTTTTGGGCAAAAGGAGCCTTTTTCTCAGACAATGGGGTGAATATTTTGACCTTGAAAAGCAAAATATTAACATTGCCCCTATTTGGGTTCGTCTCTCGAGTCTACCTGCCCAGTTCTTCAATGAATATTGGCTACAAGGCATAGCCAAAACTATAGGGGACCTGATATCCATTGACCATGCAACCTTGGCTAGGACAAGGATGACTCATGCACGAATCTGCGTAAATGCTAATTTGGATAATGAATTGCCAAGGTTTGTGGAGCTAGAGTATGGAGAATACTATAAAAAATAGTCGGTAGAATACGAGAACAGATTGGCATTCTATGCAGAATGCAAAATTCAAGGATATCTATGCAATAAATGCCCTAACCTGGCAATGAATAGAGAAAATCAAAAGTAGGGAATGCTAGACAGAGAAAATTTGAGGAGTTTCCCTGGCAGAGGTGATTTCAATCAGGCAAACTGTGTCTACCAAAAAAATGAAAGAGAGGGTGCAGGGTCCCAACAAGACAAAGGAAAACAATAGGTTGTTGACAACCAAAATACTCAGGTAAGTTCCAATCCTCTAGTTTCAAATAAATTTTCAATTTTATCCAATATGGGAGTAGGAGTATTATCGAAAGACATGGAAGCCCAGAACCTTCAGGCTAACCTTTCTGACTCTCTAGAATCCCCATCCAAGTCAAGATACTCAAACCCTAATGCTAAAATTATTGTAAGCCCCGTGGGAATCACAAAGCCAAACCCTAATGCCCGATCTCTAGAATCCCCATCCAAGTCGAGATCCTTAAACCCCAATGCTGAAAATACTTCAAGCCTAGTGGGCATCCCAAAGCCAAACCCTAATTTTGAAGAACTTAGGAAGAAATTTGAGGCATTGGAAAATAAAAAATCTCATCTCCCTAACATCATCACTAGGAGCCAGGTGAATCCTACTAAGGGGTCGTCCCATAGACTAGGGGAATACAAGAAAAAAGGAGAATATTTGGATGTAGGGGTGGAGATATGTGAAACTCTTCAGACTGAGGAATATGGCAGTCCGGTTCTGCAACAAATTGCCTCCCCCAGTTTAGTCCTAAACAAACTAGGAGCACTGTGAAGTCTCCTATAGATTTTTGCAGTGAAAAAGAAGAGGGAGAATATCAAATGTTGAGCATCAAAAAATTAAACTGATAATGACATTGCCAATGGAAAAAAGAGAACCTTGTTTCAATAGGTTATTCCAGGTTCTGAAGATAACAAATTAGGAAAACCCCCTCAAGGGAGGGGAAAAGTAAGAAATCCCAAACAATATAAATGAATTTCCTCTCATGGAATGTGAGAGGTCTCAATGGCCTGCCCAAACACAGGGAAGTCAGTGCAATAAGAAATCAAGTGAATCCAACTATTATCATGTTGCAAGAAACAAAAACTAATGAGATTCAGTCAAAAAAAGTAGCAAAAAAAATCTGGAATCAAGGGGAGATGGTTTGCAAATCATCCAGAGGAGCGTCTAGAGGCCTTATGACTTTGTGGGATCCCTGGATAGTAGAAGGCACCATTATTTAGAAATATGACAGGGTTCTTAGTGTTTTATTTAAGTAAATAAACAGCAACAAGTCGTGGATCCTTTCAAATATTTATGCCCCGACTTCAATTCAAGGGAGAGCTCTACTATGGGAGTACTTAGGCAATCTAAGTGAAATCTTCCATAATTTCCCCTGGATTCTAGCTAGGGATTTTAACACTCTTCTTTACCCTTCAAACAAAATAGGTGGAAATGGACCACCTATCAGGAGCATGGATGAGTTCAATGATTTTGTGAACTCCAACATGTTGATGGATGTAAAACTTAGAGGAGCGAATTATACCTAGAGCAATCGACGGATAGGGTGTCATCTCATTCAAGAAAGGCTTGACATGTTTTTTCTATCAAAGGAGGCTACAACTCTGTTCGATGATTCTACCCTACTAGACCTTCCTAAAATTACCTCTAATCATAATCCCATTTTTTTGGATATCCCCAACTCTTTGTCCTTCAATAAACCTTTCAAATTTCAATCTATGTGTATCAAACATTCCAATTTCAAAGATAACTTAATTCAGTGGTGGCAGCAGCCTATCAGGGATAGTGCAGCTTTTAAACTTGCTGGCAAATTAAAGTTTGTTAAGGAAAGGCTTCAAACTTGGAACAAAGAGGTCTTTGGGAACCTCTTTGAAAATAAAAAATAGGTTGTTGGAAGTTTGAAGATAATTTATCAGAGGATTCAACATGGTAATGCTAATGAAACTACTAGGCAGGAGGAACGGACAAAACTAGCAGAGTTTCATAACATTTTGGCCTGTGAGGAAATCTATTGGAGGCAAAAATCAAGGGATATTTGGTTGAAATATGGAGATTCAAATTCCAAGTTTTTTCACATCACCACACTTAGAAATAGAAGCAATAACAAGATAAAAATTTTAAAAAAAGCAGATGGTTCTATTACTCAGGACTTAACAGAAATCAGAAAGGAGGCAGTAACTTATTTCAATTCTATCCTTTGTCAGGAATCGCAGTGCAATGAGGAGGCCAAAGATATTCTCTTGCAATCCATTCCTAGCATAATAAACGAGGATATAAACCTTAAGCTTCTATCTCCCTTTTCTGATGAGGAAATTAAGGAAGCCTTGTTTAGCATGAAGCCAGACAAAGCCCCAGGACCTAATGGATTTCCCCCTCATTTTTATCAAGCTTTTTGGGACATCGTAAGTGAGGATGTAATTTTTGCTATCAGAGAATTCCAATCAAGCAATCATATCCCAAAAGGTCTTAACTCTAATTTTATTTCTCTAATTCCTAAGAAGCAAACCCCTGAATCTATGGCTGACTTCAAGCCAATTAGTCTGTGCAATGTTTCTTACAAGATCCTAACTAAAGCCATTACAAATAGAATGAGAGATGTTCTGCCCCACATCATAGATCCATGCCAGGAAGCTCTGTCTAGGGCAGGTCAATCTTGGATGGAGTTATCACAGTTCATGAAGCTCTGCACTCTGCTCATAAGACTAATAGGTCTGTTTTTGCCCTCAAGCTTGATATGAACAAAGTATTTGACAGACTAAATTGGGACTTTCTGATTGCGGTCCTCCTTAAGTTTGGTTTTCACCACCAATGGGTTAATTTGATCAAAGAATGCATTTCTAAAGCATGGTTCTCGATTCTGGTTAATGGAACAATTTTTGGTTACTTGCAAAGTCGCACAGGAATTCGGTAGGGGGACCCGATCAGCCCCATGTTATTCATCATTATGGTAGAAGCTTTAGGTAGAACCATAAAAAATACTTGTATTTCAAGGTTAATATCAAGAATCAAGGCAACATCTCTCACTAGGGTTGTTTCTCACCAACAATTCATCGATGATACCCTTCTATTGACTAAGGCATTGATGGTTAAGGCCAAAAGAATTAAATACATCCTGCAACTCTACGAGGACGCTACTGGTCAAAAATTTAATTTCAATAAAAGCAAGTTATATTTCTTGAACACCCCCATTTAGAGGCAAGGAAGGATTGTAGAAATTTTAGGGTGTGATATAGCAAACCTCCCCACTTCGTATCTTGGTCTCCCCCTTTTCATTGGTTCTTTGAGAGAGTCAATGTGGGACAGGGTTATTAAAAGAATTCAAAAAAAACTTACTGGATGGAAATGTCATCTTCTATCTCAAGCAAGAAAGTTGACCCTCACTAAGACCTCTCTTCAGAGCATTCCGGTCTATTTCCTCTCCATTTTCAAAGCCCCTGTGAAGGTTTTCCAAAAAATTGAGAAACTCCAAAAAGAATTTTTATGGACTGGATCAGAGGAGAAAGAAAAGATACACCTTGTAGGATGGACCAAAGTGTGCAGACCCAAGGAAAATGGGAGCTTAGGTCTGAAGATAATTGCTCATATGAATTTAGCTTTACTAGCTAAGCAGGCATGGTGCCTCATTTCTGGTGAAGAAAATGAATGGGCAACTATCATCAAACGAAAGTATCTTCAAAATATGAAATTTCTAAGTGACTCAGTTCCAATCAGAGGTTCTACTTTTTGGAAAGTAATTCTCAATTGTAAGGCAATCATCAAAAAAGGTTTAAGATGGGTTTTAGGCAATGGTGAGAGGATAAATTGCTGGAATGATAGGTGGGCTAAGGATGAACCACTGACGCAATATCCTAACTTAGACCGAATCAAAGATATCATGGAAGAACTCATTGGTAGAAAAGTCTCTGATTATATGGCTAAGTACAGAGGCGAAATGAAGTGGAAACAAATAAGGATTCGAGGATTTCAAGCAGAATCAAATGATCTTTGTAACATTCTCGGGTAACAGTTTATCCCCATGAGACCCAAGGAAGATCAAGTGACCTGGGCTCCTATGGAAAACGGGTAGGTCACTGTTAAATCAGATTACAAGCTTCTACTTGATGACGAGGATTTTGTCCTCCAAAAGGACTTAGTTTGGATAAAAAATTTAATTCCAAAAATTGTAGTCTTTTCATGGTTGGTTATCCAAGGAAGAATTCTAACCATTGATAATATGATGTGTAAAGGGATTTATATCACTAATTTTTGTTATCTGTGCAGGGCTAATTGGGAGACCATTTATCACATTTTCCTTGAGTGCCCTTTTCCTTGACTATCCTCAGTGGGGTTTTTTAGGCCTTCAATATTTCTTGGGTTAAACCAGCCACCGTACTTGATTTGTTCGTCCAGTGGCCTTACCCCTTTTCAAGCCAAATACTTAGATACATGTGGAAATTTGTCTCAATCACTATCTTTGGCAGGTGTGGTTAGAAAGAAACCATAGAGTCTTTAATGAGTCTATCCATGATCATCAAACTATCATTGCCAGGATCCTATCCTTTGCTAATGAGAATGTGAACCTTAACCCTTTTGATAGCTGTAAACCTCATCTGCAGGAGACCACAATTGCTCAATATTTAAGCTTAACCTTGTTAGATGAGTCTGTGCCTAGGGTAGTCAACCCCAGAGTCAATGTTAAGTGGTCCCCACCTCCTACGGGTTGGTTTAAGCTTAATTTTGATGGAGCGGCTAAGGAAAATCATGTTAGAGCAGGCGCTGGCGATATTGTGTGAGATCATAATGGGAAAATGATGCTTGCATTTTTTGAATATTTGGAAACAAGGATGAATAATGAAGCTAAAGCTAGAGCTATGTGGAGAGGCCTTCAAATGACTCAAGACTTAGAAGGCAATTTGATCATAGAAGGAGACTTTATGCATGTTATAAATCTCCTCAATAATTGGAAAACACCTCCTTGGAGGATTAAAACAATTGTTGAAGAGGCTAGGATCCTTTTCCAGGGAAGACATGACAGAAAAGCTTAACATGTCTTTCGAGAAGCTAACAAAGTTGTTGATAAGCTGGCCAATTTGGGTGTTGATGGTGACGGACTTTTCAAATGGGAACACGGTATCCCGAGTGAAGTAGAGGAGCTTATTCAACAAGAATGCCAAGAATGATAGTCGAATTTACCAATAGGGAAGGCATTGTAATTTCGAAGGCTATGAGTATTCCTATCTCTTTTTTGAAATGGACTCACAATAAAAATTATTCGATCTGTCAATATTGGTGGATGCTGCTTGGAAATACCACAAAGACTAATGGGGACAGTCACATGTCAGATAACATGGCTCCTAGTAGTCTTAGTAATTTGAGGTTGGTTGATAATCACAAGGCAGGAAAGAAATGAAAATATAATACTTTGAACCAGATCCACGTGGACCACCAGATAGCCACCACCATAAATCTAGCCAGCAGGTTCACTTTTCCAAGGCTAATTGGCCAAGACGGGATGTGGTCCCAAAGCATATCATATACGGAAGAAAGCAATTACCAAATAATTATTAAGAGTAACTTTCAATACAGAGCTTGTGGGAGTTTTTTCAGTACTCTGCTATGTGTGTCTGCAGCTTTTTGTTTCTCCACTGTTTCAAGGAAGGGATCCGTGTCTGTTTCTTTTTTTGTAATTATGATGCAGGTGTGTTTTCTCGGGGTATACCCAAAATGTTGTATGGGAAGTTTCTTTTTGATAATAGGCTATGTACCTTACCGGATGTAATGGCTTTGGCGGCATGTAGATTTTACATATATAGGATCCTTAGGACATGTTCATCAACAGCCTTGGGCTAATTTTTGTAAAAGGTTTTGGGTCAACCTGTAAAACATGGTATTAATGCTATAGTATCTTATCTACCAAAAAAATTATTTGAAATAATAGTCATACCATTAATAGCTCTAGCCTAGAAGGTATTGAGCAGTTGTATGTGCCTTGATCGCCACCACCAATATTGTGTCCAATTGTATGGGTAGCATGTAGTGATTTTGCCTATGGAATTATATGCAAGGGATCATTACTACTTTAGGTATGCAACATGTAAAATTTCAAATATGAAATCATGAAAAAACTAACACCCCTCTATCTGTGAAAGCTATGTCAAAATCTCTTCAATATTTGTATCTTTCTCTACAAGCTTCTCTTCCAACTTTTTTTCATTCTCTACAATCTTCTCTTCCAACTTTTGCTCTTTCTCTACCATATGCTCTTGCATCTAGCACAACTTCTATATGTAATGCTCACCAGCAAACAAAGTATTTGACAATAATCCTATGCCAATACCCCAAATCCAACCTAGTGCTTCGGGTCCTAAAACCTTGGTGAGGGCATCATCCTTGGAGATGACATTGTATCATCTAATTTTTTTGAGCAACACCACATGCATAGTTAACTAGGAATATATTAAAAAAACAATCGATATAACAATGGTTTGAGATTTAATGTGTTTCTATTTCCAAGGGAATGTCACTTATGATTGTCTTTGTAACTTTTGGTGAAACAGGAGCCTCATCCTTATTTTTATGAGTTGTCATCCACATAGTTACCCTTGGTAGTGGAGTTTTCACATTTGGTTGGCTCTTCCTCTACAAGATATATAGTTGGAGATACATGGGTATAAGTCATAAAATAAAATAATATAGCTATGTTTGTCACATATAATGGATGAGTATAATAGAATACTATTTCGTGCGCTAGTTGAGCATATCCTCTTCAACTACAAGTGTGCATGATGGATTGGTGAGATATTTTTGTTTGTTTCTTTGCCTCACCACCAACATAATGAATAAAATAGTATATAAACTCATTAGGGATAGCAAGGTTCACAAATTCACATGAACATAACAATTATATGAACTACCATAGCAAATTGGCTAGTACTTGCCTTAAAGTTAGCACTACTCCTACCATTCACAAAGGCTTCCCAATATTTTTGTGATACACGAGGTGGGGAATTAGCAATTCTATCTACATAATTATCATACTTATCATAGTGGTTTTTCACAAGTTGATGCTTATGATCACGTCATTGCTTTTCCATGGTCGCAAAGACCCATTTCTTCATTACATTTGAAATGTTATATTTTTGATGCATCAAACCAGTATCTTATTAGATGCAACATTTATATAAGTATTCAAAAATGGGCACTGTGAACTCCATTGGCTAGAAATTTATCATAATGAGTGTCCACAACTAGTTTTTAAATTCCATTGGGACTACTCTCCAGTTTGTATGGGTGATAGGGATAATCTCCCTCACAATCACCCCCAAGTAATATGTAAACTTAGTAGAATTTTCTTCTATGGGTTGTTTGTTTAGATTGTAAAAGCTCTCCATATTATATGTGTTTCTTAACTCTACTGCACATCTTTTTAGACCTCTATTTCTATGATATTTAGTGTTTGAAGTGTGTGATGACTTGGCATCAACACCTATACATTGGGCACCATCCAAACATCATTATGTCATATAGTATGACAACAACAAGTAACCAACATCATGAGTGAATTTCTTGTGCGATATGCATACCTTATTCATTAGCCAAAGTATCGTCAACCTCATTTTGAGTATTCTCACCATCAGATTCATTTATGTTATGGGTCACCTCCTTATCTTTCTTATTTATGGAACTCTATAGCTGGTATCTTCTATAAGTTGCTACAATACACCATAGTCAACGACAAAATCATGGTCAATTATAATATCCCCAGGTCAACCACTATTGAAAAACACTATCAAAATTTAAGAAGTTACTAGCATGTGAGGTCTCTATCACTAACTTCTAATTTATTGCAACAACCTCATCTACCAAGGCCTTTGTCACTAACTCCTAATTTATTACGACAACCTCATCTATCGAGGCCTCTATCACTAACTTCTAATTTATTGTGATAACCTCATCTATTTGTGGTGTCTTTCTTGGTATTTTTTGGACATATTTACACTTTGAATATTGTACAGACACACTGCAAAACCAAAATAGATATAGTTTTGAATTAGTTTTTTAATATTTCAAGGATATGTGATGTTCATGTAGGGTTCACCAAAATATAATTGTAGCTTGCCACATAGGATGATAACCCAAATCTATTTCCAAAAAAAATCTAAAAACTAACCTAAGATGCAACTAGATGATTTTTTATTCCTTTCCTAAGTGCTTTTGAAAAATAATAAAGCATTGATAGTTTAAAAAAACTTTGTTTAAGTGTTCAAAACTTCACAAAGGATTAGAGCTATCTACAACATGAAAATATGTTTTGCAACTTAAAAAATGAAGTTACCGTGTTGGAAAAAACTTTGTATATAACCCAAAAATATGTTTGTGTGTGCACGTTCAAAGTTTCACAAAGGATTAAACCTTTCCCAATCCCTAGAAAATCCACTTCACAGGCATCCAAAAGAACATACCCATGATACTAAATACTCAATAGTTAAATGTATATCAAAAATTAAAACTTACAAAAAGATTCACATTTTGCAAGCAAAGAGTCCAAATTCCATTTAACATGGATTGTGGCCTAAAACAAAGTCAAACAAAAAAGAGTGGCATGTTAAAATATTTTATTGCAAAACAGAAGATAGGTTTGATCTGAAATTTTATTTCCTAAAGACATTAAAGATACCGACTTAAATAAAAAAGCATTTTTGTGAGCATGCTTGTGTTGCTCCATTCTTTATGAAACATAATTCAATTGCATGCATATTCTTGCAAAAATTGCAAAAAAAAATTAAATGTCCAAGACAAGATAAAAATGGAATTGCAAAAATAAAATAAAAATAATATATTAATCCTAAAATATTGGCTTTTATATGTGTTTAAAGAAAAAAAAATGAATATATTTCTAAAAGGTAATGTTACACTAAGTTCATATAAAGTTGAGCAAGTGCACATGGACAAGATAATGGATGAGATTATGATCACAAAATATTATCCTTCCTATCATATCACTTTGAATTTTGTACTAAATTTTATAGCTAAAGGTAAATTAATGATTAATAGGTTCACCATACTATCTAACTATCTTAGGACTAAGACCATAATATCCATATTTTTTTATATTTAGAAAAAATAAAATAAAGAATTGTACTTTGTACAAATTCATAAGAAAATTTAAGATACTAATAAAAGGTGTTACAGTTGTAATATCCAACTCCTTGTATAAATAAGATAAGAGAGAAAACTCCACTCAAAATAATAACACAAACATAGATGGCACAAACAACAATACAAGAGTTTTACTCAATATTACATTCAATTATTCCTGAATCAACCAGTCCACTATTAATTTAAAAGAAAGAAAAGAATTCTGGTACAACAATGAAATAAAACTAAGTCAATGAATTTTTTTATAAAGTGTTGAAATTGCTTCAAATGACTATTTTCATACATTTAACAAAGGAAAAACAAAAACTATTTCAAAAGAAAATGATATAGTGCAACAACCCAATCCATAAGCAAAACAACAATATTTTGTTATAAAATCAAATTCAATTGCTCATACTTATTAATTTATGTATTATAAGAAATGAAATATACATGTAACTATAGATAATTTATTATTCATTAAAAATAGAATGTACAAATGGAACAATCCCAATATGTGGATATGTCAAAGAAAATGAAGTGTGTGAGACAATAAGTGATGCAGATGCAATATCTATCTTTTTATATACATAGCACCATAATGTTTCTAGAATACAATTATTTTATTGGGCATAAGCTAATATAGTCTATGATAAAACAAATCTAATTGATTGTATGATCATAAGATCCATTTATGCTCTATTTTTAGAAAATAAGGTAATCGAACAGCCAAAGGAAAAAAGCCATGAAATCTTATTCTTGGCCACAAATAGGAATACAACCCTTACAAAGTCAATGTCAGTTTATTACGATTTTAAAATATATATATATTTTTAATTCTTCAAAATAAAGAGAATGCAAGGGCCAATGATCAAGAAACCAATGCTCTTTCCACTAAGAACTATTAGAGATATAGAACCTCTGCTAGTTAAAAATTGGTAAATTATCAATCATTATCTAGTCCTAGAATGATAGGAAGAAATACTATACATAGATGGTTTGATAGAAAGATCTTACGACAAGGAAAAGAAGTTCTAGGACAAGGCAGAAAAATCTAAAATGAGTTGTCTCTTGATTGATAATAGTTTGCTATGGTGTAAGCATAAAACAAAGTTTTCTTGCATAATCATTGTTTTAAGTGCTAACAATTTGTTACTCCTAAAATGGACCATTCTTTACAAGCAACATTTTGGATTCTAATATTTCATTTGATTGTATGTCCTTGATTTGAACACATCCTATTGCTAGTACCATAACAAAATATTTTTTGCAATTTGATGTATTGCTATTGAAATTGATCCTAAATCCATATCAATGTTGTCAAAGCAGGCAATTATGTCATTATACATCTTATCAAATCAGGTTTGACTACTGGTAGGATGGTCTCAAGACATATTTATGTTGATATGACCTACCAAGGATCCTTTTGAAAATGCAACCGAGATTATTACATCAATAAAGATATCTATGACAATATCTTCTCTTTCCTCACCACCATACAAATGTCAAGTCCTAAGTTAATTATATAAAAAAAATGCAAGGGAGGGTCATGACATACTACCCCCTTGGACTAAACACAGTCCTCTATGTTTCATCAATATCCTGGAAAAAAATAAATATTACATTTCATTTTCAAATAAATATGTAAAATGTCTTTGCATATCAACCACTTTCTCCCAAGTGGTATTCTTTTCAAAATATTAATCCCATTGGACCTTACATTGTTCTAGAGTCAGGTTCCTCATCATTTTGGAACGAAACTCTAAAATTTTCACATGTACTTCAACCGCTATAAGGTTGATAATCTGTAAATTAGAAATATTCTATACATGGTTAGGATCAGCAACATATCTCCTAAGTAGATATACATGGAAAGTGTCATGGACCTTGGATAGGTTGGGTGGCAAGGCAAGATGATAGGCAACTAGACTTATCTTCTCAATGATCTCAAAGGGTCCAACATATCTAGGATCTAACTTGGTTGATTTGATGGTGCTCTTCATGGGCTTTACTCTTAAGAATACTTTGTCCCCCATAGATAATTATCTAGGTGATATCTTGTGATCAGCATAACTCTTTTGATGATCAGAGGCTTCCTTAAGCCTTTGCCTGATCACCTTTAGCTACTCCTCTATATCCTAAATTGCATCTAGTCTAATGACAATCTGGTCTTTTAGATAATACCATGATAGAGGTGTTCTACATTTTTTACCATAAAGTGCTTCGAATGGAGCCATTACTAAAGAAGTATGATGACCATTGTTGTAAGCAAACTCAACCAGGTGCAGAAAGTCTTCCCACTTAGACTTTTGATCCATGCAGTACATGTGAAGCATGTCTTCCAAAACCTTATTGTCTCTTTCGGTTTGACCATTGATCTTCAGATGGTAAGCAGAACTAATATTTAGCTTTGTGCCTATTGCACAATGTAGAGCTTGTTATAATGCATAAGTGAATCTAGAATATCTATTTGAGATAATTACTTCAGGAAACCCATGTAACCTAAATATTTCTTTGGCAAATCTGTTAGCCACCACAACTGTATCATATTTTGTGCTCACTGGTATGAAGTGTGAAATCTTGATCAATTTGTCCACCATGACAAGGATTGTATCATGTTGAAATTTGTTCTTAGGTAGTCTCACAATGAAGTCCATAGATATTACCTACCACTTCTGTATAGGTAAATCATGTGGGTATAGATATCTTATTGGATGCCTATGTTCAGCTTTCACCTTTTGGCATTCCATGCATCTAGCGACAAAATCATTGATGTCCTTCTTCATTCTTGACCAATAGAAAGTCTTCTTCATATTTTCCCTCATCTTGGACCTTACAATATGAGCTGAGTAAGGACATCTATGTACCTCCTACATGATCAATCTCCTTAAGTTACCAAATTTTGGTATGACCACCCTGTCTTTAAAGTATAAGAGTCCATCCTTAATGCTAAAATATTTGCTATCTTCAGGTTTTCTTACCATATTTACCTAAATATCATTGCAAAACCGATCATGTGATTGTTTCTTCCTAACTTGGTCCATCAAGTCTATGTGACTACGAGTCAACATAGTTATATGCCTTCTTCTACTTAAGGCATCATCAGTCTTATTATCTTTTCCTTTGATATACTCTATACCAAAGTCATACTTAGCTAAGAACTCAATCCATCTTCTTTGTCTAGCATTGAGCATAGGTTGAGTGAAGATGTACTTCAAAATCTGATGATCAGTTCTTAACTCAAAGGGTTTCCCTAGCAGGTAATATCACCACATCTTGAGCGTGTACACAACTGCTGCTAGTTCCAAATCATGTGTAGCATAATTTACCTCATGCTTCTTGATTTTTCTTTACTCATATGCCACCACTAATTCATCTTGGGATAGCACTCCTCCTAACCCTACCAATGATGCATTAGCAACTCAAAATTTCCCTTAAGGATCTGGAATCTTTAGTATAGGTGTTGTGGTAATATTTTGCTTAAGCAACTCAAAAGTATTTGTGCACTTATCTATCCATTTAAATTATTTTTCTTTCCTTTGAAGATTGGTTATTGGATAGGCGATCTTGGAATAGTCCTTCACAAATCATCTATAATAACTTGTAATGCCCATGAAGCTCTATACTTTAAACACATTAGTGGGTGTTGGTCAACTCAAAATGACCTCAATCTTCTTGGGGTCTATTGTAATTTCTTCTACAGATGTGATATGCCCTAGATATTGCACCTCTAGGACATAGAAATCATATTTTGACAAATTACCATAGAGTTGGTTCTTCCTTAATATATCCTCAAGTGCCTATCATGTTCTTCCATATTCTTAGAATATATCAGGATATCATCTATAAATATCAATACAAATTGATCCAACTACTTCCTAAATACAATTTTCATCATATTCATGAATGTTTTCGGTACATTTATCAACCCAAATGGTAATATTGTAAACTCATAATGCCCATATCATGTCTTAAAAGTAGTTTTGTGACTCTTCCCAGATTATGAATTGGTGATAACCTAATTTCAATTCAACCTTGGAAAATATATTGCACCCTTTAGTTGATCAAACAAATATTTGATCCTAGGTAAAGGATATATATTCTTGATGTTTGCTTTGTTCAACATTCGGTAATATATGCACAATATAAACGAACCATATTTCTTTTTGATAAATAGGATGGGTGCACCTTAAGGTGACACACTGGGTTTTATTAATCCCTTCTCTAGCAACCCTTGAAGTTGCACTTTCAACTCCTACATTTTGATAGGATTTATCCTATAATGAGTTCTATATATAGGTTTTATTCCTAGCATCGGTTTGATGGTGAAATCGAACTCTCACTTTGTAAGAAATCCAGGAAAGTCCAAGGAACACATCCCTAAATTCTTGCAAGATTGATTTTTTTCCAACACCTCTTCCTTTTTATCCTTCTTAACCTCGTTTAGCTTTACTACAAAAAATCATTCCCCTTTTTCTCATGATCTTCTTCAGTTGCATAGTTGATAACAATTGAGGTCGAAATGATCCTTTTTAACTAATGACTCTCAATATTATGTTATCTTTGTCAATATAGTCAATCCATCTATCTTGGAAGTTAATTAGGGTCTCATGAGCCTCTAACCAGTCCATCCCCAAGATGATGTCGAAGGCATGTAGTGGGGCTACATATAGATGCCAATTCTCATAACCCATCATAAGCCAGTCTATGATGGTTCTTCTAGGTGTAATGCCTTTATGTCTAGTTAGTTGCACCTCCATGGTGAACTACTAGCCCTTTGTGCTTGGATATTCCACCATTCCAATATTGTATCCTTTAAGTGGAGGGTAGCCCAAACTGTTTGGATTACTAAAGAATAATTCTTCATGGAAAAGAATGTTTCCAACTCATTCAACCCAAATTTGGCTAATTCACCTCCATATTTTCCACTAAACTTGGATATCTTGACGTCTTTCATATCCTTAGCCAACTCATCCTCTATAAGAGCTCTAGCCACCTATTCTTTGGTAGTAGTATTCCTTTCCTGTCTAACATTATAATTTTCCCTTCTAGTTCCATCCTACCTAACTAGCCTTGGATTCTAAGAAGATTCTCTTCTTCCTCTCCTTAACTTGGGTGCCATCTCTCCTGGCCATACAAAGGAGTTGGATAAGTTACAATTTCTCCCAATTGTACTTCAAAAGGTTAGTTACATATTCCCATGAACTAACTTAGACCATTAACATTCTTCTGGTAATGGTCATAGTCACACTTGTATCCCCACAAGGTGTCATTCTATTATAACCATTATCACTTCCCTAGTAATGATTTGGGTCATGCTTACCTCGTCGCAAGGTGCCATCTTAGTTATAACCATTATCACTCCATTGACAATGATCTTAGTCACACTTGCCCAACTACAAGGTGTCTTTTCCCTTATCCCCAAAAGGAGTTGAGTTAGGTTATAATTTTCTCCAAATTGTACTCCTAACTTCTAGTTAGTTTCATCATCCTCATGAACTAACATAAAATAGTATTATCATCCCTTGATAATATCAATGGTCACACTTACTCCACGTAAGGTGTCATCCCTGATGGAAGCTTTTTTTCTTCCAAAACTCACTCATCAAGTCTGGCCAATCCCAAGTTTCACTCATAGAAGCTACTAGTCCTACAACCTAGAGCTCTAATACCAACTGTAACAACCCATTCCTAACCAACCCGAGAGAGGCACTTTTTTTCCACAAGTAAGGTTCACCAAATATATTCCAGATAGATTCAACATAAGCTTCTACCACATTTTGAGTTTCAGATGTTGCATCATCCCTCAAGTGGATAGGAGTCGCATCAACTCTAGGGTTTACCTTGTACACTGCCTATATAGCTTAAAGGACACCTTCTCATGGTCTCCCCATTTACTTACTTTTATTTGAAGGAGATTTTGATCGCGACGTAGGGATTAACCCTATCTCATATTTTTAAGAAGGGACATAAATTCCCTTACTAGTCTCATTCAATTTCCACTAGTACCTAGGCACGAAGCTTCTTATAGTTTTATCCACTACACTATGTGTAAAACTATCATGCTCAATTAAACCATCCCCCTGATAGTTTAATTGAGGCGACTATCACCTATGTGACATCTCTCAACTGGTCACCCAATAGTCAATCGAGGTTTCTAGTGACTATCACACCAAATGACATCCCTCATAGGATTTTCCACAGTCATTCAAATTCCTATGACTATCATTTGCATGACATATCTCACATGGATACCTCATCATCCATGAGGGATACATCACCCAGATCTTGTTACAATGAGTTCTAGGTTTATCCTTCCTAAGATCTCACATCGGTGGTCCATTATCGATTGCTCATTGCAACCCTAAGGGATTGTTACACCACAATTCCCTTAGTCTTGGTACTATCCTTTAGGATCAAGCTATGTTGGCTTCCTATGGATAACCCCTCCTAAGGAAGAAACCCAAACCCCAAAGTAATCAAGCTCCTCTCTTTCTTTTGTATAATACATTTACTTAAACCTTACTCTATTGCAGTGTCAAAGAAATACTTAACATACATCTTACTCTATCAAAGCAAAAGTAATTCTATTACGAGCATAACATGATTAAGTATACAATTCCATTTTCTTATAATATTCATTTCATAGCAACTCAAACATTCAGCTAGATACTTATATGCATATAATAATTCCAAAGAAATATCCATAAATGATACACAAGTAACACATCATTTATCTTGGGAAATCCTTTTGGAAAAAACTCATCCTTGAAATATCCATTTTATTTGCATAAGACTAGCAATCAGCTACAAAAAAGGAATCTCTTATTCCTTTTCCAACATTTCAAATCCAATGCATAAATATCCTCATAATTCTTATGCCCTCATATAACATGTATATTTGTAATTTATTTTAAAAAATAGTGAGGGAACCCCACAATTCCCACATTCATTCTCCTATCTACAAATACTTAAGAACCTCCTCTTAAGTATTTTTTCCTTGATAGAATAACAATGGAACCCCCATAAGTTCCAATCTATCTATTGGGCTCCATACCCAATCCCTCATTCATATTTCATAATACAAAAGATTTTCTCAATTCATCTATGAATATATACAACATATATCCTACTTTCTCTATTGTTTCATGAACTAAAACAATAAATCAAACTAGATTGTTCATATTCCAATAATGGATTAGTCTTTCCATAGAGTCATTAATTTCATCACCAACTCTTTCCAAAGAATATCATAATTTCACTAAAGAAAGAATAATCCTTTAATAATATAAAGTTATCAAAACTATAGAAGGATTCCCATTAACTTTAAAATAATAACTTCATTTTAGTCCAAACTTAAAATATGAACATAAACAAACATAAAGGAATCCCATGATTCCTTTCCATCCAACAAAGATTAAGCATGATCCAAAGACTATTTCAATTTAATCTAAAATAGATCAACCACAATATAACTCGTTTCAAAATGAATCAATCATCAACTAAATATTATTTCCTCTTAATAGATTAACCTCAATCTAAAGAACAATTCATTTTTCCACTAAAATTAATTAACTTTAGTCTAAAAATTATTTATTTCTAATCTATAATAGATTAATCACAATAGAAAGAGTAATTCATTTTCAACTATAATGAATTCACTTTAATAAAATATAAATGACAATTCATTTACATCACTAATATTCCAAATCTTGTAAGATAATCATAAAATTATCAACATTACTGAGGGCAATTGTATTTCCATCTGGTATGTCTCATGACACCCCTTTTTGGAAATAAACTAACTCTAGTATTTTTCTATCAAATCTACTCATCTATTGACTTTCACTCCCCAAACTTCTCTCATTCCTTTCAATCTGGTTTGGCTTAAACACCTCATACCTAAAGTTGCTATTTTTTTCTTGGTTGGCCATCCAAAACAAGATCCTCACTACTCATAATCTCATGAAGAGAGGGATGGTTGTTCCTAATAGATGGCATCTTTGCTTGGCGGCCTGGGAATTTATCAACCACGTATTTATGGAATGTTCTTTGTTCCAATATGACATGGATCATCTCATGTCCACCTTTTACATCTCTTGGGCCTAGCCCAACTCCCTGGCTCTTTTTTCTCCTAGTGGCCCATGCCTTTCAAAAATTCTAGGTTGTCTTCTTTATGGAAATTTTATCTCCATCATCTCCTATGGTAGATCTGGCTCGAAAGATATAGTAGAATATTTTCAAACACCCTCAGGGACTCTATATATGTTGCCAACAAAGCCATCACCTTTGTTGTTGAAAATTCTAAGCTTTTTTCTTGCACCAAACCACCTAAGTCTACCCTTAAGTCCACTCTTTTTCATTCTCTTAGTATTCCCCATAGTCCCAGCTCTACTCCTTCTAATCCCCATCCTAGAATTGGCACTCATTAGACTCCTCTTATAGGATGGCTTAAACTTAACTATGATGGTGCTTCTAAAGGAAGTTTGAGTGCAGTGGGTGTCGGAGGTCTAGTCAGGGATCACAATGGATGACTCATAGTGGCCTACGCTGAATTTTTAGGCATCCAAACTAACCACTATGCTGAATCTAATGTGTTGTGGAGAGGGCTAGAAGTTCTCAAAGATTACATGAGAAAATTACAAATTGAAGGTAATTCCATGAATATTACAAACTCTATCATCAATGACATAATTTCTTCATGGAATATGCGCACTATTATTCAAGAAGTTAAGGTCTTGATGTAAATTTTTCACAACACTACAACCTACCATGCGTATCGAAAGCTAACAATTCAGTTGATTTGCTGACCAATATTGGGGTTAGTCACAGGAATCTATCCATTTGGCACTAATATTTCCCTCAAAATTTTCTTAATGTGGTTGTTGTCAATTTGGAAATGCACAACCGATCCTAAGAGGTATGCTCACCTCAAAAAGTCTGATGATGGGAGTGACAGAACTGCTTCTCTGGCAGCCATCTTCAACTCAGTACACAACACCATCCTAAAACTTTTGGTCAAGAAACATGGCCAAAATAGCTTTGTAGCTAAAGAGATTTTTAATGATTAGAGTTGGGTTGTTTTGTCTTTCGAGCTTTGTTCCCCTGTGTGGGAATTTTGGTACTAATATTTTAACCCCTGCATGGGCACTGGTTTGATTTTACTTTATGTTCTCCTTAGCCCCTACGTGGGCTCTCTCTTTTGATCTTTGTTTTTCTATTAAACAACCCCTGCGTGGGTCTATTTTTTCTATGGTCTGGTTCATGGAGCGACTAGGGTGTAGACACCCTGTTTTGTGTTTATCTATG
This sequence comes from Wollemia nobilis, assembly GCA_028583015.1. Taxonomy (NCBI): domain Eukaryota; kingdom Viridiplantae; phylum Streptophyta; class Pinopsida; order Araucariales; family Araucariaceae; genus Wollemia; species Wollemia nobilis. The sequence continues at coordinate 800,574 of JAQPPZ010001424.1, read as the reverse complement.
TACTTTTTATCATATGCTTATATTTTTGGTTTTGGGCACCAGTTAAAACCCATATAATATAATTTCTACCACCTACCCAAAAAAATAATCAATTCAATAATCCACTTCCTTTTTTTTTAAATTAAGGATTTATTCACCAAATATAATTTCAAAGGTTTAGTAAAAGTCACCTTTTAATTCCTAAAACCATAATTAAAATATGAAGCAACTCTTAAAAGGAATCATAATACAAAATGACTTTTAAATAATTCCTATGTTCCATTTACGTAACAAGCTCCCTTTGTTTTTCTTTAATAAAATTTGTTTACTTCTTTTACAAACACCTCAGCTATCTCTATGAGATGCACAACTTGAGCATGTATTATCTATTCAAATGTGGCTAGTCCAAGTCAACATTCAACACCATTCAAACGTCATAAGAGTAAACCATAAGGTCATTTCTTTCGCCTACCCAAAGAACACATTACACTACACCCAGGGTTATTTTTACTATCCAAAATCTACTATGGGTAAAGTAAATATTATGATTTACTTACCCTAAAATCCTTCACCTATTAGAATTCAGAATGACCCTAACTCATTTTGCGTAATCACACAATGTTGTTGCATCGTGGTCCAAACCAAGGTGGTTGACGCATAATGAACACCATAATCTATTACCAAGTTAAATTCCTATTAACTAAGGATAATTTGGGGTGTTATGGCAATGGTTTCTTATTTAGAAATTAAACCTAGGGTTCACACTACCATCTTCATTCCTTGCACATAAAAGTGCATGCGCTTCATGAAGCCACTCAAGCAAAGCGTAGGAAGAAGAATAATGCATAACAAAAATGGTAGTAGCTCTTGGTTTTTTAATATTGAGCTCCATGGGCTTGTGGATGGACACCCCATTTTAGCTTGGTAGACTGATAAGAATCATTATGAATTGAGCATAGTAACCCACTTCAAGGTCTAGGGTAGCCAAATCAATACCCATTAAAACTAGACATCTTTATCCAATCATAGTTTCTCAAGGATACATACAACAAACAACAATAGACACCAAAATCTGACACCCTCTAAATCACATTCACCACCTCACCATCAAATCCTGCATAATAAAATTATATGCCTAAGTCTAAACTTAGGGATATAAAATCCTACACATCATCCTATTTTCCTAATTTATTTAATTGGGAAAATCACCCTAGGATACCTTGTCCACCCATTGGACATGTGTCCTGGACACTTCACCCAACATCTCTGCCACATCTTACCCACTCCTGTCCCCCTTGTCCTTGCACATGAGACAGATTCCCAACACCCATGCCACAACTCATTTGTTGTTGTCCCCTTGTCCCTTCACATAAAACAACATCCCACATCCCACTCCACTTGAAGCCACATCACCCTAGTAAGTGCGCCCTTCCACCTAATGACCCGGATTTACCACTTGGCAAGTCAGGCTTGCCACCTCCCATTTCCCTCCAAAGCCCCAGGAAGCCTATAAAAGCACCATTAGTCCACAAAAAAAAGGGAGCTAAATTTGCATACCGATAGGCTACCAAAATATACTTGGAACCGACGAGAAATTGAGAGCACGAGCTCGATCCTGACCATTGGCATGCATCCCGAGGCAACCTATCATTTCAACCGAAACCGCCAGTCCATGGTTTCACAGTCAAAAACGTAGGTCCATGAGTTTCACAACCGCAGGTCCACGGTTTCCAGTCCACAACCGCGCTTTCATGGTTCCACAGTCCCGAGCACGAATTCACCCGTACGACCGAGATCAGCAAAATACTCTATGTTAGCAAGGCGTTATTGGTTTACTTGTTCTGTCATTTGTTTCATGCAATCTGTTGCTTAGGGTTTTATGAATAGCATTGATTTTATTGGTTAAAATACGTAGGTGCTACTGATCCCCCTTTGCTTGTTTGAATGTGTGCAGGTGACAAGTATCTTGGATAAGCTGCTGAAGCTGGAGTGGCCCCTTGCTGGATACCAAAGCCCACTCACCCCTTGAAGCTGTGACGAGAGAGCGAAGAACACTACATCCTACGGAAGAGTCGGAATATCTCCCCTCCTCCATCAAAGCATTGTACTTCAGAGAGAGAAGGAAACATTGTAACATTGCTCCCAATACACTTGGGGCAATTCAAAAACCTTTTGTAAAAGCTGTATCAAAAATCAATACAAAAGGGGCATTTTGGCAATTTACTTCTATGTCTGTATTCATTTTATTTTTGTGTTCAGTTCTTTGGTTACAGGAATGGCGATCATGGTGGGACCTCCCAAGGGTTCCATTTTTTTTTCCTTGCTTCTTTTTAAATTTATTGATCTCTGTCTACACCTACAAGTTTTGGGAATTCGAGACGCGCATAGATTCAACTTTGAATCGATACATTCAAAAAACCTTGCACCCGAATTGATTACTATGGAAACACAAAAATGCGATTTTTGTTTTGGAGAAATGCAAACGCATGGTTCCTAGTTGGAGAAAATGTAGATGCGTGGTTCTTGGTTCGAGAAAATGCAAAATCACGGTTGTTTCAAAAACGTAGATCGATGGTTGATAACTGGAAGGAGCGGTGAAAGGAACACATGTCTGTACCTTGCGCTCTCTGTTTCATTTTTCCTTTAGTTCTAGTTTAGGGTGCATTTAAGTAGATTAAGGGTCTCAGTCCTGTATGCCTTTGTGTGCATTTAGGTCTTAGGGATAGGAAAAAGTATTTAAATTTTGCATCCATACATAAAATAACAAGGAAAAATTAAAGAAAATCTACATTTACATAGTAGCAAATAGATCATTTTGCATTCACCGGGTTAGAAATAACTTGGGTGTGTATTTCGGGTTCGGGTCTGTGAAAAGCTTATTCTATTTCTATTAGCAGAAAGGACCCATGCATCCATGGTTGGGACATCCCAAATGCAGATGTGCGGTTGGCAAACCGTGCATTCATGGTTTACCAGAACTAACCGTGCACCCATGGTTAGCCCTGTCTAACAGAAGCCAATTGGAATTAGACCTGAAGGTGGCACTTTTGCTCCTGATTTGTTGTCTATCATTTTTTGTTCTCTATTTTTTGCATTTAGGCATCAAAACAGAATTGCATGGTATCATTGCATAACACCATAATTAAACAAACCACCACACACTCACGTAAACATTGGAAAATGGTTGGATTTCATCACCATCGGGTTTGGATTTCATCATCGAACCACCAACATTATACCCTGATCTTTGGCCAAAGTCGGCTCCAAGAACCGTCGTAGCTTGGAAAATTTGCATATATTTCTCTTCGAAGAGTATGACGTTGACCAAGTGAGACTGGGTGAGGACTGGTAGGACCTGTGCTCCTTGTCCGGGTGTGGAGTTCATTGCCACACATGGGGGATTTATGCGACCTGGAGTTCATAGCCAGGTTGTCGAGCTACGAGTATACAGGTGAAATCCTAGATTCATTTAGGGCAAAACATTGAGCACACGCCTTTTTCATTTTTCAAACAAAATTCTAAAAAAAAAGAGAAATACGAAAATCTAGCATCAAAAACTTTGTGTGTTTATTTGCTTTGTGTGTTGTATCGCATCAAATTGTCATTTTATTTACATAGATAGTCGCACTTGGCATTTTACCACATAGTAGCGTATGGTAGTGACTCGTAGTCAAGCTAAGAAACTAGTGTCAAACCAAAGTCAGTGGTCTTCCCCTATGGCCTCTCAGTCGGGTAACGTCCCTCCCACTTCGGTGGTAGGACAAGTAGGCATGCCCCTTTCTATGTCCCAAAGTCTTAATGTAGGGCCTTCTAGTAATGCCCCTAATATGGACATAGACATTATGCATAGGGCTACTCACACAACCATACCAGAGACACCTAGGAGTGAACCTCCTACAGTGGTAGATAGTCATATCACTATGTTCGATATGGATACTATTAGAATGTACTTGAATGCAGTTGGAATGGTCTTCCCATCATTACCACCACTCTCCATCCCATCCCGTGTCATACCCTCATCACAACAAGAATCCACATTCACCTATCCACAACAGTCAGAATATATTTTCACCAATCCTCTTTTTGAGTTAGTTATTGTAGCATTGGCCAATCAACCATCGTCAACCAACCAATTACCCCCCACATTACCTCAACAAATGACCATTTCCACTAATCCCTTGTATGAAACAATTCCTATTGTTTCACAAGCCCCAACATCCATTCCTCCCGCCACACTCGTAGGACATACATCTCATACCATACCATAGTCAGTAGCGATACCTTTTGCTACTTACCCCCACCTACTTCCACTACCATGGTTGTCCCACAACCAACCCAGTCTACCACATCACATGTAGCGGTTCCTACTTCAAATGCAATTGCTATGCAACAAGCTTTCTTACAGTTGCAACAAATGATTTTAGATAATGCTAACCATAGCATGAACCCCGACCCCAACCAACATTTGCAAGGGATTGAGAAAAATTTTCCACCTACATCTCATCAACCTAATACCTTTATCCAAGATCCATCTTGGGTAATGCACCCTCCTTCTACCACTATGGTTCATAATCAACCGCCACACCCATATGCTAACGCAACAGGTCAGCATAACATCATACCTCCATCACCCCATCCATATCATAACATCCCTCAACATCCATACCATAACACATTTCAGCCACCCATGTCTTATCACCCACAACCTACATACAATCCACCCCATTACCAGTAGCATCAAGTACATTCAAGTGTCAGTCCTGTGGATGACCCTAGATACTAGTTTTTATAGAGTCAGATTGATAGTCTTGCCATGCAAACCCTAGGTTTGCAATACCAAAAGCCAACTTTGAGGTAACTACTCAATCACCCTATTCATGCTTCGGTACCTGAGCCACCATATCCACAAGATTTTCAAATATCGAAGCTTGAATTTAAAGGGGAAGAGGACCCCCGTGAGCATATAACTAGATTTGTGAATGCATGCTTCAGAATCAAAAGCAATGATGCATTACTGTTACATACATTTCCTCAGACACTAGGGGGAGAAGCACAAGACTGGTACAACCACCTACCACATCAAAGTGTTTTTACCTTTGAACAACTAGCGGACCAGTTCTTGGAAAGATTCGCCCTGAATGTCAGAAAACAAACCACATTGACTGATTTGATTTATCTAAAACAATATGACGATGAATCAGTCTATGACTTTGGCAATAGGTGGAGATCAGTCATGATCAAGTTACCATTTTCCCTCCCTATGCCAGAGATAATACGAATGTTCACGAAGAGTTTTGGTAGACCCATCTCTTCATTACTACAACTACAGCAGTATAGAACATTCGATGAGGCACTCGCCCAAGCAAAACTGATTGAAGAAATAAAAATCCAAGAAGGCGAGATAAAGCCTAAGAAGAAAGAGTGGCACAATAAGAATCAAAATGGGAATAACCACGGTCAATCTAAGACCGCACAGGTTAACCAGATAGTTTTGGGCCAACCATAGTTAAATCAACCGGCCCAAACACAAATCCAACAACCCCAACAACAACAACAACCGCAACAATCGAATTATCAAGCGGTTCCACCCCCACAACAGGCACAAAATCAGACACAACCTACAGAAAGGCAACAACATCATTTTAAGCCAAAAAGAAATTACACACCAGTACAAGAGCCATATTCATTAGTGTTTCAGAAGTTGTATGCGGCAAAACTTTTACATTGCCAAAAATGAAACCTGAAGATCCTAACAAACCAAAAACAAAAGGTTACAAAGAACACCTCTTTTGCATCTATCATAGACAAAGAGGACATGATATTGAAGGTTGTCATGGATTTAAAGGAATTGTGCAAGATTTATTGGAAGCGGGTACAATCAAAGTTGACAATCCACTAGCCCAAAACAATCAAAACCTAGGCATCTATCAGACACCTTTGCCACATCGAGAGGCAAATCAACAACCGATGGGAGCATCAACTTCTACAGTTCCTCCCAACCGAGGTTAATTATGTGTCTCAACTACCACAAGGTTTTGTAGGAGCTATCAACATAGTTACCCATGGACAAAGGTAAGCTAATCGCACAACACAGGCTCCAACAACACAACCAACAAATGTGCCCATACAACTTGGACCAAGCATTCCACCACCACCTTTCCACAATCGCCCAGTTGTTACTTTGAACAACCGGTTAACACAAAGTTTGAAAATGGCTTCAGCAAAATTGTCAATATATGAGCTAATACAACAATCAACACCTCATAGGGAAGCATTGATGGAAATTTTAAAGTCTATCCAAGTTCAATCAAAAGACCCCAATGCATTCAATTCCTTTGTAGGGAGTGTGCAAAAGTGTATGGAACCCTCGATAGTATTTTATGACTTCGAGGAAAAACAAATCTCAGTAGATTCACCTGATCCACCACTGCACATAGTAGCTCACATTGACAGGAAACCATTCAAGAGAGTGCTTATTGATACTGGTTCTTCAATCAACCTCATCACCACACCTGCAATGATGAAGCTCAACATCCCATCATCTCACATCACAACATCCACATTCACCCTTAGGGCTTTTAATGACGCTTTATGCTCAACTGTGGGGAATGTTGTTCTTCCCGTCACCATGGGGGTGAAAACAATACATGTTCTCTTCCACATCTTGGAAGGAGAAATGCAATACAACATACTTCTTGGATGCCCTTGGATTAGGGAAATGAAGTGTGTGCCTTCAACATTGCATCAATGCTTAAAATATGTACATGAAGGCAAAGTGCATTGCATACCAGCTGACACAGAACCTTTCAAATACTGCAACTTTATTTCAAACCCATATGAGCCCTTGCTTCCATCAACGCACCTAACTATCCAACCACTAGCCATTAGGACCATTCCATCTAGTAGCACATCCTCAAAAGCACCCATTCAAGAAGAATTGCCTATAGTTGACCCAACTTTTGCATCCAAAAGCGTTAGCTCAATGCACCCTTCAAACACTTGCATTTCATTTTCAAGTCACACCTACCCATCCTGCTAACCAATCACCAACTCCATCTAGTAAACTTCCAGATCCACAACAACCATTCACATTCACAACACAACCCACACCATCCATCACTACATCACAATCATTAGAACCCGTAGTCTCACAAATAGGGCCACCTATTAGAGATAATCCACCATCACCAGTGGAGCCACAAGCTAATGTACAAGAACCCTCTTCATTCGCCGAACCATTAGCCTCCCAACCATCTAGAGTTGCAGTACATCTCACCAATCCAGGCATTGGTGAGTACATTATTGAAAGTGTCACAGTTACACCACCTATTGAGTCCCCCCCCCCACCCACCTTTAGCTATAGGTGATATATATAGAATGGGTTCTCAAACAAATGCAATCAATTTCATATATGGAGGGGTGGATTCTTCATCGGACCCACCTCCTCAAGACGACAACTCTTTACAAGAGTTTAATGAAAACATTGATTATCTATCGAACCCAAGTTTCCCAGTGAGATATTTTTGAAGGGTTAATTGGCAAGGATATGGACTTGGAAGACATGAACAAGGTCCTCACCACATTATTGAACTAGAATATAGAGAGCCAAGTGACCGCTCCGGTCTAGGCTATAAACCTTCCATCGCAAGCTCTTCGCTTAATCAAGCTTTCCAAGAACTTGACATAGAATGCGAAGAAGAAGAAGAAGAAAAGAGCGATGAGGAAGATGAACCTAATGATGAGGATGAACAAATAGATGGTGGGTACCAAATCTACACTTTTTACCCTCAAGAGCAAGCCTTACAACAAGAGCCAGAAGATCCCATAGAGATGACCTACCTTAGGCCAGATGATACGCCACTGGTATTGGGACCTCACACAAATGCTAATGGTTTTTGGATAAGTGACGATGATGAAGAGGATGAAACTGAAATGATATTCATGAATCATATGCGTGAAATGCAAGCTAGAAGAATGCTTCAAGCAGAGGCATGTCTTGAATGGCTAAATCAGGAAGAAGAAGAACCTCAAGAGGAGGCAACATACATAGATTCTATTCGAAGAGATGACTGGTATCAAAAGAAATTCCCAATAGACCACACTCTTTTTTGGCTAAGCAAAGAGCATGAGAGTCCTGAACCAGAACCTCCTCCATCACATTGGCATCGCATACAACACAACCAATCACACACATTAGGTCAGTTGCAACCTAGAGAAGATGAGTCATCAATTCTCGAATCGCAGCCACCTCATTTCCATCAAGTCAACATGATTTCTATTGATTTTCTCACCCCACTCCGCAATCCATATGATGAGACAAACCCGATCCATATCGACACTAGTCTCATAGCCATGGACAGGATTTCATCCCCGCCATCCACTATCGAGTTTATCCTGTCCGAAGAGTTGTTGCGTGCTTCAAACACATATATTCCACAACAACCTTCATCATCAAACAATTCAGTTTTTCAAATCGAGATAGAGGGGGAAACCCTAAAAACATTTGAAAATGTGGTGGATGATATCCACCTCATCCCAACTCCACATCAGTTAGAAGAAGGTTCTCACATGCTAATTGAAGAATCTATAGATGTGAACCTTAGTCAAGATGCGGACAATCCCCAAATTGTCAAAATTGCAAAATATTTATCCATAGAAGAAAAAGAATGCATAATAAACATGCTAATGAAAAATAAAGAAGTGTTCGCATGGTCATACAAAGACATGCCTGGTTTAGATCCAGACCTGGTAGTCCACAACCTTACACTGGCACATGATGCAAAGCCTTTCAAACAAAAGCTTAGGAAAGTTCATCCAACAATCACATTAATTGTGAAAGAAGAGCTGCAAAAGTTGTTGGATGTGCACTTCATAGTACCAATTGATTACCCAGAATGGCTTTCAAATATGGTACCCATTCGCAAACCGAATGGAGGGATACGCGTATGCACTGATTTTTGAGACTTAAACAAAGCGTGTCCCAAAGATGATTTTCCTTTGCCTAATATCGATCAACTAGTAGATTCTTGCGCTGGTCATGAAATGCTTTCCTTAATGGATGGTTTCTCGGGATACAACCAAATTCGAATTAATCTCGAAGACCAACACAAGACAACATTTACAACACCCTAGGGGACATTCTGTTATAGAGTGATGCCTTTTGGACTTAAGAATGCAGGAGCAACATATCAATGAGCTATGACGTACATATTTCATGATTATATGCATAAGATCATCGAGGATTATGTAGATGATTTGATTGCTAAATCCAAGACGCGTCTTGAGCACATCGATGTACTAGAAAAAGTGTTTGATCGACTGATAGAACACAAAGTAAGGCTAAATCCTAAGAAATGTGTATTTCGAGTCACATCGAGAAAACTTCTAGGATTCATTGTCTCCAAGCGAGGCATTGAAGTGGATCCAGGTAAGGTAAAAGCAATATTAGAAATGCCACCTCCCAAAACATTGAAAGAGTTGCATAGTTTACAAGGAAAGATCCAATCTATCCGATGATTCATCGCACAACTCTCAGATAAATGCAGGCCTTTCAATCGCCTGTTACAAAAGGGAGTGACATTTTCATGGACAATTGAATGTCAAGAAGCATTTGATGACATAAAGAAGTATCTGGCATCACCACCAGTTCTTACACCACCTAGATCAGGAATCCCTTTTCACCTATACATTTTTGCAACAGATTTTGCACTAGGTACAATGCTTGCACAAAAGAATGAAAAACATAAGGAGCAAGCAATTTACTATATTAGCCGAACACTGGTAAGTTACGAAACAAGATATGCTTATGTCGAAAAGTTATGCTTAGCAGTGGTTTTCACCACTAAGAAACTTAGACATTACATGCTAAGCAATACTACCTATGTCATAGCTAGAGAAAATCCTCTACGATACATGATGACTCGCACATACAACAACACCCATACTGCTAAATGGATAATGCTTTTAACCGAATTCGATCTCGAATTCGTAAGTCAAAAATCCATAAAAGGGTAGGTGATAGTTGATCAATTAGCTGAAGCTCCACTACACAATGATAAACCATTAATAATTGAGCTCCCAGATGATTCAGTATTTTCTGTCATAGAACAAGAGGAATTAGTTTCTCCTGAGGAAGAAGCAGACATGACCATGTTATTTGATGGGTCTAAATGCGACAAAGGGCAAGGTGTGGGAGTCGTGTTTTATACACCTGAAGGAATACCAATTCCTTTATCATTCAAACTCGACTTCACATGCACCAATAATAATGCAGAGTATGAAGCCTTAATCTTAGGTCTTCAATCAGCTATAGCAATGGGCATAAAAAGACTAAGCATTTTTGGGGATTCTCAACTAGTTGTATACCAAGTAAAAGGAGAATACCAATGTAAAGAACCAGTCTTAAAGAAATACCATGAAGTAGCAATAAGGTTGCTAGAAAAATTTGACTGGTACAAAATTAGTAATTTACCACGATCGACAAATAGATTTGTGGATGCAATGGCTTCTTTGGGATCTCTCATCCCTAAGAATGAGCATGGAGAAGTACAACCGCTAATCATAACAACAATGTCAAAATCATCAATTCAAAAAGCAGAACCTACAGGTGAGAAGAACGTTTGTTTGATACATGTTGAACCTTACAATTCTTACCTTGATGAGATAAGAGACTTTCTCAAGTCTGGAATACTCCCAGTAGAAATGACATGAACTGCAAAAAGAACATTCAAACAAAAAGCAATTCATTTTACTCTACTGGGGGATGTGTTATACAAACGTGGGTATGATGGAATATTATTACGATGTTTAGATCCGATTGAAGTAGAACGAGCAATAATAGAAGCCCATGATGGTACTTGCGGTGGCCACTTCAGTGGAATGGCCATTGCAAAGAGAATACTGTGCATGGGATACTATTGGCCGACCATGGAAAATGATTATTGCAAATATGTCAAAAAGTGTCAAAAGTGCCAATATCATGCAAATTTGACTCATGTACCATCGCACGCATTACAACCCATTCAAAGTCTTTGGCCCTTTTCACAATGGGGTCTCGATTTGATTGGTAAAATATCACCTGCTTCATCAGGACAACATAAGTTCATCATAACCACGATAGAATACTTCACAAAATGGGTGGAAGCAATTCCAATGACCACTACGACTGGACCTCGAGTAGCGGAGTTTATACTTCAACATATTATCTATCATTTTGGAATACCCTCAAAAATAATTTTTGATAATGGGAAGTCATTTAAGAATAAGGATGTTAGAGCATTGTGCAACAAATTCAAAATTCAACACAGTTTCTCAACACCTTATTACCCACAAGCAAATGGGCAAGCGAAAGCAACAAACAAAACAATGGTATCCATTCTCAAGAAAATGGTCAAAGAAAATCATCGAGATTGGCATACTCAACTTCCTTTGGCATTATGGGCTTATAGAACAAGCATCAAAACGCCAATGGGAGCGACACCATTTTCACTAGTTTACGGTGCTGAAGCTATATTACCTCTAGAGCTCGAGATACCTTCCTTGCGAATAGCATTACAGGAATTCATGGACGATGAAACAACTAGACAAGCACGTCTTGACCAATTGACACTTATTGATGAAAAATGTATCAATGCCTTAGATCACTTACGAGTATATCAAGACAGAGTCAAACGTGCTTACAATGCAAAAGTCCATCCTCACGAATTTCAAGTGGGGGACCTAGTGCTCAAAGAAAATCAACAAAATACCAATGCATTGCCACACTTAAGAGATAAATTTGCGGCTAATTGGTTAGGCCCGTACATTGTAAAGCATAAATTGGGACCAGGAACATATAGACTTGCCAACTTCGAAGGAGAATTGGAGCCAGAACCACTAAACATAATGCACCTAAAGGTATTTTATGCATGAAACGACTTGCAATATATGTATATATATGTACATGGCTTAAAACAAAAAAAAAAAAAATTAACAAAGCAAAAAAAGAGAAGAATTTTTATTTCTAGAATTTCTTTACATTGTAAATAGAAATGTCATTACTAGCACTTAGCATGTTGCATTTGCATATTACAAAAAAAAAATCTTGTGCATTAAATAGGCATATCACATGCATATAGCAACATTAGACTAAACACATAATTGCATCCATCCCATCCCATGTTCAGTGATCTTTCATAGTGGTGATGATACGACCAAGTAAAAACAAGTTCCAAAGAATTGGGGATACCCAACTAAGACTCTTCGCAAGTCAACAAAGTTCATATCCACCCATGTTTTACTATATCATAAATCAAATTTTCAGTCACTCAAAAATGTCTAGTGAAAAACCAAAAATCATAATATGTCCAATTTTCTTTAGGACCAAAGCACTTATATCGCATTAAGAAAGTCTTGAGTATGGTAGATTGACCCCAAAGCAATCTTGAACCAAAAACACTTTACAAATTTAAAAACATTTTGAGTAAGAAAAGATAATGCCAACTTGGGTACAACCTTGAAGCGAAAAGGAAATATTCCCCGCTTGTCCCATTATGCAACATAGTCCAAATCAAAAAGGTGGTTTTCACCACCATCACAACAATCCAAACAATTAAATTAAAAGGTAGACAGTAAGGATAGGATCACATTCTCATCACACTTCGGTTGAGAATCCGATTCCCCAAACTCTATCATGATAAATACTATACACACACCACATATCACAAAAGCAAGAAGGATCGTACTACATTCCCCTCAGAAAGTTATGTAGTCATCCCCAAAGCTCGAAGATCGAATCATTGGACTATGGAGCGAACCTCCACCGGAGCTATAGACGCTTGACTGGTAGTGGAGTAAACTCATGCAGGGTGACACGTCTTTCTCCAAAGAGAAAAGACCTCTGACCGCACATACGGACAAGCTAGCTAATTGGTAAACCCATACAGGTACCATCCAATTTTACTCATCATGAGTTAATGAACTTCACATACACATGCATTGATTCTTGATTGCTTAGGGCCATTCCCAAACCAAATATTCAGAAAATGAACTCCACTTGCACACACCTTGGTCCTAAAGAAGGTTAGACGAACATTGAGAAAATGGTTAAAATCACTAGACTGTTTGAGTCTTTGAAAATCCTCCAATGTTATATATCAAAAACCATACCAAATATCATATCATTATCACATGTTCTACATTATCACATACATACACCCACCATACACCAAACACGAAGAGTCATCAAGTTGGATACCCCCAATTGCAAAAATGAACAAGTAATGGTCAACTACTCTGAGCTATAAAAGATTACAAAAACATCATGCATGTCATCATATAGTTAAATGAAAATAAACATAAGTTGCATATTACATATTAGTTACATTCATTTATCATAGCACAAATATAATAATGTGAACATTGCATCACATTAGCACTAGCAAAGCATATATAAAAAGCATCAAAATAAACATTAACACATGAGATAACCAAAATACAAAGCCATGTATATATATGTATAAATATGAAAGTCCCAAAGGTACAAAATGCCCGTAGGTTGTATACATCGAAGCACTAAGGCTCATAGCAAAAATAAAAACAAAATACAAAAAGAGAAGCGACAAGTCACACTAGCTAGTACCAGTAGGATCCCTCTGAGGACCCTGCACTGTAGAAGCACCATGAGAACTCGATGAACGATGAGTCCTGTGACTCCTATCAGTCCCTCGGGTAGCAGTAGTGGTTGATGAAGAAGGAGGAATAGGCAAAGGAATCTGATGCTCATGCAGAATGTTCTCCAACATCTCTATATAAATAGCCTGCTTGCATAGGCTCCTCAAGTCAGCACCCTCATGAGCAACCCATTGAGAAATCTCTGCTCGTAGAGCAACAATAGTAGCTACAGTGTCACCTCCATCGGACCCTACTTGTAGCCGAGTCAGCTCACCCTCTAACCGAGTGACCTCACCTCCGAGCCTAGAAATCTCCAAGTCCTTTGTAGTGAGAGCATCACTGCTAGGCCCATCATGCATCCTGTCCACCTCACCCTGGAGGTGAGTCACCTCACCCTGGTACCATGCCAACTCACCCTTCAAGTGAGTCACCTCTAAACCCAGGCTATCACGCTCAGCCTATAACATGTCCCAATCCTCCTCTGTCCATCGAGGAGGAGCATCCTCATCACCAACACCCCCATCACCACCATCATCACCATCGCCACCAGCCTCCTCAGGCTATAGAAAATTGGTACCCATATCAGCTCTCGAAGAGCTACCTCATCGGTGCTTCACCGACCAAGGAACCCAACCTCCAACATCTGCATCATCACCACTCTCATCGTCATCTACAATGACACTCGAAGTCCAGAGCGGCTGGCTAGCAAACTAGGCATCATACTCAGGGGTGGTACCTACATCATCCAAGTTGAGAACCTCCAAGTCTGGGTCATCAGAAGGATCATCAACTCACCAAAAATTGAGAGCAACAGGTAGCCCTAACTCGTCACCCCATCGCCTGTAGGTCACAGGTGCATCAAGAACATCCTAAACCAGCCCAAACTGATGCAACACTCTAGAAAATTGGATAAACTCCATATCCCTCAGATGAGCACCAACAACCCATCATCCCCACCTGATGCGATGAAGCTCTACTACATCCGTCACCCAATCTAGACCTCTCCAAGGATGCCAGCTCATCAAATCTCTAGTCAAAGAACTCAGGATATCTCTGTACTCTGAGGTGCTCACTACTGATCGACTAACCTCCTCATTGAGTACCCATCTATATGCACGAGGAGAAGTAGCATCCACACCACAAGGTAAACCAATAGGTCGACCAATGATAATATGCTCCCAACACCAAATCTGGAGCAACAAACTACAACCCAAGCCCTTACGCCCCTGCCTCTTCACCTCATATAGCTCACTGTAAACCTCACAAAGAAGAGCGGGAGCCCAAGCCAACCGACGAGGATCAGATATGAGATCAAGAACAATAGGCACTTGGTTCCACGGGATCCTTGATCCCATGGAATTAGGCAACAACATGTTGCTCAATATATACATCATAAAAATTGGAAGCGCCCCCAAGCTACCAGTTGTATACAGGTCCAAATAAGCAATACCACCCTTGTTGTAGTCTACATCCCACATCTCATCGAACATAGGAAACAGAGCCTCCTTCTTGTCGAGGCCAACCCAAATAGCAGGACCCTCGATAGGAACATGAAAAATACGATAGATGTCCTCAAGGGTGATAGTCAGCTCCCCTGTCGAGAGCTAAAAAGTACCTCTGTCTGGATCCCAATGCTCAACAAGCACCGAAAGAAGATCCTCATCAGCTCGGACGGTGCCTAACCGCCCGCAACCATCTAGACCAACGGTCTGCAACAAGGTCCAGTCGTCATCGAAAAGTGCCTTCCGCACTTTTCGGATAGTCCTCGACCACCTATGCCGAGCATCAAGAAGCTTAACCTGAAAGAAACACATTAAGAATTAGAAAAACAAACTAGACATAAGCAGAAACAAAAAAAACAAAAAAATTACCTACTCCTAGGTAAAAAAAATAACAATGTACCTACTCCTAGGTAATAAAAACAAAAAATTTTTACCTACTCCTAGGTAATAAAAAATTTTTTTTTACCTACTCCTAGGTAATAAAAAACAAAACAAATTTTTTACCTACTCCTAGGTAATCAAAAACAAAACAATTTTACTACTCCTGTTAAAAATTTACCTACTCCTAGGTAATAAAAACAAAAAAAATTTTTACCTACTCCTAGGTAATAAAAAACAAAAAAAAATTTTACCTACTCCTAGGTAATAAAAAACAAAATAAAAAATTTTACCTACTCCTAGGTAATAAAAAATAAAACAAATTTTTTTACCTACTCCTAGGTAATAAAAAACAAAAAATTTTTTACCTACTCCTAGGAAAAAAAAAAAAATTACCTACTCCTAGGTAATAAAAAAAAAATTGTAAAAAAAAAAAATTACCTACTCCTAGGTAATCAAAAACAAAATAAATTTTTTACCTACTCCTAGGTAATCAAAAACAAAACAAAAATTTTACCTACTCCTAGGTAATCAAATCAATAAAAAACAAAAAAATTTTACCTACTCCTAGGTAATCAAAAACAAAAAAAAATTTTTTACCTACTCCTAGGTAATAAAAACAAAAAAAAAATTCATTACCAACCCCACTTAATTATCAAAAACAACAAGAAAACGACAAAGCAACAAAAAAAAAAAAAACAAACAAACAAAAACAATAAAATAAGGGACCACCTACCTCAGCAAACCGGGCGCCGACTTCCGCTCCAACCGAGCCACTACCACCACTTCCCTCACCAAGCTCCATCTCGCTCATCTCACCAACAAATAACAAAATGACAACTGGCAGAATGACTCTGAAAGCGACATCACGCCTTTATATAGCCGCTTTTGGTGGTAAAAAATACGCGCCCGCATTTTCCATGGCGTGTCAAAAAGTAAACCCGCATTTTGTGCCACAAAACACGTAAACACGTTTTCAACAGATAAAACGCGCAACCGCGGTTACCACCATAAAAACTGCAAATCAGCGGTTACAAAAAAAATGAAACAACAAAAGCAAATGAAGGTCTTACAGGCTCAAGAGACAATATCAATCAAATCAACCCAAGGTTGAAATTGACGCCCACTCCGTGAGGTTACAAAACATGGTAATGATACAATCAATTTGCATTAAGGAATTGCTAACAGTCACTGGGACAGACACCTAGGATGATTGGTTCCTTCAAACCACAAACATGCATGTCAATCAAATCAAACGGTAATTTTGAATGGAAAGTCACCAAACTTGGGGCAATCATTTGCATAAAAAAACAAAAAAATCATGAAACACCTTTTCATCAATTGGTTATTAGGCTTCACTAGTCACCCACTTACCAATTGAGGGGGTAAACAAAAATATATATATATATATATATATATTGATTCTGCCATACCAAAAAGAAATGAGTCCATTCATCCAATAAAGTTAGATGTCATTAGTTTTTGCACCGCATTGTGTTGTACACAACGCAGTACAAAAAGGGGCAACTGTAGACACCAAAATCCGACACCCTCTAAATCACATTCACCACCTCACCATCAAATCCTACATAATAAAATTATATGCCTAAGTCTAAACTTAGGGATATAAAATCCTACACATCATCCTATTTTCCTAATTTATTTAATTAGGAAAATCACCCTAGGATACCTTGTCTACCCATTGGACATGTGTCCTAGACACTTCACCCAACACCTCTGCCACATCTTACCCACTCTTGTCCCCCTTGTCCTTGCACATGAGACAAATTCCCAACACCCATGCCACAACTCATTTGTTGTTGTCCCCTTGTCCCTTCACATAAAACAACATCCCACATCCCACTCCACTTGAAGCCACATCACCCCAGTTAAGTGAGCCACACTGAATGACTCACTGTAATTGCCCCTTCCACCTAGCAGTTCAGATTTGCCACTTGGCAAGTCAGGCTTGCCACCTCCCATTCCCCTCCAAAGCCCTAGGAAGCCTATAAAAGCACCATTAGTCCACCAAGAAAAAGGAGCTGAATTTGCATACCGACAGACTGCAAAAATCGACTTGGAACCGACGAGAAATTGAGAGCGCGAGCTCGGATCCCGACCATTGGCACGCATCCCGAGGTAATCCGTATCATTTCAACCGAAATCGCTAGTCCATGGTTTCACAGTCAAAAATGTAGGTCCACGGTTTCACAAGAGGTCCGCGGTTTCCAGTCCACAACCGCGCTTCCACGGTTCCACAGTCCCGAGCACGAATTCACCCGTACGACCGAGATCAACAAAATACTTTGTGTTAGCAAGGCGTTATTGGTTTACTTGTTCTATCACTTGTTTCATGCAATCTGTTGCTTAGGGTTTTATGAATAGCATTGATTTTATTGGTTAAAATACGCAGGTGCTACTGATCCCCCTTTGCTTGTTTGAATGTGTGCAGGTGACAGGTATCTTGGATAAGCTGCTGAAGCTGGAGTGGCCCCTTGTTGGATACCAAAGCCCACTCACCCCTTGAAGTTGTGACGAGAGAGCGAAGAACACTACATCCTGCGGAAGAGTCGGAATATCTCCCCTCCTCCATCAAAGCATTGTACTTTAGAGAGAGAAGGAAACATTGTAACATTGCTCCCAATACACTTGGGGCAATTCAAAAACCTTTTGTAAAAGTCGTATCAAAAATCAATACAAAAGGGGCATTTTGGCAATTTACTTCTGTGTCTGTATTCATTTTATTTTGTGTTCAGTTCTTTGGTTACAACAACTAACATAAAAGAAGGAACATATATTCTAAGATTCACATAAAACAACAAAGAGATAGCAAAAAGCCAAGGTCTACCTCCACCTTCTTCACTTTTCGATGAAGCAATTACGAGAAGCCTATCCCTTCTAGAATATTGCATATGGTTTTGTCTCCCTCTCTTTTGCTCTACATATTCTCCCTCTATTCTTGTCTCACCTCCTTTTGTGAGTTCTTACTATTTGTTGTTTTTTGTGTACCACATCCCTTACACAATATTCCCAAGAAATAACTCCCTACTAACTTCCTTATCAACCATTTTCTCATGAGCACCAAAAACCGAGCTCAAAAGAGGTTTCAATTCCCCATTTAATTAATTCAAAGAATAATTCCATATTACCTTTGCAAGCAAAGGTTCTAAAACCAATATTTATTTTATCAATAATATCAACAAGAAATATAATTCCATGGCCACTATTATTATATAGACAATAATAATAATCCTTAATCATTATTGAAATTAAACAATAATAATAATCCATCATTATTAATATTAAAACAATAATGTCAATCATAAAATAATTCTTTAGT
This sequence comes from Wollemia nobilis, assembly GCA_028583015.1. NCBI lineage: Eukaryota > Viridiplantae > Streptophyta > Pinopsida > Araucariales > Araucariaceae > Wollemia > Wollemia nobilis. The sequence goes on along the minus strand of JAQPPZ010001424.1, from coordinate 781,725 downwards.
CATATTGATATTGAAGCAATAATATATTCTAAACCATAATATAATAATACTATGCCTTACATGAGCCATTATTAAAACATGATAAAATAGTGCATTGCCAAATTTGGTTTTCAAAATAGAATATATTGTCACCAACTAGTATTGATTACTAGTGATGATGCTCTTAGCATAGAGTAAATCAAACCTTCCTGGTACTTAATCTTCTTTAGAGATGAAATGAAACCTTTCTTTTCATTAAATCCAAACCAAGAAGGATTATAAAGAATTAATCAAGTTTCATTAACAATTATTCTACAACCAAACATCCCAATCAAAGAAAATGTGAAGGAAACCATCATTGATCACACATGTACAAGGGTGATCTAAAGCAACTATTTTCATAGGCAAATTACTATTTGCAAGCATAAGATATTAATCATTCCTCCCTACTTCCATTCCTTAAAAGCAAACACCAAACATGCTAGGTTACTTTATATCAATCTAAAGTAATTCAAACCACATGAATATTTAGGAATGATGGCAAGCATTCAAATGTAGGAATGATAAATGCAAAAGACATGAATTAGGTCTAAATACAACTATCATGTATTAAATAGTTTAGACCATTATATCCATTATTTTTCTTTCCTTCGTGGAACACTTCACTCTTGGTGGTCAGTCCTTTGCCCACCCATGAGGTTACCCTTTTCCTGCAACACACTCATCCATTAGCATCATCATAAAAATAAATCAAACACTTATGACAACTAATCATCATATAGCCATATTAACCTATAATTAAAATAACATGTAAAGTCATAAGTCGATCATATAAAAAAGTTTTCCAAGGGAGGGTCATGACACCTAAACCAACTTGTAGCATTAGGTGAGTTATGATACAAAGTGACACTATGGAATTAACCACCAATAACTTGACTGTACTTGTGAAGGAAGGAAGACACAAATGCTTTGTGAGCTAGGACTTGACTGTGATATATGCTATAGCAACAGGATATGGTTGATTGTGAACTAAGGTGTTAACACCAAGGTCAATTGGTAGATGCTAAGTAAGGATTACTTAGACAGGGTATTAAGATAATATTGTACATGGATGAAACTCATGGTGTTAATACATAAGGTGGTAAAGTTGGCAATGACAAAACTACAATTAAGGCATTGTGTCAGGATATATTAGGCATAATACTAACATGACAAAATTCATTCACTTAGAAGTGAACACAGTAGATACCCATGAAACACATCCATCTTCATTAAAAAATAATATTACAATAGTCCTCTATGGAAGAGAAATATGCCTTGAGGCATAAGCCAAATCCCTAAGAAAGGGTGTGAGAGAACGCAAGCCAAATATCTATGTAGAGACGTGAAGACATTGGATGCATTCCTAAGAAAAATATGATGTGGTATGTCAGGTCCCTACGTAGAGATGTATTGGTACCAATTGTGTCTCTTGTATATAGATGCAACTATAGATCTCACCAGTGAGATGTGAACTATCATTGACTACTCAATCCCTACTCTTATTTTAGCCTTCTTCCTTATCAACATTCTACCTAAAACAATCCTTTATGCAAGAGGATATAACTGAATGGAAAAGGATAGTGTTGAAAGATAGAACGGATTGTCCAACTATAACTAACAATTCCCAAAAGAGTAAAATTGTTTACCTTCTAGTAGTGGCTAACAGTTACAATATTCTGATGTTATCCACCAACCTACCAGGTCAAGGTGGCACCAACATAACAATGACAAAAAGTTTGATGTCATCTCTCGCAATATTGACAAGTGGTAGTTTGGCACCAAAAACTAGGTCAAAAACGCAAATTGCAATTTGAAGGTTTTCAATGTGATTTTCCTCCCAAAAACATTAGGAGTTATAGAGTTAGCTAGAGCACATCCTGCAATTTTCTAAAATAACTAACCCAAGTTATTGATGTCATTAGCTCCATTGTGCACATTACCATTTGATCTTGCATTACATGTTACCCTAAAATTTTAAGAAAAGGTTATGAACACAATTTACAACACAAATTCAAACCATTCAAATTTAAAATCATGAACAACATCCTAATTGCTTGCTTTCTATATTCATTAATTGTTATCTTTGATATTATAATAATTGTGTTGTGAATTGAGAAATACAAAGAGTAAAAATGTAGAGAAACCCTAAAAACATTTTATCCACAAATGTGTGTGACAACAAAAAAATAACACAATTTTGACCATACAAGCAAAGCATTCGTAGATTTCATAGAAATTTCTAAAAACCCTAAAACAATTTTATCCACAAATGTGTGTGATAATAAAAAAATGATAGAATTTTGATCATAAAGGCAAAGCAATCGTATATTTCATAGAAAATTCCAAAAATCCTAAAACAATTTTATCCACAAATGTGTGACAACAAAAAAATGACACAATTTTGACCATAAAGGAAAAGCATTCACAAATTTCATAAAAAATTCCAAAAACCGTAAATCTTACCTACAGGTCGCTTCTTGCCACCTCAACACTCCCAAGCGCTATGTCACTTGAACTCTTCAATGGGTAAAAAATTGCCCTGATACTAAACTCTCCAAAATGTGCACTTGTTTATGAGATCTCACTCACCCCTCCTTTTCAAGAGCTCGAGAAAGAGGAATAATCACTCTCACCTCTCCCCTAAGGTCAAAAAAGGATAATGCCTCTTAAGCCCCTCTTTAAATTAAAAATGTCCATCGAGTGTTGAGCATTCCTAGTTTGAAAAGGTCAAGATCATGGGAAGCTTAGAATAGAGAGCTTGTCAAGGTTAAGGCAATCGTCGAGTTTTGAGCATTCCCAGTTTGAAAAGGTCAAGGTCGTGGGAAGCTTAGAACAGAGAGCTTGATAGGGTTAACGCAACCAAAAGTTTTGCATGCCAAAAGGTTCACGAATCCTTTATATATATATATATATATATATATATATATATATATATATATATATATATATATATATAAGGTTGATTTTTAAGGACGGTTTTAAACCACCCTCATAGGATCTATTAGGGCGGTTATAAACCGTTGTAAAAGGCTTTTTTGTGTAGTGTTTTAAGGGTGGTTTAAAACCATCGTCTTTAGCCTCTCTAAAAAGACATTTTGGTGTAGAGTTTTAAGGGTGGTTTTAAACCATCCTCTTAGGGTCTATTAGGGCGGTTTTTTACCGCCGTAAAAAACCATTGTCTTTTATACGCCCTTAAAAGCCTTTTTTGGTGTAGTGCAAAGTGGCTTTGTTACCTAATATACCTCTTTTTTAGTCAATTCTATTTTAGTCCTTTTTTTAGCTACCTCTTTTTTAGCCCATTCTATTTTAGCCAATTTTAAATCACTTTTATCCAATGTCCAGATATTGGGCCCAACGCTCTTCCGAGTTTTTTTATTGGTATTAGGATGATCTGGTATATCTCGTACTACCATATCTTGTACCACGGGTCCGTGAATATCCTCCTTCTTGGGATTCAGATAATTATAGGCTAATAGATCATATCTGTAACGTTTATTCCATTTATGGAGCATTCCTAGAAAAGCTTCAAATTCGCTCTTACTCCTGCATTGGTTGTTTATTCTATTTTTCCGTTTCTGTGGTGCTATTCTAGACCATATCTGTGAGAATAGAGAAGCTTTTGGTTTTGCTACCTTGTACCCATAACAATATTTTAACCATTGTTTCCAATTATTTGCCCTTAAATCTTGTGGTTCTTTAGAATCCAATATTCCTTGTATATTTAATAATTCTTTAATATTCTTTTTGATTAAAGGAAATGATGTTTTGGTCATCCAATTGCCTTATTTTTCTTCCAATAAAATAATAAAGTAATCCAGTCCAAATGTGAAACCGATTCAAGTTCATAAGAGGATAAACCTAATTTGATAAGTAGTTTTCTGAATTTTCTATTCATTTGAATCTCCCAAGATCTTATATCTTGATTTTCTATCAAAAAAAACATTAAAAAAAGAATACATACCAACTTTTCAATATTAAGTTGGAAACAATATTAATAATAAAAAACAATAAATCAAACACATAAAATACTTTTACTGTGAAAAAGTATTTCCATTTATAGGAGGAGCTCCATTTTCATTTAGAAATTTCTCGTGAGTAATCCTGTTCCAATTGTTCTGTTTTTTAGGATCCCATTTGATTTCTAGCCAGGGGGTACCATCTCTTTGTCCATTATGAGATCAACAATGCCATATTCTAGGGTCTCTCCTGTTGACATAAAATGATCTTTGTCTAACTCATCCCAAACAACGAACTTATCTTGAAGAGATGTTCTTTCTATATAAATGTCTACAATTTGTTCTTTAATAATTGTTACGTCTTCATCATTCTGTATACATATTCTTGACATTCCATCCGTGTAAGTACTAGCAGGTTGGTGGAGCATAACCGTAGCGCTAGGAAATGCTATACGTTTACCAGGACGCCCTCCGGTTAAGATGAGAGATCCCATTGTTGGTTAAACCTGTGTCTATTTGATAGGAAGTGACATGATCCATATAAGGTTTTTCCTCTCTATCTAAACCTGTGTCTATTTGATGGGAAGTGCCATGATCCATATCATGTTTTTCCTCTCTATCTAAACCTGTGTCTATTTGAGAGACAGTGACATGATCCATATCAGGTTTTTCCTCTCTATCTAAACCTGTGTCTATTTGAGAGACAGTGCCATGATCCATATCAGGTTTTTCCTCTCTGTCAAAACTTGGGTCTATTTGAGAGACAATGACATGATCCATCGGTCATTTTTATGTCAAATTCTGACATTGGTGAAAAGGTAACTAGTTATAGAACCCAGTGATATATCTATCTATCTAGTTAGTTATCAACTAACTATATAGATATATATATAGATATATCGGGGGTTCTATAACTAATTACCTTTTCACCAATGTCAGAAATTGACATAAAAATGACCGATGGATCATGTCACTGTCTCTCAAATAGACACAGGTTTAGATAGAGAGGAAAAACCTGATATGGATCATGTCACTGTCTCTCAAATAGACACAGGTTTAGATAGAGAGGAAAAACCTTATATGGATCATGTCACTGTCTCTCAAATAGACACAGGTTTATATAGAGAGGAAAAACCTAACATTAGATAGATATATATAGATATACTAGATATATTATAAATATACAGAATAGAACGAGCAGTTACTTCAGAAGAGAGAAAAGTGAGAGATCAAATGTTTTGTTGATCCACTAGTAACATGCTATTACTGATTAATAGGTGGACTTTGTCCCTATTGGGATTGTAGTTCAATTGGTTAGAGTACTGCCCTGTCAAGATGGAATTTGTAGGTTTGAGCCCCGTCAATCCCAATCCAATGAGTTGATCAATTCTTCATTTGATTTCTAGATAAATGAAAAAAGGAAATTTGGATAGATTAAGATGGAAACACTACCCTATAGAATCCACCAAGTCTAAAATTCATTGGTGAATATTGTCACCATTCCAATAAGAGCATCTATATCCATAATAAATCCTCTTCTCTTCTTCAAGAGCCAAATTATTTGCTAGAAACCTATTTGCTTCATTAAATGTTTGATTCTTATGAACAAATATTTGTAATAAGATAGATATATTTTAGAGTAACATATAAGGGATCTCTTTCTAAGTCAAAGCACTAGAGGATCTTAAGATCAACCTCATGAAAACCTTATATTCTCTTAGGATGTTGTACTTGTTAGAGTAGGTTGTTTACCTTAGCTCATGTTCACCTAGGTAATTTATTTTATTTCTATTTAGTTATTCCTTATATTTTTCTCACCCACTTATGTGTGGATATTTCATTTATCTTATTTATATATTATGACATGTTACATATTTATTTCTTAGATATTATGGGGATATTTTTAGGTTTGACTATTCCTAGGTGTTATGGGGATATTTTTAGGTATATTTGGAGGGTTGAGATTCTTTCTCCCCATAGTGGTTACAAATATATGGACCATATCACATATTCCTTTTGTACGGTGGATATTTATCATTAGATTGATCCTACGGCTATGGTTGATCATCCTTACCTTTATAAGCAAGGCACCTTCACTATACTAGTGTTCATTGTTTTCAAGTATAATATATGATATTGTTGCTCATTGTTTTGCATATCCATTTATAAGCTTATGCTATCAATTTGCTTTTAGATTCTTATTTTGGTTGAATGTGGTATTTATTTAACACTTGAGATCCTTGTAGCTTAGAATAATTTTATTATCATTCCTTTCTTTGTATTAGAGCAATAGGTATTGCAATCATCCATTTGTGAGTGTTGTCCAGTTGTTTTCCTTGCAAGTTCAAAGATTGGTGTGGAAGCTTTGATTTTTGTGATCGGGTCCTTGGTGGAGTTTTTGGCTAGTTTGTGTCTCTCATTCCATTGTCAATCATCAGCCTCTTGAACTCTCTCCTACCCATACAGCAACAACCTCATTCCCTTGGATCTGTCCTAAGCAATTTATTTTTAGCATTTCCCTTTTTTGGTAGGGTCACCAATACAACCCATTTTTATATTTTGCATATATCTCCTGATAGAATGTGAATTTTTCCACAAAATGTTTTGGAGGTCTATAGATGCATTCATATAATCTGCACCCAAAATTTCAGCTCATTTGGATAAGTATTCTTCAAGTCATCATGATTTTATGGAAACTTGTAATTTTTTAGTAATTTGCATATATCTTCATCAAAGCTTCAATTTTTTTGCAAATTTCTTTTATAGAATGTGTAAAATCATCTGATAGACCTTCCTATAAAATTTTAGAGCATTTGGAGTCGTATTCATACTCTTACAGCTATTTTACTATTTTTAGTAAACTCATTCTTTCGGGAGAAATATTTGGAGTTGCTCAACGAATTTTTTTCAAAACTATAAAATCATGTTTCTAATATCTCTAAAATTTTAGATTGTTTGGATCTATATTTAGACATTTATGATGATTTTATTACTACACTCTCAATATTACATTGTGAAAAGGTTTTTGCACTTGAACCGATATATTGACTATTGTTATAAAGTCTCGTATTCCTTCATTTTGTTGTTTGTCCACTTAGTCTGGACCTTTGTGATTAGCTTACTTGGTATTTAGTATTGGCAAAGCCTACATATCGTTGTACTTGAGGAGTACTTTATCTTTAACTTCCCTTGTTTTGTTGTGGTGCATCCTCTTGTGCCAATCTTCCTCACTTAGTTTGAAGGAGGGGATTCTTTTGGGAATTCCTTTGGAGATTTTTTAGAGTTCGAAAGCTTCATTTGTGCATTGGTGTGATTTTGTGGTATTTTGCACCACCTTGTGACATCACACTAGACCTCTCACATTATAATGGCATTTTATTTTGAGGGAGGCTCTTCTACTTTTGAGGACATCTTGGAAACTTATTTTTTCAACTTAGCATAGAGGCAAATGTTGAAACTTTTGAAGCATGGTTTAAGATACTTTATTCATTATGTAAAAGTGAAGGTTTGGATCCTTTGTTCATAAATCCAAAACCCAAACCAATGGTGAAAGATAAGAAGTATAGGACATAGTTCATGAACAATTTAAAGATCTCTAGTATGCTTTATTATTAGTAGGGAGCTTCAAAAATTTATTGGAGTTCACAAGAACACACCTCACCTTTATTATCATAAGTTGAGAAGGAATTTTTTACCCAAGGCACCTTCTCTTAAAATTGCTTGCATGGAGGACAACATTTGTGACATTACATATTTTTTTATGGAGTCATTGTCTCATGATGTTTTGAATGATGAGGTTGATGCTACAGTACCTGCTTTAGATATTTTACAGGACACATCTCCACACTAGTTTTATGTGTATGATCATGTTGATGTTGCAATATATACAACAGAGATTTCATGGCATGTTACATACTTACATACATATGACTTCTTGTATTGTGTTGTCTCTCTTCATTGAGAGTCACACATGTGATTTTCTTGACATGTATGAGGAGCTCACTCATTTATTTGATGATGATGTATTCATTGTATCTCCTCCATGTACTTCTTACTTTGTAGACCCTTTTTTGGTGTGCTCTCCTTTGAGTGAGCCACCTTATCCACCATTTTCTTCTCTTGTTTCTTTCACATTGGGTGATGTACTCCTACAGGAGTTGGATACAAAGATTTTATCTTCGATTGGACTCTCACTTGGAGATCTCGATGACCATGTTGATTCTTTCAAGGCTTCTAAGCCTCCACTTCTTTCTCTTGTTGCTGACATGGGATCTTCATCACTTATGTAGTAGGACATTGGTGATTCTTCCTTGATGGATGCTCTTCACACATCTCTTCCACTTTTGCACACTCATGGTTTTGTGCACATTGATATTTTGGATGTTGATTGGGACTATATTTTGCCCTATTTTGGTGTTGGTTTGGGCTTATACATTCTTGGAGATTCATTTCATAATTCATTGGTGATATCTTCTTCACTTAAGCTCTATTTGAAGGATTCTACGTCATCATTATACATTTTGTTCTCATTTTCTCATACTCACTTGGAGTGGAAATACATTCGACGGATGCTTCATGGCTACTTTCTTCCTTGTGGGAGACACATTGTTCATCATAGAGGTATCCACTTCTTCATAGGACTTCTTCATGGAGCTCGACATCCTAGGGGGTTTTGGGAGCACTCCTTAGATCCATTCTTACTTCTCTTTTTTTTCCCACTTCTAGTTTGAGAGCTACTAGATACACATTATACATGAGTACCTGATTTGGATATCCATTCTTACTTCTTCTCTCTTTTTTCCCACTTCTTGCTCATTGTTTTGCATATCCATTTGTAAGCTTATGCTATCAATTTGATTTTAGATTCATATTTTGGTTGAATGTAGTGTTCTGTTAACACTTGAGATCCTTGCAGCTTGGAATGATCTGATTATCATTCCTTTCAATACCCTATGGAAATGCTCTTTAATCAAACTCTAGTTGTATCTAGTCATGACCAAGAAAGAACTAGTTTGGAATGGTGGGTCAGTAGTGCTCGACTTATCAATTTGTCGGGTAAATTACTTGGGGCTCACGTGGCTCATGCCGGATTAATTGTATTCTGGGCCGGAGCAATGAACCTATTTGAAGTGGCTCATTTTGTACCGGAAAAGCCTATGTATGAACAAGGATTGATTTTACTTCCCCATCTAGCCACTCTAGGATGGGGAGTCGGTCCTGGTGGGGAAATTGTGGACACTTTTCCATACTTTGTATCCGGAGTACTTCACTTAATTTCTTCTGCAGTTTTAGGTTTTGGTGGTATTTATCATGCACTCATCGGACCTGAAACTTTGGAAGAATCTTTTCCATTTTTTGGTTATGTATGGAAAGATAGGAACAAAATGACCACAATTTTGGGTATTCACCTAATCTTGCTAGGTGTTGGTGCTTTTCTTCTAGTGTTCAAGGCTTTGTATTTTGGTGATGTATATGATACTTGGGCTCCCGACGATGGAGATGTAAGAAAAATTATGACTTAACTCTTAACCCAAGTGTTATATTTGGTTATTTACTTAACTATTAACCAACTATCCAGTAGCCTTCTCATGGTATGATAATATTAATTTAAACTCCATGGCCTCATTGATTGAGGGATGGCCCAAAATAAAAGTATCATCAACAAATTGGAGATGAGATTCAAAGGGAACATTTTTTACAACTTGAATACTTTTGATTTTTCCTTCCATTTTTGCCTTTGAGAAAGTTCTCCCTAATGCTTCTACAAGAATAATGAATAGATAAGGAGATAGTGGATCACCTTGACAAAGTCCACAAGATAACTTGAAGTAACTAGTAGGAGAATCATTGATTAAAATAGAAAAGTTTGAAGTGCTATAACATCATTTAATCCATTCACACTAACTATAATCAAAGCTAAACTTTCAGAGAATAACATGTAGAAAATTCCAGGAAACCCTATCATATGCTTTGTTTACATATAATTTTATAAGCATACCTGTTTTTCCATTGAGTGAAGAGAATGTATGGCCTCTTGTGCAAAAATTATACCATCAAGAATTTGTTTACCATGAACAAAACTACCTTGTTCCTCTAATATAACACAACCTAGAATTTCCTTCAACCTATTTGCCATAATTTTTGAAACGATCTTATAAATCATATTACAAAGGCTTATTGGACAAAAATTATCAAAATATTTTGTCTTACCTTTCTTGGGAACTAACATAGTAAAAGTGTCATTGATCTCATTTACTATAGCCTTCCTTTTTTGGGTCTCTTCAACCACAACCTTAGTTATCAAGTTTGAGTTCGTGTTCGAGTTCGGCACTCTTAAAGTTCGAAAGAAACTCAACATGTTTAAAAATTTGGAAAAAAATTCAATATATTATAATTGATATCCTGAGTATGAATTAATTATATATGTATAGTGAAATAGGAGTATGGATAATTTATACATACATACATATATATAAATGGATTATTCAAAGTCCCAACCCCACTTGAATTTGTTGCCCTATTATTTGAACATGAATTAAAAGAAGAAAAAGACCTAGAAATCTCTCTTTCAACCCTCTATATTTTATTTTTGGAGTAATATTTTTGCATCCCTCCACACCACCTCCTGGACCATTACTCCTTGAAAGGAGATGGTCTACTCATGTCAACAAGCCTGTGAAACGATGTCCACATAATGTACATGTCAATCTATTTAAATATTCCCTTGTCATATATTTCCAAGCTTTTGCAGTAGATTTTTTTTTTGACAATTTTGAAAAAAAACTTGTATTAAGACATAGATCAATTACAATGTGGGAAGAGCCTCTTCCCAGCCGGAGTCCGAGAGGACACAGTCATACAATAGTAAAGGAAGAACTGCATCGGAGCCAATTTTCGTGAACCAAAAACTAGCTGCCATGGGGTCCCCCATCGTACTCTATTTTTTCGAAGGTCATTAGCTCAAGGACCTTTCAAGACCCTGTCTAATCACCTCATCCTCAATATCCATGTCACTGTGCAACTGAACTCCAACCTCCTTTTCCGCACCCATCTTAGCCAGAAAGTCAGCCGCTTTGTTCAAATCTCTACTCGCATAAACTGGGATCACGTCCTCCAATTCCTTCCATAATTCTTTAATTTGGGTAACAAGAGCCCTCAACCTCCAAGCTTTCAGATCAAAGTTCCTCATGCAGTCTAGAGCTCCAACCATTATTTGCGAGTCTGATTCAAGAATAATCCTGCGGTGGCCATGTTTCACTGCCCAAACAGAAGCAGACTTGATGGCAATGGCTTCGGCTTCATTGTTAGTGGTTCTTCCCAGGCCTTGCAATTCCCAATAGAGCACAGTCCCAGCATGGTTTCGGCACACCACTCCAATTCCGGCTCTACCCGGATTGCCTTTTGCAGCTCCATCAGTATTGATTTTAATCCAACCTTCAGGGGGAGGTTTCCAAAAAATTTTGTCCTGTCCCTCTTGCAGTTCAACGCGTTCTTCCATAGCTCCAATGTCAATTTGAGCTTCCTCCTCAGCATGAACAACCACAGTTTCGGTAACCTTGCTCCAAATGGTCTGCCAAACCCCGTCTAGAAGCGATAAAAGTTTCTCTAAAAATTTTGGCATTTCTTTCCAGCCATACTTGCCACCGAGATAAAGCTTAAACCGAGCTCCCAGCCAATACGAAGAGCTTTAGATTTGAATCTACCTTTCTACCATTTTGCCCGAGATATTCATCCGGTTCGGGTCACCACTTACTTGAATTTTAAAGTATGCAAACCAACGCAGCCAAATCTGTCGGGTGAAAGGGCAACCAAACAACAAATGGTCAGCAGTTTCCTCGCTCTTGTAGCATAGTACACATTGAGAAGGGCCGATGATACCTTTTGATCTGAGATTATCAAAAGTGAGGATTCCATTGTGCATGCACTGCCAGGCAAAAAAGTTAACTTTCGGCCAGCCTTTAGAGTGCCAGATTTTCCTCCAGTCCTCAACCTGAAAAGTATGAGGGGGGGCTCTGGGAGAATGTTGTCATATCCGTCCTTTACTGTATAGACGCCAAGACTCCCAAAGCCCCAAGCTAATTCATCCTCCACGTCTCCCCCTGTAAGAAATATTTCTGTCAAAATTTTAGTCATGATGGGAGTCAAATCCGGAGGGATTGAAATGGGCCACTCATCCAACTTCTTGAGCTGCTTAAACTTACACTCCCCCAAATGAGTAGTTGTGAAATAACTTTCAATACGGATCCATCCCTTGGCTTCAATGGCTACTTTTATTGGCTGTAATTCTAGAAATTCAGCAATGATGGGTGGGAACTGATCCCAAGAATCTATCCAGAAATGAGCCTTCTCCCCTCTTCCCACTTTCCAAAATAAGCGGTCTTTAACAACCTGAGACCCTAACTTGAGAGCCTGCCAAACTAGGGACCCAGTACCATCCAAGGGGATGCGAGCTACATCGTTTGGGTTGGCCTGTCCCAGGTATTTGCTAGTTAGGATTCTATTGAAAAGGGAGGTGGGTTGGGAGATCCATCTCCAGTACAACTTTCCAGCCAAAGCTTTATTATTCGACTTAGATTTTCTCAAACCCAGGACCTCCTTTAACCTTGGGCTTGGGTAACTTTGTCCCAGCCCACTAAGGCCCACTTTCTCTCTCCCTTTGCTCCTTCCCATAAAAACTTTCTAGCCATCTTGTCCAACTCTTTCCATATTGTAATCGGGGCAGCCGGGATAGAGAATTTGTAAATTGGCATGGCTTGAATGACTGACTGTAAGAACGTTAATCTGCCACCATAACTTAACCACTTGTGAGACCAGTGATTAATTCTGTCCTTGATACACTCCAGCAGATTCCTCCATGTGTCTAATTTCAGCTTCTTAAAGTGCAAGGGGACCCCCAAGTAAACCACTGGGAGAGAAGTCCTTGTGAATCCCAGGATTTCTAAAATTCTGTTCTGAAGCCTTTGCTCCAGATAAAAAAAACCACTTTGGATTTCTTGTCATTAATGACCTGTTGAGTAGCCCTGAGATAGACATTAAGAGTATCCCTAATCATTCTTGCTTCCCTGAAGCTGGCCACTCCCCACCAAACCGGGTGTCATCCACAAGCTGCGGGTGCGTTAAAACTTCGTCACCCACCTCGATACCCAATAATCTACCTTGTTGTCTTCTCCTCAAGAAAAGTCTGCCAAGACCTTCAGCCAAAATGAGAAAAAGATAAGGAGAACATGGATCCCCCTGGCGCGGTCCCCGAGTAGCTCCAAATGGTTGCGAAGGAAGGCCCTTGATTAGCACAGAGTAAGTCGGGGTAGAGACACAGCTCATGACCCACTCTATCCAGTCCTGAGAGAAACCAAAGGCTGCCATCATTTTAGCCAGGAAACTCCATTCAACCTTGTCATAAGCCTTTGACATGTCCAGTTTTATGAACATCCCTTTATTACCCGAAGTGTGCATTGAATGGATTGCTTCTTGAGCCAGAACCACCCATCCAGAATCTGTCGTCCCTCAACAAAACCCCCTTGCTCAGAGGAGACAATGTTGTGAAGAAGAGGTTTTAGGCGCTCGGCCATTACCTTTGTGATTATTTTGTACAACACATTACATAAGGCAATAGGCCTATAATCTGAAATATGAACCCCCTCCTCCCCTTTTGGAATTAAGGTAATGAAAGTGTGGTTTATAGCTTTAAGCATTCTCTTATTTTCTCTGGACTCTTCTACAACAACCATTACATCTTCCTCTAAGTAGTCCCAGAAAGCCTGAAAAAACTCAATTGGGAAGCCGTCTGGACTTGGAGTTTTACCAGTGCTCATTCCAAAGACCACAGTTTTCAATTCATCTCTATCAATGGGTTTGAGGAGGGCCTGATTTTCATCCTCGGAAATAACAGCAGGTATGACAGAAATAACTTCATTTTGGGCCTCTACATCTTGTACCACACTTTCCTTAAAAAGCTTAGAAAAATAATCCATAGCATGGGAATGCATACCTGGAAGTGTATCAAAGGAATGACCGTTCTCATCTTGAAGGGCCTCCATCTTGTTCATCTGTCTTCGAGCACAAGCAGTCCGATGAAAGAATTTTGTATTTTTGTCCCCTTCTAATAACCAGGTGGTTCTTGCTCTCTGCTTCCAATAGGTCTCCTCCTGGTTGTCAATGTCCTCAACCGTTGTACGCAGGGCATCATCCTCAGCTTTGAGCTGGTCTGTAATTACTCCTTCTCTGAACTATTTTTGGACCTCATCCCATCTGGCCACCAATGGAGCTCTTTGGGCCTGGAAGTCTATTTTATTAGCACGCCTCCAATACTTCAACTGAGTTTTGACATATTGTAGTTGTTTGTGGATTCCGAACATTGCTCTCCCATAAGCTGGGCGGCCTTCTTCCCACCACTATGGAATTTTCTCCCGAAGTTCTTCTTTATGAAGCCAAAAATTCTCAAATCTGAAAGGTTTGTGATCCTTGCCCCATCCTAGTCCCGCCTTCCAACGAGAATGGGACGGTGATCTGAAAGCTGGGCCTTCTAAAATCTAAAAATTTATATTCCATTTTACAAACGCCTCCTCTGAAACCAGAAAATGATCTAGCTTAACCTTCCTGCTATGTGGCTCCCGCCTTTTATTAGTCCAAGTGTAGTTAATGCCAGGACATTTAATGTCCACTAAGTGCAAAGCCTGGACTTGGGCAATCATGAAACGGTCCCCTGGGTCCAAAAATGGTGTTCCCCCTTCCTGATCTCTAGAAGATAATTTAGCGTTAAAGTCCCCCGCTATAATCCAGTCTAGATCTTCCCTTGAGGTTCGCATGTTATGCACGACCTTCCATTGCCGCCTCTGACCATCTAGGTTTTGAGACCCATAAAAGTTTGTGATTAGAACGTGTTCCGCAGTGACATTATTCCTAAAAAGAGAAGTGAGAACACCCCTCCAGGCAAGATGTTCTATTGCAGACCATTCAAGAGAGTTCCACAGAGTAACAATCCCCCCTGAGGCACCTTGGGCAGCCACATCCATATGACCAGCACCCCTCCAAATTCTGTTGACTATTTTGGACATAAGATCTAATGACATCTTAGTCTCCTGTAAAAGCAAAAAATCAGTATTACGATTCTCTAAAAGTCTTCGAACAGCAGATTGATGGGTTCTACTGTTTAAACCCCTCACATTCCATGATTGTATAATCATTGGTTACCACAGAGAGCAATAAGAGTCTATTGGCCTCATCGATCCTCCCGTGATCAGTTTGTCTCCTTGGATGCTAGCAACTCCTTATTGGATCTTCTACCTACTCCACGAGAATTGCTGTTTTTTGATCTTTTTTCTACCTGGGTAATCCCCAAAGTTGGCCTTTCCCTGTTCTTCTCTGCTATTCCCATGCTGACATCCTGAGATACTATCTGCTCCTGGTTATGCACTACTAAAGCCCCTGAACACACTGGTTGTGATACCTCATAGAGTTCAACTACCTGTTGTATGACGGGAGGAGATGAGAGGGGGAGTTGCACGGGAATATTAGAATTTTCCTTATTACCCTCCATGCCCTCCATAAATTGTTCCTCTTCGTCAACCAGTGACTTAAATATCTCATACCTATTGGCAGGTCTGAGATGGGATTGCTCCTTTCCCTCTTTTTTCTTTGTCCGTATTTTTCTTCTAGGCTGTTCAAAACCCTCTCTCTGAGCTTCCTGGCCCTGAACGGTGCTATTAGAATCTTTATTAAGTGTTGCCTTATCCTCTTTAGGCAGGTTTGGCATTCCTAAAGGGGCCTCCATTTTAGCATTCATATTATTAGGGCAGAAACGGGCCAAATGTCCATGTTTGTGACAAACCCTACATCTAAAGGGTAGGGCCTCATAGTCCAATTGTTGAATCCAGGAGAGTCCTGCCAATTCAATTTCCATCTCTGTCGGCAAAGGCTGGCTGAGATCCATCTCCACACATATTCTTGCATACACCGCCATGCTCCCTTCAATTGTGTCTCTGGCAACACCCAGATGTCTTCCAATAGAATTGCCAATCCTTGCCAACACCTGCTCACTCCAGAATTCCATTGGAAGAGCATATAGTCGGATCCATACTGGGACAGCAGTAGGTTCAACTCGGGGATCGAATCCCACTCTCCATGGTTGAACAAATAGCCCTGTCGGGCCATGATTTTTCTTCTCTGACTCGAAAGCCCTATTTCTATCGGCCAAAGACGAAAAGCTAACAATAAAATATCCATTGCTAATAAACCACAATGAATACTCACCGTGAGGCTCCCAGTTTTGGCGGATCCAAGAGTGCAAAAAATTCAGGGAAGGACGTATACCCATGAACTTGCAGATTAAATCGTGATTAGCTCTGTAAATGACTGATTCTTCAACCATACTTGGCTCGATGACAATTTTTGGCCTGGTTTCGGCCTGCGGCAAACATCCATTCACACGATGTGCTGTCGACCTATTCCCAGCAGCCGTGAAGAGCATTTTATATGCCATTTTTTGAGCTTCGTCGTTCTTTGGAGGAGATTTTTCTTTAAACAAATCTGCGTATGAGCTGCTACTCCCTGGAAAAGGAGCCGGAGAAGTCCCCATTGGACCCTCCTGGGGCACCAATCTAGCCTTCAGATCCACCGTACCCCGAAAGCACTTCTGCAATCCAGCTGATGCCCTAGATTTTTTGAAGTTCTAGAAAACCCTTTGCAGTAGATTTTAATGGTGACATTTTAAATAGTTTTTCTAATATTTATATATATATATATATATATATATATATATATATATATATATATATATATATATATAAAATAAAAATCATTTAATTTTACTTTCAACATTTAAATATATACTTTTATTTAAATGTATTAAAAGAATGTAAACCTACTTTCTACATTTTAATATAGAACTTTATTTAAATGTTTTAAAAACTATATAAAAACATAACCAAATAAAAATTAATATAAAAACATTAAATTTAAATGTAAAAAATATCTTATTTAATTTTATTTTTATTTTTTATTTTTTGATGAAAAATCCATTATATTAATAAAATAATGTCTAATCATACAAAAAATTGTGGGTGGGATTAGCACACCCCGTAAACCAACACACTAACCACTATGGTTAGGAGTACACAAGAGTGTCAAAAATAGTCCACAAAAAGGCAGATAACAACCGCCAAAACAGTGTCAAATATATCGACTCATAGCGCAGAGTGCATTCCCCAATGCTCCATCAGGGTACGTAAGTACTGCAGCTCCACATGTAATTTTTCAACTTGTACTTGAATCTGCAACCAACAATCAAAGAATATAGCATATTTATTAGCAATAGAGAAGATACGCTCAACATCTTGCTGAGAAAAAACAACTCTATTCCAAGACTTCCAAAGATAAAACAGGGTACCATTTCTAAAAATATTCCAAACAACACCCAAATTGAAGGAAAAGGCAATAGAATCACCCAAAATAGCATGCACCCAGGTGAAATCCTCTTGCATAAAATATCTGAAGAATTCAAGAAGCCACTCCCAGGTCGACTGAACCCGATCACAAAACCAAAAAACATGCAGTAAATATTCTGCCTATCCGCAAATCTAGCAAATAGGATTATGAACACCCAGATGCTTGAGCCTATTGCCAAGAGGCAACCCCTGGTAAAAGAGGCTCCAAGAAAAAAACTCTATTTAGGTTCAATATAAGTAGCCCAAGCAATCTGAAACCTCTTAATTCATTGGGAAGGAAGATAGACTAAGTCTCATCTCATAGTGACCTTATCAACCATTGGAACTTGTGGGGTGAGCCATTTGTAACCTAGATGAGCTTTATATTGCAAAACAAGAAGCTCCCCAGGCCAACACCAATCTGACCACCAGGGTTTTTGAAAATGCTTATGTAGTTTGCACCAAATAGAAAATGGAATACTATCAATAACCACCTCATAAGTATCTCTATCACCAGGATTTAAATTGTGAATTTGATGAAAACTTTCCCAAGGTATCCAACTCCTGGTATGTTGGGAGAAGAAATAAAAAATGGAAGCAATACCACGCTTATAGAACCTTTGCGCTCTGACCCACTACACCAGAGCCAAGGGAGAGCCCTGCCAAGTGATAACAGGAGACCACCAAATATTCATGGAAGGCAAAGAGGCACCTGCTTTGCGGAAAATCCCTTTCCAATTGAGTTAGGTTTTGAAGGCCTCCTAGGCTTTCCAAATAGTCTGAATGACAAAATAACCTTTAACTTTAATAGGGACAGGGGCAGTAAGAATATATTGCAATCCCACCCCTTTCCAAATTTTCTTCCCTTGAAGCAAACCATAAAAATTCAATGCTTGACCAACACTTTCCAAGATTCATCCCCAATTAAAGATCGGGTGATCCATTTAGCACAAAGGGTAAAACCTTTTCGGTGACAATCAAACAAACCCATGCCTCCACAGTATTTGGGCAAACAACAAATTTCCCATGCTAGCCGATGAAAACCTTGTTTTACAGATTCTTTGACCCATAAGAAATCTCTCAGAGGCTTATCCAACTTTTTATAACAAGATTTGGATGGGACCTAGCAAGACGAATAATAGACATGGGTAGTGGCTAAAACCTTAGAACAAATCTAAATTTTTCCTGCTAGAGAAAGTTTCTTACTAGTTCAGTAAGAAAGCTTCTTGTCCACTTTCTCAATAACATACTGCCACAATTGAGTAGAGGAACCATGAAACACAAAAGGAATTCCAAGAAATTTAAACACCTCACCCGACTGAATCCAAATACATTGGAAATGATGCAACCAACATGGCAACTGGGATTAAGATTGTCGAAAATAGGAGGTTTTTTTCCATTGAATAGAAGAACCAGAGGCTAAACAGAACATCTCTAAGAAACTAATAGTTGAGGAAAGGGATTGCTCATCTTCTCGAAGCGTTAAAAACAAATTATAGCTGAGGTTTTTTGAATTTGGTTATTGTGAGAAACACCCTATGACCGAAGTACAGGGCTGAGTAGTCTCCTCCCAACCATGACCCCTCATAAAGTTGAGAGCTATACTTATCAATAGGGAATTTAACACAAAGCCACCACACCCTTCCCCTCATACACTCGCCCATGTTGCAGTTTGAACCTTCGAGTTTAATTTTATTTTCTATTTAAAATATATATAAATCAAAAATATGAAAAAAATCATATAATAATAGTAAATCTATTAAATCACAACAAATTTATTTAACCTAGCAAAATTACTAAATTATAGTATAGAGAAAAATCTAATACAATTGCAGAAGCTTCAGGCTCATGCAATTGGAGTTATTGCCAAACTCAAATTTTGATTTACCAATTTTTGGATGTTGTAAATGTTTCCCAAATTTTTTCCTATCGAATTTAGGGTTGAAAACACATGCAAAAAAATTCCTTCATGCATTTTCCTCTTCCCACGTGCATTTCTCGCCTATTTTCTACCCAATTTTTTTTCTACCCAATTTTTTTCCTATCAAATTTAGGGTTTATTCGTCGAACTTATTCGCTACGGTTTTTAATTCAACGAATTTTGAAGTTTATCTAAAAAAATAGACGAATTTGATAAATAAGACCACAACTAACATATCTCTCCTCAATAAATTCCTAAAAAAAATGAAAGAAATTTGCAAGAAATCCATCGGGGCTAGGTGCCTTGTGAGGATAAAATGAGAAAACTACTTCATGGAACTCCTTCATAGATATCTTCTTCGTCAAGCTTTCATTTTGTCCCTATGTAATTATTAATAAAATATTTTGCAAAATTTGATCTTATGCCTCCTTATCTTATTAGTATCTACAAAATATTTTTAAAATAATTATTTGCTTCCTTTATCATATCTTATTCGTTTTCAACATTTCTTCTAATTGGAGTTAAAATATTTTTGAAGTGATGAAAAGAAAACCGTTTTCACTATGACATGATTTTTTTTGTATTTATATCTCCTTCCTTGAGACATTTCTCTCTTGATTTTTTGAACCAATATGACGATTTCTTTTTCAATGCATTATAATAATTAGAAATTAATTGTTTCTCTTTCATATAAGAATCTTGATCCACTTCATTAAGTTATGCTCTCTTGTAAAATTTTTAGCTTGGATTCAATTTCTTTCTTTTCTTTAAAAATGTTACCAAAATATTTGGCATTCTAAATCTTCATTTGCTCCTTTAAATATTTCATATTTTGAATAAACTTGTACATACATGATCCTTCAAATTTTGATTTATCCCACCATAACATAATCATCTAAAAAAATCGGGGTCTTGGAGCCACATAGACTAGAAGTAAAATGGTTTTGGATGACCATTATTAGGTAAATCACAAGTCAAAAAAATGGGTTTGTGATCTGATCTTGCTCGCAATAAAATATTTGAAGATATTGTATACTTTTTTTGTAATCATTTATTGGATAACAAGAATCTATCAAATCTTTCTACGATATGATTTTGTCTAATGTGTCTATTATCCCATGTATATTGAAAACTTGAAGGAATAACATCCCAAAGATCATTTGAATTGACAAACGAAGCAAAATCTTGCATTTACTTAAACCATCCTAGAATACCACCCTTATTTTCCAAAAGAAATAGAACAATGTTAAAATCACCCTCAAGAATCCATAGATCATAATGAATCATCATTGCATTTGAAAAAAATATGTTAAAGTCCTTCCAACATCTTTCAGAAGGAGTAACTATAGTTGAAGCATATAGATGTATAACCCTAACTTTGATGTTTTCTTCTTTCCTGTAAAATAATCCAACAACCCAATTACTTTTTGCTTCTAATAGTTGCCCATCCCATTTGCATTTATCCCATATTATTACAATACTGCTAAAATTTCATATAGAATAAACTACTAGATAATCAACCATCTTCTAAATATTCTTAAAACCATACTTACATTCCTCAATACTTAATTTTGTTTCTTGTACTAAAATAAACACAAGACTATAACAAACTATTAATTCCTTGTTAAATCTTTTTTAAGGGTCTTGTTCATAGCCCTAATATTCCATGATATCATTTTCATCATTGACATTTTTATTTATTAGTGGGCTTAGCGCCACTTCTTGTTAACACTTGTGATATTTTTATTTGGCTTCCTAGATCAATATCCTTTTGAGTTTTTTTTCTCTTTGTTCCTACTTTAATGACCTTCCTCTCTTTTTTCCATTCCCACCAACACTTTCATATCCATCAATCTCTTCTATTTTTTCATTTTGTTCATAATGAGACTTATCTTCTAAAGATTTATGTTGCCTAAAGAATATAAAGTGCAAGGAATAGCCTCATTAGCATTTTCTTATTTATGTTGTCTTGAAAACCCTAAAGTCCATAGTCATATACTTTCTCATGTTGACCTATAAACCCTAAATTTATTTGGATATCCTCCATATGTTTTTTCTTTATTATACTGCTCTTGAAACCCTAAAGTGCAACAAATACACTTTGTACTACTTTCATTTTTATTGAAAGGAGAAGATTTTATGCTACTTGAGAAAAATAAATATGATTTACTTGGATTAAGCTTGACCTCCTTCACCTCATTTGCTTTAAAATTCACCTCCCCATATTCCTTTGCTTTAAAATTTTCCTTCCCTTATTTCTTTGCACCTTTAGTTCATTCTATATTTGAAGTTGTTTGCAGATCAAGGTATGACAGGCCTATGCAGTTAGGGCCATCACAAGGGTCATTGTAGTGGCCTTCGCATCAAGGGTAGGTGGCTTGGTACAAATGCAATGGTGACCGTGCATGAAGGCAGTCGTCCACTAAGGCGGTGTCACCTATCGATGATGTCGTATGTAGAAAACAAGTCATAAGCAAAGATAAAGGCTACACAGGCTTGGTGGCCTGTATAGTGAACACAGATGCAATTAATGCATGAAAGAGGTGACGATTGACACCTTTATGTTGGAGGTCATACTATCCATGGTGGCTCAAGTGGTAGGGATCATAGTTGTAGTTGGGAAAAGACAAAATCATAATCAACCACAATACTTTTACGCATCCTCCACAATAAAGTTTGTGTTATCATTCGATCGCGTCATGTTGAGAGGTTGCTATGCAATTTTTTATGGTCAATAAATGGCCAAATGCACTAGATAAGGGACTAAGCGGGTGCTCGCTAAAAGTAGGGCTGAGAAAAATACAATCCCATTTCCCATCGATCTATTTGGAGAGTTGCCATTATGTCGATCAAGTCCAGGCAGCGAGAGGTTGGATTCAAGCCAAAGTAGTCTCCTCTTCAAGGAGAAAACCTAAAATTTTTAAATCAATAAATTAAATCAAAATCCAAAATGAAAACAAAGATGAATGCTAAAGGAAGTGGAAGAATTTCCACAAGGGGAACTCTCCCTCTCAGGTCAGGAGCCAAGAAGGCTCTAATACCAATGATCAAGAATAAAAATTTGTATTATACATTTTTTAAATGTACAATTTTAAATAGGCATACGAGATACCAGATACAATCTGTATGCTAAAAAAAACAATGAAATATTAACATCTTATGGACTTTCTAAAAGTTGGCAATTTAATAAAATCTAAAAGATTTTATTAAATCTGAAAAAAATCCTATGCTACTAAATATCCATATCAACATTGTACTTCCTCATCCCTTATATCGTTTTTTTCTTCTAGTGGTTGATTCAAATGAACTATACTTGCCTTTGACATCTTATGTTGTAGCTTTTTCTTGCCACTTTATTAGGAGTGGAAAATCCTTGGTTTGAACTAGCTTCTCCTATGATATGATATTCTTATTTCATATGGAAGCTACCCTCATGACCAAAACTTCCCATCTCTTTCTCCACCATTTTCAATTTGTAGTCTCTTATCATGTGTTTAGTTTCATGACATTTGCGACATTATAATGCAATGTTTTCCTAATCCACTTGTTGATGTCATTCTCTTGGTTCAAATTTAATCCTAATGGATTGTGGTAAGGATTTTGAAATATTCATGGCAACACATTCGAGTGTATACAAAATGCCTTCTCTCCTTAGTAGTTGACCCCTCATGGATAAACTCACCTAGAGTATTACCAATATTCTTCAAAACCTCCTTATTGATGAGTTGATAAGGAAGTCCAAAAATCCTAATCCATACCAGAAGCCTTTCAATAATCTCTATCTTCGTGGAAAAATTCTCACGTCAAGGTCTTAAATATAATGCATCTTTACCCCTAAACCAAGGGCCTCCATCCATTATTTTATCCCTTATTTTTTAAATGGAGAAAATAATGATAAAAAAATTATTTTGGAAGAAAAGTCATGAAGTAATTTGAATTCAATCCCCACTTCCACTTGATCTAATTTTGAATCTCATAAAAATATAGCTAGTATCCATGGAACTTACATATTAACGCTTTGGCTTTAAGAACCATTATATCATATTCAATCATCTCATATTTGATAATCACTTTTGGTGTAGTATCTACTACCTAAACAAGGTTTTCTATAGATTAACTCTTCCTCTTATCTCTAATTAAGACATTTATACTTATAAGGCATCCTTACTTCCAACTAGGTCCTCCTTGATTTCAGTAAGGACTTTCAAAAATGACTTTCTTGCTACGTTAACAAGATTTTATTCACATAAATATTTTATAGTTTCTCCTAAGATCTAGAACAAGAAGTGACACTTGTTCCTTGATTGCACTTTGCTTTTTACTTCATGCTTTTCACTCATGCTATCTCCTACTCGCTCCTTGACAAGGAAAGAAATATATAATATATAAAATATAATATTAAATAACACTTTTGAATGGTGGTCTAGCACATGAAAAATATGTTATCTTCTAGATACCTCATAGTTGCCTTATAGAATTAACATGAAATATGTTGGTTGTTTGACCATGGTATTGGAGGATGGTTTTTTATTCATAAGCGATTTTGTAACATATATATGATGCCCATAAATTTATTTTTGATGATCAATGGAAATCAAGTTTGTAGTTGCAAAATAAATTCACATCATATTGATATTAGAGCCTTATGACCCTTTTATGATTTTTTTACCTCCTTTCTGGAAGGATGAATTGGAAAAGACACCATGCTGCCTAATTCAAATCATCTCCATATTGTCTTGGGATACAAATGACAAAAGAGCTTTTTACCAAAATTGTTTATATTGTATCAAACATGGAAGGTCACCTCGATGAGGACCCAAACCGGTAAGTTAAAAACCCTTCTTACATCGGATTTGTTATTGTTGTAGCTCAACAATATCTCTAAATCCAACATGATGGATATTAAGAGAAACAACTCACTAGCATGTCAAAGCCAACTCTATTTCAAACATTCTAGAGGAACATATCTGATGCGGGAGCATCCAACATCAACCAAATAAAATAGTTGGGATTGCTATTTGGAGGATGAGAACATCCAACTGGTAATATGCAACTAAAAAAAGATCAAAATTTCTATTTGGAGGATGGTTGGGATTTCTATTTGGAGGATGGGTACATCTCGCTGGCAACATGCAACTAAAAATAGGTCAAAAATTCTATTCGAAGGACAAATAAGTCATAAGCATTTAGAGTTACTACATTAAACATTAAGGGAGAGTGTTAAAAATAATGCTTAATAAAAAACCGAAAAAAAATATTATGCTACAAATAGACTTTTCTTAAAGAAGAAGAAAAGTTGTTCATATATATAAAGACCTTTCTTTAAAAAGAAAAAATGTTGTTTATAGATAGAAATACTTTTCTTAAATAAGAAGAAAAACTATTCATAGATAGACAACTGAAAAAAAAAATGATAATAATAATAATAATAATAAATTTAGGGGAACTAGATACATAAAAGTTTATTTATTATCAGCATGAAGGATGTCTATTTATTAGGTGCAAGGCACCCATTGTAATTCAATTTTTCAGTAGAATTCAAAGGAAATCAGGAAAAGAGGAGAATTCCCAACAGATAGGGAGAGAAAGGGGAGGAGGAGAATTCCCAACATATAGGAAGATAAAGGGGAGAAGAGAAGGGAGAGACTTCCTTGTGTAAATGCTCTGTTGTTTCACAGACATGTTATTGTAACAAAGCGACCATGTGTGCCAATGATGAATAAAATTATTTATTTTTCTTAGTGTTCAAATTGTTATGTGAAATTATTGTTTGTGTCAAGGAACTTGTATTATAGGTTATAAATGAGATGTAGATTAACGTAGCTAGGGAACATAGATAAGTGTGCATGGCCGACGTAGTTTGAAGTAAGGTGCATCTAAAATTTCTACTATCTGAGACTGTCATTGCAAGTTTACCATCACTCGCCTATCGCTACATTATTTTTGGTATATGAGCCAGAAGATAGTTGAGGACATGCCAAAAAAATGATGGCACAATGGGAAAGAGGATGACCATGAGGACCCCAAACTACAAACATAGTTGAAATGTTGAGGAGAATTACCACCCGATTCAAAGTGATTGAAACCACTCAAAGAAGAGGCATCCATATAGAGGAGATCAGTGACATCAAAGAATATGAGGTTGAATATGTCAAAACTTAAGATGAAGAGCGAGAGGGAGAAAAAATGAATGATTGATCTGGGTGATTTCTAATATGGGTTGGAAGCCTAAGATAGAAATTATATCATACAATGGAAGCTTGAATACAAAGGAGCTCATAGATTGGATTGTTGAAATGGAGAAGTATTTTGAATTTGAATTAGTAGAAGACCCCAAAAGGGTGAAGTTTTCCAGTACAAAGATAAAAGGACACATGTCCTTGTGGTGGGACCATGTACAAACTGAAAGATAAAGGAAAGGAAAGGGAAGGATCAAGTCATGGGAGAAAATGGTCAACAAGCTAAAGGTCGAATTCCTCTCATCAAATTACCAATTAGGTCTCTTTAGAAAGTTGCATAATCTAAGATAGAAGGAAATGGGTGTGAAATATTACATCGAAAAATTCTATAGGTTGACCATTTGAACTGGTCATGTGGAAGATGATGAAGAGAAGGTATCAAAGTATATCAATGGGCTACAAATGTCCATACAAGATGAAATCAATATGATAAGGATAAGGATGGTATAAAAATCCTATCATTATGCCTTGAATGCAAAGGATAAGTTGTCATGAAGGCAATAAATTAATGCGAGAGGAAGAGGATGATCCTCTTAAGGAAGAGAACAATCAAACAATGGTAGCAAACAACATTGGCAAGAAGGAGAAGCTAGTACTGTAACAACCCTGAAAATAAGAAACAAGAAGTACACATAAAAGAAATATTTTTTTTTTACTAAGGAGAGGTATTCATAAACCCCTAACCAACCTTAGGTTAAATTAATGTTTAACAAATCCCCTAAGTTCCTCAAAGAGCTACATCTCATAATATTTCCTCACGTAATTCCATCTGCGTAGGCATATCATATGTCATGCAAATAAGTTTATAAATGTTATCATTCTCGATGAGCTAGGCTTGTCACCTTCAATCAATCGAAGGTATACACACATCTCCATACTCTACACAACTAGTTTGTGTAGGTATGTTATGTGTATTGCGAGTTAAGCTATCAATCTCGTCTTTCGACAAGCTATCTTAACTTAGATGTAGTCTTTCCACAACCTAGTTACCATTCTCCCTAAGGGGTCTTAATACCTTAGGTCCACTATGTTCACCCTAAGGGGTCTCAATCCCTTAGGTTATCCTCTAAGTTCACCATAAAACTTATTATTTATTCTAAAAATATTAATAAACAAGGACAACAAAGATAGATCTAGATATTAAATCTAACAAAGCATAATTCATAAAGCATAGAGAGAAAAATACTAAAAGAGCAATATCTAAGAAGATAACCATGAACTAGAAAAGATTTAAATAAAAAATATAAATAAATCAAATAGTAATTTAAAGGTACATCTTCCAATATTTGAACAATTATTACATAAGCAAGTATGATAAAACCTCCATACTTTTAAAGAATAATATAATACATCAATTTCATCATGGATATCTCCCCATGAATAATGTATATTTGAGCATAAGTAAATAAGTTGTTAGTAGAGAGCAAACCGGTGCATTAGTTCATCTACCACTTTGGTCCTCCTGCTCTTTTCATCGATCATTTGAGGATAGTAGAGTATCAGGACACTCTTGGTTCAGGATAGGCATGCCTCTAAATGCATCTAACATTTACTTTGCCAAATTGAAACTATACAAATTTAATCAAGTCTCTAACCATATAATGCATAGGTGACATCATAAAAGATTTATTACTTTTATTTTCCACCTCTCTAATACCCTTAGAGAGTCATTCAACATGCACAATTTAGAACATGGTTTTACTTTTAATCAAACCTTGTATTTGTTTAATAAATTAAAGTTCCATACCCTTAATCTATAAAAAAATCTTTTTATTTATTTACTAAATTAAAACTTAACATCTTTTAATTCACAAATAAATCACTTTGCCCATTATTTTATAAACCAAAGTCCCATAACCTTTAATCTATAAAATAACCTTTTACTTTATTTAACAAATCAAAGCTCAACATCTTTAATTCATAAATAAATCATTTTGTCAATTATTTTATAAACCCAAGTCCCATAACCTTTAATCTATAAAATACCTTTTACTTTATTTAACAAATCAAAGCTCAACATCTTTAATTCAAAAATAAATCATTTTGCCCATTATTTTATAAACTAAAGTCCCATAACCTTTAATCTATAAAATAATTTTTTACTTTATTTAACAAATAAAAGCTCAACATCTTTAATTCATAAATAAATTATTTTACCAATTATTTTTTTTGGGGCGGCGGGGTGGCCCGGGGGGGGCGGGTTGGAACCTAGGTCATTTTACCAATTATTTTATAAACCAAAGTCCCATAACCTTTATTCTATAAAATAACCTTTCCAATTATTTACTAAATCAAAACTTTACTATTATAATTTAAAAATAATCCAATCCCCTTTTATTTCATAACCATTTATTAAACAAGAAAGTTTTGAATCTACAAAAGTTGAGTTCCTTTAGGTCAACTAGCAATTATCAAATCTACCAAATTAACCTAGGGGAAAACCCCTCGAAACCAACACATAAGGCACAAACAAAAAGGTGTTCACAAGAAGACCTAACCAACCACACGATCTATGACCAGGCTCGGTCGAACACTCAACACAGTCCAACCACAACGGCTTAGAAAGCAACCTGAAACAACGCACAACCTGAGAGGGAAACTACCACATTTTAGGAAGAGACACAAGGCCTAAGGTAGCTAAGGTAGCATAACCTAAGCACCCAGGCACTTAGCTACATGCCTCAAGGCGTGGAGCACCTTAAACCATACCTTCATGCCCCACATGCTATATGCGTGGGACAAAGGCAAAAGGATTTTAGTGAGTTTGAGCATGCAAGACATATCGCTGGAACCATGGCGTCTTAGACATTGCTAACAAAAATGATTAAATCCCTTTAACGCAGTAGTAGGCTTTTATGCTAGAACAACGATCTTTGGAAACAATTACACACACAGGCGGGGCTTCCTCAATAATGACAGTTATCTACTATGATAGACACAAAGCCTTGAGGGGGATTAACCCGCCCATCATTGCACACCAGGGTAGAACTAACACACAACGTCCTTTAGAACATAACAGACCACCACCTCATCTATAGGCATCTTTAAACAAAGGTAAGAAAAAGGCACCAACGATAATCAAACTCATTTCGGGGCAAGGATGATATTATCCATTGAGCGATCACACTATAAATTGTCTGGATATCGCTACAGGTGTTAGATTATCTATAAGGAGTTCCCCACAAAGCCAAAGACCTAAAATAAACAAATCAGGTAAATATTCAAGAGGAATCGATAAGTCGTAACAACTCAACACAGAGGGAAAAAAGACTTGGTTTAAGCAAAACGTTCCACTAAAACCCGAGTTGACAAGAACCAATGTTCTCTGGGCACAATCGCGCCCATAGGCTACGTTAAAAAAAACTAAGCATAACAATGATTTTTTCCTTTTTATTTAAACAAGATAAAAACAAGGCAAGGATGGTAACTTCATGGATCAACCTTAATCTTCTTAATCGACGGGTCTCTGATTGTCTAGTTCATTGGTTTCAATCCAGCTTTGGTTTTCCCTCCTTTTCTTCCTTTCCCCATGCTTTTCATTTTTTTTTTTGCTTCCTCCATCCCTCCAGCAAAATAGACGTCTCTCCCTTATTATGTCGGCCTCATTACTTCGCTCGCTTACCCCTCCATGGTAGGTTGATGATCTTAATTTCCTTATTAATTCTTTCAAGTCGATAGGGGGCGGCAAAGACTTCCATCCCATCGAACGCTAAAACTCGTCGTATTCAATGAATGCCAAGATAAACTCAACTTTTATATAATTATGCTTAAAAGCTCTCTCGTTTAACCAAGGGAAGCTTTATTCATTCATTTTTTTTTTAATAATGATTTCATTATTATTCAAATAAAATTTAAATATTAATATTTCTAATAAAACATCTTTTATTTTCAAATGAAATTCTTTTATTATTTAAAATAAAAATCTCATTAACCTTTAAATGAAAATCATTTATCATTTGAAATTAGGATTCTTCTAAAAATAAAATATCTTTTATTTTCAAATTAAATCCTATTATCATTTTAATAATAAAGTTTATGCGTATAAACACAAATATTCCCAAAGCATAAAATAGAAGGTTCCTTTATTGATTACTATCATCGTGCTACTTTTGAAAGGTTTTAAGCTTTACAAGGAGCTTCTCTCTCTATAAAAAAAAACTACCAATGCGGATAGTGATGAAGTAAAAGACAATCAAACATATGCAACAGACAAAGAGGGAGTCTTTCCGTCTATTTAGTCACATGTCTTATCTTCAACAGTTTATGATAGCTACTAGGCTATCAACTTGAGGCTTAAGGTGGCTAGCTATTGACGATTATCCCTAACCGATAATGCATGCCTATATGAAGGTATCCATCCATGTTACCCTCGATATGCCTTATCATCACTTTCCCAACCTCAAGTACCCTCGCCTTTGGTGGATGACTCAACTTCTTCCACCTATGAGCGTACCTGATCCTACACATTGGCAATTTGTTAGTAGTATCATGTTCTTCAATATCAACTAACATCACATAGTTGCTTAATTGCACAAAACCAAGTATTAAAGCACCATCAAATTAATACATTATTTTCCATGTCACAAAGTCCATCAGGGAGGGTCATGACAAGTACTTCTTGTGGTGATTTCAGCCATAACATCAGAGGAGGTGGAGACTCCTCACGAGGAAGAGATGGTTTTGGCTAAGGAAGAGGTAGAGGATTATTTGAAAGATGTTATAGATGTAGAGAAGATGGTCATCGGGTATTTGGCGCAACAAAGCAGTAATAAGAGAAAAGAGATTAGGAACCTGCATATTGCACAAGCAGAAGAAAGTATTACTTCACCAAAGCATGTATAAGAACCAAAACAAGGAGAATTCCTTGTGATAGATAGGGTATTGTTGAAACCAACAAAGGAGGTGCATGAACCTCAACAAAGAAGGAACCTGTTTAGGACGATTTGCAAATTAGGGGGCAAATGTTATAGGGTGATTATGGATAGCGATAGCAAAAATAACTTGGTATCAACAAAGATGGAGAAACTTGGGTTGAAGAGAATGGAACACTCAAACCCGTATAAAGTCTCATGTTTACAAAAAGGATATCAAATATTGGTAATCGAACAATATACAGTAGATCTCCAAATTGGCTCTTATAAGGATGTAATTTTATGTGATATCATGTCAATGGATGCATGTCATGTCTTGTTGGGAAGATCGTGGCAGTTTGATAAAAAGGCAGTGCATGAAGGTAGGGAGAACACCTACACTATTGATAAGGATGGCAAGAGATACACATTAAGTCCATTAAAGGACAAAGGGAAAGAAGTGGACAATAGTCCTAGAGTGTGCAAGGGTACATAAAAACAATCCTTGAAGGGAAAGAAGAAGAAGGAAGCATGTTTTTCTTTCATCATTAAACCCATAGAAGAAGGGGTAGTGAACAAGGTGGATAAAAACTCACAGGAGGTGAATAATATGCTAAGATTCTTTCAAAATATGGGTTGCCACCAATAAGGAGCATGGGTCATCACATGGATTCTAGTCTTAGATCAAGCTTACATGATAAGCCAACACCAATGAAGAATGAGGAAGAAAGGGTAGAGACAAGCAAAAGAATAAACATAGTGGAGAAGTAGTTGACCCAAGTCACAAGTAGTAGTGATGATGAAGACAACGATGCAACAATTCCAATTGTAGATAAGGAGAAAGAGAAAAGAAGTGGCAAAGAGATAACAAAGGAAGATGAACCTCATCAAGTCATTGATGGTCATGACAATGACCATATTGCTAGAGCTGATAGTGATAATGGTACTTTAGAGTGTGGTGAAGGACATTGTGAGGATGATCGAGATCAGAGTGGCAATGGAGAGTGAGTGCTTTAAAAAGCACACAAGAGGCATTGGATCCATGTTGATGAGAAGAATGGGGTACAATGGTAAGGGATTGGGAAGATATGGGCAAGGTGTGAAAATACCCATAAAGATAGAATTAAGGTTGAAGACTAAAGGCCTTGGGTATACAGATCTAGAAGGATGTAATGAGATGAAGGTTCGAGAATGGGTTGTTGCAATAAGTGTAGAATATTTGGACACATTGCAACTAGGTGTTGGAACCTCCATCCTTGTGCAAGTTATGGAGGACATGTTCACTCCAAAAGGAGGTGTTGACAACAAGAAAGTGTCGTCAACAAAGTGCACATTGATTACGGTTGGATGAATGTGACACAATGGGAGAAGGTGAAGAGGATACTGAGTGCATTCTATGCGAGGAGGTTTGATCCTTAGAGGAAGGCCAAGACAAGACAATGAAGTTGACCTTGTGTAGACAACCAAGCTAGAGTGGTTGTAGCTTGGAAAAACACTTCATGAGCTAGAGCTCATGAAACATTTTTGTTACCTAGTGAATATAATGTGGGAACATCCAACGCCAACCAAATAAAACAATTGGGTTTGCTATTTGGAGGACGAGAACAATAGGCAACTAAAAATAGATCAAAATTTCTATTTGGAGGATGAGAACATCTCGCTGACAATAAGTAACTAAAAATAGGTCAAAAATTATATTCGAAGGACGAATAAGCTATAAGCATTTGGAGTTACTACATCAATCATTAAGGGAGAGTGTTAAAAATAGTGTTTAATAAAAGAAAAAAACATTACAGTACAAATAGACTTTTCTAAAAGAAGAAGAAAAATTATATATATATATATTCTTTAAAGAAGGAAAAAAATTGTTTATCAAGACTTTCCTTAAAGAAAATAAAAAGCTATTTATAGATAGAAAGACAATTGAAAAAAAAGAAATAATATTAATAAAAAAACTAAATATAAAAAAAAATTGTTTATTATTATTAGGAGGAGCATTATTTATTTATTAAGTGCAAGGTACTTATTGTAGTTTAGTTTTTTTTAGTAAAATTCATGGAAATTCAAGAAAATTCTCAACATATAGAAGAAAGGGAAGAAGAATTTTTTTTCCAACATATAGAGAAAGATTTATTGTGTAAATGTGTTGTTTTGTAGACATATTATTATAACAAAACGGTCATTTGTATGATGAATAATTTTTTTTGTGTTTAGATTGTTACATTGTGTGAAATTTTTGTATGTGCGAAGAAATTCTTGGAGGTTGTAAATGAGTTTTGCAAGTAGCTAGAGAACATTGTTAAGTGTACAAGCAGCCTACGCAATCTGAAATAAGGTGTATCCAGTTAAGCGTACATAATCAATGTAGTCTGATGTAAGGTACTTTTGAAATTACTATTATTCGAGACTGTCGTTGTAAGTTTCCCGTCACCCACCTATCATTGTAGGCTTACAGGTGCAAGCTCTATGGGATTCCTCACCCATATTAACATCACACCTATTAACATCGAGTCATAGGTTTGTCATCACCCACCTATCGTTGCAAGTTTAAAGGTGCAAGCCCTATGGGATACCTCACCCCTATTAAGCCTTATGGGGTTCGTCACCCCTATTAACATTGACTCGTAACATCCCTCTAGATAGTAGTATACCTGGATGGGACGACATTCTTGACAAACCTAAGAGTGGTTCTTGAGGTTTCTTTTTATTCTAAAAGTTTAGTTTGTCTTTGTAGTGCAAGTGGAGAAGATAAGCCTGGTCCAATTGAATGAGAGGCCTACGGTTTGAACCTCTACGATGTGAAAGGGAACCAAAAACAAAAAAAAATCTCTTATGACTTCCCTCTAGATAGTGGTATACTTGATGTGAAAGGGAACACAACAAATATCTCTTATAACTTCCCTCTAGATAGTGGTATACCTTAATGAGACGATATTTTCGACCACCTAAAAGCGACTCTTGAGGTTTCTTTCTAACCTAAAAATTTGTTTAACCTAAAAGTTTGTTTGGTAGGATGTTTCTTTCTAACTTAAAAGTTTGTTTGGTGGGATGTTTCTTTCTAACCTAAAAGTTTGTTTGGTGGAGGCAGCCCTCGTAATTTGACCACAATTACGAAACAAAAAAAATCACATTAATACCTTTCATAGGAACTAACTAATAAAACGGTACTCATATGCATCTACAAAGGTATATTACTACAAAGGTATATTACTTCCTCGGTTCAATCTCCTGATACCATGGGCAACCAGCGTCATAATTTACATCAGCGATCAACTTTTAGTCCTTTGCTCCAAGTGGGAATAGCAGACATTCGCTCACGCCTTCTTAACTTGTCGCTTATGGCCTTGTTTTTCATCATCATCGTCATCGCTTATGTTCATGGATCAGCCAGAGCCGAAGCCCATCACGTGCTCCCTTTACGGCGACCATCGGCGCCGCTGCCGAAAAATCGCTCTCCGGGAGCTCCTCATCGCGCCGGTCTGTCTTGCGCTCCATGCCCAGTCCCGACACCACGCAACCCACACGGCTCAGCTTCTTCCGTCGCTTGCGGCCCCTCCCGCTCCGCCTTGGCCACCTCCGCCACTGTCCCCCGACGCTCTATCGGTTCAGACCGAGTAGCCCTCATGGTTCTGGATACGAGCAGCCCTCCTGTTTGCGGCCCCGACGTTCTGCTCCGTCAGCGACCTGGCGTTCGACCTGCGGTTCTCCATTTGTACTTACCGTAGCCCAGGGCATTGCAGAAAACGTCCAGGAGTTGTATAATGCAGGAGCCAGCACGATTTTAATGAGGGACATAGGGCCCGTGGAATCGACGGGAGCATTGGGCGGGTGAGTGGGTTACTGGGGATTTCTGGGTTTCTGTCATTTGACGGACTGGTACATGTGGATCCATGCTTACCGTGTGGCGGGTTTCTCGTGCAGGGGTTTGGTTGCGGCAGCTTTGATGACGAGGAAGGGATTTCAGCCGGGATTTTAGATGATTTGGGTGTTGGAGAATTCATGTGGTTCTTTTAAGGCTGTAAGAGGGAGAGAATTGGGGTTTCTTGTCAAGGTAAGCTGTGGAAATCTGGTTGCTTGATGGTGTTTAGGTTAGTGTTTTGGTTTGGTTTGGGAGAATTGGGTGTTTTATATGGGCATGTAATGGTGTGTCTTTGATAAAAGTAAATGCAAAACATATAGGCTTATAAATATAACTGAGCAATTTCGGTCTTAATGGTGGTTTCTATTAAGATTCTGGTTTAGTTTGGATTGGTTTTGGGGAATTGGGTGTTTTGTTTCTGGGTATAGAGTGGTTTGTCCTGGTAGAAGTAAATGCAAAACGTATATTCCAACAAGTATGACTGAACAATCTGAGTCTTAATGGCGGTTTGGTTTAGATTTGTTTTGGGGAATTGGGTCTTTTTGAGGAGATGGGGTGGAAAAAATTGAGTGCTTGGTGGTGTTTTGATTTACTTTATAGGGAGTTTGGGTTTGTTGATAAGGTAAGGTGGGAAAATCTCGGTATTTAATGTGGTCTTGACTTGGATTTTGGTTTGGTTTTAGAGAATTGGGTGTTTATCTGGAATGGAACGGTGTGCCCTGATAGAAGTATACGCAAAACATATAGGCCTACAAGTATGACTGAACAATCAGGGTCTTAGAGGTTGTTTGGTTTGGATTGAATTTGGAGAATTAAGTGTTTTTGAGGAGGTAGGGTGGAAAAATTTGAGTGGTTGGTGGTGTTTTGAATTAGTGTTTAGAGAAGTTGGGTTTCCTACAAAGGTAAGGTGGGAAAATTTAGGTGCTTAATGGGAGTTTGGATTTGGATTTTGGCTTGGTTTCAGTTTTTCTCTTCTGGGTTGTGGCTTTCTTCTCAATCAGTGCTGGGAATTGGAAAGGGATGGAATTGGGTTTGTTTGACAAAGTGTGGTGTCCTTGATCATGTTAAGAGTTGGACACACATATAACTGGTATAGATAGGCTTCTGGGATTTGGTGTCTTCCCATTTATGCTCTCTAAGGCAAAGAGTTTTTGGTCATTTTTATTTTGGGTTTTCATTTTCCTTCCCAACGAATCCTCTGAACGGCAGAGGTGTAGAATCGAATTTCCTTCACAAGGTATCGCGTTGAATTTGGGTTGGTAATCATGTCTGGATTTAGATTTTTGTTTAGCATTCCTCCTTATTATTTTTTTAATAATACCCCTCGCTTGGTTGTGGTGTTGGTTTTCTTGTCTTTCAATTCTCCCAGTGGCAAAATATGTCTGTTACGGTATTTTATTTTTGTTTAAATTTCCCTTCTGGGTTTTGATCTTCTTCACAATCAATGCTTTGAGTAGCAAGATCTTTTGTCAAGTTCTTATTATTGCAATTTATTCTTAGTTTTATATTTTTCTTATGGATTTTGATTTTCTTATGAATTAGTGCTCTGAGTGGCAGGAAATTTTCACTAAATTTTATGGAGGTGGTCAAGGGAGGCCGTAATGTAAATTTTATGAGATGGCTAAGGGTGTTATCCAAATGAAAAACGATTATCATTTATATTAAATGACCAACAATGATGAAGAGATATCCAATGAAGAGATATCCAATCAAGGTTGTAGAGTGATAGTGTAGATTATAAATGCAAATATGCCCTAGATGTAGTATATAGACATTCCAAGATTTCAAGGAGGCATAAGACTTGAATAAGACCATTTTGTAATTGGGTATACATTTAACTGTAAGACTAAGAGTGATAGTAGAGAACCACATTTCTATGTTCTGTTTGTTAGTAGATATTTAAGTATTTACAAAATTAATTTATGGGGGTATTATAGCATAAATTTATTTGGTGTATCATTTGTTAGTGAGATAATACAACAATTAAACGGGGACAAGGGTAGGTAATCATCCTTCAGAAGTATATGCCATCGACCTTTATAAGGGAAAGAAACTCTGTAAATAGATCTTGTATGAAGTGTAGAGGTATAAGTTTCTTAATCTAATCTACATCAATATAAATATACTTTGTGTTATTTATGTATTTATTTTTATGTTTGAACTTTGAGCCTACTTTTATATGTGCATATGTTTATTCCAACACATTGACATCACAATGTTATTTGATTCTAGATGTGTGTTGTTTATAGGTATATGATTCATGCTTTATCTTTGTGATGGAATTAAGGATTTGTGTCTGTGTTTGTCAAGCACATTGATTACGCCGAGAGGCGTTCCTACAATAGCAGACAGGGGGGTGGGAGGTAAAGAGGTCATACATGTCACGCCGTAAACAATTTGTTTTTTATTAAAAAAGCCGACATTAAAAAAAACATTTAAAATATTTAAACTAAAACAGCCGACTAACCAACCGTTGCAAACATTTAAAATATTTAAACTAAAACAGCCGACTAACCAACCGTTGCAACTGTTTAATAAACTAGTTTAGATATAAAGGATATATATCTAAAAACGCCGAGAGTTATCAATCCCGAGGCGCCTATCTTGGAGATCACATCCCCAAGAAATGAGATAGGCGCCTCGAGATTTATAACTCTCGGCCTTTTTAGATATATATCCTTTATATCTAAGCTAGTTTTATATTTGTGATGTTAATGTGTTTGATTTATGCTTCATTGTGATGTTGCCCAAGTCAAGATTCTATGAGAAATTTTCCTATGTGTGGTATTAAGGAAGAAGAGAGATGAAAAGTCCTATAAGTCCTCATTTTTAGACTATTTATTTGAGTGCACAATCATTTTTGCCTTGTTGGATGACAATTATTGTTTGCTTTTTGTAGTCTCTATTGACAAATAAAGTGGCAATAAAATCTTCCCAAAATCATTTTGAAACAAAGCTTGTGTTGAGATATATTGGAATTGTCACTGTGTGATGCAATTGAACTCTTGAAGTCATGTAAGACCTTTATGTTTGCTAATATTTGTAATGAAATGTGAAGCGTCCACTAAATTTTTTGAATTTTTAACTAGGGGCTTTCTCTAGTAGGAATATTGCCGCTTCCCATTCTTTTGTTGATCACTACCGCAAGACCAACCCATGCCTCAGATTCATTCCGATACTTCCAAGCGTTATAACGTACAGTCAAAATGGAAGGTATTGTTCCTTCTTCCTCTCCCTTTTGATACTCAAACTGAATCTCTCCAAAATTAGGCACGTTATTTATTAAAACATATACAAAAAACACATCACGACGTTGTCACAAATTACTTTTTAAAACTCAAATTCTACTTACAAGTTCTCTCACTAAAAATTAATATCATTACTTTGATAGTAGGCCTACCAGGTTTTTGTGGTCCATAGCAGCAAAGGACTTGTAAACTTTCTTATACTGGGGCCTGATCATTTTTCAGGAATTCATTGAGTGGGTCACTCTCCTGAAACAATTTATACCAAAGGTCAGTTCTAAGCACGTTTAGAGGAATAAATTGAACACATTAATAGTAATTTATTGTATCCACCATGGTTACCTCAACGGGGGTCGAACATAAGTGCATAATTGTTTTTTTCACTCTTGATAACTGTTTACTTGATTTTTGGTTCAACTGTTTAATTGAATTTTTAATTCTATTAAGCTTCGTTGCGCCATTACAGGACAATATGTATTTCTTTGCTCCTGGAAAACATTCATGTTGCCATCAAATTGAGAATGTCACGTAAGCCGATGTCTTGAGAAGAATGGACTCAGTCTTGACATGGTAAAAATTTACATTAGTATTTAACCTGTATATATTTCACTGCTAATAAATTTCAAAAGGACTCTAATACAAACTAAAAATTCTTGCACTCTAAACATTTAAGTATAAAAAATAAAAAATAAACAGATTATAAATGGGATCCCATATAATTCTGTCGGCTAAAGATGTTCTACTCACCTGAGCCATCACGCTTGACTTGCCCATCCCCCACTCGCCTGAGATTCCCACAGTGATGGGGGATTTTACAAAAGGATTTAAAAAAAGGGCAGCAAGGCCATTAGCAAATCCTATTCTTCCTGCTCAACATATAATTCTGTCGGCTAAAGATGTTCTACTCACCTGAGCCATCACGCTTGACTTGCCCATCGCCCACTCGCCTGAGATCCCCACATTGATGGTGGATTTTACAAAAAAGATCTAAAAAAAAGGCAGCAAGGCCATCAGCAAATCATATTCTTCCTGCTCAACATTTATTTGAAAAATGAGAGAAAAAAAGAAGCAGCAGCTATTAGACAGAAAGGATGCATATTCTTATCCTATAATGTAATATTATTCATTCCTACCCAGATTATCCTGTAGAGCTGGCTTGTCAGTTCCTTGTTCAACTATGTTGTCGATTTGCTTGAGAACTGCAAAACACAGATTTCACTAAGATAGGAACTTTGTTAAGATCCAATACATAATTAAAGGGAAACAAAGAAGCATACCCTTTGTTACATTTTTTTTTTCGTTATCTTTCAGATTATCTCTCCATTCTTTATGGTGAATATCGGCAATATTGGCTCCCCTGGTGAGCAGCTCCCTTGTCATGTCTATATTGCCCAATGTTGCCGCCACTCTAAGCAAATTATTATTATCCTGTTGTAATTTAGCTTCTTGTGCGTTTATCTTCCATGAGATATTCCTTGAGCTTTGAGATATTCTAAACTTTTATCTATGGAACCAATGGCAACTGCAAAAGCAAACAATAAAAGGGATTTCTCTTTGAAATTACATTTTTTCAAAAGTAATTTTCCTATTTCCAAAGCATCTTCACCATTCCCACTCTTTTCTGCTTGGGCGGCATAATGTAAAGCAGTTTTCCCATCACAGTCCCGTTCATTTAACGGGTGTGCTCCCTTGTCCAGAAGTATTTGGACAACCCTTCTGTGCCCTCCACTTGCTGCTTTGTGAAGAGCCATTTAATTGATGATGGCAGCATGGACAAATTTTCCTGGATCTTGTGCTTTGGGAATCAGTTTCTTTGAAAGCAGTTTTCCACCATTTTAACGTAACCTTAGGCAACAGCTACGTGCAGAGGTGTTGTTCTGCTAGAATCTTTGAGATCAACTATATTTGTTGAACCTCCAAACATGAAAATGTCTATCAATTTGTCATCCTTGTGGGTGCCAGTGGCTGCATAATATAGAGCCCTCTGACCATCACGATCCTCTATATCTACATCCACGATGTCTGCTTAAAAGCCATTCACAAAGTTTCTTATGTCCAACAAAAGCTGCAATATGGAGCACACTTCTTCCGTATTTATCGCATGCTTTAACTAGCTCCATGTCATATTTATACAGTTCCCTGACAACCTTGAATGCTAGAAATTCTTTCTGATGCTAAATGGCATAATGTAGTGCCAACTTTCCTTCTTGGTCTCTTGCTAGGGGATTGGCTCCAACATTCAACAACTTTTCAATGAGTGCCACCTAACCCCTTGCCAAGGACTCTTGCAAGCACAATGCAAGGTCTAATTTCTTGTTAAAATAAGCTTCTGGTTGCCTAGATAGTGAAAGAAGCCATGCCACCATGTTGATGCCTTCATAATTGACGACCGCATGTAAAGGCGTTTTTCCTTGGTTGTCCTTCCAATCAAGCAAATTATTGCCCTCTGCGTTGACTGAAATCAAAACATGAATGACCTCTTCATTTTTGGTTCACAAAGAAGTGCATAATGCAGTGGAATCTGACTGCGGTTATCTTTGGAAAACACGCTTGCTTTGTGGTCAAGAAGGAGCCTGCACACGTGCGCGTGACCACAAAAAGCAGCTCTGTGTAGAGGAGTCCTTCCTTTATAGTCCCTGGCATTTGCTAGCTTTTCACTCGAGGGCCCCTTAGGCAATTATTTTGCAATTGCATATCCCAATCATTCATCTCTTAGTTTTGCTGCATGATGCAATGCTGTTTTCTGTCTTTTATCATCTGTATCCAGGGGCTGAACTCCCCATTCTATAAGCCTCTTCAACAACTTCGTTTCACCCTCCTTTGCAACCTGAACAAGAATTGTATTCATTTAACACAAGGGGATTGGGGTCCCTTTCAAAGACCTGTGCTTTACCCTAATATTTTTGTCTTGTGACAGATACTGTAGTGGTATGTCTTTCGGTTTTCATCTTGGAGACCAAAGGTCAAACCTTGATACAAGGGGACGGGGACCCTTTTAAAAACCGTGCTTTATAACATTTTTACAGTCTCGTGAGGGATACCGTAGTGGTATGTCTTTGGGTTTTCATCTAAGAGACCCAAGTTCAAACCTCGGTATAAGGGGATTGGGGTCCCTTTCAAAAACTTGTGCTTTACCCTAAAATTCTTGTCCAAAAGGGATAGGTTGGTTGGTAGCAGCCAAATGCTTTTCGGTCGGCTTCCTCGTTTCGATTCCCTGTACGGTTAGGCTCCCTTTGACTTTGGCTTTACCCAGTGGGCTAGGCTAGGGTTTATAGAGGTTCCCTATGTAACCAAAAAAAAAAAAGAATTATATTCAGAACACTATGCTGACCATTTGTAATATTCCAGCCAAAAATAACACAAAAAATTGCAGTTTTACAGAAAATTACAGCAATCACACAGTTCTGATCACACACAGAAAACTCAGCAAAACTGATGTTTATTTGTAGCCAAACATGCATAGCAGATCTAATTACTCCAGAATGAGTAATGGACTGCAACTCAGAAAATTAAACAGGAAACACACCAGATCCGGTTCAATGAACCAAGGGTCTTGGCTTGAATTGCCAAGTTCTGATACTGATGCAAAAACAACTCTCCAAAGCCTAATGTAGTCTTCAAACCTCTGAAATGGCCCCTCTAGGGCAGAATCTCTCACCTTGGGGTGAAGAATTGCAAATCTAGTCTCTCCAACTGATTTGTTCAATGAAGCACCAATGCAAAGCCTCGTGTGACTTTGCCCTAAGGAATATGTGAGCTTTGGGGTTTCAATGGAATTGAAATCACAAAGCCTCTAAGAGGTTGGAGTGCTCTTAGGGTCCCTTCTCCTGAAGCTTGTCCACTCTTCAAGAGCCAAATACAAATTGCTAGCCACAACAAATTGTCCAGAAATATCAAAATGAGAATAATAATCAAGGCCCTTCACAAATGAGATGTCTCATCCTTATATAGGCTTCCCCTCTCAATGGCTGATTAAATCGTGGCCCTTAGATCCAATATGAAATAATGAATGGTGGGGATTTCATCTTGGAAATAATGAAATTCGGATGTAATGTATTTAATGCCAAAATAGGCACTCAAACCACCCAACTTCTAGCTGGAATGGTCCCAAATGGCCTCACAACTCCCAATGTTGGCTTGGGATCTCTTCTAAGTCCAGCCATGCCCTTTTAGAATGCCTCTAACTTACTTTAATAGTCCAAACCTCATCCTTATCTTCAAATTAGTCTTGGAACTCACAAAATATGACTAGGATCAAAGACTTTGACTTACAACTGCCAAATAGCATTAAATAATGCTTGGTCTTATCCACACATCACACCTTATCCTCAAAACAGTCTTGGGAGTTGTAATTTTCGGATATACACTTGCCAAGGCAATAAATGCACTTGGTCTTTATCCCAAAACATAACTAAACACCAAAATAACAATACTAAGACAAGTATTTACATCATACTTAGCAATTCTTGCTAAAGAACACCCTAAAATACTCTAAAACATGAAAAATAAAATATATACAATGCTGGAAAATATTTGGGACATCACAAGTCCTCCCCTCCCGAATTGCTTGCCCTCAAGCAATCCAAGAAAGTTGGGTGTTGAAGGATAGCAGGTCCTTCCCAAGTAGCATCCTCAATAGGCAAGTCTTTCCACTTAATCAAGTACTCACTAAGGACCTTGTTCCTTAGCTTCTTCTCCCTTGTGCCCAAAATGGTTTCAGGTACTAAAACAAGTTTTCCTTCCTCATCAAGGGGTGGTAAATCTGTAGATGGTACAATATGCTGTCCCAAAGCTTTCTTCAAACAGGAAACATGAAAAACATTGTGAATCTTATTGTTTGGTGGCAGTTCCAGCTCATAAGCAACCTCCCCAATACGCTTCAACACCTTATATGGTCCATAAAAACGTGGCTGAAGCTTCTCAGCTCCACTTCTTTTCAATGTGGACTGCCTATAGGGCTGTAGGCGCAAATATACCAAATCATTTACCTCAAAACTGCGTTCTGTTCTGTTTTGATCAGCATACTTCTTTTGCTGATTTTGGGCCTGTTGTATGTTGTCTTTCAATGCTTTCAGAATGTCATGATGTTGCTGTACAAAATCAGTTGCAGTAGGGACCTTGCTGTCCTCAAACAGAAAATCTGCAAACTGTGGTGGTTCATAACCATATAATGCCATGAATGGAGACATTTTAATGGACATATGGTATGAATTATTGTAACAAAACTCACCTAAGTACAGCCACTTTATCCAAGTATGCTGCTGTCCCAAAACATAGTTTCTCAAGTAGTTTTCCACCCATTTATTTACTATCTCAGTTTGGCCATCAGTTTGGGGGTGGTAACTAGTACTTGGAGTCAAGTTAGTACCACATAACCTGAACAACTCCTGCCAAAACAGACTTAGAAACTTGCTGTCCCTGTCACTAACAATGGTTTTTGGCAACCCATGGAGCCTAAAAACCTCCTTGAAAAATAAATCAGCAAGTTGTGGGGCTGTTGTAGTGACTGAAATTGCAAAGAAATGAGCATATTTTGACAGTCTATCAACTACAACATATATGCAGTCCTTACCTTGGACTTTAGGCAAGCTTGTGATAAAGTCCATAGAGATACTTTCCCATTTTTGATGAGGAATGGGCAATGGTTGTAACAAACCAGCAGGAAGAGTATGTTCAGCCTTGTTTTGTTGGCATATGGTACACTCCCTCACATGCCTCAAAACGTCTTCTTTCAGCCCTTTCCATGTAAACCTTTCTTTCAACAGCCTGTATGTCTTGTAGAAGCCCGGATGGCCTGCCATGGGTGCATCATGCAAGGCTGCCAACAATTTGTCTTTCATTTTTGATTCTGGCACAAGAAAAACCCTGTTTTTGTACAAAATCAGTCCATCCCTGATTTTATACCTGTCATCCACATGTTGCCCATCAAGTATGTTAGCAGCAAAAACATTCTTAACATACTCAGCCATGATTTGGGCTTTCCAATCAGCTGAAATAACAGAAATAATATGAAAAGAAGGGTTTCTAGAAAGTGTATCAGCTGCTGTATTTTTCTTCCCTTTCACAAATTCTATCTCAAAATCATAAGCTTGCAGTTTTGTAACCCATTTTTGTTGCCTATCATTGAGATCACGCTGCCCAAGGAAATGTTTAAGACTGTTATGATCAGTTTTGACTACAAACCTGCTGCAAACTAAGTATTGTCTAAATTTAGACAATGCATGCATTACAACCAACATTTCCTTATCATAAATGCTGAATGTCCTTTCAATAGGACTGAGTTTCCTACTCTCAAATGCTATGGGCTGTCCTTTCTGCATCAAAACTGCACTACCCAAACCGGCTCACTTCAACTATAATGGTGTGAAAATCAGGAATTGCCAAAGGACAAGAACCTGCTGTTTTTAATTTTGAAGGTTGTTCTGTGTTTCCTCCTACAATGTTTTTGTCTTCGTTTGGGGTGCCAGTGAAACCCTCTTTGAATTTCGATAATCCGTAAATTTTAATTGTGTTTTGGTTTCTTTTTTTTTCTTTCTTTGTGCTTACAAATTGCTTGAATTGGGAGAAAAGTAACATTCTTCGGAAGGGGGGCAACCTTTTAGCATGAAGAATGTGGCTCCCCATTTGATGTCCTTCTTCTTGAACAATCTTTCCATCCCATTGGCTGAAATCTGCTGTGGGAAATACTCCTTCATTCCTCTCAAAACAACCATCTTCCCATTGGATCTGAACTTGATTTCCAAGGTTTTATAGTTGCAGTAAATTTCCCCTAAAGAGTGCAACCATTGTACACCCAAAACAGCTTGGGGAATTCCTCCCATTGGAAAAACAT
Source organism: Wollemia nobilis (assembly GCA_028583015.1). Classification (NCBI taxonomy): domain Eukaryota; kingdom Viridiplantae; phylum Streptophyta; class Pinopsida; order Araucariales; family Araucariaceae; genus Wollemia; species Wollemia nobilis. The sequence continues at coordinate 737,381 of JAQPPZ010001424.1, read as the reverse complement.
AAAAATCATCAACCACATCATAATGTCCAAAACTGATTTTTGCTTTTCTAACCACTTGGTCACACATAGATACTACACCATTAGCATTTTTCACACTAAAACCAGAAAATGTTTCTGTTTTCAGTCCTTTCCTACTAACAAAATCAACATCTATGAAATTATGTGTAGCTCCTCCATCAACCAAAACAACTACACTATCATTACCAATTTTACCTTGCACCTTTATGGTCATGAATTTGGAATCTCCCGACATGGTAGCCAAAGCTCCTCCTTCACCATCATTTTCTTCTTCTTGAGGTGGCTGTAGTGGTGGTTGATCCATCTCAAACTCAGCAAAATCAGCCTCATCAATTTCTGGTTCATCATAAAACTGTTCTTCAAACTCAAAATCATCAACTTGTTCAAGGTTTTTATGCTGTCCACACTCATGGGTTCTACTCCAAGGCTGTTGACACTTCAAACACAGTCCTCTTTTCATCAAATCTCTTTTTGTGGCCTCATCCAAGACTGGTCTTTGCTGGTTCTGATTTCTCCAAGGCTGAGATCTCTGATTTTGACTGTAATTTTGCTGATTTGGAGGCTGAAACTTTTGATTTTGGGGCTGATTTGGCTTTCCCCATGACTGTCCACTTGGTTGGTGTGCTCTAGATGGCCAAGATCTATTTTGTGCACCAAATTTTGATGGCTGTCCCCATGTGGAAAATCTGGATCTGCTGCTGTTCAAGGTGGGTTCTAGATCCAATGCCCTATCTACAACATCATTGAGGGTTTGGGGTTTGAAAGCCCTCACATGCCCTCTCAAGGGATCCATCAAACCATTTATAAAAAGATAAACAACCCTATCTTCAGCCATATCAGGAACCATTATAGAAAGCTTCTGAAATTCATCAATGTAATTTGCTACAGTATTTTTCTGTTTAAGGGCAGCCAACTCACCAAAATAATCATTATCTCCTTTCCTATCAAAACGCTCCAAAAGCCTTTGTGCAAACACATCAAATTTAGTAATGGTGCTATGCCCTTGAGTAACAAGGCCATGCTGCCACCAATCATAAGCTACACCATCTAAATGCAAAGATGCAAATTGAACTGCTTCCTCTTCTACCATAGGACTAAGACAAAGATATGTTTGTACCTTAAGCAACCATGCCCTAGCAGAAATTTTATCATCACCACCAAAGTAAGGGAGTTGCATCTTACTCAATTTATGTTGCAAATCTCTCTTGTTGTCACCTCCACGGTTGCCACCATGAGATCTAGCTCCATTTTGCTTCTTTCCCCTAATTTCCAAATACCCATCAAATGAGACTGCATCTTTGAATGCTTGGGATTTGGCTGCATATTGCTGAAAAAGAACATCAACTTCTTGATCTGTCACTTCAGGTACAACAACTTCAGTTTGAGGCTGAATGAACATGGATCTAGGGGGTTTCCATAACTTAGAAACCCTAGCCATGAAACTCCCATGGAAATTTCCTCCATAATTGTTCCCTCCATGTGAAGAACTCTCTCCTTGAGAGACATTAGGATTAGGAACTGTATTGGCACTTTGTTGTTGGGGCTGAATTATGTGATGGGGCTCTTGTTGCTGCTTGTCAAGCCTCTCTTGCCTCTCATTCATGGAATGAAGGGATCTCTCCATTCTTGCCAAGATAGTTGACAAAGGACTTTTCTCCAATGCCACAACCAAAGAATCTTCCATAACCTTGGCAAGCTTTTCCTCTTCAGAGGGTTCTTGTTGCTGTTCAACCCGTTGCTCAGGGATTCTTATACGCTGTTCTTCATTTCCATCTAAACCAGAGTGTGGTCCTCCACCTTCCATTGGCTTAGGGTTTTGCTTTCCCTTATTCTTCTTACTTCTGGTATCGTAATGATGAGAACCACTCATCCAAAATGATCACAGGATGGCAGGAATTTGGCTCCGATACCACCGTAATATTCCAGCCAAAAATAACACAAAAAATTGCAGTTTTACAGAAAATTACAGCAATCACACAGTTCTGATCACACACAGAAAAATCAGCAAAACTGATGTTTATTTGTAGCAAACATGCATAGCAGATCTAATTACTCCAGAATGAGTAATGGACTGCAACTCAGAAAATAAAACAGGAAACACACCAGATCTGGTTCAATGAACCAAGGGTCTTGGCTTGAATTGCCAAGTTCTGATATTGATGCAAAAACAACTCTCCAAAGCCTGATGTAGTCTTCAAACCTCTGAAATGGCCCCTCTAGGGCAGAACCTCTCACCTTGGGGTGAGGAATTGCAGATCTAGTCTCTCCAATTGATTTGTTCAATGAAGCACCAATGCAAAGCCTGTGTGACTTTGCCCTAAGGAATATGTGAGCTTTGGGGTTTCAATGGAATTGAAATCACAAAGCCTCTAAGAGGTTGGAGTGCTCTTAGGGTCCCTTCTCCTGAAGCTTGTCCACTCTTCAAGAGCCAAATACAAATTGCTAGCCACAACAAATTGTCCAGAAATATCAAAATTAGAATAATAATCAAGGTCTGTTTCACAAATGAGATGTCTCATCCTTATATAGGCTTCCCTTCTCAATGGATGATTAAATCGTGACCCTTAGATCCAATATGAAATAATGAATGGTGGGGATTTCATCTTGGAAACAATGAAATTCGGGTGTAATGTATTTAATGCCAAAATAGGCACTCAAACCACCCAACTTCTAGCTGAAATGGTCCCAAATGGCCTCACAACGCCCAATGTTGGCTTGGGATCTCTTCTAAGTCCAGCCATGCCCTTTTAGAATGCCTCTAACTTACTTTAATAGTCCAAACCTCATCCTTATCTTCAAATTATTCTTGGAACTCACAAAATATGACTAGGATCAAAGACTTTGACTTACAACTGCCAAATAGCATTAAATAATGCTTGGTCTTATCCACACATCACACCTTATCCTCAAAACAGTCTTGGGAGTTGTAATTTTCGGATATACACTTGCCAAGGCAATAAATGCACTTGGTCTTTATCCCAAAACATAACTAAACACCAAAATAACAATACTAAGACAAGTATTTACATCATACTTAGCAATTCTTGCTAAAGAACACCCTAAAATACTCTAAAACATGAAAAATAAAATATATACAATGCTGGAAAATATTTGGGACATCACACCATTGTAGCTAAATGTGCCATATCTTTGGTCACGTAACATCTGATCAAATGACTTATAGCCACCAGAGCAGCTTCTTCCACCTTCCATAATTCAATAAATTGTTGTATCCAAAAAGGTCCCATCTAAGAGATGGTTTGTGTGAACAACAATGGAGGAAACAAATACCAAATCATCCATCCTCTCTCCTTTCAAAGTCTCTTTATATATTTTTTTTCTTTTCGAGAATCCAAAGATCTTATGATGCAGATTGTTGTAGGCGTCATGGTCAAACCTACCACAACCTCCCAAGTCGAAGTGTCTCTTGTCACAAAAGAAAACGTTGGAACCTCCTCTTATCACATGTCCACATGTCGTGCAACTGCATCTCCCAATCATATGTCCACATCTCGTCTTAGAATTGACTGCCAATGTCTGCAAGCTACATCGTCTAACTTTTTTTTTGAGAAAATCTCCTGTGATGTTCTTTCGGGCAGATTCGATAATGGCAGAGATCATTGCTCTTATAGAATTACGTGAATTTTTTTGATTGGCTCTCTCTTCATCGTGCACACACTCTACAAATGCTCGGAGACCTTGTTGAGCTCGTCGTTATCTTTCGCGATTTTTAGTTTAGTGCCATTTGATTTTGATTAGTAGTTAAGCAACCAACAAAGAACGTCATAATTCCAGTCTTCACAACACATTTTTTTAAAAAGGGAAAATTTCATTTGAATGTTACATTGACCGATTTAAAAAATCATTACATCTAACAACGTGACCATGTTAGTAACGTCCTTACGTTACGATTATGGAAGGAAGACGATTATGTGCACAGATAGAAAATGATTACGGAAGAAAGAAGATTACGTTATTGACATGGTTACATTGTTAGATATAATGAATTTTTAACACTGTCAACGTTACATTCAAATGACATTTTTCCTTTTTAATAATGTGATGTGAAGACTGGAATTATGACGTTCTCTGTTGGTTGCTTAACTACTGGTCAAAACCAAATGACACTAAACTAAAGATTGCGAAATATATCCAACCATTTTTATTTTAGGAGATATATGACAACAACAGGCTCAACAAGGTCTCCAAACATTTGTAAAGCATGCGCACGATGAAGAGAGAGCCAATCAATTTTTTTTTGCATGATTCTATAAGAGCAATGATTCTGTCATTGTCAAATCTGTTTGAAAGAACACCACACAATTTTCTGAAAGAAGAAGTTAGATGATGTAGCTTGCAAACATTGGCAGTCAATTTTGAGACAAGATGTGGACATATGATTGGGAGATGCAATTGCATGACATGTGGACATGTGATAAAAAGAGGTTCCAATGTTTTCTTTTTGACACAACGAACACTTCAATATGGGAGGCTGTGGCGGATTTGACCGTGGAGCCTACAACAGTCCGCATTATAAGATCTTGGATTCTTGAAAGAATAAGAATATATATGGAAAGAGTTTAAAGGGAGAGAAGATGTATGATCTGGCATTTGTTTCCTCCATAGTTGTTCATGCGGACTGTCTCTTAGATGAGATCTTTTTTGGATACAACAGATTATTGAAGGAATTACAAAAGGCGGAAGAAGCTGCTCGGGTGGCTATAGGTCGTTTGATCGGATGTTACATGACCAAGGATATTGCACATTCAACTACAATATGGTGCTTGATTACAATTTCTTGGGATGAAAGATAATGTTCATTCAGAAACAAGAATGCTAAAGATGACCCCTGCATGTAATTCTTAAGGTACATTTTTTTGATTCTAATTAAACCATCAAAACGTCTACCAATTCGTCATCATCGTGGGTGCCAACGGCTGCATAATATAGAGACCTTTGACTGTCATGATCCTCCTTATCTATGTTCATGACGTCTGTGCTTAAAAGCCATTGACAAAATTTCTTATGTCCAACAAAAGCTGCAAAATGAAGCACACTTCTTAGGTACTTATCGCATGCTTTAACTAGTTCCATGTCATATTTATACAGTTTCCTGACAACCTTGAATGCTAGAAACTCTTTTTGACGCTAGACGACATAATGTAGTGCCATCTTCCCTTTCTGGTCTCTCACTAGCGGATTGGCTCAAGCATTCAACAACTTTTCAATGAGTGCCACACAACCCCTTGCTGAGGCCTCCCGCAAGGTCTAATGCAAGGTCTAATTTCTTATTAAAATAAGCTTCTGGTTGCCTGGATAGTGAAAGAAGCCACGCCACCATGTTGATGCCTTCATATTTGACGACTACATCTAAAAGCATTTTTCCATGGTCGTCCTTCCAATCAACTTACGAATTATTGCCCTTTGCTACCGCTGAAATCAAAACATGAATGACCTCTCCAAAATTTTGGTTCACAAAGAAGTGCATAATGCACTGAAATCTGAATGCGGTTATCTTTGGAAAACAACTTTCTCTGTGGTCAAGAAGGAGCTTGCACACGTATGCCTGACCACAAAAAGCAGATCTATGTAGAGGAGTCCTTCCTTTATAGTCCTTGGCATTTGCTAGCTTTTCACCTGAGGGCCCCTTGAGCAGTTCTTTTGCAATTGCATATCCCAACCATTCATCTCCTAGTTTGGTGCATGATGCAATGCTGTTTTTTGTCTTTTATCATCTGTATCCAGGGGCTAAACTCCCCATTCTAGAAGCCTTTTCAACAACTTCGTTTCACTCTCCTTTGCAACTTGAACAATAATTGTATTCAAAACACTATGCTGACTGTCATAGCTGAATGTGCCATATCCTTCGTCACATTAACATCTGCATATCCCAACCATTCATCTCCTAGTTTGGTGCATGATGCAATGCTGTTTTTTGTCTTTTATCATCTGTATCCAGGGGCTAAACTCCCCATTCTAGAAGCCTTTTCAACAACTTCGTTTCACTCTCCTTTGCAACTTGAACAATAATTGTATTCAAAACACTATGCTGACTGTCATAGCTGAATGTGCCATATCCTTCGTCACATTAACATCTCATCGTACGACCTACAACCATCCAAACAACTTCTTCCCCCTTAAATAATTTCTTCAATAAACTGTTGTATCCATGAAAGTTCCTATCTAAGAGATGGGGCCACGTGAACAACTATGGAGGAAACAAATGCCAGATCATCCATCCTCTCTCATTTTAAACTCTCTTCATATATATTCTTATTCTTTCGAGAATCCAAGATCTTATGATGTGGATTGCCATAGGCACCATGGTCAAAACCGCCACAACCTCCCAGATGGAAATGTTTTGTTAAAATGTCATTCATTTCAGGTATGAGTTGCTTTTGTTTTCTATTTTTTCAAGTCAATGTCAAAAAAATTCAAACCTTGAATGCAAAGGGACAAGACCTTGGTGCGTGGGATTGGACTTTAGTTTCTTGAAAGGGTCTATGACTTTTTTCTATATTGACAAAACATTGATGTATGAAATTTTGTAACTACTTTTTATAAGTTGTGGATTGCTAAACCAGATTTTGCTGTCGGTGAGTGGGCCTATTCATTAAAATGTCATTCATTTCAGGTACGAGTTGCTTCTGTTTTCTATTTTTTCAAGTCAATGTTAAAAAAATTGATATCTTCAATAACCTTTTGTTGATAACTTGATTGGCAGAGTGGTCTAGTAAACATAAATAATCGATCATTTGAGAGCTAATTGGTTTCATGACAGACATAACTGATTCTACCCCAGCCCACACAATTATAACGAAAGTTGTGGGGAAACTTACATTTTTTAAAATCTTTGAATTTTTCACTAGGGACTTTGTCTAGTAGGAATCAGACAATTATAGTGAACCAAAGGGCTAGAATTACAACAAACAAACATGAAAAGATCTCCTCTCTCAAGATCTTGTGTTTATTGTATTTCCAATTGTATCTCCAACTGCTATACAACCTCTGTGCCACGAGCATTGCTGCTTCCAATTCTTTTGTGATCACTACCGCAAGACTAGCCCATGCCTCATATTCATTCCAATACTCCCAAGCGTTATAACGTACAGTCAAAATGGAAGGTATTGTTCTTTCTTCTCCCTCCTGATACTCATATTCAATCTATAGAGGAAACAAATGCTAGATCATCCATCATCTCTCATTTCAAACTCATTTTTTCGAGAATCCAAGATCTTATGATGTGGATTGCCATAGGCTCCACGGTCAAATATATATACATATATATATTCTTATTCTTTTCGATAATCCAAGATCTTATGATGTGGACTGCCATAGGCTCCACGGTCAAATCCGCCACAGCCTCCCAAATGAAAGTGTTATGTTAAAATGTCATTCATTTCAGGTATGAGTTGCTTTTGTTTTCTATTTTTTCAAGTTTGTCAAAAAAATTCAAACCTTGAATGCAAAGAGACAACACCTTAGTGTGTGGGACTGAACATTAGTTTATTGAAAAGGTCTATGACTTTTTTCTATATTGACAAAACATTGGTATGAAATTTTGCAACTACTTTTTATAGGCTGTGGACCACTAAACCAAATTTTGCTGCCGGTGAGTGGGCCTATCCATTAAAATGTCATTCATTTCAGATACGAGTTGCCTTTGTTTTCTATTTTTTCAAGTCTGTCAAAAAAAAAAAACCATGTTTATATAAATAATTTCCCGAAAGGAAGAGAACATGCTCTATTTCCATTTGCTAAAAAACACAGTTCTCACTGTGCTCTATTGAAATTTCTGTCTTCTATAGAAGAGAAAGATGGCATCACAAGCATGTGCAGCCTGCAAGATGTAGCATAAGAAATGTACCCAAAAATGTGTCCTTGTAAGAAATGTACCCAAAAATGTGTCTTTGCTCCATGTTTTCAATCAAGTGATCCGCATATATCGTTGTTTTGTCAAAATAGAAAAAAGTCAGAGAGCTTTTCAAAAAACTAAAGTCCAATCCCACACACCAAGGTCTTGTGTTTGAATTTGTTTTTGACATTAACATTAAAAAGTAGAAAACAAAAGCAACTTATACCTGAAATGAATGACATTTTAATGGATAGGCCCACTCACTAGCAGCAAAATCTGGTTTAACGGTCCACAACCTATAAAAAGTAGTTACAAAATTTCATACATCAATGTTTTGTCAATATAAAAAAAAGTCATGGACCTTTTTAAGAAACTAAAGTCCAGTCCTACGCACCAATGTCTTATCTCTTTACATTCGAGGTTTGAATTTTTTTGACATTGACTTGAAAAAATAGAAAATAAAAGCAACTCATACCTGAAATGAATGACATTTTAATAGGACACTTCCACGTGGGAGGTTGTGGCAGATTTGACCGTGAAGTCTATGGCAGTCCATCAGTCCGCATCATGAGATCTTTAATTCTTGAAAAGAATAAAAATATATAGAGTTTAAAAGGAGAGAGGATGGATGATCTGGGGTTTGTTTCCTCCATAGATTGAGTATGAGTATCATGAAGGAGAGGAAGAAAGAACAATACCTTCTATTTTGACTGTATGTTATAACGCTTGGCAGTATTGGAATGAATTTGAGGCATGGGCTGGTCTTGCGGTAGTGATCACAAAAGAATTGGAAGCAACAGTGCCTGTGGCACAAAGGTTGTATAGCAGTTGGAGATACAATTGGAAATACAATAAACATAAGATCGGGAGAGAGGAGATCTTTCCATGTTTGTTTTTTGTAATTCTAGCCCTTTGGTTCACTATAATTGTTTGGTTCCTACTAGACAAAGTCCCTAGTGAAAAATTTAAAGATTCTAAAAAAAGTAAGTTTACTCACAACTTTCGTTATAATTGTGTGGGCTGAGGTAGAATCAATTATGTTTGTCGTGAAACCTGTTAGTTCTCAAATGATCGATTATTTATGTTTAACAAACCACTCTACCAATCAATGTTATCAACAAAAGGTTATTAGAGATATCAAATTTTTAAAGGATGATGCTCTCAACCACAGACCTAGCAAATGGTGGAAGGCCTTTGCGTTGATATGGTACTTGATTACATTTTCTTGGGATGAAAGACGTGTTCATTCAGAAACAACAATGCCAAAGATGTCCCCTGCATGTAATTCTAAAGGTACAGTTTCTTGCTTCTAATTAAATGGCTGGGTTTTTATTGTCAGGAATGTCTATCTTCTTCTAATCTGCTATCAATCTTGTTTTGGCTATTTGTAAGATTGATGTAATACTAGGAATGGACAAAAGTATGATCGAAAGGGATTGTAAGAAGAAAGTTTGAAGACAAGAATAATAATCCCAGTAAGTCTAGCCAAGACTTGGCAGACAAATTTAAAAAAAAAATAGTACAAATATTTAAAGGATGAGGCTCTCAGCTATAGACCTAGCAAGTTGTGGAGAGCCTTTGCTTTGATATGGTGCTTGATTACATTTTCTTGGGATGAAAGATATGTTCATTCAGAAACAAGAATGCCAAAGATGACCTCTGTATGTAGTTCTTAAGGTACAGTTTTTTTGCTTCTAATTAAATGGCTGGTTTTTAATTGTTAAGAATGCCTATCTTCTTCTATGGAACTTTTTTCTATGCTAATAGCTGGTTTTGAATTTCTATTAATTGTTTACATGCAGATATTATCTGCTATCAATCTTGTTTTGGCTGTTTGTAAGATTGATGTAATACTAGGAATGGACAAAAGTATGATCGAAAGGGCTGTAAGAAGAAAGTTTGAGGACAAGAATAATAATCCCAGTAAGTCTAGCCAAGACTTGGCAGACAAATTTAAAAAAAAAATAGTACAAATATTTGAAGGATGAGGCTCTCAGCCATAGACCTAGCAAGTTGTGGAGGGCCTTTGCTTTGATATGGTGCTTGATTACATTTTCTTGGGATGAAAAATATGTTCATTCAGAAACAAGAATGCCAAAGATGACCCCTGCAAGTAATTCTTAAGGTACTGTTTCTTTGGCTTCTAATGAAATGGCTGGTTTTTAATTGTTAAGAATGTCTATCTTATTCTATGGAACTTCGTTCCACTCTAATAGCTGGTTTTGAATTTCAATTAATTGTTTACATGCACTGCAGATATTATCTGCTATCAATCTTGTTTTGGCTGTTTGTAAGATTGATGTAATACTAGGAATGGACAAAAGTATGATCGAAAGGGCTGTAAGAAGAAAGTTTGAGGACAAGAATAATAATCCCAGTTAAGTCTAGCCAAGATTTGACAGACAAATATTTTAAAAAATTAGTACAGCTGCCATGACAAATATTAAAAAAAAATAAGTACAGCTGCCACTAGACCTGCCGGAGGAGCCTAGCCACTTTGAGTCTTGCAAATTTTTGCGGGGCATCTAGGAATGTCGGACACGTCAGACACTGACAGTCAGCCTGGGCTCCCCAAAGAAAAATGAATCCAAAGTTCCGAATTGGTCGAAGGAATCCTAACCCAGGTGAATATATTCCATTCTGCACTATTGCAATAGAGCATAGTCATACATCTGTAATGGTGGTATAAGGTTAACAAAAATGTCCATAACTTATGGTGTTAAGGTTAATAAAAAGTTTGTTTGCAAGGGGAAGAACGACACATTGTGATACATCAACCTTGAGCAGATCACACTGAAGAATCAAGCAATTTGGGAGAAAAGCAAGACGGGTTCTCCAGCTCAAGAAGAAACTAGGGTATCGGGAGGGAGAGAGAGAAACCGCAGTTCAGGTGAAAAGATTCCAATTGCAATCATAAATTGATGAAGTAATGCCTTCGGTCAATGTAGAATATCTCTTAACAAAGTCTGGATTTATGCACAGCCCTAACAGGTGGATACAATTGGAGAATCAAGTCAAAGATTTAAAATTAAAAGAATTGTATGATGACTATGATATGATATGACCTGCAATGCTTTTATATTTAAAAAAATTAATGTCTTTGGGTTTTCATCCACAAAACATAAGTTCAAATCCCGATACAAGGGATTGGGTCCTTTCAAAAACCTGTGTTTAACCCTAAAATTCTACCTGATTGATAACAGCCGAGTGCTTGCCTTTGGGCTGGCCGAGTGCTTGCCTTTGGGCTGCCGCGGTTTGATTCTCTGGACGGTCGGGGTTCCATTGACTTCATCTTTACCCAGCAAACTAGGGTTTATAGAGGTTCCCTATGATTTAAAAAAAGAACAGACAAAAGTTTGCTGAAGCAGGTTTACAAAAGGAAGAATCACACATTGTGATAGATCAAAATAGAGCACGTCACTCTGAAGAATCAATCAATTTGGAACAAAAGCAAGACAGGTTCGAAGAGTTTTTATGCTGGATATTTTGTTTTGTTTTAGTTTTAGTTTTAGTTTTGATATAACCACATTCATAAGGCTGTGTCATGTCTGTTGCATTCAGGTGTTCCTATGAGGGATAAGGGCTTCATGACATGCTTCAGAAGAGGGAGATATGTTTGTTCTCACCGTGCAAGTATGGGGACAACACACAGTAAACAACGGCCCAGTATGAAAAAAAAGAGGGCAAGGAAAAGCCGACCCCTGAAAATGAAGACCAGGGCAAGGAAAAGCCAACTCCTGAAAATAATATACCTATTGAAATGATCATACCCAGCACACAGTAAACAACGGCCCAGTATGAAAAAAAAAGAGGGCAAGGAAAAGCCGACCCCTGAAAATGAGAACTAGGGAAAGGAAAAGCCAACTCCCGAAAATAATACACCTATTGAAATGGTCATACCTTCTCTGAGAGAGATTGTTGAAGAGTACATGGATGGCAGATGGAAGGGAGACTCAGATGGAGACGGCGTCAGAGGAAACTCTGCAAAACCAGGACGAGCAAATAAGAGTGCCATCCACATTCACGAAAACAGTTTGCCTGAAAAGGCGACAACAATACCCAATTGCAGTAAGAGATGTTTTGAAAGAAGAGATGGGAGTGACAACAATACCCAATTGCAGTAAGAGATGTTTTGAAAGAAGAGATGGGAGCAGCAACAAGAGCATTTGCCAAAACTAAAAGAGGTGAAAGGTAGTGAAAAAGAAGGAACTTGAAGACTGGCTAAAAACAGTGGTATGAAAGATTGTGCAAGAGGATATCAGAAAAGTTTTGGCAGAGGAGAAAGAGCAAACAAGAGATCAGAAAAGTTTTGGCAGAGGAGAAAGAGCAAGAGGGTCAGCAGAACTTTAGAGAAAAGGAATGCAACAAAGGCAAAAGAATTGTTGTCAGTGAAAATACAACTGAAGAAAACTCTCCCAAACAGGAGAAAGAGAATAAGGAGAAAACTTTCCATATACACAAACGACAAGGTAAGATAAAGGTCAAGGAGGTAGAGCAAGAAGAGAAGGGAAGGGAAGAAGTCAAGTAAGCAGAGCAAGAAGAGGGGAAGGAAAGGAAATTGAAGAATGGAGAAGGCTCAAAAAATACTGAACGAGTATAATGTTTCGAGATGGGATTCATGCCTTCCAGATTCATATTTTCCATGGCCATTACCCAAGGAATAGCCCAATCTTGAAGTCTTTAGGTAAAAATTGCACTGGGCGGACGGATAAGGGGGTCCATTATTTTGGACGTGCATTTTTTCCAGCCTTGGCAGCCCGCGCGGCAAAGCTGCCGCAGGCTGCCATGGCTGCCCAATCTTGAAGTCATAAATAATTAATTTTGCTGATTTTTTTTTTTGAAATAATACTTCTTATACACATCCCACCATGGCGATTGAATTTGTGTCACATCACCGATAATGCAAGTGGCGTAGGATAATCAATTGTTATTAGTTTGTTTTGTTTTTTTTTATAATTTTAAAATAATAATTTTTAAGTTTATTATAAAATAATATTTTATTAATAAATTTTAATTAATTTTATTACTATTATTTTAAAAAATAGTTTAAAATTATTTGTAATTAGTTTATGGTTAAAAGGTACTTGGTTTTAATCCTCATATTCAATTACGGGGAATGATATGTGAAAAAAATACTTTAAAAATAGCTTATGAACTTTTTCTTTCTATATATACATATATTATTTTAAACATATGGTTTTGTTTTTTATTGTAATAAAAGAAGTTATTATGGAAGAAAGGAGAAAGTACCTAAAGAAATAGGTAATTCACTATCTTTGTAATACAAGGGAACCCAATTAAAGCACAACCACACATATTTTTTTCTCTTAGTTATGCTAATGAAGCATGCCATGATTTTATCCGCAAACAAACTATTTAAATAATTGTATAAAATTATAACTTCTAGTGCATTTTAAATTAAAAAATACTATAGTTATTTTTGGGGTTTGTGTATAAAAGGTCCTTAGTAAAATTTGTTTACATCTCCTGTGAGAGATACTATAGTGGTATGTGATACTATAGTGGTATGTTTTTGGATTTTTCATCCAGGAGACCCAACTTTAAGCTTTGGTATAAGCTATGGTAATGAAGCAGGCAAGGCACATGCCATGATTTTATCCATAAACAAACTACTTAGATAACTATATAAATTTATAACTTGTGCATTTTAAATTGAAAAATACTGTAGTTATTTTTAGGGTTTGTGTATAAAAGATCCTTAGTAAAATTTGTTTACGTCTCCAGCAGTGGCATGTCTTCGGGTTTTTCATCCAGGAGACTCAAGTTCAAGCCTTGGTATAAGGGGATTGGGATCCCTTTCAGAAACTTGTGCTTTATTCTAAATTTTTAGTCTAGAAAGGGATAACCTAATTTTATCAGAGCGCTTGTTAGTGGGCTGCTCTGGTTTGATTCCTTGGAGGGTCGTGGCTTTGTCGACTTTGTCTTTACCTAGAGGGTTAGGAATTATCGAGGTTCTCTATGAAACCAAAAAAAAATGTTGACATCTAAAATATCACAAAGTTACTAGAGTTGTCATCCACTCTATTATATGTTAATATTATCTAAATATAAGTCTCATACCACCTTCATAAGAAGATTTCATGATGTGAATGGTCCATCATATTTTATGCATCACAAAATAGAGTAAACGCGAACAAGGTGTTCAAGCAAGAAAACATCTCATGGCCCTTCGTAAACTCATTCATATTTCTAATGGACTATCAAAGTGAGAAAGACTTTACTCATGAAACTCCGTTTGAAAGAACTCTCGGCTCCATTTGGTGATAGAACTAGTATTGTTTCTAGGAATAAACATTTTTAATATAGTACCAAACTCCTCTACAAGTAAGGTGCCCAAGCAAAGAGACTTTTCATGCTACAATCAATGATGCCTATATAAGACAACATCATTATGATGTGTAAGCTTATACTGGTTCATGGGAATCACAATCCTTTATGAATAAAGTATGCATTCAAGGTGATATTTCATGGTCTTTTATCAAATTAGGCATACCTGAATAAAGGGATACATTAATATTACTTGTAATCTTAGGCTATAATGGAGAATGATCTACAAATATCATATACAAACATGTAAATATGCCACAACCTTTGGGTAACAAAGAGATATTCAATGTAGTATCCGATCAGAAAGTTTCCACATAAATGGATACATTAATATTCCTTCTAATCTTAGGCTATAATGGAGAATGATCTACAAATATCATCTACAAACATGTACATATGCCACAACCTCTGGGTAACAAAGAGATATTCAATGTAGTATCCGATCAGAAAGTTTCCACATGTAGAGCCACTTAATGAGGATATCTTATCTCTATTCTATGACAAAATGTTTCACTTTTGAATAGGAGTGGTTTGTCATCTCAAGCTTATATAATGGAGTCCCATAGTCCTTTGTAAAAATAGGTGTTCAAGTAATTATAAATAAAATGACAAGCATCAAATGACATTAGCTCAATTGGTTAAATTTGTAAACTTTCAAGGATACCCAACTTTGAATCTTGCCAAGTGATACATGCGTAATTTCCAAGTTATTGTAATACTGCTATATGGTCATAATGTAACACAAGTGGAGCCCATTTCAGTAAGATCAATTATACTAGAAAATTGAATATCTAACTCAAAAACATCTTATTTGCAATATTTCTTTAGAAGTATGCCATGTCTTTGTTCTATGACAGAATCAACTCTATTTAAACAAGGCAATAGTTTTCTTTCAGTTCCTTAAAGCATATTTATGAAGAATAAGTTAGGTGAAGATAGTATCAAATGATGAAGCTGGCCAATTTAGAAAGTATTTCTAGATCATTGTAAATAATGTGGCAATTTGGTCAACTTATTTATAATTAACATTAAGGATCATATTGAGATAATCCACAAGATCCCTTAGTTTTTCACCAATAACATATATGTTCCCTTAAAATATCTTAATATATTTGATGTACTCTTTTTGTATTGTAAAAATATGCATTCTTTAAAGTAGCAACCTCAATTGCCAAATGACTAACTTATATAACATCAACTTTGTTGAAAAGCTTCTTGAAAGTTGCTAATAATTTTGTAGGATCTAGTTTTCCTATGAGGTAAATTTTTAGCTCTTTATCCATATACAAGGGAATTACTCTAAGAGCTTTATCCTTCTTTTATTACAATGTATACTCCTTTTCTTTTGAGTTTATTCCAACTATATTTTTGGTCAAATATTTCCACAATCCTTTATAATTCTACAAATCTAGGATAGGAATCTATGTTATATGGTCCATATGATTCTAGCATAAATTCATCCTCCAATTAACAAAAAAGGACAACAACTCTAACATCAATGCTAGGAGCCCAAAAAATTACGTAGGTTGAAAAAAACTCCAAATGCTTTTGTATGAGTGAGTTATGACCTCTAGAAATTTGTCCTTTTATAGCCCAAAATGCCACTAGAATAAGCAAAATTTAAATTTTATAAATAACCTCCAATTACTCCTAGGCTACCACATAGCACATGGAACTCTAATTGATCATCCAATCTAAATATGCCAAGTGTGCATAAGTTGTACCAAGTTCTCCACTTAGCTACTAAATGGGAATTGAGTGAATCAAAGTGACACAAGTGTTGGTCTGTGATTTTCTAGGTATATATATATATATATATATATATGAAATATCCATTTGATGGTGGTCATCTTGATGCTACATTTGTTTTAATAATGTCTATCTGCCATCAAAGCAAATCCAAAGCATGTCAAATTTGATATCATGCCAAAATGGAGAGGAGTAGTTTTGAAATTATAACCACTCTCAATCCAACACCAAGCACATGATAAGCTATCCAAGATGCCCATATAGTGGATCCATTTTAAAATTCTAAGTTAAATAAAACTTTTCCAATGACATACATCACTGTGACTAACCTCAAGCTTCATGGGTTTAGAAATATTTCATAAAACATAAGAGGTATGCTATTTTCTCATTTTTTGAAGTTAAATAAACGCAAATTTCGACTATTGTCCATGGCACAAATGGATTAGTTTAGCATGAACATAAGTTCATAAGATCTAGATCAAAGTAATAATGCTACACAACATATCACATGGTATAAGCCATCAAATTTTTCATGCACTAATGGTCATATAGATAATTCATAATCAAGTAGCTAATTTTATTAGATATAAACTTCATACAACTATACCACAACCTAGCGAAAAAAAAAGATAAGTCTATAAAAACACAAAAAGTTTAATCATATCATTAACATGCTTGATTTATAGGCATATTTTTATTTCAATAGCATATATACGCTTAAGTGTCTCAAATCTGCTACCATTATCATCCAATCCATGACATATCATTATTATTTACAAATAAGTCTTATGCAACTCTATAACAAGAGTTCAACATGTCCACAAGCCTTTACCAAATGCCTATATCTTACATAAGACATCATAGTCCTTACACTATATAGAAATAGTTACGAAATGGATTATAAGGCTCTTGATACTTCCTTGATAATAGTTAATTTCTTAACCCATTAAATTTGCGTATATTCCAACAACTTATTTGATGCATGACAAGTTGTGCCATTTCAAATCAAGTTTCATATAGACACTACTTCACCCATGAGTATCAATTATGTGCATGGAAAACTATGTGTAAATCATAACATCCACCTATAAGATGAATGAGTATATGTAGATTACCTCTATAATCCCTTGCAAAATTGTGTTAGTAAAATAAATAAATATAGACATTCTTAAATGATGCCTTTCAAATAGAACAATGAATATGACTAGCATCTTAGAAATGCACAATGTTTAGGCATGCCATCGACGCGTTGTAATTCTCATCTCAACTATATATCTACATCTCAAATATCTCAGAGTTACTAGAATTGTCAAGCACTCCATTATATGTTAATGCTATCTAAATACAAGTCTCATACCATCTCCATAAAAAGATTGCATAATGTGAGGGGACCATCATGTTCTTTATATCACAAATAGAACAAATACAAACAAGGTGTTTAAGCAAGAAGACATCTCATGGCCCTTTGTAAATTCATTCATCTCTCTAACGAATACTACCAAAGTGAGAAAGACTCTACTTGTGAAACTCCATTGGAAGAAGCTTTTGGCTTCTTTTTGTAATAGAACTAGTATTATCATTAAGCATTTTTAGTATAGTATCAAAATCCTCTATAAACAAGGTGTCAAGAAATTTTCAGAATAATTTAATAGAATATGGTCCACATAATTCTAGCATAATTTCATCCTCCAATTAAAAAAGCACAATACCATTATTAATGCTAAGAGAACCAAAATTATGTACTTTGAAAAAAGACTTGAAATGCTTTTTTTATGAGTGAGTTATGACCTCTAGAAAGTTATCTAAGATCAAAATACCACTAGAATAAGAAAAATTTAATTTTTGTAAATTACCTCCAATCACTCCTAAGCTACCATGTGGCATATGAAACCCTCCTTGGTCACCCAATCTAAAGATGTTAAGTGTACATAAGTTATACCAAGTTCTCCACTCAAGTACAAAATGGAAAATGAGTGAATCAAAGTGCAACATGCATGGAGAATTCTAGATGGACATATGGCAATATTTTCTAGAAATCTTCTCTTTGACTTCTTCCATAATATCAGGATATATCTTTCTTAGACTTTTTCTAGGATATTTTTAATTACATGAGATAGTCAAAATATCACATGCTTCTAGAGATTTTCCTTTTGTACTTTTCCTATGATATTTATAATTACATGAGATAGTCAAAATATCACATACTTCTAAAGAATTTCCTTTTGCATTTTTTTTTATATTTCAAAAGTGCTTTTGACTATTTTGGATTTGTAGAGATTTTATTATTTACAACATATCTGCTTTTTAACAAAGATAATTTACCATGATAATGATACTTTTATTATTAACTTTTACTATTTACTATGACCTATCCATATCAAAATATTATTTTTATACTCCTGTACAAATATAATGTTATAATATTGTTATTTAATGATCATTGTAATCTTCTTTGTGAAGCTACTATGTTGCAAGCATCCCAAGCAAGCTATCAAGCCATGATATTGCTTCTTATAGTAATACTCATGCAAATAATATGAGAAAAATTTATGCTGAAAAGTAACCTTGGGCACATACATTTTGTAAATAACTATATCATATAAATTTCTAAATGGCACATCTAAATTTCCCTAGAGGACTTTTATTTTTTACATAAAATACATAATAGAATGTCTTACATGGCACATCTAAAGTCCCCCTAGGCACATCTATTTTATAATTAACTATATCATAGAACGACCTACATGGCACATTTAAAGCAACCATGAGCACATCTCTTTGGTAAATAATTGTATCGTAGAATGTCTGCCATGGCACATCTAAAGTCCCCCTAGGCACATCTATTTTATAAATAACTATATCATATAATGACCTACATGGCACATTTAAAGCAACCCTGAGCACATCTCTTTGGTAAATAATTGTATCATAGAATGTCTTACATGGCATATCTAAAGTCCCTTTGGTATATTTATTTTTTTTACCTAAATTATATAATAGATAGTCCTACAATATACATCTCAAGTTCCCATGCATAATTTATTTTCTACCTATATTGTACAAATTAAAAAAAAATTAAAATCTCATAAAATTTTAACAATTTATAATCTTTAGTAACTAATCGAAATACATCAATATCGTTTTTATCTTTATCTTTAGCTTATTTTATCTATTTTATCATTTATCAATAGTTATATAGCTTCATCACACCATCATCCATTTATCATTTTAACATAATAAAATCATAAAAACCATAAAATGAACATAAGAACATAATTAACTATCATAAGCAACACATCACAATTGAACCAAGAACACAAAAATCTATATATATATATATATATATATATATTTGTGTGTGTAATTGAATTATATTCTACATTAGTAGATATAGTACAATCATGATACAACAAGCAATCGTGATAGTCAGTCATATCTCAAATCTTGTATATGGGGTTGTCCCTCCTATCCCTCCTACAATGGTGGCATAATAACTCATTGATGTGAGTAGCACATGTGTCTATGGGTTTATGGCATTTACCTCAACCGTAAAGTGATGGGCATAGGTAAGGGTAATAGATAGTTAGCTACAACTAAGACATGATAGATAATCTAGTAATGAGTCAACCAAACCACCTTTGCCATAAAATAAAATTGCAACTATAAAATTTCTAACTGTAACTTAGCTAATTTGTCATGGGGTGCTTGGTCTACCATTGTCAATTGATCTAGTATTTGACTTCACAAACTATCATTACAAATAGTGCTAGCTTGAGTTATGACCTGTTGCCATTCTTGCCACATTTTGTGAAACTTTAAGTTGTACGCAATTTTTGAGAATTGATCATTGCAAAACTTCTCTTTTTCCATGAAAAATAGTTAAGATGTTATGTTGTGTTTTCACCAACTGCATCTTTTTACTCAAAACTGTCTTCTTTCAAATTCTGTGGTTTCTCTGCTTTTCTGCACTTTTCCTGTCACTTCGCATGCAAAATTGTAGATGTTTTAGTATGGGCAATGTTGTGAATGTGTTTGCTACCTTAAGGCTATTTTTTGTAAGTTCATTTCACTTTGCGCACTTGATAATGGTTTCCAACACTTAGGCAATTTTCAGAGCATGTTTCCTTGAAGTACAGTACAAGGACACTTTCGCTCCACTTGTGGAGCGAAAGTGCTTTTGCTCCTAGTTGTGGAGCGAAAGTTCCCAGAAAGGCAGGGGGAAGCAAATGGTTAAGGTTGGTTAAGGAACGAAACATTTTTGCTCCATGTGGAGTGAAAGTTCTCCCCAAAAAATTAAGTGTGCACTGGCCAGACTTTCACTCCACTAGTGGAGTGAAAGATCCTTCTTAAGAATCATGAAAGTCAAAGCGCAAAGAAAGGTCAAATTGCGGAAAATTCAAAGGCCCAGTCGCTCCACCAGTGGAGCGAAACTCCAACAAAGCTCAAAGAAGCAAAAATGAGGTTAAGGGTGCAAAAGAGGTCAAAGTCCGGTAAAGGATGCTTTCGCTCCACTTGTGGAGCGAAAGCCCCAGGCACTCCACCAGTGGAGTGAAAGCCTCCGTCGCTCCACCCAGGGAGCGACAAGCTCAAGGGAAATCAAAGCGCAGTCAAAATTCCTCACTCCACCAGTGGAGCAAATCTTCTAGTTGCTCCACTAGTGGAGTGAAAGTCTTTGTCGCTGCACCTAGGGAGCGACACCCAAAATGAAGGCACAAATCACCTAAGTACAAGGTCAAGGGTGCTTTTGCTCCACTTGTGGAGTGAAAGCTGGCCAGAGTACAAAAAAGTTTCTAAGGCAAGAAAACACTTTTGCTCCACTTCTAGAGCAAAAGTGCTGTCACTCCAATTATGGAGCGAAACTCCAGGTGGGCCTGAAACTGTCAGGGACTGCCCAGAACTGCCATTGACTAATCAAATCGACCCCAAGCTACGCTTTGAGCCGTTTGATTATGGTGGATCACTAAAACCTTCTAATTTTAATGCTGAGTTATCTGCAAGATCAAATTAAATGATGTTAAGTCGGTTTCAGATCAAATTTTCCTGTCACCATTGCAAAAGTGGTTGGGAATTAATGTTTTAGAAGGCAAAATCCTCTATAAAAGTCAGTTTATTTTTTGTAACTAAGGATGGACAATCTCTTCTAGAAAAGCAGCTGTATACTTTGAAATATGCTTTCGAAATATAGACTTCTGGTTTCGGTCTTGAATCTTCTATCCCTGTGTATGATTTCTATCATGTTATTTCTATTAAGTTAGTCTCTTTATCATACAACTTGAATTCTATTTTCTGGATTTAGCTGTCAGTAAAGGATTAATTCTGGAGGAAGATTTAATGTTGGTTTCTGTTAAAGGTCTATTGTTTTAATTATTGTTGGTTCAAGTGTTAAGCTGTGTATCGTGCTTCCTGTCCATCACCCCGTATTTCAGGATTTTAGCCTCTTTCCCATTCCTTTTAGTTATTTCCTTTCTTTCAACATCTTCCTAATACTTATCACAAAAAATGATTTTATTTTCGGAACCAACCCTACTGGAGATTGTCACGGAGGACATTCCTTTCCTTCGGACATTCAATACTAGGTAGCAGGTCTAAGGTGTTGTAGACTTAGCAAATTTGCATCTAGATCGATTTGATCACCAACAATTTCTGGCATGCCTGGTGGGACACAAACGTTCCACATTAAAGCAATATTAAGAAGTAATGTTCATCTTATTGTTGTCAAATCTAAACATCTAACGACTCAGCTAAACACAAACACATTCAAGTCTCGTAGATCAGTGTAAAAGCTCACACCTTCATGTACACAAGGTGGCAGGCTAATAATAGAGAAGAAACAGTCGAGTTCTTCGAGCTTGACATTGACGCTTTGGGAGAACATCCTAGAGTGGTCCAGCCAAATATCCTGCTAGATGGGACATCTTCGCAAGTAGCTGTTGTTGGTTCGCAGAGACCAAGTCCTGCCAGCACAACAACTAGCTTACCCCCAAATCCAAAAAATTCACCAGTTCAACCAAATCCTCTGATCCAACTAAACCATCCATTGCAACCACCATTGAAGCCAAATCCTTCGATTCAACCAATCGTTCCACACGTATCGACGACACAACAAGTTACCCCCAGGTATTTCCCTACATGGAATCATTCAAGACCTCTAGCTTTGGTAGCTCAGCACCAAGTATCGCCCGTAGCACTAAAAGCTTTACCCACATATGATGGTACGAGAAATATGATGCACGAGCATATCCAAGACATCGCTGTACTAGCAACCATTCACCAAATCATCGAAGAAGATGTTATGGTGAAGCTGTTGGTGCTTTTGCTGAGAGGTAAGCTCCTCTACTGGTACCGATCACTCTCGATCGACACCATAACTTCATAAGACCAACTGGTAAAACAATTAATAAGGTACTTTAATGAACAAGTGGAACCCTTATATTTTTTGCACCAGTTTACCACCATCCAGAGGCATCCTCAGGAGGAGGTAGCCGACTTCAATATCAGGTTCTCCAGAACCTGGCAGAGAGTCACTACCGACCTTTGACCCACCCTAGAGCAGGCGATGTTTTATTACCTGAGAGCTTTTCATTTAGATATTAGCATAAGCATCCGACATGCTAATATCAACACATTCCCTGTCTTGTACGAGCAAGCGTAGAAGGCAGAAGCCGACCTGATGGCTATTAGGAAGTTGCCTCCCAAGGTGACGACGCAGATTTACCCGAACTTTCCATAGAATATGTACCCTAGTGCATCTGCTCCACCTACATCCCCAATGTACCCTAGTCAATCATGGAGCCCCAACCCTCAAATTCAAGTGACACCCATGCCCTAGTATCAAATGCCCGCTGTTCCTCAGCTCCCAGCTCCTATCCCATTTCTCGCATTGCTTGTGCCCTTGGCATCATTACCATTACCCGCATCTCAGGTAGTCTTAAATACGGACCAGGTCAAAGAGTTGCAAGATTTGCGTGCATATGTGAAAATTATTGTGAACGAGATGATCGTCATGAGGAGGAGGTAGAATGATAAAAGCTTCCAGTCAAGGAGATTCCATCCTCCCCTGATCATGAGAGAGCAAGCATCCTTTGCTCACCGACCTCCCAAAAGAAACTCAACTGTAATGAGCATCGAAGAGGCCAAAACTTTGAATCCAGCATATTGGTGTACCACGTGCAACGACCCGCACAATGAAGAAACCTGCATGGTGCACCTCAACTATGTTTAGATGTTAACCAGTGGTGCTTACAAGCAAATCAATATGATCAGATAAGCTGGTCATAATTACATGATGTCTTCCGCCGAGCAAGTCTCAGTCCTCACCAAGACCAGGAAGAATCCCATTGAGGTAGATCCAACCTAGATGGATCCACTGAAGGTGCCAACTACACCCAAATAACAGAGCGAAAGAACCTAGCCAATAGCAAAAGCTCTCGATCCAATGACAACCTTAGAGCAGTCTGAGTTACTAAAGGACCACATGCTGTCTCGATCTAGAGAAAGGGTTTTCCAACCCAAAGCTTTGAATTTATAGCCGCAAGATGAGACGCGAGATCAAGCTAGGGAGAAGCTCCGATACCCCTCACTGACCAAGCATTAAAGGGTGGATGCCATGCAACAGTACCAGAACACGTACGAGTCTGCGAAGGGAGTGGGAGAATCAGACACTTCGACATACAACATTGTCAAAGAGATGAAGAAGGAACCCACCAAGGTAAGCCTTTATGATGCCCTCCAACTTCCAGGTCAAGTAGACCTCTTGCAGGAATCCCTCAAGTTTGCTAAGGACAAGGAGAGTAGACTGATGCAGACGGTGTTTTCACAACCACTGACGACTTCGACCATAGGTAAGAATAGGCCCCTGCCATTCTACCTTTCCCTTCGGATGGAAGGATGGATCGTGCATAGATGCATGATCGACTTTGGTGCTTGGACAACCATCATGCCCAAAGTAGTGTGCGATATCATGGACATGGAGTATACCCATAGTAGCCCTGGAGTGTCGCATCTAGACGGGACTTACGTAAAGACGGTAGGAGTGATCAAAGACGTTTTGATCCAACTCCACAAAATATCACAGGTCACGATCATCCAAGAGACGTGGTGGTCAACCTTGATCTATACTTCAGTATGTGCCTCTCATGAGAATTTACATCTAAGTTGGGAGGCTACCTCTCCCTCGACTACTCACACTTGGAGATCCTCTTCAAGGGAAAAAAATTTCAACTCTTTAACGAGAAGCCTACAAGTTTTCATGTTGAAAAACTTGAAGACGAGGAGAAGGGCTCGGTCTCTATCAACTTGATGATAGAAGAAATACAAGTGGACCTGATGGAAGAATCTCTTAGTGAGCTTCGAATTGAATATGAGTTCTCCATGACCAATTTTAATGCCATTATCGGGATGGATTTGGGGTGCTACTCACTCACCAAGCCTGAAAATGCTGAAACAAAAGCACTCGAAGAAGAGCCCCCGATACTTGATTAGCTATGGAATCTATACTTCGATGATGCGATGTAAGAATGATGCAGGAGCTAGCATCACTCTTATTTCTCCATCCGATGAACAAAAAACATATTCGTACATGCTCGCATGGAGATGTACGAATAATGCAGTTGAGTATGAGGCTTTGTGCCTCGGACTCAAGAAAGCCGAGAAAATCGACATCAAGCAGTTGCAGATATTTGAGGATTTCAAATTAATCTGCAACCAAGTTACCAAAAAGTGTCTCTCCAAGCAACACTATCTAAAGGCGTACCGCAACAAAGTGTGGTATTTTCTTGAATCCTTGACCGCACTGAGCATCAAGTCAATTTTGCAAGAGCAAAACAAGCTTACGAACATATTAGCCTCCATCGACGCTCGGTTCTCACTGGTAGATAATATGATGCATAAGCCAAAGACGGTGAGGCTGATCTACATGCCTTCTATACCTGATAAAAAGCTCCATTGGCAGGTGTTCAACAATGATGAACAACTTGTCAATTTTTTGGTTAATGAAGTGTCCTCGATTGAAGATCAAACTCTGAACAAATAAGATATTGAGGGGTTAATTCAATTGAAAAATAAACATATCCCAAAGGGTCTGACCATATTAGAGATTCTGTTTGATGGGAATGATAGGTCTGTCAGGAACAAGATCAAAGTGGACAGAAAAGATTTCATGGACCTGGAGTTAGAGCCAGGGAAAGTTATCAAGGTAGGAGTCGACTGCACAGTCAAAGAACTCCAACAGATCACGTCCTGTGCGAGGAGTACCCAAATATCATCGCTTGGTGCTACCAATATCTAAGGGGGTATGATAAGAACGTCATCCAACACACCATTGAGCTGGAAGAAGGGATCAAACCCTTCAGACAAAAACAAAGGCCCATCAACCTGAAGATAAAGATGCTGATGAGGGCTGAGCTTCTGAATATGCTTGAAGAAAAGATCATATACCCGATCAAGCACTCCTCCTGGGTGGACAACCTGGTCCCTGTATGAAAGAAGAACGGGGACATTCGCTTGTGTATCGATTTTTAAAATCTCAACTGTGAATAAAAAAACAACACCATAACTATTGCTTAAAAGAAAACAACAAATGAATATATCAAACCAAAAAAATAACAAATGAATATATCAAACCAAAAATGCACAACCATGAAATATATGTATTATATTAATGGGGGGAAGCTTATAAACTCTGTTTTTACATATCAAGATGATACACAATCCTTTGTTGATACAATGTTACAAATATGCAGGGTTCTCCAAAACCCTAATGGCAAATGCTGCAATGTCTTCAATCGTGTCTTTGATCCCAACAGGGTTGAGTGGGCTTCAGATATCCGTTGAGCCGGGCCACTCCAGCTTGAACAACTGTCTAATGCTTTCGATGTCCTATTTAATCTACACATAAAAAAATACCAAAAATTTAGTAATAATAATAAGGGCTCCACTGTGTGAGCCCTTAGAAATCATAACTAAAACCCTAGCTAATAACAGTATGAAATGTGAACAGAGTTAAACAATATGAAATGTAACAAAATAAGTAGATTTACCTTGTTGTCTATTGATGAATAGATCTGTTGCTCCATTGCAGATTGATGGCAGGGTGCCCCGACGACACTTGATGATCTTACATGGCAGGCTCTGGTCTACGGATGTAGGGACGACTGGATTTGTGCTACGCTTGCAGTATGCAGAAGGCACACTGTTGCACCTGTGGGATGCACTAGGCGCTCGGGAGCGCATGCGGGTAGGATTAGATATGAAAAATCATATCAGGGGGGTTGCGAAGGGTTTGGCGGATGAATGACAATGGCAACGGTGGAAATGGGTTGTGGAGATGGTTGGAATCCAAAAATCCTAGGATAAGCTAGGGTTTTTGGGGGAGGCTATGCTAGGGCACAACTAAGGCAAATGTAGGTCGAATTCACTCAGAAAGCAAGAGCTCCAATCAGAGCTAGTTCGAACCAATTAGTAAAATTTCCAGGGATTGAGCATTGAGAATGCTCCTATTTATTATCAAACCTAGGGTTTTCTTAGGGTTTTAGCTTAACACTTTTGATTGTGTGGCTAATATTAAAGCGGATCCAAAGGCTGATATTAAACTTTAGGTGTGACACATATTATGGAGAATGGATTGCTGAGAATAGATCCAGTTGAACGACTGAGGTTAATTTGGCTTATAAATATATATATTAATAAATATATTAGAATATAATATAAAATATTATATTTAAATATAAATAATATAAAATAAACATAAATAAGTCAAATAAGGGTTAGAAAATGGTGGGAAAAGGCTAAAGTGGGCCATTGGATGGCGAGAAAGGCATGGAATGGCCAATTGAATGGCGAGGAAAGGGTGATGGTGGACAAGTGGCTAGGATTTGGTGTCTATAGATGCCCCTTTTTGTACCATGTTGCATGAAACACAATATGGTACAAAAACACGAGACACCTGGTTAGGCTTTTGGGCACAAAAGCAACTTCTCTCTCTTGTTGGATTTGTGAGCAATAATGTTGAAGACAAAAGAATAAAATTTTTTGGAATTTGCGTAGCTTACCCCTTCAATTGGCGAATGAGGTTATAGATGAATCTCACGAGTCAATTGAAAAATTTGTGCAAATGATGAATGATGTGATATTGTTTTTGCCCCAATGATGCGAAGGGGGTTGGTGTAAAATGTGATATGATGTGTCTGTGTTTTCCCTAACGGATGAAGGGTTTTGTGCAAATGTGATGTGATGTGGACGATATGAATGATGTAAAATGTGATACCATTTTTGCCCCAACGGTGGGAATGGGGTTGTGTCAAATGTAGATGTCATGATCATATAAGATGTATCCCATCATGGGAGGATCAAAATCAAATGTGGTTGCCCCAAATTTGGGGTGATTCAATGTTGTTGAATAAAATGCCTTATTGGCATCATTGAGTATGTAGGTTATGAAGATGCAGGATGACAAAGTCAACGTAGGGGCAATGTATTGACTGTGGAAGCTTTCTCCGTGTAATTCCATCATGAAACCAATCAACCTACCGAGTTTGCCTGTCTTGTGACTATGGTCAAATGAATGAGTGATTGTGATATTAATTATCCATGTTTTCTTGCCCCATGGAAAAGGACATCAATGATTGCTTTTGTGCAAATTGTTCTTGGTCATGTTTCACTCAAAATGTGAAGTACCAAATGTGATTGTGATCTCTATCAAGGAGATATGTGATGATGATGATGACCAAGTGTTCTTATGGTAATTTATTCATCTTACCAAATTGCATGGATGCAAATCACTGCAATCACCAAGTATATAGAACAAACCACTATATACAAGATTCACTTGTAAATTTGACATGTGGACTTGGAAAATATTGAATATAAATGTAATTGTTGATGGATTTGATGGTGACATGGAGACGTGGTGATGAGAATTGTATTGATGGATGCAATGTGGAGTGATTTTGTGGAGGTAAGCTACATTTTTGGATATATGGATTCAAGTGATTGAGTCTGTTTTTGCCCCAACATATGAAGGGGGTTTTTGATAATGAAAAATGAAATGATATGTGTATGTTATTTGCCCTAACAGATGAAGGGATTTTTTTGATATGAAAAATGAAATGATTGTGTCTGTTCTTTGCCCCAACAGATGAAGGGTTTTTGATAATGAAAAATGAAATGATTGTGTCTATTCTTTGCCCTAACAAATAAAGGGGTTTTTGATAATGTAAGTGTCCTTATGGTGATCTACCCATCCTACCGGATTGCATGGATAACCAGTCGCTGCACCCACCAGGTGAAATAGGGTAAACCACTAAATACAAGGTTCACTTATGAATATTGCATAATGATAAATGAATGGATGATGTTGAATGTAAATGTGATCTGTTTTTGCCCCAATAGATGAAGGGATTTTTGTAATTTGGAAGATGTGATGAGTGTATCTATTTTTGCCCTAACAGATGAAGGGGTTTTTGAAATGTGGAAATGTGATGAATGTATCTGTTTTTGCCCTAATAGATGAAGGGGTTTTTGAAATGTGGAGATGTGATGAATGTGTCTATTCTTTGCCCCAAAAAATGAAGGGTTTTTTGATATAAAAAATGAAATGATTGTGTCTATTCTTTGCCCTAACAGATAAAGGGGTTTTTGATGATGTAAGTGTCCTTATGGTGATCTACCCATCCTACCGGATTGCATGGATAACCAGTCACTGCAACCACCAGGTTTCTAGGATAAACCACTAAATACAAGGTTCACTTGTGAATGAAAATATTGAGGAAAATGTAGAATGAAACTTTGTATTTTTTTTAGCCGACGGGTAAGGCTATGAAATTGAGTGAATGTGGAGATGTAATTGATGCATTCTATTTTTGCCCTAACAGAAAAAGGGGATTTTGATAAGTTGTGATGCAATGAAATGGTTTTGTTTTTGCCCTAACAGAAAAGGGATTTTTGCAAATGTGGATGGTGTGAATGCAAGGCAAAGGGCACAACCTTTGACAAAAGAACACAATATTTTGAACCTAGCAATTGATGTGAATGATGTGAATGCAAGGAATAGGACACAACCTTTGAAAAAGGATGCAACCTTTTGAACCTAGCAATTGACGTGTTGATGATGTGATGTGATTGAGTGATTGAATTATTTGTTGAATTGGTGGGGAAGGTGTGATACCTTGAGTACCCCAAAAATTATGATGTTTTCTTGGGATAAAGGTGTGAAACCTTGAGCACCCCAAGTTGTTATGATGTTCTCACTTTATAGCAATCTTTGCATATGCGAGTTATATATATATATACATACATGGCTTTTACTTTTGTGCTTTTAAGTGAATGCTTTTGTGGAATGCATGTTTATGTTTATGACTAATGCATATGAGATGTTATGGATGATTAATGCAAGATGAAACGTATGGATGATTTGTGCAAGATGGCATGTATGGATGATGAATGCAAGGCAAAATGTATGGATGATCATTTATGGTTTAGATATTTGTTTGGCCATGTTTAGCATTGTTGTTTAATCAAGGGCACCAAACTTGGTGGCTTTTGGTGGATAATGGCTCATGAAATGACATGGATGTTGACATGGAAGAAGATATGGATGTTGATATGGAATACTGCCTATTTTACAGAGACTCAAACATCCTAGTGGCATCAAAAAAACCCACTAAAACTACCTAAATCCTTCTAGGACCAAATGTGTGTGCAAGTGAAGTTCATGTACCAAATCTTGAGCATGGCAATGACCCTAGGCAATCAAACACCAATGTGTGTGCACGTGAAGTTCATTAACCCATTATGAGTAAATTAGGCATGACCTATTATGGATAAGACCAAGAAGCTAGCTTGTCCATATGTGCGGTCAGAGGTCTCTCTTTTTTTGGAAAGGAGACATGTCGCCCCACATGAGCTTACTCCACTACTAGTCAAGCGTCTATAGCCTCGATGGAGATTCACTCCATAGTCCAATGATCTGATCTTTAGGCCTTGGGGATGACTACATAAATTTCTGAGGGAAATGTAGTACAATCCTTACAACTTTAGGGATCTGTGGTGTGTGCATAGAAATTGTTAACTTTGGATAGAGCTTTGGGGAATCGAATTCTCAACCAAAGTGTGATGAGAATGTGACCCTATCCTTACTACTCTATATTTTGTGTTTATATTTGGAGAGCAACTGTGATAGTGGTAAGAACCACTTTTTTTTATTTTGGACTATGTTGCATGATAGGACAAGTGAGGAATACCCTTTTCACTTCAAGGTGCCACCCAAGTATGGTGTTATCCCTCTTTGAATCAAAATGTTTTTAAGATGTGAAGAAGTGTGGTTGGTGCAAGATTTTTTTTGGAATCAATGGACAAAACTCAAGATTTTCTTAATGTGAAAAAGTGCTTTTGGTCCTAAGAAGAACTCGACATGTATTTTGAAGTTTTCTTAAAACACTAGGGGTGGCTGAGTGACCGAAAACACCTAGGAATTTGTGAATATGGCTTGTATGTAAGGAAATTTGGCTTTGTGAAATTGTGAGGATGACATTGTGAAGGTGCCCCTGATTAAGGCAACATTATATTTGTTGGGCCCATTAAGATCTTGAATAAATGATCCCTATATGAAATATGGAATGTGGATGTTAATGCAATGTATGAAATGCAATTGAAATATGGAATGCAATATGTGATGCGGGTGAATACATTGTTTTGAATGAAATGTAAATGCAAGTGAAATGCAATGTTATGAATGAAATGTATGCAAAGGTTTTTTTTGTTTTTGTATTAGCCATGTATGCATATACATGTATAGTAATCATAGTAATCACAGTAAGCATGGAATGCTTTCTAGTGTATGATGTTTATTGGCTCGGGTTTTTCTACTCCCTCTAGCCTAGTAAGCTTATGACCAAAGGGATTGGTGCCTTTGGAGCGTTTTGGAATTGACATGTGACCAAAGGGATTAGGACCTTTGGGGCTTTTTAAAAATTGAAATGTGACCAAAGGGATTAAGTACCTTTGGGGATTTTTGAAATTGATGTGTGACCAAAGGGATTAGGTACCTTTGGGGCTTTTTGAAATTGAAATGTGACCAAAGGGATTAAGTACCTTTGGGGCTTTTTGAAATTGAGATGTGACCAAAGGGATTAGGTACCTTTGGGGATTTTTGAAATTGAAATGTGACCAAAGGGATTAGGTACCTTTGGGGCTTTTTGAAATTGAAATGTGACCAAAGGGATTAGGAACCTTTGGGGCTTTTTGAAAATTAAAATGTGACCAAAGGGATTAGAGTCTTTGGGTCTTTTTGAAATTGAAATGTGACCAAAGGGATTTGGTGCCTTTGGGGCCTTTTGGAATTGGAATGATATGTGACCAAAGGGCTTAAGTGCCTTTGGTGCCTTTTGAAATTGAAATGATATGTGACCAAAATGCTTAGGACTTTTGGGGATTTTTGAAAATTGAAATGTGACCAAAGGGATTAAGTACCTTTGGGGCTTTTTGAAATTGAAATGTGACCAAAGGGATTTGGTGCCTTTGGGGCTTTTTGAAATTGAAATGTGACCAAAGGGATTAGGTGCCTTTGGGGATTTTTGAAATTGGAATGTGACCAAAGGGATTTGGTGCCTTTGGGGCTTTTTGAAATTGAAATGTGACCAAAGGGATTAGGACCTTTGGGGCTTTTTGAAAATTGAAATGTGACCAAAGGGATTAGAACCTTTGGGGCTTTTTGAAAATTGAAATGTGACCAAAGGGATTAAGACCTTTGGGGCTTTTTGAAAATTGAAATGTGACCAAAGGGATTAGAACCTTTGGGTTTTTTTTTTGAAAATTGAAATGTGGTCAAAGGGATTAGGACCTTTGGGGCATTTTAAAAAAAAATTAAAATGTGACAAAAGGGATTAGGAACTTTGGAGCTTGTTGAAATTGAAATGTGACCAAAGGTATTAGGACCTTTGGGGCTTTTTAAAAATTGAAATGTGACCAAAAGGATTAGAAACTTTGGGGCTTTTTGAAAATTGAAATGTGACCAAGGGATTAGGAACCTTTGGGGCTTTTGATTTAGAGAATGAAATGATTATGGATGAAAGTGAATGTGATTGTGATGAAGCCATGTTAATGATGAATGACTGAGATGAAGCCATGTTAATGGTTGAATGGCTGTGATGAAACCATGTTAATGATGAAATGGCTAAGGTTAAGCCATGTTAATGATTAAATGGCTAAGTTTAAGCCATGTTAATGATGAAATGGCTAAGGTTAAGCCATGTAAATGATGAAATGGCTAAGGTTAAGCCATGTTAATGATGAAATGGCTAAGGTTAAGCCATGTAAATGATGAATGGCTATTAAGTAGTCATGTTAATTATGAAATGGCTAAGGTTAAGCCATGTTAATGATGAATGGCTGTTGAGTAGTCATGTTAATGATGAATGGCTATTGTGTAGCCATGTTAATGATGAATGGCTAAGATGAAGCCATGTTAATGTTGGACTGGTTGTTGTGTAGCCATGTTAATGATGAATGACTATTGTGTAGCCATGTTAATTATGAATGGCTAAGATTAAGCCATGTTAATGATGAATGATTAAGATGAAGCCATGTTAATGTTGGACTGGCTGTTGTGTAGCCATGTTAATGATGAATGGCTGTTGTGTAACCATGTTAATGATGAATGGCTAAGATGAATCTATTTTAATGATGAATGGCTAAGATGAAGCCATGTTAATGTTGGACTGGTTGTTCTGTAGCCATGTTAATGATGAATGGCTGTTGTGTAGCCATGTTAATAATGAATGACTAAGACGAAGCCATGCTAATGATGAATGGCTAATATGAAGTCATGTTAATGATAAATGGTTGTTGTGGAGCCATGTTAATGATGAATGTTTTATAGCCATGTTAATGAAGAAATGGCTAAGGTTAAGCCATGTTAATGTGGGATGGCTAAGATGAAGCCATGTGAATGATGGAATGACTGAGATAAAGCCATGTTAATGTGGAATGACTAAGATGAAGCCATGTTAATGATGGAATGGCTGAGATGAAGCCATGTGAATGATGGAATGGCTATTGTGTAGCCATGTTAATGATGAATGGCTAAGATAAATCCATGTTAATGATGAATGGCTAAAATGAAGCCATGTTAATGGTGGAATGGCTGAGATAAAGCCATGTTAATGGTTGAATGGCCAATGTTAAGCCATGTTAATGACGGAATGGCTAAGGTTAAGCCATTTTAATGATGGAATGGCTAAGGTTAAGCCATGTTAATGATGAAATGGCTAAGGTTAAGCCATGTAAATGATACAATGGCTAAGGTTAAGCCATGTTAATGATGAAATGACTAAGGTTAAGCCATGTTAATGATGAAATGACTAAGGTTAAGCCATGTTAAAATGTGACCAAAGGGATTAGGTACCTTTGGAGCTTTTTTATTGGTGATGTGAGTGACTTGAGATGTGGTGAATGGATTAATGAATGGATGAGATTGAGTGTGTTTTTGGAGGTGTGATGAATTGGGGGGCATGGAATGAATTTGATGATGATGAGGTTGGTGAAGAAATGATTGTGAATGAAGAAGAGGATATGATGTATGAGGATAAGTGTTAAAAATACTTGGGTATTGGTGAGATGAAATGGAGGAAGAAGGCATACCATATTCCTCATAAGAAGAACTAGTATACACTTGGGTGAGGTTGGACGGGTAGGATGTAGCCAATTTTGGTTGTTCAACATAGTCTTGGCTAATGGGTTCGAGAATATAGTTAGAAGACCTGTAGATGGCCTCTACCTTGTCCATGTCAATTTGGATGGATGATTGCTCATTATTTTGGCATCCCTCTTGTGGGAGAGATGGGTGAATGTTCCTAGATGGACTAGGTTGGATAGAATTGGAAGGGTTGGCTACTAAAGTAGCGGGTATGTTTGTTGTATTTTCCATTAAATTATTTTGATTTAATATCTTTGTTTGATTTCAAGTTAGAACCATAAAATAATTAAATCAAAATGTAATTTTAGGATTGTCAAATTAAATCTCCAAAACTGAAAATAAAGCTAAAGAATTTAGAAACAAAGAAAATAATCAATCCTAAGTTTCACCTTGTGTGGTTTACCTTATTCAATGACAGTTTTGTGTGTTTGATGTATCCTAATCTTGTTTAATGAAAAATAAAGGTGAAAGACTATGGCTGGATGGGGCAACGAGATTCTTGTTGGTGGTGAAATCCAACAAGTTTGCTTGGGGGTAGTCCTAAGGTGTTTAAGGGCAGATATTGGTGGATGGAAATGACTACCACTATCATCAAATATCAAGCAATGGTTGGTGATGAAATCCAGCCACTACTGTTTAAAGTGCAACGTGCTATGTGTGATTAATTTAAAATATTTTTGTTTTCTATTGTGACCAAACAATGTTAAAGGTAACATATTTCACAAATCTAAATTAGAATCCAACACATAAATACAAATTTCTTCTATAGAGTGTGAAATACACCGCTTAAAACCCCCTGCCCAGATAACAATCAGAGGGTTCATCCACCTCTCTGCCAAAGGAGTCACCCAAGGGCAGGAATACTTTTTGCATTTAAGTATTGTTCCTACTTAGATAAGTAAAATAAGAAACCCTTAACTCCTAAGATGCAAATTCTAATTAATGCTTTTTACTTTCAAATGCAAACAGAAAGATGCAAGAATTATTTGAATTTGCAATTTTTTTCAAAATAAAAAACTCAAAATATGTGATGAATGAATGCATAGATGCCCTAGATGCAATCTAAAATGATCTATTTTCCAAATTTCTTAATGTGTGTTCATTTTAAGTTCAAAATCTGAAAATAAGCAGTGAAATGATGAAATACGTAAAACAAGAATTGGAATAGACTAACTACAAGGCTTACCTGAAAGCCTAACCTCTGCTCCAAATTACTTCTAGATGCAGCTGGGAACCTACGTAGGCATAGATGGGTGCCTATGTAGGCATAGTAGAGTGCCTATGGGGATCAGCAGGTGTTAAAAAAAGTGTCTGTGCACCTTCTACAAACTATCACAAGACCTTCTAGAAACCCTAATCGACGATTTCGACTGGTTTTTTGCTCTAAAAAATCTTGTAAAATGGAACAACAGAATAAAATTAGTACAAAAAAGTAAATCATAAAGTAGAACCCTTGTGGGGTCCCATCGTGATCGCCATTTGTGAATACAAAAATACAATACCATAACTATTGCTTAAAAGAAAAAAACAAATGAATATATCAAACCAGAAATGCACAACCATGAAATATATGTATTATATTAATGGGGGGGAGCTTATAAAATCCATTGTTATAGATCAAGATGATACACAATCCTTTTTTGATACAATGTTACAAATATGCAGGGTTCTCCGAAACCCTAATGGCAAATGCTGTAATGTCTTCAATCGTGTCTTTGATCCCAATAGGGTTGAGTGGGCTTCAGATTTCTATTGAGTTGGGCCACTCCAGCTTGAACAGCTATCCAATGCTTTTGATATACTGTCTAATTTGCACACAAAGAAATACCAAAAGTTAGTAATAATAATGAGGGCTCCACTATGTGAGCCCTCAAAAATCATAACTAAAACCCTAGCTAATAACAGTATGAAATGTGAACAAAGTTAAACAATATGAAATGTAACAAAATAAGTAGATTTACCTTATTGTCTATTGATGAATAGATCTGTTGCTCCATTGCAGACTGATCGTAGGGTGCCCCGATGACACCTAATGATCTTACGTGGTAGGCTCTGGTTAGCGGCTATGGGGACGACAAGCTCTGTTCTACGCTTGGAGTATGCAAAAAGTGTGTTGCTACACCTGTGGGATGCACTAGGAGCCTGGGAGTGCCTGCGGGTAGGATTAGATCTATAGAAGTAGATCAGGGGGTTGCGAAGGGTTCGACGGATGAACGATAATGGCGATGGTGGAAATGGGATGTGGAGATGGTTGGAATCCAAAAATCCTAGGGCAAGCTAGGGTTTTTGGGGGAGGCTATGCTAGGGCACAACTAAGGTAAATGTAGGTCGAATTCACTACGAAAGCAAGAGCTCCAATCAGAGCTAGTTTTAACCAATTAGCAAAAGTTCTCGAGATTGATCATTGAGAATGCTCCTATTTATTATCAACCCTAGGGTTTTCTTAGGGTTTTAGCTTAACACTTTTGATCGTGTGGCTAATATTAAAGTAGATCCAAAGACTGATATTAA
This sequence comes from Wollemia nobilis, assembly GCA_028583015.1. Classification (NCBI taxonomy): domain Eukaryota; kingdom Viridiplantae; phylum Streptophyta; class Pinopsida; order Araucariales; family Araucariaceae; genus Wollemia; species Wollemia nobilis. The sequence goes on along the minus strand of JAQPPZ010001424.1, from coordinate 701,211 downwards.
ACTTTAGGTGTGACATGAATTATGGAGAATGGATGGCTAAGATTAGATTAGATCGGATGGCTAAGGTTAATTTGGCTTATAAATATATATTTTATAATAAATATATTAGAATATAATATAAAATATTATATTTAAATATAAATAATATAAAATAAACATAAATAAGTCAAATAAGGGTCGAAAAATGGTCGAAAAAGGGTAAAGTGGGCCATTGGATGGCGGGAAAGGCATGGAATGACCAATTGAATGGCAAGAAAGGGTGATGGTGGATAAGTGGCTAGGATTTGTTGTGTACATCAACCAAACATTGCTCAAGAACCACTACCCACTACCCTAGATTGACCATATTCTTCATGTAGTGGTAGGAGCACAAAAGTTCTCTTTGCTAGATGGATTCTCTAGCTATAACCAAATTTGTGTCAAGGACGAAGAATAACACAAGACTGCGTTCACCACTAAGTGGGGAACCTTCACCTATCAACGTATGCTCTTCAGCCTCTCAAATGCTAGAACGACTTTCCAAAGGGTGATGGACCCTACCTTTGGCAAACTATTAAATCATGTCATTGTGATCTACTTGGATGATATGATAGTCTTCTCCCATAATATGGAGGAACATGATCTACATTTATGGCAAGTATTTGAGAAATTTTGGGAGTTTGGGGTCTCCATCAACCCCAAAAAATCAATCGTTATAGTGAAGGAAGGCAAACTTCTCAGGCACCTGATATCTAAAAAGGGATTACCTATTGATACAACCCGAGCTGAAGTGCTTCTTTGCCTTCCACTACCATAAAATAAGAAATCCCTATAGTACTTTTTTAGACAAATAAACTTCATTAGGAAGTTTATAGTCGACTTCGCCCAAGTGGTGAAGTTGATGTCCGAGCTTCTGAAGAAGGATGCCGAATTCAAGTGGAATGATGAAAGGAAATAGACATTCCAAGATATCAAGGAATGGATCACTCAAACTCTAGTACTCATCAATATTGACTACGCAAAGGATTTAATCCTGTACACCATCGAGGAACTAGAAAGCTATGCAGCTATTTTGAACCAGAAGGGGGAATATGGAGATGAGCACCCGATAGCGTTCCTTAGCCAGATCATCCAACTACATGAAGAAAGGTAAAAAATCATTGAAAGACAAGTGCATGTAGTGATGAAGTCACTCTAGAAATTTTGACATTTCATCTCCTTGAGTAAGATGATAGTGTACGTGGTACACCCTGACGTTTGGAGTTTCATCATTCATGGGGATCTTGGAAATAGGAGGGCTAGACGGGTCTCCAAGATCTAGGAATTTGATATTGAAGTGTGCCAAACCAAGTTGGTCTAAAGTAGAGCACTCTGTCAAGAACTGGCCATAAGTACTACATATGAAGCAACAATCCCCGACTCAGACCACCTTATGCCCGAAAGCAACCTTCCAAACCTATCGATTGACAGTCCAGATTGGACATATAACCTTGTAAAGTACTTCCACATGGGCATATGTCTTTCTCGCTTCAATGCTTTGCAAAGAAGGATATTTCATTTATAGGCTGACCGGTATGTCTCGACACCCAATGGATTGTTTTATCAAAACATCGACAGAGTCCTCTTGAGGTGTATCAGGGAGTCAGAGAAGTTAATAATCCTTGAAGAGTTTCACTCTAGAATTTCGAGAGGTCATTTTGTGGATAGATCGATGGTCCTGAAGATCATAAAGGTAGACTATTACTGGCCCACCTTTTTCATCGACGCTTTCAAGGTCAGTCAGTGCTGCGATAGTTGCCAACGCTACTTGGGCAGAACTTGGAATGCATCGCTTCCTCTTCACACCATTCAAGTAGAAGCTCTATTCTAGAAATGGGGCCTAGAATTCATTAGGATCATCAATACCAACTCCTCATATGGCCATAAATACACTTTAACTGCCATAGACTATTTCACTCGATGGTCAAAACCAGTGCCGTCCAAGTAGGTCAACCAAGATGTGGTTATATCCTTTCTTCAAGGGTTGATCACTCACTTTGGTGTGCCTGAAGAAATCATGTCTTATAATGGCTCTCATTTCACGGACGTGAGGATATATGAGTTCACAGTTAGGTATAGAATTTATCTAAAGACCTCATCTAACTATTACCCACAAGGCAATGGATTGGTGAAGTCTACGAACAAGAACCTACTATGGATTCTGAAGAGGTCCTTGGAGAAGAATAAGCAAAGATGGGATCTGCTCTTAGACCAATCACTTTGGGATGATCACATTTACATCAAGCATTCAATCAAGAAATCACCCTATTCACTCGTATACGGGAAAGAAGCAGTATTACCCACACACATAAAGCTACCTGAGTTGCAGTTACTCAAGTAGCTCGATGGTTAAGAGGATAAATTTTACTCGATGGATGTAAGTTTATCCCAGTTGCTACAGTTGGAGGAGGATAGAGAAGGCTTATGAAGCTTTCACAAAACATGCTAAATCCACCAAGGGTTGGTCCAGTAAAAAGACTCCTGACAAAGCCTTCAGTGTCGGGGACCTGGTATTAAAATGGAATGAAAAAAATTCTAAGCCTAGGAACCACAAAAATTTTGACGCTTTCTGCGAAGGCCCATTTTGAATCTACGACATCAATCATATCAACTCCTTCATTCTGTAAGACATGGAAGGTTTCACTCTCCCAATTTTGGTGAACAATTTTCTTTTGAAAGCTTATTACCAGCTGAGTTTCGAGAAAAATAAGTAATTTCCTAGGTACAATTTTATGTATATATGTAAAAAAAAAATGATGAAAAAGAGATGGCTCTCTTTCGCTCCACTTGTGGAGCGAATGCTTCCATGTCCCATTCCAAAAAAATAAAAAGAAGTAAAAAAAAATAAAAAATAAAGTGTGTGCTTTCGCTCCAATAGTGGAACGAAACTCTCCCCCTTTCCCTTATTTTAAAAGTCTTGCATTTTATTTTTTATTTTTCTTTGAGGTTGTCCATTCGGAAAGTGCCAAGTGTCATGAAGAGGATAAATGTGAAAGTGTTTTATAACCCTAGTGCAACATTATAAAGTGGGGTCATTCATCCCTATACAAGCAAAGTGTTTTCGTACCATAATGTCCGAAGCACACACCTCATGGCAGATCCAAGTGATCTCTCCTCTCGAGGAGCATGCACCCCAAGGAGGATTTTCTTGTTCAATGCAATTTTTCATCATTTTTGAGGGTGAGCTACTAGCACGAGGGCAAATCAGAGGTGCATGGTTGCATACACGACCTCCACTTGCATTAACTCTTGGTGTTGTCATTTAAGGTGGTAGAAGATCTGAAGTGAGCGCTATAAGTAGAAGGGTTTCCAGGCTCATTTCATGCCCTTAGTTGAAGTTGCAGTTGTGTTTTCCTACTATCCTTGCACCCTACAGTTTTAAGAGTGCTTATCTATGTAAGTTTGAATAAAAGTAGTTTATCGATAGAAATGGGCAAGAAGAGTGGGGAACAAAAGGAGAAAGCACCCAAGGAAAAGGTGATGCCCACAAAGGAGAGTGCTCAAAGAAGCTACGAAAGCGCACAAAGAAGCCTCAAAAGCTGACGCTACCCGAAGATGACCTCTTCAGGCTTCAGGATTGCATGATGACATACAAGGACCTACAGAAGTTGTACTAGGATGTTGAGTAGGCGCATAGAGAAAACCTGAATGGGAACCCACTAGTTGCAGTTTATCATTCCCACTTGTTCTTCTACATGTGCACACCCGTACACCATTGCCTAGAATTTGTGTAGGCAGTGTTGCAATTATATAATACCTAGATAAGAACAGTGCAGGATGCTAAGGGAAATACACTGTTTCCCATAATAGTTGATACTATTTAAAAGGTCTTTTCTTGCAAGAAGAAGCCTTCAAATGATTTCAACCCCAAAAATATCAATAGTTTAGAGTAGGGCACCAGGTATCAGCCCACGCTTGAGATGCACTAGTTCACGAGGGATTAGTTGGGAGGAGTGTTATCATTTGAAGAGTTTCCCCAGTTATCCATGCACCTAAAATAATTTATACATCATGAAATTTATTTGATTTTGGCATGGGTGATGGGACTCTCTACTGATGCCGTAGTCTACGACTGGCAAGTGTCCATGGCGAAGTCCATTTTTTAAAATGAAATTTATTTCCCATCCAAGATGAAGCTGGGAGCTATACCAATTTTCTTTGACTGGGCAGAATGGATGGCATGGCAGTTACATGTATAATTATCCTACTTGCAAAGCCACAAATATGATTAGTTCAGGATTTTCTCCTCCCTAGCATGGTACTTCTTTTACCACCTACATGATAAGTTTCCCTACATCCCTAATAACCAGACGGACGAGGAAGGCTAGGCATTGTTGGTTTATCTCTGGATGCAGAACTTTCCCATAGATGAATCGTACTATGTTTTTAACCAAGTTTTATTAAGGCCAGAACTGGAGCTGATCTGTGGCTATTATGAGCGAGTTCTTGTAAATATGAGAGATAGAGTAGTGGATAGGAATATGAGAGACATTTTTTTGCTCACCCAGGGTTTGGTTATCAAGATTTTTGGGTTCATAAAGAAGCCCTTTTTGTTGTCCTTTTATGCTATGCCTTACTTGTTTTCCCTGGAGGTCGCTTGGCAGTGTGAATTCGTCAACGAAGTGTAAGGAAAATGTAGGGGAAAGAAGCTCACATGTCTTATACCTTTCGAGTTTAGGGACATCAAGGTGATGCAGTGTGGTCAAAATTCTATGCTTATAGTAACGTTGTTCAACTTAGGATTGATTGAAATCTACCAATGCTGGAAGTACGATCTGTGTAACATCTTCTGAGATCACATTGGAGCGAAGTATTTTCACAACTACCCTCACCCAGACATTGTTGCTCAATATAATAACCCTAGGGGATGCGAGTTAGAGTGGCACATCGATGAGATGGTGCCCTTCCCCCTTGGCATGACTTCTACACTATAGAGAGTGAGTACGACCCAACTGTCAACCCAGAGTAGAAGCTTCCTAGGGCTATTTTTTAGGCAATGAAGGTAAAGTTGTAGCATTGGTCAAACCACAAGATCAATGAGTGGTGGATCATGAGGGTCCACAATGACAATATGACCTTCGACTACCCAATGATGCTAGATGACAAGTTCTCAATGATGTACGATGAAAACGTAAATACCTATTAGACCCTCTTATTTTATGAGATTATACCATGAAGTACGTGAAGCCCTCACAAAGTAGATGACCTAACAACAAAGAAGCAAGTGGTAGAAGGTAAGGGCAAGGCAGTCCTGAGTGATTCACCATTGGCTGGAGAGAGTGGGCCATTGCCCCATAAGAAGAAGAGTGCTCTCCCATAAAGAAAATATGAGGCACCTATCTTGTAGCAAGCGACAAAGAGACCACGCACCAATGCTCAAAGGATCTTCAGAGCAGGCTCTCAAGTGACACCTGAAATCCCTCCATCAAATGCTCTTGAATTTTCTATGGCAGAGCAGTCGAAAGAGCAAAAAAATGAAAATGTGGAGGTGATCGATGTAGACATGATTGAAAATCACAAGAAAAAAAAATACCCACACATGCAACACCCATATTCCTCAGCTCCCTTGATAACAGAGCCCAAAGGTACACATTCATCCTTGTATATTTCTTCTTCCATCTCTATAGTAGTCATTTCCTCAACAGCTAAAACTCTAGTCACTGCCACTATTCCTTTTCCTTTGCCTCTCACTATTGTTTTTAGAATTTTAGTCTCCCAAAATCTTTTTTCACCCTCAGCTGCATTCGCATATTTTGCCACTACCCCTAACAATTTCATGATATCTACATTTTTCACCCTTCCTTTTTCTATCATGAAAGACCCTATCACTGATATTTACTCCATGGAAGAGATAAAACCTTTTTATTTTTTGCCACCCTCTGCTATTATGATGTCAGTTGCATCTAACATTTTAATGCCTAAACCCACCATCTCCATATTCACAGTCCAAATACAAGCATCCTTGAGGGTCAACACAGTCGCTTCCCCTCCTGTTTTCCATGTGTTGTCAAAGCTTGAGCCATAGCTTCCCCTCATTCCTTTCACGTTGATCCTCGGAGTTGGAGTCTAGGAGCTGCTCAAAGCTGAGTTGAAAATGATGTAAAAACTTTCTGTTACGGAGAGCATCTACAAGGCACGCCATAGTTCATCACAATGGCTGAGGGACCACTAGAATAAGGAGGTGCAGGCTCTGGCACAAACTGATAAAGCATCCATCATCAATCTATAGAAGATGAAGCTCCGCACAGTAGAGAAGATACCAGTTGTCTAGAAACCCTTGGGGGAGATGAACCCGGTTGATTATGGTTACTGCCATACCATGGAGGATGTGACCAAGATGAATATGGTGCGGAATATGGGCAACATTCAAGTCAAAATATGCTCCATATATGTTCACGGTGAGTACTACAAGGACCGCTTCTTCAAAGCGCAAGCCAAGAATTTTGAACTTTAGGAGGCCTTGGCAAGGGTAAAGAGGTAGATTGAGATGCTATAGTCCGAAGCCGCGTAGTTGAGGCAACTTGTGGTATCGCTAGAAGCGAAGGTCGAGGAGCATTTCAAGGTGCACAATCAACACATCAAGGCATGTACCCAAATAAATTAGTAGGTGCAGTTGCTCATCGTTTAGGTCCAGTAGTTGTAGGATAAGTTATAAGAGACAATGTCATAGCCTATTGCGTTCTCTAGGGAGTGCATCAAGGAGATGCACCTGTAGTTCCTGGTAGATTTCCTGGCAAAATCTACATGAGAAGTCACAATTTTAATATTTTTTAGGGAGGCACAAGAGACAGTTTCCGAGGGTCACTCTATTTTGGAAGCTACTTAGACAGACGTTGGTATTTGGCTAGACCTAGTCATGCAACTCCAAAAAATTGAAGATATGCATGTGCACTTTACTCCCATGAGATCCTTGACACGATCTTGGGTGACAACAAAGATGACCCTGCTCTTTCTCCATAAAGCTCGAGCTAACCAAAAATGCTCATAAGATCTCAAATGCCCTTGAGTAGGAGAGGGAAGTTTCGTTGTAGTACTCTAATGCCCTAGCACAAATTGGCATCCCTAGTTTCAAAGATAGTGAAGAACCCATTCCCATATCGAGAAGTTGAAGCCGATATGGGCGACATTTGTTGACAGTGCTTCAGATGTTGATGCTTGGGAGGACCAAATTTTAGAAGCACAGGTGACATCTTTCATGGCCAAATATACCACTATTGAGTCTTCCTTGCAGGAGTTTGACTGGAGGCTGTATCTTACTGACATTGAGTGCATTGAAACCTTTCGTTACCTAATCCAGGAGCTCCAAAAGTATCCAAACTTTTCATTTGAGCACTGGGTCGATGCTTCCATGGTATATGAACATATTTTCAAGAGCTCTCTACAAAGGTTTCTCCTCCATCTACACAAGCTTAATCCCAAGGAGGAGACAGAAAGCGATCAAGAAAAGGAAGAGGAGGACCAAATTAAAAAACTACCAAGTAGTAGTGACGAACAGTCCGAGGATGCTGAAAGTTAAGAAGACTCTACAAACCAAGGATAAGACCTAGGATCTTTGCATTGAGGCAAACTCAATACCCCATGAGCCACCAGAGATGTTGTCATTCTTACCATATTTTGTGAAACTTTAAGTTGTATGCAATTTTTGAGAATTAATCATTGTAAAACTTCTCTTTTTCCATGAAAAATGGTTAAGATGTTATGTTGCTGTGTTTTCACCTACTACCTTTTTTTACTCAAAACTATCTTCTTTCAAATTCTGTGGTTTCTCTGCTTTTTTGCACTTTTCCTAGTTGTTTCGCATGCAAAATTGTAGATGTTTTAGCATGGGCGATGTTGTGAATGCGTTTGCTACCTTAAGGCTATTTTTTGTAAGTTCATTTCACTTTGCACACCTGATAATGGTTTCCAACACTTAGGCAATTTTTAGAGCATGTTTCCTTGAAGTACAATATAGGGACACTTTCACTCCACTTGTGGAGCGAGAGTGCTTTCACTCCCTGTTGTGGAGGAAAAGTTCCAAGAAAGGCAGGGCTAAGCAAATGGTTAAGGTTGGTAAGACACAAAACATTTTTTCTCCATGTGGAGTGAAATTTCTCCCAAAATAATTAAGTGTGCACTAGTCAGACTTTCGCTCCACAAGCTCCTTATTAAGAATTGTGAAAGTCAAAGTGCAAAGAAAGGTCAAAGTGCAAAAAATTCAAAGGCCCAGTTGCTCCACTAATGGAGCAAAACTCCAGCAAATATCAAAGAAGCAAATATGAGGCTAAGGGTGCAAAAGAGGTCAAAGTACGATCAAGGATGCTTTCGCTCCACTTGTCGAGTGAAATCCCCAAGCACTCCACCAATGGAACAAAAGCCTCCGCCGCTCCACCTGGGGAGTGAAAAGCTCAAGGGAAGTCAAAGTGTAGTCAAAATTCCTATTGCTCCACCAGTGGAGCGAATTTTCCAGTCGCTCCACCAATGGAGCAATTTTTCCAATCGCTCCACCAGTGGAGCAAAAGTCTTTGTCACTCCACCTAAGGAGTGACATCTAAAATGAAGGTACAAATCACAAAAGTACAAGGCCAAGGATGCTTTCACTCCACTTGTGGAGAGAAAGCTGGCCAAAGTACAAGAAAGTTTTTAAGGTAAGAAAACACTTTCGCTCCACTTCTAGAGTGAAAGTGTTGTCGCTCCAGTTGTGGAGTGAAACTATAGGTGGGCCTGAAACTATTTGGGACTACCCATAATTTCCATTTATTGATCAAACCAACCCCAAGCTACGATCTGAGCCATCCGATCATGGTGGATCACCAAAACCTTCTACTTTCAATGCTGAGTTATCTATAAGATCAAATTAAATGATGTTAAGTCGATTTTGGATAAAATATGCTTGTCACCATTTCAAAAGTGGTTAGGAATTAATGTTTTAGGAGGTAAATTCCTCTATAAAATCTAGTTTATTTTCTGTAACTAAGGATGGACAATCTCTACTAGAAAAGTAGTTGTATACTTTGAAATCTGCTTTCAAAATACAGACTTTTGGTTTTGGTCTTGAATCTTCTATCTCTGTGTATGACTTCTATCATGTTATTTTTGTTAAGTTAGTCTCTTTATCATACAACTTGAATTCTATTTTCTGGATTTAGCTATCAGTAAAGGATTAATTCTAGAGTACCCCTGGATTTTATGCAGTTGAGAAGATTTAATGTTGGTTTCTCTAAAAGGTCTATTTTTTTGATTGTTGTTGGTTCAAGTGTTAAGCTGTGTATCATGCTTCCTATCCATCACCCCGTATTTTAGGATTTTAGCCTCTTTCCCATTCCTTTCAGTTATTTCCTTTCTTTCAACATCTTCCTAACCCTTATCTCAAAAACCAATTTTATTTTCGAAACTAGCCCTATTGGATATTTTCACAGAGGACATTCATTTCCTTCGGATATTCAATGCTTGGTAGTAGGTCTAGGGCACTGTAGACTTAGAAAATCTGCATCTAGGTCGATTCGATCGCCAACATGACCTTGTCCACAACCACATTCTACTCTATCTACAAACTAGTCATTTCCACCTAAAGTATAGCCACATGTTAGGCAATTGATCCCACTCTTGAGTCTATTCTACTTCCTCTATCCTTCTTTGATCAAACTATGTTATGTGAGATCTCATATCCTATAGGTTAGTCACTTGATGGGTTAAGGTATCTTTCTTAGCTATGATGGTAGGATGAGATGATCAACTTAATACTTCATCCCTAACAGTAAATGGAATAACTCCTTTGGATCCTCCCTTATGAGCCTCCCCATACATCCTCCATTATCTTATCAGTAGAGGCACTAGACAACTTACCCATGTTGCTGTTCACCTAGTCTACATCCTCTACATATTCTAAAAGATTGTCATTATTACCTATTGTGGATGGAATCCTTGGGACCATCCCCAATAGCATCCACTGCACCTAGATCATCCATTGTAGAATTAGAAATAATTTAATCATCCACATTGGAAATTATACACAATCTAAATCTATTGACACCTTATATCCTTACTCTCAGGTTATCCTCCTATACTATACAGAGTCTAGAGTAATATCTTGGACAAGACCAAATTGGTAGATAGTTTACTCATATTGAAATAACTCTCTATCTCACGCCGGGTTACCATGTATTGAGACGATGGAAGTCTTGGGAGCCTTCGTAGATAGTTTGAACCCTACCAGCTGTGCTTGTAGTTACTAAAAATCGTGATTGTAACCATTGCTTCTATATATATATATAAAAGGGAAATAACTCTCTATCTCTGTACATGCTAATCTACCATCTCTATTGCCTAATATTGACCAACTAATATCCATCCTTGGCCTAGCTAGGATGCCTTCTATATAGACACTATATGATATTAATGCTAGATTATACCAATCAAAACTCAAAGACACTTGTGAGTCTCTTCAAACATTACCTCTTAAGCCAACTAATATGAATTAGGAAACTTGGTACCTCTAAAATCCACCACATATCCTCCAAAGTCATTATAAGATCCCTACAAGGTAACTAGGAGATGTTTATGTGTGAATACCACCTCTTTACTATGTCTATGAGGAATGCCCTATCAAATCATATCTTCAGCACAAGGGCTACATTGTATAACCCTATTGACACTAGCAAAGCATGATCCTCACAACTTAATGGTGGCAATATAGACTCCAACATATATAGTTGTTGCTCCATCATATTTAGAACCCATAGACTCATTTGAAACAACCAAAACCATTTCATTAGTGATATTTCATCAATAATATCCTCAAAATAATGTTTTACACCATAAAATCATTTAGAATCTTAAAAATGTTAAAAACATCACATTTATTTTGGAAGCGCTAATGCTTTTGTATTATGATGATGCTATCATTTATAAAAGTATCATTATTATACAAGAGCATTGATGCTCATATTGTTGATTTTTTACAAAAGCACCATGCAAAAGTTCTACAACTTCTTAATATCACTAAGTAAAAGCATCATACAACATTAAAAGTGTTGCTTTCACCTTTGAGTTCTAGTTTTTGCAATAAGTGTAGAAATGTTTTGCAAGTTCAAGTATCTTACCTAAGGCTAGCTCATCCTCCAAGCATTGTTGATCGTACCCTATCATTGCAATGCATAGGTCATCCCTATTGAGCCATAAAAAATCTAGTTGTAGATGCACATCTAGAGCTTCTATTTTAGAATAAAAATAATAACCATGATTTTATTTTTACTTTCCCTGTCATTTTTACCCTACCCTTCTCAATTACTTACATCAACATTCTACCTGCTTTTTAAGGTACTCTTGTGCTCGATAACAAAGTGGAGTTTTATAATTTAATCTAAATTTTTTTCTTGAAAATTCAAAGAGGTGCACATAGGTAAGTCTACATCTAATGTAACCACTAAGGCAATTTTGCATCACATACAATCTATTAAAGTCATCAATAAATCAAAATGATAAAAACAAGTTAAGAAATAAAAATATTGGTGCAATATTGGGGCATTCATGCTAGTTCTTGATATACTCGTCATCCAATGAATACGTAAAAAAGGTCAAATGTAAACATCCAATTTTGATCAATCAAACTATAAAAAAGCTAAATTAGTTTTAAAATAAACAAAATCATTAAAATTTATAACTTAAAATATGAGCTAAAATTGATTAAAAATAATTTCAACTATCCCACATGAGAAGTGCTATCTCAAAAGCATCAGTGCAATAACACTTTCATCATAAATACTAGTGCCATTGTTTTAAGTTTTGAACTTGACCATTTGTTACCAAGCTAGCCTACAAATCTATTAAAATCACGCATTTCTATATTAGTTTCAAACTATAGCACCATAGAAATTTTGATCCTAGTGCTATTGTCAAAATAGAAGTAAGAGAAAAAAACAAGTAACTAATTGACATAAGTCACATGCCAAAAAATATTGAACATGTTTTCCTAATCTACCAATTTTACCAACTCTATTATAAATTGGAATCTCAGTCAAGAATATACTTGTAACTCATTAAAACACGAAGTTTTCTTTCCTTTGACTTGCAAAGTAAATATCTTGGAAAAGAAAAATTTTAAAGCTCCCAAATTTGTACATCTTCATTTTAAAATCTATAAATTAGCCTATGGAGGAACTCAAATATATATTCTCATAGTTGCAAAGCTTTTCCAAATTTAAAAGTTTAGTATATAGATTTAATGGTGAAGCCTTGGTAGATTAACTTTACAAGAATTCCTTTAGTTAGCAATCATAGAGCATACACCATTTACATAAGTGTTGGAGTTTTATCACACATGTTATGAAACTTTCTTCTCATTAATAGAAATAAATCACCATTCATGTAGAAATATCAAGAATGCGTCCATAAATAAATTCTACAATAATAATCCACACAATAAAATAGAGATAGATAATATCCTTGAGGTAGGGCAACATCAAGAATACTCGTTAAGGAAGGAATCACTCCATAAGATCTTTAGCTCCATGAGCCAAGAATTCTATCAATAATACTTCATATATGACTTTTACAATTGGGGGTACATCTCTCTTTATACAAGAATGTGATGGTTCACTTTCCATGAGTTACCCATGTGGTGGTTCATCTTACATGAGTTACAAAGTTCTTAATATTATAATATGACACTATGAAATATATTATTATAATTTTATGTGTGACTCATGCCATAATACAATATTATATTATATCCCCACATGCATATACATAGGTACCTAACAACACATTTGTATTGTACTTTAATTTACCGTATCTTTAAGTATTGTCATTATTATCTTGCTTTTAAGTAATATAATAATTATTTCTATTGCATGAAAACCTTAGCTTTTGAATATCATCATTAACACTGTTTGATATCATTTAAGTTTTATTGTAGTATTTGATCTTAAAATTCAAGACTATAGCTATTGGACTACATAAGTTGTAGGTGTGCTAACATTAGCATAATGATGCTAACAAAAGCACTATATCATGATAATTATTTTGCATAAAGTATACAATAAATACTTCAATTTTTGCTGATTATGACATCAACTCTTTAGATATTTTAATAGAATAAATTTACAATAGCATTAGGAGCTTTTCTATTAACTGATTTTTTTAGAATTAAAGCTTAATTTATTTAGCTATCTTTCTATTTTATGTTATCCATTTTAGGTAAAAGATAAAGAATAGTTGATTATATCCTTCAGAGTACTATAAATTATGTGTTTTAATCAAATTCAGGTATTAAAAACTTGTATCTTCTACATCTTAAACTTATTTTTAATAACTTAACAATAACATTGTATACTGATAGCATGGATAATGCTCATAATAGCATGTTCAATAACTTTGTTACTACACATCACTTTTTTTTGTGAAACCATAAAAATTTAGATTTGAGACAAATACATGCAACTTTCCTATCCTAATAAATACTAAAACATTTTTTAAATAAAGGGTCTAACTAAGGTAGATCCCTGAATATCTAATGCACTTCAAGTTTAGTGTGTGAAGGTACCTTCCAAGGATTTCTAAGTATAAGAAACATGGAAGCTACTTTAAAACATTAGCGCAATAATCTTCTTCAGTTGTAGATCAAATAGTAGGACCTTTAACTTTGTTTTTGTTTTCTGATTCTATTCTATCTCTACTTCATCACTTTATCTATTTATTTTTAATAAATTCTACAATTTATACAAAATCAAAGGTTGTTTCAATATTTTCAAAGGTATTATAACACTATTATATGTTTGTCTATGCTATGACTATGCAATGCAAAGATGGTGATTTAGCTTAGACAAATATATAGTTAGCTTAATTTATAAGGTAACTAAAATAAAGTTATCCATTTGTAGCTATATTACAATAAATAAAAAAACATATAACTAGGTCTATGTGTCAAGATACTTCCTTTTTCACTTTCTTAAAACAAAAAAAAATAAAAATAAAAGATTTTCATTTCTATCAACATCGAAAATAAAATTGCACATAGTCTATATCTTGTATTCATGCATTCTAATAAAAATAAGTAGGATTTTTATTTTATTTTATTTATTTTAGCCTTATCGAAAGGGATAAGGGTATCAAGGCCTAATAAACACCTAGTTTATTGTTCTAAACTAAATATACATGTCCAACTTAAATTATCTATGAATTAAAAGACAAAAATGAACTTCTAGTTTGAAAGGATAAATGGGATCAATTGACCATTTTATTTAGATAGAGGTAATTGTCCCAATTATACTTTGAATAAAAATTACAGATATTGGAAGCTTTAGTCTAAGGGAGTTTGATAGTAACCTAGTATTAGGAAACCTTCATTAAAATACTCAAGTATGTACCATAGTCTTAGTACAATAAGAAATTTAGAATTTGAAAGTTTATTATGGGCTTGAATATGTAGATAAAGGTTGATGTATACTTGCATAACACATTAACTATAGAACATGTCTTTGAGAAGGCCATTAAACAAGAAACAAAAATGGTTATTCATACTTATGGTAACAAATTGAAGAAAAAGTAAAAAGCAACACAAAAACAACTTTTCCCATTGTTCAAAGAGAATTTTTAAAAATAAAAACCACTTAATATGAATAAGAAAAAGGTAGAGAATACAAAATTTTGAAAATTAAAAGCAATATCAATAGTAGAACCAATTCAATATGTAATATTAAAAAAGGCTTCAAATACTTTTTTATAAATGAGTTATGAATTCTAGAAGTTTGATATTTTATGACCCAGTAAAAACCATAGGGATCCCATAAAAAGAAAACTTAATGAATCATATCATCCAAGAAGAAGGAAGGACCAATGGATCCCTTAGGACTTAAACCTATGACTATTCAAGGACCAAAGTATCTATGCAATTTTTTTAACCATTTTTACTATTGCCCTTTCTTAACCATAAAATAATCCACATCATATGACATGTAAAGCATCAAAATTTAAATATTATCAAACACACATCTCAAAAAAATCAAAGCAACCAATGCACACATAACTTACCAAGCATTGCACAATCATAACCAAGATGATGAGGAAAGTGTGAAGCAAGAAAAATAAAACATTTAAACTTTCTTGAAGACCTCCATTAATGCTTTGCATAATCACAACACACCACATTGCTACAATTTAGCTTGGCTAGCTTAGGCCATATAACCCATTTTGTTTTGTGCCTTTAAGAGCTCAAATGAATGGTATGACTTACCACTCATGGTCATAAAAGTGAGAAAACATGAAGGGGTTAATATTCCTTAGAATTCTTATACATTTTTCTCTAAATTCAAAATTTTAAAGTTTA
This sequence comes from Wollemia nobilis, assembly GCA_028583015.1. Lineage (NCBI taxonomy): Eukaryota > Viridiplantae > Streptophyta > Pinopsida > Araucariales > Araucariaceae > Wollemia > Wollemia nobilis. Next base: position 685,889 of record JAQPPZ010001424.1, on the reverse strand, counting down.
AATGATGAAGATGAAAGTCCTTACCTAATTGACTCTAAGAATTAAGCCTTGAATGCTAACATTTGATAAAATGGTAACTAATAACCACATATATTTCTACATAGAATCCAAATCGATAAACCTTTTAGATTCCTTATTGTTATCTTATACAATCAATTTTCAGGATAAGAAACATTAACTAGTCCTTTGTCAAGTTCTCTGAAAAATCATTGGAACCAACAACTGATATATCTCTAAATTTCATACTTAGAGATATCTATACTACATTGATTTTTTTCCAAGAATCCCTTGGAAATTAGGAATGATCATAAAGAGTTTAACATATTTGATCAAACATATGCCTTTCCTTTCTCATGCATACTAATTTGGTGACAAGAAATCTAAAACAGTGAAGGATATTAGATTTCTTTAAAAATATTAAAAGATAAGATAGTATTTAAAAAAAAAATTAAAAATCAAATCCATGGTCCTATATTATAGTTTCTCCTCCTCTGATATACCGCACTTATTTGTAATATATCATTGCATATTTTTTTTTTATTGAATGCTAATTTGTGAGAGATAGATAATATTTTCTTTATACAAGCCTTTGCAACTAGTGAAATTTACTAAAGTGATACAATAAGATCATCACAACCCAAGCTCAAATTAAGGATTTACAAAAACCTAAGAATACAATGTTAGTCTAAAAACTCACCTTATAACTAATCCTCTAATGCAAGATATCAAGAACCAATCTTCTAGGTTGAGTAATGCATATTTGCACTTGCTTTAATATCATGTTGCAGTTTATAGTATATTTAAGAATAATCAAAATGTAAGTATATTACTAAAAAAAGATAAAACATAGCATTCATAAAAATAAACACAAATACTAAAGGTGTTTTGAGACACTAATAATATTTCACCACTAAATAAAGAATTATTTCCAAACGATGAAGAAATGGTTTGTAAAGTGAGATAAATGCAACCCATACTAATACAATAATGTGTAAAGTCTAACACTAGATAATATTAAATAATACAAGAATTTTACTTTGTAAGATGCACATAGGCCTATAGGAAAATTACGATGTTTATAATGCAAAGGTCACTTGTGGCCATAAATGAAGTGTAATACTTATTTTAATATTATATCACACTTAAAATATAAAAGAACTTGTTACAACATGATGCATCACTACCAATATTACCACCTAGGATGCCCCCCTACCACCTAGGCTAACATGCAAACATTTTTCACGCTTAGTAATTTTATTTATTTTTTCTATTTTTGAGGAATGAACTTTCATGTAAAAGTATCTTCATGCAAAGGGGGGATGGAAGGATGAAGATTAATGTTCACAAATATACGTTTAAACGAAATACTCCCTTCCCAAAACACCCACATCCATCCTTCCTCCCTCCACATTTGTCAATTATTAAAATTATATCAATATTACTCTTATTATAAACCAAACTAAAATATATGATGAATATGATAATTAATCATCCTCCATAATTCTTAACAATAAATATGTAAATTAATATATATATATATATATATGTCTTATGTTCTATACTTTTGGTATCTAATGGACCCCAACCTTGGCAAGCCTATGATTAATGTTGGAAGCACGGGTGGAAAGGCAAGCAAGGATGGATTCCATCAAATGGCTTAGAAAGTTTGTATTGAAGGTGGTATATGCGGTAAATCTTCCTCTCATGATGTGATTTTACAATTGCTAGAGTTTAATAGTGCATGAAAGTGGTTAGAGTTATATACTCTAGTAGGATATTTTTTTGGTACTATTACTAATGAAACCACATGACAGGCTTGGGTAAACTCTATTTGGGCTTTGCATGGAGCCAATATCGAGTTGATTCAAAATTTGAGAAAATGATTTTTTCTATTTTGCTTTGTAGAATATGCACTTGAAAAGGAGATCTATGAGAATGAGCCATGGTCATGAGGATCTCCTTATTGATTTTCTCTCCATGTACCTGATATTATTTTGTATAAAAAAAAAATTTCCAAGGTTCCAGTATGGGTTGAATTGCTTGGCTCCCCCTTCTCATCTATCTCTTCTTGAACCACATCATAACATCATTGGGTCATGTTATATTGGTGAAAGTAGGTAATTTTTTTTCATGCATGCTCTTAAAAGCATGTGTGCATTGAAGTGGACCTATCCAAAGACCTCAAGGAATCAATCAAGATCTAGATTTGTGACTCTATTATCTCTCAAAAGTTGTGTATATCAACCTGCCAAACACTTTATTTCTATGTCAATCATTCAACCATAAGGTCAAGGATTGTCCCCTCATGCCATACAATATAAACAAGTTGACCCCCAAGTCAACTAGGGTGACCCTATCTCAATCCAATAAGGATAATTAGACCATAGTTGGAGGGTATAATAATATGAGAGATAATGCTACCAAGTCCCCACAACCCAAGCCAACTGCTAGTACAACAACCGCCCCTAATATAAAGCCTTCAAAGAAGGTGAAATAACTTGTATTTTCTGACCCATCATCAATGGAAGTCATCAAAAAAGAGGTTTATAAGCTTAGGTAAAGATGAACCTTAAAATTTGTGAGCCTAGTTGGTTAGCCTATCACCCAAGTAGGATTTCCCCTGTAATCCCACCCAACAAGCTCTCAATGTTCCCATAGCTTATATCATGAGGTGGAGGCAAGGGAGTTTTTTATAAATACAAGAGTGCACCATTATAATATTTAATTGAGGAGTTATAGGGCTAATATAGAGGCCATCAGTAGTTTTGGGGCATTGGAGTACCTTGATGATGAAGATTGCTATTAGAATCCTATCAATGAACTTTATTTCCTAAAATGTTTGAGGTCTAACAAACTCCAAGCATAAGTATTTGGTGCATCAGGTTCATAAATTTTTGTAAATCTAGGCATCTTGTGTTTACAATAATTGGAAGCTATAGGGTTCTTGCTTTATGCATTTTATTGGGCCATTTATTCAACAAGGAACTTCGTACACAATAACCATGAGCTAGGTTGAGGTGGCGATGCCACTCTCATCTCTCCTTGATTGCATCCCCACTTGGTGGATCATGGATATGATCCTACTTGTTAAGCATTATGGATGGTTTTCAACATGAACAATTATGCATTCAGGGTGATTAATATCTATGGCTCAAACGATGCTATTGAGTGAGCCCATTTGTGGCTTTGGATTGTGAAGTCCCTTCCTTTTGCCGCATGGGTTATATTGTTGTGATTTCAATATGATTAAAATGGTGATGGATAAATGCAGAAGCCATTAGATTTAGTTGGATGATGGTTGAACAAGTGAATTGGTTTTATATGTGCAATAAATCTATTTTTTTTATTCCAATGTAGGACGTCTTGGCTCCAATACTTTATGGTACATATGGTCCAACATGCATGCCAATCTTGATAGGATAATCAAACAACTTGATAGGATGATGTTATCAGGGCAACCCATATTTAATTTTTCTAACTATTTTTCCCTATCGATAGAACCATTAACTAAGGTAGTCCTCTTGGACCACTACCCCATAAGTTTTGCATTGAATGGCTGGGTGACTGAGGGTCAAGTTTGAGCAGTCAATTTTACTTGAACGTGTCAATGCTTAATCACAAGCATTCTCTTACCCACATACATGATGTTTATAATCTAGAGCCACATCCTCACATCTCAAATGAATGGATTGACTAGTGGAACCCTATGATTGAGTGCACCACATGCTTTCTTCACACATATGGGCACCAACTGGCCCCTTTTCACTATTACTCATACAACACCACCTTGGACCCCATCCAAGCCACCATGGAGGTAGAAGCTCATCCAATATCAATCTCTCTATTAATCCATGTGGCCAAGCTCTAATAACAATAATAGATAGCCAATGCTCATGCAACTTGAGGGGCCTAACTTAAAGCTAGATTCCAATAGGTCAAAGTTAGTGAGGGTATTGAAGGAATTATTTCAATATCTTTGAGGAAGAGACACTACCCAAAAAATCAAAAGAATTAGAGAGGGGAAAGAAGTGTTCACCAAGTTGTTTGATATCCTGTAGGTCTTCGCCCATCACTATTAATAGGTTTTCAAATCTCAAGATACTTACTCATCTCAAGACCATGCCTTTCAACAATGTTATATCTATAGGATTTTTTCCTCTTAACAAGCCCTCTATGATAACCTTATTTCCAAGGATGAGATCAAATATGCAGTATATTCCATGGCCAATGATAAGGCTCCAGGCTATGATGGTTTCCCATGTGAATTTTATTAAATACTATGGGATACTATAGGGCTAGATCTTCACCAGGTCTATTTAAAATCCCTCAAAACCAATTCTATAGGCCATATGATAAACAAGAGAAACATAAAGCCCATTACAAAATATAGGGACCCTAAAGATATATAACTGGAGATCCATAACCTTGTTACATGTCTTCTATAATATTATAGCCAAAAATCTAGCTATCAAAATCAAGAATCTTCTCCCCTTGATCATTCATCTAGAGTAAATATGCTTTATTAAGATAAAATATATCCTAGAAAACATTATTGATGTTTAGGAAGGGATGGAATGAGCAAGGAAATATTAGCATAAGGACATAATTCTTAAGATTGATTTTGCTAAAGCTTATGACAATATTGAATGGCCTTTAATTCTTACCTTTTTGTAGGCTTTAGGAGTTGGCCAAAATTTTCTATGCATTGTTAAATGCTTTTCTTAGATGCCTCTACTTGCCTTACTATTAATGGAAGGAAATACCCCTCCTTTAGCCTTCATCAATCCATTTTCCAAGGGTGCCCTCTTGCTTTTGCCTTATAGGTTTTGGCAACTAAAAGATTTGATTATATTTTAGCAGATGTTATCTCTAAGGGTTGGTTGAAAGGGTTTCCCTTCTTGGAACCTCTCAATAATTGGTGAATAACACTTTGTGGATGAATCCTTTCTCACTCGTGTTCCAAAATCCAATGGCAAAAGACTCATTGCTATGGAAAATCCTTATTGCCAAGGCTCTCTTGGTTCAATTGATATGGCTAGAAAATGATCCAACATGAAGAAATATTTAGGGTCTTGGGTATTTCCTTTACCTTCTAATCCTCATCCTTGGCACTATGGAAATATGTTTTAAATAGAGTGGAAAAAAAGTTAAAGAGTAGAGCCTATAAAGCCTTCTAATCCTCTAAATTTCAAGTCTGTTATGAGATTTTGGATGCCACTCATATCTACTACTCATCATGTTGGGACCCTTCTAAATAATCATAATAGAAACTAGGAAAACTCCTTTGTGATTTTTGTGGGCTTATTTTGAGAAAAGAAAAAAATTTCACAAAGTAGTCTAGGATTTTTGCTGTTTCCTGAGGGAATTTTGTTGAGCAAAGTGTTGCAAGAGGTTTGTCATTGTTGTCAACACAGGTTAGATCTAATGATGCAGTGGACAGACAGTTCAAAAGTCATTCAGATGCAGAGGACAGAAGTTCAAAGGATAGTCAGATCATGTAAAGTGAAATTCCAGGAAAACAGAAGTGACCCAGATTCAGAAAATCAAAGAAAAAGACAAGTAAGAAAACTGTCGCGATATCGCGACATGTTTTCTGTCACGATTTCGCGACATGTCGGAGGAGAGAGAAGGCACAAAGAAAATTGTCGCGATTTCGTGACATGTAGGAGGAGAGAGAAGGCGCAAAGAAAATTGTCACGATTTCGCGACATGGCCGAGGAGAGAGAAGGCGCAAAGAAAACTGTCGCGATTTCGTGACATGTTGAGAAAGCGAAGGACCCTTTTGACATGTTGAAAGAAAAGCTAAGGAAAAACGTCGCGATTTCACGACATGTTCGGAAGAAAAGTGCTAAGGAAGAAAACTGTCGCGATTTCGCGACATGTTTGGAGAAAATGCGCTAAGGAAGAAAATTGTCACGATTTCATGACATGTTCGGAGAAAAAGCTCCAAGGAGGAAAAGTGTCGCGATTTCGTGACATGTCGGGTTTTCGCGACCCGAAGAGGAGAGAGAATGTACGAAGGCAAGTTTGTCACGATTTCACGACATGTTATGTTTTCACGGGCGAAAGACAGAAAAGAAGCCAAGGCAGTGAAAGTGTCGCGATTTCGCGACATGTTCCGTTTTCGCTGGTAGCTGAGAAGAAAAGCGTACGGAAGCCAAAAGTGTCACGATTTCATGACAGGTTGCAAGAAAAGCCTTCGAAAGCTGAAAGCGTCGTGATTTCATGACAGGATGAAAGGAAAATGTACGGATGGAAAAAGTGTCACGATTTCATGACAGGCAGCAGTGAAGTAGCTAGCAGGATGAAGATGTCGCATTTTCGTGACATGTCACGGTTTCGTGACTCTAGGAGGAGAGAGACTGTACGGCGCCAAAAATGTCATGATTTCATGACAAAAGCGGAGAAGAAGGCCTAGAAGCAAAAAGGGTCACATTTTCATGACAAGAGTGAGGATGACGTCAACGAAAGTTAGAAGTGTCACGATTTCGTGACAAGAACGGTGGCAAAGCTATCAAAGGCCAAAAGTGTCACGATTTCACGACAGCAAGGACAAGAAGGCGTACGGATGTAAAAGGTGTCACGATATCATGACATGTTGGAGTTTCATGAGGAAAGCTACAGAACCAGAGAGACGGTTGAAGCCGACAGAGTTAAATTTGGGCCGACGAAGATTAGGGTTTTGGAGCCGACATTCATTAGGGTTTTGGAGCCGACATTTATTAGGGTTTTATAGCCGACGTTCTTTAGGGTTTAAGCCGACTACAGTTTAAGATTTGTTCTTGAAATTTCATCTATAAAAGGAGGGCTACTTCGAGTTTGAAGGATGACTGTGTGTGAAGAATTTTTGTGTATGCAAAATTTACAGTGAGCAGAGAGTGAGTTGTTTCAATTCAAGCTAAGTCTGAAGTGATAGTTCGTTTGTGTTGAAGTGAAGTGTGCGTATCGAATCTTCATGAATTAAGTGCGCAGGGTGCAGAGGTTGAGTCACACAGATCTAAGTGCGAAGTGATAGCACGCAGAGAATAGCAGAAGGTGCGAATTAAGTCTATTGTGCGAATAAAGTGAATCGTGTCGAACCAAGTCAAGTGCGAAGTAATAGCACGTAGAAAGCAGAAAACCGCAAAGGAGCAGAGGTGATCGATCGACTGTTTAGCAGCAGAGAGTGCAAAGCAATATCGCAGAAGCAGTCCTAGTGCGAAGCATTTTTGTAGAAGAAACAGAGTGCATAGAAACTGCAGACTATGGGAAATAAGGTGAAAGTATTATTCTATTATTTTCATTATTTTTATTGAAGTCCAAGTTGCAGCTTGGCATAAGGAGTTGGTGCTTCTTTCCAGTAGGTGCTTGGTAAATTAGGAGTTGGTGCTCCATTCTGTTTGATACAGATAAATCTAAGGGGTTGGTGCTCCTTCCAGTTGGTGTCGGTAAAAGATATTGTAAAGTTGTAGCTTTGCAAAGGCTGGATTTGGATGGTAGTCCAAGCAGTCATTTTTGAGGAGTAGCCACATTGGTGAACCTCGTTAAATGTCGTGTTGTGTGTAATGCTTTCTTGCTGTATTTGATATATCTGTTCATTAGTTTTAATCTGCTACTGGTTTTAGAGCTGAATATTTAAAGTTTAAAAAGATCACACTGATTCACCCCCCTCTCAGTGTCACTGTGATTACAACAATTGGTATCAGAGCAAGGTTCCTATACAGGCTCAATCAGCTAGGGTGTTCCTGGTAGTGACGCTATGGCAGGTGGTGAAGGTTTCTCCTCAAACAAAGCACCATTGTTTGATGGAACAAATTATGTGTTCTGGAAAATCAGGATGCAGACTTATCTTCGAGCTTTGGGATTTGACATCTGGAATGCAGTAGTTAATGGCTACACAGCTCCTGCCACTGCTCCAACCGACAGCACCGGTAAAAAGGCTTTTGAAAATGACTCTAAAGCAAAAAATGCCATCATGTGTGGATTAGTGGACAGTGAGTTGGTCAAAATCATAAATTGTGAATCAGCAAAAGATGTTTGGGACAAACTAGAAAATATTCATGAGGGAGATGACAAGATCAAGGAAGCTAAGCTGCAAACTCATCGAGCTCAATTCGAATCACTAAAAATGACCAACGATGAGAACATAGAAGCTTTCATGCAGAGGGTAAATGGAATCACTAATTCTATCAGAGGCCTCGACGAAGAGTTGGATGATGCTACTATTGTGAAAAAGGTTTTAAGGTCACTTCCCCAAAGGTTTGATTCTAAAGTCTCTGCCATAGAAGAAGCTAAAGACTTAAATCACTTTAGTATGGATGAGATGCATGGTTCCCTGACGGCTTATGAAATGAGAATAGGAAGGTCTAATCCCACAGACAGAGAAGCAGCATTTAAAGCCCTAAAAGGTAAAGACACAAAACAAGACTCTGAAGAAGAAGAAACTTCGGATGAAATGGAAGCAAATTTTGTCAAAAAATTGAGAAAGGGCAAAGGAAAGTACAGAGGAAAGCTTCCTTTTAAATGTTTCAACTGTGGAGGCATTGGACACTTTGCAACCAAATGTCCTCTCAATGACAAGAACAAAGGTGAAGAAACTCCGCATCAAGAAAGAAGTGAATGGAGGAAGAAAACAAACTTCAGAAAAGGCAATTTCAAAAAGAAAAGTTTTATCTCCCGAAATGCAGATTCTTCAGAGGACAGCTCTAGTGAAGACTCTGAAGAAGGAACAGGTGAAGCTCTATTTATGGCATTTGAAGTAGAAAAATCAGAAGAGGCAGAAAACCCAAAAAAGAGAGAAGGTATGAACTCTAAAGTGTCTATTGAAAAAGCTGAGGCTGAAGTTGATCTAGAAGGTGAGCTGGTTTCTGCTCTTGTAGAATGGAAATCTGAGAAAAGAAAGAATAAAAAACTGTCAAGAAAGCTTGAGGATGCAAACGACATTATAACCAGTCTAAAAATACAATCGAAGAGTACAAGAAAATGTTCGAAGATCTTGAAGTTCAGGTAACCATGAAGATAGATTACTGCTGTAAACTAGAAGAAGAAAATGTTGGTCTTCGAATACAGATACAAGAGCTGGATCGAAAAATTAGCTGCCACTACAAACGTGAAGAAAGTTCGATGAAGCTGGACAAAATCCTAAGCGATCAAAGACCCGCAAGCATCAAATTCGGTCTGGGCTTTATTGAAGGAGAATCATCCAACGGACCAAAAGCCAAAAATGTTGAATCTGTAAGGAGTGAAGATAAGAAACAGGCTGTTGAAAGTAATCATGCAAAAGAAAGTTGTGATGCCAGGCCTGAAAGAAGAACTGACAATGATGGCTTTACCAAGGTCACACATCAAAAGAAAAGAAGATCTATGGCTCATTCAACAACCTGGCAAAGACCATCTTTCAGGTTCAATCATTACTTTTCTGGTTTCTGTTTCAAATGTAATGGTTATGGACATAAAATTGCAGACTACAAGTATAATGCAGGACCAAGAAGTTTCACTAGTAGAAATACTTTTGCTCCTTTAATAAATTATGCAATAGAATGCTTTAACTGTCATAACTTTGGGCATATTGCAAGAAATTGTCGTAGTATCTCTGTTTCAAGTCAATCTCAAAAAAGAAGAGTTCAACCTTATAGGTCAAAACAAAATAGAAATCTTTCTGAAATAGATACACAAGATACTGGAAAGGGGAAATCCAAGCTAGAGCCTAATACCATAGTCAAAACAGAGTGGAAACAGAAAGAACAGCTCAGGGAAGAAAAGGAATCTTTAATAGTGCAGACAACTTTCAAGGCTCAGAATAAATGTGTACCATGGATTCTTGACAGTGGTTGCTCAAGTCATATGACAGGTGATAAACAGAAGTTTGAAAAACTACAAAAATATGAGGGTGGCTCTGTAAAGTTCAGAAATAATGATGGAGCCAAGATTATCGAAAAAGGGTCAGTTAGAATTAGTGATGGGAAAATCAAGTCAGAAGAAGTTTTGTTTGTGGATGGTCTAAAGCACAACTTGTTGAGTGTCAGTCAGATCTGTGATAAAGGACATGAAGTAGTTTTCAAGAAGCAAGGCTGTGAAGTCAAAAAAATTAACAATGGGAAACTGATAGCAACTGGATCAAGGACGTCTGGAAACTTGTACACACTCTCAAAAACATCAGAAGGTACTTGTTTCATTGGACAGGAAGAAGAAAACTGGATGTGGCACAAGAGGCTTGGGCACATAAGCTTCGATAATCTGATAAAAATTAGCTCGAAATAGGCTGTGAGAGATATTCCTGCAATTAGAAAACCTTCAAATAGCATTTGTGCTTCTTGTCAAAAGGGAAAGCAAACCAGAATCTCTTTTAAAACAAAAGAGTATCACACTAGCAAACCTTTGGAACTCATACATACAGACTTATGTGGACCCATGAGAACACAGAGCATAAATGGAGACAAATACTTTATGTTGTGTATCGATGATTATTCCAGAATGACTTGGATATTTTTCTTGAAGAATAAAACAGAAGCTTTTGAAATGTTTAGGTCTTTCAAACATCTAGTTGAGAATGAAACAGGGAAAAGGATCAAATGTTTACGGTCAGATAGAGGAGGAGAATTCATCTCAGATGAATTTACAGAATACTATGAAAAACATGGCATCAGGAGACAATTTTCAGCAGCTAGAACACCCCAGCAGAATGGTGTGGTAGAAAGAAAGAACAGAACAGTACAGGAAATGGCTCGCACTATGCTGGCAGAAAATAAAATAGTAGACAGATTCTAGAAAGAAGCAGTCCACACTACAGTATATATCCAAAACAGATACATGCTGAGAACTCATGAAAGCAAAACACCCTATGAGTTGTGGTTCGGTAGAAAAGCAACAGCAAAACACCTCAAAGTTTTTGGTCGTAAGTGTTACATCAGAAAAATAGATGATAATCTTGGGAAATTTGAGAATAGAGCAGATGAAGGTGTCTTTGTTGGCTATTCTTCAAAAAGTAAAGCTTACAAATGCTACAACAAGAGACTCAAGAAAATTGTGGATAGTGCAGACGTTAAATTTGATGAAGGTGGGGAACGGTCAGCTGACTTTGAGGAAAACTATCCAATCTATGAAGATGTCATTGAAGGAGATGAGGTAAATGAAGCAGGAAACAAACCTACTCTTGATTCAGATGATTTAACCGATGACTCAGAAGCGCAAGAAAATAAGAAATTTAGAATAGGCAGCTGGCAGAAAAATCATCCAAGAGATCAAATAATTGGAGATCCCACAGTTGGTGTTCAGACAAGAAGGAAAGTAATAAGTAATTACTCTCTTTTATCCAACATTGAGCCCAAAAACATAGATGAAGCAAGCAAAGATGATAGCTGGATGAAGGCAATGAATGAAGAATTAGATCAGATCGAAAAGAACAAAACTTGGGAATTAGTACCCAGACTTGAAAATAAGAATGTAATCGGCACAAAATGGATATTTCAAAACAAATTAAATGAAGACGGGAAGGTCATTAGGAATAAAGCAAGACTGGTTTGTAAAGGCTATGCACAAGTTGAAGGCATTGATTTTGAGGAGACTTTTGCACCAGTGGCCAGACTCGAAGCAATCAGAATGTTTCTGGCCTTAGCAGTCCACAAGAACTTCAGAGTTTATCAGATGGATGTAAAATCGGCCTTTTTAAATGGGAAACTTGAAGAAGAGGTCTATATTGAACAACCAGATGGTTTTCAAATTAGTAAAGATCCCAACCTTGTCTGCAAATTAAAGAAAGCTTTATATGGATTAAAACAAGCACCACGGGCATGGTATGCAAGGCTAGACAACTATCTCTCTCAACAGGGATTCAAGAAAGGTTTGGTGGACAATAAATCTGTATGTGAAAATAGAAGGTGGGCATCTCATAGTTCTTGTTGTCTATGTCGATGATATCATATTTGGCAGTAGCAAAGATGAATCGTGTAAAGACTTAGCAAACAAGATGCAAAATGAATTTGAAATGTCTATGATTGGTGAACTGTCTTATTTTCTTGGGTTACAAGTTAATCAAAATGAGAAAGGCATATTCATTTCCCAAATCAAATATGTGAAAGAGATGCTAAAGAGGTTCACAATGGAGGACTGTAAGCCAGTTAGCACTCCCATGACAACAGGCTGCAAGTTGAGTAAAGAAGACAAATCTCCACCAGTAGATCAAACCATGTACAGATCAATGATAGGAAGCTTACTATATTTAACAGCTACCAGACCTGATATTCTGTAGGCAGTTTGCATGGTAGCAAGATTTCAGGCCAGTCCCAAAGAGACTCATGTAACAACCATAAAAAGGATTCTTCGGTATCTCAAAGGCACCATGGAGTATGGGTTGTGGTATCCAAAAGGCAAAGACTTCACTCTTATATCATATTCAGATGCAGATTGGGCAGGTTGTGTTGATGATAGGAAGAGTACAAGTGGAGGTGCTTTTTATCTTGGTGACAGGGTTGGTTGCTTGGCACAGCAAGAAACAAGAGTCACTTTCTTTATCAACAGCTGAGGCAGAATATATTGCAGTAATAACTTGTTGTACACAAGTTTTGTGGATGAAACAAACTTTGAAAGATCTTGGTATTAATTTCAGTGAACCAATATCAGTTAAGTGTGATAACACCAAGTGCAATTAACATCTCCAAGAATCCAGTAATGCACTCACGGACAAAACACATTGCTATAAGGTATCATTTCTTGAAGGAGAAAGTTGCAGAAGGAGAAGTTAAATTGGATTTTGTCCCAACCACAGAACAAGTAGCAGATATTTTTACAAAACCATTGCCCAAGGAAGTGTTTGAGTACCTTCGAAGCAAATTAGGAGTAGTCACACTTCCCAAGAAGTGACTAGCTACAGGGATCACTTTCTCAGGGGGAGCATTTGAGTATTTGACTATTCTTTTGCTCATGATCATAATTTGTGCTAAGTGCAACAAATTGTGCCTAAGAATTGTGTGGATGGACTCAGGGGGAGTCTACAGTAGCCCTTTGGCATTATTGACAAAGGGGGAGAAGAGTTACAGGAATGTACATAGGTGTTGCCAACAATTCCAAAGGGGGAGATTGTTGAGCAAGGTGTTGCAAGAGGTTTGTCATTGTTGTCAACACAGGTTAGATCTAATGATGCAGTGGACAGACAGTTCAGAAGTCATTCAGATGCAGAGGACAGAAGTTCAAAGGATAGTCAGATCATGTAAAGTGAAATTCCAAGAAAATAGAAGTGACCCAGATTCAGAAAATCAAAGAAAAAGACAAGTAAGAAAACTGTCGCGATATCGCGACATGTTTTCTGTCACGATTTCGCGACATGTCGGAGGAGAGAGAAGGCGCAAAGAAAATTGTCATGATTTCGCGACATGGAGGAGGAGAGAGAAGGCACAAAGAAAATTGTCACGATTTCGCGACATGGCCGAGGAGAGAGAAGAGCAAAGAAAATTGTCATGATTTCGTGACATGTTTGGAGAAAAGGCTAAGGCAGAAAACTATCACGATTTTGTGACATGTTCGGAAGAAAAGTGCTAAGGAGAAACTTCTTTTCCTGGTTTACATGTTTGGAGAAAATGCGCTAAGGAAGAAAACTGTCGCGATTTCACGACATGTTCGGAGAAAAAGCTCCAAGGAGGAAAAGTGTCACGATTTCGCGACATGTCGGGTTTTCACGACCCGAAGAGGAGAGAGAATGTACGAAGGCAAGTTTGTCGCGATTTCGCGACATGTTATGTTTTCGCGGGCGAAAGACAGAAAAGAAGCCAAGGCAGTGAAAGTGTCACGATTTCGTGACATGTTCCATTTTCGCTGGTAGCTGAGAAGAAAAGCGTACGAAAGCCAAAAGTGTCATGATTTCATGATAGGTTGCAAGAAAAGCCTTCGAAAGCTGAAAGCGTCACGATTTCACGACAGGATGAAAGGAAAATGTACGGATGGAAAAAGTGTCGTGATTTCGCGACAGGCAGCAGTGAAGTAGCTAGCAGGATGAAGATGTCGCATTTTCGTGACATGTCACGGTTTCGCGACTCTAGGAGGAGAGAGACTGTATGACGCCAGAAATGTCACGATTTCATGACAAAAGCGGAGAAGAAGGCCTAGAAGCAAAAAGGGTCGCATTTTCGCGACAAGAGTGAGGATGACGTCAGCGAAAGTTAGAAGTGTCACGATTTCGTGACAAGAACGGTGGCAAAGCTATCAAAGGCCAAAAGTGTCACGATTTCACGATAGCAAGGACAAGAAGGCGTACGGATGTAAAAGGTGTCGCGATATCACGACATGTTGGAGTTTCACGAGGAAAGCTACAGAACCAGAGAGACGGTTGAAGCCGACAGAGTTAAATTTGGGCCGACGAAGATTAGGGTTTTGGAGCCGACATTCATTAGGGTTTTGGAGCCGACATTTATTAGGGTTTTATAGCCGACGTTCTTTAGGGTTTAAGTTTTAAGATTTGTTCTTGAAATTTCATCTATAAAAGGAGGGCTACTTCGAGTTTGAAGGATGACTTTGTGTGAAGAATTTTTGTGTATGCAAAATTCGCAGTGAGCAGAGAGTGAGTCGTTTCGATTCGAGCTAAGTCTGAAGCGATAGTTCGTTTGTGTTGAAGTGAAGTGTGCGTATCGAATCTTCATGAATTAAGTGCGTAGGGTGCAGAGGTTGAGTCGCACAGATCTAAGTGCGAAGTGATAGCACGCAGAGAACAGCAGAAGGTGCGAATTAAGTCTGCTGTGCGAATAAAGCGAATCGTGTCGAACCAAGTCAAGTGCGAAGTAATAGCGCACAGAAAGTAGAAAACCACAAAGGAGCAGAGGTGATCGATCGACTGTTTAGCAGCAGAGAGTGCAAAGCAATATCGCAGAAGCAGTCCTAGTGCGAAGCATTTTTGTAGAAGAAACAGAGTGCATAGAAACTGCAGACTGTGGGAAATAAGGTGAAAGTATTATTCTATTATTTTCATTATTTTTATTGAAGTCCAAGTTGCAGCTTGGCATAAGGAGTTGGTGCTTCTTTCCAGTAGGTGCTGGTAAATTAGGAGTTGGTGCTCCATTCTGTTTGATACAGATAAATCTAAGGGGTTGGTGCTCCTTCCAGTTGGTGCTGGTAAAAGATATTGTAAAGTTGTAGCTTTGCAAAGGCTGGATTTGGATGGTAGTCCAAGCAGTCATTTTTGAGGAGTAGCCACATTGGTGAACCTCGTTAAATGTCGTGTTGTGTGTAATGCTTTCTTGCTGTATTTGATATATCTGTTCATTAGTTTTAAACTGCTGCTGGTTTTAGAGCTGAATATTTAAAGTTTAAAAAGATCACACTGATTCACCCCCCTCTCAATGTCACTATGATTACAACAAATTTAGAGGCTGTATCTTTTAGATACCCAAATATAAGAGATGAATATCTATGCAAAATGGATTTTCAAATTCATTTAGGGTAATGAGGTATGGAAAATCCTTCTTTGTAACTATATTGCTTTTGGCACTCCCCACAGGTGGAAAAATAGGAAAAGGCTTGGGCTATCCTCACTCCTAGTTATGAAAATGCCTATTTAGATTCAAGGAACCTTTGTAACCAAAAGTATCTATAAGAATTAGGAGGATATCAGACCATGGATTATGTGGAACGGAAATGAGTTAAACACTAGGATGTCCACCAATATTAAATCAGTTTGGTGGCCCCCTATTTTATGCTTCAAGACCAACCTCTTGCCAAATTCCCCTAGATTAGGGCCTTGCATTTTTCATAAAGGAATAAAGGTAATTTTAGATATTTTTCTAAACACATTCAAAATTAGCTCTCATGACCTAAAGCCAAGTCTCAATTCAACCTCTTAAAGTAGGATAAAGAGACCTTCCACGAAGTCAATGATGCAATTTCCATGATATGCTTCATAAAATTGGGGTTAAGTGTACTCATATATGGTGGAAATATTGGAAATAACATTCCAAAATACCTTTAAGAAATTATAATCCCAACAAAGAATAATCATGGTTTTCCTTCTACTTGCACATGGTATCCATGCTCAATGCTTGATGGCATATTCAATCCTCCAACACAAACTGACATCGATTTCACTCTGTGTGAGATGTAGCTTTGGAACCCAAATTGGCCCATTTTCTTGGTGTCTGCTCTTTCAAGGATTACCTATTGGGGAAATACTACTTCCCTTGGGGATGAGAAACCCTAAATATTCCTTCTATCAACATAAAGAATCCATTAAGCACCTATTTTGGTTTTTCCCTAGAGCCTAAATAGCTTGGAATTGGATTCATGATTTTTTCAAATCCTTCAGGCCTAGGCCAATTTATTGGCACATGATCTTCCTTGGGGATAAGACTGACATATCTACAAGTATTGAATAAATTTGGCACAATGTCAAAATAAAGATTCTATTTGACATTTGAGTAGCTAGAAATAATTCTATTTTTGCTAATAAAACTGTTTCTATAGATTTATCTACGCTATGATTTGCTCTACTATGTTAGTACATATTCAAGCCCAAGCCAAGAAGGTGGCTCTCAAGATGCAACAATTTTAGACTGTACTTGATCATTGGGTAAATTTCCCTTGCTCAATGGCTAGAGTTCTACCCTCCCCACCTTTTGGAAGGATCCAACCTACTCTTAGAGGTTGAAAGTGGGGTCATAACCAAGTATCTCATGCCTCTCATAGACCTGGCCCCAAGTATGTGGAGCCAATGGTTGGGCCAAATATTCGTGTAGATACATATCATAGGATTATAGAACCAAAGGTTAGGCTATCTTCTTATCTGATTTCCCATATGTTCAAGGGTGGACCTCTAAGGACTAACCTCATTCTTCCTCTGAATGGGGTCTAGTGATTGCTCTGATGGTAGAGGACACTTCAGGGTAGTAGGTAGAGCGTCAAAATACATATGAACAATCCATATAGGAGCCCATTATTAAGGAATACAACCCACATGTGGTGTGGGGTGATACCTCAGAGAAAGATCCTCCTTCCACTGGTGCTATTCCTCTTGTTCCTTAATCTCTAGGTAGATTCCTACTTTCTTTTTGTGGCTTCTACGAGTTTGTTTTTGTAATCTCTAGAATCCTATGTAATTATGGTAAGGACATTTGGCATGGATATTTTAGACACCAAATCCTAACCACTCGCATACTCCCCTAAACATTTCCTAAGGTTTCTCTAGGATCTATTATTCCATTTTAATAAAGTGCTAAAATCCCCTAAGTATCTCCTAGGATGCTCTCCCTTCACCACTTGTCCTAACTACCATTACCCCTCTCTTTGCCACATATCCTAGCCCTCATCAATGCACTACTTGCCACCTCTCCCCCCTAAGTTATACACCTCAAGTATCCCAATATAACTACCCTCGCCACTTGGTTGCCCTAGCATGCCACCTATCCTCACATCCCTCACCTCCCATAATCCTACAAGCAACCTCTCCATCATTCCATCTAGAGGGAAGGCAATTGCATACTATTATGTTGTTAGATTTGCACCAAGAAGATCCCATCCCATTCAAAGTTTGAGCTACAAAATCTAAGGAGATATCCTATGATAACTAGTCAAGTTTTCTCGTCAAGGAGCCCCAATTATAGCCTATTGCATTTGCATCATAAGAAATGCATTCTACTACATTTGCACCTACAAAAATACAACTTACTACGTTTGCACCTGCAAAAACACACCCTACTACATTTGCACAACCATAAAAAAACTAGCACCTCGATATCGGATTAGCATAGGTAAAAACACTCGATAAGGCATATGTTGTTTATGATTCAAGTTCTACAAATGATTTTATGCTTTCTATGATTTTTGTGTTCAATAGCATTAGGGTTTTGCGTATATTTCATAATTTTAGACCTCATCCTGAGAGGCTCTGCCCATGCTATTAACTTCATTTTCGCTAAGCTTTGATGTAGGTTGCAGGTTGAAGGTTGTTGAAGCTAGGGTGGCCTGCAAGGATACACAAGCCCACCCACAACATTCTTATTGTAGCATGAAGACATTGGAACCCAAATCCATTGATTTGTAAAAGGGGCTTTCCCCTTTTGTTGTATTCGAAGAAAGCTTTATTGTAATCTCACACCTACACATTGGAACATATTATTGTAAAAGGAGAACATGACTCACACATCTCAATACAAAATACATTTTTTTTGTTGCATTTACGCATGTTTTGTTATCTTCATTTTCTAGAGTGTTGTTTTCATTACTACAGATATTTTGCAGTGTGCTTTTATACCACCCATTTTTTTTAAATAGTGTAATATTATTATTATTTTAATAATATAAGTTACTTTTCAACAACATTTTTTTTAAATTTATCATAAATATGATTATTTATTTAACATATATATTTGATAATCATGCAAATAATTTAATTGTCCTTTAATGAATCATCGTTTAATGATAAATTATTATTTCCTTTTGATTCCACACTTGGACCATGTGTCAAAAATACAATTTCATTGCATTTTATGGATTAACATGATAGTTACAAAATCTTATATGATGGGAATGGATAAAAAATTACTTGATCCAAAAATAAAGATTAAACTTATGAATCTAGTCACACTTGAAAGGGAGGGAATGTGCAAGCTTTTACATTTGGTGATGGAAGGTTGTTTTAATTTGGGTTGAACATCCACCACCCTAGTTAAGGGTGAGTATAAGAAATTATGTTCAATTATGATACCTAAATAACCTACTATAATTAATAATACTTTAAACATGACACATTGTGCATGGATTGGATCATATAATTTAATGAGTATGGAGATGAGTGAGAAGCACTTAAACTAGTAACCCAATATAGGGTGATTACGCTAAGCTCTATTTTGGATAGTTACATACCCTTGGTTATTCAAGTATTTAGATCAAATACAATGACTAATACCTCACCCTTATGTAGGTAGTGTTATCCATATACATTTTTAATTTTTTGATGTGAAAAATAATTTAGATCAGTAGACATTAGAAAAAAATCAAAAGCCAATTAATCAAAAATCAACACTTATCTATTGAACATATTGGAACAATTATGCATTGATTATTTAAAATTAGAATACTCATTAATTATTCATATTCATTAAATTTAGGTAATTGATGGCTATCAATTCATATCATTTTTTCATATGATCCCTTTGTTTTCACGTTCTATAATGGATTGTGCTCCAAAATATAGTATAATATTCCTCTATTTTCAATTTTCATATATTATGATATCAAAGTAATGATGAATAATGATCAATTGTTTAAATATATTCATATCTTCATGAAATACATAAAGGGATTCAATCAAGCATTTTAGCAAAGGATTATCCAAACAAAGTTATAAATATTTGGTAAGGAATTTTTTTGGAGGTAAAGGAGGTTATGGAAAATCATGTCAAATTGTTATAAAAACTAACCCATCATGTTGAGTATGGATGACTTGGGGTATGTCATGAATGTTGTCAAGGCCCACATTCTCATCATGAGCATTTGAGTAGGTAGTTGCAAAGTTTGTTGCTTATGAAAGAGTGGTGGACAATATTCCCAATGTTTACTTATATCATAAAATTGTAGATATGTCTCATATAAGAGTCTTAATTACTATTTATGAGGTATGTTTAGATGGTAATAAAGGAATGCTTGTTTATCCTTGTAAGGTTCTATTTATGTCTATGATATGAATATGGTATCCATTAAAGTAATAGAATAGGAGAGAAAATAGTGAAGGAGGAATTTTATTAAGTATTTTAGTAATAGGAACCTAGAGATTCTATATAAGATAAATATATTTTGAGGTTACCTCTATCTATATATGGTTCTTGAATTCAAATAATTAAAATTAATTGATATTAAAATTCCCAATGTTTGTTGGAGGGTGAAAGAAGATGAGCCAAAAAGGTCAAATTATTCCCTTGGAACCCAATTCTCTTGTAGTGGATGATGATGTTAAGAAAATCCTTTACAAATGTGGTCTTCTGGAGTGCCTTAAAGCTTTCCATGGTCACCATAGGGGTATTTCAAGAATTATGGTGCTTTCTTGGATAAAAATTTGAGTCTAGGTGGGGGGCCTAGATTTCAAAATCTCTATGGATTTGATTGGAGAGGTAATGGGTGTCCTTGTTGATGGCACTTGTCATAACAAGACAAAGCACTCTCTGCTTAAGGAGCTATGTTTCATCCTACCCAAAATGCAAAATAGTTATGATGCTAAAGAGCTTAAGAACCCTTGGGGTCGAGTTATCAACATGATTATGGATTTTTCACACTGGACTTTAACTGGGATATTTTGCAAAGTTTCTATATTATGTTTCTAAACCACCTTAAATGGAAGAGGACTATGAACATCCCTTCATTCCTCTTCTACTATCTAGAAAATATCTTAACTGATGTTAGAGATGGTAAAGGTTTAGATCCAATTCACGAAGGTTTAATATTGCTAATTTTTAAGCATGTTGCAGACAAACAAGGTTTGTAGGTTGATGAATAGTTAGAAAAATTCCTTTGTATTTCGATCCACCTCTGATGTCCTCTAACTCCTTTTGTGGTTTTTCAGATTTGAAACCCATGGTATTCAAAAGCTTAGTGTTTTTTGCTTGTGGGAAAGTAGATTCATATAGAGGTGTCTTTGTTTCTGCTAAAGGTGTTCAGGGTGGTTGAATTAGATACCTAAAATGCCCTCCTCCAACACTTATTTTGATTCAAATTTTGAGGATTACAAAAGCCTAGGGAATGCCACTCATTAAAAATTCAAAAGGTGTTTCTATTTTTGTTGAAGGCATTCAGGGTGGCCAAACTAGATGTTCCATGAGGCTCTCCTCAAAGGTAACACAAAATAATTCTCCTCTTGTAATTTTGGATATGTCTAATGAAGATACCTCAACTAGAAAGAAAAATAGATATTAAGTTGACCTAGATGAAGGTAGAGATTTAGAACTGGAGCCAAATTCTGATGATTCTATTTTATTTCTAAGCTCTTTGGAGAATAAGCATCAGGCACTCTGTGGATCTCTAAAGGTGGCTATTGCTTATATCGATGAAATCTAAGCAATGATCCAAAATCATAAAGGAAAATTCCTGCTCAAGGACTCGGGTCTAGTTGGCAATCTACCTTCACTGGTGTAAATATTAGGCTTTCTCCCTGTGGTTATTTTGGTGTTGGTTTCCTTCCATTTTGGGTGGGTGGACTTGTTTTATTAGGTCATTGGCTAGCTGGTTTATTTTTATTTCTATCATTTAAACTGGTTGGTAAACTTACGAGGTTCTTCTAGTTAGTTTGGAATATGCATTTCTCCTTTTTTATGTATTAAGGTTTAGGAACCCTTTCAAAACTCCTTTATCTAATAAAAGAAAATCCTAATGTTGTATTCTATGTTTCTTGTATATTTTTTTAAAATTGATGCTAAAACTTGATAATAAATATTAGCATCTTAATAACGTATTGTTTTTCCATTTCCTCATGTTCATGAAGTATATTTTTGAGTACATAATTTCACTTTTTAATATATCTTTCCATGCCTTGTGTGAAGTACAATGGGCTAAATTATCTTATATTTTTAAATAAAAATTTGTCATTCAATTGATTTAGATTATGGAGTATTGGTGTTTTTCAATCCCTTAGGTTTAACTCATGATAAAATACATGGAGGGTTTGTTCATTGTTAGTAAAATAATGCAAATTCTTGTAAGTGCCACATAATACCTAGGAACATTTTTACTTTTTTTTGTCTTAGTGGATCTCAGCCACTTCTAAATTCATATTTCATATTGTCAAAACATGGCATGATCATAGTGTTTCTTGGATCCCACTCTTATTATGATCATCACAATTAATGCATAATATTAATAAAATGGTGTTATGGTAACATAGAAATCTCATTCATAATAAGATGTTAGAACAACATAGAAAACAGTAATTGATAACATCTTAATAAACGATACAATGAAAAAAGGAAATTATTATAAATACAAACTACAAAATTAGATGTGTGTTACCAATATTTATTTTTGAGTAAATGCATCCTTCATATTGAGCCTCCATCTCCTATGAACTTGCCAAACTATCATGCTCCACACCCTCACTTTGACAATCTTGGCTACACCTTGGAAAAAGAGACACTCTTTCCTACCTAGATTGGCTTGCTAGCTCTCACTCTCACACTAGACTCTGTGTTACTTCCTTGAGCTCACACTTGTTCAAATTACCTCCCATAAGGGGTATCTCCCATTTTTTTATGCTCATGTGAGCTATATATTGATATGCATGGAGAATTCTACATGGGGATATGACAACATTTTCTACAAATTTTATTTTTGACTCTTTTCATAATATCAAAATATTCTCTATATCTTTATAAATTTTTTTTGAGGATATTTATAATTACATAAGATTAAAAATCTCACATGCTTCTAAATTTTTTCCTTTTTGGACATTTCTTATGATATTTGTAGTTACATGAGATAGTCAAAATAATAAATGCTTTTAGAGATTTTTATTTTGGATTATTTTTTAAAATTACATAAGACTTCCAAAAACACTTTTGATTATCTTGGATTTGTAGTATCTCCTACTTGCAAAAAACAATTTACCATGGTAATAAAATTTTTATTATTACTTTTTCTACTTACTAGTACTTTTTACCGTGACCTATCCCTATCAAAATATTCTTCTTATACTCATGTACAAATATTTTGTTATAATACCATTATTTAACTATCACTACAACCTTCTTGGTGGAGTTATTGCATTGAAAGCATCTCAAGCAAGTTATAAAGCTATAATATTCTCTAACATGCCATCCCACCATATATGCTACATGCTCCTTACACTACTATTTATGCAAATACCATAAATATTTTTTATGTTTACATCTCTCCCCTTATTAGTTTCTACTTCATCCTTAGATTAGGCTTAATCTATTCTAGAGGATGAAATATCTTGAGTTTATCATGGTTCACCCATTTCTTGATAGGCCTTCCATCTAACTCATCAAGCTTGTAAGTCCATTGCCATGCACAACTATTATCTGATAGGGTCACATATACATCAATAGCAATATTTTATTCCTCTTATTTTTGTGTCAAGAATTGTACATCTTTACCAAGCCATTGAATTTAAAGGGGACCACATTAGATTTTTATCCTAGTACTCTTTTTTCTTCATCTTCTTATTTGTAATATGATCTTGTGTTGTCTACTATATTTCATCCAATTGGTGTAGCCTTACCACATGGTCCTTCATAGATTACCATTTATTCTTCTTGTTCTATATCATCATCCATATTATTCTAACATAATATTCAATGGGAAGGATAGGATCAATGCCATACATAAACTAGAACAAGTAATACATTATGGCTAACTTAATTATGGCCCTATAGCTCTACAAATATCACATGGAGTCTCTTGTACCATGTATAAACTTGTAAAGCTACATTATTTGCATAGATTTGACATTATACATGATTGGTTTGTTCCACTTGCCTATTGATACTTAATTTATATGTAGCCACATTCCTATTATTTATTGTGAACCGAGTCATCAAGTCTTCCATAATTTTATTTAGTAAATAGGTACCTTGATTAAAGAAACTTTC
This sequence comes from Wollemia nobilis, assembly GCA_028583015.1. Lineage (NCBI taxonomy): Eukaryota > Viridiplantae > Streptophyta > Pinopsida > Araucariales > Araucariaceae > Wollemia > Wollemia nobilis. Next base: position 662,340 of record JAQPPZ010001424.1, on the reverse strand, counting down.
TATTGGGATTCTAAACCTACTAACAACTCATTCATATATGAACCATACAACTTCTTCCTCTATCTTATTCTCATTAGCCAACCTTTATCCCACTTAGATAATATTTTACAAAAACTATGTATATATTCCTTCTCGATGTTACAAGAAGGGGTCTAACAATATCAATTTACCACTTCTCAAAGGGCCCAAGAGAATATATAGGGTATAAGAGGAAATTTTTATCCTATATTTTTTGAAGGACTGACACACATCGTATGTTTTATAATACTCCATATAATATTTAAAATGTTTTGGCCAATGATAGCTTGCATCTAAACTCCTTATTACTATAATATTCCTAGAGAATTATCCACACACACCATCATGGGACTATACAATCAATCAATTTTATTTCTCTTATACAATTACTCATTGGTTCTTCCCATCTATCCCTACTTGATACAAATATCCTTGCACTACTGAATAGGGTTGACTAGCCTGAGCAATCTTCCTCTTTATTCTTGGTGTTGCACAATTTGGTAACATAAATTTGATTAAGTATAACTATATGTCTACATATTCCTCTAGAATGGATTTCATTGACTAAAACATTACATCAGGAAGCTCACCATCTTCACATTTAGAGATAACTCCCTTGTATGATTTTGAAAGAGAATTTGCATTGATATTCTTATTACCCAATTGGTCAACAATATCAAAATTAAATTATGGTCAAAGGATAATCCACCTAGATATCCTTCTTGATGGATTGGGCTTCTTGATAATATACTTAAGGGTAGCATAACTTTTAACAACAATGAAATTTTATCATAGAAGATAGTTTTTAAACTCCTTGAGAGGAAAGATGATGGCTAGTGCTTCATTCTCTATAATTATATAATTTACCTTCTCTCTACTTGTTTTCTTACTCCCAAAGTAGATAGGATGATCATACCCCTTATCATCCTACTAACTTAATGTGCTCCCAAGAATGATGTTAAATATATATTTTTAGATAATAAATAGCTTACTCTAATCTAGATTCTTTAATACTCGAGCAATGACCAGAGTCTACTTTAGTTCCTCATATTTAGCCTTGGATTCTTTCCCTGGTTCATGTAGATCATAAATGGAAGTATTTTAATATTTGTAACCTTTGTAGGATCAGTACAATCCTTTGTTGGGAGACTGAAAGCACCAATAAAATACCTTTGATACATACAAATATATATTTTTTAGGATAAGTGAGGCCTTGGACTCATCCAACCACTAAAATGCCTTCTCAAGAGAATCTAGATGACCTACCTTCCTTCCAAAAGTACAAATATCATCTTGAAAATATTTGATAAAATTTTTAATGCAAGGTTCAAACACCTTATTCATCAACCACTAGAAATTTTTAGGTGCATTATATAACCCAAAAAACATCACTCGATAGGAAAAGGTGCCCCATAAAGTGAAGAGGGTTGTCTTTAAGTAGTCTATTTTTGCAATGCAAACCTAATTGTAGACATTATAGACATATACAAATCTATAGCACTCTTGTATTGCAACTTCTTCCAATATCTAATCTAAGAAGGGAAGCTAAAAATAGTCTTTCTTTGTAGCCTTATTTAGCTTATGATAATCAACATAGACCCTCAACTTCCCATTCCTTACAATGATTATTGGAGACACCCACTTTGAGTTGTTTACTAGAGAAATGAAACCTACATCAAATAGCTTGTCTCTCTCTTCCTTGATAAACTTGGAAAACTTTAGATTCATACAATATAGCATTTGCTTTATAGGTTTAGCATCATTGACCAACTCTATGTGATGACTCACCAAATCTACTTGTAACCCTTTATGATCAAAATTGAGTAAATGAATATACCTATGAAAGAGCCAAAAGTAATCCTCTTTTTCATTCTTTGCTATTGCATTTCCAAAGTGTAACTTTTATAGCTAGTTCTCCACCTCACTTTTTATTCATCATCAGTATGCACCTCACTCATATTGGAATAATGTGAGGTTTTCTACTTGCTTTCTTCCTCTTTTTCTATTATCTTCAATGTATGAGATTGAGGTATCATATTTATCTTCACTTGCTTATGACCCTGATCAATGTTTATGTACTATTATCTCCAATAATTATGATCATGGTATTTTCTTAACCATGATCTTCCTAAAAATATTCAATAGGCTACCAAACCATCTTTCATGACTTAAAAATATACCACAAGTGTCTCCTATGACTAAAACTGCTACATTAAAACTACTATTAGATTTATTTTTTCTTTTTTCAAGGATCTTATATTTAAGTTAGATTGATGATCTATATCTAGTCCTGATGTGTTCAAAGTATATTCTGACATTATATGAACAACTCCAACATCTACCATGAATTAAAGAATAGAAATATATTTGCACAAGACTTTAGCTTGTGGAACATAGAGGAAAATCTCTATGTCAAACATAATGATGATAATGGCAATAACTACCAAAATATGATGTTGGTAGTTTATTTCAATAAATCTCCATGATTGAGTATGGTGCCTGGCCTGTTGAGATTGAAAAATCTTGAACTCCTAATTTTTTTCTACTCTTTTTGGTCTATTCTTTCTTCTTTTTTTCCTCTTTTCCTTCATTGATAGTCCTATAATAAACTCATTTTATTTCCATGACATCAACTTGTTCTTTTTAATATTGAACAAGTTCAATAATTTTAACTAGAGCTTTTCCCTTCTCATTACTCTTTTGTACTGAAGTAGGTGCCTTATTAGGGTAATTTTTCTTATAATTACATTTCTCTTTGCACTCATAACATACTACCTTAGACAAATTATTTCTAACACTTTTATCTCTAGATTGGGCTCATTGAACTTCTATGTCTTTTTCTTACATTAAATTGATTGCTAGTTGTTCCATATTTTTAATTAGGTCATCTTCTTCAACTATAGAAGTAGAGGATGGGATTATTACTACTACTGGTGTTTCTAGGTGTGGAACTTGGCTATAAGTTGTTAGAGCAACTGGTGCTGGTGGAACTAACTCCTTAAAACTCATATTATTGCTTCACAAACTCATACACACATTGGGTAGTGGCAAGTTGCTCATACTTGACCCTCAACCTAATTGTTGTCTTTAGATCTATAATAAAATACTTACAAAGCATTTTATCCACACCTTCCATAAGGCAATTAGTCAATTCATCCTTTCATAACTAGACTTCCACTTTTTTAAATCTCATGCTCTCATCCATAATAGTCATAAACTTTATCTTCAAGCCCTCGAACCATCTTTTTTATTATGATTATCAAGTCAAAATATTTTTAGATTGAGTTGTACTCTATAATCATCTTTTCACTAATTACATCTCATGAATTCTTGATCTAATCCCATTGTGTCTTATATCATATTAAAGTAACACCATTCACAAATGTCAAAAGGAACTCTGCCCATTGGTTCCTCTATATCAAGCCATTACAAATGCAAGTTATCTTATATTCTTGAATGAAGGTCTTAAAATATTCACAAAATTAAATGAAAAGATAAGATTTTTTTCCATCCTTACTATCGCCTTAAAATCCCAAGTATAATTATTCATGGTGAAGGAGCCAAGTGCTCATGAACTAGAAGCTAAATCTACTTGTAGAGTACTACAAATATAAAATTTACTCCATTTTTTCTACTTGTTCCTTACTCTTATGTCTCTAATGTATACACACAAATTAGGATAAGGTAGACTAGATGGTAGATGATGATGGGTCCACAATATCACCAAAATATACACTTATTGACCATACTTCATTGAACAAGTACACTCGTAAGTATAAAAAACAAGTTCTATAAGGATATTAACTAGTGGTAATGCTTATTAATGACCATAATAAAGAAGTTTTACCACATAGTAAATTGCAGTGTTATCATGGTAAAGGTGAGTTATTAGGAAACACCACCACCAAGGAGGAGTGGTCTTGGTAACAATACCAAAAATATCAAAATATGATATGATCACAATGTTTCCCATAGTTTGCCTCTTACTATGGTCATTATAATTGATGGATAACCTTTGTATGGTGGTGATATGCTAACATAGAACTCTTATTCATAATAATATATTAGAAAAACATAGAAAAGAGTAAATGATAGCAGCACAATAGATGCCACAATGAAACAAAAACAACTATATTATAAATATAGACTTTAAAATTATATAAATGCTTATCAGAAAACCTTGTGAGTGAAAACAACTGCCCTATTGAGCCTCCAAATTTTGTGGACTTGCCCAATGACTATGCTTCTCACCCTCACTCTAACAATCTTGGCTACACCTTGGACAAGGAGACACTCTTCTCTAGCTATCTTGTTTTTTTTCTCTCACTCACACACTAGAATATCTATTACTTCCTTGAGCTGACATTTGCTCAAATTTCCTACCATAAGGAGGCTTTATATTAACTATAGACTTATAGGAGCTAGGTATTACATGCATGGAGAATTTTAGATGGACACATGGCAACATTCTCTAGAAAGATTTTTTATTCTTTTCATAATATCAAAGATATTCTAGATATATTTCTTGAACTTTTCTAAGGATATTTATAATTATATGAGATAGTAAAAATACCACATGCTTCTAGAACTTTTTCTTTTGGACTTTTCTTATGCTACTAATAATTATATGAGATATTCAAAATATCACATGCTTCTAGAGATTTTCCTTTTAGACTTTTATTTATTTAAAATTATATAAGACTTCCAAAAGTACTTTTGACTATCTTGGATTTCTAGAGATTTTATTATTTACAACATATCTCCTACTTGACAAAGACAATTTACCATGACAATGATACTTTTACTTTTACTATTTACTGTTACTTTTTACTATGACCTATCCCTATCACAATATTCTTCTTATACTCCTTCCATATAGACATTATATTATAATATTTTTATTTAATTGTTGTTGCAACCTTATTGGTGAAGCTACTATGCTACAAGTATCCCAAGAAACCTATAAAATTGTAATCTTCTCTAACAAGCCATCCTCCATATGTTTAGTATGATCTTTATACTACTACTTATGCAAATAACATAAAAAAATTTCATGTTGAAAAGATATTTATATTATTTTTTTCAACTAATTTGCACATTAAAGAGAGATCGCGCATGTATGGTCTTCCCATGCATGGAAATAAATAGTCATGTAAAGTTAAAATCAATAATTAAAATGGAATTTAAGTATTTATACACTAGAAATTCATTTATTTTCCCTATGAGGTTGGCTAAGTTATTGTATAAGCTAAAATATAATATCAACCATTCATATGTCCCATGTTTATTTTGAATGTCATCTACTACTTATCTTCATCCTTTATTCATACTTAGATATTATTCAAACTTCAAATTCATCTTAGTGAAGTCATTGCATGTTACAACTAATTATATGTATCTAAGTTGTAAAATTGATTCATAAAATTATAAATGACATCCTAGAGTAATAGTTTAGATGACTCCTGAATGTTGAAGCATAAAATGCACCTAATGTATACATATGCATATACATACATACATACATACATACATACCCACCCACCCACCCACACACACACACACACACACACACACACAGATATATATAGTCCATATTTGAAATATAGGTACATTGACTAAATCAATACATTGAAAATATAAAAAAATAACATATATATTGTGGCCATATTCAACTCTGATAATTTTACAATGTCAAGTATACAAAGTACAAGTACATACCATCTGTAAATCATGTCCAACAATAAATGTGGAGATCACTTGGAAGGAACCTAAAGATTGTATAAACATATATTTTTTATATTAATCCAACATAAGAAATATTATAAAATTAAAAGTTATTACAAACAAAATGTAAAAGCTTTAATTTGAAAATAAAGTTGAAATTTCTTACTAGTGTAGATGAGGATAATCATGTGGTGGAAGCCTATGATGATGTGTAAATTTTGATGGCCTCATCTACCTATATGCATACAAAAACAACTATCTCAACTAGAACATAGACTTTTAAACAAAAATTAAAACAAGCTACATATGTAAGTGTAATTTAAATATTACCAATGTTGGTAATATTAGTGTATAGAGGAGCTTATGCCATATACCTAACTTTTGTTGTATAATACACCTATATTTATTGTATTGTAGATTATATAAACAATATAAATAAAATAAAAATTAAATTACATGTATAAATCCCAATGGTGATATAATTATAGTTACATCATGTCTTTAGAAGTTGATTCTAGTTTAGCAAGTTGTATGTACAATCTCCCATAGGGTAGGTAATCATAGTCAAGTATGGCATAAAACCACCTCATTGTTCCTCCATAAAAACATGAACATCAAGAGAATAATGAGTGGATAAATTAAGACTCGTATTGTATATTAACTCATAGGAGCCAACATTGGATGAATATCTAGGCTACTATGTTATTGTTTTTTGAGATCCACCTAATTGTAATAAATTCAAAAAATATACATGCAAAACATATAATTTAATAAAAAAAATTACATATATGTAAGATTAATTTAATTTTAAATTTAAACTTTAAAATATCTTAACATAGAAGATGGTGTAAGATAATAGGGTAATCATTTGTATCACAATAGTACTCTACCATATAAACACTAAATTTTGTCTCATATAAGATCTCAATAGCATCTTCCATATCATGCGAATGATAAAAAAATATTTGGATATTGACATCCCTCTACCTATCATGTGCATGACCAACTAGATAAATATTATAATTTTCCTCCACATCATGAGCATGGTTAGTAGTCTTGTGCGTATAATTCATCACCCACATCCATCTCCTTAGAAGGAGATGATTTTTTCTAGTAAAAAGGTCTACCATTTTGCTAGGTAAGGTAACCTTAGAAACACAATTGAACACCTGAAGCAATCACCAAATTAAAAGAAAGGTAGGCTAGGTATGAGCATCATAATAATGCTAGATTTTTTTAAGTATAAAATACTACCAAAGAATTTTGTGGTAAAGGTATCAACAATAAGCATAGAAGCATCTAATATCCAACAATCAAAGGCATAAGTGTTTATCTATTTATTTTCACATCGAACTCAAATTTTGACTAAGTATGAAACACTATCAAAAATATAAAATGCTAATGTCAGCTAAGGCTTGATAAAAGCTCAACATATGTTAAAAAATGGAGGAGCATGTAATGCATTAGGAAATAATTTTTGGCTAAGTATGGATAAAATATTGGCATCCAACATTGTAGCAAATCCTATTGGGTACAATAAAGTTTAGGCTACACGAAAAAGAGTGTCAGATAATTTTGAGTGTCAATGTCAACAAGAGTAGCATAAAAACTTGACACAATAAAAGAAATCTTGAATAAAAAATTCTAAGGTATGAAACCTAGCATTGAACACCATAAGGTTGATTCGACATCCAAATTTCAACAAAGTGCTTCATTCAACTAAGTGTTAAAGAGCATTGGACATCCCAAATACTAACATCATCAAGAGACACATATAAATATAGCAAATATTATGTAGTTCCAGACAAAGACTTGATGAAGAGTAGAGCCTGACAAATAAATGTTCCAATGATGGCCTATACAATCATGCATGAAGATGCAGCAAAGCAAAATGATGGCTGGATTTTGGCAATGCTAAAATTATCAAGAGAGGATAAAAATCCAATATCTAATGGAAAAGGGTTGAAACTGAAGGATTTGGATGAATTGAAAGGCCCAAACATGCTCTTGGCTATTATTATCTCCTATCAAAAAATCTCAATAATCAATAGGTTTTTTGATTGACACCTATGTTGATACAACTCAGGTAGTAGTAGGGTGGCTAAAATTAGAATAAACTTGTTAGAAGATCTAGTACACTAGATGAAGATATTTAGCCACCACTCCCTTGGATAAAATAGAAGCAAACCACATCAATGCCATGATACCATGTTGGTTACAACATAATGAGCTAGAAGAGACACACGTGTTGCAATAACCTGATAAGCTTGTAATCCAATCTTAGAGAAATGATGCTAAGCTAACAAGAATGCAATGTAAAAGTTTATATACTTGAATGTAACCCATTTAAAGGGTTAAATATTTAGCATTTACAATTGAATAATTATATGATAACTATGCTATATGCCTTTTGAATAAAGACTGGATTGTTGTTTGGCCTCTTTCTCAACTTATTACAGGACATGTATGTATGTCAACTAAGTCATTAAGCATTTATATTAAAGCTATATGAATGGTTTATTCTATTATAGTTATTCTACTTTCTAGATTTCTCCTTGGATTTGTTGTTCATTAGTTCCTAGAATGCTTGATAATTCTTAGTGTTTATTATGATTAAATGCTTTATAATAAGAAAAGTAGGTTGATATTAAAAATAAATATTATATCCTATTCCTTTTCAAGACCTTCTTGCTTTTGGAAAAACCATTTGATGTCCTTAATGATGATGAAATTGAAACAATACTCTATTGACATCAATGACAACAAAACTACTCAAAATTTCCAACAATCTCCCCCTTTGTCATTAATGGAGACCCCTTTTTTTAACCATTCCTTTTTATTTTTTCAAAAGCTGATCCCTCTGAGAAAATGCTTCCCCTAACTGAATGCTCTCCTCCTAACTCAAATCTCTTCCCCTTTGTCATCAATGGCAAAGGGCCACCTATGGTGCTTGGGGCTAAATATGAGATTATTAGCTTAGACCCTCCGCAATTTCCTCTCTTGGGGTAGTTAATTTTGGGGTGGGAATATCTCTACTCCCAAAATACATTGCTCTTTACCTTTGTCCACCTTATTTCTTAATTGATCCTTGTTATTCCTTTGAATATTCTTGTCCAATTTTATCTCTAGAGATTCTACTCTACACCACTTAGCTATGTGCCCAATATTATTGCACTTATATCACTTAAAGTTGTGATTCCTTGAAGGTGCAAATGTCTTGTAGTTCCTCCTGGTGAAGCCATATCCATTCCTGTTATGAAACCTAACTGCCTTATGACCAAAATGATTACAAGAGTGACAATACCCTTGAAAGAGATGTCTGTTTTTGAAATTCCCATATTCCTAAATTTCATGTGTCCTACAATGTGTATCCTTGTGCCCAAACCTATGATATGAGAAGCATCATCCATTGAAATTGCCTTTCCTTGATCCCATTGGTCTCTTAGTATATTTTACCCTATGATGTTTCCTCTTCCATCTGTTCATTCTTTATGCATTGTTTCTTTCCTTGTTGAACTTTCTATTGTTCAAATATTCCTCAGAAGTCTCACTCTCTTACACTCTCTTCTTCTAAAGCTTATTATTCCTTGGAGCTTGAGATTGACTCCTCTCCTTATTCTCTCTATACCTGTTCAAAACCAAGACCTGTATTGTTTGATGAAGATTTTTGTACCTTGATAATCTTATCCAAGGTCTTTGAGATTCTCCCAAAATTGTGTAACTTGTCTTTAGACTCTTTTACTTCCTTCTTTAATGAAGCTACTTCATGCTCTAACCTTTCCAATTCTAAAACCTTTGCTTCTACCTCATATTTAAATCTCCTTGTATTAGCTATTGAGTTGGTTAGATCTTCTATAATATTTCCTTTCTCTTCATAACATTCTTGAAATTGAAGCTTGAGTTTTATCTTCTGCTTTATTACCTTCCTTAATGCATCAAGGGAAAAAATAAGCTCACCCTCAAGATCAACTTCTCCTTCCTCTTATTTTTTTGTTTCTTCCTCAATCCTTTTGTTTTCAAAACCATCTTTATTCTTTTTTGATTTATTTCCACTAGAAGACTTTATTCTTCTAGATCTTCACTAGCATCTTCATATTCATCTTCACTAAAATAGAATCCATTTCTTGTACAACTATATTCAAGATGACCAAAGTTACCATACCTAAAAAATTGATAATTATTGGTAATCGATTTCTAACCACTTCTTTTTCTGGATGAAATCAGTACCTAAGATCAATCTCCACTAGCGCCTATTTCACACACACACATATTTTTGTTAGTCAAAATCACAAAACTCAATCAAATGAACACTCAATTCATGAATTCATCCATGCACTTTGTGCCTCCTCCACAAGCGACATTAAAAAAAAAATATTTTTTTTCTCGATCGTAAGGTACCTTGTGACCCAATCTGGTCATTAGGTACCTCACGACTGGAGAGTTATGAGAATTTTTGGATACCCATTTTCCCATTTTGCAACCCCATGATAAAATTTTTCAAAAATATGTCAAACACACTCTCATAAATGCACATCGTAAAACATGCCACACCATGCAAACAAAAAAAAATGGCATTTTTGTGTACCCATTTGGCTAATTGTCTCATACATCACAACCATTTTACATAAAACAACTCATAAACACACAAAAAATGCAAAAATACATTTACACACAAGCTTCTCAAAAATGTGCATTTTCAAACTCAACAATCAAAAAAATAAAAATACACAACAAAAATTGCACACATGCATAGAAATCGATGCAATTTCACCTTCACATGCATCCAATCCTACATCACCCCTCACTCACCACCTTGTTTAGCTTGACCCGCCATATTGTCCCTTACATCACGATTTCAGTATCACTCCATGTCAATTTTTGCTACTCTCCCTCCACTCACACTCCTATCTAGCAATTCATAGGTGTACAAATTATACGAGCATCTCGTGATCACCCCTTTTATACTCATGACTTTTGGTTGCTGGCTGCCCAGTGACTCATTTTGATTGATAGGTACCTAGTGACCCATTTCAATCACTAGGTACCCAACAACCGAGTCAAAACTGCATCAAAATTTATCCTAGGTTCCCAAAAGTGATTCTCCACTTCTCCAACATACCCTTGCTGCATACTTCTCCCATTTTCATCACTCTTCTCACTTCATTATTCAATCTATCAAGCGTTTCATTGCCACTTCATTTTCACCTCTCACTGCCTCATAACTTGAGGGGGTAGACATCTCACAAAAACCACTTTACACATGATAAATAACCAAACACTTAATAATGGAAATTGTGTTTATCTAAGAACCTTTATCAAATATTATTTTACGCCCTTCAATGGGGCAGAACAAATGTAAAATTTCTCTTCTCATCAAAACTCCAATTCAAATGAACATTTGATGGACCAAAATACTAGAGTCTTTAGGTTGATCATGGATTTCCTTCTTCAAGATTGGTAGTCGTAAGACCACTCATGGATGAAGCACTTGAGAAAAACCTACCTAGGGTTAGATAGTTCATCAAGTCATATCAATCTCAATGAAGTATCAAAGACAAAGTTTCAAGGATATTTGCTCCCTCCACAATTGGGGCATCTTACATTGATCATGATAGTAAGGCAATCTTACGTCTATTCCCTCAACAACTATTTTGGCATGATAAAAGCCACAATCACCCACAATATTCCATCACCAATTCTTCTTTTATTTTCAAAACCAAATCATATTCTGGTGTCATTAAATTTTTGTACTGCCTTTTATCTTCACACACTACAGTACAAAAAGGGGCAAATGTAGACACCTAAAAATTGCACATGGCCATACATTTCTTATTCATGGCTAATTAATTTACAAAAGCCACCAAATTACATTAATTAATTAAAAAAAACTTTATATTTATCAAAAGGGCTATCCATAAGACCCTTTAGGCCATATAAGCCCTTTCCTACACCTAATCATGGTTCTCATGCGACCACCTTCAAAAAGTCTAACCATGGTAACTCTAATCTTGGTTTAAAAGTCACTTTATCATTAAAAGTGCACTTTATGACTTAAACACATGATTATTTAGGATTAATAAATATTAAAACTAATATCATCCTCACACATGTGTGCACCCACCACTTAAAAATATTTAAAAGATGCTTAACTTAACCATAACCTAACCTAGGATTTACTTAATCAAGGTTAATCCTAACCTTTGCTCACACATGTGTGCACATGGGATATTTCTAGATATTTAGGAGATTCCTCTTCAGGGTATGTGAGAGGATGACTCACCTTCCACCTCACCCCTTTAACCTTACCATGGTTGGGATCTAACCCAGGGTTCATGCCACCTCACAAGGGACACCTCACCCCCCTAAGCTCTCCAAAATCTATAAATAGGAGTACTTTTCCTCCTAAATCCATCCATATCATTCAACATAACAAAACTCTACTAAAATTACATCAAACTTCTCATTAATCAACCATAAAGCAACCATCAAATCACCATGACAACTACATCATTTATACCCTCTTGTATCCACTTTTGATAGTTTTCAACAGGTATAGGAGCACATCCAGTGTCGACCAAGAGCTGCTACGATCACAGGACAACATCATATTCTGATAGATCCTGAAAAATACTATTACAATTTCAATCGCTAGGTACCCAGTGACCTAATCCAGTTGCTAGGTAGGGTGTGACTCTGGATAGAGTGCATTTCTAGCAAACAAAAAGTTACAAAACCCTCCCTACAAGTATACTTTACTATTTTTATCATTTTCAGTCATTTACAACATCTTACATGCTTTTTATTGCTTTATTCAATGTCATTTATCTTCATTACTATGGGATCTGATCCATGATAGGTCCCCAAACACACTAACCATATTTTGTAGGTCAGATAGGTTTAGAGGATGGTTTGACTAATGGTGGCACACTTGCAGTAGGCCCACCACCCCTTGAGGATCATTGGAAGACCAATCCAGGATGTAGTCGACAATTAACTTCAAGAAAAGGGACATTCACCATGCTGAACCCTTATTTTATAGCCTTCTAAGGTAGATCTATAAAAAGGAACACTTGTAATCCCTTTTGAATATTAATATAATTTTATAGACTTTACACCCATTTTTTTCTATGTTCACTACCAAAATAGTAGTTACATTCTTTATAATGATTACATTAAATGACCCTACTTGTCTAGGTGCTACAAGTTCCACATATATAATACAAAATATAATAGAATATTATTAATTTGGGATCCCTATTTTAGAAAGGGGGTCATTACATGGTAATTTTAGGGTGGGGTCCTAACATGCTCTTTCCCTTAAAAAATATTTATCCTCAAATCGAGAGATGAGAAAACTGCTACTATAGTTGTTGGAGAGGCTACCATGTGGTATTTTTTGGCTATAAAACCCATAAATGGACCAAGAATTTAGTGATGGTGTGGTTATCGAGAGTGCAAGTTCTTTGGTCCAAAATATTATCTAGTTCTAAGATGATTGAGCCTTCATCATCTAACTCAAGAAGTGTTGATTGGATTTGAATTTGGTTGTCAAGTACCTTCTTGAGGTAAGAGGTATGGAATAATGGATGGATCATGGAAGAAGGTGGTAGCATAAGCTTATAAGCCACTTGTCCAATTAGGTGCAATACCTAGTAGGGTCCATAAAATAATTCTACCAACTTTTGATGAGCACAAATTTGGATTGAAGATTGCTTGTAGGGTTGGATTTGAAGAAAGATCATATCACCTACATTGAAGTTGCACTCAAAAAAATGTTGGTTATTGTTGAATCTATTTTTGACCTATCATCAAGTTCTCCTTCAACTACTATAAAATCTAGGTACGTTTTTAAAGAGTGACATACAATGCTTGAACCTTGGAGTTTTTGGGAACATATGAGGAAGGTGATGTGGGTGGGTACCCATAAATTACTTTAAAAGGATTTATATTGGAAGTATGGAAAAAAGTTTATATATTTATTCAACTAATGAAAACCACTTAGCCCACTATGTTGGGTGTTCAAAGGTAAAACACCAAAGGTATATCTTGAAGCATTTATTTATAATCTTGGTTTCCCCATCAGTCTATGGATGGTAGGCCGAGCTCATTTGTAGTTGTATTCCTTGCAATTTAAATAGTTCTTAAAAAAATTGATTAATGAAGGTGGGACCATGGTCAGACACAATGGATTTTGGCATATCACAGAGCTTAAAAATAGAGTCCATGAACATTTGAGAAATAGTGGAGGAATGGTAAGGGTGGGAAAGGGAATAAAATTGAGCTTACTTTGAGAGATGATCCACTATAATAAGAATGACTAAATTTTCCCTAGATTTAAGAAGCCCTCCAATAAAATCCATGGATATATCAATCCATACACTTTTTAGGATTGGTAGGAGAGTCCCTTCATATGTTGGTAAGTCTCACATTCTTTCATAAAATTATGGATATTATTTTTCATTTTCTCCCAATAGAAAGATAATTTAACTCACTAATATATCTTCAAAAAATATTGAATGGCCTATAGTGGATGAAGCATGCATTTCTCTCATGATGTACTCATTAGCAATGAAGGTGAGTTTGGTATCTCAAAAACTCTCCATACCATGAGTACCCTATGTAATAATTGGGATCTCTTTGAAGTTGTTCCCAAATGGTTTGCAATGGTGGGTCCTTGGCTAATTCTTGTAGTTGGGAGATCCAATGAGGAAGTGGGGATGAAATGGCACACACTATCGCCTCTTACTCAAAATGATGTGAGAGGGAATCTATCACAATATTTTACTTCCATTTCTTATAAAAAATGTCATAATTATTCCCTAGAAAATTTGAGACCCATTTCTATTGTGCTATTGTACATACTCTTTATTCCAAAAAGTATTTCAAACTTTGATGTCTATTTTTATGGAGAAATGCCTCCTAATGAGATATGACCACCAATGATTGACAATATGGAGGATTATCATCATTTCATTTTTATAAGTAGACCTCCCTAAAAGTTTCCTTAATAATGCCTTACTAATGAAAGCTGGGTTCACTCTTATTGCATTAACATGGCTCCAATGCCATGGCCCGAGGCATCATTTTCAATTATAAAGAGTTTGGAAAAAGTAGGAGTGACTAGCATTGGTATTAAAGTCATGTCTTCCTTGAGTTCTACAAAATATTTTTTTGCGGGACTTGAACACATAAAGGAGTTCTTTTTTAACATGGTAGTAAGTCAAGCTACTATCTTTCTATAACCCTATACAAATCGTTGGTAGAACCAATGATTTCCAAAAATACTCGAAGTGCCTTGAGTTTGTAGCTTAGGCCATTTTTACATAGCTTCAATTTTATTTGGGTTAGCCTTAACTCCCTCCTATGAAAAAATATACCCAAAATATTCTACCTCCTACATTTCAAAGAAACATTTAGATTGTTCAAAAAATAACTGATGGTTTCATAATAGTTGTAAAGTTTGATCCAAATGTTGTAGGTGCTTAGCCCAAGTGTGAATGTAGATACAAATATCATAAAAGAAGATTCTTGATCAGAAATCCACCTATGTGGATGAGTTGCACCCTCAAGACCTTGACCAATATTGGATGCCTTAAAAATAGGGGTCTTTGAGTCAACCTTTGAAGAAGGCCGACTCTTGTGTATCTAGCTAATCTAACTAAATTGGGGGTTGTAGATTAAAGTAAGGAATGAAAAAGGGTTAGAAGGCTAAGCTGAAAGTGATACAAATTTGACAACATCAAGAAACATAGTACATACAGTCTCGCAATCCAAAATTAGACTAAACTACCTAACAATCCAACTTACTTTTTGATGTAAATTTATTGCAAGAGACCGATAATGGACTCCAACGGTAAAATTGCAAGACAAGACATCATGCAAAATACACTAGTAGAAGAAACCTGCAATTGCTTCCTTTCATTATCTGAATTCACACCCCACTTACAATAGAGTCTCCCACTCCTTATACTCCACAAAAGAAAAACCCTAGCCTATGCTACCCCCTTACTATTTTTAGTCGCTTTCTATTTTTAGTAACCCTAAAAAATAGAGCTCGGATGGTGTCCAAATAGAATCATGCCCCCATTATTCAATAATACCCACTACCCTAAGATAACAACCCCACTCTGGTTATACACTAATAGTTATGATAAATTTTTAGTTGCAAAAATTGACAATTACATTAAAAGCTAATTTTGGGCCTCCTAGAGGTATTTTATTGCGCACAACTACAAAGGGAAATTCTACACATTCTAAAAAAATAATAGCGTAAAACAGATACTCGGAGCAAAAGTTATGGCCCTGGCAAGGTGCATTATCCATACTTTCTAAATTATTAAAGTAAATAGTGCCGAAGTAAAAGATAATTAAACATGTCCAAGAGACAAAGAGGGGAATTTTTCCATCAACCTAGTTGCTTGTATCAGCCTCTAGAATTTATGATAGATACTAGGCTATCAATTTGAGCTCAAGGTGGCTAGATATTGATGATAATCCCTAACTGAATGCATACCTATATGAAGGTATCCATCAATATTACCCCTAAGTTGCCTTATCATCATTTCCCCAACCTCAAGTACCCTCGCCTTTGGTGGATGACTCAACTTCTTCCACCTACGAGCGTACTCGATCCTACACATTGGTAACTTGTTAGCAGTATCATTTTCCTCAATAACAACTAACATCATATAATAACTCAATTGCACAAAACCAAGTATTACAACTCCCTTAATTAATACATTGTTCTTCTGTGCCACATAGTCCTTCAGGGAGGGTAATGACAGATAGGAAGGAAAGGTGCTTACACATGTGATGTATGGATCAACTACATATATTGACTTATGTAGTGAGTAGGATCTATAGTAACCCTTTTAAAATATGGGAAGGAGAAGACATGTGGATAAGGGCATAAAGAAGATGTCTCACCTAATACACTTGCATAATCAAAACTTTGTGAGCTGTAGAGATGGATGAATAATAGTGGGATAGATGAGTTTTTGATGTAGTAGGCTCTATGACGATTAGTTTATAAATTAAAAAAATGAGTTGAATTTATGGGTAGAGACATTGAGTTCTTAAGAGTATCTTTATATCATTTTGACTCTTTACTTTGAGGTGTTGATGTAATCTTAATTTGTTCATTATATGCTTATGATTCTGATTCCTCACTTAAAGAGTTCTCAAGAATTAGTCTAAATCAACCTTTTGATTTTCAAAATCATTTTTGTTTCCTTCATAAAAAAATATATCTTTGTAAATAGGAATTGTCTTTGTAATTGGATTAATTATTCTATATCTTGTTGAATCATCATCATAACAAAGAAATATTCCATGAATGGTTTTATTATCCAATTTTGTTCTTTGTTTTAGAACATGTGCATATACCTTACATGCAAAAATTCTTAATTGTTCTATCGTTGATTTTTTTCTTGATCATATTTCTTCAGGAGTAATATTTTTAGTATTTTTGTAGGTGATCTATTTTGTATGTATACTACTATTTTAATAGCTTTTGCCCAATATTGATGATCAAGATGGGATTATTTTAGCATGTAATGAACCATTTCTATAATGGACTGATTTATTCTTTTTGCAGTACCATTTTGTTGAGGTGAATATGGTGTAGTAAGTTGTATTTTTATACTATTTTATTTTAAAAAAGAATCAAATTATTTTGATAAAAATTCACCATGTTTGTCTAAAAAAAGACTCTTGATTGATTTTCCTATTTATTTTCCTACTAATTTCTTGAATTATTTAAAGTAACTAAATGCTTTACATTTGAATTTCATAAAATATACCCACATTTTCTGGAGTAGTCATCAACACACAATTGAAAATATCTATTCCCTCTAAGACTAGTAATGTTGATTGGTCATTCAAAAAGTATTCTATGCTATTTTCTTGCAAGAAATTTTGGACATACTGTAGATTCCCATGAAACTTTAGGTAAAAACTTAACCATTTGATGTTTACTCATCTCATTTAAATAATATGCACTTATATGTCTAAGTATTTTATGCCAAAGTTCTTTAGTTTCTTGTAACAATCCAAAAATTCCACACTCTATTTTTTTTTTAGTAGATTAAGGACATCAACCCCTTAAACCCACTCCTTCATCTAACCACATTATCCCATGGATAAATGTTTAGCTTATTAATGAGCTTATCATTAACTATAATTAGTCTTAGATTACCACCTTATCCTTTCTTTCTTTTGAAAGGGTTTTTCTAGTAGACCCACATCTCTACAAATGTCCTTTACTGTAGAAGCATACCTTCTTTGTCTTTCTAAAGGTGATGCCCGACACATTGCACTACACAAGTCACTTAGTGTAGATATTCCCATCTTATATATATTGAGAAGGTTTACACATATTTCTTCAAATCCCATTGGTCATTCAATGAGTTTGCATTATGCTAACAACGACTGGTGTGCCCCTTCATCCTTTAAGGGATTGGCCTACTTTGTAGCACCCATTTTTAATTAATCCATTCAAATAAGGAACAATGTACACTATCACTAGGATTTATCTAGGGTTCCATTTGGCTAAAGTCTTAAGCTTCATTTATTTAATGTGACGTCCTCGTAGTTTAAAGAGCGATTAAATTGAGAATGATTCTGCACACTAGTTCAGATATGCCATCCAAACATTTTGACTACTTTAGTTAAGTCCTTCCAAGATCATGCAAGCACTTAGCTCACAGGGTAAATTTTAAGTTTATTCTTGGAAGCTCTAAGAGTCTTCCCATGTAACAATAGTGAACTTGCTCATGGTATCTTCTTACGTATGCCTTCGAAACATCGAATATAAATACTTGGAAGATTATTCACATTTTACTTCATTCTTATATTTGTGCAATAACAACAAGGTAATAATTGCATCAACTTAAATGAAAATGGAGTTAAAAATTCTCTAAAATTTTTCCTTAAGCTCATTGCAAATTCTATCCTTAGGAAATTAATCACATAGTCCTTAGCATAGTTTATATATTCATAATTCTCATCTAATATAACAACAAAGTTAAAATAGTACATAAAGACTTATTTTCAACCAAACCCAATTACTATAACATCTCGAAAGGTTTATTACAATAGTGCAACACAGAGTCATACATTGCCGTGGAAATTACAAAGAGAGTTTTCTCATAACAACAAAATATAATCTTCTTTATACATAAGACTCCATTCTATAGTCCACCACTGTGACTACTTATTTCCAAAATAAGATTTCCAAAACTACCAATGCATGATATACTCAAGCTTCTCTGACTCTTTAGCAAATGAATTTCCAACACATCTCTATCAAAGCTCATCATTGGTACACCATTGCTCAATAAAGCATGACTCTATCATAGATCCAGTTTTTAGCGTGCTTGAGCAAATTAAACCTTGGTTGCCAAAAAGGGTTTGTCCATGCTTCAGGATTAGAGATGACTCCCATAAAGAGAATAACAAGTCTATCACATAATCACATTCAAAATGAAACTTGCACACTACAACCATGACATAATTCATTCTTATTCTTATTCAAAAGAGTTCTACCTATTAGTCGAAGTCGGTCTCCATGCTTCCTAACTGCAACTCGACCTTCTTTCACCGCTCCTTCGATTCTTCATGCCTGCGCTCTTTCTTTCCTCTCCAAAAACAACCAAAAACCAAAACAATCATGCCCCACTACTTCTCTTTTTCTTTTTCTTACCAAAATGCTTTCGTCTTCTTCGAACCTTCCACTTCCTCGGATATCATGCTCCTTTCTCGGCACGTTACTCTCCTTCATCCATCGTCGTGGTTTTCCAACCGAACTTTCATTAAGAGTGAAGGTAATGGAAACACAGCCACACAAGTTCTCATGATTGTTTATTAACAACCATCCGGTTTGCATTTATATCCTTGAGTGGAACAAAGTTTCCACCAACATAAGATGTCATAGCAACCATGAAACAAAAATATTTCAAATAACAATTCTATGATGAGCAAGATTTCTTTTATGAAAATAAGGAAATCGCACATGGCGCTAGAAACCAAAACTTATAACAAAATATTATTTTATTTTCCTAGGTTCCAAACTAGAAATATATTTCAAAACAAACCACAAGATTCCATTCCCTAGAAGCTCTACAACAAACAAACAATTCCATAGCCATTTATTTTTTAATCAAAACAACCATTTTTATGCTAAGCATTCCTTAGCTAGGGGTCAACATGGTTAATTATTTTTATGCAAGTCATGTTATGCATTCTCCATGAAAGAAGCACTCATTCGTGTTGCTTCCAAATACTTCATTGATTAACCCATCACATCATTTCCTAAGGACATTCCCTTTCTTGGTGACCAATTCTTTCTGCCACCCATAACAATATTTTTCCTGCAAAAAGGTGATGTTCCATTAGCAACATCTTATTCTTTCGTAAGACCAAGTTTGCAAAGAATGTTAGCATGAAAATATGATCAATAAAATCACCACATAATTCCATCAACAACACATAATTTTTCATGATAAATAAATAGATAGTTAATCCATCATCATTTCCAAAGTAACACTAGCACATCATGAAAACATAAGCAAAGTCCATCTTTTTTTAAAAGTAGTACTAGCACAACATGAAAATATTAGCAAACCATAAAACCAAAAATTAGCCAAGGGAGGGTCATGACATACTCCCTCCCTTAGGCTTAACACAGTCCTTTGTGTCTCCCAAGGTTTTTTTAAAAAACAAGCAAGTTTCTTTTTTACAAATATTTTTCAAACAGAAATGGAAAATGATTCTGCATGTCCGCCACCTTCTCCCAAGTAGCATTCCTTTTCAAATATCGATCCCACTACACTTTACACTGTTCCAACATTCCTTTCCTCATTGACTTGGTTTAGAACTCAAGGATTCTTACTAGTTGAACCTCTATAGCCATAGGTTTCACCATCTGCAAATTAGAGAAATTCCACACATGCTCAGGATTAGCAATATATTTTCTAAGTAAAGAAATGTGAAAGGTGTTGTGAATCTTAGATAGATTAGGTGGTAAGGCAAGTCGGTAAGCCATAGGACTGATCTTCTCCATAATATCAAAGGGTCCAACATAGCGAGGATCAAGTTTCATGGACTTGATTGCACTCTTTCTTGGTTTTACCCTTAAAAACACCTTGTCTCCTACTGCATACTCTCTTGGGGATCTTTTAAGATTGGCATAACTCTTCTATCGATCTACAACTTCTTTAAGTCATTCTTTGATCATTCTCAATTATTGTTCCATTTCTCTAACCATATCAGGTCCCAATACAATCTAGTCCTCGAGATTATCCCATGATAATGGTGTCCTACATTTTCTTCCATACAATACCTCAAATGGTGCCATTCCCAAGGTTGAATGGTGCCCATTATTATAGGTAAATTCCACCAAGTGCAAATAATCCTCCCAATGGGTTTTTTGATCCATACAATACATGCGAAGCATATCCTCTAGCACCTAGTTTACTCTCTCCATTTGCCCATCCATTTTTGGGTGGTATGCAGAACTAATATTTAGTCTAGTTCCAATGGAATGATGCAAAGCTTACCAAAACTCAGAGGTAAATCTTGAGTCTCTATCTGATATAATCACTTCTAGAAATCCATGAAGCCAAAATATCTCTTTGGAAAATCTATTAGCCACTATCACAACATCATCCTTTGTATTCCTAGGTATAAAATGTGCAACCTTGGTCAGTCTATCGACCACTACGAGGATTGCATCATGTTGGAACCTATTCTTAGGCAGCCCTACCACAAATTCCAAGGAAATTACTTGCCACTTTTGCTCAGGTACAACATGTGAATGTAACAATCCTATTGGATGTCTATGCTCAGCCTTAAATTTTTGATATTCAAGATATTGAGTGACATATTCATTTATGTCCCTCTTCATCCTAGACTAGTAGAAGGTTTTCTTCATGTTCTCCCTCATCTTTTCTCTACCAGGGTGAGTAGAATATGGGGATCTATGAGCTTCACTCATAATATTTTTCCTTAAATTTCCAACTTTGGGTATTACCACTCTGTCCTTAAAGCAAAGGAATCCATCCTTGAAATTGAAATCCTTGCATATATCCGGTTTCTCTTCCATTATTTTCCTAATTTGCTTGTAATAAAGGTCTTATTTTTTATTCTCTTTGACTTGTTCCATCAAGTCAAAATAGAAATGGGATAAAACAACAATATGTTTCCTTCTACTTAAAGCGTCCACTACCTTATTCTCTTTACCTTTTATGTACTCAATACCAAAATCATATTCTACAAGAAATTCCATCCATATTCTCTACCTAGCATTGAGTAGAGGTTGAGTAAAGATATATCACAGACTCTGATGGTCAGTCCTTAGTTCAAAAGGTCTTCCTACTAGATAGTGTCACCAACTTTTGAGAGAAAACACTACAACTTCCAACTCTAAATCATGAGTTGCATAATTTTTCTCATGTATTTTCAACTTTTTGGATCCATAGGCAATCACTGCTCTGTCTTGTGAGAGTACTCCTCCCAAACCCTCCATAGATGCATTTGTGCATACTGAAAAGCTTCCCTGAGGTTCGGGTATCTTTAATATAGGAGGCATAGTGAGCTTTTGTTTAAGTAATTCAAAAGCTTCTTTACACTTATCAGACCATATGAACTCCTTTCCCTTCCTTTGTAGATCAGTTATAGGTGTAGTAATTTTAGCATAATCCTTAACATACCACCTATAGTATCTAGTTAAACCCATGAAACTTTTGACTTCTATCACATTGGTCGGTGGTGGCCAATTCAGGATAGCCTCAATTTTCTTAGGATCTACTGTGATCCCATATGCTGACACAATATGACCCAAATATTGCACCCTTGTCACATAAAACTCACATTTAGACAAATTCCCAAACAATTGATTTTCCCTTAATAGTTCCAACACAATTCTGAGATGCCTATCATGTTCAGATTTATTCCGGGAGTATATCAGTATGTCATCCAAGAATACCAAAACAAACTTGTCCAACTACTTCCTAAAGATGTTATTCATCAAATTCATGAATGTGGTCGATGCATTAGTTAAGCCGAATGGCATAATAGTAAATTCATAATGCCCATACCGAGTCTTAAAAGTTATCTTGTGAGTATCCATATCTCGGATCCTTAGTTGATGGTATCCAGATTTCAAATAAATCTTGGAAAATATTGTGGCATCCTTGAGTTGATCAAAGAGATCTTCGATTCTAGGTAAGGGATATCTATTTTTGATAGTTGCTTTATTTAACATCTGGTAGTCAATACATAATCTTAAAGAACCATCCTTATTTTTCATAAATAGAATTGGTGCACCCCAAGGTGACACACTTGGTCTTATTAGTCCTTTCTCCAATAATCCTTGAAGTTGAACCCTCAATTCTTGCATTTCAATGGGATTCATTCTATAGGGAGCCCTATGAATAGGCTCAGTCCTTGGTTGAAGTTCAATAGAAAATTTAAATTCTCTTTTAGGAGGTAATCTGGGTAAATCTTCCAAAAAAACATCTTTATACTCCTAAAGAATGGGGTATCTCCCAAATATTTCTTCTTTATTTTCTTCCTTCAACTCATTGATCTTAATCGTATATACCATCCCTCATTTTTTATGGCTTTCTTGAGTTGCAAAGCTGAAATAATTTGTGGTTGAAAATCCCCTTGCAGGCTATTCACTCTTTGAACCATCCCATCAACATCTGTATACTCAATCCAATGGTCTTGAAAATTAATCACTGCTTTATGTGCTTGCAGCCAATCCATTCCTATCACTAAGTCAAAGGTATGCAATGGTGCAACATATAAGCATCCTATGGTCATTCCTCTAGGCAAAGTGATAACCACCCTAGGATAACACTATTTTATAGAGTAGGTTTGTCCTGAACCGTACTCAACCTTCCACCCAAGTGTCAAAAATTTTGGCCTTTCAGATATGTGATTAATTAAACTAGTGGAAATAAAGTTATTTGTAGCACCACTATCAAATAATATTCTAACACTTCTACCAAAAATTTTACCTTTTATTACCAAAGGAGTGGCCTGTCCATCCAAATTCTGGTTTCCTATAGCAACATATATCCTGTGTACTGATTCCTTAGATGCAGTTTCCTTGTTTATTAGTTCCTTTCCTTTTGAACTCATACCTACTCTTTGTGGACAATTAGTGGTGTAATGAGCTCCCTTACAAAGAAAACATCCTTCCTTGGGTCTTGGATGTTCCTTTTATTTTAGCTCTCCTATTGTACCCTCTTCCTTGGGCAGGTTAGTCTATCTCTGAGGTGATCTATTATCATTATTGCCACGATTATCTCATCTGTGCTTCCTTCCTCGAAACCTTCTTCTGAACTTCCCATGTTTACCATCTTCTTTACCATCCTTCTTAGGAACACTCTTGATAGCTTGCTCACATTCCCATTTCATGAACCCTGAACTATTTCTCTTCCTTAACGCTTCTTTACCCTACTCATCTAACCCCTCATAGTCAAAGTAGGGTTTGAGGTATGTCTCAACTTTCCTTGCCATCTCATAGGCCTTTTGCAATGTTTTGGGTTCTCGCATATCCACTTCCTGTCCTATCTGAGGATCTATTCCAAGTATAAACTTGTGGATTTTCATTTTCTCAGTATAAGTAGGTACATATTTTACCAGCTTAACAAATTTTTGATAATATTTTTCCATGGTTCTAATTCCCTGATGAAGTTTGGTGAACTCGTCATACTTTTGGGAATAGAAATACTCTGTAAGAAATCTTTCTTTGAAGGCTTTAACAAACTCTTCCCACTTCATATCAACTACAGCTGCTAGATTGCATTCCTCACTAAGGGTTTCCCACCAGGCTAATCCATCTCCTTGTAGATGCAGAGTAGCATAGGATGTTTGAGTACTCAAAGAAAATTTCTTCATGGTGCAGTATGTCTCTATCTCCTTCAACCAAGCCTCGACCTTATCCCCATATTCCTCTCCATTAAACTTGGAAGACTTTAGATATTTCATTTCCTTGCCCAGCTCAACCTCCAATCGAACTCTAGCCATATGTGCCTTAGTGAGTGGTTCATTTTCTTGTCCCCTTCTCAGATTACTAGATTGTGTTTCCCTACTGAACATAGCCTCCAATAGCTATTTTTGGGTCTCCACCTACTCACGAAGTAGAGCCACTATTTTAGTAAGATTCTCACTTCCTTTGGGATTCTTCGTACCAACCTTAGGTGTTCTATTTTCTATGTTGGTTCTTCGAGTTACCCTCATTGATGGGGCAACACTCCCTCTTCTTCTTTTTGGTGGCATTGTCCCTTGACCACACACAAAAGAGGTAGTAGGAGTCAATTTCCCAATTCTACTCTGGTATTCTCTCCTACCGACTAACTTCTAGATTAATAGTTGGTTTTGACTCTTTCCTAAAAAAGAACAACCCTACAAGGTAAACCTACTATTAATCATTTCTAAAAAGTTTGCATAATGAGCTGATTCCCCTTATTGAACCATGCTCTGATACCAAATGTAACAACCCAAAAATTCCACACAATTTTTTTTAGTAGCTTAAGGACATCAACCCCTTAAACCCACTCCTTCCTCTAACCACATTATCCCATGGATAAGTGTTTAGCTTATTAATGAGTTTATCGTTAACCTTAATTAGTCTTAGATTACCACCTTCTCCTTTCTTTCTTTTGAAAGGGTTTTTCTAGTAGACCCACATCTCTACAAGTGTCCTTTAATGTAGAAGCATACCTTCTTCGTCTTTCAAAAGGTGATGCCTGGCACATTGCGCTACACAAGTCACTTAGTGTAGATCTTCCCCTCTTCTATCTATTGAGAAGGTTTATGCATATTTCTGCAAACCCCATTGGTCATTCAATGAGTTTGCATTATGCTAGCAATGGTTGGTGTGCCCCTTCATCCTTTAAGGGGTTGGCCTACCTGGAAGCATCCATTTTTAATTAATCCATTCAGATAAGGAACCATGTCCACTATCACTTGGATTTATCTAGGGTTCTATTTGGCTAAAGTCTTAAGCTTCATTTCTTTAGTGTGATGTCCTCGTAGTTCAAAGAGTGATTAAACCGAGAATGGTTCTACACACTAGTTCGGATATGCCATCCAAATATTTTGACTACTTTGGTTAAGTCCTTCCCAGATCATGCAAGCACTTAGCTCATGGGGTAAATTTTAAGTTTATTCTTGGAAGCTCCGAGAGTCTTCCCATGTTAACAAATTCTAATCTAAGCAAAGTGGAAACAACAATGAACTTGCTCATGTTATCCTGTTACGTCCACCTTCAAAACATCGAAGATAAATGCTTAGAAGATGATTCACATTTTACTTCATTCTTGTATTTGTGCGATAACAACAAGGTATTCATTGCCAACTTAAATGAAAATGGAGTTAAACATTCTCTAAAGTTTTCCCTTAAGCTCATCGTAAATACGATCCTTAGGAAATTAATCACAAAGTCCTTAGCATAGTTTATCTATTCATCATTCCCATCTAACATAACAACAAAGTTAAAATAGTACATAAAGAATTATTTCCAACCAAAACCAATTACTATAACATCTCGAAAGGTTTATTACAACAGTGCAACACAAAGTCATCCACTACCATGGAAATTACAAAGAGAGTTTCCTCATAACAACAAAATACAATCTTCTTTATACACAAGACTCCATTCCATAGTCCACCACTGTGACTACCTATTTCCAAAAGAAGATATCCAAAACTACCAATGCATGGTATACTCAAACTTCTCTGACTCTTTAGCGAATGATTTTCCAACACATCTCTATCAAAGCTCATCGTTGGTACAACATCGCTCAACAAAGCATGACTCTACCATAGATCTAGTTTTCAGCACACCTGAGCAGATTAAACCTTGGTCACTAGAAAGGGTTTGTCCATGCTTCAGGATCAGAGATGTCTCCCATACAAAGAACACAAGTCTATCACATAATCACATTCGAAATGAAACTTGCACACTACAACCATGCCATACTTCATTCTGTTGAAGCATTCCAAAAGAAAACATCACACAAGGAGCAATCTATCCCACACAAAAGCAACAAATAGCAAGACAATTTCTTAACAATCCTATTCATTTTAAACCATCATTCACTATTTTCTTCTAGTCAGTCAAGACAGAAAACGTTCACAAAATTTCCATTTGTTCCACAACCACCAATTACCAGCAAGCCAAACTTGTTAGAAGAATTTATGTAAACAACAACATTTACTAAGTTCACAAGTCCAACCTTCATTTTCACTCTCGGAGGTTTGGCTTCAATTCTATGGAACACCTCTAGTTCTTTTAGCAACTAGCCTATGCCACCAAAGGATTTTTCTAAAGTATCTCAAACAATTCCAAATGCAATTTTCCACTAAAGCAATATGCACAAGAGTTAAATATTATCAACTCCTAGCTAACTCTACTCTTATGGAGACTTTACTCAAAGATAACTTTCCCAAAGAAACCCGACAAACATGGCTTGGGAAAGAATGCAACAACAAGACATCCATAGAAAATTAGAGCAAATGTAAGCTTTAGTCACAAAACCATCTATATACGAGAACAAACACAGGTTATTTTCTTCTTTCCATAGTCAGCAAAGATGAAACAACTTTCATTACTCGTTCAACAATGACTACAAGATTTTCATCCACTAAATATCTCTGACTATTCCATAGATGATCTTACCACATAACACATAATTCTTGCATCATTCTAAAAGATAATTTTTCTTATTCAAAATAGTTCTACCTGTTAGTCCACATCAGTCTCCACGCTTCCTCTCTACAACCCGAACTTTTACCACTCGTTAGATTCTTCAATCCTGCACTCTTTCTTTTATCTTCTAAAAACAAGCAAAGACCAAAACAATAGCCCCCAAACTATTTCTCTTTTTATTTTTCTTACCGAAATGATTTCATCTTATTTGAACCTTCCACTTTCCCTCATATCATGCTCCTTGATTGACACGTTATTTTCCTTAATTCTTCATCAAGTTTTTCCAACCAAACTTTCATTAAGAGTGAAGGTAATGGAAACACAACCACACAAGTTCTCATGATTGTTTATTAACAACCATCTGGTTTGCATTTATATCCTTGAGTGGAACAAAGTTTCCACCAACATAAGATGTCATAGCAACCATGAAATAAAAATATTTCAAATAACAATTCTACGAGGAGCAAGCTTTCTTTTATGAAAACAAGGAAATCACACATGGCGCTAGAAACCAAAACTTATAACAAAATCTTATTTTATTTTCCTAGGTTCCAAACTAGAAATATATTTCAAAATAAACCACAAGATTCCATTCCCTAGAAGCTCTACAACAAACAAACAATTCCATAGCCATTTATTTTTTAATCAAAACAACCATTTTTATGCTAAGCATTCCTTAGCTAGGGGTCAACATGGTTAATTATTTTTATGCAAGTCATGTTATGCATTCTCCATGAAAGAAGCACTCATTCATGTTGCTTCCAAATACTTCATCGATTAACCCATCACATCATTTCCCGAGGACATTCCCTTTCTTGGTGACCAATTCTTTTTGCCACCCATAACAATCTTTTTCCTATAAAAAGGTGATGTTCCATTAGCAACATCTTATTATTTCATAAGACCAAGTTTGCAAAGAATGTTAGCATGAAAATATGATCAATCAAATCACCACATAATTCCATCATCAACACATAATTTTTCATGATAAATAAATAGATAGTTAATCCATCATCATTTCCAAAGTAACACTAGCACATCATGAAAACATAAGCAAAGTCCATCATTTTTTTAAAAGTAGCACTAGCACAACATGAAAACATTAGCAAACCATAAAACCAAAAATTGGCCAAGGGAGGGTCATGACATTTTTGAAATGCTTGATGATAGGGCCATATATTACATCTAGAGAAAGTAGATCATTTTTTGTATAAAATAAAAGCTATGACTTTTTCTTGTTTAAAAATAAGGCTTATTTTTTTGTTGTTAATAGTTTTGAACTCAACTACTAAATTTTGATCCATTAATTGAGATAATGAAAGAATAGAAATTAATCCAGGTACATATAATACATTACTAATGATGCATTTTCATTTTATAAATTGATCAAAATATCTCCTACTCATTTGACCTCATAAGTCATATTAGAGAATGACACTCTACTACTTAGAGAATGGTACTTGGCTAGAAAATTTAGCATATGGCACTTTAGTTAGCCTGGTTCATGCTCTCTAGTTGACTGAAATATCACCAAAAACTTGGCACTTTTGAAAAACTAAATTTCTTCATGCCTTTTGAAGATTTAATGCTTCTTCTTCCTCCTTTGGAAGCTTTTGATGCTTCTTGTTATTATTTTTATTTTTCTTCTTCTTCTCAAGATATTAATTCTGAGTTCCTTAATATGTTTCTTTCCTTTTCAGGTTCTTGTCCGAGTTCTTCAATACTTTTACAGTCTTCTTGAGATTGTTTCCTTATATGTGCGCTATCTTATCAAGGTCAAATGTACCTAAAATATAGAGCACTGTAATTTCATTTATGTGTCTTTAGCCACTCAATATATGTTTCTCTTTCTTAAGAGAGAATACAATAAAAAAATTAGGGTGCCTTTGATTTATCCCATCAATCAGTTCTTCAAGCCTTGAGTAGAGTCATTGTCTTCACTTTATTTTTGAGTGGATAGACTCAAACATATAATGAAACATTTTCAAGAATATATTTAAATCAATTGGACCTTTATCGTATATCAATCTATAAATTCAAAATTTGTAACAATATTAATCTACATTTTTCTTCATGTGATTCTTAATATAAATTCACATTGAATACTTCCTTTTATGCTAGCAATAGAGACTACTCAAAGTAGCTCTGATACCATTATTGGCTTTTAAGCTAGATTATCTTAGGTCCCAATATTCTGGATCTTGAGTAGTCTCAAATATAAGAGCAATCAATATATAAGATGGCCAATATAAATAATAATAATATTCATGAATAATATAAAATATGAATATAAAATGACCAAAATAATTCATGCAATAACATGAAGAAAACTTACAGTAGAATTGCTCAAAATATGCATACAAGCTTCAATATTAATGCTTGAATGTTTCATACATTTTTAGATACATTTCATGGAGCTTTATCTCCATAATATAGCCTTAGAAAGATGACTCTTCAAATACTTGACTATTGCACTCCTCACATATCTGAGAGTTGCAACCTTTCCTATTCCATACATAAGACAAATACTCACATGTCCTTTGGCTTCTCATCTTGCCACTTGTATACATGACTCTTGACTCTCTATTTACTTTGTACACTCTAATACATGACACTTGTGCACATCCTACACATAGATACTTACAAACTATCTTAATATTTACATTAGCATGTACCAAATAATGTAATATTCTCTAACACCACCTTGTATTACATTATTTGGTATGAATAACTCTTGATGTACATAGATGATTTTGAAATATTTGATACTTGTTTCGACCAAGAGATTTTGTAAAAATATCTATAATTTGATCTTCAGTAGAAACATGTTTTAATTGAATATGATGATCTTGAACATGATCTCTGATAAAGTGACATTGAGCTTCAATATGTTTTGTTCTTTCATGAATCATAGGATTTTTTATTAATTTAAGAACTCCTTGATTATCACAATTTATTACTGTAGGAGTTCTTTTGATTCCCATATCTGACAATATGTATTGTAACCAAAGTGCTTCACATACTGCATCTTTTGTTGCACGATATTCTGCTTTTGTTGATGAAAGTGCTATTGCATGTTTTTTACTATACCAAGAAATAGGTCCTGATCCAAGATAGAAAACATATCTTGATGTAGATTTTTTGTCATCTATAGATCCAACATAATCAAAATCTGAATATCCCTGTAGATAAAAATTATCATCATTTTTTTTGTATTTTAGCCCATACTCTGTAGTCTTGTTGATATATTGTAGTATTATTTTTGTGGCTTTCCAATGACTTTCTCTAGGTTCTTGCATAAATCTTGAAAGATAATTTATAGCAAAAATAATATCTGGTCTAGTATTTGTTAGATATAGAAGACTTCCAATTAATTGGCGATAGATAGTAGTAGAAACTAGAGATGTTTCATCATATCTAGACAATTGTAATCCTTGCTCCATAGGTGTATCTTTAGATTTACAATTTTCCATTCTGTACTTTACAAGTAATGATTTTGCATACTTTGTTTGTGTTATTGTGATGTCATTTTCATTTTGACAAATTTCTAAACCAAGACAATAATGAAGTAATCCTAGATCTATCATTTCAAAATCCTTTTCTAGGTCCCTTTTAACTTCATCTATCAGAATTTTTGAACTTCCTATGATTACTATATCATCAACATATACTATAAGAATTATTCTTTCTAGTCCAACCTTTTTTGTATAGAGATTTGGATCTGATGTACTTCTTTTGAAATTATGTTGTAATAGATGATTATTAATATTTATGTACCATGCTCTTGGTGCTTGCTTTAGACCATATAAATATTTGTTTAACTTACAAACCTTTTGTTCCTGTCCTTTGATCATAAATCCCTCTAGCTGAGACATATATACCTCTTCTTCAAGATCACCATTGAGAAATGCACTCTTTACATCCATTTGATGAAGTTTCCATCCAAGTTGTGTTGCTAATGCACAAATTGTTCGAATAGTAGTCATTCTTGTTGTTGGTGCAAAGGTTTCTTCATAATCTATTCCTTCTGTTTGAGTATATCCTTTTGCAACTAATCGTACCTTGTATTTGTCAAGAGAACCATCTACCTTGTATTTTATCTTATAGACCCATTTACATCCTACCACTTTCTTTCCTTGTGGTAAATCAACAAGATTCCATGTTTTATTTTTTATTAATGTTGCATATTCTAAATCCATAGTTGCCTTCCATTCTAGAAGTCTTAGAGTAGCTTGAGTAGTTGTAGGTTCTACTACTGAACTCATTAATCCCATATTTATTCTTGTTAAACTATGAGTTTGAGGTCTCGTAGTGGTAAGATCTGGCATTTGCTCTAGTTTTGAGTCCTTAAGTGTATCTTTGTACCATTTTGGCTCTTTCTTTTGAGGTGTTGATGTGATTTTTAGATCTTCAATTTGCTCATTATATACTTCTGATTCTAATTCTTCACTTGAAGAGTTCTCTTCATCTGAAAAATTTAGAATTGGTCTTGTATCAACCTTTTGATCTTTAATAACATTTTTGTTTCCTTCATAAAAAATTACATCTCTACTTATATGAATTTTCTTTGTAATTGGATCAATTATTCTGTATCCTATTGAATCATCATCATAACCAAGAAATATTCCATGAATGGTTTTATCATCCAATTTTGTTCTTCTTTGCTTTGGAACATGCACATATGCCTTACATCCAAAAATTCTTAATTGTTCTATTGTTGGTTTTTGTCCTGACCATACTTCTTCAGGAGTAACATTTTTTAGTATTTTTGTGGGTGATCTATTTTGTATGTATACAGTTGTTTTAATAGCTTTTACCCAATATTGATGATCAAGATGAGCTTCTTTTAGCATGCAACGAACCATTTCCATAATAGACCAATTTCTTCTTTCTGCAATACCATTCTGTTGAGGTGAATATGTTGTAGTAAGTTGCCTTTTTATACCATTTGATTTTAAAAAGAATCAAATTATTTTGATAAAAATTCACCACCTCTATCTGAACGAAGATTCTTGATTGATTTTCCTATTTCTTTTTCTACTAATTGCTTGAATTGTTTAAAGCAACTAAATGCTTCAGATTTGAATTTCATGAAATACACCCATATTTTTCTGGAGTAATCATCAACAAACAATTGAAAATATTTATGTCCTCCAAGACTAGTAATGTTCATTGGTCCACATAAATATGTATATATTAACTCTAATGGTTCTTGAGCTCTATAGTTACTGAGTTCAAAAGGTATTCTATGTTGTTTTCCTACAAGACATTCTAGACATACTATAGATTCCCATGAAATTTTAGGTAAACCCTTAACCATTTGATGTTTACTCATCTCATTTAAAGAAGATGCACTTATATGTCCTAGTCTTTTATGCCAAAGTTCTTTAGTTTCTAAAATGCTTGCTGATAGAGCCACATTTGATAATGTATCTAGAGCAAATAGACCATTTTTGTATGAACCAGAAGCTATGACTTTTCCTTGTTTAGAAATAAGGCATATTTTTTTTGTTAATAATTTTGAACTCAACTGCTAAATTTTGATCCATTAATTGAGATACTAAAAGAAGATTAGCAGTTAATCTAGGTACATATAGTACATTGCTAATTATACCTTTTTCATTTGATAAATTGATTAAAATATCTCCTACTCCTTTGACCTCATAAGTCATATTATCTGCTATGACAACTAGTTTTTCATATTTTTCTTGAAAGGTATTGAACCATTGTTTATTTCCTATCATATGCCTACTTGCTCCTGAATCAATATACCAATAATCCATGATTAATTTCCTTTGAGGTAGAAAACCTTTTATCTCCCAATAATTTTGTAGATATATTTTTTAAATTTTTTATTGGAGTAGAAATCATTCTCTCTCCAAAATATTAAAAAAATTATTAAATTAAAAAAAAATGAATTTTTGAAATAGATTGCAAAGCTAGTTGTAAAAATAAAATATCAAATTTTAATATTTAAAAAATATGGTTGAAGTCCTTTTTTTTATACTATTAAGAAAAGAGGATTTTGAAAGGGATACCTCAACATTTTACAACTCCAACACAACTAGAGAACCATCCAAAAAACTACACAAAAATCTAGAATCCACCTGAAACAATGGGAGAGACCAAGAGAGACTACAACTACTAACATAGAAAGAAATGAAAACAAAAATGAAAATAGAAGGAGAGAACACCAAAAAAGTTCGAGAGGATAGAAATGAGCTAGTTCTTGACCAACAAGTCCACCTCATGGATAACATCTCCCACCATCCTAGATATATCCTTCGAGTAGTTGACTGCAATTTTTAACGAGCCCCAAATAATGTGTTGCTTTATATCCATCATTTTTTTATTATGAATGAAATTATTCTTTCTTTCAACAGCCTCATCCGGGGCATAAACTTCCTTCACTAATTTATATTTTTAAAAATCCCTCGATAAAAGTTCAGAATTAGAGTGAAGGTAAATTATTTATTTTGTTTAAGTCCTTTTAACTCCCACCTTTAAATTAATATTAAATCCTAGGAGTTGAATTCCTTTTAACTCCCTCTCTTAAATTAAAGTTCCTAAGTTTCCAATTTACCACCTTTAATATTTACTTAGGACTTTAGCCTTAGCACCAAAAATAAACTTTTAATATAAAGATAATGTTGCTTATCTATTTTTACTTGTTGCATATTACACATACATGTTGACCAAGACATGTATTGCTTCAAAATATTTATAATTACACCAAGCTATAATGGCTGGCACACTCTAATTGTTGTTGTGCCCATAATGAATGTTGCACTCTAATGGGATATTGCACCTTTGTGTAACATTTAATTCATTTAAATATTTCTTATAACTTCCTAATATTTCTAGTTAATATTTCATTTGCAAAAGAGAATTCAATGATGCTTCAACTTGATATCTTTAGAATGAATTGGTTTAGGGAAAGATACTTATGGAAAATGATATTTGACTACTTAGAGAATGATACTTGACTACTTAGAGAGTGGAGCTCTATTACTTAGAGAATGATATTGGACTTCTTAGAGAATAGTGCTTTGCTACTTAGAGAATAGGCCTTGGCTGGATTACTTATCATATGGTACTTTAGTTAGCTTGGTTCAAATTTTCTAGTTGATTGAATCATCACCAAAAACATGGTGCTTTTGAAAAACTAAATTTCCATGTGCCTTTAGAAGATTTAATGCTTCTTATTCCTCCTTTGGAAGATTTTTATGCTTCTCCTTATTTTCTATTTATTTTTCTTCTTCTTCTTAGAATATTCTTCTTGAGTTCCTTAATAATTTTATTTCTTTCTCAGGTTATTTCCTGAGTTCTTCAATACTTTCATAGTCTTCTTGAGACTGCTACCTTATGTGCACTATCTTGTTAAGGTTAAATATACCTAAAATATAGAGCACTATGTTTTCCTTTAGGTGGCTTTGGATACTCAATATGTGGTTCTCTTTCTTCAAAGAGAATCTAATTAGAAAAAATTAGGGTGACTTTTGATTTTCCCCCTCAATCAATTATTTAAGCCTTTGGGTAGAGTTCTTATCTTCACTTCCTTTTTGAATGGATATATAGCATATAATAAAATATTTTCTAGAATATTTTCAAATCAATTGAACCTTTATCATATATTAATTTGTAAATTTAAAATTTACAACAATATGAATCTATGTTTTATTCATGTGACTCTTAATATAAGTTCAAACCCAAAGACTTCCTTTGGTTCTAGCAATAGAGACTATTCAAAGTAGCTCTGATACTATTGTTGGCTTTTAAGATAAATTATCTTAGATTCCAATATTTTGGATCTTGAGTAAACTCAAATATAAGATCAATCAATATATAAAATGGCCAACATAAATAATAATAATATTCATGAATAATAACAAATATGAATATAAATAGTCAAAATCATTTATGCAATAGCATGATGAAAACTTATAGTAGAATTTCTCAAAATATGCATACAAACTTCAATATTAATGCTTAAATGTTTCATATATTTCCAAATACATTTATGAATATTTATCTCAATAATTTAGCCTTAGATGACTCTTCAAATACTTGACTATTGTACTCCTCACATTTATGGGAGTTGTAACCTTTCCTATTTCATATATAGGATAAATACTCATATGCACTTTAGCTTTTCATCTTGCCAATTATATACATGACTCTTGAATCTCTATTTTTTTACACACTCTAATACATGACACTTATCACATACTTAAAAAATCACCTTAATATTTATGTTAGCATGTACCAAATAATTTAATATTCTCTATCTAACAAAATATGTATCAAAATTTTATGATAAAAGAATAGAGAAAACATACGAATGAATCTTGTTTAGTAACCAACAATGTTATAATAGTAAAACAAACAATCATATATATATTCCAAGGACTAAGAAATAAAAAAGGCACATGTTTAAATAATAAAAAAAAGTATTGTTAAAATTTTAATAGTCTATTGAGACCATCTTCATCTATTGAGACCTCGATGCTAGACTACTCAAAGTAGCTCTAATACCATTATTGGCTTTTAAGATAGATTATTTTAGGTCCTAATATTTTAAATCTTGAGTAGACTCAAATTTAAGAGCAATCAATATATAAAATGGCCAACATAATTTATAACAATATTTATAAATAATTTATTTATGCAATAGCATGAAAAACACTTATAATAAATTACTTAAAAGATACATACAAGCATCAATATTAATGCTTGAATGCTTCATATATTTCTAGATACATTTCATGGAGCTTTATCTCCATAATATAGCCTTGGAAAGATGACTCTTTAAATACTTGACTATTGCACATATTTAGGAGTTGTAACCTTTCTTATTTCATATATAAGATAAATACTCATATGTCCTTTGGCTTCTCATCTTGGAACTTGTATACATGACTCTTGACTCTCTATTTATTTTGCACACATCCTATATATATTTAAAAAAATTTCTTAATATTTATGTTAACATGTACTAAATAATATAATATTCTCTAAAAAAATATGTATTAGAAATTTATGACTTAAAAATAGAAAAACTATGCAAAGAAATCTTGTTTCCAAGGATGTTATACAATAATAAAACAAACACTTATTTCCAAGGACTAAGAAATAAAAAAGGCACATTTTTAAATACTAACAAAAAGTATTGTTAAAATTTTAATAGTCTAGTGAGACCATTTTCATCTATAAAACCATGTTATGGAATTCTTAATAATATATCTTTATTGCGTAAAACTTTTATAAATTTTTTATTAAAATTAAATGTAAATATAATTTTTTTTTTTATTCAAATTAAATGTAAATATAATTTTTTTTTTATTAAAATTAAATGTAGATATAAAAAAATATTTTATAAATTAAAAAATAAATATTTAAATAAATTTAATATAATTTTTAAATATTTTATATCAAAAAATAATATAAACATTTAAAAAATATCCTAACATAAAAAAAATATATTTTCTTTATTTTTATTTAATTTTATTTTTTAAACTATTTTACGCATTCCATTAAAATTTTATAAAACCAATTATCTTCTTATGAATTTAATGTTCATTGAGAGCAACAATAACAATTCATAAACCCTTAATTCATTGGAAGCAACACTAACAATTCATACATGAGGAGGAATTATGATCTAGTGGTTGGCTGGTTGAAATTCTTACCAGAGCGATGTGATCTATCACATGCACTTTTTTTTATATATTTTTTTATATATAGAAGAAGAGAAGAAGAGGTATTAAAGTGAAAATTTATTTTATTATAGAAATATGTCATTAAAAATAGGTAATATTATTGAATGTTGGTTTTAAACTTTAGTTAGTTTTTGGTTGGGTAAGACTAAGTCAACAGGATCCTTATCCTTCATAATATCAAACTGGACAACCAAAAAAATACTCAACTAAAACCTCCTAAAAACTAAAATCCTAACCACTATGCTATCTTTACAAACTCTTTTAGAAAATTATTATAAGAAAAAGAGAATCATGTTGCCTAGTGCTTAGTATCTTAAGCACAAATATTCAATACAGACAAGAATTTTGTTGTTGTATATGATCTGATCATGGAATGTAGTGGGGAAACTATCAACATTACTATTGAGAGTAATCTCAACCCAGCGGCAAAATTTGATTTTTGTCGCAGTGCACCACGTTGCACAACACTTAGTTTTTTCAGCCCATGTTTGTTGTTTTATTTAATGTTTGTGCACATCATTATCTGTTTAGTGGATAAGATAGTTTTTTATTTAATGTTTGTACACATCCTTATCTGTTTAGTGGATAAGATTATTTTTATTTAATGTTCATGCTCATCCTTATCCCATGGAGGATAAGAGTGGTTAAAAATGGTGGCTGGGAAAAGATATAATTAAGTGTAATCTGTATGCATTATAGACAAGAGAGAAATGATAAGAGATGTGACTCTATTTTTCAACAGAGAGTGTGGTTGTTTATTGTCTGTAATTTTTTGAAATAAAAAAATTAAAAATTTTAGCTCTCCGTTGTGTGTACTGTTAATATTAGTCTCTGTGTGTTTATTTTCCTCTGACCTCTTGAATTTCTATCAGTGGTATCAGAGCGGTTTACGGCTTAAATGCCAAGGAAGAAATGGCTCAAGCGAGCACGAGTTCAAGTCTGAATAACCCACAAATACCAAAGTTTGATGGGAAGAATTATGAATACTGGTCTATTCTGATGAAGACCTTGTTTCTGTCACAAGATGTATGGGAAGTTGTAGAGAATGGCTTCCCAGAGCCAGCAAATGTTGCAGCACAAAATGCATTGATGAATGCACAGAGGAATACATTGAAGGAGAATCGGTTAAAGGATGCCAAAGCACTGCACTTTATATTTCAAGGAGTTGATTTAAGTATTTTCCCAAGGATTCAGTCTTGCACAAGATCAAAGCAAGCCTGGGATACGTTGGAGACAGTATATCAAGGAATGGAGAAGATAAAGACTGCAAAGTTACAGTCAATGAGGAGAGACTTTGAGACTATGCAAATGAAGGAGTCAGAGACTGCAGACTCTTTCTTCACATCTGTTGTGGGTTTGGTGAATCAAATGAGGTCCCATGGAGAGGATATTCAATATAGAAGGGTGGTTGAGAAGATTCTGAGGAGTCTACCATCAAGGTTCGACTCTTTGGTTGTTGCCATTGAAGAAACCAAGAATCTCGCACAATATTCCATTGATGAGTTGCAAGCATCACTGATTTCACATGAGCATCGGTTGAGAAGGTCTGAAGGTAGTTCTTTGGAGAATGCCTTCAAGTCACAAGTGAATATTGGTCCTGGAAGAGGAAGAGGCAGAGGAAGGTATGGTTTCAGGGGCAGAGGAAGAAGCCCTGCAAGAGGTGGAACAACAAGCCAGCCAAGCTCGAGTGGAAGAGGCCAAAGCCAACAAGGTCAACAAAGCACAAGCCAGCCAAGCCAGAACTGGAGGCAGAGCCAGAGCCAAGGTCAAGGCCAAAGGTATGATAAATCCCAAGTGGAATGTTATTACTGTAAGAAATTTGGTCATTATGCTAGTGAATGTAGAAAGAAGTAGTATGATCTTAGGAGGTAGAGAGCTAACTATACTGCTGAGAATGAGAATGAGGAAGTGTCGAATGATGGACTATTTTTAGCTTTTAACGTTGTAGTGGATAGTCAGAAGGATGTTTGGTATTTGGATTCTGGTTGTAGCAACCATATGACTGGCAATAGAGGTCTGTTTGTTAGTCTAGATGAAAATGTTAAGTCTGATGTAACCCTTGGTAATGATAACAAGGTTACTGTCAAGGGAAAAGGTAGAATAAATATATTGACAAAGAAAGGGGAAAAGACATTTATAAATGATGTGTATTATGTGCCTGGCTTGAAGCACAACCTGTTGAGTGTCGGTCAGTTGATAGGAAAAGGTTATTCTATCAGTTTTAAGGATAACAAATGCACCATACTAGATAAGACACCGAGAAAGATATTGGTAGCTAGGGTTGAGATGACAAACAATAGGATGTTTCCCTTGAGGATAGCTCATGACATGAGTACAAGGATGGCAGCAGTCACACAGACTGTATTACAAGCAGAGATTAAGGATAAGAATTGGTTGTGGCATTTGAGATTAGGCCACCTTAACTTTGATTCATTAAATTTGCTGCATAAGAAGAATATGGTATTGGGATTGCCACCTATTGAAAGGTCTGGCAAAGCATGTGAAGGATGCATAATGGGAAAACAGCACAGAGATGCATTCCCTGTTGGAGTGACAACAAGAGCTCAAGCTCCATTGGAGATAGTACATTCTGATCTGTGTGGTAAGATGCATACACCATCATTGCATGGTGTTGTTTATTTTTTGACTTTCATTGATGATTACACGAGGAAGACTTGGGTGTACCTGTTGAAGCATAAGGATGAGGCATTCGAGTACTTCAAACAGTTTAAATATTTGGTGGAAAAACAAAGTGGTTATAGCATCAAGGTATTGAGAACCGACAGAGGAGGAGAGTATATGTCAAAGGAGTTTCAGAACTTCTATAAATATAATGGAATTCACCAGCAATATACAACAAGGTACACACCCCAACAGAATGGAGTAGCTGAGAGGAAGAACAGAACCATCACAGAGATGGCAAGGAGTATGTTTAAGGCAAAGCTTTTGTCGAATGAGTATTGGGGAGCAACAGTTAAATGTGTTGTATATATTCTGAATAGATGTCCAACCAAGAGTTTGGGCAATATAGTACCAGAGGAGGCATGGACTGGAAGGAAACATAGTGTTTCCCACATGAGAGTGTTTGGATGTGTAGCATATGCACATATCCCTGATGATTTGAGAAGGAAGCTGGACAACAAGTCAGAGAAATGCATATTTTTGGGTTACAGTGAAAGTTCCAAGGTATACCAGCTGTACAATCCTGTTACAAAGAAAATTGTAATTAGCAGAGATGTCAAGTTTGTCGAAGAGGAAGCATGGGATGGAAGCATAGAGAAGACTGTCAATGTTCTAGGAGCTGGTCTATTTGAAGATAAATAGGGGACAACAGTAAACACCCCTGCAATACAAAATCAGAATCAACAAGGACCATCAACATCGGCCGCAAGTAGTTCAAATGCACAACAAGCACCACCAACAGCTCCTAGTAGTCCAACATCAAGTGATTCATCAAATATGCCATTGGCAAGGTTGAGAAACCAGAATTTTAGGAGCTTGACTGATATTTACCAACAAGAGCAAGGTGAGCAAGATGAAGGCTCAAATTTATTGTTCGCATTGTATTCTCCAACTGAAGATCCAATTCATTTTGAAGAAGCCATCAAGGAGGAGAAGTGGATAGCTGCAATGGATGAGGAAATAGCAGCTATTGAGAAGAATGAGACATGGGAGCTTGTAGATCTCCCCCAAGGTAAATATGTCATTGGAGTCAAGTGGGTCTATAAGACCAAATGTAATGCAGAAGGAAAAGTGGAGAGGCATAAAGCAAGGTTGGTAGTGAAGGGCTATAAACAACAGTATGGCATTGACTATGAGGAAACATTTGCACCAGTTGCAAGGATGGAAACCATTAGAACTGTATTAGCCATAGCAGCCCAACACAAGTGGAAAGTCCATCAAATGGATGTCAAGTCGGCATTTCTTCATGGAGTGTTAAAGGAAGAGGTTTATGTTCAGCAACCACCTGGATATGAAGCCATAGGAGAAGAAAGGAAGGTGTATAGGCTGAAGAAGGCGCTTTATGGACTGAAGCAGGCACCAAGAGCCTGGTATAGCCGGATAGACTCATACTTTATGAGCTATGGGTTCAGCAAATGTGATGGAGAGCCCACACTGTATATCAAAGAAAATAAAGGCAAGTTATTGATTGTTGTTTTATATGTGGATGATTTAATTTTCATGGGAAATGATGAGGCCATAGTAGCTGAGTTTAGAGCAGAAATGAAAAAGGAATTTGAAATGTCAGATTTAGGCCTTTTAAGGTATTTCCTAGGCATAGAAGTTCAGCAGTTGGATCATGGCATCTTTATATCTCAGTCAAAGTATGCAGCGGACATTCTCAAAAGGTTCAAGATGGAGAATTGCAAGCCAACTCCAACACCAGTTGCTATGGGAATCAAACTGAAGAAGGAGGATTGGAGCAAGGATGTTAATCCCACCATGTATAAGAGCATTGTTGGCAGCCTAATGTATTTGACAGCCACGTGACCAGATATAATGTATGTTGTTAGTTTGATATCAAGGTTTATGGAGACCCCCAAGGTCACACACTTGCAAGCGGCCAAAAGGATACTGAGATATGTCCAAGGAACAAAGGAGTACGATATATTATATAAGAAAATTGATGATTTTAGACTGGCCAGATACACTGATAGTGATTGGGCAGGTAGTGCGGATGACCGAAAGAGTACTTTCGGGTATGTATTTTATTTGGGTTCTGGAGTTGTATCATGGGCATCAAAGAAGCAGCCCATCGTGTCATTGTCATCAGCAGAAGCAGAGTACATCGCAGCGACAGGGGCAGCCTGTCAAGCCATATGGATGCGAAGAATGTTGAAAGACTTAGGGCATGAGCAGCAAGAGGTGACAAAACTATTTTGTGACAATAGATCCGCCATTGCCCTCTCTAAGAATGCAGTATTCCACAAGAGGACGAAGCACATAGACACTCGCTACCATTTCATCAGAGAGTTGATCAATGTCGGGGAAATCATCTTGGAGCACTGCAGAACAACGGAGCAGTTTGCAGACATATTTACCAAGCCGTTGGGAACAAAGACCTTCACACAACAACGTGATAATCTTGGTGTCACTGATGGTGGAGGAAATATTGCGGTTGAGATTAAGGGGCAGTGTTGAGAGTAATCTCAACCCAACGGTAAAATTTGATTTTTGCCGCAGTGCACCACGTTGCACAACACTTAGTTTTTTCAGCCCATGTTTGTTGTTTTATTTAATGTTTGTGCACATCATTATCTGTTTAGTGGATAAGATAGTTTTTTATTTAATGTTTGTACACATCCTTATCTGTTTAGTGGATAAGATTATTTTTATTTAATGTTCATGCTCATCCTTATCCCATGGAGGATAAGAGTGGTTAAAAATGGTGGCTGGGAAAAGATATAATTAAGTGTAATCTGTATGCATTATAGACAAGAGAGAAATGATAAGAGATGTGACTCTGTTTTTCAACAGAGAGTGTGGTTGTTTATTGTCTGTAATTTTTTGAAATAAAAAAAATTAAAAAATTTCAGCTCTCCGTTGTGTGTACTGTTAATATTAGTCTCTGTGTGTTTATTTTCCTCTATCAGTGTGATCGAAGATTATCAAAAGAACATAACCTTATTGCTTAGTGCTTACCAACTTGGACACAAATGAGGAAGGTTACCTGTTTATCATCTTCAACGTCTCTAGATAAGCAACGCCGTTCATAGAGTAACATTCCATGCTTTATGTTAGACGTGAGTCGTAGGGGAATAATGTTTATACATTTCTAGAGTCCAAAAATAAACGTTAATTAATTTTCTCCTGTCGTCGTTTACAAGGCTATAAAACATGGCAAAACGATTCCCCACTTTATCAAAACATAGCCATTTTCTGGGACATTATAGAGGAATTACGGATGCCGTTGCAGATATACACAGGAAGTAAAAAATAAACCTGTTGTATAGACCTGTTCTTGATAATCAATTTCGTTGTAAACTCTGCTTGCACTCTTGAAAAAAATGCAAAACTGTTGCGTTTTTTGTAATAATGGCGAAAAACGAGTCTTGCCAACAAATAAGGCCTAATTCTTGACACAAACAAAACGCCAAGATTAACGCCAGAGTGGTTCCATGGCGAATAGAATCAATGGAATTTAAAATTTTAATTACATCTAGTGAAGTTAT
This sequence comes from Wollemia nobilis, assembly GCA_028583015.1. NCBI lineage: Eukaryota > Viridiplantae > Streptophyta > Pinopsida > Araucariales > Araucariaceae > Wollemia > Wollemia nobilis. The sequence continues at coordinate 618,982 of JAQPPZ010001424.1, read as the reverse complement.
GTATACAACGCACATGCTCTGTCAGATTACATAGCGTACTACCCCTTTACTGAAATGTTATATATGTGGCTTTGAGCTCTAAGAGATTACGTAAAGTTTTGCATATGTTGTCGAAGATTACTTAATATTGTGATTGTGTTAGGTTGATTCTAGCGTGTACAATGTTGCAGGTGAGACAATCATCTGCATTTCCTTAACCAATGTGAATTGGATCTCTGGACAACAAAGGGGGACAAACGGGAGTACAAGAGCCTTAGTATTAGAGAGACAGTGATAGGTAGCCGCATCACAACGTCCCTTCAACTCCATATTGACAGCACATAACCAAGATTTGTTTGTTCTTAATACTGGAGTCCATCTGTCTGTGTCGACTACCCACAGCCTCAATAATATCGCCACTACCATGCTATAAGAAGCAAAGCAGTTTAGCATTCGTTTCAACACAGCATAGCTCACAGCAAGCGAAATGGAGGGCAAAATGAGGGCGTTCCTGATACTGTTTCTGTGCATGTTAAGCAGTTGGTGTGGTGGGATTGTGAATGCCCAGAGACAGCAACAGCAGCAGAGGCAGCAATCTTCATGTAGACTGAAAAGCCTAAGAGCCCAGGAACCATTGGAATCAATAAGATCAGAGGGTGGCATCACAGAACTGTCCACAAGACAAGACAACGAGGATTTAGACTGCGCAGGCGTGGAATTCATCAGGGAGACCATCGAACCAGACTCTCTCTCCATGCCCAGATACATCTCAATGCCCAAGATAGCTTTCATCGCAGAGGGTAGGCCTCCATGTTCACCTCCAAGATATATATGTGTGTGTGTTTTAGGCTTTTTTTTTTTTCTTTTTTTCTTTTGAGTAGAATTTTTGATTGAATTTGTTTGTCATTGTTTCAGGTGAAGGGAGGCTGGGCGTGGTTTTCCCCGGGTGCCCTAATTCTTACAGGCGGTCTACTTCTGGAAGGGAGTGCGGAAGCGAGAGAGGAGAAAGAAGAGAAGGAGAAAGCGAACGAGAGAGCCAGTTAAGGCGGGAGCGCGAGCGTGCACGGGAGGAGAGTTCGCAGAAAGTGAGGAGAGTGCAGAGAGGAGACGTGGTGGCCATTCCTGCCGGAACTGCTTACTGGTGGCACAACGATGGCCACACCCGTCTCCGTATCGTGGCCATTGCCGACTCCTCCAACCACCAGAATCAGCTCGATAAACGTTATCGTGTAAGACTGCACTAACTTCAATTCCTTTTCTCTTTTATCGTTGCGGTACGCATATCATAATGAATGATGATGATGATGTAGTCATAAATTTAACAGCAATTTTGGGTATGAGCAAATTTTTTGAATGGCTTACTTCAATCTAGATATCTTTATAGGCCTAACCTGCTCAAAGGAAAAACAAACAATTATTTGTAGAAAGAAGTTTAAGCAGTAATCTTGTCTTGTCACCTTCCTTCTATCAAGCCTTATCACTCCCCTTGCATATACATTTAGGGTTTATAGTAAATAGTAACTATAGCCCATTTTGGAACTTTGAGAAAATTTTCAAAAAGAAGAAATTATTATTTTTCATTTGTTTTCCAATAACATATTTTTGATTAGTTTAAAAATTAAAAATAGAATTAGGGTTATAGATAGGAGTTATTTATTGTTAAATTGATGAAAATTAGGATTTAATTAAGTAAAATTAAGATTTTTGAAATTTGAAATTAGGTAATACTTCCGTTCTTTAACAGAGCTCATTAACCAAAATTTTAAGTACAAGATAAATTTACCCAATTTTATAATAGTTTACCCAATTTTATAATAATTTACCCATTTTAACTTTAAATTTCTAATATTGCAATTTTGAGTGTTCGATAAGAATAGCTTATATGTATTATATGAACCATAGCTGTGAATGTGGATGCTGTGAATGTGAACGCTCATAAGGATGTATAGTGCTCACAATTAGTAGCTAGTAAAAACTGTTTATGTTCATTCCATCCAGCTATGATTATGTTCAATCTTTAACAAAATAACTTTTACTAGATATCCTTCCATATTCTCATGTTCGGGTACACCTATTTTTCTATTACAGTTTTAGGTACAGAATACTGAATACTGAATGTTTATTTTTCATTTTTGCATTTAGGGTTGAGAGATCATAGCAGTTATTTGCATTTTATGAACGAACGAATACTAACAACATCGAATGTATGGCAGCCCTTCTACTTGGCTGGGTCGCCGGCATATCGCGAGAGGAGATCCACTGGGAGAGAAGGAGAACGAGAGGAAGAGGAAGAGACGTTGGGAGGTAATGTTCTGGCAGGGTTCGATGCTAATATTATGTCTGAGTCCCTTGGAGTGAGCCCGGAAACAGTGAAAGACATGCAAGAGAATAATCGAGACAGAGGGCTTATTATCAGAGTTGGACGACGCCAAAGACCAGAGCCATCTTCAGATTCCGAGATGGAAGAGGAAAGCCACGGAGAAGGAAATGGAGTCGAAGAAAATTACTGCTCGATGCGTCTCCGCCACAATGCCGACAGGCCTGACGACGCAGAGGTGAACGTGCCCGAGGGAGGACGGCTTAACCGAGTTAACCGCTACAAACTTCATGCCCTCACTTACCTCAATTTGGCAGCCGAAAGAGGCGTTCTTCGCCCCGTAAGAATACATCAAATAGCCTTTGTTTGATAATATAAATATAGTTAGGTGTGTAAACAGTGGATATAAAAAAAATTGGGCCATTTTTGCAGGGAGCGTTGTTTGCACCTTCCTGGCTATCATGTCATGCCATCATGTACGTGACGAGAGGCGAGGCCCGGATTCAGGTGGTGGAGAACAGAGGTAGAAGGGTCTTTGATGGGATTGCACGTCAGGGTCAGTTCTTGGTAATTCCGCAGTTTTATGGCGTGGCGAAGAGAGCAGGAAACGAGGGCTTCGAGTGGATTAGCTTCACCACATGTCATACGTGAGTTGAATCTAATAAATGATTCTTTAAATTTTAAGATGAATCTTGAAAGATTTTAATTAAATTTGTGAGATTTAAATATGGTTTATAGAATAAACACGGTTATTCAAATCATATAGTTATAATATTATATGATTATTAGTATGATTGAAAAGTTGTTTCCTTTCTATTTGATTTAGATTAATAATTTTTTAATTTTACTGTTTTCAAATAACTTTATCATAAAACTATAATGCGATTATTGTTTGGGCAGTCCAAACAGGACTCCCCTTGCAGGAAGGGAGTCGGTGTTGAGGGCGATGCCGATGGAGGTAGTGATGTATGCTTTCAATGTGAGCCCCAGGCAAGCTCAGGAGTTGAGGTGGAACAGAGAACATGACAACGTTATTATGGCTCCGCTTCGACGTCAACGCAGAGCCATCATGTGAAATATGAGAGGCTGAGAGTATCTAGTCTACTGTGGAAACAAAGGGGATTTCAGATCCTCAACCCTAATGTAGTCTTTTCTATGTAAGTAAATAATAAAGTTAATGGAGTGTAGCTGTTTCTCCGTTAAACTCTCGGCGATGATGTGCAAAATTTTAAACCGGCAAAACGAGCATATGGACTAAGGTTTGCTTTCTACAAAACATTCATGGGATCCTTACTAACAAACTAACACACTTCTATGAAACATTCATGGGATCCTTACTAACAAACTAACACACTTCTATGATATTCAGATGGCCACGGTTAACATTTCATTTTAAAGATCTACAGTTTTATTAAAAACAAAAAATTTATTTCAACATACCTCAACGGTCAATGAGATATTGGTTTAATAGTTGGGATGCCCACACATGGCACATTAGACATAAGATTAGATTGAATGTCTATGCCACATTAAGATTTAATAATGTTGATTAATAATATTAACATATTGATTTATTAAATTGATGTTAATGTAATTAAATTGATATAAACAGAAAGAATAATCTTTTTAAAACTTCAATTAAAAAAAAATGCAATTTGATTTTGGAGAATTTAATCCATTCTAATCTCAAAAACCCATCCGCAATTTGATTTTGGAAAATTTAATCCATTCTGATCTAATTAGGGCGAAATTAAAAAAGAGTTGTAAGCATTTCTTTTACATTTTTACTATGGATTTCCGTTCGTTGTCTTTTGTTCTTTACTCAACTTACATTATGATTTTCTATGCTGTTATGGAAGGCTTAGACTACAGGAAAAACCGTCAATGTAAGTTCTCTTATTCACCACCCTTGAATGTTGGAATCAATTTTGTTTTTTTTATTATTATAAATTTCATTAAATAGTTGAACACCTTATAAAAATAATTAAAAAATTTATTTAATTTTTAATATAAAACAATCGATTTGTATATGATTATAATAATAATAAAATAATAATCAAAGAATGGTTTTGATTGAAAAGTCAATGTAGAAATGTAATATCTATATTACATTAATGGATAACTTTGAGTATGGTATGATTTTAATATAAGTTATAAATATAAGGATTATTATTATTTTTTTATATAATGATATCAATTAGATACAAACATATACACCTATAAAAACTCATCTAAGAGTGATTGAAGAGTACATTTTTCATAGTATCTACGTACTCCATATTTAGGTAGATAATTTTGTGCATTACTTTTTTATCCACACTTATTGAGGTATTATAGCCTAACAACAATACATTAAAATTTTTAATAGGAGGTTTAAGGTTTGAATTTAATAAGGTAGAATTGTATACCATAAACTAATAGTTTGTTGCATAAGATCCAAGGCTTAAATCCAAGGAGGTAGAGTTGTGTACCATACTTTGAGAACCAAAGTTTGGTTGCATAAACATATATTAGGTAAATAACATATTTTGGGTAAATAATATTATTATGAGGGTAGTCTCATATTGTTAGGAATTATTACATTATGTATAATATGAATATAAGTTGAGTAGTTACTCAATATATGGTTTGTAAGGTTCATTAGGGGACAAGGGTAGTTGTAGGATGTTATGCCATATTTGGGCAACTATTGTATTTAAATACCCTTGCACTTTCATAATGCAATTTATTTGAAGCATTAAGATCTAACATGTGGTATTAGAGTAGGTAGAAGGAAGAAATTATTCACCTTATGATCCTCCTCTAAGATTTGACACAAATATAGTCAAAGGTACATTTTATTTGAGAAATTTTTCATGTTTAAGATAAGAAGTTTCAAGAGTAAAATTACACTAAAAAATTATGATCATGGAAGAAAATTCCATGATACATTCTGTTTTAGAGTGAAAAACCACTTTCAAAGGAAAAAATCCTTCAAGCATCAAAAGGGTTTCAATTCCTTCTAAGACCAAAATGTCATAAGCCTACAAAAACAAACTAGTTTCAATAAGAAATAAATAATTACAATTCAAGAAGGCAAGTAAAGGAAGCTATTGAAAGCTCCAAAAAAATATTGCAAGAAAGAAATCTATTAAATGCTTCATAAAGGATTACAAGGAAAGGAAGCCATTAAATGCTCTCCAAGATTGAAGAGTCTGTATAGAAATTATAAACTCATAGAACTTATAAAAAACATAGCCAAAAGGCATAAGGAAAAAGTGCAAGAAGAATTCAAAGGAAACCAATAAAAAATTGGTTCAAAGTATTTCAAATAGTCAATTGAAGAGAAACATCCATTTTTTGAAGGAACACTATACAAGCATTAGTAAAGTAATTTCATAAGTAAAGACAAGGAAGGTGTAAAATCTTTATTTGAGCTAATCATAATATTGTCTCTATCAAGGCAAACGATGAATGTTCTAAAATTAGAATAAACCAAGGTTTGCATGAAGAAAAAAAAATATATAAAGATAACCTAAATGTGTAACTAAGAGAGCATAAAATTTAATTAAAATTACTTGAACATGCTTACATGAACCTTGCATAAAAAATATAGAATTTAAACATTATAAAGTGACTCATAGGTAATTTAAGTATTGATCTAAGTTTAAAAGTTTTAATAAGGAGATACCATAGTAGAGAAAGAGAGAGCACAATCTCTTTGAACGAAGAAATAAAACTCATGTTGAAAGAGATGGAACATAGTGTCTCGAATGAAGAAAAAACTCTCACATTAAACAAGAGGGAATGCAATCTCTTCAAATGAAGAGATAAATCTTATGTTGAACAAGGGAATGTAATATCACAATAAATGAAGAGAGAAGTCTCATATCAAACAAAATAAACATAGATAATCTCACATTGAAAGAGAACATAATGTAGAAAGACATTTCATTTGGCAAAAATAAGAGCCTTAAGAGAAATCTCACATAACAAAGCAATATATAGAAATTTTTAGCACCAATTAAAAAGGAAAACATATGCTTGGGAAAGCATTCACTCCAGCAAAGGAAGATAGACAATCAGAAAGGAACATCACATGAGAAATAAATTTAATTTATTATGAAGAAATTTTTTGACTGAAGGAAATAGTCAAGCACATACCTATAGGAACAATAAACACTTACCTCAAAACCCAAAAAACAAAATACTATTGACAAAGCCATCTAAAAATATAACATTAAATTTTAAAGACTAGTGACTAGTACCAACTAAATCTGAAGACAAAGAAGTGTGTTAGAATAATTATTTTAGAAAAAAAATTGTATTAATCATCCAAGATATTGGATAATCAAAGGTCTCAAAAGGAGTAACAAAAAAATAAATGAATCATTTTTCAAAATAAAAGAGAGCACATAAAAGGGAATAAAGAAAAATGCATTTACATTGATTTAATTATCATCAAGCAAAAGGAAATAAAAAGGTATAAAGTTTTGAAAGACCTTTATTGAACATATTACAAAAAGGAATATATTATTCCTTTGAAATATTTGAAAAATATTACTTAAAAGTGAAAAAAGTAAATTATAAGAAAAGGAATATTCCAAGAAATATTCCATATAGAAAGAAACATTCCCTCTACTTGGTGAGACACAGTTCACTCAAATTTTAGAGCATCACTTGAAATAAGAGTTAGGCATATATATACTCATTATAAAGAGTTTTTCAATGTAGAATATAAAAGAGAAGAATATTTGAATTTTGTGAAATATTACCATGGTTAGTGGAGCACCAAATTTTTTGTTACCAAATTTCTAATTATGGAGGGGAACAATTATGCTCCGTCGAAGACAAAATTCATGATACAACTTGAGTTTGAGGAAGTTTGGCAAGTAGTATATGGAAACATTACCCGTCCTATTGTAGAAGGACAAAATCAAGAACAATTTGATAAGGAAGATAGAAAAGTAAGAATAATCATTATGTTTAGAGTACCAAATGAGGTTCAAGCATACATTAGAGATACAACCATAACCAAATATGCATAAGGGAATTTGAAGATGATATTTGAATCCAAGAATCAAAATAAGATTCTATTCCTCGAAAGCCAACTTCATTGTTTGAAGATGAATAGTGGAAAACTGCTAGAAGTATTCATGAGGAGAATGGAAGAATTGTGAGCATCATTGCAAGCATTAAGAAATTAGGTATATGATGAAATATTGGTTTCTATTATTTTGAGATCACATCCATCCAAGTACAATATTTTTATGACTACAATAACAAACACCAAGCTTTGAGAAGCTTGTGAACCTACTTCAAAAAGAAGAGGTATCACTTTTAATACAAAAAGAGGAACACACACCTATTAAAAGGAATAAGCCATTTAGACATATAAGGAAAATAATTCTCATGGTTGCACATATCCTACTCAATGATATATGGTATATTGATTTTAGATCAACCAAACATATAATAGGAAGAAAAAATTAGTTTCAAAATCTAAGATATTCTAGATATGCAAGACAAGTTTATCTTGGAGATGACACATTCTATGTAATAAAGGAATAGGTGATATAAAATTATGACTTGGATCACACAAATGTAAAATCATAAAAGTTCTATATGTTCTAGGATTCACCAAAAATCTACTCTTTATCAATTAACTACTTGATCACAATTTAGAGGTTAAGTTTGATAAGAAAAAAATATCTAAGCTTTGCATCATTCATAATAAAACTAAGAATTATATTACATATAGAAAAGATAAAGGAAATATGTTTGAACTTAATACAATGCATCATGATAACTTAGCATTAGTTGTCAACTCCAATATATTTGCATCACTTTGGCATCAAAGATATGGTCATCTAAGTTATGGGTACCTCATTGTAATACAAAATAAAAATATGGTCGAAGGTCTTCCCTCTTTATAGAAGCCTACAAAGATTTGTCATTGTTGCTTAGCTTGGAAGTAACATCTAGCTCTTTTCAAAACTTCGAAATAATAGGTCAAGTATATCTTGAATTGATCCACACCGATCCATGTGGATTGATGGCTCCAAGTTATTATGGGACTAGGTATTTTAAACTTTTCGTTGATGACCATACCTAAAAAATGTGGGTATATGTAAAAAAAAGCAAAGATGATGATTTCTTCTAATTTCAATAATTTAAATCCCAAGTAAAGACCTCCATAGGAAGAAATATCCATGTCCTCCACTTGGATCAAGGAGGAAATTTACTAGCAATGAGATTTTTTGAAGAAACATGGAATTCAATGATAGCTAATAATATCATATTCACCACAACAAAATGGTATTGAAGAACATAGAAACAAAAAAATCATTATGTTGAAGGATTCACAACTTGGACACTCATTCTATATAGAAGTAGTATATTTTTTCTTATTTCCCAGACCCTCTTGCTCCCACACACCTTCAGGTAGAGTACTCTCTTCCACTGCATTGCACACCCCTTGGGTTTCTCTGAGTTTTTATGTGTGGGTAATTTTACCCACCGTATTTTAGTCTGTGCCTTCTGATATCTTTCTAAAATGGGTCAGTATAACATATGGCTATGGTTAAGCATTGCAGCCTGACCACAGGTTCAACCTTTACCAAATTTATTAAATAGTTTCAGCCTTGTGGTCCTTTGGAATCCATGCCTGGTTTCTAATTCTCATTGTCTCAATAAGTTTGAAAAGAGCATCCTCTCTTTCTGTTTTAAAGAAGACCATTTATCAAAATTTTGTAATCCCCACCGATGTATTTTTAAAGCCTCTATTGCTATTTTATCTCTATGGGTACTGATTCTGTTTCGCGTATGCAGATATCATCGCATTGAGTTGAAGGGAGCCGCAACAGCAGCGACGTTGTTTTCAGTAGCAGCATAGAAGTGGATTCATCCAGATAGCTTCGGGAATGGAATTTCCAACATACCTGTATGATACAAACAATGAAAATCCCCTAATAGAGGGGAGGAAGTCCAACGGCAAAATAACAGAGTTCAAGACGGGGGTGCAGCTGGGGGACTTTTTCCACATTGATGATCTATTGGATTTCTCCAACGAAAAGATTGCAGGCCCCATTGGAGAGGGTACCAATAATTGGCCAAACTGTGGCACTGCGACAGATTCCTCCACTATTACCATGACAGAAACAATCAGCTCCAATTCTTCTGGTGATTGTGTTAGGTTAATTCTAATGTATTTTGAAGTGTACAATGTTGCAGGTGAGACAATCATCTGCATTTCCTTAACCAATGTGAATTGGATCTCTGGACAACAAAGGGGGACAAACGGGAGTACAAGAGCCTTAGTATTAGAGAGACAGTGATAGGTAGCCGCATCACAACGTCCCTTCAACTCCATATTGACAGCACATAACCAAGATTTGTTTGTTCTTAACACTGGAGTCCATCTGTCTGTGTCGATTACCCACAGCCTCAATAATATCGCCACTACCATGCTATAAGAAGCAAAGCAGTTTAGCATTCGTTTCAACACAGCATAGCTCACAGCAAGCGAAATGGAGGGCAAAATGAGGGCGTTCCTGATACTGTTTCTGTGCATGTTAAGCAGTTGGTGTGGTGGGATTGTGAATGCCCAGAGACAGCAACAGCAGCAGAGGCAGCAATCTTCATGTAGATTGAAAAGCCTAAGAGCTCAGGAACCATTGGAATCCATAAGATCAGAGGGCGGCATCACAGAACTGTCCACAAGACAAGACAACGAGGATTTAGACTGCGCAGGCGTGGAATTCATCAGGGAGACCATCGAACCAGACTCTCTCTCCATGCCCAGATACATCTCAATGCCCAAGATAGCTTTCATCGCAGAGGGTAGGTCTCCATGTTCCGAAGAACATGCTGTATGGTTATGTACAACGGGTTTATATATATATATATATATGTGTGTGTGTTTTAGGTTTTTTTTTTTCTTGAGTAAAATATTTGATTGAATTTTTTTGTGATTGTTTCAGGTGAAGGGAGGCTGGGCGTGGTTTTCCCCGGGTGCCCTAATTCTTACAGGCGGTCTACTTCTGGAAGGGAGTGCGGAAGCGAGAGAGGAGAAAGAAGGGAAGGAGAAAGCGAACGAGAGAGCCAGTTAAGGCGGGAGCGCGAGCGTGCACGGGAGGAGAGTTCGCAGAAAGTGAGAAGAGTGCAGAGAGGAGACGTGGTGGCCATTCCTGCCGGAACTGCTTACTGGTGGCACAACGATGGCCACATCCGTCTCCGTATCGTGGCCATTGCCGACTCCTCCAACCACCAGAATCAGCTCGATAAACGTTATCGTGTAAGACTGCACTAACTTCAATTCCTTTTCTCTTTTATCGTTGCGGTACACATATCATATTGAATGATGATGAGGCTGTAGACATAAATTTAACAGCAATTTTGGGTATGAGCAATTTTTTGGAATGGCTTACTTCAATCTAGATATCTTTATAGCTTGGCCTAACCTGCTCACAGGAAAAACAAACAATTATTCGTTCGAAGGAAGTTTAAGCAGTAATCTTGTCACCTTCCTTATATCAAGCCTTATCACTCCCCTTGCATATACATTTAGGGTTTATCGTAAATAGTAACTATAGCTCATTTTGGAACGTTAGAGAAAATTTTCAAAAAGATTTTAAATTTCATCAAGAAATTATTATTTTCCATTTGTTTTCCAATATTTAAAAATTAGAAGTAGGTTATGCATAGCAGTTATTTGTTAAATTGATTAAAATTGATTTAACATTAACCAAAAATTTTTGGTGCAATTTTTTTTAATCGTCCTAATGTTAAAAATTACATTAGTGAATCTCCTACATACTCTTGGACACTATTCACCCCGATTTGGCTAAATTTTTATAAATAAATTTTTGACGCACAACACTGATTAGAAGTCCCATTTAAACAGGGGTGTTGGATAAGAATAGCTTATATGTATTATATGAACCATAGCTGTGAATGTGGATGCTCATAAGGATGTATAGTGCTCACACTTAGTAGCTAGTAAAATCTGTTTATGTTCATACCATCAAGCGATGATTATGTTCAATCTTTAACAGTATAACTTTTACTAGATATCCTTCCAAATTCTCATGTTGGGGTAGACCTATTTTTCTACTACAGTTTTAGGTACAGAATACTGAATACTGAATGTTTATTTTTCATTTTTGCATTTAGGGTTGAGAGGTCATAGCAGTTATTTGCATTTTATGAACGAACGAATACTAACAACATCGAATGTATGGCAGCCCTTCTACTTGGCTGGGTCGCCGGCATATCGCGAGAGGAGATCCACTGGGAGAGAAGAAGAACGAGAGGAAGAGGAAGAGACGTTGGGAGGTAATGTTCTGGCAGGGTTCGATGCTAATATTATGTCTGAGTCCCTTGGAGTGAGCCCGGAAACAGTGAAAGACATGCAAGAGAATAATCGAGACAGAGGGCTTATTATCAGAGTTGGACGACGCCAAAGACCAGAGCCATCTTCAGATTCCGAGATTGAAGAGGAAAGCCACGCAGAAGGAAATGGAGTCGAAGAAAATTACTGCTCGATGCGTCTCCGCCACAATGCCGACAGGCCTGACGACGCAGAGGTGAACGTGCCGGAGGGAGGACGGCTTAACCGAGTTAACCGCTACAAACTTCATGCCCTCACTTACCTCAATTTGGCAGCCGAGAGAGGCGTTCTTCGCCCCGTAAGAATACATCACATAACCTTTGTTTGATAATATAAATATAGTTAGGTGTGTAAACAGTGGATATAAAAAAAATTGGGCCATTTTTGCAGGGAGCGTTGTTTGCACCTTCCTGGCTATCATGTCATGCCATCATGTACGTGACGAGAGGCGAGGCCCGGATTCAGGTGGTGGAGAACAGAGGTAGAAGGGTCTTTGATGGGATTGCACGTCAGGGTCAGTTCTTGGTAATTCCGCAGTTTTATGGCGTGGCGAAGAGAGCAGGAAACGAGGGCTTCGAGTGGATTAGCTTCACCACATGTCATACGTGAGTTTAATCTAATAATGATTCTTTAAATTTTAAGATGAGTTTTGAAAGATTTTAATTAAGTTGGTTAGATCTAAATATGGTTTGAAAGATTTTAATTAAGTTGGTTAGATCTAAATATGGTTTATAGAATGTTTAAATATATAGAAGTACAGTTATGAATAATAGGATTATGAATAATAGGATTATTATATGATTATTAGTATAATTGAAAAGGTTGTTAGTAATTTTCCAACTGTTTTTATTTGATAAAACTATAATGCTGCTATTGTTTGGGCAGTCCAAGCCGAACTCCCCTGGCAGGAAGGGAGTCGGTGTTGAGGGCGATGCCGATGGAGGTAGTGATGTATGCTTTCAACGTGAGCCCCAGGCAAGCTCAGGAGTTGAGGTGGAACAGAGAACATGACAACGTTATTATGGCTCCGCTTCGACGTCAACGCAGAGCCATCATGTGAAATATGAGAGGCTGAGAGTATCTAGTCTACTGTGGAAACAAAGGGGATTGCAGATCCTCAACCCTAATGTAGTCTTTTCTATCTAAGTAAATAAAGTTAATGGAGTGTTGCTGTTTATCCGTTAAACTCTCGGCGATGATGTGCAAATTGTTAAACCGGCAAAACGAGCATATGGACTAAGGTTTGCTTTCTACACAACATTCATGGGATCCCCTCTAACAAACTAATTTTTTACGCACACTTCTATGATATTCAGATGGCCACGGTTAGCATTTCATTTTAAAGACTTACAGTTTTATTAAAACGAAAAATTTGTTTCAACATACCTTAACTTGGGTCAATGAGATATTGGTTTAATAGTTGGATATTCACACATGGCACATCAAACACAAGATTAAATGTCTCTGGCATATGAAGATTTAAATGTTAAAGTGATTAACATTACTAAGTTGATATTAATATAATTAAATTGATGTAAAAAAAATAAAAAAAATGCTGCAATTTGATTTTGGAAAATTTAATCCAGTCTGATCTCAAAAACTCATCCGCAACTTGATTTTGGAAAATTTAATCCATTCTGATCTTAAAAACCTATACATTTCTTAAAATAATTAGGGTAAAATTTAAAAAATTGTAAGCATTTCTTTTACATTTTACTATGGATTTCGGTCCACTTAAATATTGTCGTTATCTTTTGTTCTTTACTCAACTTACATTATGATTTTCTATGATGTTATGGAAGCCTTAGACTACAAGAAACACCGTCAATGTAAGTACTCTTATTCACCACTCTTGAATCCTGGAATCAATTTTGTTTTCTTTTTATAAATTATAAATTTCATTGAACACCTTATAATAATTATTGAAAAAATTATTTATAAAAATCAAGACAAGCATGTACCTAGAGGAACAAGAAAAAATAAGAAAACAAAATTGATTCAAGGAACAAGAAATTATTTAGACAAGCATATACCTAGAGGAACAAGAAACACTTACCTAAAAACCAAGACAACAAAAGAATATTGACAAAACCTTCTAAAAAGATAACATTAAATTTTAAAGACTAGTGACTAGCACCAACTAAATCTGAAGACAAAGAAGTGTGTTAAAATAATAATTTTGAGAAAGATAATTTGCATTAATCATCCAAGATATTGCACAATCAACGATCTCAAAAGGAGCAACAAAAAATTAAATGAATTATTTTTTAAAAGAAAGGAGAGCACATAAAGGGGAATAGAGAAAAATACTTTTACGTTGATTTAGTTATCATCAAACAAAAGGAAAGTATAAAGTTTTGGAAAACCTTTTTTGAACATATTACAAAAAATAATATATTATTCCTTAAATATTACTTAAAAGTGAAAAAAGTAAATTATAAGTAAAGGAACATTTCAAGAAATATTTCATGAAGGAAGAAACATTCCCTCTACTTGGTGAGACACAATTCACTCAAATTTTAGAGCATCATTTGAAATATGAGTATAGGTGTATATACTCATTAGAAATATTTGCATCAAAATTCTTGTTACCAAATTTTTAATTATGGAGGGGAACAATTATTCTCCCTCGAAGACCAAATTCATGATAAAACTTGATTTTGAAGAAGTTTGGCAAGTAGTATGTGGAAACATTACCCGTCCTATTATAGAAGGACAAAATCAAGAATAATTTGATAAGGAAGATATAAAATTAAGACTAATCATCATGTTTGGAGTAGTAGATGAGGTCCAAGCATACATTAGAGATACAACCACAACCAAAGATGCATGGAAGAAGTTGAAGATAATATTTGAATCCAAGAATTAAAATAATATTCTATTCCTCCAAATCCAACTCCATTATTTGAAGATGAAGAGTGGAGAAAATCTAGAAGTATTCATGAGGAGAATGAAAGAATTGTAAGCATCATTGCAAGCACTAGGAACTTAGGTATATGATAAAATGTTAGTTTCTATTATTTTGAGATCACTTCCATCCAAGTACAATATTTTTGTGACTACACTAAATATTACTAAGCAAACACCAAGCTTTGAGAAGCTAGTGAACCTACTTCAAAAAAAAGAGGTATCATATTTAAGACAAAAAGAGGAACATATGCCTATTAAAAGGAATAAGTCATTTAGACATATAAGAAAAATAATTCTCTGATAGTTGCACATGCCCAACTCAATGATATCTGGTATATTGATTTTGGAGCAACCAAACACATGATAGGAAGAAAATATTGGTTTCAAAATCTAAGGTATTCTAGACATGTAGGAAAATTTTCTCTTGGGGATGACACATCCTATGAAATAAAGGTATAGGTGATATAAAATTATAACTTGGATCACACAAATATAAAATCATAGAAGTTCTATATGTTCTAGGACTCACCAAAAATCTACTCTCCATAAATCAACTACTTGATCATAATTTAAAGGTCAAGTTTGATAAGAAACAAGGATCCAAGGTTTGCATCATTCATGATAAAACTAAGAATTCTAAGATTATTGCATATGGAAAAGGAAAAGGAAAGATGTTTGAACTTAACACAATGCATCATGATAACTTAGCATTAGTTGTCAACTCTAATATATTTGCATCACTTTGGCATCAAATATATGGTCATCTAAGTTATGGCCACCTCATTGTAATACAAAAAAAAATATTGTTAAAGGTATCACCTCTTTATAGAAGCCTACAAATATTTGTCATTGTTGCTTAGCTTAGAAGTAAAATCGAGCTCCTTTCAAAACTTCAAAATACTAGGCCAAGGCATCTCTTGATTTGATCCATACCGATCTATGTGGACCCATGGCTCCAAGTTATAATGGGACTAGGTATTTTCAAATTTTTGTTGATGATCATACCTAAAAAATGTGGGTATATTTTTGAAAAGCAAAGATGAAGATTTATTCTACTTTCAAAAATTTAAGGCCCAAGTAGAGACCTCCATAGGAAGAAATATCCATGTCCTCCACTTAGATCAAGGGGAGAATTTACTAGCAATGAATTTTTAGCATTTTTGAAGAAACATGGCATTCAATGATAGCTAATAGTATCCTACTCACCACAAAAAAATGGTATTGTAGAACATAGAAATAAAACAATCATGGAAATGGTATGAAGTATGTTGAAGGATTCACAACTTGGATACTCTTTTTGGATAGAAGTAGTACATATAATAGTTTACTTACTCAATTGAGCCCCCACTGCATCACTTGAACATATCACTCTAGAAGAAGCATGGAGTGGACACAAACCATCAATATCTCATCTTTAAGTATTTGGTTGTACAACATACATGCACATTCCAAAGGAGAAAATACATAAATTGGATGAAAAATCTCAACAATGCATCTTACTAGGCTACAATGATGAATCAAAAGCTTATATATTATTTGATCTAGATTCAAATAAAGTATATATTAGTTATGATGTTGTCTTTGATGAAGAAGGAAAATCACCTTCATCACCATCACAAGAATATTCATCTAACTCATCTCCAATAATGATTGAAAGTGATGAAGAAATTACAAATAAAGAGTTATTTAGTGATATCAATGATGAAGAAGATCTATCTACTCCACCACAACATACAAGGAGAATGCCTAAATGGTATACTAGTACATTGAAAGCATCTGGGATAAATGGAATTCTATACACCTCTTCTACAAGACCAAGAACACGAAGTATGACTCACAATACACAAAATATGGCTCTAATGAGTATAGTTGATCTATCTACACAATGATATACATAATAAATATCAAGAACTATTGAGAAACAAGACTTGGAATCTTGTTCATATTCTAGGTAGAAGGGCTATTTGATGCAAATGGGTTTTGAAAGTCAAATATAAATCAGATGGAAGTATTGATAAATACAAAGAAAAATTTGTAGCAAAGAGCATATGCATAAAAGGAAGGCATAGATTATGAAGAAATATTTTCCCCTACAATAAAAATAAAATCCATCAGAATTATATTTGCTCTAGCCACACAATTTGGATGGAAAATTCATCAAATGGATGTGAAAAGTGCATTTCTCAATGGATATCTAAAAGAAGAAGTTTATATGACTCAACCAAAAGGATTCATCATACCTAGATAAGAAACAAAGGTATGTAAATTGATAAAATCTCTTTATGATCTCAAACAAGCTCCTTGGACATGGTATATAAAGATAGATGAATATTTTGGAAAGAATGGTTTTAAAAGGAATTTGTATGACCCAAGTCTATATCACAAAGAACAAGGGAGGTAGATCATATTCATCAATCTGTATGTAGATGATTTAGTCATCATAAGAAATTCTAAAAGTATGATTCTAGCCATAAAAGAAGACTTGAAGAAATCTTTTTACATGACTGATCTTGAGTTATTACATTATTGCCTAGGATTGGAGGTAAAGTAGAACCATCATCACATATTTGTTTCACAAAGAAAATATGCCAAGAACCTCCTTGAGAAATATCATATGGAATATTGTAAACCTATAACAACTCCTATGGAATCAGGTCTACAACTCTCATGCTTTGATTCCTCTCCTCTAGTGGATGCAATATTCTATTGATAGTTAGTTGGGAGTCTTATCTACCTAACTTACATAAGACTAAATATCAATTTTATAGTGAGTTATCTCTCACATTTCATGCAAGAACCAAATATGACACATTGAAATTTAGTAAAGAGATTTCTAACAGGACACAAATTATGCAGGTTGTATCGATGATAAAAAATCCACTTCTACCCATGTATTCATTTTATGCTCTAAACCATATCATTGGCAAGCAAGAAACAAAAATAGTTGCTCAATATTCTACTAAAGCATAATACCATGCAACAAGGGGAGTTTTTTATGAAGCAATATGGTTAAAACATATGTTGATAAATATGGGAGTATAGCAAGATAAACTTATAATCATGCATTGTGATAACTAAGGTGTACTATTTTTTTTTGTAATATAGTTTTCTATGAAAGGAACAAGCACATTGATATGGATTGCCACTCCATAAATGAACATGTTAAATAGTAAAACATCCAACTAAATTTCTGTCTTACTCAAGAACAATGAGAAAACATCTTCACCAAACCACTAGGACAAGTCAAATTTGAATAATTCTAAAGTTTCCTCTCTAAGACTATGATGTGTTAAGGGAGGGGGATGTTAGGAGTTATTACATCATGTATAATATGAATATAAGTTGAGTAACCACTCAACACATGGTTTGTAAGGTTTACTAGGGGACAAGGGTAGTTGTAGGATGTTATGCCATATTTGGGAAACTATTTTATTTAAATACCATTGCACTTTTATAATGAAATTAATTCAAAGCATTAAGATCTAACACATATAACCTATAGTCTTATGCACTTTAAAAAATATTTTACCTTTATTTTTTCACCATATAGATGGCTACTCTCCTTTATGTGGATGGAGAACACATGCTCTTAAAATACTAAGTTAATCAATAACACTATTTTTCTAAGGAGAAATTCTATAAAATATAGGACATACTCCTTACTTTAATATGAAAACAATGATCTTATTTAATAATTTATATTATTACTATCATTTTCATAATATATTCTCAAATTATTTCTAGTATGAGAACTTAGCACACTAGTTAATCATGCACCATAAATAAAATATATGAATGCTTCTAAAAAAATTATGTTTCCTTTTATTTGATTTATTGCACAAAATAACATGAAAATAATTTATAAGCATAACTAGTATATTATTTATAAATGGGTTGGCAAATATTTTAGTTTATAATAAGGTTAGAGAAAAACACTTGGAATTAAGTGTCCACCCACTCAAATAAGGTCTATATTCCCATAAAATTTTGGGACAAATGTTAATATTATCCCATGAGATTGGAATATTAGATTACAATATGAAAATATTGTTATCCACCACTATTCAAGCCCACTCAGCATTATTAGTGTATTCTTTAAATCCACAAGTTAAAATTAAAGTACATTTATATCACTACCTAAGAAATATTTCTCCCCATAAGGTTTCTTAATGATTTCAATCACCAACACGTTTAAAAATTATCTAATAAATATTCAAAAAAACCATAGCTACTTATGTGGTGCACCTCTCATGCACCAAACTTAGTACATGATATACAAGTAAAAATTGAACATTTTAAAAAGAAGATAAAACAAATGAATGTTTATAAAATCATCATAAGTGAAGTGAAGTGACCTTACCAGAAAAGGATTTATGTGAGTTGTATTGAAATATGTGGTGTTAAGCTTCATTTGAGGCCTACACCAATTTTGTATTTTATTTTATGTATATGTCCTTTGGGCCCTTGTAAACCTTGTAATTTTTTTTTTGTAATATTTTATTATTTAAACCTAAATATCACTTAAATTTAACCTAAAATAATTTGTAATTTGGTATAAATACCCCATAATACCAACCATTTCATTATTGATTAGAGTGTATTCTATTTTATTTTAGTCATATTATTTGTTGTTTATGAACACACCCTTATATCGTGTGCATTATGTTTTGATTATTTTTTTAGCAATATTGGGTAATTTGTTGATTCCATTAGTTTTTAGAAACTATTATGAAATCCAACATGGTATTAGAGTGGGTGTGAATCTTCATTATTTAATTCCTTATCTTCAATAAATTAGTTTTTATGGTATATCTTAAATACAATAGTGTTTGGAGCACTTAGAAGTTTTCTTTGATAAAACTGTAGGTGCACTTAGACCACAAGGATCTCACTAGATTCAAAAAATTTACTCAAGGAGAAATATTGATCAATAGGTTCCTTTATTTATATCTTGAAACTCAATGAATTCATTTAGGATTTTTATTTTTTGACTAGATGGATGCCCTAGCTTCAGGATTGAGTCTCTCAAGGCTTTTTGAAACCTTATTTTCTTTTACATTTATTTTTCAAAAAATCCATCTCCTTTTCTCATTTAGTACTTTGTTTCCAATAACAAAATTATGAGAGGATAGATAGTATGGATATCATAAAAAAGGAAAAAAAAAAAAGAGATTAAATACTTTTCAATAGACCCCTACTACTTGAGAAGTCATAAGTATATTTTTTAATAAAGTTATTGTGTACAACAAACTATGATAAATATGAATGAATCCTCAACGTTTTTAGATTCTTCATAAAATTTTTGATGTTTCAATTCAACATTTTTCTCCATATTGTCTCCATCTACCTATTTTATTGCGTTGAATGTTTTCAAAATTTCTCCAGTTCTTAAATTTTTAAATTAAAATTTTAATAATATTTAAAAAATATTCCTTACCATGGTAGGTAAAAATTTTGTGAGGGGATTCTCATGCTTATCGTAACATGCACTTGCATCACATACAGGCAGGAAAGACATGACACAAATTTTTAATAAATGAGACCATGTTATTTATATGGTTAGTGCCTATAGTTATAAATGGTGTCTCCACCCAAGTGGCTAGAGGAGACAACTATAGGAAGTTGGGCCTTGGAGGTCCAAGGTTCAAAATTCACTTGTCAAATATTGTGGTAAACTATGAGGAAGTCAACATTATTTATGATCATGTAAGGAGATATGAGTGCCTATAATTATAAATAGTGCCTCCACCCAAGTGGTTAGAGGATTCAACTATAGTAATTTATGCCTTGGAGGTCCAAGGTTCCATCCTTACTTGCCCATTATTTTGATAAAGTATGAAGAAGTCAATATTACCCATGATCATGTAAGTAGATATGACATGGAAAAACTTATTATTTGGTACTATATAATGTGACACCTAATGATGTCACATTTTTTCTTTATAATATTTATGTGACACTTGATGACACAGAATTCCATATAACACCTCATGTTGACATGGAATATGATGACATGACACTCCATATTATACCTCAAACTCGCATAGTAGGTGGTGATGTGGTAGAGGAAAATGTGTCAATAGCCAATATGGAAGAAAAATTTCATAGAAAAATAAAAGTAGGGGTTTGACCAATCACATTCTACCAACTCATTAATCTCAATGACTATACAACTGCACAATTAGTAGTAATGCACATCGTAAAGCACATATTTTAAAGTGAGTTGGAATGCAAAAAGTGATATAGGATGGTTAATAGGTTGTAGAGTGAATTAAAGCACAACAAGTAGCACATTTTAATTCTTTTATATAGCCCATTAGCCTACATAACCAACACCCAATTTGTGGCCCCCTATTTCAAATTATGATAAGTGGCTTCAACTTATTTACGAATATGATATCAAGTCAATACATAGTTGGCACCCTATAGCCACTCATGCAATGAAATATGGTGGTATTACATTCATTATATGTATTATTACCATTATTTAATTTATAAATATTTTTGAGGCATTTTGTGTGATTTTTGGGCTAAACTTTTGGGGCCCATAACTTTTGGGCATAGAAGCATCATGAGTCCTTTTTCAAGATTCATGTTTCTTTTAGTTCTATGCATTAATAGAGTTATTTATATTCACAAATGAATGTAATATTTTGTATTTTGATAAGATATTTATGGTCAACATTTACTCTTGTTGAATGGTCTAAATTATACCACTTGAAAATCAAGTTTGAAGATTTTCTCCAAAGCAAGGGGTTGCTTATGTCTATGAATGAAAAATATTTAGAGACTAATTCTTAAGAGAGGAAGTAACTATAAAAGGATAAGAAGGATAAAGATTTTGGTATGATAGCTCTTCATGTTGAAAAGATATATGACACTCATGCTAGTAGCACTATGTACATTAAGGAGTTGCTTGGAAAATTTTAGGGATTGTGTGATCATAATAATTTTACAAGAATTAATTAGTTTGAGGTAGATATTTCTACTTTGAATATGGAATCCTTTGATACTATGGATAAATACATTAGTTGATTCAAGAAGTTGTAAGATAAAATATAAAATATTAGAGGAATTCCAAAGGTAATAGAGGAACAATTGTAGACACCCAATTTTGAGCACATCCTCAAGTCTTCAAGCATTATCAACATCTACATACTTTTTTCAATTAGACATATTAATAAAATCTAATATCTTAAGGCAAAACTAGGGGTTTTTATTACCTCTAATATAAAAGTACCATACCTAAGTTGGTAGCACTAACATTGTTACTGACTGCCTACTAGTACTTTTCTAAAATATCAAAGTCCATATTTTCTCTTCTAACCATCTTAACAATAGTTATTTTTGCATTTATATCAGTATCTTTAACACTATCGATAATAATTATGCTAGTGCACTTGACTATTAGAAGTGGAAAATGTAGAAGCATATAGCTAGTAGGTTCCAACTACCTATCAAATCTAAATCCAACTATTGCAATCATGTCTACCACCTCACAATGTTTTTGGAAATAAAATATTAAAATTTTTCCTTTTTTATTTAATCTAATTATCCATCCCCACCTCACATGTCAACCTTTGTAAATCTTACCCTCAATCAACTTGATGCTATCAATGCAAAATTACCACCTCTCTAACCTACCAATCTTGGTATATTATGCAAGGGAGCCAATATTTTCTATAAAGGACTCCCTTGGGGGAGCCTAATACATAACCCTTTTCCCATAATGAAGCCCTATCAAAATAATATCACTTATCAATGTAACAAGACTCTATCTAAAACTTAACTTATTCTTTGTAGAACAATGTGTCAATCCTTTATATTATTGCATTTTCATGTGTATCCCATAAATACTTTATCAATATCTATGCAAAGCGTGGAGGTCAAAACTAGATAAATATTAGAATCTAGAAAACCTCTCAACTAAGGGTTGTTGGTTTGTAATGTTTACTTTCTTTAAATTTTATCCTTAATTATTTTTTCTTGTGACTTGTCTTTGCTTCATCACTATAATTGTCTTAATTTATCTTCTTATTTAAATTTTTATTTTATCTAAAATAATATCTTTTTATAATAAAGCAAGTAACAATCTATATTTTTTTAAATTATTATACCTTTATTGGCCAAGGTATTTTAGCCTATCATGGGTTCCAATCATAAAACCTATTCTATTATGTAGGTATATAGAAGGATCATTGATGCAGGAGCATCCAAGGGCAGCAGAGCAATCTTGCATCAACAAAATGTTCGAAGTGTTTTGGCAAAAGAAAAAAGAAAAAAAAATAATGTGTCACAATATCGCGATAGAAAAAGTGTCGTGATATCGTGACATGTCGCGTTTTCATGACCAAAACAGAGAAGAGAACTAGCGGAGGAAAAGATGTCGCGATATCACGACATAAAAGGTGTCGCAATATCGTGACACAAAACAAAGGAAGAAGTCAGTAGTAAAAGATGTCACGATATCATGACATAAAAGGTGTCACGATATCGCGACACAAAAATGGAGAAAGATGCTAGCAGGGAAACTGTCGCGATATTGCGACAGGTTTCATAGGAGAGTCAAGGAAGACAAAGATGTCATGATTTCATGACATGTCACGATTTCATGACCCAGAAGTAGAAGAGCATACAGAAGACAAAGATGTCATGATTTCGTGACATGTCGTGATTTTGCGACCCGAAAGCAGAAAGAGCGTACGGAAGACAAAGATGTCGCAATTTTGTGACATGTCACGATTTCATGACCCGAAAGCAGAAAGAGTGTATGAAAGATAAAGATGTCATGATTTCGTGACATGTCATGATTTCATGACCCGAAAGCAGAAGGGGCGTACGAAAGACAAAGATGTCACGATTTTGCGACATGTCACGATTTTGCGACCCAAACAGGAAAGAGGAAGCAACAAGCAAGGATGTCGTGATTTCACAACATGTCACGATTTTGTGACCCGAAGAGGAGAGAGAGAGCGAGGAAGAAAAAGTGTCACGATATCATGACATGTCGCATTTTCATAATAGAAAGGCATAAAAGGAGCTAGATACAGAAAGGTGTCGCGATATCATGACATGTCATGTTTTCGTGATGAAAATGCAGAGAAGGAGCCGGAGGTAGAAAAGCGTCACGATATCGTAACATGTCACATTTTTGTGATGAAAGACGGAGAAAGTAGCCAAGATGGAAAAATATCGTGATATTGCGACATGTCGTATTTTCACGCCCGAAAGACAAGCCAAAGATGAAGAGTCGAAAAGGGAGATGTTTCGAATACCTGGACAACGAAGCAACACGGGAAGGCAAAACAAAAGGTTCTAGAAGAGGAAATGAAGGGCCACCAGCTGGAAATGGAGCGTCACTTGAGAACCTTTAAAAAGGAGAGCAAAGGCATGCACAAGGGGCTGGAAAATTTTTAGAACGATAACCTATTTTTGTATTTTAAGAGTTTCAAAATTTTGTAAAAGAACAACTCTTCTGCAACTTCTGTAATATTCTGTGTAACTGTAAATCTCTACTATATTTTGAATAAAATAAAGCTATTTTTCTTCTCTGTGAGTTTGGTTCTCGATCAAGTGGTATCAGAGCTAGAAGTTCTTGAGTGTGCAAACAGAGCATCAAACGTGAGGCAGTTTGTACTAGGATCTGTGGAAGGGTTTTGAGAAGAGAGAGTGAAGGTCCCTGAGCATGTGAGCAAATTGTCGGAAGTGAGGTAGCTACACCAGGACCGTTTGAGATTTGCAAGAGAAGTGAGCAGAATGCCTCCAAAAAAGAAATCATGGTCACGAGAGAAATGTGGTGTAGGATGAAGATTTCAGAGCATTGTAGAGGCAAGTGCAAGCCCTATAGGAAGAGTTGTGAAAAAGGGCCAAACCAAAGGGAGAAGACCAGAGTGACGATGAAGCTAGGAAACTAAGGATCCATCAGATGATGAAGAAGCATTGGATCCTTCTGAAGCTAGATTGTTGAAAGCTCTATCTCAAGCTGAGAAGAGATCGAAGTTTGATGTCTCTACATATTTTGGGAATCTCAACCCAGAAGAGTTGATTGACTAGATCAACGATATGGAGGAATACTTTGAGTACGCGGAGATTGCAGATCCTGATAGGATCAAATTTGCAAAAAAAAATTGAAAGGCCATGCTAGTTTATGGTGGAAAGGAGTGCAATTCAAAAGAAATAAAAATGGAAAGGAGAAAATAACTAGATGAGACCGAATGATGGAGAAACTAAAGAGACAATTTATTCTTGTAGATTACGAGTTGGACCTGTTGAGGAGGATGTAGAGTCTGAGGCAGTCAGGCAAGTCTATCCAAGAATACATAGAAGAATTCTACAAGATCTCCATTAGAACTGGCCATTCAGGGGCTAATAAGGAGAAAGTAGCCAGATACATCAATAGGTTGAGAATGAACATTCAGGAAGAACTCAGCTTGATCAGAATAGCCACCATAGAAGATGCATACCAGTTGGCCTTGAAGGTAGAAGAGAAACTGAACAAAAGATTCGAATGCAAATAGAGAGGAAGGGATCATGGTGGAAGAACCGATGGAGGAAATTACCGAGACCAGAAGAAGACTCGTGAAACAAGCAAACCCCAAAAACAAAAAAAGGAGAATACCTATTGCCCGTATGATCAGAACAATGGCTACCAAAGAGGAAGAGGTAGACCTAGACGTGGGTATGGAAGATGGGTATTTCGTGGAACCTATTTCCAGTGTGGAGAAGAGGGACATCGATCATCCGTGTGTCCTCAACACCAAGAAAGGATGGATAAGAGACCTGAGGGTCATGCCAGAGCTGCTATGGTAGATGAAGGTGCAGAGTCAGAACACTCTGAAGAAGCAGGAAGAGAAGTGCTAATGATGAGAAGACACTATTGAATGAAGAGAAAGAACCAAAATAGAGGAAGAGTCTATTCTGCATGAGGTGCAAATGTGCAAGGAAGGTCTGCAATGTTATCATTGATAACGGTAGCACAAACAACTTAGTTTCAGAAGATATGGTCACTAAGTTGAAATTGGGAAAGAGGAAGCACTTGTATCCATATCGGATTGCATGGTTGCAGAAAGACCACAGAGCACTTGTCAGTGAAGAGTGCTTGGTCAAATTTCACATTAGGAATTATCAAGATGAGGTCTTATGTGATGTTTTGCCAATGGATGCTTGCCATTTGTTGTTGGGAAGACCATGGCAATTTGACAAACGTGCAATGCATGATGGGCATGCAAATACGTACTCTCTGACAAAGGATGGAGTACGTCACAAATTGAAGCCACTAAAAGAAGTGGACGAGAAAGTCTGTAGTAGTGCCAAAATTTTCCTGGTGGATGGCAGACAGTTTTTGGATGGCCTAAAGAGGGATTCGATGTGTTATGCATTAATCCCTACTGTTAAGAAAGAATAGTACATAGATGTTCCAGTAGAGGTCGAACGCCTGTTAGAAGAATTTCCAAACATCATATCAGATAATGTGCCTGAGGGTTTACCACCAATGAGGAAGATCAGTCACCATATTGATTTGGTACCTGGATCTAGTTTACCCAACAAGGCAGCCCACAGAATGACTCCTATGGAAAGTGAGGAGCTAAGCAGGCAAGTCCATGAGTTGTTGAAGAAGGGACTGATTCGAGAAAGCTTGAGTCCATGTGCGGTACCTACAGTACTAGCACCAAAGAAGGATGGGGAGTGGAGGATGTGTACAAACTCCCGAACTATAAACAAGATCACCATAAAATATAGATTTTCATTACCAAGGATGGATGATATTATGGACTATTTGAGTGGAGCCAAGTACTTCACCAAGATTGACCTGAAGAGTGGTTACCATCAAATTTGGATCAGAGAAGGAGATGAGTGGAAAACTGCTTTCAAAACCAGAGAAGGTTTGTATAGTGGTTGGTCATGCCATTTGGGCTAACCAATGCACCAAGCACATTCGTGCGATTGATGAATGAAGTGTTGAAGGAGTTTTTAGGCAAGTCTATTATTGTCTATTTGGATGACATTTTGATATTCAGTAGAACCCTGGAAGAGCACCTGATGCATATCAGGAGGGTTTTTGAGAAGCTGAGGGAAGAACAGTTGTTGATCAACTTGAAGAAGTGCAATTTTATGAAGGAGTTGGTATACTTGGGATTTTTCATCTCAGTTGAAGGTCTGAAAATGGACCTAGAAAAGGTGAGGGCTATCATTGAATGGCCTACTCCAAGAAGCACTTTTGAAGTGAGATCATTTCATGGTCTAGCCAGTTTTTACAAGAAATTCATCAAAAATTTCATCAATATTTGTGTACCCCTTATAGAAATAATGAGAGGGGATAGGAAAGAATTTAAGTGGACCTTAGGAGCTGACAAGAGCTTTGATATGTTGAAGAAGAAGGTCACTAAGCAACCTATTTTAGCACTTCCAAATTTTAATAAGGTATTTCAGCTAGACTGTGATGCCAGTGGTA
This sequence comes from Wollemia nobilis, assembly GCA_028583015.1. Lineage (NCBI taxonomy): Eukaryota > Viridiplantae > Streptophyta > Pinopsida > Araucariales > Araucariaceae > Wollemia > Wollemia nobilis. The sequence continues at coordinate 591,955 of JAQPPZ010001424.1, read as the reverse complement.
GTGCCATTGGGGCTATGCTGAGTCAAGAAGGTAAGCCTGTTGCTTACTTCAGTGAGAAACTCAATGATGCCAGGAAAAAGTATTCAGTGTATGATCAAGAGTTCTACGCTATAGTTCAAGACCTAAAGAAGTGGAGACATTATTTGCTGTCAAAAGAGTTTGTGCTATATACTGATCATCAGGCCTTACAGTATATAAATAGCTAGGGAAAACTGAACCAGAGGCACTTGAAGTGGGTTGAGTTTTTGCAGAGTTATTCCTTTGTGTTGAAGCACATGAGTGGAAAGTCCAACAGAGTTGTAGATGCCTTGAGTAGAAGGCAGAGTTTGCTGATAGAAATGAAGGTGGAAGTGTTGGGATTTGATGAGTTGAAGGGTTTGTACCTTGAAGATCCTAATTTTGCAGAAGCCTGGAAGGCTTGCTTGGCACCAATTACCTTGGACAGAACCAAGTGGTTGGATTTTTTGATCCAAGATGGAATGTTGTTCGGAGGAAACCAATTATGCATTCCAAGAAGTTCCATGAGGGAAAACCTAGTCAAAGGAAAACACAGTGGAGGATTGGCTGGGCACTTTGGTCGAGATAAGACCATTGCCCTTGTGAGCGACAATTATTATTGGTCACAACTACAGCAAGATGTGCAAAAATTTGTGTAGAGCTGTAGAGTCTGTCAGATGGCGAAAGGTGTGAGACAGAACACCAGATTATATCAATCATTACCTATACCAGAGAAACCATGGGAAGATGTCAGCATGGATTTTGTTCTTGGTCTACCAAGGACACAGAGGGGAAATAATTCCATATTTGTGGTAGTTGACAAGTTTTCAAAGATGACACATTTTATTCCTTGTCAGAAAAATAATGATGCAGTTCATATTACAGGTTTGTTTTTCAAAGAGGTGGTATGACTGCATGGTCTACCGAAGAGTATCATTTCTGACAGAGATACCAAGTTTGTTGGGTATTTCTGGAGAACCCTGTGGAAGAAACTAAAGAAATATTTGAAATTCAGTTCAGCATACCACCCATAGAAATATGAGAAAACATAGGTGGTAAAAAAAAGTTTGGGTAACCTATTGAGGTGCTTGATAGGAGATAAGCCCAAAGGATGGGATCTGATTTTGCCACAAGCGGAGTTTGCATATAACAATTCTGTCAACAGGAGTACCAACAAATATCCATTTTAGATAATATATGGAAGCAGTCCAAGAAATGTTTCTGAGTTAAGGAAGTTGAATACAAGAGAAAAGTGTAGTGCCGAGGCTAAGGATATTGAAGAGCATCTGAAGAACCTACATGAAGAAGTGAAGAAGCATATTGCTAAAATGAATGCACAATATAAGACAAAAGCAGACCAGAAGCGGTGGTTTAAGGAATTCAAAGTGGGAGATGAAGTGATTGTCCATCTGAGAAAAGAAAGATTTCCTGCTAAAACCTATAACAAACTAAAGATGAAGAAGTTTGGACCATGTAGAATCTTAGCAAAATGGGATTCAGGCAATGCGTATGAGGTAGAATTTCCAAGTGGGTTAAACATATCACCCGTGTTTAATATTTCAAATTTGATGAAATACCATGAAGGAGATAGTAGTGAGGCACCAAGTGTAGAGTTGTGGAGTATTCCAGCATCTACTCCAACCACAGATGAGATAAAGGAAATAATGGACACAAAAGAAGGTAGAAGTACCAAAAATAGATAGTATTTTGAATATTTTGTCAAGTGGAAGGGCAGACCGGTAGAAGATGCAACTTGGTTGTCTAAAATGGAGGTTGACCGCCTGGGTCTCCCTATAATAGTTCAAAAGTGAGGATCACTTCTCAATCTACCATGAATGTTTGATGCAGGAGCATCCAAGGGCAGCATAGCAATCTTGCATCAACAAATTGTTCTAAGTGTTTTGGCAAAAGAAAAAAAAAAAAAGTGTCACGATATCGCAACAGAATAAGTGTCGCGATATCATGACATGTCGCGTTTTCGCTACCAAAATAGAGAAGAGAATGAGTGGAGGAAAATATATCATGATATTGTGACATAAAAGGTGTCGTGATATCGTGACACAAAATAGAGGAAGAAGTCAGCAGGAAAAGATGTCGCGATATCACGACACAAAAATAGAGAAAGACGCTAGCAGGGAAACTGTAGCGATATCGTGATAGGTTTCATAGGAGAGTCAAGGAAGATAAAGATGTCATGATTTCATGACATGTCATGATTTCATGACCCGAAAGAAGAAGAGCATATGAAAGACAAAGATGTCACGATTTCATGACCCGAAAGCAGAAAGAGCGTACGAAAGACAAAGATGTCACGATTTTGTGACATGTCATGATTTCACAACCTGAAAGCAGAAAGAGCATATGGAAGACAAAGATGTCACAATTTTGTGACATGTCATGATTTCATGACCCCAAAGCAGAAGGGGCGTACGGAAGACAAAGATGTGATTTCGTGACATGTCATGATTTTGCGACCCAAACAGGAAAGAGGAAGCAGCAAGAAAGGATGTCATGATTTCGTGACATGTCACAATTTCATGACCCAAAGAGGAGAGAGAGAGAAAGGAAGCAGAAGTGTCGTGATATCATGACATGTCACATTTTCATGATGAAAAGGCAGAAAAGGAGTTAGAGATAGAAAGGTGTCATGATATCGCGACATGTCACGTTTTTGCGACAAAAAGGCAGAGAAGGAGCTGGAGGTAGAAAAGCGTCGCGATATCGCGACGTGTCACATTTTCACGATGAAAGATAGAGAAAGCGGTCGAGACGAAAAAATGTCACGATATCACGACATGTCGTATTTTCATGCCCGAAAGACAAGCCGAATATGAAGAGTCAAAAAGGGAGACGTTTCGAATACCTAGACGACGAAGCGACACAAGAAGGCGAAATGAAAGGTTCTGGAAGAGAAAACGAAGGGCCACTAGCTGGAAATGGAGCGTCACCTGAGAACCTTTAAAAATGAGAGCAAAGGCATGCACAAGGGGCTAGAAAATTTTGAGAATGATAACCTATTTTTGTATTTTAAAAGTTTCAAAATTTTGTAAAAGAATAACTGTTCTGCGACTTCTATAATATTCTATGTAACTGTAAATCTCTGCTGTATTTTGAATAAAATAAAGCTATTTTTCTTCTCTATGAGTTTGGTTCTTGATCAATCATAAAACTACAATATTGATGGTGATAATGTGCTTTAGTTTTATCACAAAACAGACTATAAAACTCATAGTTAGAATTATGCCATAGACATTAAAAGTGTTTCCCTTAGTCAAAAGCATCATTGGTGCTATTGATCTTCTATGGTACTTATATTTTGTATAAGTAGTCAACATTTTTAGCTTTCAACTTATTTCTTCTCATTTGTGTGAATATGGATCTGATGTTAGCTAAGAGAGTGATAAGTCTCCACTAATGTAGGTAAACCTCTCAACATTTGAATTTATCTTTTTGGTCTATATTTATAGGTTTTCTATGCACACAAGAGTCACAAGCACAAGATACATCATTCATAAAAAAAACTGGAGATGCCTCCATGTTATATAGTGTTATTAGAGGTATAACTAGGTCAAATAATATTTATTTTTCATATTTTATCAATCTACATCTATTTTTTGTGATATTTTTTGTCTATTGACTATTTCTTCATTATATTTTCTATTTTCTTTCATTCGTTCAAGAAAAGAAAAAGATTAAGGGGCTTAGTTGTATCATAATTAAGAGACCAATTGTCTCATTGCATAATAATAAAATATCAAATTACATGTAGGAAGTTAGGTCTATTTACTTGGATTCTCTCTTTCACCCTGGCTCAAAATTATAATTTTTTTTACACTATCATCAAAAAGAAAAAATCACAAAGTCAATAAGCTTATTTGATACATTGTGTACGATTACATTTGTAGTTAGAATAGTACTATATTAATGTTAGGAAGTCATAGAAATTTCTTATGGAAAATATAAGTTTTTTTATACCAAATCCATGAGATATTAGGCTAGACTCACAAATTATGCTATCCTCAAAGTGAGATATCACAGACTCAATATCCATAAGAATAAGGAAGCCAATACCTTGGTTTAGGAGGCCAATAAAAATCCTTACATGATATCTCCATATCACATTTTGGTAAAACTAATGTGAACACCATAATGTGTCCCAATATTTTCCCTTGACTAAGTTGACTGTTAATAAAATTAAAAATCTATCAATTTTTATCAAGACTACTAATGTTATTTTCTTAGTTAAATCACATTAATCATAGATGAAAAAAACATGAGAAAATTCTAGTCCTACTAGGGATCTACCCAATTCTCTAAGTCATCATATGATCCACTAGGCTAAATTAGATATATAGTGAGCCTAGATTTCCAATCACCTACATAGGGTTTCATATACACTTATGTATTATAGAGAGTATATCATAGTGGGCTAGTGGAAGTCATAAGGAGGAGCATTATTATCCCTCATATACCATCTTCTCCATGTATCTACATGGTCACTTCCATTTTCTATTGGAGTTTCATGTATTGGTATTTTCTCATGTATTAATGGATATCTAGAGAGAGGTTATATATATCAAGATATTTGGTATCTAAGGAGGGAGCTGTGTATAAGTTAGAATGAGTATTTCATGGAAGGGGATACACAAATATAAGATATATTTTTATTCTCTTAAGATACACTATAAAATATTAAAAATATTAAATAATCCTCTCTTCTTTTCTTATCCCAAATCCATGTCTTAGAAATGCTACATGACCTATAGTGTTGCTCACCTACTAGCTAGTAATATTGATCCTCTAATGTAGGGTCAAAATGAAAACCTTATCCTTGATAACCCTACCTTCAACCAAGAATATAAACCTTGAGGTTCTCTATTCCCCACCCATAAATAATATGGAAGATTGGTCTTCCAATATGTAATCCATATGGATAAGTTATTATAGAAGTTTAATGGAGTCATAAAGGTCTTTCTAATTGATTTTAATGAATCCCTAAGATCCCTTGGAGGGGATTATTCACTATTTTATCATCCCTAAGATTCCTTGGAGGGGATTATTCACTATTTTATCATCCCTAATAACATAACTCATATCCTTTTCAAATAAACCAACTAGACCCATATTTTGGATCCATAAAAAATAATCTTAATGAATCAAGCTCTCATTTAATTGATTTAAACTCACTTTATATCACTGCATCAATGAATATCATGAGACAAACTCTTCCCATCTATTGATGCATTATACATAGCTTCCTACCCTTGAGGAATTATTATAGGGTAGTTCTAACTACCCCAAAATGTAGGTATAAGCTATACTCTAAATCTAGGTATCCCTTCAAATTTTCAAGTCTCCAATCCTCTCATAAAATTATTTTATGGTTCTCATTCTAATCCTATAAATGCTAAGATAGGATCTAGACAAAACTCTAACCTAACCATATCTCATTCTCAACCTACCAACCTCTAATATTAGGTATATTTGGAATAAGCTATATGATGTTAGATTCAATATAGTATTTCCAAGTATACCAACCTCTATTTTATTAAGATTATAAATAAGTCTCTTTTGTATCTCAACATATACTCCATATTTTATAATCATTGTATAATCCCATTTCCCTTAAACTTCAAGCTCTAGATTCCTAATTAGAGTAATTGAAGTAATTAATGAATATCATCCAAGGTCATACTATAGTCACAAGCACTCTTATAATAACTTGTGCAACCAACCCCTCAATCCATTTATACTTAATCATCCCTTTCCTCCCATATTTGAATCCCCTAGGTTTCAAATGTAAAAGGGAAAGAGGATCCCATAAACCACCTTATGTTTCTTAGGACTACTTTTAATGATATTTCATATGATAAAATATTACCATAGAAGATCTTCCCTAAGATACTTAGTGGTATCACTTTGGAATATTAATATCAAATACCAAGGTGGTTTTTAAAAAACTTTAGGGATATTGTAGAAATATTTGTCAATCAATTCTATATCTACATTGAGATAAAGGTCATCATTTATGATTTTGAACAAATAAAACAATATAGATATTAGAATGTTATCTACTTCTTTGTAAGGTGGCAAGCCCTAGTAGGAAGACAAAAATATACCCCTCTTAGGGATCTACTTAACATATTTACAGATAAAATTAATGAGAAAATAACCTTCTACTTATAAATAACTAATGTGTATTTATTTGAAAACACAATTGATATGGATAAGAGAGTAGAGAACATTATTATTAAATGAGGGAATTTAAAATCCAAATCCAACAAAGAAGAAGATAACTCTTTTCAAACCTAAAGGGGTAGTACAAAAATGAAAATGGTGTTGGTGATGGAGTTATGGACTTGACATGCAATTGATACATGCATGGGACTCAAGAATGGTTATATAAATAATAGATGAATGATACTTAATAATGGTTATATAACTTATATATGCATGAGACTCAAGAATGTTTTCCAAGACCTTATTGATAATAGCCATATTATTCTCAATGGATTTGAATCTTAGTCACCTTCTAATCAAGATCTGGAAATTTTCTAGAATCCACTATCCAATCATAATCAAAATAAAAATATAGTAAATAACATTGATTACAATAAAATACCACCTCCATGCCAAGGATTGGTGGATAGACTCAATTATTCTTATCATATTTATCATATATCTCAAATTTGTGTTGTAACAAGGTGACATCACAAAAATCATCTACCTAAGTAACTACCGATAAGTCAACCAATACGACCTCATTTGTTACTTTACTAGAAATTATCTTCTCCATCAAAAGTACCCCATTAATAATCCAATCTAAGACCAAGGACAAGGATGCTTTTGATTTGCTAAGGTAAATTAAGAACACCTCAGGTATGATCTTCCTTGTTGAACTTCTTAAGTATTTTAGATTCATTAGGACCTCCTCATCAAAGTCCTATGTGAATAAGTAATTCCTCAAGACCTAAACCCTTGTAGCTTTAATTTGATAGTGGGGTAAATTGGGGTTTATCAAACATGTATATTATTTTCATGAGGATATTATTTCCCAATCCTTTTTTACTAGAGCTTTTCCACTATACATTACAAACTATGTTGGTATCATATTCATTAAAAGGATTTTAGTTGATAGTGGATTTAGTCTAAATTTCTATAGATCAAAGTCCATAAATCATTTTGGGCTAACCAAATAATATTTAGAGAAGTCTAATCTTGTTATTAGGGATTTTGACAATGGGAAAAATAAGGCTTGTGGCACAATAGTCTTACCCCTAAAAGTTATACTTCATACTTTCAACACTCTCTTATATGTTATGCCATGTGACTTGTCCAACAACATTATTCTTAAAAGGCCAAGGATACATGATATGTAGGTTATCTCTTCAAACTTACAGTAGTGTCTCAAAATTTATTATGAGGAAAATACTTATAACATCCCTACTAACCCCAAAATTTTGATATATTATCAAGCAATTGAGGTTGATAATCCAAATAATCATATTTTATTTTCTTTAATTTTATCTCTTGAATATTTTTACTCTAAATATTCCACCACTGATGCAATAATATCCCTTGATCTAAATCACTTACCTAATAATAAACCTAAAATAAATGACAATAGTGTAGTCACCACTAATAAAAACCTTGGTCTATATAATAATTAATATATCCTAAAGCTAGCCAAGATTCATTCATATTATTAAACACTAGGGTTTTCTCCTAGTAATAAGGATAAAATAGTGTAAATAGTAATTTGCTACTTTATTTGTACTATAACCGCCAATGATAAAAATCCATGGTAAAAATCCTTACTCAACTAAATGATAGTATGATTCATGCTTTCTATCAAACTTGCATCTGTATACTAGCTATATATTATCCAATATGGATATCAAGGAAATGGATGTGTCTTATATGAATTGAATCTTGGTCAAGATACCATGGGATAGATTATATCCCTAGCCATAGTGAACCTTTTTTTACTTCTTATTTTGACTATGAAGAAGAACTTGATCGTCTCAATCATTATGATAGGGCATACCAAGATGAAATAGTTTCTTTAAGTGGACTAGATTGGAATGAGGATAATAATAATGGATCATCACTTCTGTTAGAATCTAGCTTCTCCAAATTTACATGATGTGTTAGTGCAAATTTTTTAACCCTCACTCACCCTCAAATAATTTCTTATGAAGACTAATATGAGTAGGAGGACATGACATACAATTCTTCCAACATGGTCCTTTAGATTATCTAGAACAAAACGACCATTTTTTTGTGTAATCCTTTTTGGATATTGATGCCGACTATGAAAAATACAAAACCAAAAGTTTTTATAGGCCTTGAAGAGTCACTATGACTATTGGACTTCATAGAATGTGAAAAGAAGTGTTGTAATGTTTTTATCTTGTAAATGGAATAACATTGTGGAGAAATATTTTCATACTTCTAAGTTCATTTGGAATGCAAAACAACATTCTATTCCATTCATTTTGTGAAATACATGCTTGTTGTCCCTATTTTTCTGAAACCTGTAGTCAACTTTTAAAGCTCATAACTTTTATTTTATAGATCTGTTTTGCATGTGTCATACACCATTGGAAAATTATTTTTGTGGATAATTCAATACAAAAATTTTATCAAATTTTGATCACTTTTGGTCCCTCAAATTCAGGCTATCTTGTGTTGTTGCAAATAATTTTTGCATTTTTGCTACTACAATTTTTTGTTGTTGTGGCTTTTGCTACACTTTTTACTCTTCATTTTAAAGTTTAATACTTCATTTGATATCAGATCTTGGTTGTTTTTGGATTTGGGTGAACTTTGGTTTGTGGTAAGTCTAACATTTGATCAAGTTCTTGGACAAGTTCATTGAAGAAATTTTTTGTTTGTTGATGCTTGAGTCTAATGGCCAATTTCAGCAACTCATTACCCATTCCAAAATTTAACAGGTAATATTATGATTATTGGAGCTTAAATATGAGAACATTTTTAATTTTAAAATATATTTGGGAAGTAGTAGAGGGTGTTTATGAAGAACCACCTGATTGGAACACATTACAAGAAAATGATAGAACATAAAAAAGGGAAACATAGAAGAAGAATTAATTAACACTCTACCATATTTAGTCTTCTCTTGAAAATAGTTTATTTCAATGCATTACTACTACTACATCATCCAAGGAGGATTGTAAGTCTCTTCAAAAGGCTTGCAAAGAAAGTGATCAAGTGAGAATGGTAAAATTGCAGACCATAAAAGAAGAGTTTGAGAATCTACAGATGAAAGAGAATGAAAGTGGGGGTGATTATTCTGTTAGAGTCAAGGATGTGGTGAACAAGACGACCATCCTTGGATATGCCTTAAAGAAAGAGTTAGATTTGAATAAGGTATTGATATATATTACCCCTAAATGGAATCATATTGCAATAATTATTGAGGGTAAATATTTGTCTATACTTAAATTTATTGTCTAGTTGGTTCTATTATGTCACATCAGGAAAGGCTAAGAGAATCTAGTAAAGAAAATGAGAAGAATGATTTTAATTCTAAATTGAAAATTTATTATAATGATGAAACTGATCTAAACACAAGTAAACAAGCACATGGAATATGGATAAATAAGAATTACTCAAGAGGTAGAGGAGGAAGAGGAAGAAGAGAAGTTGTTGCTAGAAGAGGACATGGAAGGACTAATAAAAAAGAGTTGAATGCTACAATTTTAATAAAATGGATCACATTTCATGATATTGTAGAGTGAAGAACATAAATGGAGATAGAAGAGCTCACTATGTATGTGAGGTTGAAGCTGCAAAAGGTAATTTGTTTTTGACTAGTAACATGGGTGAAAAAACTAGTCAAAAAGTTTGGTATCTAGATTCTAGTTGTTCTAACCACATCACTAGAAATAAAGAGTTGTTTTCTGATGTGAATGAGAATTTCAAGACCAATATCATTCTTGGGAATAATGTGAAGAAGGTACCATGGAGGTTGGCACTAAATAAGGTATAAAGAAACTTCATGATATCTACTATGCTCCTAATTTGAAGAATAAATTATTGAGTGTTGGATAACTTGTAGAAATAAACAATAAAGTTGTGTTTGATAAAAATGAATGTATCATTTATGATAAGAATAATAGAAATTATATGGCCACCATTATTCCTATGACAAAGAACTTGATGTTTCCTTTGAATATTTGAGGAAAAGAGAGTATGAACATGGCATATACGGTACATGAAGATAAAAAATTGCTTTGGCATCTCATATTTGAACATTTGAATTTTAAAATTCTAGAATTTATATCTTTAAAAGACATAAAAAATGGACTACCTAAGCTTGGAGAGCACAAGGATGTGTGATTAGAAAGCATACAAGGAAGGATTTTCCAAAAGGAAAAGGATGGTGGGCCTCATATCCACTCTAATTTGTAGATTATGATATTTTTGGACCTATGCAAACACAAAGTTTGGGTAAGTATTTATATTTCCTCATATTCATTGATGATCTTTCAAGGAAGTGTTGGCTGTATTTTTTGAAACATAAGGATGAAAATTTTGGCATGTTTAATATTTTTATAGCATTGGTTGATAATTAAAGTGGATATAAAATAAAGTGTTTGAGAATTGATCATGGAGGAGAATTTTGTTAAAATGAGTTCAATATTTTTTACAAACAATATGGCATTAAGAGGTAGCTGACTACCACCTATACATCACAACAAAATAAGGTAGCTAAGAGAAAAATAGAACCATTGTAGAAATTATAAGAAGCACGCTGAAGACAAAAGGTTTGAGCAATTATTATTGGTCTTATGTAGTTGGTACAACAATGTATATTCTCAATAGATACTCCATAAGAGCACTACACAAGAAGACTCCACATGAAGTATGGTATCAAAAAATCCCACTATAATTCATTTGAGAGTTTTTGGTTGTCTTGCATATGCATATGTGAATGATGATGTGAGAAATAAGTTGGACCCTAAGAGTGAGCACCATGCATTCTTATAGGATATTATAAAACAAGTAAGGCATATAGACTGTATAATATAAAAACTCACAAGTTTGTAGTCTCTAGAGATGTATTTTTTTATGAAGAGGGAGTGTATAGTCACAAAAAATCTACAGGAAAAATATATGATGTTGAATAAGATAATAAAATTTAAGGACAATGTTCATATGTTCCCTCTACTCCTCCAAGACCACCTATAAACCCATCAACAAGTTCAAAGAAGACTACACCAAGTTCAAGCACAAGCAACTCATCTATAAGTCACATGAAGAATACAAATAAAGGAAATATAATTATTAAAGCACATCCATCCAGCCAAATTATGGATAAGAACTTTCAAAGGAGGTTAAAAATAATCTAATTTAAAGAGTTGGACCAAGTTGTTTCAAGACTGGGAAAACTCCAAATATATGGTGATGATGATGAAGAACCAAAAGGTGAGTTGGTGAATTATGCTCTATTTTTTTAGGCTAATTTGGAATCTTAATGTTATAAAGATGCTTGTACTAATTATGTTTGGGTGCAAGCAATGAAAGAAGAAATTGAGTCCATTAAAAAAAATATGCTTGGGAACTTATGAAATTGCCCAAGGATAGTAATATTGTTGTATCAAAGTGGGTCTATAATTTTTTTTTTAATAATTATGGAAGCATATAAAGATATAAAGCAAGGCTGGTTGCAAAATAATTCACTCAAATATATGTCGTGGAATATAAAGAAACATTTTCTCCTGTTGTAAGACAAAAGACAATCTGGATGGCTTTTTCATTGGCAACCAATAAATAATAGAAGTTTATCACATGGATGTGAAAAGTGTATTCTTGAATTATTATCTAGATGAGGAGGTTTATTTTCAACAACCTCAAGGATTTAAAGTGGAAGGAAAGGAAAACCATATTTACAAATTGAAGTAAGCATTACATGGATTGAAGCAAGCACCTAGAGCATGGTACTTAAGAATTTATGGGTACTTCCAAGATTGTGGTTTCAATAAAAGTAAGAATGACCCCACACTCTATTTTAAGAATTAAGGTGATTGATATTCTTCTTTTGTACCTATATGTTGATGATTTTATCTACATGGAAAGTAGTTCAAATATGATGAATGATTTTAAGAATGCTATGATGAAGAAATATGATATGAAATATTTAGGACTGATTTAATACTTTCTTGGTGTGGAAGTACATCAAGGTGATGGTAAAATTTTTATTTGTCAATAAACATATGCAAAATATATGTTGAAGAAATATGGTATGTAAATCAGTTTGGAAACCTGTGGAACATACATAAGTGTTGTGTAGAGATGATGAAGAATATAAAGCTAATAAAAATTATTTAGAAGCATTGTTGGGAGATTAATGTTCCTTACTACAATAAGACTTGATATTGCATCTATAGTTTCATGTGTATCAAGGTACATGAATGAACCTTCACAAAATAACATGAGAGTAGCCAATATAATATTGATATATATCAAAGGGACCTTGAATTTTGGCATACATTATGATTCTAACAACAAAATAGAGCTTTTTGGATACAATAACTTAGACTGAGGAGGTTCTTGGATGATAGAAAATTAACTTTTGGAAATTATTTTTCACTTGGTTTAGGAGTGATAACATGGAGCTCAAAGAAGTAAAGTATTGTTGCTTTATCTTCTATAGAGATAAAATATATTGTAGCTACTACAACAAGTACACAAGCACTTTGGTTGAGAAAGGTACTTGAAGAGATTGGTGAAGTTAAAAATAGTCCAACAATTATTTTTTGTGACAATAAAAGTGCAATTAAGATTGCAAAAAATATAGTCCATAATACTAAAACTAAACATATTGATTTGAAGGTTCATTTCATAAGATACATGGTGGAAAAGAAGATCGTAGATTTAAAATATTGTAGCACCAAATAATAGCTTGCAAAACTATTTACCAAAGGTATCAGTAAATAATTTTTTTTTTAGATAAACTTGTCTCACCACTTAACATAAAGGGGCAGTATGTTGGATATTGATGTTGACTGAGAAAAATACAAAACCAAAAGTTCTCCCACAAATTTGAAGAAGCCCAAAAGTTTCTATAGGCTTTGAAGAGTCACTATGACTATTAGACTTCCTTGAATGTGAAATTAAGTGTTGTAATATCAATTTTTCTCTTGTAAGTGTAAAATAGAGTTTTATATATGTAGAATATTATGGAAAAAATTAATACTTATGAGTTCATTTAGAATGCAAAACAACATTCTATTCCATTCATTTTGTGAAATACATGCTTGTTGTCCCTATTTCTCTGAAACCTATAAACAACTTTCAAAGCTCATAAATTTTATTTTACAACTCTATTTTACACGTGTTGTACACAATTGAATTTTTTTTTGTGTATAATTCACTCCTAAAATTTCATCAAATTCTGAGTAGTTTTGGTCCCTCAAATTTAGACTATCCTACACTGCTACAAAAATTGCTTCATTTAGTTGTTGCAATTTTTCTTGCTACGATTTTTGTTGCAATTTTTTATTTTCATTTTTGGGTCAAATAGTTCAATCCTTTCCCTAAATTGAAAATATGGTAATTTTTAGAGAATATTACATTATTTGACATATGAGAAGATCAAGAGTTCTTTAGATAGGTGTCTAGTTAAGAAGATCAAAGGCCATTTTGTAAAAGCTATATTATAGATACAAAACTATAATTTTTTTGGTAAAATTTTATCATACAATAGAATTCCATATGTTGTCTTCACTCTTTAAATATTGTAAGTTTCATTCTTATCATATGTCTCATATTACTCTAGCTACATTATCATTTGATATTATTATATTGTGGCTATATTATATTTGGTTTTGTGACATTTATCTTATGATTTTCATATTAATAGTAAGAATTTAAAAGCCATTAATGGTATTAGAGCCACAATATAACCATTTAATATTGAGAGAAACTGGGTTGATAAGTGCATCCAAGGATTAACAAAAGTATAGGATTGAAGAAATATTCTAAAGTTGAAAATAACTAGCTAAAAAGATCACTAGAAAATTGTAGAATAATTTGAAGAAGAAGAAAGAAGATTGAATCAAAGAATAATGAAGAGAAAATATAGGGTATTTCCATAGTTGTAGAAAAACTAGTGGAGACTAGGACTTAGTTAGGGTCTTTCCACTAGGTTGAAGAATAACTAGTGAATATGAGAACTCATATTTAGGTGAATCAACTTGAATATAATTTATTATTTAGAAAAATAGCTAACCTTGACATTGATGTTAATATGTGAGGCTCTTATTAGTAAAATAAAAGAGTACATATTCGATATACATATAAGCTCCTTATTACAGAGGAGAAAGGAGGATTGAATAAAGTTTCATGAAAGGTTTGAGGTTAGTGAATGTAAGCAGTGGATAAGAAATAAGGCTCATAGAACCAGAGAAAGAAGGTCCCAAGAAGACCAATGAAATAAGACACAAAAAATAAGGCTCTAGAAAAGAAGCTTGAGATACAAGGTAGTCAACAAACTAGGGGAGAATTGAAGCTAAGGGAATTTTCATCAAGTAGTTGGGAAAATATAATATGTATGCCATAGAAGAATAAAGCATTGAATGGAAGTAGAACTATTGTTTAAAGAGAAGCCATAGACACCAAGAGAAAATAAAACTTGTTGCATCTACATTGAATAAGAATAAGTGAATATATTTGTGTTGCTCTAAAAGAATGCAGAGAGGTGTGTGTTAAGTTTTTAAAATAAGTTTAATGCTATTTAAGTTTGAGGTAATCCATAAATGTTGAACTCTAAGGAATTCCTGAACCTACACTTAAAAATGAGACACGTCACATTAGAATGGTCAATGCAATTGCTTAAATCCCCAAGAAATAAGAAGAGCTGATTGCATTCATTCTAACCCAAAGAAGAAGAAAAAAAAGTGTAAGCAAAGACAAATCAATGTATAGGAAAATATGAAGGAACATGGAGGTAGGCAGAGATGAAGGAATGCATGGGAATAAGCAATGTATAGATATAAACAAAGGGATGTGTATATAGGGATAGTAAGCAAGTGAAGCATTAAAGGACAACAAGAACAAATAAAGCATCAAATGAATAAGAGTAAATGAAGTGCCAAAGGGACAAGAGCATAATCGAACCATCAAAGGGATGAGTGAGTAGAGAAAAGCAAACAAAAATCAATGTCAAAGGAGAAGGAGAGTTTAATCATTATTTTGTAGAGTATAACGTTCAAGCATCAATTGGAAGAACGTTGCAATAAGAATGGTAGAAAATCGAGTGATATTGGAAGAATATCTAAGTAATATTGGTAGATGATAGTGCCATATCCGAATCATCTAATGTAGGGTAGAATACCAAGTAAAACATCTAAGTGTAACGTCTCAAGGAGCACCCAATATATCCCATCACACGAGTGCATTGGAAGTCACCTCAAGATAGTTTAAATACATAAAGAAGCAAGTTGAAATGCTTGAAAGTTTTAAACCGTGCTTACCAAGACAAGAAGGTATTTTTTAATTTTAGGGTTTTGCTAAAGTTTACTAGGAGTGATAAGGTAATTTAATATTTTATTTTTATGAAGGTTAGTTAATAAGTTTAATAAGTAATAAGGATTAATTTTATTTAGTTTGGAACAATAAGTGATTTATTGACATAAGTTTATCTTTGAAGATTTAAATAATGGAGAAATAAGTAGTATGGAATTTTTGGAGATATAAGGATTTATTTAAAAATATTTTATTTGGTTAAATTTTCTTGAAATTTAAATTTTATTGATTTTTTAACAAATTATTTGGGAGTCAAAAGGTTTACAACTTCAAATTTAGGAAATTAAATTTGCAAATCCTATTTTTTAGTTTCTTAACATTAGGGAGACATAAGGAATTCCACTCATAGAATTTAATTTAGAGAATTTTAAATTATCTAGGGAGATACAAGTTTTTTTTTCTCTTCATCTAAACCTAGAAGTCATTATGGATTATTGGTATATAGATTTTGGAGCTAGTAGAAAAATGACTAGAAATAAATAATGGTTTGACACTTTTTATGAAAAACATGAGAAACCAATATCTATATAAAATAGTATGACTTATGAAGTCAAAGGAGTATAAAATGTTCTAGTTAGCCTAACAAATGGAAAAGGAGTAATTAATAACGTGTTATATATTCTAGGATTAACTACAAATATTCATTCAATTTTTTAACTTATGGATCAAAATTTGATAATAAAATTTAAAGTTTTTAAGGAAAAGAAAACAATATCATATTATTAAGAAAGGAAAAGTGATAGGTTAAAGATATTATAAAGATAATTTGTTTACTCTAGATACAACAAATGTGGCTCTTTCAGCAAGAATATCTAAAACTAAAGAACTTTGGCATAAAATATTAGGTCATACAAGTGCATCATCATTGAATGAAATGACTAAATATCAAATGGTAGAAGGATTACCAAAACTCTCTTAGGAATATATATTTTATCTAGAATATTTAGCAAGAAAACAACATAGAATACTTTTTGAGCTTTGACAATATTGAACTAAAAAACAATTGGAATTAGTATATGCAAATTTATGTGGTCCCATGAATGTTACTAGTATTAAAGGACACAAATATTTTTAACTATTTGTTGATGATTATTCTAAAAAAATGTGGGTATAATTTATGAAATACAAATTTGAAGCATTTAGTTGTTTTAAACAATTCAAACTTCTAGTTGAAAAAGAATCAAGAAAGACTATAAAAAATATTTGCTTAGATAGAGGAGGTGAATTTTTGTCAAAATAATTCAATATATTCTTAGAATAAAATGGAATAAAAAGGAAACTCACTACAACATATTCACCACAAAAAAATGGTATTGTAGAAAGAAGGAATAGATATATCATGGATATGGTTAGATGCATGTTAAAATAAGCACATCTTGATCATAAATATTGGGTAGAAGTAGTTAAAACTATATATTTGTAGAATAGATTACCTACAAGAATACTCAATACTGTTATACTAGAAGAAGTATGGTCAGGATAGAAACCAAGTGTTGAATGACTAAGAGTGTTTGGATGTAAAGCTTATACGCATATTCCAAAATAGAAAATAACAAAATTAGATGATAAAACAATGTGTGGTATATTTCTTGGTTATGATGATGAATCTATAGGATATAGAATAATTGACCCAACAACGAGAAAATTTTATATAAGCAAAGATGTAGTGTTTGATGAAAACCTTAAAGTTAGTATTAAAGAACATAAAGTTGATTCAAATGTTCTTCTAAATTTTCTAGAAGAAGACTCATTAGATGAAGATGTAGAATCTCAAGATGAACAAAATGAAAATGCAAATATTTCTATAAATTTATAGATAAAATAACTTGTATAGCTTAGAAATACACGTAGAGATTCAAATCTAGAGAAAAATATAGATATTACTACTATAAGACCTCAAACTCGCATTAGTACTAGAATAAAAAAGGGATTATTAAGCTCTATAGCAGAACCCATAACTAAATTTCAAGCATTAAATCTTCCAAAATGAAAGGCAACTATAGAATCATAATATAAATCATTGTTAAAAAATAAAACATGGAATCCGCTCATGTAGAGGAGTTGGAGAACAAGTGGGTAGTTAAAAATCTCTAGTTATCGAGAGGCCCAGGTTCAAATCTCTCCCCTCACATGTTGCGGATATGTTGTATATAAAAGGTTCCTCATCAAAAATAAAAAATAAAACATGGAATTTAGTTGAGATACTTCCAGGAACGAAAATAGATGGTTGTAAGAGGGTTTATAAGGTCAAATATAAAGCAGATGGTTCACTTGAAAAATACAAGGCTTGATTAGTAGCAAACGGATATACATAAACAAAAGGAATTGATTATGAAGAAAATTTTGCACTAACAACAAGGATGACTACTATCAAAACTATTTGTGCTTTGACAACACACCATGGATGGAAACTTCATCAAATGGATGTAAAAAGTGCATTTCGTAATGGTGATCTTGAAGAATAAGTTTATATGTCACAACCAGAGGGATTTGTAATGAAGGGATAAGAACACAGTCTATAAATTAAAAAAAAAATCCTTATATGGTCTAAGGTAAGCTCTAAGAGCATGGTATATAAAGATCAATAATCATTTACTACAATACAACTTTAAGAGAAGCTTGTCATATCTAAATATCTACACAAAAAAGGTTGGAAATGATATAATAATACTTATTGTGTATGTTGATGATATAGTAATTACAGGAAGTTCAAAAGGCTTAATAAATGAAGTCAAAAGGGATCTTGAAAAAGACTTTGAAATGACTAATTTGGGATTCATGCATTATTGTATTGGTTTAGAAATAAAACATAATGAAGATAATATTACAATAACATAAACAAAGTATGAAAAACCTTTACTTGAGAGTAATATGAACAATTTTAATACCAAGGATACACCTATGGAACAAGGACTACAACTATCTATATATGGTGAAACTTAATTTGTTTCAGCAACAACCTATCATCAACTAATTGAAAGTATTCTATATTTGACAAATACATGACCATATATAGTTTTTGCTATAAATTATCTCTCAAGATTTATGCAAGAACCTAAAGAAAGTCATTGGAAAGTTGCAAAAATAACATTGTAATATATCAAGACTACAAATTATGGGCTTACATAAAAAAATAACAATAAGAATTTTTATCTATAAGGATATTCAAATTCTAATTATGTTGGATATATATGTTGGAGATATTACATTATTTGGTCCCTTTGTAATATTATTTTGGTAGATGACTTATATATTTATAATGTTTCAATATGAGAGAAAGTGCAAAGTTTCAAGAGAGAACTAAAAAGTCATGAAAAATGATATATTGGAGGTAAAGATCCATGCAATGTAATCAGTATGAATCATTAATGTAATATTTGTATATTGTGTTCATCCGAGTTATATTCTATGAGATATTGTTGTAACTTCATTATAGAGTTTCATTGATAGTAGCATTGATTTAATTTATTTTTATGTCTTGGATAGAGCTTTATGCAAGTTAACCTATTAAAAAGCTAAAAGTGGTATCAAAGCCACATCAAGGTTGTTTGCACATTTTTTTAGGATAATCATCGACATCCAACGACATGCCCATTCAAATTTTGAAGCTATTGAAGGCTTGCTAGATTTACCAAAAGAAAAGAGGACAATGAATAATACAATTATTGCATGTGAATATTGTTATTATTAAAATTAGAGGTTTAAGAGGATTTCATAGTAAGAATACAAAGTCACTGGAATTCTAGGGGTTTTTATTTGCCTTTGGGTACAAGATGACCACCAAGTTTCTTTACCTCCATAAATCTTCATCAAGTACCAAAGGACAAATAGTCTGAGCATACCATAAGAGCCATCTCCTGATCGTCATGTGCTCCCCACCATGTTTTTAAAAGTCATATATCATGCTAAAAATCCATTTGTAGATATCATGAAATTATTTATAAATTGAATCACATGCTTATGTAGGTAAAATCATCTTGAATTGCTTGGTGTTGTCTAGCACGATAATAAAATTCACTTGATTCCTCATCATTGATGCTTAAAATAACCTACGATATACTATCGATATCCACACAAGGAAACCTAATACAAATTAGGTAAAAGAGTCACCATGGTGATGTTTTAGCTCTTGTAAGTGATAAAGACCACAAGCCTCTCATAGAAAAATGACCACCACTAGTTGAGATTCTAAAAGAGTATCAAACATAACTACAAATATACTAGTAGAATGCTATCGGTGTGGGGATGGCTTGGTTGGACAAGTGTCATTCACATGTGAGTAAATTTAAGGATATTTTGGGGCATCGGTTATAGAAAAGAATCCATGGATACTTACATGGCAAATATCTTTATAATGTAAACTATAAAACTAAAACACCCAAGCAAGTATAACGTCTCACCTAGACTACATCAATCACACTGTAAGCAGGTGGTTGGATACAGATGGATTGGAGAGGCAAAAATTATGACCATTGTGGTAGAATCAATATTAATTATTGGTAAAATTAGTCGAGTTAAACCACTAATGATCGAGGTGTTGTAGGTGATTTGGAGAGGAGAGGGCAATCCTCCAAGGGAGGTCCCAGGTTTGAATCTCCACCATACCAAAAAGTTGAATTGGTTACCTAAAATTCAATTAATAATTTTGATACGGGCAGGGTTGGGCACGACTCCCAAGTGAATTTGATAGTGTAAAACTCCCTAGTCGTGGTCTCTCAGACCAAGATGGCCCCGCAAGGGATTTTTCGCTTAAAAAAATCACTAATGAAACATCCATTTGTCTTTAGGGTGGTTGAATGCATTTTTGAAAATAGATAGTGGTGTCACATTGAAGAATTATTTAGTGCCTCCACGCAAGAGCAACAATATGAGCACCATCCAAAATCACATGGTAAAATTATGGCTTGAAATTCTTTTGAATTAATATGGAGAAATAAGGTTGAGTTTAATTTTTATAAAGTTTTTAAATATATAAGTTTAAATTAGGGTTTTGATTATTTTTTCAATTTAACCTAAGGATTAGAGGAGTGATAAGTTTTATTATTGTATTAATCAAGTTTTTTTTTTTGTTATTTTGGAGTAATAAGTAGTTTAAAAGTATTATATTTTTTGAAATTCAAAGCTCATAGAATTTTTGCAAATTAATTTGAGAGTCAAAAGGTTTTCAACCTTGAACTTTAGGAAAAATTAAATTTGCAAACATATTTATTTTTTCTTTCAAATATTATAAACATTAGGGAGTCATAAGGATTATACTTCAAAGGAACATGGCAAAGAAAAAGCAAATAAAAAAGAAAACAAATGATCAAAACATAAAAATACAAAAACCAAAAATATACGAGTCATAAAAAATAATTGAAGTAGAAAACCTATATTTCCAAGATAAATAAATAGATATTCAAAATATTTTAGAAATCTTGGAAATATTAAAATACCATAATCAATACATGATAGAACAAATTGAAGAACAAAATGATATATTAGTAATTGAAAAGAGTGTCTAACAATCAATTATGAGAGAAGTCGAAGATGGAAAATTTTCACTTGATGAGGTATATATAGATTCTAAAAGCGTCTTTACATTACCTAGTGATATAGGAAAAATGATGTATATGGTATTTATTTCTAATGAAATCCTTAAAGACAAGAATAGAAGACAAGAGGAAATGATTAAATATTTGAATAACAAATTTATTAATGAAACAAATACTTTGAAGAATAGGCTTGTTGATATTACTAGTGAAGCAAAAAAAGGAGAATTTTTAATACTTCAACAATACATGCAAAGTATACTTAATGATGTTAATGATTGTTATGAATATTTTTTTTTAGTACCTATTAGTCTATGGAGAATAATATACAAGGGAATAATCACCCTAAATATTTCTAAGATGAGAAAACAAGAAAAGGTTGAAGAATTAGGAAACAAATCAATGATGAAAGATGTTTCTTGTGATACAAATGATTTAAGGCCCATGATGATAGATTCATGTTGTGATACTATAGAATTAAAACCATTGATGATAGATGCATGTTGTGATACTAGTGATCTTCATCAAAAGAAAAAATATGCAAATCATGATTCTTATCAAAATAAAAGAAAATATTGTGATGCAAGCAATGATACTTGTGATTTAGAGATAGAAGAACCTGTTACAAAAATAGATGTTACATGTGATACAAGTGATTTGAATAAATTTTGTGATTGTTCATAAAAGGCTAATGCTATCAAAATTGATGTTGATATGGATTCAAAATGATGAAAAAAATAGTGATGCTCATAGTTGTATTGATATTGATAGAGATCAGTCTAATGATATATTTGGTTATTTTGAAAAATATACAAAAGGAATTGGTTCAAAGTTGTTGAATAAAATGGGATATAAAGATACAGGTTTGGGTAAACATAAACAAGGAATGAAAGAACCAATTGTACCAAAAATAAGACCAAAATATGAAGGTCTTGGATATACAGGATAAATGAGCAACAAGGAATCAAGAACTAAATTTGTAACAGGAAATAGTGACATCAAATTAGTGATAAGAAGTGATAGAATTAGTTGTAGTAAATGATAGAATGGTCAAAGGAATTCTATAAAAAAAATAGATGTAGTCATTGTGGTAGATATGGACATAAGATAGAGAGATGTTGGAATGTATATAGTTATAAAATTTATGGACAAATATTTATATACAAAAAGAAAATAAATAACACAGAGTAAAAGTAGATTGTGGATGGATAAACATCGATGAATGGGATAAAATGAAAAAAATAATGTATGTTTTATAGTGAAGGAAACCAAGTATAATCAAAGTTTACTTGCATAGAACTTTAAAGTTGCAAAAGATAAGGATTAATACCACTAGGTTGAAGAACAACCAGTGAAGAATATGTTTAATATTTTTTGAGAAAGCACCAACTCAAGAAAAAGTTGGTCTTTAGCAAGAAAAGAGACTATTAAGGAAAACTTGAAGATAGAAAGAAGACTTCAAGACAATAGAAAGTCTTGAGGGCAGTCCTAGTTAAAGGATAACATATAGCATACAAAAGAGAACATATTAGAAGTCCACATTGGATAGAAAAATCAAATAATTTAGCACAACAAAAGAGCAAGTCAATGTTTGAAAATAAAGAGTGAATTCCATAAGGGTGGTATTGAAAATGAGTGAATAGCACAAGGTCAATATTGAAAGTGTTTGAATGTCACAAGGATAACATTGAATAAATTTAAATTCCACAATGATAGCATTAAGAAAAGAGGATAAAATTAAGGAAGAATGGATGACCTAGAGGTAGAGTTCCAAAGGTAGTGACCTAGAGGTAAATCCATTGGCAGTGATCCAAAGGTAGTGACCCTAAGATAGAGAACCTAATGTGACCCAGATACATTGATCCAGAAGTAGACACAAATATTTTATAAAGGAAGACCTAATGAATATTACATACATCCAACCATGATAGAGTAAGAGTTGAAGAAAGAAGATTGAAGAAAAATCAAATAATGAAGGTACACAACCTCCCTACAAAATAATATAATATGGGGGGTGTTGGAGATATTACATTATTTTACCCGTTTGTAATATTTGTTTGGTAAATGACTTATATATTTATAATGTGTTAATATGAGAGAAAGTGCAAAGTATCAAGATAGAATGAAGAGTCACATGATATATGGCAAGATGAGATCTTTGTATTTATAAGAGGATTATGAAAGGTTGCATTTCTTGGATTAAATATGAGAGTAACAATTAAATAACTAAAAAGTCATGAAAAATGATATATTGGAGGTAAATCTCCATGCAATGTAATCAATCTGAATCATTAATGTAATATTTGTATATTGTGTTCATCTAAGTTATATTCTATGAGATATTGTTGTAATTTCATTATTGAGTTTCATTGTTAGTAGCATTGATTTAATTTATTTTTAGATCCTGGATAAAGCTCTAAGTTAATCTATTCAAAAATCTAACACTATAGATGATAGGTAATCAACCTCATGATATATATATTTTTTATCTTGGTTCAAGGTCAATATTATGGTACAATAAAAAACATGTAGTAGCACTTTCATATATAGAGGTAAAATATCATGCAAAAAATAATATAGTTTGTGTATGGTTACACTACATACTATCAAATATGAGAATCAAAAGAACTCCAACAATAATAATTTGTGATAATCAAGAAGTATTAAATCTAATAAAAAATATAATCATACATGAAAGAACCAAACATATTGAAGCTCAATGTCATTTTATTAGAGATTATTTTTAGAGTCATCATATGAAGTTGAAACATGTTCCTATGGAAGAATAGATTGTGAATATTTTTATAAAAGCTCTTGGTCAAAACAAGTTTCAGATATATAGAGATCATCTATCTAGATCAAGATAAATTCATAAAAAAATTATGTAATATAAGGGGGTGTTAGAGAATATTATATTATTTGACATATGAGAAGATCAAGAGTTCCTTACATAGGTGTCTAGTTAAGAAGATCAAAGACCATTTTATAAAATCTATATTATAGACATAAAGCTATACATTTTTTGGTACAAGCTTATCATACGATTGAATTCTACATGTTATGTTCACTCTTTGAATATTGTAAATTTCATTCCTATCTTGTGTCTCATATTATTCTAGCTACATTATCATTTGATATTATTATATTGTGGCTACATTATATTTGGTTTTGTGATTATGAGGAAGATGAGGAGGATAAGGAAGAGGAGCTTGAGGAAGACGTTGAAGATGAGGTCTAAGGATCCATGGGTCCTGGGGGTTTCACTTTTATCTTATATTTTGTACAGAGGAAGTATTCCTCCTATGGCTAATATATTTTTCTATTTTTGTAATGATGATCAAAGCGAGTTACCCATCTTGGTTGGTCCTGTCAGGTATTTGGGTCATGTTTGCTTCGCTCACCTGGTAAGGGTTGTTAGGAAGATCAGCAGTAGGAGAGGGAAAAATATCCTTAGCATAAATAGGATCCGTAGCATTAGCATAAGGCTGACATTTGTAATAGATTTTGGATTAACCTACAAAACTCGATAATAAATGAATAAATTTACTTACCAAAAAAAATATTTGGTTTTGTGATATTTATCCTATGAGTTTTATATTAATACTAAGGCTTCAAAAGCCATTAGTAATTACATAGAAACTTGATGGAAATCAGTCAACCATAGATATTATAGACTTATAGATCCTAGTATAAGGTGGAAAAACATCTACCTGTTGGAAATTTGACATTATGCCACATTGGTATTTTTGATGAAATATTATTGATTGTAAAATCAACATATATATTAATACTATGTTGCAGTATTTTAGCCAGTATAATGTGTTATAGTTTTACTATGTGTTAATTTTCCTTCTAATTTTCATGAATTAAGAGCTTGGGAATAATGGGTGTTGCAAGGAAAATTGTTGTGAAGCATCAGTACAGATCACCCGAAGACGTCAAAATTCAATAGTACTTAAAAATTCAATGGAAGAAAATATATATATATATATATATATATATATATATATATATATATATATATTTTTTTTATATATGATGCCTTGAAAAATCCTCGAATGTCTTGCCCTAAAGCAAAGATGTCTGTGAAAATCGTTGCTAGGCAAAGTGAAGTGGAAATGTGTATTCACCCCAAAAGTGGGGTGACAGACTCATTCGCCTCACTTTGGGGCGAACGAAGAAATGAAAAAATGTCAAACTCAACAAAGCTCTTTCACCCCAAGTGAGGGGTAAAAGTCCCTTTCGCCCCTCTTAGGGGTGAAAATACATTTTAATGGTTAATTCGAGTGGGCCCAAAGTCAAAGCATGATGACAATACAAATAAGTCCATTTGCCCCAAATATGGGGTAAAAGCAACATTCACCCCACTTTGGGGCAATCGTATTTTAAGATAAAGCACCAAGGTAGTTTGTTGACTAGTCAATAGGACTTTCATCTTAGGAGAGGGATGAAACTCCCTATCGCCCCTTATTGGGGTGAAAGCACAACAAAATGGTGAGTTCAGCAAATAGGAGGGAGGTAGCAAGGAACCCAAGTAGAATTGAATAATCAACTAAGCATTCGCTCAAGAGAGGGGTGAAAATACCTTTTGCCCCTCTTGTAGGTGAATGCATATATAAAATATAATCTGTGGACCCCTCTTCAGTGTGCATTAATACAACTAGATATGGAAGCTCTTTCACCCCAAGTGAGGGGTGAAAGTCCCGTTTGTCCATCCTTGGGGCGAAGCACTAGGAAGAATGGCCTGATGAATGCATCCAAAGTTTTATTTTTGATCGGGCATTGAAAAGTCAAAATGACGTTCACCCAAAATCAGAGGTGATAATGCCTTTTTCCAATTCTAGGGGTGAATGTATATTTTAGGAAGAAGAAGATGCCTTATGTGTAGCACTTTCACTCTGGAAGAAAGAAAAATTCTCAATAATCCCTTCCAAGGGCAAGACAACACCAAGATGGGTCAAAGCATTGTAATAAGTCATTTTTGCCCATATTTCTTCTAGATTGATTGCTACTATAATAAGGAAATAAACACAATATGCCAAATTTTAATTTGGGTAAGGAATTACAAGAGGTGCCCTCTCTACCAAGTAACATGATTAAGGAGTAAATGTTAATAATTAAAAGAGGTGTGTTCACTCATTGCATAGTTTTAGGTGAATTCTACTTTCGATGATGACAAATATTTTCAAGGGCAATCAAGATAGAAAATAAAGAATATTAAATGATTGGGGTGAAGAGTAACTAAAGTTTTTGATTTCAAAAAAAAGAGTTGCAGTATTAAAATCACTAGGCGATTTTCATGAATTCCAAGATATTTTGAATAGGAGCATATTTTTGAGGTGTAGTGAATGTATCAAGTCAAGGACCAAGCTTTGTATTTTTCTGTGTACCAACACACAAATGCACTGATTTTCTAGAGATTTTATCTTAGAAACTAGATCCCTGTCTCAAGAGGAATATTCTCAAGGACTTCAAGGAGGAATTTCTTCATAGAGGTTCTTGATATGTAAACATTTTGTCATATGTGCATTAAATGATAGAGGTAAAATTCCTCTATAAATACTACTCATTTTCCATTGTAAAAAAGGAGGATAGACATTATGCAAAAAAAAATTTCAAGTTCTCTGCGTAAATTGAAAAATTTGTGGATTCTAATTTTACAAGTAGTCTCTTCATGTGATTTATTTCTATTCAAGCATTTCTATTTCATATTCATGTTTGCCATCTGTTGTTAAGTTCAAATTCTACACCTAGATTTGGGCATTGTTGGTGTAAGTGTGAGTACTAGAATGCAATTATGGAAGTTGTCTCCAGGGAACTGTAAGTAGATTCTCTTGCCTTCCTTTTCTATTTTATGTTGCTATAACACTTGGTTGGAATTCTTGCTACTAGTCTATCCCCAATCCTACATCTTTGGCCTGTGGCTATATTTCCCATTTCTTTCCATTATTTCTAATTTATTTCCTATGAATCTAGTCTTAAACCGGTGTAGGATTAGTAAGGGAGCCAACCCTCTCTGGAGATTGGCATGGAGGAAATTTATTTCCTTCAACCTTTCAATGTTGGCCATGTCTAGGGTGCACAAACGTATATTTTTATTTTAGGTAGATATTTGACCAACAATTTTTGGCACGCTTGGTGGGACCCCAAAAGTTCCACTTTCAATAGTATTGAGGTTTGATGTTCACCTTTGTGATGTATGGTTAGAACATTTGGTGACTCAACAATACCCAAAAGCCTCTAAATGTGAAGGTAGTGAAAGTTGTACTTCATGATCACAAGATCGAAGACCAAAAATTTTGAAGACCCTATTGAGTTTTACAAAATTGACACTGAAATATTAGGTGAACACCCCAGGTTAGTTCCTTCCCATTATACATCATCCGCAACATCCTCACAAATAGTTGGTTTGTTCTTCGTTCCTTCAAGTACAACTAATACTACTACTAGTATCCCCCCTCCTCAATCTCATACACTAGTTAAAATGGCTCAAAACCCACCACCACAACAACCACAACCACCAAGGCAATTCCCAACATGGAATAGTTTAGGAGATTTGAATTTACAAGCACAAAATCCAGTTCCTCAAGCAACTTTGAAGGCTTTGCCTACCTATGATGGTACTGGTAAAACCGCTTATGAGCATATCCAAGATGTGGTTTCTTTGGCTATGATTCATGGCATTATAGACAAAGATATTATGGTAAGATTACTAGTGTTGTCTCTTAGAGGAAAATTGTTGTATTGGTATCGATATTTTCCACCCACCACTATTACCACATGGGATCAGTTGGTGGAATTTCTAATCAAGAAATTCCATGAACAAGATGATCCTTTCTCCTTGCTACATCAATTCATGAATATCTAGAGACATCCACAGGAGGAGATAGTGGACTTCAATGTTAGGTTCACTTGAAGCTGGCAGAGAGTTCCTGATGGCCTTTGACCCACATATGAGCAAGCTACATTTTACTATCTTTGGACCTTTAAATCAGACATTGGTATGGTGGTTCAACAGTCCAATGTAAACACTTTTATAGAATTGTATTCTCAATCATAGAAGGCTAAAGTAGATTTGATCACCATAGGCAAGCTTCCCCCGAAGGTAACCATGCCCATCCTTCCCGATCTTCCACAATATTTTTATTGAAGTAAATTTTTGTAGCCTATGCCTTCTATGTACCCCATTCCCTCATGGATATTGGGTCCACCTCAAATTTCTCCAGTCCCAGTTCCACAAATCCCCACTCCAAATATTTTGCAATCACCCAAGCTAGTTGTGTCATAGTTGCTAGCACCAGTTCCTTTCCCAATGCTACCAACATTGCCTATTCCATTAGCACCCCTATGTCTAGATCCATCAGCACCCCTACCTTTACCAACACCTCCTATGCCCTCAAATCCTGATCCTTACATGAAGTTGTTACAAGAAGTGCAATCTATTAATTTGGTTGTAAGGACAATGTCAAATGAAATCACTATGGTTAGAAAGAAACAAGCTGAAGGTTATTTTTGGTCAAGGAGGTTACACACATCACTAATTACTAGGGATAAACCAACCACTAGCAAGGGCCTTGAGAGGAGCATAATCATGATA
Source organism: Wollemia nobilis (assembly GCA_028583015.1). Taxonomy (NCBI): domain Eukaryota; kingdom Viridiplantae; phylum Streptophyta; class Pinopsida; order Araucariales; family Araucariaceae; genus Wollemia; species Wollemia nobilis. Next base: position 563,275 of record JAQPPZ010001424.1, on the reverse strand, counting down.
GCAAATGAAGAAACTAGTACATCTAAGAGAGCATACTGGTGCTCCACCTGCAATGATCCTCATGGAGAAGACACATGCATGGTTCACTTGAACTATGTACAGACATTAGCAAAAAGTTCTACCGGTGGACAAGTTAATATGATAATGGAAGCTGATCATAACTTGATGGTCCCTTATTTGGAGTAAGTTTTAGTTCTCACAAGGGCTAGAAATAAGTCGATGATCATTGATCCAATAGAAATGGAGCCTCTAAAAGTTCCTGTTGAACAAAAGATACAAAATAAAAAAGTGCAACAAGTGAAAACACCTAGTGCAACGATGAAGCAATAATATTATATCCTATTGAAGGATCTATTTCCCAAGAAACCTCAGGAGAAGTTGCAAATAAAGTCATCAGCTCCACAACCTATAGCCACTCAAGTGCAAATAGAGGTAAAAGAACAAGCTAAATAATGCCTTAGATACCCATCATTGATCAAGTGGTAAAGGGTAGAAGCTACTCAATAGTATCAAAAAAAGTATGAATAGGTTCTAGAAAAAAGGTTCCTAGAGTTTCCAACTATAATATTGTAGAGGAAATGAAGAAGATTTTGGTAAAGGTCAGTTTATATGATGCATTATAATTACTTGGACAAGTTGACCTGTTGCAAGAATATCTCAAACCTGCTAAAGATCAAAATAAAAGTCATTCCCAAATAGTGTTAGCACATACACTGCCTACTTTCTCTACTAGTAAGAATAGACCACCTCTATTCTATTTGTCTCTCAGAATGGAAGGGTGGATTGTGCATAATTGTATGATTGACTCCGGTGCTATGACTACTATCATGCCAAAGGCAATATGTGAAGTCATGGGAATGGAGTACACAAGAAGTAGTCTAGGGGTATTATAGTTGGATGGGACTCCTATCAAAATGGTGGGAGTAATCAAGGATATTCCTATCATTCTACACAACATGCCTCAAATCACTATCATTCAAGAAGTAGTGGTGGTTGACCTGGAACCATACTTCAACATGTGTCTTTCAAGGGAGTTCACAACGAAACTAGGAGGATACCTTTCCTTGGATTATTCACATTTGGAGATACCATTCAAGGGAAGAAGAATCCACATCTATAATGAAAATCCATCCACTTTTCATATAGAAAAATTGGAAGAAGAAAAGTCCACTGGTGCAGTCAACATGATGATAGAGGAATTGCAAGAAGTGGACTTGATGGAGGAAGCACTTGGTGAGCTCCACCTTGAGGATGAGTTCTCATTGATGGATTTCAACATGATGGTTGAAACTGACATCGGTTGTTATACCATAACTAAACCTGAGCAACCTTAAGAAGAAGTGTTTGATTCCCTAGACCCTATCTTTGATAAGCTATGAAAGATATATTTTGATGGTGCAAGGTGTAAGAATGGTGTAGGGGTTGGTATTGTTCTTGTTTATCCTACAAGGTTGCATAAACATTATTCATACTGGTTTACTTGGAGCTACACAAATAATGTCATCGAATACAAAGCACTATGCCTTAGTTTGAATAAAGCTGAGAAGTTGGGAATAAAATAATTACAAATATTTGGAGATTTCAAGCTCATCGTCAATCAAACTACAAAAAAATGTTTGACAAAGTATCACCACTTGAAGGCTTACCGTAACAAGGTATGGGATTTGTTTGAGTTCTTTACAACACTAAACATTTAAGCAATTTCGTGGGATCAAAATAAACATGCAAATATCCTAGCTTCTCTTGGTGCTAATTTCTCTCCTGTGGAGCAAGTAGTCAGGAAACCCAAGATTGTGAGGGTAATTTATAGACCCTCGGTCCTTGATAAAAAACTTTATTGGCAAGTGTTCAAAAATAATGAAAAAATAATAAATTTCTTGATTAAGGAAGCTACAGGTATATATGACAGAACATTGGTCAAAGAGGAAATGGAGGGGATGATTCAATTGAAGAATAATCACATTCCTAGGGGACTAATTTTGCTTGAAAGTTTGTTTGATAAAAATAATAGGGTCAAGAAACATAATATCAAGGTGGATGTGAAGGAATACAAGGAAATGTAGTTGGATTTTGAGAAGATTATCAAAGTTAGAATAGATTGTACTCTAGAAGAACTTGAAGACATTAAAAATTTGTGTTATGAGTTCCCTGATATCATTGCATGGAGCTATCATGATTTAAAAGGATATGATAAAAATGTAATCTAGCATACTATTGAACTACAGGAGGGAGTCAAGCCTTTTTGGTAGAAACATCGGCCTGTCAATCCTAAAATTGAGGTGCTCATGAAAGCAGAGCTATTGAAAATGCTAGAAGAAAAAATAATTTATTCGACTAAGAATTCAACATGGGTGGCGAAGTTGGTTCCAGTTCAAAATAAAAATGGAGATATCTATTTATGTGTGGATTTTTAGAATCTTAACCAGGTGTCGTTAAAATATCACTACCCCTTATCATACATTAATCAAATTTTACATGTGGTTGCTAGAGCATAGAGGTTTTCATTGCTGGATGGCTTCTCTGGTTATAACTAGATATGGGTGAAGGATGAAGACCAACACAAGACGACGTTTACTATAAAATGGGGCACTTTAGCCTATTAGAGGATGCCATTTGGTCTTTCCAATGCCGGCGCTGCCTTTCAAAGAGCTATAGACATTGCTTTCGATGAGTTATTGAATAGAGTTATTGTGATTTACCTTGATGACATGACTATTTTATCACACCACAAGGAAGAGCATGTCTCTCATTTGAGGCAAGTGTTAAAAAAATGTTAGGAGTTTGGAATTTCCATTAACTCGAAGAAATCCATTTTCGCTATCAAAGAAGGAAAATTTTTAGGACATGTAATTTCACAAGAAGGACTGGTGATTGATCCTGTGAGAGCTAAGGATCTCTTGAAATTTCTACTGCTAGTTAACAAGAAGGATTTACAATCGTTCTTTGGCTAGATTAACTTAATTTAGAAGTTTATTGCTGATTTTGCTCAGGTTGTAAAGCCAATGACTAAAATTTTCAAGAAGAATGTAGAATTTAAATGGACCAAAGTGAGAAGACAGGCTTTTTGGGAAATTAAGGAAAGAATTGCCCAAGTGCCAATACTGATTAATCTGGATTACTTGAAAGATTTCTTCCTTTATGCAGTAGGTGAGCAGGAGAGTTACGCTACTGTTCTCACCTAGAAGCAAGAATATGGAGATGAAAAGTTGATTGCCTTCTTGAGTCAAGTCATATCACCACACCAGGAGAAGTATAATTTCATAAAAAAGTAGGTGTATGTGGTTATTAAGTCCTTAAAGAAATTCTAATACTTCGTCTCACAGAGCAAAATAGTCATCTATGTCATACACCTAGATGTCAGAAATTTCATTCTTCAAGGATAATTAGGCAATACGAGAGCAGATTGGGTCTCAAAGATTCAGGAATATGATGTGGAGATCCAGCCCACTAAGTTGGTTTGTGGACATGATCTCTACCAAAAACTAGCTAAAAGTGTAGCTTCTATATCACTGAATTCAGTATAGGATGAGGAGATCAACGAAAACATATGTGTGAATCGAGCTACTATTGATCGTGACTAGAAAAAGGACCTTGTCAAATTATTTACATCAGGAAAATTTCCATCACATATTGATGTTTCACAATGACAAATATTTAAATTGCAAGAGCTTAAATATGTCCTGTTGCCAAGTGGAATATTCCATAAGAATATAGACGGAATACTCCTTAGATGTGTTAAGGGGTCAAAGAAGCAAAAAATCTTGGAGGAATTTCACTCTAGCTTATCTAGTGGGCATTATGTAGGAAGGCCTATAGCCTTGAAGATCATCCGAGCTAGGTATTTTTGGCCTAATATTTTTGTAGATGAACACAAGGTGAGCCAATATTATGATAACTATCAATGGTATGTTGGCAAGAATAAGAAAGCATCTCTACTGATACATTCAATTCAGGTGGAAGCATATTTTCGGTGTTGGAAATTTGAGTTATTTTATGTTGTCATTGATGTCACATGGATCACATTGAGTTTTGGTGGCCAAATGATATTTTGGAGAGCATGGATAAATACCAAGTTTTGTGAAAACCAAGGCAAGAAAAATAAAAGGTTTTATTTAAAACCATATATGGAAGACTTGAACTAGGTTTTTCTTAAAACCCAAGTTGGCATTTCGTTTCATCAAAAAAGGTGCCTCGGTGATGGAGATATTTAATTTTTAATATTTAGTTTAAATTTTAATTATTTAAAATTAAAATTAAAATTTAAAATTAAATATGCAAGATTTCCACCGACGTCATCAAAAATAATGAGGTTATATAAAGGGGATATGTAAGGTTCATAAACAGATGTGAGCTCGTGAATTAATCATTGGAAAAAGAATCCGAATAAGAGCTCGTGCGAAATCCTTTGGAAAGCAGAAGCAAAAAATAAGACAAAGTGAGGTCAAGACAAAAGGTATAGTGGGCAACGTGACGCATTGGAAATTGGATGGATAAGGCATGGGGCAGATGAAATGTTAAGGTTTTGAATCCCCTTGACTACGTTCGGAAGGCATTGGAAAAAAAGCTCTCGAAGTGCTTTTGATTTATGAAAAGGGAGAAAAGGTTTTAAGGCATATTGTGTCTTTCCCTTTTGAACAAGCAGCTAGCTCATGTGGCAACCTTAGTTGTGGCTAAGGTACTTGCGGTGTGGGCAAGTCGGGGTTCGAATCCCCTTGAGGAGGTAAATACGTTTTTGCTCTAATAAATTATGTTAAGCTCTAAGTTGGAGTTTTAAGGTGGTTAGGAATAATTAAAGTTTTTAATTAAACTTTGTTTTTATAAGGGCTGTGATTATTATTTCAAAGGTGGATGAGTTGTTGATTTAATTTGATGTTCATGAAATTGAGAATTAAGATTTAGGAGAAATAAGGAGTTGTTATAAAATAATTTTTGAGAGGTTTATTGATTATTATTTTTTATAAGGGTTTTTATTAAAAGGACTTTGGTGGATGTGTTTATTAAGTTGGAGTAAAAATGTGTAAATTGAGTTATGCTTTATCTTGTAATTATTATTTGAAGTCCACTAACCCTTATTGAGATTGGAAAGGAAAGTTGTGTTTAGTGTGGCAGATTTTGTGGACAACTTCTTGGCATAAAAAAGGTATGGGCACATTTTCCTATTGATTGTTTATGGTGGTTGATTTCTGAAATATCATTGGAGTGAAAAGGATTGATTGTGGTTTCCTTTTTGAAAGTGGTTGGTTGAATGCTTCAAGTTTTTTTGGTTTGAGAGTTGTGTTTAAACCTTGTTTTATAAGCATAGTTGTTGAAGCCCATTGGTTATGTAAATAACTTGAAAAGAACATGAGTATCATTGTTATGTGAGGTTTGTGGTTGAGCATTGTTGGAAACATTTGAGTTGGTTGATACATGCTTGGACTAGGGTTTTGTCAGAAAGACTTGTCCCTTGTAGTGATTGGTTGAGTTGAGTTGAGTTGATTGAGCCTAGTCAAGTAATTGAGTGGTGTGATTGTTCAAGTCCCATGAAACAAACTATTCTATAATTATGATTTGAGTTGATATTGAGCTTAGAACATATTTAGTCTCTAACAATTCTCTTTATGCTTCTATGAGTTGACTTGAGTTGAGTTGAGATTTGAGTTGAGATCATTGTGGATCATTGTTGTCATCCATTGTAGAGTACATTTCCATTTATTGTTGAGTTCATCTTTGAGCCTTGCATTCATAGATTTGTGGATGATATTTGAGTACTACTTGAGTATGATTGATTGAGCCTTTGAGAAGGCCTTTGGGATAGATTTCTAGACAAATTTGTGGTAGTTTGTGTATGATTGATTGAGCCTTTGAGAAGGTTTTGTGGATAGTTTTTGGGATAACTTTATGGATAGTTTTAGAAATATTTGTGGATAGATTTGGGATAGATTTTGATGAGGTTCTGAGTGAGCCTATTGAGCAGAGTTGAGCAAGTTCTTTGTGAGCTTTCTAGAGAAGTTTTGGACAATGTTCTTAGTGAGCTTTTTGGAGCATATTTGAGCAATTTATTGATGAGCTTGCTAGAGAATATTTGGATAAGTTCTTAGTGAGCTTGTTGGAGCAGATTTGAGCAAGTTCTTGGTGAGTTTTCTAGAGCAGATTTTAACAAGTTCTTAGTGAGCTTGTTGGAACATATTTGAGCAAGTTCTTGGTTAGCTTGCTAGATCAGATTTGGACAAGTTTTGTGTGAGCTTGTTGATCAATTTTGGACAAGTTCTGTGTGAGCTTGTTATGCAAATTTGGACAAGTTCTATGTGAGATTGTTATTGCCTAAATTTGAGCAAATCAAAAGGATCCTTATTTCTATTTGAAATATTATCTTGTGGAGTACCCCACATTGGGGGAACCACGTTAAATCTTGTGTCTCAATTGTGTGTGGTGACTTGTGCTCTTGATTACTATTGCTATCTGAGTTATTAATGCACATTGCTATATTTGGTTATTGCAATTAAGGAAATTAATTGATATTTCTTTGGAAAGAAATTAAAAAGTGATCTTATACTATTCACCCCCCTCTCAGTATAATCTTGTGTTCTTCATTCAACAATGGGAACTAGAATTCATTGGAGTTATTGATCCTCATTCCTCTATCAAACACAATATTGATATCAACTGATTATTTTACCAAGTGAGCAAAGGTCATTTTGACCAAAAAAGTAGATCAAGCTACAATTATCTCCTTTTTGGAGGGATTGATTACCCAATTCAGTGTTGCAGATGCCATTGTAATAGACAAAGAGATCAAATTAATTAGGGCTAAGATCACTGAATTTACAAGCAACTATGGGATTTATCTAAAGATATCCTCCAATTATTACCCGTAAGGAAACAACTTGGCCAAATCCACAAACAAAAACTTGTTGCGAATCTTAAAAAGGACATTGGAAAATAATAAAAGAAGCTAGCACTTATTGTTGAATCAGGCTCTGTGGGTAGATCGGATATCAGTAAAGAAGTCTATTAAAGCCTCTCTTTACTCCTTGGTGTATGGGAAATAAATAGTTCTACCCACTCACATCGAGGTACCTATCCTCAAAATATTACAATTATTTAAAGATGAAGATGATGAGTTTGATCCAATGAGCCCAAGGTTGGCTCAATTGCTACAACTAGAGGAGGAGAGAGAAAAGGCATATGAAGCTTTCATCGAACACACTAAAGTGACGTAGAAGTGGTTTGGAAAGAAGACAACATAATGCAAGTTTTAGGTGGGAGAATTAGTCCTCAAATGGAAAAAAAACAAAGCAAATCCAGGGAAGCACCATAAGTTCGATGCAATCTAGGAAGGACCATTTTAGGTTTTTGTAGTGAATTAGATGAATGCATATTATATTCGAGATATGGATGGGTGGGATCTTCCAATTCTAGTTAACGGTATTCACCTGAAGGCCTATTTTCAATGAGACAATCAAGAGGTACAACTGTGTAAATATGTACATATTTCTATCTGCAATAATTTTTATTGTTCTCTAATATTGCTTTATAAAAAAAAAAGAAAAAAGGAAAGAGAGAAAAGTACAAAGCTAACTCTATAGGAATACACCAGGCTTTCCTTAAATTGTTTTTTACTTAAAATTGCCCACTTGGAGAAAATCAATTTTGCCCTTAGGACATATTATGACTTCAAGTAGAATTAATGATTGTGTTGGAAATTTTTAACAGGTATAAAAAATTCAAAGTTTAAAATATTGCTCTCTTTACAAATATTTAATTTTTAAAAGGAAAAAGTCCCAGATAAGGTGTTCGAAGACACCTGGCGAAAGTACTAGCATTGACAAGCAAAATGTCTTAGTTGAAAAATTAAAGTGGGGCTTAATTTCGTAATTGTAAAATGCAACAATTGAAAGTGTTTTCACCCACAAGAAAGGGGTGAAAGTCCCATTTCCCCCCAAGTGGGGTGAATGTATTCAAAGATAAGAGAATTTATATGAAAAGAACCAAAGTTTGTAATTAAAAAATCAAAAGTGCTTTCATCGAAAAAGAAGGGTGAAAGCCTCATTTGCCTCTTAGAAAGGCAAACACATATACATCACAAGGTGAATCAAGGCCCCAAGTGCATTCACAAAGTCAAAGTTGGTCAGTGGTGCTTTCATCCCATGAGAAGGGAAAAACTCCCATTCAACTCTTATAGGGGTGAAACAATATATGTGGATTTTTAAGATGCGGAGGGTGCGCTTTGGGTTTCCGGGCGACTACGCGTACAAAGAGGCAAAAGCATATCAAGACAAGTGCTACAAGTATGTTCAAGAAGTATGAGGGTGCGCTTTAGTTTTTTAGATGAATGTATTAAGAAAATAAAAAAAATATAAATATAAATAAAAAGAAAAAAAGATAGAAAGAGAAAAAACAATTTTTTTTTTTAATTTTAGAGCTTTTGGTTAAAAAAGCACTGATTAAATTTTAAAATAGAATTCAATTTTATTTTCTTAATATGAAGTGAAAATCAAATTAAAATAAAAAGAAAAGAAAAAATCAAAAATATTTGAAAAGGCTTTAAGGGGTGTTTTTTCTAAATATGGGTGAAAATATTGTTTTAAAAGAAGGACGTGCGCTATGAAATTAAATCAAGCAGGTTGAAGAAATTTTTGAGAGCGAAAGAAGATAAAGCCAAGTGCATCGCAACGTGTTTTTGCCCTCCATTGCTTTTTTAGAGTGTGGTGATTTTTCAGGCACTAATCCAATTTCTCGAGCTCGCCCCCAAAGCGTTTTCATCCTCTAGCACGTGGTGGATTTCAAAAATTGTGCATGCATGTTGAGACTCATTTTTAGGGCATTTAATTTAAAATGTGCACCTGAATTTACGTTGGGAGTTTATTTGGCATTCCCAAGGAATGAAATATCACATTAGCGAAAGAAAAAGTGCTCATTGGTCCCGAGGTGGTGAATTTATTTTTCCAAGGTAGTTTTAGCAACCAGGGCACGTCGTTCAAAGATATTATCAATGAGGACATAATTTTTAAGAAGGATTTTATGGCAAATTTAAAAATTAGTTGTTGTCATAGTATTGGGAATAGTGCCCGCCAATGGAAACAAAGTGCAAATTCTCTCGAATCCACAAAAATAATTTACTATATTTACTGTGGTAGTTGGAGAGCGTTCTATAAATAGAGCACAGGTAAATTCATTCAAAGGTTATATTTTAAAATTTTTTTGCTTGTGTATTTTCAAGGTTTTGTTGTAAAAATTGCAGATCGCTTTCAGAGTTGTTAGGGTTTGTGCAATGGGTAATAAAAGCAAAGAGGTGAAAGAAACTGTAGAGCCTAAGTAGTCTATGAAGTAGGCAGAATGCGAGTTGAAATCCAAGAAAGCCCATAAAAATGAGAATGTAGATTTGGACTCGTACTTTGACACTATGGCAGAGGTCAGAGACTATGTGATTACCAATAAGGGTGTGGTAAATATTTAGAAGGATGTATAATTCATAGTAAGTCAAGGATTTATGGTGGAGAGCCCTCTGACTGTGTCATTTGATGTGCAGTTATTTTAGTATTTGTATACACCCGTACACCCTTTCCTAGAGTTGAATTAATTGCTAGATTTTATAATCTAGTTACTAGGGCTATTCAGAAAGCCAATGGGGAGGTGCTTTTCTCTATCTCCACCACTGAATTTAGGGAAGTGTTTTCCTATGGGTTAAAACTCCCATATGATATGATTTTCAAGAAGTTACACATCAATGAGCAAGAAGAAAGATATGTTTCTACAGTGACAATGTATTAGTTTATGGAAATGCAATTGATCAAGGAGCCACAATTAGGGCAACTTTCGAATCTATTGAAATATTTATTAGAATTCAAGAGCCCTAACTTATTTTCTATGTTGGAATGGATTGCTAGTATTTTGGTGGATTCTATAGTTCACAAGTGGCAAGCAGCACTAGCGCAATGTATATCTCAAGTAGAGTTTTATGCTCCAAGGACCATGAGAAGGGACATGAATATGATTTATTTTGATTGGTCCAATTTCATTTATCGAAATATGCACGTCCATTTGGAGAAAATGCATATGAGAGAAGAGACTTCATTCAAGAATACAGCCTTCCTCATTTGGTATTTCTTCTTTTATTTGCACCAATATTTTTCATTCATTGCAGTAAAACAGGTTGATGAAAAGGATGAATTGTTTCATGTTTATATGTGGAATCCAGCTCTGTCGAGGAGGGAGTCATAATATAGTTTTAAATACCTATTTTTGGGGCTCACAATTGAGTTAATTTTTGGCAAAAATGAAAGTGTACCATGGGAAATGAAGGAGGCGATTGTTACAGCTAAAAAGGGTAACATATTTTTGCTAACTCAAGGCATGGTCATAAGAATTTATGGCTTCATTAATAAGGCATTCCTTCTCCCATACTTTGCCACCGAGTATGTTTTTACCATGGAGGTGGTGTGCTAGACCGACTACACCAATGATGTGTATGGAGTAGGGCATGGCAAGAAAACAACTTGCACCATGTCGTTCAATTTTAGCAGCATAGAGGTGAACTAGATCAGGAAGAATAGGCTATTCATAGAGGTGCTTCAAGACCAGGGTCTTATAGATCTACGTAAATGTGGAGATATGATCTATTGGGAAATTTTTTGGAAATAATCAAGGCCAATAATTTTCATTGTTTCCCATGACTTGACATCTAGGTAAATCTTAAAATTTTTTATGGATGTGATTTAGAGTGGCATGTTGATGATATGATGGTGCTTCCTCTGTGCTACAAATTTTATGAGAAAGAGGCTAAATACAAATTGGTAGTGCATAGAGATCACATTCTTCCATCGAGGCTATTTTGCAAAATGAATGTACAATTTCCCTAGATTGAAGAAAAAATTATGAATTGGTGGATAATGCAGGTCCACAGAGGAAAAATTGCATCACCTTATGGGTTGAATATGGATGGGGTATTTTCGGTATGATGAATTTGTAAAAATATATCAACCCATAACTTTCACCAAAGTTGTGCCCCAAATATTTCAACATTCTAACAATGGAGAAAGTGTGGTGAAAGTAGAGCACCCAAAAGCTAAGAGACACCTGAGGAAGAAGAACAATAATATGTGTTTCAACAAAGGTCACAACAGGTAAAGCAAAAAGTAAATGAGGTACCTTTGTTGGAGAAGTAGACTATTCGAGAAGCACTTCCATTTCCAAAAGCTACAAAGAGACCAAGGACTGGTGCTACTTCCTCATCTACTATTGTAGTTTTGACTGTTGTAGTTTCTACAATTGTGGTTGTTGTAGTGATTGCTAATTCATTTATGCTGGTGTTGGTTGCTCCAGATAGTATTGCCCAAATGTCCCCATTGATTCATGAGCAACCGATGGACCAATAGGATGAAATTGTTAACCTAGAAGTGGAAGCAGAGGAGCAAAAAGAAGAATTTATTACATAGTTGCCTCCATCACCAAGACACATGATGCTTGCACCTGAGGGTACATATTTTCTTCCCTCTTCTTCTATTTCAGAGCATGTAGTCGCTATTAGTTCATTTCCATCAGTTTCTATGCAATTTTCTCCCCCTTCGGTATGCCTTCCATGTCCATTTAACTCCTTTTCTCTCACTCACAAGTCACTACTGCTCCTTCTTCTCTTCCCCTCTCTTTAGCCTCCCTTTCTTTTAGTTCATTTGCATTAGGACCAAATCTATTTTTACATCCTTTCCCTTCCAATGCTACCACCACATCCACTGTCACTGTAAGTGCACAAGATCCTCAAAGAGTTAGTGTAACTGAAACCAAACCAGGTTCTTCCATCCACTCTACTATTTTGGTCCCCCCTCCCATAGCTATCTCCTCTGCTTCCTTTGATCCAAACCATTCACAAATTTTGATTCCTTTCATGTCATTTTTGGAGTTGCAAGTTCTTCCTGAAGTCAAAGTGATTCCTAAACAACCTGATATAGAGAAAATTAATCAATCATACCTTAGTTCATTGTAGTGGTTGAAGAGCTATAGGAGAAAAGAGGCACTCACTCTAGCAAGGCCACTCAAGAAAGTTATATTTGATCCAGTTGCTATGGAGGCTCACACAACCAATATAATTCCCCTAGTCTAGAAGTTGCGAGGAGAGATGACACCAAGTGATTATGCTTACAAGGCCATGATAGAGAACCTAACAAAGATTGATCCCATCGACAAAATAAGGGAATATATAGGTTGATATGAGCTCGGTTTATCTACATGGTGAGTATTATAAGAAAATATATTATGACACTAAAACAAAAATTATCGAGCTTGAAAATGTCTTGGTAGCAAGTAGATCACATCAAGAGAAGATGACAACAAAGATTGAACACTTGCATTAGAATGCTGGGGTAAATCAAAAGGAAAAGGAAGTAGTAGAGCAACAAGTGCAAGCACTAAAGGCACAAATTAAGTCCATTCAAAACCAATTGGTGGAGAAGGCCATATAGGCTACAAGATTCTCTCCAAAAATAGTTAATGAAGCTCACCTTAGGCTGGCTCAAATTTGTGAGAAGTTGGTGGTGAAAGTAGTTTAGGTTCTATAATATCTCTACGTGGCATGAAAATAGATTCAGTTGGGCCAACAGTTGATAGATAGCACTGAGGAGATGTTGGAACCACATTTGGAGATGGCTGTAAAAATTCAAGCCTTGGCTCAGTCTAATATGTGCATTCACCCCATGAGTGAGATGGATCAAACTTGGTCCACAACCAAGGTTACACTATGTAGCTACTTCCAGAGGTTAGATCTAGTGAGAGAATTTAGGAAGATTATCAACACAATAGAGCGGGAGCATACTGTTTCAATGTTTCATTTTGATACTCTCACTAATATGGGCTTTCCAAATTTTACCAATAAATGGGGTGAGCCTCTGCCAAAGGAATAGTTGGAAGTGGTGTGGAAGAATTTTATGGATACTTTAGAGATTGGCAAGTGGGAAGAGACCATAATGAAATAGCAAGTGCTACTGCTTATGAATAATTTTACCTGCATGGAGCTATAATTGTTCAAGTTGGCCCAATGAGCTAAGCCCCTAAGCCTAGAGGATATTGAGAACCTACGGTATATATATGAATCACTTAATTCCTTTCTTGTTCACCATGCATGCTTGGGCAGATGCAATTACAGTTTATGAGATCACCTACAAAATTTTAAAGGAGCAAGAAGAATAGGCCGAAGTAGAGCAAGCAGTAGAAGAGCAAGCAATAACTGAAGTAGAGCGAGCAAAAATATATGTATAGCAGCAAAGATAGAGGTGGCTAAAAAGACAATAGTTGAGTAGGTGCAGAGAGAAAAGACATCCAAATCAGAAGTGCCATCCAAGGGAACCGATAAGAAAGCCCAATAAGGAGCCCAATGGATAAAGGCTTGGGATCACTTACATCCATGTGAGCTAGATACCCCATGAGCCACCAAAAATATTGGCAATTTTGACATTATGCCACATTGGGATTTTTGATGAAATATTATTGATTGTAAAATCGACATATATATTAATACTATGTTGTAGTATTTTAGCTAGTATAATGTGTTACAGTTTTACTATGTGTTAATTTTCCCTAATTTTCATGAATTAAGAGCTTGGGAATAATGGGTGTTGCAAGGAAAATTGTTGTGAATAACCCATACAGATCACCTTAAGACGTCGAAATTCAACATTACTTAAAAATTCAATGGAAGAATATATATATATATATGATACCTTGAAAAATCCTCAAACATCTTGCCCTAGAGCGAATATGTCTGTGAAAATCATTTCTGGGCAAAGTGAAGTGGAAATGTACATTCATCCTAAAAGTGGGGTGATAGACTCATTCACCTCAATTTGATGTAAACTAAGAAATGAAAAAATATCAAACTCAACAAAGCTCTTTCGCCCCAAGTGAGGGGTGAAAGTCCCTTTCGCCCCAAGTGAGGGGTGAAAGTCCCTTTCGCCCCTCTTAGGGGTGAAAATCCATTTTAATGGTTAAGTCGAGTGGGCCTGAAGTCAAAGCATGATGATAATACAAATAAGTGCATTCACCCCAAAGATGGGGTGAAAGCAGCGTTCACCCCACTTTGGGGCAAACGTCTTTTAAGATAAAGTGCCAAGGTAGTCCGTTGACTAGTCAATAGGAATTTCACCTCAAGAGAGGGGTGAAACTCCTTGTCACCCCTTCCTAGGGCAAAATCATAACAGAATGACAAGTTCAATGAACACGAGGGAGATAGCAAGGCACCCAGGTAGTATTGAATAGTCAACTAAGCATTCGCTCAAGAGAGGGACAAAAATACCTTTTGCCCCTCCTGTTGGTGAACGTATATATAAAATATAATTTGTGGACCCTTATTTAGTGTGCATTAAGACAACTAGATATTAAAGCAATTTCACCCTAGGTGAGGGGTAAAAGTCCCATTCACCCCTCCTTGGGGTGAAGTGCCAAGAAGAATGACCCAACGAATGCATCCAAAGTTTTATTTTTGATCATGCATTGAAAGGTCAAAATGATGTTTGCCCAAACTAAGATGCAACAATACCTTTCACCCATTCTAGGGGTGAACATATTTTTAGGAAGAAGAAGATGCCTTATGTGTAGTGCTTTTGATTTGGAAGAAAGAAAATCTCTCAATCGTACCTTCCAGGGGCAAGACAACACCAAGATGGCTCAGAGCATTGTAATAAGTCATTTTTGCCCATATCTCTTCCAGATTGATTGTTGTTGTGATAAGAAAATAAATGCAATATGCCAAATTTTAATTTGGGTAAGAAATTACAAGAGGTGCCCTCTCTACCAAGGAACGTGATTAAGGAGTAAATGCTAAGAATTAAAAGAGGTGTGTTCGCTCATTGCACAATTTTGGGTAGATTCTACTTTCAATGATGACAAAGGTTTTCAAGGGTGCTCAAGACAGGCAAATGAAGAACATTAAATGATTGGGGTGAAGAGTAACTGAAGTTGTTAATTTCAAGCAAAGGAGTTGCAACACTAAAATCATTAGACGATTTTCTTGAATTCCAAGATATTTCGAATAGGAGCAAATTTATGAGCTGTAGTGAATGTATCAAGTCAAGGACCAAGCTTTAAAGTTTTCTGTGCACTGACACCCAAATGCACTGATTTCCTAGAGATTTTATCTTAGAAACTAGATCGATGTCTCAAGAGGAATATTCTCAAGGACTTCGAGAAGAAATTTCTTCACAGAGGTTCTTGATCTATAAACATTTTATCATATGTGCATTAAATAATAGAGGTAAAATTCCTCTATAAATACTACTCATTTCCATTGTAAAAAAAGGAGGATAGACATTTTGTAGAAAAAATATTCAAGTTCTCTGTGTAAATAGAAGAAGTTGTGGCTTCTAATTTTGCAAGTAGCCTTTTTGTTCAAGAATTTATGTTTCATATTCATGTTTACCATCTATTGTTAAGTTCAAATTTTGCACTTGGATTTGGGAATTGCTGTTGTAAGTGTGAGTACTAGAATATGATTATGGAAGTGGTCTTTGGGAAACTGTAAGTAGATTATCTTATTTCCTTTTCTATTTTATGCTGCTATAACACTTGGTTGGAATTTCTGCTGCTAGTCTATCTCCAATCCTACATCCTTGGCCTATGGCTATATTTCCCATTTCTTTCCGTTATTTCCAATTTATTTCCTGCAACTCTAGTATTAATCTAGTGTAGGATTAGTAAGGGAGCCAACCCTATCTGGAGATTTGAACGAAGGACATTTGTTTCCTCTGACCTTTCAATGTTGGTTGTGTCTAGGGTGCACAAACACATGTTTGTATTTTAGGCAAATATTTGACCAACACTACCTTACCTCTATATGGATAATATCCAAGATTCACAATGTTGTATGGATAATTTAAATGAACAACTATGGGTTCTCTACCAATTTTTCTAATTAGGATCATACACAACAGAGTCCAAGTATAATATGTAAATAAACCAATAAAGTATAACTTATTATTTATGAGAGGAAACTATATAAGAACAAGCTAATGCAAAGATGTAAGGAAATGCAAAAAATACAAGTATATCTAAAATAATATAACATTTCAATCTTCGTTTAAATAAAACAATTTTATTTTATTGCCTATGACCAAATCGTAATTATGTAATTGACTACTAAGCAAGTTGAACCACTCTCAAGGAATAAAAAATGAATTTAGGGATAAATTTATTTTCAATAATAATAAGAATGGTCTATGAAGAAAAAATTTACAAAGCAAAATAACACAAAAAAAAACATATTTCTCTCTTGAATTAGGTAATAAAAAACCTTAAAAGAACAAATTCTATACTATGTGCAATTTTAAATTTATAAAATAAATAAATAAATACTTTATAAAAGATAAAAAAGACACTTTTTAATTTACCAAAGGATGTAAGGAAAATAGACAAATAAACAAATAAATAAATGCCTTTCTTTTTTATTATTAAAGGACAAGTGTACAAAGGATGCATTCACTACCCTAAATGTATAGACAATTTAATATCCCTACTTAAAATGAAATAAAACTGATATTATTTTATCATGCAAATGAATTTATCCTATGATAATTTGTTTTTTAAAAATTTACTTTTGACATCTTTGCCTATGGTGAGAAGATATTTTATGAATAATATGGTAATTTTATATCGTCTTGCAAACAAAGATAAAAATTTGAAGTTCGAAGATTTTGTATTGCATTGTAAATAAAGATGAGAATGAAAGAACACTTATATTACCATGTAAATAGAGGCAACTATTTAACATTATATTGTCATATCAATATAAAGACAAGAATAATAGAAATTTTATATTACCATGTAGATAAAAGTGATGATTTAATATTCTATGTGATAAATATTTAGCGGAGAAAGTATATGTCACAAAGCTAATAAATTGGACAAAAATATGGTAAATTCCAAACCAATGTCCTTTTGACAAGTGATAAATAAGGTATGGAGGTGTGAATATGCATAAGATAAGTTTAGGAGACATTGAAATTGTTCGAGGTTTGGTTTTTTGTTGGAAGGTTCAAGGTTCAAATTGTGGCATGTATGTTAATACTTTATTGATAAATTTAACTTGACGTTATAAAAGATCATAGCTGGGATGAAAATACTCAATCCTAAACATGGGTTGTAGAAATTTTTTACACTAACCAAAAAATAATAAAGATAAAAATGCAATGACAAGAAATAAAATGAAAAAGGATAAAACTCCACTCTAAATAGGGCTTAACATTATCCTTTTAACCCAAAATAGGCAATTGTAAAGAGTTCCTTATTTCACCTTATATATATTAAGAAAAAATGAAAAACAAAAATGTAACCTTTTAGTAGCTAATATAGACTTCTTACTTTAGAATATAAAATAGGAGAAACTAAATAATGTAATCAAACAACACCTAACCTATGTGACTTTCAGTCATAGAACTTGCCCTAAAAGTCTTTATTTTAAAATAGGAAAATGTAATAGACTAGATATTATAGTATGTGCTTTTACCCAAGATGACACATTACATTAATACATTTCATCTATTATTTTAAATAAAAAATAATAGATATGATAGCTAGATAAGTCTGAACAATAAGATCCTTTGAGTCATAGGGAAGATAAGCAAAAGGACTTATATGAAGATATGGATTGGTTAAGGTAGCCTAGGAATACCAATCCGAGTGCTCAAGATCCTCCACAATGAACCACTCTATATTCTTGTTAAAAGACACAACATTTATTTAAGTCATATAGGGGTCTATAAATATTTAGGAGAATGTTTGTCTTCCTCTCTTATTCAATTAGGTCATATTACCTTTTAATATGACAAAATAAAGCAACCAAAAAATGCACAAAAATAATAGACTAGCCTTATAGTTTAATGAGATCTTAATCTATTGATAAGGTTACAAATGAACAAAAGTGGGTCATAAAAATATGATGACCAAGCATAATATTAAATCAATGAATAATTGTAAAGAGACATAAGAAAAAATATTAGTAACAATAAATAAATCATAGCATGAGTAAGGAAACATGAGAGCCTTCACATTTACCAAATAAGAGTTAAGAGAGAGATATTAATAGAAGTATGAGATATAATGCATGGAATGCATGTAGTTATGTCATGCAAACAAAACACATAGGGTGTGTCCCTAATACCTAAAATAGATTAAAGATACAGTTCTATGGCTTCCTTCTCACTCCACTTTCAATAGGTAATCCATGACTTACAGGGTTGATGAATAGCAATGTTTGAGCATCGTCTAAATAAGCATCAACAATGTTACACCAAAAAAATTATTATCTGGTTCTATTAGTCATGGAGGGTTTGGTTAGAGTGTATCAGTTCATAATTATAAGGGTTTGGTGGATTGGTAAGTTCTATAACTTAACAAGAGGAGATTTAGGTTCAAATTTTGGAGGTAAGTCTTTCTTGGGGTAAAGGTAGTAGATTGTCCTAACTTTGTTGGGTGTGTGCCAGCCTGATGATGATGGTCTCTCTCATGTCAAGCCACTAATAATGAGGTGGGGTTAGATTTATAGAGATAGCTCCAAATATTTGATCTATTTGAATTCAATTTTAGTAGTAAAATATGAAAATAAGTTACCGATTCTCCTAATATAGATCTATTCCAACTTAGTGCTTGCATAATTGAAATTAAAGTCAGTTAGAGTTTCCTTCATTAATTGGTAAATATGATCACCTTTGAGCTCCCAAAGGCTAGATGGATTGGTAATTGTCTTTCTGGCTAGGCACTTACTAAGAAGAGACCTAGGTTCAAGCCTTGGGGACATGCTTGTTGCAAAGGTAGTAGTATGATCTGAATCCTTTGAGTGTGCGCCAAACCAATGATGGCAGAACAAATCTTGAGTGACTAGTGGTCCCCCTTATGTTGGGTTAACAATAATGAGGTGGTATAAGCTTGTTGGGAGCAGCCCCTATGATTTTTTGATATCTACTAAAAATAATATGGATGTAACCAACTCCCTTATGTTATTTAAAAAAAAACTATGGCCACCTTTGAAAGGCTATTTAAAGGATTCAAAACCAAAAAATACATGATTGGTCATGCCTTGTATGAATTTTCTAGTTAGACCAATGAATATAACCATGCCAAGTCAAATGATGTAAGTTTGTTGTGTGGTGAGCACATGCTGCATGAAGCAAGTTGGGAGGTTTCCACATGCTTGCTGCATTTAATTCTCTCGATGGTGGACAAGTTTCTAGAAAGGATTTGAATAAAAAAAATGTTTGTTGTAAATTATATTTGGTTTAAATTTAAATCAACTGGAATTATCATTAATTTAATCAAAATTTCATTTAATTTGTTAAAATAAATTTATTTACAAGATATTTTGATCTCAATTTTCTTTTATTTAATTTTTTTATAATCAAGATTTAAACAGAACTAAAATTTTAATTTAATTTTATGTTTTTGATTTCTTTTAAAATTGTAGTTTATTATTTTATAGGTTTAGCAAGGCTACAAAGAGGTCACATTGGTTGACTAATGACTAGATGACAATCCTTTGTAAATTATTTTTTGATTGGTCAACTGAAGAGGCAAGGATGCAGGGTCTACATTGTTCAGTCCCTAGTTGTGAGAGTTGTAGACAAGACTATGGGTATAAGCATACTTATACTTAATGAAAAGCTCTTTTCAATCCTATTCCAATAGAGGTGTTTGCTTGTAGAAATTAATGCCCAATATATGATTCTCTAAATTTAGTTCAAATTAGAAGGTTAATGGATAAGGGTTGAAGAGGACTAAAGTATGATAATATTGAGTGTCTACACCTAGTAGTGCTTCTAAATCCCCTTAATTAGAATACAAATCCCATATTCTAGTTAAGAAAACTATTGATATCGATATTGGGACACCAAGGAATTCCAATATCCTAAAATTAAGGAATGTCTTAACCTCAATAGAGTACAAGAAACACACCAAGATTTTAGAGAATTTCAATGATAATTTTACTTGGTCCTACACTGACATGCCTAGTCTAGACCCTTCTCTAGTTTTCCACCACCTTGTTGTCACTCCTAGCAAAAAGCCTATAAAATATAAATTATGAAAATACACCTAAAATTTGCACTTTTGGTCAAAGAGGAGCAACAAAAACTCATCGATGTTAGATTCATCAAGGCTATTGACTACTTTTATAAAAGCTATAACATTGTTTCTATTTCCAAGAATATAGGTAGTTTTAGAGTGTGTTGACTATCAATTTGCATTTGATGCCCAAAAATCCTACCTCTTTGTTGAGCAAGGTGTTGCAAGAAGTTTGTCATTGTTGTCAACACAGGCAGTTAGATCTAATGATGCAGTGGACAGACAGTTCAGGAGTCATTCAGATGCAGAGGACAGAAGTTCAAAGGATAGTCAGATTATGTAAAGTGCAATTCCTGGAAAACAGAAGTGACCCAGTTTCAAAAATTCGAAGAAAAAGACAAGTTAGAAAACTGTCGCGATATCGCGACATGTTTTCTGTCGCGATTTCACGACAGGTCGGAGGAGAGAGAAGGCACAGCCGAAAATGTCACGATTTCACGACAAAAATGAGGAGAGAGAAGGCACAGCCAAAAATGTCATGATTTCACGACAAAAATGAGGAGAGAGAAGGCGCAAGGCAAACTGTCGTGATTTCGTGACATGTTGGAGGCCAAGAAGCTAAGTCGAGAAACTATAGCGATTTCGCTACATGTTGGATTTTTCGCTGGATGAAGCAAGGAGAAAGCGTTAAGTGGAAAAGTTGTAGCGATTTCGCTACATGTTGGAAATTTTGTTGGCGAAGCAAGGAGAAAGCGTTAAGTGGAAAAGTTGTAGCGATTTCGCTACATGTTGAAATTTCGCTGGCCGAAGCAAGGAGAAAGTGTTAAGTGAAAAGTTGTAGCGATTTTGCTACAAGTCGAAACTGCAAGACACAAAGGTGTAGCGATTTCGCTACAAGTCAAAAGTGTAGAACACAAAAGTGTAGCGATTTCGCTACGAGTCAAAAGTGCACAACACAAAGGTGTAGCGATTTTGCTACAAGTCAAAAGTGCAGAACACAAAAGTGTAGCGATTTCGCTACAAGTCAAAAGTGCAGAACACAAAGGTGTAGCGATTATGCTACAAGTCGAAAGTGCAAGGCACAAAAGTGTAGCGATTTCGCTACAAGTCAAAGTTTCGTGGGTCGAAGCAAAGTTGGAAGCACAAGGCACAAAGTTGTAGCGATTTTGCTAGTGCATGAAGCGAGAAATGTATGAAAGCCGAAAGCGTCACGATTTCATGACAAAGATGAGGATGATGTCAGCAAAAGCTGAAAGTGTCACGATTTACGAGGTTGCAAGAAAAGCCTCTGAAGCGAAAGTGTCATGATTTGATGACAAAGAATGAGGATGACGTCGAAAGTGAAAGTGTCACGATTTCATGACAGGTTGCAAGAAAAGCCTGGAAGCCGAAAGCGTCATGATTTCGTGACAAGAATGAGGATGACGTCAGCAAAAGTTTGAAGTGTCACGATTTCGTGACAAGAACGGTGGCAAAGCTATCAAAGGCCAAAAGGGTCATGATTTCACGACAACAAGGACAAGAAGGCGTACGGCTACAAAAAGTGTCACGATATCGCGACATGTTTCTATTTCACGGCAATAGTTACAGGAAGGTGACAGAGGTGGCAGTAGCAGTTGAGGCCGACAAAGTTGAATCTGGGCCGATAGATTTTAGGGTTTGTAGCCGACAATTTCTAGGGTTTGCAGCCGATAATTTCTAGGGTTTGCAGTCGACAATTTCTAGGGTTTTGCAGCTGACATTCTTAGGGTTACAGCCGACTGTTGTTTAAGATTTGTTCCTAAAATTTCTTCTATAAAAGGAGGGGTACTTCGAGTTTGAGAGATGCTGTGTGAAGATAATGTGTGAATGCGAGTAGAGTGTTTGCGCAAGTGAAGTTCGTGTCGAGCAGAGAGCGAGTCGTATCGAACTTGTGCGAATGAGGTGCACGGGGTGTAGAGGTTGAGTTCTAAGTGCGAAGTGATAGCGTGCAGGTAGTAGAAGTGATCGATCATCTGATTGCAGCAGAGAGTGCGAAGAAGTTCATAGAAGCGGTCGGATAGTGCGAAGCATTTTGCGTAGAAGCAACAGAATGCAGAGAAACAACAGACTGTGAGAAATAAGGTGAAAGTTTTATTCTATAATTTTCATTATCATTATTGACTTCCAAGTTGCAGCTTGGCATAAGGGGTTGGTGCCTCTTTCCAGTAGGTGCTGGTAAATTAGGAGTTGGTGCTCCATTCTATTTGAAACAGATAAAGCTAAGGGGTTGGTGCTCCTTCCAGTTGGTGCTGGTAAAAGATATTGTAAAGTTGTAGCTTTGCATTGGCTGGATTTGGATGGTAGTCCAAGCAGTCATTTTGAGGAGTAGCCACATTGGTGAACCTCGTTAAATTACTGTGTTGTGTGTCATGCTTTCTTGTTGCATTTGATATTTCTTTTATCAGTTTTAAACTACTGTTGGATTTAAAACTATATATATTAGAAATTTTAAAGATCACACTGATTCACCCCCCTCTCAGTGTCACTGTGATTACAACAATTGGTATCAGAGCTAGGTTCCTGAATAGGCTCAAACAGCTAGGGTGATCTTGGAAGTGACGCAATGGCAAGTGGTGAAGGGTTCTCCTCGAACAAAGCACCATTGTTTGATGGAACTAATTATGCGTTCTAGAAAATTAGAATGCGGACATATCTCAGTGCTTTGGGTTTTGACATCTGGGGTGCAGTAGTTAATGGTTACAAAGCTCCCGCCACCGCTCCAACAGACACTGCTGGTAAAAAGGCATTTGAAAATGATTCAAAAGCAAAAAATGCCATCATGTGTGGACTAGTGGACAGTGAGCTAGTCAAGATCATAAATTGTGAATCAGCAAAAGATGTATGGGATAAACTAGAGAACATTCATGAAGGAGATGATAGGATCAAGGAGGCCAAGCTTCAAACACATCGAGCTCAATTCGAATCTTTAAAGATGGACAATGATGAGAACATAGAGACTTTCATGCAAAGAGTCAATGGGATCACCAATTCAATCAGAGGTCTCGACGAAGATATAAACGATGCTACTATCGTGAAAAAGGTATTAAGATCGCTCCCTCCTAGATTTGATTCTAAAGTCTCTGCCATAGAAGAAGCCAAAGATCTAAATCATTTTAGTATGGATGAGATGCATGGTTCTTTGACTGCTTTTGAAATGAGAATAGGAAGGTCTAATCCCACAGATAGAGAAGCTGCTTTCAAAGCCCTAAAAGGCAAAGTCACAAAACCAGAGTCTGAAGAAGAGGATGTATCAGATGAAATGGAAGCAAATTTTGTCAAAAAACTGAGAAAGGGAAAAGGAAAGTACAGAGGAAAGCTACCATTTAAATGCTTTAACTACGGAGGCATTGGGCACTTTGCGACAAAATGTCCTCTCAATGAAAAGAACCAGGGTGAGGAAACTTCGCACCAAGAAAGAAGTGACTGGAAGAAGAAATCAAACTTCAGGAAAGGCAATTTCAAAAAGAAAAGTTTTATCTCCCGAAATGCAGATTCTTCGAGAGGACAACTCTAGTGAAGACTCTGAAGAAGGAACAGGTGAGGCTCTCTTTATGGCGTTTGAAGTAGAAAAATCAGAAGAGGCAGAAAACACAGAAAAGAGAGAAGGAATGAACTCTAAAGTGTCTATTGAAAAAGGTGAGGCTGAAGTTGATTTAGAAGGTGAGCTGGTTTCTGCTCTTATGGAATGGAAATCTGAGAAAAGAAAGAATAAAAAACTGTCAAGGAAGCTTGAGGATGCAAATGACATTATAACCAGTCTAAAAACACAGACAGAAGAGTACAAGAAAATGTCCGAAGATCTTGAAGTACAGGTAACCATGAAGATAGATTACTGTTGCAAATTGGAAGAAGAAAATGTTGGTCTTCGAATACAGATACAAGAGTTGGATCAAAAAATTAGCTGCCATTTCAAACGTGAAGAAAGTTCGATGAAGCTGGACAAAATCCTAAGCGATCAAAGACCCGCAGGTATCAAATTTGGTCTAGGCTTTATTGAAGGAGAATCATCAAATGGACCAAAGGCAAGCAATGTTGAATGTGAAAAGAGTAAAGACAAGAAACAGGCTGTTGAAAGAAAAACAAATCAGGCAAAAGAAAGCAGTAATGCCAGTCCTAAAATAGGAACTGACAATGATGGTTTTACCAAGGTCACACATCAAAAGAAAAGAAGATCTAAGGCTCCTGCAACATCTTGGCAAAAACCATCTTTCAGGTTCAATCATTACTTTTATGGTTTCTATTTCAAATGTAATGGTTATGGGCATAAAATTGCTAACTGCAAGTATAATGTAGGTCCAAGAAGTTTCACTAGTAGAAATACCTTTGCTCCTCTAATGAGTTATGCAGGAGAATGCTTTAATTGTCACAACTTTGGGCACATTGCTAGAAACTGTCATAGTACTTCTATTTCAAATCAATCTCAGAAAAGAAGAATTCAACCATATAGGGCAAAAATAGAATAGAAATATTTCTGAAAGATATGTGCAAGATTCTGAAAAGGGGAAATCCAAGTTAGAACCCAATACCATAATCAAAACAGAATGGAAACAGAAAGAACAATCTCAGGGAAGAAAAGGAATCTTTAATAGTGCAGATAGCTTTCAGGGCTCAGAATAAATGTGTACCGTGGATTCTTGACAGTGGTTGCTCAAGTCATATGACAGGTGATAAACAAAAATTTGAAAAACTACAGAAATATGAGGGTGGCTCTGTGAAGTTTGGAAATAATGATGGAGCCAAAATAATAGGAAAAGGATCCGTCAAAATTAGTGAAGGGAAAATCAAGTCGAAGAAGTTTTATTTGTGGATGGTTTGAAACACAACCTAGTTAAGTGTCACTCAAATCTGTGATAAAGGACATGAAGTAGTCTTCAAAAAGCAGGGTTGTGAAGTCAGAAAAAATAAACAAGTGGGAAATTGATAGCAACTCGGTTCAAGGACGTCTGGAAATTTGTACACACTCTCAAAAACTTCAGAAGGTACGTGTTTCATTGGACAAGAAGAAGAGAACTGGTTGTGGCACAAGAGGCTTGGACACATAAGTTTTGATAATTTGGTGAAAATCAGCTCGAAACAAGCAGTGAGAGATATTCCAACCATTAAAAAACCTTCAAACAATGTTTGTGCTTCATGTCAGAAGGGAAAGCAAACCAGAGTCTCATTTAAAACAAAAGAATACCACACTAGCAGGCCCTTGGAACTTATTCATACAGACTTATGTGGACCCATGAGAACTCAAAGCATAAACGACGACAAATACTTTATGCTGTGTATCGATGATTATTCCAGAATGACATGGATATTTTTCCTAAAAGATAAAACAGAAGCTTTTGAAATGTTCAGATCCTTCAAACAACTAGTTGAGAATGAAACAGGAAAAAGGGTCAAATGTTTACGATCAGACAGAGGAGGAGAATTCATTTCGAATGAATTTACAGAATACTATGAAAAACATGGTATCAGGAGACAATATTCAGCAGCTAGAACTCCACAACAGAATGGCGTAGTAGAAAGAAAGAACAGAACTATACAGGAAATGGCACGCACCATGCTGGCAAAAAATAAAATAGCAGATAGATTCTGGAAAGAAGCAGTTCACACTGCAGTATACATCCAAAACAGATATATGTTAAGAACTCATGAATGCAAAACACCTTATGAGTTGTGGTTTGGTAGAAAAGCAACAACAAAACATCTCAAAGTATTTGGTTGTAGGTGCTACATCGAAAAACTGATGACAACCTTGGGAAGTTTGAAGATAGAGCAGATGAAGGTGTTTTTGTTGGGTATTCATCAAAAAGCAAAGCTTACAAATGCTACAACAAGAGACTCAAGAAAATTGTGGACAGTGCAGATGTTAAATTCGATGAAGGTGGGAAACGATTAGCCGACTTTGAGGAAAACTACCCAATCTATGAAGAAGTCGTTGAAGGAGATGAGGTGAATGAAACAGAAAATAAATCTACGTTTGATTCAGATGAATTAGTCGATGACTCAGAGGTGCAAGAAAACAAGAAATTCAAAACAGGCAGCTGGCAGAAAAATCATCCAAGAGACCAAATAATTGGAGATCCCACAACTGGTATTCAGACAAGAAGGAAAGTAATAAGTAATTACTCTCTTTTATCTAGCATTGAGCCCAAAAACATAGATGAAGCAAGCAAAGATGATAGCTGGATGAAGGCAATAAATGAAGAGTTAGATCAGATTGAAAAGAACAGAACTTGGGAATTAGTACCTAGACCTGCGAATAAGAATGTAATCGGCACCAAATGGATATTTCGAAACAAATTAAATGAAGACGGACAGGTCATTAGGAACAAAGCAAGACTGGTTTGTAAAGGATATGCACAGGTCGAAGGCATTGATTTTGAAGAGACTTTTGCACCAATGGCCAGATTAGAAGCAATTAGAATGTTTCTGGCCTTAGCAGTTCACAAAAACTTCAGAGTTTATCAGATGGATGTAAAATCTGCCTTTTTAAATGGGAAACTCGAAGAAGAGGTCTATATTGAACAACCGGATGGCTTTCAAATTAGTGAGGATCCTAACCTTGTCTGCAAATTAAAGAAAGCATTGTATGGATTAAAACAAGCACCACGGGCATGGTATGCAAGGCTAGATAACTATCTCTCTCAACAGGGATTCAAGAAAGGTTTAGTGGACAGTAATCTGTATGTAAAAATAGAAGGTGGGCATCTCATTGTTCTAGTTGTCTATGTAGATGATATCATATTTGGCAAGCAACAAAGATGAATCTTGTAAAGACTTAGCAAATAAGATGCAGAATGAATTTGAAATGTCTATGATTGGTGAACTGTCTTACTTTCTTGGGCTACAAGTTAATCAAAATGAGAAAGGCATATTCATTTCCCAAATCAAATATGTGAAAGAAATGCTAAAGAGGTTCACTATGGAGGACTGTAAGCCAGTTAGCACTCCCATGACAACAGGCTGCAAATTGAGTAAAGAAGACAAATCTCCACCTATAGACCAAACCATGTACAGATCTATGATTGGAAGTTTACTATATTTAACAGCTACTAGACCTGATATTCTACAGGCAGTTTGCATGGTAGCTAGATTTCAGGCCAGTCCCAAAGAGACTCATGTGACAGTAGTTAAAAGGATTTTTCGGTATCTCAAGGGCACCATGGAGTATGGGTTGTGGTATCCAAAAGGCAAAGACTTCACTCTTATATCATATTCAGATGCAGATTGGGCTGGATGTGTTGATGACAGAAAGAGTACCAGTGGAGGTGCATTCTACTTGGGGGACAGATTGGTTGCATGGCACAATAAGAAGCAAGAGTCAGTTTCTTTATCTACAATTGAGGCAGAATATATTGCAGCAACAACATGTTGTACACAAGTCTTGTGGATGAAACAAACTTTGAAAGATCTTGGTATTAATTTCAGTGAACCAATATCAGTTAAGTGTGATAACACCAATGCAATTAACATCTCTAAGAATCCAGTAATGCACTCTCAGACAAAACACATTGCTATAAGGTATCACTTCTTGAAGGAGAAAGTTGCTGAAGGAGAAGTTAAATTGGATTTTGTCCCAACTACGGAACAAGTAGCAGATATTTTTACAAAACCATTGCCCAAGGAAGTGTTTGAGTACCTTCGAAGCAAATTAGGAGTAGTTACACTTCCTAAGAAGTGACTAGCTACAGGGATCACTTTCTCAGGGGGAGCATTTGAGTATTTGACTATTCTTTTGCTCATGATCATAATTTGTGCTAGATGCAACAAATTGTGCCTGAGAATTGTGAGGATGGACTCAGGGGGAGTTTGCAGCAGCCCTTTGGTATTATTGACAAAGGGGGAGAAGAGTTACAGGAATGTACACAGGTGTTGCCAACAATTCCAAAGGGGGAGATTGTTGAGCAAGGTGTTGCAAGAAGTTTGTCATTGTTGTCAACACAGGCAGTTAGATCTAATGATGCAGTGGACAGACAGTTCAGGAGTCATTCAGATGCAGAGGACAGAAGTTCAAAGGATAGTCAGATTATGTAAAGTGCAATTCTAGGAAAACAGAAGTGACCCAGTTTCAAAAATTCGAAGAAAAAGACAAGTTAGAAAACTGTCGCGATATCGCGACATGTTTTCTGTCACGATTTCACGACAAGTCGGAGGAGAGAGAAGGCGCAGCCAAAAATGTCACGATTTCATGACAAAAATGAGGAGAGAGAAGGCACAGCCAAAAATGTCATGATTTCACGACAAAAATGAGGAGAGAGAAGGCGCAAGGCAAACTGTCACGATTTCGTGACATGTTGGAGGCCAAGAAGCTAAGTCGAGAAACTGTAGCGATTTCGCTACATGTTGGATTTTCGCTGGTGGAAGCAAGGAGAAAGCGTTAAGTGGAAAAGTTGTAGCGATTTCGCTACATGTTGGATTTTTGGTCGAAGCAAGGAGAAAGCGTTAAGTGGAAAAGTTGTAGCGATTTCGCTACATGTTGAAATTTGTTGAAGCGAGGAGAAAGTGTTAAGTGAAAAGTTGTAGCGATTTCGCTACAAGTCGAAACCAAGACACAAAGGTGTAGCGATTTCGCTACAAGTCAAAAGTGCAGAACACAAAAGTGTAGCGATTTCGCTATGAGTCAAAAGTGCACAACACAAAGGTGTAGCGATTTCGCTACAAGTCAAAAGTGCAGAACACAAAAGTGTAGCGATTTCGCTACAAGTCAAAAGTGCAGAACACAAAGGTGTAGCGATTATGCTACAAGTCGAAAGTGCAAGGCACAAAAGTGTAGCGATTTCGCTACAAGTCAAAGTTTCATGGGTCGAAGCAAAGTTGGAAGCATAAGGCACAAAGTTGTAGCGATTTCGCTAGTGCATGAAGCGAGAAATGTACGAAAGCCGAAAGCGTCAGATTTGGAAAAGATGAGGATGACGTAAAAGTAAAGTGTCACGATTTCACAACAAGTTGCAAGAAAAGCCTCTGGAAGGAAAGCATCATGATTTCATGACAAAGATGAGGATGACATCAACGAAAGCTGAAAGTGTCACGATTTCGTGACAGGTTGCAAGAAAAGCCTCTGGAAGCCGAAAGCATCATGATTTCATGACAAGAATGAGGATGACGTCAGCAAAAGTTTGAAGTGTCATGATTTCATGACAAGAACGGTGGCAAAGCTATCAAAGGCCAAAAGGGTCATGATTTCATGATAGCAAGGACAAGAAGGCGTACGGCTACAAAAAGTGTCACGATATCGTGACATGTTTTTATTTCACGGCAATAGTTACAAGAAGGTGACAGAGGTGGCAATAGTAGTTGAGGCCGACAAAGTTGAATCTGGGTCGATAGATTTTAGGGTTTTGCAGTCGATAATTTCTAGGGTTTGTAACCGATAATTTCTAGGGTTTGCAATCGATAATTTCTAGGGTTTTGCAATCGACATTCTTAGGGTTACAGTCGATTGTTGTTTAAGATTTGTTCTTAAAATTTCTTCTATAAAAGGAGGGGTACTTCGAGTTTGAGAGTATGCTGTGTGAAGATAATGTGCGAATGCGAGTAGAGTGTTTGCGCAAGTGAAGTTCGTGTCGAGCAGAGAGCGAGTCGTATCGAACTTGTGCGAATGAGGTGCGCGGTGTGTAGAGGTTGAGTTCTAAGTGCGAAGTGATAGCGTGCATGATAGCGAAGTGATCGATCATCCGATTGCAGCAGAGAGTGCGAAGAAGTTCACGAAGCGGTCGGATAGTGCGAAGCATTTTGCGTAGAAGCAGCGAATGCGAGAAACAACAGATCGTGAGAAATAAGGTGAAAGTTTTATTCTATAATTTTCATTATCATTATTAACTTCCAAGTTGTAGCTTGGCATAAGGGGTTGGTGCCTCTTTCCAGTAGGTGCTGGTAAATTAGGAGTTGGTGCTCCATTCTGTTTGAAACAGATAAAGCTAAGGGGTTGGTGCTCCTTCCAGTTGGTGTTGGTAAAAGATATTGTAAAGTTGTAGCTTTGCATTGGCTGGATTTGGATGGTAGTCCAAGCAGTCGTTTTGAGGAGTAGCCACATTGGTGAACCTCGTTAAATTACTGTGTTGTGTGTCATGCTTTCTTGCTGCATTTGATATTTCTTTTATCAGTTTTAAATAGCTACTGGATTTAAAACTATATATATTAGAAATTTTAAAGATCACACTGATTCACCCCCCTCTCAGTGTCACTGTGATTACAACACTTTTATCTCCTCCTATCCTTGTCCCACCTAATCCTATTTAAGCCTTATTATTATACATAACATGTATAGACTATGGCTTAAGAGATATGTTGGCATAGTATGATGACCTACAAAGAGAAATTGCTATATTCTAAATTAGCTAAAATTTGGTTAGTTACAAAGTTGGATATATGCTCTTAGAGAAGCTTTGCTTAGACGTAGTTTTTTAATCCTAGAAACTTATATATTATATGCTCAACCATAAAACATTTATCATTAAAAGAATTAATCCCTCATGATATCTCATGTCCAAATATTACCTCTCAATAAGAACTTCTACATGGCTCATTGTGCTCAAAAAATTTCATCTTAAGTTTTCAATCATAAGTTTTAAAAATTTATTGCTAACAAATTAGCAATTGCACTTTTGGAAGCTACCCCCTTAGAGGTAGTCTTTCCTAATGAGTTAGTATTTAACCTTGAAATACATCAAAATAATTGTTCAACCTTGTAGTTTGATAGTGCATGATGTTTCAAAGGAGTGGGGCAAGACTCATCTTGGTCACCCTTCAACAATTGTTGATCCCTTTGTTCATTAATCTTAAATTTTCCTAAAATAATATCATTGATTACAAAGCCCATATTGTAGGGCTTCATGTGGATTTATCTCTCAAAGTCAAAATTATCTCTATTTTTGGGGATTTCTAGCTAGTGGTTAACCAAGTCAATCGTGTTTATCAAACCAAGCATGATAAACTAAATCTATATAACAATTTTTGTTGATAAGATTATGATAACGTTTTATAAAGTTACCATGTATGCTATCCCAAGGTCTAATAACTATCATGTTAATGTTATGGACTCAATTTCATCCTCGATCCTCTTAGAGTTGAATGATGAGAAATTTACAATCATCATTCAACAAATTATGGATATTTAACCTTAGAATCTAGTTATATTCCTTTATATTTCTTTTGATTGTAAGCAACCTTGTTCCGTAGTCCTTGGTACAAGGACATATTTGCATACATTAAGGATGGCATTTTGCCTAATATATTAAACTATAATGATAATAAAAATCTAAACCAATAATACTATAGACATGTTATTATTAGAGATATTTTGAATCATTGCACCTGTGATGGCATTTTTCTTGGGAGTCTAGACTCTACAAATCCTATATAGTCATCTAAGAGGCTCATGATGGATCATGCAATGGTCACTTTAGCGGTATCACTATCACTATAAAAATTGCTTTAAATGTATTATTATTATCCCTTAATGGAAAAGGACTCTTGAAACTATGTTAAGAAGAGTGAGAAGTATAAAAATCATGACAACCTTATCCTTGTCCCTTCCCAATCCCTTCAATTCTAAACCTCGCCTTGGGCTTTCTCCATTTAGAGATTGGATATCATGAAGAAGATAAATCTTATGTCATATGATGGATATATATTTATCATCATGGGTATGAAATAATTTTCCAAATGTGTCTAAGCTATGTTTTTGTTCTCAACAATGAGAGTGAAAGTCTTCAAGTTTATCCTTAAACAAATCATCAACCATTGTGGCATCCCTTATAGTTTAATATCAAGCAATGGAATACCTCTTAAGAATAAATATGTATATAATTTTTGTACTAAAAATAATATTTATCATAAATGGTCCACCCCTTATTATCCCCAAGACAATGACCAAGTCGAATCCTATTACAAAATCCTTGTCAAAATCCTTAAGGAGCTCATCAACAAGACTAGTAGAGATTAACATATCTAGTTTTATCTTGCACTATGGGTATATTACAATAGCATTAGAACTCCTACTAGTGTGAAATCTTATGCTATAGTCTATGGGATCAAATATCTCTTTTATTTTGAGTTTAAGGTTCTCTTCGTGTCCATTCTACTACAAGAGGTCTTTTTTGGATATGAATATTATCTTGGCCATATCATACAACTAGAATTGCTTGTTGAAATATATATCCATACCTTAGAACACCTAGGGTGTGCTAGAAAAGGCTTAAATATACCCATGATAAGAAAATATGGTCATGATCCTTTAAAATTGGTGACTATTTCTCAAAGATAATAAAAGATATCAATGCCAAAACCAAGCTCAAAGGTAAGTTTGAGACTAATTGGCTAATCCAATACATCATAATTCTCAAGTATGACTTAGGTTCCTATTGTATTTCCACTAATGGTAAATAAATTAAAAATCCAATGAGTCTTAAAAGATATTTCTTCTAAAATACACCCTATTGCATATTTACTTGTGACTACATGTTGTCTACTTGGGTTAGCTTGTTAATTTTTTATTTGCTTCTTTCCATGCACTTGATTTAGTTTTCTTGGATTTTTTGTAACATAGAGATGTGGGAATCCATGGTTTCATGCAAATAATGATCCTATATAGGATAATGTTTTTTTACTAGGTGACTGATGTGAGTGAATATTTCCTTGTCCCATCTTAAACATAGTTCACATGTGTCTTGATATGTGTATAAAAACATTTTGAAATTACATAATAAAATATGATTGTTCCACCATAAAACCCTTTTATCTACATAAAAATATCCACACATCATTCTTCAGACTCATATCTCTCTAATAATTAAGCTTGTTTCTCTTGCCTCTTTGTACACATGTTAAAGAATGGTTTCCTAGAGTTATTCCCCTACTTGTGAATGAAGGTATGAGAGCAACACATCTAGTTTATCATGCATCTCATATCTTCAAATATAATTAAACTTCATATCTTTCATCTCATCCCTTTGGCACATGATAATTCTAGAGATGTTATATCTTTTAGCCTACTATTACCTAGGGATTTGATGCAAATTGGACAACATCATAATTACTTTCATAGATTTTTTAGTCTTGTAGATTTATACTTAGGTGAAGGAACTAACAAGAGTTTTTTTTCTAATACATGGAAGTCTTCAAGACTAATAAAATTAGGAAGACATTTTCCTATCTCATGATATTTTACATAATCTCTACTCCATATTTCCAATGATAAAAGCTATGTTTCATAGGTGCTAATGGAAAAATTTATCATTTTATCTTCACCTTAAGTATCTTGTCATTCTTATTACCTTGTAGAACATATAAGAAATGTTCCTATAAATATTTATTTGGTCACTCATTTACAATGCAACGAGAATGATATGGTGCATACTCCAATATTCATATCAATTTCCAAACCTTATCCTCCATCTTGCTATACAATGAAAGTTGTGAGTTTTGTAGGTGTTGATGGAAAGTTCAATCAATTAATATTTTGTCTAATCCTAGTTAACCATTTCAACCTTTCATATTTGCACTTAGATGATGAAACTAACTAGAGGTCTCTTTTGTTAAGTGCTAAT
Source organism: Wollemia nobilis (assembly GCA_028583015.1). Lineage (NCBI taxonomy): Eukaryota > Viridiplantae > Streptophyta > Pinopsida > Araucariales > Araucariaceae > Wollemia > Wollemia nobilis. Next base: position 529,700 of record JAQPPZ010001424.1, on the reverse strand, counting down.
CATCAACACTAATAAGGTTGTAAAGATGTTTGACTATCTCCAAACTTTTCAACCATATTTCATATCAACTAGTTTTCATTCAACCTTATGGCGAATACTACATGTTGTAGGCATTGATGGAAATATCCTACATCTTTACTCATATTCATATTGCTTTTGGATCCATGCAAAATATTAGATGATCTCAATAGAGAATTTAAATCTTGTATGTAGGATCATCAACACTATCAAAATCACATATAGTCATGGAGGAAATATGCAAACATGTCCATAAATAATTCATCCCCTAATAATTTTAAATTAGGGTTAAATTCATTGTCAAAATTAATAATACCTTATATATATAAGAAATCCTCTATGATAATTGTCTAGAGGTGCATCCATTGACATTTAGTATATCTCACAAATCTTTTTGACATCTATTTTAGAGGTAAGTCTAAAATTAGAAGTCCTTTATGATATTTTTCTAAAAGCACAACAAAAACATTTTAGATGTTTAAAGGTAGAATCCATCAGCAAAAGTCCTTTATGATATTTGTCTATAGGTAAAGCAAAGTCCTATTTGACATTTTTCTAAAGGAAAAACAAATTTTCTTTAGGTATTTGTTTAAAGGTACATCCATTAGAAAAATTTCTCGATGATATTTATCTAGAGGTTAGTCTATTTCCATTTGGTGCATCCATAAAATCCTCGAAAACATCTATTATGAGGTAAACCCATTTACAACTTTCAAATAAAAAATGAAAATGTTTCTTTGGTGTTTGTCTAGGGGTACAAAAATTAGTATCTTTAGATTTTATCATATCAATACCTTATTGTATTATCTAATATCCCCCTGGGCATATATTTATCTATATATTAACAATGCATTATGACATTATCTAAAGTTCGCATGTGAACATCATTATCTATAATACCTAATGGTATTATCTAACATCTCGTTGGGTACATATTTTTCTATATTATAGCTTGTATCATAACAATTACTCATGGAATTACTTGAAGTCTCCTTGGGAATATCTCTTTTGTATATAATTATGATTAATCCACCATCTATTTTAATACATGTCTTATGCATATTAATATCAAAGGCTATTTATAAACCCTTATGATTTTAAAGCCTTATTATATAACCATCATTTTTTTAATAATAACATCCTCATAGCATCATCATAACATAACAAGGTCAAATCATTAATCATCAATCATAAACATAATATAATAAAATAACATAACGATAAAATACATTCATTAAGATTGATGGATCATCATGGATCATAAAAAAATAGTGTATATATATCAGAAAAATATGTATTATACATTGGAATCATGATCATAAAATCATCTTCAACTATGATATAATAGCTATAAATTTAGCCCTTGTAGGGACATCCTAATATCTAGCTATATGATCCAATATGTGGGGCTCATACTACTTCTCTAGGAAATGGTATCATCCTAATAGATCACTATGACTACTATGTCATAGACCATGAGTGGGTTTGCATTATCTGTATCCTACTCAATGATGGTAGGCAATGTTGGACTAACACTACTACATGGTAGGTCATGCGATAGCAGTTTAATATTTTGACCTCAATTATTAAATCTACTTGTACTTATGATAGCTCCACCAAGTAATATTATTGTGTTATAGACATCTAATCCAATAGTATTTGGACCAACTAGTTATCATTGACTCTAACTATTATTGTGGATTTTGCCATAACTACATCATTATTTATAATCAATCTCAAAATAATGGAGTATATAATGGAGGTATATTGCATAATCTTATTATTTACTTATATATATTATTGCATCATCCTATACCACATCTTCCTCTACCAAGGATACTGCCAATGTAGCTTATAAACTAACAACTTGTTGGACCAGTGCATCTCTCTCTACCTATATACTAGAATGAGGAAACCTACTAGGTCCTATATCCCTTCTAGGCATGACTATTGCTAGATATCCTCTTGTCACTATTATTACTACCCTTTGAATCCATTTTTTGAATAGGTGGAAGGGGTTTTGAAAGGGTCCCTGAACCTTTTACAAAGGGGTTTTGAGGATCCCCAAACATTTAATAACAAACATGGATCTTAATAGAGTTACCAAAGAGGAAAAAAGACACAGATCCGAAGGAGATACAAAGGTATCCAACAATAAATCAATCTCCAAAGGAAATATTAGAATCTCATAATATCTAGAGAAAAAAATTCAACTAAAAAATTTAAAAAGGAGCATGAATCTCGAGGAGAGATTTAGCAACTGCCTAAACAACCAAGCACAAAGATTTATAATAAAATAAAAATATAGATCACCCAAGATCCAATCATAATAGGGTGATATATCCAAGGAGATATATGTCTATACCACCAAAAAGGGCTTTGAATATAATTTGAAATTTTAAATGGAGCCCACTCAAATTTACAATCAAAGGAAAAGGAGCTTGTCCACCAAGGTCAAACTAGTCTGTACCAATATCTAGAGAATATCACTTATTTTTAAAAACAAAATGAAATATTCCTTCTAGGGACAATATTATTACTTAAAATTGAATTAAAAAAATATGACAATTCCTTCCTCGAACAAGCACAAACATGGGGGGAGCCAAAAATCCTAAAATATAAGGCATATCTAAATCCTTTGAGATAACAAAATAGTTGAAGCAAAAATTCAAGATTGAAGAAAAACCTACAATGATAGTCCATCCTTGTGTGAAACCAAGAAAATCCACCCTTGAATCTCCAACAACTATGGACCAGGATCCATCCCAAATCAAGTCAAAATTAGAATATTTGCTACCAAAAAATCTAACTCCAAATCCAAATTACATGGAATAGACACTCCAATACAAAAGTTTGTTTACATCAAACAAAAATAAAAAACCCAATATGGTCTACTAATCTACCCTCAACCACCTTCCTAGATACATCCTCTTGCTTAAGCTATGGCCTACCACTATAACCTTCCTCATGTGGTGTTGGAAATTTTGAGTAGTTGTGTTGTCATTGATGTTAAGAGTCAGTGTTAGTGGTGTCAAAAATCAGTGCAAGGATTTGATAAAAGGAGGCTTAAAATATTCATATTTTATTCCCAAGAGATTTATTTTAAAAGCTTCACATGATTGGTCAAAATGTTGGCTAAATACCCTAAAGGAAGGAGATACCTAGGCCCAAAGGAAATAATATTATAATATTAAAGGTGTTCAGTTAAGGCCTAAGGTTGAAAAAGGAAAATACCTAGGCCCAAAGGAAACAATATTATAATATTTATTATTATAATATTAAGTGTTAAAATAATGCCTAAGGTTATTTATAAATTATTTATAATATTTATATTATAATTAATTTATAAAATAAATTAATTAAAACCCTAAGTTAGGGTTGGGCGCAAAAATATTAAAGTTAATTTCCCCCCTCGACATTCGAAGCAAAAATATGTATGGTATTTATACCATAAGGTTTGTGGCATTAATGTGAGTCTCAAAAATTATTGCATGTGTGAGTATTGATAAGTGTTTATGTGAATTCATGAGCACAAAAGGGAAAAAGGTTTTTAATTTTTTAAAAGCAGCAAAAATCGTAGAAGGTTAAAGTGACAAAGGGTCAAGGCCTTATCACAAACCACATGGTTGGGCTAGTGGCAAGACTTGGTAGTGTAGATTGTTGGGCAAGCGGAGGTCTCACGTTCGAGTCCTAATGGTAGCAAAGGGGACAAAGGTTTTGATTTTTGGTTTTGGTGCCAAGTGGAGGAACAAAGCGTAGGAGGCACTTTGGTGTTTCAAGGGAGCACCTAGCTCACATGGTGGTTAGGCTACAACTAGGGCAGTGGTGGCAGCACGACAGGGGATTGAATCCCACCGAGGAAGTGCACACAAAAGGTATTTAAATTTTTGATTTAATAAATTTCACCTTTGTCTAAGTTGTATGGTATGCACCTTATGGAGATATAAGGTAGTTGAAATAAAATTTATTTTTGCCATATTTGAGGGTGTTGAATGATTTATATTTTGATTTGATAAGTGCATTGGAATATTTCTGAATGGTGGTTATAATTATTTTGAAAATGCATTTTGATAAGTAGGGAGATATAAGGAAGTAATTTTGATTATTCTATGCATTAAAATTCTGAAGGAAGTTATATTGAATTATTGTGGGAAGTCTTTGTTGATTATGTTTTTAGTGTGCTAAGAGGGAGTTAAAAGGTGTATGAGGAATTTGTGAATGTGTGTATGTTTTGCTAAAATATTTTGAAGAGTTTGATTATTGGAATTGATGCAATATTTTGAGAAACCAAGAGAGTGATTTGGAATTTATTTGAGCACACATATTGAAGGTTTGCTAACTCATAAAGAAGTGTTGTGCTAATATTTATAGTAGCAAAAGTCATTGTGAGTGAAACAGGTTTTGAAGACATATCTCCATAAAAATAAAAGGTATGGGCACATCATCCTTTGATTAGAGTGTTGTTGAATTGAATGTTGTGAAATATAAGGTGGAGTGAAAAGGATTGTTTGATAAGCATTATTGGAAATATTTGAGTGGTTTTTATATGCATAATTGGTGAATGTTTAGAGAACATTTGGGATAGAGATTTAATATTATTGGAGTTAGGGTTTGAGACCCCTATTGTGTGTTGTTGGAAGTAGTGTGAAACACTTGGCTAGGGTTTGTGAGAAAATTGTGTTTTATTGGTTGAATTATTGAGTGAAATTCTTGAGAATTGGTTTTGAGTGATATTAGAAATAAGATTTATGAAAGCAACAAACTTAATTATTGAGTAGAACATATTGAGTCTTTGATAGAATACATAATTATCTATATGTTCTAGAGGTTAAACAAATTTTGAGTAGAATATGTCTAAACTGCTTCAAGTTAAAAGAATTACTTTGAAGATTAGACTAAACAATTGATAGCATTGTGTGCAATATTTGAGTTTGATTGAGCATATCTTATGAATTTTTGTTAGCATATACTTCTTACATTATTGTTATAAGCATGTATTTAATTGAAGCAAAATGATAGCACACGTAGGTGCTCTCTAGGTTGGTTTAATAACCACCAAGTTGGTTTGATAAACCAACTTATTGTAACCTTTATATTTCATATCAATCGGAATGAATAATTGCTTCATGAAATTCTTCATGGTACCAGAGCTTGGAAGATCATAGGCAAGTGTTGGGCAAGGTAGTTACCTAACTACTCCAACTTCTGTACCAGCCAAATCAAATCGAAGATATTGATGGATGCAGGACACAAGACATAGACAGGAAGCCACGCAAGATGTAGAATCAACATAGAGACAACCACTAATGGATGTAAGATGTAGATAGGAGGACAACCAGGATGCAGAGCTGATGCAAAGTCAACCACTGATAGACGTAGGACACAGATAGGAGGACACATAGACCGAGACACTCATAGGAGGACATGCAGGATGTAGACATAGCAAGTGCAAGATACACAAGACATAGACAAAGAAGACTGGAAAGTGGTTACAAAGGTAAAAGGGTGGGGTGGTTGCCTGAAGGAAATCAAAAACTTCATATTGCCTTCGTCAGTTTTAAAGAATCCCACAGTGGCAACATAGGCCATGTGGGATTATTATTTTAAAAAATATTTTCCTTCGCACTCAACATGGTAAGACCTGCCTGGTTTCATAGAGGTGCTCATCGGGCCCTCTGGCTCACATGGTCCACATTGTGCTTACTATATGTGAGGTCGCAAGTTCTATTTTCTTCAGGGAGGTATAAGGGGTTTTTACAGGTAATGTTGTCGTGCTTTGGACTACTGTATCCATCGCCTAATATAGCTACAACAATGACGTCTGAGCTTGTTCTCTATCAATCGTCGAGGAGAAATAAGGCAAACCAGTTCTATTATTCATTCCATCTCATACCCACATCGTGATTGTTGTTAGGCATAAATCCTGACGAAGGTTTTTCCAAAGTGTTTAGGGGAAGTTACGCCCCACGCATGAGGAATAAAATTTCTATGGTAGGTGTCATTAACAACACGATGCCCTTTCAGTATAACCAAAAATCAATATATCGTGCTTCTCATATGTACTTATAGTCTCCCTCACGTAAGGGCGGGTACATATTGAGTGGTATGTTGTTCATATATACCTACAGTCTCCCTCACGTAAGGGCGGGTATATATTGAGTGGTTACGATATATAGATTTGGCAGGTATAAAGAAAGGGAGACCAATTGGTGATATAAGGAACTTTCATAATGGCCATTGTTCACAAATATCTCTCAGATTCACAGTTGTTGAAAGGTCCTAACTTTGTTCCATGGAAGACAAAGATGAGAGCCATTCTTCAGATGGAAGATTTATGGGATATAGTAATTGGCACTACAAAACGCCCTCAAACACCAGGAGCAGATCAAGAAGGTTGAGATAAAAAGGACAAAAGAGGTCTCGTGTTTATCTTGCTTGCCACTACAGATGAGGTGCAACCTCATATTTGTGATGCAAAAACCAGTAAGGAAGCTTGGGATGCCTTGGTTACAGTATATGAAGGAAAGAATCAGTCCACTATTCTACACCTTCAAACTCTACTACATACCCTTAGTATGAATTCTGGGGAAACAGTTGATCTATTCCTCTGCAGAGTGGCAGACTTGAAAGCAAAGTTGAATGCTATGGGAAAACCAGTAGATGATGATATCTTGAATTCTATCATTTTGAGAGCATTACCAGATTCCTACAAAATGTTGATCACTTCCCTCAACGTTTCTGGTAGACAAGTAACATTTGTGGAACTGGTAAATTTGCTTCAGACTGAGGAAGCAAATCAGGTTCAGAAAGATGAAGTGCCAGATAATGCCCTCTCTACCCAACAAAAGGGTAAGAAACAAGGTCAATTTCAAAAAGGGGGTTCTTCTTCCAAAGGAAAAGGGAAGCAAAATCAGCAGAAAGATAAACAATATTGCAAGATTTGTGATATGAATAACCATGACACCAACAGGTGTTGGTTCAAAAACAAGCAACAAAATGACCAAGGTCCTAAGAAGAAGGGCAAAGAGAAACATAAATACAAAAAGAAACATAAGCAACCTAAGGGCCATGTTGCTTATGCTGACTCCAACTCAGACTCAGATTCCCCTGGGTCCGATTCAGATTTTGACTCTGAAAGAGCACACAAGGTGCTCATGACCCATACTTCATCTTCCCAGATAGATGTTGTATGGTATATTGATTCAGGAGCTAGTAAACACATGACTGGGGACAAATCATGGTTTGACACTTTTGAGGAGAAAGAAGGTAAGCCAGTCACAATTGCTGACAATCAAGTCTACCAAGTGAAGGGTGAAGGGGATGTTTCTGTGTCCCTTCCCGATGGTAACTGTCAGATTGAGAAGGTTCTCTATGTTCCGGGACTAGCCAATAATCTGCTATCAGTTACACAAATGTTGGATAGAAATATGGATGTCATGTTTCGAGTTGTGAAAGGCAAGAAGAGATGTTTTATATCCCACAGTGGTAAACATGTTGCAACCGGATCCTACAAGCATGGCTTGTTCATTCTAGATGCTCTTTCAACTCCTCATGTTGCTCTGGCTGCAACTACAAAGGAGGCCACCTCTCTCTGGCATAGACGTTATGGGCACCTAAGTTCAAGATATTTGCTTGAATTACATAGATATGGGATGGTGAAAGGTCTTCCTCATCTCTCATCTATCTTACCAGTTTGCTCGGATTGCTTAGCAGGGAAGCAACACCGAGTACCTTTTGAAACTAGCTCATCTCGAGCTAAAAACCCTTTAGAGCTGGTACATACCGATCTGTGTGGTCCTATGCCAACCAGCTATGGTGGAAAGAAGTATTTTCAATTGTTTGTTGATGATTACTCATGGAAGATGTGGGTTTTCTTTCTTCAGTTGAAATCAGAGGCATTTCTCTACTTTCAACAATTCAAGAAACTTGTTGAGAAGGAGTCGGGATGTTTCATAAAAACCCTCCACTCAGATCGAGGGGGGAATACACCTCTGAAGAGTTTTTAGATTTTCTTAAGAAACATGGGATTAAAAGACAACTGACTACAACCTATACACCTCAACAGAATGGAGTTGCAGAGAGGAGAAATCGTTCCATTATGGAAATGGTTCGATGTATGCTAAAGGGAGCACATCTTGAGGATCAATATTGGGCAGAAGTAGTAAACACAACATCATACCTCCTAAATAGAGCACCCACTAGAGCTCTACAAGGAAAAACACCACAAGGAGCTTGGAGTGGTAAGAAACCCTCCATTTCTCATTTAAGGGTTTTTGGATGTAAAACATTCATGCACATTCCAAAACAGAAAAGGAAGAAGTTGGATGAGAAAACTCTGTAGTGTATCTTTCTTGGCTATGATGAGCATTCAAAAGGATATCGATTGATTGATCCTAAGACCAAGAAGACACACTTAAGTAGAGATGTTGTATTTGATGAAGCTTTCACATCAAAAGACACATCTACAACTAGTATACCTAGATGAAGAAGAACCTAAGAAAGAGGTTCAACTTTCATAGCAATAGTAGAAAGTCCCAAAATGGTATACTAGTACTTTGAGAGATGCTAAGTTGAATTCACTTCCATATCTATCTCTAGATAGGCCATGTACTCGCAGTATGACTCAACAAATGAGAGCAGAGGCATCTACTTCAGAGGTTGACGAACTTTGCCAACACTTTGATGATTTGTCAGTGGGTACAAAAAATGATAGAGAAGAAGATGAGGATGAAGAAAAGGTTTATATGTCCGCATTGAATGCAAATGAACCTACAACGGTTCAAGATGCACTTGATAAGCCATAGTGGAAAGGGGCAATGGATGTAGAACATCAGTCTCTCATGAAAAATAATACTTGGAAGTTAGTCGATCTACCAACAGGAAAGAAACCCATAGGCTGCAAATGGGTGTTCAAAGTGAAGTATAAGGCAGATGGATCTATTGATAAGCATAAATCCTGACTTGTTGCAAAGGGTTATGCTCAAAAAGAAGGCATAGACTATGAAGAAACTTTTGCCCCTACTGCAAATATGACTACCATTCGAGTACTTTGTGCCATGGGAGCTCAGTTTGGGTGGAAGTTGCATCAGATGGATGTTAAAAGTGCCTTCTTGAATGGTGACTTACAGGAAGAAGTATACATGACCCAACCAGAAGGATTCATGGTTGAGGGGCAAGAACAGAAAGTGTGCAAGTTGATCAAATCCTTGTATGGGCTCAAACAAGCTCCTCGAGCTTGGTATATCAAGATAGACAGTCACCTTGTGCAGCATGGATTCAAAAGAAGTCCTTCAGATGCAAATATCTATATTAAGAACAATGGTTCTGATATAGTGATTCTGGTGCTTTATGTAGATGATCTGATCATAACAGGAAGTTCAAAAAAATGATTGATTCAGTGAAAAATGATTTGAAGCAATCATTTGAAATGACAGATCTAGGACTTCTTCACTATTGTCTTGGTTTGGAAGTAACTCAAAAAATATATCATATCAGAGTAACACAAAAGAAGTATGCCAAGACTTTAGTAGAAAAATATCGGATGACTAACTGTAAGTCAAAAGCAACTCCAATGGAGCAAGGACTTAAGTTATCACGATATGATGAATCACCTCAGGTAGATGGTACTCTCTATCACCAGTTAATTGGGAGTCTCCTATATCTGACAAATACCAGGCCAGATCTTAGTTTTGTTGTAGGCTATCTTTCAAGGTTCATGCAAGAACCTAAGGTGAGTCACTGGAAAGCAGCAAAGAGAGTTCTTCATTATGTCCGTGGTAGTACAAATTATGGCCTGGAATACAAAAAGAATAATAAGTTTTTCTTACTAGGATACATGGACTCAGATTATGCTGGATCCATTGATGATCGTAAGTCAACTTCTGGATATGTTTTTCATCTGGGATCTGGACCTGTCTCATGGCACAGTAAGAAGCAGCATGTGGTTGCTTTATCTTCTACAGAGGTAGAATATCGTGCAGCCAGTGAAGCAGTCTATGAGATAATGTGGTTAAGTCACATTCTTTCAAACATGGGCCTTCCAAAGAATCTACCTCTTCATTTGTTTTGCGACAATCAAGGTGTTTTGAATCTTGTCAAAAATCCAATTTTTCATGAACGTACCAAACACGTTGATACCAGATGTCATTTCATTCGAGATGAAGTTCCAAAGCACCATATACAACTTCAATACATTCCCACTGATGCACAAGTTGCAGATATTTTTACCAAAGCACTTGGGCGTATCAAATTTGAAAAGTTTCGAGATACTATTGGAATTTGCCAATAATGTAATAAGGGGGGATGTTAGCATATACTTATATTACATCATTGTTATAGGCATGTATTTAATTGAAGTAAAATGATAGCGCACGTAGGCACTCTCTAGGTTGGTTTGTATAACCACCAAGTTGGTTTGATAAACCAACTTATTGTAACATTTATATTTCATATCAATCAGAATGAATAATTGCTTCGTGAAATTCTTCAGTATTGAGCATATGTTTGAGCAGATTTGAGTAAGCTTTTGTGAAAGCCTAAGGATAGGTTTGACCAAGATTTTGTAAAATATTATAGGTAGATTTGAGACAAGTCTTGATGAAGACTTGAGAGCAGGTTAATCAAGTTCTTGAGAGGACTTGAGAGCAAATTTGAGGTAAGTCTTTATGAAGACTTGAGAGAAGGTTAAGCAAGTTCTCGAGAGGACTTGAGAATATTTGAGGTAAGTATTTGTGAGGAATTGAGAAAATATTAAGCAAGTTCTTAAGAGGACTTATAAGAAGATTTAAGGTAAGTCTTGGTGAAGACTTGAGATAGCATTGAGCAGAGTTGATTGAGTGTTTTGTTTAAGCTTTGTGTTAAGTCTTGGGGCAGATATGAGTAGATTTTATTTGTGATTAGATCAAGCCTTGTATTAAATCTTGAGGATAAATTTGAGGATAGAGTTTGGTGCATATTTGAGAGCAAATTTGTGATATGATTGAGACTGAGTTAGAGTATACTTTTACTAGACCAAGGATAGTGTTTGGTGTAGATTTAAGACATAATTAAGAGCAATATTTGAAGGTGATAGAGTAGAGGATAGTAGTCTCCAGTGGATAGAGATCCATTAGCCAGGGCAATGAGGATAGAGGTCTTTTAAGTGAGGATAGAGGTCTTCTATATAGAGAGATCCACAAGCCAGTGTAGTGGAGGCAATAGTATTTTAGAAGATCACCAGGCAGAGTAGAGGATAAAGAGTTCTCATGTGGATAGAGATCCACAAACAAAATCAATGGGAAAGATTTCTCTTGTGGAGTGTGATCTGTGAAGTAGTTGGAAAGATAGAGTTCTTCTGTGGAGAGATATCCATGAACTAGTTGAGGAGAAAGAGTTCTTCGATGTCAAGTTCCACAAACCAGATAAGAGGAGAAAGAGTTATCCTATGGATAAAGATCCACAAATTAGAGAATTAGGGTATTGGTGTCTCCTTTGGATAGAGGTCTATAAACATTGTAATAGGGAAGTGTTTCCCAAGATATTTGTTGAGAAAATTTAGTAGAAATATTTTCTTCGTGGAGTAGCCCACATTGGGTGAACCATGTTAAATTGGTATCTCTATTGTGTATGCTAATTTATGCAATTTTTTTATTACTAATATTGATATTTCTATTGATAATATAGGATAATATTTTTTGGGAAAGAAAAGTGAAAGTTGATCTTATATTATTCACCCCCTCTTAGTATAAGCTTGTATTCTTCAATTGGTATCAGAGCGGGTTCCTTCGGAAGAGTTTAACAACTTGAAGGAAAATATTACATGAACACAAATGGATTCTCAAAGTGGATCTTCAAAAAATAATGCACCATTGTTCAATGGTAACAATTATGCATTTTGGAGTGTAAGAATGAAGATTTACCTAATGGTACAAGGAAATGAGACATGGAAAGCAATTGAGGATGGGTACACATCGACAACTACACCTCCTACATATAAATATAGTAAGCTCCTACATCTGAATAATTCAAAGGCAATGAATGCAATATTTAGTGGTTTAGAGGAAGCAAAGTTTGTAAAAGTTATGCATTGCACATAAGCAAAAGAGATTTAGGAAAAGTTGAAGAAAACATATGAGGGAGACAAAAATATCAAGATGGTAAAATTACAAAATCACAAGAAAACATTTGAATACTTAAAGATGAAGGATGAGGAAGACATTGTTACATACTTAATCTGTGTGGATGAAGTTGTTAAATCCATGCAAGGACTTGGGTTTAAAGTTGAATAATAAGATGCTTGTCAAAATATTTTAAGATCACTTCCTAAGAGGTGTAGTGAAAATGTTTTAGCCATAGAGGAAACAAAAGATATTGAGACTTTGACTAGGGATGAGCTACATGGCACTCTCATAGATTTTGAGATGAGAATAGAAAAGGTTCCTATCCCCTAAAAATAAGTAACCTTCAAAGTAACAAAGAAGACAAAGGATAAGAAGTCAGATTCAAGTATTGAGTTATCCAGTGATGAAGAAGCAAACTATGATAGAAGGAACAAGGAAACAAGAAATCATAAAGGTACAAAAATAGTTGTGCTTTAATTGTGGTAAATATGATCACTTTGCATCTGATTTTCCATAAGCTAGAAGTAGTAGTGGTGAAGAGAAATAGGATCATAAGAACAGGGAAGTAGGAAAATACAGGTATCAAAAGAAAAGTAGGGATGGATAAGGAAAGAAAGGAAATAAGTTTTTCCAAAGGCATAAGAAGAGTTTTTATGAAGATAAAATATACAAGAGTTCAATTGATAGTGATGGAAGATCCTCAAAAAATGAAGAAGAAGAGATTCTATTTATAACAATAGAAAAAGAAGGTGTTGGAAAAGAAGCTAAAAGGAAACCAATAATTCTCAAGTGTTTCAGGTGTGGTAAATTTGGTCATCTTGAAGATCATTGTACAAAGAATGAATTCAGTTTTAGTGAAGATGAATATGAATGATACTCTTAAATATTGAGAAGAAAAAAGTCTCCTATTGGAAATAGAAGAGGAAGGAAGTGCTCCTATTGAAGATAGATCAGAAAAAAATGAAGATGATTTTGAAGATAAAAAGGTAGAGGAAGAATCAAAAAATGAAGAGGAAGGAGAAGTTGATGAAGGTTAGCTTATTTCTACTCTTAAGGAATTAATGAAGGTAAGAAAGCAGAACTCAAAACTTAGGCCTCAATTTCAAGAATGTGATGAAGAGAAGGGAAAGCTTATACAAGATCTAACAAACTCAATAGCTAAGACAAGGAGATTTAAAGAGAAGTTAGAGGTAAAAGTTTTAGAATGTGAAATATTAGAGCATGAGGTAGCTTCACTAAGGAAGAAAGAAAGAGTCTAAAGACAAGCTACAAAGGTTTGGGAGAAGCTCAAAGACTTTGGATAATATTATCAAGGTACAAAGATCTTCAACAAATAAAATAGGACTTGGTTTTGAATAGGAACATAGAGAATGAGGAGAGGTGTCAATATCAATATCCAAAGAAGAAGAAGCTTTAGAAGAAGAAAGTGAGACTTTTAAGGATAAGTTGGAAAATAGAAAATTCAACAAGGAAATGAATAATGCACAAATAAGGAACAGATGGAACAAGAAACATCACAGGGAATAAAGGACTAAGAGACCAATGGATTCAAGGCAATATTTCTTCAATGGATGTTGCTTCTCATGTCATAGATTTAGACACAAGGCTATGTAGTGTAGGACACATAAAAATAAGTAATATGGTTTCACCATGAGAAATTTTAGAAATGGGCATCTCTTTCAAGGGTATTTTTAGTCTTGTAATTAGTTTGGTCATAAGGCAGTTAATTGCAGGGTTCATGACAGGAATGGATATGGCTTCACTAGGAGGAACTTCAAGACATTTGCATATTCAAGGAACTACAAATTTAAGTGTTATAAGTGTAATAATGTTGGGCATATGGCTAAGTGGTGTAAAATAGATTTTCCAGAGACAAGTACGAACAAGAATATTCAAAGGAATCAGAAGGATTAGTTGAGGAAGAAGGTGGAAAAAGAAAAAGGATAGTGTATGTTGGGAGTAGAAATACTCCCACCCCAAAATTAACCACCTAAAGGAGAGGAGGTGGGGATGGGGCTGGGCTAAGAGTCTTATATTTAGCCCCAAAGATGGTCCTTTGCCATTGATGACAAAGGGGGAGATATTTGAGTTAGGGGAGAGCATTCAGTCAGGGGGAGTAGTTTCTCATGGGGAGCAAGAATTGAAAAAAGGAGAAAGGAATGGTTAAAGAAAATGAGTTGCCATAAATGAAAAAGGGGGATGTTGTTGGAAATTTTGAGTAGTTGTGTTGTCATTGATGTCAAGAGTCAGTGTCAATGATGTCAAAATTTAGTGCAAGGATTTGACAAAAGGAGGGTTAAAATATTCATATTTTAAACCCAAGAGATTTGGTTTAAAAGCTTCACATGATTGGTCAAAAGGTTGGCTAAATACCCTAAAGGAAGGAGATACCTAGGCCCAAAGGAAATAATATTATAATATTTATTATTATAATATTAAAGGTGTTCAGTTAAGGCCTAAGGTTGAAAAAGGAAAATACCTAGGCCCAAAGGAAACAATATTATAATATTTATTATTATAATATTAAGTTTTAAAATAATACCTAAGGTTATTTATAAATTAATTAAAACCCTAAGTTAGGGTTTGGCACAAAAGCATTAAAGTTAATTTCCCCTCATCGATGTTCGAAGAAAAAAGGTGTATGGTATTTTTATCATAATATTTGTGGCATTAATGTAAGTCTTCAAAATTATTGCATGTGCGAGTATTGATAAGTGTTGATGCGAATTTGTGAGCACAAAAGAGAAAGAGGTTTTTAATTTTTTAAAAGCAACAAAAATTATGGAAGGTTAAAGCGACAAAGGCTCAAGGTCTTATCATCAACCACGTGGTTGGGCTAGTGGCAAGAATTGGCAGTGTAGATCATTGGGTGGGTGGAGGTCTCGCGTTCAAGTCTCGGTGGTAGTAGAGGGGACAAAGATTTTGATTTTGGTTTTTGCACCAAGTAGAGGAACAAAGTGCAGGAGGCACTTTGGTGTTTCAAGTGAGCACCTAGCTCAAATGGTATTTAGGCCACAACTAGGGTGTTGGTGACAGAGCAGTAGGGGATTGACTCCCATCGAGGTAACATGCGTAAAAGGTATTTAAATTTTTTATTTAATAAATTGTACCTTTGTCTAAGTTGTATGGTATGCGCCTTGTGGAGATATAAGGTGGTTGAAATAAAATTTATTTTTGCCATATTTGAGGGTGTTGAATGATTTATATTTTGATTTGATAAGTGCATTGGAATATTTTTGAATGGTGGTTGTAATTATTTTGAAAATAAATCTTGACAAGTAGGAAGATATAAGGAAGTAATTTTTATTATTCTATGCATTAAAATTTTGAAGGAAGTTATAGTGAATTATTGAGAAAGTAAATTATCAGAAGTCTTTGTTGATTATGTTTTGAGTGTGCTAAAGGGAGTTAAAAGATGTATGAGGAGTTTGTGAATGTGTGTATGTTTTGCTAAAATATTTTGAAGGGTTTGATTATTGGAATTGATGCAATATTTTGAGAAACTAGGAGAGTGGTTTGGAATTTATTTGGGCACACATATTGAAGGGTTTCTAACTCATAAATAAGTGTTGTGCTAATATTTATAGTAGCAAAAGTCATTGTGAGTGAAACAGGTTTTGAAGATATATCTCCATCAAAACAAAAGGTATGGGCACATCATACTTTGATTAGAGTGTTTTTGAATTGAATGTTATGAAATATAAGGTGGAGTGAAAATGATTTTTTGATAAGCATTGTTGGAAATATTTGAGTGGTTTTTATATGCATGATTGGTGAATGTTTAGAGAAAATTTGGGATAAAGATTGAAGATTATTGGAGTTAGATTTTGAGACCCATATTGTGTGTTGTTGGAAGTAGTGTGAAACACTTGGCTAGGGTTTGTGAGCAAGTTGTGTTTCATTGGTTGAATGATTGAGTTAAATTCTTAAGCATTGGTTTTGAGTGATATTAGAAATCATATTTGTGAAAGTGAAAGACTTAATGATTTAGTAGAACATATTTAGTCTTTGATAGAATACATCATTATCTATATATTCCAGAGGTTAAATGAATTTTTAATAGAATATGTCTAAATTACTTCAAGTTAAATAAATTACTTTGAATATTAGACAAAACAATTGATAGCATTGTGTGCAAGATTTGAGTTTGATTGGGTATATCTTGTGAGTTTTATTGAGAATAAGTTTGAGCAGATTTGAGTAAGCTTTTGTGAAAGCTTAAGGACAGGTTTGAGAAATATTTTGTGAAATATTGTAGGCAGATTGGAGACAAGTCTTGGTGAATACTTGAGAGTATGTTAAGCAAGTTTTTGAGAGGACTTAAGAGTAAATTTGAGGTAAGTCTTTATGAAGACTTGAGAGCAGGTTTATCAAGTTCTTGAGAGGACTTGAGAGAATATTTGGGGTAAGTCCTTGTGAATACTTGAGAGCATATTGAGCAAGTTATTAAGAGGACTTGTAAGAATATTTGAGGTAAGTCTTGGTGAAGACTTGAGACAACATTGAGCAGAGTTGATTGAGTGATTTGTTCAAGATTTGTGTTAAGGCTTGGGGCAGATCTGAGTAGAGTTGATTTATGATTAGATAAAGCTTTGTGTTAAGGCTTGAGGATGTATTTGAGGATAGATTTTGGTGTATATTTGAGAGCAAATTTGTGCTAGACCTAAGATAGAGTTAGAGCATATTTGTACTAGATTGAGGATAGTGTTTGGTGTAGATTTGAGATAATATTGAAAGCAAGCTTTGGAGGTGATAGAGCAGAGGATAGTAGTCTCTAGTGGATAGATATACATTAGCTAGGGTAGTGAGGACAAAGGTATTCTATGGAGAGAGATCCACAAACCAGTGTAGTGGAGGTAGTAGTCTTCTAGAAGATCATCAGCCAGAGTAGAGTAGAAATAGTTCTCCTATGGATAGATATCCATAAAACAGAGCAAGGGTAAAGAGTTCTCTTATGGAGTATAATCTGTGAAGCAATTGGGAAGATATAGTTCTTCTGTGGAGAGATATCCACAAACTAGTTGAGGAGAAAGAGTTCTCCTAGGTCAAGTTCCATAAACTAAAGAAGAAGGGAAAGAGTTCTCCTATGGATAGAGATCCAAAAATCATAGCATTAGGGTATTGGTGTCTTCTTTGGACAGAGGTACATAAAAATTGTAATAGGGAAGTGTTTCCAAATATATTTGTTGAGAAAATTTAGTAGAAATATTTTCTTCATGGAGTAGCCCACATTGGGTGAACCATGTTAAATAATGTCTCTAGTGTGGGTGATGATTTATGCATTACTTTGATTACTGCTATTGATATTTCCATTGAAGATATTGGATAATATTGTTTGAGAAAGAAAAGTGAAAGTTGGTCTTATATTGTTCACCCTCCCTCTTAGTTTAAGCTTGTGTTCTTCATGTGGATGATTTGATAGAATTCATAGTAGCTATCAATGACATAAGAATAATTGACATTAGGATTTGTAATTATTATATTATCAACAATGATCTTTGGATATGAGTTAAGGTTCAACAAGGGATTTGACCCTAGCTCTTAAGTCAAATGATGATATTATAGCAACTCTAGTGTAATGACCTAATATAGGCTAAACTATTAAATCACACACTCAAAATGTATGCTCTACCCATTATTCCACCGACCATCTCCTCTATCTAATATATGCCAATTAATAAACATTCTCCACCTAGCATGGATGATCCCTATAGGGTCACCATACAAACTACTCCCTATGTAGGTCACCTATCAATTATTGTGTCCTATCAAAAATACCTCTATGAGTTCTACCATGTCCCCCTCTACTTGGTTAGCCCATCTATATGTTATTGATACTACTTTATCCACCACTTATCCTAGAAATATTGATGTACAAATGGATGTTATGTGCTTTAATATCCACACCTAGAGAAATGTGCAACATTCTAATCATCTTCATCCTATATACAAAACTTAGTGGATTGAGTGGTGCAGTTGGCTTAGAATCATAATCCCCATATAAAAATTGTCTATAACTCTAGTATATCTATGATAACCTCTCCCTAGCCCCTACACACCACCCATATACTAGTATTCTTCATCAAAACCCCTAACACTAGAGCTAACAAAAACATCACCTATATACTTAGTTGTACTCTAATATATGTGGCATTGATGTTAATGCCCAACCATATGATTAGGAACTGCATGTCTCCTATGAGTGGATCTAAGCTCTATTATTATGACTAGATCATGTAAGTAGGATCCTCTTTGATGGACACCGTTAGAATTTTCTAGACATCCTCTAGTGGTATGGTCATATCTTCACATAGTAGCTAAAATATATTCATCTTTTAATACCATTACTTTGCCAAGATTTAATAGGGACAAGTCAAACTACCTTTTGTATTAGGGCCACATGTTACAATATTACTACTACTAGGAGCACATGATCTATAAATTCAAGCAAGGCTATGATAGTCTCTAGAACATGTGGCCTATGATTTTGAAAATCTAGTGTTTATAGCCTCTCCCATAACCATAAACAATCCAAATGGTCAGTTACAATTTCAATATCAAATAAAAACCTATCCTTAAACCAAAAATTAGCCTAAAAAAATGGATTAATAAAATCTCTAATAGTAAGTAAAAGTT
Source organism: Wollemia nobilis (assembly GCA_028583015.1). Classification (NCBI taxonomy): domain Eukaryota; kingdom Viridiplantae; phylum Streptophyta; class Pinopsida; order Araucariales; family Araucariaceae; genus Wollemia; species Wollemia nobilis. The sequence goes on along the minus strand of JAQPPZ010001424.1, from coordinate 510,948 downwards.
CCATTGTGAGGCAAAATGGACACCATATAGTAAAAATGCTAATAAAATACTAAAATTGCTTTCTAATGGTAAATCACCACCATGTAATGAATGCTCTATCACTTGGTAAAAGAACTGATGCAATAGTTGCATCATCATGAATAAGCACTATCATTTGCTTTGAGTGTTTTTTTGAGATAAAAATAAAAAACTAGTCTAATTATGAAGTACATACCTAAGAATGGCCTCTCCTCTTACTATTGGTGGAGTCACTCTATCTTCATGATGTGGTGGTCTTGCCTAATAAACCATAAAAATCTATGTTGTAATTGAGGACCCAGAGCTCAAATTTAGAATTGTATATGGTCAACATGATTTCATATTTACCCTCTAGCCATTTTCTACTATCTTACCCCAACTAATCCTTGATGTTCTATCACAATATTTCATCATTGTACCCATGTGTCTCATGATTGAGTTGAGTTTCCTTAGTCAAACTTGATTTTTATTCTAAACATTTATGGGGCACACTAGGGCATAACAAATTGTAATGCTATTGAAAAGACAAACTTTAACACCATTGATAATTAACAAAACAAAAATATTAATAATATTCAATCATGAATCTTAAGCAACATCAAATATACCTATATTAAAATTGGGGTATGAAGGTCTGCTTTTACTGTCTTCATCATTCAATAAATACATAAAATATGGTCAAGTGTAGACACCCAATTTTTGAGCATATGATCAATTTTTTAAAGTTTATTAACATTTGCATTATCTTAACAATTAGACATCCTTATAAAAAAAAATATCTAAAGGCCAAACCTAGGGAATTTTACAAAATATCATATTTATTCTTTTCTTGCCTAGTCATCCCAATGATGGTCATTTTAGCATTTGCACCAATATCTTTAGCACTATTAATGCTCATGATGCCAACATTATTAACTTTAAAAATACAAAACATAAAAGGTAGGAAACTAATAGGTGCTAAATATCCACCAAATATAGATCTATTTATTCCAATAAAGACTTCTACCTCACAACAATGATTGGGAATCAAATCTCAAATATTTTTTTTATTTCTAATCTAATCCTTGACCCCCCTTGCATGTTGAACTTCCTCAATATTAGCCTCAATTAACTTGATCCTATCCATGTAAACTTGCCACCTCTCCAACATGCTAATATTGGTATATTTTCTAGATGAAATTCCAAGGGAACCATTACTTTTTATAAATCCATCCATTGGGGGATCCCAATCCATATTCCTTTGCCCATAACAAAGCCCTTTTGAGATAATATCACTTCTTAAAGTAATATAACTCTATTCAAATCTTGAATCATTCATTGCACAACAAGGTGTCACTCCTTTGACTTCCTGTATACACACATATATCATTAAAAATCCATCTATATCAATTCAAAGAGTGGAGGTAAACAAATGGATAACTCTTGTAATATATAAAGCCTCTCTAGATAGGGTTGTTGGGTTGTGATATCTAATTTATTTTTATATTATCCTTCATATTTTTGTCTTATGATTTATCTTTACTTTATCACTATAACTATCTTAATTTATCTTGTTATATATCATTTTGTTTTATCTAAAATTAAATATTTCTATAATTAAATAATCAAGAATCTATCTTTTGTTAAATTACTATACCTTTGCGAGTTAGAGCCTTTTAGGCTATCATGAGTACAAATATCAAAATTTATAGAATTGTAGTCCTAATGGTAATATTACACTCTAGTTATATCACAACAAATACTATAAACCTTATAGTCATAATTTTACCATATAAAGTAGATGTACTACCCTTGGTTAACAGCATCATTGATATTATCAAATTTCTATGTTCTTATGTTTCTATAGAAGCAATTAGTATATTTAGCTTTAGCTTTATTGCATTTCATTTATAAGAGTAGGGGTTTGTTGTTAGCTGAGGGAGTACAACTCTATACTAACTTAGGAAGACCCTCTAAAATAACTATCAATTGTCAAAAGTGTCAATGGTACTTTTGCATTAGATAGTGGTACTACCACAAAGGTAGAACCAAGTTAGATAACATTTCTTTTGTGTCTCTTATCAATTTAGGTATTATTTTTGGTTTATTGATTGTTTATTCGTTATGTTCTCTATTTTATTTCATTCATTAAAGAAAACATAATTATTAAAAGGATCATTCATATCATCATTAGGGTACATTTCCTAGTCAAGGCCTTTTGGCCTATCAAAAGTCTAAATCTCAAAACTCGTTCTACTATGTAGGTAGGTAGAAGCATCATAGACCTATAGTCCTAGTGGCACTACTATAAACTCATAGTCAACATTTTATCACAATTAGAATAAGCATAACCAATGGTTGAAAGCATCATTAGCATTGTCGCTCTTCTATAGTGCTTATATTTTTGTGTAAGTATTCAATAATTTTAGCTTATATCTTATTTCATATTATTTATGTAAATAGGGGTCCAATGTCAAATAAGGGAATGATAAATCTCCACTAACATAGCCAGACCCCTATGTATTTAACATTATATATTTTTAATCTATTTTTTGCATTTTTTAGAAGCAAGAGTCACAAGTGCAATTTTCATCACTTGTCAAAAGCATCAATGATGCTTCTGTGTTAGACAATGCTACTACAATAGATGCATGACCAGGTCAAATAATCCTTCTTTTGTATCTTTTGTCAATTTACATCTAGTTTTTTAGTTATATATATTTATTGTCTATTGATAGTTTATTCATTTTGTTCTCTATTTTATTTCATTCATTAAAAATAAAGAATGAATAGGAAGCTTAGTCAATCATCATTAGGGGACAAATTATATTATCATAAAAAATGAATTGCATGTAAAAAGTTGTGTCTATTTATTTATATTTTCTCTTGCACCGTTGCTCATGATCATAAACATTTTTACTATTGAAAAATATGGCTATTACATCATTTGGTTAGTTCCTAATGTACCATCATGGGTGCATATTTAGTTTAGGATTATATTAGGAGTTATTTCTTTATTAGTGTAATAGAATAAATGCAAAAGTGTTAGGATGTTCAATGATGTAAATGTGCATGTAGTCCACATGTACATGAGTCTTAGGGTTGAGTGAGAGGCAAGTAACCTATATTTCTATATAAAGGCCTCATTGTAAGTGATTGTGAGAGTGGAAGTAGTGCAAAGGAGTGAGTAGTAGTAGGTACAATGTAGCTCCATTTTTATATCATGGAGGAGTTGCAAACTTCATGATAGGAGCATTGTAATTTTCGTGAGCTTTCTATATGATCATTTCTAGAGCATTGTATCAAGTTTTCTATCATATTTTCATGCATGGTTTTTTGATATTATCATAGTTGTATCATTGAATATTTATTTCTATACTTGTGAATGCATTTTATTTATGTTTATTGCTCAAAAAGATAACAATGGTATCAAAGCCATGGTGGATCAAAGGAAATCCACAAGTACTATTGTTGAGTATTTGCAAACTGGATCAACCATAGTGCGCTGTTGCATGCAAATACCATCACAATAGATTTTTGATAGAAGTAGCTCTAGGTAGAAGAATAGAAAATAGAGAAATCCACATGATAGATTTAGCTATATTTTTTCCACAAGATTTGTAACGCTTGTGAAGACTAGAACTCAACATTGTTCTACTAGATTGGCAATCCGACTAGTGAAGTTTATTTCTCATAGAGTCAGAAATTTTTATTATCTTTAATATTTTATTGCAAGTGAGAAAATAAGTTTTTAGGAGAACCATGTGGTTACTATCCTCTATGTTTTTCTTGTTGCAAAAAATTAACTCTTAGGAGGTGGAAAGCTTCCTACAATAGATAGAGAAGAACTTCATCTTCGTTGTCTAAAAGTTGAATTTACTTTCCTCGTGTAAGGATTGATTCATTGTTGTAGAAAAATGAGGATTGAAGATTTGGATGCCTAATAAGAAAGGTCCCATTGAAATATTTTTAGATTGAAGACTCCTAGTTGATAGATCGAGGAGAGATTGAGTGGCCAAGGAAGCCACATTGAAGATTGTAAATCTAGGAAGGAGGTCCTAGAAAGAAGACCCTATTGAAGATCCAAGAGACTCAAGGAGAAGAGTCCTAGAAAAATATTGGATATTGGTGATCTCCATTGAATACTAAAAACTTTCGATTGAAGAAGAGGTCCATTGAAGGCCCTATTGAAGAAGAGATTCATTGAAGACTCTATTGAAGAAGAGGTCCATTGAAGACCCTATTGAAGAACTTCCATTATGGAAGATTGAGCATTGAAAATAACTAACAAAATGTTCTATCATAGATTTTAGTAGTTGTCTATTCAGGAGATCCTAAAAGAAGATCCCATTTCCATAGTTGAAGATTCAAGAGGCCAAGGAAGGTCTCATTGAAGATTTAGAAGCTATAAGATTGAGAACCTTGGAGAGGTCTCAAGGAGAAACAAGAAGAAGGCTTTGTGATCCTCATTGAAGGAGTTCATACAAGGAATCATTGAAGAAATTACTACCAAATAAGAATCTAAGGAATTGAGATAATCGTCGCCATCTAACGACAAGCCCAAAGGAGAAAGTTTAGAAAAAATATTATCAAATAAAAAAGGTAGTATTGAATAGATATCAATATTGATAGATTTTTTGAGGAGGATATCTACTTTGAAGTCAAAATTTGGCAAGTGAAAAGAGATAGAAGAACCACCAAATCTACGAGATTTGGGGGCCATCATTGAAGGAGGTTATTGAGAAACATATCAACTGTGATTTGGGGAGAATCCTACCAAATTTTTGGGATTCAAGGACAATATTTCAGTGATGGTATTGACTGCCTTACAATCTAGAAAAGTTTCAGATTTGAAGACAAAGAAAAGGGCAACATATTAACAACACTTAGAGCTGCAAAATACAGAGTTCGTGGATAGCGAAAAAGGTATCAAATCAAAGAAATGATGGATAGAATTAGTGCTAAATATTTCAGAAATTATGGGCAGAATTAGTGATTGTTAAAAGTCATATTCTAGAAGCACATTCTAAGGAATTTTTGAAGCCACAAAATCAGAGTTTAGAGCAGCAAGTTGATAAGGTATTGAAGATGTAGAAAAGTGAGCAAAGAGCTATTTTTGGACAACATAGAAGAGCTGCAAAATCATCCACAAAATGCAGCCATTGAGATGGCATGAATCACCACTATCTCCATCATGTATGAGAGAAAAGGTATGCAACAATAAGGTGAAAAATTTCATTAGTTGAGCTTTCATATTTGGTTTTATATTAGGGTTTATCAAGCACTATTTTTTCAAAGGATCAAAAGTTGCATAGAATAGTTTTCATTCCATTTCTTCAAAATAGTGCAGAAGTTATGGTTTACAAGGTGCAAACCTACACATGAAAAAATATAAGTTTGGAAGACTATATTTGCACAAAAAAGAATACAAAATATTACATTGAGTAGCTTGGGATAATAAGTTAAATAATAGCCAAGAAAAAAAAATATTGTCAAGAGTTAAAGGTAATATTCTAGTTCAGCCAAACCAGGCATCAAAGGCAGATTTTTGAGAGCTCTTTGTAGAAGTAAATGGTAGATTATTGTGGCAATGAATGTAAACCAAATCATTTTGCTGAGAGTGTGCTGAATCCAAACAGATTACAACATCATTTTGTTGCAGCCTATTGATTCTCGTGAATCAAATCTTAGCTTATTCTAAACTTAGACTAAGTCTAACCTCTTCCTATAATCTCTCTCAACAAGAAATATGCTAACCTAAACTTAGCTACGTAGGAGAATAATTGCATTCACACTTAGCTACATACAAAGTTCAACATTCTCCCCCTTAAAGTTGAGAGGACTGACAAGACAATCTCTCAGCTTTATATACTGTGCTTTTAGCAACTCCTTTGGTGGTTTCTTCTTCCTGCAATAAACTGAGTCCCTTTTTTGATGAGTTACTCCCTCTTCATCAAAATCTCCTTCAAAGGATGGCATTTCACATACTGCTACACATATCTTCAAAAAATATATAGCTATGCAATAGCTAGTTACAAATGCAACAATAAATTATTGCTCCTCACACAATGTTTCACTCCTTACTATGGCTTTACATAATTCATTCCAAGGAATTTTAAACACAAAACACAACCAACACATATCCATGGTTCTCATCACCATGCTATCCATGTCCTTTGCAAATGAAAGAACTCTATCCAAAGATGTCTCTATAATACAATCATCTCCTATTCATGTGTAGGTGCTTGACGTCCATAATGAGCCAATAAACTCATTCAATCAAAACTTATCCATGCAATTCGCAATGAACAACATTTCCTTCACCTGCAAATCAACACAACACCAACATGGTGTGTTTTTCGGTCTTCTCCTCCGCAAGTAAAGATCTCCTCCAAAAAAAAAAAACTTTCATTCTATTCGTCGTTGAAACTTCTTGACATGAACCAAACAAATCACCTTCGTTCTATCTGCACACTGCTTGACCTTTTTCTTCTACGTGCTCGATCTCCGCGCTCGTCATAGTGTCTTTTCAGCTAATCAGATCCATGCAACATGGCAATCTTTCTCCGCTCCTCTCACAACGTCTCCCACTCGAACATTACAGCATCTTCTACCTCGAACAATGCACAACATCTTATGCTCGAACGTCACAATATGCAGGTCTAGCAAATGACGTAATTTTAACATGATTTCTCAACTGTTAAATTATGATGCACAACACAGTATTTAAATTGACCTCCACACAATGTCATAGCAATGTTTCATTCTGTTAAAGCCAGCATAGAAATAAATTGCAATCATTTCATTGCCTTTCACCCATAGCTTTCGTTAACCATAACAGACTATCAACCCGGTGGCGTGAGATATCCTCCTCATGCTAAACCTTTATACACTATTGTCTTCTGCAGCCTCAACACTCCAGATGCATTTTAAACACAGCAAATGCCTTTCCTTTAAGTGTCTCACCGATGATCTTTCCTTGTTCCTCACAACGATCTCCAAGCTTATTGTGACTGCTTTTCTCATCTTCTGGTCGCTGCTACCAACAGCGCTTTCAAGTTGCTATCTCCATCTTTGTAGAGTTAAGCATGCAATAAACGATGGACTTTAGTTGCAGTGATCTTCAATTCAAACTGACGATTCTGATAGTAAACTTCTCACGGAGTTTGAACGTCTTTCACGCTGAAGACGTTGTTTTTATTTTTATGAAACAATCTTGTAGTTCCTCTTAGCTTGCAGTCTCATGCGGATCAACATAGCCTTTTTTTTCGCCTACAGTCACACGTTTCAGATTAAGATCAGCCTAAACGAATCTCAGATCCGCTCATTTTAAAAAAAAAATGTTGTCTTTTACGACGACTTCGCTTTGCTCGTCCGTCGGTGAACTTGCAACAGGCTCTCCACAAAAACATGCAGCGTCTCGATGACATTTCTCCTAATCCTAGCAGATCAGATTTTGTGGCCTCAAGCATATGCATACGTCCATCGAGCTCTCTAGAACCTAGCGGATGCCTACTCACATCGCAATAACAGCAAGCTTCACCACAATTACGTCTCGTCTTTGTGGAACAAATCACGGGCTCTTCTTAACACAAGATGACCATGATTCTCATCTTACTCAACACACACACAGGCACACCACAACTCAATTGCATCCTTAATTTTCGTAGCAGTATTATAGGTCTCAGTCCCTTTGCAGGCCTTTTCCTTAATTCAATTTGTTGTCTCCTTGTGAGAACAAGCTTTTCGTGCTCACTGTTTCTACATGGAATGAACTCACTACATGAGTGATGGACAATCCATAGCAGCCGAGCATTTTTCCTCTGGCTGTGAGACCACAATGTAAACCAAATCACATTCACATTACATTTATGCTTGTAGAGATTACATCTTATAGTGCTGAATCCAAACAGATTACAACATCATTTTGTTGCAGCCTATTGATTCTCGTGAATCAAATCTTAGCTTATTCTAAACTTAGACTAAGTCTAACCTCTTCCTATAATCTCTCTCAACAAGAAATATGCTAACCTAAACTTAGCTACGTAGGAGAATAATTGCATTCACACTTAGCTACATACAAAGTTCAACAAGGAATAGCCACAAAAAAGGATAACAATAACTCCAAAATATAGAAAAGAGAAGCCAGCAAATTGTAGTTAGAAAAAGAGCTTAAAAGGAAGAAGAAATTCAAATTTTTGCACATATCCATACATAGGACAGTCTTGGATAAGGTTAAAATAGTCTTAGGGAGCATACGTTCGAACAACCACATCAGTAGATAAAATCCCACATTCCAAGCAAGGTAAAGAATAGTTTTTCAAGCATAGGGGTAGTCATAGTAGACATTTGTGAGTCATCTAAAGGACTCCACAAGTGCAGCAAAAGGGTAGGTTTTACAAAGGAAAAGGAAGTGTTAAGAACTCCAAAAAAGTGCACTCTAAAAAACCTTACGAAAAGAGCCTTTGAAAAGCCATAGAAGGTGCATTCAAGAGGTAAAAATTCTAGATTATCTAAGGTGTCAAAAGAATCCCAAAGACGTGTCATAGCCATTGGAAGTTTTGCCTATATAAAGCACAAAAACGGACCTACAAAAAGAGACAAGACAAGTGGAAACTACAAAAGGTGAAGCTAAAGTCATATTCCAAATCAATTATCACCAAAAAAGAAGGTGCCATCATCATTGAATCAAGCTAAAAATAATAGGTTTTCCACATCCAATAGCACCATTGAAGATAGCACAAACATCATGCCAAAGAGAAAACATTTAAAAAAAGAAAATTTGTAGGAATAGAGTGTTGGAGAATTCTAGAAAATTCAAAGGAAGATAGGAATCTTTGGCCACATAGAGGAGTTTTTATAAGCACTCAAGGAGGAGTGCCACATTGTAAAAGTATTTTGAAGTGCATAGCATTATAGTTTAACATCTTCCAAGAAAGGATAATACAAAGGAGCACCCAACATGAAAGTAGAAGGTAAGATCATCTATAACAACCATCAACCACCAAGGAGTAAGAAGATGAGTTCCACTTGTCACAGACATTGAAAGAAGGAGTTGAGAAATATTTTCAAAGGACAAGTACCACATATCATAAGCACTACAAGGAGGTGCAAGTATAAATGTTTTCAAGAAGGTGAAGAGGATAAGTGCTATTTGGCATTCCCATACCAGATTACACCAAGTAAATAAGGCTCCTACATACGTAAACAAAGGAGGTGAGCACAAGGTTGTATCAAAGACATTGAATGAATACACTGTATTTCTAAAAGTACGTAGAAAAAAACCGTACAAGTGCGCTTATAACCAACAATACAAGCACACATAGAAACCATCAAAAGGGTGGTGGCCATTTACAAGAACAAAATATATTTGGAGTAAGCTAAAGCGTAATACTTAGCACACATAGCAGCAAATAATTGTAAGAAGATTAGTGCATATAATTAGCTAGCATTGGAAACAAGAAAGAAAGAGAAATCAGCCCTTAAAAACAACATACACTCCATACAACTTGCAAAGTAGAATCAAGAATTAAAAAGGTGTGAACATTCCATTATTATATTGCAAGTTTGATAACAAGTTCATTGCATATTCTAGATATGCAAGTACATACTATGAGAACAAAACATAGGGTTTATACCCTATCGCTAATCACACAGAGGCATACCAACAAGGCACACAAAAATAAAATACTAAAATATCTTTTGTATTAATTCAAAAAATGGTAACATACAATGATTCTTTGTCTCGCTTATTGCTTGCTGTGGCTCTATCTCATATATATATATATATATATATTACTTCCTATAGAAACTTCTTTTTTTTCTCTATAGTTCTATATTATTCTAGAAACTTCTATTATTATTATTTTTTTTCCTATAGTTCTATACTCTTCCGGATACTTCCCCTTCTTCCGAAAACTTCCTCCTTTTAAATCTCCTATGTCATTCTCCTGGGATAAGAAATTTTTTAGCATGAGATCCTGCTCATGCCAAGGATTGATATTCTTCAACTGTGTGCCCAAATGTTGCCATTTCAGCTGGTTTCATCCATGTTGCATCCTCTAATGGCCTGTTACTCCACTTAACCAAATATTCAAAATATTCTCTTTTCCTGGTCTTCTTGTACACTCGTTTATCTAGTATGTCTTTGACTATTTCCTCTTGTTATTTAGGCATATGATGCTCCCAATGGACCTTTTAAGCTTGCTCTATGTAGTCATCCTCTGTAGCTATGTTTGGATAAGCATAAAAATCCATAAAATTGAATATTAGAGAAATCCCAATTCCATCCAAAAATTCTATCTCATAAGCATTATCCCCGAATTTATTCAGCACTCTACATGACCCAATTTTATTTGACTTTAGCTTATTATATCCCCCCTTCGAAAACATTTCCTTCCTGAGGTAAGCATATACCACATCTCCAACCTAAAAACTGACTTCTATTCTTTTCAAATCTACATGTTATTTGTATTTTTTGGTACTTATTTGCAGCCTCTTTCTTACCTCGTTCTGCATCTCATGTATTGCCTCTGCAAAATCCTCAGTATTAGCACTCCTCTTATTCAAATATGCTATATCCCTCAATTCATAAACTCCTCTGGGACTATACCCATACACAATCTAAAATGGTGTTTTCTCGATGCTCCTATTTACTGAATCATTGTATGCAAACTCAGCCTTTGCTAATGCCAAATCCCACTGTTTCGGTTTGTCACTTGAAAGACACCTCAATAGATTTCTCAAACTCCTATTGACAACCTCCGTTTTCCCATCCGTCTGAGGATGATAAGTAGAACTAAAACTCAGCTTTGTTCCCAATTTCTTCCACAATGTTCTCCAGAAGTGAATTACAAATTTAGTAGCTCTATCTGAAATAATGCTTAATGGCAACCTGTGTAATTTCACTACTTCTTTAAAGAATAAATCAGCTACATACGTGGCATCATTACATTTGTTACAAGCCACAAAATATGCCATTTTTATAAATCTATCAAGAACAACAAAGATGGAGTCTATACCTTTTTTTGTCCTAGGCAATCCAAGAACAAAATCCATACTTATAGCTTCCCATGGCTTTTTCGAAATAGGCAATGGCTTGTACAAACCTATATTTTGACTCCTTTCTTTTGCATGCTGGCATATCCTACATCCCTGTACATATCCCTTCACATCAACTGTCATTTTAGGCCAATAATAATCTTCAATCAACTTGGCCAATGTTTTATCTATGCCAAAATGACCAGCAAGTCCTCCGCAATGCTTCTCCTTCAATAAGTTCTCCCTCATCGAACTCTGTGGTACACATAGTTTCTTCCCTTTGAACAACAATCCTTCTTGGATAAAATAATCTAGCCATGGTGTCCTATCCTCCACTAAAGGATTCTCACATGCCTTCCATGCCTGTTAGGAATGGAGCCTAATTATGAGGAGGCTAAACAGAGAAAGTTTCTGGATTTACTGCAGGACGGGCAGGGAAAGTTTCCAGATTTACATTCTGTTAGTCTACCAGAGAAAGTTTTCGGATTTACAACAAGACAACCAGGGAAAGTTTTTTTGTTTTTATCCCAAAATTAGATGTTGGGAACTCAATGTTAATCTTGGAATGTATTAAGAAAAGCAGTTTGTTTTTTCTGTTTTTTTCTTATATATAGTTGTGAGGAAAAACAAAGAAGACTATGACAAAGAAAATTACTGTGTTGATTCCTTGGAAATATAGAGAGGAAATTACAGCAGATGTTTGTTGTAGGTTGTAACCCTCTATTGCTTGGATTGAGAAAATGAAGGACTGAAAATTCTCGGTGGATGTAACCCACATTGGGTGAACCACGTTAAAATCGTTGTCTCTTCTTCTGTGTGTGTTTGTCTAATTTTTCTTTAATTCTGTCATTAAAGTTTGAAACACTATAATTACTTTTCTATATAAATATATTTTATATAGTGATTTACTCTAACAAGTGGTATCATAGCGGTTGTTTTGTTGGGTGCACTTGACAGAAGGAGAATTTTTGGATCAAGTGGGAGCAATGGCGGAAGAAGGGAGGTTTAGAGTTCAAAAATTCAATGGCCCGAACTTTCAATTCTGGAAGATGCAGATGGAGGATTACTTGTACCAGAAGGATCTTTACTTACCTCTTAAGGGGGAAACAGAGAGACCTTCATCTATGTCTGATGAGGAGTGGAGTCTCCTTGATAGAAAGGCATTGGGTACTGTGAGGCTGTGCTTGGGAGCCACCGTAGCCTTCAACATCTCTGATGAAAAGACTACCAAGGGAGTCATGGATAAGTTGGCCAAGATGTATGAGAAACCATCAGCATCAAATAAGGTATTCTTAATGAAAAGGTTATTTAACATGAAAATGAGTGAAGGAGGATTTGTGCATGATCATTTAAATTAATTTAATACTGTCACTAATCAATTGCATTCAGTAGGATTGGATTTTGATGATGAGCTTAGGGCCTTATTAATCTTATGCTCTCTTTCGGAAAGTTGGAACAATTTGGTAATGGCGGTAAGTAACTCTACTTCGAGTTCAAATAAATTAGAATTTGATGATGTGGTTGGTGTGATACTCAGTGAGGACATGAGAAGAAAAACCACAAGAGAATCATCTAGCACCACCTTAACCGTTGAGAATAGAGGAAGAGGAAGAGAAAGAGGCAAGAGTTCACATCATGGCAAATCCAAAGGCAGATCCAAATCACGTGGAAAAGGAAAGCTACAGTGTTGGCACTGTGGCAAAAAGGGTAATCTCAAGAAGGATTGTTGGCAAAGAAAGGGTCATGGAAATGAAGGTAATGATAATAATGGTAACACTTCAGAAGCCAATATTATTGGACAAATTCTACAAGATGCTTTAATATTATCTCTTGATAGAAATAGTGATTATTGGGTAATTGATAGTGGTGCTTCATTCCATGCTACCTCACATAGGGAATACTTCATAGATTATGTTTCGGAGATTATGGACGAAGTTCTGTTGGGAAATGACCAACCATGTAAAATCGTGGGTATTGGAAAGATTTTGATTAAATCCCCAAATGGATGTCAATGGGCTCTTAAAGAGGTGAGACACATACCAGATTTAAAGAGAAATCTTATATCGGCAAGTAAGCTTGATGGTGAAGGATACACGGTTGCATTCGAAGAAAATGCTTGGAAAGTTACTAAAGGTTCATTGATAGTAGCTAGAGGTAAATTGATGGGTACTCTTTATTTACTTACTGATTTTTCTCACTGCTCCATGAATTTAGTTTCTACAGGTGAGAGTGCATATTTGTGGCACCAAAGACTTGGCCATATGAGTGGAAAAGGTATGGAAATTTTACATTCAAGAAAGTTATTGCCTAAGTTAAAAGAGATTGATTTGGAATTCTGTGAGGATTGTGTTTATGGTAAAGCAAAGAGAGTTAGATTTCTCAAGGATGGCAAGGAAAGGAAGAAAGAGAAATTGGAGCTTGTGCACTCAGATGTTTGGGGCCTAGCTTAGGTAACTTCTCTTGGAGGTTCCTCTTACTATGTACTTTTTATTGATGATGCAACAAGGAAAACATGGATATATTGCATTAAGAATAAAAGTGATGTTTTTAATACCTTTAAGAATTGGAAAGCATTAGTTGAAAATGAAACTGGAAAAATGTTAAAGTGTCTAAAGTCGGATAATGGTGGAGAATATTGTAGTAGAGAATTTGATGTGTTTTGTTCTAAAAATGGAATTAGAAGAATCAAGGTAGTTCCAAGAACACCTCAAGAAAATGGGGTTGTAGAAATAATGAATAGAACCATCATGGAGCGTGCTAGGAGCATGAGAATACATGCAGGCTTACCATTATTTTTATGGGCTCATGTTGTTGATACTGTAGTATATCTGATTAATAGAGGACCGTCTAGTGCCTTGGATGGAGGAATTCTGGAAGAGCTTTGGACAAGTAAACCAATGAAATTATTCTTTCCTTAAGGTATTTGGATGTGAGGCTTTTATGCATATAGACAAAGAGAAAAGAAATAAGTTATATGCTAAGGCCCAAAAGTGCTATTTTATTGGTTACGGTATTGATGGCTTGGGTTACAGATTATGGGATTGTGATAACCGAAAAGTCATTAGAAGTAGGGATGTCATATTTAATGAAAAAAACTTGTATAAAGATCGGTTGCAGGGAAAGAAACAAAAAGAGGAAAATGCTGAATACATAGACCTTGATGGACACATAGAAAAGGTAACTCCAAAGGTGGTAGAAGATCAAAATGTACAGCAGCAACAACAAGCACCTCAATCTCCAGAAAGTCTTCATTAGACGTTCTACCAGGATAAGTAAAATTCCTCAACGTTTCTCTAATTATGTTTTGTATACTGATGCTGGTGAGCCAGAATGTTTTCAGGAAGCATTACAAATGGATACCAGGAATAAGTGGGAGCTTGCAATGAATGAAGAAATGGACTCTTTATTTCACAACCAAGCTTGGGATTTGGTTGAGCTACCCAAAGGTAAAAGAGCTTTGACCAATAAATGGGTGTACAGGATTAAAGAGGAGAATGAAGGGCATAAGAGATACAAAGAAAGACTAGTGGTCAAGGGATTTGCTCAAAAAAAGGTATTGATTTTGATGAGATTTTTTCTCCAGTTGTAAAAATGACCTCTATTAGAGCTATTTTGAGTCTTGTAGCTATAGAAAATTTGTTTTCGGAGCAATTGGATGTGAAGACAACATTTCTTCATGGTGATTTGGAGGAGGAAATTTATATGCACAAACCAGAAGGCTTTCAGGTGAAAGGTAAAGAGGATTGGGTATGTAAACTAAAAAGAGCTTGTATGGGTTAAAACAAGCTCTTCGAGTGGTATTTAAAATTTGATAAGTTCATGGCTAATCAAAGGTTTGAAAGATGTCAAAGTGATCACCGTGTATATTTTAAGCAAACTGGAAATGGTAACTATGTTATTTTGCTATTGTATGTGGATGACATGTTAGTTGCGGGAACAAATATGCAAGATATAAACATGCTCAAGAAGAAGTTGGCTAAATCCTTTGCCATGAAGGATTTGGGAGAAGCCAAACAAATCCTTGGTATGAGAATAACAAGAGACAAGGAGAGTCACACTCTGAAATTATCACAAGCAAAATACATTGAAAAAATGCTTAAGAGATTCAACATGAACAATGCAAAGTTCGTTGCTACTCCATTGGCAAAGCATTTCAAACTCACCAAAGATTTGTGTCCCATGACACAAAAGGAACAAGAGCATATGGCTAAGGTTCCCTATGCATCAGCAGTTGGAAGTTTGATGTATGTAATGGTTTGTACAAGACCAGATATTGCCCATGCAGTGGGAGTAGTGAGTAGATTTATGAGTAATCCAGGAAAAGGACATTGGCAAGCGGTAAAATGGATACTCGAGTACTTGAGAGGAACTTCAAATTATTTTTTGAATTTTGGAGGCTCTAATATATGCTTGAAAGGTTTTGTAGATTCTGATATGGCGGGTGATCTTGATGGTGGAAGGAGCACTACTGGCTACATATTTACTATAGGAGGAGGAGCGGTTAGTTGGATTTCTAAACTCCAACACGTAGTTGCCATTTCAACCACTGAAGCTGAATATGTTGCTGCTACAGAAGCAAGCAAAGAGATGGTTTGGTTGCAAAGACTAATGGAAGAACTTGGGAAGAAGCAAGAGGATAATAGGTTGTGGAGTGATAGCCAAAGTGCTATACACCTTGCAAAGAATTCAACATTCCATTCAAAAACTAAACACATAAAACTCAGGTATCATTTCATTAGATCAGTAGTGGAAGATGGATCTTTGAAATTAGGGAAGGTTCACACATCACAAAATCCTGCTGATATGCTTACAAAAGTGGTGTCAAGAGAAAAGTTGAGATTTTTCTCAACTTTAGTTGGCCTTAAGGAATAAGAGGCCATGATGAGAATTTTTTAGTCCTTGGTTGCAGTATGGTGCAATGGAATTAGTCTCCAAGTGGGAGATTGTTAGGAATGGAGCCTAATTATGAGGAGGCTAAACGGAGAAAGTTTCTGGATTTACTGCAGGACGGGCGAGGAAAGTTTCTAGATTTACAGTTCTGTTAGTCTACCAAAGAAAGTTTCCGGATTTACAACAGGACAACCAGGGAAAGTTTTTTTGTTTTTATCCCAAAATTAGATGTTGGGAACTCAATGTTAATCTTGGAATGTATTAAGAAAAGCAGTTTGTTTTTTCTGTTTTTTCTTATATATAGTTGTGAGGAAAAACAAAGAAGACTATGACAAAGAAAATTACTGTGTTGATTCCTTGGAAATATAGAGAGGAAATTACAACAGATGTTTGTTGTAGGTTGTAACCCTCTATTGCTTGGATTGAGAAAATGAAGGACTAAAAATTCTCGATGGATGTAACCCACATTGGGTGAACCACGTTAAAATCATTGTCTCTTCTTCTGTGTGTGTTTGTCTAATTTTTCTTTAATTCTGCCGTTAAAGTTTGAAACACTATAATTGCTTTTCTATATAAATATATTTTATATAGTGATTTACTCTAACAATGCCCTCATGAAATTTGGATTAGTCTTATACAAATATTTGATTGCATCAAATCCAATCACTTCTAAGCTTATTTCAGTCATCAAAAGACTCCTACTTAATGCATCAACTACCTTATTTGACTTTTCACTCCTATGCTTCAACAAAAAAGTTAAATTTTACATGTACTCAACCCATTTTAAATGCCTTTGATTCAAATTACCTTGGTTGTGTATATATTGTAACGCTTGATGATCTGTGTATAAAATAAATTCTTTGGGCAGTAAATAGTGCCTCCATTTCTTCAATGCTTGGATAATAGCATAAAATTCTTGATCATATATCGAATACTTCTGCTTGGCTTCATTTAAATTCTCGTTGAAATAAGCTATAGGTTTGCCTTCTTGACTTAAACACATCCAATAGCTATACCACTTGCATCACAATCTACTTGAAATACTTTATTAAAATCTGGTAAAGCCAATATAGGCTACTTTGTAATCCTTCTCTTCAAATGCTGGAAACTTCTTTCTACTTCAGATGTCCAAATAAATTGTTTTCCTCCTTTACAAGTTTTTGTAATAGGTGCACATACTCCGCTGAAATTTCTTAAAAACTTCCCATAAAAACTAGCCAAACCATGGAAACTTCTATCTTCAAATGTACTTCTTGGTGAAGGCCAATCTATAATCGCTTTCACCTTTTTCGGATCTATTTTTAGTCCATCCTTCAATATCACAAAACCCAAATAAACCAGCTCCTCCTTCATGAAGCTACATTTTTCTAAATTTATTAATAATTTTTCCTGCCTCAGCTTATCTAACACCATCCTAACATGCTCCAAATGCTCCTCTTTAGTCTTGCTAAAAATCAAAATATCATACAAATAGACAATTAAAAATTTACCTGTGAATGGCTTTAGGACCTCATTCATCAATCTCATAAATGTGCTGGGTGCATTTGTCAATCCGAAAGGCATGACTAGCCACTCGTACAATCCGTCATTGGTCTTTAATGCGGTTTTCCATTCATCCCCTTCTCTAATTCTGATATGATGATATATTCTCTTCAGATCAATATTCATAAAGTACCGAGCTCCATCCAAACAGTCCATAAGATCATCCATTATCAGTAATGGGAACCTATACTTAATTGTTATTTTATTGATTTCCCTTGAATCCATACACATTCTCCAATTTCCATTCTTCTTTGATGCAAGTATGATTGGTACTGCACATGGATTCAAACTCTCTCTTATAAAACCTCTATTTAGAAACTCCTGTACTTGTCTCTAGATTTCTTCATTTTCTTGTGGCGTCAACCTATATGCAGCCTTGTTAGGTAGGCTTGAACCCAGAATTAGGTCCATATGATGGCTGATTTTCCTCATAGGTGGCAATCCACTTGGCAAATATTTTGACATAATATCCACATACATCTCCAACAATTTTTTGATCTCTTTTGGATATTCTTCCTTCCTTTTCTTACCCTTTACATCAATTTGTTTAGCTACCACAACCAAACACATCCCTTCATTTTCCTTTATCTATAGAAATTCCTTTCCTATTATCAACATTACCTTGTGTTCCTATTCCACCTCTTCTTGATTATCCTGCAATGGCTTCAACTTAAATTTTGTTCCATCCTTCCATATGGTGCAAGTATTTTCTCTCCCATCATGGAAAACATGCCTATCATACTTCCAAGGGCTTCCAAGCAACAAGTGGCACACATCCACAGGTATAATATCACATAAAACTTCATCATAATAATTACCAATTTTAATACTCACTAGACATTGTTATTTGACTATCAATTGGTGCCCATTTTGCAGCCATGCCACCTTGTAGGGTGTAGGATGAGACATCCTTTTCAATCCTAGCTTGATCATAATCTCCTTAGACACAATATTATCCTTACTTCCACTGCCCACGTTCACTTTGCAACATTTTCCCCCTGCCTTGCATATTATTCGAAATAAATTTCTCCTTTGTGAGGGTTCAAATTCCTTTTATGTCAGTGATTTCATTAAATTCTGCCTCATGAATAATGATTCTCGATACTTCGGTGATGTACATTGCGATCTACCTTCATGCTTCTCCTTATATGCAATATGAGCCTTACCCTCAGGTGCTCTTTGACTAGTTGCAGGTGCATTTTTAGGACACTTAAATGACCTATGTCCAGCAAACCGATTGCATCTAAAACATTTTCCTCTAAAGCTTCCACCTTGTCCTCTGTTATGAGACCCTCTATTATAAGACCCTCTTCCTCTAGCTGAATATCCACCTCTTGTACTGGCATCTTGATAATGTGCATGGCTGGTTCCTTCATCCCTTGCCTAAAATTTTTGACTGTTGCCTTCCTCTTTTGGCTAGGATCTCTGGCTGTCTCCTCCTTGAGCTCTTCCTCTCACTAGTTTTCCTCTTCCTCTAGAGCTACTCTATATTTTCCTTGCTAATTTTTCCTCTGCCTTCAACGCATAATGATGTGCAATTTCTAATGTTCAATAAGCTGATTTCATCCTAAATGTTATACCGCAATCCATAAATGTACCTAGCCACTTTTTTATGTTTTGAGTCATCATGACCAGCTCTTATGGATAATTTATAAAACTCCTCCATGTAATCTTGGATACTCATCTCTTTTTGCCTCAAATTTTGTAGTTTTTAGAATAGACCCAACTGGTAATCACCAGGCATGAACTTGAATTTCATCTTGGACACCGTCTTATCCCAATTTTTAATTTTTTCCTTTCCTTTCCTCTACCTCTCATCTTGAACGCTATTCCACCACAACAACACATGACATTTCAACATTGAACTTGCATATTTTACTTTTTTATTATCTTCTACCAATTCCAAGTCAAAATATCTATCCATTTCATTGATCCAATTAATTAATTTATCAGGGTCAAGACTTCCTTCATAGCTAGGGACCTCAACGCGAGGTTTACCTCCAATTTTTGCTATGGTCCAAATTAATATTTCACTAACATTATCTAATTGCTCTCCTTGGACTTCCTCAAATTCTGATTCCTCTTCACTTTCCTCTACAACAGGTGTTCCCCTACGTTGTGCTGCCTCAATAGCATCTAATATGGCTGTGAAAGTTCTCACCATTTCATTCAATTCTTCTCTTCGTAGTGCCCTTATTTTGACTCTGCCCCACTGCACCATGATGCTGCAAGGTTTTCTTCTCCTTTCATCTTTACCCGTGTCTTTTTTTTTTTGCCACTTACCCAATCAATTTCTCTCACTGCCCTCACCTTGGTATTTTTCACCCAAGTCTATTGGTTATAGTTTCTCTCCGCAAGACCAACCTAGATCTGATACCAAACTGATGCAAGTATAGACTATGAGAATAAAACATAGGGTTTATACCCTACCGCTAATCACACAGAGGTATACCAACAAGACACAAAAATAAAATACTAAAATATCTTTTGTATTAATTAAAAAAATGGCAACATACAATGATTCTTTGTCTCTCTTCTTGCTTGTTGCGACTCTATCTCATATACATATATATATTTTTTAACTTACTCTAGAAAATTCTTTTTTTCTCTATAGTTCTATATTCTTCTAGAAACTTTTATTATTATTATTATTATTATTATTATTTTCCTATAGTTCTATACTCTTTCGGAAACTTCCCTTCTTCCGAAAACTTCCTCCTTTTAAAGCTCCTACATCACTAGAGATATTAAAAGTAGGAGTAATAAGGAGTTTAAAGGATCTCTAGAAAAGAGTATTGGATATTAGAAGGTATTGGTTTAAACTTGAAGCACATTCAAACCATTTCCATTTGCTTCAAAAGAACATTTGCAAACTCTTAACATAGGGAGATATAAGGAGTAGTAAACAAAAATTAGTTTGCAAAAATTTAATATTTCTAAAACTTTAAATTAGAGAGATATAAGGAATCTTATTTCAAATTGAATTTCTAGAAGTTTAGAACCTATAATTACATCAAGTTTTAAATCCATATTATTTAATATTGCATTTCTATTAGATGTCTAAAAGTAATTGATTGCAAGTGATAGAGGTGAATCATATTTACAACATATATTAATACTAGGGAGATATAAGGTAACCTACTAGGACCATCATGACATCAAATAAGTTCATGCTTTTAGAATCTCAATTACTTAAAGGTCCAAACTATTTCTCATGGAAAAACAAAGTAAAGGTCATCTTGACATTTGAAAAACTCTAGGAAATTACTATAGGGACAAAAACCAAACTAGTTATAGATGATATAGAAATTCAAAAATTTGAAGAAAGTGATGCTAAGGCTTTAATGATAATAACCTTTGCTATCATAGATGAAATTCAGCCATATATCAGTTCAACAAAAACATCTACAAAGGCCTGGAAATCCTTAGAGAAAATATTTGAAGGAAAGAACAAAGCTACCATTTTAAACCTTCAAACTCAATTGCATTCCTTAAAAATGAACAATGGTGAAAGTATAGAGCTATTTTTAAGGAAGGTAGCAGATATTAAAGGAAAGTTGTTAACATTAGGAGAAGAAGTAAAGGATAAACTTCTTGTTCAAGTGACCATGAGAGGACTTCCAGATAATTATAAACATCTAGTTACCTCCTTGCAAATATTAAGTAAAGATATTTTCTTTTATGAGTTAGTCAATGTTCTCCAAGAGTATAAGATAGATAATACAATTAAATATGAGATGACTAACAATATTTTGTGACCAAAGATAATCCATAGGGAAATATAGCATCATCCTCAAAAGGATGAAGACCTTGGAATAATAGATATTGTCAGCTATGTAGGAAGAAAGGACACAACACTAACTACTGCAAATTCAATCCAAAGAACCAAGGTCAAGAAAATCAAACATCCTATGGAAATCAAAAAAATAGGATATTTCAGCCAAATCAATATCAACCTCAAAAGCAACAGTTCCAAAGGACATATCCTTCTCAAAAGCAGTATCCTCAACTTGAATATCAGGGAGGAAATCATAAAGGACACATTGCCCAAAATATTCAAGAAATTGAAGAAATGGAAGAACCTTCAGATGAACATGGAATTAAAGCTCTATCAACAAGGATAGACCCTTATGAAGACACTAACTATTTACTTGAATAGGAAAGCAAGTACAAACTACAATACCAGATTGTAGATCCATATTGAAGACTAATATCTTCAAACCAAATAATGTAATATAGGGGGATGTTGGAAAATATGGCTATTACATCATTTTGTTTTTTCTATTGTACCCTTATGGGTGTATATTTAGTTTAGGATTATATTAGAAGTTATTGATTTATTAGTGTAATAGAATAAATGCACAAGTTTTAGAATGTACAATGATGTAAATGTGCATGTAGTCCACATGTACATGAGTCTTAGGGTTGAGTGAGAGGCAAGTAACTTATATTTCTATATAAAGACATCACTGTGAGTGATTTTGAGAGTGGAAGTAGTGCAAAGGAGTGAGTAGTAGTAGGAAAAATGTAGCTCCATTTTTCTATCATGGAGGAGTTACACACTCCATGAGAGGAGTATTGTAATTTTCATGAGCTTTCTATATGAGCATTGCTAGAGCATTGTATAAAATTTTCTATCATATTTTTTTTAACATGGTGGAATCGGTAGCCACCATGAATCCGGGTAGGCTGTCCAGATTTTATGGCCACCACAGTATTATGTGTTGTTCGTCCCGAAAGTTGCCATATAGAGGACAAGCATTCAGTCCGACGAGGCTCGAGATTTGAACCTTGGACCTTCGCCCCCCTTATGAGGTTTGGATGAACCAATTGGTCTACACCTCAGACCTTATTTTCTATCATATTTTCATGTATGGATTTTTGCTATTATCATAGTTGCATCATTTCATGTTTATTTCTATATTGTGAATGTATTTCCTTTATGTTTAAGGCTCCAAAATCTCACATTTACATTATCATAAAAAAGTAAAAACTACATAGATAATAAGCTTGTTTACTACATTATGTTTGATTGCACGTTTAGCTAGTATAGTGTAATATTAAGGTTACATAGTCATAGGAATTTATTAGGGAACTGTAGGTGTTTTCAAACTGAATCTACAAAACTTGACTAGGCTCACAATTTTTTCTATCCTTAAAGTGAGATGCTATAAAATTGATACCTCATGGAAATAAGGGAATCCCATGTACCCAATACCATAAACCAATTGGAAGCCTTTTGTGATCTACCCATCTCATAAGAACAAGAGTTTATGAATAGGAGAAAACCATTGAACTTATCAAAATTGTATAATCATTGATATGGATCAATGTATGATTCATACCAAGGGAATGGAGCATAAAGTTTTGGGTGAGATCATCACTTATAAAACATACATCATCAACAATGTTCCCACTAGAGTAGTCTAGGTATGACACCTCTTGAGAGGTTGATAGATGATAAGATTAATGTCTCTTGAAATATTTATCTTTAGGTCTTAAACATAGAATCACATGCCCAAATATCTTTGTAAAAAAGAGTCACCAAAGAGTTATTTATAAGGTATTCAAATAATTCTAAGGTATATTGTCTCTATGATCATCAAAGTTGTGAGGTACTTATTTAGAGTGATGTGATTTTCGATGAGGTTATTATAGGATCTCCATCAAGTCTATCACTTGAGCTTTTGGTAGAAATCTTATTGTTTCTTTGAGTGCTCCAATAGTTTCTTTATATATTTTTATGGGATAAATTCCTATTAGATATTCCTCCATATTCTAGTTAAGGACCTACATCTATAGATTTAACCCCTCCTCAAATAGAATTAAATTTAGAACCTTTAGTCTTAGGTTTATGAAATTATGAGTTTGACACACTAGTTCCTTATGTAACAATAGTGGATTATGAGGTGATTGATGGGTTTGATTTGTATTCTTCAATTTTGTCTTATGATGTTGATTTACCATAGGAGGTGCCTAGGGTTTCCATAGTTCATCCAAAACCCAAGTAGCTTTGAATACTCTTGTAACATCTCAAACTATTCTCTTTATAGAGTGAAACTAAAAATACCCCACTCGAGCATTACTATTTATGGTTTACCATTTTGGATATACTTTTATAAATTCTTATGCTAAGGGCCATAAAAAGCAGGAAGATATAATGCTTAAAATGTATGATTCCTTGATGAAGAATCAAACATGGGAGCTTGTTATTCTTAAAAAAGATAAGAATTTGGTTGGGTGTAAATTGGTATATAGGACCAAGTATAACTTAGTTGGTTAGGTGGAAAAACATAATATTCACCTTGTTGCTAATGAATTCTCTAAGCATAAGGGAGTTGACTATTCATACCAATTGCTAGGATGGATTTTATTAAGATGATTGTTTCTATAGCTTCTTCCTATGTTTGGAAGGTATGTTAGATGGATGTGAAGAGTGCCTTCCTCCATGGTGATATTTAGGAGGAGATATACATTCAACAACCACCTAGTTTTGATGATAAAAAATAATTATTAGAAATTAGAACATGTTGTATCTATGCATATATTGTAATTATGCAAATGGTGTACATGAAATAAATTAGCACATGGTAATAGAACCTAGGTTTATGAACCATGGTTTTAGACCACCAAATTAGCACATAGGATATCTAATATTAAATACTATATTATCCTATATAGACATATGAATGTACAATATTAAATATTGTCTTATCATTTAAAGGAATGAGAGATGCCTATAAAAACCTTCCATGTTGAATAGTAAAAGAAGTTATTATTGGATTCCACATTTATTTAGCATCCAAAAAGGATAAGAATGAAAGATTATAATTTTTATTTGCAAATAGATCTAGCTACTAAAGTGGAGTAAAATATTTAGGTCAGATTTGGAAGTCAAAATAGTGGAAGTATAGTTGGATCAAAGATTGCACTAGAAAAAGTTAATCTTTTAGCATATATCTAAGAAGCATTTTGCTTCTAGTTTTTTGTAAAATCATTTCATTATAAAAATGAATGAACAAGGTAACACACTATTTTTAGCAAGATTTTTAGTTCACTAAGAGTTTCTCTAGGATAAAATTTGTGTATGTACGTTTCTATTTGTTTCAATATTTATAATTTTCTTCTACTTAATATATTTTTCTATTTTGAACTAATCTTCATCCCAATTGAGCACCAAATATCTAACTTTAAAATTAATTTATGTTTCCTTTTTGACAAATAAGCAATCAAAAATAGGTTAATTACCATTAAAATTATTAAAATCCTTACTTCTTTCCTTCTACAAGAATATAAGCTTGGTTAATATTGTCTATATAGGTTCTATGTCAACAACTTGTAATTCGAATTGTCTTACAAGTTGTAGCAATAAAAGTTCCAAGTTGAAAAGTAATACCAATATTTTACCAAAAATGAGCTTGTATGAATAATTATCAATTAAGGATTTTTTAATAACTCTTTCAACCCAAATCACCTTCTATAGTTGAGCATGTTAATGTTGACGATTTGTCTATTTATATTATAGTTTGTCTTGTAAATTTTTTTTCTTCATAAGACCACAATTTAATCCATCATTTCTCAATAGAGAAACATAAAAGATATTACAACATTATAAAAATTTCACCTAGTTGCTTTAATATTATTATCAAGCACTATAGTCTACTCAAGACTTTTTGGGCAATTTGTGAAGGTAATGATAAATTTATCCTTTTCTTCTCTTTTTTGAAAGTCATGTAGGTTGGCCTCTCATATGTACTATGTCCACTCCAAAAATATATATAAAGTAGAGAAAAAAATGTTATTCTAAAAAAATATATAAAAGACATGTTGAACATTTAAAAACTTAAAAGATCAACCTAGCAAATTTTAGCAAAATTATTGGAATAATCCATCTAAAAAATAATTAAATGGATTGAATGTCAAATATAAATTTATGATGAATCTATTGATGAATTGTTCTCATGGGCTAGTTAGTTTCTACAATATATAAATATCCTCATGATCCAAACTCCAATTATGATGTTTGATAAAACTCTTAAAATCTATTGACACAAAGATGCTTCTACCAATACTTCAAAAAAATTATATTACTTTTAGAAGTAATGTAGAAGAAATTCTACTAGAATTATAGGTCAAATAATATAGAATCATACCCTCTCTAATACTATGCCAGATTATCAAGATACTGAAGAATAAATAGGATCAACACATTGGATAGCAAATAAAATT
Source organism: Wollemia nobilis (assembly GCA_028583015.1). NCBI lineage: Eukaryota > Viridiplantae > Streptophyta > Pinopsida > Araucariales > Araucariaceae > Wollemia > Wollemia nobilis. Next base: position 485,250 of record JAQPPZ010001424.1, on the reverse strand, counting down.
AAACTCCATATACATACTCACAATATAAACAATATGAAAGTTTCTTATAGACAATAAATAATATCACTAATGAATAAAGAATCATTATAAACCAATAAATAAATAGGTAGACTAAAGGAGGCGGAAATACTCAATTTATAATTTTTCCTAGGCCAACATTAAAGAGCTAACCATATGGTTAATAATATAATATTATAATAATATCACCTATCAAATGTGTACAATGACCTATAGGAAAAAACACAATACAATATAGGGTGGACCATGGCCTCAATTTAAGATTAATATAACATATATTAATATATGAATCCAACCCTATCTTCATATTCTCTATGAGATCATCCATCATACTAAACATACATTTTTCAATGGGGTTAGGAAAAATATGGGGAACAAGAAGTCTAACATCATAAGCCATGGTTGTAATCTCATAGATAGGTTCCATGAAGAGATATCATGATCCTATAGGTCATGGCAATGCATGGACCTTAGGTGGAGTGATAATATACCTTAAGGTAAATTTTAATCACTTTTTAAATCAAATCACACATTCATGTTTACTATAAACTCCACCTAGTGTTAAGCTTACTATATTTTCCAAATAACTTAGGAAAATAGTAGAAAACATACATAAAAACACTTGAAGGTAGGGACTAACATTATGGCAATGCATGGATCAAGGATAAAGTGGGAATATCTATAATATCATGTAAATAGATTACATATCTAGTCCATCACCATAATTTCTATGGGATTTTACCTAATGTTAATATTGATATTAATTGAATATTTTTTATGCAAGTAGTGGATCTAAGAAGTTTTATGTTATAGCCCAAGGCTTCATTTCCACGAGTGAGCACCTTGTATATCCAATAAAACATCTTGATATGGGGTTTGAAAATATTAATATTTTTAAAACTATAATTGAGTGGAATATAAATTGGACTAAATGTAACCATATTATAGATTCTATATCCACCAATATACTCTCTATAATATCTATTCAAATATTATCATTTATAGAGGGAGTTTTGGTAATATACTTTATAGGAAGGATATGCACACCATGTACCATGATTTAAATCATATGAATGAGCATATTATAAATTCATTAGAATACCTAGAGCTAGTGGGTAGAACATATGGCATTGCTTGGTCTTAGGTTATAATAGTAATAAATCTAGGATCATGTGTACCAATGTTATAGATTTATTCCTACCATCACATTAGGTGAAAAATAAGTTCATATATTTGTTATAATTTAAGATTGAATGTGTTTACATAGTTCTTATTATTCACTTTATAAACATATTAAAAGTTATGAGTATGAATAGGATTGGACATAGAAAATGAGTCTCTTGGAAAAGCATCATAGTAATATGAAGGATTCTAGTGTAAAGCATTGAAAATATACTGAATTACTTTTTTTAATGCTATATATCAATACCAAAATTTTAGTTTAAAGATGTGTTGGTATTGTCACCAATATATAGAAATTAATAGAAGCAATCCATCCTCAATAGAATAGACTAGCAACTCATTATCATACTTTATTTATGAATGAATGGTACTATATGTTATTTTTTATACTTGAAAGCCAAGGAAGTAATGGAGTTTTCCCAAATTAATTATATATATTTTTTATAAAATCTTGATTTAATCCCACTAAAACTATGCACATCATTACCTATGATAATAATATCATGTAATGACCCAAAAAACAAGCAAACAAAAAAACACAAAAATAGAAAAGTTTTTTTTTTTACTAAGGAGAGGGATTCATGAACCATTCATAAACCCCTAACCAAACTAATATTTACCTAAAGTTTAAATCCCCTAAGTTTTCTTGAAAGCTACATCTCACGAGGTACCCTAACACAAGTTCCATCTATGTAGGCGTATCATGTGTTACCACAAATAAGCCCATCTATCTCATCACTCTTGATGAGCTAGAATTATCACCTTCAGTTCAATCGAAGGTATACACGCATCACCATACCATACACAAACCATTATGTGTAGGTATGCTACGAGTATTACGAGTTAAGCTATCCATATCGTCTACACGATGAGCTATCTTAACTCAGATGTAGTCTCTCCATAACTTAGACATTAATATCCCTAAGGGGGTCTCAATTCCCTTAGGTCACCTATGTTCACCCTAAGGGGTCCTTAATTCCCTTAGGTCACCTCTGAGTTCACCCTAGAACTCTACTCTTTGATTTTTTTATTTAGCAAACAAACAAGTATACATCTAGATACTAAAACAAGCAAAACATAATTATTAAACATACAAGAGAATAAAAGGAAGAAGTAACACTAAAAGAGAATATCATCAACGGAAAGAGAATCAATTACATATTATAACCAAGCATGATAATAAAGTAAAAGTACCTTCTCTAAACCATTAAACAATTATTACATATAATCATGTATGGCATATCCTCCATACTTCAAAGAATATTACATTAATTGCATCAGGGATATCTCCCCACAATTCTAATCTATTTGAGCATAAGTAAATCAACATAAATACAATTACCTATACTTTGATTCCATCGAACTCCTTGCTCCTCCTTGCTTCCCATTGATTATTTGAGGATAGTAGGGGATCAGGGTACTCATGGTTCAGGATAGGCATGCCTCTAAATGCATCTAACATTTACTTTGCCAAATTGCAACTATACAATATTCAATTATGTTTCTAACCATTTAATGCATAGTGAATATTATAAAAGAACCTTTACTTTTACTTTCACCTCTCAGGTTCCCTTAGAGAGTCATTCAACATGCACTACTTAGATCAAGGTTTAACCCCAATCAAATCTAATCATGTCTTAAAGCATTAAAGTCCCATACCTTCAACCTTTAAAACAATTATAATTTCATTAATCAAAAGTTCTCAACTTTAATTAAATGAACCATTATAATTTCATTCAACTTGAATTTAATAAACAATTATAACATAATTCCTTTATTAAATTCACTTTCATTTTATAAAGTTAAAGTCCCATACCTTCAACCTTTAAAACAAAACTTCCATTTATCTACTAAATTAAAGCTTTCCCCTACTTCAATTCTAGAAATAAATCATTCCCTTTCATTTTATAAAGTTAAAGTCCCATAACCCTCAACCTATAAACAATTCTTCCTATCCTTAATAATTTAAAGCCTAACAACTTTAACTCTAGATCATTCCCTTATACTTTCATCATAAGGTTTATTTAAATGAATCTACTAAAATGGAATTATCCTTTATTTTGGGTTTTGATCTACCACTCACATGATATAACTAAAAACTTTTGTTTCATTTTATTTTCAGCTCATTATATAATGGAGACAAACTTGCCAAAATTAAAAGAATAAACAAGAATTTATTAAAACATAATTGCACCCTAAATTGAAATAATAATTATTTTAAAAGGGTGGGATACATTCGATATAAAACCCTAATCAACTTTAGGGTGTCAATTTCAAACTCAATCAACAATTCTGATAGAAACATCTCGAAATAACATGCAATCCAAAGGAGAAATCTAACAACCAATAGGTCCACACTTAGACAAGGTGTCCACCATACCCAGAATGGCCATCACCTGGTGGTCACCTTGACCATCGAGTGATGGTCATTCCACTAAGGGTGTGAGGTCCTTTTTCAACCTCCACTCTACTCCCATATGATCAATATGGGATTAACCATCCCACTACCCAAATGAAACAATGGGTTACAAGCAAAGTACCAAAGGTTGTTTTCCCTAAATCAATCGTAGGGTAGAGTTTTTAAATAACACCTAACAATGAACTGACAAAGGCCTCAACGAGGACATCCTATGGGTCTTCGATAGACTCTAGAGAGACCACCAAGTAGGTGGTCACCTGACCTCTTCTTGGTGATCGAATGGTTAAGGGAGCCAAGCTCCCTTTAAACCATTCGATCACCTGAGCATTCCCATGTGGGATCATGCTCACAAGTGGCTTTCATGTCTACATGAGCGGCTCGGATGTAGTCCAATGCTCATAGTTCACTTAGGTGTGGCTCAAAGGAGTATTCAAAACTCTCAAAAAACTCTCCTACCTTCCTAGGATACCTTTAAATACTTAAACATCACTCAAAGGATATCTACGACTTACGTAGATTTATCACAAGCTTTCAAATATTAGGAGGACGTTTGGTTTTACTAAATACAACTAAAAATATCTAAAGTAGAAGGGAGACTTACTTAGACCTTAACAAGTGATTCTAAACCTCCTTCATGATGTTTTACATGCTTCGATGGTTACACAAAGTTTTAGTCTTCAATAACATAGAAGGGTCTTCATGCCATTCGATAGCTAGAGAAGTCTTCAAACCCAGGCATAAGAGGTATACACAACTTAATCTCTATGGTTAATTTATAGGCTTTGCTTTAAGGGTTTGCTAAAACCCTAAAGCCCCAAGCTAGGATAAAGGTTAGACCCACCTCTAAAGTGTTATCGAGGCAATGCAAGGTGAAATGCAACAACATGATAATGCCCAAGAAATATATCCCAACTAAACCACTATGCTACAACATAGTCACTAATTAAAATGAAAGCATAATGGCATAGCAAAATGTGGATAAAGCTAATGTATTGGTAGGTAGTTAAATCTTTCCATTAAACATAAATGAAGAAAGCCATTAAACATAAACGAAGACATCCATTGGGGTCTCTTAAATCGAGCATAACAATAGGTTGATAATTCCAACCTTAATCTCCCAGGTGGCTAGCTCCTCAAGCTCCTAAAATCCACCTCATATTCTTCATTGCTCTCCTCTCTCGCATCTCCTCATAGATCGCCCATCTTCTCACAATCACTCTCTTCTCACAAATTGCTCGCTCTCCCTCTTCTTGTGTGACCTCACCTAAGTCATCCGTATGTGCATCTTTTTCTTACGTGCTCCCATATTTGATGGCTCATCCACCACCCTCCCCTTCCTTGAAGAGCATGCAATTCTCGAGCCCCATCCCTCTTTAAGGTTTTCCTTCCAATCTTATCCTTCCCAGGGTGGCAAGCAATTCTTTTATTCATTATTTCCATCTTTGGAAATCATAGTACCCTAGGTTATATAACGTAGCCTGCACTAAATAGAGGGAAAAGGAATTTTTAATATATTTAAATATAAATAGTACCTTCCTTTTAAAATATCCTTTAAATGATATTTTATTATCATTTAAAATATATTTCTTCTATTTATAAAACAAAACTCCATTATTGTTTTAAAATAATAATTTCTATTTGATTTTAAATGAATTTTCATTCTTCATTTAAATTAAAGTTTATTAATGACTTTACCTTATCATTCAAATAAACTCCTTTAATATATTTAAATGAATTTTCATTTATCATTTAAATAAATTTTATTAATGAATTTAAATGAATTTATATTATCATTTAATTAAAACTTCATTAATTAATTTAAATGAACTTTCATTTATCATTTAAATTTAATCAACTTTTCTTCATAAAATGATGCTCTACTATCACTTCAAAATAACAATTTATTTTACTCACACACATACATATTGCAAAATGTTCTCCTATTGAATTACAACATTATGTTACTCAAGCCATGATGTAGTAAGTGATGCAGTAAAGAGCAATCAAATTTACACAACAACAAAGAGGGAATCTTTCCATCAACCCAATCACCTATCTCAGCCAAAGGATTTACGATAGCTACTAGGCTATCAACTAAGGCTCAAGGTGATCAGTTATTGATGATTATCCCTTCCGATGATGCATGCCTATATGAAGGTATCTATCCATGTTACCTCCAAGTTACCTTAATCATCATTTCCCTTGATCTTAAGTACCCTCGTTTCTGGTGGATGCTTCTGCCTTCTCCACCTATGAGTGTACCTGATCCTGCACACTTGGAAATATGTTAGTGATAACATGCTCTTCTAAATCAACTAAACATCATATAGTTGGTTCAATTGTTCAAACTAGGTATTACCACATCATAGGTTAATACATTGTTTCTTTGTGCCAAATAGTCCACTAGGGAGGGTCATGACATCCTCCCCCGCTAGAATTAAACATCGTCCTCGGTGTTTCTAGTTTTTTTTAACATAAAATAAAAATTATTACATTATATAGCTTCAAACAAAAAGGGAAAATATTTTTGCATAACTTCCACTTTTTCCCAAGTGGTATTTCTCTCAAAAAACTGGTCCCACTGGACCTTACATTGCTCAAGAGTCCGATTCCGCATAGACTTAGAATGAAACTCAAGAATCTTCACTGGTAGTACTTCAATGGCCTCCGGATTTGCCATCTACAAATTAGAAACATCCCACACATGTTCAGGGTCAGCAACATATTTCCTAAGCAAGGATATGTGGAAGGTGTCATGGATTTTGGATAGGTTGGGTGGTAATGCAAGTCGGTATGCAACCAGACTGATATTTTCCATGATTTTGAAGGGCCCCACAAAATGTGGATCCAAATTTGTGGATTTGATAGCACTTTTCTTTGGCTTAACCCTTAAGAACACCTTGTCTCCAATAGAATACTCTCTTGGAGTCCTTTTTAGATCTGCATAACTCTTTTGCCTATCTGTAACTTCTTTAAGTCTTTGCCTAATTTCCTTTAGTTGATCCTCCATCACCTTGACCATTTTTGGTCCAATCACAACTCGGTCTTCTAGGTTGTCCCAAGATAATGGTGTCCTACACTTTCACCCATACAAGGCATCGAAAGGTGCCATTCCTAGTGAGGAGTGATGTCCATTATTGTAGGTGAATTCTACCAAAGGTAGACAATATTCCCAATGAGACTTGTGATCCATGCAGTACATGCGGAGCATGTCTTCTAGAACTTGGTTTACCCACTCCATTTGCCCATCTATCTCAGGGTGGTATGCTGAACTCATATTCAGTTTCATACCAACTGCACTATGAAGGGATTTCTAGAATTCAGAAGTGAATTTGGAGTCTCTATCTGAAATAATTACCTCAAGAAATCCATGCAATCAGAATACCTCTTTGACAAATCTTCTAGCCACCACCTGAGCATCATACTTGGTATTCCTCGGTATGAAATGTGCAACCTTAGTCAATTTATTGACCACTACAAAGATGGCATCATGTTGATATCGGGTTTTGGGTAAACCTACTATGAAATCCATGGATATAACCTACCACTTTTGCGTAGGTACATCATGCAGATATAATTTTCCTGTAGGATGTTGACGTTCTACCTTAACTTTCTGACATTCGAGGCATCAAGCAACAAAATCCATGATGTCCTTTTTCATTCCTACCCAAAAGAAGGTTCTTTTCATGTTTTCTCACATTTTGGCTCCTCTAGGATGAGCAGAATAAGGAGATCTATGGGCTTCTTGCATTATTAATTTCCTTAAATCCCCCATTTTTGGTATGATGACTCTTCCCTTATAACACAAAAGGTCATATTTCATACTAAATTCCTTATTTCCTTCAGGATCCCTATTCATATTAGCTTGAATTTCTTGGCAATACTCATCCTGAGATTGCTCCTGTCTCACTCGATCCATCAGGTCCATGTGAATTTTAGTTATGGCTGTTATATATTTTCTTCTACTCAAAGCATCAACTACTTTGTTCTCCTTTCCTTTTATGTACTCGATCTCGAAATCATACTCAATGAGAAATTCAACCCATCTCCTTTGTCTCGCATTGAGTATAGGTTGGGTGAATATGTACCATAGACTTTGATGGTCAATATTTAATTCAAAGGGTCTTCCCACCAAGTAGTGGTGCCAAACCTTTAAAGCATGCACCACTACAGCTAGCTCTAAATCATGCATAGCATAATTAACTTCATGCTTTTTGAGCTTCCTTGAAGTATATACCACTACTGACTCCTCTTGTGAGAGTACCCCTCCTAACCCTTCTAATGATGCATCCGTGCATACTAAAAAGTCCCCTTGTGGGTCGAGAACATTTAGTATTGGTGCGGTAGTAAGCTTATGCTTTAGTAATGCAAAGGCAACTTCACACTTTTTTGACCACTTGAATTCCTTTCCCTTCTTCTGAAGGTTAGTTATTGGTCCAACTATCTTGGAGTAATCCTTTATATAATGTCTATAGTAGCCCGTTAACCCCATGAAGCTTCACACTTCAATCACATTAGTAGGGGGTGGCCAATTCAGGATAGCCTCTATCTTCTCTGGATCCATAATAATTCCTTTTTTTGATATGATGTGTCCAAGATATCATACCTCTGGAACATAGAATTCACTATTAGCCATATTTCCATACAGTTGATTTCTCCTCAACAATTCTAACATGATCTTGAGATGTTTATCATGCTCTTCTCTATCTCGAGAGTATATAAGGATATCATCTAGGAATACTAGGACAAACTGGTCTAAGTGTCTTCTAAACACACTATTCATTAAGTTCATGAATGCAACTTGGGGCATTAGTCAGTCCAAAGGGTAGAACTGTAAACTCATAATGCCCATACCTAGTCTTAAATGTCATCTTGTGAGTGTCCTCCTCACGTATTCTTAATTGGTGATATCCTGATCTTAGATCGATCTTAGTGAACACCTTGGCATATTTTAGCTAATCAAATAAATCTTCAATCCTAGGTAAAGGATATCGATTCTTGATTGTAGCCTTATTTAGCATCTTGTAATCGATACACAATCTTAAAGAACCATCCTTATTTTTCACAAATAAAATCGGTGCACCCCATGGTGACACACTTGGTTTTATCAAACCCTTCTCTAATAATCCTTGCAATTGAACCTTTAGTTCTTGCATTTCAATAGGATTCATCCTATATGGGGATCTATGAATAGGTTCATATCCTGTCATAAGATCAATTATGAAGTCAAATTCCCGTACATGAGGCAATCCTAGGTAAGTCCTCTGGAAATACATCCTTAAAATCCTATAAAATTGGATGTTGTCTTAGTACTTCTCTCTTCTTATCCTCTTCTACTTCATTAAGTTTTACCACATACACTACTCCTCCTCTCTTTAGGGTCTTTTTCAATTGCATAGCCAACAACATCTGAGGTTTAAACGTCCCTTGTTTTCTATGAATTTTTAGTCTCCTCCCACCTTCTTCTAAATACTCAATCCATCGATCTTGAAAATTGACCAAGGCTTTATGAGCCTATAGCCAATCCATCCCTAGGATCACATCAAAGGCATGTAGGGGAGCTACATATAAACAACATCCTGTGGTCCCATTAGATAAAGTGATTTCTACCATAGGATAACATTGGTTCACCGAGTAGGTCTACCTAGAACCATACTCAACCTTCCACCCTTGAGCCAAATATCTTGGCCTTTCCAACATAGTCCTTGCTAGACTAGAAGAAATAAAACTATTAGTGGCCCCACTATCTATCAAAATGTTTACTTGTTTATTAAAAACCTTACCTTTCACAAGCAATGGGGTGGCTTGTCCCTCTAGCTTCTGCTTTTTGGTTGTGGCATAGATCCGATGTTCAAGTTCCTTTCCTTTTGCATTAGTTATGCTAGTCCTTGATTGATATGGACACTAATTATAAAAATGAGGTCCCCAAAAATTGTAACACCCCTCCTTGGGTCCTTGCTACTTTTCAGGTTTTTGATACCCTGTCTTAACTTCTGGAGTTGGAGCTTGTAACTTCTGTGGTTGAGGTTTGGTATTATTGGGTTTGTTATCCTTCTTATGAAAGTTCTTTTTGAACTTATTTTGGTTTCCATTAAATTTCTTCTCAAGATTTTGGGGATTCTTAGCCTTTCGATCTTGATCAACCTCCCATTTTACAAACCCATCACTATTCCTCTTCTTTAGTTCCTATCGAGCTTGCTCGGGTAAGGTGCCATATTTATAACAGAAGTGTGACTTTGCTTTCTTTGCTAGGTCATACACCTTTTGTAATGATTTAGGCTCCTGCATGTCTACATCATGCTTTATCCTAGACTCCAACCCATGAGTGAACTTGTGAACCTATATTTTCTCATTATAAATAGGTACATATTTAAACAATCTTACCAGATTTTTGTAGTACACCTCCACTATGTTGGTTCCTTGTCTTAGACTAGCAAACTCCTCAAACTTTAGGGCATAAAAATGCTCTATTAGGAATATTTTCTTAAATATATTTATAAATTCTTCCCATGGAGTGTCAATAGGTTCAACCTTAGTTTTCTCATAGTGGGTTTCCCACCATTCCAGAGCAACCCCTTCTAGGTTGATCATGGCCCAAAGTGTTTGGGTTCTTGATGAATAACCTTTTACCATAAAGTGAACCTCTGCTTCTCTTAGCCATGCTTCCACTGCATCCCCTTCGCCCTCCCCATAAAACTTGGAGATACAAATATTTTTCATGTCCCTAGATATTTCCTTTTCTACCAAGGCTCTAGCTTGTACTTGCTCTGTAGTTAGTCCACTATCTGGACCAACCTCTGAGCCTCTAGCTTGCGAATTCTAGTTCATAGTTATTTCCAACAATTGTCTTATCTGATCCTACATAGTAGCGATAGTAGTGGTGAGGTCTTCTACCTCCCTATTGGGGCTTATTGGACCCCCATCATGGTTTCCTTCTTCGACATTACTTTGTCAAGTTTTTCTAGGTGTAGGCCTCCCTCTTCTGGTCTTAGGTGGCATCTTACCTTGGTTCCATCCAAGAAAAGAAGATTAGGTTACAATTTCATCTTAAGTTGTATCCCTAATTCAAGCCATAATATAAATTTCTCTTGCTAGATGCATTAATAATATAACTAGGGTAATATTCCAGGCTAGGATGTGTCATTGATACCAAAGCCCATACTAAGGTATCCTAACATCCACTCACCCTTGAGGTTAATTCCCATTAGATTCTAGCAAATAGGGTATTCTAGATCATCCCAAATTTAGCCTATACTTTAAGCAAGCCTTCATTGGAGACATATAAATCCCTTTAGCACACATAGAAGCTCTATACCCTCATACCTAGAGCTCTGATACCAAATGTAATGACCCAAAAAATAAGCAAACAAAAAAAAACACAAAAATAGAAAAGTTTTTTTTAACTAAGGAGAGAGATTCATGAACCATTCATAAACCCCTAACCAAACTAATATTTACCTAAATTTTAAATCCCCTAAGTTTTCTTGAAAGCTACATCTCACGAGGTACCCTAACACAAGTTCCATCTGTGTAGGCGTATCATGTGTTACCATAAATAAGCCTATCTATCTCATCACTCTTGATGAGCTAGACTTATCACCTTCAGTTCAATCGAAGGTATACATGCATCACCATACCATACACAAACCATTATGTGCAGGTATGCTATGAGTATTATGAGTTAAGCTATCCATATCATCTACACGATGAGCTATCTTAACTCAGATGTAGTCTCTCCATAACTTAGACATTAATCTCCCTAAGGGGGTCTCAATTCCCTTAGGACACCTATGTTCACCCTAAGGGGTCCTTAATTCCCTTAGGTCACCTCTGAGTTCACCCTAGAACTCTACTCTTTGTTTTTGAGTTCACCCTAGAACTCATAATTTTTTTTTGTTGTTTAGCATACAAACAAACATACATTAAGATACTAAATCTATCCAAACATAATTATTAAACATACAAGAGAATACAAGGAAGAAGTAACACTACAGAGAATATCATCAACGGAAAGAGAATCAATTACATATTATAACCAAGCATGGTAATAAAGTAAAAGTACCTTCTCTAAACCATTAAATAGTTATTACATATAATCATGTATGACATATCCTCCATACTTCAAAGAATATTACATTAATTGCATTAGGGATATCTCCCCATAATTCTAATCTATTTGAGCATAAGTAAATCAACATAAATACAGTTACCTATACTTTGATTCCATCGAACTCCTTGCTCCTCCTTGCTTCCCATTGATTCTTTGAGGATAGTAGGGGATCAGGGTACTCATGGTTCAGGATAGGCATACCTCTAAATGCATCTAACATTTACTTTACCAAATTGCAACTATACAATATTCAATTATGTTTCTAACCATTTAATGCATAGTGATTATTATAAAAGAACCTTTTATTTTACTTTCACCTCTCAGGTTCCCTTAGAGATTCATTCATAATGCATTACTTAGATCAAGGTTTAACCCCAATCAAATCTAATCATGTCTTAAAGCATTAAAGTCCCATACCTTCAACCTTTAAAACAATTATAATTTCATTAATCAAAAGTTCTCAACTTTAATTAAATGAACCATTATAATTTCATTCAACTTGAATTTAATAAACAATTATAACATAATTCCTTTATTAAATTCACTTTCATTTTATAAATTTAAAGTCCCATACCTTCAACCTTTAAAACAAAACTTTCATTTATCTACTAAATTAAAGCTTTCCCCTACTTCAATTCTATAAATAAATCATTCCCTTTCATTTTATAAAGTTAAAGTCCCATAACCCTCAACCTTTAAAACAATTCTTCCAATCCTTAATAATTTAAAGCCTAACAACTTTAACTCTAGATCATTCCCTTATACTTTCATCATAAGGTTTATTTAAATAAATCTACTAAATTAGAATTATCCTTTATTTTTGGGTTTGGTCTACCACTCACATGATATAACTAAAATATTTTGTTTCATTTTATTTTCAGCTCATTATATAATGGAGATAAACTTGCCAAAATTAAAAGAATAAACAAGAATTTATTAAAACATAATTGCACCCTAAATTGAAATAATAATTATTTTAAAAAGGGTGGATAATCGACTCATAACCAGTCGAATCAAACCCTAATAAACTTTAGGGTGTCAATTTCAAACTCAGTCAACAATTTTGATAGAAACATCTCAAAATAACATGCAACCCAAAGGAGAAACCTAGCAACCTATAGGTCCACACTTAGACAAGGTGTCCACCATGCCCTGAATGGCCATCACCCGATGGTCACCTTGACCATCGAGTGATGGTCATTCCACTAAGGGTGTGAGGTCCTTTTTCAACCTCCACTCTGCTCCCATATGATCAATATGGGATTAACCATCCCACTACCCAAATGAAACAATGGGTTACAAGAAAAGTACTGAAGGTTGTTTTTCCCTAAATCAATCATAGGGTAGAGTTTTTAAATAGCACCTAACAATGAACTAACAAAAGGCCTCATGAGGACATCCTATGGGTCTTCGATAGACTCTAGAGTGACCACCAAGTAGATGGTCACTTGACCTCTACTTGGTGATCGAATGGTTAAGGGAGCCAAGCTCCCTTTAAACCATTCGATCTCCTGAGCATTCCCATGTGGGATCATGATCATAGGTGGCTTTCATAAAGTTGCCTATAGGAGCGGCTCAGGCGTAGTCCGATGCTCATAGTTCACTTAGGTATGGCTCAAAGGAGTATTAAAAAAATTCTACCTTCTCGGATACCTTAAAATATTTAAATATTGCCCAAAAGAGATCCACGACTTACGTAGATTTATCACATACTTTCAAATATTGGGAGGACATCTGGTTTTGCTAAATGCAACTAAAAACATCTACAATAGAAGGGTGACTCACTCAGACCTCAACAGGTGATTCTAAACCTCCTTCACAATATTTTCACATGCTTCAACGGTTACACAAAGTTTTAGTCTTCGATAACATAGAAGGGTCTTCACGCCATTCACTGCTAGAGAAGTCTTCAAACCTAGGCATAAGAGGTATACACAGCTTAATCTCTATGGTTAATTTATAAGCTTTGCTTTAAGGGTTTGCTAAAACCTTGAAGCCCCAAGCTAGGATAAAGATTAGACCCACCTCTAAAGTGTTATCGAGGCAGCGCAAGGTGAAACGTAGTAGCATGTTAATGCCCAAGAAATACATCCCAACTAAACCACTACGCTACAACATAGTCACTAATTAAAATGAAAGCATAATGGCATAGCAAAACATGGATAAAGCTAATGTATTGGCAGGTAGTTAAATCTTTCCATTAAACATAAACAAAGACAACCATTAAACATAAACAAAGACAACCATTGGGGTCTCTTAAACAGAGCATAACAGTAGGTTGATAATTCCAACCTTAATCTCCCAGGTGGCTAGCTCCTCAAGCTCCTAAAATCCACCTCGTATTCTTTGTTGCTCTCCTCTCTCGCGTCTCCTCACAGATCGCTCGTCTTCTCACCAATCGCCCGTACTTCTCACAATCCCTCTTCCTATGTGACCTCTCCTAAGTCATCTGTATGTGTATCCTTTTCTTACGTGCTCCCATCTTCGATGGCTCATCCACCACCCTCCCCTTCCTTGAAGAGCATGCAATCCTCGAGCCCCATCCCCCTTTAAGGTTTTCCTTCCAATCTTATCCTTCCCAGGGTGGCAAGCAATTATTTTATTCATTATTTCCATCTTTGGAAATCATAGTACCCTAGGTTATATAACGTAGCCTGCACTAAATAGAGGAAAATAAAATTTTAATATATTTAAATATAAATAGTACCTTCCTTTTAAAATATCCTTTAAATGATATTTTATTATCATTTAAAAATATATTTCTTCTATTTATAAAACAAAACTCCATTATTGTTTTTAAAATAAATAATTTCTATTTGATTTTAAATGAATTTTCATTCTTCATTTAAATTAAAGTTTATTAATGAATTTACCTTATCATTCAAATAAACTCCTTTAATCAATTTAAATGAATTTTCATTTATCATTTAAATAAATTTTATTAATGAATTTAAATGAATTTACATTATCATTTAATTAAAACTTCATTAATTAATTTAAATGAACTTTCATTTATCATTTAAATTTAATCAACTTTTCTTCATAAAATGATGCTCTATTATCACTTCAAAATAACAATTTACTTTACGCATCCACATACATATTGCAAAATGTTCTCCTATTGAATTCCAACATTATGTTACTCAAGCCATGATGTAGTAAGTGATGCAGTAAAGAGCAATCAAATTTACACAACAACAAAGAGGGAGTCTTTCCATCAACCCAATCACCTATCTCAGCCAAAGGATTTACGATAGCTACTAGGCTATCAACTAAGGCTCAAGGTGATCAGTTATTGATGATTATCCCTTCCGATGATGCATGCCTATATGAAGGTATCTATCCATGTTACCTTCGAGTTACCTTAATCATCATTTCCCCTGATCTTAAGTACCCTCGTTTCTGGTGGATGCTTCTGCCTTCTCCACCTATGAGTGTACCTGATCCTGCACACTTGGCAATATGTTAGCGATAACATGCTCTTCTAAATCAACTAAACATCATATAGTTGGTTCAATTGTTCAAACTAGGTATTGTTGGAAAATTACCATTGGTAAAAGTTTAAAAAGAGTATTTTACCTTGGGTAAGTTTACTTACCTTTTACCTTACCTGGACGGTAGTTGGACGGCATCATCTTTGGGTGGCAAGAGAGTTTTAATTTAATTTCTTCTCCCTTCCCTTAACTTCTCCTATTCCCCCCTTTTCTGTAGTATGGTTATTTTGTGTTTATTTAAATCATTTGTAACCTAATTTCAAGTGAATGGTTAATGCATATTTTACCTTTTCATCGAATAGCTCACCTCTCACATTTGGTATTAGAGCCCAGATCCGAGATCGGCCCGAATCCCAAGGCGATGGGGCCCATAGTTTGAGGTGGTAGCACAGATCTCGAGGTAGCCCGTAGGAACCGAGGCGGCCCGTAGGAGTAGATTGGCATGATTCCTGAGGTGCTGGTGGAGTTGGACGTGACAGGCACAGGCAGACACGTGGCCTAAGGTGATTTGTTGATGAGGCGACACGTGACCCGAGGCAACACGTTGGAGAGGGTGACACGTGGCCCGAGGTGGTTCATTGGAGAGGCCACCTACGCACGTGGCCTGAGGTGAACTACATGTGGTACATGGCAAAAGGATCACGTAGCCTACGGAATTCCTGTAGGAAATCAAAGCACATACAGTTCTTTGCTTTTTTTAAAGAGCATCAAAATCATCACATCGACGATGTGGGACTATTAAGTCCCAAATAAAAAAATTTGCTTCACGCTGAAGCGCGAAGCCAAAACATTGCATCATGTTCGATGCAAATGCAATAAAGGCAGGGAGCTAGCTAGAACTCCCAAATATTCTTAGTAGCACAGCGGCTACCCTTTACCTTGACGCCTGCGAGGTCGCACGGTCGAACCTCGACAGGGTCAAAAGTTTTTTTAAAAGAAAATTTCTTTGAAAACCTTTAAGGTAATTTTAAAAATTTTGAAAGGTTTTATTTATCATTTGAGTTGATGATTGACATTTCCTAAGAGGAAATAGTTGTAATTTTTTTTTTTACGCTTTAAGAGGTAAAAAAATTAGTAAATAGTTGTAAAAAAAAATTTTACGCTTTAAGAGGTAAAAAAAAATTTTAGTAAAATTTCCTAAGAGGAAATCTTTGTAAAAGAAAATTTCTAGGAAATTTTCTTAAATGATAAGATCGAAAGGATGTTACCAAGAACTTTGTAGTTTGTTACTGAGAACAAACTCTGAAAGCTTTGATGAGCACATGAGAACACTAGGCATAAATTCAGTCTTTTCACAGTTGCAAAACATGGTTATTGCACAACAGAGAAATCTTGATCTAGGATACGAAGCAGATTCAGAAGATAACTCATTTGGGAGCAGATTTGAACAATTCGACACAGTGGAGATTGCTTCACAAGGATCTGAATATACTCATTATTGTAATTCAGTTGAAATCCTACAACCTCCTTCTCCTGAAATTATATTGATCAGTGACGACGACGAACAAGTCGCTGACAATTTTGTAATTGCTGAATCACAAAAGTGAGTTGTTTATGATTGTAAATCAAGCAAGGCTTGATAGTTTGTAAAGTCTTTTTGAAATAAGACTATATAAGAAATGTTTCTTGTTTTAATATATTGTAATGGGATCAAATAACAATCTACCAATCCTCGAATTCAGTGGGGATAATTATGAGTACTGGTCCATAAAAATTGGGACATTACTCATAGGAAAAGGACTATGGGATAGTATTGAAGACGGTTACACTGCTCCAACAGATTGGACTACTTTGAGTGCAACCGACAAGAAGATCTTCAAAGATGCACAAAAAAATAACTCTTTTGCCTTATACCATCTTCAAGCGGCATTAGATCCAAGTATCTTTCCTAGAATTGCATCTTACTTAACTGCCACAAATGCATGGAATGCCTTGAAAAAAGGATTCCAAGGAAGTGATAAAGTGAAGCAAGTCAGGCTTCAAACCTTAAAAAGAGATTTTGAAAATCTTAGAATGAAGGAAAATGAAAGCGTTGGTGACTACTATGTACGAGTCAAAGCAGTAGTTGATATGATGCAAACTTTAGGTGATGACACAAAAGTTGAAACAATTGTGAAGAAAGTGTTGAGAACACTTCTTCCTAAGTGGAATCACATTGCCATCATAATTGAAGAATCAAAAGACCTTTCTACTCTTACATTTGATAGTTTGATTGGATCATTAACATCACATGAAGAGAGACTTCAAGGAGCACCTTCAAAAAGCTATGGAGGTGATGACAAAGCCTTCACTTTGAATGAAGCTACAAGACGAGGACAAGGAAGAGGCCGAGGCAGAGGACAACAACAAAGAGGCAAAGGCCAAAGAAACTCCTACAGAGGAGGAAATAAAAACAGAGGTAGAAATCAAAACAAAGGAGCCAATCAAAACCAAAGTGGCAATGCAAGCCATGGAAATCAAGGATGAGGAAGTAACAAGACTAAAAAAACTTGTTTCAATTGTGGGAAACAAGGACACTTAGCTCGTGACTGCTGGTCAAAGTCTTCAAAAGATCAAAGTAGTCAATATGGCTCATTCTACGAAGAAGAAGAAGGTCCATCAAATCTTTTTCTCTCTTATGGACAGTCAGATCAAAATCTTAAAGATACATGGATTTTGGATATTGGTTGCTCCAACCACATGAGTGGCAAAGAAAATCTCTTTGCTACATTAGATTCAAATTACAAATCCCATGTTAAGTTAGGGGATAATAAATCTTTGCAAGTTGAAGGCATTGGAGCTATGGAAGTTCCAACAAAATAAGGCCTTAAAAATGTGAATGACATTGTAGCACCCTAAAATTGGCGCAATAAACCTTAGCAAATAATTAAAATTACCTTAGTAATAATTCAAATTCAAATTTTAACCCCAAAATCGCTCCCAAACCGCCTGCTACCCGTTTCCTCATTTTCCATGCCATTTTTAGAGTTTGTTTCGTCCGTTGGACGATATCGTCTCCGATCAGACGATATCGCCTCAGATCGGACGATTTCGTCTGGAGCAGAACGTCCAGCCGATTTCGTCCCAAAACTGATTTTTCATAATTAGCTTCTGTTTCAACGACGTCTCTAATCTGGGCAAAAGCGTGTCTGCACCGTTAGAGACCTCCCCCATTGGAGATCTTCCAGATTAGGATGATCTCCAACCTCCTAACCTCCCTCCTAAGCCTATTTAAACCTTAGGACCCCCCTTGACATCCCCCTGGCTGAAATTTCCTGTAACACGAGTTCTACATGCATTAGACCATCTTAAATCACCATTTGCTTTCGTATTTTTCTAAGTTTGTTTGCAGGAACTTCATTGTTTTTCAGCCGGAGCAAGCTCAGATCGTCGCAGACGATCCTGTACAATCTTGGATGATCCCGTCCCAATTCGAGATGATTTCGACTGTAGTCAACATTGGGGGCAATTACTGCCCAGAGTTTGCATTTTTCTCTTCTCGTCTGTTGTTTTATTCTGCATCTAGTCAGTTTATTATTATTTTTTGCTATTCTGCATCTTGGAGTTCACCCATATAGCTTAAGTACATAATAAAGTCATGATTAGCTATTAAAGCATGATAATTTATTTGCATTTTTATTTGGGATTATCTTATTAACATCATTTTGTCATTTCACATCATTTTCCTTTATCAGCATAGCTGCATTTTCTGTATTCTGTGTCCATTTCTCTGATTGCAGGTCTCTGACGAATTCATCAGATCTCAGACGATCCTGTCAGATCGGAGATGATCCTATCAAATTCTAGATGATCTTGACTGCTTCAAAAATCAGAACCTCCATCAGACATCCGAAACTAGGTATGGATTTCTTCACTTAATTATTCTCTGTGTTTTCTGTTTAAATCTATTTTCTGTCTTCATTTAACTTGCATTTTCATAATAGAACAACTTAGATTCATCTGGCCAAACCTAGGACTTGGATGTTTAAAGCTAAAATTGAACACATTAAAACTCATTCCCAACCTAGGCGTGGAGACTGCCACTAAACGTTTCTTGGTGAACCCCACCATCCGTCGAAAAATCACCTTAATACCCCTCCCCCAAGAGGCGGGACCTTCAAAGGGCCTCTCAGTCCGAGGTATTGTCCCATCCTTTTCCCATCCCCCTTCCGGGCATGGATCCTTTAGCCTGAAGGTAAGGATGCAAAAAATTTGGAACGATACATTTTGGTGAACCCGACGTGAAACTAAAACCTTTTGAAAAAAAAAAAAAAAAAACAAAAACATAGATGCATTTAAAATCATTAGAAAACTACTAAGTTGCATATCATGTCTAGATGGTAGCTCCTAAGAAAAGACTAGTTGTCACTATAAATGTTGAAAACCAATTAGCAGCCATAGAAGTTAATTTTGTGCTTAGTGTGCCTGAAACAGATAGAAACCAACTTTTGTGGAAAGAACTTGATAGGAGACTAGGTATCATTTCATCTAGATCAACCGAACTTAGACAAATCAAGAGGTTTGCCCTAGATAGGATCCTGGATCCTCATCAACTCATTTTTTATCATGAACTTCAGAGAGCCTGCCATAGGTGGTTAGCTTATAGGAGAGCTCTTGTGTCTTCATAATTGTTCACCTTCGAGGAATACCTCGAGAATGCAGTTGTTATACACCAATTCCTAGGTCATGTAGAAGATCAAGAGGTCGTTCTTATGATTAGAGAAATATGGAAGAGAGTTCCTAGAGCTATGTTATATCGAGAGTATTGCCACGAAATTTATTTCTACCAACCAGAATCTGAGATAGATAATATCACTATAGCACTTTTTGTCAAATTCTTGAAAGAAAATTTTCAATTTGAAGAAGAACACTTCATGACTCCTGAAGAACTCGAGCCCATTAATGATATTTATAAATTGTTTATAGAAAACTAGATCATTGCTTTCATTATTATTTCTTGCATTTAGTGTGTTGTTTGTTATCTTTATAATATTGTTACAAAAACAAAAAAAAAAAAAAAACAAGAAAAACCAAAAACATAACAAAACCAAAACATTTTATTTTTTTTACTATAGTAGGTATATAATTAAAATATATACCTCTTAAGCTTGTTGCATATATATATACAAGTATATATATATTTGCTGAAATCTAAATTTAAGCACAATGCCTAGACTTAGGAATGGTAAACAAACTGAAGAAGAAGAAGAAGATTGGTTAGGAGACAAAACAAAAAACCCAAATGTCCTTCCCGAGGATTCAATTCCGGAAGGAGAAACTCTAGAACAGCCAGAAGATGAGCTTGTCAAGAAAATGAACAACAAGAAAATCTTAAAGAGGAAGGATCCTCATCCCCTAGAATGGCTCCGGATGGAACTATTGCTTTTGATAACTTAGATCATTTCTGGAAATTTTTCAATAATAACATTGGTGCTCTTAATATGGCAGTTCGTATTGATAGAGGACAAATTAGTGACACTCAAGCAGCCATGGAAGATATGTTTAACATACACACTAATCCCTTGTCCTTTGTTGATCAAGAAAGTGATAAGGCTGGACCATCCAATAGAGATATGGTCACTATGATTCAGAACATGCAAAAACAACAGGTTACCCAACCCCCTAAGGAACCCCACACAAAAGAGACCTTCATTCACTGCTTTATTTCGCCAAACTATTGATCAATATGCTTCAAATCGACAAAAACCTAAAATGAAGCCAAACACCAATTTTCAACAATCCGGGATACAACATAATACAACTTCAAAACTTCTTCATAACACCCTTCCTACCAACAATTTACACAATAGCAATATAGCATCTAATCTTCATGTCCCTCCATCATATGCTCACAAATCCCATATTAATGCCCTACCGAACCAATATGGTGGGCAAACCAGTAATCTGGAAGCCATGGTGAAATAGTTAGCTTCGCGTATGGACCAGATAGATCCCTACCGTCCCTCGTACAATTATCGAGAGATGTGTAGTCAACCTTTGGATCCCATAGTTGTAGCACAACCATACCCTAAACACTTTCCCATGCCCGTCCTGCCTATATATAAAGGAACCGAAGATCCCATAGAGCATCTTCGCATGTTTAGGATAGCATGTCATGATATATCACATGATGACTTGCTATTACTAAAAATGTTCCCGAAAAGTTTAGGAGGAATGGCATTAGAGTGGTACTATCAATTGCCCACTCATTCTTTGAGAAATTTTGAAGAAACAACTGAATCTTTTGTCCATCAATTTAGTGCCTACATCGAGAGGCACGTCACCATTAAAGATTTGTACAACTTAAAACAAGACAAAGATGAATGTTTTGCTGATTTCTTAGCTAGATGGAGGCAGTTGATAGGAAAACTGCACTTTGTGCTACCTTATAGGGAAATGTTGGATATTTTTATCAATAATTTGCAAGAACAAATATCTTATGAGTTATCAACTAGCTACCTTAACCACCTTCGATCAAGCTATAGACTTAGCTCGAAGGGTAGAAGATGCTCTCATTAGGAGAGGTCAGCTCAAAAAGAAAGATGATGAGAAAACATCCAAAAATCAGTATAAAAACAAACAAGTTGTAGGTGACGGAGTCACTGATAGTAGAAACGTTGCTAATATCAATACAACGAAGACAACAAAAAAATTTATATTAAAACCTCCTGATAAACCTCCTCGAGAATTTACTAGATTGAATCAACCTTTATCAACCATTCTACCTCAATTACTAGCATGAGGTTTGATTCAATTACCAGCTATCCGGGAACCTGATCCAACTATACCCGGATACAGAGCTGATTTACATTGTGATTTTCATAGAGGACCTGGACATGCTACAAACTCTTGCAAAATATTGAAACATAAAATACAAGATCTGATTGATAATAATGAAATGGAGGTGCAAGCCTTCCAACCTAAACAAAATGCTCCTAATAACGCTCAAAAGACCATTCCCCAAAATCAGAATCAAAATGCTAATCAATCATTAGATATATTTCAACATCCTTTACCAAAACATGGTAAAGAAGTGGCTAATCAAATCGAACATCATAATGTTCCCCCTCCTACCCGATATGTAGGGACTATTAGCGGACAATTATCTATTCAGGATCCTCAAATATTTGGCACAACTTTATCCATGGTCACGACCAGACCCCTACATAATATTCAAACTCCCGATCCTAGTGATGTAGAATCGGATACTGAAAGTGAAATAGACATCACCTCAAACCAATCGAATAGCTCTAAAAATGAATCAGATCCTATTCAACCTATCACAGATGCTATGGTTCCAGAAGAACCATTTCCTAGAAGAG
The DNA here is from genome assembly GCA_028583015.1 of Wollemia nobilis. Classification (NCBI taxonomy): domain Eukaryota; kingdom Viridiplantae; phylum Streptophyta; class Pinopsida; order Araucariales; family Araucariaceae; genus Wollemia; species Wollemia nobilis. The sequence continues at coordinate 462,726 of JAQPPZ010001424.1, read as the reverse complement.
TTACTACTCGACCCTCTTCTAATCAGTTCCTTCCTAATGAACAAGCCATAAACGCTCAACCAAGACCAGTTCAACGTCTTCAATATAACATTGTAGGTACCATCGGAGTTGTTACCAGACAACAGGCTCAAAACTCTCAACAGGATCAAACTCAGAATGATGGATCAGCTCCATTTGTTTTGAAAAATCCCAATAAAGGGAATCATATGTCTAATGTTCAACCTAAGCCTCCTTACAATATTAATGAACAATTATCCAATACTACAGCCAGAATTTCCCTTTTGGACTTGTTAAGATCTTCTCCTATCCATAGGGATGAATTAATGCTCACATTAAGCCAAATGATGGTGCCACAAAATATTCAACCCGAAGCCATGTCCAATACTATCATCACTCGAGAGGTCGATTGTATTGACTTTCGGGATAAAGATATCCCACAACATAGTTTACATAAGGATAACCCCTTATATATTACTGCCCTAATTGGAGATGTAGTTGTTAAAAGAGTCCTGATTGATAATGGTTCATCTTTAAACATATGCACTTTTGACTTCTACCAAATATTTGGCTTTAGAAGTGATGAAATGAAAAAAATGGATATGATTATCAAAGCTTTCAATGACGAGACACAAGAAACGTGTGGAGTCATTACTATACCCTTGCAAGTTGGTCCTCGAACCCTAGATACAACCGTGTTTATTGTACATTGCCCAGCATCGTACAATATACTTTTGGGTCGCCCTTGGATCAATGCGATGCGAGCGGTTCCCTCCACTTTACATCAGTGTGTTAAATTTGAATTTAAAAATCAGTTGGTCACTATCCATGGTGACCCTAGACCCTTTGATATGTGTGCTTTGGCGGAACCTCGTTGGAGTGCAATTTTGCCCCGCTCTGTCATCCACACATCCTAATTCTTATTTTTCATCTAAACGTGTGAAACACACACCCATAACATCATCTACCCCATCAACTACACCTATACATTTAACTCAACCATCTTCTGAACAAACCACACTAGAACCTCAAAAGGATCTTAAATCCACAACCAATCCTTCATGTTCCATCCCTATAATTTCAAAACCTATAGACCCATTTATTAACACCTCCACATTATCTACATCTATCATACCTTCCACATCTAAAGATATAGGGAATGATCCTTCTACATCTTATGCTCTTTCTGATGAACTTTTACCGGATTTATCTAAAATCTTAATATCAAAAAAAACAAATGCTTTTATGCAAGATTCAATTCTTTTAAATAACTTGCCGCCATCTCCTCGTACTTTGGGCCTCCCACAACCTATGGGAAGTACTTACCAAGTCGGGAGTTGTGCTTTTATTTATAAAGGATATGATTGGGGAAGAATACCCCGAAACATCAAGACGCATTGTGATGGATATGCTCGATGCTATTTTGCTAATGAATATATTAAAGCTAAACCTATAATGCTTAAAATGGGATATAAAGGGAAAGGCTTGGGACCTTTCCAAAATGGTATGAAAGAACCTATCGAGGTAGAACCATGGCCCGCCCGATGTGGTGTGGGCTTGTTTCCTAGTAAGGGTCAACCCTTCCCTTTTGAAGGTGATGATCAACTCATATGTTATCAAGATTATCTAGATAAACAAGATTCTTTGTGTCCAAAGAATAATCCCTTTACATGCAATATGCTATCCATAGCTTACCCCGAATTGATTGCTGAATCCGATGATGAGTTGGAAGGAGATATTTTCCATGATGTCTCCGTTGAAGAGTTGTTACACAATGGTTTTTATTTTGATGGTTCTATACCTACTATAGCCCAACTTGAGGCCACGACTCCTCAAGATGAATTATCCAAGTTAACCTTAAAATAATTACAAGAATTGGGCGTCTCACCCGCCCCACCTAATTTTGAAAGAGATCTACACATGGAAGTAGAAAACGTCATTAAAGTTAACATTGGAACTGAGGATAATCCTCACATAATCAATATTGGATCAGAATTAAGTCAAGAAAAACAAAATGAATACATTGCATTTCTTAAAGATTATGAAGATGTCTTTGCTTGGACATATGAAGACATGCCAGGTCCTGGACCCTTCCGTAGTCATGCATCATCTAGTAGTCCATCCGGATGCTAAACCCGTTAAACAAAAACTTAGAAAAATGCATCCCAAAGTGGCCTTGCTAGTCAAAGGGGAGTTAGAAAAACTCTTGAATGTTGTTTTTATACAAGCTATTGATTATGCTGAATGGATCTCAAATGTAGTTCCAAGTCACCAAGAAAGAAGCTACCAAAGTTAGGGTTTGCACAGACTTTAGAGATATTAACGTCGCATGCCCTAAAGATGATTTTCCTCTTCCAAACATGGATCAAATCATTGACTTTACTGTCGGGAGTGGAATGATGTCCCTAATGGATGGATTTTCTGGTTACAATCAGATCAGGATAGCTCCTGAAGATCAGCCCAAAATAACCTTTATTACCCCTTGGGGTACCTTTTGTTGGAAAGTGATGCCATTTGGTTTAAAGAATGCAGGCGCAACATATCAACGAGCTATGACTTATATCTTTCATGATATGATGCATGATATCCTACATGATTATGTAGATGATATTATAGCTCGCTCTATTAAAGAAGATGATCATTTAGATGATTTGAGAAAAGTATTTAATCGGTTAAGAGAATACCTTATTCGATTAAATCCAGCTAAATGTATATTCAGAGTCAAGTCCGGTAAACTATTAGGGGTTTTAGTTTCTTTACGTGGTATCAAAATCGACCCTCTCAAGATTATGGCTATCACTGATATGCCCGCACCTACCAATATATCAGAGTTACGAAGTTTACAAGGTAAGCTTCAAGCCATCCGTCGCTTCATCGATAAGTTGGCAGACAAAACCGGTCCCTTTCTTAAGCTCCTTAAGAAGGATGTCCCTTTTAATTGGGATGACGAATGTAAGGAAGCTTTTGAACTTCTCAAACAATACCTCCTTAACCCACCTGTGCTTTCATCGCCTAGACCTGATCGCCCTTTTCTCCTGTATATTTTAGCTTCAGATTCTGCCTTAGGAGCTATGTTAGCTCAGCTTGATGATGAGAAGAAAGAACGTGCTAATTATTACATTAGCAGAACCCTCATCAGTTATGAAACTCGCTACACAGCATTAGAAAAATTATGTCTAGCAGTCATATTTTCTACACAAAAATTACGCCATTATATGCTCAGTCAAAAAACCTATGTCATTGCTAAATATGATCCCTTGCGGTATCTCATGAGTCGACCTTATTTATCGGGTCGCACAACAAAGTGGGTTCTTGCTCTAAGCGAGTTTGAACTCACGTTCATAGGACAAAAGTCTATTAAGGGTCAAATCATAGCAGATCAATTAGTTGCTGCACCCTTAGAGTCTACCCATCCCCTCATCATTGAGTTTCCTGATGAATGCCTTCAATTAGAGGCAGACCATATTGAACAATGGTCCTTATACTTTGATGGAGCCCGATGCATGAGTGGGGCTGGTGTGGGTATTATTTTAATATCCCCACAAAAACATCTTATACCTTTGTCCTTCAAATTAACATTTGCTTGCACCAATAATACTGCTGAATATGAGGCTCTAATCCTTGGATTACGAGCTGCCTTGGCGTTAAAAATCAAACATCTGCTAGTTTTTGGTGATTCTCAACTTGTTATAAACCAAATTAATGAAGTTTATCAAACCAGAGATGATAAATTGTGCCCATATAAAGCATATGTTTTACAATTGTTATCCTTGTTTGATAAAGTTACCTTGGAAGCTATTCCTCGAACTAGCAACCGTGCGATTGATGCTATGGCCGTAGCTGCATCTCTTCTGCCCTTGGAGTTAGATGACGAATATGCCACCATCATTATTCATCGACTCCAGGAACCCGCTTCAAATAAGTCATGTTTAGAACCTTTGGATGTGTTTCTAATCAATGAAACTACTCCTGAACCTTGGTATATGGATATATTTGATTTTCTTCAAAATGGGACTTTCCCTGCCAATTCTAATAGAAACCAACGATCGGTTATTACGTAGACGAGCAAGTCGATTTGTAATAATTGGCAATACTTTATATAGGAGATCTTTTGAAGGTATCCTATTGAGATGTTTGAATCTAGAAGAATCCAAATCAGCTTTAAGTGAAGCCCACGATGGATCTTGTGGAGGACACTTCAGTGGTAGTGTCATTGCTAAAAAGCTCCTTAGGATAGGATACTTTTGGCCTACCATGGAAAATGATGCACATGATTATGTGCGCCATTGCGACAAGTGCCAGAAACATGCTGACCTTGTCCATGCGCCTGCACAAGAGCTGCAGTGCTATTTCATCTCCTTGGCCCTTTTCAAAATGGGGCTTAGACATTATTGGCAAAATTAATCCTGTGTCATCGGATGGACACAAATTCATCATAACCGCCACTCGAGTATTTCATGAAGTGGGTTGAAGCTATGCCTTTAGCTTCTCGCACCGGAACACAAGTCTCTAAATTTATTTTTAATCAAATTATTTGTAGGTTCGGAATTCCTGCAAATCTCATCTCAGACAATGGAACTTGTTTCAAAAATAAAGATGTTAAGAAATTATGCCAAAAATATAAGATTCAACATCGCTGGTCCACTCCCTATTATCCTCAGGGTAATGGTCAAGCAGAAGCATCTAACAAAACCTTAATCAAAATTCTTAAAATATTGGTCAATAAATCTGGTCGCGACTGGCACATTCAATTATATCCAGCTTTGTGGGCATACCGCACTAGCGTTCGTACTCCCACAGGTACTTCACCTTTTGTCTTGGTTTATGGCGCTGAAGCTATTTTTCCCTTTGAATTAGAAGTTCCTTCTTTGGCTCTACTACTTCAAGACACCGAAGTAGGAGATGAATATCGAGCTGGTAGACTCAGTCAGCTGGAACTCCTAGATGAAAAGCGCATCAATGCTTTGGAGCATCTTCGTGCCTACCAAAACAAGCTTAAAAGATCATATGCCAAGAAAGTTCGTCATCGATCCTTTGAGATCGATGACCTTGTTTTAAAGGAAAATCAAAAAAATACTAATGCAACTAAAGACCTTAAAGGTAAATTTGAGCCCAACTGGCTTGGACCATATATTATCACTGCTAAATTTGAATCGGGAGCATACAAATTAGCTACCTTAGATGGTAAATATTTAAAAGAACCTATGAATATTATGCATCTTAAGCGATATTACGCATAAAATTTGGTCATTTCATCATTTGTACATATTTTGCATGTTGTCTCATTTAAAAATATATATAAACTCTTAAACAAAAACAAACAAAAAAAAAGTAGTAAAAACAACAATATTATTGACTCTTTTGAAACCAAAAAAATAAAGAAGAAAGAGAGAGTCAAGATCATCAAACTCCTCAAAAATATTTGTTGTATATATTTCTTCTTCAAGTATTGCAATTATATTTTCTAAGTTATTTTGGATAAATTAGCATTTATTTGGAATCCCTCACTATCACAAACACAAAAATAAATATCTTGATTTTATCTGGCATGATTACTAATCTCTCTTATATCAAAGTCCACAAAATTTAATTAAATAAAGTTTGAGCATAGAGAATTGATCTTGTTATTTACTTAAACCAAGCATATCCTTCCACAATAAAATGATTATATTTGTAATGTCCATGCTATGCTACATAGTAGAAGTGGTTTCTTGAGCGAAAAGTTTCCCCTGCTATCCTATCATGCACATGGTCTAGAATCTTTGAGAATTGGCAAAAGGACAAGCTCACCCCTACCCGGAATAAAAATCCCTTGCTCTACAACTAATCCGAGCAAGTATCCCTAGCATAGGAAGAAAAGAAAAGTTCAAGAAAAAGAGAAAAAGAAAAAAGTTATTTCAGCGTTATCTCAAATATCAAGCCAAAATACAAAAGTACAAAAAAAGAAAGAAAAAGAAAAAAAAAAGAGCAAAAGAGAAAAGCAAAAGCAAAAGCAATAAAATCCCTTTCCCTACCCATTGAAAAGAAAAGAAGGGTTGATGAGCTTGAATCCCTGGAATTCTCAATTATTCGAAAACTGTGAGGTAAGCCCCATAACAGGTGGTTTGTGCCCAACCCGCTTGGCCTTGGGTAACTCCTAGCGTGGTGATATGTCCGTCACATTAGCGACCTTCTTTTGTACAGACCTATGTCTCGCTTATGGATTAGCTAGCTCTTGATAACCCGACCTACATAGTAGTCTCGGTATGGTTATATGCATCTAAATCATGGTTAATGAACACTTATTTGGTTACATTCAAATCACTTGTATCAAATTATCTTGCTCAAAACTGGTAAATGAACAATGCAATTGCACACACATTTGTATTTGAGAGATTTTGTGTATCATTATGATAAATCAAGATTGGTAATGAACTCACATACGCACATGGGATTCCTTATAAATCTAACTTTTGTCTTTAAGATACTTTGAAATATTTTTGCAAATTGTTTGGAATAAATTCATTTTCTTCTTTGAAGAACATTTGTTTAGTATAAAGACAACTACATGCATTATCAAAAATCAAAATCATTTTCAAAAACATGCAATAAAGTTACATTTATATATAACTTTTGACTTTCGCGACGATGGTATAGTTCCAAAACCAAAATTGGAATTTTATGCCTAGCGCAAGTCCTCATCTTCATATTTTCTGACTATTTTCAAAAATTAAAAATCAACCATGCAATAAAACTATTATATTATTTTCTTCTTTGGATTTCGCGATGATGGTATAAGTCTATACCTAAATATTCTATGCCTAGCGCAAACCATTGTACCAATTTTATTTTCCATTTATTTAAAATCATAAAAACATATGACTTAAATCATTATGTTACACAATTATGCTTTAAAACAAACAAACACTTATTCTATTTCATGTCATTATGTCAAACTTCAATTTTGCAATGATGGCATAATTCCTAGGGAATTATCCAAAAAATTTATCACACTTAGGAATTTATGCCTAGCAAAAGTCATTTTAAAATATTTCATGCATAATATTTTCATGGAAATCTGAAAACAAATCATCATCATCATCATCATTTGCATCATCACAACAAAGTCTTAAGACAGTCTCTTAAGCACTCTTTTACTTTTAGCAATATTTCTATACTGGGATTAGCTTGACGACCGAGTGAGCGGCGACTCCATGAAATGGTCTATAATAGCGACAATGTCCTTTGAAATTATTGTTAAAAGTCCCCTTTTATTTTTATCAAATTATCACATCACAACCACCAATTGTTTACATCAGATTATTTCATTTAAATTTTAAAAGCATGACATTCAAACCATAATATTTCCAAATGACATAATTACATGAATCATCAAATCAATCACACCACAACATTAAAGCATCATACAAATACATAAGACAAGTCATATGATCAAAAATATCTCATCTATATATATATCAACAATATCTACATCATCTCAAAACTGGATCGGTATGCCACAATCTGTACCTCGGCATACTCAATCCTCTATCAAAAATAATAAGCACTATGTATCAATCTGTGCAGTGCAATCTGTAGCAGCTAGCCTCGAGAACCCCTCGAGCTCTCAGCCTCATCTCTTCCCCCGCCCTGAGGTGGACGAGGTGGCCCCATCGTAGTCCGTGTGGTGCTATGAGTCCTGGACTCTGATCGTGATGATGTCCTCGATGACCTCATCATGATAGGCTCCGCAATATGGGTCGACAGCGGTAACCTCTGCCCCTCTGGTACCATATGGTGGTATAGCATCTGATAGAATGTGATCTGGGCAATAGCCCATGCTAAGTCCCGAGTGCTCGCCCCTCCATGCTTCATGCTCTGAGCTGTGTGGCCTCCTCTCGGTGTCGTGTAACCTCATCCTGCAAGGACCGCACCTGAGCCTAGAGACGAACAGTCTCTACCCGAAGAGTAGCCATCTCGCTACTCTCTCCTACCTCGACACCCTTGCCCTTATCGAGCGATGGTGGCCTCTCTCTCCATGGAGAAGGGGGTCTCTCCTCCCTCCTCTCCCACTGCCATGGCCTCTGCTGAGCCTGTGGCCTCCTCTGCTCTCTCCCACCGTGACCCTGTGCCGCCTCAATGGCCGCCTGGCACCGCCTCCCCATCCGATGCACAACTGCATGAATCGGACCCTGAGCCCTCATCATCCGAGGAGGGCGGATGCCTGTGTACTAGGCATCGTAGCCGTCGGCTACCCCTGCATCATCCCCATCCACTGGCTGGATGGGGGCATCATCTGCATCCTGACTCTAGAAGCACTGCATATCTGGAGCCCCGCTAACTGTAGTGTTATCCCGGATGGTCCGAGAAAACTCGTAGTCTCTGAGAGATGGGATCCCCTGCTGTAGATCGAACTACCTCAAAACTCGGTCATAGCGGTGGAGCTCCACCTCTCCCCTCTCCATCCTCAGCCAACAGGTTCGCCTAATGTGAGCCAGCTCCTGTCCATCCTCGGCCCACCCTGGATGATCTCTCCAAGGCCTCCAGGTGATCTGGTCGGAGACAAGGTCGTCAAGTAGTCTCCGGGACATTGGCAGATCTATCCACCATTGTGACCCTCTCCGGAGCCACCAGTAGAAAGCTCGGGGCCTCTCCCCATCAATCCCTATCAGTGGGAGCCCTACCGGCCTCCGCATCATGATGTGCTCCCAACACCAAACCTATAGTAGTGATGTCATAACCAGACATCGACCGCCCTTGTATACGACCCCATGCAGGATCCTATACAATCGACATAGTACAAAACTCCCCCAAGAAAACTCGTACCCATGGTACTCTGCATCCACTCTGATGGCATAGCAGTAGACCACCTACCACCCTAGCCAAAACCTGTGTCGGTCTAGATGCCCCAGGCATCTGGCGTAGCGACTCGATGTTCACTCCGCCCTTCTCCAGGGTGAAGCTCGGATCTCCGCACAGTCGCATCATCACGTGGCCCTGATTGGCCATGGGAGTTATTAGTCATCCTTGTATGGGGATCCTCAAAATCCTCCATACATCCTCCAGTGTGGGAGTCATCTCCCCTTCGATAACCGAAAACAGGAAGAACCCGAATACCACCTCTCTGCTAGGGCTATCAATAGCCCCATATCTATAGAAACCTATGGCATATCTGCCACATGCTGCAAGCCGACTTGAGCCAATTGATCTCGCTCTGCCTAAGATAGAGCGGCCAAGTCATCCCTCAGCCCGTCGTATTTCCATTCTCTGCTCTTTAATAATCCTCTCTGCAACATAAACAACAAAACAATAAAAATCATTAATAAAATAGTGATTAAAAATGCAAGTAACACAAGTTCAATTTGAGCAAATTCGTCTCCGATTTTGCAAGCCGAAATCGTCCCTTATTTGACGAAATCGTCCCCATTTCACCGATTTTGCCCCTGGACGAAATCGGCGATATCGAGACGATTTCGACGAAATCGAGACGATTTCGTCCCGACGACGTCGACGGCCCAAAAATGGCCGCGATGCTCAAAAATCATTTAAAATTAATCTAAAAAGCATAGAAAATCAAAATTAAAGCATTCTAAACTAAGTTAGACCCTTACCCGTAGCCCGCGCCGGACCTCTGTCGATCTGTGCGCTGTCTCGACCATTTTGTTTGCAGAGCTCCAGAAACCAAAAAATGAAAATGAACAATAACAATGAATTAGGGTTTTACCCTATTTTTCTTAATTTTATTCAAAAACAATTAACAACATTTTAAAAATTTTGCTTTTTCGCGTTTTTACCTCAAACGTTCGATTTGGGTAAAAACACGGAGGGGGCACCATAGTAAGCTGTCGTACGATTCGACCAAGAATCGTCGCCTAAAAATGGGAATAATTTTTGCTTTCTCATAAATCGAGAAGAACTCATCTTTAACGCATTTTCTTCGAAAAATTCGCTAAAGAGGGGGCAAAATGTAGCACCCTAAAATTGGCGCAGTAAACCTTAGCAAATAATTAAAATTACCTTAGTAATAATTCAAATTCAAATTTTAACCCCAAAACCGCTCCCAAATCGCCTGCTACCCGTTTCCTCATTTTCCATGCCATTTTTAGAGTTTGTTTCATCCGTTGGACGATATCGTCTCCGATCAGACGATATCGCCTCAGATCGGACGATTTCGTCTGGAGCAGAACGTCCAACCGATTTCGTCCCAAAACTAATTTTTCATAATTAGCTTTTGTTTCAACGACGTCTCTAATCTGGGCAAAAGCGTGTCTGCGTCGTTAGAGACCTCCCCCGTTGGAGATCTTCCAGATTAGGATGATCTCCAACCTCCTAACCTCCCTCCTAAGCCTATTTAAACCTTAGGACCCCCCTTGACATCCCCCTGGCTGAAATTTCCTGTAACACGAGTTCTACATGCATTAGACCATCTTAAATCACCATTTGCTTTCGTATTTTTCTAAGTTTGTTTGTAGGAACTTCATTGTTTTTCAGCCGGAGCAAGCTCAGATCGTCGCAGACGATCCTGTACAAATCTCGGATGATCGCGTCCCAATTCGAGATGATTTCGACTGTAGTCAACATTGGGGGCAATTACTGCCCAGAGTTTGCATTTTTCTCTTCTCGTCTGCTATTTTATTCTGCATCTAGTCAGTTTATTATTATTTTTTGCTATTCTGCATCTTGGAGTTCACCCATATAGCTTAAGTACATAATAAAGTCATGATTAGCTATTAAAGCATGATAATCTATTTGCATTTTTATTTGGGATTATCTTATTAACATCATTTTGTCATTTCACATCATTTTCCTTTATCAGCATAGCTGCATTTTTTGTATTCTATGTCCATTTCTCTGATTGCAGGTCTCTGACGAATTCGTCTGATGAATTCGTCAGATCTCAGACGATCCTGTCAGATCGGAGACGATCCTATCAAATTCTAGACGATCTTGACTGCTTCAAAAATCAGAACCTCCATCAGACATCCGGAACCAGGTATGGATTTCTTCACTTAATTATTCTCTGTGTTTTCTGTTTAAATCTATTTTTTGTCTTCATTTAACTTGCATTTTCATAATAGAACAACTTAGATTCATCTGGCCAAACCTAGGACTTGGATGTTTAAAGCTAAAATTGAACACATTAAAACACATTCCCACCCTAGGCGTGGAGACTGCCACTAAACGTTTCCTGGTGAACCCCACCATCCGTCAAAAAATCACCTTAATACCCCTCCCCCGAGAGGCGGGACCTTCAAAGGGCCTCTCAGTTCGAGGTATTGTCCCATCCTTTTCCCATCCTCCTTCCGGGCACGGATCCTTTAGCCTGAAGGTAAGGATGCGAAAAATTTGGAACGATACAGACATATACTATACTCCACAGCTACAACACAATTTGCTAAGTGTTGGCCAAATTATGGAGAAGCATTACAAATTAGTTTTTGATGAAAGAAAATGTACAATCCTTGATAAAAAAAATTGTAACATAGTCATCACAGAAGTACCTATGACAAAGAATAGGTTATTCCCTCTAAAATTTGGTGAGCCAGGGGGAGCTCAACTTGCAAACATTGCTTTTACAAATCCAAGTGTATTGTGGCACTTGAGATATGGTCACCTCAATTATGCTAGCTTGAAAATGTTAACATCACAAGCTATGGTGATAGGACTACCAAAAATTCAAGAACATAAGAAGGTATGTGAAGCATGTTATTTGGGAAAGCACTCCAGAATGATGTTTCCAAGAGACCAAGCATGGAGAGCAATCTATCCTCTTCAGCTAGTACATTCGGACATCTGTGGTCCAATGCAAACAAAAAGCCTTGGAAACAATTCTTATTTTCTAACATTCATAGATGATTATTCTAGAATGTGCTGGATCTATTTCTGAAACACAAAGATGAAGCATTTGATTGCTTCATAGAATTCAAAAATAATGTAGAAAAGCAATGTGACTACTATGTCAAATGTCTTCACACTGATAGAGGAGGAGAGTACTCCTCAAATGAATTTTTAAATTATTGTAAGCAAAATGGGTTAAAAAGGTAGTTCACCACTGCCTATACCCCACAGCAGAATGGTGTGGCCGAGAGAAAGAACCGCACCCTTGTTGAAATGGCACGAATGATGCTTCAGACAAAGCATCTAACATACAACTATTGGGCAGATGCGAGTGAGAACTAGTGCATATATTCTAAATAGAAGTCCGGCTTCTAGTTTAGATGGTATCACTCCTTATGAAGGATGGTACGGTAAGAAACCAAATGTCAAACATTTTCGAATATTTGGTTCTTTAGCTTATGCACACATTCTTGAGGAGAAGAGAAAGAAGCTTGATCCCAAGAGTCAAGAATGTATTTTTGTAGGGTATTATGAATCGACCAAAGGGTATAGATTGTACAATCCCAAGACACATAAAATAATTATCTCCAAGGATGTAATTTTTGATGAAGGGGGAGAATGGGGTCATAAAAAATTTGTTGATATAGACTCTAATTCAGAAAGTTCCACATTTGTACACCCCAAGAAAAGTAGTGGAAATAGTTCCCCTCCACAAAGTCCACATCAGGAATCTTCATCAAGTACATCAAGTGGTACACCAAGTCCAAGAGGGACTTCTTTGTTGGCACCCCCAAACTCTTCGAAATGATTTCAGAGATCTGTAAGCGCTCCAAGTTTGATGGATATTGATCCAATTTCTCAAAGGAAAGAGACAAATAGAGGAAAGCGCATACTACAGAGTCATACATCTTCTCAAATATTGGATAGAAATTTCCAACAAAGATACACTAGGAGTCAAGCTAGTGAGATGGACGACATTTTGTCAAGACTTGAAAATCTTCAAATGTCAGGAGATAATGAGTCTCATGAACCAAGGGGTGATGTGGTCAATTATGATTTGTTGGCTGCTGCACATCTAGAACCATATAGCTATGAAAAAGCATGTACTAAAAGTATATGGCAAGATGCCATGGAAGAGGAAATATTCTCAATTAAAAAGAATGATACTTGGGATCTTGTGAAGCTTCCCAAGGGAAAAAAATGTGTTGGATGTAAATGGGTCTATAAGACCAAATTCAATGCTGATGGAAGCATTGAAAGGCACAAGGCAAGATTAGTAGCTAAGGGTTTTACTTAGAAATATGGAATAGATTATGAGGAAACCTTTGCTCCAGTTGCTTGACAAGAAACAATCAGAACTGTTATTTCCTTGGCAGCCCATAAAGGATGGAACATTCAACACATGGATGTGAAAAGTGCATTTTTAAATGGATACCTGACATAAGAGGTGTATGTTCAACAACCTCAAGGTTTCCAAGAACAAGGAAAAGAGAACCTTGTTCATAAATTGAAAAAAGCACTTTATGGCCTCAAGCAAGCACCACGAGTGTGGTACTCATGAATTGATGGCTATTTCAGAGTATGGTTTCACAAAAAGCAAGAGTGAACCAACTCTATACTACCTGAAGAATGGAGTAGATATCCTCATAGTTTGTTTATATGTGGATGATCTAATATTTATGGGTAGTAATAATAAAATTAATATGGAGTTCAAAAACTCCATGATGAATCGCTTTGAGATGAAGGATCTCGGATTAATGAGATACTTCCTAGGAATGGAAGTACATCAATCAAAGAATGGGATCTTCATATGTCAACAGAAATATGCTCATGACATGATCAAGAAATTTGCTATGCAGCAGTGCAAATCAGTTGCAACACCAATAGGACATGGAATCCAGCTAAGAAAAGATGATGGAGCACCAAAAGTTGACATGACCAATTTCAGAAGCATGGTTGGGAGTTTAATGTTTCTCACCAACACTAGGCCAGATATACAGTATCTTTGTTTCTCTAGTATCAAGGTTTATGGCATGCCCATATGAGCTGCATCTTCAAGCAACCAAACAAATTTTACGATATGTAAAAGGTACATTGGATTTTGGAATCCATTACCACAAGTCTAACTCTGTGAAGTTAGTTGGTTATAGTGACAACGATTGGGGCAGTAATATAGATGACAAAATCTACATCAGGGAACTATTTTAGTCTAGGTTCAGGACTAATAACTTGGAGTTCCAAGAAGCAATCTGTTGTAGCATTATCATCTACAAAAGCTGAGTATATAGCCATTACCCATGCTAGTACTCAAATCCTCTGGTTGAGGAAAATTCTTGAAGAGATTTGCGAAAAACAAATTGGTCAAACCAAACTGAATTGTGATAATATTAGTGCCATACAGTTGGCATATAATCCGATCCACCACAAAAGGTCAAAACATTTTGATATGAACTATCACTTCATAAGATATATGGTGGAACAATAGATAGTTGAGCTTCAATACTATAGCACTTTGGATAATATAGCAGACATCTTCACCAAAGGCATGGCTAAAGCTCAATTTATAAAGCTGAGAGACTGTATAGTCAGTCCTCTCAACTTTAAGGGGGAGAATGTTGGAAAATTACCATTGGTAAAAGGTTAAAAAGAGTATTTTACCTTGGGTAAGTTTACTTACCTTTTACCTTACTTGGACGGCAGTTGGATGGCAGCATCTTTGGGCGGCAAGAGAGTTTTAATTTAATTTCTTCTCCCTTCCCTTAACTTCTCCTATTCCCCCCTTTTCTCTAGTATGGTTATTTTGTGTTTATTTAAATCATTTGTAACCTAATTTCAAGTGAATGGTTAATGCATATTTTACCTTTGCATCGAATAGCTCACCTTTCACAGGTATTACCACATCATAGGTTAATACATTGTTTCTTTGTGTCAAATAGTCCGCTAGGAAGGGTCATGACATGTCGTCCACAAAATAATGAGTCCTCCATATCAATTATAATAATTATTATATGGGTTTGAATCATATAGACTATCCTTAATCCATTTAGATATAAAGCATTCATCAATATTTCCATACCAAACCCTTCATGTATGTTTTAACCTATATAGTCACGTTGTCAATTTGCATACTAATTTTCTTTCTCCTATTTTCGTAAATTTTTATGGTTGGACCATATAAATTTCTTCTTTGATCTCTTATAGTTATATTGTTATTAGTGTATCCACCATTCTTTGATTTCTTTAAATTAATCAATAGATGAGGCTTGATAATTATCAAATCTAGAATACAAAACTATTTAGTCAATGATTGAGTGACTTGGCCTCCTTAATAATTAATCAATGGATTGGGTTTTTGAGCAATAATGTTGGCACAATTTTGAGAATTGGTAAAAAAAATCAATTGATACATATCAATAGAGTAGGTTTTCCAATACTTAATTGAATTCATAATTTCTTTGTTTTGTGCTTCTTAAACCATTTGGATATGATGCAATGGAATATAAATAAACTCTTGCTCATATTTAGAAAATTGGATACTAGTAAATTTATGTTGATGGATTTTGATGTCTTCCTTCCTCATGCTCTTCTTAGGTATTTAGTTGATTGGAAATTAATTAGAAAATTAGACACTCTATGACCCTTGGGATATTTTTAATCCTTTGAAGAGGTGGTAGCCACATATATTATGAATTAGGGTAACTACTTTGACAAAAGACAAATTGCTCATTTTTTAAGATAGTACAAAAATGTCTCTCCTACATGCTTAGGATTAAACCCTTATTCTATGCACTTATCTAGAATTCTATACCAATAACAATGGTTCAATAGTATCAAAAACATCCACATTTAGTAAGGATAGTTAAAGTTTTTAATCTCCTCTTTCACAAGTTTTGTTCTTAAAACTAAACTAATAACTATGTTTTCCATAATATCTAGTAGGTGGGACACTTCTAACTTATCAAATTTAGGTGATGGTATTTGTAGATGATCATCTCCAAAGGCTACTCTTATTTCTCTTTATGTATAAACATAAGTCCTTGTATGCTATCCATTCCACTCCAATTACTATTTATTTAGATTTGGGTCATCCTAAATATACTTCTACAACCAATATTAATTCACTTGACACATCCACCCTCCCTATTGTCACTTTTGTGACTATTATAGATATTTTCATTTATGTTCAAATGATATAATATTATCCCACCTAACTATAAGATAAATATTTTAAAATTTGAAAAATTTAAAATTGGGTGTGCTAATATTTGTAGAGCACATGCATAGTCTCCTAATGGATGAGATTTTTGCATTACTCTCATCCAAGATTCCTTTATCATAATAAATCAACATGTAGATGATATGATAGGGGACACATGATGGATTTATATGATAAATTAATCCATCTAGGACTTCCATTCTCACATTTGATCATTGGTTTTTTATCAACTAGTTTTGTTTAATTGTATCATAATGGGTAATATTATGATTATACCATCAAGCTTACCTCTCCTTTCAGATATTTTTTCAATAAGTTGATGATACATAATTTAGCAAAATTATATTTTTCATCAATTGGTAAGTTATTATGGCATAGAATATTTTTTATTTTAGTTGATCCCTCACTTCATAATGCATTTTAAAGGATGTTTAAGCCTTAATACTACCACAAATATCACAATATTGAATATTATAAATCCATAATGCTATAAGGTCAAGATTAGAATGTGATTAGAGTAATATAAGAAAATTAATATGTATATCATGGCCAAAAATATATCAAATAAATTTCAATAATAAACAACAATATGAATGTAAATATCTTGAATCATACACGTAATAAGCACACAGAACAACTTATAATATTAATTGCTCAAAATGTATGTAACCTTTATTACTCTTCTTTCTCTTACAAATATGATGTGAACTTGTTCTTCTCTCTATAATCTGATGTTACTATGATACAATATATGGAGCAATATATCCATAGTAGAATGAATCTTTGGATACTCAATTATTTATTTCCATATGACAAGTCTCATGACTCTTGGCTTCTCTATTTGACACCTGCATACTTTATGAACACTTGAGACTATATTGTATGCACACCTATACTTGACTCTTACACTTCCATAACTTGCACACTCTAACCTAAGACACTTGTGTACATTTTTACATTACATATTTGATCTCTTACATATAAGACACTTGTGCATATAGACTCAACTTACACTTGCACACTAACTCACATGACACTTGTACATTTCCTACACATTACAACTTTACATGACATGTGCATATCTTACACATTCACACTTATATAAAGGGGAAATATAAATCACACTCTAAACTATGACTCAACCATAATCTATTATTTATAATTTTACCATGAAGGTACCATGTGGGTCAATTAGCATGTACCAAATAATGTAATACACTCCAACACCCCCTATATTATATTATTTTGTTATTGAAGAATTTATTTTTCAATCATAGTCTTCATATTTCAAGTGAACTTGTAATGCATGTGATCATATTATTACTTGTTTTGAGTTTTAACTTTGGCATTGCTATTATTTTTCTTCTATATCTGTTGTTGAAGAATATTACACATTTTTGTATCCATATCTAAATTTTGATAAATATTTATAAGAAAATCCATTAAGCATTTTTTTGGTTATTGTGTATATCCATTTAAAAATATTATTTTCTTTTTACCAACAACGTCTTTGAGAATGATTGGTACCTCCACAAATTTTGCAACAATGAAGATTCCAACATATTTCTATCATGTGTCCATGTCTGCTACAATGTTCACATTGGTTTTCACAATGTTTGAAGTCCTTATTATAATGTTCTTTGTCACACACACTATCTGCACACTCTATGTATAAGATTTTTTTAACATCTATTATTGGATCAAGTTCTTTTATCTTTGTTATGAATTCCAAGTTAGAATTTTCTTTTTAATTTTGATAAATATTATTAGTATCACAACATGAATCTATCTTATGGGATTTGATATATTTTTTATCATAACTCTTAAATTATTTGCTTTACTGATAATATCAATAAGCTTATTCTTCAAATATTTAGTCATTTCCTCTTGTTTTCTATTCTTGTCTTTGAAAACTTTATTAGAGAGTAATTCCATATATTATCTTTAATATATCATTAGGTAATGTAAAAACACCTTTAGAATATTTAACTTCTTCATCAAGCTTTGAACTTAAATAATTGTGAAGCATTAAAAAAATTTCATCTTAAATAATTGTAGGACTCCCTTTTCCTTAATTGATGTATCCTTTTGTCCTTCGATTTTTCCTATCATGTACTAAGTACAACATTTTAAATATTACAACATATCCTTAGTCTCTTCAAGTGAGGCATCTTGAATATATATTTGTTCTTCTTGAAAACATAATTTATTTTTTCTATTTTTGACAACTCATGTATTTCTAGTTTTTGATCATTTATTTTTCTTTTTGCTTACTTTTTCTTTGCAATGTTCCTTTTGAAGTATAAAACCTTATAAATCCTTGGTTTAAATAATTTAAAGTTTCTAATTTAATAATCCTATGGAGTAGTAAACCTTATGTCTCCTTAGTTTTCAAAATTAAAATAAATTTTACAAATTTATGTTTTTCTAAGTTTTGATATTGAAATATTTTTATCTCTCAACCAGTTAAAATTCCAAAAATTCAAATTTTATTTTTCTTAAAAATAAAATATTCTTAAAATATTTGTTAGCTTTTAAAGCTTTAATACTAATGTAAATATAATGATCCAAAAAAAAGCAAACAAAAACACATAGAAAAGAAAATAATTCTTTTTTTCTAAGGAGAGGGATTCATAAATCCCTAACCAATATAAATTTACCTATTAGTTTAATTCTCCTAAGTTTTCCTGAAGAGATACATCTCACGAGGTATCCTTACACAAGTATTATCTATGTAGGCATACCATGTTTTACTGTAAATAAGCCTATCTACTAGTATTGTGAGTTAAGTATCCCCATACCATACACAAGCTAGTCTGTGTAGCTATGCTACTAGTATTGTGAGTTAAGCTATCCATATCATCTCCAATATGAGCTATCTTAACCTAGATGTAGACTTCCCACAACCTAGTTTACAATCTCCCTAAGGGGTTTTAATCCCTTAGGTCTTTCTATGTTCATCCTAAAGGGTCTCAATCCCTTAGGTCACCCACTAATTTCACCATAGAAATTATATATATATATATATATATATATATAGGAAAGCAAGAGCAATTCTAGATACTAAATATAACAAAATATGTAACATTAAAAGCATATAAGAGATACCAAGGAAGAAGCAACACTAATAATAAAATAACATTGAATTAAAGAGAATATAATACCAAATGTAAATAATTCTATTAGTAAATTAAAAGGTATAATCTTCATCACTCCACAATTATTACATACATCATAGTATGGTAAAATCCCATACTTTTTAAAGAATAAGTAATATATCATGATAATTTAGGAAAATCCCCCTACAAGTCTAGTTTATTTGAGCATAAGTAAATGGTAAGTAGAGAACAAAATGGTGAATATAGGGCATACCTCTTTGGTCCTTCCTCTATTTTCATCAATTATTTGAGCATAGTAGGGGATTAGTACACTCATGGTTCAAGATAGGCATGCCTCTAATGCATCTAACATTTACTTTACCAAATTGCAACTATACAAATTTAATCAAGTCTCTAACCATATAATGCATAGCTAATATCACAAAAGAATCATTACTTTTGTTTTCCCCTCTCAAATACCATTAGAGAGTCATTCAACATGCATATAATATTTACTTTACCAAATTGCAACTATACAAATTCATTCAAGTCTCTATCCATTTAATGCATAGCTCATATCACAAAAGAATCATTAATTTTGTTTTTCCCTCTCAAATACCATTAGAGAGTCATTGAACATGCATATAATATTTACTTTAACAAAATTACAACTATTCAAATTCATTCAAGTCTTTATCCATCTAATGCATAACTAATATCACAAAAGAATAATTACTTTTGTTTTCCCTCTCAAATACCATTAGAGAGTCATTCAACATGCATATCTTAGATCATGGTTTTTACTTTAATTAGATTTGTCTTTTTTTAATAGATCAAAGTCCCATACCCTTAATATATAAAATAATCCTTTCATTTATTTACTAGATTAAATCCTACTAATTTAATTTAAAAATAAATAATTTACTTTTATTTTGTAAACCAAAGTTCCATTACTTTAATCTATAAAACAATACTTATTTACTAAATTAAAGGTTACTACAATTTAAAAATAAATCATTTCCTTTCATTTTATAGATAAAAGTCTCATTACTTTAATCTATAAAATAATCCTTTCATTTATTTACTAAAGTAAAGCTTACTACTTAAATTTAAAAATAAATCATTTCCTTTCATTTTATAAACCAAATTCTCATTACTTTAATTTGTAAAACAATCCTTTCATTTATTTACTAAATTAAAGTCTATTACTTTAATTTAAAAATAAATTAAACATTCGTTTTCTTAAAAAGTTAAGTCGTCATTGCTTAAATCTTAACAAGCCATTAACTAACTCTCTAAACAAGAACCACTCACTTCCTTTGGTTACAACTAGGCTAAAACACTATCGTTACAAAGAGAAAGACTACCTAAAGGAACTTCATGGAAACAACCTACCCTATGGTAGAACACTTTGGATTTTCTACCATGATCCAAAGGTTCACTATTAGACAAGGGTATTCCATTTAATCTATGACAACCAAAATTAGAAGCTTCAAATTCAAATGAAGACTACAATGGTTTACATAAAAGCTATGTCATAGATATGAAATACACAATAACCTCTAGAACCTATGGATTACACACAATGGGTCCCATCAGTGTGGTAACCAACCAACACCACTAGAGCACGACTAAAAAAGTAAATAAGGTTAAGAAGGTTTGCCCCATTGCTATGGAACTTGGATGGAACCACCGCATCATGACCAATAAGAAAAGACATAGACGTCATAGTCTAAAATAACACCATCACTCTACTCACCACCCTAACACTAAAATGGGGTCTTAAGATGAATATGCCACCTTAGTTTTGCGTATAGGACAACATCCAACTAAGAGTGAAACAATCCTTGGTTACGTCTCCCCACACCATGCCCATGGGGTTAACTCAGCCAATCAATAATGATGACCCACTGATGGGGGTGTTCTAACACAAAACAAATAATCTATTGGTCAAGCCATTCCATTGACTAGAAGGGAATATGAACAATTGTCCCACATCTCTATCGTCTAGGGTAAGAGGTGTTAGCTACACAACCCAAATACGAACCACATCGATGTAGAAAACCATAGGGAGTAGGTAGACAACAACCTGACTGACCAGAGATAACAACAAGAAAAATTCCTAATAATTTAAAGCCAAAACTAGTATGATAGCTCAAACCAACTTGGTTATTCTTGAGATGTCCTCTACTATCACTGAATGCTATTTTTGCATGGAATAATCTAAGTTCTTCTTTATTCAATCTCTACTAGTTCATTTTTCCACTCTCCTCATCTCTTCCTCTTCTCTACCGTTGTTATCCTCACTTTCAATTGATCTCTCACTTGAGGAATTGAGCCTGTTACTTTTTGGCTATCATCATAATCTCATCAATTTTCTTATCATCTACTTTACTTTCTGACTCCTTCTAGGGTGTTCAAACAAGGCACGGTAATTTTTTATGCTTATATTTTAATCCTCTCCATATTTTTATTAAAATAACCTTACCTTGGTTGGTGATTGATGTAAATTCAATGCAACAGACCGACAATGGACTCCAAGGGTAAAATTGTAAGACAAGACATCATACAAAATTCACTAGTAAAAGAAACCTACAAATGTTTCCTTTCATTACCTAAATTCACACCCCACTTACAATAGAGTCTCCCACTCCTTATACCCCTAAAAGAACAAACCCTAGCCTATGCTACCCCCTTACTATTTTTAGTCACTTTCTATTTTTAGAAACTCACTTGCTATTTTTAGTAACCCTAAAAATAGAGCTCAGATAGCATCTAAAATAGAATTAGTAATATATCATGATAATCAACGTTACAAGCCCTTCCTAAATGCACTTCAGACCATAATATTATTCTATGGGAGGCATTTCAATCTAACTACTTTAAAAAGCCATTCAGATTTCTATCAATGTGGGTTAAACATCTAGACTTCAAGAGACGAATAGAGGAATGGTGGCAACAGCCTATCCAGGGAAGTGCTTCCTTCAAACTATCTCAAAAACTTAAGATGGTGAAAAACAACCTTAGAATATGGAATAAAGAAGTCTTTGGAAATATTTTTGAGAATAAGAGAGAACGGTGGGGGAAAAAGCGAGAATAATAAAAAGCAAAATCCAAAATGGAACCTATGATGAGGCAACAAGGACTGAAGAGAAGGAAACCCTTTGTGATTTTTATAATATTTTAGCTTGTGAAGAGATGTATTGGAGGCAGAAATCAAGGGCATTATGGCTAAAGGAAGGGGACTCTAATTCAAAAATTTTCCATGTTACCACATTGAGCAATAGAAGCAACAATAATATTAGAAATTTAACTAAGGTGGATGGATCCTCAAATCAAAACATTCAGGAGATCAGGGATGAGGTTGTTAATTTTTTTAGTTCATTATTGGATGAAGAATGGGCCTGTAATGCCTAAAAAAAGGACTCTCTCCTTCAATTCATTCCACAACTCATTGATGAAATGATTAACGAGTTTCTTACATCAGCTTTTTTCAAACGAAGAGATCAAGGAGGCTTTGTTTAACATGGATCCTGACAAAGCTCTTGGGCCGGATGGGTTTTCACTGTGGTTTTTCCAATTTTGTTGGGATATTATTGGAGCATAAGTTATTACTGCAATCAAGGAGTTCCAAAGTTCAAATCATATTCCAAGGGGTTTCAATTCAACTTTCTTTGCTTTGATCCCTAAAGGCCCCAACCCCAAGACTATGGTTGACTTTAGGCCTGTTAGCCTGTGTAATATATCCTATAAAATTTTATCCAAAGTTTTAGCCAACCGTTTGAAGAAAGTTCTATCGGTTATCATTGATCCAAGTCAAGGAAGTTCTGTACAAGGAAGATCAATCTTAGATGGAGTTATTACTATTCATGAGGCTCTTCATACAACCGCTTAGACCAAAAAAGCAGTCATGGATTTAAAGTTAGACATGAACAAAGCTTATGATAGGATAAATTGGGAATTCCTAGAGGTAGTTTTATTAAAATTTGGCTTCAACATGAAATGGGTCAAGTTAATAAGAGAGTGTATTTATAAGCCTTGTTTTTCAGTTTTGGTTAATGGGTCTACTGTAGGTTTTTTTCAAAGCAAATGTGGTCTAATACAAGGAGATCCCATAAGTCCTATGTTGTTCATCATTGTAGTCGAGGCCTTGGGAAGAACCATTAAGGCGATAGTGGTAGCTGGACTCATATCGGTATCAAGGCCACATCGCTAACTACCCCGGTGACACATCAGCAATTTGTTGATGATACATTGCTACTGACTTTGGCTTCTATGGTTGAGGCAAGAAGGATTAAAAATATTCTCATAATGTATGAAGAAGCGGTTGGACGAAAGTGAATTTTGATAAGAGCAAACTTTATTTCATCAATACCCCCATTCCTAGGCAAAACAACATAGCAAGGATCATGGAATGTCAGATTGCATCCCTTCCCACCTCCTATTTAGGTCTTCCCCTATTTACGGGGAAACCTAAAGGATCAATGTGGAACATAGTTCTAGAGAGGATCCAAAAAATCTAGCAAGTTGGAAAGGACATCTGTTATCTCAAGCAAGCAAAGTAGTTTTAACTATGGCTTCACTTCAAAGTATACCCGTTTACTTCCTATCAATCTTTAGAGCTCCCAATAAGGTGTATCACAAAATTGAGCAGCTTCAAAAAAAATTCTCTGGTCAAGGATTGAGGATAAGAAAAGGATCCATTTAGTAGGTTGGAACAAGGTTTGCAAACCCAAAGCATATGGGGGGTTAGGTTTGAGGAGAGTTGCTCATCTCAATACGACTCTGTTAGCCAAACAAGCATGGCGGTTATTGACTAAGGTCGATAATGAATGGACTGCCATAGTTAGGAGGAAATACCTCCAAGGTGTGAACTTCCTTAATGACAACTTAGCAAGCAAGGGGTCTTCTTTTTGGAAGGCAATCCTCACGAGCAGGGATCTTGTCAAGAAAGGTCTTAGATGGATTCTAGGAAATGGGAAAACAATAGACTTTTGGAAGGATCAATGGGTGAGAGCTGAGGAGTTATCCCAGAATCCTCATTTATTTAGGATTCAAGAGCATATGGAGCAACATATTGGGAAGAAGGTTGTAAATTATATGTGGCAGGATATAAATATCAACAGGTGGAAACACATCAGAGTACAGTGTTTTGAAGCAGAGTCCAAAGAGCTTTATAACATTTTAATTCAACAAATTATTCCCTCTAGAGAGGATGAAGATCACATTTTTTGGGCTGAGACTGAAAGTGGTGACTTCACAGTTAAGTCTGCCTATAATTTTCTTCTTAATGTGGAAGGTCAACAATTTCAACCGAGTTTGGTTTGGATCAAAGGCTTGATTCCTAAAATATTCTATTTTTCATGGCTGGTGATTCAAGGAAAAATCCTCACTATGGATAATATGTTATCCAAAGGTATGGTTATTGCTAACTGTTGCTACATGTGCAAGGCAGGATGGAGGACAACCCAACACTTGTTTCTGGAGTGTACGGTAGCGGAGTCCATCCTGGATGAACTTTTCCAAGCCTTTAGGATCTCGTGGGTTAAGCCTGCTCTTATATCCGAAGTGTTCCATCAATGGCCTCAACCCTTTGTTAGCATAAAAATTAAGTACCTATGGAAAATATGTTGGCATCATTTTCTCTGGCATATTTGGTTAGAAAGGAACCATAGAGCCTTTAAGGATACCATTCACAAACCAAAAACCATCCTCAACAGGATTATTGTCTTTGCGAAAGAAAACCTTAGCACCTTAGTGGATGAGAACCACTAAACACAAGAAAAACAATTAGCTCGGGCCTTAGGTATTGAGGACAAACCTTCCATTCCTTTTCCCAATCCAAGAAATGGGATTTCTTGGGAGCCACACCCATAGGGTTGGTTTAAACTAAATTTTGATGGTGCAGCCTCTAGAGCTAGAGGAATAATTAGGGATCATCAAGGAAATCTGGTCAAGGCCTTCACTAAACCATTGGTAATCAGAAATAATAACGAAGTAGAAGCTAGAGCCCTTTTGAGAGGGTTGCAAGTTGCCCAAGCAACTCAAGGTAACTTGATGATTGAAGGTGATTCTATGAACATCATCAACCTATTAACCAATGACCAAAAACCTCAATGGAGAATAGAGGGAATCATCCATGAAGTGAGTATCCTTTATGCAACAAGACATAACAGGAGGCCTCGTCACATGTACCGTGAGGCCAACAAGTCAGCTGAAAAATTAGCCAACATAGGTGTTGATGTTGGTAGTTTGGTGACATGGACACAAGGTGTGCCACATGAAGTGGAAAACATGATTAGTCATGAAAAGAAACCTACCTGTTAAGGAGTAAGATAAATGGGTGTTCTTTCCCCATGGAGTTGGTAATAACTATGGGGTTTCCCTCTAAATAATACCAAATTGGAAATGAAGGTAACAGGGTGTAATCCTTGGAAGATTCTGACAGAGAATAGGAAATGGGAAAGCAACAAGTTTCACAAGTGTAAAGTTCCAAACTTCAATTCCTGTCAATGTAAGTAATGTTTACAGTTATGTTTAAGTATGGGTGTGCTTTGTTAGTAAGGTGTTGTAGGGGATTCAACACAATTTATGGTAAGAAAGTTTCAAGGATGACTAGGATCTACAATCTCAGCAGAAGGCTAGATATTGTAATAGGTTTTGGGTTAACCTACAAAACCCGGTAATTAATGAAGACTTTTATTTACCAAAAAAAAATAATACCCACTATCCCAAGACAACAACCCCACTCTAGTTCTACACTAATAGTTATGACAACTTTTCAGTTGCAAAAAATGATAATTACATTAAAATATAATTTTGGGCCTCCTAGAGGCATTTTCTTGTGCATAAATGCAAAGGGTAATTTTTCTTAAGTTCTCCATGCAATTCTGCACATTCTGAAAAAAGAACGAGGTAAAAAAGACACTCGAAGCAAACGTTATGGCCCTGTCAAGGTGCATTAGTGATGAAGCTTCTCTTTTCTAGCTCGATCAGATCTTTTGAATGAGTGGCCTTCCCAATCCGATCTCGTAATACTTCACCACATAATTTTATTACTATTTAAATAATATTTCCATTGTCTAATCCTTATTTTTAAAAAATGGAATACTATTATTGTTACAACATTCATTATCTCAAATGAATCTCTTATTGAATTTTCTATTATTTATTTTAAAATAAAACAAATATTCATTCATAAATGAAATTCTATCATCATTTAAAATAAATCAAACCTTTATTTATAAATGAAATTCTATCATCATTTAAAATAAAATCAAACCTTTTATTTATAAATGAAATTCTATCATCATTTAAAATAAAATGTTTCCTTTTCCATTATTCACATCAAGCTATTCTTTTGAATGGATTTAAGAAAAACAAGGGATTTTTCATAAGCAACTAAATTACATTTGTTTTTTTTTCTCAATTCATCAATGCAAATAGTGATGAAGTAAAAGTAAATCAAACATATGCAGTAGACAAAGAGAGAATATTTCCATCAACCTAGTCACTTGTCTCAGTCCTGAGAATTTATGATAGCTACTAGGCTATCAATCTGGGATCAAAGTGATTAGCTTTTGATGATTATCCCTAATTGACGGGATGCCTATATGAAGGTATCCATCTATGTTACCCCTGAGTTGCCTTAATCATCATTTATCCAACCTCAAGTACCCTTGCTTCTGGTGGATGATTTCACTTCTTCCGCCTACAACTGTACATGATCCTACACATCTTGGTAATATGTCAAAAATACCATGCTCTTTCAAATCAACTAAACATCACATAGTTGATTCAATTGCTCAAGTTATGTATTAAAGTAACATAGATTAATACATTGTTTCTTTGTGCCAAAAATTTCGCCAGGGAGGGTCATGACATCCTATCCCCCTTGGATTAAATACCATCCTAGGTGATTTTAAGTTTCACCAAATAAAATTATTACATTATATATTTTAAAACAAAAAGGGATTTGTTTTTGCATATCATCCACTTTTTCCCAAGTGGCATTTCTTTCAAAAAATTGGTCCCATGAGACCTTACATTGCTCAAGAGTTTGATTATGCATAGATTTAGAATGAAACTCAAGGATCTTTATCGATATCACTTCAATAGCCTTTGGATTTACCATATGTAAATTAGAAAAATCCCACACATGTTTAGGGTCAACAACATATTTCCTAAAGATATGTAGAAGGTGTCATTGATCTTGGGCAGGTTAGGTGGTAAGGCAAGTTGGTATGCAAATGAACTCATTTTTTTTATGATTTCAAAGGGTCCTACAAACTTTGGATCCAAATTTATGGATTTGATAGCACTCTTATTTGGTTTAACCCTTAAAAATACCTTGTCTCCAATGGAGTACTCTCTTGGAGTTCTCTTCAAATAAGCATAAATTTTTTACCTATCAACAATTTCTTTAATTATTTGCCTGATAGCCTCTATTTTCTATGGATCCACAAAAATTCCTGATACTGATATGATATATCCAAGATATCACACCTTTGAAATGTAGAAATCACTTTTTTCCAGATTCCCATAGAGTTGATTTTCTCTCAATAAATATAACACGATCTTGAGATGTTTATGATGCTTTTTTTTTTTTGAGAGTATATTAAGATATCATATAGGAATACAAAGGAAAAATGGTTTAGGTGTCTTCTGAACACACTATTCATCAGGTTCATGAACACAATTGGAGCATTAGTCAGTCCAAAGGGTAGAACTATAAACTCGTAATAACCATACCTAGTCTTAAATGTCATTTTGTGAGTGTCCTCCTCATGTGTTCTTAACTAGTGATACCCTGATCTTAGTGAATATTGTAGTATCCCTTAGTTGGTCAAATAAATATTCCATACTAGGTAAAGGATATTGGTTCTTCAATATAGCCTTATTTAACATCATAATTGATGCACAATCTCAAAGAACCATATTTCTTTTTTCACAAATAAAACTAGCGCACCCTAAGGTGACACACTTGGTTTTAGTAAACTCTTTTCTAATAGTCCTTGTATTTTAAACTTTAGTTCTTACATCTCGATAGGATTCATCCTCTATGGAGATCTATGAATAGGTTTAGCTCCTGGTATAAGATCAATTGTGAAATCAAATTCCCACATAGGAGGGAGTCCCAATAATTCCTCTAGTAATACATCCATAAAGTCCTACAAAATTGGATGCTTTCCTAGCACTTATCTTTTTTTATCACCATCCACTTTATTAATTTTTACAACATACAATATCCCTCATTTCTTGAGGACTTTTGTTAATTGCATAGTCGACAACATATAGGGTTTGAATTCTCCCTGATTGCTATGAATTCTTAGTCTCCTTCTACCTTTTTTTGAATATTTGATCCATTGATCTTGGAAATTGATCAAGGATTTATGGACCTATAACCAATACATTCCAAGGATCACATCAAAGGCATGAAGTGGAGCTACATATAGATAACATTATGTGGTTCCACTAGTTAAATCAACTTATGCCATTGGATAACATTGGTTTACCAAGTGGGTTTACCCAGATCCATACTTGACCTTCCATCCATGGGCTAAATATCCTGGTCTTTTTGATATAGTCCTTGATAGACTAGTATATAGTGGCCTCACTATCTATAAAAATATTTACTTGCTTATTGAAAATATTAACTTTCACAAGTAACAGGGTGGCTTAGCCCTCTAGCTTCTATTTCCTGATTGTGGCATATATCTCATGCTTAGGTTTCTTACCTTTAGCATTGGATGAACCAGTCCCTAGTCAATGTGGACACTGATTAGCAAAGTGATGTCCCTAGCAATGGTAACACCCATCCTTGGCCCTTACCCCTTTTTCAGTTTCTACTCCTTTATGTTAATTGTTGGAGCTGAAGTTTGTAGTTTCTAAGGGTGAGGTTTTGCATGGTTGTAATTGTTGTTGGTTTTATCTTGGAAAATTTTCTTGAATTTACTTTTTATCCTATCATTTTGTCTCTCAAAATTTTGAGGGTTCTTGGTCTTTCAATCCTTGTCCTCTTCCCATTTCAAAAATTCTTGACTATTCCTTTTTATCAATGTTTGTTGATCCTACTTGGATAGGGTGGTATATTTAAACTGGAAATACAATTCTACTTTCTTTGCCAAGTCGTATGCCTTTTGCAATTATTTAGGCTCATGCATGTTTACATCATGCTTTATCTTATATTTAAACCCATGTATAAACTTATGAATCCTCATTTTCTCATCATAAGCAAGCACATGCTTAAGTAACAATACCAACTTCTTATAGTATACTTCCACTATCTTGATCCCTTGTTGAAAGTTGGAAAATTATTCAAATTTTAGTTCATAGAAATTCTCTATTAGGAACCTTTTATTGAATATAACTATGAATTATTTCCATGGAATTTCAACAGATTCAATATCAGTCTTCTTGTAGTGGGTTTCTCACCAATATAGAGTAGCCCCCTCTAAGTTGATTATGGACCAAACCATTCGGGTTACCAGGGAATAGCCTTTTACCATGAAGTAAACCTCTAATTCTCTCATCCATGCTTCAACTATATCCCCTTCATATTATCCACCAAACTTGGAAATACAAATGTTTTTAAATCCCTAGTCGTTTATTTTTTAGAAGGGTTCTATATTACAACTCCTTTGCAGTTAGTCCATCATCTTGGCCACCCTTTGAGCCTCTAGTCTACAAGTTCTAATTTGCAAATACTTCCAATACTTTTCTCATATGATCCTTTATATAAGCGACTATAGCAATGAGGTCTTCTACCTCACTATTAGGTTTTGTTGGACCCTCATCTCAAATTTATTTTTTGATATTGCTTTGTCAAGTCTGTCTAGGAGTAGACCTATATTTTCTAGAATTAGGTGGTATTTTTAACCTAGTTATAACCAAGAAAAATATTAGGTTAGAGCTTCACCTTCAAATTTATTATTAATCCTATCCATACTACAAATATCTCATGCTAAAAGCATTACAAATCTAACTAGGGTAGTAATCAAATTTTATGATGTATCACTAATACCAATACCCATACTAAGGTATCATAAAATTCATCCACACTTGGGATTAATTCTCGTTAGATCTTAACAATAGGGCATTCTAAGTCTTCCCAACTTTAGCTTATACTTTAAGAAAGCCTTTATTGGAGATATCCAAATCCCTTTAGCACACATAAGAAGCTCTATACCCTTGTACCTAGATCTCTAATACCAAATGTAATGATCCAAAAAAAGCAAACTAAAACACATAGAAAAGAAAAAAAAAATTCTAAGGAGAGGGATTCATAAACCCCTAACCAATATAAAATTTACGTATTACTTTAATTCTCCTAAGTTTTCCTGAAGAGCTATATCTCACAAGGTATCCTCACACAAGTACCATTTATGTAGGCGTACCATATGTTACCATAAATAAACCTATATATCATCATCATTGATGAGCTAGATTTATCACCTTTAGCCAGTCAATGGTATACATGCATCCCCATACCATACACAAGCCAATTTATGTAGGTATGCTATGAGTATTGCAATTTAAGCTATCCATATTGTCCTCAAGATGATCTATCTTAACCAATATGTAGACTTCCCACAACTTAGTTTACAATCTACCTAAGGGGTTTTAATCCTTTAGGTCTTTCTATGTTTACCCTAAGGGGTTTCAATCCTTAGGTCACCCACTAAGTTCACCCTAAAACTTATTATTATATATATATATATATATATATATGAAATAAATAGCAATTCTATATACTAAATCTAACAAAATATATAACATTAAAAGCATACAAGAGATACTAGGGAAGAAGCAACACTAATAAGAAAATAACATTGACATAAGGAGAATATAATGCAAAATGTAAATAATTCTATCAATAAATTAAAAGGTATAATATTCATCACTCCACAATTATTACATACATTATAGTATGGTAAAACCCCATACTTTTTAAATAATAAGTAATACATCATGATAATTTATGGAAATCTTGTTACTAGTTTATTTGAGAATAAGTAAGTAAATGGTAAGTAGAGAACAAAATGGTGCACTAGTCGCATATTTCTCTTCTATCCTTCCTTTCTTTCCATTGACAATTTGAGGATAGTAGGGGATCAGGGCATGGTTCAATATAGGCATACCTCTAATGCATCTAACATTTACTTTGCCAAATTGCAACTATACAAATTTAATCAAGTTTTTAACCATCTAATGCATAGGTAATATCATAAGGTAATCATTACTTTTGTTTTCCCCTCTCAAATACCACTAGAGAGTCACTCAACATGCATATAATATTTACTTTACCAAATTACAACTATACAAATTCATTCAATTCTATATCCATTTAATGCATAGCTAATATCACAAAAGAATCATTACTTTTATTTTCTCCTCTCGAATACCATTAGAGAGTCACTCAACATGCATATAATATTTACTTTGCCAAATTGCAACTATACAAATTCATTCAATTCTATATCCATTTAATGCATAGCTAATATCACAAAAGAACCATTACTTTTGTTTTCCCCTCTCAAATACCATTAGAGAGTCATTCAACATGCACATATTAGATCACTATTTTTACTTTAATCAAATTTGTCTTTGTTTAATAAATCAAAGTCCCATACCCTTAATCTATAAAACAATCCTTTCATTTATTTACTAAATTAAAACCTACTTCTTTGATTTAAAAATAAATCATTTCCTTTTATTTTATAAACCAAAGTCCCATTACTTTAATCTATAAAAAAAATTTCATTTAAAAGCTTACTACTTCAATTAAAAAATTTATCATTTCCTTTAATTTTATAAACCAAAGTCCCATTACTTTAATCTATAAAATAATCCTTTCATTTATTTACTAAATTAAAGCTTACTACTTCAATTTAAAAATAAATCATTTCCTTTCATTTTATAAACCAAAGTCCCATTACTTTAATCTATAAAACAATCCTTTCATTTATTTACTAAATTAAAGCCTACTAATTTAATTTAAAAATAAATTAGACATTCCTTTGCTTAAAAAGTTAAGCCCTCATTGCTTAACTCTTATATAGTCATTAAATAACCCTCTAAACAAGCACCGCTCACTTCCTTTGGTTACAACCCGTTTAAAATACTATCATTACAAAGAGAAAGATTTTCTAAAGGAAATGCATGGTAACATTCTACCCTACGGTAGAACACTTCAAATTTTCTACCATGAGCCAAAGGTTCACTCTCAGACAAGGGTAAATATATTCCATTTAATCTTTGACAACCAAAAGTATGAGCTTTGAATTTAAATAAAGACTACAATAATTTACACAAAATTCGCATTGTGGAGATAAAATACATAGTGACCTCTTGAACCTATGGATTGCACACATTGGCTTCCACCACTATGGTAACTAACCAGCACCACTAGGGCATGACTAAACAAGGAAATAAGGTTAAGAATGTTTGTCCCACTCCTAAAAAACTTGGTCGAAACCATCACTCGTGACCAATAAGGAAAGACATAGATGGCATAGCGTAAAACTAGTACCATCACTCTACACACCACCATGACACTAAAAGGTTGTCATAATATGAAGATATTTTCTTAGTTTTACATACAGGATAATGTCCAACTGAGAGCAAACCAGCCTTGGGCTAGCTCTCCGCACACCACGCCCATGGGGTTAACTCAACTGAGCAATAATGTTGACCCACTGATAAGGGGTGTTCGAACATAAAATAGAGAATATACTGGCCAAGCCATTTCAATGACTAGAAGAGAATGCAAACAACCATACAATGACTCTATTTTCTAGGGTAAGGGGCATCAGCTACATAATCCAAACATGATCCACAATAATATAGAAAACTAAAGGGAGTAGGCGAACAACAACCTGATTGACAACTGAAGAACACAAGATTATACTAAGAGGGGGGTGAACAATATAAGGCTACTTTTTACTTTTCTTTCCCAAACAATAATATCCAATATAATCAATGGCAATATCAATAGAAGTAACCAAAGCAATGCACAAATCACCACACACAATAGAGACATCAATTTAACATGGTTCACCCAATGTGGGTTACTCCACGGAAAAAATATTTCACTAATATTTTCTCAACAAATCTCTTGGGAATACTTTCCCTATTACAATATTTATGGACCTCTATCTAAAGGAGACACCAATCGCCTAATCAAGTTCATGGATCTCTATCCACAAGAGAAACCAATCACCTCAGTTGGTTCATGGATATCTATCCATAGGAGAACTTCTTTCTCCTTTGCTCTAGCTAGTGATCCTCTAGAAGACTACTACCTCCAATGCACAGGCTTGTGGATCTCTCTCCACTAAAGACTCCTATTATCACTCAAAAGACCTCTATCCTCATTGCCTAGGCTAATGGATCTCTATCCACTAGAGACTACTATTGGACATTTTGAGTCCCTAAGTCAAAGTTGTCATTGATGTCACCAGATGAAGTCATCATTAATACCAAATATTTCAGCAGGAAACAAAGGGGATAAAAATGGTTATTTGATATCCAGGAAGAAGGCCAAAGATCAAGTGAAACAGTGCAAAAGACAGAAGTTAAAAAGGAGTTATAATATTTATTTTATAAATTATTTAAATTCAGTGTGAATTTAAATTTTATAAATAAATATTAAAGGTACTTTATCAAAGGTATAATATTATAATAGTGGTTATTATAATATTAAATGTGCCATGGTGAAAAACCAAATAAAATATTTATAATTCTTATTATAATGTTTTATAAGGCAAAAATGGGTTTTATAAAGTCTAAAGATATTTTAATAAACCCAAAGGTTGGGTTTAAGACCAAAGGCCTTGATAATCCTCGCCGATGTCATGAGGTTAGATTACATTTTGAAAGCACGGACGTTTTAAGTAAAGGAGGAAAATTAGCATATAAATACTATGCCTAAAGTTTTAAATATTATCCTTGCTCGATTGGAAAAAGAATAGCATACGAATTAATGCAGAGCTCATAAAATGAATGTGCAAATTTCGTGTTTGTCTTGATGGCAAAAGGAAACAAAACAAAAAGTTTTGATTAGTTGGAAGTGACAAAGGCACCTTGTCCTAGTGGCAAATGGACTGCAAGCTTACATTTTGTGTGCAAGAGGACATCATTCAAATCTCGATGAATGCATCGGTGAGGTGTGTTGAGGAAGCACCAATTGTAAGGTGCACGTTTTTGCCAAGGTAAGGAAGGAGAATGTTTTGAAGCACATGGTGCTTCGTTCCTCTCCAATGAGCGTGTAGCTCGTGTGGTGGTTTTGACCATGGTTAAGACGTTTGTGTGGGTTGCATTGAGAGTTCGATTCTCTCCAAAGGCAAAGGTAATATTTTTATTTTAATTTTAATTAAATGCCTAAGTTGGAGGTATAAGGTTGTTTAGTGGTTGAGTTTGGAAAGGTTGCTTTGTAATAAAGTTGTGGTAGTTGAGAATTACCTTTAGGAGTTATAAGGAGAATTTTATTTTTATTTTTAAAGTCTTAAAATTGCTATTGTGGAATATTGAAAGGTTAAGACTTTGTGGGTAGTATGTTATTTTGAATTAAGGGTTTTTGTGACTATTGTGAGGATATTGATTATTATTTAAGTTGGAGTGATAAGGTGTAATTTTGATATTATTTTTGTGATATGTTTTGTTGAAGAAAATTATCCTCTAACCCTTATTGAGATTGGCAAAGAAGTAATTGTGAGTGTGGCAGATTTGTGAGACCAACTACTTGAAATTCAAAAGGTATGGGTAAATTCTTCTTTGGTTGACTTGGTTGATTGGCTTTATTGAAAATTAAGTTTGGAGTGAAAAGGACTTGATTAGGGTTTCCTTTTTTAAAGTGTTTGAGTTATTGCTTCAAGGTTTTATGATTTGAGAGTTGAGATTAAAACCTTGTTTTATTAGCATTGTTGTTGAGATCATTGGTTGAGTGAAGTGTTTGAGTTAATGCGTTAGGGTTTGAAAGATATGAGTATGTTGTGATTAAAACCTTGTTTTATGAGCATTGTTGTTGAAGTGAGTTGTTATGCAAAGAACTTGAACTAGAGTTTGAAAAGATCATGAGTATCATTGTTATGTGAGATTTGTTGTTGAGCATTGTTGGAAATATTTTGAGTTGGATGATACATGCTTGGACTAGGGTTTGTGAGCAAGAGTTGTTTCTTGAAGTGATTGGTTGAGTAGAGTTGATTGAGCCTAGTCAAGTGGATGTATGAAGTGATTGTTCAAGTTCCATAAAATAAACTATTCTATATTCTGATTTGAGTTGAGATTGAGTTTTGAGAATAGAACATATTGAGTCTCTAACAATTCTCTTTTGGAGAGGATTGGGTGAGTTTTGAGTATAGAACATATTGAGTCTCTAACAATTCTCTTTATGATTCTATGAGATTGATTTGAATTGAGAAAGTGATTGAGCATTGAGTATAGAACATATTGAGTCTCTAACAATTCTCTTTATGTTTCTATGAGATTGGACAAGTGTTCTATGTGTGGACTTGTTAAGCAGATTTGAGGTAAGTCTTTGAGAAGACTTGTGGACTGATTTTGTGTGAGCTTTTGTGGAAGCTTACAATATAATTTGAGCAAGTCCTAGAGAGGACTTATTTGGAGATTTGAGATTTAAGTTTTAGTGTGGTGTTGAGAATTTGAAAGTTCTGTGTGTTGAGAGATTTGAAGTTTAGTGGATTTTGATATGTTGTGTGGACTGTTGAGAATTTGAAGGTTGTGGGACTGTTGAGTAGATTTGGATAGGTTTGTGGACTTATTGAGTAGATTTGAGATAGGTTCTGAGTGGACCTGTTGAGCATATTTGAGTAGGTTCTGAGTGGACCTATTGAGAAGATTTGTTAGTAGATGAATATGTTTAGTGAGATTTGAGTAGGATTGTTAGACAATAGTTTAGTGAAGGTTGAGTAGAGTTGTGCTAGACCAAATGAATAGTGTTTAGTGTAAGATATTGAGCAGATTTGTGCTAGATCGAATGTACTATGTTTAGTGCAAAGATTGAGATTGCTAGACCGATTGACTTGTTTAGTACAATATTGAGATAGAGCTTTGGAGGTGATAGAGTAGAGAGGATAGAGTCTCTAGTGGATAGAGATCCATCAGCCAGGACATTGAGGATAGGTCTTCTGAGTGAGGACAAGAGTCTTCAAGTGGAGAGAGATCCACCAGTCAGTGCAGTGGAGGTAGTGTCTTCTAGAGGATCACCAGCCAGAGTAGAGGAGAAGGAGTTCTCCTATGGATAGAGATCCACAAACTAGATTTAGGGGATCAACATCTCCTTTGGATAGAGGTCCATAAACATTGTAATTGGGAAGGATTCCCAAGAGATTATTTGAGAAATATTTAGAAGAAATATTTTCTCCGTGGAGGTAGCCATCTTTGGGTGAACCACGTTAAATTTTGTGTCTCTATTGTGTATGGTGTTTTGTGCATTGCTTTGATTACTTCTATTGATACTGCTATCTATACACTGCATAATATTGATTTGAAAAGAAAAGTAAAAAGTGCTCTTATACTGTTCACCCCCCTCTCAGTATAAGCTTGTGTTCTTCAATTGGTATCAGAGCGGGTTCCTTCAGAAGAGTTTGACAGCTTGAAGGAAAAGTGGTCAAGAACACAATGGATCAAAAGGATCAAAGGGATGGGTCCATCAATAATACAGTACTAATATTTGATGGAAGTGACTTCTTGTATTGGTGTATGCTAATGAGATTTCACCTGATGGCACTTGGTAATGAAGTTTGGGATGCAGTGGAACTTGGATATGATTCAACAGTCAATCCTCCTATAGATAAGGAAGGTAAGCTTCTAATGCATGCAAATTCAAGAGCTATGAATGCAATTATAAAAGGATTGCGTAGATCAGAATCTATGAAGGTTATGGATTGTAAAACAACAAAAGATATGTGGGAACTATTGCATAACATATATGAAGGAGATAAAGGTGTCAGGAAAGCTAAGATCAGAAATCTCAAAGGAGAATTTGAAAACTTAAGAATGCGAGATGATGAAAATATTCATGACTATCTCAGTAAGATTGATGAACTTGTACATGAGATGAGAGGTCTTGGAATGAAGGTCGATGAATCTGATGCTTGTGATAAGATCTTGAGAACTCTTCCAAAAAGGTATAGTGAAAAGGTTTCTGCTATAGAAACATC
The DNA here is from genome assembly GCA_028583015.1 of Wollemia nobilis. Classification (NCBI taxonomy): domain Eukaryota; kingdom Viridiplantae; phylum Streptophyta; class Pinopsida; order Araucariales; family Araucariaceae; genus Wollemia; species Wollemia nobilis. Next base: position 425,416 of record JAQPPZ010001424.1, on the reverse strand, counting down.
AATTGATAGTGATTCTCTGACAAGAAATTCTTTACTTGGCATGCTTACAACTTTTGAGATAAGAACAAAAGATCCTATCCCTCTGAAAGAGGCTGCATTCAAAGTGAACAAGAAGATAAAGGGTAAGAAGTCAGAATCAAGCAGTGAGTCATCCAGTGATGAAGAAGCTAATTATGGTAGAAGAGATAAAGGTTCCAGAAGACCCATAGATCTAAGATCTGTTAAGTGTTTCAATTGTGGAAAGTATGGACATTTTGCAACAGATTGTAAAGAGCCAAAGAACAACAATGGTGAAGAAAAATAGGATCACAGGTACAAGGAATCAGAAAGATACAGGCACCAAAATAAAAGCAAGGATGGACAAAGCAGACAAGGAAAGAAGTTCTTCCAAAGACAAAAGAGAAGCTACTATGCGGATAATGCAAGTAAGTACTCAAATGATAGTGATGCTAGCTTTTCAGATAATGATAGAGATGAAGTCCTATTTATGATTGAAGAGAAAGAACCAGTTAAGAAAAGGACTCCAGTTATTCTCAAGTGTTTTAGATGTGGTAGATTTGGACATCTTGAAGATGATTGCACAAGGGATGGTTATAGTTTCAGTGATGATGATTATGAAGATGCACTTGAAAGACCAGATGAAAATCTTCTAATGGCATTAGAAGAAGAAGTGAGTGATCCTATAGAAGATAATCCAAAAGAAAGTAATGATGTGGACAAAGGTAAACAAATAGAGGATTATTCAATAGAGAATGGTTATGATCTCAAGGGAGAACTTATCTATGCCCTTGACATGGTAAAGAAGGTAAGAAAGCAACACTCTAAGCTTGAAATTCAGTTTCAAGAATGTGATGAAGAAAGATTATTGCTCATAGAGGATTTAGAAAAATCAAAGGCTAAGGCAAGCAAGTTCAAAGATAAGTTAGAAGCAAAGATCTTGGAATGTGAGAAGTTAGCACAAGAAGTGGCACTACTAAAGGAAGATGTAGAAGACTCCAAGAATAAGCTATACAAGTATGTAAACAATGCAAAGAGTGTGGATAAAATAGTCAAGATACAAAGAGGAGCAACAAACAAGACAGGTCTTGGTTCTAAACAGGTTCAAAAGAAATGGGAAGAAGAGTCTACTTCAAGTCTTGAAGAAGAAGAAACTTCAGATGAAGATACATCAGAAGAAGATAGTGTAAGAGGGAGTGAGACATCGAGAGGATGAGTTGGACAATAAAGAGTTCAACAAAGATAGGAACAATGCACAGAGAAGATACAGATGGAACAACAATCAGAATAGGAGACCAATGAGGTCAAGACAAGGAAGCTTCAATGGAAGATGTTTTTCATGTCACAGGTTTGGGCACATGGCTTCACAGTGCAGGACACATGAAAGACATGAATATGGGAAAGGATAACTTTTCCATGGGTATTGCTACTCATGTAATGAGTTTGGTCACAAGGCAATGAATTGCAGGGTTCATGATAGAAGAGGATATGACTTCACTAGGAGAAATCCTAAGACATTTGCACCTCCAAGGAATAATAACATTAAGTGTTATAAGTGCAATAATGATGGTCACACAACAAAATGGTGTAGAGCAAATATTCCAAAAATAGGTATGAACAGAAACATGAATAGGAATATGAACAGAAATATGAACATGAACAGGAATATGGATGAGAACAAGAATATGAACATGAACAAGAACATGAATGAGAATAGGAACAAGAATGATGATAGGAACAGGGATGATGACTTGGATAGAAACAGTCAGAGGATTCAAAAAACTCAAAAAAGAAGGGAAAAGGATAAAGGTAAAGAACAGTGCTTTTGGGGAGTAGAAATACTCCCACCCTAGAATTAACCACCTCATGAGGAGGTGGGGGAGGGGCTAAGCTAAGAGGCTCATTCTTAGCCCCGAGCCCCAAAGGTGACCCTTTGCCATTGATGTCAAAGGGGGAGAGATTTGATATGGGGAGAGATTTGATATTTGAGAGAGCATTGAGCCAGGGGAGCAATGTCCCAAGGGGGAGCAGAAGGAAAAAGAAAGGTCAGGTTTTGGTAAAAAGAGTATGGGTTGCCATCAATGACAAAGGGGGAGATTGTTGGACATTTTGAGTCCCTAAGTCAAAGTTGTCATTGATGTCACCAAGATGAAGTCATCATTAATACCAAATATTTCAGTAGGAAACAAAGGGGATAAAAATGGTTATTTGATATCCAGGAAGAAGGCCAAAGATCAAGTGAAACAGTGCAAAAGACAGAAGTTAAAAAGGAGTTATAATATTTATTTTATAAATTATTTAAATTCAGTGTGAATTTAAATTTTATAAATAAATATTAAAGGTACTTTATCAAAGGTATAATATTATAATAGTGGTTATTATAATATTAAATGTGCCATGGTGAAAACCCAAATAAAATATTTATAATTCTTATTATAATATTTTATAAGGCAAAAGTGGGTTTTATAAAGTCTAAAGATATTTTAATAAACCCAAAGGTTGGGTTTAAGACCAAAGGCATTGAAGCCTTATAATCCTCACCGACGTCATGAGGGTAATTACATTTTGAAGCATCGACATTTTCAAAGTAAAGGAAGAAGATATTTAAATACTATGCCTAAAGGGATTCAAATTTATTATCCTTGCTCTAATGTAAAAATATTGCATGCGAATGAAAGAGCTCGTGAGTATGTATGTGAGAATTTGTGTTTGACGAAAGGAAACATCAATATTTTGAAGTTGGAAGCCAACAAGGCACCTTGGTCTAGTGGCATGTGGGCTGAAGCTTAGTTTTGGTTGCAAGAGGATTCGTGTTCGAATCACGATGGGTGCATCGTGAGGTGTGTTGAGTGAAGCACCTATTAAGGTGCACGTTTTTGCCAAGGCGAAGGAGAGAGTGGAAATTTTGAAGCACGTGGTGCTTCGTTCCTCTCCAATGAGCGTGTAGCTCGTGTGGTGACTTTGCACCATGGTTAAGGTCATTTGTGGGGCTACGTTGAGAGTTCGAAACTCTCCAAAGGCAAAGGTAATATTTTTATATTTTATTTTAATTAAATGCCTAAGTTGGAGGTATAAGGTTGTTTAGTGGTTGAGTTTGGAAAGGTTGCTTTGTAATAAAGTTGTGGTAGTTGAGAATTACCTTTAGGAGTTATAAGGAGAATTCTATTTTTATTTTTAAAGTCTTAAAATTGCTATTGTGGAATATTGAAAGGTTAAGACTTTGTGGGTAGTATGTTATTTTGAATTAAGGGTTTTTGTGACTATTGTGAGGATATTGATTATTATTTAAGTTGGAGTGATAAGGTGTAATTTTGATATTATTTTTGTGATATATTTTGTTGAAGAAAATTATCCTCTAACCCTTATTGAGATTGGCAAAGAAGTAATTGTGAGTGTGGCAGATTTGTGAGGTCAACTACTTGTCATTCAAGAAAAGGTATGGGTAAAATTCTTCTTTGTTGAGTTGGTTGATTGGCTTTATTGAAAATTAAGTTTGGAGTGAAAAGGACTTGATTAGGGTTTCCTTTTGAAAGTGGTTGAGTTATTGCTTCAAGGTTTTCTGATTTGAGAGTTGAGATTAAAACCTTGTTTTATTAGCATTGTTGTTGAAATCATTGGTTGTGTGAAGAGTTTGAGTTAAAAGGTTTGAAAATATGAGTATAGTTGTTATGTAAGAACTTGTTTTATGAGCATTGGTTGTTGAAGTGAGTTGTTATGCAAAGAACTTGAACTATGGTTTGAAAAGATCATGAGTATCATTGTTATGTGAGATTTGTTGTTGAGCATTGTTGGAAATATTTTGAGTTGGATGATACATGCTTGGACTAGGGTTTGTGAGCAAGAGTTGTTTCTTGAAGTGATTGGTTGAGTAGAGTTGATTGAGCCTAGTCAAGTGGATGTATGAAGTGATTGTTCAAGTTCCATAAAATAAACTATTCTATATTCTGATTTGAGTTGAGATTGAGTTTTGAGAATAGAACATATTGAGTCTCTAACAATTCTCTTTATGCTTCTATGAGATTGAGTTGAGAAAGTGATTGAGTATTTGAGTATAGAACATATTGAGTCTCTAACAATTCTCTTTATGCTTCTATGAGATTGAGTTGAGAAAGTGATTGAGTATTTGAGTATAGAACATATTGAGTCTCTAACAATTCTCTTTATGCTTCTATGAGATTGAGTTGAGAAAGTGATTGAGCATTGAGTATAGAACATATTGAGTCTCTAAAAATTCTCTTTATTATGAGATTGGACAAAAATTGTGTGGACTTGTTAAGATAATTTGAGGTAAGTCTTTGAGAAGACTTGTGGAATAATTTTGTGTGAGCTTTTGTGGAAGCTTACAATACAGATTTGAGCAAGTCCTAGAGAGGACTTATTGAGATTGAAAGTTGTGTTTGAGAATTTGGAAGTTATGTGAGCTTGTTGAGCAGATTTGGACAAGTTCTGTGTGGACTTGTTGAGCAGATTTGGATAAGTTCTGTGTGGATCTGTTGAGCATATTTGGAAAGTTTTGTGTGGACCTATTGAGCAGATTTGATAGGTTTTGTGTGGACCTATTGAGCAGATTTGGATAGGTTCTGTGTGGACCTATTGAGTATATTTGAATAGGTTTAGTGGACTATTGAGCAGATTTGAGTAGGTTTGGAGTGGACCTATTGAGTAGATTTGATATGGTTCTGAGTGGACCTATTGAGAATATTTGAGTAGGTTTGAGTGGACTTGTTGAGTAGATTTGTGCTAGATCGAATGAACTATGTTTAGTGCAAGAGATTGAGTAGAGTTGTGCTAGACCGATTGGACTATGTTTAGTACAGAATTGAGATAGAGCTTTGGAGGTGATAGAGTAGAGAGGACAGAGTCTCTAGTGGATAGAGATCCATCAGCCAAGATATTGAGGATAGGTCTTCTGAGTGAGGACAAGAGTCTTCAAGTGGAGAGAGATCCACAAGCTAGTGTAGTGGAGGTAGTGTCTTCTAGAGGATCACCAGCTAGAGCAGAGGAGAAGGAGTTCTCCTATGGATAGAGATCCACAAACTAGATTTAGGGGATCAACATCTCCTTTGGATAGAGGTCCATAAACATTGTAATTGGGAAGGATTCCCAAGAGATTATTTGAGAAATATTTAGAAGAAATATTTTCTCCATGGAGGTAGCCATATTTGGGTGAACCACGTTAAATTTGTGTCTCTATTGTGTATGGTGTTTTGTGCATTGCTTTGATTACTTCTATTGATAATACTATCTATACACTGCATAATATTGATTTGAAAAGAAAAGTAAAAAGTGCTCTTATACTGTTCACCCCCCTCTCAGTATAAGCTTGTGTTCTTCAATTGGTATCAGAGCGGGTTCCTTCAGAAGAGTTTGACAGCTTGAAGGAAAAGTGGTCAAAGAACACAATGGATCAAAAGGATCAAAGGGATGGGTCCATCAATAATACAGTACCAGTATTTGATGGAAGTGACTTCTTGTATTGGTGTATGCTAATGAGATTTCACCTGATGGCACTTGGTAATGAAGTTTGGGATGCAGTGGAACTTGGATATGATTCAATAGTCAATCCTCCTATAGATAAGGAAGGTAAGCTTCTAATGCATGCAAATTCAAGAGCTATGAATGCAATTATAAAAGGATTGCGTAGATCAGAATCTATGAAGGTTATGGATTGTAAAACAACAAAAGATATGTGGGAACTATTGCATAACATATATGAAGGAGATAAAGGTGTCAAGAAAGCTAAGATCAGAAATCTCAAAGGAGAATTTGAAAATTTAAGAATGCGGGATGATGAAAACATTCATGACTATCTCAGTAAGATTGATGAACTTGTACATGAGATGAGAGGTCTTGGAATGAAGGTTGATGAATCTGATGCTTGTGATAAGATCTTGAGAACTCTTCCAAAAAGGTATAGTGAAAAGGTCTCTGCTATAGAAACATCAATTGATAGTGATTCTCTGACAAGAAATTCTTTACTTGGCATGCTTACAACTTTTGAGATAAGAACAAAAGATCCTATCCCTCCAAAAGAGGTTGCATTCAAAGTGAACAAGAAGATAAAGGGTAAGAAGTCAGAATCAAGTAGTGAGTCATCTAGTGATGAAGAAGCTAATTATGGTAGAAGAGATAAAGGTTCCAGAAGACCCATAGATCTAAGATCTGTTAAGTGTTTCAATTATGGAAAGTATGGACATTTTGCAACAGATTGTAAAGAGCCAAAGAACAACAATGGTGAAGAAAAATAGGATCACAGGTACAGGGAATCAAAAAGATACATGCACCAAAAGAAAAGCAAGGATGGACAAAGCAGACAAGGAAAGAAGTTCTTCCAAAGACAAAAGAGAAGCTACTATGCGGATAATGCAAGTAAGTACTCAAATGATAGTGATGCTAGCTTTTTAGACAATGATAGAGATGAAGTCCTATTTATGATTGAAGAGAAAGAACCAGTTAAGAAAAAGACTCTAGTTATTCTCAAGTGTTTTAGATGTGGTAAATTTGGACATCTTGAAGATGATTGCACAAGGGATGGTTATAGTTTCAGTGATGATGATTATGAAGATGCACTTGAAAGACTAGATGAAAATATTCTAATGGCATTAGAAGAAGAAGTGAGTGATCCTATAGAAGACAAGCCAAAAGAAAGTAATGATGTGGACAAAGGTAAAAAAATAGAGGATTATTCAGTAGAGAATGGTTATGATCTCAAGGGAGAACTTATCTATGCCCTTGACATGGTAAATAAGGTAAGAAAGCAACACTCTAAGCTTGAAATTCAGTTTCAAGAATGTGATGAAGAAAGATTATTGCTCATAGAGGATTTAGAAAAATCAAAGGCTAAGGCAAACAAGTTCAAAGATAAGTTAGAAGCAAAGATCTTGGAATGTGAGAAGTTAGCACAAGAAGTGGCACTACTAAAGGAAGATGTAGAAGACTCCAAGAATAAGCTATACAAGGATGTAAACAATTCAAAGAGTGTGGATAAAATAGTCAAGATACAAAGAAGAGCAACAAACAAGATAGGTCTTGGTTCTAAACAGGTTCAAAAGAAAATGGGAAGAAGAGTCTACTTCAAGTCTTGAAGAAGAAGAAACTTCAGATGAAGATACATCAAAAGAAGATAGTGTAAGAGGGAGTGAGACATCAGAGGATGAGTTGGACAATAAAGAGTTCAACAAAGATAGGAACAATGCACAAAGAAGATACATATGGAACAACAATCAGAATAGGAGACCAATGAGGTCAAGACAAGGAAGCTTCAATGGAAGATGTTTTTCATGTCACAAGTTTGGGCACATGGCTTCACAATGCAGGACACATGAAATACAGGAATATGGGAAAGGACAACTTTTCCATGGGTATTGCTACTCATGTAATGAGTTTGGTCACAAGGCAATGAATTGCAGGGTTCATGACAGAAGAGGATATGACTTCACTAGGAGAAATCCTAAGACATTTGCACCTCCAAGGAATAATAACATTAAGTGTTATAAGTGCAATAATGATGGTCACACAACAAGATGGTGTAGAGCAAATATTCCAGAAATAGGTATGAACAAGGAACATGAAAGAATAGGAAGGAAAAGAACATGAAAGAATAGGAATATGAAAGAATAGGAATAGAACAAGAACATGGATGAGAACAGAAGAATAGAAAGAACATGAATGAGAAAGGAACATGAATGATGACAGGAAAGGATGATGACTTGGATAGAAACAATCAGAGGATTCAGAAAACTCAGAAAAGAAGGGAAAAGGATAAAGGTAAAGAACAATGCTTTTGGGGAGTAGAAATACTCCCACCCTAGAATTAACCACCTCATGAGGAGGTGGGGGAGGGGCTAAGCTAAGAGGCTCATTCTTAGCCCCGAGCCCCAAAGGTGACCCTTTGCCATTGATGTCAAAGGGGGAGAGATTTGTGTATTGGGGAGAGATTTGATATGGGGAGATATTTGAGAGAGCATTGAGCTAGGGGAGCAATGTCCTAGGGGAGTAAAAGAAAAATAAAGGTCAGGTTTTAGTAAGAAGAGTATGGGTTGCCATCAATGACAAAGGGGGAGATTGTTGGACATTTTGAGTCCCTAAGTCAAAGTTGTCATTGATGTCACCAGATGAAGTCATCATTAATACCAAATATTTTAGTAGGAAATAAAGGGGATAAATATGGTTATTTGATATCCAGGAAGAAGGCCAAATATCAAGTGAAATAGTGCAAAAGATAGAAGTTAAAAAGGAGTTATAATATTTATTTTATAAATTATTTAAATTCAGTGTGAATTTAAATTTTATAAATAAATATTAAAGGTACTTTATCAAAGGTATAATATTATAATAATGGTTATTATAATATTAAATGTGCCATGGTGAAAACCCAAATAAAATATTTATAATTTTTATTATAATGTTTTATAAGGCAAAAGTGGGTTTTATAAAGTCTAAAGATATTTTAATAAACCCAAAGGTTGGGTTTAAGACCAAAGGCCTTGATAATCCTCTCGACGTCATAGAATTACATTTGAAGCATCGACGTTTTAAGTAATGGAGGAAGTATATAAATACTATGCCTAAAGTTTAAAATTATCCTTGCTCTATAGTGAAAATATTAGCTTATAAATTAATAGAGCTCGTGAAATGTATGTGAAAATGTGTTTGTTTGATGGTGAAAGGAAACAAAAAAAGCTTCGATTATTGGAAGTCAACAAGGCACCTTGGTCTAGTGGCATTTGGGTTGCAAGCTTACGTTTTGTGTGCAAGAGGACATCGTTCGAATCACGATGGAAGTGCTTTGGTGAGGTGTGTTGAAGTGCCAATCGTAAGGTGCACATTTTTGCAAGGCAAGGAGAGGGATAAGTTTTGAAGCACGTGGTGCTTCGTTACTCTCCAATGAGCTTGTAGCTCGTGTGGTGGTTTGCACCATGGGTAAGACGTTTGTGTGGGCTACGTTGAGAGTTCGAAACTCTCCAAAGGCAAAGGTAATATTTTTTATTTTAATTTTAATTAAATGCCTAAGTTGGAGGTATAAGGTTGTTTAGTGGTTGAGTTTGGAAAGGTTGCTTTGTAATAAAGTTGTGGTAGTTGAGAATTACCTTTAGGAGTTATAAGGAGAATTCTATTTTTATTTTTAAAGTCTTAAAATTGCTATTGTGGAATATTGAAAGGTTAAGACTTTGTGGGTAGTATGTTATTTTGAATTAAGGGTTTTTGTGACTATTGTGAGGATATTGATTATTATTTAAGTTGGAGTGATAAGGTGTAATTTTGATATTATTTTTGTGATATGTTTTGTTGAAGAAAATTATCCTCTAACCCTTATTGAGATTGGCAAAGAAGTAATTGTGAGTGTGGCAGATTTGTGAGACCAACTACTACATTCAAGAAAAGGTATGGGTAAAATTCTTCTTTGGTTGACTTGGTTGATTGGCTTTATTGAAAATTAAGTTTGGAGTGAAAAGGACTTGATTAGGGTTTCCTTTTTGAAAGTGGTTGAGTTATTGCTTCAAGGTTTTCTGATTTGAGAGTTGTGATTAAAACCTTGTTTTATTAGCATTGTTGTTGAGACCATTGGTTGTGTGAAGTGTTTGAGTTAATGTAGGTTTGTAAAATATGAGTATATGTGATGTAAGAATTGTTTTATGAGCATTGGTTGTTGAAGTGAGTTGTTATGCAAAGAACTTGAACTAGAGTTTGAAAAGATCATGAGTATCATTGTTATGTGAGATTTGTTGTTGAGCATTGTTGGAAATATTTTGAGTTGGATGATACATGCTTGGACTAGGGTTTGTGAGAAAGAGTTGTTTCTTGAAGTGATTGGTTGAGTAGAGTTGATTGAGCCTAGTCAAGTGGATGTATGAAGTGATTGTTCAAGTTCCATAAAACAAACTATTCTATATTCTGATTTGAGTTGAGATTGAGTTTTGAGAATAGAACATATTGAGTCTCTAACAATTCTCTTTATGCTTCTATGAGATTGAGTTGAGAAAGTGATTGAGTTTTTGAGAATAGAACATATTGAGTCTCTAACAAATTCTCTTTATGCTTCTATGAGATTTGAGTTGAGAAAGTGATTGAGTTTAGAAATATTGATAGTCTCTAAAATTCTCTTTATGCTTCTATGAGATTGAGTTGAGAAAGTGATTGAGTATTGAGTATAGAACATATTGAGTCTCTAACAATTCTCTTTATGTTTCTATGAGATTGGACAAGTTCTGTGTGGACTTGTTAAGCATATTTGAGGTAAGTCTTTGAGAAGACTTGTGGACTGATTTTGTGTGAGATTTTGTGGAAGCTTACAATAAATATTTGAGCAAGTCCTAGAGAGGACTTATTGAGAATATTGGACAAGTTTTGTGTGATTGGATAGTTGTGGATTTGAGAGATTTGGATAGTTCTATGTGGACTTGTTGAGTAGATTTGAGATAGGTTCTATGTGGACCTGTTGAGCATATTTGGATAGGTTCTATGTGGACCTATTGAGCATATTTGGATAGGTTCTGAGTGGACCTATTGAGCAGATTTGAGAGGTTGTGGATGGGGGTTGAGTGGACCTATTGAGAGATTTGTGTAGATTTTAGTATATTTGAGTGTTGTAGGTGTGATGAGATTTGTGCTAGATCGAATGAATATGTTTAGTGTAAGATATTGAGAGATTTGTGCTAGACCGAATGTACTATGTTTAGTGCAAGATATTGAGTAGAGTTGTGCTAGACCGATTGGACTATGTTTAGTATAGCATTGAGATAGAGCTTTGGAGGTGATAGAGTAGAGAGGATAGAGTCTCTAGTGGATAGAGATCCATCAGCCAGGACATTGAGGATAGGTCTTCTGAGTGAGGATAAGAGTCTTCAAGTGGAGAGAGATCCATAGTCAATGTAGTGGAGGTAGTGTCTTCTAGAGGATCACCAACCAGAGTAGAGGAGAAGGAGTTCTCCTATGGATAGAGATCCACAAACCAGATTTAGGGGATCAACATCTCCTTTGGATAGAGGTCCATAAACATTGTAATTGGGAAGGATTCCCAAGAGATTATTTGAGAAATATTTAGAAGAAATATTTTCTCCATGGAGGTAGCCATATTTGGGTGAACCACGTTAAATTTGGTGTCTCTATTGTGTATGGTGTTTTGTGCATTGCTTTGATTACTGCTATTGATACTGCTATCTATACACTGCATAATATTGATTTGAAAAGAAAAGTAAAAAGTGCTCTTATACTGTTCACCCCCCTCTCAGTATAAGCTTGTGTTCTTCAACTACTATCCTCTACTTTATCACCTCCAAAGCTTACTCTCATCTCTACCTTAAATTTTTACTAAATATAGTCCTTCGATCTAGCATAAATATGCTCAATCTCTATCTTAAATATGCACTAAACACAATCCTTCGGTCTAGCACAAATTTTCTCAATATCTATCTCTAATTTGTACTAAATAAAATCCTTCGATCTAGAACAAACATGCTCAATCTCTATCCTCAAATTTGTCCTCAAACCTTAACACAAAGCTTGATCCAATCACAAATAAACTCTACTAGATCTACTACAAACCTTAAATCAATATTTGAACAAATAACTCAATCAAATATACTCTCAAGTATTCTCAAATACTTACCTCAAATATATCCATAAGTCCTCACTAGAACTTATCTAATTTGCTTTCAAGTTTTCTCTAAGATTTACCTCAAATATTCTCAACAAGTCCTCACTAGAACTTTTCCAATCTTCTTTCAAGTCTTTAGCAAGACTTACCTCAAATATGCTCAACAAGCCCTCACTAGAACTTGTCCAATTTGTCCAACAAGTCTTCACTAAGACTTACCTCAAATCTGCTCAATAAGTCCTCACTAGAACTTTTCCAATCTATCCAACAAGTCTTCACCAAGATTTACCTCAAATATGCTCACAAGATTTCACAAAACCTTGCTTCAATCTATCCTCAAGTCCACTCTAGGACTTACTCAAATCAACCACTAGATTTCACAAAATATTTTCAAAATCAATTGCAAACTTTCTTACAAAACTCAACTCAATCTCTCACAGAAAACCTCTTTCAATCACACAAAAAATTTTCACACAAAATATTGTTTGATTCACAGAAACATATAGAGAATGGTTAGAGACTCAATATGTTTCCCACTCAAAACAATACTCAATTACTTTCAAACCCTCTTGTTTAACTTCAAAAACATATAGATAATGGTTAGATACTCAATATGTTTTATACTAACAATTACTCAAACACTTTCAATATCTTTCTCAAATCAATTTAGAATATATATCAATTTGTTTAATCAAACTTGGAATATCACTTCAACACACTTCAATAAACTATGGTCAATCAACTCAACCAATGAAACAAAAATTACTTGCAAAACCCTATGCAAATGTTTCATCCAATGCTCTCAAAAAATCTCACTTTGGAACTCAAACTCAACTCAAGATGATTCTAAAATTACATAACAATGATACTCATGATCTTGCATAAACCCTAGTTCAAGATAGTTTTCAAGTTCTCACACAAGCATTCACCAATCATGCATATGAAAGCTTCCTCAACAATGCTTATCAAAAAAACTTTTTCACTCCAACTTAGCATTCACAACATCCAACTATCACTCACAAGGAAGATGTGCCCATACCTTTTGTTTTGATGGAGATATTTATTCAACACCTATCTTAACCAAAATCAAATCTTCTTTTCCAATATTAATATTAGATAACAATAATCTTTCTCAAAATATCCTTGCAAATATTTTTCCACACAAAAATAAAAATTCTTAAATACATCTTATAATCTCCATACTTTCCAAAAATTCTTCAAAATAAAAGTTTGACCAAATGACCTAACCCTTTAAATTTTCATACAATCATCATTGTTCAATACTTTCCAAAGTGCCTTTGTCACACCCACATACCTATTAATCAACGTACACATTTTTAATTTACTTTGCACACATTATAACTCCCTTAGACTTTATAATAAAGTAATAACCTTATTACACCTAACTAAATAAAAAACCTTTCTAATTTTCACAAAAGCATATTTCCTTATATCTCCCACTAGAACAATGCACAAACTCCCGAAGCCAAGGTATACTTTAATTTTTCAAAAAAAAACCTTATACCTCTCAAAATGTTAGAACCAACCACGTTCAATAAAACACTTACCTATATCCATCGGTGTCATTGCTATGAATTGAACACTTGATCATGCAACACCTAAGCTCTAGTGCTTGCTAGACCTCTGACTATCCTGGTCCCCATAGTTAAACCTTAAAAGAACTTCAAAAGATTTATACAATTTAACTTCAACCAAAATCAAAATACTTTCGTCGTTAACACTGTCCTCAGTGAGATTCAAACCGATGATTATTTCTTCACAACCCTTATTGTGCAACCAAGCACCGCTTGGTCTATTCGATGGATGAGATCAACTGGAGAGGAGATAGAATTTGTTCCTCTCTACTATCTTCCTCAAAGACAACAAGACCACTGTACACTACCACATCACTGAATCGATCGTAGATATAAGATTTAGATTGCATGCTCACCCTTAATTGTGAATTCTGAATTCAAAGCAATATTTAACCTCGTGCATATCAAAATTCTTCTCGATTGTCATGTAAATGTTTAGTTTGTAATTTTTTTCTTTCTGCTTTCGATATCGTGCACTCGGATATTAAGATGTTTCATTACACTTTTTCACACCCTTTAACCTAAGTTCCTTGCACATTTATACATGTGCCATTTTTCATTAACGATATCGACGACCTTTGCATAGTAACTAATCACAAATGCACTTCTTTATTTTTTGCTGAATATCTCACCTTATAAATTTTGGGTGTCCCTTTTTATACATGATCAATGGCCTTCAATAAAAGACGTCGGTGCTCCGACGCTTCTTTTGTGGCATTGGGGTCAACAAAAATAGTGGTTGGCCCACTATGGAAATTAGAATATTTTAAATTTAATTATGTTAGATCTTCTTAAAAATGAACCACAAATCCTTTTGATAATTGGCGCTCAATCCTTTAATTAAAAATTTATTTAAAAATATTTAAATATTTAATTTTAAATTATTAAAAATAATTTAAATATTAAATAATTTAAATCTTTTAAATATTTTTTGGGCCTTTAACCATGGTCTTTTAACCCCTAATATTATAATAATAAGTATTATAATATTATGTCCTTTAGGTGTTTCCTTCAGAGTATTTAACCATTCTTTTGCCAAGTCCTACACTGATCATTGACACTGACGCTTGACATCAATGAAAATAAAAATTGTTCATATTTCCAATAATATCCACCTTTGTCATTGATGGAAATCCATTTTCCTTTTACAATTTAATTTACCTCTTTCTATTCTGCTCCCCTAGAGAAACTGCTCCCCTGACTGAATGCTCTCTCCCTAACAAATCTCTCCCCCTTTGACATCAATGGCAAAGGGACACCTTTGGGGCTTGGGAATAAGAATGAGACTCTTAGCTTATCACATCCCCCACCTTCTCTTGAGGTGGTTAATTATAGGGTGGGAGTATCTCTACTCCTAGCATACATTGCTCTTTACTTTTGTCCATCTTCTTTTTATATACCTTTGAAGTTATACCTTTTTGAACATTTTGAGAGTCCTCTTTCTTGCATGTTCTTAAATATTATAGAAATTCTTCTCTACACCACTTTGCTATATGCTCAAAATTATTGCATTTATAACACTTAATGTTGTGATTCCTTGAAGGTGCAATTATCTTGTAGTTCCTCTTGATGAAGTCATATCCATTCCTATCATGAACCCTGCAATTAGCTGCCTTGTGATCAAACATATTACAAGAGTCCTATTGTGATCAAAAATATTACAAGAGTCCATTCCTATCATGAACCTTGCAATTAGCTGCCTTGAGATGTGTGTTTCTAAAGTTTCCATATTCTTGTCTTTCATGTGTCCTACATTATGTAGCCTTGTGATCAAACTTGTGATATGAGAAGCATCGTACAATGAAGAAACCTTACCTTGACCCCATTGGTCTCTTAGCCACTTCTACCCTATCCTGTTTCTAGTTCCATCTGTTCCTTATGCATTATTCATTTCCTTGTTAAACTTTCTATTGTCCAACTTATCATTACAAGTCTCACTCTCTCTTTCACTCTCTTCTTTTGAAGCTTCTTCTTCTTTTGTGCTTAATCTTGACTCTCATTTTTTGGCTTCTTATTTCCCTTGTTCCTATTTAAAACCAAGTCTTGTTTTGGTGATTGATGATCTTTGTGCATTGATAATCCTGTTTAAGGACTTTGAATTTTTCTCAAACTTGTGTAGCTTGTCCTTAAAGTCTTTCACTTCCATCCTTAGTGAAACTATCTCATTTTATAATCTTTCACACTCTAGATATTTTATCTTTAATTTTTTAGCCATACCTTCTTCAATTTTCCTTGCTTCTTCAACCTTAATTTTTGAAGTTAGTAAGCTCTTGTAGAAAATTTACTTTTACTTTCTCATCTTATTGAGATTGAAACCATAGTCCTGAGTTCTTCGTTTTTAATTCTTCAAGATCATCAATAAGTATTTCACATTCTAGCTCTTTTTTCTTTGACTTTTCATCCATATATTTTTCAACTCCCCTTGCCTTTTAAATATTATCTTTCAAGTCAGAGATATCTTGTAGATGCTTTGTCTTACATTTATTATCCTCTTGTATTTGAGCCTTTAATTCTAAGTTTTTCCTTTTTAACTCAACAAGTTCCTTAAGTTTGGCTTCAACATTTTCTTTTTCTGAATATTTCTATTTTCTTTGGTCTTCAATTTCTTCTATTATTGAAAGTAGAATTTCTTCTTCATACCTATTTTGACTGTACCTATTTTCTAAACCATCCTTTGAGTATCTTATTCATATTTACCACTACTAAACCCATTGCAATAACCTACATAATGACCAATTTTATCACAAACAAAATATTCTTCACCATATTATGGACAATAAGCTACATGGTGACTTGTCTTCCTACATCTGGTACAAAAAATTATCCATTTAGTCTCATCTCCACTGCTTGATTCATCTCTTGAGTTTGTTTCCACTTCTCTTCCTAAAGAAATAATTTTGAGAGCAAAATAAAATTATTTCTCCTTCGTGATGCTATCATACCCATTTTATGAACAATAAAGTGCCATATGACCAAATTTACCACATTCAACACATCTCACAAAGTTTTCCTCTTCCATTTTATTAATAAAAATATTGATAATAAAGGGATCAAATCCTTCTTCCACCATAGTATCTTCTATAACTATGTGTGTTTCATTATGCTTAGGTCTCATGGTTCTTCTTTTGTCTTTCCTACCCATGTGTATTCTTGTAAGATATTCCTTCAAGCTGTTAAACCTTTTTCGAAGGAACCCGCTTTGATACCAATTGAATAACGCAAGCTTATACTAAGAGGGGGGATGAACAGTATAAGACTACTTTTTACTTTTATTTCCAAAATAATAATATCCAATATTATCAATGGAAATATCAACAGTAGTAACCAAAGGAATGCACAAATCATCACACACAATAGAGACACCAATTTAACATGGTTCACCTAATGTGGACTACTCCACGGAGAAAATATTTCACTAATATTTTATCAATAAATCTCTTAGGAATCCTTTATCGATTACAATATTTATGGACCTCTGTCCAAAGGAGACACCAATACCCGAATCAAGTTTATGTATCTATATACATAGGAGACACCAATCCCCTTAGTTGGTTCATGGATCTCTATCCATAGGAGAATTCCTTTCTCCTCAGCTCTAGGTGGTGATCCTCTAGAAGACTACTGCCTCCACTGCACTGGCTTGTGGATCTCTC
The DNA here is from genome assembly GCA_028583015.1 of Wollemia nobilis. Lineage (NCBI taxonomy): Eukaryota > Viridiplantae > Streptophyta > Pinopsida > Araucariales > Araucariaceae > Wollemia > Wollemia nobilis. Next base: position 408,575 of record JAQPPZ010001424.1, on the reverse strand, counting down.
TCCACTGAAGACTCATGTCCTCACTTAGAATTTTTTTTTCCTCACTATCTTATCTAATGTATCTCTATCCACTGGATACTATTATCTTCTATTATGTCACCTCCAAAGCTTACTCTCAGCTCTATATCAAATATACACTAAACATAGTCTCTCGATCTAGCACAAATACACTCAATATTTGTATTAAATATGTAATAAACATAGTCCTTCAGTATAGCACAAATATAATCAATATCTATCTCTAATCTACACTAAACACAGTCCTTCAGTCTAGCACAAATATTTTTAATATCTATCCTCAAATATATCCTCAAGCCTTAACATAAATTTTGATCCAATTAAAAATAAAATCTGCTAGATCTACTCCAAAACTTAACTCAAAGTTTGAACAAATCAATCAATCAACTCTACTATTAAGTCTTATTAAATACTTACCTCAAATTTATCCACAAGTCCTCACTAGAACTTGTCCAATCTACTTTCAAGTATTCTCTAAGACTTACCTCAAATCTACTCAACAAGTCCTCACTAGAACTTGTCCAATCTACTTTCAAGCCTTCACCAAGAATTGCCTTAAATTTTCTCAACAAGTCCTCATTAGAACTTGTCCAATATGTCTAAAAAGTCTTCACCAAGACTTACCTCAAATATTCTCAACAATTCATCACTATAACTTGTCCAATTTGTCCAACAAGTCTTCACCAAGACTTACCTCAAATATGCTCATACAATTTCACAAAATCTTGCTTCACTCTATCCTCAAGTCCACTCTAGGACTTACTCAAATCAGCCACTAGCTTTCACAAAAACTTTTCAAAATCAATTGCAAATATTTTTACAAAACTCAACTCAATCTCTCACAGAAAACCTCTTTCAATCACACAAACAAGTTTCACATAAAATATTATTTGATTCACAAAAACATATAGAGAATGGTTAGAGACTCAATATGTTTCCCACTCAAAAAAATACTCAATTACTTTCAAACCCTTTTGTTTAACTTCAAAAACATATAGAGAATGCTTAGAGACTCAATATGTTTCACACTCACAATTACTCAAACACTTTCAATCTCTTTTCCAAATAAATTCAGAATATAGATCAATTTGTTTCACCGAACTTGAACTATCACTTCAACACACTTCAATCAACTATGCTCAATCAACTCAACCAATGAAACAAAATTTACTTGCAAAAACCTAAGCAAATTTTTCATCCAATGCTCTCAAAAACTCTTACTATGGAACTCAAACTCAACTCAAGATGATTCCAAAATCACATAATAATGATACTCATGATCTTGCATAAACCCTAGTTCAATATAGTTTTCAAGTTCTCACTCAAGCATTCACCAATCATGCATATGAAAGATTACTCAACAATGCTTATCAAACAAACCTTTTCACTCCATCTTAGCCTTCACAATATCCAAATATCACTTACAAGGAAGATGTGCCCATACCTTTTGTTTTGATAGAGATCTTTATTCAAAACCTGTCTTAATAAAAATTAAATATTCTTTGCTAATATTGAGGTTAGGTAACAACAATATTTCTCAAAATATCCTTACAAATATTTTTCCACACAAAAATAACAATTCTTAAATACATCTTATAATCACCATACATTCCAAAAATTCTTAAAAATAAAAGTTTGACCAAATAACCTAACCCTTTAAATTTTAATGCAATGATGTTCAATACTTTCCAAAGTGTCTTTGTCACACCCACATCCCTAATAATCAACCTACACCTTTTTAATTTACTTTGCACACATTATAACTAAACTTTTTAATAAAGTAATACCGTTATTACTCCTAACTAAATCAAAAACCCTTTCTAATTTTCACAAAAGTATATTACCTTATATCTCCCGCTAGAACAATACACATACTATCGAAGCCAATGTACACCTTAATTTTTTAAAAATAAACCTTATACCTCCCGAAATTTTAGAACCAACCACGTTCAATAAAAAAACTTACATGCATCCACTGGTGTCATTGTTGTGAATCAAACACTTGATCATGCAGCGCCTAAGCTCTAGCGCTTGCTAGACCTCTGACTGCGTTGGTCCCCATAGTTGAACCTTAAAATAACTCTGGAGGATTTATACACTTCAACTTCGACCAAAATAAAATACTTCCACAATTAACACTGTCCTCAATGAGATTCAAACCAACGATTATTTCTTCACAACACTTATCATGCAAATAAGCACCATATGATCTATCCGGTGGATGAAATCAACTAGAGAGGTGATCAAATTTGTTCCTCTCTACTATCTTCCTCGAAGATAGTGAGACCACTGTACACTGCTGCATCGTTGAATTGAACACATATATAAGATTTAGTCTGCGTGCACACCTTTAATCATCGATTCTGAATTCGAAGCAATATTTAACCTCGTGCTTATCAAAAATTTTCTCGATTGTCATGTAAATATTTATAGTGTAATTTTTATTTCTACTTTCAATATCGTGTGCTCAGATATTAAGATGTTTCATTACACTTTTTCACACCCTTTAAACTTATCTCCTTGCACAGTTATACATGTACCATTTTCATTAACGATGTCGATGACCTTTGCATGATAACTAATCACGTATGCACTTCTTTATTTTTTTTTATTATCTCACCTTATAAATTTTGGGTCTCCCTTTTTATACATGATCAATGGCCTTCAATAAAAGACATCGGTGCTCTAACACTTCTTTTGTAGCATTGGGGTCGACAAAAATAGTGGTTGGCCCATTATGAAAATTAGAATATTTTAAATTTAATTATGTTATGTCTTATTAAAAATGAACCACCGAATCTGCTTGTTGTGGTGTAGTGGTAAATACCCTAGGTGCTGGTATAGGCAAACCCAAGTTCTATTCCTCTTGTCTCCATCTTGCAGATATATGGTGTAGACACCAAAACAGCACCAATCCGATTATGTGACTGCAAACACTGATCGCATTGACACACACAGCCCCAAGGGCAGCCCCCAGAGGTTAAACAGTGGTCCTAACCACTCTCACAACAGTTTTGGAAGGTCAAAAATCAATTTGGCACCTTCAGGCACTTTGCTCAATATCCGTTCCACCCAGGGACGAATTCAAACTGGGATTCGCCCCACCCAGGGACGGATTCCAGATTCGCTCCAGGGTGGGGCGAATTGCAGGTTTGACGGGCAAAAAGTCAAATCTTGACAAATGGCAGCTCAGATCCGCCACTTAACGCTTCCTTCATCGCATGGGAGTGTGGGTGAGCATTTTCGAGCGTTAGAGGCTATTACAAGGGCAGTCATGAAGTCCCTATTCAGGGAGGAATCTCCTTCCCCTTGGGAAGGCATGATTGCCAAGTGGCGCCTCTGCATGCCCATTTCAAGAGACCTCCAGGTCTATAAATTGGTGAGTTTCCTCACCCCAAAATATAGAGAGAAGGAGCATTTTGGAGCAACGAAGTGCTGTCATTTTACTTTCACACCCACACCCTTTTTGAGTTGTGTCTTTCACATCCTTGATCTCTTTCGGAGAGGAGGTCATAGGGTGGTTATTGGAAGCACAAATCCAGAACCAAACCCGACATTTGGCCATGATATCCCACCCAATTTGCTGACAATACCCCACAAGATATTTTGGACCCATCCCAAGTGGATTGGTGCCAAAATCAGGCCCCAAACGATGGGCGGCCTGCCTCCGGGCGCCCCCTCCCGCACTGCTACAGTCCTAATCGCCCCTCTTCGGAGCGATTGGAAATCTATGGTAGATTTTCTTTCTTTCATTTTTGCATTCAATTCTATGCTGCTTAGATAGGTTCCCCTTTTAATTTCATTTCGTTTCGAATAATTTTGATCATGTTTCTATCTTCGTTCGCCTTTACTAACTTGCAGGTAGCATCATCAAATTCCCATTGATGGAGGCCAAATTGGGAAAATATGACCATCTGGGTCTTCCCAAAATACCCCCAATTAGCTAACCCCAAGTTTGTAGGTCTTTTGGAGCTTTCTAGATAGGACATTTGGGACAATACCTTTTCGGCATTTTGTTGCAGGTGAATTCGTCCCGCCCCGAAGCGAATTCAAATCGGCGAGGAATTTCTTGACTGTTCCATTTGTAGTATTTTCTTTGGGATGCCTTGATGCCCCTATCAAATTTTTAGAGCATTTGGATTCATTTTAGTCATAGTTTAATTCATTTTTCTCATTCACTTATCGTAGGCTTGGGGATTGCATGCTTTACTTTATCTACAGGTGCTACTGACTGTTTCTTGTTCCTTTGAACGTAGGGTCTGGACATCGGAGGAGCAGCAAGGAGTCAAGACTCATCAACGTGAGTGGCGGCGATGTTTGGTCCACCCATTTTACATGTGGGCACGCGAAAGAAGGAAGGGCATCCATGGATGTAACAAGAACGCATATCTAAACGCTCCTAGCCCTTGAAAGGGGAGGATGCGCATTGTAACCGAGTTGTGAAACATATCAATAAAAAGGGTTGTCTTATTTATTTGCATTTGTTTCATTTCGATTCGCTCATGCTTTTCCCTCTTTTCATGCACTTTCAAATTCCTAGGATTTAGCGTTAAGTCTAAGTTTAATTTGCATCGCATCTTCGCTTTCCTTTTTGCTTCCGTATCCTCGTGCTTTCAGTGGCGATCACGGTGGGACCTTGTCCTCTACTTTTAAGATCAGAGATCTGATCCAAACTTGGTTGTTTTTGCTTGCAGGTACCGAGTTTTCGTACGCTGACTGCTGTTCGTTCCATCAGGAGGCGGATACAGAGCTGTAATTCGTCCTACCCAGGGACGAATGGGAATTCGCCCCACCCTATGATGAATACAGTCCTGTAATTCATTTCTCCCCGGGATGAATTTTTGTCTATGCAGTTTCAGGGCAGAAACTCAGAACCGACAGATTTGGGCAGAGAAAAGGTAGGGATTCTGAACTTTTCTTGTCATTTTCTGTTTTCAGTTTTTCTATTTTTAGGTTACTTGTTTGCTTAGGGAAAATTTTCTTTTACTGCTTGCTTGCTTCCCTTTTGCAAAATAAAAAGAACCCCACACATCACGTGGTAACGTAAACACCAAGGAGCTGGTCGTAAAACCCCAGCCCTTGATCAAGACCAACGGTGGATTTCATCACCACCTTGGCTTGAATTTTGCATTCATAAACCCCGATCGCTACTATTGCTAGACGTAAATCCTGACGAAAACTGACCGAGTGTAGCTGGGGTGATTCCCAACATGCGAGGATAAGTCTTCTATGGTAGGTGTCAAAAATAGGGTGATCCCCCTTTCGTACCGCCTACGTTCCACGTACCATCTGCTCTCACGTACCTATAGTTTCCCTCACGTAAGGGCGGGTATATAGAGAGGTTGGTATATCGGCCTGGCAATGGTATATCGAAGGGGCGACCAATTTTGGGAGCCATAAGAGCCATCATTTTGCATTTAAACATTCTTTACAAAAGCTTTCAAAACAAAAATCAAAACACACTAAACCAGGTTTAGGACACACTTTTAATCTTTAAACGAGATAATCATTGCTTTGTGTGTGTGTGACCTTTTCTGTTTAGTGTAGCGTAAAAATCATAAAAAGAATAAAAAAAAAAAAACCTACATAGCTTGTAGAAGAACACCACCATGGTGTACACCCGTAGCCAAGCCCAATCAAGGGCAGAAGCTACGAGAGAGTGTACAAGGGGGCACAAGTCACCTCCGCTACAGCACCAAGGACTTGGTCATACCGCCTTGGCGGCCTGACCCACGAGAGAGTCCGCATCATCCCATTTCAGAATGGGACTATAGAGGCACCCCTTTGAGGGACACGCCCATTCATCATAGCCCCTTTCAGGAGGATTCCTTACACGTGGCACTCAACATAGATAAGAAGGCTCCCTTAGAAGCTCGATATGAGTGGCCACCATGCAATGAAGCGCTAGAGCGGCATAGTGTCCATGAGGAGAGGCCACATGATTATGGCATCCCTCCTTTGCCCCCCATCACTGTTAGAACCAATAGACAAAATCCAGAGCGCAAGGCTCTTCAAGCAGGGCGAGCCAACTCTGCCCACCCCTTTCACACATATGAAAGGGAGCACGAGGAAGACCATTACATTCCTCCAGAGCAATATACAATGCGGGAGCCATGCGCTTCCACACCTGCTATATACCATGATCACCTACCGAGGCCAAAGCCTCGGGTAAATGCCACCAACCTCGACAGAGGGAAGCGACCTATTGAGATCTCGGATCATCACGACCGAGGTAAGTGCATAGGAGAGGCATCTAGGCCTCCTAGGCTCAAGATGGCAGAACAAATCGACCTGGCAGTCGCCAGACATGCCACCCGCCAAGCGTAGATCACGCGGCTTGAGCAAGATCAACAGCAGCTAGAGCATCTATATCGCCTTAGCAAGGAGCGCATTCAACGCCAAACAGATGAGCTGCTCCATAACCCGATGCCTGAGAGGGTTCCAACCCCTCGCACCCAAAGAGCGGAACCATATGAGAGGCGCAACCCCTTGGTGCGAGATAGGTCTCCGTGACCTTACCAAGTGCCACCTCCGAGACCTCCTAGACCTGAGCGGGAGGCCACTCCCTAGAACAACGATGGGTACCCTCTACGGGGACCCACTCAGGGTCATAGGTCTCATCCAGAGACTCCTCAAGAAGCTTACGAGGAGTATGAGCAAGAAGCAGAGCAGGCCGAAATGCCCTACCAAGGCGGAGGGGTTGCTATCCGGCCACCCCTCCATAGGCCTCAAGTCTCCCACAACCCACAATGGGAGCAAACTAAAGAAGAAGAGATTAAATCTTCAGATGCATATAAAGCGCTGCTAGAGCGTCTGGAGTCTATGGAAACCAAAACTTCTGGGCCCCAAAAGCCCACTTTACGCCAGCTCCGTAGTCATCCCGTGCATCCGTCAGTGCCAACACCCCCTTACCCTGAACACTTTAAGCTGCCTCAGTTGGCAGTCTTTAGAGGTGAGGAGGATGCCCAAGAGCATGTGACGAGATTCCTAAGCCAATGCTTCGGCATTCAAGACAATGATGCTTTGTTATTAAGAACATTTATAACCACATTCGTAGGCCCTGCCTCGGATTGGTTTACTCAATTACCAAAGCATAGCATTAACAACTTAGATCAGTTAGTGGATGCGTTCCTCGAACGCTTCGCCTTCAACACCAAGAAGAAGGCGTCACTAAGTGACTTAGCCAGCCTCAGGCAAGTATGAGGAAGAAACCATGGCGGCCTATGGGAATCGATGGAGGGCTTTGCTCTCAAAGCTGCCCTACCTCCCTCCTATGTCCGACCTCACTCAAATGTTCTCCAAGAGCTGTTTGAGATCGATCTCTATGCTATTGCAGCTACAGCAATATGCCACCTTAGAAGAAGCTCTGGCGCAAGCCAGGATCATTGAAGAGATCAAGATACAGGATGGCGAGATAGCCAAACCTAAGAAAAAAGAGTGGAACAAGAACACAAAAATAGGGACTACGCAACAAAAACCCATTGCGGTAAATCAAGTTGCCATAAATGTCCCTAAGCCTGCACAAGAAATACAGCCTCAAAAGGCTAACTATCATGCGGTGCCTCCTAATAATTATGAAAAAGAAAACCAAAAGCAGGAGCAAAATCAGCAGCGTCACCCTAGGCGACAGTACACACCTTATACGGAGTCTAGGGACTCCTTGTTTGACCGCTTGTCAGCGACGAACTTGATCAACCTTCCAGAGATCCAAACCATAGATCCCAATGCGTCGAAGCCTAAGGGATACCGGGAGGACTTGTATTGTAGGTTCCACAGGCGGAGGGGACATGACCTGAATGCATGTTGGAAGTTCAAAGGTTTGATACAAGACCTAATTGACAATAAGACATTGGCAGTGGACAACCCCGTAGCGCCAAACAACCAATAGATGGGAGTTTTCAAAGACCCCTTGCCTGCCCGTGAGGCACAGACAAAACCCCTTCAAGTCAATGAGGTGCAATAGAATTGCCCCATGCAAGGGTATGTAGGAATGATAAGCATAGTGACTAGGAACAAGAGATACCCAGGAGTTGCCCCCGAGGCAGCCACAAGAGAGGTTCCATCGACGTCACAACCTCAACAACACCCTATGCAACCACCTCCGCCTAGACCCACGGCCATGATTCGGACCAAACTCACGCAGAGTTTGAGGACCACGTCGGCTAGGCTCTCCATATATGAGCTTATACAACAATCAACGCCCCATCGGGAGGCTCTCATGGAGATATTGAAAGCCATCGAGTTGCAGCCCCACGAAGCGAATTCCTTCAACAACTTCGTGGGACATGTCAAACGATGCATGGAGCCAGTCATCACCTTTCGAGAGGATGAAGTTAAATCAGTGTCTGATGACATGGCAGATCCACCCCTGCACGTTATCGCATGGGTCAACGGGATCCCGTATAAGAGGGTGTTGGTAGACACTGGCTCGTCCAGTGAACATCATTACCACAATGGCATTGAAACATCTAAAGTTGCCAGCCTCTCACATCATGGCTTCCACCTATACACTACGAGCATTCAATGATGCGATATGCTCGACAGTTGGCACAATTGTCCTACCCATTCAAGTAGGACAAAAGATGATACCTACATTGTGCCATATTTTGGAAGGCGAGATGGCTTATAACATCTTGTTGGGGCGGCCATGGATCAGGGACATGAAGTGTGTCCCTTCGATAGCTCATCAGTGTTTGAAGTATACATTTGAAGGGGAAGTACATGTAGTCCCGATGGACTTGGAACCCTTCAAATATTGCAATGCGGTGCAGCTGATGCCGCAATCGACCCTTCCATCGACACACTTGGATTTTTAGTTAAATCCATCTAGACAGGGGTCCGATTCCGCAAGCATCCCTGGTGATAAATCCATCAAAACCCCAGTCAGGTGCATCTTCATCGTCTGGTCCTTCACCAACGATGCCACCTATCATGGCCAAATAGAAGGACAAAGGGAAGCAAACCCTGGAAGAGGCTCAACCCCTGGAAGAGGCACTGCCAATAGTATCAACCATCTCTACCGAAGAGATGCCTAGCACAATGGAAGTTGAGGCTCCTAGTTCACCCAACATGGAGTGGAATCAGGAAGAGCTTCCGTTCCCTCCCCCTCAATCGCCAACAATCACCGTTGAAATGGCCAATACGGGCCTAGGGGAGTATCTGGTGTGGAATGTTGTAGCAACGCCCGCACTAGAGTCCATGCAGGACATGGGGAGACCTCGCCTCCCCATCGGTACAATTGTTCCTTTAGGCTGCCCACCAAACCAGACAAACTTTGTGTATGGGGGCCTTGATCATGGTACTGAGCCATGCATGCAAGAGGACGAAGATGAAGAGCCTTTTGCGTAGAAGATGTCAACTATCTGTCTAACCCGGACTTCGCTCTGAGATATCTTGGCCAATGCAATTGGCATGGATATGGGCTAGGCAGGTATGAGCAAGGAGTGCGTGTCCTTTGCCAGCCAAGATACCAAATGCCTTATGACAAGTCGGGCATGGGGTTCAACCACCCCCTGCCCTTGGACATCTTGGTAGAGGACATGCACGGCCTAGGGATAGGCAACAAGGGTGGATTGGCATTAGATATCTATGCCAACCCTAACACAACGTATACATTGGGGGATTACCTCCCATGGTCAACAACCACCCTTGTTAACCTCACTAACCCTTGCCCTTTGCTGGAGAGAGGCGAAAGTTTGGGGACTCACTTTCAAGGAGGGTATAGATAGTGTCAAGAGGGATCTTCGGAGGATGAGTCAGAGTATGAACCAGCATCATATGACCCCTTCGAATCAGATAGTGATCACTCCCAAGTGATCCCCATGAATGACTATCAAGAGAGCCTCTTGACAATGTTCCCTCTAGAGGCTCCAATCGAGCCAGTGCCACGTCAAGAGAATCAGGTCCCCCCACGGAGAGTGGAACAACCACAATGGGGCCAGATTAATTTGCTCGAGCAGGATGAGCCTATAATACCTCAAATAGTTGTCGGAGCCAACGAGGGCTTTTGGATCTCCGATAGTGATTACGAAGATGAAATAGAAATGACATATCTTAATCACATGCGATAGATGCAACAACCATACCCCTTGGAGATTAATGACATATTTGAATAGCTGGGCATAGTGCCAGGGCATGAGTGGTACGTAGACCCAGCGGGGTGGGACCAAGTGTTGGATCCGCCGCTCTAGGTATACGAAGAGCACCTTCCACCCCGAGACCCTAGAGTGATATCAGTGTCGAGGGTAGACCCTATCCTCCTATCAGCACATAGGGCCGATCCATTCATGCCAATCCCTACAGAGCCAGATCCAGAGGACAAGAATCATCTAGAATGTTCAAATCACCACACCCATGGTAATGGAGACCAAAATCATTTCATCAACATGATCTCCATTGACTTAACCACCCCCATCCACAATCCGGCTGATCCAACATGGTCATTGCATCTAGACATAGATGCCATAGACTGGGATCATGTCAATTCACCTCCATCCCCATCAGAGTACTGGCCTTTCGGTAAAATGCTTCATTTTACCCTAGGGTCAACTCAGGATATCTTCCATGCTGAAGAGGAACCCGAGGTTCCCAACATGGATTTAAACTCAACAAATGATATCCATTTGATCCCGACTCCACACCAGTTGGAGGATGGATCCCACATGTCGATCGAGGAGACGACTGACGTAGACATCGGCTCAGATCCAATGAATCCATAGATCATCAAGCTGGGGGTAAGTCTATCCCCCGAAGAGCAAGCCGACTACATTGCCCTTCTCAAAGAGAAGAAGGAGGTTTTTGCATGGTCATACAGAGACATGCCGGGACTAGATCCATAGCTAGTCATGCATAATCTAACGCTTGATCCGACAGTCAAGCCAGTTAAGCAAAAACTATGTAAGATGCACCCAATAGTGGCCTTGATGGTCAAAGATGAATTGCAAAAGTTGTTGGATGCATAGTTTGTCATCTGCATGGATTATCCGCCATGGTTGTCCAACATGGTGCCCATCAAAAATCTCGATGGGAGGATTCACATATGCACTAATTTTTGAGATCTAAACAAAGCGAGTCCTAAGGATGATTTCCCCTTGCCGAGCATCGATGCATTGGTAGACGCTACTGCAGGCCATGAAATGCTATCCCTCATGGATGGTTTCTCGGGATACAATCAAATTCGTATCAATCTCGAAGACCAACTAAAAATGGCGTTCACAATGCCTTGGGGGACATTTTGTTATAAGGTCATGCCTTTTGGCCTTAAAAATGTTGGCGCCACCTACCAACGTGCCATGACGTACATCTTCCATGATTACATGCATACAACTTTGGAAGATTACATGGATGATTTGTTGGCCAAATCTCTTTTGCGCCCAGATCATATCGATGACTTAAGCAAGATCCTCGATCGCCTCATGGAACATAAAGTCAGACTGAATCCCAAGAAGTGCGTATTTGGCATCACATCTAGAAAACTCTTGGGTTTCATAGTCTCAAAGCGAGGCATCGAGGTGGACCCAAACAAAGTCAAGGCAATCCTTGAAATGCTTCCCCCAACTACCATCAAGCAGCTCAGAAGCTTGCAAGGAAAGGTCACGTCAATCAAGCGCTTCATAGCGCAGCTATCCGACAAGTGCCGACCCATGAACAAATTATTGCACAAGGGGGTAGCATTTCACTGGGATGACGAGTGCCGATCAACCTTTGATGACATTAAATGATACTTGGCTTCATCACCAGTATTGGCACCACCTAGACCAGGAGTGCCATTCTACTTATACATCTCAGCTATTGAGGTGGCACTGGGCGCCATGCTAGCCCAGAAGAATGAACTTCACAAAGAACAGGCTACTTACTATCTTAGCCGCACCCTGGTCAGTTATGAACTTAACTATGCATACGTTGAGAAACTCTGCTTGGCAGTGGTGTTTGCTACCAAAAAGCTATGCCACTACATGCTGAGCAACACTACGTATGTTGTGTCTAAGGAGAATCCATTGCGATACATGATGAGTCGTACTTATCATAGTAGCCGCACGACAAAATGGATTATGTTGTTGACAGAATTTGACATAGAGTTTATTGGACAAAAATCCATCAAAGGACAAGTCATAGCCGATCAACTAGCAGAGGCTCCTCTCGAAGATGATCAGCCTCTGGTCATAGAACTACCCGATGATGGGGTCTTCCATGTCTCAGAATCGCCAGATTTTGATGAGCCTGAGTCACAGGCCGACATAACCCTATTTTTTGATGGTTCTAAATGTGAGCAAGGAGGTGGCACGGGAATTGTATTCTTCACACCGCAAGGGGCTCCAATGCCTCTGTCATTTAAATTAGACTTCCCGTGCACCAACAATAATGCAGAATATGAAGCCTTGCTCATAGGTCTTCAGACAACAATCACCATGAACATCAAGCGATTGAACATCTTTGGTGATTCGCTGCTAATTGTCAACCAAGTCAAAGGGGTATTCCAATGTAAATGCCCAGTTCTGCAGGCCTACAAAGCCCTTGTGGACAAATTCTTGGCAAATCTTGAATGGTACGACATCGAGGCACTCCCTCGGTCATCGAATCATTTTGCGGACACTATGGCCTCCTTGGGGTCACTAATCCCGCAAGACCTTTCTGGTGATATGACAACCATTCAAGTCAAAACACTATCGCAATCCATGATGGACCGTGCAAGCTCTAACTTGATGCCAGGAATCCACATGATCCAGATTGAACCACCTCAGGATAGGTTCTCTCGAATCCACGATCGTCTGAAACACGCCAACTGGGGGTCCTTGTTCTCCCCTACTCCCCTTAATAGCAACACAACGCTATTCTTACAAGTTCTTTCCCGCTCAGCGTTTGCTAGGGATGAACTTCAAGAGGGATTGGTTGTTCATACCATCGAGGCTTCTGATCAGCAGGATTGGTATTCACCCATAAGGGACTACCTCAAGTTAGGTAACCTCCCACTTGGATTGATGCATGCCGCAAAATGAGCATTCAAGCAAAAAGTGGCAAAGCATGTCTTGTTAGGAGACATTTTGTACCATCGTAGCTATGAAGGGATCCTCCTTCGATGCTTGGACCAGCAAGAGTCCACTTGGGCGATCGCCCAAGCGCACGATGGTACATGTGGTGGCCACTTCAGTGGTATGGCTATCGCCAAGCGCATTCTTCGCATGGGCTATTACTGGCCATCTTTAGAGCGAGATTGTAGCGCATATGTAAGGAAGTGCATGAAGTGTCAACATCATGCTAATTTGATGCACGTACCTTCCCAGGCCTTGCAACCGATCCAGTCGGCTTGGCCATTTTCGTAGTGGGGCTTAGATCTAATCGAAAAGATCTCCCCTGCATCGTCAAGCCATCACACGTTCATCATAACGGCCACAGAGTATTTCACCAAGTGGGTGGAAGCAGTTTCGCTTACCTCTACGACTGGAACCCGCATTGTGGAGTTCATTTTACATAACATCATATGTCATTTTGGTATTCCATCCAAGATAATCTCGGATAATGGGACGTCATTCAAGAACAAAGATGTGCGTGCTTTGACCACAAAGTACAAAATTCAGCACAGTTTTTTGACACCCTATTATCCGTAGGCAAATGGGCAAGCAGAGGCATCAAACAAAATGCTAGTTGCCATCCTCAAAAATATAGTCACGGACAGTCATAAGGATTGGCACATTCAGATCCCACTTGCCCTATGGGCTTATCGCACTAGCATTCGGACACCCACTAGGGCAACTCCATTTTCGCTCGTGTATGGCTCTAAGGCTGTCATGCCTCTCGAGTTGGAGATTCCTTCCCTACGCATTTCAATGCAAGAGTTCATCGATGATGACACTACATGGTAGGCCCGGTTAGACCAGCTTACGTTGCTCGATGAACGACGTGTTAATGCTCTCGAGCATTTACGTATCTATCAAGAGCGACTGAAGAGAGCATACAACATGAAAGTTCACCTGAGGGACTTTCAGGTTGGTGACTTGGTCTTAAAAGAGAACCAACAGAACTCTAGCTTGCCACCCCATCTAAGGGACAAGTTCACGGCAAATTGGTTAGGTCCCTATGTAATTGATAGTAAAATAGGACCTGGAACATACCGGCTAGCCTCTCTTGACGGAATCAAGGAACTAGAACCCTTGAACATCAGCCATTTGCGGCCATTCCATATCTAGAAGAGCCATAGCCCAACCAAAAAGCTCCAAGGATTCCTATAAATCGCTTGGTCAATCCCAAAATGCTCCAAGGATTCCTATAATCGCTTGGTCAATCCCAAAATGCTCCAAGGATTCCTATAATCGCTTGGTCAATCCCAAAATGCTCCAAGGATTCCTATAATCGCTTGGTCAACCCAAAACTCAAGTAAACCTTGGTCAACCAAAAGCTCCAAGGATTCCCATAATCGCTTGGTCAAAAATAAGAAAATTCAAAAAACAACAAAATCATCAAAAATAACAAAAATTTGCATCTCATTTCTATGCATTCTCAAAATCATCACAACAATAAAGAGCTCTTTTGCATCTCATATTCATACTCATAAATATCAATCCATCCAAAAACACAAACATATAGTTGCATTAAGCATCACATCCATACATTGCATATTTGTGGTCATCTAGGTCAGGGCACCATAGACTGTAATTACTTGGCAAATCCATCTTGTTCCATATTTTTCCATTTTATAAATAGTCCATCACAAATAAACGCCATTTACATCTTTTCGCCATACTATAGTCAGTTGACTTTTAATGTATCAAGAGTTTTCGTCATTCAGCTGTCAATAGCTTTTTAACCAAATGTTGTACAAAGTCAGACAGATTTTACGAAGGTAGAGTTCTACTTGGATCACACCTTGTTACGTAGCATCCCAACACAAGTTAAAACACATAAAAATTCCCAAGTTGTGTGAACGAAAGATGAAACCTCGCAAAGCAATCCAGGTCACCATAAGCGAAATGGTTATCTTGCTCATCCCCCTGTGCGAATGACCTCAAGAATGCTGAGAGTTGGCAAAAGGACAAGAATCTTCCCTACCCAATTCCCCAAGAATCCCAAGTTCTCAAAAGAAGTTGCAAACATCATACAAATTTGCAAAAGGTCAAAACTCCAAAAATTTGACATCACAACCAAAGTGCATACATCCAAAGGCACATACAATAGTGATTCTCATCACTCATTATTCAAATCCCTTGCTCAAAAGAAAAATAACAAAAATAAATAGTGATTCTTATCACTATAAACGAGCAAGTATCCCAATACAATTGAAGAAAAGAAGGGAGTCGAACTTGAATCCCTGGAACTCTCAGCATTCAGAAGGTCATGAGATAAACCTCAATACCGGTTTGGTTGATAGCCTATCGGTCACTCGTGGCAAACCTCCCGCATGACGATATATCTATCGCATTAACTTGTGTGCAGATCAATGTTTGCATGTGGATGAGCTAGCTTATGGTATCCTGGATCGCATCGCAGATTAATCTGACTAAATACAACAAAGGAGTTAGTGGGGCTAATTAGGTGATCCTCAGTACAGGTTTGGTTGACAGCCTATCTGCACTCGGCGGTATCCTGACAAATACCACATAAACAAACTCAATTGCACACATAGGGATGTGACATAACTAGGTCAAAGACAAGTCGGATTCATACCTTGTTCAAAAGTCTTGTAAGATAAAATACAGTTTTGGATAGTTAGTTAAAACATCTAAGTCTCAGGAAACCTAACTACATTCTAAACCAACTGTAAATATCCTCCATCCTCACTTCACCATCAGAAAATACAAAAAAAATAACATGCTTACATAAAAAGTCATTTACCACAACAATCGCCTAAGACAAAAAGCCATCAGTTCTAAACAGTCTATGGTGCCATCACCAAAAATCACAAATTCAATTCATCCATATTCATTTTGCATATCATATACATTAAGCAACATTTGCATTCATCATAACACATGCATCCATCAATGTAAATTAACATGCATACATACACATTCATCAATCATTAGGCATAACATCAAATCACGACACATGTGTAACAAAAAATAAAATCATCTGTATATATATCATCAAAAATGCCCGTAGGCTACAATATCCGGTCATCTGACCCCACAAAAAGCCAAAAGCCCAAAAACCCCCAAGCCTAAGGCATCGGCCACCATGATCACGTAGGATCGGTGCGATGGGAACTACCCCCCGTGGTGTGGGTCCTATGGGACCCCTCAGGGTGGCTACTGCTAGCCCTCGCATCATGCCTACTACCCCCTCCCTCATCCAGTCACCTACGATGAGATGATGCTGACTGCTCAGTATCACTGCCCCTCGTCCGACATGATGATCCACCTCCCGAGGGCTCAGGTAACCACCCACCGAGGTGGATAATCTCTCCCTCCATATCCATCCGATGTCGAGACCAATCTATCTCCCATCGAGACTAATCTGTCTCCCTCGCAACCACTCTGCTTCCCTCGATGGTAATAAGCTACTGCATCATCGTGCTGCACCAATGTCTTTGCCTTCTCCACTAGCTGAGTCCGTAGGAGATCCCTCTCTTGCAAAGCCTCCCCTAGCTCCTCATCTCGCCTCCGTAGTAGCTCCACCAATCATGCATTCTCGATGCGCACCCCTACCTCCGTGTCCTTCGAACCTACCTGAGGCATGGGCATCTCGAGAATAGCAGCCTGCTCTGGCTCCCACTATTTCGTGATGTCCTGCATCTCCGGCTGATCCAGAATCCCAAGATCTGCATCCACATCATCTACCTCCACCATGTCCGCATCATCTAGCGGAGCTCCCCAATCATCTCCTGGTGCCTCGACACCCTCCCCACCTACTGCTGCTACCTCATCTCCCAGTGGCCCCTCTCCCCGCCATCACCGTAGTGTCCACCACTGGTCATACTCTACGATAGTCCCGATGTCATCCACATCCGGGACATCAATCACCGCATCAGAATCCTCGCCAAGTGGCACGATGACTGGCCGGTCCAGAGTCCTCTCATCCCCCCGACGTCGATAGACCATGGGTTCACCAGGCAACCCCTGGCGCACCCCAAACTGTCATGTCACCCAACTGTAAGGGAAGAACTCATGCTCGGTCCCATGCCTCCCAATCAGCCACCACCCCCTACGTACCCATCGGAGCCACTCTCCAGCCTCAGGCCAGGCTAGACAGTCCCGATAGGGGCGCCAGGACACCTCCCCTGGAGTAAGCCGAGCGAAGGCATCGACATAGTGCCCTACGACACCTACCCACCATCGACTCTGTCCCTGCTCCTCAGACCACCACCACAGAGCAACATAGCCTATATCCTTATCCACCATCTCTGTTCGAGTCATCCATGGTAACCCCGTCGGCCTCTCCATCGCTATGTGCTGCCAAGCCCAGCTCTACAATAGATAGCTGTAGCTAATCCCCTTCCACCTCCGATAGCGGACCTCGTACAGCTCACCATAGAGCTATGCCAACAGTGTCTGTCCCCACCTCATGATCAATGGTGCCTCCGTCGGGCACTCAACCAATCGATAAACCACATCCAACAGGTTCCATGGGAACCTCATGCCTGACGAGTCAGGTAGCAGCATGTTGGAAATGAGGCCCATAAGTACTGCGTGCCTCACTCCCAACACCCCCTTCTCCAACCACCATCGGACCAAAATCCTGCCAATCTGGCAGTCACCCTCTGCCCTCTCCATTGGGCTCTCCACACCTAGCTCCTCCCCATGCCCGAAGCAGCGTGTCAACACTATTGTCCGTTGATCTCGTGACGTCATCCGGATCGACAGTCCGTCTATTGGAATCTAAAGAATCCGATAGACATCCTCCAAGGTCACTGTCATCTCCCCTGTTGGGAGATGGAAGGTGTTGGTCCGGGGATCCCATAGGTTGATCAAGGCCGTCAGATAGGCCCGATCCCCGACCATAGGCTCCAGCCGAGTCACCTGCTTGAGCCCAAGGGCATCAAGCCACTCCTAGTCAGCCATAGTTAGCGCCTCCCATGCTTCAGCAAAAGTAGTAGGCACACGATACCGGCTCTTCACAACCTACAATAGAAAACAACACAAAAACATTAACATCATGAAAAATTGTACAACAATAACATGAATATAAAAAAAAAAAAAAAAAAAAAAAAAAAAAAAAAAATTGTTTAGTGGCTTAGGGTTTTTGTATTCTAAGTTTAAAACTGACAAAGTATGCACAAACAAAACAAAATTAAAATAACAGTTTTTGACCTAGGGTTTTCACCTACATTTTAAAACTGACAAGTTCAGCCTAAAAAACTAGGGTTTGCGTTCAGTTTATCCTAGGGTTTTAGTTTAGCAAAATCAAAATTTTCCTAGGGTTTACTCTAGTGTAAAGTGAAAAGTAAATTTCTGTTCCATTTTAAAAAGAAAAATAAAATTTCAACCTAGGTTTAAACTACGTTTTCCATTCAGTTTTAAGCTAAGTCTTGGTTTGTGTTCAGCTCAGTTTTAGGGTTTCAATTCTAATTTGGAAAACAACATAACAAAGAAAAATAAACAAATAACTTGCAGTTTTAAAACATATAACAAACAAAAGCAATAACGATCAGGAGCACTTACTGGTCTCGCTTCGGCTCCGCCGCTCGATCCGGTCTATGCACTCATGATGTCGGGAGAAATTCGGTAGCGCTTCGCTTCGTAGAATTAACCTCCTCCTCCTCAGAGCTCCAAATCGCAAGAAAATTCGAATGCAAATGAGCCCAAACCCTAGTTTTGGCCTTTAAATAGGCTTTTTGAGCTTATATTCATTCCTCCCTAGGATGAGCACTCTGGTTAGCGCTCATCCCACCCTGGGATGAATACTAAGCTGGTATTCGTCCCACCCTAGAATGAATTCAGGGCAAAAATTTCAAAAACAACAAAAATTGAACAAAAATGCACCAAAATAGCTAATAAACTTGCCCGATGAAAGTGCTTTTGCACTTGACATCCCGGGCATGCAAAATAGACGTCGGGGTCACAAATCCTCACTATCCTCCTCCCTAAGAAGGCTACCATAGCCGGACCGCTCCACGGGAGGATGGATTTTTGAGAATTTCATCCCCAAACGACGTCGTCAAAATGGGTCAAAATCCAATCAAAAATAGCAATAACATTGCCGAACGAAGGCGCCTTGGCGCCTGACATTCTTGGCATCCAAAATAGATGTAGGGGTCACAAATTGTCACTATCCTACTCCCTAAGAAGGCTACCATAGCCGGACCGCTCCACGGGAGAACGGATCTTTGACAATTTCAGCTCCAAAAAGCGTCACCAAAAAGGGTTAACACCCACCAAAAATAGGTCTAAATGTCGAAAAGCTACACACATGTAACGCTAAACATCTGAAGGCACCCTTGCACAAGTCATCTTGGGTCAAGTGACTCGTCGCTTTTCTCATGAAGGTCATTCCCTCATCGATTCGTCGCTTGAGGGGGTAGTCACACTTAGTCACCAATCAACAAGTACACACCCAATTAAGGAAAATGACATGCATTCAAAGAATCATTGACAAAGACAATCACGCTCTTGCTTGGGGTAGTAAACAAGCAATAATCACAAGCTGATCAAATCACTTGGCATTTCGTGAATCATGAACTCAAGGTTCTCACAGACAAAAGGTTGCGCCCTTTGCCTATTCATGACTGATCAATGTCCAAGATCAAGTAACACCTCACCGAAAAAGGTTAACACTTGAATTAAGTTCCTTCGCTCGTCAGAAGCAAGGATTCAAGAATGCATGCCCTTTCCATACTTGGGGCATCAAAATTTGGTTAGGTTACTGAGAAACCCTAATCATTTAGTGCTTTGGTTATCTATTTTTGCTCGACGCTGCGCCATGCACAGCGCATCCCAAAAAGGGGCATCTATAGACACCAAAACAGCACCAATCCGATTATGTGACTGCAAACACTGATCGCATTGACACACACAGCCCCAAGGGCAGCCCCTAGAGGTTAAACAGTGGTCCTAACCACTCTCACAGCAGTTTTGGAAGGTCAAAAATCAATTTGGCACCTTCAAGCACTTTGCTCAATATCCGTTCCACCCAGGGACGAATTCAAACTGGGATTCGCCCCACCCAGGGACGAATTCCAGATTCGCTCCAGGGTGGGGCGAATTGTAGGTTTGATGGGCAAAAAGTCAAATCTTGACAAATGGCAGCTCAGATCCGCCACTTAACGCTTCCTTCATCGCATGGGAGTGTGGGTGAGCGTTTTCGAGCGTTAGAGGCTATTACAAGGGCAGTCATGAAGTCCCTATTCAGGGAGGAATCTCCTCCCCCCTGGGAAGGCATGATTGCCAAGTGGCGCCTCTGCATGCCCATTTCAAGAGACCTCCAGGTCTATAAATTGGTGAGTTTCCTCACCCCAAAATATATAGAGAAGGAGCATTTTGGAGCAATGAAGTGCTGTCATTTTACTTTCACACCCACACCCTTTTGAGTTGTGTCTTTCACATCCTTGATCTCTTTCGGAGAGGAGGTCATAGGGTGGTTATTGGAAGCACAAATCCGGAACCAAACCCGACATTTGGCCATGATATCCCACCCAATTTTTCGACAATACCCCACAAGAGATTTTGGACCCATCCCAAGTGGATTGGTGCCGAAATCAAGCCCCAAACAGCGGGCGGCCTGCCTCCGGGCGCCCCCTCCCGCACTGCTACAGTCCTAATCGCCCCTCTTTGGAGTGATTGGAAATCTATGGTAGATTTGCTTTCTTTCATTTTTGCATTCAATTCTATGCTGCTTAGATAGGTTTCCCTTTAAATTTCATTTCGTTTCGAATAATTTTGATCATGTTTCTATCTTCGTTCGCCTTTACTAACTTGCAGGTAGCATCATCAAATTCCTATTGATGGAGGCCAAATTGGGAAAATCTGACCATCTGGGTCTTCCCAAAATACCCCCAATTAGCTAACCCCAAGTTTGCAGGTCTTTTGGAGCTTCCTAGATAGGACATTTGGGACAGTACCTTTTCGGCATTTTGTTGCAGGTGAATTCGTCCCGCCCCGGAGCGAATTCAAATCGGCGAGGAATTTCCCGACTGTTCCATTTGCAGTATTTTCTTTGGGATGCCTTGATGCCCCTATCAAATTTTTAGAGCATTTGGATTCATTTTAGTCATAGTTTAATTCATTTTTCTCATTCACTTATCGTAGGCTTGGGGATTGCATGCTTTACTTTATCTACAGGTGCTACTGACTATTTCTTGTTCCTTTGAATGTAGGGTCTGGACATCGGAGGAGCAGCAAGGAGTCAAGACTCATCAACGTGAGCGGCGGTGATGTTTGGTCCGCCCATTTTACATGTGGGCACGCGGAAGAAGGAAGGGCATCCATGGATGTAACAAGAACGTATATCTAACGCCCCTAGCCCTTGAAAAGGGAGGAAGCGCATTGTAACCGAGTTTGTGAAACATATCAATAAAAAGGGCTGTCTTCTTTATTGGCTTTTGTTTCAGTTTCGATTCGCTCATGCTTTCCCTCTTTTCATGCACTTTCAAATTCCTAGGATTTAGCGTTAAGTCTAAGTTTAATTTGCATCGCATCTTCGCTTTCCTTTTTGCTTTCGTATCCTCGTGCTTTCATATGGTATATTTAGGAATGTCCTATGTACTGGTAGAGGCCGACAAGGCTCCATTCCTCCTATGCCCAACCTGTTGAAAGTGGCACCTCGAAGGGATGTTTTCCACTATAAATTAGTTTGTAGCTTATGAATCTTATTAAAAGAAATATGTGATGTGAACAACATATTTGGCAAGCGGCTATGCAAGGGTTTCATCTGGGTTGAGTGCAAGCAGCTCCAGAGGTTGGTTTTTAGGGCCTTCGGGCCCTAGCGGCCAATATTTTTGTGGTTTATGCTCAATATTTTAGCAGGAAATGTTGCAGGGGATACAAGATGGGTTAGAAATTTGTCTTTCAATAGATCATACTGTGAACTTGAGTGACAACGGCTTCCAATTTTCTGCACAAAAGAAAAGTGAAAACCATACCTTTCCACGACGTCTAGGGCAAGGATTAAAGAGATCACGAAACAAGTTTCAAGCAGTTGATCAAAAAATGGCTCATATCTCAAGTGAATCTGGTGCTAAGGTGCACCCACAAAATAATTCTACTGTGAAAACCCCTATCAAGGGTAAGAATTTTGAAGACTCAGTCCCAAAAATGAATTTTAGGGATGCCCTTCATGGTGGACAGCCTCAGCCCAATGCTAATATCAATATTAGGGCTTCCCATAAACCTCTAAGAATGCCTAAGATTGATCCCAGGAAAACGGAGTCGGATGTCTTAAAGCAATCGATGGAACTCCTATTGTTCAGATTGATATGGGTGACATTCAGACTCGGCATTGAAGATTTGGAAAAAAGAGGACTAATTTGTCGGTTCATGGGTTTTCGTCCGAGTCTATCTCGCTTTCAAAGTCTGGGCTGCAAAAAGCTGGAAAACTAAAGGTGAGTTACAAATATCTATTTATCCAAATGGTTATTTTCTTGTTTTATTTGCTAATAATGAAGATAGAGAGAAAACTTTTCAAGGGGGTCCTTGGTTTTTTGGAAGGGCAGGGCTTTTCATGAAGCCCCGGCATACTAAATTTAAAGCCGAAGAAGAGATGCCTTCTATAGCTCCCGTGTGGGTTAGACTCTTTGGCCTCCCTATTGAATTTTGGAATCCTACTATTTTTTTTTCAATTGGAAACTCTTTAGGAACTTTTATGATGACTGCTGATTGTACTCAAAATTTTGAACATATTATTTATGCTCGGATTTGTGTTTTAATGGATTTTGACAAACCCCTACCTAAAAATATCACATTACAATTTGGGGAAGACACTTGGGAGCAAGTAGTGGACTATGAGAACATTCCTTTTCGTTGTAGAATTTGCCATGAATATGGTCATTTGGCTAGTGCTTGCCCAAATAAAATTCTTGATCAAAAGAAAGAAGATATAAACTCAGTAGGTTTCCAAATACCTAAGAAGAAGAACACTCGAAAAAACTAGTTATGAAGGATCAATCAAAGTCATCTGCTAATATGTTTGAAATCCTTTCCACAAATGATGTCCCAAGTGAGGAAGAGGAAATAATGGAAACTAAAATCTTAGAAACACAATTTAAATATGAAGGGAAGAACTCAGAGACAAACCAACAAATCAAAGGTTTTCAATAGAAAAAAAGGAGAAAATTTACACAAGAAAAACAATATTTCAAATGTCAAAACTTCAAATAATGCAGGTCCCAATATAGACTCCATTGAACCATCTAGTAAAATTTTGGCTGTGTACGAGCATTCTTCAAGGTTAGAAGCCATCTCAGATTCAATTGGAATAAGTCAAGAAACAGGAAAAAAATATTGAAGATGGATTCTAATCAAAAAGTAGGTCGCAAGACCAATCAATATCATATGGTAAAAGAAGGTGAAAAGCTTGTAGAGGAAGGTAAGATTAATGCCCTTCCCAACTTTTTTAGCCCTGGTATTAATGAAGATCATCACTTGGAATATTAGAGGACTCAAAGGGAGTCTTTCAAAACAAAATGAAATTAGAAGAATGATTCAGGTAAATCATCCACATCTTGTTTTCCTTCAAGAAACAAAGATGTCAATGGAGGATATGGACTTAATTGCCAATAAAATTTGGCCAGCTGAAAAGTGGTTTCCCTTAGTTCCCAAGGGACTTCGGGTGGCATTGCTTGTCTTTGGGACCCAAAAGAGGTAGTTATTCACCATATGGTTGGCAGTTGGGGTTTGTTGGCTATAGCTATTCAAAGTAGACATTCCAACCAGATTATGCTCTGCATTACTCTTTATGCTCCGACTTCTTTGGAGGAAAAAAGAAGACAATGGAAGGATATTACTCATATTATCTCTCATTTTCCTAAAGCTTGGATCTTGATCGGAGGAGATTTCAATACCATCCTCTCTCTGGATGAGAAAAGGGGGGAAATAGAAATTTGGACAAAAGCACCGACCTCATGAGCGAATATATTGCAAACCTCCATCTTGTGGATATCCAACTAGATAATGGCCTTATGACTTGGTCTAACAGAAGGCAAGGCTTAGCTTGTATAATGGAGAGATTGGATAGGTTTTTGCTCTCTAAAAATTTCTTAATCCATGGTCACATTCCTAAAGTGAAGACTCTTAATAATGCTGGTTCGGATCATTGGCCAACATGGTGGAAATGTGGAAAACCAATGTGAGTTTCTCTCCTTTTCGTTTTCAATTAATGTGGCTTAGAGACATTTCCTTCAGACCTCATGTGCAACAATGGTGGAAGGAAGGTAAACCTAGGCATGGGACTAAGATGTTCTGTTTTGCCAAAATACTGCAATACATTAAATCCAAAATCAAGACTTGGAATCGGAAAGAGTTTGGGGATGTTCATAAAAAAAAATATGAAGTTATTGCTCATCTTGAAAATTTGAATAAGAAAATCCGTTTAGATGGCCTCACAGAGAAGAGAAGTGCAGATGAAATTAAACTCACAACTCAGCTTAGAGGAATGGGAAAAAAGAGAAGAAATCTTATGGAAGCAAAAATCTAGAATTCAATGGCTCAAAGAAGGAGATCAAAACACAAATTTCTTCCACAAATATCTTCTAGCTCGAAGATCTCACAACTTTATTTCTTCCTTAAAATCAGATTCTGGAGATGTTGTTTATACTTGGGATGGCATGAACTCTATTGTTGTTGATTACTTTTCCAATATTTTTGCTGCTACTCCCCTTGACTCAGCTTCACAATATAATGTTCTTCAAGCAATCCCTTCTCTTATCACTTCTGAGGAGAACTCTATTTTGACTGCTCCTGTTACTATCAATGAGCTTCAACAAGTAGTTTTTAAAATGCAAAAAGGGAAAACCCCAGGTCCTGATGGTTTTCCTATTGAGTTCTACCAAGAGTTCTGGGATATCCTTCATGTTGATTTATTAGAGGTGGTGGAAGAAGCCAGGAAAGCCAAAGAAATTTTGAAGGTTATCAATAAAACTTATATTACTCTTGTTCCAAAAGCTCAAGAGGTTGATCATATCTCAGCTTTTAGACCTATTGCTTTATGTAATGTTCTTCTCAAAATCATTACTAAAATCATGGCAGAAAGGTTGAAGCCTCTTTTGCATAAGATTATTTCCCCAGAGCAAGGGGGTTATGTGGAAGGACGTCAAATAGTAGATGAGATAGTTCTTGCTCAGGAAGCCATCCATTCCATGGATATGCAAAATTCTCCTTCCATGTTCATTCGGTTAGACTTATCCAAAGCTTATGACAAAGTGGATTGGCACTTCCTTATCAAAGTTTTGAGGCAATTTGGTTTCTCTAAGGATTGGATGGATTGGATTATGGGATGTATCTCTTCAGTTTCCTACTTAGTTCTTATCAATGGCAGGCCTTCTCAGTCTTTCCCACCTTCCAGAGGTATTAGGCAAGGTGACCCGCTATCCCCTTATTTATTCATCATTCTTGCTGAATGCTTGGGTAGGACTATAACCAAAAAGAGGGAAAACAAAACCCTTGAGGGAGTTACCATTGCTCATGGAGCTAGACCTATCTCTCATCTTCAATTTGTGGATGACTCTACTCTTTTAGGTAAAGCTACAATTAAGGAAGCTTCTAATATTAAGCAAATCATTAGCTATTTTTCTAAGGCTACTAGGCAGTTGATCAATGAAGACAAATCTAAAGTTATTTTCTTTCACTGCTCTACTAGACAGGAATCCATGGTCTTGGATAAACTAAGATATAAGAAGACCTCTCTTCCAATCACTTATTTAGGTATTCCCATAAATATTCAAAGGCAGAAAAATAAAGATTGGAATTGGTTGTTGGACAAAGTCAAGAAGAAAATTGGAAAGTGGACCAACAAGTGGCTTTCTTCCTGGGGTAGAATCACCTTGGTAAAATCAGTCCTTCAAGCTATTCCTATTTATGTTTCTTCCATTTTGAATATCCCAAAGGCTGTTCTTCGAGAATTGGATCAAATCAGTCATCGTTTCCTTTGGAGTGGTACTAAGGAGAAAAGAAAATGGGCCTTGGTGAAATGGGATACTTTATGTCTTCCTAAGAGTGAAGGGGGGTTAGGATTACTGTCTTCAATTAATAACAACAAAGCTTTAGCTGCTAAATTATATTGGAGGATGTTGCATAACCCCAATGCTCTTTGGGCCAATAATCTCTCGTGCTAAATATGCTCGAGAACAAAAGTCCCGAAGACCTTGTTCGCTATCAACTTCCTACCAAAGGTTCTCCCATTTTAGCAGTTCTTAAGACTGGTGAGGATTTGATAAAGAAAAAATTATTTTGGATCATTCATAATGGTCAACATGCAAATTTTTGGATAGATTCTTGGGATGGTCACAAGCCTTTGATAACTCGGTTTCCCGATTGGAGGCCTTGGATGGAGGAGCTTCACCGAGCTAATTGGATAAAGGTGGCTAATTACTATCGGTACCATACTGGTAATTCAAAGGTTGGTAGATATTGGATCCCTATTGAGGACTGGCCTATTCAAATCCCGTAAAGGCAAAGACAAGATATCCAAGGCATCCTTCATATGAGATCCCTCTCTTGGTCCCATGAAAAATATTGTTTTGGATGGAACAACACTACTAAGGGTGAGTATTCAGTTGCTCAAGGTTATTTGACCTTATGCCATAATAATCCCAACCATTCTTTCGACATATTTTCTCGATTGTGGGCTCAAAAGCTCTGGCCTAAGGTGAGGTTCTTTAATTGGCTTTTATTGCATCGTAGGGTGCTTACTGGTGAGCAACTTATGAAGCATGGTTTTCATGGCCCTTTTAGATGTGAAATGTGTGAAGAGAATGTAGAAAATATCAACCATATTTTTATTGAGTGTACTTTAGCCTCTAAGCTATGGAGGAGAATGGCCACTTTACTTGGCTTACAAGTGGTCCAATTTTTTTACTTTTGAACAACTTTGGAGGGATTGGCCTAATCAAGAGGGTGTTGATCATTTTATTAGGCAGTTAGTTTGGATGGGTTCTACCATTCTTCTTTGGAATATTTGGAATGAAAGGAACAACCAAATTTTTAATCAAGATAGGAAGGATATTCACTATATTTGGCAAAAGACCATAGCCAACTTAGTTGAATCAGTCCATCATCTCCTTAATCACCCCCAAAACTCCCACCAAAGATGGGATCAAGTGATGCAAATATTGAAGATTAAACCTTCTAAGGGCAACCAACTTAAAGGGAATGTGAGTATTAGTAAGATGGATAGGAATAGAAATTGGCAACCTCCTCCTAAGGATTTTGGAAAAGTCAATACTGATGGAGCCTCTAGAGGGAACCCTAGAAAAGCCAGTGTGGGAGGAATTGGTAGACTTTCAGATGGCTCCCTGGTTTTTACTTTTGCTGAGAATTTGGGTATTCTTTCCAATAACCTTGCCGAGGGGTATGGTATCCTCAGAGGCCTTCAGGAGGCTACTAAGGTTGGATGGGAAAAGGTGTTAGTTGAGTCTGACTCTCAACTTATGATTAATCTCTTGAAGAATCCTTCTAAGAATCATAAGGTGGATTGGAGAATAAAAAGAATTATTGAGAAGATTCAGTTAATCCAGATGGGATTTTTGAAAGTTGATTACAATCATGTGGTCAGAGATCAAAACAAGAGTGTTGATGCTTTAGCTAATTGGGCTTTGGACAAAGGTGATCTTACTTGTTATGGCCACCCTCCTATATGGTGGGCTTCTCAAATTAGGGAAGCTCTTCTTTCTATCATTTCTTTGGATGGCTCCAGCTTCGAAGGTACCTAGTTTCTTCTTGTTTTTTTTTTTGCTTCTCTTTGGTTCATTCAGTTTTTTTTAGTTCCCTAGCTCATTCTATTCTTTATTTTGTTTCCTCTATTGATTCTTGCCTTAATAGTCTTCTGGTCTAGATAGGTCATTGTTTTGTTCATTTTTTATTTCTTTTTTCTTTTTTGTTTTTTTTGTTTAGTTTTTTAAGGTGGGTGGGTTTTTTTATTTTGTTTTGTTTTTGTGTTCTTTGTGTTGTTTTTTGTTGTTCTTGTGTTTTTGTTGTTTTGTTTTTTTTTTATGTTTTTTGTTATTGTTCTTGTGTTTTTTTCGTTCTTGTTCTTGGGTTTCTCTTTGTTTGTGTTATTTCGTGTTTTTATGTGTGAGTGTTTTCTATGTTTTTTGTTTTTGTTTATTGTCTGTTGTTGGTTGTTTTTTATTTTTATTTTTATTTTATTTTTTAATTTTTTAGGTTTTGGTTGTGTTTATTTTTCATGTTTTTTTTGGGTTATGTCTTTGTAGTGTTCTGTTGTTTTTGTCTTGTTTGTGTTTTGTTATGTGGTTCTTGTGTTTTTCTATGTGGTTTGTGTTGTGGTTTCTTTTATCTTATTGTGCGTGTTTGGTTGTGCTTTTGTTTTTGACACACTCAAGGAGCATGTTTTTTATTTTATTTTATTATTTTTGTTGTTATTTACTTATTTTTAAATTGGTTTTGTGTGTTTGTTTGCTCCTTGAGTATGTCAAAGGTGGTAGGCCAGGTCCGAGTCCTGGGCATTTTTGGTGGAATGGATACCCCTGCCTCCTTGGGTCTTACTCGAAAGTGGCATCCCTTTTGGGATGTTTTCCACAAAAAAAAAAAAAAAAAGAACCACCGACCCTTTTGATAATTTGGTGCTCAATATTTTAACTAAAAATATTTAAATATTTAATTTTAAATTATTAAAATTAAATTAAATATTAAATAATTTAAACATTTTAAATATTCTTTGGACATTTAACCATGGTTTTTAACCCCTAATATTATGTTAAAAAATATTATAATATTATGTCCTTTAGGTCTTTATTTCAGAGTATTTAACCATTCTTTTGCCAAGTCTTACATTGATCACTAAAACTGATGCTTGACATCAATGACAACAAAACTTGCTCATATTTCCAACAACAACAAAGATAATAACAAGAAAAAATCCCATGAATTCAAATCTAAACTTATTATTATAGCTCAAACCAACATGGTTATTCTCGAGATATACGTTGCTATCATTGAATGTTGTTTTCATGTGGAAGAATCCAAGTTCTTCTTTGTTTGCTCTTGGTTGGTTCGTTTGTCTACTCCCATTTTCTCTCCCTCTTGTCTATCACTGTTATCCTCACTTTCAATCAATCCCTCACTTGAGGAATTGAGCCTTCTTGGACTATCGATAACGCCAACATAGGTCTCATGAAATTATTCTTACCATTCAAAATTACTTTAACTAGATAATTCCTTCTCAGCAATAATATTCAAACGATGCAAGGTAAATTTTGTCATGACCCTCCCTAGCTGACTTTATGGCACAAGAAAACAATGTATTAACCTATGATGTGGTGATACCTAGTTTGAACAATTGAACCAACTATATGATGTTTAGTTGATTTATAATGGCGTGATATCGCTAACATATTGCCAAGTGTGCAGGATCAGGTGCACTCGTAGGTGGAACAGGTAGAATCGCCCACCAAAAATGAGGGTACCAAAGATCAGGGGAAATGATGATTAAGGTACTCGGAGGTAACATGGATAGATACCTTCATATAGGCATGCATTGATGGAAGGGATAATCATCGATGATTGATCACCTTGAGCTTTAGTTGATAGCCTAGTAGCTATCGTAAAATATCTAGCTAAGATAGGTGATTGGGTCGATGGAAAGACTCCCTCTTTGTTGTTGTGTAAATTTGTTTGCTCTCTACTGCATCATGGCTTGAGTAGTTTAATGATTGGGGTTTCTATAGGAGAACAATCGCAAGATGTATATAGATGCATAAATTAAACTGCCATGTTGAAGTGAAAATAGAACATCACTCTTATGAAGGAAAGCAAATTAAATTTATATACCGGATAAAGATTTCTTTAAATTAATTGATGAAGTTTTAATTAAATAATGTTTGGCTCATTGGAGCTCATTAGTAAACTTCAATGCAATTAACAAATGAATTTTCTTTTAAATTAATTAAAAGTGTTCTTTTTAATGATAATTGAGAATTCATTAAAAGACTTTAATTAATTGAAATAAATGAAAGAGAATTCATTTAAAAAAAAAAAAAATTATATGTGTATAATAGTAGATATCGTTTATTAAAAAAAAACACAATAATGAAATTGTGTAATTAAAAGATATATATTTTAATGTTGGTAAATATCAAAAGAATGATATTTTAAATTAAAAGAGCCATCATTCATTTTTAAGAAGACGTCATTATCCCTTTTCCTATAGAGTAAAACCTATGAAGTAGCCTATAAGGCTACTAATTTCCAAAGATGGGAATTATGGGAGGAAATGCATAGAGGATAGGGGATGGCGCATTGAAGGTAGGGGCTCGGGATTCGAGAGGATGGACGGATGGGCCACCTAGGCGGAGAGGCACGTAAGGTGCTAGGAACAAGGAGAAGAAAAAAAGAAGGAATAGAATGCAAGAAAGAAGGAGGACGCAGACCAGCGAAAGCAGAGGAAGGAAACACACCACAAGCAAGGGAGAGAGAGAGAACCGAGATACCACCAAGTTCCAACCATAGAAGGATTAAGGTTAGAATGTTTATGCTTTAACCTATTTAATTGCATGCATTATTTTGGTGGAAATTGAACGGTTATACTCCCTGTAGCATGAGAGGTCTTTGGTAAGGATGGAAACCACCTGCGTCTGGGTTTGTAGAGCACTGCAAGTTGTATGTTTTAAGAAGCCACCATATGTTGGTAAGGCGTTGTATGTTTTTAAGAAGCCACCATATGTTTTAATGTGTTGTATGTTTTTAAGAAGCCACCATATGTCTTGGTAAGGTGTTGTGCATTTTTAAGAAGCCACCATATGTTTGTAAGGCACTATGTGTTCTTAAGGAAACCACCATACTTTTCAAAGTAAGCAGTGTGTTTTTAAGAATCCACCATATGTCTTGGTAAGGTCCTATGTGTTTCAGGAAACCACCATATGTTTTAAGGAAAGCTTGTGTTGTTTTAGGAAACCACCATAAGTTCCAAAGAAAGGCGTTGTGTGTTTTAGGAAACCACCATATGTAAAGAAAGGTGTTGTGTGTTTTAAGAAACCACCATATGTTTTGAGGAGCGTTGGGTGTTTTAAGAAATCACTATATGTTTTGGTAAGCGTTGTGCGTAGTAAAACCAGAGGATTGCTTTAGTGAATCCTGGGTGTGTTTTAGTGAAGCTAGAGGATGCTTTAGTGAAACTTGGGTGTGTTTTGGGTGAAGTCAGAGTATGCTTTAGTGAAAACTAGAGTGCTCTTGATAAATGAGCGTTGTGCATGGTTGAAACCATGACATGTTGAAGGGAGCATTGTGGGGCTCAAGGGCAATGGGTGTCCGAGAGCATTGTGGAGTCGATAGCACTGAGTAATTAAGAGCATTGTGCTCCAAGAGTGGGAACTCTATTAAGGTAGAGGTAAGAGCAATACCATCTTCTATCTGCTTGAATGCCAGGTATTCGTAGAGGTTGTAGACTCTATCTTGTGAAGGTGTTGTGTAAGGTTTTATTTAGAAAGGAACCTTAGTTTTATAAATATTTCATTAAAGGTTTTTAATTAGAAAGAACCTTTAGTTTATATGAAATTTTATTAAAGGTTTTTAATTAGAAAGGACCTTTGATTTATATGAAATTTATTAAAGGCTTTTAATTAGAAAGAACCTTTAGTTAATATGAAATTTCTTTAAAGGTTTTTAATTAGAAAGGACCTTTGATTTATATGAAATTTATTAAAGGTTTTAATTAGAGTTTTTATTTTATTAAAGGTTTTTAATTAGAAAGGACCTTTGATTTATATGAAATTTATTAAAGGCTTTTAATTAGAAAGAACCTTTGATTTATATGAAATTTATTGAAGGTTTTTAATTAGAAAGGACTTTGATTTATATGAAATTTATTAAAGGTTTTATTAAAAATTTTAAAGGTTTTTAATTAGAAAGGACCTTTGATTTATATGGAATTTTATTAAAGGTTTTAATTAGAAAGAACCTTTAGTTAATATGAAATTTCTTTAAAGGTTTTTAATTAGAAAGGACCTTTGATTTATATGGATTTTATTAAAGGTTTTTAATTAGAAAGATTTGATTTCTTTAAGTTTTTAATTAGAAAAGACCTTTTATTTATATGGATTTTATTAAAGGTTTTTAATTAGAAAGGACCTTTGATTTATATGAAATTTATTGAAGGCTTTTAATTAGAAAGGAACCTTTGATTTATTTGTATGGAATTTAATGAAGGCTTTTAATTTAAAAAAAAATAAAGAAACCCCTTTGATTAAAGTTGATTATCTTAGGAGTTTTAAATTTAAAAGGGATGTGGATTTATTATTTGATTTGAAGTTATGGGGCTTCACTTTAGGGAATGAAGGGAATGATTGTTTTAAAGGTTAAAGGTATGGGACTTTAATGCTTTAAAAAGTAATTGGTTGATTGGAAATTGTGGATTAAAAAGGATGTAGATTTATTCTTTGAATTGAAGTTATGGGGCTTTGATTTAGGGAATGATTGTTTTAAAGGTTAAGGGTATGGGACTTTAATGCTTTAAAACATGAATGAATTTGATTGAAGTTAAGCCTTGATCTAAGTAGCAAAATATGGATGACTCTCTAAGGGAACTTGAGAGGGGAAAATAAAAGTAAAGGTTCTTTTATGAAATTCATTATGCATTAGATGGTTAGAAACTTAATTGAATTTTGTATAGTTGCAATTTGGTAAAGTAAATGAGTAGATGCATTTAAAGGTATGCCTATCCTGAACCATGAGTATCCTGATCCCCTACTACCCTCAAAGATCCAATGGGAAGCTTGGAGAAGCAAGGAGTTCAATGGAAACAAGTATAGGTAATGGCATCTCATGTTGATTTATTTATGCTCAAATAGATTAGAATTATGGGGAGATATCCCCAATGCGGTTATTGTAATATTCCTTAAAGTAAGAAGGATTTACCATGCAAATTTTGATGCACTAACTATTTATTGGTTTAAAGATGTTACCTTTCCTTTATTTTTGTATTTGGTTATGTTATGTAGTTGATTCTATTTTAGTGTTAAGTTTGATTTATTTTCTAGATGCTTGGTGATTGCTTTTTGATGTGGTGGTAACTTGATGTAATAATTTTGGTTGTTTGATGATAGAAATCTAAGTGTAGAGTTCTAGGGTGAACTCAGAGGTGACCTAAGGGAATTAAGAACCCCTTAGGGTGAACATAGGTAACCTAAGGGAATTGAGAACCCCTTAGGGTGAACATAGGAGACCTAAGGGAATTGAGACCCCCTTAGGGAGGTAAAGGACTAAGTTGTGAAGAGATTACATCTGAGTTAAGATAGCTCATCGTGGAGATGAGATAGATAGCTTAACTCATAATACTCATAGCATACCTACATAGACTGATTTGTGTATGGTATGGAGATGCATGTATACCTTCGATGGACTGAGGGTGATAGGTCTAGCTCATCGAGAATGATGGGACAGATGGGCTTATCTGTAGTGACACATTATACTCCTACATAGATGGATTTGTGTTAGGGTACTTCATGAGATGTAACTTCCAGGAAAACTTAGGGGATTAAAACTTTAGGTAAATGTTAGTTGGGGTTAGGGGTTCATGAAGGGTTCATGTATCCCTCTCCTTAGTAAAAAAAAAATCTTTCTATTTTTGTATTTTCTATTTGTGTGATTTTTGGGTCATTACATTTGGTATCAAAGCTCTAGGTATGAGGGTATAGAGCTTCTGTGTGTGCTAAAAATGGAATTAGATGTATCTAATGAAGGCTTGCTTAAGAAAAGGGGCTAAAGTTGGGATGATCTAGAATACCCTATTTTCTAGAATCTGACGGGCATAAACCCCAAGGTAGAGTGGATGTTAGGATGCCTTAGTAGGGACTTTGGTATCAATGACACATCCTAGCCTAGGATATCACCCTAGTTAGATTGTTAGCGCATATAGCAAGAGAACTCTGTATTATGGCTTGATTAGAGATACAACTTAAGATGAAACTATAATCTAATATTCTTTCTTGGATGGAATCAGGTTAAGATGCCACCTAAGACTAGAAGAGGGAGGCCTACACCTAGAAAAACTTGGCAAAGTAATGTCAAAGAAGAAAACCAGGATGGGGAACCAACAAACCCCAATAGGGAGGTAGAAGACCTCACCGCTATGGTCATTGCTATGCAGGATCAGATAAGATAGTTTCTAGAAATGGCTATGAATCAGAATTTGCAAGTTTGAGGCTTAGATACTGGCCTAGATAATGGACTAACTATAGAGCAAGTACAAGCTAGAGCCTTAGCAAAAAAGGAAATAGCTAGGGACATGAAAAACATCAGTATCTCCAAGTTTTATGGAGAGGGTGATGGGGATGCAGTGGAAGCATGGCTAAGAGAAGTAGAGGTTCACTTTATGGTAAAAGGCTACTAATCTGGAACCCAAATGCTTTGGGCTATGATTAACCTGGAAGGGGCTGCTCTGGAGTGGTGGGAAACCCACTA
Organism: Wollemia nobilis; assembly: GCA_028583015.1. Lineage (NCBI taxonomy): Eukaryota > Viridiplantae > Streptophyta > Pinopsida > Araucariales > Araucariaceae > Wollemia > Wollemia nobilis. The sequence continues at coordinate 374,067 of JAQPPZ010001424.1, read as the reverse complement.
TGAGGAAACTAAGATTGAACCCATTGATACTCCATGGGAAGATTTTATCAACATATTTAATAAGAGATTCCTAATAGAGCATTTCTATGCCTTAAAGTTTGAAGAATTTTCTAGTCTCAGACAAGGAACCATCATAGTAGAGGTGTACTACAAGAAGCTGGTAAGGTTGTTCAAATATGTACCTATTTATAATGAGAAGATGTGAGTTCATAAGTTCATTCTTGGATTGGAATCTAGGTTAAAGCATGATGTGGAGATGTAGGAGCCCAAATCACTACAAAAGGCATATGACCTAGCAAAGAAAGTAGAGTCACACTTCTGTTATAAGTATGACACTCTACCCGAGCAAGTTCGACAAGAGCTAAAGAAGAGGAATAGTAATGGGTTTGTAAAATGGGAGGTTGAGCAAGAGCGAAAGGCCAAGAATCCTCAAAATCCTGAGAAGAAACCTTATGGGAATCAGAATAAGTTCAAGAAGAACTTTTGTAAGAAGGATAACAAGCCCAACAACATGAAACCTCAACCACAGAAGTCGCAAGCTCCAACTCTATAAGTTAAGAATGGGAATGAGAAATCTAAAAAATAGCAAGGACCCAAGGAAGGGTGCTACAATTGTCGAGGATCTCATTACTATAATCAGTGTCCATATCGAGTAGGGACTAGCTCAACTAATGCAAAAGGGAAGGAACCGGAACATCAGATCTATGCCATAACTAGGAAGCAGAAGCTAGAGGGACAAGCCACCCCATTACTTGTGAAAGGTAAGGTTTTCAATAAGCAAGTAAACATTTTGATAGATAGTGGAGCCACTGATAGTTTTATTTCATCTAGTCTAGCAAGGACTATGTCAAAAAGGCTTGGATATTTGGCTCATGGGTGGAAGGTTGAGTATGGTTCTGGGTAGACCTACTCGGTAAACCAGTGTTATCCTATGGTAGAAGTTACTCTATCTAAAGGGACTATGGAATGTTGTTTATATGTAGCTCCCCTACACGCCTTTGATGTGATCCTAGGGATGGATTGGCTATAGGCTCATAAAGCCTTAGTCAATTTCCAAGACCGATGGATTGAGTATTTAGAGGAAGGTGGAGAGAGACTAAGAATTCATAGCAAACAAGGGGTATTTGAACCCCAAATGTTGTCCACTATGCAATTGAAAAAGGCCCTAAAGAGAGGTGGGATAGTGTATGTGGTAAAACTTAATGAAGTGGAGGACCATGAAAAGGAGGAAATACTAAGACATCATCCAATTTTATAGGATTTTTAGGATGTATTTCCAGAGGACCTACCTGGATTACCTCCTGTATAGGAATTTGACTTCATGATTGAACTTATGATGGGAGTCAAACCTATTCATAGATCCCCTTATCGGATGAATCCTACTGAAATGTGAGAACTAAAGGTTCAATTGCAAGGATTATTGGAGAAGGGTTTGATAAAACCAAGTGTGTCACCGTGGGGTGCACCAGTTTTGTTCATGAAAAAGAAGGATGGTTCGTTGAGATTGTGTATTGATTACAAGATGCTAAATAAGGCTACAATCAAGAATCGATACCCTTTACCTAGGATTGAAGATTTATTTGATCAACTGAAGGATGCCAAGGTGTTTACTAAGATCGATTTGAGGTCAGGGTATCACCAGTTAAGGATTCATGAGGAAGACACTCACAAAATGACATTTAAGACTAGGTATGGGCATTATGAGTTTATAGTTCTACCCTTTGGACTGACTAATGCCCTAGCTGCTTTCATGAACCTAATGAACAGTGTGTTCCAGAGACACTTGGACCAATTTGTCCTGGTATTCCTAGATGATATCCTTATATACTCTTGAGATAAAGAAGAGCATGATAAGCATCTTAGGATCATGTTGGAATTGTTGAGGAAGAATCAACTTTATGGAAATCTGGCTAAGAGTGAATTCTATGTCCTAGAGGTATGATATCTTGGACATGTTATATCAGCAAAAGGGATTGTTGTGGATCCAGAGAAGATAGAGGCTATTCTGAATTGGCCACCCCCTACTAATGTCACTGAAGTGCAAAGTTTCATGGGGTTAACGGGCTATTATAGATGTTATATAAAGGATTACTCCAAGATTTTTGGACCCATAACAAACCTTCAGAAGAAGGGGAAAGAATTCAAGTGGTCAGAGAAGTGTGAGGTTGCCTTTGGACTACTAAAGCATAAGCTTACTACTGCACCGATACTAAAGGTTCTCGATCCTCAAGGGGACTTTTCAGTGTGCATTGATGCATCAATAGATGGGTTGGGTGGGGTGCTCTCACAAGAGGAGTTAGTGGTGGCATATACTTCAAGGAAGCTCAAAAAACATGAAGTTAATTATGCTACGCATGATTTAGAGCTAGCTGCAGTAGTGCATGCTTTAAAGGTTTGGCACCACTACTTGGTGGGAAGGCCCTTCGAATTAAAGATAGACCATCAAAGTCTACGGTATATATTCACCCAACCAATACTCAATGCGAGATAGAGAAGATGGGTGGAATTTCTCATTGAGTATGACTTTGAAATTGAATACATAAAAGGAAAGGAGAATAAAGTAGTTGATGCTTTAAGTAGAAGGAAATATATAGCAACCATAACTAGAATTCACATGGACCTGATGGATCGAGTGAGACAGGAGAAATCTCAGGATGAGTATTGCCAAGGAATTTGAGTCAATATGGATAGATATCCTAAAGGAAATAAGGAATTTAGTGTGAAATATGACTTTCTGTGTTATAAGGGAAGAGTCATCATACCAAAGATAGGTGTTCTAAAAATCTTTTATTTTTTACTTTTAATTTTCCACATTTTCTCTTTCAAACTTCATCTCATTCTTTAGAATTTATTCCTTATCATTATTCTTTAAATTTTTATTTTTTTTATTTTTCTTTTTCTGATTTGAGAAACTTGATAATGCAAGAGGCTCATAGATCTCCTTATTCTGCTCATTTGGGAGGAGCCAAAATGTGAGAAAACATGAAAAGAGCCTTCTTTTGGGTAGGTATGAAGAAGGACATCATGAATTTTGTTGCTTGATGCCTCGAATATCAGAAAGTTAAGGCAGAACGCCAACATCCTGTAGGAAAACTTCATCTGCATGATATACCTATGCAAAAATGGCAGGTTATATCTATGGATTTTATTGTGGGTTTACCCAAGACTCGGTACCAACATGATGCCATATTTGTAGTGGTCAAAAAATTGACTAAGGTTACCCACTTCATACCGGGAAATACCAAGGATGATGCTCAGGTAGTGGTGAACAGATTCATCAAAGAGGTATTTTGATTGCATGGATTTCCTGAGGTAATTATCTTAGATAGGGACTCTAAATTCACTTTTGAATTTTGGAAATCCCTTCATAGTGTAGTTGGTACGAAACTGAATATGAGTTCAGCATACCACCCTAAAACCGATGGTCAAACAAAGTGGGTAAACCAAGTTCTGGAAGACATGCTCCGCATGTACTGCATGGATCACAAATATCAATGGGAAGATTGTCTACCTTTGGTAGAGTTTGCCTACAATAATGGACATCACTCCTCGCTAGGAATGGCACCTTTCGATGCCTTGTATGGGTGAAAGTGTAGAACACCATTGTCTTGGGACAACCTAGAGGATCGAGTTGTGATTGGGCCAAAAATGGTCAGGGTAATGGAAGAGCAGCTAAAAGAAATTAGGCAAAGGCTTAAGGAAGCTGCGGATAGGCAGAAGAGTTATGCAAATCTAAAAAGGACTCCAAGAGAGTATTCTATTGGAGATAAGGTGTTCTTAAGGGTTAAGCCAAAGAAAAGTGCTATCAAATCCATGAAGTTGGATCCACATTTTGTGGGGCCCTTTGAGATCATGAAAAATATCAGTCTGGTTGCATACCGACTTGCATTACCACCTAATCTATCCAAAATCCATGACACCTTCCACATATCCTTGCTTAGGAAATATGTTGCTGACCCTGAACATGTGTGGGATGTTTCTAAATTGTAGATGGCAAATCCAAAGGCCATTGAAGTACTACCGATGAAGATTCTTGAGTTTCATTCTAAATCTCTATGGAATCAGACTCTCGAATAGTGTAAGGTCCAGTGGGACCAGTTCTCTGAGAAGAATGCCACTTGGGAGAAAGTGGAGGTTATGCAAAAATATTTTCCCTTTTTGTTTGAGGCTATATGATGTAATAATTTTACTTTCTATTAAAAACAAAAGGAAAACTGGAAACACCGAGGATGATGTTTAATTCTAGTGGGGGAGGATGTCATGACCCTCCCTAGCTGACTTTATGGCACAAGAAAACAATGTATTAACCTATGATGTGGTGATACCTAGTTTGAACAATTGAACCAACTATATGATGTTTAGTTGATTTATAATGGCATGATATCGCTAACATATTGCCAAGTGTGCAGGATCAGGTGCACTCGTAGGTGGAACAGGTAGAATCACCCACCAAAAATGAGGGTACCAAATATTAGGGGAAATGATGATTAAGGTACTCGGAGGTAACATGGATAGATACCTTCATATAGGCATGCATTGACGGAAGGGATAATCATCGATGACTGATCACCTTGAGCTTTAGTTGATAGCCTAGTAGCTATCGTAAAATCTTTGGCTAAGATAGGTGATTGGGTCGATGGAAAGACTCCCTCTTTGTTGTTGTGTAAATTTGTTTGCTCTCTACTGCATCATGGCTTGAGTAGTTTAATGATTGGGGTTTCTATAGGAGAACAATCACAAGATGTATATAGATGCATAAATTAAACTGCCATGTTGAAGTGAAAATAGAACATAACTCTTATGAAGGAAAGCAAATTAAATTTATATGTCGGATAAATATTTCTTTAAATTAATTGATGAAGTTTTAATTAAATAATGTTTGGCTCATTGGAGCTCATTAGTAAACTTCAATGCAATTAACAAATGAATTTTCTTTTAAATTAATTAAAAGTGTTCTTTTTAATGATAATTGAGAATTCATTAAAAGACTTTAATTAATTGAAATAAATGAAAGAGAATTCATTTAAAAAAAATAATTATTATATATGTGTGTAATAATAGATATCTTTTATTAAAAAGAAAAAAAACACAATAATGAAATTGTGTAATTAAAAGATATATATATTTTAATGTTGGTAAATATCAAAAGAATGATATTTTAAATTAAAAGAGCCATCATTCATTTTTAAGAAGACGTCATTATCCCTTTCCCTATAGAGTAAAACCTATGAAGTAGCCTAAGGCTACTAATTTCCAAAGATGGGAATTATGGGAGGAAATGCATAGAGGATAGGGGATGGCGCATTGAAGGTAGGGGCTCGGGATTCGAGAGGATGACGGATGGGCCACCTAGGCGGAGAGGCACATAAGGTGCTAGGGACAAGGAGAAGAAAAAAAGAAATGGAAGAACAAAATGCAAGGAAGGAGGATGCAAACCAATAGAAGCAGAGGAAGGAAACACGCACAAGCAAGGGAGAGAGAGAGAACCGAGATGCCACCAAGTTCTAGCCGTAGAAGGATTAAGGTTGGAATGTTTATGCTTTAACCTGTTTAATTGCATGCATTGTTTTGGTGGAAACCGAATGGTTATACTCCCTATAGCGTGAGAGGTCTTTGGTAAGGATGGAAACCACCTACGTCTGGGTTTGTAGAGCACTACAAGTTGTATGTTTTTAAGAAGCCACCATATGTTGGTAAGGCATTGTATATTTTTAAGAAGCCACCATATGTCTTGGTAAGGCATTGTATGTTTTTAGAAGCCACCATATATCTTGGTAAGATATTGTATGTATTTTTTAAGAAGCCACCATATGTTGGTAAGGCATTGTATGTTTTTAAGAAGCCACCATATGTCTTGGTAAGGCATTGTGTGTTTTTAAGAAGCCACCATATGTCTTGGTAAGGCATTGTGTGTTTTAGGAAACCACCATACGTTTATAAGGTTGTGTGTTCTTAAGGAAACCACCATACTTTTCAAAGTAAGGCATTGTGTGTTTTTAAGAAGCCACCATATGTCTTGGTAAAGGCATTGTGTGTTTTAGGAAACCACCATATGTTCCAAAGAAAGGTGTTGTGTGTTTTAGGAAACCACCATACATTTCAAAGAAAGGCTGTGTGTTTTAAGAAACCACCATATGTTTTGAGGAGCGTTGGGTGTTTTAAGAAATCACTATATGTTTTGGTAAGCGTTGTGCATAGTAAAACTAGAGGATTGCTTTAGTGAATCCTGAGTGTGTTTTAGTGAAGCTAGAGGATTGTTTTAGTGAAGCCAGAGGATTGCTTTAGTGAAACCTGGGTGTGTTTTAGTGAAGCCAGAGGATGCTTTAGTGAAACTTGGGTGTGTTTTGGTGAAGCCAGAGTATGCTTCAGTGAAAACTAGAGTGCGCTTGATAAATGAGCGTTGTGCATGGTCAAAACCACGACATGCTGAAGGGAGCATTGTGAGGGCTCGAGGGCAATGGGTGTCCGAGAGCATTGTGGAGTCGATAGCACTGAGTAACGGAGAGCATTGTGCTCCAAGAGTGGGAACTCTGTTAAGGCAGAGGTAAGAGCAATACCATCTTCTATCTGCTTGAACGCCTAGGTATTCACAGAGGTTGTAGACTCTGTCTTGTGAAGGTGTTGTGTAAGGTTTTATTTAGAAAGGAACCTTAGTTTTATAAAGATTTCATTAAAGGTTTTTATTTTGGCTTTATTAAAGGTTTTAATTAGAAAGAACCTTTAGTTTATATGAAATTTTATTAAAGGTTTTTAATTAGAAAGGACCTTTGATTTATATGAAATTTATTAAAGGCTTTTAATTAGAAAGAACCTTTAGTTTATATGAAATTTCTTTAAAGGTTTTTAATTAGAAAGGACCTTTGATTTATATGAATTTTATTAAAGGTTTTTAATTAGAAAGGACCTTTGATTTATATGAAATTTATTAAAGGCTTTTAATTAGAAAGAACCTTTAGTTTATATGAAATTTCTTTAAAGGTTTTTAATTAGAAAGGACCTTTGATTTATATGGATTTTATTAAAGGTTTTAATTAGAAAGGACCTTTGATTTATATGGATTTTATTAAAGGCTTTTAATTAGAAAGAACCTTTAGTTAATATGAAATTTCTTTAAAGGTTTTTAATTAGAAAGGACCTTTGATTTATATGGATTTTATTAAAGGTTTTTAATTAGAAAGGACCTTTGATTTATATGAAATTTATTGAAGGCTTTTAATTAGAAAGGAACCTTTGATTTATTTATATGGAATTTAAGGAAGGTTTTTAATTAAAAAAAAAAACTCCTTTGATTAAAGTTGATTATCTTAGGAGTTTTAAATTAAAAAGGATGTGGATTTATTCTTTGATTTGAAGTTATGGGGCTTCACTTTAGGGAATGAAGGGAATGATTGTTTTAAAGGTTAAAGGTATGGGACTTTAATGCTTTAAAAAGTAATTGGTTGATTGGAAATTGTGGATTAAAAAGGATGTAGATTTATTCTTTGAATTGAAGTTATGGGGCTTTGATTTAGGGAATGAAAATGAAAGAGATTATTTTAAAGGTTAAGGGTATGGGAATTTAATGCTTTAAAAACATGAATGAATTTGATTGAAGTTAAGCCTTGATCTAAGTAGCAAAATATGGATGACTCTCTAAGGGAACTTGAGAGGGGAAAATAAAAGTAAAGGTTCTTTTATGAAATTCATTATGCATTAGATGGTTAGAAACTTAATTGAATTTTGTATAGTTGCAATTTGGAAAAATAAATGAGTAGATGCATTTAAAGGTATGCCTATCCTGAACCATGAGTATCCTGATCCCCTACTACCCTCAAAGATCCAATGGGAAGCTTGGAGAAGCAAGGAGTTCAATGGAAACAAGTATAGGTAATGGCATCTCATGTTGATTTATTTATGCTCAAATAGATTAGAATTGTGGGGAGATATCCCCAATGCGGTTATTGTAATATTCCTTAAAGTAAGAAGGATTTACCATGCAAATTTTGATGCACTAACTATTTATTGGTTTAAATATGTTACCTTTCCTTTATTTATGTATTTGGTTATGTTATGTAGTTGATTCTCTTTTAGTGTTAAGTTTGATTTATTTTCTAGATGCTTGGTGATTGCTTTTTGATGTGGTGGTAACTTGATGTAATACTTTTGGTTGTTTGATGATAGAAATCTAAGTGTAGAGTTCTAGGGTGAACTCAGAGGTGACCTAAGGGAATTAAGAACCCCTTAGGGTGAACATAGGTAACCTAAGGGAATTGAGAACCCCTTAGGGTGAACATAGGAGACCTAAGGGAATTGAGACCCCCTTAGGGAGGTAAAGGACTAAGTTGTGAAGAGATTACATCTGAGTTAAGATAGCTCATCATGGAGATGAGATAGATAGCTTAACTCGCAATACTCGTAGCATACCTACATAGACTGATTTGTGTATGGTATGGAGATATGTGTATACCTTCGATGGACTGAGGGTGATAGGTCTAGCTCATCGAGAATGATGGGACAGATGGGCTTATCTACAGTGACACATTATACTCCTACACAGATGGATTTGTGTTAGGGTACTTCATGAGATGTAACTTCCAAGAAAACTTAGGGGATTAAAACTTTAGGTAAATGTTAGTTGGGGTTAGGGGTTCATGAAGGGTTCATGTATCCCTCTCCTTAGTAAAAAAAAAACTCTTTCTATTTTTGTATTTTTTGTTTGTGTGATTTTTGGGTCGTTACAAATTTTTATGCTTATATTTCAATCCTCCCCATCCCTTTTTATTAATGTTACCTTACCTTGGTTAGTAATTAAGCTTCTCTTTTTCCGCTCGATTAGATATTCTGAATGGGTGGCCTTCCCAATATGATCTTGCAAGACTTCAACATGCAACTTTATTACTATATTACTATTTAAATAGTATTCCATTATCTAATCCCTTTTTTAAAAATGGAATACTATTCTACAACTGAGCTTCCAACCAAGACTCAAATAAACAACCAAACAAGCTAAAACCACTAGACTAGAATGACACCCAAAAAAGACAACAAGAATAAACCACATTAAGTCTGTACATCCTTGTGGATAAACTCCCACAAGCGTTGAGAGTCCCCAGATGAGAGACTCTCCTAATTATCGATACTCCAAGGATCCAACAACTCAAAATCCCTTTTGGCCAAGTAATCAATCACCACATTCCATTACCTTGGAATGTGTACAAAGGATATAAATTCAAACTCTTCACTGATTCTGAGAATCTGAACGGCTACAGAGACCAACTGCCAATTAACTTCCTCCACTATTTTACTATTTAAAATATTAACCATAATTTGAGAGTCAGACTCACATATAATCCTATGCTAGCCAAGAGAAAACCCCCTCCACAAGGCCTCAAGAATTGCAAGAGCTTCCATAAAATTATTGGAGTGAACACCTTTATAAATGGAAAAGAAAAAACTGACACCACTAGTAGAATCTCTCCCAACACCACCAATGCCAACATGTCCAATATTACCCTTGGACGATCCATCAATATTAATTTTTAAAACTCCTCTAGGGGGTGGCCTACACTTACCATCTATCCTAACCTTCTTGCTGAGTTGAGGAACCCTACTAGGGCTACAAGAGTTCACACCATCCCAAAAGAGACCAAAGGCTTACTGTACCTTCTCCCCCCTAGAATCCAAAAGAGGGTCCACATCATATTTGCTACGGATGGTTTCTTGAACCATATACAAGATTCTTTGCTAGATTTGTTGAACAACCAAATAACTGCCCTAAAATATGCGTCGATTCCATTCGAGACAAATTTTCCAGATGATGCAATAAGGGCCCAAATTCCAAGCCACCAGAAGGAAGGGGGTCTTGGCTGGAGGTCTACCTAGACTACTCCAAAACTCCACCAGGGACATCACATGAAAACATGGATGGTTCTAGGTGCTCCACCAACGGTGCCAAATGTCTCTAGCAAAGGAGATTGGAAAAATAAATGAGAAGAGTCATCGTAATTATTACTGCAAAGGATACAAAAAGAGGTACCCTGAAATCCCCTCTTCCTCACATTATCCTAAGTGAGGAATTTATTATGAGCTACCAACCAGAGAAAGGAGTTACATTTTGGCCAGGCAAATTTATTCCACACCTTTTTCCACCAAGTGATAGGAAGACTCCCATACTTTTTCTTATCAAGAACCTGATAACCATAGGCTACCAAGTAGGTTCCCTTAGTATTAGGGTTCCAAGCTAAAATATCTTTACCCCTCAATGAAGAACACAACCTCCCTATAATAATAAGAGCAAGCACATCTTTGTCATTGGCCAATCCCCCATGGGGCCATTCTTGTGGATCTTTCTACCTATACATCTCCATATTTCTAAAAGACTAGATTTTTTTAAAGTCCTCCACATGAGACCATCCTGCATCCAAGAAAAAAATGCTTAGGCAATGTAACCTAGGATATTGATTTAATATAGGAGGGTGGCCATCCCAATAATCCTTTCAAAAAAGATCGTTTGATACCTACGTGTAAATCCAGAACAAACCCTACCTGATTAAATTAGCTCCTCTTTTTAGAGTGTCCAAGATAACTGAACCTTTCCCAACCAAGCTGACTCTAGGGATTTCAGCCTTAGAAATACCTCTCAAGTATTTACAAGATAATATTTTAGCCCAAATATGATCTTGAGAGGTACACCATCTCCAATAAAATTTTACAACCAAATACTGCCCAAAAAGAGTTGTCTATCGCAACACAAGGCCTCCATCTTGCATCAGCCTACATATATAATCCCACCTAACCAAACTCCATTTAGATTGATCAAGTTTTCTAGACCATAAAAAATGTCTTGACAAAGCATCCATGTCCTTGATGAAGTGAGAGGAAGCTATTTGTACAAAAAATCTATAAATGGGTAAAGCTTGAACAATAGATTTTAAAAGTAACACTCTACCTACAGTGGATAGCCATCTGAAAGTCCAGTGATTCACCTTCCTTATAAAATTATCAAGCATAGACTACCAAGAAGATCTAGGTAAAGGGTGAGATGAAATTGGAATACCAAGATAAATGAAGGGGGGAGTCCCAACCTGGAATATTAGAATGCGAGCAATCCTGTCTTAAATAAGAGGAGGGGTATTGAAGAAGAAAATAGAAGACTTGTCCTCATTAATCAACTATCCAGAAGCACCAAGATAAATGTCAAGAGACTTTCTAATATTTCCAGCTTCCCTGATAGTGGGAGCTCCCAAAAAATCATTATCATAAACAAATTGAAGGTGGGAAAGAGGTGGCAAACTACTATCCCACTTCCACCCTTGAATGAGACCCTGCATAACTTGAGACTTAAGCAATATTCCCAACCCTTCCGCCATAATGATAAACAAATAAGGAGATAAAGGATATCCTTGACTCAATCCCATTTAGACCTCAAAAAACTCTGATGGCTTATTATTAACAAGAACAGAGAAAGAGGAAGAAGAAACACAACTCATCACCCATATAATCCGTTCATTCTCAAATCCAAAAGCAGCAAGAACTTTCTGAAGAAAGGACCATCTGACCCGATTATAGGCTTTGGCCATGTCCAACTTAATGAACATAGTTTTCTCCTTAGAAGTTTCCATTGAGTAAATAGCTTCTATAGCAATAACAACCCCATCCAATATTTGTCAGCCAACAACAAACTATCCTTGCTCCTCAGAGATGATTTTTCTCAACCATATCTTTAGCCTCTCAGAAATAATTTTTATGATGATCTTATACACAACATTGCAGAGAGCAACAGGCCTAAACATATCCAAGGAATTTTCTCCCTCTTTTTTTGGTATAAGCACCACAAAGGTAGAATTTAGGGCCCTTAGAATCTGTTCATTCTTTTGGGACTCATGGACCACCTCCAAAAGATAAAATTTGATTAAATCCCAAAAATCCTAATAAAACTCAATTGATAATCCATTTGGACCTAGGGTTTTTCCTTTTTCATCTTGAATACAACATTTTACAACTCCTCAAGAGAAATTGGACCCATTAAGTGCTTATTCATCTCTCTAGAAACAATCACTGGAATACAGTTTAGAATAACATTTTCATTCTTATCATCTGATAGGGATTCCTCCTTGAAGAGAGAGGAAAAATACCTCTTAGTCTCTTCTAAAATATCCCTAAAAGAAGAGAGCAGGGCACCCTGAGAATTCACAAGAGAGGTAATCAGGTTACCATTACGACGAGCCTTAACTAAGTTATAAAATAAGGCTATGTTCCTATCCCCTTCCTGAAGACAATATACTTGAGATTTTTATTTCCAAAAAAATTCTTCCCTCAGTTCCCATTCAACAAGGTCTTTTGTAGCCTTAGATTCCTCAACAAGAAGCTCCTTCATGAATCCCTAATCTCTAATCTTCCTTGAAGCTTCTTCCATCCTCCTAAGAGATGCCAGCTTAGCCAAGGAAAGGTTCCCAAAATTTAGTCTATTCCATATCTTCAATTTATGTTTTAAAAATTATAGTCGCTTCATAAAGGAATACATAGCGGTGCCATGAGGAGGTTTACCAGTGGTCCACCAGCCTCACATGAAATCATGAAGCTTAGGATCACGAAGCCACATAAGTTGAAACTTAAAGGAGAGATTCTTTTTTAGCCCTAACTCCAAAGCAGAGAGTTTGATAGGCCAATTATCAGATCCCCTACCCTCCAGAATCACAGAACTAGCACCTCTGTTATTACCCATCCAATAACTTAATATCAAAAACCTATCGAGTCTCTCTGAGATGGAAGCTTCCCCACACCTTCTATTGTGCCAAGTAAATATCCCATTATCTGGCTTGATGTCAATCAAGTTTAGGGCTTGGATATGAGCACTGAAGATAGAAGAAAAAGGGTCGAGACGGTCCACCTCACCACGTTTCTACCCTAGACAAGTGATAGAGTTGAAGTCTCCAACCAAAATCTATGGGTACAGGGGAACCAAAATTCTCACAAAGCAAATGTGCTTCCACAAATTCACTTTATCATTGTAATCAACATGAGCATACACATTTGTAAGTAGGATGATTTCAATAGATTCATTATCATGCCCGACCATTGAAATATACCATCTGTTGGAAATCCAAGTAAGAGAGGATATCTTAACAGGATCCCATAAACAAGTGACACCACCAGTATATCCACATGCACCAATACACTGGTATTAACCCCTTCTCCACAACTTGGGAGTAATATTGAACATACTATCAATAGCCAATTTAGTCTCCTGAATAAACACCACATTTGGAGAATGCACACAAACCAAATCATGAACAACTTTTTATCTGGGGATGCTATTCAACCCCCTTACATTCCATGAGAGGATAATCATTTTTGGGGGTTATAAAAATGGGAGTCCAATTTTCTCACCAAGCCTGACTCCACAAAAGTCTCCCCCATTAAATTAATTTTATCCTGGTCCTTCTTCCAACCCACATTCATATTCTTATCCGAAAATATTTTTTTAATTATTTTCTGCTATAATCCCGACACTGTAGGAGTTTTGCAGTCCAAGGATGACTGCATCAGTTCCTGAGTAGGAGAGGGCATAACTAAATTTGTACCACTTTCTAAAATAGTTTCCCTTATAGGGCTAGACCCAACCATGTCCCCTATACTTAGATCCAAAGCCCTTTGTTCTTAATTTAAACCCCCTAGATCTAATTCCTTAAGTTCCCCCTCAAGAAGAGACATCTAATTCGGCCTTGTTATATTTGCATCATGTAGCGACATTTTAGGTATCTCCATGCACTAATAAAGATCATATAATATTTCAAAATAGTTGAGTAGAGCATCTGGCTGGCTATCCTTAAGGTCTTTGTTTGCCCTTCGTCCTCTATTTCGGGCTTTTATCGAAACAAAACCTTCCTTATCCCGTTCCCCTTCCTTTATCGAGGCTTTTCCTTTATCCAAACTTTATCCAGATTGAGAGGTCCCAGGATTTGAATCCACAGGTGAGATAAACTTAAGGCATTTTCTTTGTAGGTGACCATATTCATGGTAAATCCGACAACGAAATGGAAGAGCTTCATAGTCAAGTTTTTGAACCCATGTAGTTGATCCAAATTGTATTGCAATAGAATCTGGAATAGGATTATTTAATTCAATTTCAACACAAATATGAGCAATACATATTACATTTTTATCCATGTCTATTGTGATGGTCCAACCGGCTTCCCAAGCAGAAGGGCAATCTTATGCAAGATATCAGTTCTCCAAAATTCCAACAGGAGCCATGGAAGTTGCTTCCATACTAGAACCCACGACGATCGCTCCTCTAATGGGTTGAAACCCACATGCAAGGGTTTAAGAAAGAGTACCACTTGGTTATAAAAATAAGGACCACCTTCAAATGCTTTGTTATGAGCTACAATACAAGATAAAACCACCATAAAATAGCTATTCACATGCAACATCACCTCCACATCACCTTCAGGATTCCAAGTCTTCCTGACCAAAGCCTCCACATAGGGGAGAGAAATTCAGATGCCCAAAAATTTTCCAATAACGGTATGTTTGGTTAGATACTCCACATATTTCGCCATCAAGTCTGGTTGAACCACTAGAACTAGCCTAGCTTCACATTGTTCCAAACATCCATTGTTCTTTAACAAGCGGTTCCCAACATGCACTGGAAAATCCTATTCCTTCCAGTCATTTTCAGATGAAAAAATATCACGAGCATGCACTCTCTGTGCCGGACCCGATGCCATCACGACATTCTTCCAATTTTTTAGACCTCCTCCGAAAGTTGCTGCCATCCCCATAGAGCAGTTTTTCTTTATCAAACCCTAGCAGAGTAGTTTTTCCTCCTTTAAATGGAATACTATTATTGTTACAAAATTTTTTATTTTAAATGAATATCTCATTGAATTTTCTATTATTTATTTTAAAATAAAATAAATCTTCATTCGTAAATGAAATTCTATGATTATTTAAAATAAATCAAACCTTTTATTTATTAATGAAATTTTATCATCATTTAAAATAAAATCAAACCTTTTATTTATAAATAAAATTCTATCATCATTTAAAATAAAATGTTTCCTTGCCCATTACTCACATCAAGCTATTCTTTTGAATGGATTTAAGCAAAACAAGGGGTTTTTTTTATAAGAAACCAAATTACGTCTACTTGTTTTCATTTCTTAATTCATCAATGCAAATAGTGATGAAGTAAAAGTAAATCAAACATATGCACTAGACAAAGAGGGGATATTTCCATCAATCTAGTCAATTGTCTCAACTTTTATAAATTACGATAGATTCTATGCTATCAATATGGGCTCAAAGTGACTATATTGTGATGATTATCCCTAATCAAATACATACCTATATGGAGGTATGTATTTATGTTACCCTTGAGTTACCTTAATCATCATTTCCCAAACCTCAAGTACCCTCACTTCTAGTGGATTATTCTGCTTCTTCCACCTATGAGTGTACTTGATCCTATACATCTTGGCAATATGTTAGCAATACCATGTTCTTTCAAAATAACTAAACATCACATAGTTGATTCAATTTCTCAAGTTAGGTATTAAAGTAACATAGATTAATACATTATTTCTTTGTGCCAAAAAGTCCGCTAGGGAGGGTCATGATAGTAAATATCATAGGACACTAATCACAGGATCTAATATAATGAAGTTGCAATATAATGAATCAAATATAATAACTCATAAACAACAATACTCATAGAATAATCATATAAACAATGCTCACAATATTGCACACAAAATACTAAAAAATACTATTGAATAAAGGTCTACTAGTGCAAGCATAAAGCTATGCACTTTCGATGAATATTACAATGCTTTGTCACAAATATATAATTGTATGTGACTTCTCATATGCTGCACTCTTGACCTTCACACTTCTTTACAACTCTTCACTTTCCTATTCTAAGGACACATGTGCACACTTACATATTAGACACTTGTGCACATTTACACTCATAACACTTGCACACATATTTACATGATACTTGTGCATTTCTTGTACATTATTACATTACATAAAATATTTACTCACTCACTAATCGAAGACACAACCCTATTATAATATTTCTAATAATGCACCAAGGCGGTATGTTGGCATGTCCTAAATAATGTAATATTCTCCAACAAAATTTTAAATACTAAATTGAACTTCAAATCTTTGAAAACTTTTAAATAAACTTTGGAAACCTTAGAATAATTCCTTTAACTAACTTCCTTATCACTCCATTCTAATAACATTAAAAAACTTAAAAACTATATTATATTATCACTCCAACTAAATAAATCAATAGTTTTATTTAAACCTTATAACGCCTTTCTACCAGACCCTAAATACAAACAACTAACCTTAGCTTTCTAATTTGGCAACTTCTTAATCTTGTAGCTCACATTCTCTAGACTACACTGCTCATTTGTGTGAGTGGATTTATTAATTCATTGGAGCATAAGCAATGTGGAGATTGCATGAAGTGTTACCTCTTTTTAAATAGTGTATCTGATGCAGGAGCATCCGAAAACAGTGGAAAAATCTTGCATCTTCAAAATTTTTCTCGATTTTCCAAGTACTTTTCTTCAGTTTTTCCCAAGGGGGAAGTGTTTCCAAAGCATGGAGGAAGGGGGTCACAAAATCGTGACCTCAAAGGCTGCATTGATGGCGAGGGCGAGTTGCGTCGTGATATCGCGACGTCGCGATATCGCGACAGTTCTTCAGAGCAAAGGTGGAAGGGGGGAGGACGTCGCGATATCGCGACTTTAGTCAAGGCAAAGGTGGAAGGGGAGATAACGTCGCGATATCACGATGTCGTGATATCACGACTTTGTTTTACAGACGATGACAAGGGTGTGTTGTGTCACGATATCGCGACGATATTCAAAATCGGAAGCAAGGCGGCAGTTGGGTCGCGATATTGTGACATGTCATGATATCGTGGCCAATCAGAAGTCAGAGCAAAATTTGAAAGCGGACAGCCAAGCAAGGCTGGATTTGGCATGTGGCTACCACGTGGGTTAAAGTTAGCGCAACCAGTTGGGGGAAGGGTTGAAATTGGCACACGGGAGCATGCGTGTATAAAAGTAAAGATGAAGGCCACGTATTACAAAAGAAAATGGACAGCCGCGTGCATTAAATGGGGACAACAACTTTATGGAAGTATTTGGAAAAATAACTATTGCAGGGCATGGCCAGGATGGAGGAGACGACAGTGCAGAGTACGGTCTGAGCAAAGCGGGCGGTGCAGGGCCATCAATGCAATCAACTTGGTGGATCGGGCAATGGCCCATTAATGCCAGAGAATTTGAAAACTTGGAGGGGGGG
Source organism: Wollemia nobilis (assembly GCA_028583015.1). Taxonomy (NCBI): domain Eukaryota; kingdom Viridiplantae; phylum Streptophyta; class Pinopsida; order Araucariales; family Araucariaceae; genus Wollemia; species Wollemia nobilis. The sequence goes on along the minus strand of JAQPPZ010001424.1, from coordinate 356,754 downwards.
AATTTTGAATTGGAATTTTGTTAGGTGGAGGCATTGATTGCCTAGAGGAACGGGGCCTCGATAAAAAACCCAAAAATTTGTAATGGAAGGGGGTGGTGGACCGGAGAACAGGGGAGAAGCAGTTACAGAGAGAGACCGAAGCCGAGCTCCGGTTAATGTATGCCTGCGGGCTGTTTTTAATTCAGAATGCATATGTAAATATTTTTTGAAGTTTTTAATGAAAAGGGATGAATGTTTTAACTGGGTGAATGGTTGAGACTTTTTTTCGGTCCCCGTCAGTGGTATCAGAGCCCGTTGTTCCTGAGCGTACAGTAGACCACCGAAGGAGAGGCAGTTGTACCAGGACTTGTGGGAGGGCTTGAGATCAGGTGAAGATGCCTCTGAGAAGAAACCCCATGGGTGGCAGAGGCATGGCAGCAGAAGATTTTTGGGCTTTGCAGCGGCAAGTTTAGGCCTTGCAAGAAGAACTGCACAGAGGAAATGAGCCAAGAAGAGATGCAGACAGTGAAAATGAATTTGATGAAGAGGAGAATAAGTTTGAAGAAGAGGAAGAAGATGTAGATCCGGCACAAGCCAGACTATACAAGGCCATATCTCAGATCGGGAAGGGGCTGAAGTTAGAAGTTTCTACATATTCTGGGAACTTGAATCTGGAGGAATTAATAGATTGGATAAATGATTTAGAAGAGTATTTCGAATATGAGGAGGTTGAAGACCCTAACCAGGTCAGATTTGCTAAGACCCGACTGAAGGGTCATGCTAGCATATGGTGGAAGGGAGTACAGCTGGAATGGAACCGAAGAGGAAAAGAGCGGATAACAAGATGGGACAGAATGGTGGAGAAATTGAAAAGGCAGTTTATCCCCGTAGATTATGAACTGGACCTGCTACGTAAAATGCAGAGTTTGAGACAGATGAACAGGACTGTTCAAGAATATACGGAGGATTTTTATAAAATCTCCATCAGAACCGGGCACTTAGAAGCAAGCAAAGAAAAGGTGGCCCGTTACATTAATGGGTTGAGACCCAGTGTTCAGGAGGAGTTGAGTTTGGTTCGGGTAAGCACCATTGAAGATGCTTACCAATTTGCTTTAAAGGTGGAAGAAAAATTGAACCGAAAGTTTGAGAGCAAGCAAAGAGTAAAAGGACCGGGAGGAAAGAACGGTGGAAAGAAAGAAGGAAAGGAAGAGAAGAAAGAAGAGGAGAGCAGTAGCCGAGGTCATAAAGAGGAAGATGAAGAATCCAAATCGCAATTTCAGAATGATGGCTACCAGAGAGGAAGAGGTAGATCTGGACGTGGGTATGGAAGAGGAGTGTTTCAAGGAACATGTTTCCACTGCGGAGAAGAAGGACATCGGGCATTTGAGTGTCCACAACATCGAGAAAGGACAAACAAGTGGCCAGTGGGTCCTGCCAGAGCAGTTGTGGCAGTTGAAGATGCTGACTCAGAACATTCTGAAGAAGCTGAAAAGGGAGAAGCAATGATTGTGAGGAGGACCATGTTGAGTGAAGAAGACAAATCTGAACAGAGGAGAAGCCTGTTTCGCACCCGATGCAAAAGTGCAGGCAAAGTCTATAATGTTATTATAGACAATGGGAGTATAGACAACTTAGTTTTTGAGGAGATGGTTTCTAAGTTGCAGCTGGAGATAAGGAGGCACCCGCACCCGTATCAGATTACATGGTTGTGGAAGGACCACAGAGCTTGGGTCCGGGAACAGTGTTTAGTCACGTTCCAGATTGGGATATACCAAGATGAAGTCCTGTGTGATGTATTCCCCATGGATGCTTGTCATTTGCTATTGGGAAGGCTATGGTAGTTTGATCGAGTGCAGTGCATGATGGTCGTGCAAATACTTACACCTTGAAGAAAGATGGAGTGCGGCACAAGTTGAAGCCATTGCAGACCGAAGATGAGAAAATGTGTAGTAATGCCAGAATTTGTCTGGTAGAGGGCAAAAAATTCTGCCAGGAAACGGGATTTGAGCAAGTTGTAAAGGTTGATGAGTGTTCAGAGATTTTGCAAAGGACACAGATCGAACAGCTTAGAAGTGAAGGTCACTTCTCCTTTTTACCCGGGGTGTCTGATGCAGGAGCATCCGGCAACAGTGGAACAATCTTGCATCTTCAAAATTTTTCTCGATTTTCCAAGTACTTTTCTTCAGTTTTTCCCAAGGGGGAAGTGTTTCCAAAGCATGGAGGAAGGGGGTCACGAAATCGCAACCTCAAAGGCTGCATTGATGGCGAGGGCGAGTTGCGTCGCGATATCGCGACAGTTCTTCAGAGCAAATGCGGAAGGGGGGAGGACGTCGCGATATCGCGACTTTAGTCAAGGCAAAGGCGGAAGGGGAGATAACGTTGCGATATCGCGACATCGCGATATCGTGACTTTGTTTCGCAGACGGTGGCAAGGGCGTGTTGTGTCGTGATATCGCGACGTCATGATATCACGACGATATTCAAAATTGAAAGCAAGGCGGCAGTTGGGTCGCGATATCATGACATGTCGCGATATCACGGCCAATCAGAAGTCAGAGCAAAATTTGAAAGCGGACAGCCAAGCAAGGCTGGATTTGGCACGTGGCTACCACGTGGGTTAAAGTTAGCGCAACCAGTTGGGGGAAGGGTTGAAATTGGCACGCGGGAGCATGCGTGTATAAAAGTAAAGATGAAGGCCACGTATTACAAAAGAAAATGGACAGCCACGTGCATTAAACGGGGACAACCACTTTATGGAAGTATTTCGAAAAATAACTGTTGCAGGGCATGGCCAGGATGGAGGAGACGACAGTGCAGAGTACGGTCTGAGCAAAGCGGGCGGTGCAGGGCCATCAATGCAAGCGACTTGGTGGATCGGGCAGTGGCCCATTAATGCCAGAGAATTTGAAAACCCGGAGGGGGGAAATTTTGAATTTGAATTTTGTTAGGTGGAGGCATTGATTGCCTAGAGGAACGGGGCCTCGATAAAAAAACCTAAAAATTTGTAATGGAAGGGGGGTGGTGGATCGGAGAACAGGGGAGAAGTAGTTACAGAGAGAGACCGAAGCCGAGCTCCGGTTATTGTATGCCTGCGGGCTGTTTTTAATTCAGAATGCATATGTAAATATTTTCCAAAGTTTTTAATGAAAAGGGATGAATGTTTTAACTGGGTGAATGGTTGAGACTTTTTTCCGGTCCCCGTCAGTATCACTTCTACCAACTTCACCTGGCACTTACACCAATGTAACATTTCTTCCCTTTGATATAACACTTAGTCATTGCATAGACTTATGCTTCAATGTAGGTTGGTTGTTTGGCACTTCAAATTATGAATTTACACTTAGTTCTTAAGACTTTATCGATATATAATGTTATGTCCTTCAACGTTTAGTGAATTGCCACTTCTTATTCTTATCCCTCAAATAATTGTGTCTCTTGTTGTTTTGTCTTCTAGAATCAATTCATCCTCTTCATTGATCTCTAGATTTTTTGAGAATAAGTGTAGTATTGCATTCAAGTTACTCTCCTTTCCTTTAATTTCCTCATTGTATCATTTATATTGCAGGTTCAAGCTCTTTTAGACTATGAAATATGGCTAGCTTTGGTACTCTTACTTGCACCTTGTTGAATAGTTGAGTTCCATTGTGCTCCTTTTCTTTCTAAATATCTTTTCCTATCACCTTATCTATCTACACATAGTGTGTGGAATTTATCTTAGACCTTACATTATCTTTATATTACCTCTTTATTCCTTATCCTCTATGTTATTGTGACATCTATGGTCTGAGATATTTATCTTAGATTTTACACTCTATGTTGATACCTAGATCACTGCACTATGAGATATTTATTCTGGCTTATACACTCTATGATTGATACCTAGACTATTGTGCTCTAGAAAATTATGCCGCTATGCTTTAACATCTACTCTATATTGTTAGATTTTTTCCTATCTCTACATTATGCTAATTTGGTTGGATGTTCCACATAGCTTTGAATATTACTTTTTACACTATTCTAGCCTATGGCTTTATGTTGTTCTAATGACACTTTTTTGCTTGTTTAATTGTGTTCTTGTTCTAATGATTCTTTGTTGTCTTACTAATCCAATATTAAGCCTCTATATTTATTTATAATTCAGCTTTTTTTAACAACTACTTTCTCTTTGAACTTTATAAAGGCCTCTTTTCTTATTTGCTACATGGGCCTCTATTCTTATTTACTGTATATTCAATGTTCACCTTATATTTATTTAATATTGATATACCTATCTCAAGACTAATATATCTTTCTCAAGACCTAATATATGTTTCTTATTTAATATAGATCCTGGTCCTTAACTTCTAGAACTCGGTAATTTTATCATATATTCTATAAATTCTTAACCAATATTCTCTAAATCCTTATAGACCACCTTTAGTTTTAATGACTCTTCCAAAATAGGTAACCTCAATCTTCTATCACTAATTTCTCAACTCTGCTACTTGCTATTTCTTCTTTAGTCAATGTCAAGGTTTTTAAAACCCTAAATATCTAATGTTAAGGTCTATAGGACCTAAAACTATTACTTATCAAGATCAATCACTTTATGATTTGTAACCCTTCCTTTGTGTCAAGGTCTATCTCCATGACCTAAAACTTTTCCTTATGTCAAGTTCTATCTCCAAGATCTAAAAATTATACTTACATAAAGGTATATCTCAAAGACCTAAATATTTTCTCTTCTCTACACTTAGAAGTTGAAACTCTTCTCTATCTATTATAGGAAGCTTCTAACACTTCTATTATTGCTTCCTTTAAAATTGATAATATCTTAGGTTGCACCTAAGGATCCAAAATCAATATTAAAGTATCTTTGTTATGAATATCAAATCTCTAACATCAAGGTAATATTGAATGTTTCTAATTCCTCTATCACTATCAAGGGTTAGACCCTAAATCATCTATCTAAGTTAAGGGTTGAACCATGAATCTTCTATCTAAGTCAAAGGTTGTCTATAGCCTTAAATGATAAACTATATTAAAGTTGATACACATTTCAATCTAGTTCATTTCTAGTCTTCACTAGTTATTCTTTAACCATAGAAATAATCTATCCTATCTACTCAATATGAGCTTACAATAGAATCTAATTCGTACCGCCTTCAAAGTGGATAGACTCTTAATCAAATTTATCAAACTAGATAATATCAAATTTTGTAATTGACTAAATTAATTCTATCAACCTGCACAAAATCTAGTAGTGGTTATGATACCATTATTGGTATTTTAAGCCTTAATACTACCACAAATATCATAGGTTAACTATCACATGATCGAATATAATATAGCCATAATACTATAAGGTCAAGATTACAATGTGAGTAGAGTAATATGAGCAAATTAATATGTATATCAAGGCTAATAATATATCAAATAATATTCAATAATAAAAATTAATTTGAATGTAAATATCCTGAATCATACATGTACTAAGCATGTAGAACAACTTACAATATTAATTGCTCAAAATGTATGCAAAAATTATTACTCTACTTTCTCTTACAAATATGATGTGAACTTGCTCTTCTATTTGTAATATGATAAAACTATGATACAATCTATGGAGTAATATGTCGATAGTAGAATGACTCTTTGGTTACTCGACTATTCCTTTCTATATGCCAAGGCTCACGACTCTTGGCTTCTTTACTTGATACTTGCATACTTGATGAACACTTGAGACTATATTGTATGCACATCTATACTTTAATTTTCCACTTCCATAACTTGCACACTTTATCTAAGGTACTTGTGCATATATTTACATTACATTATTGATATCTTACATATAAGACACTTGTGCACGTAGACTCAACTTGCACACTAACTCACATGACACTTGTGCATTTCTTGTACATTACAACATTAAATAACACATGCATATCCTGCATATTCACATTTTAACTATGAATCAATCCTAATCTATTATTTATAATTATACCATGAAGGTACCATGGGGGTACATTAGCATGTAAAAAATAATATAATATACTCCAACACATTCTTCTAAAGGAAATTTCTTTTAAAGTATTTAAGGACTCAATGAAAAGAATTGATTAAGGAATTCAATTAATTTTTTCCCTTCAAGATAAAGTTTTTAAATAAAAATTATAATAAATAAAGAGAAGAAAATAAATAATAAATAAGATAAAAAGTATTTACATTTGCATAACCGAGGCCTTAACATCATGATGACTAATTTTTTAGATGTTGCCAATTCGTAGAGATGTAAAATATTTGTTTTTCTATTATCATAGAATTATATGTGTTCATGTATTGGATCATTTTGATGTAGTATCTAGACACTACATAAGAAATAAAACTTAATGCGTTTCATAGTTTGAACTGATCTTCATCACATTTGAGCGTAAAATATTTATCTTTAAAATTAATTTGAGTTTCATTGTTATAAAACAAGTACTTGATACTAGATATATGACCATTAAAATTCTTAAAATACTTACCCCTTTTCTTCTCCAAGAATAAAATCTTGTTTAATCTTTGTCAATATAGGTTTTATATCCACAAATTCTAAATTCAATTGTCTTATATGTTATAGCAATTAATGTTTCAAGTTTATGGGTAGCAATTCTTCTTTATCAAACACAAGCTTATTTAGATAATTATCAGTTAAGGATTTTGGATTCACTTTTTCAACCTAAAGCATCATATTTATCTAAATGTGATATTATTAATGATTTTTCTATACCTACTATGATTTGTCTTGTAGAATATGTTTCTAACATGATCCATCCTATCTCATCAAACTACCATAAATTTCATTATTCCATTCTAAAATAATTCTCTAGTGGATCAATTTTTTGTTATGCATTATAGTCTTCCCAAGATTTTATTAACAATTTTAAAATATCATAATAAATTCAATATTATCTTCTTTATTAAAAAAATCATTTAAATCATTCTCTCATATGCACAATACCAATGCCAAAAAATACAAAGTAGAGAATCAACTTTATATTTTATAAAAATCTATAAAATACATATTTAATATTTTAAATAAATATTAAAAACTCAATACCCATTTTTTAACAAAATGTCTCCTCCATTATATAGTACATCACTAGAATAATTCATCTTAAAAATTAATTGATGAAATGGGTTGAATATCAAAAAGTGAAATATTATGAATTTATAGAATTTTTTTTTTTTATGGGATCCTTAATTGTTATAGTATAGAAAAATCCTTGTGATCCAATCTCCAATTAGAGTGTTTAGAGAAATCCTAAAATTCATACTAGTTTTGAATCACCATACACACACTTATGCTAGAATTAGAGGTTGAGTAATAGATGTTCATACCCACTCTAACACAATGTTATAATTATCAATATATTTAGAAATTAATAGAATCAACATATTACACAACAAATAAAAGTAAATCTATATATGCACACAAGATGAATGATGCTTGTAGACACCAAAAATTCTAACTAATGAGTAACAAAATCATCACTAACTAATGAAGAAATAGTTAGACCCAAGGAGGTATATCACTCAAATTACTTGTTATGCTAGGAAAACATTAAAGAATTAACAAATGGTTAATCATATAATATTATAATAAATTCACCTATAAAAAGCATGCGATGAACTATAGGGTAATACATAATAACAAAAAATTGAGCATGTCCTCAAGGTAAGATTAACATCACATATTTCAACATATGAATCCAATCCCACCTTCATATTCTTAATGAGATCATCCTTAATACTATACATAATTTTTCTTAATGGTATTAGGAAATTTTATAACAATCAAGGATATTTACATCATAAACCAAGGTTTTAATCTCATAAGCAGGTTTCATGAAGAGAAATATGGACCCTATAAGTTATAAAAATGCATAGAACTAGGGTGAAGTAACAATATCCCTTAGGTTAAATTATCACTATACTATGAATACAATCCTACAATATTATTTTCTCTAATATCCATCCCAATGTAACCTTCATATTTATTTTTAAGTAATCTAGAAAAGTGGTACAAATCAAGGATTTTCACATTATAAGGTAAGGTTTCAATCTCATTCAAAGGTACTTTATAGACTCATTAAAAAACTTTGAGGTAGGGATCAAGATTATCGTAATGAATGGACCAAGATTCAAGTTGGCATATCCATAACATCAATTTGAACCAGATTACATATCCAAGCCCACCCTCATATTTTATATGGGTTTTTCCTTAGTGTTAAACATAATATCTATAAAATAGTTTTAGGGTAAGTAGTGGAGATGAGAATTTTTGTATCATTATCCAACATTCTAATCCTATGTGTGACCACCTTGTGAATCCAGTAATTCACCTTGAGATAGGGTTCAAATATTTTGATATGTATCTAAAAATAGGATAGGGTGAAATATAACTACAATTAGAGATGAGCATATTGTAGATCCAATCCCCACCATTATACTATATATACAATGTATCAAATTCTTAATATTTTTTAAGGAGGTTATTTTAAAAGTAGTTTGAAGAAAAGATTTTCAGATGATCTAAAATAATTTTTAGTCATATTATTGATTCAATCCTACCACCATGCTCTCTAGAAGGGGTTACCAATGATAAAATAAATATTATCCATAACAAATTTGGTATAATTTACAATAAGTTATTTATTTTATATTTTAAGCTAATGTTCTAGCCCCATAGATAAGAATTTCTTAGAGCAATGACAACACTCGGAGGTAGGATCAATATTATAGAAATATATGGATCTAGGTACAAGTTGCTATAATCCTCATGTTGGATATAACCATAATAGGAATCAAATCCCATATTCATGTTTTCTATGATCTTCTCAATAGCAGATTTTGAATTTTTCCCAAACTATTTGATCCAAGTAATGGGGATCAAGTAGTTTTGTACAATACCTTGTTGATCCATTAGGACACCTAGAGGTAGAGGATAAACCTATAATAATTCATGGATATAGGTATAGAAAGCCATGAATCTCAATTCAATGGTGATCATACTACATATACATGACCATCCTCTTATTTGGTATGATATATAGCTTAATAAGATTCATAATACTTTGTCTAAGGTATTCTATAAAATCAATAAATGAGATGTAGCCTTATAAGCACAATATCATGCTTATGTTTTTTACCATATTTAGTCAATGTTAACCGCACAATTCTCTCTAATTCATTATAAAAAACAACAAATGAGGTGCAATAATATAATCACTGTATGATTATCAAAGAACAACTTTACTATAGGAACTATATCTTCTTGAAATGCTTTAATAATGTGATTATGGTATAATATTGTTGGAACACATTTCAACCCATATACGCCATTAGAGAATGAAGAAAACAAACATAAAAATGGTGTTATACTTCACCTATATATTTTTATTTATTGTGTTAAGGTATTTTGTGTAATTAATTATAGTATAACATATAACAAGGCCAATAAAAATGGTTATGCATAGTGAGAGTCCTTTCACATGTTAGTTTTTTTTCTCTTTAAACCTCAACTTCCATTGGCTATGAAAATAGATATTTTGTTGTTCTTTATGTCATGGGTTGAAACTAGAAATAACTCACTAACAATTTAGAAACCAAAGATTTATACTTCAACAATATAAAAGAGAAAAGCATGAAATTTTCTTGTAAAAAAAAAATAGAATAGATCATTGAGTTAGATGATAGGATTATAAGAATGTGATATATAGACTCATTGTCCGTTATGATGCTATTATATTCAATGATGAAAAAAAGTATTTGACCTCTATATCATACAAAAAGAGTTTTTTTTTTGAATTTACACGATGGAATGATAGCCACCACTAACTTGGGTAGATTATCCAACTTTTATGATCACCACAATAATCTGTGTTGTCTGCCTCAAAATCTACCACATAGATCTTCGCCATAGTCTGCCCTTATAACCACCATGTCACAATAATTTAAAACCTTTTATGCTACTAAAAGAAAGTGATGTAGGAGCATCCGATGGCAGCAGAGAAATATTACATCAACAAAAATTTTCTAAGTGTTTGCCTCGATGTCGCGATAGAGAAAAGTGTCGCGATATCATGACATGTCACATTTTCACAGCTCAAGAAGTAGAGAGAAGGCGCGGAGCAAAAATGTCATGATTTCGTGACATGTCACGAAATCGCGACCAAAATATGAAAGAAGGCGCAAGGGAGGAAAAGTGTCACGATATCGTGACATGTTGCATTATCACGACAAAAGGACAAAGCAAGGCGCAGGAGTGAAAAATGTCATGATTTCGTGACATGTCATGAAATCGTGACCAAAGCAGGAGAAATAAGGCATCCACATAAATTGTCATGATTTCGTGACATGTCATGAAATAGCGATCGAATTAGGAGAGAGAGGGCATCTGAAGAAAATATCATGATTTCGCGACATGTCGTGAAATCACTATCGAAAGCAAGCAGGAAGGGCCAAAGGAGAAAATATCATGATTTCGTGACATGTCATGAAATCACGACCGAAAGCAAGCAGGAAGGGCTAGAGGAGAGAATGTCAACTGAAAGAAAGTAGGAAGGGCCAGAGGAGAAAATGTCATGATTTCACGACATGTCACGAAATCGCAACCGAAAGCAAGCGGGAAGGGCCAGAGGAGAAAATTTCATGATTTCACAACATGTCACGAAATCCCGATCGAAAGAAAACCGAAAGGGATGGAGGAGAAAATGTTGTGATTTTGTGACATGTCATGAAATTGTGACCAAAGAAGTAGAAAAGAGGCAAGGAAGGAAAATGTCACGATATCGTGACAAGTCACGATTTCATGACCCGAAGCAGAGAGCAAAAATAGAAGGTAAAGTTGTCGCAATATCATGACATGTCACTTTTTCATGACCCATAAAGGCGAGAAGAAAGTAGAGAGCAAGATGTCACGATATCATGACATGTCATGATTTCACAACCGAGAAGGAAGAAAGAAGAACCGGAAGGGAAGATGTCGCGATATCGCGACCCACCGAAGAGGAAGACAACGAGAAAGAAAAATGTCACGATATCGAGACATGTCGCGACATCGCAACCTGAAGGAGGGGAAGGCCGAGAGAAAGAAAAAATGTCACGATATCGCGACCTGAAGGAAAGAAATGCTGCAAGGAAGGAAAAATGTCGCGATATCACGACATATCATGATATCGTGACCTGAAGGAGAGAAGGGCAGCAAGAAAGAAAAAATAATTCATGACCCAAAAAGGCATGCATTCCCAAACGGTGCTTCCCGAGGTGGTCAAATGCCTCATCAATGCAAGATTTCTTGCTCGATAAGTTTTCTAAGCATGGCGGCCACTCGACTACTGTGCCCAAAGATCAGATATGTTCAGATGGCTCATCAATGCATGTTTTCCATAGTTGACCCGATGGCAGTTATAGGTTAGGATAAAAAGAGGTGAAGGTTACAGTCACAAGGGGGTGGAGGAGCTGAGTTTTTGGGATTGGGAGATTGTATTCTTCCTGGGAGCATAGAAAAATTGCCGAACATGAGGCAGCTTGCATTAGGATAAGGAAACTATGCCTATGGGCTAGTGTTGTAAAGAAAACTATGCCTACGGGCTAGTGTTGTAATAGATTTTCTATAATCAAAGAAGAAGATTGGAATTTTATTCCTTGAGTGTTCTCGGTCCCCCCCATCAAGTGATATCAAGATAAGAAAACTATGCCTGCGGGCTAGTGTTGTAAAGAAAACTATGCCTGTGGGCTAGAGTTGTAAAGAAAACTATGCCTGCGGGCTAGTGTTGTAAAGAAAATTATGCCTGTGGGCTAGTGTTGTAATAGATTTTCTGTAATCAAAGAAGAAGATTGGAATTTGATTCCTTGAGTGTTCTCAGCTGAGAAGAAAGTAGAGAGCAAGATGTCGTGATATCGTGACATGTCGTGATTTCACGATCGAGAAGGAAGAAAGACGAACCGAAAGGGAAGATGCCACGATATCGTGACCCACCGAATATGAAGACAACAAGAAAGAAAAATGTCATGATATCATGACATGTCGCGACATCACGACTTGAAAGAGGGGAAGGCTAAGAGAAAGAAAAAATGTCGTGATATTGCGACATGTCATGATATCGCAGCCCGAAGGAAAGAAATAATGCAAGGAAGGAAAAATGTCGCGATATCGTGACATGTCACGATATCGTGACCCGAAGGAGAGAAGGGCAACAAGAAAGAAAAAATGTCGCGATATCACGACATGTCACGATATCACGACATACTGCTGGTTCACGACCCAAAAAGGCATGTGTTCCTAGACGATGCTTCTTGAGGCGATCAAATGCCTCATCAATGCAAGATTTCTTGCCCGATAAGTTTGTTGAGCATGGCGGCCACTCGACTGCTGTGCCCAAAGGTCAGAGATGTTTAGATGGCTCATCAATGCATGTTTTTCGTGGTTGACCCGGTGGCAGTTGCAGGTTAGGATAAAAAGAGGTGAAGGTTACAGTCACAAGGGGGTGGAGGAGCTAAGTTTTTGGGATTGGGAGATTGTATTATTCCTAGGAGCATAGACAGATCACCGAACGTGAGGTAGCTTGCATCAAGATAAGAAAACTACACCTGCGGGCTAGTGTTGTAAAGAAAACTACGCCTACGGGCTAGTGTTGTAATAGATTTTTTGTAATCAAAGAAGAAGATTGGAATTTTATTCCTTGAGTGTTCTCGGCCTTCCCCATAAAGTGGTATCAGGATAAGAAAACTACACCTGCAGGCTAGTGTTGTAAAGAAAACTACGCCTATGGGCTAGTGTTGTAAAGAAAACTATGCCTATGGGCTAGTGTTGTAATAGATTTTTTGTAATCAAAGAAGAATGTTGGAATTTGATTCCTTGAGTGTTCTCGGACCCCCCCATCAAGTGGTATCAGAGCATAGAGTTCCTGAGTGTGCAAATAGATCACCAAACGTGAGGCAATTTGCACTAGGATCTATGGAAGAGCTTGTAAGAGAAACAAGCAGAATGCCTCCACAAAGAAACCATGTTGGTGGGAGAAATATGATGCCAGAGGAAGATTTCAGAGCTTTGCATAGGCAAGTTCAAGCTTTGCAAGAGGAGCTGCATAGAGGGTTTGAGCCAAGGAGAGAAGAAGGTAGTGAAGATGAAGTTGATGAAGAAGAGGACCAGTTTGAGGAAGAAGAAGAGGTCGTAGATCCTGCACAAGCCAGGTTATACAAAGCCATCTCCCAGATTGGAATAAACCAAAGATGGAGGTTTTTGCATATTCTAGAAATCTTGATCCAGAGGAGTTGATTGACTGGATCAATGATTTGGAAGAATACTTTGAGTATGAAGAAGTTGAAGATCCTGATAGGGTTAGGTTTGCCAAGACCAAGCTAAAGGGTCATGCCAGCATATGGTGGAAGGGAGTACAGTTGAAAAGAAAGAGAAGAGAAAAAGAGAGAATAACAAGATGAGAGAGAATGATAGATAAGCTGAAGAGACAGTTTATCCCTACAGATTACAAATTGGATCTACTAAGAAAAATGTAGAGTTTGAGACAGTCAAGAAAAACTATCAAAGAATACATAGAGGAGTTATATAAGATCTCCATCCAAACTGGCCATTCAGAGGCTAACAAGGAGAAGGTGGCCCATTACATCAATGGGTTGAGAACCAGTATTCAAGAAGAGTTGAGTCTGGTTAGGATTAGCACCATTGAGGATGCTTACCAGTTTGCTCTGAAGGTTGAAGAGAAGCTGAACAGAAGGTTTGAGGGTAAGCAAAGAGGAAGAGGTCATGGAGAAAGAACTGGTGGAAGAATAGATGGAGGATGAGATGAGAAGAAAGAAGAGGCTAGCAGCAGTCAGGATCAGAAGGGAGATAATGATTACAGATCCCGTAATCAGAACAATGGCTACCAAAGAGGAAGAGGTAGATATGGAAGAGGAGGATTTTGTGGAACCTATTTCCTTTATGGGGAAGAAGGACATCGGTCATACGAGTGTCCACAACACCAAGAAAGGATGAATAAGAGACTTGAGGGTCATTCTACAGCTACTGTAGCAGATGAAAGAGCTAAATCAGAACATTCTGAGGAGGTAGAGAGAGGAGAAGTGATGTTCACAAGGAGAACCTTGTTGAATGAAGAGAAAGGATCAGACTAGAGGAGAAGACTATTCCGCATAAGGTGCAAAAGTTTGGGTAAGGTCTGCAATGTTATTATAGATAATGGTAGTACTGATAACTTGGTATCTGAAGAAATGGTTACTAAGTTACGATTAAAGAGGAGGAGACACCCGCATCCATATCGGATAGCGTGGTTATAGAAGGACCATAGGACTTTGGTCAGTGAGCAATGCTCAATGAAATTTAATATTGGGAATTACTATGATGAGGTCCTGTGTGACATCCTGCCTATGGATGCTTGCCATTTGTTGTTGGGAAGGCCATGGCAGTTTGATCGATGTGCAGTGCATGATGGCCATGCCAACACCTACTCAGTGACGAAGAATGGAGTGCACCATAAGCTAAAGCCCTTGAAGGAGGCAAAAGAAAAGGTATGTAGCAGTGCTAGAATCTATTTGCTGAAGGGAATGGATGAAAAGAGGTTGCTAACAACAATGAGAGTGGAGGTTGAAGAGGTGGAAGATTTTGCAAGTTGTGAGAAGGTGACAGAATAGTATAGAAGTGAAGGTCACTTCTCAATCCACCCCGATTGTCTAATGCAGGAGCATCCGATGGCAGTAGAGCAATCTTGCATCAATAAAAAATTTCTAAGTGTTTGTCTCTCTGTCACGATATCGCGACAGAGAAAAGTGTCACGATATCGCAACATGTTTCATTTTTGCGGCTCAGGAAGGAGAGTGAAGGCACGGAGCAAAAATTTCACAATTTCGTGACATGTCATGAAATCGCGACTAGAAGATGAAAGAAGGCATAAGGGAGGAAAAGTTTCGTGGTATCATGACATGTCGCATTATCACGACAAAAGGATGAAGCAAGGCGCAGGAGTGAAAAATGTTGTGATTTCGTGACATGTCACGAAATCGTGACCGAAGCAGGAGAAAGAAGGCGTCCGTAGAAATTATCGTGATTTTGTGACGTCACGAAATCATGACCGAATAGAGAGAGAGAGGGCGTCCAAAGAAAATTTCATGATTTCGTGACATGTCACGAAATTGCGATCGAAAGCAAGCAGGAAGGGCCAGAGGAGAAAATGTCACAATTTTGCAACATGTCACGAAATCACGATCGAAAGCAAGCAGGAAGGGCCAAAGGAGAGAATGTCATGATTTTGCGACATGTCACGAAATCGCGATCGAAAGAAAGTAGGAAGGGCCAGAGGAGAAAATGTCACGATTTTGTGACATGTCATGAAATCATGATCGAAAGCAAGCCGAAAGGGCCAGAGGAGAAAATGTCATGAAATCATGACCGAAAGAAAACCAGAAGGGACGAAGGAGAAAATGTCATGATTTCATGACATGTCGTGAAATCACGACCAAAGAAGTAGAAACGAGGCAAGGAAGGAAACTGTCGTGATTTCATGACCCGAAGCAGAGAGCAAAAACAAAAGGCAAAGCTATCGCAATATCGTGACATGTCACAATTTCGCGATCGAGAAGGAAGAAAGATGAACCGAAAGGGAAGATGTCATGATATCATGACATGTCGCGATATCGCGACCCGATGAAGAGGAAGACAACGAGAAAGAAAACTGTCGTGATATCGTGACATGTCGCGACATCATGACCTGAAGGAGGGGAAGGCTGAGAGAAAGAAAAAATGTCACGATATCACGACATGTCACGATATCATGACCCAAAGGAAAGAAATGCTACAAGGAAGGAAAAATGTCGTGATATCGTGACATGTCGTGATATCATGACATACTGCTGGTTCACGACTCGAAAAGGCACACGTTTCTAGACGGTGCTTCTCGAGGTGGTCAAATGCCTCATTAATGTAGGATTTCTTACTTGATAAGTTTGCTGAGCATGGCGGCCACTCGACTGCTGTGCCCAGAGGTTAGAGATGTTCAGATGGCTCATCAATGCATGTTTTCTACGGTTGACCCAGTGGCAGTTAGAGGTTAGAATAAAAAGAGGTGAAGGTTACAGTCACAAGGGGGTAGAGGAGCCGAGTTTTTGGGATTGGGAGATTGTATTCTTCCTGGGAGCACAGGCAGATCGTCGAACATGAGGCAGCTTACATCAAGATAAGGAAACTATGCCTATGGGCTAGTGTTGTAATAGATTTTCTGTAATCAAAGAAGAATATTGGAATTTTATTCCTTGAGTGTTCTTGGCCCCCCCATCAAGTGGTATCAGGATAAGAAAACTATGCCTACGGGCTAGTGTTGTAAAGAAAACTACGCCTACGGGCTAGTGTTGTAAAGAAAACTATGCCTACGGGCTAGTGTTGTAATAGATTTTTTGTAATCAAAGAAGAAGATTGGATTTTGATTCCTTGAGTGTTCTCGGCCCCCCCATCAGAAAGGGACAAGTGTTCAGTCCAAAAAGGCTCGATATTTAAACATTGGACCTTCACCCCCTACAGGATTTTGTCGAACCAATTGGTCTAAACCTCAGATCTTTAAAAAATAAAAAATAAATTGATGTTTTTACATTATTATTTATGTCATTTATATTATGTTAGTAATACATTATGTTTACAACCTCTTATAGTGTCATAATAAACTATCCTATTATTTTTATTCTTCTTCATGGAATTTCTTTTCACGTTAATACTTATCTATCTATCTATCTTCCAAAATAACTATGTATGAATAAGTAGTTTTGTTAGTGTGGATTATTTAAAAACTAAAATTTTAAATATATTGCATTAATACACATAACATATGATAAATTGATATCATTACAAATACAAAATATTTGCTATTTTTTTACTTTATTCTTCAAATTTTATATTTTTTTAATCAATGCACGAGAAGAAGCATAGATCAAAGATGTTATTTTGAACAAATCATTGAATTTAATATTTATTAAGACAATACAAAATAATACTTATACATTTAAATAATCAGACAATCATTATGGTATTAAATGGATAAGATCACCATCCATAAATATCATCAATTGAATGAAGAATAAGACCTGGTCTTATTTATTAACAACTCACAAAAATATTATCATTATTATTTTCCCATATTGATAAATATCCTTGCACTAAATCTATCATGTAATTCCTCTAGTTGGATTATTTTCCTTAGGTTACACTTAGATTTACTTAAAGGAAGTATCTTTATGATCTAAGGACACCAAGAGTTCTAGTTGCATATATTTTTCTTTTAGGCCAAAGGGACCATATAGTTGAAAGGATACAAGGAGGGTCGATTGCGATTATGAGATATTAGTTAATCAATGATAATGGATATTGGAAAATCATGAATTAAATAGACTTGATAATAATTTCTACAATATTATTGATTATTGATAATAAAGTTAAATTTTATCTAAATTGTACCTAGGATCATCCTATGGGAAACATGTGTGAGTTTGTGGTAAGTATTCTTGATATGGGTTAATACATCATAAAATATTTCACATTTAAATTCACTTTGTGCACATAATATTAAATTTGAATTATTATTAAAAAAAACATTTATTATCGTTTTCCAATAAAACATATAGTTGAACCTCTTATGTAGTAAAATATACATATTTTAATTCTTTTAAATCTTAAATAGTATCTACTATGAAAATATGTTGAATGTTTAATAAAAGCTCAGATATAAAATAACAATTTCAATCCAATACTTCATTTCAAAAAAATAATTTTGATGAGAGGATTTGAACACAAAACCAATATATTTTTAATCAGACCAAAAAAATTATACCCAAGTGACTTAGGAGAGGAGCAAGAAAAGCAAAACATTTTCATCGTCCTACATGGATGAGTATTTTCTCAAAGTTAACATATTGTGAGAGATTTCGTAGGATTCAAGGGAGAAACTCTAAAAATGGTGTAAATATTTGAGTCAATTTGCAAGGAAGAATTGGAAGTATCATATATGCTTTCATTTTATTATGAAATTAGAATATTTGAAAATAATTTAATATGTGGTAGGTTATATAAGACTACCATCATAGAGGATGTGTTTTATTCAATATAAGTATAGTGATGTATGGTGTACAATTTTAATTCTTCTAAGATTTAAACTTTAGACCGGTATTCAGAATTTCAAACTCTCCACTATTAAACCACCCAAAAAATTCATATATTTCACCTTGCATCTCTTTAATGAGAGGAATTTAAGTTAACTAAATAGTTATAAGTATATATTTTTTTAAGCGAAAAACTCCTTGTTGGCCACACCAATATTATCAATTGGATTTTGGATACCCAATTCAACTTTTTGGTAAGGTGGATATTTGAACCTGAGACCTCCCTTGAAAGATTGCCCTTTCCTCTCCAACTCACCTACAACACCTAGATAAATAGTTATAAGTATTATCTCTATTAATTTTTGCATAATAGGCATGTCTTGAATATCAAACCTAAATATCCTTTTAAAATCTTCATGCGTGGACTCAACTTGGTAAAGGCTCTTAATAGTGTCAAGTCCTTTACTAAGTAAAGGAATGATTCATATGTTCATTTAAGGGACTTTATGTTATGTAAAATCAGCCACAATCCGTTGAAATGTTTGTTTGAAATTATTATAATATTTTTAAGTTATTTGATCTATAAAGAACTTCTAAAAATTAACTAAAATTTATGTATTAAATTTAAGAGATTATTATTATTATTATTATTATTATTATTATTATTATTATTATTATTATTATTATTATTATTATTATTATTATTATTATTATTATTATTATACATGGTGGAATTAGTAGCCGCCACGAATCCGGGTAGGCTGTCCAACTTTTATGGCCGTCATAGTATTTTGTGATGTTTTTCTTGAAAAATGCCACACATATCTTCGTGCAGTCCGCCCTTATAACCGCCATGCCAAAATCATTTTAAACCTTTTACGCCATTGAATGCACTAAGAAAGAGACAAGCGTTTAGTCTGGTGAGGTCCAAGATTTGAACCTTGGACCTCCACCCCCCTTATACGGTGGGCAGGATGTCCAAATTTTATGGTCGTCACAGTATTCTATGCTTTCCGTCCCAAAAACCGCCACACATCTTTGCACAGTCCGTCCCTATAACCTCCATGCCACAATCATTTTAAACCTTTTACACCGCTAAAAGCTCCAAGAAAGGGGATAAGCGTTCAGTCCGACAAGGCTCAAAATTTAAACCTTAGACCTTTGCCCCCTTTGGATGAACCAATTGGTCACACCTAATTTAAAAGATTATTACATCAATATTTTCCAATAATATTAAAAGACAAAGATACTATTTGAGTCAAGTTTCTAGGAAATACTCTTTAGGCTATCAATTCCTCATCAACATATTGCATCCACTTAGCACTAGTGCCAAGGCCTTGATGATAAATGCTAATAATTTCCAAACATCCATGAGCAGATAGGAAACAATAATAGATGTCCCAATATAGAGCTTTTTCCCAAATGTTAAGGAGAAAATTTAAGGATGCCATAGGTAACTTATTAAAGGCAATATAAAAAAATAATAACATGCATAAATTATACAAAATTTTTTTAAACAAATAAAAAACGTTTTTGTAAGGATTTTTTTTACTTACCCAAAAGAATATATATATCTATATATGTATATAATAATTTTATGACAACATTTGTGAGAATGAATCTTGTAATGGAATCTTTAAAAGTAAAAACTCTTCTTTCCATAAAAATTCTTTTTAAGCTAAAATTAAACCATCTATTTTCAACAATAATAATAATTAATAAATAATTACAGATATATTAAACTAAAAAAATCACTTTATAAATGTATGCTTTAAAATATCATATGCAGTTCACTAACTTTTTTATATTATTAATTACTTGTAAACAATGAAATAACGATCAATTATTTATTAAAAAAAATCTTGTAAGAGAAAAAGGACAATTTTAAAAATATGATATTCCCAACTGTACGGCCTCCCTTGCTGTTTGATATAGCCGTGCATCCCTCCAAGTTCTAAAATACACTTTTGTGTTTCTTAATTTTAAGGAGAATAGTATAACTGCGTCTCAAAGAGATTATAGTTAGGTATTTCATGGGTAGACAAGACAACAAGTGCCAAACTAACTCTTGTGCTTTATAGGAACGGGGTGTCGTTTTATTAGAAACATGGAATAACAAGTAAAAACACGACAGCATCAAGTATCCTCCAAACCTATATTTTGGCTGAAACCCCATGTTAACCAGGTGAGGAATAAGACATGGGGTGTCATCCAGCTCCGAACGTTCATGAGAAGGGAAATGGGCCTGCATGAATGTTTATACTTCCGTCTGCCATCCACTGCAGGTTACCCCCTTCCTCTTCAACCCTGCAATTAGAAATTTTCAATGTTTATCCACGTTTTCACTAATTGTTCAAGAAAACGAAGTACCTTGTCAAGTGATGAAATACCATACTTACTTTCTCTGGGCTTCTTCGGGATCACTGGTTTGTAAATGAGATTGCCAACTTTTACCAAGGAAATAGCCGAGATTGTCTTCCTTTGGGAGGATAGTGGAAGTGAGTATTCCTTTTCTATCAAGTTCTTGGACAAGCCTCGGGAACTTATTTTCCATTTGACGAGCTACTCTGTCGCTACGCACAATCGCTGTTTCCCCTCCCTCTGGCGGTGCAACCTCGCAGAAGAATAATATTTTGGACGGAAATTCTTTCATCTGCGCGCAAATGCGTTTAACAAACACAAATCTTAGTCAAATTTAATTTCATATCTTTGTGGTGCAGCGGTCAGGTGGATAATTTGTTTCACAGCAGAGATGGTCGGTAAGTTGCAAACCCTATGACGGTTTTCAAACAACTTCCAAGAACCATGACTGCAAGTGATATGTCGGAAGCTTCCAAACGACGGCAAGTGATATGTCGGTGGCTTCCGAATGACGGCAAAAACTCGAATGTCACGGCAGCTAGTTTACTCTCCTCACGTCGGCACCTTGGACGATAGTGATCCATCGGTGACGGTAGAATGCTTCATGGCATGTTTTAGATCGTTGATCCGTCTAAGACGCTAGTTTCTTACTAAAGCGGCAATCTTCCAATACGGTCTGTTTTCCCAGCTTTCTTGAACGAAGAGTGTCATTCGGCTATCCGCCAACTTGTGGAATTTAACCATATCGAATCGCCACGAAAAATAAATATCGCACGATTCTAACTCGAGACTGAAGCTTCGCTCAACTGGGCGGCGATGCGGGAGCTTCGCTCGCTCAACCAGCGAGACGGCAGCTTCGCTAGTTTCTGCTGCGAGGGAAGAGCTTCACTAGTCCAGGCAGTCTAGGCGGAAGGGTCGCAGGTTGAAAGGCCGAGGCAGCAGGTTCGCAAGAATAAACGCCGAGACGGGAGGAGGTTCGGGCGTTTTAGCAGGTAGTGGGGTGCTTCGCAGGAATAACTGCCGGAGTGGCAGCTTCGCCCAAGAAGCAGCGAAGCACAACTTCGGGGGCAGCAAAGCCCCGAACTGGAGCTTCGGGCGAAGTGGCGCCGAGTTCGGGGCAAAGACTCCCCGAAGCTTGACTTCGGGAGGGAAATCCGGGCAAAACAAAAACGAGGTTTGGACTTCGTTCGAGGAGGAAAAAGGAAAGTTGTTGAAGGAAGTTGCGATGCTCGTGTTCGGAGGAAAAACAATGAGACTCGGATTTGAAAGAGATAATAGGCGAGGCTTTAACACATTAACATTTATCAGAATAAAACCGGATTACAAGATTTCTTTCAATGAAGTTATTTCAAACATTTGCAAGTTAAATTACAGGATAAACACAAAACGAACAAGCTCGAAAAGTTGTTGCTCCGATTCTACTGTTCTTCTACCAAGCTTCTACTCTCGCTCTTTCTTTTTGCAAAATACCAATTTGCACCAGTATTTATAGCTGACGATGAGGACACGGACGGGAAAGGTTCACCAATGCTCTGACAGGAATTTAATGCGGAAGTAGGGTTTCTGACCAATCGTCGAACTGCAACCCAACTACCCACATGCTTGAAATTTCAGCGCTCAGATGTTAGAGATCCGATCTATCAGAGAACCCATTAGGCATCAAATCTGGTTTAATTTTCTAACACCCTCCTTTAAATCAGATTTTACAAAGACTTCGACGCCCAACATTTCCCGTAGCCTGTTGAAGTTCTCCTCATTTAAAGGTTTTGTGAAAATGTCAGCTATCTGCTCCTTGGACCTGCAAAATAGCAACTAAAATTCACCAAATTTTATCAGCTTTGATGAAATGATATCGGATGTCAATGTGCTTCATTCGACCATGGAACACTGGATCCTTCGATAGTGCTATGGCAGAATTGTTGTCACAGAAAATTATCGCTGCCCCTTTCGGTGGATGATTCAGCTCACCCAAGATTCTTCGCAACCATACTTCCTGGCATGCAGCTAATGTGGCGACGACATACTCTGCCTCAGTAGTGGACAATGCAACTATCGGTTGCTTCTTGGATGACCATGAAACTGCTCCCGAACCAAGATGGAAAGCATATTCGAAAGTGATTTTCTGATCATTAGTGCTCCCAACCCAATTGCTATCTATGTAGCCCACCAGTTCCAGATGGTCTCATCTAGCATAAAATATTCCATGGTTCCATGTCCCATTGACATAGCGCATGATTCTTTTACCTGCTTATCAGTGTGTGTCCTTCGGCATCTCTATAAACCTAGTAATCAAGCTGACTCCAAACATCAAATATGGTCAAGTTACAATAAAATACATGAGACTACCAACTAGCTTTTTAAATAGAGTTGGATTAATATTTTTTTTGGAGTCCAACTTGCTCAGTTTTAGACCTGTGGCAACAGGTGTGATGGCAAGTTTTTTGTCCTCCATCTTAAACTGCTTTAGGACATCCTTCGCATACTTACCTTGAGAAATAAAGATGCCATCTACTTATTTGTCAACTTCAATGCCAAGAAAATATTTCATCAACCCTAAATCCATCATCTCGAACTCCTTCAACATGGCTATTCTGAACTGGTCGAACAAACAATACATCACTCTTCATAGCTTCCAAGAACTATGATTTTCAACTAGCTTCCACGAACCATGACTACAAGTGATATGTCAGAAGCTTCCAAATGACAAGTGATATGTCGGTGACTTCTAAATGATAATAAAAACTCGAATGTGATGACAGTTAGTTTACTCTCCTCACATCAGTACCTTGGATGATAGTGATCCATCGGTGACAGTAGAATGCTTCATGGTATGTTTTAGATGGTTGATCCATCTAATATGGTAGTTCCTTACTAAATCGGTAATATTCCAATACGATATATTTTTCTAGCTTTCTTGAATGAAGAGTGTCATTCGACTATCTGTCAATTTTAGAAATTTTACCAAATCGAATCGCCACAAAAAATAAATATCACATGATTCTAACTTGAGACTGAAGCTTCGCTCAACTGGGTAGTGATGCGGGAGATTCACTCCCTCAACCAGCGAGACAGTAGCTTCACTAGTTTCTACTATGAGGGAAGAGCTTTGCTAGTCCAGGCAGTCTAGGCAGAAGGTTCGCAGGTTGAAAGACCGAGGCAGTAGGTTTGTAAGAAAAAACATCGAGACGGGAGGAGGTTCAAGTGTTTTAGCAACTAGTGGGGTGCTTTGTAGGAATAATTGCTAAAGTGGTAGCTTCACCTAAGAAGGTGGTGAAGCACAACTTTAGGGGCAGCAAAGCCTTGAACTAGAGCTTCGAGTGAAGTGGCACCAAACTGCCATTTCGGGGAAAATACTCCCTAAAGCTTGACTTTGGGTGGGAAAGCCTCGAAGCTTGTCTTTGGGTAAAACAAAAATAAGGTTTGGACTTCGCTCGAGGAGGAAAAAGGAAAATTTCTCATGGAAGCTGCGATGCTCGTGTTTAGAGGAAAAACAACGAGACTCAGATTCAAAAGAGATAATAGGTGAGGCTTTAACACATTAACATAAATTGATTTATCATAATAAAACCAAATTACAAGGCTTCTTTCAATGAAGCTATTTCAAACATCTGCAAGTGAAATTGTAATATAAACACAAAATGAACAAGCTCAAAAAGTTGTTGCTCTGATTCTACCATTATTCTATCAAGCTTCTACTCTCGCTCTCTCTTGCAAAATGCCAATTTGCATTGGTATTTATAGCTGACAATGAGGATAGAGGTGGGAAAGGTTTACCAATGCTCTGACAAGAATTTAATGCGAAAGTAGGGTATCTGACCAATCATCGAACTGCAACCCAACTACCCACATGCTTGAAATTTCAGCACTTAAATGCAAAGATCTAATTTGTCAGAGAACCCGTCAGGTGTCATATCTGTTTTAATTTTCTAACACAATTGAATTCACCTACAACATGAATAGATAGTCTATAACAACATCATTTTGAACATAAAAACAAGATTTTATGTACACAAAACTCAATCACACTAAGGGAATAAAAATTTTATTAATCCTTGTATATGTAACAGTATGACTGTACAACACTCGAAATCATTCACACGAAGAATTATTTTTCCTCTCAATCAAGGTTTCTTCTTTTCCTTCTCACTTCTATTCTATGACTATTTTACTCCGCTCATGTTCCCTCACTTTGCTTTGTGTCCTCACCATTTATTTATAATTGAAACAATTGTTACTAAGCTAGTTTATCTTCCTTAATTGTTGGCCTCTTAGTTTTGATGTCTTCATCAACCTACACGTGGATGTATGCATTATACTCACTCATTAAAAGGAAATGTTTCATGAGCAAAGTTCATAAACATTTTCAAAATACTTAACCAAGATTCCATACTTAGAAATATCAAAAGCATTCATTCATGTTGCCACTT
The DNA here is from genome assembly GCA_028583015.1 of Wollemia nobilis. NCBI lineage: Eukaryota > Viridiplantae > Streptophyta > Pinopsida > Araucariales > Araucariaceae > Wollemia > Wollemia nobilis. The sequence continues at coordinate 331,867 of JAQPPZ010001424.1, read as the reverse complement.
CAGTTGGATGATTTTTGCACTTGACCAGGTACTCATAATAGACTTGGCTCTTTGTTTCTTTTGATATTCTTGAATCTATGATTACCTCAATTTTGTCTCATTCTTTCTCTAGCAACTGCGTTATCCATTGTTCTGCTAAAACATCAACAATGTGATCTTCATCCACATCACTAGGTGGATCATAGTATGCATATAAATCCATGATATTAAAGATTAGTAAAATATCAATGCCTTCTAGAAGATCAATTTCATATGCATTGGTAGTATACTTTTTCAAGACCTTACAAGATCTAATATTCTTCCAATTTAGCTTGTTGTAAGTGCCTTTGGGAAACCTTTCTGTCTGCAAATGTGTTAAAACCAAATCTTCAACCTAGAATTCCTATATCTAATACTTAAGGTCATCAAGTTGCTTGTATTTCATGGCATTCCTTTCCAATGCACCCTTCACTTCATGATGTAAACATTGCATATATTAAGCAAAATCCTCTACCATAGCACTAGGTTACTGCAATTCAGCTATGCTCTACAAATCATCTACTCCTTGAGGATGCATTCCATGCAAAATATGGAATGGAATTTTAGCCATGCTTCTATTGACTGAATGTTTATATGCAAATTCTACCTATGCCAACATAGTATCCCATAATTTTGGCTTCTTACCAACTATACATCATAGTAAATTCCCAAGGCTTATATTCATTATTTTTGTTTGACAATCTATTTGTGGGTGATAAGTTGAACTAAATCTCAATTTGGTACCCAACTTCTTCTAACACAATGCTATTTATAAAACCGTGTAATATTACTTCTTAAAAGAACAACTCAGTAATATGGGTAACATCACTTATCTTCTTGCAAGGTATAAAATATCCTGTCTTTGAAAATCTATCAACAATGAAAATAATAGAGTCATTATCTTTTTGTATCCTCAAAAACCCAAGAAAAAAATCCAAGCTTATGTCATCCCATAGTCTCTCTGGTATTGGTAAGGGTTGATACAAACTAGTATTTTGAATCCTCCCCTTTGCATTTTGACATAGTCGATAACGCTACACAAGCCTTTTAATATCCACATTCATTATTAGGCAGTAATAATTGACACAAAATTATCCCATCCTTTTATCTACTCCAAAATGTCCAACTAGTCCTCCACTATGTTTCTCTCTTATCAGGTTCTCCCTCATTAACCCCATGGTATGCACAATTTTTGTCCCTTAAATAATAATCTTTCTTGGATGAAGTATTCCAACCATGGTGTCCTATCCCCTATAGTAGGATTACTACATATTTTTCAAGCTTCCTTACAGTCCACATCCTTAGCATAAAGCTCATTCATAGCATTAAAACCCATGACTTCAACCTACATCATGTTCAATAATAGATTGATTATGCTTAAGGCATCAACTACTCAAATTGAATGACCACTTCTATATTTCAATAAAAATGAATATCCCTACAAAAATTCCACCCACTTCATATGTATTTGATTCAACTTACTCTAGTTGTTAATAATTTTAGAGCATAATTATTTGTGAACAAGACAAACTCTAACGGTAGAAAATAATGTTTCCATTTCTTCAAGACTTGAATAATGGAATAAAATTCCTTGTCATAGACTAGGTATTTTCTCTTTGCCTCATTTATATTTTCACTAAAATAAGCAATGGTATTTCCTTCCTGACTCAAGAATCCTCCTATTAGCTTCCTACTTGCATCACAATCCACTTGAAAAAAATTGTTGAATTCTAGTAAAGCTATAATGGGTTGTTCCATTATCCTTTATTTAGTATTCAAAAACTTCTTTCTTATGCAATCATTCACTTAAATTCATTATTTCCTCCTTTTATTATTTCTAAGATAGGGGTACACTTTTCACTAAATATTTTGATGAACTTCCCATAAAAACTTGTGAGACCATGGAAACTCCTAGTCTCAAACATACTTCTAGATGATGACCAAATCACAATGCCCTTGACCTTTTCAAAGTCCATCCATAACCCTTATTGGGAAATCCTAAAACACAAGTACACTAGTTCTTTCATAAAACTATATTTTTTTAAGTTGACAAGCAACTTCTTTTCCTTCAGTTCATATAAGACCAATATCAAATATACCAATTGTCTTCCTTGATCTTACTAAATGTGAAAATTTTATCCAAATAGACAACTATAAACTTACCAACAAATGGCTTCAACACTTTATTCATCAACCACATAAAGGTACTAGTTGCATTTGTCAATCCAAATGGTATAACTAGCCACTCGTACAATCCATCCTTTGTATTGAATGTGGTGTTCCACTCATCTCCTTCCCTAATACATATCTGATGATAGCCACTTTTCAAATCTATATTCATAAAGTACTTTGCTCCACTTAAGCAATCCATCAAATCATCCATGGAAGGCAATTAAAATTGGTACTTGATAGTTATCTTGTTGATAGCCTTAGAATTCATGCATGTATCATTCTCCACCCTTCTTTGGTGTAAGTACAACTTATATTGCACAGAGCCTCAAGATCTCCCTAATAATTAATTTATCCAATAACTCTTGTACTTGTTTATTTATTTTATTGTTCTCCATTAATATCAACCTATATGCTACCTTATTAGGAAAACTCAATCTAAGAATAAATTTGATATGATAGCTAATACTTCTTGTGGTTGGTAATCCATTCGATAATGCTTCTGATAAATGTTTTGCATAGTTATCTAGCAATTATTTCACTTCACTTTGAATATCCTCCCTGTTTGCAATGCCATCCTTTGTGGGTTTAACAATCAAGGTAAAACATACCTTATTATTTATCATCTATTTTATAAATTATTTTCCTAAAACTAAACATGTTTTAGAACCAATATCATCTCTTTTGTCCTTGTGTGTCAACAAGCTCAATACAAACTTCTTATCATATTTCATAATGGTGTAGGTATTTTACCTACCATCATGTACTACCTTCTTATAGAATTACCAAGGTCTTCCCAACAACACATGGAAATCATCCATAGACATAATATCACATACGACCTCATCCTTGTATGATCCTATCTAAAAATTTACCTTGTATTGTTCACTTACAAGAATCTGATGTCCCTTTTGTAGCCAAGACACCTTGTATGGACAAGGGTGTTCTACCCTCTTCAATCCCAACTTCTCTATAATCTTAGTAGATACTAAATCATCCAAAATTCCACTATCTATTATGACCTTGCAACATTTACCACTAAATTTGTACATAATTTAAAAAAAAATTCTCCTTTGGGTAGGTTCACATTTCTTTTTCTCTAGCTTCAAAGGCACTCTCTTCATCATGAGTTATTCTCCTTTCATGGGATTTTCCACATACCTTGGGAATGTAACACTTTATTATTTGGCTTATATAATATAGTTCTCGACCTCCTTGCCCTTATTATTGCTTTATTGCATGGTTAGAATTTAAATGCCTAATGACCATTTTCTCCACATCTATAACATCTTCCAGAGAATATTCTAACCCTTCCTTGACTAAAACCACCTCTTCTTCATGATATATATCCATATACTTTGGTATTTTAGATGTTATCACTATGAGAAGTACTAGCTTCTCCTTCCTATTTTTGTTGTCCTCTTCCATTGCTTGTTTGTTCTTGTCCATGCAAGAACCATCCTCTTACTCTCTAATTATTTTGTTGCCTTCGTAATAATTTATCCTATGTCATTAAGACATAGTAGCATGCTTTCTCTACCATCCTTATCCTTATCATATTGACTTCATCCTATATAGATATCCATAGTCTATTTATGTGCTTTGAAATTTTTTATTTATCGTCTTCCATGTGATTATCCCAAATGGTAAGCCTATAGAATACCTTCGTGTACTCCTTCATATTCATATCCTTCTATCTTAGATTCTATAATTTAAAAAAAAGACTCAATTGATATTTATACTAAATAAATTTGGCATTCAGCTTGGTGGCTATTTTCTCCCATATACTAATCCTTTTATTTGTCTTTTAGCTTGAACATAGTCCCACAACAAGGATGCATGCCCTTTTAGCTTTGTGTAGGAAAATTTCACCCATTTTATGTCTTATATTGATTTAGAATCAAAGTACTCCATTTTGGTAATCCAGTATATGAGATCCTCTAGACTCAAGCTTCCATTATATGACATGTTTTTTATCTTTGGATTTTGACCCAGATTAGAGATTTCTTGAATCAATCACTCTTCTACATATTCTCCTTTCTCTTCATATTGATTTTATGAATGGTAAGCCTCATCTTCTTCACTATCACTAATATCCTCAAAATGAATACCTCTTCATTGGGTAGTTTTGATTACCTTTAGTCAAGAAATAATTCCCATCAATATCTCAGCTATATCTGCAACTAAACGGGTCTTATGATATTCTTATTCCCCATTGTACAATCATTCATTTTACATGCATAACATATTAGAGATATTCTAGATTTAATACCAAAAATTATGTAGTAGTGATGTGGGTAATTTCTTTCATAGCAAAGATAGTTGATAAGTGGTAAATACCATGATGTCTTTCAAACAACTTCCAAGAACCATGAATGTAGGTGATATGTCAACAACTTCCAAATAACTACAAGTGATATGTTATCCCATTCCAAATCAATAATGACAAATGAGATGTCAACAACTTCCAAATCAAATATTGTAGGTGATATATCTAAAGCTTCCTAATGGTGGAAAAACCCCAATTAAAATGGCAACTAATTTATTCCCCTCATGTCGACACCCTAGATGATAGTGTTTTACTAGTGATGGCATAATGCTTCATAGCATGTTTTATATGGTTCATTCATCTAATATAGTAGTTTCTTACTATGGTAGCAATCTTCCAATACAGTCTGTCTTTCCCAAATTTCTTGAATAAAGAGTCTCATTTGGTTGTCTATTAACTTGATTCACTTACAATAGGAATAGATAGTATATAACAACATTATTTTGAACATAAAAGCAAGATTTTATATACACAAAACATAAACACACTAAGGGAATGAACATTTAATTAATCCTTGTATATGTAATAGTATGATTGTACAACACTCAAAAATATTCATAGGAAGAATTATTTTTCCTCTCCATCAAGGTTTCTCCATTTCTTTCTCACTTATATTCTATGACTATTTTCCTTTGTTCATGTCCCTTATTTTTCCTTTGTGTCCTCCCAATTTATTTATGAATGGAAAAATCCATTACTCATATGATTTATCTTCCCCAATGGCTAGATTTTCAGTTCTAATATCTTCATCAACCTACACATGGATGTTTGCATCACTTTGGAGGGGGTAAACATAGACAACTAAAATATTAACAAAATTATATTATTACTAGGGAAATATCATAATGAAAGAAGATGTGTTTTTAAGGGCACCTCTATTTGCATACCATACACTTCCTACAATGTTTATTCATATAGAGAAGCCTTTGAAGGGTTGTTCCTCCCAACCAAGAGCTTCCACAAAATGCATTGAAGTTAGTTGATGTCTTTATGTCAAATTATCTTAACACAAGTGCTCTATACTCATGAAATTAATGTGAAATACATGTTTTCTCCTTATCCCTTATGGACTTTATAACTCGATCCATACCTTCTCTTTGATAATAATACATAGGGAAAACAACTTGGAGAAATGGATGATCCTCTTGGACCTTATGTTCCACAATCTTACCTTTAGAGAAATTTATAATTTTTCTTTCTTGCTAGTTGAGATCACAAAATATATACCATCTAAAGCTAGATACTTTATATAACCAACCTCACCAAATAGTGTAAATAATCAAGACATATGACATCATTTCTATCAAAATTAAATATATGAAAATCTATTAACAATGATAAATGGGTGTGACATGTCCAGTCAGTTATCTACGAGTTCATATATTGTAATTATAAATTTAATAGATGCAATGAATATTTGGAATGTGTGTTGCACTTATTAGTGTTTCAGTGAATTTAACCTATTTTATTGATTCTATGCAGTTCAGATATGAAAGCAGAGTGGAACTAGGTGCATAAGAGCTTTTAATATATCTACCTATTGTATAATAGAGAATTTTGGTCCTTCTAATTCTATTTCAATAAATATTTTTCAACTTGAGAAAGAGTTCTCAATGCTCCTACATCTATGGGTTTTGGATACCCATTCTCCATTTGGTCACATAGCTCTTGAGACCCAAACAAAATCTTCATCTAGAAGATCTAGTAATCATAATTCTTACCATTGAATTGTGGGATCTAAAATTACAAAGTATTGCTACTGGAATCCATTATTATTGTGGATTTTAAACTCACACTAATGGCTCAAGATTTGATACCAATTTGAAAGTAGAATGAAATCGGACGCTTGGGATATTTTTAACATTTTGTATGCTTCTCAATGCAAAAATTGCACAAATCCAAGATTTCATGGATTTGGAATTGGGAGGAGCATAGATTCAAGACATACATAAATTTGGTCTTGCACAAAGCCAAGATTGAATGGATTTGGGGCTTGCACAAAGCCATAATGAGAAGGTAGGAGCTACCTTCAATTTTGAGAAATTGCGTAGATCCAAGATTTTCCACAAGATGGATGATGTTAGGCAAGAGTTTACTCTAGTTTCTAGCAATTGTGTAGATCTAGGATTTTCTACAAGGTGGATGATGTCAACTAGAATTTTACTCTAGTTTTTCACCTTATGTTTGTACAGTCTCAAAAAAGTAAATATTTAGGTAAAAATGCACACAATAAATTTTACAAAGGCACAACTCGAAAATAAATTAAATATATGAAGCTATAAAACATTCATATATTTATATTATATTAGGAGAAACTGCTACAACTTTATAATTCATTCACTATTATTTGTCTTTGCTATGACTGTTTTAATTTTGGAGAAGGTAATCGTTGGATCTTTTTTATGCTTATGCAACTTAGACCTTGTATTTTCTTCTTCACTCTAATTTCATGCTTTAGTTACTCTCTTTCATCATCTATGAATAACACCCAATGCTCATATATACATTTGGGGAATAGAGGGGAAAATGCAACAACTTCTTGACATGAATTAAATGCAAAATTGGTGTCTATCAAATCTCCTAACAATAACTGCAACTACCAGAAATATATTCAAGTGCTTCAAAATCTGGTGATGGATTTTGATATCTATGGAGAGCAAGATATGTTAGAGGTAAGTGAAATCTAGATTAATTTTCAACACGATGTTGAACTCTATTGTGATGAGGACCCGAACTGCATAGGCATGAACCAATTGGTATTTTAACATTTTTATTTTTTTTTGGTATATAGTTGAATTGGGTACAATTACAATTGGTATTTTAATATTTTTATTTTTTTTTGGTATATAGTTGAATTGGGTACAATTACAATTTGTAGTAACCAACCATCAGCATCTGCATCCAACAAACCCATCCGTCTCGTTGATGGTAACCCGGCCTGAGATGGTAACTTTTAAAATTTCAATTTCATTATTTTTTTAATGAGTTTAATATTTCAATTTTGAATATGGGAAAATTAAATTTGACATTCTTTTGACCAATCCAGAATTGAAATAAATACAAATAATAATAATAATTATATTTTTTTTCTTTAAAATAAAAACTTGTCCAAAACAATGATCGAGAGGTGCCTCCATCAATAACCGATGTCACGTAAGGGTATTCAGATTTGTGAATCTTATGATGTTTGCTGCGGGAATTTACTGGCAATTTCCCATTTGACCCCACAGTGTTCTTTGCCAGATTGCCAACCAACATATCATTTTTCTTTTAAGTCATATCGTGGTTTCGCTTTCCCACCAGACAAGCAGCCATTTATTTACGTTTGTCAACAAAGTCACTTACATCAGGAGTAATTTTTTTTACCATAAATCCTTTCGCAATGGGGATTCTAAACGTGCACAATCTATAGCCTCCATAGATATGTTTTCGCCGGCATTCCACGACTCTACTTTGACTGAAGTATTCAAGGTAATAAGATTTAAAATAGTGACGAAATGGACTATATAATTCAGAAGAATATTAGCAAAGAGATCCGTTTTGAAGAAGTCAAATTTAACGTTTCTCTCTTATTTGAGGATGGGATCTTGTAAATATATACATAGTAAAACGATGGTTTTTTTTAAGAGCCTCAAAATATGAAAACACCATTTTTACCTAAAAAAAAAAATATAAGGATTTGGGTCATGAGCGAGACAACTTCGATAACGATAAATAAGCAGGCGATAGCAACTTTTGTCCCCAATAATGCGACATTTCACGTCAAAGAGAACTTAAGGAGGCATCAATGCGACATTTCACGTCAAGGAGAACTCAAGGAGAACTTAAAGAGGCATCAATGCGACATTTTACGCAACACTCTACCTTTTAAAATCTAATATTATCATTAGGAGCCATGAACAAGAATGCTGTCACACAAAGGGTCGAACAAAGTCAATAATATTGAAGTTAGTTATATTGTATTATTGACTTTGAGACGTTTCTAAAATTTAATATTATCATTAGGAGCCATGAACAAGAATGCTGTCACACAAAGGGTCGAACAAAGTCAATAATATTGAAGTTAGTTATATTGTATTATTGACTTTGAGATGTTCAATCTTTTGAAGGCAACACATATTTTACTTTAGTAAATGAAAAAGTCAATAATATTGAAGTTAGTTATATTGTATTATTGACTTTGAGATGTTCAATCTTTTGAAGGCAACACATATTTTACTTTAGTAAATGAAAAAGTTAGATGATTATATATTAAGTAATTTAAAGGTTGTCTTATATAATTTATATTTTTTAATTATTTTAATTGAAATATAAATATTGTTTTTAAGGAGGTTAAAGGTTATAAGTTAAATACATTATTTTTTTGATTGATTGAAAGAAAGGGTTTTAAAATGATCCTAGGACATTTTACATAAAAGGATAAATAGGGAGATAGTCTCCCTAAGACAAGAAAGAACAACCAACAAGAGGATACATTCACAAAAGGATTACAATAGGAAACCCACCAAAGAGGCTTTAAAATACAGATTTGCAAAGTCTCCCACCTAGGAGAAAATTCAAGCACAAAAAGGTTCTGCTCAAACTAAGAAGGGAAAACCTTCCTTAAGAGGATCATTCTAGCAAGCCCAATAATGGAAAATAACAACCAAAAAAATAATGACAAGAATTATAATAATAATAAACAAAGGGAATCACACTTAGAAAGAGAGGATCTCCCTAGCACATCGAACTCCAAAATGAGGATTCCTGATAAAGAGAAACAAAACTAAGAGAAACTGCATCCAAATCCATTTGGGTCTGTCTTGCCTTAGATTTTTCTTCAAAGAAGAGAGTAGCTCACATTCCATGAGGAGGTTTTTATTTGTAGGAATTTTGTTTAAGGATCTGCTTCTCCATATTTCATTGTCACTGCTAGCATTTTCAAAACTAAAATTAGGGTTCAAGGTAGAAATATTTGGTGTTTTTTATTGGGTCTTCTCCTTGCCAATTTGGTCCTTAATCAAGACCATATCCTTATCATGGACCTTATCTATACTTTCCTTGCCAATTTAGATCTTAGTTTGGGTCTTCTCTTTGACCATGGGCTTCTCCTTATCATTTAGAGACTAGGCTTCCCCCTGGACCATCTCCTTGCTAATAGAAATTAGGGCAGTCCTCTAGATCTTACCATTAATAGCAAATAAAGCTACATCAGTAGAATTAAGGGTTTCTTAGAATCTTTGCATAGCCCTAAATTAGCTAGAGTGACAAAGAGAGGTACTGAGCATAGAGTGCTAGCTTAATTTCATACTCGATAGGTTACATTTTATTGCTAAAATCTAAAAGAAGCTCAATAGAAGATGACAATTCTGAATTAAGGTTGGTATTTATGCACATTCTTGTATAAACCATTTGAGATTTGAATTTAGTTGTAGGATCAACAACTACGAGATCTTTGATAACCCTAGAAATACCTTAGATAGCATCCTCATGCTAAAACTAAATTAGCAATCAAGAAATATTGACCTCAATAGGGGTGGAGTTTATGCTTTATGACTCAGGGTCAAAGTTAGGAGACCATCTTTGGAGAAAGAAACTTTATCTGTTGAAGAACTAGGGACCACCTGAAAGGATTTACCTTGAATATTTGATTTTGTTAAGTTTGATGAATAAAAATCCTCTGGTGATTGCTAAAAGTTCCATATGCCCATAAGGCTTCCATTTAGTGAAATCCCTCTTTTTGATAGAATCTATGTTAAGGCAAGAACCCATAATTTTTTTGATGAGAATGAGTCTTGAGAAAATTTTATGGAAGTAATATGAGAATGAACTCTTAGTTTACCTTGGCTAGGAAGTAATTCAAAAGATACACCACCTAAAGGGACTGAAGAGGAGTAAAATTTATCAACAAAATATGGACATGACAATAGACACAGAGCTATCCAACCCTAGAAACTAACCACAAAAAATGTTAGATCCATTAAGATGGGTTTTATTGGCATAGACCTCCTAGGAGATCCCCCTAGACCAGATATTGAAATTAAAATATTAAGGGCTTCAATACTTGAAGGGATTGGAGAAGCAGAATTAGGGTCCATGAAACTAGTGGAATCTGGGCGCACTGGCATCCCAAAGACCCCAATATCAATGGAGGATAAGGTATCCTTCAAGAAGTCATAATCTCTATACTTTCCTTGCCAATTTGGATCTTATTTTGGGTCTTCTCTTTGACCATGAGCTTCTACTTATTGTTTAGAGACTAGGCCGCTAATAAAAATTAGGGCACTCCTCTAGATATTACCATTAATAGAAAATAAAGATACATCAATAGAATTAAGGGTTTCTTAGACTCTTTACATAGCCCTAAATTAGCTAGAGTGACAAAGAGAGGTACTGAGCAGAGAGTGCTAGCTTGATTTCATACTCGATAGGTTGTATTTTATTGCTAAAATATAAAAGGAACTCAATAGAAGATGACAATTCTGAATTAAGGTTGGTATTTATGCACATTCTTGCATAAACCATTTGAGACTTAAATTTAGTTGTAGGATCAACAACTACGAGATCTTTGATAACCATAGCAATACCTTAGAGAACATCCTCATGCTAAAACTAAATTAGCAATCAAGAAAGCTTGACCTCAATCGGGGTGGAGTTGATGCTCTCTTACTTAGGGTCAAAGTTAGGAAACCATATTTGAAGAAAGAAACTTTATCTGCTAAAGAACTAGGGACCACCTGAAAGGATTTACCTTGAATATTTGATGTTGTTAAGGTTGATGAAGAAAAATCCTCTGGTGATTGCTACAAGTTCCATATGCCCATAAGGCTTCCATTTAGTGAAATCCATATTTTTTATAGAATCTATGTTGGGTCGAGAACCCATAAATTTGTCGATGAGAATGAGTCTTGAGAAAATTTTATGGAAGTAATATGAGAACAAACTCATAGTTTACCTTGGCTAGAAAGCAATTCAAAAGATACACCACCTAAAGGGACTGAAGAGGAGTAAAATTTATCAAAAAAATATGGACATGACAATAGACATAGAGCTATCCAGCCCTAGAAACTAACCACCAAAATGCCAAATCCATGAAGAGGGGTTTTATTGGCATAACCCTCCTAGGAGATCCCCCCTAGACCAGATCTTGAAATTAAAATCTTAGGGGCTTCAATACTCGAAGGGATTGGAGAAGCAAAATTAGGGTCCATGAAACTAGTGGAATCTAGGAGCACTGGCATCCCAAATACCCCAACATCAATGGAGGAGAAGGTATCCTTCAAGAAGTCATAAAGGGACGAAACACTTCCCCCTTCTACAACAAACTAAAATAATTTATGTTATTACTCCTATCAACTATCTAGGATGACGGTCTCTAACCTAGGGGGAGCACCTATTCCTCATGGGAACCTACATCTCCCTCTTCTATGTGAACCACCATGCCCTCTTCCTCTCTCGTTTGAGAGCATTTTGAACTTCCACTAAATACATTATTTTAATTACTTTAAATGATATGTAAATATTGTTTCAACTAAAATTTGTAAATATAAAAATAATTTAATATCCATAAGGCTACATATTATATGGAATGAATAGATCATCACATAGTACATTATTTATCTAATATATAATAATGAATACAGATAAATAGATTTTAAAAAATAATATTTTTATATATTTTTAAATTAAATGTAATATTTTTAATTATCATAAATGATTTATAATATATATTATTTTCTAAATTTTATATCACCATGAATATTATAAGATAACAAAAAAAAAATAAAGAATTTTTTTCCCTTCCACACTCCTTCCTATAAAAAATGAAAATTGGTTTTCAATATTTTTTTAATTATAAATTATGTAAATTACATGAAAAATTATTTAATTTTAAATGACATATAAAACTATTTTATTTAATATAATTATAAGTATTAAAGTATTATATCTCACTTTCCATTCATATTGATTACTTGATGCATTAAAATATTAGAAATATTATATTCATTTATAAATAAGATATAGTTTAACAATTTTGATTTTAGTTAATTATTATAAATTTATTATTGATTGATTTGATTAAAAGGTTATTAAATTAAAAATTATTTAATTAACATTATTTAATAGAGATAAAATAAATCTATTGAAGAATACATGCTTATAAAGAGGGGTGGGTGAACAGTATAAGATCAACTTTTTATTTTCTTTCTCAAATAATATTATCCAATATTATCAATGGCAATATCAATAGCAATAATCAAAACAATGCACAAATAATTATACACAAGAGAGACACAAATTTAACGTGGTTCACCCAATGTGGGCTACTCCATGAAGAAAATATTTCTACTAAATTTTTTCAACAAATCCTCTTGGGAATCAATTCCCTATTACAATGTTTATGGATCTCTATCCAAAGGAGACACCAATCTCCTATGCTCTGATTTTTAGATCTCTCTCCATAGGAGAACTCTTTCCTCTTTTCTCTAGTTTGTGGAACTTGATCCAGGAGAACTCTATCTCCTCAACTGGTTTGTGGATCTCTCTCCATAGAAGAACCCTACCTCCCTAGCTGGTTCATGGATCACACTCCATAGAAGAACTCTTTCCTCTTACTCTGGTTCATGGATCTCTCTCCATAGGAGAAATACTTCCCCTTGCTCTGGTTTGTGGATCTCTATCCATAGGAAAACTCTTTCACTTCTGCTCTAGCTGGTGATCTTCTAGAAGACTTCTATCCCCACTGCTCTAGCTTATGGATCTCTCTCCAAGAGACATTTTTCCCCACTGCATTAGTTTATGTATCTCTATAAATTATATACTGCTTTTGTTATTTACTCTATCACCTCCAAAGCCCGCTCTCAATATCTATCTCAAGTCTTTACCAAATCTATCCCAAGTCTAGCACAAATTTTCTCTAAATCTGCTCACAAATCTACACTAATCTCTGTCATAGGTCTAGCACAAATTTGCTCTAACTCTTCTCACAAATTTGCACCAAACTCTATCTCAAATATTTCCCAAGCCTTAACACAAAGCTTGAACAAATCATCAATCAAACCTGCTCTCAACCCTACTCTCAACCTAGTGAACCTCTCTCAACCTTACTCTCAAGCCTACTCTTAACCTACTGAATCCCTCTCAACCCTGCTCTCAAACCTGCTCTCAAACCTGCTCTCAACCATGTTATCAAACTATAGGCTATGAACCTCTCTCATCTAGTGATTTCATTAGCTCTAAAATTAGAATAACTTTTACTCAAGCGTAAGGACTTTCTAGAATTCTCTCAATAAGATAACATGGATTTTGTAGTAGTTCTACTTCTCTTTCATGCAATTCATCTTCTTCCAAAGGATAAAAATTGATTTTATGAAAATGAACAAGAAGATTAACTACAAACAAGGAAGCTTAATACCTTCCCAAGTATCAAGCAACCCCCATAAAAACTAACACCACTATTATTTTTTCTTTTTAACTTTTTCTATAAATTTGTAGGTCATAGGTAGTGGACTTCTCATAGGCAATGAACTTGTTTATAAGTGGTGAACCTATCATAGGCAACAAACTTATTTACAAGTAGTGAACCTATCATAGGTAGTGAATCTATGTTTAGGTGATAAACTTATCTTAGGTAATGAATCTACATTCAAGCTATAAATTCATCCTTTATAGATTTCTAGGTATTTTTCTTCTTTGTTTTACTTTAATACAAGTTTTTGTTTATTGTCTACTCTCTATTTAAGCCATAGTAACAAATTAAAAAAGGGTAACGAAAAGAAATTGTAATTATTTTTATTAATAATATCATTTTCATTAGGCAATAAATTCAAAAACCATATATAGTTTTGCACATAGGCTATAATTTATTTTTATCTTCTTGAAACTTTGCTTGAAAAGAAAAAAATATAATTTTACTTTTTTGTAATTATGGTTATAATTTTAATAGTTCTTGCTATTAATTGAGAAAAACATATAGGATGAGTTCTTGTTTATTGTATTATTATTATATTATTATCTTATCTAAATTGCATCATACTTACATCTTCTTTCATTAGGCTTATTTTCATTTCTAGACTCCAAAAGTTAGGTGCTTGCATAATGCACATCAAAACATAGGATTTATAGTTAATCGATAAAATACTCTTGGTGAACCCTACAGCTCCATCAAAGAACTCAAATAATAATAGGATCTAGACAAGAATTTTTTTCTGGGTGTGAACCTCCAAGTTTGGAGATCAACCTCCATGAATATGCATTTACAAGTATCAATATATGAGAGTTTTAGAAATAATAAAAACAATTTAAAACCATGTGTTGAACACACACACAATTTTTGCATGATAGGTTTATCTTGAATATCAAACATGAATTTTCTTTTTAAGATCTTTTTAAGTGGAATCAACTTGTTGAAGACTACTATTAGTGTCAAGTCCCTTAATAAGTAGACGTAGGATGCATAAGTTTACTTTATAAAATCATCAAATACTATTACATACAAAATTGAGAGACTTATGTAAAACTAGTCACCATCCAACCTAAGACATTATTTAAAGTTCTTGTAATACTTCTAAGTGATTTCATCTATAAGGAAACTCTAAATTTTAACAAGCATTTATATACTAAATTTATGAGATTGATAGATCAATCTTTTCAAACTAGTATTACAAGACAAAGATTCTATTTGACTCAAGTTCCTAAGAAACACTTTTTAGACTACAAATTTCTTATCAATATGTTACACCCGTTTAACAAAGTGCTAAGGCCTTCATGAAGAATATCAATATTTTAAAACAACCATGAACACATAAGAAATAATAGATGTTCGAGTATAGAGACTTTTTCCTAAGTTTTTAATGAAATAAAGATGACGTATTAAAGACAACGTTAAAAATAATAGTTTGCATAAATTATCACAAATACTCAGCAAATCTAGAACTTAAAAAAAAAAAAAAAAAATTGCTTACCCTATGCTATACCAACATTTATGATAATGAATCCTATATGTTAATGAAATCCTTATAAATAAAAGCTCTCCTCACAATGTTGTTTTTTATTCTAAAATTAGAATAATAATGATTAATAAATAATATACAGATATATTAAAAACTTAAAAAAATATATAACTTTAAAAATATCTAATTAACTAATATTTTTATATTATAATTATTATAGCATTATTAATTATTTGTAAACAATGGAATGATAACGACCAATTATCTATTAAAAAAATCTGATTAAAAATAGTGGGTATAAAGTTCCCATTTCACCTCTACGCACTCCTCGTCCATCACTCTCCTGCTCTCCTCCATTATTTTCTGCGGAATCTCCGACCCATCTCCACAAACCAGTCTGTTGTAACTACTGGATTTCCCATACGTAGCCCCCGGGATGTAGTTGAACCACACCTTGCGAGGCTCATAACCCCCGGCTTCGAACGTTCTTGTGACGGGAAATGGGCCTGAAATAATGTTTGCACTTCCGTCTGCCATCCACTGCAGTTTATTCCCTTCCTCTTCAACCCTGTTAACGTGAAATTTTGAAATACCGTTTTAGCCAAGCTAACGTGCATATAATAAGAATTAAACTAAAAGTTACAAGGATTTGGTTTGTCAGCGAGACAACTACCACAACGATAAATAAACAGGCGAGAACTTTTGTCCCCGGGACGGAGGCACCAATGGGACATTTCACGTCAAAGAGAACCTATTTGCCACCTCTATCAAAATACTCAACATTTTAAAATTTAATATAATCATTGGAGCCATTACCAAGAATGCTGTCACACAAAGGGTGAACAAAGTCAATAATATTAAATTCAATTATAATATATTATTGATTTTGAAATTTTAAATAAAAGTTTAATATTTAAATTTTTTAAGATTGTACATCATATTTTAGTGATTTGAGTATGTTTATATTAACTTATACATTAACAATATATTATGGTTGGTCTCATTAACTTGAGTATGGTTAGATAAAAAGTGATTATGGTTGGTTTAATATAATCTTGTTGAAATTAAAAGCTACATTTCCTTTTATTTATATCTTTAATTATTTTAAATGGTATATAAATATTGTTTTTAATGATGTCAAAGGTTATAAGCTACTTATAATATTTTTAATTTCTTTAAAGGATATGTGAATATTTTTTCTTATTCAGGTGGTGTGATAAACCCTTACGATCGACACATAAGGTTAAGCAGTCCTTTTCCAGCCATAACCCCTTGAGGGTAAGAGCTATGCTTATCAATAAGGGATTAACACACAACCACACACATGTCATTGTTTGAACCTTAGACCTCCCAAAGAAGAACCAAACCTTGAACTCATGTGTTGTACCATGGAACAAAGAATATGTGAATATTGTTTTAACTAAAAGTTATAAAAATAAAAATATTTTAATATCGATAAGGTTCGATTCCCTTCTCTGGAGTAGCATTATTTTTTGTAGATCCCCTTCTCGGGCTGTGGGAGCACCTGGTGTTAGCTAGGGGAATATACTAGAGGACTCTGAAGTAAGCACTATTGCATCCCTTTATTGAGACTAAGGAGATTCATTGTTGATAGTATCAGCTACAGGATCAACTTTTTCCTTTTCATATCTTTTTTTACTGACTATGAGAAATGTGCTAACTTGGATTGTGTACCTTTAGAAGTAGTCAAATGTGTATTTTTGTACCCTCCCACAATCGTCCAACCTTTATCCTGAGGTTGAGGATTGGGTGCACTCAATGTGGTGGGGCTCTCCTTGTCCTTGTTATGCGACATCAAGGGATAGTCTTTGATCTTGTGTGTTGAGGATTATCACTAAAAATAAGTGTTGGACAAATTAATGTAGAGGATCCATTGGGATAACACCTTGTTGTCAACTTGTATGCCAATAGACTCCTTGAGATATCGAGAAACATCAGTCTCAACACAAACATGTTTTTGAGGGTGTGCATGGAAAAATTTGTCTACCTATACCAAAATAGCATGCCCAAGAAGGGCTGCTATAGAACTGAGAAAGGACCATAATGGTAGAGGGAGTCCTAGGAATTTCACCTACATAGCGACTGGTAAATATTTCCTCAAAAAGAAAAATTTCATGGGTCAAAGGAGAAAAAACAAGTAGATATCTTCTCATGTACCAGAGGCTATGTTCATAAATCACCTTAGCATGGGTTATTTCTGCAAAGTGAAATAGAAAAAATCCCTTTGTAAGGTTTTGAACCATCTTTAGCTTGACTCCATGAGGAGTCCAAGCTATGTTAACCTAGGCCCTAAGGGAATACTCATTAGGGATGCATCCAATGAAATACCCAACAAGGGTGAGATATTCTAAATTATGACATGTAGAATCAACTTTAGGCAAATAAAGAATTACATCAGGAGAACAAAGGTTACCTTGTGGACCATTCTCAACACAAACCTGCATAGTTGAATGAGAGGAGCCATTAATGCATGTATTCTCTTATGCGGTGCCAATGTTGTGCATTAGTCTGCCAAATTTGGAGGTCATAATGATATTCAAAACCCTAGCATATTTTTCCCGTGATGCCCTCTAAACCAATGTAACTTTAAGTTTCATAAATAATCAACTTTTGAAATAGAATTTATAATCATTGGAATAGAATATAGAATACTATGTATGATGAATTTATTCATGTTACTTATTAATTAGGTTAGCAAAGCATGAGGTAACATAGGTAGTAATTGTTTCCTTCTCATTCATGAATAGAAAGCAACTACAAAAAAATAGAATCTCAATAATTTTTTTAAAACTTTAGGATACATACACTCTGAAATGATAAATAAATACATATAGCCACAATATAATCACGTAAAATATATTAGAAATCATGTATTATGAGCCAATAGAATGATTATACAATAATGAGGTATATGACCTAGACTTTGGCTCACTACATTTTCCTCATGCTTTATATATACTTAGCATTTTATAATGACAAGGTTATAAATTCATTACAAACAAGGATAAATCACTAACTAAGACAACTCACCATGTAAACTAAAACATTTTTATGCTATCTATAACACACATCAAGATAGGAATATGATAATCTAACTTATAAAACTAACACAAATAGTCTAAGTAGTGTAGACACCAAAACAACACCAATCCAATTATGTGGCTACAAACACTGATCACACTGACATACATAGCCCCCAGGGCAGCCCCTAGAGGTTAAACAGTGGTCCTAACCACTCTCATAGTAGTTTTGGAAGGTCAGAGGTCAATTTGGCACCTTTCAGGCACTCTGCTCCCTACTCATTCCACCCTGGGATGATTACAAATTGGTATTTGTTCCACCCAGGGACGATTAGCAGCATTCACCTCTAGGTGGGCCGAATAGAAGGTTTGACGGGCAAAAGGTCAAACCTTGACAAATGGTAGCTCAGATCCACCACTTAACTCCTTCATTGCATGGGAGTGTGAGTGAGCATTTTTGAGCTCAAAGAGGCAGTTATAGAGGCAGTCATGGAGTCCTTAATCAGGGAGGAATCTTCTCTCACCTGAGAAGGCATGATCATCAAGTGGCAACTCTACATGCTCATTCACAGAGACCCTCAAGTCTACAAAATGGTGAGTCTTCTCACCCCAAAAAATAGATAAAGTAGGAGAATTTGGAGCAACGGAGTGCTACCGAATTACATCCTCACCCATCGCTTGTGCTTCTTACATCCTTGATCTCTCTTTTGGAAGGGAGGTTATTGGGTGATCATTGGAAGCGTAATTCAAACCCAAAACCCAAATATTTGGCCACAATATCCTACCCAATTTGCCAAAACAACCTCCTAGGAGGTTTTGGACCCATCCCAAGTAGATTGGTGTCAAAACCAAGCCCCAAATGGTGGGAATCCTACCCCCGGGCGCCCCCTGCACTACTGCAGTCCTAATCACCCCACCCCAAAGTGATTAGAAATATATAGCATATTTCTTTTTTGTTTCATTTGAATTTCATTTTAGGTCACTCATATAGGCTGCCATTCAAATTTCATGTCATTCTGATGAATATTGGCTATGTTTTCAGTGTTTTTCGTTTTCACTAATATACAGGGAGCATCATCGGATACAAGGTGATCGAGGCAAAATTTGCAAAATTCGACCTTCTGGGTCGTCTCAAAATGCCCATTTTTGCATAACACCAACTTTGTAAGTGTTTTGGAGGGCCTTGGATGGGACATTTTGGAGGTCACTTTCTGACATCTTGTGATAGTCCTAATCGTCCCACCCCAGAGCGATTAGAAATATGTGGTATATTTCTTGACTGTTACTTTTGCAGTGGATTATTGGTAATGTTTTCATGCCTATGTCAAAATTTCAGCTCATTCTGATATGTTTTTATTATAGTTTTAATTATTTTATGCATGCATTAACCGGAGGCCTTGGGGATCGCATGTTTCCCTCCATCCGCAAGTGCTTTTAATCATTTGATATTTTTATGAATGTAGGATCTCGACACCAGAGGGGAAAAAAGGAAGCATAGATGCATTCATGCAAGTGGCAGCGACGTTTGGCTCGCCCATTTCACATGTGGGCATGCGAAAGAAGGCGTACCATCCGTGGTGTGACAAAACTATGTTTAACGCTCCTAGCCCCCGAAAAGGGAGGAGATGTATTGTAACCTGATCTTGGGAAAATTAATAAAATAAATTACTGCACTTTACATATCGTTTCATTTCGCTTGTTTCCCCTTTTCATGCATTTTTGTTCGTAGGACTTAGAGTTACGTTTTGCTTTTATTTGCATCACACTTGGCATTTTCGTTTTATTTTCGTGTCCTTGTGATTTTAGTGGTGATCATGGTGGGAGAAAGCCCTATGATTTTGAGATCAAATTTTTGATCAAAAGTGTTTGTTTTTGCTTGTAGGTACCAATATTTCAAGCGTTGGACTGTTGTTCGTTCCAGTATGTGACAAGTACAGAGTTGGAATTCGTGTCACCCAGGGACGAATGGGCATTCGTCCCACCTTGTGACAAATACAGTTATGTTATTTATCCCACCCCGATATGAATAAGCCCTCTATGCACTTTTAGAATGGAAACTTAGAGGCACCTGGTTTGGGCAGAGAAGAGGTAGGGGTTCTGAATACCTTCTGTCATTTTTCTATTTTGTCTTTGTATTTTTTAGTTTCTTTGCTTGCTTAGGAAGGTTTTACTGCATATTTAATTTCCTTACATAAGTAAAAATAACCCCACACACCATGTGGTAATTTAAACAATAAGGAGTTTGTCGTAAAACCCCAAACCTTGATCAAGACCAACGGTGGATTTCATCACCACCTTGGCTTGAATTTTTGCATCCATAATCCCAGTCACTACTGTTGCTAGACGTAAATCCTAATGAAAGCTGACCAAGTGTAGCTGGAATGATTCCCAGTGCATGAGGATAAGTCTTCTATGGTAGGTGTCAAAAATAGGGTGATCCCCCTTCCGTACCACCTATGTTCCACGTACCATTCTGATCTCACGTACCAATAGTTTCCCTCACGTAAGGGTGGGTATATTGAGAGGTTTGGTATAACGGCCTGGCAGTGGTATATTGAAGGGGTGACCATTTTGGGAGACATAAGAGCCATCATATTGCATGAACAACAACACGTTCTTTACGAAGCTTTCAAAACAAAAATCAAAACACACTAAACCAGATTTAGGGCACACCTTTAAATCTATAAACGAGATAATCACTTCTTTGATTGTGTGGTTCCTTTTTGTTTAGTGTAGAATAAAAATCATAAAAGATATAAAAACCTACATAGCTTGTAGAGAGACACCACCATGGTGTACACCCGTAACCAAGCCCAATCACAGGCATAAGCTATAGAAAGTGTACAAGGGGGCACAAGTTACCTCCGCTACAGCCCCAAGGACTTGTTCATACCACCTTGGTGGTTTGAACCACAAGATAGTCCACATCACACCATTTCAGAATGGGACTATAGAGGCACCCCTTTAAGGGACACTCCCATTCAACATAGACCCTTTCAGGAAGAATCCTTACATGTGGCACTCAACATAAATGGGAAGGCTCCCTTAGACGCTCGTTATGAGTGGCCACCATGCAATGAAGTGATAGAATAGCATAGGGTCCATAGGGAGGGGCCACATGATTATGTCATCCCTCCTCTATCCCTCATCACTGTAGGAATAACAAGCCAAATCCAGAGCGCAAGGCTCTTTAGACAAGGTGAGCCAACTCTACCCGCCCCTTTCACATATACAAAAGGGAGCATGAGGAAGACCATTATATTCCTCAAGAGCAATACACAGTGTGGGAGCAATGCGCATCCGCACCTGCTATCTATCAAGATCACCTACTAAGGCCAGAGCCTCGGGTGAATACCGCCAACCTCGACAGAGGAAAGCGACCTATAGAGATCTCAAATCATCACGACCAAGATAAATGTGTAGGAGAGGCATCTAGGCCTCCTAGACTCAAGACAATGGAACAAATCGACCTGGAATTTTCCAGACATGCCACCTGCCAAGCACAAATCATGCAGCTTGAGCAAGACCAACAATAGTTGGAGCACCTGTATCACCTTAGTAAAGAGCACATTCGACATCAAACAAATGAGCTACTCCAGAAAACTATGCCTAAGATGGTTCCAACCCCTCGCACATAGATGCCAGAGCCGTATGAGAGGCACAACCCCTTGGTATGAGATAGGTCTCCATGACCTTACCAAATGTTTCCTCCGAGGCCTCCTAGACCTTAGCGGGAGGCCACTCCCAGGAACAACGATGGGCACCCTCCACAGGGACCCACCCATGTTTATAGGTTTCGCACAAGAACTCCTCAAGAAGCCTATGAGGAGTATGAACAAGAAGAAGAGCAGGCTGAAATGCCCTACCAAGGCAGAGGGGGTGCTATCCGAACACCCCTCTATAGGCCTCAAGTTCCCCGTAATATGCAGCATGAGCAAACTAAGGAGGAAGAGATTAAATATTTCGATGCATATAAAGCACTGCTAGAGCGCTTAGATTCTATGGAGACCAAGACTTCTGGGCTCCAAAAGACCACTTTACGCCAACTCCAGTCACCTTGTGCATCCGTCAGTGTCGGCACCCCCTTACCCTGAACACTTTAAACTGCCCTAGTTAGCAATATTTAGAGGGGAGGAGTATGCCCATGAGCACATGACTAGATTCCTGAGCCAATGCTTTGGTATTCAGGACAATGATGCTTTTCTACTAAGAACATTTATAACCATGTTCGTAGGCCTTGCCTCAGATTGGTTCGCTCAATTGCCAAAGCACAACATCAGTAACTTAGATCAGCTAGTAGATGCATTCCTCGAATGCTTCACCTTCAACACCAAGAAGAAGGCGTCACTAGGTGACCTAGCTAGCCTCAGGTAGTATGAGGAAGAAACCATGGTGGCCTATGGGGATCGATGGCAAACATTGCTTTCAAAGCTGCCCTACCTCCCTCCTATGGTCGACCTTACCCAAATGTTATCAAAGAGATGTTTGAGATCTATCTCTATGATATTGTAGCTGTAGTAATATGCCACTTTAGAGGAGGGTCTGGCACAATCCAAAATCATTGAGGAGGTCTAGATTTAGGATGGCGAGATTGCCAAGCCAAAGAAGAAAGAATGGTCTAAAAATGCTAATACAGGGACCATGCAACCAAAACCTGTTGCGGTCAATCAGGTTGCTATAAACATACCTAAGCATGTACAAGCAATGCAACCCCCAAAGGCTAACTATCAGGCGGTCCCTATTGAAAGTTATGAAAGAGAAAACCATCGGTAAGAGCAAAATCAGCAACGTCGCCCTAGGTGACAATTCACACCTTACATCGAGTCTAAAGACTCCCTGTTTGACCGCTTGTCAGTGGAAAACTTGATAAACCTGCCATAGAGCCAACTCGTAGACCCCAACACTCCAAAACCTAAGGGCTACAAGGAAGACTTATATGGTATGTTTCACCGATAGAAGGGACATGATCTTAATGCATGTTGGAAGTTTAAAGGCTTGGTGCAAGACCTAATAGACAACAAAATTTTGGCGATGGATAACCCTATGGCACCAAGCAACCAACATATGGAGGTCTTCAAGGACCCCCTACCTACCCATGATGTGCAGGCAAAGACCCTACAAGTCAATGAGGTAACATAGAACTGCCCCATGCAGGGGTATGTAGGGATGATCAGTATAGTGACTCGAAACAAAAGGTACCCAAGCACAACTGCCCCCATGGTGGCTACAGGAGAAGTGCCAACAACATCACAACCACAACAACACCCTATGCGACCTCCTTCACCTAGAATAGTGGCTAGAATTTGGACCAAACACACCCAGAGTTTGGGGAGGCCTTGTTCTTCATTGAGGGGTAAATATATTCTATCTTGGAACCCTAATCCTAACGAAACCTACTCGGTAGCCTATGGTTATCAGGTTCTTGATAAGCAAAAGCATGGGAGTCTTCTTATCACTTGGTGGAAAAATATGTGGAACAAATTTTCTTGGCCAAAATGTAACTTCTTTCTCTGGTTGGTAGCTTGTAATAAATGCCTCACTTAGGATAATGTGAGGAAGAGGGGATTTCAAGGTCCCTCTTTTTGTGTCCTTTGCAATAAGAATGAGGATGACTCTTCTCATTTATTTTTCTAATGCTCCTTTGCCAGAGACATTTGGCACCATTGGTGGAGTGCCTGGAAGCATCCATGTTTTCATGTGCTATCCCTGGTGGAGTTTTGAAATAGTTTGGGTAGACCTCCGACAAAGGTTCATTTTATTTGGGTGGCTTGGAATTTGGGACCTTCTTGCATCATCTAGAAAATTTGGCTCGAATAGAACTGATGCATATTTTAGGGTAGTTATTTGGTTGTTCAACAGATCTGGGAAAGGATCTTGTATATAGTTCAGGAAACCATCCATAGCAAATGTGATGTGGACCCTCTTTTGGATTCTAGGGAGGAGAAGGTACAACAAGCCCTTGGTCTCTTTGGGGATGGTGTGAACTCTTCTATCCCTATTAGGGTTCCTCAGCTCAACAAGAAGGTTAGGAGAGATGGTATGTGGAGGCCACCCCTAGAGGAGTTTTAAAAATTAATACTGATGGATCGTCCAGGGGTAATCCTGGACATGTTGACATTGGTGGTGTTGGGAGAGATTCTACTGGTGGTGTCAGTTTTTTCTTTTCCATTTATAAAGGTGTTCACTCCAATAATTTTATGGAAGATCTTGTAATTCTTGAGGCCTTGTAGAGGGGGTTTTATCTTGGTTGGCATATGATTATCTGCGAGTTTGACTCTCAAACTATGGTAAATATTTTAAAAAGTAAAAGGGTGGAGGAATTTAATTGGCAGTTGGCCTCTATAGCCTTTCAGATTCTCCGAATGAGTTAAGAGTTCAAATTTATATCCTTTGTGCACATTCCAAGGGAATGGAATGTGGTTGTTGATTACCTGGCCAAAAGAGCTTCTGAGCTGCTAGATTCTTGGATTATCGATAATTGGGAGAGTCTCCCATTTGGGGACTCTCAACGCCTATGGGAGTTGATCCACAAGGATGTACAAACTTAATGTGGTTTATTCTTGTTGTCTTTTTTGGGTGTCATTCTAGTCTAGTGGTTTTAGCCTATTTGGCTATTTATTTGAGTCTTGGTTGGAAGCTCAGTTGTACTTTGCAATCCAAATTTTTTATCAATAAATTTTTGCCCCTTTATTTAAAAAAATAAGACATTTTTATCATTTTAAGGGCAAAATCATGTTGAAGGGTGAAACTCTCATTAAAATAAAAGACGTTGGGAGTAAAATCAATTAAAATAAAAAGGTGAAATTCTAAATTTGGAGGCAACCATTAACATAGTATTATTTTTTCCTCTAAGAAGTGCCATAACAATAGATATTTTCAAGAAAAGGTATAGATTGATAAAATTTAATGCTTAGGGTAGAAAGAGTGATGATCCATAATTTATGCAAAAAAATACCAGGATTAAAGATACATCATCAAATCCGGTGTGATATTGATGATTTTTGATGTATCCTCTATGAATTTCATTCGTTTTTGAAACAGAAGTAAATTTCATGATTTCATGTGGCAAGGGTAATATTCCAAGGCATAAGAGAATGTAATGACACCAAAAATTTAATATGCAAACTCTTGATTTCCACATCACATTGCTAAGTCCCAATGCATCGATGTCTAGTATGTTATTTCTTTCGTTGATTTTCCAAGCACCCTCCATAAAAACCGGATCACTATCCTTTGAAGAATAATCTAATTCGAGCATCACCATTACCAAGGAAGAAATTACTACTACTAATTTTTGACTAGTTGACATTTTTTTGTGTTGTGCATTTAATGAAAGATGTGAAATCCTTTATAAATACTAAGCATTTCAATATAATGATGGAGGATAGACACTACGGAAAAAGCACTTGAAGTTTTCTACATAAATAGAAAGACATTCAGCTTTTGGTTCCTTTAGTAGTATTGTGTTTGATCTCTTTTTGTTTGTCATTTTTATTATGTTCATGTCCATTATTTTGTGATTTTAAATTCTACATCTAGATTTAATTACTACTTGTGAGGGAGTGAATACTAGAATGCTTTTTTGGAGGTTATCTTGGTAAACTATGAGTGGTTCATGTGCCTTTATTTCTATTATATGCTAATTAATACTTGTATTTTTGTTGTTAGTTTATCCCCACTTTATATTTCTGGCTTATAGCCACATTTCCCATTTTTTTCTAATATTTCCTATCTCTTTCTTGTTACCCTAAGCTTTAAACTAATCATTAATTTCAGTACGGGAACTAGCCCTATCTAGAGATTGGCTCAGAGGACATCCCTTTCCTTCGGACTTTCAATGTTGGCCAGGTCTAGGGCACACAAATAATATTTTATACTTAGATAGATTCGTGACCAACATGATCTTAGATATTGAAGTGAATGCCTCTCTACAACATGTACCTTCATATTGAGAATACTTTTTAACAACTAGTCTAGCCTTATATTTTTTAATATGTTCATCAAATTTGAACATTTTAATTTTCTAATGAAGTTGAACCACATACTAAAACTAATTTTTCTCATAGGTGTTATACTCATCTTACATAGATTTGTCCCATTCCTTTTGACCCTTGTTCTCATCATAATATTATAAATATCTAGTTCTCATGATGATGGTCATAAATGAATAGTTTTTTTTGACAATTTTGAAAAAAACTTGTATTAATACATAGATCAATTACAATGTGGGAAGAGCCTCTTCCCAGCTGAAGTCCGAGAGGACACAGTCATACAATAGTAAAGGAAGAACTGCACCGAAGCCAATTTTTGTGAACCAAAAACTAGCTGCCATGGGGTCCCCCATCGTACTCTATTTTTTTGAAGGTCATTAGCTCAAGGACCTTTCAAGACCCTGTCTAATCACCTCATCCTCAATATCCATGTCACTGTGCAACTGAACTCCAACCTCCTTTTCTGCACCAATCTTAGCCAGAAAAGTCAGCCACTTTGTTCAAATCTCTACTCGCATAAACTGGGATCACATCCTCCAATTCCTTCCATAATTCTTTAATTTGGGTAACAAGAGCCCTCAACCTCCAAGATTTTAGATCAAAGTTCCTCATGCAGTCTAGAGCTCCAACCATTATTTGCGAGTCTGATTCAAGAATAATCCTGCGGTGGCCATGTTTCACTACCCAAACAGAAGCAGACTTGATGGCAATGGCTTCGGCTTCATTGTTAGTGGTTCTTCCCAGGCCTTGCAATTCCCAATAGAGCACAATCCCAACATGGTTCTAGCACACCACTCCAATTTTGGCTCTACCCGGATTGCCTTTTGTAGCTCCATCAGTATTGATTTTAATCCAACCTTTAGGGGGAGGTTTCCAACAATTTTTGTCCTGTCCCTCTTGTAGTTCAACACGTTCTTCCATAGCTCCAATGTCAATTTGAGCTTCCTCCTCAGCACGAATAGCCACAGTTTCGGTAACCTTGCTCCAAATGGTCTGCTAAACCCCATCTAGAGCAGTAAAAGTTTCTCTAAAAATTTTGGCATATTTTTCCAGCCATACTTGCCACCAGATAAAGCTTAAACCGAGCTCCCAGCCAATATGAAGAGCTTTAGATTTGAATCTACCTTTTTGCCATTTTTCCCAGATATTCATCCGGTTTAGGTCACCACTTGAATTTTAAAGTATGCAAACCAACGCAGCCAAATCTGTCGGGTGAAAGGGCAACCAAACAACAAATGGTCAGCAGTTTCCTTGCTCTTGTAGCATAGTACACATTGAGAAGGGTCGATGATACCTTTTGATCTGAGATTATCAAAAGTGAGGATTCCATTGTGCATGCACTACCAGGCAAAAAAGTTAACTTTCGGCTAGCCTTTAGAGTGCCAAATTTTCCTCCAGTCCTCAACCTAAAAAGTATGAGGGGGGGCTCTAGGAGAATGTTGTCATATCCGTCCTTTACTGTATAGACACCAAGACTCCGAAAGCCCCAACCTAATTCATCCTCCACGTCTCCCCCTATAAGAAATATTTCTATCAAAATTTTAGTCATGATGGGAGTCAAATCCGGAGGGATTGAAATGGGCCACTCATCCAACTTCTTGAACTGCTTAAACTTACACTCCCCCAACTGAGTAGTTGTGAAATAACTTTCAATATGGATCCATCCCTTGGCTTCAATGGTTTATTTTATTGGCTGTAATTCTAGAAATTCAGCAATGATGGGTGGGAACTGATCCTGAGAATCTATCCAGAAATGAGCCTTCTCCCCTCTTCCCACTTTCCAAAATAAGCGATCTTTAACAACCTGAGACCTTAACTTGAGAGCCTTCCAAAATAGGGACCCAGTACCATCCAAGGGGATGCGAGCTACATCATTTGGGTTGGCCTATCCCAGGTATTTGCTAGTTAGGATTCTATTGAAAAGGGAGGTGGGTTGGGAGATCCATCTCCAATACAGCTTTCCAGCCAAAGCTTTATTATTCATCTTAGATTTTCTCAAACCCAGACCTCCTTTAACCTTGGGCTGGGTAACTTTGTCCCAACCCACTAAGGCCCACTTTCTCTCTCCCTTTGCTCCTTCCCATAAAAAATTTCTAGCCATCCTGTCCAACTCTTTCCACATTGTAATCGGGGTAGCCAAGATAGAGAATTTGTAAATTGGCATGGCTTGAATGACTGACTGTAAGAACGTTAATCTGCCACCATAACTTAACCACTTATGAGACTAGTGATTAATTATGTCCTTGATAAACTCTAGCAGATTCCTCCATGTGTCTAATTTTAGCTTCTTAAAGTGCAAGGGGACCCCCAAGTAAACCACTGGGAGAGAAGTCCTTATGAATCCCAGGATTTCTAAAATTCTGTTCTGAAGCCTTTGCTCCAGATTAAAAAAAACCACTTTGGATTTCTTATCATTAATGATCTATTGAGTAGCCCTGAGATAGACATTAAGAGTATTCCTAATCATTATTGCTTCCCTGAATCTAGTCACTCCCACCAAACCAGTGTCATCCACAAACTGTAGGTGCGTTAAAAATTCGTCACCCACCCTGATACCCAATAATCTACCTTGCTGTCTTCTCCTCAAGAAAAGTCTGCCAAGACCTTCAACCAAAATGAGAAAAATATAAGGAGAACATGGATCCCCCTGGCACAGTCCCCGAGTAGCTCCAAATGGTTGCGAAGGAAGGCCCTTGATAAGCACAGAGTAAGTCGGGGTAGAGACACAACTCATGACCCACTCTATCCAGTCCTGAGAGAAACCAAAGGCTACCATCATTTTAGCCAGGAAACTCCATTCAACCCTGTCATAAGCCTTTGACATGTCTAGTTTTATGAACATCCCTTTATTACCAGAAGTGTGCATTGAATGGATTACTTCCTAGCCCACAACCACCCCATCCAAAATCTGTCGTCCCTCAACAAAACCCCCTTGCTCAGAGGAGAAAATGTTGTGAAGAAGAGATTTTAGGCGCTTAGCCATAACTTTTGTGATTATTTTGTACAACACATTACATAAGGCAATAGGCCTATAATCTGAAATATGAACCCCCTCCTCCCCTTTTGGAATTAAGGTAATGAAAGTGTGGTTTATATCTTTAAGCATTCTCTTATTTTCTCTGGACTCTTCTACAACAGCCCTTACATCTTCCTCTAAGTAGTCCCAGAAAGCCTGAAAAAACTCAATTGGGAAGCCGTCTGGACCTAGATTTTTACCAGTGCTCATTCCAAAGACCATAGTTTTCAATTCATCTCTATCAATGGGTTTGAGGAGGGCCTGATTTTCATCCTCAAAAATAATAACAGGTATGACAAAAATAACTTCATTTTGGGCCTCTACATCTTGAACCACACTTTCCTTAAAAAGCTTAGAAAAATAATCCATAGCATGGGAATGCATACCTGGAAGTGTATCAAAGGAATGACCATTCTCATCTTGAAGGGCCTCCATCTTGTTCATCTGTCTTCGAGCACAAGCAGTTTGATGAAATAATTTTGTATTTATGTCCCATTTTAATAACCAGGTGGTCCTTGCTCTCTGCTTCCAATAGGTCTCCTCCTGGTTGTCAATGTCCTCAACCGCTGTACGTAGGGCATCATCCTCAGCTTTGAGCTAGTCTGTAATTACTCCTTCTCTAAAATATTTTTGGACCTCATCCCATCTGGCCACCAATGGAGCTCTTTGGGCCTGGAAGTCTGTTTTATTAGCACACCTCCAATACTTCAACTGAGTTTTGACATATTGTAGTTGTTTATGGATTCTGAACATTGCTCTCCCATAAGCTGGGCGGCCTTCTTCCCACCACTATGGAATTTTCTCCCAAAGTTCTTCTTTCTGAAGCCAAAAATTCTCAAATATGAAAGGTTTGTGATGCTGCCCCATCCTAGTCCCGCCTTCCAACAAAATGGGATAGTGATCCGAAACCGGGCCTTCTAAAATCTAAAAATTTATATTCCATTTTACAAATGCCTCCTCTGAAACCAGAAAATGATCTAGCTTAACCTTCCTGCTATGTGGCTCCCGCCTTTTATTAGTCCAAGTGTAGTTAATGCCAGGACATTTAATGTCCACTAAGTGCAAAGCCTGGACTTGGGCAATCATGAAACGATCCCCTAGGTCCAAAAATGGTGTTCCCCCTTCCTGATCTCCAGAAGATAATTTAGCATTAAAATCCCCCGCTATAATCTAGTATAGATCTTCCCTTGAGGTTTGCATGTTATGCACAGCCTTCCACTACCGCCTCTGACCATCTAGGTTTTGAGACCCATAAAAGTTTGTGATTAGAACGTGTTCCGCAGTGACATTATTCCTAAAAAGAGAAGTGAGAACACCCCTCTAGGCAAGATGTTCTATTGCAGACCATTCAAGAGAGTTCCATAGAGTAACAATCCCCCCTGAGGCACCTTGGGCAGCCACATCCATATGACCAACACCCCTCCAAATTCTGTTGACTGTTTTGGACATAAGATCTAATGACATCTTAGTCTCCTATAAAAGCAAAAAATCAATATTACGATTCTCTAAAAGTATTCGAACAACATATTGATGGGTTCTACTATTTAAACCCCTCACATTCCATGATTGTATAATCATTGGTTACCATTGGAGCAATAAGAGTCTATTGGCCTCACCGATCCTCCCATGATCAGTTTATCTCCTTGGACTGCTAGCAACTCCTTATTGGATCTTCTGTCTACTCCCTGAGAATTGTTGTTTTTTGATCTTTTTTCTACCTGGGTAATCCCCAAAGTTGGAATTTCCCTGTTCTTCTCTACTATTCCCATGCTGACATCCTGAGATACTGTCTACTCCTGGTTATGCACTACTAAAGCCCCTGAACACACTGACTGTGATACCTCACAGAGTTCAACTACCTGTTGTATGACGTGAGGAGATGAGAGGGGGAGTTGCATGGGAATATTAGAATTTTCCTTATTACCCTCCATGTCCTTCATAAATTTTTCCTCTTCGTCAACCAGTGACTTAAATATCTCATACCTATTGGTAGGTCTGAGATGGGATTGCTCCTTTCCCTCTTTTTTCTTTGTCCATATTTTTCTTCTAGGCTATTCAAAACCCTCTCTTTGAGCTTCCTGGCCTTGAAGGGTGCTATTAGAATCTTTATTAAGTGTTACCTTATCCTCTTTAGGCAGGTTTGGCATTCCTAAAGGGGCCTCCATTTTAGCATTCATATTATTAGGGCAAAAACGGGCCAAATGTCCATGTTTGTGACAAACCCTACATCTAAAGGGTAGGGCCTCATAGTCCAGTTGTTGAATCCAGGAGAGTCCTGCCAATTCAATTTCCATCTCTACTGGTAAAGGTTGGATGAGATCCATATCCACACATATTATTGCATACACCGCCATGCTCCCTTCAATTGTGTCTCTGGCAACACCCAGATGTCTTCCAATAGAATTGCCAATCCTTGCCAACACCTGCTCACTCTAGAATTCCATTGGAAGAGCATATAGTCGGATCCATACTGGGACCGTAGTAGGTTCAACTTAGGGATCGAATCCCACTCTCCATGGTTGAACAAATAGCCCTATCGGGCCATGATTTTTCTTCTCTAAATCGAAAGCCTTATTTCTATCGGCCAAAGATGAAAATATAACAATAAAATATCCATTGCTAATAAACCATAATGAATACTCACCGTGAGGCTCCTAGTTTTGGTGGATCCAAGAGTGCAAAAAATTTAGGGAAGGACGTATACCCATGAACTTGCAGATTAAATCGTGATTAGCTCTGTACATGACTGATTCTTCAACCATACTTGGCTCGATGACAATTTTTGGCCTGGTTTCGGCCTGTGGCAAACATCCATTCACACGATGTGCTGTCGACCTATTCCCAACAGCCGTGAAGAGCATTTTATATGCCATTTTTTGAGCTTCGTTGTTCTTTTGAGGAGATTTTTCTTTAAACAAATCTGCGTATGAGCTGCTACTCCTTGGAAAAGGAGCCGAAGAAGTCCCCATTGGACCCTCCTGGGGCACCAATATAGCCTTCAGATCCACAGTACCTCGAAAGCACTTCTGCAATCCAACTGATGCCCTAGATTTTTTGATTCATAAATGAATAGTTAACATGTTAAAAATAATTACCTTCAACTTGTTTACATTACTTGTAAATATCCTTAAGTGTTTCTACTTTTATTTTTATTTTCTTTTTATATGAAAGAGGAGATTTATTCAGTATAACTATAAATTATATATATTTATATAAAATTATTTAAAATATCTTCTTTAATTTCTTCATTAAACATTATAAATCATATAACTTGTAGTCCTTCTTTTATTATGATATCCAAAAAATAATTTTTAGAAATTTTTAATCAAATTTTTTTATTATAACCTTATTTTGTACATGTGCAGAAATCTCATAACCAAATAATCATAATATATTTTATCATATGCTTCTTTCTAATCCATGCTTGTATAGGAATTATATATAGTTAGAATAAATTTGAGGATGTATTTTAAATGTGCATTATTGAATTCACTTCTTTTTCCAAAAGAAATCATTAAATATTATTTAACTGAATCATGTGACTATTCATTTCAATTAATATCCTATAATTTATTTCAAAAATATAATCTTGCTATTGAGTATACTTATTTATTGTTTTTTTACACATGCCATATGTTTCATAAAACATTTTTAATTAATTGAGTTAACATATTATCATCTATCACTTGTCCTCTTCTTCTTGATTTCATGATCATCTTGACTTTCTTCTAGGTCCTCAAAAATCTAAAACTTCTTTAAAACTTTATTAAAAAATGAAATAAACAAAAAAAATTATTTAGTACCACCAATGAGTGTCAAAAAATGTTTTTTCTCTTCTCTTATATTGAGGAGTAATTAGCTGACATGAATCACTATGAATAGATTCAAGTCTCTATTTATTTTTGGGTGCTTTTGTAAATGCATCTCTATTTTTCTTTCTAATAATGAAAATTTTTACAAGCACTTGTATTTGCTTTTATCCAAAGGATAACATGTATGATATGTCATTTTAAAATAAGGGTAAGCTTTGATAATTGAGATTTTTAAAATATTGATTATATATTTTACTAGTCATATCATGCATAATGATACATAATAACTTTAACATAAATTATAAATCAAACATTAATATCTCATTTTATAATTTCTATTGCCATAATATTATATAAATTTATCACACTTCTTATTAATTTTTTATCTAGATATAGTCTACTTTACATCCATATTGTGTCATCCGACTATTAGAACATTAACAACTTTAAAGTTTATATAATTTGAACATATGAACCCTTCATGCATATTATTTGAATTTCTTGAGCATAATTAGATTAAAAATTATATAAATTACCTTTAGGGATCCACCATCATATTTTATGAAAGAATTGAAGTGCTTCTTAAACCAGTACATATATTGATTTACACCTAAATAAATAAACCTTGCATTGTTTATGTTAGCATATAGTGTTATTAAATTATTTATGCTAACTAATATGGTTAGCATATTTTATTGTTAGCATCTTATAATGTTAGATAGGTATGGTTTCACATCTTGATTAGATTCATTTTACTCGAACTAATCTAGGCTATCATTGTATTATTTATTTATCATTGTTATCAATGGAATAACTAATATTTTACTCTTCTAATATGGTATCAAAGCAGAGAATTTTTTTTTACTCAATTTCATAACTAGAAAACCTAGGGAGCTTGCAAAGATAGACTAAACTCGAGCACAACTCTTGAGGTCACGACTGCTAACCTAGAATATTAGTGCATAGGCCGAGGAAATCTTAGACTAGAATCCTAAGTGGTGGATCTAGATTGGACCATATCAATATGTAGATATGGACTTGATCTATGATGAGACACGACCTGGACACCTATTGGTTACTAACATCTACACAATGGCTAGATAGAAGGCTGACTAAGGGTGGAGGATCTGAATCAGAAATCAGACTGAGAGAGGCTGACTCAAATCTAATAGGACACACGTGGTGATGCAAACCATACATTTCAACTCGGACTTGGATAACTACTAGACAATATGATCAATGCATGTGGAGAGAACCCTAAGCCTAGTCGAAGGACACTCGGGTAAAACTTACTCTGAGGAGGAAAAAAATGACACTGAATGATATCCTAATCAACCTACACGTGGACTTCACATGTGAGACAAATGGGTGATTCAAAGAGTAGATTATCCCTTATGGAAGACATCTACAAAGGAATATATTATTGTTTTTAAACACCTATTTTATCGAAGCATCCCAAATATGGGATAAAGGTGCATGCTTTGTTTTCAAATTGTGGCATCATGTACCAGTAGAAGGTGATTGTGTTTATGGGATCCATTTGTGCTTTCTAATAATTATAGTTCATACCTTCATCTAATTGCATAGATCAAGCTATTTCTCAACCACATTTCACGGTCATAGTAGTTGCATAATCCATCATTTCTACCCTATGGATTAGATCAAAATAAATTTACAATCTTGGAGATAAGTCTCTTGGCTTGAAGTGACTCTGACCCAATCGATTCTTAAGTTATTGTTACCACTAGTTCTCCAATGCAATTTTTGTAGTGATTGTACTATTGACGTCATGATCAATCCAATTCCATTGTTGTTCTATGACAAAATAATCATTATAGTCATCAATTCATCCTATGGTTCTTGAAAATTTGGATTTTTCTCTTAGAAATATGTGCTAAGTCACCAAGAGACGTCACACTTTAGATTCCTAAAGAGGTTTTTCATATGGATGTGCTCGTTGCATTAGTAGACGTTTTTCTTCCTATGAAGCTAAAATCTTAGGTAAGTGATAAAGCAACACCCGGGAAAATAACTCACTGATTTTTAGTGTACGTCAATGGAGATCATGCAAAATAAAGTTTTAATATATATATATAATTGTTTTTGGTCGATGTTATTGCCTAGTGGAGTTATCAAAGGTGCATCGCCTACAGGAAGCAGCATATGAGCACAACATCGCTCGAGGAGTCAGTGTAATCGCACCACTCCTTCAATTAGGGGTTAAGCCTCTTTCCAACCTACCAGTAGTGGTATATGGGGTGGTTGGAAGCTGAGAGATAAGACGTTACCCAAAATTTCAAAGGTTCAAATCCCCTTGAACCACCGTGCAAAGGTAATTTTTATTAAAAATTTTGTTTTAAGCATCTTTTTAAATGATTAAAGTTTGTTTTTATTAATTAAATAACTGAATAGGGCACTCATAAAGGCCCTAAATGGAATAAATACATAGGAATCATGGAATGGTCGGAAACCCTCCATATCTCATCTATGCATTTTTGGATGTAAGGCTTTTATGCATATACCAAAAGAGAAAAGGAAAAATCTAGATGAGAAGACCTTGCAATGTGTTCTTCTTGGATATGATGAGCATTCTAAGGTTTATCGGTTGATTGATCCTTTGACCAAGAATATTTATATTAGTAGAGATATTGCTTTTTATGAAGCTTTCACATCACAAAACACATCTAATGTATACCTTTATTTGGAGGAGACTATGGTTGAGAAGTCTCCTTCTTCTTCTTCTTTATCACATAAAAAGATTCCTAAGTGGTATACCAGTACTATAAGAGACTCAAAGATATCCACACCACTAGATATAACTTTGAATAGACCTCGTACTCATAGTATGGCTCGATAATATAAAGTTGGGGGAGAGAATACTAAGGTTGATGAACTTTATCAATATTTGAAGAGCTTTCTATAGATACAAAGAGAGAAATAGAGGATATGGAAGTGGATGATGATAATTTTTTTATGTCTTCACTTGATGAGCATGAACCTGCCATAGTACAATATGCTCTTAGTAAGCCACAATGGAAGGTTGCTATGGATGTAGAGTAGATGTCTCTAAAGAAAAAATAGACTTATAATCTTGTTGATTTGCTGCATGGAAAGAAGCCCATTGGTTATAAATGGGTGTATAAATTCAAGTACAAGGTATATGGAACAATTTATAATTATAAGGCCCATATTGTTGCAAAGGGATATACCCAAAAGGAAGACATTGACTATGAGGAAAATTTTACACCTACTGCTCGGATGACTACCATTCAAGTTCTTTGTACTATTGTAGCACAGTTTAGGTCAAAATTACATCATATGGATTTCAAGAGTATATTCTTTAATGGTGATATCCAAGAGGAAGTCTATATGTCATAACTTGAAGGATTTGAAGTGGAAGGCCAAGATTAGAAAGTGTACAAATTGGTCAAGTCCTTGTACAATTTGAAACAAGCTCCACGAGATTGGTACATTAAGATGGATTATCACCTACTGTAGCATGGATTTAATAGAATTCCTTCAAATGTAAATCTTTATTTCAAGAAACAAGGTTCTAAAATAGTGTTGCTTGTACTCTACATGGATGACCTGATTATCATAGGCATCTTAGAAACTTTGATAATTGCTGTCAATGGTGACTTGCATAAATTTTTTGAGATGATAGATCTTGTACTTCTCCATTATTATCTTGGCTTGGAAGTGAACTAGAAGAAGCACAAAATCAAAGTATCACATAAAAAGTATGCCAATATATTGTTGGAAAAGTATCACATGGCTGATTGTAAGTCAATGGCAACTCTGATGGGATCAGGAATTCAATTATCATTGTATGATAATTCACCTTAGGTATATGGTAGTCGCTATAACTAGCTAATCTAGAGTCTCATATATCTAACAAACACTAGGCTAGATATTGTATTTGTTGTCAACTATATTTCAAGGTTCATGTAAGAGCCTAAGGTCACTCATTGAAAAGCAAAAAAATGTGTTATTCATTATATCTGTGGTACTATTGAGTATGGCTTAGAGTACAAGAAGAATGATAAATTCTTCTTGCAAGGATACACGGACTCCGACTATACCAGATCATTTGATGATCAAAAGGTAACTTTAGGATATATTTATTATCTTGGATCTGATACTATTTTTTGGTACAACAAGAAGTAACAAGTAGTTGTTATTTCATCGACATAGGAAGAGTATCATACTACACATGAAGCAGTGTATGAGGTGATATGGTTGCATCACATATTGACAAGTATGGGTCTTCCATACAAATCTCCAATCTACTTATTTTACGACAACCAGGGTGTTTTGAGACTCGTTAAGAATCCAGTAAATCATGAATTAACCAAACACATTGAGATACAATGTCACTTCATTCAAGATGAAGTTCCAAGGTATAAAATTTAGCTTCAATACGTTCCCACCAATGCTCAAGTTTCATATATATTTACTAAGGTACTTGCACGTGTCAAAGTTGAGTTAGTTTACAACTCCCTTTGTATTTAAAAATCATGTAATAAGGGGGGATGTTAGCGTATAGTATTTAGTTATTACATTATTTATGCTAACTAATATGGTTAGCATATTTTATTGTTAGCATCTTCTAATGTTATCTAGGTATGGTTTCACATCTTGATTAGATTTGCTTTACTTAGACTAATCTAGGCTATCATTGTATTATTTATTTATCATTGCTATCAATGGAATAACTATTTTTTTTGCTCTGCTAATAGTTTAAGCATATTTGAATTAAATGACATGTCATAATAATAATTTTTTTATTTTCTTCCTCTAATTTTTTTAATCGAATCTATCTTCTTTGCACATTCATGGATTTTATGCCCTTCTTTTTCATACTTATAATATATGACCTTAAAGTTGTGTATTTTAATGTTATTTTTACTTCTATAATTGTTGTAATTTATTTGATCAATATTTCTCTATTGCCTATATAGTTATTTTTCTGGTTGTATCACAAATTTTCTTATTTTTTAGTGGCCTCATTCGTGTTTTACCTTCCCAAGTTGAAAGGATTATTCTTGCATCTAATCATCAGATCTTGTATTTTTTGTTTGATTATTTACTAAATACTTTTAAGTGTTTATTTTTCACATAAAAAGGGACCAATTAACTCCTCTAAAAACATAGTTTCTAAATTATCATCAATTCAAAGGTAAGGATAAAGTTATCATAATGAAAATGCAACTTTTAAATTAAAAATCCTATAATATCATCATTCTCATGTTTGGCATTCATCACTCCAATTTAATTCCTTAGAATACTTAAATTTACGATAAAATTATTCGTATTATAGCCATCTTGTATCTTAATATGAGTGAGCTACCTTTTGAGATTCATAATCATTAGTATTCTTGTTGTTTGATACATTTTACTCAAATTGTTGTATATTTTTATTTTGCTGAAAGTGTTGCTTTTCTAATTCCTATTTCATATTTTCTACTAATATTTTACCCAGCACATGTAGACCACTTATACCCCTCTTTCTTCTTTTTGAGTTTTTACTAGCATCCTATAAAATTATTACAATTTAAAGTTGTAAGAAAAGAGGATCACTACTACACACAATACGTGGCTTGAATGTCAACCCTTTAAAGTAGACACCAAAAAATAATATTTGATTATTATTTTAAAATGCCTTTCGTATTGGACTTCATGTGATTCGATAACTCAAGGAATTTGAAACACTATTCACGACAACATTTAAATAAATATATAAATATCTAAATTTGATAGATAGCTTTAATGGTTAGAAAAAAAAAATATCAAAACTAAATTTTGAGAATGAATAATAAAACCATGTTACTTCAAGGTTTCAAATATTAAAATTATTATAAATTATTGTCTTCTATAATTTTTGGAATAAGTTTGTGAACCCTATCTTATATTTTTTTCCCATCTAACCGTTTTCCTTAGGTGACCTTGATTCTGGGAATTGAGAATTGTTCGCAGGTTCAGTCCAATATTAAATCTCAACCGCTAATGTAAAAGCATTCGAAGGCTCTAATGTTCGTGAACAGTCTTGAATGTGAGAGCATTAGCAGGTTCACTCCAAGAATAAATTTCAACCGCTAACGTAAAAGCATTCGAAGGCTCTAATGTTCGTGAACAGTCTTGAATGTGTGAGCATTAAGAGGCAGCTAAATGCAATGCCTATTCGATATATAGATTTGAAAATGTTATTTAATTTATATTCTTCGTCCATGATTGAAGAAAGCGAAGTCACAAGTTAAGCTACTGAGCATTGTCACAAAACCTTACTCAGATAGAGGATCCAATATACCTGTCACTCAAGGCTATCCCTTTCAACAACGGTCTTATTACTTACATAAACATATAAAAGTACTCATCGAGGATCTAAAATCTTTATTGCAGAAAGGCATAGATAAAAAGATGATCTAAAATCTTTTTTCCTTTAGGCCATAAGACGTTTTGGAACGGTCCGCTTGTTTTGCAAGCGATATCATCTTCTACGCATCGTTGATATTGTTTCTGGTAAGCGTGGCGGATCTTGACGATTTCAGAGGACGATCTCGTGCAGATGACTTCTGTGAGAACGCGATCATCGGTGCAACATCCTTCAAGGGCTGTTCCAGCGATGATGGCATCTCTTTCAGCTGGTTCTCGCATCCACAAATCAATAGCTTGCTGTATTGACAGCAACTAAGTTATGTTAAAATCGTCCACGAAGTAGTAATTGTATTGGCAACAAGCAACTATAACACAGAGGCTTGTAGTTTCCCTTGAAGCTTCTTTTGAAGGCGCTTGCATAGGTCTTCATTTTACATGGGACATTAGGTTTTCCTCATCTCCTTCCTCTACTGGGCATTTCTGTTTGTGAGGACCTCAACGATCTTCCCCTCGTCAATCCCAAAACCTGGTCAGCCGCAGACAGAGATAAGATTTAGTTTCATAAAAAGAATCATATTCTGAATTGGAAGTTATAATGTTTTTATAATTACCTTTGCAGGTGGGATGAACTTCCTGGCATTCCCTGGCAATGGGGTTAGCGCAGCATGAGACAGCACAGACAGCAATTCTGGCCTTGTCGAAGAGCATACGATGAAGTATTTGGCTTCACCTTCTGTGTTCGGTAACTTTGTGAAAGTTTAATTGAAATCATGAATGCCGAAGAAACCAGTGGATACTTTGAAAAGAAAATTATTTCTTGTGAGACCTGGTAGTATGGTTTTGAGTTTTCATCTTAGAAACCCAGGTTTAAACTATTACACAAATAATCCCACCCAAGTATTATATATAAAAAAATTAATTTAATTTTTTATATTTATCAATAATGTTTTTTTTTAAAGAAAAAGCTAGAATATAGTAATTCATTAACTGGAATATTACAATATTATGGTTTTAATGTTGTGCACCAACTAAAAATCAAAATGAGGTGAATAAGGAGTAAAGCATCCGTAAATTAATATACATAAGAAAAGAAGCTATTAAAAACAAAAAGACTATAGATATATTTGCAATACAACATTCATTTTTGGGAGAGTCTTTAATATGGAGAAATTTAGTGTGTGCCTTCCTTGATATCCTCTGAAATTTTTCAAAGAAGAATTAGAAGTAATCAAAACCTGAACCTGCTCATCATTGTTAAGTACTTTCTTTTTAGTTTTCTATTGGACCTTTTGAACATCTTGAACCATATGATAAAGCTGATGAAGTCTATCAATAACATCTCGTGGTGTGTTGGAAGTTCTATAGACTTGGGAATGAATGTATCCCACATGTAACAAAAGATCAAAGGTCAAGTTTGCTAAAACAATAGCTAATAGAGGAGAAGATCCAGTAATAGCCTTTTTGTATCTACACTTCCAAATGTGCTTAAGGTTGAGTCTTAAAATTTGCCAGAGTTTGGGGTATTGATCCAACTAAGAAAATCCAAGGAGAGAAAGCTTCCAAGTTATAGTGAAAGAGGGAAAAATAAAAGAGTAGGAGACATCCCAAAACTGTTAAGCCATGTCACAAAATCAAAACAAGTGAATAAGAGTTTCTAAAGCATTAAAAAAATTGCATTGAGAAGGAATGTTTAAAATCGCAACCAAACTTTCAAAAGTTAAAAGTTTTTGATGAAAAATCTACCATGGAATAAGTTGAGTTTTGGATTAAATAAGAACTTTTCAAATTTGAGTAGTAATAAACTACCATTAGGTATTGGTAAAATTTACTTTCCACTTGACATTGAGCTTAGAGTCTAAAGAAGGAAGAAATAAAAGATTTTTGTATATCCAACTAAAAGTAATAGAAGAGATTCTATGACAATTAAGCCATCTCCACTCATTCCATATATTATGGGTATTTTCTTCCAACTTTACAAGTACCTCACAAGGGATGGAAGCCACAAGTGAGCCATAACACTCTTAGAAACTAGAGAGAAGGGAATAATAATTGTATATTTAGTTTCAAGTAAGAATTGAAAAGCTAACTGGATCCCACATATTTCTATTGAGCAACATATTAATAATTTTAAGAAAGTTTATATGATGGCAAACAATTTTAATATAAATTTAAAACTGAAAAAATTAAATAATTAAAATTATACTCATAAGTATATTAGATTTTTTTTATAAGGATGGTCATTTTAACATAATTTTTATATAATAATTATGTTTTCTAATATTGTTTTTACTTATTTATTTAAAAGTTAAAGGTAAAAAAATTTTAACGATTATGAGATTATTATTTATTTGAAACTATATTTATAAAGGATGTTATTTACCCAATATATGTTTATCCAACCAAATTTTGGTTACTAATGTATGGTATACAAATATATCTTCAATTGGTATGAACCTTGAAAAAGTATTATTGTTAATCTAACTCAAGTTTAATTAGTAGCTTACTATGTATGGGAATACTTGTATTATTTTCCATTATGATCCTTTTATGATTAGAATATTTTGATGTCTTTTTGGCTAGGAAAAATAGTTTGATAAATATAGATACTTCATTTTTTTATGCCAATGATTTGTGAATACATAGAACACATTCAAATTTTGGCCATCCCATATGCAATTATTAATCTAGTAGGCTAATCAAGACCATTATCATTATTTAAAACCAAACATTTCAAAATGTATATGCATTATAAACACTTTGATTTCAAACAACAAAAATACTTATTAAGAATTAAAGTTCTTCTCCAATAAATATATGTTTATCCAATCAAATTTTGGTTACTAAATTATGGTATACAATTCTATATCCAATTGATATGAACCCAAAATTTTTCTATCAAAGTTTTATAGTCTTATTGTTAATACCACTCAAGTTCAACTAATAACTTATTATATAGGAATACTTGGTGTATTTTTGTTTATTTGGTAAAATAAGGGACTTTGAAAGGGTCCCCAAACCTTTTACAAGGA
Organism: Wollemia nobilis; assembly: GCA_028583015.1. NCBI lineage: Eukaryota > Viridiplantae > Streptophyta > Pinopsida > Araucariales > Araucariaceae > Wollemia > Wollemia nobilis. The sequence goes on along the minus strand of JAQPPZ010001424.1, from coordinate 289,156 downwards.
AATTTTCCAAGGATTCCCAGACCTAAAATAAAATATATACAATAAGCTCAAAGAGAGGAATAATGTCATAACAATAATTGGTAGATGCAAAATAATAGTAGACGTAATCTCCAGCCGAAGACTAACATCCAACAAATCCACACGGGGTAATCCACCTACCAACAAAAATAATCAATAAACTCAAGGGTAAACTAAAATTGAATGTTGAAGAGTAATTTGAAATTTAACTTCTCATTCTAAATAAAAAATCAGATTTGAATCCACCTACCTAACAGGAAAAATGAACACCAACTTTCCTACACCTGAAAACCAAGGTTGAAATATAGGAAGAGACACACCACCAACCAGTAGAGGGGGTGAGTGGAAATGAACCACCAAAAGAGAAGAGAAATCTAATAAATCCCATAAATAGCATAGACATAAAACTAGAAGTAGGAAATATTACAAAACCACTTAAGCATCCCACCCATATATAGTGCTTCTAAATTGAAGATAACATCAATATTTGAAAAATGAAAATAAAAATCAAGAAACATCAAGGATGTCAACCCCTTAAACACCATAGAAAATAGTAACCTATTTTTTGCTCTAGCATACATTAAAAATTGAGATACACCTGAAGAACAGTACCTTATAGCACCAATGCAATGGATAACACCTAGGAGTGAGCCCTCATGATAAATATATCTTTAAATCAGTTCGCAACCTACCAAAAACCCAACTAAATATTTTGGTGTTCAGATCTTCAACTTAAGGTATTATTTTCCATTATGATCCTTTTATGATTAGAACACTTTGATGTCTTGTTGGCTGGGTAAACTATTTAGATAAATGTAGGCACTTCATTTTTTTTTATACCAATGCTTTGTGAATACATAGAACACATTCTAATTTTGGCCATCTAATATGTAATTATTAATATAGTAGACTAATAAATATTATTATAATTCTTTGAAACCAAACCTTTCAAAATATATATACATTATAAATACTTTTGATTTCAAACAACAAAAATACTTATTAATGATTACAAGTCATTCTATAAAATTTAGCTTTTCCTTTTGTCCCTCTACTTCCTTATTGTAAGTGTATAAATTCACATCCTATGTAGATCATACATATCAAATCATATAATATTCATGCTTTGATTAAATGGATTATGATTTCTTATTTTGATATCCATTTGGATTTTTTATATTTCCTTTAAATGTAAATCAATAATTAATTAAATCATGAAATTGAAGGATAATTATAAGAGAATCAAATAATTTCAATGGGCTATATTTTTTACCTTCAATTAAGGAAAGCATAGTCAAAATAATCATTGAGCATATGCAAAATTATTTTATGGGTTAGTTAGAAAATTATTCCACTTTAGAATACTTTTTTTATGGGATAATTACATTCATTATCCTTTTTTAAGCATGAATGTATTTAATAAGTAACATAATAAAATAAAACAACTCTTATAAAAATATATGATTAGTAATAATCCTATAGTAAATGTATTTTTGTTAGTTTAGTTCTCAAATCCTCCTTAGGATTAGGATTAATAGTAAAATAAGTGTATTTGAGATTCATTCCCACCACTTTTACTATCTTCTTCCTTGTATTATAGCTCTTGATTTTACATATATTTCAATACCTCTCTTATTATCCCTTTGTATCCCCACAACATAACATTATATGAAAAATGATATAGGTAGAAGAATAAAATAAAACTCTAAAATCTCTAACTTAAAATACTATATTATTTTACATTACTAGGAATGCAGGAATAATTTCTAAAAAGGCTAGATAATATTGGGAAATGTCTCATGCACATTTTCTTTGTATTTATACATTGGCACTTTGCTTAGAATTTGTTAAGGTTATATTGCAATAGTAAGAAATGGGGTGCAAATATTTAAAAATAATGTAATCTATTTCTAGGAATATTAGGGTTTATAGTATCACCAAGGATATGAATAAAATAATTTGGAATAAAAAAATAACTATATGCTACCCCTTCAATTAATATTATTCATATGAATACTATTGACTCTATTTTTCATACATATATTTCAAAATAAGAATAAATGATTGCTTTTATTTTCAATTCATTGAGTGATCAAGACCAGTCAATTGGTTACATAGTCATTTCATTGAATAACATTGAAATAATCCTACAAATATCCACTACTACATATATTCTTGTTCAAATTTCACAATAAAACATTGAGCAATAGCAACTAATCATTCTTCAAGCACCAAATACTAGTATTCTTCCATAATTATCACCTAGTCATAGTCCTCTAGTTTCTGATGCTTATGGTATAGGATTTGCTTTTTATGTGGATTCTATGGTAGGAGGTGTTTCAATTTTCCTTAAATGGTCTCATGAGATTATTATTCTTCACATTGAACCTTTGGATTTTATCCTTGAGGTTGGTTAGCCAAAATGTAAATATTTATTCCATCTATACAAATTTCTTGAAATAGGTCTATTATGGAGTTTCCACAACTACCCCAAAATTCTTGGGACCCACTTGTCATGTTTTGGTATTAAAGGTTTTTGGTTTTATTTGGGATTATAAGAATAGTGATGTTTTACCATTTTATTTTAATGAATTTTTTTAAGTTAGTTATTTGATATTTAAATGATTAATTAATATAGGCATTAATGCTTAGATTAATTAAAATCCATTTTGATAAATAGAGTTTAATGTTCTTCATATTGTCTAAAGTGACGGAATGTGTTCAACAAAGTAAGGTCTGACCAAAACATTACCTAAAACAGTAACAGAATGCAAAAGGGATAAATATATTGAGATAGAAAGTAATATGCTATTATCTACATAATATAATTGCATTAATTATATTATGTACATAATAGTAATATTATTAAGATTATATTATAATGTTCTAAAATATTATTATTATAATAATATTATTATAATATACTTTACAAAGGATATGATAATAATATTTAAGGTAATGTTTAATCATATTGTGTGTGATTGCAGGAGAAGGTGATGGTGGCCATTCGAAAATGTTCAAAGGCAAGGGTGGCTATTCTAAAAATGTTCGATGCCATGGTGGCATGAGACGTCATGGAGTAACGCCATCAAGGAAGAAATCTAAAGATAGCGTTAGGGTTTCAGGAGGACAATACATAAGGCAATATATTTGATAGTAAAATAGAGGTATACCATAGAACAAGGACATAAGTGTTATTAGGGTAACCTGTAACCCTAATCAATGGAGTTAAAGGCATGCCTCAAGTGCGTAGAGATTTTTTTTGTTGCGCAGCATGAGTGTGATCTCGAAAACACCATGGCAACATGAGATTGGTAGTGCCATGGTTTCGTAGATCGATGGCAACGACATGGTTGCATTGGTTTAAAAGTGCCATGGTTGTGTCATTTGTAGCACCATGGCAACACATTGGATAGCACCATGGCAACGCATTGGACAACGCCATAGCTGCATCGATCGTAGCACCATGGTGACGTATTGCATAGTGCCATGGCTACGTCAATAACATGATGGCATCATTTGGTTATGTGGACACCAAAGTGCCTAGGATGGGGAATGTCATCCCAGTCCTTGGGCACATGGGTATGGCTTTGAAGGGATACCACTAGGTCTTGGTTTCGAAGAGCAATAGCAAAAATTTTGTTTAATAAGATTGGCCTACCTTATTTTAATTTATGTGAATGTGATTTTATTACATTCAATATTTTAAAGGAAGTTTAAAATCGTAGGGGTTATAAGGTAGAGTTAAATGTTTTTTTTTTATCATTCATTTTGATGGATGCAAAGGGGTGTTCTTGGGTAGAATGCTTATGTGATAAGAGAAAGGGGAGACATAAGGAGTCATGCAAGGCTATTTTTTTTTTTGGTTTTATTATTGTTTAAAAAAAATGTTTAGAAGTGTTATTTTTATTGTATTAAATCATAGAAAATGATGATGGATTATATTCTTATATCCATTCATTATTTTGATTGTGAAAGAAGCTGAAGCAAAAGGAATTCCGAGAATTATTTATACCTTGCTATCCTACCTTTTTAAAGGGGGGGCTGGAAATGATGTAACATTCCGAAAAGCAATAAAATATAGCATTTTCAAATTTTGAAAGAGCAACAAACTTTTGTGAGCAAAATCAAAAGGAGGGTTTTTATCATAAAACTAACATTTTTAGTGTCTTATCATTTCTGCATTTTAGTGACTTCTAGCCATTGTCTTATGCCATGAGATGGGTTTCAATAGGTGAAGGTCAAGATGATGCAGTTTATCTATGTTTCCTTTGAGTCTCGCAATTGATTTAATGGTATTGTGCTTTTGTTCCAGGTCCATGAATTCAGGTTGTTTTATGATTACCTCATAACTTGGGATTTCGTAGGGAGGAGCTTGCTAAACTGATTCAAAATTTGACTTTTTTAGCTAACCAAATTTGCATTTTTTTTTAAGTTCATTTTATTTCAAGCACTCAATCATTCCATTCCGGTTCATCCAGAATTTCATTTTCTTTTTATTTCCATTCTGGTCATTTTCCAATTTTTTTGCTAATTTCATTTCAGTTTTATTTCTATTCTGGTCCTTTTCTAGAATTTTTAAGCTTTCAAGTTGTTTTCATTCTGGTCATTTTCCAGAATTTCTGCACCTCCAAACTTTATTAATCTAAATTTTTAGATAAAACACATGGTTTAGGAGGTATACTAACCCACAATTTCACATTAAATTAAGATAAGAAGTGAAATCTAACTTTGCTAACATTGCTAATATGCTAACTTCTACTAATCACTATTAGGGTAGTGGAATCAACATAATGAAGATAAAATGAACCCACTATCTAAAATTTACTTCATCTTAAAGGCATAGGCATTAAAATTTAAAAAACCCTAAAAATAACTACTTTTATTTTACATTTACTTTTAGTTAGACATTTCAATCACTAAGCATTGTTTAGAACTAGCAAAGACCCCTTGTTTATTATCACATGCATCATTGAATTATTTTTGGCATTATTGTAATCTTTTAGATATTTTACCAGAACCTTGGAGAAATTGAATGCTTGTCATTTGGTTTCTTTTCAAGAGAGAGTTTTCTGTTCAATACTCTGCATGTGATGGTATTTTGCAATTGGGAAAAATATACACTCAAAAATTTTGGCACTAGAAGGAGGGCCTTCTTTTATGCTTTATAATTTAGTCCTTGCTAATGCTCACGTGGTAAGTTTTGATTCAATAATATTGTGTTTACAGTTGCAATATGTTACTCTTGACTAGTTTGTGTGAAGCCTTAATAGAATAGATTTAAGTTTCCTAGGCTGGAACCACCTAGACGCATTGCTACTAGGTCCAAAACCACTGAGGAAACCATTTTTCAAAGTCTTTATCCCAAACCTACGAAATTGAGATACAAAATCCAGGGGATCAAAATCTTGTTTGAGCCTTTTGATACATTAGGTTTAGAGATGCTTTTCCAATATTTGGAAAAGCTAGCTCTTAGACCTCTAAATCTGAATATATTTATTGGATTTGCATCCATTAGTTCCATCGCAAGAGCTACATCAAGTGTACCCATATCCGTCATCTCGAGTGTGTCAACTGCTTTAGTAGGGTCATTACCTTTGGTTAATATGGCCCAAAAATAGCAGAAGCAACAACCAGTTCCCTAGTTTGGTACCCAAAGTTCTCCATTAAGTATACCTGGGGATGACCATTACATACCTAGGCACCTTGAGAGGTCTATCCCTATTTTTTTTCATGATGATCCCATTTTAGCTGAAGATCACATTCAAATTTACAAGGATCACATGATTAGGCAAGGATTCATTCATGAAGATGTCGCTTGTCAAATCTTCCCTAATAGCTTTGACCAAATGGCTCATGAATGGTACATGAATCTTCCTACAGGGTCTATTAAAACTTGGGCCTAGTTGGAAGTTGCCTTTGTTAATCAATTTAGATCATTGCTAGATTGTACCATCATGTATAACCAATTTGTGTCATGCAAGAGGTATCCTAATAAACCTATCAAAACATTTAATGCTAGATTCCAAAAGCTTTACATAAATGTGACTTGTCATTTTGAAATAGATGTTGTGGCATTGCAATTATACCTAACAACCATAGACTCGATGACAATCATGTTTACTAGGAGAAATAATCAAGTTACAATGTTGGCCTTAGCCTATGCTAAAGCCATGACTATTGAGCAACAAATGACACCACAAGGTGGCACTATGCCTCAATTTCCCATGTTAGGGAAATATGGCCCTTACAATAAATTTTCCATGATGAATCAAGTTGTGATACCTCAGATGCCCATGATGAATGCTTTGTCATATCATCAGTCATACCCATTCACTCCCATGCTTCCATATTTTATGACATACCCTAGTGCTCCTATTCCACCCACTTCACAAACAATGGCTGCTAATCAGATAACCTTACCAGGATTTGAGGTGAGTAGTACTCAAACCTCAAATGCATATCCCATGGTTGTGCCTCTTTAGGCCAAGGGTCCATGGTGGACCCAAAACACCCAGATTAAAACCTTAGTGCCTCATCCAGAGGTTGCTAATATAAAAAATATCAGTGGATCTAGGGCTGTCATGTCCAAGCCATAAGGATCCAATATGAGCTGGAAGATATCAAGATAATGACCATCAAATAGGGCAATGACATCATTCAGTTATAGAAGCAAGTTTCCCAAAATTCCATGCCCAATAGAAACCACGACCATAGAAGAATAGGACCGTATAATACGCAACCTAACAATGGACGCGTACCCAATATGGTAGCCAATCAGGCTGATGTGTTAGGGGATTGTGATGAGTTAGGGTCATATGATGAGGAAATGCATCACTGTTGCCATAGAAAATCAGACACTTTGGTGTCTGAAGTCATCCATTATTTATAAAATGATGAGATGGAGGAATATATGAATGTGTTAGGAGAGGAAGAAGATGAAGTTTTGGAATCCCAGGCCGCTAGACGTTTTGGGAAATCTAATCATAATTATTTTACTAGGAGTTCTAAGGATCGTAAAACCTCCTCTACTCCCCCAAATAACCATTTAGTTTCTCCTGATACAAAAGGTGATGTGAATCCACCACCTCCATTGTTGGAAGCACCTATGACAATGCCAAAAGTTTCAAATCCTAGAACATCCACTTATGACTTGGAAGAAGACATGAAATGAACCAAGGCCAATATCTCAATGTATGAGGTCTCTCAATTGTTGGGATAGGATAAAATTGTGGGGAAGAGATTTAATTCCTCGAGTCAAATTTATGAGGTTAAATTTGTAGAACCCCAAATCACAATGATGAAAGATAAACCATAAATCCCCCCTTTTCTCATAACTGTTAGGATCGCATGCAAGAATTTATACAACTGTTTGATTGATTCTGGTGTCTCGGCCAACTTCATGCCTCTTGAGATAAGCCAAAAGCTAGGACTTAAGCCTGTTAATTTGAATAATAAGGTGGTCCAATTGAATATATCTATGGTGGATGTAGTAGGTGTTGTAAAATATGTCCTATTTTAGATCAACTCAGAGCCTAGGATACAACATTACATGGATATCCTTGTGCTAAATATTTTTGCCAAGTATGGCATGGTTTCGTGCAGGGATTGGAGCAGAAATATCAATGGTTATGTGGTGACTGATTCCTCCCATATGCGGTTTCCTTGGAGAGGAGTTGCAAACCAAATTTGGATAGACAGATAGCCCAGAATTAGGGAGATGATTACAGAGTATAATAAATGCAATGAGATTCATTTTATTGAAACATAATTGGGGGTTTACAATTTTGACATAGAGGACATAGCCGAAGGGTCCCAAAATGATAATATTTACCATTGTATTTTAGAAGAAAACAAGAGGGTGTGGACCCTAAATTTTGATGGGTCCAAATAAAAACAAGGTGCAGGATCTGGGATAGAGCTCACATGTCCTGGTAGTAAGCCTTTGCTTGTTGCCTACATATTATAGTTCCCAGCCACCAATAATGTGGCGAAGTATGAAGCCCTAATTTTTAGACTTCAGTTGGCCCTAAGAGAAAAGGTAAAATGCCTTAAGGCATCGAGAGACTTAGAGTTAGTAGTGAAACAGGTAAAGGAGCAGTATACCTATAGAGAAAAGAGGTTGAAACTTTATAAAATCAGAGTGAGGGAATTAATTAATGAGTTTGATGCTTTCAATATTTCCCTCATCTCAAGAAAAAATAATAAAATGGTTGATTCATTAGCCATAGAGGCCAGCATGCTTTCACTTACTGACCATAAAAAATGTAAAAAAATTTCCATAGAGCCAGTCCCTTGCCTCTCCATACCATATAGTGTCACGAATTTACAGGTCTTTGATAGTGATAGACACATTTTTAGTTTTGTCACTAATTCTGGTATATTTGAAAATCAGGTTATAGATGAAGAAGAGAGGAGGCAAGTAGAAGTACAAACAACTAGAATATGGAACGATATGCCAAGTGATAGGTCCTCTCTAGAAAAGTTGTTTGATATTGGATATCAAAAGAAAAAAGAAATAAAAATACCATCCCCCAAGGAATCATGCAATTTAGTCAATTTTGGGAGTGAAGTAGATCCACATGAAGTGTTCATTGCAAAGGCATGCACACAACGAGAGAAGGAGTCAATAGCTTAGGTTTTAGGAGAATACATTGATTGCATATCTTGGAGCTATGAAGAGCTGAAAACTTATGACCTGAATGTAATCATGCTTACTATTCCTTTGAAGCCTGATTCCAAGCCTTTTAGATAGAGATAGAGAATGGTTAACCCAATCCTATGTTAGAATTAAAGTGCACTATGCCTTTACCTTGACACTTGTCAGTTTCTCTTGACAAGTGTCATGTGTTTCATATAGGCTTATGCCTATATATTGTAACCCAATTGTATCAATAATATAATCTCATCTTGTTCATTTCACATAAGTCCTAACATTTGGTATTTCATCTTGTTCATTATAATAACATCATGATGTAGAAGTAGCACGGATGCAATTTGTTTTAGACGCAATCAGGGTGATGGGTCAGAGGTGGAGACATTAACGTTACAAAGGCACAGTGAGATTTCTGGTGAAGGAGCGAGATTTTTGCCATCGCCGCCACTTCCAGTAGTAGTGCAGTAGCGGTGCTCGTCGAATGACCAAATGGCCGACATAACCGCCACTTACAGAAATGGGAGGCAACAATAACAGTGGTGCATTTGCTTGATTGCCGTGTTGCTGAGAATATTGTGGACATGAAATCAAGGCCATGGTGGGACTAACAAGTGGCATTGGCATCCAATACGAAAGAAACAAAAACTGCAGCAAAAGACGTCAAAATCGGTAATGGCGGTGTTGTGGGGTCGTCCTTTGTGATTACTCCACTTACAATTAAAGCACGGGGCACTTAATTTATTTCATAAAAATTGAAGGGGGCTTTTTATTTCTAGAAAATTTAGGGGTAATTTTTTTTAAAAGTGGAGGACCACTTTACCTTTTTTAAATTGTATGAAGAATTTATTGAAGTGCCCATGCTTATCAGCCGACAGTATGGCATCAGGCCATTTTTTTTGTAATTTTCCAAATGAAAAGTCGACGTGGAAGGCCTTATGACCCATGTAATTCCCCTACAAGGGTAAATTGATATGTTTTTTTTATTTTGCTAGAGAGCGATCTTGCCACATTGCGAGGGGTATTTGCTGCTTACTGAGGTTATTGTTGTTTTTCCCATGGATGAAGGACTTATTGAGATCCGACTATAGCCATGTTTATAGTCGTTGGAAATATTTTTTTGAGACGGACACAATGGTGGTGTCCTTTTGTAATTCTAAGGCTATTTCACTTGAGTTTTTAAGCCTCAAATTTTTCTACCTTGTAGTGCACTCTCGGTTGTACCCGACACTCCCAAGGCACTTGTAAGTGAACCTAGTATCTAGTATTCTCCTCTTTCTACTCTGTGGATGTAACGGCTGGTTACCCATGCATTCCGGTAAGATGAGGTGACTACCATAAAAACACTTCTTCTAGGGACTACAGACATAGACACCCTAGACTCTATCCAAGGTTTTTCCGGATCTACTTTTGAAGACTACAGACGAAGACACTTCAGAATATTCTCTTCTATTCTTCTTTCTTCTCCTCCATATTTGGCTTCTATGGCTCATTTTATTGTATTTCATGGCTCATTTTTCTTATGTATTAAGGTGCATTTTTGGCAGAGACCGACACCTTCTAGATTGAATTCACCATGAGGAGGGATTTATATTCATGGTGGATCTAGTCAGTGACCTACGAGAGGCAACATCCTCTAAGGATGACCTGTAGAGGCAATAGACCCAGAAGTGGCTAACCCTGAGGCACCCATGATGACCCTGAGGCACTTAGACGGCTGACCCAGTGGCAACAAACCTATGGAAGTGGCTAACCTTGAGGCAACAGACCGAGATGTATACACAGTTGATCTAGCATTATTCACAGTTGGAGAGCCAAGCACAAGGAGCACGAGCCTAGACCAAATCAACAATAAAGGAGGATGATAGGTTGCTTTTAGAGAAATCAACATTAAGGGGGAATGTTACCTAATGTTGACTTGTTTGTTTTTTCTTTAGTTAGGATAGTGCACTTAAAGGGGGAATGTTAGAATTAAAGTGCACTATGCCTTCACCTTGACACTTGTCAATTTCTCTTGAAAAGTGTCATGTGTTTCATATAGGCTTATGCCTATATATTGTAACCCAATTGTATCAATAATATAATCTCATCTTGTTCATTTCACATAAGTCCTAACATCCTAGAGCCCCTGATAGAGAAGGAAGTGAAGAGGCTGCTGGAAGATAAAATCATATTCCCTATTAGGCATTCCACATGGGTGGCTAGTCTTGTCCCTGTTAGGAAGAAGAGTAGAGAGATTCAGTTGTGCATAAATTTTATAAATCTGAACAAAGCTTACCAAAAATACAATTACCCACTACCCACCATTGAAGAGATACTCCAAAAGGTAAATGGGTCTGAAATTATGTCATTCTTGGATGGATACTCAAGATATAATCAAATTCTCATACATCCAAATGACAGGATGAATATGGCCTTCACCACAAAGTGGGGAACATTTACCTATCAGAGAATGTCGTTTGGTTTTTTGAACGTTGGAGCCACTTTTCAAAGAGCCATGGATTTTGCATTCAAGGGGCTTAGTGGTAAGTGCATTATTGTCTATTTGGATGATATTCCTATCTTCTCCAAGAAGAGGTAAGATCATGTTAGATACTTGAGGAAAGTTCTCCAAAGGTGCAGGGAACATAGAATTTCCCTAAATCCAAAAAAGTGCATCTTTGGGGTAATGGAGGGTAAGTTGTTAGGACATATCATTTCAAAATATGGGATTTCTATAGACCCAGAGTGGATAGCCGCTATCCGTGATTTTTCTCATCCCAATATCAAAAATGAGATTAGGTACTTTTTTGATAAGATTAACTTTTTGAGAAAATTCATTTCAGGTTTTGCCAAGATTGCCAAGACCCTAAATGACATGCTGAAAAAAATATTTAGATAAAGTGAACTAGTGAGAATAGGGTTGCCTTCACAAGCATCAATGATGCTATTTCCAAAGCCCCTGTTCTCATTATTCCAGACAATGCTAAACTATTTTATGTTTACACATTTGCTTCAGATCATTCTTTTGCAAGTGTGTTAACTCATAAAAGTGAAGACAACATTGAAAATCCTATAGCCTTTCTGAGTTCTCCTTTGAAGGACATGAAACTGAGGTATTTTGTCCTAGACAATCAAATGTATGCCTTATTTAAAACTGTTAAAAAAATTCAGACATTACATTGTGCATAGTAAATTTTTTGCTATAGTTCCTGAACCTGCAATAAATTACATGTTCTTATAGAGTGATCTAGGTGAAATAAGGGGGAAATGGCTTTCCATCCTTCAAGAATTTTAATTAGAGATCAAGCCCATGAATATAGTGCATGGACAAGGTTTGGTCAAGGCTATCATAGAAATTGACCCTTCAATAACGTGCCAAAACTATGAGGTTAATAATATTACTACAGAGGAAAGGTATGTAGATATTATATATGTTTTATTGCATGGTAAGTGCCCTTCTCATTTGAATTCCACTCAATGCAGGGTACTGCATTTAAAATCAGCTAGATTTTGGATTAAATCTGGTGTGTCGTACAGGAAGAATCACGAAGGAATTTTTCTTCGTTGCATTAGTCAAGAGGAAGCAACCCAAGTACTCAAAGACTTCCATGGTAAGTATGGAATTGGACATGGTTCAGCAAACGCAACAACACACCATATTCTTAGAGTTGGGTATTATTGGCCCCACTTGTTTAAAGACACACATGCACATGTAAGAACATGTCACATATACCAAGTGGCAATTAAATTAGAGTGGAATGTAGCAATGCCGTTGCAGTCACTGGTAGAGACGAGACCATTTGCACAATGGGAATTGGACTTTGTTGGGGTAATAAATCTTAACTCATCTGATTCCCAAAAGTTCATCCTTTTCGCTACTAATTACTGCACGAGGTGGATAGAGGCTATACCTACTAAGAATGCCACCTTTGAGGTTGTGATTATATTTCTAGAGGAAAACATAGTCACTCATTTTGGAATACCTAACTCCATAGTAAGTGACAACGATTATGCCTTTTCCTCTTTAGAATTTGTAAATCGAGCATACAACAATAAGGTGAGTCTAAAATTCTCTTCCAATTATTACCCCCAAGGCAATGGTTTGGCACAATCTTAATATAAAAATTTATTATGCATAATCAAAAAATTACTTGAAAAGAACGCTAGAGATTAGCATAGTAAGTTAAAATTTACCCTTTGGGTAGATAGGACCAGAAGCAAGGAGTAAATTGGGACATATCCTTATCACTTAGTCTATGGGCAAGACCCTATTTTTCCCACTAATCTGAAGTTGCAAACTTTACATTTTATAAATGAATATATTGGGACTGATAATAAACTTGAAACCATATTAACCCAATTAATGCATCTTGATGAGAAGAGGCAGGAAGCCATGCTCCATTTCAGCAAATATAAAGACATAATCAAAAGGTGGTTTGATAAACAATCCAAAATTAAGGTATTTAAAGTTTTAGATTTAGTTTTGTTGTGGGATAAAATGCATGAGAAAAAAAGAGAACATGAAAAATTTGATTGTTCTGGCTAGGACCCTATCTAATATCCGAAGTCCTAGGTCAAAATAGTTTCAGATTAAAAACCTTGGATGGAAAATATTTGACCTTACCCATAAATGGCCTTCATTTAAAGAATTATTTTCAGGCATAAGGGTAGATTCATTGTATTATATGTGAAAGCACGAGGATACGGAAGCCCATAGGCATACCGTGTGAGGTGCAAACAAAAGCATGTAAAACTCTAAGTCCTATGAATGAAGAAGAAGGACTAAAGTGCATGAAAAAGTGAAAAAAAAATGAACTAAAACGAGATATAAAGCAAATGTAAAGTGCAACCCTTATTTTTATTAATTTTTCTTTAATACTAGGTTACAATACATCTCCTTCCTTTTTAGGAGCTAGGAGCGTTAGATATAGTTTTGTTACACCACGGATGGTACGCTTCCCTTCGGGATTTTTCGCATGCCCACATTTGAAATGGGCATGCCAAACGTCACCGTCGCTTGTGCGAATGCATCTGTAGTTCCTTGATGCCCCTCTGGTGTTGAGATCCTACATTCAAATAAATAGCAAACGGTTAATAGCACCTACGGATGGAGGGAAATATGCAATCCCTAAGGCCTCCGATTAATGCATGCATGAAATAATTAAAACGGTAATAAAAAAATGTCAGAATAAGATGAAATTTGGGTAGAAGCATTTAAAAACTATCAAGAACATGCTTCAAAAGGAATAGTCAAGAAATCTGCTATAGATTTCTAATCGCTCTGGGGTGGGACAATTAGGACTGTTATAAAACGTCAAAAGAAACCTCCTAAATGTCCCATCCAAAGGCCTCAAAAACACCTGCAAATTTGGGGTTAGGAAAAATGGTGTATTTTGAGACGACCCAGAAGGTCAGATTTTGTAGATTTGGCCCTGATCTCCATGTATCTAAAAATGCTCCCTGTATGTTAGTGAAAGCAAAAAGAAATGAAAACACAGTCAAAACTCATCAGAATGGCATGAAATTTGAATGGAAGCATATATGAAATACATAAAATAAAATGCAAAAGAAATAGTAACAAAATTTTCTACATATTTCTAATCACTCTAGGGTGGGGTGATTAGCACTGTAGTAGTGCGGGGGGCACCCAGGGGCAGGACACCTACCGTTTGGGGCTTGATTTCGGCACCAATCCACTTGGGATGGGTCCAAAACCTCCTAGGGGGTTGTTTCAGAAAATTCGGTGGGTATTGTGGCCAAATTTTTGTGTTCTAGGTCCGGATTGCACTTCCAATGTTCACCCAATAACCTCCCTTCCAAAAGAGAGATTAAGGATGTAAGAAGAACAAGTGAGGGGTGAGGATGTAATTTGACAGCACTCTGTTGCTCCAAATGCTCCTACTCTATCCTCTTTTGGGGTGAGAAGACACCATTTTATAGACCTGAGGGTCTCTTGTGAATGAGCATGCAGGGGCACCACTTGGCCATCATGCCTTCCCATGGGAGAGAAGATTCCTCCCTGATTAAGGGCTCCATGACTGCCTCTATGACTGCCTCTTTGAGCTTTGAAACACTCACTCACACTCCCATGCATTGAAGGTGGAGTTGAGTGGCAAATTTGTGCTGCCATTTGTCAAGGTTTGAATTTTTTCTTGTCAAACCTGCTATTCACCCCACCCTGGAGTGATTGTTGCTAATCATCCCGGGGTGGGGCGAATAGCATTCTAATCGCCCCAGGATGGAATGAGTAAGGAGAAAGGTGCTTGAAAGGTTCCAAATTGACATATGACCTTCCAAAACTACTTTGGGAGTGGTTAGGACCATTTTTTAACCTCTAGGGGCTGCCCTAGGGGCTATGCATGTCAATTCGGTCAGTGCTTATAGCCACCTAATCATATTGGTGTTGTTTTTGTGTCTGCAAATGCCCCTTTTTGGGATGCACTATGCATGATGCAGTGCTGAGCAAAAATAGATAACCAAAGCACTTAATGATTAGGGTTTCTTGGTAACCTAACCAAATTTTGATGCCCCAAGTATGGAAAGGGCATGCATTCTTGAATCCTTGCTTTTGATGAGCTAAGGATCTTAATTCAAGTGTTAACCTTTTTTTCGGTGAGGTGTTACTTGATCTTGGACATTGTTCAGTCATGAATAGGTAAAGGGCACAACCTTTTGTCTATGGGAACCTTGAGTTCATGATTCTATAATTCCAAGTGTTTGATTAGCTTGTGATTATTGCTTGTTTTCTACCCCAAGCAGGAGCATGATTGTCTTTGTCAATGATTCTTTGAATGCATGCCATTTCCTTGATTGGGTGTGTATTTGTTGATTGGTGACTAAGTGTGACTACCCCCTCAAGCGACGAATCGATGAGGGAATGACCGACATGAGAAAAGCACCGAGTCACTTGACCCAAGATGACTTTTGTAAGGGTGCCTTCAGTTTTTTTGTGTTGAATGCTTATGCAGTTTCCCAACAATCGGGCATGTTTTTGGTGAGTTTTAACCCTTTTTTGTGACGCTTATTGGGGCTGAAATTGTCAAAAATTCCTCCTCCCATGGAGTGTTCCGGCTATGGTAGCCTTATTAGGGAGTATGATATTGATAATTTGTGGCCCTGACGTTGGTTTTTTATGCCAAGAATATCAGGTGCAAAGGCGCCTTTGTTTGGCAACTTTATTGCTATTTTTGGGTGGGTTTGGACCCTTTTTGTGACTCCTTTTGGGGATGAAATTCTCAAAAATCCTTCCTCCTGTGGAGCAGTCCGGATATGGTAGCCTTCTTAGGGAGTTAGATAGTGATTATTTGTGACCCCAACATAATTTTTGGAGGCCTTGAAGCACAAGTGCAAATCCCCTTTGTTCGGAAATTTTATTGCTATTTTTGGGTGGGTTTGGACCCTTTTTGTGACGCCTTTTGGGGATGAAATTCTCGAAAATACTTCCTCCCATGGAGTGGTCCGACTATGGTAGCCTTATTAGGGAGTAGGATAGTGAGGATTTGTGACCCCAAAATCAGTTTTGGAGGCCTTGAAGTGCAGGCCCAAAGGCCCCTTTATTCGGCAATTTTATTGTTTTTGGTGCATTTTGAATGCAATTTTTGTTGTTTTTGATTTTCTTGCTCTGTAATCATCCCAAGGTGGGACAAATACCAGTTTTGTAATCATCCCAGGGTGGGACGAATGATAACTAGAGCACTCATCCCAGGGTGGAAGGATTACAGGCCTAAAAGCCTATATAAGGGCCAAAACTAGGTTGTGGGCTCATTTGCATTTATTTTTTCTAGCGATTTGGAGCTGTGGGGAGGAGTCCGAGTCTGCATAGCGGAGCGCTATCGATATTTCATGGATACCATGAGTTCACAGATTGGATCATCGATTTGCGGGGATGAGGAAATACTGGTAGGTGCTCCTCTTTATTTGTTTGTTTTTATTTTACAGTTCAAAACCATAATTTATTTATTTTGTATTTCATTTTTCTGTTTAAACTAAGATTAAAATCCTAGTTTAAGTGTTTTGTATTTGTATTTTGTGTGGCGTTGTTTAAAATAATATGAAAAACCTAGTTTAATTTTTTTTTTTTTATTTTGTATTTTTGTATTAAGTTTAAACTAAGGTTAAAACCCTAGGTTAAATTTTTTGTTGTAATTTTTCTAGAGTTAAAAACCCTAGGTTTAAAATTTTATTTTTTGTTTAGACTAGAGTTAAAAACCCTAGATTTAAATTGTGTTTTTTTGTTTAAAACTAGAGTTAAAAACCCTAGGTTTAAAGTTTTGTTTTTTTTGTTTAAACTAGAGTTTAGAAACCCTAGGTTAAAATTTTGTTTTTTTGTTGTTTAGACTAGAGTTAAAAACCCTAGGTTTAAATTTTTTTTTTTTTGTTGTTTAAACTAGATTTAAAAACCCTAGGTTTAATTTTTTTTTTTTGTTGTTTAAACTAGAGTTAAAAACCCTAGGTTTAAAGTTTTGTTTTTTTTTTGTTTAAACTAGAGTTTAGAAACCCTAGGTTAAAATTTTGTTTTTTTTGTTGTTTAGACTAGAGTTAAAAACCCTAGGTTTAAATTTTTTTGTTGTTGTTTAAACTAGAGTTAAAAACCCTAGGTTTAAATTTTGTTTTTTTTGTTGTTTAGACTAGAGTTAAAAACCCTAGGTTTAAATTTTGGTTTTTTTGTTGTTGTTTTGTTTATTGATTTTTTTGAATGTTTGTACTGTGTATTTTGTTAATGGTGTTGTACGGTTTATTAAATGTTTTTGTTGTACAGTTTGTATACATTGTTGTATAAATATATTTTTTAGTTCTGTATAGTTTATTTGAATTTTAGAATGTGTCTGTTGCACATTTTTTTAATGTTGCTTGTACAGTTTATTTTTGTTTTCATGTTTTAATGTTTTAATATTTTTTTTTTGGCAGGTGGTGAAGAGTCGGTACCATTAGTCGACGGTGTTTTCTGAAGCATGGGAGGCACTGCCTATGGTGGACTGGGAGTGGCTTGATGCCCTTGGGCTCAAGCAGGTGACTTGGTTAGAGCCTGTGGTGGGGGATCGAGCATATTTGACTGCCCTAATCAATTTGTGGGATCCCCACACCAACACCTTTCATAGCCCAACATGGGAGATGACAGTGACTCTGGAGGACGTTTATCGGATTATATAGATTTTTATAGACAAGATGCCCATTCAGACTACTCCTCATGATCAGTGGAAGGTGATTCTAACACGGTGCTTTGGGCATGAGGTGGATATGGTGGTGGATGAGGCAGTGGAGAGGGTAGATGGGGACTGCCTGATTGGTAGGATTTTGGTGTGGTGGTGGCTATAGAAGGGCGTGTTGGGAGTGAGGCATGTACTACTCATGACTCTAATCTCCAACATGCTGCTTCCTAACTCCTCAGGTGTGAGGTTCCCTTGGAACTTGCTTGAGGTGGTGTTTAGACTTGTGGAGTGTCTGATCTTAGCACCATTGATTATGAGGTGGGGTCAGACATTACTGGAACAACTTTATGATGAGCTGTATGAGATCCGCTATCGAATGCAAAAGGGTATTGGATACAACTACTTGTTGTAGTGCTGGGGGTGGTAGCACATAGTTGTGGAGTGGCTGCAAGGATTGTCATGAACCACCCGGGCAGAGATGGTGGATAGGGAGATTGGGTATGCTACTCTATGGTAGAGGTCAGAGGAGCAGGGGTAGAGTCGATGGTGGGTAGGTGTTGTAGGGTACTATGTCGATGCCTTCGCATCTTGCTCCTGGGGAGGTGTTCTAGTGTCCATATCAAGATTTTCCAGATTGGCCTAAGGCTGGAGAGTGGCTCCGATGGGCGTGCAGGGGGAGGTGGCTGATCAGGTGGTATGGGACCGAGTAGGAGTACTTCCTGTACATCTGGGTGACTTGATATTTTGGGGTGCACCAGGGATTTCCTAGTGAGCCTTTGATCTATCAACATCGAGGTAACAATAGGACTCTAGCCTAGCCAATCATTGAGCCATTGGGTGAGGAGTCAGATGCAATTATCGATGTCCCTGACATGGATGATGTCGGGGTGACTACAGAGTATGACCAATGGTGGACAATGTAGCGATGGTGGGGTGAGGGGCCTCTAGGAGGTTTGGATATAGCAGCAGTAGGTGGTGAGGATGCAGAGGCATCAAGGGAGGGTTGGGGAGCTCTACTCGATGATGCAAATGTGGTGGAGGTTGACGACTTGATTGGGGATGACCTAGGGGTTCCAAAGAAACTGGATATGCAAGACATTCTAGAGTAGTGGGTGCCAAAGCAACCTGACATCCTGTAGATGCCCATGCCTCAGGTAGTCCTAGGGGACATGGAGGCTAGGTATCTCGTTGAGATAGCACGATTGGAGGATCTACTATGAAGATGAGATAAGGAGCACGGGGAGGTTCTACAAGAGAGGGATCTCTTATGGATTCAGTTGGCAGGCAGGAGAACACATTGGTTACGTACCTCTGATGGGATGGGGACACAGATGCTTCACAGGAGAGGGATCTCCTGTGGACTCAGTTGGCACAACGTGATGACACATTGGCTACGTACCATTGATGGAAGGTGGATTGGATCTAGCATCGGTTAGATTTGGAGGTAGATATTATCCATATCGATGGGCAGTTACTTGAGCTCACTAGAGGTGGATCTTCATGTCGAATGAGAGATAGTGAGACTGAGCAGTCTACTTCCTCTCATCGTAGGTAGGTGGGTGAGGGTAGCGCTAGTGGGTGTGATGCAGGGGCTGGCAACAGCCACCCTGAGAGGTCCCATAGGACCCACACCATTGGGGGTAGTTCTAGTCACACTGATCCTACGTGATCATGGTGGAGGTTGATGACTTGATTGGGGATGACCTAGGGGTTCCAAATCAATTGGATATGCAAGACATTCCAGAGTAGTGGGTTCCAGAGCAACATACCATCCTAGATATGCCCATGCCTCAAGCAGTCCCATGGGACATGGAGGCTAGGTATCCCTTTGAGATAGCACGATTGGAGGATTTACTACGAATACGAGATAAGGAGCACAGGGAGGTTCTACAAGAGAGGGATCTCTTGTAGATTTAGTTGGCAGGCGAGAGAACGCATTGGCTGCGTACCTCCGATGGGATGGGGACACAAATGCTTCATGAGAGAGGGATCTCCTACAAACTCAGTTGTCACAGTGTGATGACGCATTGGCTATGTATCGTCGATGGAAGGTGGATTGGATATGGCATCGGTTAGATTTGGAGGTAGAGATTATCCGTCTCGGTGGGCAGTTACCTGAGCTCACTAGAGGTGGATCTTCGTGTCAAATGAGAGATAGTGAGACTAAGCAGTCTACTTCCTCTCATCGTAGGCAGGTAGGTGAGGGTAGTGCTAGTGGGTGTGATGCAGGGGCTGGCAACAGCCGCCCTGAGAGGTCCCATAGGACCCACACCATAGGGGGTAGTTCCAGTCACACCGATCCTATGTGATCATGGTGGCTGACTCCCTAGGCTTGGGGTTTTTAAGTTTTTGATGTTTTTGTGAGGTCAGAGGACCGACTTATTGTAGCCTACGAGAATTTTGGTGATATATAGACATGACTTTCTTTTTGGTTATACACTTGTCATGATTTATTGTTTATTTTATGCACATTTTAGTTAGTTGATGTATGCATGTGTTATTATGAATGTGATGTTTCTAATTATATGATGTATGCATATGGAATGAATGGAATGATTTGTTGATAACTTGTCGATGGCACCATAGACTATACAAGATTTACTGGCTTTCTATACTATGTAATGACTTTGCATGTGTATATATATTTTTTGTTTGTATTTTCTGATGGTGATGCAAGAATGAACATGTACAACATTTGTTTTAGAATGTAGTTAAGGTTTTTTTGAGACTCGGATGCTTTAACTAACTATCCAAGACTGTACATTTATCTTAAAAGACTTTTGAACAAGGCATAAATCAGACTTGAGTTTGACCAAGTTATTTCACATCCTTGTGTGTGCGATTGAATTTGTTTATGTGGTATTTGTCAGGATACCGCCAGTGCCAAGTAGGCTGTCCACCAAACCTGTACTGAGGATCACCTAATTAGCTCCACTAACTCCTTTGTTGTATTTAGTAATATTAATCCATAGGACAATCTAAGGTACCATAAGCTAGCTCATCCACATGCAAACATTGGTCTGCTCACACACAAATCTAATATGATAGACATATCGTCATGCGTTTAGTATACCACCATTGCCAGGTAGGTTGTCCACCAAACCCGTAATGAGGATCACCTAGATGGTTTTTCGAATGCTGAGAATTCCAAGGATTCAAGCTCAAGCATCTTTGGGTTGGTCAACTTGTTTGGATACTTGCTCTCATACATAGTGATGAAAATCACTGTTTATTTTTCTCTTTTATTTTTATTTTTGAGCAAGGGGTTTGGATAGTGGTGATAACCACTGTTATTTGATTTTTCATTTTAGGTTTCAAATTTGAGCTCGTAGGTTTTTGTATTGCAAATGGAATTGATCACTTTTGGCTTTGGGGATGACTACCCATCCTGTTTAGGGACGTGTAGTATGAATCCTTAGGACTTTGGGGACCAAAGGTGATTGGGGATATTATTATGTAATGGCATTTATATTTTAGGCCTTGGGGATGACTACCCATCCTTGTGAGGGGCATGTAGTACAAATCCTTATGACTTTGGGGACCAAATATGATAGGGGATCTGATTATGTAATGGCATTGATATTTTAGGCCTTGGGGATGACTACCCATCCTTGTTAGGGGTGTATAGTATGAATCCTTACGACTTTTGGGATAAAAGGTGTTTGGGGTTTTTTGATAGTGGATTTTAACCACTATTTATTGTGGGGAATTAGATGGGGAAGAGCTTGTCCTTTTGTCAATTCTCAGCTTTCTCGAACCATTCACATAGGGGGATGAACAGACTAACCTTTCACCTATGGTACCCTAGACTTCTTTGTAGGTTTCTCTTGCATTCACACAACTTGGGAATTTTTATGTGTTTTAACTTGTGTGGGGATGCTATGTAACGAGGTGTGATCCAAGTAAAACTCTACCTTTGTAAAATCTATCTAACTTTGTACAGTTTTTGGCTAGAAATATAAAGACAACTGAATGACGAAAACCCTAAATACATTAGGAGACAAATGACTATGATAAAAAATGTGGATGGTGTTATTCTGGATGTATGTGTTTACAAAATGGACTGAATGTAGAAAATGATGGAATTGCCTAGCAATTACAATCTATGGTACTTATGACGTGTATGACCAGCAAATATGCCATGTATGGATGCGATGCCTAATGCATTTTATTATATTTTTGTTTTTTGATTTTTAAGAGTATGCATGGAAGTGAGATGCAATTTTTTTGTTATTTTTTATTATCTTTTGTTTTTGTTTGTTTTTGAATATTTGTTTTTGACCAAGTGATTGTGGGAACCCTTGGAGATTTTGGTTTGACCAAAGAGTTTATGGATACCTTTGGGGCTTTTTAGGTTGACCAAGTGATTGTGGGAATCCTTGGAGCTTTTTTGTTTGACCAAATGGATTATTGATACCTTTGGGGCATTTTAGGTTGACCAAGCAATTGTGGGAACCCTTGGAGATTTTGGTTTGACCAAAGAGTTTATGGATACCTTTGGGGTGTTTTAGGTTGACCAAGTGATTTTGGGAATCCTTGGAGCTTTTTGGTTTGACCAAAGGGATTATTGATACCTTTGGGGAATTTTAGGTTGACCAAGCAATTGTGGGACTCCTTAGAGCTTTTTGGGGTGGTCTATGGCTCTCTAAATGTGGAATAGCCTCAAATGACTGATGTTCAAGGGTTCTAGTTCCTTGATTCCTTCAAGAGAGGTGAGCCGGTATGTTCTAGGTCCTATTTTACTGTCAATTACATAGGGACCTAACCAGTTTTCCATGAACTTATCCCTTAGATGGGGCAGCAAGTTAGAATTTTGTTGGTTCTCTTTTAAGACCAAGTCACCAACCTAAAAGTCCCTTAGGTGAACTTTCATGTTGTATGCTTTCTTAAGTCACTCTTGATAGATACGTAAATGCTCGAGAGCATTGATGCGTCATTCGTTGAGCAACGTAAGCTAGTCTAACTAGGCATGCCATGCAGTTTCCTCATCGATGAACTCTTGCATTGACATGCAGAGGGAAGCTATTTCCAACTCAAGAGGCATGACTGCCTCGAAGCCATACACTAGGGAAAATTAAGTTGCCCTAGTGGGCATCCGAATGATAGTGCGATAAGCCCAAAGAGCAAGTGGGATTTGAATGTGCCAATCCTTATGACTATCTGTGATCGTATTTTTAAGGATGAAAACTAGCATTTTTTTTTATGCCTCTGCTTGCCCATTTGCCTACGGATAATAGGGTGTTGAAAAACTATGCTGAATTTTGTACTTTGTTGTCAAAGCATGCACATATTTGTTTTTAAATGATGTCCCATTATCCGAGATGATCTTGTATGGAATACCAAAATGACATGATGTTATTTAAAATAAACTCCGCAATGCGGGGTCCAATCGTAGAGGAAATAAAAATTGCTTCCACCCACTTGATGAAGTACTCTATGGCCGTTATGATAAACGTGTGACGACTTGACGACGTAGGGGAGATATTTTCGATTAGATCTAAGCCCCACTACAAAAATGGCCAAGCATATTGGATCAGTTGCAAGGCCTGAGAAGGTACGTGTGTCAAATTAGCATGGTGTTGACACTTCATGCACTTCCTTACATACGCGTAACAATCTCGCTTTAAATATGGCCAATAATAGCCCATGCAAAGAATGCGCTTTACGATGGCTATAATGCTGAAGTGGCCACCACATGTACCATTGTGTGCTTAGGTAATTGCCCAAGAGGACTCCTGTTGGTCCAAACTTTGTAGACACCAAAACAGCACCAATCCAATTATGTGACTGCAAACACTGATCGCATTGACACACACAGCCCCAAGGGCAGCCCCAGAGGTTAAACAGTGGTCCTAACCACTCTCACAGCAGTTTTGGAAGGTCAAAAATCATTTTGGCACCTTCAGGAACTTTGCTCAATATCCGTTCCACCCAGGGACGAATTCAAACTGGGATTCGCCCCACCTAGGGACGAATTCACAATTCGCTCCAGGGTGGGGCGAATTGCAGGTTTGACGGGCAAAAATTCAAATCTTGGCAAATGGCAGCTCGGATCCGCCACCTAACGCTTCCTTCATTGCATGGGAGTATAGGTGAGCATTTTCGAGCGTTAGAGGCTGTTACAGGGGCAGTCATGGAGTCCCTATTCAGGGAGGAATCTTCCCTCCCCTGGAAGGGCATGGCTACCAAGTGGCGCCTCTGCATGCTCATCCCAAGAGACCTCCAGGTCTATAAATTGGTGGGTTTCCTCACCCCAATATAAAGAGTAAGAGCAATTTGGAGCAACGAAGTGCTATCGTTTTATTTCCCTCATACATCCTTGTGCGATTTGTGCCTTTCACATCCTTGATCTCTTTTAGAGAGGAGGTCATTGGGTGACTATTGGAAGGTCGAATCTTGAGCCCAAAACCTAACATAGAATACCACCCCAATTTTTTGACAACACCTTGCAAGAGATTTTGGACCCATCCCAAGTGGATTGGCACCGAAATCAAGCCCCAAATGATGGGTGGCCCGCCCGGGCGCCCCCACACTGCTAGGCCTAATCGTCCCTTTTAGGAATGATTGGGAATCTGTGGTAGATTTTTCTTTCTATCATTTTCATTTCTTGTATTTGATCTCTATGCTGCTTAGATAGTTTATAATTTTGATTTCGTAATGTCTTTTGAGCAAATATTATCATGTTCTATCACCTTTTCGCCTTTACTAACTTGCAGAGGGTCATCATCAAATCTCCTAATGGAGGCCAAATTGGGAAAATCTGACCATCTGGGTCTTCCCAAAATACCCCCAATTAGCTAACCCCAAGTTTGTAGGTCTTTTGGAGCTCTCTAGGTAGGACATTTGGGACGGTACCTTTTTGGCATTTTGTTGCAGGTGAATTCATCCCACCCCGGAGCGAATTCAAATCGGTGAGGAATTTCCCAACTGTTATTTTTGTAGTGCCCTCCTGGTGATGTCCTGATGCCCCTGTCAAATTTTTAGAGCATTTGGATCCATTTTAGTTATAGTTTAATTCATTTTTCTCATTCACTGATCGTAGGCTTGGGGATTGCATGTTTTGTTTCATCCGTAGGTGCTACTAAATATTTCTTGTTCCTTTGAATGCAGGATCAGAACATCGGAGGAGTAGCAAGGAATCAACATTCATAGACACAAGCGGAGGTGACATTTTGGTCCGCCCATCTTACATGTGGGCACACGGAAGAAGGATGGTTATCCATGGATGTGACCAAGAGATGAATTTGACGCTCCTCGCCCCTAAAAAGGGAGGATGTGGATTGTAACCGAAATGTGAAATACATCAATAAAATAGAAGGGCTGTTATTTCATTTGGGCTTCAATTCATGTTTTTCTCCATTTCATGCTTTTTTAATTCGTAGGGTTTAGCGTTAAGTTCAGTTCCGTTTTTGCATCGTGCTTGGAGCTTTTCCTTTTTTGTTTCCATATCCTCGTGCTTTTAGTGGTGATCACGGTGGGACCTTGTCCTCTATTTTTAAGATCAGAAATCTGATCCAAACTTGTTTGTTTTTGCTTGCAGGTCCCAAGTTTCACATGCTGACTATTGTTCGTTCCATCAGGAGGCGAATATAGAGCTGTAATTCATCTTATCCAGGGACGAATGGGAATTCGCCCCACCCTGTGACGAATACAGTCCTGTAATTCATTCCCCCCTGGGATGAATTTCTATCTATGCAGTCTTCGAGCAGAAACTCAAACCGACAGATTTGGGCAGAGAAGAGGTAAGGATTCTGAACTTTTCTTGTCTATTTTTATCTTCAGTTTTTCTATTTTAGGGTACTTGCTTTCTTAGGGAAAGTAGTTTTCCTTTACCGCTTGCTTGTTTCCATTTTGAAAAATAAAAAGAACCCCACACACCACATGGTAACTTAAAAACCAAGGCGCTGGTCGTAAAACCCCAGCCCTTGATCAAGACCAATGGTGAATTTCATCACCACCTTGGCTTGAATTTTGCATCCATTACCCTGATCGTGATTGTTGCTAGACGTAAATCCTGATGAAAGATGATCGAGTGTAGCTGGGGTGATTCCCAGCACATGAGGATAAGTCTTCTATGGTAGGTGTCATAAACAGGGTGATTCCCCTTCCGTACAGCCTACGTTCCACGTACCATCTGCTCTCACGTACCTATAGTTTCCCTCACGTAAGGGCGGGTATATAGAGAGGTTGGTATATCGGCCTGGCAATGGTATATCGAAGGGGTGACCATTTTTGGGAGCCATAAGAGCCATCATTTTGCATTTAAATGTTCTTTACAAAAACCTTCAAAAAAAAAAAAACAAAACAAAAAAAAAAAAAAACAAAAATTAAAAACACACTAAACCAGGTCTAGGACACACTTTCAATCTTTAAATGAGATAATCACTGCTTGTGTGTGTGTATGATCTTTTCTGTTTAGTGTAGCATAAAAAAATCATAAAAAAGAGATAAAAATCTACATAGCTTGTAGGAAAGCACCACCATGGTGTACACACGTAGCCAAGCCCAATCAAGGGCGAAAGCTATGGAAAGTGTACAAGGGGGCACAAGTCGCCTCCGCTATAGCCCTAAGGACTTAGTCATACCGCCTTGGTGGCCTGACCCACAAGAGAGTCCGCATCATTCCATGTCAAGATGGAACTATAGGGACACCCCTTTGAGGGACACGCCCATTCATCATAGCCCCTTTCAGGAGGAGTCCTTACACGTGGCACTCAACATAGATAGGAAGGCTCCCTTAGAAGCTCGATATGAGTGGCCACCGTGCGATGAAGTGCTAGAGCGGCATAGTTTCCATGAGGAGAGGCCACATGATGATGGCATCCCTCCTTTGCCCCCCATCACTATTAGAACCAATAGACAAAATCTAGAGCACAAGGCCCTTCAAGCAGGGCGAGCTAACTCTGCCCGCCCCTTTCACACATATGAAAGGGAGCCCGAGGAAGATGATTACATTCCTCAAGAGCAATATACAATGCAGGGGCCATGCACTTCCGCACCAGCTAGATACCATGATCACCCACTGAGGCTGGAGCCTCGGGTAAATGCAACCAACCTCGATAGAGGAAAGTGACTTATTGAGATCTCGGATCATCGAGATCAGGGTAAGTGCATAGGAGAGGCATCCATGCCTCCTAGGCTCAGGATGGTGGAGCAAATTGACCTGGCAGTCGCCAGACATGTCACCCGCCAAGCGTAGATCACGCGGCTTGAGCAAGACTAGTAGTAGCTAGAGCATTTATATCGCCTTAGCAAAGAGCGCATTAGGCGCCAAACAGATGAGCTGCTCCATAACCCAGTGCCTGAGAGGGTCCCAACCCCTTGCACCCAAAGAGCGGAACCATATGAGAGGCATAATCCCTTGGTGCGAGATAGGTCTCCGTGACCTTACCAAGTGCTGCCTCCGAGACCTCCTAGACCTGAGCGGGAGGCCACTCCCCGAAACAACGATGGGTACCCTCCGCGGGGACCCACCCAGGGTCATAGGTCTCATCCAGAGACTCCTCAGGAAGCTTACAAGGAGTATGAGCAAGAAGAAGATCGGGCCGAAATGCCCTACCTAGGCGGAGGAGTTGCCATCCGGCCACCCCTTCAGAGGCCTCAAGTCTCCCACAACCCACAACGGGAGCAAACTAAAGAGGAAGAAATTAAATCCTCAGATGCATATAAAGTGCTGCTAGAGCGTTTGGAGTCTATGGAGACCAAAAATTTTGGGCCCCAAAAGCCCACTTTATGCCAACTCCGCAGTCATCCTATGCATCCGTCCGTGCCAGCACCACCTTACCCTGAACACTTTAAGCTACCTCAGTTGGCAACCTTTAGAGGGGAGGAGGATGCTCAAGAGCATGTGACAAGGTTCCTGAGCCAATGCTTCGGCATTCAGGACAATGATGCTTTGTTATTGAGAACATTTATAACCACATTCGTAGGCCCTACCTCGGATTGGTTTACTCAGTTACCAAAGCACAACATTAACAACTTAGATCAGTTAGTGGATGCGTTCCTCGAATGCTTCACCTTCAATACCAAGAAGAAGGTGTCACTGAGTGACTTAGCCAGCCTCAGGTAGTATGAGGAGGAGACCATGGCGGCCTATGGGAATCGATGGAGGACATTGCTTTTGAAGCTGCCCTACCTCCCCCCTATGTCCGACCTCACTCAGATGTTCTCCAAGAGTTGTTTGAGATCGATCTCTATGCTATTGCAGCTGCAGCAATATGCCACCTTAGAAGAAGCTCTGGCGCAAGCCAGGATCATTGAAGAGATCAAAATATAGGATGGCGAGATAGCCAAACCTAAGAAAAAAGAGTGGACTAAAAACACTAAAGCTAGGACTATGCAACAAAAACCCGCTGCGGTTAACCAAGTTGCTATCAATGTCCCTAAGCCTGCACAAGCAACACAGCCTCAAAAGGCTAACTATCAGGCAGTTCCTCCTAACAACTATGACAGAGAAAATTAGAGGCAAGAACAGGGTCAGCAGCATCGCCCTAGGCGACAATTCACACCCTACACAGAGTCTAGGGACTCCTTGTTTGACCGCTTGTTAGCGGCAAACTTGATCAACCTACCAGAGGTTCAGACTATAGATCCCAATGCGCCCAAGCCTAAGGGGTATAGAGAGGACTTGTACTACAGGTTCCATAGGCGGCAGGGACATGACCTAAATGCCTATTGGAAATTTAAGGGCTTGGTGCAAGACCTAATTGATAACAAGACCCTAGCGGTGGATAATCCCGTCGCACCAAGCAATCAACAAATGGAGGTCTTCAAAGACCCCTTGCCTGCTCATGCTCCACAGGAAAAGACCCTACAAGTTAACGAGGTCACATAGAACTACCCCATGCAGGGATATGTAGGGATGATCAGTATAGTGACTCAGAATAGGAGGTATCCGAGCACGAATGCTCCTACGACAACGGTAGGAGAGGTGCCAACAACTTCGCAACCACAACAACACCTTGCACAACCTCCTCCGCCTAAGCCGGTGGCCACACTTCGGACCAAACTAACTCAGATTTTGAGGACCACCTCGGCTAGGCTCTCCATATACGAGCTTATACAACAATCAACGCCCCATCGAGAAGCTCTAATGGAGATTTTGAAAGCCATCGAGTTGCAGCCCCACGAGACAAATTCTTTCAACAACTTTGTGGGGCATGTAAAATGATGCACTGAGCCAGTCATCACATTTCGGGAAGATGAATTGAGATCGATGACTGATGACATGGCAGATCCACCCCTGCACGTTATCGCATGGGTCAACGGGATCCCATACAAGAGGGTGTTGATAGACACTGGCTTGTCCAACAACATCATCACAACTGCGGCTCTCAAACATCTAAAGTTGCCCGCATCTCACATCACAGCTTCCACCTACACTCTGCGAGCATTCAATGATGCAATCTGCTCGACAGTCGGCACAATAGTCCTACCAATCCAAGTGGGACAAAAGACCATACCCACATTGTGCCACGTATTGGAGGGTGAGATGGCCTACAACATCTTGTTGGGCCAGCCATGGATCAGGGACATGAAGTGTGTCCCTTCGATAGCTCACCAATGTTTAAAGTATACATTTGAAGGGGAGGTGCATGTAGTCCCGGCAGACTTGGAACCCTTCAAGTATTGTAATGCGGTGCAGCTGATGCCGCAATCGACCCTGCCATCAACGCATTTGGATTTCTAGTTAAATCCATCTAAACAGGGTTCGATTCCATAGGCATCCCCATTAACAAGTTCTTCAAAATCCCAGCCGGGTTCATCTTCATCGTCTGGTCCTCCACCAACGACACCATCTCTGGGGGCCAAACAGAAGGACAAAGGGAAGGAACCCCTGGAAGAGGCAAAACCTTTGGAAGAGACACTGCCATCAGTGTCAACTATCTCTACTGAGGAGATGCCTAGCCGGATGGAAGTCGAGGCTCCTAGTCCACCCGACATGGAGTGGACTCAAGGAGAACTTCCATTCCCTCCCCCTCAACCGCCAATGATCACCATTGAAATGGCCAATACGGGCTCTGGGGAGTATCTGGTGTGGAATATTGTAGCAACACCCACACTAGAATCCATGCGAGACATGGGGAGACCTCGACTCCCCATTGGCACTATTGTTCCCCTAGGCTACCCGCCGAACCAGACAAACTTTGTGTATGGGGGCCTTGATCATGGCGTTGCACCATGCACGCAAGAGGACGAAGATGAAGAGCCTTTTGCTGAAAATGTCAACTATTTGTCTAACCCAGACTTTGCTCTGAGATACCTTGGCCAATGCAATTGGCACGGATATGGGTTAGGCCGATATGAGCAAGGGATACGTGTTCTTTGCCAACCAAGATACCAAATGCCATATGACAAGTCGGGAGTAGGGTTCAACCACCCCCTCCCTTTGGACATCTTGGTGGAGAACATGCAAGGCCTAGGGATAGGCAACAAGGGGGGATTGGCATCAGATCCATATGCCAACCCTAACACCACATATACATTGAGGGATTATCTCCCATTAACGGCAATCAACCTTGTTGGCTCTAGTAATCCCTTCCCTTCGCTCGAGAGAGGAGAAAGCTCGAGAGCTCATTTTCAAGGAGGGTCTAGACAATGTCAAGAAGGGTCCTCGAAGGATGAGTCAGAGTATGAACCAACATCGTATGACCCCTTCGAATCGGATAGCGATCACTCACAGGTGATCCCCATGGATGATTATCAAGAAAGCCTCTTGACAATGTTCCCCCTGGATGCTCCCATCGAGCAAGCGCCGCTCCAAGGAAATAAAGTCCCCCCGTAGAGAGCGGAACAACCTAGGTGGGACCACATTAACTTGCTCGAGCAGGATGAGCCTGTCATACCTCAAACAGTTGTCGAAGCCAACGAGGGCTTTTGGATCTCCGATAGTGATTACGAAGATGAAACAAAAATGACATATCTTAATCACATGCGACAGATGCAGCATCGACACCCCTTGGAGATTAATGACATATTTGAACAGTTAAACATAGTGCCAGGGCATGAGTGGTACGTAGACCCAGCGCGATGGGACCAAGTGTTGGATCCGCTACTCTAGGCATACGAAGAGCACCTTCCACCCAGAGACCCTATAGTGACATCAGTGCCAAGGGTAGACCCTATCCTCCTATCCACACATAGGGCCGATCCATTTGTGCCAATACCTCTAGAGCCAGATCCAGAGCACAAAGAACATCTAGAATGTCTGAGTCATCACACTCGTGATAATGGAGACCAAAATCATTTCATCAACATGATCTCCATTGACTTAACCACCCCCATCCAAAATTTGGTCGATCCAACATAGTCACTATCTCTAGACATAGATGCCATAGACTAGGATTGCGTTGATTCCCCTCCATCCCCATCCGAGTACTGGCCTTTCGATGAAATGCTCCATTTTACCCCTAGGCCAACTCAGGATATCTACCATGCTGAAGAGGGACCCGAGGTTCCTAACGATGATCTAAACTCAACAAATGATATCCATTTGATCCCAACTCCACATCAGTTGGAAGACGGATCCCACATGTCGATCAAGGAGATGACTGATGTAGACATTGGCTCAGATCCAATGAATCCACAGATTATCAAGTTGGGGGTAATTCTAACCACCAAGAGCAAGCCGACTACATTGCCCTCTCAAAGAGAAGAAGGAGGTTTTTGCATGGTCATACAGAGATATGAGCTAGATCCATAGTGTCCCAAACTAAGGATTATCGTAATCGCTTGGTCAACCCAAGATGCTCCAAGATAGTGGCCTTGATGGTCAAAATAGTGCTCAAGGATTTGAATCGCATTGGTCAAAAGCTGCATGGATTTTATTCGCGTCATTCCATATCTAAAGTGTTATCCTAGCCCAAAATGCTCCAAGGATTTCGTAATCGCTTGGTCAATCCCCAAAATGCTCTAAGGATTTTCGTAATCGCTTGGTCAATCCCCAAAAGCTCCAAGGATTTTTGTAATCGCTTGGTCAATCCCCAAAATGCTCCAAGGATTTCCATAATCACTTGGTCAATCCCCAAAAAGCTCCAAGGATTTCCATAATCGCTTGGTCAATCCCCAAAATTCTCCAAGGATTCCCGTAATCGCTTGGTCAAAAACAAGAAAATTCAAAAACAATAAAATCATCAAAAATAACAAAATTTGCATCTCATTTCCATACATGCTCAAAATCGTCACAAAAATAAAGAGCTCTATTTTGCATATCATCTTCATATCCACACAAATCAATCCATCAAAAACACAAAAAAACATATAGCTGCATTACGCATCGCACCCACACATTGCATATTTGTGGTCATAAAGGTCAAAGCGCCATAGACTGTCATTACTTGGCAAAACCATCATCTTCTACATTTTTCCGCTTTATCAATAGCTCATCGCCTATAACCACCATTCATGTTATTCTCCCATACTATAGTCAGTGGTCTTCTAATGTATCGAGAGTTTTCTTCATTCAGTCGTCATTAGCTTTCTAGCCACGTACTGTACCAAGTCAGACAGATTTTACGAAGGTAGAGTTTTACTTGGCTTACACCTTGTTACGTAGCATCCCAAAACAAATTAAAACACATAAAACATTCCCAAGTTGTGTGAACGAAAGATGAAACCTGCAAAGCAATCCAGGTCACCATAAGAAAAATGGTTATCTTGCTCATCCCCCTATGCGAATGACCCCAAGAATGCTGAGAGTTGGCAAAAGGACAAGAATCCTCCCTACCCAATTCCCCAAGAATCCCAAGTTCTCAAAAGTTGCAAAACATCAACAATTTGCAAACGTCAAAACTCCAAAAAAATTGACATCACAACCAAAGTGCATACATCAAGAAAAGCACATAAAATAGTGATTCTCATCACTCCATATCCTAATCCCTTGCTCAAAAGAAAAATATAATACAAAAATAAACAATGATTTTTATCACTACAAAAGAGCAAGTATCCCAATACAATTGAAGAAAAGAAGGGAGTCAAACTTGAATCCCTGGAACTCTCAGCATTCCGACGGGTCATGAGGCAAACCTCAGTACCGGTTTGGTTGATAGCCTATCGGTCACTGGTGGTAAACCTCCCGCATGACGATATATCTGTCACATTAACTTGTGTGCAGATCAATGTTTGCATGTGGATGAGCTAGCTTATGGTATCCTATGATAGCATCGTAGATTAATCTGACTAAATACAACAAAGGAGTTAGTGGAGCTAATCAGGTGATCCTCAGTACAGGTTTGGTTGACATCCTATCCAGCACTGGCGGTATCCTGACCAACACCACATAAATGAACTCAATTGCACACACAGGGATGTGAAATAACTTGGTCCAAAACAAGTCCGATTCATACCTTGGTCAAAAGTCTTGTGAGATAAAGTACAATCATGGCTAGTTAGTTAAAACATCTGAGTCCCAGAAAACCTTAACTACATTCTCAACCAACTTGCTATCTTTCATCCTTGCATCGCCATAAAAAAAAACAAAAAACATGTATACATAAAAAGCTATTCACCGCAGCCATCGCCTAGGACAAAAAGGCCATAAAAGTTCTACACAGTCTATGGTGCGACTACCAAACATCACAAATTCAATTCATCCATTCCATTTGCATATCATATAAATTAGAAACATTTGCACTCATCAACACATATGCATTCATCACTATAACTTAACATGCATACATCCATATTCATCAATCATCATGCATAAAATCAAATCATCACATGCGCATAAACAAAATAAAGTTATGTATATATATATCATCAAAAATGCCCGTAGGCTACAAAGAGTTGGTCCTCTGACCCCGCAACAAAATCCAAAATCTCAAAACCCCCAAGCCTAAGGCGTCGGCCACCATGATCACGTAGGATCGGTGCGACGGGAACTACCCCCCGTGGTGTGGGTCCTATGGGACCCCTCAGGGCGGCTACTGCTAGCCCCCACATCATGCCTGCTACCCCCTCCCTCATCCAATCGCATGCAACGAGATGATGTTGACTACTCAGTATCACTGCCCCTCATCCGACGTGATGACCCACCTCCAGGGGGCTCAGGTAACCGCCCATCGAGGCGGATAATCTCTCCCTCCAAATCCATTCGATGCTGAGACCAATCTACCTCCCATCGCAACCACTCTACCTCCCATCAATGGTAGTAAGCTACTGCATTGTCACACTGCATCAGCTGCATCCGTAGGAGATCCCTCTCCTGTGCAGCACTGGTGTCCCCATCCCCCCGGCGATGTGCAACAAATGCACTCTCCCGCTCCACCAGCTGAGCCCGCAGGAGATCCCTCTCTTGCAGAGCCTCCCCCAACTCCTCATCTCGCTTCCATAGCAGCTCCACCAATTGCACATTCTTAGCATGCACCCCTGACTTCATGTCCTTCACCATGGCCGGATGCATAGGCACCTCTAGAATAGCAGCCTGCTCTGGCTCCCACTGCTCCAGGACGTCCTGCATCTCCGGTCGATCCGGAGCCCCAAGATCCACATCCGCATCATCTACCTCCACCATGTCCGCCTCCTCGAGCGGAGCTCCCCAATCATCTCCTGGTGCCTCGGCACCCTCCTTGCCTACTACTGCTGCCTCCGCACCTCCCAGTGGCCCCTCTCCCCGCCATCGCCATAGAGTCCACCACTGATCATACTCTACAGTAGTCCCGACGTCATCCACGTCTGGGACGTCGATCACCGCATCTGAATCCTCACCCAATGGCACGATGACCGATCGATCCAGAGTCCTCTCGTCCCCCGACATCGATAGACCATGGGCTCACCAGGAAACCCCTGGCACACCCCAAACTATCATGTCACCTGGCTATATGGGAAGAACTCCTGCTCGGTCCCATGCCGCCCAATCAGCCACCGCTCCCTACGCACCCATCGGAGCCACTCTCCAGCCTCCAGCTAGGCTGGACAGTCCCGATAGGGATGCCAGAACACCCCCCCAGAGAAAGCTAAGCAAAGGCATCGACATAGTGCCCTACGACACCTTCCCACCATTGACTTTGTCCCTGCTCCTCAGACCGTCACCACAGAGCCACGTAACCTATATCCTTATCTACCATCTTCGCCTGCATCATCCATGGTAACCCCCCTGGTCTCTCCATCGCTATGTGCTGCCAACCCCAGCTCTATAGCAGATAGCTGTAGCTGATCCATTTCTACCTCTGATAGTGGACCTCATATAGCTCCCCATAGAGCTACGCCAACAGCGTCTGTCCCCATCTCATGACCAAAGGCTCCTACGTCGAACACTCCACCAGCCGACAGACCACATCCAGCAGGTTCCATGGGAACCTTGCACCTGACGAGTCAGGTAGCAGCATGTTGGAAATGAGGCCCATAAGCAATGCGTGCCTCACTCCCAACACCCCCTCTCAAACCACCATCGAACTAGAATCCCGCCCATCTGGTAGTCAATCTCTTCCCTCTCCACTGGACCATCCACCCCCAACTCCTCCTCGTGCCCGAAGTAGCGTGTCAGCACCATTGTCCGTTGATCCCGTGGCATCGTCCTGATCGGCAGTCCATCTATTGGAATCCTAAGAATTTGATAGACATCCTCCAAAGTGACTATCATCTCCCCTATTGGGAGATGGAAAGTATTAGTCCGAGGATCCCACAAGTTGATCAAGGCCGTCAGGTAGGCCTGATCCCCAATCACTAGCTCCAACCGAGTCACCTGCTTGAGCCCCAGGGTGTCAAGCCACTCCTAGTCTGCCATAGCTAGCACCTCCTGTGCTTCAGCAAAGATAGTCGGCATGCGATACCATCTCTTCACAACCTGCAATAGACAACAAAATAAGCACATTAGAATCATGAAAAATAGTGTACAAATACAAACAACATAAACGTAAAACAAAATTTAATTTGTCAACCTAGGGTTTTATACTCTCAAATTGATAAATTCGAACAAAAAAAACTATAATACAAGAAAATAATAAAGAGGGAGTTCACTTACTGGTCTCGCTTCGGCCCGACCGCTCGATCCGGTTCATGCACTCATGGTGGCAAAAAATTTGGCAGCGCTTCGCTTCGCAGAATTGACCTCCTCCTCAGAGCTCCAAATCGCTAGAAAAAAACAAGTGCAAATGAGCCCAAAACCTAGTTTTGGCCTTTAAATAGGCTTTTTGAGCCTGTAATCGTTCCTCCCTGGAATGAGCACTCTATTTAGAGCTTGTTCCACCCTAGAATGAATACTACATAGGAATTCTTCCCACCCTGGAATGAATTCTGCACACAAATTTCAAAAACAACAAAAAAATGCACAAAAATGCACCAAAAATAGCAATAAAAAACTCGTCCAATGAGAGTGCTTTTACACTTGACATTCTGGGCATGTAAAAATATGTCAGGGTCACAAATCCTCACCATATTACTCCCTAATAAGGCCACCATGGCCGGACCACTCCACGGGAGGATGGATCTTCGAGAATTTCATCCCCAAATGGCATCACCAAAAGGGTCAAAACCCACCCAAAAATAGCAATAACATTGCCGAACGAAGGCGCCTTTGTGCCTGACATTCTTGGCATCCAAAATAGATGTCGGGGTTATAAACCATCACCATCCTACTCCCTAAGAAGGCCACCATGGCCGGACCGCTCCACGGGAAGACATATTTTTGACAATTTCAGCTCCAGAAAGGCGTCCCCAAAAGGGTTAACACCCACCAAAAATAGGTCTAAATGTCAGAAAACTGCACACAATTCAAAGATAAATCTCTGAAGGCACCCTTACCTAAGTCATCTTGGGTCAAGCGACTCGTCACTTTTCTCATGTAGGTCATTCCCTCATCGATTCGTCGCTTGAGGGGGTAGTCACACTTAGTCACCAATCAACAAATACACACCCAATCATGGAACTGGCATGCATTCAAAGAATCATTGGCAAAGACAAATCACGCCCCTACTTGGGGTAGTAAACAAGCAATAATCACAAGCTGATCAATCACTTGGCATTCGTGAATCATGAACTCAAGGTTCCCACAGACAAAAGGTTGCGCCCTTTGCCTATTCATGACTGATCAATGTCCAAGCTCAAGTAACACCTCACCGAAAAAGGTTAACACTTGAACTGAGTTCCTTCGCTCGTCAGAAGAAAATATTCAAGAATGCATACCCTTTTCATGCTTGGGGCATCAAAATTTGGTTAGGTTACTAAGAAACCCTAATCATTAGTTGTTAGGATACCACAGTATAAAATGGATTACAGAATAGAAATTAATGTATCGCTTGATGATATGAATCGCTTTTGGAATATTGGGTTTTAAACTTGCAATATTGATATATATAAAATGTATTTGATTTGCTGTTCTAAAATGAATATGGTGATGTGCATAAATATGAAGGATGGGGTGCGATTGGAAAGATGCACCCCTAATAAATATATAATTATAATATGTTAGGAGGGTCCTAACATGCCACTCTCCTTAAAAGAGCTTTATCCTCAAAGCTCAAAGTAAGGAGCTTCGTTGCTTGTTTTCCAAGTTGAATTTGTGCAATTTCCTATACTATCTTGATGTCACTTTTTCGAAGGCAAGGATATCGTGAAGGTCAAAGTGTTAGTGGGGGATTTCCAGGAAAAATAGTAAAATTTTCCTTATGAGAATTGTGATGACGGTAGGCTTCCGCTTTAGCCGATTCTTCCTATGTAGAATGAAGGGAAAATAAAGGTGCACTCACTATTTTGCCTCCTTTCTCAATCAGGCTGCCTATACGATGAGAACTCACTATTGGTGATGAACTTGTGTGTATTTTGTTGAGAATGTATGTCTTGCCTTCATTATTTACTGCATGGATGTCTACCTCATCGTTTCGTGGTGCATCGAGCACTTTCAAAAAATCGACCTCATTTCCTTCATTGTTATGGTCAGGTGCTTGGGTCATGTCATGAACATATTCCTCACCTTCTTCATTGATGTGAGTAGGTGCACTGGTCACTTCTGACACAACTAC
Source organism: Wollemia nobilis (assembly GCA_028583015.1). Lineage (NCBI taxonomy): Eukaryota > Viridiplantae > Streptophyta > Pinopsida > Araucariales > Araucariaceae > Wollemia > Wollemia nobilis. The sequence continues at coordinate 251,399 of JAQPPZ010001424.1, read as the reverse complement.
CTCATCTGCTTGCTCTATGGAGAGACAAGGATCGACTTTATGCAATAAATACAATGTTTGTATAGCACAACAATGAAGGGGCCCAAATTGCTCATCACAAGTATAGCAGAGGTCTTTCGCTCGTCGCTCCTCCATTTCTTGTAGGCTAAGGTACTTAACTGGCAAGGGTTTGTGTTTTGGAATAGTGTGCATGAATGTCAATTTATCAATAGGTTGCTCCCCATGTTGACGTTGAACACTGAATGTATTATCAGCTAACAAGGCTAATCCAATGGCTTCCTGTAGGGTGCGAGGAGTGTACATCATGATCTTCACTCTAATTTCTTCTTTCAATCCATTGATGAACCCACTTATGAGGACTAATTCTTCCAACCATGTGATGCGATCGATGATATCCTGGAATTGAATTTTATATACACGCACTGATGTGATTTGACGTAGGTGGGCGAGATTAAGTAGCAAAATTAGGTTGGTATCATGATATATTCCGTCGTCGGTCATTTTTGTAATCGTCATTGGAAGTTGTTATTAAATTGCTGAAAATCGTCATAAAAACTTGTCGTCAGAAATTGTCATCCAAAATTTTATCATCAGCAATTTTTGTCAAATGTTGCAGCAAAAATCGACAAAAATTGGTGTCAACTTTTTGTCAGCGAGAATTGGGTGTTTTCAATTTTTTGGGCTACGACCCGAGCGCTGGGTGTTTTCAATTTTTTGGGCTGCGACCCGAGCGCAGGAACAGGGACGAGAGAGGCGGTGAATAGGGGCGAGAGAGGCGATGAGGGAGTAGAGCGATTGATCAAGGGGCGGCGAGACAATGAGGCGGCAGTCGAACAGGAACGAGAGAGGTGGTGAACAAGGGCGAGAGAGGTGATGAGGGAGTAGAGCGACTAAGCGGGGGATGGTGAGACAATGAGGCGCTGGTAGAAGAGTGGCAGGGTGGCAGAGCAGGGAAGAAACAAGTGGCAGTAGGCGCCATGGTGAAGAGGCAAGGTTTGGGCAGAGCAAAGCTCGGGCGGCTCTGATGGTGAAGGGTAAACGACACTCGATGAAAGATGTTGGTCAGAGATTCACGACCGATGTCAGCTGCTCGACATGTGCCAACCACCAGCACTTCCTCTCGCATACGCACGGGGGTGTCTAACCAAGCTAGACACTTTACCCTTGTGTATTTTTCTTTTTAGTTATCCCCTTGGTTCCTTTCGGGGCCAATGTGGGATAATTGAGTCTATTTTTTTTTTTTTAAATCTTCCTTTGTTGTCTCCGACGTCGGCAGCTTTTTTTCGACAGTCAAAAAAATTAAATACCTTAGTCCCAAACTTTGATATTTTAATTTTTTTTTTTTTGCCACGAAAACACCAGTTGTCAGAAAACGGTACTGAGTTCCTCAACCACGAGATTTTAATATATTTTTGTTGTTAATTTGATTTTCCTAGCTGTCGATCGCTGGTGGATGACCCTCTAAACCTTTCATGCTTCGTTTCGTCGATTTTTTTCTTAATTTTGATCGTCGGATTGTGGAATGTTTTCGTCGATGAACATTCCTACGTGAATTACAATTGTTGTGTTTGTTTGGATCAATGGAGAACAATGGAGGGCAGCGGGGTAAAAACCAGATCGTCTGGACTTGTGAACCGTTCCTACATAGATTTTGTTTGCTGGATAGTATTCGAATCTTGTTGTGTTTGTTTTTATAGATCGATTTTTTTTTTCACCCTGCGCTTTCACATCGGTGAAAAATTCGATCATCTTTAAAACTTATTTTATAACCTTCAATTTTATAACCTACGATTTGCACTGGATATGCATGAGCTGAAGCTGCCTATGATGAATGTGATTTTTGAGATGAATTAATTTATTCCTCCTGTTCATCCAACAATAAAAAATTTTGTTTGCTCTGTGATCGCATGAGATTGTTTAGGACTTCCCATTTTTTGAAACCAATTTTGCTAATGTCTGTTACACTGGAAAAAACTGGCTTATGGTAGTTCGTATTTTTATTTTTATACTTTTATTTATTTACGTACTTTTATTTTTTTAGAAGATCGTGTCAGTTTTGGCCTGATCAAATATTTTATTGGAGACTTAGTGTTGTCACTGTGCTAAGGAGTAAGGTTTTCGGCCGTCTATGCTTCACCGTAAACACTTTGTTCTCTACTAAATATATGGCCAATGCTCCAACACTAAGACTTGATTTGCCCAAATTGAAATGAGAAAGTCCCAATTAAATGAACCAGCTCTGATTTTTTTCTTTTTTTTTGTATATAAAAAATTTTATGACAGCGGCAGTGGATTGAAATGGCTCTGGTCCAAATGTTAGGATACCACAGTATAAAATGGATTACATAATAGAAATTAATGTATCGCTTGATGATATGAATCACTTTTGGAATATTGGGTTTTAAACCTGCAATATTGATATATATAAAATGTATTTGATTTGTTGTTCTAAAATGAATATGGTGATGTGCATAAATATGAAGGATGGGGTGTTATTGGAAAGATGCACCCCTAATAAATATATAATTATAATATGTTAGGAGGGTCCTAACATTAGTGCTTTGGTTATCTATTTTTGCTTGACGATGTGCCTTGCACAATGCATCCCAAAAAAGGGCATCTGTAGACACCAAAACAACACCAATCCGATTTTGTGACTGCAAACACTGATCACATTGGCACACACAACCCCAAGGGCAGCCCCCAGAGGTTGAACAGTGGTCCTAACCACTCTCACAGTAGTTTTGGAAGGTCAAAAATCATTTTGGCACCTTCAAGCACTTTGCTCAATATCTGTTCCACCCAGGGACGAATTCTAATTGGGATTCGCTCCGCCTAGGGACGAATTCACAATTCGCTCTAGGGTGGGGTGAATTGCAGGTTTGACGGGAAAAAAGTCAAATCTTGACAAATGGCAGCTTGGATCCACCACCTAACACCTCCTTCAGTTCATGGGAGCATGGGTGAGCATTTTCGAGCATTAGAGGTTGTTACAAGGGCAGTCATGAAGCCCCTAATCAGGGAGGAATCTTCCCTCCCGTGGAAGGGCATAGCTGCCATGTGGTGCCTCTACATGCTCATCCCAAGAGACATCTAGGTATATAAATTGATGAGTTTCCTCATCCCAAAATATACATAGTAAGAGCAATTTGGAGCAACGAAGTGCTGCCATTTTATTTCCCCATACATCCTTGTGCGATTTTTGCCTTCTACATCCTTGATCTCTTTTAGAGAGGAGGTCATTGGGTGACTATTGGAAGGTCAAATATTGAGCCCAAAACCCAAAATTTGGCCATAGAATACCACCCAATTTGTCTACAACACCTTGTAAGGGATTTTGGACCCATCCCAAGTGGATTGGTGCCGAAATCAGGCCCCAAATGGTGGGTGGCCTGCTAAGGCGCCCCCGCACTGCTGAAGGCCTAATCGCCCTTTTTAGGAATGATTGGGAACATGTAGCAGATTTTCCTTTCTATCATTTTCATTTCTTGTATTTGATCTCTATGCTGCTTAGATAGTTTATAATTTTGATTTCATTTCGCTTTGATTAATTGCCATTATGTTTTATCATGTTTTTGCCTCCACTAACTTGTAGAGGGCGCCATTGAAATCTGGGTGTTAGAGGCCAAATTGGGAAAATATGACCATCTGGGTCTTCCCAAAATGCCCCCAATTAGCTAACCCCAAGTTTGCAGGTCTTTTGGAGCTTCCTAGGTAGGACATTTGGGACAGTACCTTTTCAGCATTTTGTTGCAGGTGAATTCGTCCCACCTCGGAGCGAATTCAAATCGGCGAGGAATTTCCCAACTGTTCTTTTTGCAGTGCCCTCCTGGTGATGTACTGATTCCCCTGTCAAATTTTTAGAGCATTTGTATTCATTTTAGTCATAGTTTAATTCATTTTTCTCATCCATTTATCACAGGCTTGGGGATTGCATGCTTTGTTTTATCCACAGGTGCTATTGATTATCTTTTGTTTCTTTGAACACAGGACCAGAACATCGGAGGAGCATCCAGGAATCAAAATTCATAGACACAAGAAGCGGCAACATTTTGGTCCACCCATATTACATGTGGGCATGCGAAAGAAGGAAGGCTATCCATGGATGTAACCAAGAGATGAATTTAACGCTCCTCGCCCCTAAAAAGGGAGGATGCGAATTGTAACCGAGTTGTGGAATACATCAATAAAAGAGAAGGGCTGTTATTTCATTTGGGTTTCAATTCATGCTTTTTCCATTTCATGCATTTTTGATTCATAGGATTTAGCGTTAAGTTTAGCTTCATTTTTACATTGTGCTTGGAGTCTTTCCTTTTTTGTTTCCGTATCCTCGTGCTTTCACAAACAACGGAGGAGGATTCCTTCATAGCTTTGACAGTACAAAATGTCTCCTACCAAGACATGTTTTTTCACTTTCTATTTGAATGATATTTTTGCGTAATGCGTCAATCCAAGTGGGAGGTTACCTAGCTTGAGGTAGTCTCTTATGGGTGTGTACCAATCCTGCTAATCAGAAACCTCGATGGTATGAACTGCCAATCCCTCTTGAAGTTCTTCCCCAACAAGAGCTGAGTGGGAACGAATTTGTAAAAATAGTGTTGTGTTGCTATTGAGAGGGGTTGGGGAGAACAAGGACCCCTGGTTGGCATGATTCAGACTATCATGGATTTGAGAGAACTTATCTTGAGATGGTTCAATCTGGATCAGGTGGATTCCTGGCGTTAGATTAGAGCTTGCACGCTCCATCATGGATTGTGATAATGTTTTGACTTGAATGGTTGTCATCTCACCAAAATGGTCTTGCGAGATTAGTGACCCCAAGGAGGCCATAGTGTCCACAAAATGATTCGATGATTGAGGGAGTGCCTCGATGTCGTACCATTCAAGATTTGCCAAGAATTTTTCCACAAGGGCTTTGTAGGCCTACAGAACTAGGCATTTGCATTGGAATACCCCTTGGTTGAAAATTAACAACGAATCACCAAAGATGTTCATGTTCATGGTGATTTTTGTCTGAAGACCTATGCACAAGGCTTCATATTCGACATTGTTGTTGGTGCATGAGAAATCAAGTTTAAATGATAGAGGTATTGGAGCCCCTTGTGTGTGAAGAATACGATTCTCGTGCCACTCCCTTGCTCACATTTAGAACCATCAAAGAATAAGGTTATGTCGGCCTGTGACTCAGGCTCATCAGAATCTGGTGATTCTGAGACATGGAAGACCCCATCATCGGGTAGCTCTATAGTCAGAGGTTGATCGTCTTCGAGAGGAGCCTCTGCTGGTTGATAAGTGATGACTTGACCTTTGATGGACTTTTGTCCAATGAATTCGATGTCAAAATCCATCAACAACATGATCCATTTCATCATGTGGCTACTATGATAAGTACAACTCATAATGTATTGCAATTGATTCTCCTTAAACACAACATACATTGTATTGCTCAGCATGTAGTGGCATAGATTTTTGGTAGCAAATACCACTGCTAAGCATAGCTTCTCGAAATATGCATAGTTAATTTCATAACTAACCAGGGTGTGACTAAGATAGTAAGTAGCTTTTTCTTTGTGTAGGTCATTTTTTTAGGCTAGCATGGCGCCCAGTGCCACCTCAGTAGCTGAGATGTATAAGTAGAATGACACTCCTGGTATAGGTGGTGCCAATACTAGCAACAAAGCCAAGTATTGTTTAATGTCATCGAAGGCTGACTGGCACTTGTCATCCCAGTGAAATGCTACCCCCTTATGTAATAATTTATTCATGGGTCGGCAATTGTTAGAAAATTGCACTATGAAGTGCTTGATTGACGTGACCTTTCCCTGTAGGCTTCTGAGCTTCTTGATGGTGTTTGGGGGAAGCATTTCAAGGATTGCCTTAACTTTGTGTGGATCTACCTTGATGCCTCATTTTAAGACTATGAAACCCAAGAGTTTTCCAGATGTAATGCCAAATACGCACTTCTTGGGGTTTAGTCTGACTTTATGTTCGATGAGGCAATCGAGGATCTTGCTTAGGTCATCGAGATTATCTGGGCACAAAAGAGATTTGGCCAAAAAATCATCCATATAGTCTTCCAAAGTTTTATGCATGTGATCATGGAAGATGTATGTCATAGCGCGTTGGTAGGTGGCACCAGCATTTTTAAGGCCAAAGGGCATGACCTTATAACCAAATGTCCCCCAAGGCGTTGTGAACACCATTTTGAGTTGATCGTCAGGATTGATGCGAATCTGATTGTATCCAGAGAAACCATCCATGAGGGAAAGCATTTCATGGCCCATTATAGCATCTACCAATGCGTCGATGCTAGGCAAGGGGAAATCATCCTTGGGACTTGCTTTGTTTAGATCTAAAAAATTGGTGCATATATGAATCCTCTTGTTAGGCTTCTTGACGGGTACCATGTTGGACAACAATGGTGGGTAATCCATGTAGATGACAAACTATGCATCCAACAACTTTTGTAGCTCGTATTTGACCATTTATGCTACTATCGGGTGTATCTTACATAGTTTTTGCTTTACTGGCTTGACTGTCGGATCAAGCGTTAGATTATGCATGACTATTTGTGGGTCTAGCCCCGACATGTCTTTGTAGGACCATGCAAAAACCTCCTTCTTCTCCTTGAGAAGGGCAATGTAATCAGCTTGCTCTTCGAGGTATAGACTTACCCCTAGCTTGATGATTTGTGGATTCATTGGATCAAAACTGATGTCTACATTAGTCGCATCTTGGACTGACATGTGGGACCTGTCCTCCAATTGGTGTGGAGTTGGGATCAGGTGGATATCAAATGCTGAATTTAGATCTATGTTTGGAACTTTGGGTTCCTCTTCAGCATGGAAGATATCTTGAGTTGGTCTTGAGGTGAAATGAAGCATCTCACTGCAAGGTCAGTACTCTAATGGAGATGGTGGCGAGTTAGTGTGATCCTAGTCTATGAAATCTAGGTTTAGATACAATGGTCATACTGGATCAGTTGGATTGTGGATGAGGGTAGTTAAGTCAATTGAGATCATGTTGATGAAGTGAATTTGGTCTCCATTACTGCATGGGTGATGAATCAAACATCCTTGGTGATCTTTGTGCTCCAGATCTAGCTCTGTGGTTATTGGCACAAATGGATCGGCCCAATGTGTAGATAAAAGGATAGGGTCTACCTTGGCACTAATGGCTCTATAAGGTCTCTGGGTGGAGGGTGCTCTCTGTATGCCTAAAGTGGTGGGTGTAGTAGTTGGTCCAACTATGCTTGGTTTAGGTGCCACCTATGCCTTGGCCCCAATGGCCCCATGTTTAGCTATTCAAACATGTCATCAATGTCCATGGGGTATTGTTGTTGTCACATATGATTGAGATATGCCATCTCAGTCTCATCTTCATAATCACTATCAGATATCCATAGGCCTTCGTTGGCTTTGATAGCTATTTACGACATGTGAGGCTCATTTTTCTTGAGCAAGTTGATTTGGTCCCATCAGGGTTGTTTCGCTCTCTGCAGGAGGACCTAATTCTCTTGAGGTGTCATTTGCTTGATTGGAGCATTCAAAGGGAACATCGGCCTTCTTACTTAACCCTAGGCCTTGCATGTTCTCTACCAAGATTTTAATGGGAAAATGGTGGTTGAACCCTACTCCTAATTTTTTGTACGACATCTGATATCTTGGTTTACAAAGAACGCACATCCCTTGTTCATATCTGCCCAACCCATATCCATGCCAATTACATTGGCCAAGATATTTCAAAGGGAAGTCCGGGTTGGACAGATAGTTGACGTTATCGGCAAAGGGCTCTTCGTCCTCTTCCTCTTGTAGGTAAGGTTAAATGCTGTCGTTGAGGCCCCCATATACAAAATTAAAAGCTTGAGGATACAGAAGTAAAAAGGAAACTCCAAGTGCGATGCAAACGAAACTAAACTTAATGCTAAATCCTATGAATTGGAAGTGCATGAAAGGAGGGAAAGCATGAACGAATCGAAACAAAACAAAATACAATAAGGAATACATCCATTTCTAATGATATGTTTTAGTACTCGATTACAATGCACCTCCTCCCCTTTCTAAGGGGCTAGGAGCGTTAAATATGTGTTCTTGTTACACCCATGGATGCTATTCCTTATTCTACGTGCCCACATGTAAAATGGGCGGACCAAATGTTGCCACCACTTGCCTCAATGAGTCTTGAATCCTTGCTGCTCCCCTAATGTCTAGATCCTATGTTCAATGAAACAAGAAATCATCAGTAGCACCTATAGATGAAATAAAACATGTAATCCCCATGCCTTCGATTAATGTATGCAAGATATAAATAAAATGATAACAAAAATATATCTAAATGAATTGAAAATTTGACAGGGGCATCACAACATCACAAGGAAAAAACTGCAAATGTAACAGTCGAAAAACTCACCACATATTTGTATTCGCTCCGGGGCGGGACGAATAGACCTGCAACAAAATATCAAAAGGCACTGTCCCAAATGTCACATCCGGGAAGCTCCAAATCACCTGCAAAGTTGGGTATTAGCTAATTGGGGGTATTTTGGGAAGACCCAGATGGTCAGATTTTCCCAATTTGGCCTCCATAAATGGGAATTTGATGATGCTACCTACATGTTAGCAAAAGTGAGAAATAATAGAAACATGATTAGAAATGCTCAGAATGACATGAAATTTGAATGACGACCTATCTAAGTAGCATAGAATTAAATGTGAAAATAACAGAAAGGAAATCTGCAACATATTTCCAATCGCTTTGGGATGGGGCGATTAGGACTGTAGCAGTGGGGGGGGTGCTCGGGGGTAGGCCGCCTACCGTTTGGGGTCCGATTTTGGCACCAATCCACTTGGGATGGGTCCAATACCTCTTGTGGGGTATTGTCAGCAAATTTGATGGGATATTGTTGCAAAATTTCAGGTTTTGGTTCCAGATTTGTGCTTCCAACAACCACCCTATGACCTCCTTTCCAAAATATATCAAGGATGTGAAAGGCACAACTCAAATGGGTGTGGGTGTGAAAGTAAAACGACAGCACTTCGTTGCTCCAAAATGCTCCTACTCTATATATTTTGGGGTGAGAAGACTCACCATTTTATAGACCTGATGGTCTCTTTAGATGAGCATGCAGAGGCGCCACTTGGCAATCATGCCTTCCCAGAGGGGGAGATTCCTCCCTGATTAGGGGCTTCATGACTGCCCTTGTAACTGCCTTTAGCGCTCGAAAATGCTCACTCACACTCCCATGCAATTAAGGAAGAATTAAGTGGTGGATCTGAGCTACCATTTGTCAAGATTTGATTTTTTTCCTGTCAAACCTGCTATTCGCCCCACCCTGGAGCAAAGACTGCTATTCGTCCCTAGGTGGGGCGAATACCAGTTTGTAATCGTCCCTGGGTGGAACGAGTATGGAGCAGAGTGCTTGAAGGTGCCAAATTGACCTCTGACCTTATAAAATTATTGTGTGAGTGGTTAAGACCACTATTTAACCTATGGGGGCTGCCCTTGGGGCTATGTGCATCAATGCGATCAGTGTTTGCAGTCACATAATCGGATAGGTGTTGTTTTGGTGTCTATAGATGCCCCTTTTTGGGATACACTGTGCATGGCACAATGTTGAGAAAAAATAGATAACCAAAGCACTAATTATTAGGGTTTCTTAGTAACCTAACCAAATTTTGATGCCCCAAGTATGGAAAGGGCATGCATTCTTGAATCCTTGCTTCTTACAAGTGAAGGAACTCAATCCAAGTGTTAACCTTTTTTGGTGAGGTGTTACTTGAGCTTGGACATTGATCAGTCATGAATAGGCAAAGGGTACAACCTTTTGTCTGTGGGAACCTTGAGTTCATGATTCACAAATGCCAAGTGTTTGATCAGCTTGTGATTATTGCTTGTTTACTGCCCCAAGCAGGAGCGTGATTGTCTTTGTCAATGATTCTTTGAATGTGTGCCATTTCCTTGATTAGGTGTGTATTTGTTGATTGGTGACTAAGTGTGACTACCCCCTAAAGTGACGAATCGATGAGGAATGACCTACATGAGAAAAGTGATGAGTCACTTGACCCAATATGACTTAGGTAAGGGTGCCTTTTAGTTGTTTATCTTTGAATGTGTGTGTATTTTCTCGACTTTTAGACCTGTTTTGGGTGGGTATGAACCCTTTTTGTGATGAATTTTGGAGCTAAAATTGTCAAAAATCCATCTTCCCATGGAGCAGTTTGGCTATGGTAGCATTCTTAGGGAGTAGGATAGTGACAATTTGTGACCCCAACATCTATTTTGAATGCCAAGAATGTTAGGCGCAAAGGCACCTTCGGTTGGCCATGTTATTGCTATTTTTGGGTGGGTTTGGACCATTTTTGGGACGTCGTTTGGGGATGAAATTCTCGACAATCCGTCCTCATGTGGAGTGGTCTGGCTATGGTAGCATTCTTAGGGAATAGCATAGTGAGTATTTGTGACCCCGACGTCTATTTTGCATGCCCGTAATGTCTAGTGCAGAGGCACTCTCATCGGGCAAGGTTATTGCTTATTTTTGGGTCACTTTGTGCAGTTTTTGTTGTGTTGACATTTTTGCTCTATATTCGTTCCTGGGTGGGACGAATACCAGTTGAGTATTCATCCCAGGGTGGGATGAGCACTGGTCATAGAGCTCATCCCTGGGAGGAATGATTACAGGCTCACAAATCCTATTTAAAGGCCAAAACTGAGTTTTGGGCTCATTTGCATTTGTTTTTTTTCTGGCGATTTGGAGCTCTGAGAAAGAGGGGGACAATTCTGCGAAGCGAAGTGCTACCGAATTTCTCATGAAATTATGATTTCATGAATATGATCAATTTTCAGAGCTGATGCGAGACTAGTAAGTGATCCTCCTTGTTATTGCTTGTGTTGCATTGTTACAGTTTTTAATACCGCACTTTATTTATGGTTCCGTTTGTTTGTTCAAAATGAAAGCCTTAATTAAATGTATGTCGCTGTGCATGAGTTGTTGTTTTATGGCTTCATGAAAACTTAGGTAAAACCCTAGGTAAACAAAGATCAAAAGTTATTTTAAACCTTAGTTGAAACGTAACTGAAAAACTTCACTTAACCCTAGTTTACCAAAGATCAAAACTGAACGTAAACTTAGTTCAAAACGTGGTTTAAAAATTTGTTTTTCTTTTTAGTTGGCTTCGTAAAAATGAAACCCTAGTTTACATGTATGTTGAAAAGACGTGATAAAAGTCTAAAATTTGTTTCCTTTTTATAGTAAGGTAAACCTTAAGTAAAAGAAAAAATTTGTATTTTGTGATGTTTTTGTTACACGAAAACCTTAGGATAAACTGACCGCAAAACCCTAGTTTTTTTGGCTGAATTTGTCAGTTTTTAAAACTTGATTGAAAACCCTAGGTAAAAAACTGTCATGTTAATTTTGTTTTGTTTGTTTTCCCTTTGTCTGTCAGTTTTAAACTTAGAGTACAAAAGGCCTTAAGACTGACAAACTATATTTGAAAATTGTTTTTTTGTTTTTTTTATTTTGTCTGTTAGTTTTAAATTTAGAGTACAGAAACCCTGAAAAACTGTATTTGAAAATTGTTTTTTGTTTTTTAAATTGTCTGTCAGTTTTAAACTTAGAGTACAGAAACCCTAAGATCGACAAACTATATTTGAAAATTGTTTTTTTTTGTTTTTTTTGTCAGTTTTAAACTTAGAGTACAGAAACCCTGACAAACTGTATTTGAAAATTGTTTTTTGTTTTTTAAATTGTCTGTTAGTTTTAAACTTAGAGTACATAAACCCTAATACTGACAAACTGTATTTGAAAATTGATTTTTCTCTTTTTTAAATTTTTTGTCAGTTTTAAACTAGTACAGAAACCCTAATACTAACAAACTGTATTTGAAAATTATTTTTTCTATATTTTATTTTGTCTGTCAATTTGAAACTTAGAGTACAGAAACCCTGACAAACTGTGGATGTGTTGAATTTTTGTTGTTTTTAGATGTACATTGTTTTATGCATTGTTGTATATTCATGTTACTGTTGTACAGTTTTTCAAGATTTTAATGTTTTTTTGTGTTGTTTTCTTTTGTAGGTTGTGAAGAGACGGTATCGTGTGCCTACTATTTTTACTGAAGCGTGGGAGGCACTGAATTTTGCTGATTGGGCATGGCTTGATGCCCTTGGGCTCAAGCAGGTGACTCGAATGGAGACTGTGGTCAGGGATCGGGCCTATCTGACAGCCCTGATCAACTTGTGGGATCCTCGAACCAACACCTTCCATCTCCCAACAAGGGATATGACAGTGACCTTAGAGGATGTCTATCAGATTTTGTAGATTTCGATAGATGGATTGCCTATCAGGATAATGTCGCACGATTAGCAGACCGCAGTGCTGACACACTACTTTGGGCACGGGGAGGAGGTGGGTGTGGTTATCCCAGTGGAGAGGGCAGAGGGCGACTACCATATTGGGGGGATTTTGGTATGATGGTGGTTGGAGAAAGGGGTGTTGGGAGGCATGATGAGGAGCTGGGGGATGCACTGCGAGAGAGGGATCTCTTGCAAACATAGCTGGTAGAGTGAGAGAATGCATGGGCTATGCACCATCGGTAGGATGGGGATACCGATGCTACACGGGAGAGAGATCTCCTACAGACACAGTTGGCAAAGAGGGAGAGGGCATTGGCACAACGTGATGAGAATTTGGATATGTATCATCAATGAGAGATGGACTTGGTGTGGTATCGGTTGGAGGTGGAGGTAGATATTAGCCACCTTGGTGGGTGGGTCCCTACATTTGGCAAAGGCAGATCGTCACGTCGCTCAAGAGGGAGCGACACTGAGCTGTCAACATCCTCTCGATGCAGGCGACTGGATGAGGGAGGCTCTAGTAGGCATGGTGCGAGGGCTAGCAGTAGCCACCCTGAGGGGTCCCATAGCACCCACACCAAGGGGGTAGTTCCCGTTGCATCGATCCTACATGATCATGATGGCCGATGCCCTAGTTTTGGGGTTTTTTTTGAGGTTTTTGCTTTTTGCGGGGTCAAATGATCGGTTATTGTAGCCTACGGGAATTTTTGATGATATATATATACAGATGACTTTATTTTGTTTATACACATGTCGGCATTTGATGTTATGCTCAATGATTGTTGAATGTGTATGTATGTATGTTAATTGATGTTGATGGATGCAAATGTTATGATGAATGCAAATGTGTCTAATTTTTAGGATATGCAAATGTAATGGATGAATTGAACTTGTGTTGTTGGGTGAGGGCACCATAGACTATTTAGAACTTTATGGATTTTTGTCCTAGGTGATTGCTGTGGTAAATGACCTTTCATGTATACATGGTGTTTTTGTATTTTCCGATGGCGATGTAGGGATGAGAAATATTAGTTGGTTTAAAATATATTTTAAGGTTTTCTGAGACTCAGATGTTTTAACCAACTAGCCATGATTGTACTTTATCGTACAAGACTTTTGAACAAGGTATGAATCGGACTTGTCTTTGACCAAGTTATTTCACATCCCTGTGTGTGCAATTGAGTTCGTTTATGTGGTAGTTATCAGGATACCGCCAGTGCCAGATAGGTTGTCAACCAAACTTGTACTGAGGATCACCTAATTAGCTCCACTAACTCCTTTGTTGTATTTAGTCATATTAATCTGTGGTGCTATCTAGGATACCATAAGCTAGCTCATCCACATGCAAATATTGATATGTACACGAGTTAATGTGACAGATATATCATCATGCGAGAGGTTTACCACCAGTGGCCGATAGGCTATCTACCAAACCGGACTAAGGTTTACTTCATGACCTTCTGAATGCTGAGAGTTATAGGGATTCAAGTTCGACTCCCTTATTTTCTTCAATTGTATAGGGATACTTGCTCTTTTATAGTGATACAAATCACTATTTATATATATATATATTAAGCAAGGGATTTGAATTTCGAGTGATGAGAATCACTATTGTATGTGTCTTTTGATGTATGCACTTTGGTGGTGATGTCAAATTTTTGGAGTTTTGACTTTTGCAAAATTTTATGATGTTTGCAAATTTATGAGAACTAGGGATTCTTGGGGAATAGGGTAGGGAATATGCTTGTCCTTTTGCCAACTCTCAGCATTCTTGGGGTCATTCACACAGGGGGATGAGCAAGATAACCATTTCACTTATGGTGACCTGGATTGCTTTGCAGGTTTCATATTTTGTTCACACAACTTGGGAATTTTTATGTGTTTTAATTTGTGTTGGGATGCTATGTAACAAGGTGTGATCCAAGTAGAACTCTACCTTTGTAAAATCTGTTTGACTTTGTACAGTATTTGGCTAGAAAGCTAATGACGACTGAATGACGAAAACTCTTGATACATTTAGAAGACCACTGACTATGATATGGTAAAAATAAGTGAATGGCGTTTATTTTTGATGGACTGTTTATAGAATGGAGAAATGTGGAACAAGATGGATTTGCCAAGTAATTACAGTCTATGGTGCCTTGACCTGTATGACCACAAATATGCAATGTATGGATGTTATGCTTAATGCAGCTATTATTTTTGTGTATTTGATAGATTGATTTTTTTTTTTGAGTATGAATATGAGATGAAAAAGAGGTATTTATTGTTGTGATGATTTTTAGCATTTATGGAAATGAGATGCGAGTTTTTGTTATTTTTGATGATTTTATTATTTTTGAATTTTCTTATTTTTGACCAAGCGATTGTGGGAATCCTTGGAGATTTTTGGGATTGACCAAGCGATTGTAGGAATCCTTGGAGCATTTTTGGGTTGACCAAGCGATTGTGGGAATCCTTGGAGCATTTTGGTTTGACCAAAGGGATAATGGGCACCTTTGGGGCATTTTGGGGTTGACCAAGCGATTATGGGAATCCTTGGAGCATTTTGGGATTGACCAAGTGATTATGGGAATCCTTGGAGCCTTTTGGGATTGACCAAGCGATTATAGGAATCCTTGGAGCCTTTTGGGATTGACCAAGAGATTACGAGGAATCCTTGGAGAATTTTGGGGTTGACCAAGCGATTGTAGGAATCCTTTGAGCCTTTTGGGGTTGACCAAGCGATTGTGGGAATCCTTGGAGCATTTTTTTTGGGCTATGGCTCTTTTAGATATGGAATGGCCACAAATGACTGATGTTCAAGGGTTTTAGTTCCTTGATTCTATAAATAGAGGCTAGCCGGTATGTTCCAGGTCCTATTTTACTATCAATTACATAGGGACCTAACCAGTTTTCCGTGAACTTGTCCCTTAGATGGGACAACAAGCTAGAGTTCTATTGGTTCTATTTTAAGACCAAGTCACCAACCTAAAAGTCCCTTAGGTGAACTTTCATGTTGTATGCTTTCTTCAGTCGCTCTTGATAGATACGTAAATGCTCGAGAGCATTAACGCATCGTTCATCAAGCAACGTAAGCTGGTCTAACCGGGCCTATCGCACAGTGTCATCATCGATGAACTCTTGCATTGATATGCGCAGGGAAGGAATTTCCAACTCAAGAGGCATGATGACCTCGGAGCCATACACCAGTGAAAATAGAGTGGCCCCAGTGGGTGTCCAAATGCTAGTACGATAAGCCCACAAGGCAAGTGGGATCTGAATGTGCTAATCCTTATGACTGTCTAAGACTATCTTTTTGAGGATGTCAACTAGCATTTTGTTTGACACCTCTGCTTGCCCATTTGCCTACGGATAATAGGGTGTCGAAAAACTATGCTAAATTTTATACTTTGTGGTCAAAGCACGCACGTCTTTGTTCTTGAATGACGTCCCATTATCCAAAATTATCTTGGATGGAATACCAAAATGACATATGATATTATGTAAAATGAACTCCACAATGCGGGGTCCAGTCATAGAGGTAAGCGAAATTGCTTCCACCCATTTTATGAAGTACTTTGTGGCCGTTATGATAAACGTATGATGACCTGACGATGTAGGGGATATATTTCCAATTAGATCTAAGCCCCACTATGAAAATGGCCAAGCCGATTGGATCGGATGCAAGGCCTGGGAAGGTACATGTGTCAAATTAGCATGGTTTTGACATTTCATGTACTTCCTTACATATGCACAAAAATCTCGCTCTAAAGATGGCCAATAATAGCCCATGCGAATAATGCACTTTGTGATGGCCATACCATTGAAGTGGCCACCGCACATACCATCATGCACTTGGGTGATCGCCCAAGTGAACTCCTACTGGTCCAAGCAATGAAGGAGGATTCCTTCATAGTTGTGATGGTACAAAATGTCTCCTAACAAGACATACTTTGCCACTTTCTGCTTGAATGCTCATTTTGCGGCATGCGTCAATCCAAGTGGGAGGTTACCTAACTTGAGGTAGTCCCTTATGGGTGAATACTAATCCTGCTAATCAGAATCCTCGACGGTATGAATAGCCAATCCCTCTTGAAGTTCATCCCTAGCAAAAGTTGAATGGGAAATAACTTGCAATAATAGCGTTGTGTTGCTATTAAGGGGAGTAGGGGAGAACAAGTACCCGTAGTTTGCGTGATTTAGACAATCATGGATTCGAGAGAACGTGTTCGGGGACAGTTCAATTTGGATCAAGTAGATTCCTAGTGTCAAGTTAGAGCTTGCACGCTCCATCACGGATTGTGATAGCATTTTGACTTGAATGGTTGTCATATCACCAGAAATGTCTTGCGGGATTAATGACCCCAAGGAGGCCATAGTGTCCACAAAATGATTCGATGATCGAGGGAGTGCCTCGATGTCGTACCATTCAAGCTTTGACAAGAATTTGTCCACAAGGGCTTTATAGGCCTGTATAACTAGGTATTTACATTGGAATACCCCTTTGAATTGGTTGATAATTAATAGTGAATCACCAAAGATGTTCAATCGTTTGATGTTCATGGTGATTGTTGTCTGAAGACCTATGAGCAAGGCTTTGTATTCTGCATTGTTGTTGGTGCACAGGAAGTCTAATTTAAATGACAGAGGCATTAGAGCCCCTCGTGGTGTGAAGAATACAATTCTCGTGCCACCCCCTTGCTCATATTTAGAACCATCAAAAAATAGGGTTATGTCGGCCTGAGACTCAGGATCATCAGAATTTGGTGATTTTGAGACATGGAAGACCCCATCATCGGGTAGTTCTATGACCAAAGGTTGATCGTCTTAGAGAGGAGCCTCTACTAGTTTATTGGCTATGACTTGAACTTTGATGGATTTTTGTCCAATAAACTCTATGTCAAATTTCATCAACAGCATGATCCATTTCATCGTGTGGCTACTATGATAAGTATGACTCATCATGTACCGCAATGGATTCTCCTTAGACACAACATACGTAGTGTTGCTCAGCATGTAGTGGCATAGAGTTTTGGTAGCAAACACCATTGCCAAGCAAATTTTCTCAACGTATGCATAGTTAAGTTCATAACTGACCAGGGTGCGGCTAAGATAGTAAGTAGCCTGTTCTTTGTGAAGTTTATTTTTCTAGGCTAGCATGGCACCCAGTGCCACCTCAGTAGCTGAGATGTATAAGTAGAACGACACTCCTGGTCTAGGTGGTGTCAATACTGGCAACGAAGCCAAGTATTGCTTAATGTCGTCAAAGGCCGACTGGCACTCGTCATCCCAGTGAAATGCTACCCCTTTATGCAATAATTTATTCATGGGTTGGCACTTTTCAGATAGCTACGCTATGAAGTGCTTGATTGATGCGACCTTTCCCTGTAGACTTATGAGCTACTTGATGGTAGTTGGGGGAATCATTTCAAGGATTGCATTGACTTTGTTTGGGTCCACCTCGATGCCTCGCTTTGAGACTATGAAACCCAAGAGTCTTCCAGATGTGACACCAAATACGCACTTCTTGGGATTCAGTCTGACTTTATGTTCCATGAGGCAATCGAGGATCTTGCTTAAGTCATCGAGATGATCTAGGCACAAAAGAGATTTGGCCAACAAATCATCCATGTAATCTTCCAAAGTTTTATGCATGTAATCATGGAATATGTATGTCATGGCACGTTGGTAGGTGGCGCCAATATTTTTAAGGCCAAAAGGCATGACCTTATAACAAAATGTCCCCCAAGGTGTTGTGAATGCCATTTTTAGTTGGTCCTCGAGATTGATACAAATTTTATTGTATCCTAAGAAACCATCCATGAGGGAAAGCATTTCATGGTCCGTTGTAGCGTCTACTAATGCGTCGATGCTTGGCAATGGAAAATAATCCTTAGGACTTGTTTTGTTTAGATCTCGAAAATAAGTGCATATGCGAATCCTCTCGTTGAGATTTTTGACGGGCACCATGTTGGACAACCATGGTGGGTAATCCATGCAGATGAAAAACTATGCATCCAATAGCTTTTGCAATTCATATTTGACCATTAAGGCCACTGTTGGGTGCATATTACATAGTTTTTGCTTAACTGGCTTGACTGTCGGATCAAGCGTTAGATTATGCGTGACTAGCTACGGATCTAGCCCCGGCATGTCTCTATAGGACCATGCAAAAACCTCCTTCTCTTTGAGAAGGGTAATGTAGTCGACTTACTCTTTGGGGGATAAGCTTACCCCCAACTTGATAATCTATGGATTCATTAGATCAGAGCTGATGTCTACGTCAGTCGTCTCCTCGATCGACATGTGGGATCCATCCTCCAACTGGTGTGGAGTTGGGATCAAATGGATATAATTTGCTAAGTTTAAATCTGCATTGGGAACATTGGGTTCCTCTTCAGCATGGAAGATATCCTGAGTTGGCCCTGGGGTAAAATGAAGCATTTTATTGAAAGGCCAGTACTTTGATGGGGATGGAGGTGAATTGACATGATCCCAGTCTATGGCATATATGTCTAGATACAATGACCATGTTGGATCGGCCGGGTTATGGATGGGGGTGGTTAAGTCAATGGAGATCATGTTGATGAAATGATTTTGGTCTCCATTACCACGGGTATGGTGACTCTAACATTCTGGATGTTCTCTATGCTCCGGGTCTAGCTCTAGAGGTATTGGCATGAATGGATTGGCTCTATGTGTGGATAGGAATACAGGGTCTGCCCTCGACACTGATGTCGCTATAGGGTCTCTGGGCGAAAGATATTCTCCATATGTCCAAAGTGGAAGATTCAACACTTGTTCCCACCGTGTTGGGTCTACATACCACTCATGCCCTGGCACTATGTTTAGTTGTTCAAATATGTCATTAATCTCCAAGGGTTATTATTTCTGTCACATATGATTGAGATAGGCCATCTTAGTTTCATCTTCATAATTGTTGTCAGAGATCCAAAGGCCTTCATTGGCTCCAACAACTATTTGTGACATTAAAGGCTCATCTTGCTCGAGCAAATTGATCTAGCCCCATTGGAGTTGTCCCGCTCTCTACGGTGGGGCCTGATTGTCTTGTGGTGGCACTTGCTCAATGG
The DNA here is from genome assembly GCA_028583015.1 of Wollemia nobilis. NCBI lineage: Eukaryota > Viridiplantae > Streptophyta > Pinopsida > Araucariales > Araucariaceae > Wollemia > Wollemia nobilis. The sequence continues at coordinate 231,975 of JAQPPZ010001424.1, read as the reverse complement.
GAGCCACCAACGGGAACATTGCCAAGAGTCTTTCCTGATAATCATCCATGGGGGTCACTTATGAGTGATTGCTATTTGATTCTAAGGGATCCCATGGTGCTACCTCATATTCTAACTCATCTTCTGATGATCCTTCTTGACCTTGTCTACACTTCTCTTGTAGGTGTGTTCTTGAACTTTCTCCTCTTTCAAGCGAAGGGAAAGGGTTGTTGAGGTCAACAAGGTTGGTTGTCAATAGTGGGAGATAATATCCCAGTGTATATGTCGTGTTAGGGTTGGCATATGGATCTAATGCCAATCCCCCCTTGTCGCCTATCCCTAGGCCTTGCATGTTCTCTACCAAGATGTCCAAGGGGAGGTGGTGATTTAACCCTACTCCTGACTTGTCATATGACATTTGGTATCTTGGTTGGCAAAGAACACGCACTCCTTGCTCATATCTGCCTAACCCATATCCATGCCAATTGCATTGGCCAAGGTATCTCAAAGTGAATTCTGGGTTAGACAAATAGTTGACATCTTCTGCAAAGGGCTCTTCATCATCGTCCTCTTGCATGTATGGTTTGGTACCATGATTAAGGCCCCCATACACAAAGTTTTTCTGATTCGATGGGTAGCCTAGAGGAACAATGGTACTGATGGGGAGGTGAGGTCGCCCCATGTCCTGCATGGACTCTAGTGCGAGTGTTGCTATAATATTCTGCACCAAATACTCCCCCAGGCCCATATTGGTCATTTCAATGAGATTGTTGGTGATTGAGGGGGAGGGAAAGAAAGTTCTTCCAAAATCCACTCCATGTCGGGTGGACTAGGAGCCTCAAATTCCATTTTTCTAGGCATCTCCTTAGTAGAGACAGTTGATACTGATGGCAGTGCCTCTTCCAGGGGTTTCATCCCTTTGTCCTTCTGTGTGGCCACCATAGATGCATCGTTGGTGAAGGATCATACGATGAAGATGGACCTGACTATGGTTTTGATGGACTTGTCAGTGGGGGTGCCTGCGGAATCGGACCCTGTCTAGATGGATTCAACTGAAAATCCAAATGCATTGATGGAAGGGTCGATTGCGGCATCAGTTGCACCACATTGCAATACTTGAAGGGTTCTAAGTCCGTCGGGACTACATGCACCTCCCCTTCAAATGTATACTTTAAACACTGATGAGCTATAGAAGGGACACACTTCATGTCCCTGATCCATGGCCGACCTAGCAAGATGTTATATGCCATCTCACCTTCCAAAATATGGCACAATGTAGGTATAGTCTTTTGTCCCACTTGGATGGGTAGGACAATTGTGCCAACTGTCAAGCATATTGCATCATTGAATGCTCATAGTGTATATGTGGAAGCCGTAATGTGAGATGTTGGCAACTTTAAATGTTTCAATGCCACTATTGTGATGATATTACTGGACGAGCCAGTGTCTACCAACACCCTCTTATATGGAATCTCGTTGACCCACATGATAACGTGCAAGGGTGGATCAGCCATGTCATCAGCCACCGATTTCACTTTGTCTTCTCGAAATGTGATGACTGGCTCCGTGCATCATTTGACATGTCCCACAAAGTTGTTGAAGGAATTTGCTTCATGGGGCTGCAACTCGATGGATTTCAATATCTCTATTAGAGCCTCCCGATGGGGCATTGATTGTTGTATGAGCTCGTATATGGAGAGCCTAGCCAATGTGGTCCTCAAGCTCTGAGTGAGTTTGGTCCGAATTGTGGTTGTGGGTCTAGGTGGAGGAGGTTTTGTAAGGTGTTGTTGTGGTTGTGATGTTGTTGGAACCTCTCCTGTAGCTGCCACGGGGGAAGCTACACTTGGATACCTCCTATTTCGATTCACTATACTGATCATCCCTACATACCCCTACATGGGGAAATTTTGTGTGACCTCATTGACTTGTAGGGTCTTTGCCTATGCATCATGGGCAGGCAAGGGGTCCTTAAAGAACTCCATTTTTTGGTTGCTTGGTGCCACAGGATTATCCACCGCTAATGTCTTGTTATCTATTACGTCTTGCACCAAGCCCTTAAACTTCCAACATGGATTAAGGTCATGTCCCTTATGCCTATGGAACCTACGATACAAATATTCTCTATAGCCCATAGGTTTTGGTGCATTGGGATCTATGGGTTGAATCTTGGGCAGGTTGATCAAGTTTGTCGCTGACAAGCGATCAAATAGGGAGTCTCTGGACTCTGTGTAAGGTGTGAATTGTTGCCTAGGGCGATGCTATTGATTTTGTTCTTGCCTCTAATTTTCTCGATCATAGCTGTTAAGAGGCACCACCTGATAGTTAGCCTTTTGGGGCTATGTTTCTTGTGCAAGCTTAGGGACATTGATAGCAACATAATTGACTGTAGCGGGTTTCTATTGCGTGGTCCCTATTTTGGTGTTCTTAGACAATTCTTTCTTCTTCGGCTTGGCTATCTCGCCATCCTAAATCTTGATCTCTTCAATTATTTTGGCTTGCACTAGAGCTTCCTCTAAGGTGGCATATTGTTGCAGCTACAATAGCATAGAGATCGATCTCAAATAGATCTTTGAGAACATTTGTGTGAGGTCAAACATAGGAGGGAGGTAGGGTAGCTTAGAAAGCAGAGTCCTCCATTGATTCCCATAGGCCGCCATGGTTTCTTCCTCATACTGCCTGAGGTTGGCTAGGTCACTTAGTGATGCCTTCTTCTTGGTGTTGAAGGTGAAGCGTTCGAGGAATGCATCCACAAGATGATCTAAGTTGCTAATGCTATGTTTTGGCAATTGGGTAAACCAATATGAGGTAGGGCTTGCGAAAATGGTGATGAATTTTCTTAACAACAAAGCATCATTATCCTGAATGCCAAAGCATTGGCTCAAGAATCTAGTCACATGCTCCTAGGCATTCTCCTCACCTCTAAATTTTGCCAACTGAGGTAGCTTAAAGTGTTAAGGGTAAGAGGGTGCAGGCACTGATGGATGCACATGATGACTGCGAAGTTGGCGTAACATGGGCTTTTGGGGCCCAGAAGTCTTGGTTTCCACCAAATCCAAATGCTCTAGCAGTGCTTTATATGCATCGAAAGATTTAATCTCTTCCTATTTAGTTTGCTCCCATCGTGGGTTGTGGGAAACTTGATGCCTATGGAGGGGTGGCCGGATAGCATCCCATCCACCTTGGTAGGGCATTTCGGCCCGCTCTTCTTGTTGTTCATACTCCTCATAGGATTCTTGAGGAGTCTCTGGATGAGACCTATGACCATGGGTGGGTCCCCGTAGAGGGAACCCATCGTTGTTCCTGGGAGTGGTTTCCCACTTAGGTCTAGGAGGCCTCAGAGGTAACACTTGGTAAGGCCACGGGGACCTGTCTTGCACCAAGGGGTTATGCCTCTCATATGGTTTTGATTTTTGGGTGCGAGGGGTTGGAACCCTCTCAAGCATCATGTTATGGAGTAGCTCATCTGTTTGGCACCGAATGCGCTCTTTGCTAAGGTGATATAGATGCTCTAGTTGTTGTTGGTCTTGCTCAAGCTACATGATCTACACTTGGCGGGCAGCATGTTTGGTGACTTCTAGGTCGATTTGTTCCACCATATTGAGTATGGGAGGCCTAGATGCATCTCCTACACATTTATCTCGGTCACGATGATTCGAGATCTCTATAGGTCACTTCCATCTATCGAGGTTGGCAGCATTCACTCGAGGCTTTGGCCTCGGTAGGTGACTCTGGTAAATAGCAGGTACATAGGTGCATTGCTCTCACACTATGTATTGCTCTTGAGGAATGTAATGGTCTTCCTCATGCTCCCTTTCGTATATGTGAAAGGGGTAGGAAGATTTGGCTCGCCCTGCTTGAAGAGCCTTGTGCTCGAGATTTGGATTTTTATTCCTAACAATGATGGGGGGTAAAGGAGGGATGACATAATCATGTGGCCTCTCCTCATGGACCCTATGCTGCTCTAGCACTTCATCGCACGGTGGCCACTCATACCGAGCTTCTAAGGGAGCCTTCTTGTTTATGTTGAGTTCCACGTGTAAGGACTCCTCCTAAAAGGGGCTATTATGGATGGGCGTGTCCCTCAAATGGGTGCCTCTATAGTCTCATTCTAAAATGGCACGATGTGGATTCTCTTGTGGGCTAGGCTACCAAGGCGGTATGACCAAGTCCTCGGGGCTATAGTAGAGGTGACTTATGCCCCCTTATAACCTCTCTGTAGCTCTTGTCCGTGATTGGGCTTGGCTACGGGTGTACACCATGGTGGTGCTTTCCTACAAGATGTGTATATTTTTACTTATTTTTATGATTTTTATGCTACACTAAATAGAAAAGATCACACACGCAAAGCAATGATTATCTCGTTTAAATATTGAAGGTGTGCCCTAAACCTGGTTTAGTGTGTTTTGATTTTGTTTTGAAAGCTTTTGTAAAGAATGTTTAAATGCAATATGATGGCTCTTATGGCTCCCGAAAATGGTCGCCCCTTTGATATACCATTTCCAGGCTGATATACCAACCTCTCTATATACCTGCCATTATGTGAGAGAAACTTTTGGTACGTGAGAGTAGATGGTACGTGGAACATGGGTGGTACGGAAGGGTAATCGCCCTATTTTTGACACCTACCATAGAATACTTATCCTCATGCACTGGTAATCACCCCAGCTACACTTGATAAGCTTTCGTTAGGATTTACATCTAGCAACAGTAGCGATCGGGGTTATGAATGCAAAATTCAAGCCAAGGTGGTGATGAAATCCACCGTTGATCTTGATCAAGGGCTGGGGTTTTATGACTAGCTCCTTGGTGTTTATGTTACCACATGATGTGTGGGGTTCTTTTTATTTTGCATGAAATGAAATAAACATGCAATACAACTTTTCTTAAGCACGCAAAGAACCAAAAAAATAGAAAACAAAAAATAGAAAATGACAGAAAGAGTTTAGGACCCTTACCTCTTCTTTGCCCAAATCTGTTGGTTCTGAGTTTTTGTCCTAAAACTACGTAGACAGCTATTCATCCTAGGGAGGAATGAATTACAAGATTGTATTCGTCATAGGGTGGGGCAAATTCCCATTTGTCCCTGGGTAAGACAAATCCTAGCTCTGTATTCGCCTTAGGCTGGAATGAACAGCAGTCTAGCATTTGAAAACTCGGTACCTGCAAGCAAAAACAATCAAGTTTTGATCAGATTTCTTATCTTAAAAATAGAGGACAAGGTCCCACCATGATCGCCACTGAAAGCACAAGGATACAGAAGCAAAAAGGAAACTCCAAGTGCGATGCAAATGGAACTAAACTTAATGCTAAATCCTATGAATTGGAAGTGCATGAAAGGAGGGAAAGCATGAATGAATCAAAACAAAACAAAAGCCAATAAGGAAGACAACCCTTTTTATTGATATGTTTCAGTTACAATGCACCTCCTCCCCATTCAAAGGGGCTAGGAGTGTTAAATATGTGTTCTTGTTACACCCATGGATGCTATTCCTTCTTTCGCATGCCGACATGTAAAATGGGTGGACCAAATGTCGATGTTGCTTGTGTAGATGAGTCTTGACTCCTTGCTACTCCCCTAATGTCTAGATGATACGTTCAAGGAAACAATAAACCATTAGTAGCACCTATAGATGAAATAAAACATGCAATCCCCATGCCTTCGATTAGTGCATGCAAGATATAAATAAAATGATAACTAACATATATCCAAATGAACTAAAAATTTGATAGGGGCATCACAACATCACAAGGAAAACACTGCAAATGGAACAATCGAAAAACTCACCACAGATTTGTATTCTCTCTGGGGCGGGACGAATAGACCTGCAACCAAACGTCAAAAGGCATTGTCCCAAATGTCACATTCAGGAAGCTCCAAATCACCTACAAAGTTGGGGATTAGCTAATTGGGGGTATTTTGGGAAGACCCAGATGGTCATATTTTCCCAATTTGGCCTCCATCAATGGGAATTTGATGATGCTACCTGCATGTTAGCAAAAGCGAGAAATGATAGAAACATGATTAGAAATGCTTAGAACAACGTGAAATTTGAATGACAACCTATCTAAGCAGCATAGAATTAAATGTGAAAATAACAGAAAGGAAATCTAAAATAGATTTCCAATTGCTCTGGGACGGGGCGATTAGGACTGTAGCAGTGGGGGGGGTGTCCGAGGGTAGGCCGCCTATCGTTTGGGGTCCTATTTTGGAACCAATCCACTTGGGATGGGTCCAAAACCTCTTGTGGGGTATTTTCAACAAATTTGATGGGATATTGTGGCCAAATTTTAGGTTTTGGTTCCAGATTTATTCTTCCAACAACCACCCTATGACCTCCTTTCCAAAAGAGATCAAGGATGTGAAAGGCACAACTCAAAGGGGTGTGGGTGTGAAAGTAAAACGATAGCACTTTGTTGCTCCAAAATGCTCCTAATCTATATATTTTGGGGTGAGAAGACTCACCATTTTATAGACCTGATGGTCTCTTTGGATGAGCATGCAGAGGCGCCACTTGGCAATCATGCCTTCCTAGGGGGGGATATTCCTCCCTGATTAGGGGCTTCATGACTTCCCTTGTAATTGCATCTAACGCTCGAAAATGCTCACTCACACTCCCATGCAATGAAGGAAGAATTAAGTGGTGGATTTGAGCTGCCATTTGTCAAGATTTGAATTTTTGCCCGTCAAACCTGCTATTCGCCCCACCCTGGAGCGAATACTGCAATTTGTCACTGGGTGGGGCGAATACCAGTTTGTAATCGTCCCTGGGTGGAACGAGTATGGAGCAGAGTGCCTAAAGGTGCCAAATTGACCTCTGACCTTCCAAAACTACTATGTGAGTGGTTAAGACCATTATTTAACCTCTAAGGGCTGCGCTTGTGGCTATGTGCATCAATGCGATCAGTGTTTGCAGTCACATAATTGGATAGGTGTTGTTTTGGTGTCTACAAAAATTTGTCTGGTTTTGTGGGTAGCCCAAAGGGACAATAGTGCCTATGGGGAGGCAAGGTCTCCCCATGTCCTGCATGGACTCAAGCGCGGGTGTTTCTACAATGTTCCACACTAGATACTCCCCCAATCCCATATTAGCCATCTCAACGGTGATCATTGGCAGTTGAGGGGGAGGGAATGGGAGTTCTTCCTGAGTCCAGTCCATGTTGGGTGAACTAGGCACCTCGAATTCCATTTGGCTAGGCACCTCTTCGATAGATATGGTTGATACTAATGGTGGTGCTCTTCCAGGGGTTTCTTCCCATTGTCCTTCGATGTGGCCACCGTAGGTGGCATCGTTGGTGAAGGACCAAATGATGAATATGGACTCGACTGGGAATTTGATGTACTTAACAACAAGGATGTATGTAGAATCAAAGCCTGTTTGGACAGATTCAACTGAAAGTCCAAATGTGTCGATGGAAGGGTTGATTGTGGCATCATTTGCATCACATTGCAATACTTGAAGGGCTCTAAGTCTACCAGGACCACATGCACTTGCCCTTCGTATGTGTACTTTAGGCATTGATGGGCTATCGAAGGGAAACACTTCATGTCTCGGATCCAAGGCCGGCCCAGTAAAATATTGTAGGCCATCTCACCTTCCAGAATGTGGCACAACATAGGAATAGTCTTTTGTTCCACTTGGATGGGTAGGAAAATTGTGCCAACCGTCGAGCATATCGCGTCATTGAATGCTCAAAGGGTATAGGTGGAGGCCACAATGTGAGATGCTAGCAACTTGAGGTGTTTCAATGTTGTTTTTGTGATTATATTACTGGACGAGCTGGTGTCCACAAACACCCTCTTAAATGGAATCCCGTTGACCCGCACAATGATGTGCAGGGGTGGATCCGCCATATCACCAATCATTGATTTTAGTTCATCTTCTCTAAAGGTGATGATTGGTTCTATACATCATTTTATATGTCCCACAAATTTCTTGAAAGATTTTTCTTCATGGGGCTATAGCTCGATGGCTTTTAATATCTCCATTAGAGCCTCCTGATAGGGTAGTTATTGTTGGATGAGCTTGTAGATGGAGAGCCTAGCTGATGTGGTTCTTAAAATTTGGGTAAGTTTAGTCTGAATCGTGGCCTCTGGTCTAGGCGGGGGAGGTTGTGTAGGGTGTTATTGAGGTTTTGATGTTGATGGAGCCTCTCCTATAGCTGCCACAAGGGCAGCTATGCTTGGGTACCTCTTGTTCCTAGTCAGTATGCTTATCATCCCTACATACCCCTACATGGGGAAGTTCTGTGTCACCTCATTGACTTGAAGGGTCTTTGCCTGCACATCATGGGCAAGCAGAGGGTCTTTGAAGACCTCCATATATTGGTTGTTTGGAACCATGGGATTATCCATTGCTAGCATTTTGTTGTCTATTAGGTCTTGCACTAAGCTTTTGAACTTCCAACATGCATAAAGGTCATGTCCTTTCTGCCTGTGAAATGTACAGTACAAGTCTTCCCTATAGCCCTTGGGTTTTGGCATTTTGGTATCTACAGGTTGACTTTCTGGCAGGTTTATCAGGTTTGTCATGGACAAGCGGTCAAACAAGGAGTATTTAGACTCTGTGAAGGGTGTGAATTGTCACCTAGGGTGATGCTACTGATTTTTATCTTGCCTATGATTTTCCTTTTCATAGGTGTCGATAGGAGCTTCCTGGTAATTAAACTTTGGAGGCTATGTTGCTTGTGCAGGATTAGGTATGTTTATAGCGACCTGATTGACTGCGGTGGGTTTCATTTGCATTGATCCAGTTTTGGCATTTTTGGGCCACTCTTTCATGCATGGATTGGAAATCTCGCCATATTGTATCTTGATATCCTCTATGATTATGGCTTGTGCTAGGGATTCCTTGAGAGTGGAATATTATTGTAGCTATAATAGCACATAGATCGACCTCAAACAACTCTTTGAGAACATTTGGGTCAGGTCAGCCATGAGAGGGAGGTAAGGTAGCTTTGAAAGCAACAATCTCCACTAATTTTTGTAAGCCACCATGGTCTCATCCTCATACTACCTGAGGCTAGCTAGGTCACTTAATGATGCCTTCTTCTTGGTATTGAAGGTGAAACATTCAAGGAACGTGTCCACTAGCTGGTCCAGGTTGCTGATGCTATGCTTCAGAAATTGGGTAAACCAATCCAAGGTAGGGCCTACGAACATGGTTATAAATGTTCACAAAAGCAAAGCATTGTTGTCCTGAATTCCAAAGCATTGGCTTAGGAATCTTGTCACGTGCTCTTCGAAATCCTCATCCCCTCTAAATATTTCCAATTGAGGCATTTTAAAGTGTTCAAGGTATGGGGGTGCAAGCACTAAAGGATGCACAGGGTGACTGTGGAGCTGGTGTAAAGTGGGATTTTGGGGCCCAAAATTCTTGGTCTCCACAGACTCTAAGAGCTCTAGTAGCGCTTTGTATGCATTGGAATATTTGATCTCTTCCTCCTTGGTTTTTTCCCATCATGAATTACGGGGAACTTAAGGCCTATGGAGGGTTAGTCGGGTAGCACCCCCCTGCCTTGGTAGGGCATTTTAGCCCACTCTTCTTCTTGCTCAAATTCCTCATAGGCTTCTTGAGGAGTTCTTGGGTGTGACCTATAAACATGGGTGGGTGCCCGTGGAGGGTGCCTATCATTGGCTCTAGGGGTGGTCTCCCGCTCAGGACTAGGAGGTCTTGGAGGCAACATTTGATAAGGTCGTGGAGACCTATCTCGTACCAAGGGGTTGTGCCTCTCATAACACTCTATACTATGCATGTGAGGGGTTGGGACCCTCTTAGGCATAGTGTTCTGGAGCAACTCATCTATCTGACGTCGAATGCACTCTTTGCTAAGGTGATATAGGTGATCTAACTATTGTTGATATTTCTCAAGCTGCATGATTTGTGCTCGATGGGTGGTATGTTTGGAAAATGCCAAGTTGATTTGTTCCATCGTCTTGAGTCTAGGATGCCTAGATGCCTCCCCTACACATCTATCTCAGTCATGGTGATCCGAGATCTCTATAGGTAGCTTCCCTCTATCAAGGTTAGCGACATTCACCCAAGGCTCTGGCCTCAGTAGGTGATCCTAATAAATAGAAGGTGTAGAAGTGCATTGTTCCCACACTATGTATTGCTCTTGAGGAATGTAGTGGTCTTCCTCATGCTCCCTTTTGTATATGTGAAAGGGGCGGGTAGAGTTGGCTTGCCTTATTTGAAGAGCCTTGCGCTCTATATTTGGCCTATTGTTTCTGATAGTAATAAGGGGCAGAGGAGGGATGATGTAATCATGTGGTGCCTCCTTATGGACCCTATGTTGTTCTAGCACTTCATCACATGGTGGCCATTCATAACGAGTGTCTAAGGGATCCTTCCCATATATGTTGAGTGCCACATGTAAGGACTCCTCCCGAAAGGGTCTATGTTGAATGGGAGTGCCCCTCGAAGGGGTGCCTTTATAGTCCTATTTCATCATGGTATGATGTGGACTATTTTTTGGGTCAGGCTGCCAAGGTGGTATGACCAAGTCCTTAGGGATATAGCGGAGGTGACTTGTACCCCCTTGTACACTTTCTGTAGCTTCTGCCCATGATTAGGCTTGGCTACGGGTGTACACCATGGTGGTGTCTCTCTACAAGATATGTAGGTCTTATCTTCTTTACAATTTTTTTATGCTACACTAAACAAACATTAGCCACATAAATAAAGAAGTGATTATCTCATTTATAGATTAAAGGTGTGCCCTAGATCTAGTTTAGTATGTTTTGATTTTTGTTTTGAAAGCTTAGTAAAGAAAATTTTGTTGTATATGCAATATGAGGGCTCTTATGTCTCCCAAAATGGTCACCCCTTCAATATACCACTACCAGGCCATTATAAAAAACCTATCAATATACCCACCCTTATGTGAGGGAAACTATTGGTACGCGAGAGCAGAACAGTACGTGGAACATAGGCGGTACGAAAGGGAAATCGCTCTATTTTTGAAACCTACCATAGAAGACTTATCCTCATGCACTGGAAATCACCTCAGCTACACTTGGTCAGATTTCATTAGGATTTACGTCTAGCAACAGTAGCGATCAGGGTTATGCATGCAAAATTCAAGCCAAGGTGGTGATGAAATCCACCATTGGTCTTGATCAAGTGTTGGGGTTTTACAACCAATGCCTTGATGTTTAGATTTTATCATGGTGTGTGTGGTTATTTTTACTCATGCAAAGAAAGGAAACATGCAGTAAACTTTCCTATGCAAGCAAAGAAACAAAAAAATCATAGAAGACAAAAAATTATAGAGAGTGTTCAGACAACCTACCTCTTCTCTGCCCACACCAGATGCCCCTGAGTTTCTGCTCAAAAACTACACAGAGAGCTAATCATCCTAGGGTGGTATGAGTAGTAAATATGTACTCATAATATGGTGGGATTAATGCCTTATTCATCCCAGGGTGGCATGAATTCCAGTCTGTATTCATCACAGGGTGGCACGAGCAGCAGTCTAGCGCTTGAAGGATTAACACCTGAAAGCAAAAACACACAATTTTGATCAAAAATTTGATACCAAAATCAAGGTACAGGTTCCCATCCTGATCACCACTGAAAGCATGAGGATACAAAATCCCATAGGCATACCGGGTGTGGTGAAAACAAAAGCATGCAAAATGCTAAGTCCTACGAATGAAGAAGAAGGACTAAAGTGCATGAAAAAGGGAAAAAAATGAACTGAAATGAGATATAAAGCAAATGTAAAGTGCAGCCCTTATTTTTATTAATTTTGCTTTGAGACCAGGTTACAATACATCTCCTTCCTTTTTAGGAGCTAGGAGCGTTACATATAGTTTTGTTACACCACGGATGGTATGCTTCCCTTCAAGATCTTCCGCGTGCCCACATTTGAAATGGGAAGGCCAAACATCACCGTCGCTTGCGTGAATGCATATATAGTTCCTTGATACTCCTCTAGTGTCAATATCCTACATTAAAAGAAACAAAAAACGGTTAATAGCACCTGCGATGGAGGGAAATATGCAATCCCCAAGGCCTCCAGTTAATGTATGCATGAAATAATTAAAAAGGTAATCAAAACATGTTAGAATAAGATGAAATTTGGAAAGAAGGATGTAAACACTATCAAGAACACACTACAAAAGTAATAGTTGAGAAATCTGCTATAGATTTCTAATCGCTCCAAGGTGGGACAATTAGGACTATCATAAAATGTCAAAAGCAACCTCCTAAATGTCACATACAGAGGCTTCCAAAACACTTGCAAATTTGGGGTTAGGAAAAATGGGGAATTTTGAGATGACCTAGAAGGTTGGATTTTGCATATTTGGCCCCGATCACCATGTATCCAAAAATGCTCCCTGTATGTTAGTGAAAGCGAAAAGCAATGAAAACATAATAAAAACTCATCAAAATGGCATGAAATTTGAATGGAAGCATATATGAAAGACATAAAATAAAATTCAAAAGAAACAGTAAGGAAATATGCTACAAATTTCTAATCACTCAAGGGTGGGGCGATTAGCACTGCAATAGTGTGGGGGGGCACCCGGGGGCAGGACACCCACTATTTGGGGCTTGGTTTCAACACCAATCCACTTGGGATGGGTCCAAAACCTCCTAGGGGGTTGTGTCAGCAAATTGGGTGAGGTATTGTGGCCAAAAGTTCAGGTTCTAGGTTCAGATTGAACTTCCAATGTTCACCCAATAACCTCCCTTCCAAAAGAGAGATCAAGGATGTAAGAAGCACAAGTGAGGTCTGAGGATGTAATTCACCAGCACTCTGTTTCTCCAAATGCTCCTGATCTGTCCTCTTTTGGGTTGAGAAGACTCACCATTTTATAGACTTGAGGGTCTCTTGTGAATGAGCATGTAGGGGAACCACTTGGCCATCATGCCTTCCCAGGGGAGAGAAGATTTCTCCATGATTAAGGGCTCCATGACTGCCTCTATGATTGCCTCTTTGAGCTTTGAAATGATCACTCGCACTCCCATGAATTAAAGGTGGAGTTGAGTGGTGGATCTGTGCTACCATTTGTAAAAGTTTGACTTTTTCTCGTCAAACCTGCTATTCACCCCACCCTAGAGCGATTGCTACTAATCATCCTAGGGTGGGGCGAATAGCATTCTAATCGCCCCAGGGTGGAATGAGTAAGGAGCAGGGTTCTTGAAAGGTGCCAAATTGACCTCTGACCTTCCAAAACTGCTTTGGGAGTGGTTATGACCACTGTTTAACCTTTGGGGGCTGCCCTAGGTGCTATGTATGCCAATTCAGTCAGTTCTTGTAGCCACCTGATCAGATTGGTGTTGTTTTGGTGTATACAATATGTACACTAATCATCTTGTTTGATTGTTTGTCTTGTCTTTTTTTTTTCCTATTTATTTGATCTTGTTTCTTTGATTTCAAGAGTTTTGAGTATGTCAAGGTTGTCCAATTTTGTATTTGATTATAGTAGTAAGAGGTCAGCCTATGTGTATACGAATGTCAACCAAGACTAAAAGGATGTGAAACATTGGAATCATATGGCAAAAAGGCTTGAACATGTGAATATTGGTTGTAGCTCATGAAGCATGAAGTCTTTGATTTTGCATATCATCCACCCGTGTCTCAAAGGAACATTATTATTACATAAAAATCATGACCAATCCACCTCCATATGCTAAACCCAAATAATGAAAGTGATGTCCAATTATCCTGGGATCAAAGGCACAAAGAACACTAAGAAGATCTTAGGTTTGGAAGTTGTTGCCGAAGTTGCCTTGGGTCTATCACATTTATGTCCATGTCCAACATCTTGGGTAAAATAATATGAAATCATATTTGGATGGGGATGTGAGGCAAAAAGGTAATTCTGGTCTATCACGCCCTACACATAGTCCATGAATAGTGGTTTTTATCACTACAATATTTATGCTCATAAAATAGTGGTTATCACCACTAGCATAATTTACAAATCAAAGTAGTAAGGATAGGGTCAAATTATCATCACACCTTGGTTGAGAATCCGATTCCCAAAAACTCTAAACTAAATTATAAGGATCGTACTACTTGACCCCTTAGAAGGATGGGTAGTCATCCCCAAAATTCTTTAAAAATATATATATAGAGCAAATCCAAGAAAAGAGGATTGTACTATGGGGTTAACCTCCATCAGGGCTATAGATTCTTTACTGGCAATTGAGTACACTCATGTCTAGTGACATGACTCCCCTAAGGTTGAGATTTATGTTTGCCATGAGGATAAATTAGTCTAATGACCTCATCCATAAACGGTTTAATTATTTTGGCCAAATATGAGAGTAGTAAAGGATAGGGTTATATTCTCATCACACCTTGGTTGAGAATCCAATTCCCCAAAGCTCTAAGTTCCACTTGTACACACTGGTCCTTGATGATGACGACTCATAACCAAGCCGCAGATCTGGTCAATGAATTCATCGCACACACATTTGATCCTACGATGGTTAGACATTTTGAGGTGTTTGTTCAAGCCACCATAGAATGCGCTGCCCATGCTATAAAAAATTTTACCCTCAAAGCTCTCCATATTCTTTGCAATAATTCAAGTCAAGTAAAATTGGTGATGCAATGCTGAAAATTTACAAACAATAAGGTGTGAAGTGTTTCACACACAGAGAGCTAATATTGCATGATTCTAATGTTTTCCCATTCTTATGAGTCTATTGACATTATTCATGCATTTGCTGACACTTGTTACTTCCTGGTTTGGAGTGTGATTTCAAATTTTCTTTTTGGGTTCTCATCGAATTGCTCAGAAGCATTTCCCAGCAGAGTGGCCATTTTGTTGTGGAGTTTCCACAACTACCCCAAACTTCTTGGGGACCCACATGTCATGTTTTGGTATTAAATATTTTTGGTTTTCTTTGGACTTATAAGAATAGTGATGTTTTACCATTTTATTTTAATGATTTTTTGTTTTGTTATTTTATTTTTAAATGATTAATTAATCTAGGCATTAATGCTTAGATTAATAAAAATCCATTTTGATAAATAGATTTTAATGTTCTTCATATTGTCTAAAGTGACGAAATGTGTTCAACAAAGTAAGGCTTGACCAAAAAATTACCTAAAACAATAAGAGAATGCAAAAGGGACAAAGAGATTGAGATAGAAAGTAATATGCTATTATCTACATAATATAATTGCATTAATTATATTATGTACATAATAGTAATATTATTAATATTATATTATAATGTTCTAAAATATTATTATTATAATAATATTATTATATTTTATATAATAATATTATTATAATATACTTTACAAAGGATATGATAATAATATTTAAGGTAATGTTTAATCATATTGCATGTGATTACAGGAGAAGGCGATGGTGGCCATTCAAAAATGTTCGAAGGCAAGGCTAGCTATTCTGAAAATGTTTGATGTTATGGCAACATGAGACGTCATTGAGTAACATTGACAAGGAAGAAATCCAAATATAGCATTAGGGTTTCAGGAGGATAGCATAAGGATCCTATATAGAAATCCAAATATAGTGAAATAGAAGCATATCGTCGAACAAGGACAAAGAAGCATTATTAGGGCAACTTGTAACCCTAATCAATCAAGTTAAAGGCCTGCCTCAAGTGCGTGGAGTTTTTTTTTGTTGCACAACGTGAGTGCGAGCTTGACAACACCATGGCAACATGAGGTTGGTAGCGCCATGGCTGTATAGATCGATTGTAGTGCCATGACTATGTGGGTTTAACAGTGCCATGGCTACATCATTCGCAGCACCATGGCAATGCATTGGATAGCACCATGGTTGTGTCTATCGTATCACCATGAAAACGCATTGGACAATGCCATGGTTGCATCGATCATAGCAACATGACAACGTATTGGATAGTGCCATGGTTGCATCAATAACATGATGGCATCATTTGGTTATGTGGACACCAAAGTTCCCAGGATGGGGAATTCCATCCCAATCCTTGGGCACTGGGTATGGCTTCGAAGGGATACCATCGGGTCTTGGTTTCGAAGAGCAACAATGAAAATTTTTCTGAATAAGATTGGCCTACCTTATTTTAATTTATGTGAATGTGGTTTGATTACATTCAATGTTTTAAAGGAAGTTTAAAATCATAGGGGTTATAAGGTAGAGTTAAATATATATATATATATTTTTATCATTCATTTTGATGGATGCAAAGGGGTGTTCTTGGGTAGAATGCTTATGTGATAAGAGAAAGGGGAGACATAAGGAGTCATGCAAGGCTATGTTTTTTGTTGGTTTTATTATTTAAAAAAAAAAATGTTTAGAAGTGTTATTTTTATTGTATTAAATCACAAAAAATGATGATGGATTATCTTCTTATATCCATTCATTATTTTGATTGTGAAAGAAGCTAAAGTGAAAGGACTTCCAAGCATTATTTATACCTTGCTATCCTACCTTTTTAGAGGGGGGTTGGAAATGATGTAACATTCTGAAAAGCAATAAGAAAGAGTATTTTCAAATTTTGAAAGAGTAGCAAACTTTTGTGAGAAAAATCAAAAGGGGGGTTTTTATCATAAAACTAACGTTTTTAGTCTCTTATCATTTCTGCATTTTAGTGACTTCTAGCCATTGTCTTATGCCATGAAATGGGTTGCAATAGGCGAAGGTCAAGATGATGCAGTTTCTCTATGTTTCATTTGAGTATCGCACTTGATTTAATGGTATTGTGCTTATGTTGTAGGTCCATTAATTTAAGTTATTTTATGATTACCTCATAACTTGGTATTTTGCAGGGAGGAGCTTCCTAAACTAATTCAGAATTTGACTTTTTCAGCTAACCAAATTTGCATTTTTATTTTATTTTTTAAGTTCATTTTATTTCAAGCACTCAATCATTCCATTCTGGTCCATCTAGAATTTCATTTTCTTTTTATTTCCATTTTGGTCCTTTTCCAAAATTTTTACTAATTTCATTTCAGTTTCATTTCTATTCTGGTCCATTTCCAGAATTGTTAAGCTTTTAAGTTGTTTTCATTTTGGTCATTTTCCAAAAATTTTGCACCTCCAAACTTCATTAATATAAATTTTTAGATAAAACACATGGTTTAGGAGGGATACTAACCCACAATTTCACATTAAGTTAATATAAGAAGTGAAAGCTAACTTTGCTAACATTTCTAACATGCTAACTTCTACTAATCACTATTAGGGTAGTGGCATCAACATAAGGAAGATAAAATGAACAAACTATCTAAAATTTAGTTCATATTAAAGGCACGGGCATTAAAATAAGGTGGATAATTCAACATTTTATCATTTGAAACCTTTCAAGTGAAGATAAAATACTTTACTAACAAGGATTCAGGGTTGCACCAATTAAAAAAACCCTAAAAATAACTACTTTTATTTTACATTTGCTTTTAGTTAGATCTTTCAATCACTAAACATTGTTTAGAACCAGCAAAGACCCCTTGTTTATGGTCACATGCATCATTGAATTATATCTGGCATTATTGTAATCTGTTAGATATTTTACCAGAACCTTGGAGAAGTTGAATGTTTGTCATTTGGTTTCATTTCAAGAGAGAGTTTTCTGTTCAATACTCTGCATGTGGTTGTATTTTTCAATTGGGCAAAATATACACTCAACAAGGTCATTTTGTATTAGTAGCTTCTAAGTTAGGAATATAAGCTCATCAATGGTTATTGTTAGAAATTTGAGTTATTTTATGTTTTCATTGATGTCACATGGATCATTGATGTCACAGTGAGTTTTGGTGGCAAAAGCACTTCATAGATAATCATCTATGATATTTTGGAGAGCATGGATATATATACGGTTTTTATGAAAACCAAGGTAGGCAAAAAAAAGGTTTTATTTAAAACCATGGTGGGCTTATGTGGAAAGGGCTTTTCTTAAAAGCCAAGGTGGAATTTTGTTTCATCGAAAAAGGACCTCCGATGATGAAGATATTAAAGTTTAAAGCTTAAGTTTAGATTAATGGAGGGCCGACCTATGTGAAATTAATGGAGGGTGGCATATATATACATGTAAAGGTTTCAATTTATTTTGAAAAGGGGGCATATTATATATCGTCAAAAAGCTTATTTTGAGGGCTATTTGAATAAATTATTTAGGAGAAATAACGTGTGTGTAAAGAGGTATTTCTGATTTTGCAAAGGGGTTCCAAAAGTGAAATTTGCCTTGTTCTTTTTCAAAAGGAGTAATTCTTTCATGAGGTGACAAGGTATGCAATATTGTATTTTATTTTTTTTATGGTATAAGTGGTTTTGGGAGTGAAAAGGTTATGCAATGTTTTGATTTATTTTATTTTATGGTACAAGTGGTTTTAGGAGAGATAAGGAAGTGCAATTAAAGGCCTTGGTGATGATTATTGAAAAGTGGAGTAATGTTTATTATTTTGTGATCTACTAACCCTTGTGAAGATTGGAAAAACAATTTTGTGATTGTGGTAGATTTACAAGAATCTTCATAAAAGGTATGGGCACAATATCCTATTGATTGTTTATGGTGGATGATTTTTGAAATATCATTGGAGGGAAAAGGATTGTTTGTGGTTTCCTTTTCGAAAGTGGTTGGTTGAGTGCTTCAAGGTTTTCTGAATTGAGAGTTGTGTCTAAGACTTATTTGATAAGCATAGTTGTTGAAGCCCATTGGTTGTGAAAGAACTTGAGTTAGAAAAGAACATGAGTATCATTGTTATGTGAGATTTGTGGTTGAGCATTGTTGGAAACATTTGAGTTGGTTGATACATACTTGGACTAGGGTTGTGTGAGAAAGAGTTGTCTCTTGTGATGATTGGTTGAGTTAAGTTGATTGAGCCTAGTCAAGTGATGTATGAAGTGATTGTTCAAGTTCTATGATACAAACTATTCCATTATTCTATGTTGAGTTGAGATTAAGGTTAGAACATATTGAGTCTCTAACAATTATTTTTATGGTTCTATAAGACTTGAGTTGAGTTGAGGTTTACTTGAATTGAGTTGAGGTTGAGTTGAGTTGAGAGTGATATTAGAACATATTGAGTCTCTAACAATTCTCTTTATGCTTCTATGAAGTGGCTTTGAGTTAATATTGTCTTTCATTGTTGAGTTCATATTTGAGCTTTTCCTTGATAGAGTTGTGGATGAGTTTTGAGTGCTACTTGAGCATGATTGATTGAGCATTTGGGAAGGTACTTGTGGATAGTTTTGGGATAGCTTTATGGATAGCTTTGTGGACAAATTTATGGATAGTGTTGGGACAGATTTTAGGATAGTGTTGGGATAGATTTGTAGAGAATATTTGGGCAAGTTCTTGGTGAGATTGCAAGAGAAGATTTGGGAAATTTCTTGGTGAGCTTTCTAGAGCATATTTGGGCAAGTTCTTGGTGAGCTTGCTAGAGTAGATTTGGGCAAGTTCTTGGTGAGATTTCTAGAGCACATTTGGACAAGTTTTGTGTGATTTTGTTATTCAGCATTGGACAAGTTCAATGTTAACTTGTTATTCAACATTGGATAGGTTCTGTGTGAGATTATTATTCAATTTTGGACAAGTTCTGTGTGATATTGATAAGCAGGTTCTATGTGAGACTATTGAGAAGGTTCTTAGTGAATCTATTGATAGAGATTTGGAGGTGATAGAGTACAGAGGACAGAGTCTCAGTAGATAGAGATCTAGCACCAGCATAGTTGAAGACAAATATGAGTGAGGAGTCTTCAAGTGGAGAGAGGTCCACTAGTCAGTGCAGTAGAGAGACATAGTCTTCTAGAAGATCACATAGCTAGAGAATAAGGGGAAAGAGTTCTCCTATGGAAGAGATCCATGAACTTGATATTAAGGGATTAGCATCTACTTTTGATAGAGATCCATAAATATTGTAATTGGGAGTGATTCCCAAAGAGATTGATTGAGAAAGTTTTAGTAAAATATTTTATCCATGGAGTAGCCCACATTGGATGAACCACATAAATTGTGGTGTCTCTATTTATTTGATTACTTCTATTGATACTGCTATCTTTACACAACATAATATTGATTTGGAAGAAAAAGTAAAAAGTGGTCTTATACTGTTCACCCCCTTCTCAGTATAAGCTTGTGTTCTTCAGTTATTGTGATAGCTCCTTCACTATGGGGGTCCTAATTTATATAATAAATTCAAATAATACCTTCTTTAAATATTTTACAAATGATATTTTACATCAAATGTGGTTCATCTTATGTAAATAAAGTAAATAGAAACAATGGAAGAGTATTGCTTTAAGTTCATAAGCCTTCTCACATATACCTACCAATTTAATTGAATGGTGGTGGTATCAATATTTTGATATAGTATTAAGACTAAAATTTGGACAGAATTCAACATGTTTGATCTATATATTCTTGAAAACGATTAATGTGTAGCTTTGGAAAAAAAATAAAAGCTCCAATATTTTGGTCCCCCACATAGAAATGACTTCAAATCTCATCATTCTCACTAAAATAATGAGCATTCCCATGGAATGTTCTATTTCATATGTCATTCTCATAACCCCTATAATCAATACTATGAATTATATTGTAAAATTTAAGTCAAAGGTGAAGACACAACAATAGATGAAATTGATATTCATTATAATAAGAGAAATCAATAGGAGTAGATAAAATGGAACATGCAGATAAAATAATGGCTTTATCTACTCACACTCTTATGGAGACACAAGATCACCATACTATCAAGGTACAAGGATTTATTAAAATATAACATATCAATGTCTTGATTGATTCAAGTAGAGCACAATTTTATATATAGTAAGACAACAAGATCTTTGGGCTTGTATATCAAAACTTTAGATTAGGATAAATTCCATGTCTTAATTGTAAATGAGGATGCTACGCAGTGTATGGGTAGAATGGCTAAAGTCAACATCCAAATTGGAATTATAATTGGTTGAAATTTTTTTTTCCATGAACCTAGGTATTTCAATGGTTATCTCAACTTAGGTATTTTACTATTAATCCACAAAAAATATATGTCAAGTGGAAAAAAAATAGAAAATTCATTTACCTCCAAGGAATCCAACCCCCTCCTTCCAAGGTGGTTAGATCATATAGCATGGAAAATATATTGAATAAAGGTTGTTATGGATTATATTCTTAAGTAAATTGCAGATAAATTAAATCTTCAAAGCCACTTCTTCTATCTATACCTTTAAATTTATAGAATACCATGGATTGATATGATAATGTATATAATGAGCCCATGGGTATTCCTCCTCAGTGCACATATGATAATATTATAAACCTTATTCTAGGACTTCAGCCTCATAATGTGTGCCCTTACATATGTCCATAGCCCTAAAGATTGAAAATTTAGAAGCTAGTTGAAGAAATGTTTGAGCAAGGAATCATTCATCCAAGAATTAGTCCATACTCCTCCCCAATGTTGATGATATTAAGTAAGGATAACTCATGATGCATGTGTGTTAATTTATTCCCTCTTAACAAGATCTCTATCGACAAGAGGTTTCATATCCCAGTAATAAAATATTTGTTGGTTTAATTGCATGGTGTTAGATACTTTACAAAACTAGACTTGCAATCTAGGTTTTATGAAATTAAGGTTAGAAAATAGAATATACCCAAGACTAATTTTTTTACACATGAGGGTAATTATGAATTCTTAGACATGCCTTTTGGTCTTACTAATATTCCTTCCACTTTATAAAATCTTGTGAAATTTATCTTCCATCCTTTCCTTTGCAAGACTGTCTTGGTTATTTTTATGGTATCTTAATTTATAGTAAGTCTTGGGTGGATCATCTAGTTTACATGGATAAATTTATTTATCGATTATAAAGGGTAAGACTTTTTTTTAAATGGTTCAAATATTCCTTTAGGTTCAAATAGGTAGAATACCTTTGATATATAGTATCTCAAGGAAGATTCAAGGTAGATCCTAACAAGATTAAATCTATGCAAGAGTGGCCCTTGCCTAAATTGCCTAAACTACTTTGTGGATTTTTAGGACTCATAGGCTACTATAAAAAATGGTTTGCAACTATGGAAAAATTGCTACTACTCTCATTAACAAGGATGTATTTTTTAACTCTAAAGTTGTATCTTAGGCCTTCAAGGGCTCAAAGAAGCTATGTATACCGTTTCCATTTTGGCCACTCCTAATTTTAGCAAATCCTTTATCATTGAGTGTTATGTGTATGGCATAGTTATTGGAGATATTTCAATGGAATATGGTCATCCATTAGCCTTTGAAAGTAAGGAATGTTTAGGAAAGAATATAGGATGGTCCACTTATGAGAAGCAAATGTTAGCTATTTTGCATGTTATAATGAAATGGAGGCCTTATTTTTGGGGGTATATATTCATAAATACAAATTGACCATAACAACCTAAATAATTTATTAGAGCAACATTTCTCATTCCTTGAATAGATTAAATTAATGACCAAACCCTCGGGTTATGATTTTCTATTAAATACAAGAAAGGAAAAGAGAATGTTGTGGTTGATTCCTTATTGTGAATATGAGGATGGTGTCATGGTCATTGCCATCTCTAATACTTTTCCCTAATGGATTTATCAGATTTGGGAATATTTTATTTCTTATCGAGATACTGGATAGATTATTAATGAAAAGAAGGTAGGATCACTACTGCATTTTAGCTTTTCATATACTAATGGAGTGCTCTACAAAAAGAATCATATGTATTTTCCTCATTATTCTGCTATTAATTCAAATATTCTTCAAGAATTTTATGCATCTCCTTTGGATAGAAATTTGGAATTCTTGAAAACATACCAGTGGGTGAAGCAATCATTTTATTGAAAAGTATTAAATGTATATGTCAAGATATTTATGGTCAAGTGTGAGATGTGTCAGCATTACAAAGGGAAAATTGTTAAATTTTATGGGTTGTTATAATGCATGTTTATTCCTAACTATCAATGGGGGTACATATCTATTTATTTCTATTATGAACCTTGTAGTAAAATAAAATACCATCTAGACAATATTACAATAATAAAAAAAAATAACATGAAATTAATAGTATTATAAGATGAAATAGAAATGTAGTAGATTATAGTACAAAAAATAAGAATACATTATAAAATCATAGGTCTCTTTGAGAGGGAAATATTCTTAGAAGCAAAGATTTGATACAATAAAATATGACATGTCTTCATATATACCCCTTTATCTTTTCAAAGGCTCTTTGTATCCCTAACTCAGTGTTATGCATAGCGGTTATTTATTGTAAAATTGGCTAAGATTAGGATTTTCAAAATTTATAATTTGCTAATATTTGGGACCCTTGACTCATCCAGACTTTGATTGAGCTAAAAATTTTAGGGTAGATGCTTGAAAAACCCTAGAATGTCTCCACAAATTTTCATATCATTTGTAGCAACATAGATCCTAGTGCATCCCTATGTGTGAATGAGATATTTGGCAAGCGACTATGCAAGGGTTTCATATGGATTGAGTGCAAGCAGCTCTAGTGGTTGGTTTTTAGGGCCTTCGGGCCCGAGCAACCAATATTTTTGTGGTTTATGCTCAATATTTTAGTAGGAAATATTGTAGGGGATCCAATATGGGTTAGAAATTTGTCTTTCAACATATCATACTATGAACTTGAGTGACAACGGCTTCCAATTTGCTGCACAAAATAAAAGTGAAAACCATACCTTTCCACGGTGTCTAGGGCAAGGATTAAATAGATAACAAAACAAGTTTAAAGCAGTTGATACAAAAATGGCTCATATCTCAAGTGAATATGGTGCTAAGGTGCACCCACAAAATAATTCTATTGTGAAAACCCTTGTCAAGGGTAAGAATTTTGAAGACTCAATCCCAAAAATGAATTTTAGGGATGCCCTTCATGGTGGATAGCCTCAACCCAATGCTAATATCAATCTTAGGGCTTCCCATAAATATCTAAGAATGCCTAATATTGATCCCAGGAAAATGAAGTCAGGATGTCTTAAAGCAGCTGATGGAACTCCTATTGTTAAGCTTGATATGGGTAACATTCGGATCGGCATTGAAGATTTGGAAAAAAAGGACTAATTTGTTGGTTCGTGGGTTTTCATCCGAGTCTATCTGCTTTCAAAGTCTAGGCTACAAAAATCTAGAAAACTAAAGGTGAGTTACAAATATCTATTTATCCAAATGGTTATTTTCTTGTTTTATTTGCTAATAATGAAGATAGAGAGAAAACTTTTCAAGGGGGTACTTGGTTTTTTGTAAGGGCAAGGCTTTTCATGAAGCCCCCCTGGCATACTAAATTTAAAGTCGAAGAAGAGATGCCTTCTATAGCTCTCGTGTGGGTTAGACTCTTTTGCCTCCCTATTGAATTTTGGAATCCTACTATTTTTTCTTCAATTGGAAACTCTTTAGGAACTTTTATGATGATTGCTGATTGTACTCAAAATTTTGAACATATTATTTATGCTCAAATTTGTGTTTTAATGGATTTTGACAAACCCCTACCTAAAAAGATCACATTACAATTTGAGGAAGACACTTGGGAGAAAGTAGTGGACTATGAGAACATTCCTTTTCATTGTAGAATTTGCCATGAATATGGTCATTTGGCCAGTGCTTGACCAAATAAAATTCCTGATCAAAATAAAGAAGATATAAACTCAACAGGTTTCCAAATACCTAAGAAGAAGAACACTTAAAAAAAACCAGTTATGAAGGATCAATCAAATTCATATGCTAATATGTTTGAAATCCTTTCCACAAATGATGTCCCAAGTGAGGAAGAGGAAATAATGGAAACTAAAATCTTAGAAACACAATTTATAATGAAGGGAAGAACTCAGAGACAAACTGAAAAATTGAAGGTTTTCAACAGAAAAAATAGGAGAAAATTTACACAAGAAAAATAATATTTCAAATGTCAAAAATTTAAATAATGTAGATCCCAATATAGACTCCGTTGAACCATCTAGTAAAATTTTGGCTTTGTACGAGCATTCTTCAAGGTTAGAAGCCATCTCAGATTCAATTGGAATAAGTCAAGAAAAAGGGAAAAATAATTGAAGATGGATTCTAATAAAAAAGTAGGTCGCAAGACCAATCAATATCATATGGTAAAAGAAGGTGAAAATCTTGTATAGGAAGGTAATATTAATGCCCTTACTATATTTTTTAGCCCTGGTATTAATGAAGATCATCACTTGGAATATTAGAGGACTCAAAGGGAGTCTTTCAAAACAAAATGAAATTAGAAGAATGATCCAGATAAATCATCCACATATTATTTTCCTTCAAGAAACAAAGATGTCAATGGAGGATATGGACTCAATTGCCAGTAAAATTTGGCCAGCTTGAAAAGTGGTTTCCCTCAGTTCCCAAGGGACTTCGGGTGGCATTGGTTGTCTTTGGGACCCAAAAGAGGTAGTTATTCACCATATGGTTGGTAGTTGGTGTTTGTTGGTTATAGCTATTCAAAGTAGATATTCCAACCAGATTATGCTATGCATTACTGTTTATGCTCCAACTTCTATGGAGGAAAAAATAAGATAATGGAAGGATATTACTCATATTATCTCTCATTTTCCTAAAGCTTGGATCTTGATCGGAGGAGATTTCAATACCATCCTCTCTCTCGATGAGAAAATGGGGGAAATAGAAATTTAGACAAAAGCACTGACCTCATGAGCAAATATATTGCAAACCTCCATCTTGTGGATATCCAACTAGATAATGGCCTTATGACTTGGTCTAACAGAAGGCAATGATTAGCTTGTATAATGGAGATATTGGATAGGTTTTTGCTCTCTAAAAATTTCTTAATCCATGGTCATATTCCTAAAGTGAAGACTCTTAATAATGCTGGTTCGGATCATTGGCCAGTCATGGTGGAAATGTGGAAAACCAATGTGAGTTTCTCTCCTTTTTATTTTCAATTAATGTGGCTTAGAGACATTTCCTTCAGACCTCATGTGCAACAATGGTGGAAGGAAGGTAAACCTAGGCATGGGACTAAGATGTTTTGTTTTTCCAAAAGATTGCAATACATTAAATCCAAAATCAAGACTTGGAACTGGAAAGAGTTTGGGGATGTTCATAAAAAAAACATGAAGTTATTGCTCATATTGAAAATTTGAATAAGAAAATCCGTTTAGATGGCCTCACAGAGAAGAGAAGTGTAGATGAAATTAAACTCACAACTTAGTTAGAGGAATGGGAAAAAAGAGAAGAAATCTTATGGAAGCAAAAATCTAGAATTCAATGGCTCAAAGAAGGAGATCGAAACACAAATTTCTTCCACAAATATCTTCTAGCTCAAAGATCTCACAACTTTATTTCTTCCTTAAAATCAAATTCTGGAGATGTTGTTTATACTTGGGATGGCATGAACTCTATTGTTGTTGATTACTTTTCCAATCTTTTTGCTGCTACTCCTCTTGACTCAGATTCACAACAAAATGTTCTTCAAGAAATCCATTCTCTTATCACTTATGAGGAGAACTCTATTTTTACTGCTCCTGTTACTATAAATGATCTTCAACAAGGAGTTTTTAAAATGCAAAAAGGGAAAAACCTAGGTCCTGATGGTTTTCCCATTGAGTTCTACCAAGAGTTCTAGGATATCCTTCATGTTGATTTATTAGAGGTGGTGGAAGAATCTAGGAAAACCAATTTTTTTTTTAAGGTTATCAATAAAACTTATATTAATCTTGTTCCAAAGTCTCAAGAGGTTGATCATATCTCAACTTTTAGACCTATTGCTTTATGTAATGTTCTTCTAAAAATCATTACTAAAATCATGGAAGAAAGGTTGAAGCCTCTTTTGCATAAGATTATTTCCCCAGAGAAATGGGGTTATGTGGAAGGACATCAAATAGTAGATGATATAGTTCTTGCTCAAGAAGCCATCCATTCCATGGATATGCAAAATTATCCTTCCATGTTCATTTGGTTAGACTTATCCAAAGCTTATGATAGAGTGGATTGGCACTTCCTTATCAAAGTTTTGAGGCAATTTGGTTTCTATAAGGATTGGATGGATTGGATTATGGGATGTATCTCTTTAGTTTCTTACTTAGTTCTTATCAATGGCAGGCCTTCTCATTCATTCCCAGCTTCTAGAGGTATTAGGCAAGGTGACCCGCTATCCCCTTATTTATTCATCATTCTTGTTGAATGCTTGGGTAGGACTATAACCAAAAATAGGGAAAACAAAACCCTTGAGGGAGTTACCATTGCTCATGGAGCTAGACCTATCTCTCATCTTCAATTTGTGGATGACTCTACTCTTTTAGGTAAAGCTATAGTTAAGGAAGCTTCTAATATTAAGCAAATCATTAGTTGTTTTTCTAAGGCTACTGGGTAGTTGATCAATGAAGATAAATCTAAAGTTATTTTCTTTCACTGCTCTTCTAGATAGGAATCCATGGTCTTGGATAAATTAAGATATAAGAAGACCTCTCTTCCAATCACTTATTTAGGTATTCCCATAAATATTCAAAGGGAGAAAAATAAATATTGGAATTGGTTGTTGGACAAAGTCAAGAAGAAAATTGGAAAGTGGACCAACAAGTGGCTTTCTTCTAGGGGTAGAATCACCTTGGTAAAACTAGTCCTTCAAGCTATTCCTATTTATGTTTCTTCCATTTTGAATATCCCAAAGGATGTTCTTCAAGAATTGGATCAAATCAGTCATCGTTTCCTTTGGAGTGGTACTAAGGAGAAAAGAAAATGGGCCTTGGTGAAATGGGATACTTTATGTCTTCCTAAGAGTGAAGGGGGTTTAGGATTCTGGTCTTCAATTAATAACAACAAATCTTTAGCTGCTAAATTATATTGGAGGATGTTGCATAACCCCAATGCTCTTTGGGCCAATAATCTCCATGCTAAATATGCTGAGAACAAAACTCCTAAAGACCTTGTTCGCTATCAACATCCTACCAAAGGTTCTCCCATTTTAGCGGTTCCTAATACTGGTAAGGATTTGATAAAGAAAAAAATATTTTGGATCATTCATAATGGTCAACATGTAAATTTTTGGACAGATTCTTGGGATGGTCACAAGCCTCTGATAACTCAGTTTTCCAATTGGAGGCCTTGGATGGAGGATCTTCACCGAGCTAATTGGATAAAGGTGGCTAATTACTGTCGGTACCATATTGGTAATTCAAAGGTTGGTAGATATTGGATCCCTATTGAGGACTGACCTATTCAAATCCTAGAAAGGTAAAGACAAGATATCCAAGGCATCCTTCATATGAGATCCCTCTCTTGGTCCCATGAAAAATATTTTTTTTGGATGGAACAAAACTACTAAGGGTGAGTATATAGTTGCTCAAGGTTATTTGAACTTATGCCATAATAATCCCAACCATTCTTATGACATATTTTCTCTATTGTGGGCTCAAAAGCTCTGGCCTAAGGTGAGGTTCTTTAATTGGCTTTTATTACATTGTAGGGTGCTTATTGGTGAGCAACTTATTAAGCATGGTTTTCATGGCCCTTTTAGATGTGAAATGTGTGAAGAGAATGTAGAAAATATCAACCATATTTTTATTGAGTGTACTTTAGCCTCTGAGCTATGGAGGAGAATGGCCACTTTACTTGGCTTACAGTGGTCCAATTTTTTTACTTTTTAAAATCTTTGGAGGGATTGGCCTAATCAAGAGGGTGTTGATCATTTTATTAGGCAGTTAGTTTGGATGGGTTCTACCATTCTTATTTGGAATATTTGGAATGAAAGGAATGACCAAATTTTTAATCAAGATAGGAAGGATATTCACTATATTTGGCAAAATACCATAGCAAACATAGTTGAATCAGTCCATCAACTCCTTAATCAACCCCAAAACTCCCACCAAATATGGGATCAAGTGATGCAAATATTGAAGATTAAATCTTCTAAGGGAAACCAACTTAAAGGGAATGTGAGTATTAGTAAGATGGATAGGACTAGAAATTGGCAACCTCCTCCTAAGGATTTTGGAAAAGTCAATACTAATGGAGCCTCTAGAGGGAACCCTGGAAAAGCCAGTGTGGGAGGAATTGGTAGACTTTCAAATGGCTCCCTTGTTTTTACTTTTTATGAGAATTTGAGTATTCTTTCCAATAACCTTGCTGAGGGGTATGGTATCCTCAGAGGCCTTTAGGAGGCTACTAAGGTTGGATGGGAAGAGGTGTTAGTTGAGTCTAACTCTCAACTTATGATTAATATCTTGAAGACTCCTTCTAAGAATCATAAGGTGTATTGGAGAATAAAAAGGATTATTGAGAAGATTCAATTAATCTAGATGGGATTTTTGAAAGTTGATTACAATCATGTGGTCAAAGATCAAAAAAAGAGTGTTGATGCTTTAGCTAATTGGGCTTTGGACAAAGGTGATATTACTTGTTATGGCCACCCTCCTATATGGTGGGCTTCTCAAATTAGGGAAGCTCTTCTTTCTATCATTTATTTGGATGGCTCCAGCTCTGAAGGTACCTAGTTTCTTCTTGTTTTTCTTTTGCTTCTCTTTGGTTCATTCAGTTTTTTTTAGTTCCCTAGCTCATTCTATTCTTTATTTTGTTTCCTCTGTTGATTCTTGCCTTAATAGTCTTCTGGTCTAGATAGGTCATTGCTATGTTCAATTTTTTTTGTTTTTTTGTTTTGTTTTTTTTGTTTTGTTTTTTTAAGGTGGGTGGGTTCTTTTGTTTTGTTTTTTTTTTGTGTTCTTTGTGTTGTTTTGTTTTTTTATTATTATTTTTGTTATTGTTCTTGTGTTTTTTTCATTCTTGTTCTTGGGTTTCTCTTTGTTTGTGTTATTTCGTATTTTTATGTGTGAGTGTTTTCTATTTTTTTTGTTTTTGTTTATTTTCTGTTGTTGGTTGTTTTTTTTTAATTTTTTTAAATTTTTTAGGTTTTGGTTGTGTTTATTTTTCATGTTTTTTTTGGGTTATGTCTTTGTAGTGTTATGTTGTTTTTGTCTTGTTTGTGTTTTGTTATGTGGTTCTTGTGTTTTTATATGTGGTTTGTGTTGTGGTTTCTTTTATCTTATTGTACGTGTTTGGTTGTGCTTTTGTTTTTGACACACTCAAGGAGCATGTTTTTTATTTTATTTTATTATTTTTGTTGTTATTTACTTATTTTTAAATTGGTTTTATGTGTTTGTTGGCATAGAGGATAGGGGACATGATGGGACTGAAAAAAATCACAAATTGTATTGAACAAATATGGTACAATATATAGGTATGAAGTATATGAGTGAGATTTGACAAATGTCATAATATGCACTCCATGTGTCATGCATATGATACATAAATCAACTCAAATGAAACTAATACAAGTTGAAGAACTGAATTAGGAAGGCATAGTACACATTAACATAATATTCTAACATTTCTCCTTAATGTACACTATCCTTGGATATTTTTAATCACCACCACAGTAGATAACCTCAGATAATAAAGGGTGTATTCCTATTTAGGGGGATATTACACATAGTTGATTTAAGACACCAAAATAAAATCATGGTTGATTTATGAGATGCAGATATCCTTCAATATTATATAACTACAAAATATTAGACGTATATGTCCTTCATATTTAACAATGAGCAGAGGTCTCCTTCGTCTAATATGACCACCACTGTGCAGGATTGGCCATGAAAAAATTGGAGAGTAGTTGATGATGTTTTACATTCCACTTCTAAAATCACTCCCTTTCATGTGGCCACCTATTCAGATGCCCCTTCAATATTAGTTCCTACCTCAACGTGGTAGTTTTGTGGAGTGATCAACTTTCCACAACCAACAGTAACAACACACCTTTAGTAGCATTTTCAATAGCTTTCAGGTTCAATAACCCCTTTTCAATAGCTTTTGATCCCGGCTATCTCCTTCAACATGTCAATATATCAAATCTTCTTAAAAGTTTCTCTCATAGAATAATAAAAACTAACACATAATTTTAGGGAGGCTCTGTCTGCTTCCTCGAACATGATGTATCAAAATATGATAGGTAGGGGGGAGGGGGGCGCAACAGTCTCATCTACTGCAAGTAAAAAATTTGATCAAACACATCTTCACCCAAATTATATTGTACTTAAACATGTCATAACTTTGTTAGAGTTGTGCAATCAGCGTATACAACAGAGATGCATCCCACAAAATTACCGCAACATTAAAAAAAATATTCCAAATTCTATAGATCTGAATATCGAATCAAGCTTCTATCCAATGACAATGACTTGTGAGCGGTAAAAAAAATACCTTCTCACTCTATCAAATTGAATCCTAAAAACTTTTGAGGCATGTCCTTGGATGACGAGGATTGTCCTCTAAATTTTTTCTAATTCGCCACCATAGAATGATGCAAATGGGGTTGTGGTTGAGCTTTCACATGGATCAGGAGTAGGTAACTAAAATATGAAAAAAAATAGGGAGATTCTGGTTTTTGATCCACTCAATGAGCGGAGAGCATACTCCCTGAATCCATATCCCACAGGTAGATCTTACCATTTTGATACAATATGATGGGACTTTACAAAAGGTACACATTATATTGTATAAATATGGTACAATATATAGAAATGAATCCTATGAGATATTTAACAAGTGTCATAATCTGCACTCCATGTGTCATGCATATGACACATAACTAAACTCAACTAAAACTAAGACAAGTGGCAGAACTAAAGTAGGAAGGCATAGTGCACATTAACATAATATTCTAATAGGATGGAGCATTGAAGGAAAGAAGCTCAAGGTTGGGCTCAAGTTTAAAGAAGGATGGCAAATAGGCCACCTAGAGCAGAGAGGTATGTAAGGAGGGAGAGAATAAAAAGGAGGAACATGCTAGAAGGAAGAGGAGGAAAAGGGATGAGGAAGGAGGATATCACAGGGATATGTAGACTAGATAGAGGAAAAAAAGGAATAACATGCCAGTAGCAAGGAGGATAAGTAGCCAGACATATCCAGATCTCCATCTTCGTAGAAGGATTAAGGTTAGAATGCTTTAAACTTTGAATCCGGTTACATGTGTTGGTGTGGTGAAAAACATAGTTATGCTTCCCTAATTCTATATTATTGTAGTGTGAAAGTCCAACAGAATGTATTGGAAACACTTATGTATAAGCTTAATGGTAGGTGCCATATTTTATAAAGCTACTATGTTAATATATTTATAAATTTGTTGTGTTAATATGTTTATAAAGTTGTGTTAAAATGTTTATAAAGCTATTGTGTTTTTATTTAGAAGACACTATGATATGGAAAGCATTGTGTATTTGTAATAGAAGCCGGTGTGTCTCATGGGAATCATTGTGTTTTTATTTAAAGCCACTATGTTGTGGAAAGCATTGTGTATTTATAATAGAAGCCAGTGTGTTTCATGGGAAATGTTGTGTTTTTATTTAAAGCCACTATGTTGTGGAAAGTGCTATGTATTTGTAATAGAAGCTAGTGTGTTTCATGGAAAATATTGTATTTTATTTAAAGCCACTATGTTGTGGAAAGTGTTGTGCATTTGTATTAGAATCCAGTGTGTTTTATAGGAAATCCTATGTTTTACTTGAAGCCACTATGTTATGGCAAGCATTGTATTCTTATTATAAGCTAGTGTGTTTCATGGGAAACATTGTGTTTTTATTAGAAGCCACCATGATATGGCAAGCACTGTGTGTTTTTATTTGAAGCCAAGGTGTTTCGTAGGAAATGTTGTGTTTGTAGAAGCCATTATGTTAGGGGTGATCGTGGTGTTTTGTAGAAGCCCATGAGTCAATGGTGAGTGTTATGCATGTTCGAAGGCCATGATATGCTGATAAGAGCATTGTGGAGTTGAAAGCATAGTGTAGTTGAGGGCATCATGCTCTAAGTGCAGAACCTTATTTTGTTTGAGACATATGTCGTAGTGGGAGAACCAATCAGACTCTAAGGAAGGGCGTTGTGTTTAGGAGCACCACCTATGTGAAAGCCTCATATGTTTAGATAAAGGAGTTGGGTTTTAGAAAATGTTGTGGGTAGTGATAGTCCATCCACATTTGTGGGAACTTTATTACGATAGTAGTAAGAGCAAAATGCTTGGTTCTATTTTGTTTAAGTGCTAGGTTTTGAAGAGGCTATTCATCCACCATGGAAGGCATTGGCCTCTGGTTGCAGACCTTGACTGAGAAAGGTGCTGTGTAATTTAATTAAATGGAACCTTTATTTTATGTGGAATATAATAAAGGGTTTTAATTAAATGGAACCTTTGTTTTATGTGGAATATAATAAAGGGTTTTAATTAAATGGAACCTTTGTTTTATGTGGAATATAATAAAGGGTTTTAATTAAATGGAACCTTTGTTTTATATGGAATATAATGAAGGGTTTTAATTAAAAGTAACCTTTAATTTATATGAAATTATTGAAGGCTTTTAATTAGAAAGGAACCTTTCATTTATATGAAATTATTGAAGGCTTTTAACTAGTAAGGAACCTTTGATTTATATAAAATTATTAAAGGGTTTTAATTAAACGAAACCTTTGTTTTATGTGGAATATAATGAAGGGTCTTAATTAAAAGGAACCTTTTATTTATATGAAATTATTGAAGGCTTTTAATTAGAAAGGAACCTTTGATTTATATGAAATTATTGAAGGCTTTTAATTAGAAAGGAACCTTTGATTTATATGAAATTATTGAAGGCTTTTAATTAGAAAGGAACCTTTGATTTATATGAAATTATTGAAGGATTTTAATTAGAAGGGAACCTTTGATTTTTATGGGATTTATTAGAGGTTTTAATTGAAAAAGAACTCTTTGATTAAAGTTGATTATCTTAGGAGTTTTCAATTAAAAAGGATGTAGATTTATTCATTGAATTGAAGTTATGGGGCTTCAATTTAGGGAATGAAAGAATAATTATTTAAATATTAAAGGTATGGGACTTTAGTGCTTTAAAAAGTAATTTGATGATTGGAAATTTATGAATTTAAAATAATGTATATTTATTCTTTGAATTTTAATTGTGGGGCTTTGAATTAGAGAATGAAAATGAAAGAGATTGTTTTAAAGGTTAAAGGTATGTGACTTTAATGCTTTAAGACAGGAATGATTTTTATTAAAATTAAACCTTGATCTAAGTAGTACATGTTGGATGAATCTCTATGGGAACTAGATAAGTAAAATAAAATTAAAGGATCCTTTATAATATCCATTGTGCATTAGATGGTTAGAAACTTAATTTAATTTTGTATAGTTGCAATTTGGTAAAGTAAATGTATAGATGCATTTAGAGGTATGCCTACAATGAACAATGAGTATCCTGATTCCCTATTACCCTAAAATAACAAATGGGAGCAAGGAGAAGTAAGGAGTCCAATGGAAATAATGTATAGGTAATTGTATCTTATGTTGATTTACTTATGATCAAATAGACTAGAATTATGGGGAGATATCCCCAATGCGGTTAATGTAATATTATTTAAAGTAAGATGAATTTATCATGTAATATTTAATGTGATAACTATTATTTGGTGTAGTGAAGGTAATTTCATTTATTTTTTTATTTGGTTATGCTATGTAGTTGATTCTATTTTAGTGTTAAACTTGCTTTATTTTTTGGATGTTTAGTGAGTGCTTTATGATGTTGTAGTATCTATATGTATCATTGTTTGGTTGCTTGTTATTAGAAATATAAGAGTAGAGTTATAGGGTGAACTCAGAGGTAACCTAAGGGAATTAAGAACCCCTTAGGGTAAACATAGGAGACATAATGGAATTGAGACTCCCTTAGGGAGATAAAGGACTAAGTTGTGAAGATATTATATCCGAGTTAAGATAGCTCATTGTGGAGACGAGATAGATAGCTTAACTCACAATAATCATAGTATACCTACACATAATAATTTAATTATGGTATGAATATGTGTGTATACCTTCGATGGATATATGGTGATAGGTCTAGCTCATAAAATATGATTGGATAGATGGGATTATTTGTAGTGACACATGATATACCTACACAGATGAACTTGTGATAGGGTACTTCATGAGATGTAACTTCCAAGAAAACCTAGAGGATTGAAACTTTAGGTAATTTCTAGTTGGATTAGGGGTTCATGAAGGGTTCATGTATCCCTCACCTTAGTAAAAAAAACTCTTTCTATTTTGTTGTATTTTATGTTTGTGTATTTTTGGATCATTAAATTTGGTATCAGAGCTCTAGGTATGAGGGTATAGAGCTTTTGTGTGTGCTAAAGGGAATTATATGCATCCAATGAAGGCTTGCTGATAAAAAGAGCTCAATATGGGATGATCTAGAATACCCTATTTACTATAATCTGACGGGCATAAACCCTAAGGTAGAGTGGATGTTAGGATGCCTTAGTAGGGACTTCAGTATTAATGACACATCCTAGCTTGAGATATCACCCTAGTTATATTTTTAACGCATATAGCAAGAGAACTCTGTATTATAGCTTTATTAGAGATACAACTTAAGATGAAACCATAATTTAATATTCTTTCTTGGATGGAATTAGGTTAAGATGCCATCTAAGATCAGAAGAGGGAGGTCTATACCTAGAAAATCTTGGCAAAGTAATCTCAAAGAAGAAAAATAGAATGGATAACCAACAAACCCCAATAGGTACATAGAATACCTCACTGCTATGGTCGTTGCTATGGAAGATTAGATAAGGTAGTTGCTGGAATCGGCTATGAATTAGAATTCACAAGTTTGAGGCTCAAATATTGGTCTAGATAGTGGACTAACTGCATAACAAGTACAATTTAGAGCCTTAGTAGAAAATGAAATAGTTAGGGACATGAAAAACATTAGCATATCCAAGTTTTATGGAGAGGGTGATGGAGATGTAGCAGAAGCATGGCTAAGAGAAGCATAGATTCACTTTATGATAAAAGGCTACTCATTAGGAACCTAAACACTTTGGGCTATGATTAACCTAGAAGAGATTGCTCTAGAGTGGTGGGAAACCCACTATGAGGAAACTAAGATTGAACCCATTGATACTCCATGGGAATAATTCATAAACATATTTAAGAAGAGATTCCTAATAAAGCATTTCTATACCTTAAAGTTTGAAGAATTTGCTAGTCTGAGATAAGGAACCAACATAGTAGAGGTATACTATAAGAAGTTGGTACGACTGCTCAAATATGTACCTATTTATAATGATAAAATATCGGTTCACAAGTTCACTCTTAGATTTGAATATAGGTTAAAACATGATGTAAATATGCAAGAGCCTAAATCACTGCAAAAGGTAAATGGCCTAGAAAATAAATTAGAGTCACACTTCTTTTATAAATATGATACTCTTTCCCGAGAAAACTTGGTAAGAGCTAAAGAAACATAATAGTAATGGGTTTGTAAAATAGGAGGTTGAACAAGAAAATAAGGCCAAGAATACCCCAAGGTAGGTGAGTTGGAGAGGAGAGGGCAATCCTCCAAGGTAGGTCCTAGGTTCAAATCTCCACCCTATCAAAAATCTAAATTGGGTACCCAAAATCCAACTGATAATGTTGGTGTGGGCAGGGCTGTGTGCGATCCCCGGGTGACTTTGATGGTGTAGAACCCCCTGTTTGTGGTCTCTTATACCAAGGCGACATCGTAAGGGTTTTTTTGCTTAAAAAAAAAGGCTAAGAATACCCAAATATTGAGAAGAAACCTTATGGGAATCAAAATAAGTTCAAGAAGAACTTTCATAAGAAGGATAAAAAACCCAACAACCCAAAATATCAACCACAAAAGTTGCAAGCTCCAACTCTAGTAGTTAAGAGTGGGAATGAGAAACCTTAAAAATAGTAAGGACCCAAGGAAGGGTGCTACAATTTTAAAGTATCTCATTACTATAATCAGTAAATGTATCGAGCAGGAACTAGCACAACTAATGCAAAAGGGAAGAAACTAGAACATCAAATCTATGTCGCAACCGGGAAGCAAAAGCTAGAGGGACAAGCCACCCCATTACTTATGAAAGGTAATATTTTCAAAAGCAAGTAAATATTTTAATATATAGTGGAGTCACTGATAGTTTTATTTTGTCTAGTCTAGCAAGGACTATGTCGTAAAGGCTTGGATATTTGGTTCAAGCATGGAAGATTGAGTATGGTTCTAGGTAGACCTACTCAGTAAATCAATGTTATCCTATGGCAAAAGTTACTCTATATAGAGGGACTATGGAATGTTGTTTATATGTAGCTCACCTACACACCTTTGATGTGATCCTAGGGATCGATTGGCTACGATATCATAAATTCTTAGTCAATTTCTAAGATCGATGGATTAATTATTTAGAGGAAGGTAGAGAGAGACTAAGAATTCATAGTAAACAAGGGACATTTGAACCTTAAATATTGTCCTCTATGTAAATGAAAAAGGTCCTAAAGAGAGGAGGGATAGTGTACATGGTAAAACTTAATGAAGTGAAGAACTATGAGAAGGGAGAAATACTAAGGCAACATCCAATTCTACAATATTTTTAGGATGTATTTCCAGAGGACCTACATGGACTACCTCCTGTATGAGAATTTGACTTCACAATTGAACTTATGATGGGAGTCGAACCTATTCATAGATCTCTGTATGGTATGAATCCTACTGAAATATGAGAAATAAAGGTTCAATTGCAAGGATTATTGGAGAAGGGGTTGATAAAACCAAGTGTGTCACCATGGGGTGCACTAGTTTTGTTTATGAAAAAGAAGTACAATTTAGTAAGATTCTGTATTGATTACAAGATGTTAAATAAGGCTACAATCAAGAATCGGTACCCTTTACCTAGGATTAAATATTTATTTGATCAATTGAAGGATGCCAAGGTGTTTAATAAGATTGATCTGAGGTCAAGGTATCACCAATTAAGTATTCATGAGGAAGACACTCAAAAAATGGTATTTAAGACTAGGTATGGGTATTATGAGTTTACAGTTCTATCCTTTGGACTGACTAATGCCCCAGCTACTTTTATAAACCTAATGGATAGTGTGTTCCAGAGACACTTGGACTAGTTTGTCATGGTATTCCTATATGATATCCTTATTTACTGTTGAGGTAAAGAAGAGCATGTTAAACATCTTAAGATCATGTTGGAGTTATTGAGGAAGAATCAACTTTATGGAAATATGGCTAAGAGTGAATTTAATGTCCTAGAGGTACGATATCTTGGATACATTATATCAGCAAAAGGGATTGTTGTGGATCCAGAGAAGATATAGGCTATTCTGAATTGGCCACCCCCTACTAATGTGACTAAAGTACAAAGTTTTATGGGTTTAACGAGCTATTATATATGTTATGTAAAGGACTACTCCAAGATTTTTGAACCCATAAAAAATATTCAAAAGAAGAGGAAATAATTCAAGTGGTGAGAGAAGTGTGAGGCTACCTTTGAACTACTAAAGCATAAGCTTACTACTACACAAATACTAAAGGTTCTTGATCCTCAAGGGGACTTTTCATTGTGCACAAATATATCCATAGATGGGTTGGATGGGGTACTCTCACAAGAGGAATCAATAGTGGCATATACTTAAACGAAGATCAAAAAGCACAAAGTTAATTATGCTACGCATGATTTAGAGCTAGCTGTAGTGGTGCATGCTTTAAAGGTTTTGCATCACTACTTTGTGGGAAGGCCCTTTGAATTAAATATAGACCATCAAAGTCTATGGTATATATTCACCCAACCAATACTAAATGTGAGATAGAGAAGATAGGTGGAATTTATCACCGAGTATGATTTTGAGATTGAGTACATAAAAGAAAAAGAGAATAAAGTAGATGATACTTTGAGTATAAGGAAATATATAGCAACCATAACTAGAATTCGCATGGACTTGATGGATTAAGTGATATGGGAGCAATATTAGGATGAGTATTTCCATTGAATTTGAGACAATATGGACAAATATCCTAAAGGAAATAAGGAATTTAGTGTGAAATATGACTTTTTGTGTTATAAGGGAAGGGTTTTCATAGTGCAGTTGGTGCGAAATTGAATATGATTTCAGCATACCACCCTAAAATAGATGGCTAAATAGAGTGGGTAAACCAAGTTCTAGAATATATTCTCCATATGTATATGGATCACAAATCTCAATGGGAATATTGCCTACGTTTGGTAGAGTTTACCTACAATAATGGACATCACTCCTCCCTAGGAATGGCATCTTTCAATACCTTGTATGGGTGAAAGTGTAGAACACCATTGTATTGGGACAACCTAGAGGGTCGAGTTGTGATTGAGCTAGAAATGGTAAGAGTAATTGAAGAGCAACTAAAAGAAATTAGGCAAAGGCTTAAAGAAGATACAGATAGGTAGAAGAGTTATGAAAATATAAAAATAACTCCAAGAGAGTATTTTGTTGGAGATAAGGTGTTCTTGAGGGTTAATCCAAATAAAAGTCCTATCAAATCCATGAAGTTGGATCTGCATTTTGTGTGGCCCTTTGAGATCATGGAAAATATCAGTCCAGTTGCATACAGACTTGCATTGCCACATAATTTGTCCAAAATCCATAAAATATTCCACATATCCTTGTTTAGGAAATATGTTGCTGACCCTGAACATG
The DNA here is from genome assembly GCA_028583015.1 of Wollemia nobilis. Lineage (NCBI taxonomy): Eukaryota > Viridiplantae > Streptophyta > Pinopsida > Araucariales > Araucariaceae > Wollemia > Wollemia nobilis. The sequence goes on along the minus strand of JAQPPZ010001424.1, from coordinate 192,508 downwards.
TGTGGGATGTTTCTAAATTGTAGATGACAAATCTGAAAGCCATTGAAGTACTACTAATGAATATTCTAGATTTTAGTTCTAAATATCTATAGAATCAAGCTCTTGAACAGTGTAAGGTCTAATGGGACCAGTTATCTAAAATGAATGCCACTTGGGAGACAGTGGAGGATACACAAAAACATTTAACTTTTTTGTTTGAAGCTATATGATGTAATAATTTTTACTTTCTATTAAAAATAAGAGGAATAAAAGAAAAACCAAGGATGATGTTTAATTCTAGTAGAGGAGGATGTCATGACCCTCCCTAGCTGACTTTATGGCATTAAGAAAATAATGTATTAACCGATGATGTGGTGATACCTAGTTTGAATAATTGAACCAACTATATGATGTTTAGTTGATTTATAAGGACATGTTATTGCTAACATATTGTTATGTGTGTAGGATCATGTACACTCATAGGTGGAATAGGTAGAATCATCCACAAAAAATGAGGGTACCAAAGATCAGGGAAAATGATGATTAAGGTACTTAGAGGTAACATGGATAGATACATTTATATAGGTATGCATTGACGAAGGGATAATCATCGATGACTGATCACATTGAGCTTTAGTTGATAGCCTAGTAGCTATCATAAAATATTTGGCTAAGATAGGTGATTGGTTTGATGGAAATATTCCCTTTTTATTATTTTATAAATTATTTGTTGTCTACTGCATCATGGCTTGGGTAGCTTAATGTTGGGTTTTCTATATAAAAACAACTGCAAAATGCATGTGGATGCCTAAAAGCAAACTTTCATGTTGAAATGAAAGTAGAGCATCATTCTTATGAAGGAAAACAAATTAAATTTATATGCCAAATAAATATTCCTTTAAATTAATTAATGAGGTTTTAATTAAAGTAATGTTTGACTTTGGAGCTCAGTGGGAAACTTCATTGCAATTAATAAATGAGATTTCTTTTGAATTAATTAAAAGTGTTCATTTTAATGATAATGGGAAATTCATTAAAAGACTTTAATTAATTGAAATAAATAAAAGAAAATCCATTTAAAAATAAAAAGAAATAGATATATTTTATGTTATTAAAAAAAAATAATAATAAATAATGAGATTATTTAAATAAAATAAATGTATTTTAGAGTTAATAAATATCAAGGGAGTGATATTTATTTAAAGTGTACCATACTCAATTTAAAAATATAATTATTCTGAATGGGGACTTCTCCGGCTCCTTTTCTAGGGAGTAGCAGCTCATACGCAGATTTGTTTAAAGAAAAATCTCCTCCAAAGAATGACGAAGCTAAAAAAAAAGCATATAAAATGCTCTTCACGGCTACTGGGAATAGGTCGACAGCACATCGTGTGAATGGATATTTGCCACAGGCAAAAACTAGGCCAAAAATTGTCATCGATCCAAGTATGGTTGAAGAATCAGTCATTTACAAAGCTAACCACGATTTAATTTGCAAGTTCATGGGTATACGTCCTTCCCTAAATTTTCTGCACTCTTGGATCCGCCAAAACTAGGAGCCTCACGGTGAGTATTCATTGTGGTTTATTAGAAATGAATATTTTATTGTTATCTTTTCATATTTGGCCAATAGAAATAGGGCTTTCGAGTCAGAGAAGAAAAATCATGGCCCGACAGGGCTATTTGTTCAAACATGGAGAGTGGGATTCGATCCCTGAGTTGAACCTACTACTATCCTAGTAATTCTAGAGTGAGCAGGTGTTGGCAAGGATTGGAAACTCTATTGGAAGACATCTAGGTGTTTCCAGAGACACAATTGAAGGGAGCATGGCGGTGTATGCAAGAATATGTGTGGATATGGATCTCAGCCAGCCTTTGCCGGTAGAGATGGAAATTGAATTGGTAGGACTCTCCTGGATTCAACAACTAGACTATGAGGCCCTACCCTTTAGATGTAGGGTTTGCCACAAACATGGAAATTTGAACCATTTTTTCCCTAATAATATGAATGCTAAAATGGAGGCCCCTTTAGGAATGCCAAACCTACCTAAAGAGGATAAGGCAACACTTAATAAAGATTCTAATAGCACCGTTCAGGGCCATGAAGCTTAGAGAGAGGGTTTGGAATAGTCTAGAAGAAAAATACGAACAAAGAAAAAAGAGAGAAAGGAGAAATCCCATCTCAGACCTTCTAATAGGTATGAGATATTTAAGTCATTGGTTGATGAAGAAGAATAATTTATGGAGGGCATGGAGGGTAATAAGGAAAATTCTAATATTCTCATGCAACTCCCCCTCTCATCTCCTCCAGTAATACAGCAGGTAGTTGAACTCTGTGAGGTATCACAGCCAGCATGTTCAGGGGCTTTAGTAGTGCATAACCAGGAGCAGATAGTATCTCAGGATGTCAACATGGGAATAGCAGAGAAGAACAGGGAAAGGCCAACTTTGGGGATAACCTAGGTAGAAAAAATATCAAAAAACAACAATTCTTAGGGAGTAGGTAGAATATCCAATAAGGAGTTGCTAGCAGTCCAAGGAGACAAACTGATCATGGGAGGATTGGTGAGGCCAATAGACTCTTATTGCTCCTAGGGTAACCAATGATAATACAATCATGGAATGTGAGGGGTTTAAACAACAAAACCCATCAATCTGCTATTCGAAGACTTTTAGAGAATCATAATACTGATTTTTTGCTTTTACAGGAGACTAAGATGTCATTAGATCTTATGTCCAAAATAGTCAACAGAATTTGGAGGGGTGCTGGTCATATGGATGTGGCTGCCCAAGGTGCATTAGAGGGGATTGTTACTCTATGGAACTCTCTTGAATGGTCTGCAATATAACATCTTTCCTGGAGGGGTGTTCTCACTTCTCTTTTTAGGAATAATGTCACTGCAAAACACATTCTAATCACAAACTTTTATGGGTCTCAAAACCTAGAGGGTCAGAGGCAGCAGTGGAAGGCTGTGCATAACATGCGAACCTCAAGGGAAGATCTACACTGGATTATAGTGAGGGACTTTAACACTAAATTATATTCTAGATATCAGGAAGGGGGAACACCATTTTTGGACCCAGGGGACCGTTTCATGATTGCCCAAGTCCAAGATTTGCACTTAGTGGACATTAAATGTCCTGGCATTAACTACACTTGGACTAATAAAAGGTAGGAGCCACATAGCAGGAAGGTTAAGCTAGATCATTTTCTAGTTTTAGAGGAGGCGTTTGTAAAATGGAATATAAATTTTTAGATTTTAGAAGGCCCAGTTTCAGATCACTGTCCCATTCTGTTGGAAGGCGAGACTAGGATGGGGCAGCATCACAAACCTTTCAGATTTGAGAATTTTTGGCTTCAAAAAGAAGAACTTTAGGAGAAAATTCCATAGTGGTGGGAAGAAGGCCACCCAACTTATGGGAGAGCAATGTTCAGAATCCACAAACAACTACAATATGTCAAAACTCAGTTGAAGTATTGGAGGCATGCTAATAAAATAGACTTCTAGGCCCAAAGAGCTCCATTGGTGGCCAGATGGGATGAGGTCCAAAAATAGTTCAGAGAAGGAGTAATTACAGACTAGCTCAAAGCTGAGGATGATGCCCTGTATATAGAATTTGAGGACAATGACAACCAGGAGGAGACCTATTGGAAGCAGAGAGCAAGAACCACTTGGTTATTAGAAGGGGACATAAATACAAAATTCTTTCATCGGATTGCTTGTGCTCGAAGATAGATGAACAATATGGAGGCCCTTCAAGATGAGAACAGTCATTCCTTTGATACACTTCCAGGTATGCATTCCCATGCTATGGATTATTTTTCTAATATTTTTAAAGAAAGTGTGGTACAAGATGTAGAGGCCCAAAATGAAGTTATTTTTGTCATACCTGGTGTTATTTATGAGGATGAAAATCAGGCCCTCCTCAAACCCATTGATAGAGATGAATTGAAAACTATGGTCTTTGGAATGAGCACTGGTAAAACTCCAGGTCCAGACGGCTTCCCAATTGAGTTTTTTAGGCTTTCTAGGACTACTTAGAGGAAGATGTAATGGTTGTTGTAGAAGATTCCAGAGAAAATAAGAGAATGCTTAAAGCTATAAACCACACTTTCATTACCTTAATTCCAAAATGGGAGGAGGGGGTTCATATTTTAGATTATAGGCCTATTGCATTATGTAATGTGCTGTAAAAAATAATCACAAAGGTAATGGTTGAGCGCCTAAAACCTCTTCTTCACAACATTGTCTCCACTGAGCAAGGGGGTTTTGTTGAGGGACGACAGATTTTGGATGGGGTTGTTGTGGCCCAGGAAGCAATCCATTCAATGCACACTTCTGGTAATAAAGGGATGTTCATAAAATTGGACATGTCAAAGGCTTATGACAAGGTTGAATGGAGTTTCCTGGCTAAAATTATGGCAGCCTTTGGTTTCTCTTAGGACTGGATAGAGTGGGTCATGAGCTGTGTCTCTACCCTGACTTACTCTGTGCTAATCAAGGGCCTTCCATTGCAACCATTTGGAGCTACTCGAGGACTGCACCAGGGGGGTCCATGTTCTCCTTATATTTTTTCTCATTTTGGCTGAAGGTCTTGGCCAAAGGTCTTGGCAGAATTTTCTTGAGGAGAAGACAGCAAGGTAGATTATTGGGTATCAGGGTGGGTGACGAAGTTTTAACGCACTTGCAGTTTGTGGATGACACTAGTTTTGTGGGAGTGGCCAGCTTCAGGGAAGAAAGAATGATTAGGGATACTCTTAATTTCTATCTCAGGGCTACTCATCAGGTCATTAATGACAAGAAATCCAAAGTGGTTTTTTTTAATCTGGAGGAAAGGCTTCAGAACAAAATTTTAGAAATCTTGGGATTCACAAGGACTTCTCTCCCAGTGGTTTACTTGGGGGTCCCATTGCACTTTAAGAAGCTAAAATTAGACACATGGAGGAATCTATTGGAGTGTATCAAGGACATAATTAATCATTGGTCTCATAAGTGGTTAAGTTATGGTGGCAGATTAACGTTCTTACAGTCAGTCATTCAAGCCATGCCAATTTACAAATTCTCTATCCTGGCTACCCCGATTACAATATGGAAAGAGTTGGATAGGATGGCTAGAAAGTTTTTATGGGAAGGAGAAAAGGGAGAGAGAAAGTGGGCCTTAGTGGGCTGGGACAAAGTTACCCAGCCCAAGGTTAAAGGAGGTCTGGGTTTGAGAAAATCTAAGCTGAATAATAAAGCTTTGGCTAGAAAGTTGTACTGGAGATGGATCTCCCAACCCACCTCCCTTTTCAGTAGAATCCTAACTAGCAAATACCTAGGACAGGCCAACCCAAACAATGTACCTAAAATCCCCTTGGATGGTACTGGGTCCCTAGTTTGGTAGGCTCTCAAGTTAGGGTCTCAGGTTGTTAAAGACCGCTTATTTTGGAAAGTGGGAAGAGGGGAGAAGGCTCGTTTCTGGACAGATTCTTGGGATCAGTTCCCACCCATCATTACTGAATTTCTAGAATTACATCCAATAAAAGCAACCATTGAAGCCAAGGGATGGATCCGTATTGAAAGTTATTTCACAACTACTCAGCTGGGGAGTGTAAGTTTAAGCAGTTCAAGAAGTTGGATGAGTGGCCCATTTCAATCCCTCCAGATTTGACTCCCATCATGACTAAAATTATGATAGAAATATTTCTTATAGGGGGAGACATGGAGGATGAATTATCTTGGGGCTTTGGGAGTCTTGGCATCTATACAGTAAAGGACGAATATGACAGCATTCTCCGAGAGCCCCCCCTCATACTTTTTAGGTTGAGGACTGGAGGAAAATATGGCACTCTAAAGGCTGGCCGAAAGTTAACTTTTTTGCCTGGCAGTGCATGCACAATGGAATCCTCACTTTTGATAATATCAGATCAAAAGGTATCATCAGCCCTTCTCAATGTGTACTATGCCACAAGAGCGAGGAAACTGCTGACCATTTGCTGTTTGGTTGCCCTTTCACCCGATAGATTTGGCTGAGTTGGTTTGCATACTTTAAAATTCAAGTAAGTGGTGACCTAAACCGGATGAATATCTGGGCAAAATTGTAGAAAGGTAGATTCAAATCTAAAGCTCTTCGTATTGGCTAGGAGCTCGGTTTAAGATTTATTTGGTGGCAAGTATGGCTGGAAAGAAATGCCATAATTTTTAAAGAAACTTTTACTGCTCTAGACGGGGTTTGGCAGACCATTTGGAGCAAGGTTACCAAAACTGTGGCTGTTCATGCTGATGAGGAAGCTCAAATTGACATTGGAGCTATGGAAGAATGCATTGAACTGCAAGAGGGACAGGACAAAAATTGTTGGAAACCTCCCCCTGAAGGTTGGATTAAAATCAATACTGATGGAGCTGTAAAAGGCAATCTGGGTAGAGATGGAATTGGAGTGGTGTGCCAAAACCATGCTGGGACTGTGCTCTATTGGGAATTGCAAGGCCTGGGAAGAACCACTAACAATGAAGCCGAAGCCATTGCCATCAAATCTGCTTCTTTTTGGGCAGTGAAACATGGCCACCACAGGATTATTCTTGAATCAGACTTGCAAATAATGGTTGGAGCTCTAGACTGCATGAGGAACTTTGATCTGAAATCTTGGAGGTTGAGGGCTCTTGTTACCCAAATTAAAGAATTATGGAAGGAATTGGAGGATGTGATCCTAGTTTATGCGAGTAGAGATTTGAACAAAGCGGCTAAATTTTTGGCTAAGATGGGTGCAAAAAAGGAGGTTGGAGTTTAGTTGCACAGTGACATGGATATTGAGGATGAGGTGATTAGACAAGGTCTTGAAATGTCCTTGAGCTAATGACCTTCAAAAAATAGATTACAATGGGGGACCCCATGGCAGCTAGTTTTTGGCTCATGTAAATTGGCTCCAGTGCAGTTCTTCCTTTACTATTGTATGATTGTGTCCTCTTGGACCTCGGCTGGGAAGAGGCTCTTCCCACATTGTAATTGATCTATGTATTAATACAAGTTTTTTTCAAAATTTTCAAAAAAAAAAAATATAATTATTCCCTTCCTATATGGTGAAACCTACGAAAATTGTCTATGAAGCTACTAATTTCCTAAGGTGGAAATTATGGGAAGGAACACATAGAGGATAGGGGACAGAGCATTGAAGGAAATAAGCTTTAGGCTGGGCTTAGGTTTCGAGAAGAACGGTGGATGGGTCACCTACAGTATAGAGGCACATAACGAGGGAGAGAGGAAAAAAAGAAAGAACATGCCAGAAGGAAGTGAAAGAAAATGGATGAGGAAGGAGGAGAGCACAGGGAGATGCAGACCAAAGAGAGGAAAGAAATGAATAACACTCTAGTAGTGAGGAGGAGAGACATCCAAACATCACCAGATATCCATATACACAAAAGGATTAAGGTTGGAATACTTTAAACTTTGAATACGGTTACTTGCATTGGTATGGTGAAAAACCTGGTTATGCTCCCCTAGTTCTATCTTCCTGTAGCATGAAAGTCCAAGGGAATGGATTGGAAACACTTATGTCCAAGCTTAATGGCAGGTGCCATGTTTTATAAAGTTGTTGTGTTAATATGTTTATAAAGTTGCTATGTTAATATGTTTATAAAGTTGTTTCATTAAAATATTTATAAAACTATTGTGTTTTTATTTAGAAGCCACTATGATATGGCAAGCACTCTATATTTGTAATAGAAGCTAATGTGTTTCATGGGAAACATTGTGTTTTTATTTAAAACCACTATGTTGTGGAAACGGTTGTGTATTTGTAATAGAAGCCAATGTGTTTCATAGGAAACACTATATTTTTATTTGAAGCCACTATGTTGTGGAAAGCATTGTGTATGTGTAATAAAAGTCAGTGTGTTTCATGGGAAACATTGTGTTTTTATTTAAAGCCACAATGATGTGGAAATCATTGTGTATTTGTATTAGATGCCAGTGTTTTTCATAGGAAACATGTTTTTATTTGAAGTCACTATGTTATGGCAAGCGCTGTATTTTATTAGAATCCAGTGTGTTTCATGGGAAATATTGTATTTTTATTTAAAGCCACTATGATATGGTAAGCGTTGTGTATTTTTATTTGAATCCAGGGTGTTTTGTAGGAAACACTGTGTTTTTAGAAGCCACTATATTAGGGGTGATCACTGTATTTTGTATAAGTCCCTGAGTCAATGGTGAGCGTTATGCATGTCCAAAGGCTACGATATGTCGATAGGAGTGTTGCAGAGTTGAGAGAATAGTGTAGTTGAGGACGTCATGCCCTAAGTGGAAAAACCTATTTTTTTTGAGACGTATGCCATAGTTGGAGAAACACTCAAAATCTAAGGAAGGACATTGCATTTGGGAGCACCACCTATGTGAAAGCATCCTATATTTAGAGAAATAGGCTGGGTTTTTAAAATTTTCCTGGGTAGCATAAGTCCATCCACCTTTGTGGGAACTCTGTTGTGATAGTAGTAAAAGCAAAATGCCTGGTTCTATTTTGTTTAAGCGCTAGGTTTTGAAGAGGTTGTTCATCTTCCATGGAAGGTGTTGGCCTCTGGTTGCAGACCTTGACTGAGAAAGGTGTTGTGTAATTTAATTAAATGGGACCTTTGTTTTATGTGGAATATAATAAAGGGTTTTAATTAAATGGAACCTTTGTTTTATGTGGAATATAATAAAGGGTTTTAATTAAATGAAACCTTTGTTTTATGTGGAATATAATAAAGGGTTTTAATTAAATGGAACCTTTGTTTTATGTGGAATATAATGAAGGGTTTTAATTAAATGGAACCTTTGTTTTATGTGGAATATAATGAAGGCTTTTAATTAAAAGGAACCTTTGATTTATATGAAATTATTGAAGGCTTTTAATTAGAAAGGAACCTTTGATTTATATGAAATTATTGAAGGCTTTTAACTAGAAAGGAACCTTTGATTTATATGAAATTATTAAAGGGAATTAATTAAATGGAACCTTTGTTTTATATGGAATATAATGAAGGGTTTTAATTAAAAGGAACCTTTGATTTATATGAAATTATTGAAGGCTTTTAATTAGAAAGGAACCTTTGATTTATATGAAATTATTGAAGGATTTTAATTAGAAAGGAACCTTTGATTTATATGAAATTATTGAAGGATTTTAATTAGAAAGGAACCTTTGATTTATGTGAAATTATTGAAGGATTTTAATTAGAAGGGAACCTTTGATTGTTATGGGATTTATTAGAGGTTTTAATTGAAAAGGAACTCTTTGATTAAAGTTGATTATCTTAGGAGTTTTCAATTAAAAAGGATGTAGATTTATTCGTTGAATTGAAGTTATGGGGCTTCAATTTAGGGAATGAAAGAATGATTGTTTAAGATGTCACTCAAGGAAGGAAAAATTTTGGAGCTGAATGGTAGAGACGTTTTTCGCAGGACTGCCCAAACTTCCGAACTCGTTTCGGCCATATCTCACTCATCCGAACTCGGATTGAGCTAAAATTTTGAGGGTAGATGCCTGAAAAACCCTAGAACATCTCCACCAATTTTCATATCATTTGGAGCAACACAGATCCTAGCGCATCCCTATGTGTGAACGATATATTTGGCAAGCGGCTATGCGAGGGTTTCATCCGGGTTGAGTGCAAGCGGCTCCTAGAGGTTGGTTTTTAGGGCCTTCGGGCCCTAGCGGCCAATATTTTTGTGGTTTATGCTCAATATTTTAGCAAGAAATGTTGCAGGGGATACAAGATGGGTTAGAAATTTGTCTTTCAATAGATCATACTATGAACTTGAGTGACAACGGCTTCCAATTTGCTGCACAAAAGAAAAGTGAAAACCATACCTTTCCACGGCGTCTAGGGCAAGGATTAAAGAGACCACGAAATAAGTTTCAAGTAGTTGATCAAAAAATGGCTCATATCTCAAGTGAATCTGGTGCTAAGGTGCACCCACAAAATAATTCTACTGTGAAAACCCCTGTCAAGGGTAAGAATTTTGAAGACTCGAGTCCCAAAAATGAATTTTAGGGATGCCCTTCGTGGTGGACAGCCTCAACCCAATGCTAATATCAATACTAGGGCTTCTCATAAACCTCTAAGAATGCCTAAGATTGATCCCAGGAAAACGGAGTCAGGATGTCTTAAAGCGGCTGATGGAACTCCTATTGTTAAGCTTGATATGGGTAACATTCGGATCGGCATTGAAGATTTGGAAAAAAGAGGACTAATTTGTCGGTTCGTGGGTTTTCGTCCGAGTCTATCTGCTTTCAAAGTCTGGGCTGCAAAAAGCTGGAAAACTAAAGGTGAGTTACAAATCTCTATTTATCCAAATGGTTATTTTCTTGTTTTATTTGCTAATAATGAAGATAGAGAGAAAACTTTTCAAGGGGGTCCTTGGTTTTTTGGAAGGGCGGGGCTTTTCATGAAGCCCTGGCATACTAAATTTAAAGCCGAAGAAGAGATGCCTTCTATAGCTCCCGTGTGGGTTAGACTCTTTGGCCTCCCTATTGAATTTTGGAATCCTACTATTTTTTCTTCAATTGGAAACTCTTTAGGAACTTTTATGATGACTGCTTGATTGTACTCAAAATTTTGAACATATTATTTATGCTCGAATTTGTGTTTTAATGGATTTTGACAAACCCCTACCTAAAAAGATCACATTACAATTTGGGGAAGACACTTGGGAGCAAGTAGTGGACTATGAGAACATTCCTTTTCGTTGTAGAATTTGCCATGAATATGGTCATTTGGCCGGTGCTTGCCCAAATAAAATTCCTGATCAAAAGAAAGAAGATATAAACTCAGCGAGGTTTCCAAATACCTAAGAAGAAGAACACTCGAGAAAAAACCGGTAATGAAGGATCAATCAAAGTCATTTGCTAATATGTTTGAAATCCTTTCCACAAATGATGTCCCAAGTGAGGAAGAGGAAATAATGGAAACTGAAATCTTAGAAACAGAGTTTAAATATGAAGGAAAGAACTCGAGAGACAAACCAACAAATCAAAGGTTTTCAACGAGAAAAAAAAGGAGAAAATTTACACAAGAAAAACAATATTTCAAATGTCAAAACTTCAAATAATGGAGGTCCCAATATAGACTCCATTGAACCATCTAGTAAAATTTTGGCTGTGTATGAGCATTCTTCAAGGTTAGAAGCCATCTCAGATTCAATTGGAATAAGTCAAGAAATAGGGAAAAAAAATTGAAGATGGATTCTAATCAAAAAGTAGGTCGCAAGACCAATCAATATCATATGGTAAAAGAAGGTGAAAAGCTTGTAGAGGAAGGTAAGATTAATGCCCTTCCCAACATTTTTAGCCCTGGTATTAATGAAGATCATCACTTGGAATATTAGAGGACTCAAAGGGAGTCTTTCAAAACAAAATGAAATTAGAAGAATGATTCGAGATAAATCATCCACATCTTGTTTTCCTTCAAGAAACAAAAATGTCAATGGAGGATATGGACTTAATTGCCGGTAAAATTTGGCCAGCTGGAAAAGTGGTTTCCCTCGGTTCCCAAGGGACTTCGGGTGGCATTGCTTGTCTTTGGGACCCAAAAGAGGTAGTTATTCACCATATGGTTGGCAGTTGGGGTTTGTTGGCTATAGCTATTCAAAGTAGACATTCCAACCAGATTATGCTCTGCATTCTTGTTTATGCCCCGACTTCTTTGGAGGAAAAAAGAAGACAGTGGAAGGATATTACTCATATTATCTCTCATTTTCCTAAAGCTTGGATCTTGATCGGAGGAGATTTCAATACCATCCTCTCTCTAGATGAGAAAATGGGGGGAAATAGAAATTTGGACAAAAGTACTTGACCTCATGAGCGAATATATTGCAAACCTCCATCTTGTGGATATCCAACCAGATAATGGCCTTATGACTTGGTCTAACGAGAAGGCAAGGCTTAGCTTGTATAATGGAGAGATTGGATAGATTTTGCTCTCTAAAAATTTCTTAATCCATGGTCACATTCCTAAAGTGAAGACTCTTAATAATGCTTGGTTCAGATCATTGGCCGATCATGGTGGAAATGTGGAAAACCAATGTGAGTTTCTCTCCTTTTCATTTTCAATTAATGTGGCTTAGAGACATTTCCTTCAGACCTCGTGTGCAACAATGGTGGAAGGAAGGTAAACCTAGGCATGGGACTAAGATGTTCTATTTTGCCAAAAGACTGCAATACATTAAATCCAAAATCAAGACTTGGAGCTGGAAAGAGTTTGGGGATGTTCATAAAAAAAAACATGAAGTTATTGCTCATCTTGAAAATTTGAATAAGAAAATCCGTTTAGATGGCCTCACGAGAGAAGAGAAGTGCGAGATGAAATTAAACTCACAACTCGGTTAGAGGAATGGGAAAAAAGAGAAGAAATCTTATGGAAGCAAAAATCTAGAATTCAATGGCTCAAAGAAGGAGATCGAAACACAAATTTCTTCCACAAATCTCTTCTAGCTCGAAGATCTCACAACTTTATTTCTTCCTTAAAATCAGATTATGGAGATGTTGTTTATACTTGGGATGGCATGAACTCTATTGTTGTTGATTACTTTTCCAATATTTTTATTGCTACTCCTCTTGACTCAGATTCTCAACAAAATGTTCTTCAAGCAATCCCTTCTCTTATCACTTCGAGGAGAACTCTATTTTGACTGCTCCTGTTACTATCAATGAGCTTCAACAAGTAGTTTTTAAAATGCAAAAAGGGAAAACCCCAAGTCCTGATGGTTTTCCTATTGAGTTCTACCAAGAGTTATGGGATATCCTTCATGTTGATTTATTAGAGGTGGTGGAAGAAGCCAGGAAATCCAAAGAAATTTTGAAGGTTATCAATAAAACTTATATTACTCTTGTTCCAAAAGCTCAAGAGGTTGATCATATCTCAGCTTTTAGACCTATTGCTTTATGTAATGTTCTTCTCAAAATTATTACTAAAATCATGGCAGAAAGGTTGAAGCCTCTTTTACATAAGATTATTTCCCCAGAGCAAGGGGGATATGTGGAAGGACGTCAAATAGTAGATGAGATAGTTCTTGCTCGGGAAGCCATCCATTCCATGGATATGCAAAATTCTCCTTCTATGTTCATCCGGTTAGACTTATCCAAAGCTTATGACAGAGTGGATTGGCACTTCCTTATCAAAGTTTTGAGGCAATTTGGTTTCTCTAAGGATTGGATGGATTGGATTATGGGATGTATCTCTTCAGTTTCCTACTTAGTTCTTATCAATGGCAGGCCTTCTTGGTCTTTCCCAGCTTCCAGAGGTATCAGGCAAGGTGACCCGCTATCCCCTTATTTATTCATCATTCTTGCTTAATGCTTGGGTAGGACTATAACCAAAAAGAGGGAAAACAAAACCCTTGAGGGAGTTACCATTGCTCATGGAGCTAGACCTATCTCTCATCTTCAATTTGTGGATGACTCTACCCTTTTAGGTAAAGCTACGATTAAGGAAGCTTCTAATTTTAAGCAAATCATTAGCTGTTTTTCTAAGGCTATTGGGCAGTTGATCAATGAAGACAAATCTAAAGTTATTTTCTTTCACTGCTCTGCTAGACAGGAAGCCATGGTCTTGGATAAATTAAGATATAAGAAGACCTCTCTTCCAATCACTTATTTAGGTATTCCCATAAATATTCAAAGGCAGAAAAAAATAAATATTGGAATTGGTTGTTGGACAAAGTCAAGAAGAAAATTGGAAAGTGGACCAACAAGTGGCTTTCTTCAGGGGTAGAATCACCTTGGTAAAATCAGTCCTTCAAGCTATTCCTATTTATGTTTCTTCCGTTTTGAATATCCCAAAGGCTGTTCTTCGAGAATTGGATCAAATCAGTCATCGTTTCCTTTGGAGTGGTACTAAGGAGAAAAGAAAATGGGCCTTGGTGAAATGGGATACTTTATGTCTTCCTAAGAGTGAAGGGGGGTTAGGATTCCGGTCTTCAATTAATAACAACAAAGCTTTAGCTGCTAAATTATATTGGAGGATGTTGCATAACCCCAATGCTCTTTGGGCCAATAATCTCCGTGCTAAATATCCTGAGAACAAAAGTCTCGAAGACCTTGTTCGCTATCAACTTCCTACCAAAGGTTCTCCCATTTTAGGAGTTCTTAAGACTGGTGAGGATTTGATAAAGAAAAAATTATTTTGGATCATTCATAATGGTCAACATGCAAATTTTTGGATAGATTCTTGGGATGGTCACAAGCCTTTGATAACTCGGTTTCCCGATTGGAGGCCTTGGATGGAGGAGCTTCACCGAGCTAATTGGATAAAGGTGGCTAATTACTGTCGGTACCATCTTGGTAATTCAAAGGTTGGTAGATATTGGATCCCTATTGAGGACTGGCCTATTCAAATCCCAGAAAGGCAAAGACAAGATATCCAAGGCATCCTTCATATGAGATCCCTCTCTTGGTCCCATGAAAAAGATTGTTTTGGATGGAACGACACTACTAAGGGTGAGTATTCAGTTGCTCAAGGTTATTTGACCTTATGCCATAATAATCCCAACCATTCTTCTGACATATTTTCTCAATTGTGGGCTCAAAAGCTCTGGCCTAAGGTGAGGTTCTTTAATTGGCTTTTATTGCATCGTAGGGTGCTTCTTGGTGAGCAACTTATGAAGCGTGGTTTTCATGGCCCTTTTAGATGTGAAATGTGTGAAGAGAATGTAGAAAATATCAACCATATTTTTATTGAGTGTACTTTAGCCTCTGAGCTATGGAGGAGAATGGCAACTTTACTTGGCTTACAGTGGTCCAATTTTTTCACTTTTGAACAGCTTTGGAGGGATTGGCCTAATCAAGAGGGTGTTGATCATTTTATTAGGCGGTTAGTTTGGATGGGTTCTACCATTCTTCTTTGGAATATTTGGAATGAAAGGAACAACCAAATTTTTAATCAAGATAGGAAGGATATTCACTATATTTGGCAAAAGACCATAGCCAACTTAGTTGAATGAGTCCATCATCTCCTTAATCACCCCCAAAACTCCCACCAAAGATGGGATCAAGTGATGCAAAGATTGAAGATTAAACCTTCTAAGGGCAACCAACTTAAAGGGAATGTGAGTATTAGTAAGATGGATAGGACTAGAAATTGGCAACCTCCTCCTAAGGATTTTGGAAAAGTCAATACTGATGGAGCCTCTAGAGGGAACCCTGGAAAAGCCGAGTGTGGGAGGAATTGGTAGACTTTCGAGATGGCTCCCTGGTTTTTACTTTTGCTGAGAATTTGGGTATTCTTTCCAATAACCTTGCTGAGGGGTATGGTATCCTTAGAGGCCTTCAGGAGGCTACTAAGGTTGGATGGGAAAAGGTGTTAGTTGAGTCAACTCTCAACTTATGATTAATCTCTTGAAGACTCCTTCTAAGAATCATAAGGTGGATTGGAGAATAAAAAGAATTATTGAGAAGATTCGGTTAATCCAGGATGGGATTTTTGAAAGTTGATTACAATCATGTGGTCAGAGATCAAAACAAGAGTCTTGATGCTTTAGCTAATTGGGCTTTGGACAAAGGTGATCTTACTTGTTATGGCCACCCTCCTATATGGTGGGCTTCTCAAATTAGGGAAGCTCTTCTTTCTATCATTTCTTTGGATGGCTCCAGTTCTGAAGGTACCTAGTTTCTTCTTGTTTTTTTTTGTTTCTCTTTGGTTCATTCAGTTTTTTTAGTTCCCTAGCTCATTCTATTCTTTATTTTGTTTCCTCTGTTGATTCTTGCATTAATAGTCTTCTGGTCTAGATAGGTCATTGTTTTGTTCATTTTTTTTTCTTTTGTCTTCTTTTTTTTTTGTTTAGTTTTTTAAGGTGGGTGGGTTCTTTTGTTTTGTTTTGTTTTTGTGTTCTTTGTGTTGTTTTTTGTTGTTCTTGTGTTTTTGTTGTTTTTTTTTTTTTTATGTTTATTGTTATTGTTCTTGTGTTTTTTTCGTTCTTGTTCTTGGGTTTCTCTTTGTTTGTGTTATTTCATTTTTTTATGTGTGAGTGTTTTCTATGTTTTTTGTTTTTGTTTATTGTCTGTTGTTGGTTGTTTTTATTTTTATTTTATTTATTTTATTTTTTAGGTTTTGGTTGTGTTTATTTTTCATGTTTTTTTGGGTTATGTCTTTGTAGTGTTCTGTTGTTTTTGTCTTGTTTGTGTTTTGTTATGTGGTTCTTGTGTTTTTCTATGTGGTTTGTGTTGTGGTTTCTTTTATCTTATTGTGCGTGTTTGGTTGTGCTTTTGGTTTTGACACACTCAAGGAGTTTGTTTTTTATTTTATTTTATTATTTTTGTTGTTATTTTCTTTTTTTAATTTGGTTTTGTGTGTTTGTTTGCTCCTTGAGTATGTCAAAGGTGGTAGGCCAGGTCCGAGTCCTGGGCGTTTTTGGCGGAATGGATACCCCTGCCTCCTTGGGTCTTACCCGAAAGTGGCATCCCTTTTTGGGATGTTTTCCACAAAAAAAAAAAAAATGATTGTTTAAATATGAAAGGTATGAGACTTTGGTGCTTTAAAAAGTAATTTTATGATTGGAAATTTGTGAATTTAAAAGAATGTAGATTTATTGTTTGAATTGAAGTTATGGGGCTTTGATTTAAGGAATAAAAATAAAATATATTATTTTAAAGGTTAAAGGTATAAGACTTTAATGCTTTAAGAAATGAATGAAATTGATTAAAGTTAAACCTTGATCTAAGTAGTACATGTTGGATGAATCTCTAAGGGAACTAGAGAGGTGAAATAAAAGTAACGGATCTTTTATAATATCCATTGTGCATTAGATGGTTAGAAACTTAATTGAATTTTGTATAGTTGCAATTTGGCAAAGTAAATGTATAGATGCATTTAAAGGTATGCCTATCCTGAACCATGAGTATCCTGATCTCCTTCTAACCTTAAATAACCAATGGAAGCAATGAGAAGCAAGGATTCCAATGGAGTTAAGGTATAATTAAGTGTATCTTATGTTGATTTACTTATGATATCAATGACTAGAATTATGGGGAGATATCCCCAATGCGGTTAATGTAATATTCTTTAAAGTAAGATGAATTTATCATGTAATATTTAATGTGATAACTGTTATTTGGTTTAGTGAAGGTACTTTCCTTTATTTCTGTATTTGGTTATGTTATGTAGTTGATTCTCTTTTAGTGTTAAGCTTGCTTTATTTTTGGATGTTTGGTGAGTGCTTTATGATGTTGTAGTATCTAGATGTATCATTGTTTGGTTTCTTGTTATTAGAAATATAAGAGTAGAGTTCTAGGGTGAACTCAGAGGTAACCTAAGGGAATTAAGAATCCCTTGGGGTGAACATGGGATACCTAAGGGAATTGAGATCCCCTTAGGGAGATAAAGAACTAAGTTGTGAAGATATTACACATGTGTTATGATAGCTCATCGTGGATACGAGATACATAGCTTAACTCGCAATACTCATAGTATACCTACACATAATGATTTGTGTATGGTATGAATATGTATGTATAACTTCGATGGACTGAGGGTGATAGTTCTAGCTCATCAAGTACGATGGGATAGATGGGTTTATCTGTAGTGACACATGATATGCCTGCACAAGCGAACTTGTGATAGGGTACTTCACAAAATGTAACTTCCAAAAAAAATTAGAGGATTGAAACTTTAGGTAAGTGCTAGTTGGGTTAGGGATTCATGAAGGGTTCATGTATCTCTCACCTTAGTAAAAAAAATACTTGTTCCATTTTTTTGTATTTTTTGTTTGTGCATTTTTGGGTCATTACACCAAAGGGGTTATATTATTGGGCAATAAATACCTCAAAATAAGGAAAAATATAAAAATCTAATTTTTCTCATGTATCACATATCAAAATTCCAATCAATTTTGGTAATCTACCTAAGTTATTTTTTAGCCTTCACTGCAAGAATTGGAGACTCAAAATAATTTTATAACTCATAGATAAGTTTAAAGATGATGAATTTTTCTCCTTGTTGGTGAACCTTATCTAAAGATAAAATTTAAAAAATTTCAACTCTAATAGTCAAATGGATAAATTCACAACCTAGATAAGTTCATAGCTACAAATTTACATTTTATCCTTCAAATATAGAGTTCCTCATCCCAGTGCTTGTGCCTATCCATGCCAATGGTTTGTCAACCCAAATTGGATTTATACACCTTAAATTATTTCTAATGTAACTTAATTTTTTACCTATACCAATCGTCAATGTAAATTTTCATCAAGTTAAACATTGATTTTTTCAAATCAAACTCCTACACATAGACTGACAACCTTCGCTTCCTCTCTTCTCTCCCAAAAATCTATAAATTGGGTAACTTATTCTTAAATAACACACAAGGAATGACTAAATCTAATTGACACAATGCAAGGGCATGCAAATTTGACACAATTGATCTTAATAGCAATATTTATTTAGAAAATTTCTAGCATTTACTTTGTATGTTTTTAAGCCTTTGATGTCTACTTCAAAATTAGTTTTTTGCTTGGATGCATCCTCAAGACTTACATGCATAACTCACAATTTTTCATAGGCTTTATCCATAGGTAGAAGGGAGTGCTTCTTACTTCTATATTTTATTTTTACTCATATTTTATTCTTCCTTGTTGAATTCCATATTTTTTTAACACTTAATTTATTTTCATAATCTTTTTCTCTATTTTGTGATGCTAACATTCTTTCCTTTAAATTTTTAGATTTGGTTTTATATCTCTTTTTAGACATGCAAATACCATTTAGGAGACTTTTATCACATTCTTATGCTTACACCTAGAAGATTTAACCCTAATTTTATGACTAAAACTACATACTACAAAATCATAACCATCAGTAGTAGAAGGTTATGAATTCACCTACTCTATTTTCTACCTAAATATTTAGTCACCCCTTGTTTTTCTTGTCTTATTATAATCCATCCATCAATTTTGCAACTTAAAGCTATTTTATTATTACTTTAAAATTAACTTTTGCAATTCATAGTCTTTATAGACTATGAACCTAACCTATAGGTTGTGAACTCGCCCTATAGGCTATGAACCTCTCTCATCTAGTGATTTCATTAGCTCTAATATTAGAATAATGTTCACTCAATATTAAGGACTTCCTAGAATTATATCAACAAGATAATATGGATTTTGTAGTAGTTATACTTCTCTTTCATGCAATTTATCTTCTTCCAAAGGTTTAAAATTATTTTTATGAAAATGAACAAGCATATTAACTACAAAAAGGAAGCTTAATACCTTCCCAAGCATCAAGCAACCCCCATAAAAAATAACACCACTATTAAATTTTTCGTTTTAACTTTTTTTTCTATAAATATGTAGGTCATAGGTAGTGGACTTCTCATAGGTAATGAACTTGTTTACAAGTAGTGAACCTATTATATGCAACAAACTTACTTACAAGTAGTGAATCTATCATAGGTAGTGAATCTATGTTTAGGTGATAAACCTATGTTAGAAAATGAATATACATTCAAGCTATAAATTCATCCTTTACAAATTTCTAAGTATTTCTCTTTCTATTTTGCTTTAATATAAGTTTTTGTTTGTTATCTACTCTCTATTTAATCTATAGTAACACATTAACAAAGGGAAACCAAAATAAATTGTAATTATTTTTATTAACAATGACATTTTCATTAGGTAATAAATTCAAAAAATATATATAGTTTTGCACATAGGCTAGAATTTATTTTTTATCTTATTGAAACTTTGCTTGAAAATATTAAAAAATATTATCTTTTTAGTTTCTTGTAACTATGGTTATAAGTTTAATAATTCTTGAAATTAATTGAGAAAATCATATAGGATTAGTTCTTGTTTGTTGTATTATTATCTTCTCTAAATTGCATCACACTTGCATCTTCTTTAATTTTGGCTTATTTTCATGTCTAGATTCCAAAAATTAGGTGCTTGCATAATACACATTAAAAAATAGGATTTAGTGTTAATCAATAAAATACTCTTGGTGAACCCTAGACCTTCATCATAAAAAATCAAATAATGATAGGATCTAGGCATGAATATTTTTCTAAGTGTGAACTTCTGAGTTTGAAGACTAACCTCAATGAATATGTGTTTTCAAGCATCAATATATGAGAGTTTTAGAAATACTTAAAAAAATTAAAACCATATTTTTTACACACACTTTGCATAATAGGTCTATCTTGAATATCAAACCTAGATTTCCATTTTAAAATATTTTTAAGTGGACTCAACTTGTTGAAGCCTACTATTAGTGTCCTTAGTAAGTAGACATAGGGTGCATAAGTTTATTTTATAAAATCATCAAATACTAATACATACAAAATTGAGGGATTTATGTAAAAGTAGTCACCATCCTACCTAAGACATTGTTTAGAATTCTTGTAATGCTTGTAAGTGATTTCATCTATAAGGAAGCACTAAATTTTAACAAGCATTTATGTACCAAATTTATGAGATTGATAGATCATTATTTTCAAACTAGTATTACAAGACAAAGATTATATATGAGAAAGTTCCTAGGAAATACTTTTTAGGCTACCAATTTCTTATCAATATCTTGCACCCATTTAACATAAGTGCTAAGGCCTTGATGAAGAATATAAATAATTTTAAAACAACTATAAGCACATAGGAAACAATAGATGTTCCAATATAAACATTTTTCTTAATTTTAAGGAGATTTTTTTTAATGAAATAAAGATGAATTATTAAAAAAACACTAAAAATAATAATATGCATAAATTATAATAAATGCTCAGTAAATCTAAAACTTAATAAATAAATAAATAAATAAATTCAACTTATCCAACAAATTATATATATATATATATATATGCTATTCCAACATTTATAATATTGGAGAAATATTTGGCGTTCCAAGGTGCAAGGGTTGGTCGAAAGTAAACTTTTTTTCCTAGAAGTTCATGCATAATGGAATTCTTACTTTTGATAATCTCAGATGTAGGGGAATCATTGGTCCATATCAAAGTATTATATGCTACAAGAGTGAGGAAACAACTGATCACTTGATGTTTGAGTGCCCATTCACGCACCAGATCTGGAAGAGATGGTTTTTATATTATAAAATTCAAGTTAATGGTGATTTGAATCCAATTAATATTTGGAAAATATGGAAGAGGGGTGGATTTAAATCTAAAGCTCTTTGTATTGGTTAGGAGCTTGGATTAAACTTTATTTGGTGGTAAGTGTGGTTGGAGAGAAATACCAAAATTTTTAGAGAAACTTTTTCTTCTTTAGATGGAGTTTGGCAAGTCATTTGGAGCAAAGTCACAGAAACTGTGGCAGCCTACGCTAAAGAGGAAACTCATGTTGTTATTGTGGTAATAGAGAAGGAAGTTGAAGTTCAAGAGGGACAGGATAGAGCTAGTTGGAAATCACCCCTATAAGGTTTTATTAAAATTAATACTAATGGAGCTGCAAAAGGCAATCCAACTAGAGCTGGAATTGAAGTGGTTTACCGGAATCATGTTGGAACAGTGCTCTATTCAGAATTGCAAGGCTTGGAAAGAGCCACAAACAATGAAGCAGAAGCCTTAGCTATTAAATCTACTTCTGTTTGGGCAGTAAAGCAAGGTCACATGAGGATAATCCTAAAATTAGATTCTCAAATAATGGTTGGAGCTCTAGATTGCATGAGGAACTTTTCTTTGAAAACATGGAGGTTGAGGATTCTTGTCACTCAAATTAAGGAATTATGGAAGGAATTAGATGATGTGATTCCATTTTATATGAGTAGAGATCTAAATAAAGTGGTAGGGGTTCAGTGGCATAGGGACATGGCTATTGAGGATGAGATGATTACGTAGGTTGGTGAGCAAATCCAGTGCTTAGCTAATTTGGATAAACATTCCAAAAATACTATTTAGGAGATTTGTGCTTCAATGAAGATCTTTTATAGTTGTAAACATGTGAACAATCATTGTAGAAATATGGTTTAAGAGATTTGGCTCCAATGCAAATCTTCTTTTACTTGTAAACATGTGTTCTCTTTGGCTAAGGCTGATAAAAGTCTCATCGTAACTTGTAAATGATCTTTGTTTTAATACAAGTTTTTTCAAATGATTTTTCGAAAAAATCATTTATAAGAATAAATCCTAGAAATCCTTATAAATAAAAAATCTTCCCACCATGTAAATGCTTTTTAATCTAAAATTAGACCATTTATTTTCAACAACAATAATGATTAAAAGATAATATACAGATATATTTAAAACATAAAAAGATATAAACTTTCAAAATATCTGCTTTAAAATAGCATTGCAATTCACTATCATTTAGTTATTTGTAAACAATCGAATGACAACGACCAATTATCTATTAAAAAACTCTGATTAAAAAAAAAGTGGGTAACTTAAAAAAACGTAATTCCAAAAATATAATATGCCCCACTTTCCAAACTGCACTGCTTTCCATGCTGTTCGACATAGCCGTGCATCGCTCCAAGTTCTGAAGTACACATAGTGTTTCTTAATTTTAAGGACATCAGTATGACTGTGTCTCTAGGAGATTATAGTTATGTATTTCTGGGTCTTGACTAGAAGAAAACACGTGCCAATCGAACCCTTGAGATTTATAGGAACGGGTTATCGTTTTATTGGAAACATGGAATAAGTAAAAACACTATAGGATCAAGTATCCTCCTAACCTAGTTTTTGTTAACGAGGTGAGGAATACAACATGGGGTGTCATCAAGGGTCACTTGCAGAGAGCGACCAAGACACGGCGAGGAGGTAAGGAAGGCCTGCGCGCATGCATTACCCCTCCTCCTCTCTTCTTGTCCCCCCTCCCCCCCCCCGCCCCCGGGCCCCTTTCCCTTTTTTTTTTTTGTTTGGTTGTTGCTTTTGTTTTTTTCGGGGGGGGGGTTCCTTTTTGTTTTGGGCGGGTTTTTCCATGGGCTACTCTGTCGCTTCGCACAATAGCTGTTTCACCTCCCTCTGGCGGTGCAACCTCGCAGAAGAATATTATTTTGGACGGAAATTCTTTCATCTGTACGCACATGAGTATCACAATCACAAAGCTTGGTTAAATTTAATTGCATGTATTTGGAGGGAAAAACACAGATGACTAAAATATTAACAAAATATATTATTACCAGGGCCATCTCATGATGAAAGAAGATGTGTTGATCAAGGGGACCTTCGTTTGCAGTAAATACTCTCCCTACAACGTTTCTTCGCACAGAGGGGCCTTTGTATGGCTGTTCTCCCCAGCCGAGAGCTTCCACAAACGCATTGAAGTCAGCTGATGTCTTTATGCCGAATCCTCTGAACAGAAGAGCTCCGCACTCGTGCAATTCACGTTGAATCCATGCTTTCTCCTCGTCTCTTATGGACTTTATCACTCCATCCATACCTTCGCTTTGATAATCATATGCAGGGAAAACAACTTGGGGAAACGGATGACCCTCTTGGACCTTTTGTTCCCCAATCTTACCTTCAGAGAAATTCACCATTTTTCTTTCTTGCTCGCTGAGATCGCAAGATATACACCAATACATATGAAGCATTTCCCAAGTTGGATGCCTTTTATAACCAACATCGCCGAATAGTACAAACAGTCCGACATGTGACGTCGTTTCCATCGAAATTGTAGATATTAAAATATGTTCACGATGACACATTGGTGTGACATGTCTGCTCAGTTATCTGTGAATTCGTGGATTGTAATTAAAAAGTTAATAGAGGCGGTGAATATTTTCAATGCGAATTTAACCTGTTTCAACGAATTTAACCTTTTCCGTGGATTCCATGCAGTTCGGATGTTGAACTCTATTGTGACGAGGACCCGAATTGTCTAGGCATGGACCAATTAGCACGTCCTGGTGAGCGGTCCGGGTGGAAAACACAATTTAAAAAAGAAAAACTGTAAATTTTGACATTAAAATTTCATTTTAATTTTTCTCTCTGGGTTTAATATTTCATATTACATTTGACATTCTTTTAACCAATCCAGAATTGAAATCAAAATAAATTTAATAATAATTAAAAAACATTTTGGTTTAAATAAAAACTTGCCCAAGAGGTGCCAAAAGCTCCCTCTTTGCCAAGTTGCCAACCAACATATCAATTTTCTTTGAGTCATAACGTTGTTTCGCTTTCACACCAGACAAGCAGCCATTTATTCATGGTTGCCAACGAAGTCACTTACATCAGGAGACTAAATATTTTTAACCATAAATCCTCTCGCAATGGGGATTCTAAACGTGCACAATCTATCGGCAGAATTCAACGACTAAACTTATCTGAAGTGTTCCACTTATGGTAGAATAGATAGTCTCTACGAATTTGGGTGTGCTGTCCAAATTTTATGGTCGCCGCTACAATATTCTGCGCTCAAATAAGATTTGAGCTTGATTAAAATTTTGAGTTTTTTTAAAGAAAAGACATAAATTTAAACTAGTGTAAATGAGATCTGTTTTGAAGATGGGATCTTGTAAATATATACATACTAAAACAATGTTTCTTAAAAAGCTTCGGAATTTGGAAATACCGTTTTACCCAACCTATTGTGCATATAATAAGAATTAAACTAAAAGATACAAGGATTTGGTTTATCAGCGAGACAACTACCACAACGATAAATACACAGGCGACAACTTTTGTCCCCGGACGGAGACATCTATGCCACATTTCACGTCAACGAGAACGTATGTGCCACCTCTATCTCAACACTGACATTTTAAAATTTAATATTATCATTGGGAGCCATTAACAAGAATGCTGTCACACTAAGGATGAACAAAGTTAATAATATTAAAGTGTATTATAATATATTATTGATTTTGGTCAGCATATTTTAGTAACTAATATATTAACAAGTGATTATGGTTGGTTTATTGAGATTAAAAACTGGTATATAAGTGTTGTTTTTAATGATGTTAAAGATTATAAGTTAATTATTATTATATATATATATATATAAATTTATTTGGTTAGCGGGAGAAATCCCTACACCAAGGTACAAGGTTGAGCAGGTTCTTCCAACCATGATTCCTCTAAAGCCAAAGAGCTATGCTTACCAATAGGGAATTTAACATCTTTTAATTATAATATTTTTAATTATTTAAGAGATATCACATATTTTTCTTATTTAGGTGGTCTAATAAACCCTTACCATGGACACATACATAGGGCTGAACAAGCTTCCCCAAGAACCCCCCTACAGTGGAAAGTTATGCTTATCAATAGGGAATTTAACACACAACCACCACACACACCAATCTTAATTATAATATTTTTAAATACTTTAAGGGATATGTGAATATTTTTTCATATTTAGGTGGTCCGATAAACCCTTAAGATGGACACACATAGGGCTAAGCAATCCTCTCCCCTCCTCCCAACCATGGCTCCTCATAAAGTCGAGAGCTATACTTATCAATAAAGAATTTAACACAAAGCCACCACACACCCACCCCCTCACACACTCACCCAAGCCATGGTTATTCAATCTAATATTTTTAATTATGATCAAATATATACAATATATATGACTTTTAAAATTGATATTAATTTATGAGATGAAGAAATACATCAAAAACATTTTTCCCCTTATCTTTGGTAATTAAAATTTCTTATCCACTCTTAGAATTTTCCACTCTCTCCTTATTAATTATAAAAATTCATTTTAAAAAATATATAAATTATTTTTTTCATATTTTTATTATTATAAAATGTATTTAAACTACATCAAAATATATTTAATTTTAAGAAATATTAAAAAAAAATTATTTAATATAATTATAAGTATTAAAATAGTATGCATTTAAAGCTTAGAATGATTATAATTTAACACTTTAAAGTTAATTACAAAAAATATATTATTAATTTATTTGATAAAAAAAATGTTAAAATATATATATTTTTAATTAATATTATATAACAAAGGAAACGTTTTTTATTCTATAAAAATTAACATAAACACATATTTTTAGAAAACATCAATATAGAAAAAGAAGTTTAAAGTGGAACAAAATTCTAACATAAAATATTTTTGAAATAACAATATAAAATTCTAAAATATTATAGGTTTATCTCTCACTCTCTTAAATATATAATTTATCAAAAAAACATTTAATTCACATAATATTAAAAAAAAACCAAATTTCATAAGAATTAATACATATTTATAGAAACAATTCATATAAAAGAGTTTTTTTTTTAATTTATATATGTCTTGAATATTACTTGTTTATGTATCTAAATAAATAAACATATGTATATGCATTTGATTAACTTGTAACAAACCTTTATTAAATATTGTATATGCTTTTTTACTTTAAAAATATAGTAATTTTTTTTTAAAATTGATATAAGTTGGATAATAAATAATATACTTTATAAAATGAAGTAATTAATATAGAATGATATTGAGAGTAATACTTTCAATTTATTGTTTTATATTAGTAAAAATTATAGGAGTGAGTGTGAGCAAGGATCAAGCTATTTTAGTGACTTAAATATGATTAGATTATTAGTATATTAATAGATGATTATGGTTGTTTTCAATGACTTGAGTATGGTTAAATAACTAATATATTAGCAAATTATTATGGTTGGTTTCATATAATATTTTGACATTAAAAACTACTTTATCCTTTATTTATAACTTTATTTATTTTAAATGGTATATAAATATTGTTTTTAATGATGTCAAAGATTATAGATAGGTAGGTATTAACGTGGAATGAAATATATAAGTTAATTATTATTTATATATATACTTAATTTTTTTTTTTGACGAGGAACATTTTTTATTTTTTATATATAATTTTATTTGTTTAGTGTGAGAAATCTCTATGACCAAGGCACAAGGCTGAGCAGGCTCCCCCAACCATGATTCCTCTTAAAACCCAGAGCTATGCTTATCATTTGAGAATTTAACACATAGTCACCAGACATTCACCTTTCAATTATTTAATTATAATACTATATCTAAATTATTTTTTAATATTTTTATTATTATAAGATGTACTTAAACTACATCAAATATATTTAATTTTAAAAAACATTTAAAAATATTTTACTAAATATAATTATAAGTACTAAAATAGTATTTCATGCTTTCTATTTATATTGATTATTTATTGTATAAGTAATAATTACTTGCATTTAAATTATAAAATGATTATGTTATAATTTAACATTTTAAAATTAATTAAAAAAAAATTATTATTAACTTATTTGATAAAAAATTCTAAAATAAAAATTATTTATTTAATATTATATAATAAATAATTTTTTTTATTATTTGGAAGGTTTCCAAACATGCTTGGAAAGTTACTTCCAATTATGATCGCCTATGGTGTCATATTCTTAAATTTAAATATAATTTTCAACAATTCCTCTAAGATCATCTCTCTCCTAGATGTTCTACATTTTGGAACATCCTGATTAAATCCAGAGACTTCATCAGAAACAATAGCTATTGGGTGCTTGGCAATGGTAGGATTATTTCCTTTTGGGATGATCCATGGCTCAAAGATCGTCCTCTTGCTAAGGATCCTTTCTTTTGGGATGTGTGTTTGCTATCCAAAGAGGTGGGCTTTGTCAAGGTGGTTGATTTCATCCTTCTTCAGAATGATCATAAAATATAGTCTCCTTCATCCCCTTAGTTAGCACAGTTCAAGATTGAATTGTGTGGGATTCTCTTATTGCTAGGATGCGATGGTATGTTATTCGGTATGAGGAGGTGGTGTATCGGTTGGTTTAGGATGGTGATAATGAGGGCTCCTTTTTGGTAATATCTACTTATTCCCTCCTTTGTCCCTGTGTAGTTAGTGATTTCCCCTGGTCAAAGATTTAGATTAAGAATTTAACCCAAAAAATATATTTATTCTTCTGGGTGGTGGTGCATAATAAGGTTCTTACGATAGAAAATTTGCATAAGAGCGGTTTAAAATTTTAATTCGATGTTTTTTGTATAAACAAGACTAGGATTCCACCTCTCATATGTTTCTCAAATACAAAGTTTTTTGGAATATTTTTTATTTTCCCTTTCACCATGTTCGGCTTGCTTAGATGCTACCGGATTCTTTTTATGACCTTGTTCAACAATGGGTGACACCCTTTTCTTCTCCTTGTCTTAAATGTTTCTAAAACATTTTGCTTCCCTACATCCTTTAGGGTGTGTGGAAGGAGCAAAATGTGAGGGCTTACAAAATACTTAGGGCGACAATTTTCATTTAAGCCATAAAATTATTTGGAAGATGGGAGAGAACCTGTTGGTGGTGTTGAAGGACTCACTCCCCTCTATACCTAGGAACCACCCCGATTATGCTATTGAGTGAATTATTGGTTTCCACCCATAGTTAAGACCCCCACAAAATTTGAATTTATAATATTTTATTCGTTGGTCCCTACCCCATCCAGGCTGGTTTAAGCTTAACTTTTATGGGGCATCGAAATACAATCTGGGCCAAGATGGTGTTGAGGGTGTAATTCAAGATAATTTTGGCAATGCTATTTTAGCCTTTGTGGAGGATATTGGTATCCAATATTCTCACTATGCTGAAACACGTGCTTCATTTTTTGGAATTCAAATGCTCAAATATCTTGGCATCCGTAGGGTAATTATTGAGGGGGATTCGTTAAATATTATTAATATGCTCAAAGGATATTATTGTCCTAGATGGTAAATCTCTAATTTAATTGATGAATCTAGAGCACATTTATTGTCTATGGAGGAGACAATTATCAAGCATGAGTTTAGATAAGGGAATGTGATCGTTGACTCCCTTTCAAATCTTGGCATATCTAGCCAGTGCCTGATGATTTGGTGTACTAATTTTTCATTTGATATAATTCACCTTATTGATGATGATAAATCTTAATGTTTGTTAGATAGTGGCTAGTATTATATTACATTTTCTTTCTCTTGGTTGGTGCTGGACTTTGATTATCATTGACATGATGGTGGAGTTCCTTTATTTCAGGTTCTTGCGACGTCCTATCAGGCCTTCTTGGTTCGTTGTTGGTTTAATGTAGTGTCAGGGTATCCTTTACCCCATTTGGTTTTTTTAATTTCTAATTTTGAATCTTCCCTTCCCTACATTCCCTCATGTGCTCGAGTGGTGGGCATTTCTGGATTTTCACCAGTGTCTCAAATATTCTCTAAGTATGTTAGTGTTAGAAAGTCTCTTCCTTAGTACGTTTTTATTTCTTCTTGGGAAGTTGACCTCAAGTCTATTTAATGGTTGGTCGTGTTCTAATATTTTTGGCCCTAAGGGAGCTAGGGTCCTCTATCGTGTCATCCATTTTGCTATTAGAAGGCACCTTCATGACAAATTTTTGGCTAGCGTGTCTTGGTTGTTATTAACACTTGTTGAAGGCTTGCTTACATTGGTGATATCTGGTCTGTATGAAAGTAGCCTTTTGGTGCTTTCTTATGTGGTATTGGGGTTCTTTACCCCATTTTTAAAGAGTTTTCTTGGATGGATTAGTTGTATGCTCATGTTGTTTTTGCCATCCTTTCATGTGATGGGGATTGATTTGTTTCCCATCATGTTTTTTTCTACTTTCTATCCTAGGAATGATCTATTTTTCTTCGTGCCTATTCTTGGGACTCATGGGTCTCATTTGTCTATGATTTCCAACTCCATTTTTGGCATTCAAAATTTGAATTTTGGGGTGAGGAATCTATACATATACCTTGGTTTACCATGGGGTATTCTCCATCGAAGTTATTTTGCTAGTTCAAGTGTGGTAGCTTGGGCTTTTCCCCTCTTGCCTGTGTTTGGAAGATTTTGATTTTTTTGTTCTTATGGGTAAGGCGAAGATATTTTAATCTAAATAAAAGTTGAGTAAGCCTTGTTTGGATCCCACGTCCATATCCTTTGATGATGAATTTAAAGCTATTATGGTATAAGGGGGTTTCCTCGAGTGTATTAAAAAGTTTCATGGACATAGCCTGGTGCTTACTAATTGGATGGTTTCTACCTGAAACGATGGATGGGTCAGGATTGGTTCTTGTTCGTTTTAGGTCACAGTAGAGCTTATTAGTAGGACCACTAGTTTGATGTTATATGGTACTTTTCACAATCATAATAGGTACTCACTATTGTAGAAGATCTGTCTTTTCATGGACAAAGAGGAATTTCTACCTAGGATTTAAAATGACTTTAGCGCTTTGGCCTTGTCCCATACTTGGGACCATGTTTCTAGGGTTACTATGAACTACTTCACCCTTGATTCTTCTTATGAGATAATTAGGAATTTTCATGCTATGTTTTTAATTTATTTGCGACATAAAGCTTACAAGAATATTCCTTTGTTTCTTTTATATTCTATGAATAATTCTTTTGTGAATGTGCAATGTGGCCATGGTCAGGCCTCCATCCATCAAGTTCTTGTGTTGCTTGTGTTTGAATAGGCAACTATAGAACATGGTTTAGTTGTTGATGAAATCCTCAAGGCTTTTGTAGATATTTCAGGTCCCATGGTAGGAGGTGCTAAGTTAGTGGTGGATTCCCATGGTCCTACAGGTGGTAACTATAAGGTGGCTTCAGAGATTGACTCTGATTGCAGTAAAGATAATTATTTGTTTACCTTGAGAATGGGTCCTGAGAAGGTCTCTAGAAAGATACAATTTTTTGCTAAAGGAGTGTGGGGTAAGGCCTCTCATGTGGGTATTTGCACTCCCTTGGTTGGCCCCACTATTAAATTTTATTTATCCCTTAAATATATTAATGAGGAGGCTATGAAGCTAGACCTAAAACCCACTCGTATTGCTATCAGTAGTGGCTTACGAAAATCTAAATGTCTACGTAATAAAGGTGATGAGGATGATGTATTCTCCCCTTTTTATTCCCACTCTAATTTTTATGTTCTTTTATGGGATTGCCATCAGGAGAAATTGGTTGAGGAGGTCTATGCCCTAGAGCCTCTGAGGAGATTAAACACTTGATATTTCACAATTTGAAGTTTATAAATATCAATCAAAGGAAATTGTGGAGTTCATTGAGATCGATAATGGATATTTCTAAAAAAATTTCTCGTCTGGATGTTTATGTTTCTCAGGGGATGGGTAATTTGGGGTAGAACCATATCATTTATCCTCTTCTTTTGTGTCTTCAAATCCTTGTCTTCATAATATTTTTTGGTCTACCTCAAATTTTTTGGTGAGGTTTAGTTCTAGTCTTTCTTGCCCAGGTGGAATTTTGATTGTAGTGGTTGTGGGGTTCCTTTAAAACCCTCTCTATTTTTAATATTATCAAAAGAAAATGTTTTTTTATTCTATAAAAATTAACATAAATATAATTTTTAGAAAATATCAATGTAGAAAAAGAGGTTTAAAGTGGAATTAAATTCTAACATAGAATATTTTTGAAACCACAAAAAAATTCTAAAATATGATGGGCTTAGCTCTCACTCACTCATATATATATATATATATATATATATATATAAAAAAATAATTTATTAAAAAATATTTAATTCACACAATTTTATTAAGATTTTTTTTTAATTTTATATATGAAAATTCTAGAAGTTATTTCTTGAATATTACTTTTTTATTTATTTATATAAACATATGTATATGTATTTTATTAACTTGCAACAAACCCATATTAAATATTGTATATGTTTTTTTTTTAATTTTAAAAATATAGTAATTTCTTTTTAAATTGTTATAAGTTGGGTAATAAATAATATACCTTATAAAATGAAGTGATTAATATAGAATGATATTGAGGAGTAAAAATTTCATTTTATTATTTTATATTAGTAAACATAATAGCAGTAAGTGTGAGCAAGGATCAAGCTTCACCTTTTCTTAATTTAAGTATTTGAAAAAAATTAAAAAAGCAAAGGGTTGTTAAATGAGGTAAATTATGATAGCATGGAAGGTAAACATTGATGAAATAATTGATTGGAATTAAGGATGCCACTAAGGGGGTATGAATACCCTTTCTAAAAATTTGATTAAGAATGAATAACCCTTATCCATGTTACTCTATATTTCATTAAAAAGGGTGATATGATGGAGCATGACATGATGATTCTTAAAACTAAAGTATTAATATGTATGTTTCACATAATTAAATAAAGTGGAAGTGGGGATCAAATTCATATTACTACATTACATTTTTTGTAAAAGGATTTTTGCTCATCAATTTCTCTAATTTGGAAATTAAGGTAATATAATGGGTGATAACCCCATGATTTTTAGAGATAGATACTCTATATTTGTGGTTAGTATTTTTAGATTTATATACCATTTAAAAGGCTTCTAGTGTGGTTAGTGTTTTTGGATTTATATACCACCTTATCATTAAGAAGGTTTTAAAGAATGTTGATAATAATCTAAGGGAGTTCATATAAGGGAGACCAAATACTAATATGCAAGAGTTATACATACATACATACACATATACACAAACATACACATACATATACACAAACACACACACACACACACACATATATATGTATGGATGTATGTATGTATATACATATATAGAGATAGATATATAGATAGATAGAGATAAAGAGAGAAGGATATATATTATTATATATTTTTTAAAATATGTGCCACATTATAGATTAGCTATGATTCAAGAAAATATAATTAAAAAATAAATTATGAAAATATTAGTAGAAGCTACATTAGATCATGGATTTTCCTCATAAAAGTGATAAAAAAATCCCTTTCATATCATCATATGGTGAAGGACTTGATGGTTCATGTAAATCAACCATTGAATAATATAAAGAAGGATACAAGGGATAAGGAAGTTAATAGGGACATTCATCCTCTTCATAGTCCCTCAAATAACCTATTCAAGCTTCTTATGTATTTTTCTCTTAAGATCCTCTTGCATTAATCATTATGCCAAGTATTAGTTTTGTAGCTA
Source organism: Wollemia nobilis (assembly GCA_028583015.1). Lineage (NCBI taxonomy): Eukaryota > Viridiplantae > Streptophyta > Pinopsida > Araucariales > Araucariaceae > Wollemia > Wollemia nobilis. Next base: position 159,689 of record JAQPPZ010001424.1, on the reverse strand, counting down.
TAATAACAAATTTCATCTTATAGATGTATGGAAAGAGAAATTTAAGCAACAACATATAATAACAGTAAGTGTGAGCAATTTAAGCAAGAAATTTAAAAATATAGTAATTTCTTTTTAAATTGTTATAAGTTGGGTAATAAATAATATACCTTATAAAATGAAGTGATTAATATAGAATGATATTGAGGAGTAAAAATTTCATTTTATTATTTTATATTAGTAAACATAATAGCAGTAAGTGTGAGCAAGGATCAAGCTTCACCTTTTCTTAATTTAAGTATTTGAAAAAAATTAAAAAAGCAAAGGGTTGTTAAATGAGGTAAATTATGATAGCATGGAAGGCAAACATTGATGAAATAATTGATTGGAATTAAGGATGCCACTAAGGGGGTATGAATACCCTTTCTAAAAATGATATTAAGAATGAATAACCCTTATCCATGTTACTCTATATTTCATTAAAAAGGGTGATATGATGGAGCATGACATAATGATTCTTAAAACTAAAGTATTAATATGTATGTTTCACATAATTAAATAAAGTGAAAGTGGGGATCAAATTCATATTACTACATTACATTTTTTGTAAAAGGATTTTTGCTCATCATTTTCTCTAATTTGGAAATTAAGATAATATAACGGGTGATAACCCCATGATTTTTAGAGATAGATACTCTATATTTGTGGTTAGTATTTTTAGATTTATATACCATTTAAAATGCTTCTAGTGTGGTTAGTGCTTTTGGATTTATATACCACCTTATCATTAAGAAGGTTTTATAGAATGTTGATAATAATCTAAGGTAGTTCATCTAAGGGAGACCAAATACTAATATGCAAGAGTTATACATACATACATACACATATACACAAACATACACATGCATATACACAAATACACACACACATATATATGTATGGATGTATGTATATACATATATAGAGATAGATAGATAGATATATAGAGATAAAGAGAGAAGGATATATATTATTATATATATTTTAAAATATGTGCCACATTATAGATTAGCTATGATTCAAGAAAATATAATTAAAAAATAAATTATGAAAATATTCATAGAAGCTACATTAGATCATGGATTTTCCTCCCAAAAGTGATAAAAAAAATCCCTTTCATATCATCATATGGTGAAGGACTTGATGGTTCACGTAAATCAACCATTGAATAATGTAAATAAGGATACAAGGGATAAGGAAGTTAATAGGGACAATCATCCTCTTCATAGTCCCTCAAATAACCTATTCAAGATTCTTATGTATTTTTTTCTTAAGATCCTCTTGCATTAATCATTATGCCAAGTATTAGTTTTGTAGCTATAATAAAAAATTTCAACTTATAGATGTATGGAAAGAGAAAATTAAGCAACAATATATTCTAGATTTTTTTATACCTCTATAATATTGTATTTGTATTCTTGTTTATAGCAAGGAAAATTGGCATAAACTTGCAAGGCACTTCATTGTCTTATGACTTGAGTGAAAGTTTATTCACTAATTATACAAATTATTTCTCTTCATATAATTAATTGGCATCACACTTAGCCTAGTTCATGTATATGCCCTTGCCCTTGTGTTTATTTTATTTCAATAGCACAAAAAATAGTTTCCACTAAATAAAATCTATGAATATTATCCCATAGTTTAAAAATATAAACTAGAAGTCATATTTCATGAATCCATATAGTGGAGATAATATATTTTTGGAAGAATTCACTATTTTTTTAAGCTATATCATCTTCTAGCTACCACTTAAACTATTTTGGGTAAAGCTTCGTAGACCTTGACACTTTTAGAGAATGAACTCATATAAAATAATTTGATGAGATAATTGTCATTATTGCACCATCCTTCAAGAGTTGTTCTAGTTATGATAGTTTCTCTTTTCCATGGTTCATACATCCATAAAAAATAATATTTTCATTCACCACAAGTATATTATGTTATAATTATCCATATACTTGGTGATTTTACTAGTAACACATGATATATCATACAAACCTATAGTTTACCATAAATTTTGAGTTGAAGGTTATTGCATTAGTCTTAATTCTACATGGAATAGTATATTTCCCTTATATCTGTAGACACCAAAACAGCACCAATCCGATTATGTGACTGCAAACACTGATCGCTTTGACAAACATAGCCCCCAGGGCAACCCTCAGAGGTTAAACAATGGTCTTAACCACTTTCATAGCAATTTTGTAAGGTCAAGAAGCAATTTGGCACACTTGGACACTTTGCCCAGTATTCGTCTCACCCAGGGACGAATTCAAAATAGAATCCGTCCCACCCCAGGCTGATTCTCGAATCCGTCCCTGGGTGGGACGAATTCTAAGCTTAATGGGCAAAAAGACAAATGGCGCCAAGTGGTAGCCCAGAACAGTCAGTTGATGACTCCTGCCTCACACGCGTGTGTAGGTGGACAGAGGGGTCATTAGAAGACTGTCACAAAAGGCATTTATCAAATCCCAAGTCAACGGAGGACTCCCCTCCCTCATGGGAAGACAAGACTGCCACATGGTGCCTATGACCAACACATGGCATTTGTGCTTCCCTCCCAAAAGAGACCCCATGGGTCTATAAAATGTGGGACTTTTCTCACCCAAGATATACAGGTTGAAGGAGTTTTCAAGCAATGAAGTGCTGCCGAGTTGAAGACCCACTTGCATCCATTTTGGTTCACCTTCCCACATCCACCAATCTCTTTTGCAAGGGAGGTTGTTGGGTGGCCTTTGGAAGCTCGAACCGGACCCAAACCCAACGCATGGACACCTGAACCAACCAATTCACCGACCCCCCAATCCTAAGAGGTTTTGGGCCCATCCCTGGTGGATTGGCTCCAAAATCAAGTGCCAACGGTGGGAGGCCCACTTGGGCACCCCCGCACCTCCCAAGTCCTATTTTTAGTTTTTGAGCATTTTAGATTACTTTTTAGATTGCATTTTGTGTTATTAGGTTTGATTAACCCATAGCTGCAATTTTGTAACTTTTGGTCAGATTCTAGTATATTTTGCGTTGCTTTGTCATTTCGTTGACTTGCAGGTGTCGAGGTCAAATTCCTGAGGGTGGAGGCCAAATTGGGATAATCCGACCATCTGGGTCGTCCCAAAATGGCCCCAATTACATAACCCCCTTGTCTGTAGGTGTTTTGCAGGTCTCGAGATCCGACATTGGAGCAGCAGCAGGTTGGTTTCTTCAACACAGAAGAATTCGTCCCACCCAGGGACGAATTGCAGTCAAAATTCATCCTGCCCAGGGATGAATTCCAGTTGAAGGTAGATTGGTCATCTGTCTCAGTGGCAGTGGTATTCTGGTAACTTTTTTTATCTTCTGTCAAGTTTTGAAGCCATTTGGACTCACTGTAATTACTGTTTCGGCAAATATTTACATGCATATTTTGTTAGTTTTAGAGAGCAAACGCTTTTCATTTGCAGCAGGTGCTACTGACATCTTGGTTGTTTCTTTGTTCGTAGGAGAAGCAGCAGAGGTGAAGAACTCATCGAAATTAGCGGCGACATCATCTTGGCCGCCCATTGCAATCATGGGCACGCGAAAAGAGGAATCATTCAGTGATTGTAATCAAACTCTATTTGCACTCCTAGCCCCTGAAAAGGGAGGAGACATCATTGTAACAGAGATCAAGGGATATTAATGAAAGGGCTATGTTTTCTCTATTTGATTGTGTCTCTTCCAATGTGTTTCTTTTCCATTTCTTGCAATTTACATTTTTAGGACTTAAGCGTACTTGATTTTGAATGCAATCGCACTTAGTGTTTCCTTTGCCCGTAATCTCGTGCTTTCAGTGGTGATCACGGTGGGACCTGTTCCCTGGTTTTTAAAATCACAAAAACTGATCAAAGTTTTGTGTTTGTGCTTGATAGGTACATTTTTTTTGTTGCAGACTGCTATTCGTCTCTGACAAGGACGAATTATTTTCTGTAATTCATCTGACCCTGAGACGAATTCAAATTCGTCTCTGGGAGGGACAAATTCTGTTCTGCAATTCGTCTCACAGAGGGACGAATTCCTGTCTTCGGATTTTCAGAGCAGAAATTCAAAAGCAACTGGAGAAGGCAGAGAAGAGGTAGGGATTTTTATCATCTCTGTTAAATTTTCTGTTTCTGTTTCTATTTCTTTAATTGTTTTCATTTAATCCTGCATTGCATTAGGAAAATTCATGTATGCTTGTTTCAATTTTGTTGAATAAAACAAATCCCACACACATCACGAAACAATTTTAAACCAAGGAGCTGGTCGTAAGACCCCAGCCCTTGATCAAGACCATTGGTGGATTTCATCACCACCTTGGCTTGATTTGCATCCATTTCCCGATTGTCAACTGTTGTTAGGCGTAAATCCTGATGAAGACAGACCGAGCGTAGCTGGGGTGATTCCCATGGTAGGTGCCATTAACAAGACAATCCCCCTTCTGTACCGCCTACGTACCACGTACCTTTTGCTCTCACGTACCTATAGTCTCCCTCTCGTAAGGGCGGGTATATAGAGAGGTTGGTATATCATCCTGGCTGGTATATTGAAGGGGCGACCTTCTTGGAGTTATAAGAGCCTACATGATGCATTTAAACGTTCTACAAAACCTACAAAAACAAAACAAAACACCAAAATGCACTAAACCAGTTTAGGACACGCCAAGAATCCTTAAAAGAGATAATCACGGTTTTGTGAATGTGTGTATTTAATTCTGCTCAGTGTAGACAAAAAAAAGAAAATCATAAAAACGATATAAAAACTTATTTAGATAGCATAGAAGCACCGCAATGGTGTACACCCGCAGTCAAGCCCAATCAAGGACAGAAGCTCCGAAAGGTACACAAAAAGCAGGCACAAGTCGCCTTCACTTTTGGTCATACCGCCTTATAGGTCTAACATACAAAATAATCCAATTTAGAATCCTCGGTGGGGTATGCCTATTCAAAACAGCCCCTTTCGGGAAGATGCCTTACATGTAGACCTTGACATAAATAGAGAATCACCTCTTGAAGTTAGGCATGAGTGGCCACCGTGCGATGAAGCGTTAAACGGGCACACCATCCATTTGGAGGGGCAACATGGATATGGCGTCCCTTCTTTACCTATCATCAGAACAGAGAGACCAAATTCGGAGCGCAGGGCTCCTTACATAGGGTGACCTAACTCCGCCCACCCCATTTACACCCGTGAAAGGGAGTATGAGGAAAACCATCGCATTCCTCGAGGGCAACAAAAAATGCAGGAACCTTGCATTTCCACACCAGCAGGATATCATGATCACCCCTTGAGGCCAGAACCTCGAGCACATACCGCCTACCTCGACAGAGGGAAGCGACCCCTTGAGATTTTAGAGCATCAAAACTGAGGTAAACCCATAGGAGGAACATTTGAACCTTAAAATAGGGTAGATCAAATTGACCCGGCTGTCGCCAGATATACCACCCGTCAAGCCCAAATCATGCGGCTTAAACAAAGTCAACAAGAGATAGAGTATCAATACCGCTTGGATAAATAACGCATGCAATGCGAAGCGGATGAGTTACGCTATGAAATACCTGAGAGGGGGCCAACACCTTGCATCCAAAGAGCTGAACAGTATGAGAGGCATAATCCGTTGGTGCAAGACAGGTCTCCACAACCTCATCAAGCTCTGCCTCCAAGACCCCATAGATTCGAGAGGGAGGAAACTCCCCGAAACAATGATGGGTACCTTTAGCAAGAACATGATCAGGGTCATAGGTTCTGCCCAGAGACTCCTCAAGAATTCTACGAGGAGTATGAACCAGAAGAGGAATATGTTGAAACTCCCCATCAAGGCAGGAAGGATGCCATTCGGCCACCCATCCATAGGCCTCCAGTTTATCGTAACTTACAACAAGGGCGAACAAGAGAGGAAGAAATAAAATCTTCTGATGCATACCAAGCGCTATTGGAGCATTTGGAGTCTGTGGAGACAAAAGCTACTGGGCATCAAAAACCCACATTACGTCTACTCCGCAATAATCCGGTGCATCCCTCAGTGCCTACACCTCTTTACCCCGAACACTTCAAGTTGCCTCAATTGGTAGTTTTTAAAGGTGAAGAGGACGCACAGGAACATGTTACACGATTTCTAAGCCAATGCTTCGGCATCCAAGATAATGACGCATTATTGCTTAGAACATTCATAACCACATTCGCAGGCCCTGCCTCGGATTGGTTCACACAACTGCCCAAACATAGCATAAGCAGCTTAGATCAGCTAGTAGATGCGTTTCTTGAACGTTTTGCCTTCAACACAAGGAAGAAGGCATCACTTAGTGATCTTGCTAGCCTTAAAAAAATTGAGGAGGAAACAATGGCAGCGTACGGGAACCGATGGAGAGCTTTGATTTCTAAGTTACCCTACCGTCCTCCCATGTCGGACCTCACGCAAATGTTCGCAAAAAGTTGCTTAAAATCAATCTCCGATCTATTGTTGCTACGACAATACGACAACTTAGAAGAAGATTTGGCGCAAGCCAGAGTCATAGAAGAGATTAAGATAGGCGAAGGTGCAATTGCCAAGCCTAAGAAGAAAGAGTGGAATAAAACCACTAAAATCGGGACAACGCAACCACAACACGCTGCAGTCAACCAAGTTGCGATAAATGTCCCCACGCCTGTGCAAGAAACGCAGCCTCAAAAGGCTAACTACCAGGAAGTGCCTCCTGCTTACGAAAGAGATAACAGAAGATAGGAGTAGTATCAGTAGCGTCGCCCTAGGCGACAATTCACCTCGTATGCGGAGTCTAGGGACTCCTTATTTGACCACTTGTCAACGGCAAATTTAGTTACTTTGCCAGAAATCCAAATTTTTGACCCTAACATTCCCAAGCCTAGGGGGTATAGGGAGGAATTGTATTGCAGATTCCATAGGCACAGAGGACATGACCTAAATGGGTGTTGGAAATTCAAAGAACTAGTCCAGGATTTGATCGACAATCGAACATTGGTCATGGACAACCCCATCGCACCAAACAACCAACAAATGGGGGTATTCAAGGACCCCTTGCATGCCCATGAGGCACAGACAAAACCGCTCCAGATTAACGAGGTGTGACAAGATATTCCCGCGCAAGGATTTGTGGGAATGATTAGCATTGTAACAAGGAACAAAAAATACCCAGCAGTTGCCCCCGAGGTAGCTGCAAGGGAAGTTTCGTTGACATCGCAGCCTCAACAACGCCCAACGCAGTTACCTCCGCCTAGACCTGAGGTCACGATACGAACCAAACTCACGTAGAGTTTGTGGACCACGTTGGCTAGGCTGTCCATCTACGAGATTATTCAACAATCAGCTCCCCATAGAGAAGCTCTTATGGACATTTTAAAAGCCATTGAAGTACAACCCCATGAAGCAAATTCTTTCAATGCCTTCGTGGGACATGTGAAACAATGTACAGAGCCTGTCATCATATTCAGAGAAAACGAGGTCAAAACGATATGAAATGACATGTCGGATCCACCCCTGCACGTTATCGCGCGGGTCAACGGGATCTCGTACAAGAGAGTGCTGATAGATACTGGCTCGTCCAGTAACATTATAACCACTGTAGCATTGAAACATTTAAAACTGCCAGCCTCTCACATCACCGCTTCCACGTACACACTGCGAGCTTTTAACGATGCAATTTGCTCGACAGTCGGCACGATTGTTCTTCCTATCTAGGTAGGACAAAAGTCAATACCTACACTGTGCCATGTGTTGGAAGGTGAAATGGCGTATAATATACTGCTAGGGCGGCCTTGGATCAGGGACATGAAGTGTGTCCCCTCGATCACACACCAGTGCTTGAAGTATTCCTATGAAGGGAAAATACATGTAGTCCCAATGGACTTAGAGCCCTTCAAGTATTGCAATGTGGTACAATTTATACCTCAATCGACCCTCCCATCAACGCATTTGGATTTTCAATTAAATCCATCTAAACAGGGTCCGATACCGCAAGTACCACTGGTGGCCAACAAGGCAAAATCCTAGCCAGGTGAGACTTCATCACCTACTCCTTCATCATCAACGCCACCTATCATGGCCCAACAGAAGGACAAGGGAAAGCAAATCATGGAAGAGGTTAAGCCTCTAGAAGAGGGTTTGCCCATGATTTCAATGATATCAATAGAGGAAGCGCCCAACGCAACGGAAACCAAGATTCCTGAACCACCAAACATGGAATGGACTCAGGAAGGACTACCGTTTCCTCCCACCCAATCATCAACAATCACTATTGAAATGGCCAGTACAGGCTTGGGGGAATATTTAGTGCAAAATGTTGTGGCAACCCCCACACTGGAGTCAGTACAAGACATGGGAAGACCTCACCTTCCCATTGGAACAATCGTCCCTCTAGGATACCCACCGAACCAAACAAATTTTTTGTATGGGGGCCTTGATCATGGTTCTGAACCATGCGAACAAAAGGAAATAGATGAAGAGCCTTTTGTAGAAAACATCAATTATCTGTTGAACCCAGAATTTGCCCTAAAATATCTCAAACAATGCAATTGGCAAGGGTATGGGATAGGCAGATATGAGCAAGGGATGCGAATCCTTTGCCAACCAAGATATCAGATGCCATATGACAAGTCAGGGGTAGGGTTCAACCATCCCCTGCCATTAGACATCTTGGTTGAAAATATGCAAGGCCTAGAAATAGGCAACAAGGGGGGATTGGCACAAGACCCGTACGCCAATCCAAACACAGAATACACATTAGGGGATTATTTCCCATGGTCTACAAACACCCCTGGAAACAACAATAATCCCTTTCCTTTGCTAGAGAGAGGTGAAAGTTCAGAGAGCAGTCCTCAAAGAGAACAACAACGGCTTCCAGAATTTTTTTTGAAACTGTTCCCCTTAGAGGTTCCAGGTGAAATAATACAGTCTCAAAAGAATCAGGTCCCTCCACTAAGAGTGGAACAACCGCAATGGGACCAGATTAATTCACTGGAACAGGAAGAGTCCTCAATGTCGCAAGCAACGGATGTTGAAGAGGATGAACAACTTTGGATCTATGAAAGCGATTCAGAAGACGAAACTGAAATGGACTATCTCAGACATGCACGACGACATCACCGTGCTCTAACTCATGAAGATCTAATGGGACAAATGGGTATACAGTTAGGACATGAATGGCACGTAGACCCAACGAGGTGGGACCAAGTGTTAGGCCTATGGCTCCAAATTCAAGATGAGCATCGTCCACCTTGAGATCCCATCAGGACAACAGTACCGAGGGAAGACCCCGCCTTCCTTTTCACACATAGAGATGAATTTGCACCTAGAGAGGATCCATTCGTGCCTGTTCTCGTAGATCCAGATCCAGAGTATAGGGAACATCTAAAAGAATCAAGTCATCACACCCGTGGTTCTGGAGACCAAATTCATTCCATCCACATGATCTCCATTGATTTGACCACACCCATCCGCAATCCGATCGATCCATCATGGTCATTGCATCTAAACATGGATGCCATTGACTGGGATCACGTCAATTCACCATTGTCACCATCAGAGTACTGGCCTTTCGGTGAAATGCTTCATTTTACCCCAAGGACAACTCAGGATATTTTTCAAGCTGAAGAGGGACCCGAGGTTCCAAACGCAGATCTTAACTCAGCTGATGATATCCATTTAATCACAACTCCATATCAATTGGAGGACGGATCTCACATGTCAGTCGAGGAGACGACTGATGTAGACATCGCACAGATCCAATGAATCCATAGATTCTCAAGCTGGGGGTAAGCATTTCCCCCGAGGAGCAAGCCGATTATATTGCCCTTCTTAAAGAAAAGAAGGAGGTTTTTGCATGGTCGTACAAAGATATGCCAGGACTAGACCCGTAGCTAGTCATGCACAATTTAACGCTTGATCCGAAAATCAAGCCTGTAAAGCAAAAACTAAGAAAGATGCACCCAACAAGTAGCCTTGATGGTCAAAGACAAATTGCAAAAGTCGTTGGATGCACAATTTGTCATCTGCATGGATTATCCGCCATGGTTGTCCAACATGGTTCCCGTCAAGAAGCCCAACGGGAGGATTCACATATGCACCGACTTTTGAGACCTAAACAAAGCAAGTCCTAAGGATGATTTCCCCTTGCCAAGCATCGACGCATTGGTAGACGCTATAGCAGGTCATGAAATGCTCTCCCTAATGGACGGTTTCTCAGGATACAATCAAATTCGTATCAATCCTGAAGATCAACTCAAAACGGCATTCATAATGCCTTGGGGGACATTTTGTTATAAGGTCATGCCTTTTGGCCTTAAAAACGTTGGCGCTACATACCAACGTGCTATGACTTATATCTTCCACGATTACATGCACAAAACTTTGGAAGATTACATGGATGATTTGTTAGCCAAGTCTCTCTTGCGCTCAGATCATCTCGGTGACTTAAGCAAGATTCTCGATCGCCTCATAGAGCATAAGGTTAGACTGAATCCCAAGAAGTGCGTGTTCGGCGTCACATCTGGAAAACTCTTGGGTTTTATAGTCTCCAAGAGAGGCATCGAAGTGGACCCAAACAAAGTCAAGGCAATCCTTGAAATGGCTCCCCCAACCACTATCAAGCAGACTCGTAAGTCTGCAAGGAAAGGTCGCGTCAATTAAACGCTTCATAGCGCAATTATCTGACAAATGCCGACCAATGAACAAATTATTGCACAAGAGGGTCACATTTCATTGGGATGACGAGTGCCAGTCAGCCTTTGACGAAATCAAACAATACTTGGCTTTGTCGCCAGTATTGGCATCGCCTAGACCAGGTGTGCCATTCTACTTATACATCTCAGCTATCGAGGTGGCACTGGGTGCAATGCTAGCCCAGAATGAACTTCACAAAGAACAGAGCTACTTACTATATTAGCCACACCCCGGTCGGCTACGAACTTAACTATGCATACGTTGAAAAACTCTGCTTGGCAGTGGTGTTTGCTACCAAAAGGCTATGCCACTACATGCTGAGCAACACTACGTATGTTGTGTCTAAGGAGAATCCATTGCGATACATGATGAGTCATACTTATCATAGTAGTCGCACGGCAAAATGGATCATGTTGTTGACGAAATTTGACATTGAGTTTATTGGGCAAAAATCTATAAAAGGACAAGTCATAGCCGATCAACTAGCAGAGGCTCCTCTTGAAGACGATCAGCCTCTGGTCATAGAACTACCCGATGATGAGGTCTTCCATGTCTCAGAATCACCAGATTCTGATGAGCCTAAGTCTCAGGCCGACATAACCTTATTTTTCGATGGTTCTAAATGCGAGCAAGGTGGTGGTGTAGGAATTGTATTCTTCACACCGCAGGGCGCTCCAATGCCCCTGTCATTTAAATTAAACTTCCAGTGCACCAAAAACAATGCAGAATATGAAGCCTTGCTCCTAGGTCTTCAAACAACAATCACCATGAATATAAAAAGACTGAACATCTTTGGTGATTCGCTGTTAATCGTCAATCAATTAAAGGGGGTATATCAATGCAAATGTCTAGTTCTGAAGGCCTATAAAGCCCTCGTGGATAAATTCCTGGAAAAAATTGAGTGGTATGACATCGAGGCACTCCCTCGATCATCAAATCGTTTTACGGACACAATGGCCTCCTTAGGGTCACTAATCCCGCAAGACCTTTCCGGTGATATAACAACCATTCAGGTCAAAACCTTATCGCAACCCGCGATGGAGCACGCAAGCTCAGACTTGACGCCAAGAATCCACATGATCTAGATCGAACCATCTTCGGATAAGTTCTTTCAAATCCGAGACTATTTGAAACATGCCAACTGGGGGTCTATGTTCTCCCCCACTCCCATTAATAGCAACACAATGCTATTCTTACAAGTTCTATCCCAATCAGCATTTGTTAGGGAAGAGCTCCAAAAGGGATTGGCTGTTCAAACTGTCTAGGTATCCGATCAACAGGACTAGTATTTACCCATAAGAGACTACCTCAAGTTAGGTAATCTACCCTTTGGATTGACGCACGCCGCAAAACGAACATTCAAATAAAAAGTGGCAAAATATGTCTTGATAGGAGACATTTTGTATCGTCGCAGCTACGACGGGATTCTTCTTCGTTGCTTGGACTAGCAAGAGTCCACTTGGGCAGTCACCCAAGTGCATGACGGTACATGTGGCGGCCACTTCAGTGGTATGGCCATTGCAAAGCGCATTCTTCGCATGGGCTATTATTGGCCATCTTTAGAGCGAGATTGCTGCGCATATGTCAAGAGGTGCGTAAAATGTCAACATCATGCCAATTTAATGCACGCACCTTCCCAGGCCCTACAGACAGTCCAGTCTGTTTGGACATTTTCACAGTGGGGCCTCGATCTAATCGGAAAGATCTCCCCTGCATCGTCAGGCAGTCACACATTTATCATAACGACCACAGAATATTTTACCAAATGGGTGGAAGCAATTCCGTTAACCTCTACGATAGGACCCCGCATTACGGAGTTCATTTTGCATTACATCATATGTCGTTTTGGTATTCCATCCAAAATAATCTCGGATAATGGGCCATCATTCAAGAACAAAGACGTGTGTGCTTTAACCACAAAGTACAAAATTCAGCACAGCTTTTCAACACCCTATTATCCGCAAGCAAATGGGCAAGCAGAGGCGTCAAACAAAATGCTAGTCGCCATCCTTAAAAAGACCATTGCAGACAGTCATAAGGATTGGCACATACAAATACCACTTGCCCTTTGGGCTTATCGCACTAGCATTCGGACGCCCACTAAGGCAACTCCGTTTTCACTAGTGTATGGCTCAGAGGCAGTAATGCCTCTCGAGTTGGAAATTCCTTCCCTCCGAATATCAATGCAGGAATTCATCGATGATAACACTGCACGGCAGGCCCGGTTAGACCAACTTACGTTGCTTGAAGAAAGACGCGTTAATTCTCTCGAGCACTTACGTATCTATCAAGAGCGGCTTAAGAGAGCTTACAACATGAAAGTTCACCTAAGAGACTTTCGGGTTGGTGATCTGGTTCTGAAGGAAAACCAACAAAACTCTAATTTTCCGTCCCATATGAGAGAAAAATTCATGGAAAATTGGCTAGGTCCTTATGTCATTGATAGCAAAATAGGACCAGGAACATACAGGCTAGCTTCTCTTGACGGTATCAAGGAAACAGAACCCTTGAATATCAGTCATTTGCGACCATTTCATATCTAAGAAAGCCATATACCAAAAAAAAAAAAAAAAACTCCAAGGATTATCGCAATCTCTTGGTCAATCCAAAAAAAAGCTCCAAGGATTATCGCAATCTCTTGGTCAATCCAAAAATCTCCAAGGATTATCGCAATCTCTTGGTCAATCCAAAAAGCTCCAAGGATTATCGCAATCTCTTGGTCAACCTAAAAGCTCCAAGGATTATCGCAATCTCTTGGTCAATCCAAAAAGCTCCAAGGATTATCGCAATCTCTTGGTCAATCCAAAAAGCTCCAAGGATTATCACAATCTCTTGGTCAATACAAAAAGCTCCAAGGATTATCGCAATCTCTTGGTCACCAAAAAGCTCCAAGGATTATCGCAATCTCTTGGTCAACCCAAAAAGCTCCAACGATTATCGCAATCGTTTAGTCAAAAAAAAAAATCAAGAAATTCAACAAAAACAAAACAACAAAAATCATCAAAAACAACAAATATTTGCATCTCAATTCTAGGCATACTCGAATTCATCAAAAACATCAAAAAAAACCAAGCATAACTTTTACCACACAACAGTCAGTGGTCTGGGAATGTACCAAGAGTTTCAGTGATTCAGTCATCATTTTCCTCTTTAGCCATGTAGTGTACCAAGTCAAATAGATTTAACGAAGGTAGATTCATACTTGAAATACACCTTGTTATGTAACATCCCAACACAAATCAAAACACTAAAATTCCCAAATTGTGTAAACGAAAGACGAAACCTGTAAAATAATCTAGGTCACCACAAGCGAAACAGTTATCTTGCTCATCCCCCTGTGTGAATGACCCCTAGAATGCTGAGAGTTGGCAAAAGGACAAGCATCCTCCCTACCCAATTCCCTAAGAATCCCTAAAGTTCTCAACAGTTGCAAAACACAAAAATTTGCAAAATGTCAAAACTCCAAATTTGACAAACTATAGTGCACACATCAAAATGCACAAAGCAACAGTGATTTTCGTCACTCCATATTTCCAATCCCTTGCTCAAAAGAAAAACAAATCAAAATAAACAGTGATCTCATCACTACAATGAGCAAGTATCCCAATACAATTGAAGAAAAGAAGGGAGTTGACCTTGAATCCCCGGAACTCTCAGCATTCTATAGGTCATAAGGCAAGCTTTAGTACCAATTTGGTTGATAGCCTATCGGTAACAGAAGTAAACCTCCCGCATGATGATATATCTCGTCACATTAACTTGCATACGGATCAATGTTTGCATGTGGATGAGCTAGCTTATGGCATCCTGGATTACACCATAGATTAATCTTAGTACATACAACAAAGGAATTCGTGGAGCTAATTAGGTGATCCTCAGTACAGGTTCGGTTGAAAGCCCATCTGGCACTGGCGGTATCCTAACAAATACCACTAAATGAACTCAATTGCACACACAGGGATGTTAAATAACTCGGTCAAAAACAGGTCCGATTCATACCTTGTTCAAAAGTCTTGTAAGATAAAGTACAGTCATGGATACTGAGATAAAACTGTCTGAATCTCTAAAAATCATACATTCATCCCAAAACCATCTGTGCTACTTATCATCCTTATGATACCATCAGAAAATACAAAAACAGAAAAAACCAGGTAAATAAAGAGCTTCTTAAACAGCCTACAGTGCAATCACCACAAATATCATTCATCCATTTCAACTTGCATACCAAATAGACATCAAAAGCATATACATTTATCATAACATCTGCATTCATCAAAATAAATAAACATGCATAACAAAAAAAAATCACATCATCACATGTAGAAATAAAAATAAAACCGGTATATATATATATATATATATATATATATATATATATATATATATATATATATATATATATATATATATATATATATATCGTCAAAAAGATGCCCGCAGGCTACAAAACCGGTCCTCAGACCCCGCAAGCATATCCAAAAACCCAACCTAAGGCGTCGACCACCATGATCACGCAGGATCGGTGCGACAGGAACTACCCCCCGTGGTGTGGGTCCTACGGGACCCTGTAGGGCGGCTACTACTAGCCCCCGCATCATGCCTGCTACCACCCCCCTCATCTAACCGCCTACGACGAGATGATGCTGACTGCTCAGTCAAACTATCCCTTGTCCGTCGAGAAGATCTACTGATCGAAGGCTCAGGGAGCCACCCGCCAAGGCGGATGACCTCCCTCTCCAAGTCTATCCGATACAGACACCACTTTGCCTCTCGTCGATGATAGATAGACAATGCATCATCGCACTGTGCCAAAACTCTATCCCACTCTGCCAACTGAGCCCGCAGAAGATCCCTCTCCAGATCCCGCATCCGCAGCAGCTCTATAAGTCGTGCAACCTCATCACCTACATCCGACCCCACCTCCTCTGTATCTACCGGATGCATAGGACTCATGGGGACAGTAGCCTGCTCAGGCTCCAAATGCTCCTCCACATCCTGCATGTCCGGCTGCTCCGAAACACCCAAGTCCACATCCTCATCTCCCACATCCACCATGTCTGCATCATCCAACGGCCCCCCCAATCACCCCCTACCGCCTCAGCATCCTCCACTACCACCTCTACGCCTCCCAGTGGACCCTCTCCTCTCTAGCGCCGCAATACCCACCACGAGTCATACTCAGTGGTAGTACCGATGTCATCTACATTCGAGAACTCAATCACCGCATCCGACTCCTCACCCAATGGCACGGTGATCGATGGCTCTAGATCCCTCTCATCTCCCCAACTCCGATAGCCTACGGGCTCACTAGGCAACCCCTGGCGCACCCCAAACTGTCGGGTAACCCGGCGGTACAAAAAGAACTCATGCTCCATCCCGTGCCGCCCAGTCAACCATCGCTCCCTCCGTACCCATCCAGCCTCAGGCCAGGCTGGATAGTCTCGATAGGGACGCCAAAACACCTCCCCTGGAGTGAGCCGAGAAAAGGCATCAATGTAGTGCTCAACGACACCTGCCCATCACCGACTCTGCCCCTGCTCCACAGACCATCACCACAAAGCCGCATAACCAATATCCTCATCCTCCATCACCGCCCGAGTCATCCATGGTAACCCGGTAGGACTCTTAACAGCTATGTGCTGCCAACCCTAGCACTGCAACAAAAAACTGCAACTGACACCTCTTTCGCTATCGACAACGGACCCCGTACAGCTCCCCGTAAAGCTGTGCCAACAAAGTCTGTCCCCATCTCAGAATCAACAATGCCTCTATCAGGCACTCTGCCAACTGCCACACCAAATCCAACAGGTTCCACGGGAACCTCGCGCCTGACGAATCAGGGAGAAGAATGTTAGAAATGAGGCCCATCAAGAATGCGTGCCTCACCCCTAACACCCCCTATCCTTCCACCAGCTAACCAAAATCCCGCTAGCCTGGCAATCCGCCTTGGCTGTCTCCACTGGGTCTACTACACCCAGCTCCCCCCCATGCCCAAAACATCTCGTAAGTATAGCAGTCCGCTGATCAAACGGAGATGTCCTAATTGGCAGACCATCTATCGGAATCCGAAGTAACCGATAGACGTCCTCAAGAGTCACAGTCATCTCCCCTATCGGGAGATGGAAAGTATTGGTTCACGAATCCCAAAGCTTGATCAGGGTCGTCAGATAGGCCTGATCAAAAACCATAGGCTCCAGTCGAGCCACCTGCTTGAGCCCAAGGGCATCAAGCCATTCCCAGTCATCATCGGTCAATGCCAACCGTGCCTCAGTAAATGTAGCGGGTACACGGTACCGGCTCCTAACAACCTGCAAGCAAAAAAAAAAAAAAAAATATAACAGATCAAATTTTCAGTTCTAGGGTTTCTAACCTTAACTGATAAACAAAAACATCACAACAAAAAAAATCTTAAACTTTTGAAAAGCGTCAACACAAAAACAATGCATTAAATTAAAGCAAAATAAACCCTAGGGTCACTTACAGGTCTCGCCTCGGCTCCGCTGCTCGAACCAGTTTGTGCACTCATGATGGCAGAGAGAATTCCAGCAGCGCTTCGCTTCGTAGAATTACCTCCTCCTCCCAGAGCTCCAAAATCGCAAGAAAAAAATGACACAAATGAGCCCAAAATCAAGTTTTTGCCATTAAATAGGCCTTTTGTACTGGAATTCATCCTTGATTGGGATGAGCACTCTGATCAGCGCTCGTCCCACCTAGGGACGAATTCTCCACCTGGAATTCGTCCCACTCAGGGACGAATTCAGAGCCAGCACAAAAAAAAATCAACAAAAATGACTAAAAATGCACTAAAAACAGACAATAAAATTGCCAGACAAGAATGCTACTGCACCTGACAACAAGGGCATACAAAATCAACATTGGAGTCACAAATTGTCACTATCATACTCCCTAAGAAGGCTACCATAGCTGGACCACTCCACGAGAAGACGGATTTTAGACAATTTCATCCCCAAACGACATCACAAAAGGGTCAAAGCCCACTCAAAAAAAGTACAAAATTCAACAAAAATACAAAAAAAACATTGCCAAACATAAGTGCTCATGCACTTAACCTTTAGGCAAAGAAAATCGATGTCGAGGTCCAAATTATCGCTCTCCTACTTCCCCAAGAAGGCTACAATAGCCGGACCGCTCCATGGGAAGTTAGATTTTGATGATCTCACCTCATTACGGCATCACCAAAAGGGTTAACACCCACCAAAAATAGGTCCAAATGTTGGAAAAATTGCACAAGCTTAACGGTAAACCCTTTAAGGCACACCTGCACAAGTCATCTTGGGTCAAGCGACTCGTCGCTTCTCTCACAAAGGTCATTCCCTCATCGATTCGTCGCTTGAGGGGGTAGTCACACTTAGTCACCAATCAACAATCACACACCCAATTAAGGAAAATGACATGCATTCAAAGAATCATTGACAAAGACAATCACACTCCTGCTTGGGGCAGTAAACAAGCAACAATCAAATCAATCAAACACTTGGCATTTCGTGAATCATGAACACAAGGTTCCCCCTGAGGATAAAAACGCCCTTTGCCTATTCATGACTGATCAATGTCTAAGTTCAAGTCACACCTCACCAAAATAGGTTAATACTTGAAATCAAATTCCTTAGCTTGTCAGAAGCAAGGATTCAAGAATGCATGCCCTTTCCATACTTGGGGCATAAAAAGTTGGTTAGGTTACCAAGAAACCCTAATCATTAGTGCTTTGGTTATCTATTTTTGCTCAACACCGCATCACCCGTAGTGCTTTCCAAAAAGGGGCATCTGTAGACACCAAAACAACACCAATCCGATTATGTGACCGCAAACACTGATCGCTTTGACAAACACAGCCCCCAGGGCAGCCCTCGGAGGTTAAACAGTGGTCTTAACCACTTTCACAGCAATTTTGTAAGGTCAAGAAGCAATTTGGCACACTTGGACACTTTGCCCAGTATTCGTCTCACCCAGGGACGAATTCAAATTAGAATCCGTCCCACCCCAGGACGAATTCTGAATCCATCCCTGGGTGGGACGAATTCTAAGCTTAATGGGAAAAAATACAAATGGCACCAAGTGGCAGCCCAGAACAGTCAGTTGATGACTCCTACCTCACACGCGTGTGTAGGTGGACAGAGGGGCCATTAGAAGACTGTCACAAAAGGAATTTATCAAAGCCCAAGTCAACGGAGGACTCCCCTCCCTCATGGGAAGACAAGACTGCCACATGGCGCCTATGACCAACACATGGCATTTGTGCTTCCCTCCCAAAAGAGACCCCATGGGTCTATAAAAGGTGGGACTTTTCTCACCCAAGATATACAGGTTGAAGGATTTTTCAAGCAACGAACTGCTGCCGAGTTGAAGACCCACTTGCATCCCTTTTGGTTCACCTTCCCACATCCACCAATATCTTTTTCAAGGGAGGTTGTTGGGTGGCCTTTGGAAGCTCGAATCGGACCTAAACCCAATGCATGGACACCTGAACCAACCAATTCGCCGACCCCCCAATCCTAAGAGGTTTTGGGCCCATCCTTGGTGGATTGGCTCCAAAATCAAGTGCCAACGGTGGGAGGCCCACTTGGGCACCCCCGCACCTCCCATGTCCTATTTTTAGTTTTTGAGCATTTTAGATTACTTTTCAGATTGCATTTTGTGTTATTAGGTTTGATTAACCCATAGTTGCAATTTTGTAACTTTTGGTCAGATTCTAGTATATTTTGCGTTGCTTTGTCGTTTCGCTGACTTGCAGGTGTTGAGGTCAAATTCCTGAGGGTGGAGGCCAAATTGGGATAATCCAACCATCTGGGTCATCCCAAAATGGCCCCAATTACATAACCCCCTTGTCTGCAGGTGTTTTGCAGGTCTCGGGATCCGACATTGGAGCAGCAGCAGGTCGGTTTCTTCAACACAGAAGAATTTGTCCCACCCAGGGATGAATTGCAGTCAAAATTCGTCTTTCCCAGGGATGAATTCCAGTTGAAGGTAGATTGGCCAGCTGTCTCAGTGGCAGTGGTCTTCTGGTAACTTTTTTTATCTTCTGTCAAGTTTTGAAGCCATTTGGACTCACTGTAATTACTGTTTCAGGCAAATATTTACATGCATATTTCGTTAGTTTTAGAGAGCAAACGCTTTTTATTTGCAGCAGGTGCTACTGACATCTTGGTTGTTTCTTTATTCACAGGAGAAGCAGTAGAGGTGAAGAACTCATCGAAATCAGCGACGACATCATCTTGGCCCGCCCATTGCAATCGTGGGCACGCGGAAAGAGGAATCATTTAGTGATTGTAATCAAACTCTATTTGTGCTCCTAGCCCCTGAAAAGGGAGGAGACGTCATTGTAACAGAGATCAAGGGATATTAATGAAAGGGCTGTGTTTTCTCTATTTGATTGTGTCTCTTCCAATGTGTCTATTTTCCATTTCATGCAATTTACATTTCTAGGACTTAAGCGTACTTGATTTTGAATGCAATCGCACTTAGTGTTTCCTTTGCCCGGAATCTCGTGATTTCAATATCATTTATATCTAATGCAATTTTAATTATGAGGACCTAAATAATCATTCCATAATTAGTTCCCAAAGCTATCTATAAAAAATTGTAACTTTTTTTTTAAGAGAAAAACCCCTTGTGGGGCTGCCTTGGTCTAAGAGACCACGAACAGGGGGTTCTACACCATCGTCACCCGAAAGTCGCACCCAACCTTGCCTGCACCAACATTATCAATTGGATTTTGGGTACCCAAATCAAATTTTTTGGTAGGATGGATATTCCAACCTGGGACCTCCCTTGGAGGATTACCCTCTCCTCTCCAACTCACATACAACACCTGGGTAAACAAATGTAACTTTAAGTTTCATAAAGAATCACCTTTTGAAATAGAATTTATAATGATTTGAATAGAATATAGGATACCATGTATGATGAATTTATCCATGCTACTTATTAATCGGGTTAGGAAAACATAAGGTAACATAGGTAGTATTTTTTTTCTTCTCAATCATGAATAAAAACCAACTACAAAAAATAGTAAAGATTATTACACTCTGAAATGGTAAATAAATTCATATAGCCACAATTTAATCTCATAAAACATATTATAAATTTTGTATTATGATCCAATAGAATGATTATGCAATAATGAGGTATATGAACTAGACATTGGCTTATTACCTTTTCCTCTAGATTTATATAGGCTTAGCATTTTATAATGAAAAGGTTACAAATTCATTACAAAAAAGGATAACTAACTAATTAAGATAACTGACCATGCAACTAGAACATTGTTATGCTAGCTATAACACACATCAAGATAGGAATATGATAAGCTAACATATAAAACCAACATCAATAGTCTAAGTATATAGATCAGTATTCAATGCATTATAATAAAAATACTCATTACTTCTAACAACCCATATCTTTGGAATCCTCCTTTATTATTAGCAGTTACAACCTAATTATAAACATTTAAGTGACTAAAAAATAAATCTAAAAGACATCTAGGATGGACAAATATTATTTTGATTAAAACTTTGATAACTATATTTAGTATCTCATCCTCATTCTCATAATATTCAATTTTAATTTTCTTTTGCTTAATACATTACATGACATGATGATGGTAAATTACAATATATTTGTGCAAGCATAAAAAAATAGATTATTCAAAAGTTTCATGGTACTTTGATTATCACAATATAGTATATTAAGTCTCATTTGATATTGTTATATTTATACAAGAATTGATTTCATCCAATTAGTTGTTTGTGTTTCCTCATTTACAATTGTACAAAGGTGGATATGGAAATATTAGTATACTTCTTTATTGATAAAGAAACAATTCTACAACTAAGAGAGAAAACATATCCTATGTTACACATCCTAGAATATGAATTACAAACTAAATTTAAATTAGTATCTCTCAAATACTAATTACCAATGATATGAGTAATATATAGCCATATTTAGAGTTGCATGTAATGTTAATAATTATAATCTAATTCATGGCTAGGATCCCATATTATGTGATATCTTGGATAGACCTAAGGACATCTCATTGTGTAATGTATTAATTATTTTGTAATATTCTACCATGTAAGCCCTATGGGCCATGGTTAACCTTGTTATGGGTAAACCCTATAATGGCTTGTAATTAATGTAAATCCCTATTGCTATACCAGCATGTATTATTATTTATCATTTGATTGGGATTTTGGTATTTTACTATAAATATCCTTCACTCTACTCATTTTCTTATCAGAGTATTGTGCAATATTATCTATGTGTAGTGATTATTTATGGTGCCTATGACTACCCTAAATCTCTTTCATCCTTTTTTGATTTCTATATAATATTTGAGAAAATATTTTACTTCTATTCATTGCTAGAAAATATTATGAATTCCAACATGGTATTAGAGTAGGTGTGGAGTGGTATTGATTGGTCATGCAATAAATACCTACAAAGCCTCTAGTCTTCCTTTTAATGTATAGGATACATTTATTTTATTATATTTTTTTGTAACTCTAAAATTTATTTTTTAAATATTTATTTTACTCCATTGTAATCAAAGTTTTGATGGATATTTATTCAAATTTTTAATTTAGATTCAAGGTTATGGTTTTCTCTCCTCTCAATACAAATGCAAAATGAAGAGAAATATCTATTTTAAATTTGAATTTAAAATATTGGTGGTAGTCACGTATTACACACACGTGTCTCACAACCAGTGTCATCCACTTTCAACACGTTTGACATGCCATTCATGGGGATCACATAAACCTTGAAAGCTTTAGATAACCAATGCAATGATTTTAGTGGATTTCATTCCTAAACATGGAGGGTAAAGGGTCCAATTCTCCATGCTACCTAGTTTTTCATGTTGAAGCTTATTGTAGGGAGCAAGTGGCTCCATGGAGCCCTAGCTTCCTAGCCAAAATATTTGTATAGTGATCAGTAAAATATTTTTGGGAGAGCTAAAAGGCAAATGATAGCCCATATAATCACCTTTTTCTCTTAATTGGTAATCTATATAGTATTGGCTATAGCATCATTGATGGATCATTCGTAGTAGATATTTATGGTATACAAGTATAACATCCATTTACAGTGCATTTAGGATATTGAGGTCATATGGTTGAGTCTCTATACAAAATAGTTTTCTTGAGGATAGTGTTGAGGTCAAATATAAGTGTTGTGCTTGGGAATCCTCTCCTAAAGAGGAAGTTTGTGACATTAGTTATACCAAGGTGATTAGCATTTAAAGGGATAAATTTCAAACCCCATCGAGGTAAGTTTTGGATTATTCAAAATACTTCATATCCCTTACCAACATGGTAGCTAATGTGGACCTCTATAAATACACATATATGTGTGTACAAAAACTTATCTAATCAAAATTATGTAAGTGTTAAAGGCTATGGAAATGAAAGTAGTTTAAGTAATGAAAATTTATTTAATCAAATTAGTAGATTAGATTTTACCATGTGGAAGGTTGGTATTGATCCTTACAATCCCAATATTTGAGTTTTTAATTTTTTTTTTTTTAGGCCATTAGGACAAAAATTCTAGAGACAATAACTTTTGCATATAGAAGCATTTGAGGCTATTTTTTTAATTATATAATTTTTTGAGCTTTATACATTGGTGATATCAGTTTATAGACCTATTCTGGTGTTTAGAGCCAAATTGTGTGAAATAGTCCTCATGTCCTATTTATCTAATTTGAAAGGGTACATTAACTTTTTTCATGTAACAAAGATCTTTGGATTGATTTTATGGGATATACAAATGTATTTGTGATAATTGTAGTATTTTTAAGGCACATGTGTGTGTGTGCAAACTCAGCCAATCAAAATAATATAAGTGTCAATGACTAGGCAAATAAAAGGAAGGTTGGGATTGATCCTTAGAATCCTAATATTTGAGATTTTAATTTTTTATTTTTTGAGGGTATTAGGGAAAAAATTTAGAGACAATTTTTTTAATTTAGAAGTATTTAAGGCTGTTTTTAAAATTCTATGATTTTTTTAGCTCTATCTATTGGTGACATCAGTTTATAGACCTATCCTTGTGTTTACCATATGGTGTGATATGGTCCTCAAGTACTATTTTCCTAATTTGAAAGGGTGCATTTAATTTTTGCATGTAACCAAGATATTTGGCTTAAATTTATGCGAGATACAAATACATTTGTGATAGTTTTATTATTTTTTTAATCTTTTGGAAGTTTTCAAGAAAAGTATTTAGGATGTAGTTTAGTCAATATATTGTCCTCCTTTAGGTGTTTGATTAAACTTATTCATAAAGATATATTCTTACATGATTTTTTTCTTCTTCTATTCTCTATCCAAGGACTTAAGTATATTCATGCAAAGCCCCTTTTGGTGACTAATCGGGTGGCCCATGGGTAAGAGGAAATATTTAAATAAGTTAATACATGCCATGAATGGAAAATTTTTATCTTCAAGGAATATCTTATCTAAAAATGAAATACTGAAAGAGCTTACATTTAAAGAAGACTATAATTTTATCTATTCTTATTTATTTGAGTCTTAGTATAAGTGGATTTTGGTAGTGTATAGGATGTTCAATAAGTGTAATGGTGATTGTAGTTCAACCTAATGAGATATTTGTGTAGGAAATATGTTTATAGCAACATATATTAAATGATTGGAAGGATCAATTGAATCCACATCAAAATGTGAAGGCCCACTAGATCATCCATTATAAGGGGTGATATTATTGTTATTAATGTCTCCTCTCCTTGGCTCTAAATTTTAGATTGTGATAGGGGGTGTTGAAATTATAATTTGATTCGTGGCCACGATCCAAAATCATGTGATGTATTTGATAGGTGTAAGGGTATTCCATTATACAACTTATTTATTATTTTTAACATTTTATTATGTAATCCCTATGGATTATGTTTATGTTAGAATGAGTAATTATTTTCTTAAGTTCTACTATGATAGACTTAATTTAAGTTTCCACTCCTTCATGAGTCATGTAAAATCTCGGTTATAGTCTAGATAAGATTTGATGCGTTTTTGTAATCCAACGACTCTCAATGATCAACTTTGTTATTTATACAAATTTAATCTATGGAATAATCAATCGGTTATATTTTGTTTCTTTAAATATTATAATACTTTGTATTTTTACTCTTGGTAATTCTAACATGGTACCAAAGCAGGATAGATTATGCTAGCATTCTCTCTTGAAGGAAGTTTCACGAACTGGTTCTTAAATATATTATTCTTTATTTTTTTAAATTAAAGAGGGTTTTACATTTGTAGATTGCACATATATGCAATTATTTTTGGAGATATTGTATTTTGATAGTATTCACCATTCTTTATATGCAACTTGAATATTTTTGAAACTATTTTTCTCTACTCTATGCCTCTATAGAATTTCCCCTTCTTAAATCTAGGTGAAATTCTAATCTAATTCATTTTTTTCATTTTTTTTTTACCCTCCTTGTATGCTTAGATTTAATTTTTTTTCTCCACCTCAAATGCAGCTCATTCAACTCCATAGCCATCACTGCATATCACTCAATTGGAGACTAAAATAAATCGATAGCATATATATTTTGGAGGGCATAAATTTCTTTTTTGTTTTGTTGTCGTCCTTGTTTGCCTACGTTTTAAATTTTATTTATCCATCTAGAAATAAGATCATTCAACTTCCATTAACCTTCACTGCATATCATTCTACATTGTAGAATAAAAATTTGGAGGTCATTTTTGGTGAGCAATATATTTAATTAGTTTGAAAATTGTTTATCTTCATCTTTTTTTAATTATAGGGATCATCGCTACTCGCATCAATATTAAAGGACTTTTGGTCTACCTAAATTAGACTACAATTCATTAAATTTATTTAATAATGTGGCTTTTGGCCATTGTTAAAATTGGTGTACATAGAGACTACATCTCTATATGGGTAATTCCATTCATTAATTGTTTAAACCTTAAAGATCTTGTGATTTTCAATTTGAGTTAAAATCATCTTCTTCCTTTTATTTTTCCTTCGGCATTTAGGGAGATCTTCAGTTTTTTGTTATATATTCATCTTACATATGCTTGAAACTATGAATCTATTGCTTTGATTTGAGTTTCTTCGATTAGGCATTATTCTGATGTACTTTTGGGTCTAAATATTTTTGTTCATTGTAAAACTTTGCTAGTGTTAACATACTAGATGCCATTCGTTTGTTTTAGAGTTGTCTCCATAGGTTGGCGCAGTTGCCTTCCTCTTCCAAGAATCCCCTCTACTCAACATGGCACCTTCCCTACATAACATAGCTCCATTCTAAGGCAAAAATTGTGCTTTATGGCATCTCTCAGGTTATTCTCGTCTCGGTGTCTCTTCAAAAGCAATCACTGGTATTGATACAATTATTTTTTACTATATAACTTCATTTATTTTAATACAGGTGCAGTGTGAAGGAGCCAGTCATTTTTTTGAAACTTGAAACTAGATTTTAGTGAAGCCCTTATGGTAAAAAAAAAATTCCCCAAAAAGTGCAGCGAATCAGAGCCTATAGCTCCTTCCTCACTACCACTTTCGTCTCAAGTTCATTGACAAATGTAGCACCTAATATTTTCTACCTCCTCTTCAAAATCTAACGTCAATTATTTTTTCACATCTCATTGCTATTTAGGCTCTTATTAGAACTAATCTATGTTCACTGCTATAGCCTTCAAAAATAAAAAAGGGTTTCAGTCCTTTTCTTTTTGGCCTCTAATTGGCCCAAGATCAAAGTACAGTTGTAAAAGCTTTAATATAATGCTTTTTGGAAGGTTTTTATAGGTGCCTTTATGCACCTAGCATCAGTGGGGTTGTCATTGCATCAATTTTTGCCTCTTTTATTTTATCTTTGTTTAAAATATTTTTTATATATTGTTTAATATACGTAATGGATTGATTTTTAAAACATAACCTAAAAATATTAAAGACGTAAGAAATATAACTCAAATTTATTATTTCTTTAAATTCTTCATTAGAATATCTCTATTTTGTTATTTATTCCCAAATTTTCTTTAATATATTAAAAGATATTTTAGTATTAAAGTGATTTTTTTCCCTTTATTGCAAAAGTCTCTATAATAGAAAATTTATTTTGGTTAATAAACTCATAAAGAAAATTTAAATTTTTTAGCTATAAATTTATAAATAACTATTTGTTAAAACTTGATAAATATTTTCTAGAAGCACAAATGTTTTATATCACCATCCATAATAACTTATAGTTTCCCTCAAATAAGGGTGAGTTATTAAGATACCCAATATAGGTGTGGATGATATAAGCCTATGTTCTAATATCATATCCAATCAATACTTATAGTTTCCCTCTCATCAAGGTGGGTATTTGATAAGAGAAGATATATACATGCATGGCATATTTGTACTCATAGACCCAAATTTCATATCAAATATCCTCAAATTACTTATAGTTTCACTCTCATTAGGGTGGGTACTTTTGAGATATTTTGGTATTTCTTAAAAGCTTTGGCATATTTATTCTCATTGGCCTCATTTTATATCAAAAAATCAAATTAATTATAGTTTCCCTCTCGTTAGGGTGGGTATTTTGAGATAATTCGTATTTATTTAAGGCTTTTGTTAACTAATATCCATTGCATTCTCTAAATTAAAGTTAAAGGGGGAAATTTGGCTTAACTTCATAACTACCATATATGGAAACCGAAAAATTTAAATCTCATTTCTCAAAATGGGCTCACACACCTACTAGAAGAAGAGCAACCTAAATTTGAAAAGGAATATGAAAAATTTGTTCATAAAGGAAAATTGCATGAAACAATGGGTATTATAAGAACTAATGTAAATGAAAGCTTATGGTTTCACATTACGGATTGTAAAACTCCTTATTAAAGTTAGAAGAAACTAAATAACTTATTTGGAAAAGTAGATCAAATGAGGTCAATGCAGCTTGAGGTAGAATTAACAACTTTATCTCCTGACGACTTCAGCAATATTGTTGAATTTCTCACCAAATTTAAAGAAGTCCTTACTCAATTTAAAGGTAGTGGCAAGGATAAAAAATATGAATAATGCATCTATATAATTATTTCTAAATTAAATGGTGTATTTCAAATATTCACAACCACATTTCTATCTACAAAAGATGCTCTTGGTACAAATTTCAAAATGCTCTCCTTAGAAAAATTTTGTGAGAGACTAACTAGAGAAGAAACTAAACTTGCTAAGTATGAGATCTATTCCTCTTCATCTAAAGCCTTAGTAGCATCCACCTCCTCTAAATAAAAATTTAAAAAGAAAGAAAGAAGTCCCATAACCTGTACTCACTGCAAAAAGAATGGTCATTCTACAAATAAATGCTGGAAAATATTATAACAACTAGAGGCAACTATGAAGGATCAAAAGATACACAATAAAAATCATATAGAAAAAGCCCTAAATTTTCAGGGGAAGACCATCAATACTTCTTCTAATTACTGGGTCCTATATTCTGGAACAACTCATCACATGACTATTTCAAATGAGTCATTCTCTTCTATCTCCTCAAGTTCAACATGTAGCATAGAAGTTGGTGACTCTTACTTTATCCCTGTCAAAGGAAAGGGTGACATGTCCATTTATGGGGGTTCTATCAATAATGTTCTCTATGTTCCAAACATTGCAACAAATCTCCTTTCTGTCTATCAAATATGTACTACTAGAAAGGGGAAAATTGTTCTCTTATCTCCAATAGGAGTTGAGACAAGAGACTTTCAAGAACCCAATTCTCTTATAGCCAAAGGGGATATTGATAAAAACACTCACCTATTTCACTTCAAAGGATTCAAAAATCTAGAAGGGGCCTCCTATTTTGTGGCTCGATTTTGAAAGACATCAAAAGTAGCAGGTGTTCTTGCTATACCTCGAGTGCAGTAGGCATTGCATGTAGTAGGTGTCAAATGCAGCATGTGTTCTTACTTTTCCTTGAACTCTAAACACCATTTTTTCCTGCATACAAAAGGAAAAAAAGGAAATGGAAGCGATATGAACAAGGTAATATAAGAGATTAAAAAAGGATGTAAAAAATACTCATTGTTGTCGCCTGTAGTTAGGAGGAGGTATGAATGGATGAAGTGCCACACGGAGGTAATTATGCTTAGTTCGAATGGTTACCACATTAAAAAAATGTGATTTTCTCTCCCGAGGAACCAAGCCACTATTGCTTCACTCCTGAATGCGATGCTTCAATTCAAACATAGAGGATTTTGAATGCATTGTTTTCCTTTGAGCTCCAAAATTTTTCTTTTTTCAAACAGAGTACTTTGAACTTGCATATGGATATCTTAAGGAAAAGGAAGGGGTATAAATATTGATTTCAATAAAAAAAACCTTTGAAGAGATCGCTCAAACTCAATGATATCTGAGAGTGCAATGAAATAAGAGAACGTTGGGTTTGAAATTCAAGGAGATCTTGGTGTTATATGAGAGTGCAATGAAATAAGATAATGTTGAGCTTAAAACTTAGGATATTTAGCTGTTATGAACAAATAAACCACATACAAACATTGACAAAGCCTCCTCTAATGCATGACAAAAATATATGATGTTATTTCTATGAAGAGAGAATGTAAACAAGAAACGATTGTATCGATATTGGGTTTGGCAGGACCCACGATCACTTGAAAATGGTCAAAGTGATAGAGTAGAGAGTAATAAAAATGGATAAAACAACTGACGACTATAGAACCTCTCCAAATTTTTCACAAGGCTACTACAATTCATTGAATTTGATCATCCGATAATCAACAAGAATATGGTAGATCCAAAAAAATACATTCACACGAACAAATTTTGTGCAAGAATTTGCATAAATATAAAACCAAATTATATACCATCCATAAAGAGGAGTTATTGTTATCGGATATCCAAATAGAGCTCTAATGAAAGCTATAAAAAAAATGCAAAAGATTAATCTTGCAAAAGAGTGATGAAAGACTAATAGACCGGAAGAGTAATCTAAATTATTGCCATAATCCTTTCACAATATATTAGAAAGAATGAAGAGGCATTGAAATACTTTCATAAAAAAAATGAACCAGAACTTAAAGAAAGAATGCTCAAAAAATCTAGACCAGCTCTGGTACCATGTTAGAAATATTGAAGAACAATATTGAAGGACAAAGACTAGATATGCAAAGCATTACTGAAATATCAAGAACTGATTGATTATTCCATGGATAAGATTTGTATAAATAACAAAGTTGATCATTGAGAGTCATTGGATTACTTCTCATTGGATTACAATAACTCATCAAATCTGATCTAGACTATAACTGAGAGTTCACATGACTCATGAAGGAGTGGAAACTCAAGTAAGTCTATCCTAGTATAACTTAATAGAATAATTACTTATTATAACAAGATTATTATATTTATACTTCCTACATTATAAATATATTTCTAATACCTATGGTTTTATCACATTGGTATTAGAGCTTTCATTTGTTTTGATTTGGGCATTGACAAGTTTGAGGTGACCTTTAGTAGGAGAAGGCGATATTTTTTCATTCTTAGATGAACCATAGGGACACAAATACTGATATAGGATCCACTTTGGATGGGATATGCTTCTTGAGGTATCAAGCTCATTTACCAAGATAACACAAAGTTTGAGGTAATTTTTTAGCAGAATATCACACAAAAATCAAGGCATTTATGGAATTTTACACAGTCAGACATCTCTCACTAATGTGCTGCACTATGCTAGATTTGAGCACAAAAATTTTCCTATTAGATATAACATCTGACAGTGCAGTTAGCTCTTTGTAAGTGCTTCTAACAATCCTACAACTCAGTAGCCTTCTAGTTTTTTGTATTTATTGACACAACCATTGCACGGACTTCGCAGGCACTAACAGCCTACCAACTGGTGTTAGGACACTATCAAAACTTTTGACAATGGTGACATAATCCTATCGGCTCCCTACACAAAATCTATAAAATCATAGAACCCCACACCTAACAAACATAAAAATTTTATACTAAAGTTGGAGATGGACCAAAAATCCTCATGGTTTGACTGTTCAATTCATAACTACTTGATGAACGACCCAAAAATCCTCATACTATAACATCATCCTGATAGACTGAGTGGGCATGGAATTTTAGGTATGAAACTTGATGAAAACTTGGTGAGGACCCTACTGAGCCGGTGTGGTGCAAAATCCAAGGAGATTGACATGGCACAAAATCCAAGGAGGTTGATGTGGTATCTCTACTGATTAGACAAATGGGTGGCATGAACTGATTGGTCCACCTAGCACTGACATGACAATATATAAGCTGGTAGTGATATGCTACTAACTTGATAAGTTTGACCTATGATGCAAGATATGTGGCACTTCTATTGACCTAGAAGAAATGAATTTTGAGGTAAACATGTGGCACCTACATAGACCTCAGTTGTCTTGGCATCAACTGTTGATGTGGCATTGAACATGTTGATGTGGCATCGTGCGTTTGGCTAACATGGCATGTGTACGTAGCATTCTACTACTAGTCCTCTTAGTCGGTAAAATGTTTGTGGTTGTCGTTGATTGCTTGAGGTAATAAAATTAAAGAGGGTGGCATTTTGTTTTTAAACCAAATAAAATGCATTCATGGGCTACGTGTGGTATAATTCCCACATATTTTTTCTAAAGAAACCAAATAATCCGTAGTGTAGTTTCAAATAGGAGAATTTCCTTCCTCTACACATAAGGGGTTGTAGCCCAACCAATGGCTAGGGCCAATGCTAAAACCCTTTTATGGAGGTCAGGATTTCAACTCCCGTCGACGCCAACAAAACCATTTGTTTTGTTGCACACACTAAAGGTAAAGGTTATTTAAACCAAATATTACATTTTTTAAAATTATTTAATTAATAATTTATTTTTTTCTTTAAGTTTTATTATCAATTATTTTGATTAATCTTCAATTAATTGATTTATAAAAGCTTATGATAAATTATTTTTAATTTAATTTATTAAAATTTTATTTTTGCAATTAAAACCAAGCAACAAGGAGGAGTTTATTTTTGCAAAAAATAATTGAAATAGTGTTTTTGTTTTCTTAAATTTTTGGGATATAACACAAAAAATAGCATTTTTTTTTTGTAAATTAAGGGAGATATCAAAATTTTCTCAAAATTTTTCTCACCCAATAGTTTTGAGATTAAGAGTTTTTCTCATGAAGAATAGACCTTAGGTCCACTAATACCAAGTCATGTGTCGACTAGTTCTGGATTACCTTTCGAATGCTTGTCTTGTGTCGAATTGAATTTAAAGGTGTGCTACCTTGTAAAATTTCCAGAGCAAAGGGGGGACAAGAAATTATGATTCTTTTCTACAAATTTGTAACACAAGGAGGGGGGCACTTGAAAATCAATATTTTTTTGCAAAATCAAAATCAACTTGTGCATTTTTTTTCTAAAACCTTGGGATATAACACAAAATACTGCACATTCATGTTTTTGCAAATTGACAACATATCTCATCACATTGAAGATCTAAATTTTCACAACCTTGCTTATTTTGCAAACAAAATGGAGGACAAACCAAGCATTGGATTCTTATTTTGCAAAATTGTAACATAAGGGGAAATTGTTAAAATAAAAGGATTGAAGCATTGAAACTTGTTTATTTTACCACACAAATAGAAAGGCAATTGTTTTTGTCAAATTCTTTGCAAAATCGTAAGACAAGGAAAGACATTTACTATCAAATATTTTTTGCACATCAACAATCAAAATTTTGCTACAAAAATTATTGTAATAAGGTGCATTTTCGATTGCATTTGACACCTTTTGTTAAATTGGTATTATAAAAATATGTGCATTTATGGTCAAATCCAACACGTATGTGTTAAAAATTTGTGGGTACTTTTTATGGTTTATTGCATTCAAATTCCTATTTTTCAATTACATATTTAGTTAAAATCAAGTAAGCTTAATACCCCAAATTTTACACTCATTTGTACAATTTATTTGATAGGTAAAGCCAATTATTTTATAATTTACTCCATATGCAACCCTAATTCACTCTTCTTGTTTGGATTAAACTCCTCAAACTAATTATCCTTTTTCAAAAGGGTTTTTAGGAAGGTGCCATTAAAAATAAATTAGAGTAAATTCTCTTTCAATACTCTTTTAAGGGTATATCAAAATAAAGAACAAATTTTTTGTGAAAAAAATGAACCTTCAAAGTAGCCATTGTTTGTACTAAGTAGGGATAATTCATTTCTTCCTTCAAAACATATTTTGACAAAAGGGAGATAAAACTTGTAAAGGCAATCAAAAAAGTAAAAGTCATCAAAATCAAACATCTTTTTATTCTTAATAAATAACATTTTTTTGTTTTAAATATTTGTAAGAAAGGGGGGATTGTACCTCTTTTTAGGCTTCATAAATATTTCTGGTGAACTTTTTAAAATTTACCTAGGAGACAATCTTTGTAAAAGCCTTAAAAAGTTTCATAAGTTGCAAATAACTTGCACTTAGGGGGGTATAAAAATTTCTTTCCTACCTTACAGAATATTTTTCTAAAAAGGGATGACTTATAAGGGTGCACTTTCGATAGAGACCGACATCTTAGTCAAATTTCTTGCAAAAATTCCCTTACAACATATTTTGTAAATAAGGGAAAAACTTATAAAGGTGCATTTTCGGTAGTGATAGACACCTTAGCTACATTCTCAAAACTTTTGTAAAATTATATTGTAATAGAGTGAACCTCGTATGTAGTGATCTACTCTAATACACCTAGTTGTTGCAGTGGTTGGTTACCCATGCAATCCGATAAGATGAAAAGATTACAATAAGGACATTCATTATTATCAAAATAAAAGTGAAGGAAGATCCACTTTTGCTTAAGTACTCAGGAAATACTTATTTTTCTTAGATCTATGGGTGACAGACCCAAAGGTAGACCTAAGTAAGAGTAGCTAGAGCCATGAGCTAGCATATCAACATCTTTCATTTTCAGTCCTTCACATTAAGAGGGGATGTTAAAGTAATTATCCCATTACTTGGATAATATCTATATTCCTATCTTGGATGATTACCATATTCGGTTAGGGTAGAATATAAGTTACTACATTCCCACCAATGAATAGGTTGCATATATATTCACTATGGTAAGTGCACGTGTCAAATTTGAGTTGTTTTTGCAACACTCTTTGTATTTCAAAATAATGTAATAAAGGGGGAATTTTAGGGTAGATGTTATGGTAATTTAATTATTACCATATATAGATTTAGTTATTATATCATTTTTTAATATAGGTAGATATTCGCATTGTTAGAAAATATTAGTTGTCTATTAGTTGGCATTTTATTGTTATTTGTTGGCATGATTTATTTATCGTTAGCAACATTAGTGGTGCAATATTTGTTAGGCTATTTTAAGCCTATGCTTATTGTATTTATACTTACCACATTATCAATATATTTTTAATGCCTATGGTTTTATCACAATCTTCTCTAAATTACATCATACTTGCATCTTATTTTATTAGTTTTATTTTAATTTCTAGATTCCAAAACTTAGGTGCTTGCATAATGTACATCAAAACATAGGATTTAGAGTTAATCAATAAAATACTCTTGGTGAACCCTATACCTCCATCAAATAACTCAAATAATAATGGGATCTAGGAAAGAATATTTGTGTGAATGTGAACCTCCGAGTTTGGAGATCAACCTAATGAATATGGATTTACAAGCATCAATATGTGAGAGTTTTAGAAATACTTTAAAAAATTAAAACTATACATTGAATACACACATAATTTTTGCATGATAGGTTTGTCTTGAATATCAAACCTAAATTTCCTTTTAATATATTTGTAAGTGGACTCAACTTGCTGAAGGCTACTATTAATGTCAAGTCTCTTAGTAAGTAGAGTTAGGGTGCATAAGTTTATTTTATAAAATCATCAAATACTCTTACATACAAAAGTGAGGGACTTAGGTAAAACTAGTCACCATCCTACCTAAGACATTGTTTAGAATTCTTGTAATACTTCTAAGTGATTTCATCTATAAGGAAACTCTAAATTTTAAATAGCATTTATGTACTAAATTTATGATATTGATAGCTCAATATTTTCCAACTAGTATTACAAGATAAATATTCTATTTGAATCAAATTCCTAGGAAACACATTTTGGGCTACCAATTTCTTATCAATATATTGCATCCATTTAAGACAAGTGCTAAGGCCTTGATGAAAAATATCAATAATTTTAAAACAACCATGAGAACATAGAAAACAATAAATGTTCCAATATAGAAACTTTTTTCCTTAATTTTAAGAGAAAAAGTTTAATGAAACACGAATGAGTAATTAAAAACAACATAGTATGCATCAATTATAACAAATATAAAACTTAAAAAACAAATTCTCCTTGCCCAACAATATATATATATATATATATATATATATATATATATATATATATATATATATTTTTTTGATATGCCAACATTATGAGAATGAATCCTATATGTTAATTAATGAAATCCTTATAAATAAAAATTATTTTCACCATGTAAATGCTTTTTAATATAAAAATAGACCATCGATTTTGAACAATAATAATTATTAATAAATAATATAAAAATATATTAAAAACTTTAAAGAATATAACTTTAAAAATATCTACCTTTAAAATAGCATTGCAATTCACTAACATTTTTGTATTATTAATGTTAAAATATTAGTGTGTGCTTTGTTTAATGCCTAATTTACCTATGATTAGGGTTATGGTTAGGGTTTTTACCTTTTATAAAACCCTAACACCTCACTTCATTTCTATATATATGTAATCTACTTCTAAATAAAACATAGATCTCTTATTTAGTTTTAATATTTGGTATCAAAGCATGATAAGATTTGTGTGTGAGGGGGATTTCCTTCGAGGAAATCCTCCTTCCCCATTAGTCCTCCATAGTTTCTTCTCAAAAGTAAGCATTCAATGTATGCTCTAGACTTGCATCCATGGGCTGATATGATCTATTAGAACGGGGTTATTTGCTTTTGATTTTTCCCCTTCTCTCCCTCTTCCTTTCACATATTCATCCCTATTCTCTAGTTTAGTGGTTTTTCTCAAGACTATATTGTGCAAGGTTGCATATGTGCTTATATTAAATGAGTTGCTTCTTAAAGAATAATATCATGATGAAGAAAATAAAAAACTTCACTTTCAAAGGAGACTCCGAATTTAGAAATCAGGTGGAGATAATCAACTGGATCAAGCACAAGAACTTGGTGGTTTTGAGAGGCTTCTCCGTTGCAAGTGATGACAAGGAGGGATGCCATAGATTTTTATTTATGACTACATGGCTAACGAAAGTTTGGATGAACATATTTTTGAAGGGAGGAATGAGAACAAACCCGCTTTAAGCTGGGAGAAGTGCAATAAAATAACCATCGACACTACCAAAGGATTGGCTAATCTACATTATAGCATCCAACCAGCTATATATCACAAAGATATAAAAACCACCAATATTTTACTATTTGATCAAATGAATGCTTGTGTTGCATATTTTGGGTTTACAAGGATTACTGTAGATGGGCAATCATAGATGACAACAAGAATAGCTCTTTATGCTCTTTATGTATAGCTATCTATCTATGGAATATGCTCTTTATGTATAGCTTACATATTAAAGCGATTTTTATAGTTTTGGCATTGTCCTATTGGAGATAATGAGCAATAGAAAAGCCCTAGATAATTTCATGGCTTTGGTCTCAAATTATCTTCTCACAAATTGGACATGGAAGCTTGTAAAAAAAGACAAAAATAATGGAAAAAAATAAAATAAAATAAAAGACAAAAATTTGAGATGCACTATTTTCATGTTTTCCTGCAAAAGATCTGTAGGCTTTGTTATACACCAAGATATTTGTGTTTACAATAGTTGGAAAACTCTTTTGGATAAGGTTTTAATGGAAGCATTGTATTTATATTTTGTGAAGGTCTACTTGAGTTTTGGTACTTTGAAATATATGGAGTGTATTATCAGTCATACGCGACACTCCTCAGTACCTAAATCCACATTGTTTTGAAGCAAGTTTTAGGATAGATTTGTCCTTTTGTTACTGCATTTTGATCTACCATTAAAGACTTTAAGAGCGAGTCATCGACGTTTGGTGGAGTTTAGTTTGTTATTATGTTACCTCATTTCAATCTGCCATCAAGGTCTTTAAGGGTAAGTCATTGACATTTGGTGGAGTTTGGTTTGTCCTTTTGTTACTCTATTTCGATCTGTCATCAAATACTCTAGGAGGGAGTCATCAAAATTTTATGGAGTAGATCATATGTTCCTCCATTTTTATATGACATCAAGGACTCTAGGAGGGATTTTTCGGTATTTTGTGGAGTTTTGTTATGTCATGTTGTGATATTTGGTGGAGTTTGGTTATGCCCTCTTGCAGTATTTGTTTCAGTGGATTTTGGCTTCGACATTAAGCACCATTGTGCTTCTGCACTTTCAATAAGAGAATACGAGAGAATTAATAATTTTGATTGAGATAACATCCAATTGCTCATAAGACTAAAGGTTTTCTTTAGATATTTTGTTTTCTATGTATGAAGGTGCATCTTTGGCTGAGATCGACACCTTCTAGAGGGGGATGTTAGAATATTAATGTGCATTTTGTTCTTAGGAAAGTGTACATTAAAGGAGATGGTAAAATATTAGTGTGAACTTTGTCTAATGTGCACTTTACCTCTTATTAGGGTTAGGGTTTTTCCTTTTTTACAAACCCTAATGCCTCAATTCATCACTTTATTGTTATATACCAAGTTATCAAGTTTGAATTCGTATTCGAGTTTGACACTCTTGAGGTTCACATGAAATTAATTCAATATATTAAAATATTGGAAACAAAGATATATTATAAATGCACATATTAATAAGTAAGAAACTCAAAAGGAGACTTGAAACAAACATTAAAAATTCCCGTGTCATATATTTTTTATTTTAAGTAATTTTTTTTGAAAATAAAAAATGCCATTTAATTTTAGTTTCAACATTTAAATATAAAATTTTATTGTTGAAATATAAAATTTTATTTAATGTAGACTTACATTCTACATTTTTAAAATAAAAATTTTACTTAAATACATAAAAAAATATATTTATAAATATTAAAATTAAATATAAACTATATTATTTAATTTAATTTATTATTTAAAATATATGAAATAAAATATGAGAAATATATATAAACTCGCCAATATTGTAAATATTTCTAAAAATAATCTCCTTACCTCATGTTTTACCCATTTCTTTTCTTTCAAATTTAGGATTGAAGTATTGAAACACATACGAAATATTCCACGGATGCTTTGGTTGACTCTCTATTATCTTAGAAGTTCTCAAGAACATGCTATAGTGCAAAAATTAGTAAAGGTCAATGTAATTAGAGTTATATTTGCTTTTAAAAAACTAGGTTACAGGTATTTCGGAACAAGCGGTAACTTGAAACCAGATGACGATTAAATTGGAGGCCGTTGAAAAGCTAGCCAACTCACAGACCAAACATGT
The DNA here is from genome assembly GCA_028583015.1 of Wollemia nobilis. NCBI lineage: Eukaryota > Viridiplantae > Streptophyta > Pinopsida > Araucariales > Araucariaceae > Wollemia > Wollemia nobilis. Next base: position 121,419 of record JAQPPZ010001424.1, on the reverse strand, counting down.
CTGAAAGCCAAGCATTTTTCCTTTCATATGCATTCCCGTCTGTTTTTCATCTAATAATTTTTTGTTGTTGTTGAATTTAAAGTTTATTTGCCGAACTTATTCGTTAAAGTCTTAAATTCGACAAATTTTGAATTCTATCTTAAAATTCGATGAATTTGACAACTAAGCTTATATGTAAGTAATCTACTTCTCAATAAAACATAGATCTATCATTTGATTATAACAATTAATTATATGTAAACAATGGAAGGACAACCATCAATGTCTCACTCCATTGCTATATATGTGTAATCTACTTCTCAATAAAACATAAATCTCTCTTGATTATAACAATTAATTATATGTGTGGAGGAAGAGCACGATGTAGTATGCAGGGACGAGTGATGCTGAGGAGCTTGAACTTCTTTTGGATTTTGATTCGGGGGCTGCCGGTCCGAAGATTGTGATGTGACAGTTGGTGAAACTTTTACCCCTCACATTTCAAGCCCTCAATCGTTTCCTTGTGCCTCTTCTTTTCTTGGATTTCAATAAAACATAGATCTCTCTTGATTATAACAATTAATTATATGTGTGGAGGAAGAGCACGATGTGGTATGTAGGGACGAGTGATGCTGAGGAGCTTGAATTTCTTCTCGATTTTGATTCGGGGGCTTTTGGTCCGAAGATATATCTACTTCTCAATATGTAATCTACTTCTCAATAAAACATAGATCTATGTTTTATATATGTAATCTACTTTTAAGATTGCTATATATATATATATATATATATATATATATTATATACTTCTCAATAAAACATAGATCTATGTTTTATATATGTAATCTACTTTTAAGATTGCCATATATATGTAATCTACTTCTCAATAAAACATAGATCTCTCTTGATTATAACAATTAATTATATGTGTGGAGGAAGAGCACGATGTGGTCTGCTGGGGAGCTTGAACTTCTTCTGGATTTTGATTAGGGGGCTGCTAGTCCGAAGATTGTGATGTGATAGTTGGTGAAACTTTTACCCCTCACATTTCAAGCCCTCAATCGTTTCCTTGTGCCTCTTCGTTTCTTGGATTTCAAGAGAATGGGGAGTTTGACAATGTTTGTCCCGCCTTCGTGGATGGCAAAGTTGTTGTCATGGTTTTCCTAATATTAGGTTCAAGGGAGTCCCCTATTTCTGTTTGCGCCATATCGTTGTTGAGTAAGGGCCCGAATGGTAGTTTTATGCAGTGATCGATAGTGATCGATGCGGCGGATTGCATAGTGGTTTGTGCGATGGTGGGTTGTTTTCCCTAGTTTTTTCAATGATCTTTGGTTGGTAGTGTTGTTGGGTTTTATCCCTTGTCGAAGCCTTATTTTTTTGCTTTCTAGAGGGACTTGAACCTATAGGTATTGGGGGTTCTTAGTTTCTAGTTGCCTATGGGATTTTTTCCCACAAGCATCTGGGTTCTGGGTCCTCCTTGAAACCTTACTCCTTGGCCTCCAAGTTTTCATCTGTGGAGGCTCACTCCTATGTGAGTTGTTTTGTGTAGCATCTGATTTTAGAGGTGTATCAAAGGATCTTAGCTTATTAGGTGGTTTCACTGCTTGATCCCGATTTTTTTTTGGATTTCAGTACTTGCTCTTGTGGCTGTTAGGGTGCTTTCTGTTGTGGTAGTTGTTTATTCACTTTTGGTTTTTATGGATCATGCTATCTCGGTTTGATGCGGTTTTCCCTTTTGCTGGGTGCATTTTGGATCTTTTCTGCTGTTGGTCGACAGAGTCGACTTGGATTGTAGGATATTCGGTCAGGTGGCTGGTTTGCCCATGGAAAATATGGTGGACGATCCTATAGGGGTCGTAGTGTTTTCTCATTCGCTGCGGCCATTATCTCCTAGTTTCGATGGTTGGCTTTCCTCATCACTACAGTGGACTGGTCCAGCCTCTGTTTCCATTGGCTAGTTTTCATTTTTTTCTCTTATTTTCAAATTGTCTTTGCGCGGTTGTTTTCGTATGTGGTGTCTTCTACGGAGGCCCTCTTTTGTATTTAATGGATTGTTCAATGCTAGGGTACAACACTTCATTAGCTTAATGATGGCTGGTTTTCCTAGGGGTTTGTTTTGTTCCATTTAAATTTAACTTGTTATTATTCGATGGGATGTCTTCCTCCAATTCCTCACTAGTATGTTGGATTTGTTATCATTCGATGGGATGTCTTCCTCCAATCCCTCACTAGTATCTCACTAGTATGTTGGATTTTCAAATTTTTGAGGTTTGGGGTGTGTTTAATGTGGGGGACCTTGTGCCTTTTTCCCATGCGGGTTCTATAGTTGCCTCTTCATTCCCATTGTGTGTTGTAGGATTTGTTGTGGTCCTTGTTTGGGATTGTTTTTTTTGTTAGTCCTAGAATTTGTGTTCTTTGTTAAGCTTTTTGGTAAATCCATTATAAAAGGTTGTGGGTGCCTTTCAAAACCCTTTTTTCTATTAATATTATAAAAAAAAACCATTAGTTATATGTAAACAATAAAATGACAACGACCAATTATCTATTAAAAAAATTTGAAAAAAAAGTGGGTTACGTAATTCTAAAAATATGATATGCCCAACTTTCTAAACTGGTATGATATGCCCAACTTTCCAAACTGTACTGCTTTCCATGTTGTTTGACATAGTCGTGCATCCCTCCAAGTTCTGAAGTACATATAGTGTTTCTTAATTTTAAGGACAACAGTATCACTGTGTCCCTAAGAGATTATAGTTATGTATTTCATGGGTCTTGACTAGAAGAAAACTGACATAGCCCTCCAAGTTCTGAAGTACACATAGTGTTTCTTAATTTTAAGGACATCAGTATGACTGTGTCTCTAGGAGATTATAGTTATGTATTTCTGGGTCTTGACTAGAAGAAAACACGTGCCAATCGAACCCTTGAGATTTATAGGAACGGGTTATCGTTTTATTGGAAACATGGAATAAGTAAAAACACTATAGGATCAAGTATCCTCCTAACCTAGTTTGCCAACTTCTACCGAGGAAATAGCTGATATTTTCTTCCCTTGGGAGGATAGTGGAAGTGAGTATTCCTTTTCTATCCAGTTGTTCGACAAGCCTCGGGAATTTATTTTCCATGTGACGAGCTACTCTGTCGCTTCGCACAATAGCTGTTTCACCTCCCTCTGGCGGTGCAACCTCGCAGAAGAATATTATTTTGGACGGAAATTCTTTCATCTGTACGCACATGAGTATCACAATCACAAAGCTTGGTTAAATTTAATTGCATGTATTTGGAGGGAAAAACACAGATGACTAAAATATTAACAAAATATATTATTACCAGGGCCATCTCATGATGAAAGAAGATGTGTTGATCAAGGGGACCTTCGTTTGCAGTAAATACTCTCCCTACAACGTTTCTTCGCACAGAGGGGCCTTTGTAGGGCTGTTCCTCCCACCCGAGAGCTTCCACAAACGCATTGAAGTCAGCTGATGTCTTTATGCCGAATCCTCTGAACAGAAGAGCTCCGCAGTCGTGCAATTCACGTTGAATCCATGCTTTCTCCTCGTCTCTTATGGACTTTATCACTCCATCCATACCTTCGCTTTGATAATCATATGCAGGGAAAACAACTTGGGGAAACGGATGACCCTCTTGGACCTTTTGTTCCCCAATCTTACCTTTAGAGAAATTCACCATTTTTCTTTCTTGCTCGCTGAGATCGCAAGATATACACCAATACATATGAAGCATTTCCCAAGTTGGATGCCTTTTATACACCAATACATATGAAGCATTTCCCAAGATCGAAATTGTAGATATTAAAATATGTTCACGATGACACATTGGTGTGACATGTCTGCTCAGTTATCTGTGAATTCCTGGATTGTAATTAAAAAGTTAATAGAGGCGGTGAATATTTTCAATGCGAATTTAACCTGTTTCAACGAATTTAACCTGTTCCGTGGATTCCATGCAGTTCGGATGTTGAACTCTATTGTGACGAGGACCCGAATTGTCTAGGCATGGACCAATTAGCACGTCCTGGTGAGCGGTCCGGGTGGAAAACACAATTTAAAAAAGAAAAACTGTAAATTTTGACATTAAAATTTCATTTTAATTTTTCTCTCTGGGTTTAATATTTCATATTACATTTGACATTCTTTTAACCAATCCAGAATTGAAATCAAAATAAATTTAATAATAATTAAAAAACATTTTGGTTTAAATAAAAACTTGCCCAAGAGGTGCCAAAAGCTCCCTCTTTGCCAAGTTGCCAACCAATATATCAATTTTCTTTGAGTCATAACGTTGTTTCGCTTTCACACCAGACAAGCAGCCATTTATTCATGGTTGCCAACGAAGTCACTTACATCAGGAGACTAAATATTTTTAACCATAAATCCTCTCGCAATGGGGATTCTAAACGTGCACAATCTATCTGCAGAATTCAACGACTAAACTTATCTGAAGTGTTCCACTTGTGGAATAGATAGTCTCTATGAATTTGGGTGTGCTGTCCAGATTTTATGGTCGCCGCCACAATATTCTGCGTTCAAGTGAGATCTGAGCTTGATTAAAGTTTTGAGTTTTTTTTAAAGAGAAGACATAAATTTAAACTAGTGTAAATGAACTTATAACAAAAGGAAATGGAAATGAGATCTGTTTTGAAGATGGGATCTTGTAAATATATACATACTAAAACAATGTTTCTTGAAAAGCTTCGGAATTTGGAAATACCGTTTTACCCAACCTATTGTGCATATAATAAGAATTAAAATAAAAGATACAAGGATTTGGTTTATCAGCAAAGACAACTACCACAACGATAAATACACAGGCGACAACTTTTGTCCCCGGACGGAGACATCTATGCCACATTTCACGTCAACGAGAACGTATGTGCCACCTCTATCTCAACACTTTGACATTTTAAAATTTAATATTATCATTGGGAGCCATTAACAAGAATGCTGTCACACTAAGGATGAACAAAGTTAATAATATTAAAGTGTATTATAATATATTATTGATTTTGGTCAGCATATTTTAGTAACTAATATATTAACAAGTGATTATGGTTGGTTTATTGAGATTAAAAACTGGTATATAAGTGTTGTTTTTAACGATGTTAAAGATTATAAATTAATTATTATTTTATAAATATATATATATATATATATATATATATATATAATTTATTTGGTTAGTGGGAGAAATTCCTACGACCAAGGTACAAGGTTGAGCAGGTTCTTCCAACCATGATTCCTCTAAAGCCAAAGAGCTATGCTTACCAATAGGGAATTTAACATCTTTTAATTATAATATTTTTAATTATTTAAGAGATATCACATATTTTTCTTATTTAGGTGGTCTAATAAACCCTTACCATGGACACATACATAGGGCTGAACAAGCTCTCCCAAGACCCCTTAAAGTGGAATGTTATGCTTATCAATAGGGAATTTAACACACAACCACCACACACACCCATCTTAATTATAATATTTTTAAATACTTTAAGGGATATGTGAATATTTTTTCACATTTAGGTGGTCTGATAAACCCTTAAGATGGACACGCATAGGGCTAAGCAATCCTCTCCCTTCCTCCCAACCATGGCTCCTCATAAAGTCGAGAGATATACTTATCAATAAAGAATTTAACACAAAGCCACCACACACCCACCCCCTCACACACTCACCCAAGCCCTGGTTATTCAATCTAATATTTTTAATTATGATCAAATATATACAATATATATTACTTTTAAAATTGATATTAATTTATGAGATGAAGAAATACATAAAAACATTTTTCCCCTTATCTTTGGTAATTAAAATTTCTTATCCACTCTTAGAATTTTCCACTCTTTCCTTATTAATTATAAGAATTCATTATAAAAAATATATAAATTATTTTTTTCATATTTTTATTATTATAAAATGTATTTAAACTACATCAAAATATATTTAATTTTAAGAAATATTAAAAACAAATTATTTAATATAATTATAAGTATTAAAATAGTATGCATTTAAAGCTTAGAATGATTATAATTTAACACTTTAAAGTTAATTACAAAAAAAATATTATTAATTTATTTGATAAAAAAATTGTTAATATATATATATTTTTAATTAATATTATATAATAAAGGAAACGTTTTTTATTCTATAAAAATTGACATAAACACATATTTTTAGAAAACATCAATATAGAAAAAGAAGTTTAAAGTGGAACAAAATTCTAACATAAAATATTTTTGAAATAAAAATATAAAATTCTAAAATATTATAGGTTTATCTCTCACTCTCTTAAATATATAATTTATCAAAAAAACATTTAATTCACATAATATTTAAAAAAAAACAAATTTCATAAGAATTAATACATATTTATAGAAACAATTCATATAAAAGAGTTTTTTTTTTTTTAAATTTATATGTCTTGAATATTACTTGTTTATGTATCTAAATAAATAAACATATGTATATGCATTTGATTAACTATGTATATGCATTTGATTAACTTGTAACAAACCTTTATTAAATATTGTATATGCTTTTTTACTTTAAAAATATAGTAATTTTTTTTTAAATTGATATAAGTTGGATAATAAATAATATACTTTATAAAATGAAGTAATTAATATAGAATGATATTGAGAGTAATACTTTCAATTTATTGTTTTATATTAGTAAAAATTATAGGAGTGAGTGTGAGCAAGGATCAAGCTATTTTAGTGACTTAAATATGATTAGATTATTAGTATATTAATAGATGATTATGGTTGTTTTCAATGACTTGAGTATGGTTAAATAACTAATATATTAGCAAATTATTATGGTTGGTTTCATATAATATTTTGACATTAAAAACTACTTTACCCTTTATTTATAACTTTATTTATTTTAAATGGTATATAAATATTGTTTTTAATGATGTCAAAGATTATAGATAGGTTGGTGTTAACGTGGAATGAAATATAAAAGTTAATTATTATTTATATATATACATAATTTTTTTTTTTCGATGAGGAACCTTTTTTATTTTTTATATATAATTTTATTTTTTTAGTGTGAGAAATCTCTATGACCAAGGCACAAGGCTGAGCAGGCTCCCCCAACCATGATTCCTCTTAAAACCCAGAGCTATGCTTATCATTTGAGAATTTAACACATAGTCACCAGACATTCACCTTTTAATTATTTAATTATAATACTATATCTAAATTATTTTTTAATATTTTTATTATTATAAGATGTACTTAAACTACATCAAATATATTTAATTTTAAAAAACATTTAAAAATATTTTACTAAATATAATTATAAGTACTAAAATAGTATTTCATGCTTTCTATTTATATTGATTATTTATTGTATAAGTAATAATTACTTGCATTTAAATTATAGAATGATTATGTTATAATTTAACATTTTAAAATTAATTAAAAAAAAAAATTATTATTAACTTATTTGATAAAAAATTCTAAAATAAAAATTATTTAATTAATATTATATAATAAATAATTTTTTTTATTATTTGGAAGGTTTCCAAACATGCTTGGAAGGTTACTTCCAATTCTGATCGCCTATGGTGTCGTATTCTTAAAGTTAAATATAATTTTCAACAATTCCTCTCGGATAATCTCTCTCCTGATGTTCTACATTTTGGAACATCCTAATTAAATCCAGAGACTTCATCAGAAACAATAGCTATTGGGTGCTTAGCAATGGTAGGATCATTTCCTTTTGGGATGATCCATGGCTCAAAGATCATCCTCTTGCTAAGGATCCTTTCTTTTGGGATGTGTGTTTGCTATCCAAAGAGGCGGGCTTTGTCAAGGTGGTTGATTTTTTCCTTCTTTAGAATGATCATAAAATATGGTCTCCTTCCTCCCCTTCGTTAGCACAGTTCAATATTGAATTGTGTGGGATTCTCTTATTGCTAAGATGTGATGGTATGTTATTTGGTATGAGGAGGTGGTGGATCGGTTGGTTTAGGATGGTGATAACGAGGGCTCCTTTTTGGTAATATCTACTTATTCCCTCCTTTTTCCTCGTGTAGTTAGTGATTTCCCCTGGTCAAATATTTAGATTAAGAATTTAACCCAAAAAATATATATTTTCTTCTGGGTGGTGGTGCATAATAAGGTTCTTACGATAGAAAATTTGAATAAGAGCGGTTTAAAATTTTAAATCGATGTTTTTTGTGTAAAAAAGACTAGGAGTCCACCTCTAATATGTTTCTCAAATACAAATTTTTTTGGAATATTTTTTATTTTCCCTTTCACCATGTTCGGCTTGCTTAGACGCTACCGGATTCTATTTATGACCTTTTTCAACAATGGGTGTCGCCCTTTTCTTCTCCTTGTCTTAAATTTTTCTAAAACATTTTGCTTCCCTACATCCTTTAGGGTGTGTGGAAGGAGCGAAATGTGAGGTCTTATAAAATACTTAGGGTGACAATTTTCATTTAAGCCATAAAATTATTTTGAAGATAGGAGAGAACCTGTTGGTGGTGTTGAAGGACTCACTCCCCTCTATACCTAGCGATCACCCTGATTATGTTGTTGAGTAAATTATTGGTTTCCACCCATAGTTAAGACCCCCATGAAATTTGAATTTATAATATTTTATTCGTTGGTCCCTACCCCATCCGGGCTGGTTTAAGCTTAACTTTTATGGGGCATCGAAAGACAATCTATGCCAAGATGGTGTTGAGGGTGTAATTCAAGATAATTTTGGCAATGCTATTTTAGCCTTTGTGGAGGATATTGGTATCCAATATTCTCACTATGCTGAAACACGCGTTTCATTTTTTGGAATTCAAATACTCAAATATCTTGGCATGTGTAGGATAATTATTGAGGGAGATTCATTAAATATTATTAATATGCTCAAAGGAGATTATTGTCCTAGATGGTAAATCTCTAATTTAATTGATGAATCTAGAGCGCATTTATTGTCTATGGAGGAGACAATTATCAAGCATGAGTTTAGATAAGGGAATGTGATGCTTGACTCCCTTTCAAATCTTGGTATATCTAGCCAATTCTTGATGATTTGGTGTACTAATTTTTCATTTGATATAATTCACCTTATTGATGATGATAAACCTTAATGTTTGTTAAATAGTGACTAGTATTATATTACATTTTATTTCACTTGGTTGGTGCTGGACTTTGATTATCATTGACATGATGGTGGAGTTCCTTTATTTCAGGTTCTTGCGACGTCCTATCAGGCCTTCTTGGTTCATTTTTGGTTTAATGTAGTGTCAGGGTATCCTTTCCCCCCTTTGGTTTTTTTAATTTCAAAATTTGAATCTTCCCTTCCCTACATTCCCTCATGTGCTCAAGTGGTGGGCATTTTTGGATTTTCACCAGTGTCTCAAATATTCCCTGAGTGTGTTAGTGTTAGAAAGTCTCTTCCTTAGTACGTTTTTATTTCTTCTTGGGAAGTTGACCTCAAGTCTATTTAATGGTTGGTCGAGTTCTAATATTTTTGGCCCTAAGGTAGCTAGGTTCCTCTATCGTGTCATCCTTTTTGCTATGAGAAGGCACCTTCATGAAATTTTTTTGGCTAGCATGTCTTGGTTGTTCTTAACACTTGTTGAAGGCTTGCTTACATTGGTGATATCTGGTTTGTATGAAAGTAGAATTTTGGTGCTTTCTTATGTGGTCTTGGGGTTCTTTACCCCATTTTTTAAGAGTTTTCTTGGATGGCTTAGTTGTATGCTCATGTTTTTTTTGCCATCCTTTCATGTGATGGGGATTGATTTGTTTCCCATCATGTTGTTTTCTATTTTCTATCCTGGGAACGATCTATTTTTCTTCGTGCCTATTCTTAGGACTCATGGGTCTCATTTGTCTATGAGTTCCAACTCCCTTTTTGGCATTCAAAATTTGAATTTTGGGGTGAGGAATCTATACATATACCTTGGTTTACCATGGGGTATTCTCCATAAAATTTATTTTGCTAGTTCAAGTGTGGTAGCTTGGGCTTTTCCCCTCTTGCCTATGTTTGGAAGATTTTGATTTTTTGTTCTTATGGATAAGGCAAATATATTTTAATCTAAATAAAAGTTGAGTAAGCCTCATTTGGAGCCGACGTCCATCTCCTTTGATGATGAATTTAAAGCTATTATGGTATTAGGGGGTTTCCTCGAGTGTATTCAAAAGTTTCATGGACATAGCCTGGTGCTTACTTATTGCATGGTTTCTACCTGAAACGATGGATGGGTCAGGATTGGTTCTTGTTCATTTTAGGTCACAGTAAAGATTATTAGTAGGACCACTAGTTTGATGTTATATGGTACTTTTCACAATCATAATAGGTACTCCCCATTGTAGAAGATCTGTCTTTTCATGGACAAAGAGGAATTTCTACCTAGGATTTAAAATGACTTTAGCGCTTTGGCCTTGTCCCCTCCTTGGGACCATGTTTCTAGGGTTATTATGGACTACTTCACCCTTGATTCTTCCTATGAGATAATTAGGAGTTTTCATGCTATGTTTTTAAATTATTTGTGACGTAAAGCTTACATGAATATTCCTTTATTTCTTTTATATTCTATGAAGAATTCTTTTGTGAATGTGCAATGTGTCCATGGTCAGGCCTCCATCCATCAAGTTCTTGTGTTGCTTGTGTTTGAACAGGCAACTATAGAACATGGTTTAGTTGTTGATGAAATCCTCAAGGCTTTTGTAGATATTTTAGGTCCCATGGTAGGAGGTGCTAAGTTAGTGGTGGATTACCATGGTCCTACTGGTGGTAACTCTAAGGTGGCTTCAGAGATTGACTCTGATTGCAATAAAGATAATTATTTTTTTACCTTGAGAATGGGTCTTGAGAAGGTCTCTAGAAAGATACAATTTTTTGCTAAAGGAGTGAGGGGTAAGGCCTCTCATGTGGGTATTTGCACTCCCTTGGTTGGCCCCACTATTAAATTTGATTTATCCCTTAAATATATTAATGAGGAGGCTATGAAGCTAGACCTAAAACCCACTCGTATTGCTATCAGTATTGTCTTATGCAAATCTAAATATCTATGTAATAAAGGTGATGAGGATGATGTATTATCCCCTTTTTATTCCCACTCTAATTTTAATGTTGTTCTATGCGATTGCCATTAGGATAAATTGGTTGAGGAGGTCTATGCCCTAGAGCCTCTGAGGAGATTAAACACTTGATATTTCACAATTTGAAGTTTATAAATATCAATCAAAGGAAATTGTGGAGTTCATTGAGATCGATAATGGATATTTCTAAAAAAAAATCTCGTCTGGATGTTTATGTTTGTCAGGGGATGGGTAAGTTGGGGTAGAACCATATCATTTCTCCTCTTATTTTGTGTCTTTATATCCTTGTCTTCGTAATATTTTTTGGTCTACCTCAGAATTTTCGGTGAGGTTTAGTTCTAGTCTTTCTTGCCTAGGTGGAATTTTGATTGTAGTGGTTGCGGGGTTCCCTTAGAACCCTCTCTATTTTTAATATTATCAAAAGAAAATGTTTTTTTATTCTATAAAAATTAACATAAATATAATGTTTAGAAAATATCAATGTAGAAAAAAAGGTTTAAAGTGGATTGAAATTCTAACATAGAATATTTTTGAAACCACAAAAAAAATTCTAAAATATGATGGGCTTAGCTCTCACTCACTCTTATATATATATATATATATATATATATATTTTTTTTTTGAAACCACAATTTTATTAAGAATTTTTTTTAATTTTATATATGAAAATTCTAAAAGTTATTTCTTGAATATTACTTATTTATTTATTTATATAAACATATGTATATGTATTTGATTAAATTGCAACAAACCCATATTAAATATTGTATATGTTTTATTTTTTTTTTACTTTAAAAATATAGCAATTTCTTTTTAAATTGTTATAAGTTGGGTAATAAATAATATAATTTATAAAATGAAGTGATTAATATAGAATTATATTGAGGAGTAAAACTTTTATTTTATTATTTTATATTAGTAAACATTATAGGAGTGAGTGTGAGCAAGGATAAAGCTTCACTTTTTCTTAATTTAAGTATTTGAAAAAAATTAAAAAAGCAAAGGTTTGTTAAATGAGGTAAATTATGATAGCATGGAAGGTAAACATTGATGAAATAATTGATTGGAAGTAAGGATGCCACTAAGGAGGTTGAACACCCTTTCTAAAAATGAGATTAAGAATGAATAATCCTTATCCATGGAATAAATGTTACTCTAGATTTCATTAACAAGGGTGATATGATGAAGCATGACATAATGATTCTTAAAACTAAAGTATTAATATGTATGTTTCACATGATTAAATAAAGTGGAAGTGGCGATCAAATTCATATTACTACATTACATTTTTTGTAAAAGGATTTTTGCTCATCATTTTCTCTAATTTGGAAATTAAGGTAATATAATGGGTGATAACCCCATGATTTTTAGAGATAGATACTCTATATTTGTGCTTAGTATTTTTAGATTTATATACCATTTAAAAGGCTTCTAGTGTGGTTAGTGTTTTTGGATTTATATACCACCTTATCATTAATAAGGTTTTAAATAATGTTGATAATAATCTAAGGGAGTTCATATAAGGGAGACCAAATACCAATATGCAAGAGTTATACATACATACATACACATATACACAAACATACACATACATATACACAAACACACACACACACACACACATATATATGTATGGATGTATGTATGTATATACATATATATATATATATATATATATATATATTATATATATATATATATATATATATATATATATATATATATATATATATATAGATAGAGATAAAGATAGAAGGATATATATTATTATATATATTTTAAAATATGTGCCACATTATAGATTAGCTATGATTCAAGAAAATATAATTAAAAAATAAATTATGAAAATATTAGTAGAAGCTACATTAGATCATGGATTTTCCTCCCAAAAGTGATAAAAAAAATCCCTTTCATATCATCATATGGTGAAGGACTTGATGGTTCATGTAAATCAACCATTGAATAATATAAAGAAGGATACAAGGGATAAGGAAGTTAATAGGGACATTCATCCTCTTCATAGTCCCTCAAATAACCTATTCAAGCTTCTTATGTATTTTTCTCTTAATATCCTCTTGCATTAATCATTATGCCAAGTATTAGTTTTGTAGCTATAATAACAAATTTCATCTTATAGATGTATGGAAAGAGAAATTTAAGCAACAACATATTCTAGATTTTTTTTATACCTTTATAATATTGTATTTGTATTCTTGTTTATAGCAAGAAAAATTGGCATAAACTTGCAAGGCACTTCATTGTCCTATGACTTGAGTGAAAGTTTATTCACTAATTATACAAATTCTTTCTCTTCATATAATTAATTGGCATCACACTTAGCCTAGTTCATGTATATGCCCTTGACCTTGTGTTTATTTTCTTTCAATAACACAAAAAAATAGCTTCCACTAAATAAAATCTATGAATATTACCCCATTGTTAAAAAAATATAAACTAGAAGTCATATTTCATGAATCCATATAGTGGAGATAATATATTTTTGGAAGAATTCACTATTTTTGTAAGATATATCATCTTATAGCAACCACTTAAACTATTTTTCGTAAAGCTTCGTAGACCTTGACACTTTTAGAGAATGAAAACATATAAAATAATTTTATGAGATAATTGTCATTATTGCACCATCCTTCAAGAGTTGTTCTAGTTATGATAGTTTCTCTTTTCCATGGTTCCCACATCCATAAAAAATAATATTTTAATTCACCACAAGTATATTATGTTATAATTATCCATATACTTGGTGATTTTACTAGTAACACATGATATATCATACAAACCTTTAGTTTACCATAAATTTTGAGTTGAAGGTTCTTGCATTAGTCTTAATTCTACATGGAATAGTATATTTCCCTTATCTCATTTATATCTAATGTAATTTTAATTATGAGGAACTAAATAATCATTACATAATTAGTTCCCAAAGCTGCCTGAAAGTATGAGGATACGTAAACAAAAAGGAATATGCCAAGCACGGTGCGTGTAGAACCAAACTTAACGCTAACAACCTATGTATTGCAAAATGCATGAAAATAAAGAACATAGATGAATCGACACAAGATAAAAGCAATATGAAATATGCTGCCCTTTTTATTGATATGATTTCAAAGTCGTGTTACAATACGTTTCCTTCCTTTTTAGGGGATAGAAGCGTCAAATATGTTTCTTATCACATCCATGGATAGCAATCCTTCTTCCGCGTGCCCACATGTAATATGGGCAGACCAAAATGTCGCCTCCTCTTGTGTATATAATTGTTGGCTCCTTCTTTCTCCTCTGATGTCAAAGACCTACATTCAAAGAAACAGATAAGATCAGTAGCACCTACATATAGAATAGAACATGTATTTCCTAAGGCCTACTGTCAGTGTATGCATGAAAAATTAAAACGATAACTAAATGATATCAGATCGATATAGAAATTTTATATAAGCATGAATATGTTACCAGGAGACCACTGCAAAAAGAACAGTCAGGAAATTCCTCACAGATTTGTATTCGCTCTCGGGTGGGACGAATTAACCTATAATAGATTATTAGAAAGCACCCTCTTCAATGTCCTGCCTGGGAAGTTCCAAATGACCTGCAAAGTTTGGGTTAGCTAATTTGGAGTATTTTGGGAAGACCCAGATGGTCATATTTCTCTAATTTTACCTCTAGTACCTAGATTTTGATGATGGCATCTGCAGATTAGTAAAGGCAGGAAATGATAAAAACCTGGTCAAAATTGCTCAAAATGAAATGAAATTTAAACTACAGCCTATTTAAATAACCTAGAATAAGATGAAAAAGAAAAATCAGATAAATCTATCACATATTTCTATTCATCCCGGGGTGGGGCATTTAGAACTCCGATAGCTTGGGGAGCACCCGGGGGCAGGACGCCCACCGTTTGGGACTTTTTTTCGACACAAATCCACTTGGGATGGGTCCCAAACCTGTTATGGGGTGTTTTCAACAAATTTTGTGGGATATTGTGGCCAAAAATTGAGTTTTGAGTCTTGATTCATGCTTCCAATAGTCACCCAATAACCTCCCTTTCGAATGAGATATTAAGGATGTGAAAGGCACAAATCACAAGTAGGTATGTAAATTGGCAACACTCCGTTGCTCAAATGCTCCTTCTCTATATCTCTTTTGGGTGATAAAACTCACCAGTTTATAGAGCTAGGGTCTCTCTATTTGAATTGTGCATCCAAGGGCGCCACTTGAGTTGCATGTCCTATTTTGAGAAAAATATTATTCCCTGATTTAGAGTCTCCTTGCATGAGGCCTCAAAAAATCTAAAACATGCATGACTAAAGTATTTCTCCTTGATTTGGAGCCATTCCTCGCAATTGCATGGCCTGAAGCTTCAGTTAACTGGCAGACTTTTCAAGGTTTGACTTTTTGCCAGTCAAAGTTGCTATTTGCCTCACCTTGGGCCGAATGTTGATATTCGTCCCTGGGTGGGATGAATGCCAGTTTGTATTCGTCCCTAGGTGGGACGAGTAGAGATCAAGGTGCCAATAAGGTGCCAAATTGACCTCTAACCTCCAAAATGCTTTTGGGAGTGGTTAAGTCCGTTGTTTAACCTCTGGGAGCTGCCCTAGGGGCTGTGTGTGTCAATGCGATCAGCCCTTGTCGTCACATAATTGGATTGGTGTTGTTTTGGTGTCTACAGATGCCCCTTTTTGGGAAGCACTGTGCAAGGCACAATGCCAAGAAAAAATAGATAACCAAAGCACTAATGATTAGGGTTTCTCAATAACCTAACCAAATTTTGATGCCCCAAGTATGGAAAGGGCACGCATTCTTGAATCCTTGCTTTTGACAAACTAAGGAACTTAATTCAAGTGTTAACCTTGTTCAATGAGGTGTTACTTGAGCTTGGAAATTGATCAGTCATGAATAGGCAAAGGGCGCAACCTTTTGTCTATGGGAACCTTGAGTTCATGATTCATGAATGCCAAGTGTTTGATCAGCTTGTGATTATTGCTTTTTTGCTGCCCCAAGCAGGGGCATGATTGTCTTTGTCAATGATCCTTTGAATGCGTGTCATTTCCTTGATTGGGTGTGTTTGTGTTGATTGGTGACTAAGTGTGACTACCCCCTCAAGCGATGAATCGATGAGGGAATGACCGACATGAGAAAAGCAACGAGTCGCTTGACCCAAGATGACTTAGGTAAGGGTTCCTTCAGTTGTTTACCCTTGAATGCAAAAGCAATTCTTGAACATTTTGACCTATTTTTGGTGGGTGTGAACCCTTTTTGTGACACATTTTGGAGCTGAAATTGTCAAAAAAATTTCTTCCCATGGAGAGGTCCAACCATGATAGCTTTCTACTTTATGTGCACGAGGAGTTGGGACCTTCTTAGGCACAGTGTGATGAAGCAATTCAGCTGTATGACTTTGAATGCACTCTTTGTTAAGGCGACATAGATGTTCTAACTATTGTTGATCTTGCCTAAGCTATGTAATCTATGCTTGGCAGGTGGCATGTTTGGCAAATGCCAAGTCACTTTGTTTCACTGTATCATGTTTAGCAAGCCTAGACGCCTCTCCTACATGTTTATCTTAGTCATGGTGATTCGATACCCCTATGGGTTGCTTCCCTCTGCCGAGGTTAGTGACATTTACTTGAGGGTCCGACCTCAATGGGTGATCCTAATACATAACGGGTGTAGAGGTGCATCATTCCCACACTATGTATTGCTCTTAAGGAACGTAGTGGTCTTCCTCGCACTCTTTCATATGCTTAAAAGGTGCAAAAAAAAATGTCTTGCCCTATCTGGAGAGCCTGATACTCTGGATATTACCTAGTGTTTCTAATAGTAATACAGGGTAAACGAGGGATGATGAAATCATGTGGCCCTTCCTTCTGGACCCTCTGTTGCTCTAACACTTCATAACTAGGCCACTCATAACGAGTGTCCAAGGGAGATCTCCTATCTATGTTGAGTGCCACATGTAGGTTCTCCTCCTGAAAGGATCTATGCTGAGTGGGGGTGCCCCTCAAAGAGGTGTCTCTTGAAAGCACGAGATTCCGGGCGAAGGAAACACTAATTGCGATGCATTCAAAATCAAATACGCTTAAGTCCTAGAAATGTAGAATGCATGAAATGAAAGAGACGCATTGAAATGAGATACAAGCAAATGGAGAAAACACAGCCCTTTCATTAAACTCTCTTGATCTCTATTACAAAGACGCCTCCTCCCTTTTCAGGGGCTAGGAGCGTTAAAAGAATTTGATTACAATCAAGACTTAAGGTTCCTCTTTCCGCGTGCCCACACTTGAGATGGGCGGGCCAAGACGATGTCGCCGCTGATGTTGATGAGTCCTTGACCTCTGCTGCTCCTCCTGCGAACAAAGAAACAACGAAGATGTCAGTAGCACCTGCTGCAAATAAGAAGTGTTTGTTCTCTAAAATCGCCAAAAGATGCATGTAAACATTTGTCCAAAACAGTGAATAAAGTGAGTCCAAATGACCTGAAAACCCGACGGAAGACAGAAGATATTACCAGAAGGCCATTGCCACTGAGACAGTCGGCCAATCTGCCTTCACCTGGAATTCGTCCCTGGGCAGGACGAATTCTGACTGCAATTCGTCCCTGGGTGGGACGAATTCTACTGTGTTGGAAAAGCCGAACTGACATCGCTCCAATGTCGACTCCCGAGACCTCCAAAACACCTGCAAACAGAGGGGTTATGTAATTGGGGCCATTTTGGGACGACCCAGATGGTCGGATTCTCCCAATTTGGCCTCTATCCTCGAGAATTCGATATCGCCACCTGCAAGTTAGTAGGACAACAAAGCGACAAAAGGCATGATAAAATCTGATCAAAATGTTATGAAATTGAAGCTATGAGTTAACCAAACAGAATAACATGAGATGCAACGTGAAACAATAATCTAGAATGCTTTTAGAATAAAACTTAGAAAGTGCGGGGGTGCCCAAGTGGGCCTCCCACCGTTGGCACTTGATTTCGGCGCCAATCCACTAGGGATGGGCCCAAAACCTCTTAGGATTGGGATGTCTGCAAATTGGTGGTGTAAGGTGGTCAAATGTTGGATTTGGGTTGGATCCACGCTTCCAAAAGCCACCCAATAACCTCCCTTGCGAAAGAGATTAGTGGATGTGAGAAGGTGAATCAAAAGGATGCAAGTGGGTAATCAATCGGACGACACTTCGTTGCTTGAAATCGCCTCCAATCTGTCCTTTTTGGGTGAGAAAAGTCCCACCTTTTATAGACCCATGGGGTCTCTTTTGAGAGGGAAGCATAAGCGCCATGTGTTGGTCATAGGTGCCATGTGGCGGTCATGTCTTCCCATGAGGGAGGGGAGTCCTCCATGACTTGGGCTTTCATAATCGCCCTTGTGACAGTCCTCTAACGGCCTATCTGCCCACCCACACACGCGTGCGAGGCAGGAGTCATCAACTGACTGTCTTTGGCTGCCACTTGGCGCCATTCTTCTTTTTGCCCGTTAAACTTGGAATTCGTCCTACCTAGGGACGAATTCAGAATTCGTCCCTGGGTGAGACGGATTCCAATTTGAATTCGTCCCTGGGTGAGACGAATACTGAGCAAAGTGTCTAAATGTACCAAATTGCCTCTTGACCTTACAAAATTGCTATGAAAGTGGTTAGGACCACTGTTTGACCTCTAAGGGCTGCCCTGGGGGCTGTGTTTGTCAAAGCGATCAGTGTTTGCAGTCACATAATCGGATTGGTGCTGTTTTGGTGTCTACAGATGCCCCTTTTTGGGATGCGTTGTGCATGGCGCAGCGGCGAGCAAAAATAGATAACCAAAGCACTAATGATTAGGGTTTCTTGGTAACCTAACCAACTTTTGATGCCCCAAGCATGGAAAGGGCATGCATTCTTGAATCTTTGCTTCCGACGAGCTAAGGAGTTTGATTTCAAGTGTTAACCTATTTTGGTGAGGTGTGACTTGAGCTTGGACATTGATCAGTCATGATTAGGCAAAGGGCGCAACCTTTTATCCTCAGGGGAACCTTGTGTTCATGATTCACGAAATGCCAAGTGTTTGATTGATTCGATTGTTGCTTGTTTACTGCCCCAAGCAGGAGCGTGATTGTCTTTGTCAATGATTCTTTGAATGCATGTCATTTTCCTTAATTGGGTGTGTGATTGTTGATTGGTGACTAAGTGTGACTACCCCCTCAAGCGACGAATCGATGAGGGAATGACCTTCATGAGAAAAGCGACGAGTCGCTTGACCCAAGATGACTTGTGCAAGGGTGCCTTTAGATGGTTTACCGTTTAAGCATGTGCAATTTTTCCAACATTTGGACCTATTTTTGGTGGGTGTTAACCCTTTTTGTGATGCCGTAATGGGGTGAAATTATCAAAAATCCATCTTCCCATGGAGCGGTCCGGCTATGGTAGCCTTCTTAGGGAAGTAGGAGAGTGACAATTTGAACCCCAACATCGATTTTCTATGCCAAGAGGTTAAGTGCAAGAGCACTTGTGTCCGGCAATGCTTATTGCTTTGTTTTTGTGTTGCATTTATTTGTTTGTTTTTGAAACATTTGGGTGATTAATTGTTGAAAATCCGTCCCTTCCTGAGCGGCCATGGGTAGCCTTCTTGAGTAGAGAGTAGTGACTATGTGTAAGACGAATATTTATGACTGTACATCAATTTTTCTATGCCAAGAGGTTAAGTGCAAGAGCACTTGTGTCTGGCAATGTTTATTGCTTTTTGTTTGTGTTGCATTTTTTTGTTGTTTTTGTTGTTTTGATTTTCTTTGATCTTATGCATGATGGTTGATGAATATGGATGTATGCATGTTGATTTATTTTGATGGATGCATATGCTATGATGAATACAAATGTTTTTGATTTATATGTGATATGCAGAGATGAAATGGATGAATGAGATTTGTGATGTTTGGCTATGGCACCATAGACTGTTTAAGACGCTCTTTATTTTGTTTTTTTGCTGTGATGCATGACTTTGTATGTATACATGTGGTTTTTCTTTTTTTGTATTTTTTGATGGTATTGTAAAGATGAAAAGTAGCGCAGTTGGTTTAGAAATGTAGCTAAGGTTTTCTGAGACTCAGACGGTTTTAACTCACTAGCCACGATTGTACTTTATCTTACAAGACTTTTGAACAAGGTATGAATCGGACTTGTTTTTGACCAAGCTATTTCACATCCCTGTGTGTGCAATTGAGTTCATTTATGTGGTATTTGTCAGGATACCGCCAAGTGCTGAATGGGCTTTCAACCGAACCTGTATCGAGGATCACCTAATTAGCTCCACTAACTCCTTTGTTGTATTTAGTTAGATTAATCTGCGGTGTTATCCAGGATGCCATAAGCTAGCTCATCCACATGCAAACATTGATCTGTACGCAAGTTAATGTGATAGATATATCGTCATGCGAGAAGTTTACCGCCAGTTACCGATAGGCTATCAACCAAACCGGTACTGAGGCTTGCCTCATGACCTGTTAGAATGCTGAGAGTTCCAAGGATTCAAGTTCAACTCCCTTCTTTTCTTCAATTGTATTGGGATACTTGCTCGTTTGTAGTGATAAGATCACTGTTTATTTTGATTTGTTTTTCTTTTGAGCAAGGGATTGGGGATATGGAGTGATGAAAATCACTATCGTTTGTGCCGTTTGATGTGTGCACTGTATGATGTCAAATATTTGAGTTTTTGACGTTTTGCAAATTTTTGATGTTTTGCAACTATTGAGAACTAGGGATTCTTAGGGAATTGGGTAGGGAGGATGCTTGTCCTTTTGCCAACTCTCAGCATTCTTGGGGTCATTCGCACAGGGGGATGAGCACGATAACCGTTTCGCTTATGGTGACTTGGATTACCCTACAGGTTTCATCTTTCGTTCACACAACTTAGGAATTGTTTTATGTGTTTTAATTTGTGTTGGGATGTTACGTAACAAGGTGTATTTCAAGTGTAACTCTACCTTCGTAAAATCTGTCTGACTTGATACATTACATGGCTAAAGAGCAAAATGATGACTGAATCATGAAAACTCTTGATACATTAAAAGACCATTGACTCTAGTGTGGTAAAAGCAATGCATGGTGTTTTTGTTGTTTTTGTAAAATGGAACAGTGTGGAACAAGATGGACTAGCAGAGCAATTACAGCCTATGGTGCCTTTGACCTATACGACCACAAATATGCAATGTATGGATGCAATGCTTAATGCAGCTACATATTTTTGTATTTTTGATGGATTGATTTTTGTGAATATGAATATGAGGTGCGAGAAGAGCTCTCTATTGATGAATTTGAGTATGCCTAGAAATGAGATGCAAATTTTTGTTGTTTTTGATTATTTTTTATTTTTGACCAAGTGATTGTGGACATCCTTGGAGCATTTTGGTGACCAAGTGATTGCGATAATCCTTGGAGCTTTTGGGGTGACCAAGTGATTGCGATAATCCTTGGAGCTTTTGTGGGTTTGACCAAGTGATTGCGATAATCCTTGGAGCTTTTGGGGTTGACCAAGTGATTGCGATAATCCTTGGAGCTTTTTGGGTTGACCAAGTGATTGCGATAATCCTTGGAGCTTTTTGGGTTTTGACCAAGTGATTGCGATAATCCTTGGAGCTTTTTGGGTTTGACCAAGTGATTGCGATAATCCTTGGAGCTTTTTGGTTTGACCAAGTGATTGCGATAATCCTTGGAGCTTTTTGGGTTTTGACCAAGTGATTGCGATAATCCTTGGAGCTTTTTGGGTTGACCAAGTGATTGCGATAATCCTTGGAGCTTTTTGGGTTTGACCAAGTGATTGCGATAATCCTTGGAGCTTTTTGGGTTTGACCAAGTGATTGCGATAATCCTTGGAGCTTTTTGGGTTTTTGACCAAGTGATTGCGATAATCCTTGGAGCTTTTTTGGTTTGACCAAGTGATTGCGATAATCCTTGGAGCTTTTGTGTTTTTGACCAAGCGATTTTATGGATCCTTGGAGCATTTTTGGGATATGGCTCTCTTATATATAAAATGGTCGCAAATGACTGATATTCAAGGGTTCTGTTTCCTTGATACCATCAAGAGAAGCTAGTCGGTACGTCCCGGGTCCTATTTTGCTATCAATGACATATGGACCTAACCAATTTGCCGTGAACTTGTCCCTTAGGTGGGACGGCAAATTAGAGTTCTGTTGGTTTTCCTTCAAAACCAAATCACCAACCCGAAAGTCCCTTAGGTGAACTTTCATGTTGTAAGCTTTCTTAAGCCGCTCTTGGTAGATACGTAAGTGCTCGAGAGCATTAACGCGTCGTTCGTCAAGCAACGTAAGTTGGTCTAACCGGGCCTGCCGTGCAGTGTCATCATCGATGAACTCCTGCATTGATATGCGCAGGGAAGGAATTTCCAACTCGAGAGGCATTACTGCCTCTGAGCCATACACGAGCGAAAATGGAGTTGCCCCAGTTGGCGTCCGAATGCTAGTGCGATAAGCCCAAAGGGCAAGTGGGATTTGGATGTGCCAATCCTTATGACTGTCTGTGACCGTCTTTTTAAGGATGGCAACTAGCATTTTGTTTGACGCCTCTGCTTGCCCATTTGCTTGCGGATAATAGGGTGTTGAAAAGCTGTGCTGAATTTTGTACTTTGTGGTCAAAGCACGCACGTCTTTGTTCTTGAATGATGGCCCATTATCCGAGATTATTTTGGATGGAATACCAAAATGACATATGATGTTATGCAAGATGAACTCCACAATGCGGGGTCCTGTCGTAGAGGTTAACGGAATTGCTTCCACCCATTTAGTAAAATACTCTGTGGCCGTTATGATAAACGTGTGACGGCCTGATGATGCGGGGAGATCTTTCCAATTAGATCGAAGCCCCATTGCAAAAATGGCCAAGCAGACTGGATCGCTCGCAAGGCCTGGGAAGGTACGTGCATCAAATTGGCATGATGTTGACATTTCATGCACTTCTTGACATATGCGCAACAATCTCGCTCTAAAGATGGCCAATAATATCCCATGCGAAGAATGCGCTTTGCAATGGCCATACCACTAAAGTGGCCACCACATGTACCGTCGTGCGCTTGGGCGATTGCCCAAGTGGACTCTTGTTGGTCCAAACAACGAAGAAGAATTCCGTCATAGCTGCGACGATACAAAATGTCTCCTATCAAGACATACTTAGCCGCTTTCTGCTTGAATGTTCGTTTTGCGGCGTGCGTCAATCCAAAGGGAAGATTACCTAACTTGAGGTAGTCTCTAATGGGTAAATACCAGTCCTGTTGATCGAAAACCTCGACAGTATGAACAGCCAATCCCTTTTGAAGTTCTTCCCTAACAAATGTTGAATGGGATAGAACTTGTAAGAATAGCGTTGTGTTGCTATTAGTGGGAGTGGGGGAAAACAAGGACCCCCAGTTGGCACGTTTCAGACGATCTCGGATTCGAAAGAACTTATCCGAGGATGGTTCAATCTGGATCATGTGGATTCCTGGCGTCAAGTCTGAGCTTGCACGCTCCATCACGGATTGCGATAAGGTTTTGACTTGAATGGTTGTCATATCACCGGAAAGGTCTTGCGGGATTAGTGACCCCAAGGAGGCCATTGTGTCCGCAAAATGATTCGATGATCGAGGGAGTGCCTCGATGTCATACCACTCAAGTTTTGCCAGGAATTTGTCCACAAGGGCTTTATAGGCCTTCAGAACTGGGCATTTGCATTGATATACCCCTTTGACTTGATTGACTATTAACAGCGAATCACCAAAGATGTTCAGTCGTTTGATGTTCATGGCGATTGCTGTCTGAAGACCTAGGAGCAAGGCTTCATATTCTGCATTATTGTTGGTGCACTGGAAGTTTAATTTAAATGACAGGGGCATTGGAGCACCCTGCGGTGTGAAGAATACAATTCCCGCGCCACCACCTTGCTCACATTTAGAACCATCGAAGAATAGGGTTATGTCGGCCTGTGACTCAGGCTCATCAGAATCTGGCGATTCTGAGACATGGAAGACCTCATCATCGGGTAGTTCTATGACGAGAGGCTGATCGTCTTCAAGAGGAGCCTCTGCTAGTTGATCGGCTATGACTTGTCCTTTGATAGATTTTTGTCCAATAAACTCTATGTCAAATTCCGTCAACAACATGATCCATTTCGCCGTGCGACTACTATGATAAGTACGACTCATCATGTATCGCAATGGATTCTCCTTAGACACAACATACGTAGTGTTGCTCAACATGTAGTGGCATAGCTTTTTGGTAGCAAACACCACTTGCCAAGCAGAGTTTCTCAACGTATGCATAGTTAAGTTCGTAACTGACCGGGGTGCGGCTAAGATAGTAAGTAGCCTGTTCTTTGTGAAGTTCATTCTTTTGGGCTAGCATGGCGCCCAGTGCCACCTCAGTAGCTGAGATGTATAAGTAGAACGACACTCCTGGTCTAGGTGGTGCCAATACTAGCGGCGAAGCCAAGTATTGTTTGATTTCGTCAAAGGCTGACTGGCACTCGTCATCCCAGTGAAATGTAACCCCCTTGTGCAATAATTTGTTCATGGGTCGGCATTTGTCAGATAATTGCGCTATGAAGCGTTTAATCGACGCGACCTTTCCTTGCAGACTTCTGAGCTGCTTGATAGTGGTTGGGGGAGCCATTTCAAGGATTGCCTTGACTTTCTTTGGGTCCACTTCGATGCCTCGTTTTGAGACTATAAAACCCAAGAGTTTTCCAGATGTGACGCCAAATACGCACTTCTTGGGATTCAGATTGACCTTATGCTCTATGAGGCGATCGAGAATCTTGCTTAAGTCACCGAGATGATCTGAGCGCAAAAGAGACTTGGCTAACAAATCATCCATGTAATCTTCCAAAGTTTTGTGCATGTAATCATGGAAGATATACGTCATGGCACGTTGGTAGGTAGCGCCAGCATTTTTAAGGCCAAAAGGCATGACCTTATAACAAAATGTCCCCCAAGGCGTTGTGAACGCCGTTTTGAGTTGGTCTTCAGGATTGATACGAATTTGATTGTATCCTGAGAAGCCATCCATTAGGGAGAGCATTTCGTGACCTGCTGTAGCGTCTACTAGCGCGTCGATGCTTGGCAAGGGGAAATCATCCTTAGGACTCGCTTTGTTTAGGTCTCAAAAATTGGTGCATATGCGAATCCTCCCGTCGGGCTTCTTGACGGGAACCATGTTGGACAGCCATGGCGGATAATCCATGCAGATGACAAACTGTGCATCCAACAGCTTTTGCAATTCATCTTTGACCATCAAGGCCACTTGTTGGGTGCATCTTACGTAGTTTTTGCTTTACAGGCTTGATTGTCGGATCAAGCGTTAAATTGTGCGTGACTAGCTGCGGGTCTAGTCCCGGCATGTCTCGGTATGACCATGCAAAAACCTCCTTCTTCTCTTTGAGAAGGGCAATGTAGTCGGCTTGCTCTTCGGGGAAATAAGCTTACCCCCAGCTTGATAATCTATGGATTCATTGGGTCTAAGCCGATGTCTACGTCAGTCGTTTCCTCGACTGACATGTGGGATCCGTCCTCCAACTGATGTGGAGTCGGGATCAAATGGATATCATTGGCTGAGTTTAAATCTACGTTTGGAACCTCGGGTCCCTCTTCGACTTGAAAAATATCTTGAGTTGTCCTTGGGGTAAAATGAGGCATTTCACCGAAAGGCCGATACTATGATGGTGATAAAGGTGAATTGACGCGATCCCAGTCGATGGCATCTATGTCTAGATGCAATGACCGTGATGGATCGGCCGGATTGCGGATGGGTGCGGTCAAATCAATGGAGATCATGTGGATGGAATGAATTTGGTCTCCATTACCGTGGGTGTTATAGCTCGAACATTCTGGGTGCTCCCTATGCTCTGGATCTGGTTCTGTAGGGACGGGTATGAACGGATCAGCCCTATGTGTTGATAGGAAGACGGGGTCTTCCCTCGGTACTGATGTCATGATAGGGTCTCGGGGTGGACGGTGCTCATCTTGAATTTGGAGCCATGGATCCAAC
Organism: Wollemia nobilis; assembly: GCA_028583015.1. Classification (NCBI taxonomy): domain Eukaryota; kingdom Viridiplantae; phylum Streptophyta; class Pinopsida; order Araucariales; family Araucariaceae; genus Wollemia; species Wollemia nobilis. The sequence goes on along the minus strand of JAQPPZ010001424.1, from coordinate 95,351 downwards.
ACTTGGTCCCACCTTGCTGGGTCTACCCACCATTCATGCCCTAGCCGTATGCCCATCTGTCCCATTAGATCTTCATGAGTTAAAGGGCGATAATTCCGTCGCGCATGTCTGAGATAGTCCATCTCAGTCTCATCTTCTGAATCACTTTCGGAGACCCAAAAATGTTCATTCTCTTCAACAACTGTTACTTGCGACGTTGAGGGCTCTCCTTGTTCCAGTAAGTTAATCTGGTCCCATTGCGGTTGTTCCACTCTTGGTGGAGGGACCTGATTCTCTTGACACTGTGTTGATTCAACTGGAACCTCTAAGGGGAATAGCTTCAAAAAGATGTCTGGAAGCCGTTGATGTTCTCTTTGAGGATTAATCTCTGAACTTTCACCTCTCTCTAGCAAAGGAGAGGGATTACTATTGTTGCCAAGGGTGTTTGTTGACCATGGGAGGTAATCTCCCAATGTATATTCTGTATTTGGGTTGGCATAAGGATCTGGTGCCAATCCCCCTTGTTGCCTATTTCTAGGCCTTGCATATTTTTGACCAAGATGTCTAAGGGCAGGGGGTGGTTGAACCCTACTCCTGACTTATCATATGGCATCTGGTATCTTGGTTGGCAAAGGACCCGCATCCCTTGCTCATATCTGCCTAGCCCGTATCCATGCCAATTGCATTGGTCGAGATATCTTAGGGCAAATTCTGGGTTTGATGAGATAGTTGATATTTTCAACAAAAGGCTCTTCGTCTGCTTCCTTTTGTTTGCATGGTTCAAGACCATGATCAAGGCCCCCATACACAAAATTTGTCTGGTTTGGTGGGTAGCCTAGAGGAACAACTGTCCCTATGGGAAGGCGAGGTCTTCCCATGTCTTGTATTGACTCCAATGCGGGGGTTGCCACAACATTTTGCACTAAATACTCCCCCAGGCCCGTACTGGCCATTTCAACAGTGATTGTTGATGATTGGGTGGGAGGAAACGGGAGTCCTTCCTGAGTCCATTCCATGTTCGGTATTTTAGGAGTCTCCGCTTCTGCTGTGTGAGGTGTTTCTTCTGTTGATACCATTGAAATTATGGGCAACCCCTCTTCTAGGGGCTGAGCCTCTTCCATGATCTGTTTTCCCTTGTCCTTCTGTTTGGCCATGACAGGTGGCTTTGATAATGAAGGAGCAGATGATGAAGGCTCACCTGGCTGGGATTTTGTTGATTTGGTCACCAGTGGTGCCTGCGGTATTGGACCCTGTTTAGATGGATTTAACTGGAAATCCAAATGCGTTGAAGGGAGGGTCGATTGAGGCATGAATTGTACCGCATTGCAATACTTGAAGGGCTCTAAGTCCATTGGGACTACATGTATTTCTCCTTCAAAAGCATACTTTAAGCACTGGTGAGCGATCGAAGGGACACACTTCATGTCCCTCGATCCAAGGCCGCCCTAGCAAGTATATTATAAGCCATCTCGCCTTCCAACACATGGCACAATGTAGGTATTGTCTTTTGTCCTACCCGGACAAGCAGAACAACTGTGCCGATTGTCGAGCATATTGCATCGTTGAAAGCTCGCAGTGTGTACGTGGAGGCTGTGATGTGAGAGGCTTGCAAGCTTCAAATGTTTTAAGGCTGCAGTGGTAATGATGTTACTGGACGAGCCAGTATCTACCAACACTCTCTTGTACGGGATCCCGTTGACCCGCGCGATAACGTGCAGGGGTGGATCTGCCATGTCATTCGATATTGTTTTGACTTCATCTTCTCTGAAGGTGATGACCGGCTCCGTACATCGTTTCACATGTCCCACGAAGTTGTTGAAAGAATTTGCTTCGTGAGGCTATAATTCGATGGCTTTTAAAATGTCCATAAGAGCTTCCCTATGGGGTGTTGATTGTTGAATAAGCTCGTAAATGGACAGCCTAGCCGATGTGGTCCATAAACTCTACGTGAGTTTGGTCCGTATCGTGACCTCGGGTCTAGGCGGAGGCAACTGCGTTGGGCGTTGTTGAGGCTGCGATGTTGTCGGAACTTCCCTCGTAGCTACCTCGGGGGCAACTGCTGGGTACTTTTTGTTCCTTGTCACTATACTAATCATTCCCACAAATCCTTGCATGGGAAGATTCTGTCGCACCTCGTTAATCTGGAGAGGTTTTGCCTGTGCTTCGTGGGCGGGCAAAGGGTCCTTGAATACCCCCATTTGTTGATTATTTGGCGCTATGGGGTTGTCCACGGCCAATGTTCTATTGTCGATCAAATCTTGGATTAATTCTTTGAATTTCCAGCATCCATTCAAGTCGTGTCCTCTGCGCCTATGGAATCTACAATACAATTCCTCTCTGTATCCCCTAGGCTTAGGAGCGTTAGGGTCTATAGTTTGGATTTCTGGCAGAGTGACTAAATTTTCCGGTGACAAGCGGTCAAATAGGGAGTCCCTGGACTCCGTGTAAGGGGTGAATTGTCGCCTAGGGCGACGCTGCTGATTCTGCTCCTGCCTTCTATTATCTCTTTCATAACCAGGAGGCACTTGCCTGGTAATTAGCCTTTTGGGGCTGCATTTCTTGCACAAGCGCGGGAACATTTATCGCAACTTGGTTAACCGCAGCGTGTTGTGATTGCGTTGTCCCGGTCTTAGTGGTTTTATTCCACTCTTTCTTTTTAGGCTTGGCGATTGCGCCTTCGCCTATTTTGATCTCTTCTATAACTTTGGCTTGTGCCAAAGCTTCTTCTAAGCTGGCGTATTGCTACAACTGCAATAGCCCAGAGATCGATTTCAAGCAACTTTTTGCGAACATCTGTGTGAGATCAGACATAGGGGGACGGTAGGGTAACTTAGAAAGCAAAGCTCTCCATCGATTCCCGTATGCTTGCCATTGTTTCTTCCTCAAATTGCCTGAGGCTAGCCAGATCACTCAGTGATGCCTTCTTCCTTGTGTTGAAGGCAAAGCGTTCAAGAAACGCATCTACTAATTGATCTAGGTTGCTTATGCTTGTGTTTGGGTAATTGTGTGAACCAATCCGAGGCAGGGCCTGCGAATGTGGTTATGAATGTCCTAAGCAACAATGCGTCATTATCTTGGATGCCGAAGCATTGGCTTAGAAATCTTGTTACATGTTCTTGTGCGTCCTCTTCACCTTTAAAGATTGCCAATTGAGGCAACTTGAAGTGTTCGGGGTAAAGAGGTGTTGGCACTGAGGGATGCACCGGATGACTGCGGAGTTGACGTAATGTGGGTTTTTGATGCCCAGAAGCTTTTGTCTCCACAGACTCTAAACGCTCTAATAGCGCTTTGTATGCATCGGAAGATTTTATTTCTTCCTCTTTTGTTTGCTCCCGTTGTGAGTTATGGAAGACTGGAGGCCTATGGAGGGGTGGCCGAATGGCAGCCCTCCCGCCTTGATGGGGAGTTTCAGCACATTCTATTTCTGGTTCGTACTCCTCATAAAATTCTTGAGGAGTCTCTGGGCGAGACCTATGACCCTGATTGAGTCCCTGCTGAGGGTACCCATCATTGTTTCGGGGAGTGGCCTCCCTCTCGGGTCTATAAGGTCTCGGAGGCAAAGCTTGACGAGGTCGTGGAGACCTGTCCTGCACCAACGGATTATGCCTCTCATATTGTTTGGCTCTTTGGGTGTGAGGGGTTGGCCCCCTCTCAGGTAGTTCATAGCGTAACTCATCCGCTTCGCGTTGCATGCGCTCTCTATCCAAGCGGTGTCGATACTCTATCTCCTGATGACTTTGTTTAAGCCGCATGATTTGGGCTTGACGGGTGGCATGTCTGGCGACTATCGGGTCAATTTGGTCTACCCTATTTTGCTCAGGAGGTTGGAATGTTTCTCCTATGTGTTTGCCTCGATCTTGATGATCTAAAATTTCAATGGGTCGCTTCCCTCTGTCGAGGTAGGCGACATTTACTCGAGGCTCTGGCCTCGATGTATGATCATGATACCTAGCAAGTGCGGAAATGCAAGGTTCCCACACTGTTTGTTGTCCTCGAGGAATGCGATGGCTTTCCTCGTACTCCCTTTCATGGGTTTGAAAGGGGCGGGCGGAGTTAGCTCGCCCTGTGTAAGGAGCCCTACGCTCTGGATTTTGTCTTTCTGTCTTGATGGGAGGTAAAGAAGGGACGCCATATCCACGTTGTCCCTCCAAATGGATAGTGTGCCTCTCTAGCACTTCATCACGCTGTGGCCACTCATGTCTAACCTCAAAAGGCGATTCTCTATTTACATCAAGGTCTACATGTAAAGCGTCTTCCCGAAAGGGGCTGTTTTGAATGGGCATACCCCATCGAGGATTCTGACATGGATTCTTTTGTAGGCCAGACCGATAAGGCGGTATGACCAAGTCCTCAGGACTGAAGCGAAGGCGACTTGTGCCTGCTTCTTGTGTACCTTTCGGAGCTTCTGCCCTTGATTGGGCTTGGCTACGGGTGTACACCATTGCGGTGCTTCTCTACTATCTAAGTAGATTTTTATCTCGTTTATGATGATTTTTTTTTTGTCTACACTAAGCAGAAATGAACACACACATACACAAACCGTGATTATCTCTTTTAAGGATTAATGGTGTGTCCTAAACTGGTTTAGTGCATTTTGATGTTTTGTTTTGTTTTTTGAATGTTTTTGAAGAACGTTTAAATGCATAATGAAGGCTCATATAACTCCCAAAATGGTCGCCCCTTCAATATACCAACCAGGCCGATATACCAACCTCTCTATATACCCGCCCTTACGAGAGGGAGACTATAGGTACGTGAGAGCAGAAGGTACATGGTACGTAGGCGGTACGAAAGGGGGATTGTCCTGTTAATGACACCTACCATAGAAGACTTATCCTCGCGCGCATGGGAATCACCCCAGCGACACTCGGTCAGCTTTCATCAGGATTTACGCCTAACAACAGTGACAATCGGGGAAATGGATGCAAAGCTAAGCCAAGGTGGTGATGAACCCACCGTTGGTCTTGCTCAAGGGCTGGGGTCTTACGACCAGCTCCTTGGTTTAAAGTTATTGCGTGATGTGTGTGGGATTCATTTTATTTAACGAAAATGAAACAAGCATAAATGACTTTCCCTAAGCAATGCAGGATAAAATGAAAACAATCAAAGGAACAGAAACAGAAACAGAAAAATTTAATAGAGATTATAAAAATCCCTACCTCTTCTCTGCCTGGACCGGTTGCTTCTGAATTTCTGCTCTGAAAATCTACAGGCAAGAATTCGTCCCTCTGTGAGACGAATTTCAGAACAGAATTCGTCCCTGCGAGAGACGAATTTGAATTCGTCTCAGGGTCAGACGAATTACAGTAAAGAATTCGTCACAATCAGAGATGAATAACAGTCTGCAACAAAAAAATGTACCTATCAAGCACAAAACACAAAAATTTAATCAGTTTCTGTGATCTTAAAAACTAGGGAACAGAGTCCCACCGTGATCGCCACTGAAAGCACGAGATTTCGGGCGAAGGAAACACTAATTGCGATGCATTCAAAATCAAATACGCTTAAGTCCTAGAAATGTAGAATGCATGAAATGAAAGAGACGCATTGAAATGAGATACAAGAAAATGGAGAAAACACAGCCCTTTCATTAAACTCTCTTGATCTCTGTTACAAAGACGCCTCCTCCCTTTTCAGGGGCTAGGAGCGTTAAAAGAATTTGATTACAATCAAGACTTAAGGTTCCTCTTTTCGCGTGCCCACACTTGAGATGGGCGGGCCAAGACGATGTCGCCGCTGATGTTGATGAGTCCTTGACCTCTGCTGCTCCTCCTGCGAACAAAGAAACAACGAAGATGTCAGTAGCACCTGTTGCAAATAAGAAGTGTTTGTTCTCTAAAATCGCCAAAAGATGCATATAAACATTTGTCTAAAACAGTGAGTAAAGTGAGTCCAAATGACCTGAAAACTTGACAGAAGACAGAAGATATTACCAGAAGGCCATTGCCATTGAGACAGTCGGCCAATCTGCCTTCACCTGAATTCGTCCCTGGGCAGGATGAATTGACTGCAATTCGTCCTTGGGTGGGACGAATTCTACTGTGTTGGAAAAGCCGAACTGACACTGCTCCAATGTCGACTCCCGAGACCTCCAAAACACCTACAAAATAGGGGGTTATGTAATTGGGGCCATTTTGGGACGACCCAGATGGTCGGATTCTCCCAATTTGGCCTCTATCCTCGGGAATTCGATATCGCCACCTGCAAGTTAGTAGGACAACAAAGCGACAAAAGGCATGATAAAATCTGATCAAAATGTTATGAAATTGAAGCTATGAGTTAACCAAATAGAATAACATGAGATGCAACCTGAAACAATAATCTAGAATGCTTTTAGAATAAAACTTAGAAAGTGCGGGGGTGCCCAAGTGGGCCTCCCACCGTTGGCACTTGATTTCGGAGCCAATCCACTAGGGATGGGCCCAAAACCTCTTAGGATTGGGATGTCTGCAAATTGGTGGTGTAAGGTGGTCAAATGTTGGATTTGGGTTGGATCCACGCTTCCAAAAGCCACCCAATAACCTCCCTTGCGAAAGAGATTAGTGGATGTGAGAAGGTGAATCAAAAGGATGCAAGTGGGTAATCAATCGGACAACACTTCGTTGCTTGAAATCGCCTCCAATCTGTCCTTTTTGGGTGAGAAAAGTCCCACCTTTTATAGACCCATGGGGTCTCTTTTGAGAGGGAAGCATAAGCGCCATGTGTTGGTCATAGGTGCCATGTGGCGGTCATGTCTTCCCATGAGGGAGGGGAGTCCTCCATGACTTGGGCTTTCATAATTGCCCTTGTGACAGTCCTCTAACGGCCTATCTGCCCACCCACACACGCGTGCGAGGCAGGAGTCATCAACTGACCGTCCTAGGCTGCCACTTGGCGCCATTCTTCTTTTTGCCCGTTAAACTTGGAATTCGTCCCACCTAGGGACGAATTCAGAATTCGTCCCTGGGTGAGACGGATTCCAATTTGAATTCGTCCCTGGGTGAGACGAATACTGAGCAAAGTGTCTAAATGTACCAAATTGCCTCTTGACCTTACAAAATTGCTATGAAAGTGGTTAGGACCACTGTTTGACCTCTGAGGGCTGCCCTGGGGGCTGTGTTTGTCAAAGCGATCAGTGTTTGCAGTCACATAATCGGATTGGTGCTGTTTTGGTGTCTACACCTCCATAATCTTGTTTTGTGGTGGCATGATGTGGACTGTCTTGTGGGTCAGACCGCCAAGGCAAAATGACCAAGTCCTCAGGACTATATCAGAGGTGACTTGTCCCCCTTTGTGCACTCTCTACAGCATATGCCTATGATTGGGCTCGGCTATGGGTGTACACCATGATGATGTTTACCTAAATATGCATAGATTTTTATCTTCTTTTAGGATTTCTGATGCTACACTTAAACAGAAAGGAAACTCACAATAAACACAATGGTTATCTCATTTAAAGATTAAAATTGTGCCCTAAAAATCTAGTTTAGTGTGTTTTGATTTTGTTTTGAAAGATTTTTGTAAAGAACGTTTAAATGCAATATGATAGTTCTTATGACTCCCACAAATGGTCACCCATTTGATATACCTTTGCCAGATCGATATACCAACCTCTCTATATACCTGCACTTACGTGAGGGAAACTATTGGTACGTGAGAGCAGATGGTACATGGAACATAGGCGGTACAGAAGGGGAATCTCTCTGTTTATGACACCTACCATAGAAGACTTATCCTCATGTGCTGGGAATCACCCTCGCTACACTTGGTCAGCTTTTGTCAGGATTTACATCTAGCAATAGTCGCAATTGGGGTTATGTATGCAGTATCTCAAGCCAAGGTGTTGATGAAATCCACCATTGGTCTTGCTCAAGGGTTGGGGTTTTACAACCAACTCCTTATTGTTTTAAATTACCACGTGGTGTGGGGTTCTTTTTAAGTTTCATAAATGAAGGAAACAAGCATTCAAACTCTCCTATGCAAGCAAATAACTAGAGAATAGAAAACATAAAGCAAAAAATTGATAGAAGGTGTTTAAGACCCCTACCTCTTCTCTGCCCAAATCGGATGTCTCTGAATTTCTGCCCTAAAATTGGACAAAGAGCTATTCGTCATGGGGTGAGATGAATAATAGATCTATATTCGTTCCAGGATAGGACAAAGTCCTATTCATCCTTGGGTAATATGAATTCCAGCTCTGTACTCATCACAAACTAAAACGAACAGCAATCCAACGTTTGAAAACTTGGTACCTATAAGCAAAAACAAGTAACTTTAATCAAAAAATTAATATTAAAAATCAAGGGATAGAGGTCCCACCGTGATCACCACTGAAAGCACGAGGATACGGAAACAAAAAGGAATATTCCAAGCACGATGCATGTAGAACTAAACTTAACGCCAATAGCCTATGTATTGCAAAATGCATGAAAAGAAAGAACATAGACGAATTGACACAAGATAAAAGCAATATGAAATATGCTGCCATTTTTATTGATATGCTTTCAAATTCATGTTACAATACATCTCCTTCCTTTTTAGGGGATAGGAGCATCAAATATGTTTCTTATCACATCCATGGATAGCAATCCTTCTTCCGCGTGCCCACATGTAAGATGGGCAGACCAAAACATCGCTGCCACTTGTGTATATGATTTTTGACTCCTTCCTACTCCTCTGATGTCGAAGACTTACGTTCAAAGAAACAAAAAAGATCAGTAGCACCTGCAGATAGAACAAAACATGTATTTCCCAAGGCCTACTATTAGTGTATGCATGAAAATATTAAAACGATAAATAAATGATATCATATCGATCTAGAAATTTTACAGAAGCATGAATATGTTACTAGGAGACCACTGCAAAAATAATAGTCAGGAAATTCCTCACAGATTTGTATTCACTTCGGGTGGGATGAATTAACCTGCAATAAATTATCAGAAAGCACCCTCTTCAATGTCCTACCTAGGAAGCTCTAAATGACCTCCAAAGTTGGGGTTAGCTAATTTGGAGTGTTTTGTGAAGACCCAGATGGTCATATTTTCCAATTTTTCCTCTAGCACCTAGATTTTGATAAAAACTTGGTCAAAATTTCTCAGAATGAAATGAAATTTAAACTACAGCCTATTTAAATAACCTAGAATAAGATTCAAAAGAAAAATCAAAGAAATATATCATAGATTTCTATTTGTCCCGGGGTGGGGCGTTTAGAATTGCGACAGCTTGGGGAGCTCCCGGGGGTAGGACGCCCATCGTTTGGACTTTGTTTCAGCACCAATCCACTTGGGATGGGTCTAAAACCTGTTATGGGGTGTTGTCAAAAAATTTTGTGGGATATTGTGGCAAAAAATTGGGTTTTGGGTCTTGATTCGTGCTTCCAATAGTCACCCAATAACCTCCCTTTCGAATGAGAGATTAAGGATGTGAAAGGCACAAATCACAAGTAGGTATGTAAATTGGCAGCACTTCATTTCTCAAATGCTCCTTCTTAGTATATTTTTTGGGTGAGAAAACTCACAAATTTATAGACCTAGGGTCTCTTTATTTGAATTGCACATGCGAGGGCACCACTTGAGTTGCATGTCCTATTTTGAGAAAAATATTATTCCCTGATTTAGAGTCTCCTTGCATGAGGCCTAAAAAAATCTAAGACATGCATGACTGAAGTATTTCTCCTTTATTTGGAGCCATTCCTCGCAATTGCATGGCCTGAAGCTTCAGTTAACTGGAGGACTTGTCGATGTTTGACTTTTTTCCAGTCAAAGTTGCCATTCGCCTCACCCTAGGGTGAATGCTGATATTCATCCCTAGGTGGGACGAATGCCAGTTTGTATTCGTCCCTAGGTGGGACGAGTAGAAAGCAAGGTGCCAAAAAGGTGCCAAATTGACCTCTGACCTCCAAACTGCTTTTGGGAGTGGTTAATACCACTGTTTAACCTCTAGGGGCTGCCCTAGGGGCTGTGTGTGTCAATGCGATCAGCGCTTGTCGTCACATAATTCGATTGGTGCTTTTTTGGTGTCTACACTACCTATAAACAAATGTAACTTTTTTTAAGCGAAAAACCCCTTGTGGTGCTACTTTGGTCTAAGATACCACGAACAGGGGGTTCTACACCATCAAAGTTACCTGGGAGTCGCACCCGACCCTACCCGCACCAACATTATCAATTGGATTTTGGGTACCCAATTCAAATTTTTTGGTAGGATGGAGATTTGAACCTGGGACCTCCCTTGTAGGATTACCCTCTCATCTCCAAATCACCTACAACACCTGGGTAAACAAATATAACTTTAAGTTTCATACAGAATCACCTTTTGAAATATAATTTATAATGATTTGAATAGAATATAGAATACCATGTATGATGAATTTATCCATGCTACTTATTAATCAAGTTAGGATGAGGTAACATATGTAGTATTTTTTTTCTTCTCGATCATGAATAAAAACCAACTACAAAAAATAGTAAAGATTCTTACACTCTGAAATGGTAAATAAATTCATATAGCCACAATCTAATCTCATAAAACATATTATAAATTTTGTATTATGATCCAATAGAATTATTATGCAATAATGAGGTATATGAACTAGACATTGGCTCATTACATTTTCCTCTAGCTTTATATAGACTTAGCATTTTATAATGAAAAGGTTATAAATTCATTACAAACAAGGATAACTAACTAACTAAGATAACTTACCATGCAAACTAGAACATTGTTATGCTAGCTATAACACACATTAAGATAGGAATATGATAAGCTAACTTATAAAACTAACATCAATAGTCTAAGTATATAGATCAGTATTCAATGCATTATAATAAAAATACTCATTACTTCTAACAACCCATATGTTTGGCATCCTCCTTTATTATTAGTAGTTACAACCTAATTCTAAACGTTTAGGTGAATAAAAAATAAATCTAAAAGACATCTAGGATGGACAAGTATTATTTTGATTAAAACTTTGATAAGTATATCTAATATCTCATCCTCATTCTCATAATATTCAAGTTTAATTTTCTTTTGCTTAATATATTACATGATATGATGATGGTAAATTACAATATATTTGTGCAAGCATAAAACACTAGATTCTTCATAAGTTTCATGGTACTTTGATTATCACAATATAGTATATTAAGTCTCATTTGATATTGTTACATTTATACAAGTATTGATTTCATCCAATTGGTTGTTTGTGTTTCCTCATTTACATTTGTACAAAGGTGGATATGGAAATATTAGTATACTTCTTGATTGATAAAGAAACAATTCTACAACTAAGAGAGAAAAAATATCCTATGGTACACATCCTAGCATATGAATTACAAACTAAATTTAAATTAGTATCTCTCCAATACTAATTACCAATGAGATGAGTAATATATAGCCATATTTAGAGTTGCATGTAATGTTAATAATTATAATCTAATTAATGGCTAGGATCCCATATTATGTGATATCTTGGATAGACCTAAGGACATCTCATTGTGCAATGTATTAATTAATTTGTAATATTCTATCATGTAAGCCCTATGGGCCATGGTTAACCTTTTTATGGGTAAACCCTATAATGGCTTGTAATTAATGTAAATCCCTATTGCTATACCATCATGTATTAATATTTATGATTTTATTGGGATTTTGGTATTTTACTATAAATATCCTTCACTCTACTCATTTTCTTATCAGAGTATTGTGCAATATTATCTATGTATAGTGATTATTTATGGTGCCTATGACTACCCTAAATCTCTTTCATCCTTTTTTGATTTCTATATAATATTTGAGAAAATATTTTACTTCTATTCATTGCTAGAAAATATTATGAATTCCAACATGGTATCAGAGTAGGTGTGGAGTGGTATTGATTGGTCATGCAAGAAATACCTACAAAGCCTCTAGTCTTCCTTTTAATGTATAGGATACATTTATTTTATTCTAATTTTTTGTAACTCTAAAATTTATTTTTTAAATCTTTATTTTACTCCATCGTAATCAAAGTTTTGATGGATATTTATTCAAATTTTTAATTTAGATTCAAGGTTATGGTTTTCTCTCCTCTCAATAAAAATGCAAAATGAAGAGAAATATCTATTTTAAATTTGAATTTAAAATGTTGGTGGTAGTCACGTATTACACACACGTGTCTCACAACCAGTGTCATCCACTTTCAACATGTTTTAAATGTCATTCATGGGGATCACATCAACCTTGAAAGCTTTAGATAATCAATGCAATGTTTTTAGTGGAGTTCATTCCTAGACATGGAGGGTTAAGGGTCCAATTCCCCATGCTACCTAGGTTTTCATGTTCAAGCTTATAGTATGGAGCAAGTGGCTCCATGGAGCTCTAGCTTCCTAGCCAAAATATTTGTATAGTGATCAGTAAAATATTTTTGGGAGAGCTAAAAGGCAAATGATCCAAATTTGAGCCCATATAATCACCTTTTTCTCTTAATTGGTAATCTATATATTATTGGCTATAGCATCATTGATGGATCATTCATAGTAGACATTTATGGTATACTAGTATAACATCCATTTACAGTGCATTTAGGGTATTGAGGTTATATGGTTGAGTCTATATACAAAATAGTTTTCTTGAGGATAGTGTTGAGGTCAAATATAAGTGTTGTGCATGGGAATCCTCTCCTAAAGAGGAAGTTTGTGACATTAGTTATACCAAGGTGATTAGCATTTAAAGGGATCAATTTCAAACCCCATCGAGGTAAGTTTTGGATTATTCAAAATACTTCATATCCCTTACCAACATGGTAGCTAATGTGGACCTCTATATATACACATATATGTGTGTGCAAAAACTTATCTAATCAAAATGATGTAAGTGTTAATGGCTAGGGAAACAAAAGTAGTTTAAGTGATGAAAATTTATTTAATCGAATTAGTAGATTAGATTTTACCATGTGGAAGGTTGGTATTGATCCTTACAATCCCAATATTTGAGTTTTTAATTTTTAATTTTTTAGGCCATTAGGACAAAAATTCTAGAGACAATAACTTTTGCATATAGAAGCATTTGAGGCTATTTTTTTAATTCTATAATTTTTTGAGCTTTATACATTGGTGATATCACTTTATAGACCTATTCTTGTGTTTAGAGCCAAATTGTGTGAAATAGTCCTCATGTCCTATTTATCTAATTTGAAAGGGTACATTAACTTTTTTCATGTAACAAAGATCTTTGGATTGATTTTATGGGATATACAAATGTATTTGTGATAATTGTAGTATTTTTAAGGTACATGTGTGTGTGCAAACTCAGCCAATCAAAATAATACAAGTGTCAATGACTAGGCAAATAAAAGGAAGGTTGGGATTGATCCTTACAATCCTAAGATTTGAGATTTTAATTTTTAATTTTTTGAGGGTATTAGAGAAAAATTTTAGAGACAACAAATTTTTCATTTAGAAGTATTTAAGCCTGTTTTTAAAATTCTATGATTTTTTGAGCTCTATCTATTGGTGACATCAGTTTATAGACCTATCCTTGTGTTTAAATCCATATGGTGTGATATGGTCCTCAAGTACTATTTTCCTAATTTGAAAGGGTGCATTTAATTTTTGCATGTAACCAAGATCTTTGGCTTAATTTTATGGGAGATACAAATACATTTGTGATAGTTTTATTATTTTTTTAATCTTTTGGAAATTTGCAAGAAAAGTATTTAGGATGTATTTTAGTCAATATATTGTCCTCGTTTAGGTGGTTGATTAAACTTATTCATAAACATATATTCTTACATGATTTTTTTCTTCTTCTATTCTCTATCCAAGGACTTAAGTAAATTCATGCAAAGCCCCTTTTGGTGACTAATCGGGTGGCCCATGGGTAAGAGGAAATATTTAAATAAGTTAATGCATGCCATGAATGGAAAATTTTTATCTTCAAGGAATATATTATCTAAAAATGAAATACTGAAAGAGATTACATTTAAATAATACTATAATTTTATCTATTCTTATTTATTTGAGTCTTAGTATAAGTGGATTTTAGTAGTGTATATGATGTTTAATAAGTGTAATGGTGATTGTAGTTCAACCTAATGACATATTTGTGTAGGAAATATGTTTATAGCAACATATATTAAATGATTGGAAGGATCAATTGAATCCACATCAAAATGTGGAGGCCCACTAGATCATCCATTATAAGGGGTGATATTATTGTTATTAATGTCTCCTCTCCTTGGCTCTAAATTTTAGATTGTGACGGGGGGTGTTGAAATTATAATTTGATTCATGGCCACGATCCAAAATCATGTGATGTATTTGATAGGTGTAAGGGTATTCTATTATACAACTTATTTATTATTTTATAATATTTTATTATGTAATCCCTATGGATTATGTTTATGTTAGAATGAGTAATTATTTTCTTAAGTTCTACTGTGATAGACTTAATTTAAGTTTCCACTCCTTCATGAGTCATGTAGAATCTCAGTTATAGTCTAGATAAGATTTGATGCGTTTTTGTAATCCAACGACTCTCAATGATTAACTTTGTTATTTATACAAATTTAATCCATGGAATAATAAATCAGTTATATTTTGTTTCTTTAAATATTATAATACTTTGTATTTTTACTCTTGGTAATTCTAACATGGTACCAAATAAGGATAGTTTATGCTAGCATTCTCTCTTGAAGGAAGTTTCACGAATTGGTTCTTAATATCTTATTCTTTATTTTTTAAAAAAGTAAAGAGGTTTTTACATATTGTAGATTGCTCATATATGCAATTATTTTTGGAGATATTTTATTTTCATAGTATTCACTGCTCTTTATATGCAACTTGAATATTTTTGAAACTTTTTTCTCTGCTCTATGCCTCTATAGAATTTCCCCTTCTTAAATCTAGGTGAAATTCTAATCTAAGTCATTTTTTTCCTTTTCCTTTTACCCTCCTTGTATGCTTAGATTTAATTTTTTTTCTCCACCTCAAATGCAGCTCATTTAACTCCATAGCCATCACTGCATATCACTCAACTGGAGACTAAAATAAATTGACAACATATATATTTTGGAGGGCAAAAATTTCTTTTGTTTTGTTGTCCTCCTCGTTTTAAATTTTATTTATCCATATAGAAATCAGATCATTCGACTTCCATTAACCTTCACTACATATCATTCTACATTGTAGAATAAAAATTTGGAGGTCCTTTTTGGTGAGCAATATATTTAATTAGTTTAAAAATTGTTTATCTTCATATTTTTCTAATTATAGGGATAATCGTTACTCTCATCAATATTAAAGGACTTTTGGTCTGCCTAAATTAGACTGCAGTTCATTAAATTTATTTAATAATGTGGCTTTTGGCCATCGTTAAAATTTGCATACATAGAGACTACATCTCTAAATGGGCAATTCCATTCATTAATTTTTTAAACGTTAAAGATCTTGTGATTTTAAATTTTAGTTAAAATCATCTTCTTCCTTTTATTTGTCCTTTGACATTTAGGGAGATCTTCAGTTTTTTTTATATATTCATATTACATATGCTCAAAACTATGAATCTATTGCTTTGATTTGAGTTTCTTCGATTAGGCATTATTGTGATGTACCTTTGGGTCTAAATAATTTTGTTCATTGTAAAACTTTGCCAGCGTTAAGGTACTAGATGCCATTCGTTTTTTTTAGAGTTGTCTCCATAGGTTGGCACAATTGCCTTCCTCTTCCAAGAAGCCCCTCTGCTCAATGTGGCACCTTCCCTATGTAACATAGCTCCATGCTAACGTAAAAAGTGTGCTTTCTGGCATCTCTTTGGTTATGCTCGACTTGGTGTGTCTTCAAAAGCAATCACTGGTATTGATACAGTTATTTTCTACTATATAATTTCATTTATTTTAATACAGGTGTAGTGTGAAGGAGCCAGTCATTTTTTTGAAACTTGAAACCAAATTTCAGTGAAGCCCTTATGGTAAATTTTTTTCTCCCCAAAAAGTGCAGTGAATCAGAGCCTATAGCTCCTTCCTCACTGCCACTATCGTCTTAAGTTTGTTGAAAAACGTAGCACCTAATATTTTCTACCTCCTCTTCAAAATCTAACGTCAATTATTTTTTCACATCTCATTTCTATTTAGGCTCTTATTAGAACTAATCTCTGTTCACTGCTATAGCCTTCAAAAATCAAAAAGGGTTTCAGTCTTTTTCTTTTCAGCCTCTAATTGGCCCAAGATCAAAGTACAATTGTAAAAGCTTTAATATAATGCTTTTTGGATGATTTTTATAGGTGCATTTATGCACCTAGCATAAGTGGGGTTGTCATTGCATCAATTTTTGCCTCTTTTATTTTATCTTTGTTTAAAATATTTTTTATATATTGCTTAATATACGTAATGGATTGATTTTTAAAACATAACCTAAAAATATTAAATACGTAAGAAATATAACTCAAATTTATTATTTATTTAAATTCTTCATTAGAATATCTTTATTTTGTTATTTATTCCCAAATTTTCTTTAATATATTAAAAGATATTTTAGTATTAAAGTGATTTTTTTCCATTTATTGAAAAAGTCTCTATAATAGAAAATTTATTTTTGTTAATAAACTCATACATAAAATTTAAAATTTTTAGCTATAAATTTATAAATAACTATTTGTTAAAACTTGATAAATATTTTCTAGAAGCACAAATGTTTTATATCACCATCCATAATAACTTATAGTTTCCCTCAAGTAAGGGCGGGTTATTAAGATACCCAATATAGGTGTGGATGATATAAGCCTATGTTCTAATATCATATCCAATCAATACTTATAGTTTCCCTCTCATCAAGGTGGGTATTTGATAAGAGAATATATATACATGCATGGCAAATTTGTACTCATAGACCCAAACTTCATATCAAATATCCTCAAATTACTTATAGTTTCACTCTCGTTAGGGTGGGTCATTTTGAGATATTTTGGTATTTCTTAAAATATTTGGCATATTTATTCTCATTGGCCTTATTTTATATCAAAAAATCAAATTACTTATAGTTTCCCTCTCGTTAGGGTGGGTATTTTGAGATAATTGGTATTTATTTCAGGCTTTTGTTAACTAATATCCATTGCATTCTCTAAATTAAAGTTAAAGGGGGGAAATTTGGGTTAAATTCATAACTACCATATATGGAAACCCAAAATTTTAAATCTCATTTCTCAAAAAGGGCTCACACACCTGCTAGAAGAAGAGCAACCTGAATTTGAAAAAGAATATGAAAAATTTGTTCATAAAGGAAAATTGTATGAAACAATGGGTATTATAAGCACTAATGTAAATGAAAGCTTATGGTTTCACATTACGGATTGTAAAACTCCTTATTAAAGTTAGGAGAAACTAAAGAACTTATTTGGAAAAGTAGATCAAATGAGGTCAATGCAGCTTGAGGCAGAATTAACAACTTTATCTCTAGACGACTTCAGCAATATTGTTGGATTTCTCACAAAATTTAAAGAAGTACTTACCCAATTTAAAGGTAGTGGCATTGATAAAAAATATGAAGAATGCATCTATATAATTATTTCTAAATTAAATGGTGTATTTCAAATATTCACAACAACCTTTCTATCTACAAAATATTCTCTTGGTACAAATTTCAAAATGCCCTCCTTAGAAGAATTTTGTGAGAGACTAACTAGAGAAGAAATTAAACTTGCTAAGTATGAGATATATTCATATTCATATAAATCCTTAGTAGCATCCACCTCATCTAAATAAAAATTTAAAAAGAAATAAAGAAGTCTTATAACCTATACTCACTGCAAAAATAATGGTCATTCTGCAAATAAATGTTGGAAAATATTATAACAACTAGAGGCAGCTATGAAGGATAAAAATATAGACAATAAAAATCATATAGAAAAGCCCTAAATTTTCAAGGGAAGACCATGAATACTTCTTCTAATTACTGGGTCCTATATTATGGAACAAATCATCACATGACTATTTCAAATGAGTCATTCTCTTCTATCTCCTCAAGTTCAACATGTAGCATAGAAGTTGGTGACTCTTCGTTTATCCCTGTCAAAGGAAAGGGTGATATGTCCATTTATGGGGGCTCTATCAATCATGTTCTCTATGTTACAAATATTGCAACAAATCTCCTTTATGTCTATCAAATCTGTACTTCTAGAAAGGGGAAAATTGTTCTCTTATCTCCAATAGGAGTTGAGACAAGAGACTTTCAAGAACCTCATTCTCTTATAGACAAAGGGGATATTGATAAAAACACTCACCTATTTCACTTCAAAGGATTCAAAAATCTAGAAGGGGCCTCCTATTTTGTGGCTCGATTTTGAAAGACATCAAAATTAGCAGGTGTTCTTGTTATACCTCGACTACAGTAGGTGTTGAATGTAGTAGGTGTCAAATGCAGCATGTGTTCTTACTTTTCCTTGAACTCTAAACACCAATTTTTCCTGCATACAAAAGGAAAAAAAGGAAATGGAAGCGATATGAACAAGGTAATATAATAGATTAAAAAAGGATGTAAAAAATACTCATTGTTGTCGCCTGTAGTTAGGAGGATGCATGAATGGATGAAGTGCCACACGGATGGAATTATGCTTAGTTCGAATGGTTACCACATTAAAAAAATATGATTTTCTCTCCTGAGGAACGAAGCCACTATTGCTTCACTCCTGAATGTGATGCTTCAATTCAAACATAGAGGATTTTGAATGCATTGCTTTACTTTGAGCTCTAAAATTTTTCTCTTTTCAAATAGAGTACTTTGAACTTGCAGATGGATATCTTAAGGAAAAGGAAGGGGTATAAATATTTAATTCGATAAAAAAAACTTCAAATAAATCACTCAAACTCAACGATATCTGAGAGTGCAACGAAATAAGAGAACGTTGGGTTTGAAATTCAAGGATATTTTGGTGTTATATGATAGTGCAATGAAATAAGATAATGTTGAGTTTAAAATGTAGGATCTTTAGCTATTCTGAACAAATAAACCACATACAAAAATTGACAAAGCCTCCTCTAATGCATGCCAAAAATATATGAGAGAATGTAAACAAGAAACGATTGTATCGATCTTGGGTTTTGCAGGACCCACAATCACTTGACAATGGTCAAAGTGATAGATTAGAGAGTAATAAAAATGGAGAAAACAACTGATGACTATAGAACCTCTCCAAAGTTTTCACAAGGCTATTACAATGCATTGAAGTTGATCATCCGATAATCAACAAGAATATGGTTGAGCCAAAAAAATACATTCACACGAACAAATTTTGTACAAGAATTTGCATAAATGTAAAAAAAAATTATATACCATCCGTAAAGAGGAGTGATTTTTATCGGATATCCAAATAGAGGTCTAACGAAAGCTATAAAAAAAATGCAAAATATTAATCTTGCAAAAGAGTGATGAAAGACTAATAGACCATAAGAGTAATCTAAATTATTACCCTAATACTTTCACAATATATTAGAAAGAATGAAGAGGCATTGAAATACTTTCATAAAAAAAATGAACCAGAACTTAAAGAAAGAATGCTCACAAAATCTAGACCAGCTCTGGTACCATGTTAGAAATATTGAAGAACAATATTGAAGGACAAAGACTAGATATGCAAAGCATTATTGAAAGATCAAGAACTGATTGATTATTCCATGGATCAACTTTGTATAAATAACAAAGTTGATCATTGAGAGTCATTGGATTACAATAACTCATCAAATATGATCTAGACTATAACTGAGAGTTCACTTGACTCATGAAGGAGTGGAAACTCAAGTAAGTCTATCCTAGTAGAACTTAATAGAATAATTACTTATTATAACAAGATTATTATATTTATACTTCCTACATTATCAATATATTTCTAATACCTATGGTTTTATCACATTGGTATTAGAGATTTCATTTGTTTTGATTTGGGCATTGGAAAGTTTGAGGTGACCTTTAGTAGGAGAAGGCAATATTTTGTCATTCTTAGATGAACCATAGGGACACAAATACCGAGGTAGGATCCCCTTTGGATGGGACATGCTTCTTGAGGTATCAAGCTCATTTCCCAAGATAACACAAAGTTTGAGGTAGTTTTTTAGCAGAATATCACACAAAAATCAAGGCATTTATGGAATTTTACACAGTCAGACATCTCTCACTAATGTGCTGCACTATGCTATATTTGAGCACAAAAATTTTCCTATTAGATATAACATATGACAATGCAGTTAGCTCTATGTCAATTCTTCAAACAATCATACAACTCAGTAGCCTTCTAGTTTTTTGGATTTATTGACACAACCATCGAACGGACTTCGCAGGCACTAACCGCCTACCAACTGGTGTTAGGACACTATAAAAAATTCTGACAATGGTGACATAATCCTAGCAGCTCCCTACACAAAATATATAAAATCATAAAACCCCACACCTAACAAACCTAAAACTTTTATACTGAAGTTGGAGATGGACCAAAAGTCCTCACGCTTTGACTGTTCAATTGATAACTACTTGACGAACGACCCAAAAATCCTCGTACTATAACATCATCCTGATAGACTAAGTGGGCATGGAATTTGAGGCATGAAACCCAATGAAAACTTGGTGATGACCCTACTGAGCCGGTGTGGTGCAAAATCCAAGGAGCTTGACATGACACAAAATCCAAGGAGGCTGATGTGGTATCTCTACTGATTAGACAAATGGGTGGCATGAACTGATTGGTCAACCTAGCACTGAAATGACAATCTCTAAGCTGGTAGTGATATGCTACTGACTTGATAAGTATGACCTATGATGTGAGATATGTGGCACTTCTATTGACCTGGAAGAAATGAATCTTGAGGTAAACATGTGGCACCTACATGGACCTCAGTTGTCTTGGAATCAACTATTGATGTTGCATTGAACATGTTGATGTGGCATCGTGCGATTGGCTAACATGACATGTGTACGTAGCATTCTACTACTAGTCTTCTTAGTCGGTAAAAGGCTTGTGGTTGTCGATGATTGCTTGAGGTAATCAAATTAAAGAGGGTGGCATTTGTTTTTTAAACCAAATAAAATGCTTTCATGGGCTACATGTGGTATGATTCCCACATATTTTTTCTAAAGAAACCAAATAATCTGTAGTGCAGCTTCAAATACGAGAATTTCCTTCCTCTACACATCAGGGGTTGTAGCCCAACCAATGGCTAGGGCCAATGCTAAAACCCTTTGATGGAGGTCAGGATTTCAACTCCCGTCGACGCCAACAAAACCATTTGTTTTGTTGCACACACTAAAGTTAAAGGTTATTTAAAACAAATATTACATTTTTTAAAATTATTTAATTAATAATTTATATTTTTATTATCAATTATTTTGATTAATCTTCAATTAATTGATTTATAAAAGCTTATGATAAATTATTTTTAATTTAATTTATTAAAATTTTATTTTTGCAATTAAAACCAAGCAACAAGGAGGAGTTTATTTTTACAAAAAATAAATGAAATAGTGTTTTTGTTTTCTTAAATTTTTGCGATATAACACAAACAAATAGCATTTTTTTTTTTGTAAATTAAGGGAGATATCAAAATTTTCTCAAAATTTTTCTCACCCAATAGTTTTGAGAGTAAGAGTTTTTCTCATGAAGAATAGACCTTAGGTCCACTAATACCAAGTTATGTGTCTACTAGTTCTGGATTACCTTTTGAGAGCTTGTCTTGTGTCGAATTGAATTTAAAGGTGTGATACCTTGTAAAATTTGTAGAGCAAAGGGGGGACAAAAAATTATGATCCTTTTCTACAAATTTGTAACACAAGGATGGGGGCACTTGAAAATCAATATTTTTTTGTGAAATCAAAATCAACTTGTGCATTTTTTTTTTTGAAACCTTGGGATATAACACAAAATATTGCACATTCATGTTTTTGCAAATTGACAATAGATCTCATCACATTGAAGATCTAAATTTTCACAACCTTGCTTATTTTGCAAACAAAATGGAGGACAAACCAAGCATTGGATTCTTATTTTGCAAAATTGTAACATAAGGGGAAATTATTAAAATAAAAGGATTGAAGCATTGAAACTTGTTTATTTTACGACACAAATAGAAAGGTAATTGTTTTTTTCAAATTATTTGTAAAATCGTAAGACAAGGGGAGACATTTACTATCAAATATTTTTGCACATCAACAATCAAAATTTTGCTACAAAAATTATTGTAATAAGGTGCATTTTCGATTGCATTTGACATCTTTTGTTAAATTGGTATTATAAAAATATGTGCATTTATGGTCAAATCCAACACCTATGTGTTAAAAATTTGTGGGTACTTTTTATTGTTTATTGCATTCAAATTCCTATTTTTGCAATTACATATTTAGTTAAAATCAAGTAAGCTTAATACCCCAAATTTTACACTCATTTGTACAATTTATTTGATAGGTAAAGCCAATTATTTTATAATTTACTCCATATGCAACCCTAATTCACTCTTCTTGTTTGGATTAAACTCCTCAAACTAATCATCCTTTTTCAAAAATGTTTTTAGGAAGGTGCCATTAAATATCAATTAGAGTAAATTCTCTTTCAATACTCTTTTAAGGGTATATCAAAATAAAGAACAAGTTTTTGTGAAAAAAAGGAACCTTCAAAGTAGCCATTGTTTGTACTAAGTAGGGATAATTCATTTCTTCCTTCAAAACATATTTTGACAAAAGGGAGATAAAACTTGTAAAGGCAATCAAAAAAGTAAAAGTTATCAAAATCAAACCTCTTTTTATTCTTAATAAATAAAATTTTTTGTTTTAAATATTTGTAAGAAAGGGGGGATTGTACCTCTTTTTAGGCTTCATAAATATAATTTATTTTTTTTAAAGTACTTGTAATAAAGGAGGGAATTTTTCTGGTGAACTTTTTAAAATTTACCTAGGAGACAATCTTTGTAAAAGCCTTAAAAAGTTTCATAAGTTGCAAATCACTTGCACTTAGGGGGGTATAAAAATTTCTTTCCTACCTTACAGAATATTTTTTATAAAAGGGACGACTTATAAGAGTGCACTTTCGATAGAGACTGACATCATAGTCAAATTTCTTGCAAAAATTCCCTTACAACATATTTTGCAAATAAGGGAAAAACTTATAAATGTGCATTTCGGTAGTGATAGACACCTTAGCTACATTCTCAAAACTTGTGTAAAATTATATTATAATAGAGTGAACCTCGTATGTAGTGATATACTCTAGTACACCTAGTGGTTGCAGTGGTTGGTTACCCATGCAATCCGATAAGATGAAAATATTACAATAAGGACATTCATTATTATCAAAAGCAAAGTGAAGGAAGATCCACTTTTGCTTAAGTACTCAGGAAATACTTATTTTGCTTAGATCTAGGGGTGACAGACCCAAAGGTAGACCTAAGTATGAGTAGCTAGAGCCATGAGCTAGCATATCAACATCTTTCATTTTTAGTCCTTCACATTAAGAGGGGATGTTAAAGTAATTATCCCATTACTTGGATAATATCTATATTCCTATCTTGGATGATTACCATATTCGGTTAGGGTAGAATATAATTTACTACATTCCTACCAATGAATAGGTTGCATATATATTCACTATGGTAAGTGCATGTGTCAAATTTGAATTGTTTTTGCAACACTCTTTGTATTTCAAAACAATGTAATAAAGGGAGAATGTTAGGGTAGATGTTATGGTAATTTAATTATTAACATATATAGATTTAGTTATTCTATCATTTTTTAATATAGGTAGATATTCGCATTGTTAGAAAATATTACTTGTCTATTAGTTGGCATTTTATTGTTATTTGTTGGCATGATTTATTTATCGTTAGCAACTTAGGGTTGCAATATTTGTTAGGCTATTTTAAGCCTATGCTTATTGTATTTATACTTCCTACATTATCAATATATTTTTAATGACTGGTTTTATCACAATCTTATCTAAATTACATCATACTTGCATATTATTTTAGTAGGTTTATTTTAATTTCTATATTCCAAAACTTAGGTGCTTGCATAATGTACATCAAAACATAGGATTTAGAGTTAATCAATAAAATACTCTTGGTGAACCCTATACCTCCATCAAATAACTCAAATAATTATGGGATCTACGAAATAATATTTGTCTGAATGTGAACGTCTGAGTTTGGAGATCAACCTAATGAATATGTATTTACAAGCATCAATATATGAGAGTTTTAGAAATACTTAAAAAAATTAAAACTATACATTGAATACACACATAATTTTTGCATGATAGGTTTGTCTTGAATATCAAACCTAAATTTCCTTTTAATATATTTTTAAGTGGACTCAACTTGCTGAAGGCTACTATTAATGTCAATTCTCTTAGTAAGTAGAGTTAGGGTGCATAAGTTTATTTTATAAAATCATCAAATACTCTTACATACAAAAGTGAGGGACTTAGGTAAAACTAGTCACCATCCTACCTAAGACAATGTTTAGAATTCTTGTAATACTTCTAAGTGATTTCATCTATAAGGAAACTCTAAATTTTAAATAGCATTTATGTACTAAATTTATGAGATTGATAGATCAATATTTTCCAACTAGTATTACAAGACAAAGATTCTATTTCAATCAAATTCCTAGGAAAAAAAATTTGGGCTACCAATTTCTTATCAATATATTGCATCCATTTAAGACAAGTGGTAAGGCCTTGATGAAAAATGTCAATAATTTTAAAACAACCATGAGAAAATAGAAAACAAAAAATGTTCCAATATAGAATATTTTTTCCTTAATTTTAAGAGAAAAAGTTTAATGAAACACGGATGAGTTATTAAAAACAACATAGTATGCATCAATTATAACAAATACTCAACAAATATAAAACTTAAAAAACAAATTCTCCTTACCCAACAATATATATATATATATATATATGATATGCCAACATTATGAGAATGAATCCTATATGTTAATTAATGAAATCCTTATAAATAAAAATTATTTTCACCATGTAAATGCTTTTTAATATAAAAATAGACCATCGATTTTGAACAATAATAATTATTAATAAATAATATAAAAATATATTAAAAACTTTAAAGAATATAACAATTCACCAACATTTAAAATATCTGCCTTTAAAATAGCATTGCAATTCACCAACATTTTTGTATTATTAATGTTAAAATATTAGTGTGTGCTTTGTCTAATGCCTAATTTACCTATGATTAGGGTTATGGTTAGGGTTTTTCCATATTATAAAACCCTAACACCTCACTTCATTACTATATATATGTAATCTACTTCTAAAAAAAACAAAGATTTCTTCTTTAGTTATAATATTTGGTATCAAAGCACGATAAGATCTGTGTGTGAGGGGGATTTCCTTCAAGGAAATCATCCTTCCCCATTAGTCCTCCATAGTTTCTTCTCAAAAGTAAGCATTCAATGTATGCTCTAGACTTACAGCCATGGGCTGATATGACCTATTAGAACAGGGTTATTTGCTTTTGATTTTTCCCCTTCTCTCCCTCTTCCTTTCGCATATTCATCCCTAATCTCTAGTTTAGTGGTTTTCCTCAAGACTATATTGTGCAAGGTTGTATCTGTGCTTATATTAAATGAGTTGCTTCTTCAAGAAGAATATCATGATGAAGAAAATAAAAAACTTCACTTTCAAATGAGACTCCGAATTTAGAAACGAGGTGGAGATAATCAACAGGATCAAGCACCGGAACCTGGTGGTTTTGAGAGGCTTCTCCGTTGCCAGTGACGACAGGGAGGGACGCCAGAGATTTCTGATTTATGACTACATGGCTAACAGAAGTCTGGATGAACATATTTTTGAAGGGAGGACTGAGAACAAACCCACTTTAAGTTGGTAGAAGTGCAATAAAATAACCATCGACACTACCAAAGGATTGGCTAATCTACACTATAGCATCCAACCAACCATATATCACAAAGATATAAAAACCACCAATATTTTACTGTTTGATCAAATGAATGCTTGTGTTGCATATTTTGGGTTTACAAGGATTACTATAGAAGGGCAATCATAGATGACAACAATGATAGCTCTTTATGCTCTTTATGTATAGATATCTATCTATAGAATATGCTCTTTATGTATAGCTTACATATTGAAGCGATTTTTATAGTTTTGGCATTGTCTTTTTGGAGATAATGAGCAATAGAAAATCCCTAGATAATTTCATGGCTTTGGTCTCAGATTATCTTCTCACAAAATGGACATGGAAGCTTGTAAAAAAAGACAAAAACAATGGAAAAAAATAAAATAAAATAAAAGACAAAAATTTGAGATGAACTATTTTCATGTTTTCCTACAAAGGATATGGAGGCTTTGTTATGCACCAAGATATTTGTGTTTACAATAGTTGGAAAACTCTTTTGGATAAGTTTTTAATGGAAACATTGTATTTATATTTCGTGAAGGTCTACTTGAGTTTTGGTACTTTGAAATATATGGAGTGTATTATCAGTCATATGCGACACTCCTCAGTACCTAAATCCACATTGTTTTGAAGCAAGTTTTAGGATAGATTTGTCCTTTTGTTACTGCATTTTGATCTACCATTAAAGACTTTAAGAGTGAGTCATCGACATTTGGTGGAGTTTAGTTTGTTATTCTGTTACCTCATTTCAATATGCCATCAAGGTCTCTAATGGTAAGTCATTGACATTTGGTGGAGTTTGGTTTGTCCTTTTGTTACTCTATTTCGATATGTCATCAAATACTCTAGGAGGGAGTCATCAAAATTTTATGGAGTAGATCATATGTTCCTCCATTTTTATATGACATAAAGGACTCTAGGAGGGAGTTGTCTATATTTTGTGGAGTTTTGTTATGTCATGTTGTGATATTTGGTGGAGTTTGGTTATGCCCTCTTGCAGTATTTGTTTCCGTGGATTTTGGCTTCGACATTAAGCACCATTGTGCTTATGCACTTTCAATAAGAGAATACAAGAGAATTGATAATTTGGATTGAGATAACATCCAATTTCTTAGAAGACTAAATGTTTTATTTAGATATTTTGCTTTCTATGTATGAAGGTGCATTTTTGGCTGAGATCGACACCTTCTAGAGGGGCATGTTAGAATATTAATGTGCATTTTGTTCTTAGGAAAGTGTACATTAAAGGGATGGTAAAATATTAGTGTGAACTTCATCTAATGTGCACTTTACCTCTTATTAGGGTTAGGGTTTTTCCTTTTTTACAAACCCTAATGCCTCAATTCATCACTTTATCGTTATATACCAAGTTATCAAGTTTGAATTCGTATTCAAGTTTGACACTCTTGAAGTTCGCAAGAAATTAATTGGATATATTAAAATATTGGAAACAAAGACATATTATAAATGCACATATTAATAAGTAAGAAACTCAAAAGGAGACTTGAAACAAACATTAAAAATTCCCGTGTCATATATTTTTTATTTTAAGTAATTTTTTTCTGAAAATAAAAAATGCCATTTAATTTTAGTTTCAACATTTAAATATACAATTTTATTGTTGAAATATAAAATTTTATTTAATGTAAACTTACATTCTACATTTTTAAAATAAAAATTTTACTAAAATACATAAAAAAATATATATTTATAAATATTAAAATTAAATGTAAAATAGATTATTTAATTTAATTTATTATTTAAAATATATGAAATAAAATATGAGAAATATATATAAAATCGCCAATATTGTAAATATTTCTAAAAATAATCTCCTTACCTCATGTTTTACCCATTTTTTTTCTTTCAAATTTAGGATTGAAGTATTGAAAACACATACAAAATATTTCACCAATGCTTTCGTTGACTCTTTGTTATCTTAGAAGTTGTCAAGAACATGCTACAGTGCACAAATTGGTACAGGTCACTGTAATTAGAGTTAGATCTGCTTTAAAAAACTAGGTTAGAGGTGTTTCGGAACAAGCGCTTAGTTGAAACCAGATGACCACTAAATTGGAGGCCGTTGAAAAACTAGCCAACTCACAGATGAAACAACATGTCTGAAAGCCAAGCATTTTTCCTTTCATATGCATTCCCGTCTGTTTTTCATCTAATAATTTTTTTTTTTTGTTGTTGAATTTAAATTTTATTTGCTGAACTTATTCGTTAAATTCTTAAATTCGACAAATTTTAAATTCTATCTTAAAAATTTAATGAATTTGACAACTAAGCTTATATATAAGTAATCTACTTCTCAATAAAACATAGATCTATCATTTGATTATAACAATTAATTATATGTAAACAATAGAAGGACAACCATCAATGGCTCACTCCATTGCCATATAAAACATAGAACTCTCTTGATTATAAGAATTAATTATATGTGTGGAGGAAGAGCACGATGTGGTATGCAGGGACGAGTGATGCTGAAGAGCTTGAACTTCTTCTAGATTTTGATTCGGGGGCTGCTGGTCCGAATATTGCGGTGTGACAGTTGGTGAGACTTTTACCCCTCACATTTCAAGCCCTCAATCGTTTCCTTGTGCCTCTTCGTTCCTTGGATTTGAAGAGAATGGGGAGCTTGAGAATGTTTGTGCCATCTTCGTGGATGGCAAAGTTGTTGTCACGGTTTCCCTAATATTAGGCTCAGGGAGTCCCCTATTTCTGTTTGTACCATATCGTTGTTGAGTAGGGTGCCGGATGGTCGTTTTATGTAGTGATCGATGCGGCGGATTGCGTAGTGGTTTGTGCAGTGGTGGGTTGTTTATCCTAGTTTTTTCAATGATCTTTGGTTGGCAGTGTTGTTGGGTTTTATCCCTTATCGAAGCTTTATTTTTTTTCTTGCTATAGGGACTTGAACCTATAGGCATTAGGGGTTCCTAGTTTCTAGTTGCCTGTGGGGTTTTTTCCCACAAGCATCTGGGTTCTGGGTCCTCTTTGAAACCCTACTCCTTGGCCTCAAAATTTTCATCTGTGGAGGTTCACTCCTATATGAGTTGTTTTGTGCAGCCTCTGATTTCAGAGGTGTATCAAGGGATCTCAACTTATTAGGTGGTTTTACTGCTTGATCCCGATTTTTTTTTGGATTTCAGTACTTGCTCTTGCGGCTGTCAGGGTGATTTCTGTTGTGGTAGTTCTTTATTCATTTTTTGTTTTTTTGGATCATGTTATCTCTGTTTGAGGTGGTTTTCCCTTTTGTTGGGTGCATTTTGGATCTTTTTTGCTGTTGGTCGACAGAGTCGACTTGGATTGCAGGATATTCGGTCAGGTGGCTAGTTTGCCCATGCAAAATATGGTGGACGATCCTCTAGGGGTCATAGTGTTTTCTCATTCCCTGTGGCCATTCTCTCATGGTTTTGATGGTTGGCTTTCCTCATCACTGCAGTGGCCTGGTTCCAGCCTTTGTTTCCATTGGCTAGTTTTCATTTTTTTCTCTTATTTTCAAATTATCTTTGTATGGTTGTTTTGGTATGTGGTGTCTTCTACAAACGCCCTCTTTTGTATTTAATGGATTGTTCAATGCTAGGGTACGACACTTATTAGCTTAATGATGGTTGGTTTTCCTTCATTAACTTAATGATGGCTGGTTTTCCTAGGGGTTTGTTTTGTTCCATTTAAATTTAAATTGTTATCATTCGATGGGATGTCTTCCTCCAATCCCTCACTAGTATGTTGGATTTGCTATCATTCGACGGGATGTCTTCCTCAAATCCCTCACTAGTATGTTGGATTTTCAAATTTTTGAGGTTTGGGGTGTGTTTAATGTGGGGCCCTTGTGCCTATTTCCCGTGCAGGTTCTATGGTTGCCTCTTCATTCCCATTGTATGATGTGGGATTTTTTTGTGGTCCTTGTTTGGGCTTGTTTTTTTGTTAGTCTTAGAATTTGTATTCTTTGTTAGCCTTTTTGATGAATCCATCCATTATAAAAGGTTGTGGGGCGACTTTCAAAACCCTCTTTTCTATTAATATTATAAAAAAAAACCATTAGTTATATGTAAACAATAAAATGACAACGGTCAATTATCCATTGAAAAAAAAAGTGGGTTACGTAATTCTAAAAATATGATATGCCCAACTTTCTAAACTGATATGATATGCCCAACTTTCCAAACTGTACTGCTTTCCATGTTGTTTGACATAGCCGTGCATCCCTCCAAGTTCTGAAGTACATATAGTGTTTCTTAATTTTAAGGACAGCAGTATCACTGTGTCCTGTCCCTAAGAGATTATAGTTATGTATTTCATGGGTCTTGACTAGAAGAAAACTGACATAGCCCTCCAAGTTCTGAAGTACACATAGTGTTTCTTAATTTTAAGGACATCAGTATGACTGTGTCTCTAGGAGATTATAGTTATGTATTTCTGGGTCTTGACTAGAAGAAAACACGTGCCAATCGAACCCTTGAGATTTATAGGAACGGGTTATCGTTTTATTGGAAACATGGAATAAGTAAAAACACTATAGGATCAAGTATCCTCCTAACCTAGTTTTTGTTAACGAGGTGAGGAATACAACATGGGGTGTCATCAAGGGTCACTTGAAGAGAGCGACCAAGACACGGCGAGGAGGTAAGGAAGGCCTGCGGGCATGCATTAGCTACTCTGTCGCTTCGCACAATAGCTGTTTCACCTCCCTCTGGCGGTGCAACCTCGCAGAAGAATATTATTTTGGACGGAAATTCTTTCATCTGTACGCACATGAGTATCACAATCACAAAGCTTGGTTAAATTTAATTGCATGTATTTGGAGGGAAAAACACAGATGACTAAAATATTAACAAAATATATTATTACCAGGGCCATCTCATGATGGAAGAAGATGTGTTGATCAAGAGGACCTTCGTTTGCAGACCATACTCTCCCTACAACGTTTCTTCGCACAGAGGGGCCTTTGTAGGGCTGTTCCTCCCACCCGAGAGCTTCCACAAACGCATTGAAGTCAGCTGATGTCTTTATGCCGAATCCTCTGAACAGAAGAGCTCCGCAGTCGTGCAATTCACGTTGAATCCATGCTTTCTCCTCGTCTCTTATGGACTTTATCACTCCATCCATACCTTCGCTTTGATAATCATATGCAGGGAAAACAACTTGGGGAAACGGATGACCCTCTTGGACCTTTTGTTCCCCAATCTTACCTTCAGAGAAATTCACCATTTTTCTTTCTTGCTCGCTGAGATCGCAAGATATACACCAATACATATGAAGCATTTCCCAAGTTGGATGCCTTTTATACACCAATACATATGAAGCATTTCCCAAGATCGAAATTGTAGATATTAAAATATGTTCACGATGACACATTGGTGTGACATGTCTGCTCAGTTATCTGTGAATTCCTGGATTGTAATTAAAAAGTTAATAGAGGCGGTGAATATTTTCAATGCGAATTTAACCTGTTTCAACGAATTTAACCTGTTCCGTGGATTCCATGCAGTTCGGATGTTGAACTCTATTGTGACGAGGACCCGAATTGTCTAGGCATGGACCAATTAGCACGTCCTGGTGAGCGGTCCGGGTGGAAAACACAATTTAAAAAAGAAAAACTGTAAATTTTGACATTAAAATTTCATTTTAATTTTTCTCTCTGGGTTTAATATTTCATATTACATTTGACATTCTTTTAACCAATCCAGAATTGAAATCAAAATAAATTTAATAATAATTAAAAAACATTTTGGTTTAAATAAAAACTTGCCCAAGAGGTGCCAAAAGCTCCCTCTTTGCCAAGTTGCCAACCAATATATCAATTTTCTTTGAGTCATAACGTTGTTTCGCTTTCACACCAGACAAGCAGCCATTTATTCATGGTTGCCAACGAAGTCACTTACATCAGGAGACTAAATATTTTTAACCATAAATCCTCTCGCAATGGGGATTCTAAACGTGCACAATCTATCGGCAGAATTCAACGACCTGAAGTGTTCCACTTATTGTGGAATAGATAGTCTCTATGAATTTGGGTGTGCTGTCCAAATTTTATGGTCGCCGCTACAATATTCTGCGCTCAAATAAGATCTGAGCTTGATTAAAGTTTTGAGTTTTTTAAAGAAAAAGACATAAATTTAAACTAGTGTAAATGAACTTATAACAAAAGGAAATGGAAATGAGATCTGTTTTGAAGATGGGATCTTGTAAATATATACATACTAAAACAATGTTTCTTAAAAAGCTTCGGAATTTGGAAATACCGTTTTACCCAACCTATTGTGCATATAATAAGAATTAAACTAAAAGATACAAGGATTTGGTTTATCAGCGAGACAACTACCACAACGATAAATACACAGGCGACAACTTTTGTCCCCGGACGGAGACATCTATGCCACATTTCACGTCAACGAGAACGTATGTGCCACCTCTATCTCAACACTTTGACATTTTAAAGTTTAATATTATCATTGTGCCACCTCTATCTCAACACTTTGACATTTTAAAATTTAATATTATCATTGGAAGCCATTAACAAGAATGCTGTCACACTAAGGATGAACAAAGTTAATAATATTAAATTGTATTATAATATATTATTGATTTTGGTCAGCATATTTTAGTAACTAATATATTAACAAGTGATTATGGTTGGTTTATTGAGATTAAAAACTGGTATATAAGTGTTGTTTTTAATGATGTTAAAGATTATAAGTTAATTATTATTATATATATATATAAATTTATTTGGTTAGCGGGAGAAATCCCTACGACCAAGGTACAAGGTTGAGCAGGTTCTTCCAACCATGATTCCTCTAAAGCCAAAGAGCTATGCTTACCAATAGGGAATTTAACATCTTTTAATTATAATATTTTTAATTATTTAAGAGATATCACATATTTTTCTTATTTAGGTGGTCTAATAAACCCTTACCATGGACACATACATAGGGCTGAACAAGCTCCCCCAAGACCCCCTAGAGTGGAAAGTTATGCTTATCAATAGGGAATTTAACACACAACCACCACACACACCCATCTTAATTATAATATTTTTAAATACTTTAAGGAATATGTGAATATTTTTTCATATTTAGGTGGTCCGATAAACCCTTGCGATGGACAGACATAGGGCTGAGCAATCCTCTCCCCTCCTCCCAACCATGGGTCCTCATAAAGTCGAGAGCTATACTTATCAATAAAGAATTTAACACAAAGCCACCACACACCCACCCCCTCACACACTCACCCCCTCACACACTCACCCAAGCCATCGTTATTCAATCTAATATTTTTAATTATGATCAAATATATACAATATATATGACTTTTAAAATTGATATTAATTTATGACATGAAGAAATACATCAAAAACATTTTTCCCCTTATCTTTGGTAATTAAAATTTCTTATCCACTCTTAGAATTTTCCACTCTCTCCTTATTAATTATAAAAATTCATTTTAAAAAATATATAAATTATTTTTTTTTATATTTTTATTATTATAAAATGTATTTAAGCTACATCAAAATATATTTAATTTTAATAAATATTAAAAACAAATTATTTAATATAATTATAAGTATTAAAATAGTATGCATTTAAAGCTTAGAATGATTATAATTTAACACTTTAAAGTTAATTACAAAAAATATATTATTAATTTATTTGAAAAAAAAATGTTAAAATATATATATTTTTAATTAATATTATATAATAAAGGAAACGTTTTTTATTCTATAAAAATTAACATAAACACATATTTTTAGAAAACATCAATATAGAAAAAGAAGTTTAAAGTGGAACAAAATTCTAACATAAAATATTTTTGAAATAACAATATAAAATTCTAAAATATTATAGGTTTATCTCTCACTCTCTTAAATATATAATTTATCAAAAAAACATTTAATTCACATAATATTTAAAAAAAAAAACAAATTTCATAAGAATTAATACATATTTATAGAAACAATTCATGTAAAAGAGTTTTTTTTTTTTAAATTTATATGTCTTGAATATTACTTGTTTATGTATCTAAATAAATAAACATATGTATATGCATTTGATTAACTTGTAACAAACCTTTATTAAATATTGTATATGCTTTTTTACTTTAAAAATATAGTAATTTTTTTTTAAATTGATATAAGTTGGATAATAAATAATATACTTTATAAAATGAAGTAATTAATATAGAATGATATTGAGAGTAATACTTTCAATTTATTGTTTTATATTAGTAAAAATTATAGGAGTGAGTGTGAGCAAGGATCAAGCTATTTTAGTGACTTAAATATGATTAGATTATTAGTATATTAATAGATGATTATGGTTGTTTTCAATGACTTGAGTATGGTTAAATAACTAATATATTAGCAAATTATTATGGTTGGTTTCATATAATATTTTGACATTAAAAACTACTTTACCCTTTATTTATAACTTTATTTATTTTAAATGGTATATAAATATTGTTTTTAATGATGTCAAATATTATAGATAGGTAGGTGTTAACGTGGAATAAAATATATAAGTTAATTATTATTTATATATATACTTAATTTTTTTTTTTTTGATGAGGAACCTTTTTTATTTTTTATATATAATTTTATTTGTTTAGTGTGAGAAATCTCTATGACCAAGGCACAAGGCTGAGCAGGCTCCCCCAACCATGATTCCTCTTAAAACCTAGAGCTATGCTTATCATTTGAGAATTTAACACATAGTCACCAGACATTCACCTTTCAATTATTTAATTATAATACTATATCTAAATTATTTTTTAATATTTTTATTGTTATAAGATGTACTTAAACTACATCAAATATATTTAATTTTAAAAAACATTTAAAAATATTTTACTAAATATAATTATAAGTACTAAAATAGTATTTCATGCTTTCTATTTATATTGATTATTTATTGTATAAGTAATAATTACTTGCATTTAAATTATAGAATGATTATGTTATAATTTAACATTTTAAAATTAATTAAAAAAAATTATTATTAACTTATTTGATAAAAAATTCTAAAATAAAAATTATTTAATTAATATTATATAATAAATAATTTTTTTTATTATTTGAAAGGTTTTCAAACATGCTTGGAAAGTTACTTCCAATTTTGATCGCCTATGGTATCATATTCTTAAAGTTAAATATAATTTTCAACAATTCCTTTCGGATCATCTCTCTTCTGGAGGTTCTACATTTTGGAACAACCTGATTAAATCCAGAGACTTCATCAGAAACAATAGCTATTGGGTGATTGGAAATGGTAGGTTTATTTCCTTTTGGGATGATCCATGGCTCAAATATCGTCCTCTTGCTAAGGATCCTTTCTTTTGGGATGTGTGTTTGCTATCCAATGAGGTGGGCTTTGTCAAGGTGGTTGATTTCATCCTGTAGACACCAAAACAGCACCAATCCGATTATGTGACTACAAACACTGATCGCATTGACACACACAACTTTCAGGGCAGCCCTCAGAGGTCAAACAATGGTCCTAGCCACTTACACAGCAGTTTAGAAGGTCGAAAAGTAAACAAAGCAAAGTTGGTCATTTTAACAAGCCTTAATCAAAAGCAAGCCTTAATCAAAAGAAAGCCTTAATCAAAAGCAAGCCTTAATTAAAAGCAAGCCTTAATCAAAAGAAAGCCTTGGCCAAAGTGTCACGATATCACGACACTTCGACGCCAAAGCAAAGCCTTGGCCAAAGTGTCGCGATATCGCGACATTCGTGACTGCCAAGGAAAGCCTTGGCGAAGTGTCGCGATATCGCGACACTTCGAGCCAAGGAAAGCCTTGGCCAAAGTGTCGTGATATCGCGACACTTTGGCCCCAAGGCAAAGCCTTGGCGAAGTGTCACGATATCGTGACGTCACGATATCGTGACACTTCGAGCCCAAAGAAAGGCTTGGCCGAAGTGTCACGATATCGCGACGTCGCGATATCGTGACAACTTTGCATTTGCCTGGGCGGAATTTAACCAATCAAAGGCAGAATTCAAGCATTCAAAGGCAGACATTAAAACATTTAAAAGCAAACATTAAACCATTAAAGCAGACGTTAAACAAGTGGCAGCCGAGGACAGTCAGTTATTGCCGCCTGCTGTGCATGCGCGCGTAGGTGGGCAGATTGGCAGTTAGCGGACTGTCACAAGGGCAGTCATGTAAGCCCAAGTCAAGGAGGAGTCTCCTCCCTCTTGGGAAGGCATGGCCGCCACGTGGCATCCCTACGTGCCCCTCCAAAGAGACCCCATGGGTCTATAAAATGGTGGACTTTCCCACCCAAAAAAAAAAAGTTGGTAGACATTTCGAAGCAACGAAGTGCTACCAAACTAAACACCCGATTGCATCCTTTTCGATTCATTTCTTCTACACCCGTAATCTCTTTCGCAAGAGAGGTTATTGGTGGCTTTTAGAAGGTGAATCTGGACCTTAGAACCCGACATTGGACCATAGTAATCCATCAATTTGCTGACAACTCATTCTCTGAGATTTTGGGCCCATCCCTAGTGGATTGGCATCAAAGTCAAGTTTTAACGGGGGCGGCCCGCTTGGGCACCCCACACCTTTTAGTTTCATTTTAGTTCTATTCTGTTATCACGTGTTTATTCTACATTACTTATGTTATTTAAATAGTTACGTTTATGTTAGAATATATCTAGTTATTCTTATCTTGATTGTTAGGTTATCGAAATATTATCATGTTTTTGTCGATTTTGTTTCTTCACTAACTTGAGTAACAAAGATTCAGATGTTTTTATGGCATAGCTTTTGGTGATGTTTTTGGGTCTTTTGCATGTATTTCTTATTGATTTCTAAAGTCAAACGTTCTATCCTCTTGTTACAGGTGCTACTAACGCTTTCATTGTTTCTTTGATCGCAGGAGAAGCAAGAAGCAAGGATTCATCATCATAAGCGGCGGCAACACTTTGGCCCGCCCATTTCAAATGTGGGCATGCGGAAAGAAGATCACTATTCACTTTTTGTAATGGAAACATGCTAACTCTCCTAGCCCTTAAAAAGGGAGGAGATGTATTGTAACCGAGTTGGAATCACATTAATAAAAAGGGTTGTGCTCCTGCTTTTGATTTGATTATATCCATGTTATTTCATGCATCAAGCTAGTTAGTTTACATTGCAGCAATTAGTATTTCTTTCTTTTGAAATCTCATGCTTTCAGTGGCGATCACGGTGGGACCCTGTCCCCTATTTTTTTTTAGATTCAGAAATTGATTGAAATTTATGTTTTTGTGCTTAAAGGTACTGGGCCGAATCAGAAATAGCCGATTTGGGCAGAAAAGACAGCCGATTTGAGCAGAAAAAAGGTAAGGTTCCAAAGCTGTACCTGCATTTTTTTTTTATTATTATTTTTTGTTTCTACTTTTTTGTCAACTTTTACTTGCTTAGGGAAAGTTGTTTATGCTTGTTTCATTTTTATTAAATAAAATGAACCCCACACACATCACGTGGTAAATTAAACCAAGGAGCTGGTCGTAAGACCCCAGCCCTTGAGCAAGACCAACGGTGGGTTCATCACCACCTTGGCTTAGCTTTGCATCCATTTCCCCGATTGTCACTGTTGTTAGGCGTAAATCCTGATGAAAGCTGACCGAGTGTCGCTGGGGTGATTCCCATGCGTGCGAGGATAAGTCTTCTATGGTAGGTGTCATTAACAGGACAATCCCCCTTTCGTACCGCCTATGTTCCACGTACCATCTGCTCTCACGTACCTATAGTTTCCCTCTCGTAAGGGCGGGTATATAGAGAGGTTGGTATATCGGTCCGACAATGGTATATTGAAGGGGCGACCATTTATGGGAGTCATATGAGCCAACATTATGCATTTAAACGTTCTTCAAAACTTGCAAAAACAAAACAAAACATCAAAATGCACTAAACCAGTTTAGGACACACTATTAATCCTTAAAAGAGATAATCACTGTTTGTGTATGTGTGTGTTCATTTCTGCTTAGTGTAAACAAAAAGAAAAATCATCATAAACGAGATAAAAATCTGCTTAGCTAGTAGAGAAGCACCACAATGGTGTACACCCGTAGCCAAGCCCAATCAAGGGCGGACGCTGTGGAAGGTACACAAAGAGAGGGCGCTGGTCGCCTTCGCTTTAGCCCTGAGGACTTGGCCATACCGCCTTGGCGGTCTGGCCTACAAGAGAGTCCACATCAGGCCACATCAAGAAGGAATTATTGGGACCCTCCTCTGTGGAGTTTGCCCATTCAACACAGCCCCTTTCGGGAAGAAGCTTTACATGTAGATCTCAATGTAAATAGAAAATCACCTTTTGAGGCTAGATCTGAGTGGCCACAACATGATGAAGCGCTAGAGAGGCATAGTGTCCATGAGGAGAGACAACGTGAATATGGTACCTCTTCTTTGCCTCCCATTAGAATAGAAAGACAAAACCCAGAGCGCAGGGCTCTTCACACAGGGCGAGCTCACTCCGCCCGCCCCTTTCACACCCATGAAAGGGAGTACGAGGAAGACCATCGCATTCCTCGAGAACAACATATAGCATGGGAACCTTGCATTTCTGCACCTGCTAGATATCATGGTCACCCATCGAGGCCAGAGCCTCAAGTAAATGCCACCTACCTCGACAGAGGGAAGCGACCCATTGAAATTTTAGATCATCAAGATCGAGGCAAATACATAGGAGAAACATTCAAGCCTCCTGAGCAAAATAGGGCGGACCAAATTGACCCGACAGTCGCTAGACATGCCGCCCGCCAAGCCCGAATCACGTAGCTTGAGCAAGGTCATCAGGAGTTAGAGTACTTATACCGCCTTAATAAAGAGCGCATGCAGCGCGAAGCGGATGAGTTGCGCTATAAACTCCCTGAGAGGGTGCCAACCCCTCACACCCAAAAAGCAGAACAATATGAGAGGCACAACCCTTTGGTGTAGGACAGGTCTCCATGACCTCGTCAAGCTTTGCCTCCGAGACCTTATAGACCCGAGAGGGAGGCCACTCCCCGAAACAATGATGGGTACCCTCAACGGGGACTCAATCAGGGTCATAGGTCTCGCCTAGAGACTCCTCAAGAAGTTTATGAGGAGTATGAACCAGAAATAGAATGGGCCAAAATGCCCCATCAAGGCGGGAGGGCTGCCATTCGGCCACCCCCCCATAGGCCTCCAGTCTCCCATAACTCACAACGGGAGCAAACAAAAGAGGAAGAAATAAAATCTTTCGATGCATACAAAGCGCTATTAGAGCGTTTGGAGTCTCGTGGAGACAAAAGCTTCTGGGCATCAAAAGCCCACGTTACGTCAACTCCGTAGTCATCCAGTGCATCCCTCAGTGCCCACACCTCTTTACCCCGAACATTTCAAGTTGCCTCAATTGGCAGTCTTTAAAGGTGAAGAGGATGCACAAGAACATGTCACAAGATTCCTAAGCCAATGCTTCGGCATCCAAGATAATGATGCATTGTTGCTTAGGACATTCATAACCACATTCGTAGGCCCTGCCTCGGATTGGTTCACACAGTTACCAAAACATAGCATAAACAACCTAGATCAATTAGTAGATGCGTTTCTTGAACGCTTTGCCTTCAACACAAAGAAGAAGGCATCACTGAGTGATCTGGCCAGCCTCAGGCAATATGAGGAAGAGACAATGGCAGCATACGGGAATCGATGGAGGGCTTTGCTTTCTAAGCTACCCTACCTTCCCCCTATGTCTGATCTCACACAGATGTTTGCACGGAGTTGCTTAAAATCAATCTCTGGGCTATTGCTGCTACAGTAATACGCCAGCCTAGAAGAAGCTTTGGCGCAAGCCAGAGTTATAGAAGAGATCAAAATAGGCGAGGGCACAATCGCCAAGCCTAAAAAGAAAGAGTGGAATAAAACCACTAAGACCGGGACTACGCAATCACAACCCGCTGTGGTTAATCAAGTTGCGATAAATGTCCCCAAGCCTGTGCAAGAAATACAGCCCCAAAAGGCTAATTACCAGGTGCAAGTGCCTCCTAGTTATGAAAGAGATAATAAAAAATAGGAGCAGAATCAGCAGCGTCGCCCTAGGCGACAATTCACCCCTTATGCGGAGTCTAGGGACTCCCTATTTGACCGCTTGTCAGCGGCAAATTTAGTCACCCTTCCAGAAATCCAAACTGTAGATCCTAACGCTCCCAAGCCTAAGGGATACAGAGAGGAATTATATTGTAGATTCCATAGGCGAAGGGGACATGACTTGAATGGATGTTGGAAATTCAAAGGATTAATCCAAGATTTGATCGACAATAAAACATTGGCCATGGACAACCCCATAGCACCAAATAATCAACAAATGGGGGTATTCAAGGACCCTTTGCCTGCCCACGAGGCACAGGCAAAACCTCTCCAGGTTAATGAGGTGCGATAGAATCTTCCCATGCAAGGATTTGTGGGAATGATCAGCATAGTGACCAGGAACAAAAAGTACCCAGGAGTTGCCCCCGAGGTAGCTACAAGGGAAGTTCCAACAACGTCGCAGCCTCAACAACGCCCTGTGCAGTTGCCTCCGCCTAGACCCGAGGTCACGATACGGACCAAACTCACGCAGAGTTTGCGGACCACATCGGCTAGGCTTTCCATTTACGAGCTTATTCAATAGTCAACACCTCATAGGGAAGCTCTTATGGAAATTTTAAAAGCCATCGAATTATAGCCTCACGAAGCAAATTCTTTCAACAACTTCGTGGGACATGTGAAACGATGTACGGAGCCGGTCATTACCTTCAGAGAGGATGAAGTTAAAACAATATCGAATGACATGGCAGATCCACCCTTGCACGTTATCGCACGGGTCAACGGGATCCCGTACAAGAGAGTGTTGGTAGATACTGGCTCGTCCAGTAACATCATTACCACTGTAGCCTTAAAACATCTGAAGCTGCCAGCCTCTCATATCATAGCCTCCACATACACACTGTGAGCTTTCAACGATGCAATATGCTCGACAATCGACATAGTTGTTCTGCCTGTCCAGGTAGGACAAAAGACAATACCAACATTGTGCCATGTTTTGGAAGGCGAGATGGCTTACAACATACTGCTAGGGCGGCCATGGATCAGGGACATGAAGTGTGTCCCTTCGATCGCTCACCAGTGCCTAAAGTATGCATTTGAAGGAGAAATACATGTAGTCCCGATGGACTTAGAACCCTTCAAGTATTGCAATGCGATGCAATTAATGCCTCAATCGACCCTCCCTTCAACGCATTTGGATTTCCAGTTAAATCCATCTAAATAGGGTCCAATACCGTAGGCACCACTGGTGACCAAATCATCAAAATCCTAGCCAGGTGAGTCTTCATCATCTGCTCCTTCACTACCAATGCCACCTGTCATGGCTAAATAGAAGGACAAGGGAAAATAGATCCTGGAAGAGGCTCAGCCCCTAGAAGAGGGGTTGCCAACAATATCAATAGTATCAACAGAAGAAATACCTAGCACAATGGAAGTTGAGACTCCTAACCCACCAAACATGGAATGGACTCAGGAAGGACTCCCGTTCCCTCCCTCCCAAGCATCAACAATCATTGTTGAAATGGCTAGTACAGGCCTGGGGGAGTATCTAGTGCAGAATGTTGTGGCAACGCCCGCATTAGAATCAATACAGGACATGGGGAGACCTCGCCTTCCCATAGGAATAGTTGTTCCTCTAGGTTACCCACCAAACCAGACAAATTTTGTGTATGGGGGCCTTGATCATGGTCTTGAACCATGCAAGCAAAAGGACGAAGACGAAGAGCCTTTTGCTGAAAATATCAACTATCTGTCAAACCCGGACTTCGCTCTAAGATATCTCGGCCAATGCAATTGGCATGGATACGGGCTAGGCAGATATGAGCAAGGGATGCGTGTCCTTTGCCAACCAAGATATCAGATGCCATATGATAAGTCGGGAGTAGGGTTCAACCACCCCCTGCCCTTAGACATCTTGGTAGAAAATATGCAAGGCCTAGAAATAGGCAACAAGGGTGGATTGGCATCAGATCCTTATGCCAACCCAAATACAGAATATACATTGGGAGATTACCTCCCATGGTCAACAAACACCCTTGGCAACATCAGTAATCCCTCTCCTTTGCTAGAGAGAGGTGAAAGTTCGGACACTAATCCCCAAAGAGAACATAAACGGTGTCCGGACATCTTTTTGAAGTTGTTCCCCTTAGAGGTTCCAGTTGAGTCAATACAATGTCAAGAGAATCAGGTCCCTCCACCAAGAGTGGAACAACCGCAATGGGACCAGATTAATTTGCTGGAACAAGGAGAACCCTCAACGTCGCAAATAGTTGCTGAAGAAAATGAACATTTTTGGATCTTCGAAAGTGATTCAAAAGATGAGACTGAGATGGACTATCTCAATCATGCATGATGGCACAATCGCCCTTTAACTCATGAAGATCTGATGGGACAGATGGGCATAAGGTTAGGGCATGAATGGTATGTAGACCCAGCGGGGTGGGACCAAGTGTTGGATCCATGGCTCCAAATCTATGATGAGCATCGTCCACCCCGAGACCCTATCATGACATCAGTGCCGAGAGAAGACCCTGTCTTCCTATTAGCACATAGGGCCGATCCGTTCGTGCCCGTTCCCCTAGAGCCAGATCCAGAGTATAGGGAGCATCCAGAATATTCAAGTTATCATACCCACGGTAATGGAGACCAAATTCATTCCATCCACATGATCTCCATTGATTTGACCGCACCCATCCACAATCCGGCCGATCCAGCATGGTCATTGCATCTAGACATAGATGCCATCGACTGGGATCACGTCAATTCACCTTTATCACCATCAGAGTACTGGCCTTTCGGTGAAATGCCTCATTTTACCCTAGGGACAACTCAGGATATTTTTCAGGCTGAAGAGGAACCCGAGGTTCCAAACGTAGATCTAAACTCAGCTAATGATATCCATTTGATCCCGACTCCACATCAGTTGGAGGACGGATCCCACATGTCAGTCGAGGAGACGACTGACGTAGATATCGACACCGATCCAATGAATCCATAGATTCTCAAGCCGGGGTAAGTCTTTCCCCCGAAGAGCAAGCCGACTACATTGCCCTTCTCAAAGAGAAGAAGGAGGTTTTTGCATGGTCGTACAAGGATATGCCAGGACTAGACCCGTAGCTAGTCACGCATAATTTAACGCTTGATCCGACAATCAAGCCTCGTAAAGCAAAAACTACGTAAGATGCACCCACAAGTGGCCTTGATGGTCAAAGATGAATTGCAAAAGCTGTTGGATGCACAGTTTGTCATCTCGCGTGGATTATCCGCCATGGTCTGTCCAACATGGTTCCCGTCAAGAAGCCCGACGGGAGGATTCGCATATGCACCAATTTTTGAGATCTAAACAAAGCGAGTCCTAAGGATGATTTCCCCTTGCCGAGCATCGACGCGTTGGTAGACGCTACAGCAGGTCATGAAATGCTCTCCCTCATGGATGGTTTCTCAGGATACAATCAGATTCGTATCAATCCTGAAGACCAACTAAAAATGGCGTTCACAATGCCTTGGGGGACATTTTGTTATAAGGTCATGCCTTTTGGCCTTAAAAATGCTGGCGCCACCTACCAACGTGCCATGACATATATCTTCCATGATTACATGCACAAAACTTTGGAAGATTACATGGATGATTTGTTAGCCAAGTCTCTTTTGCGCTCAAATCATATCGATGACTTAAGCAAGATCCTCGATCGCCTCATGGAGCATAAAGTTAGACTAAACCCCAAGAAGTGCGTATTTGGCATCACATCTGGAAAACTCTTGGGTTTCATAGTCTCAAAGCGAGGAATCGAGGTGGACCCAAAGAAAGTCAAGGCAATCCTTGAAATGGTTCCCCCAACTACTATCAAGCAGCTCAGCAGGGAAAGGTCGCGTCGATTAAACGCTTTATAGCACAATTATCTGACAAGTGCCGACCCATGAACAAATTATTGCACAAGGGGGTTACATTTCATTGGGATGACGAGTGCCAGTCAGCCTTTGACGACATCAAACAATACCTGGCTTCGCCGCCAGTATTGGCACCACCTAGACCAGGAGTGCCATTCTACTTATACATCTCAGCTACTGAGGTGGCACTGGGCGCCATGTTAGCCTAGAAGAATGAACTTCACAAGG
This sequence comes from Wollemia nobilis, assembly GCA_028583015.1. Lineage (NCBI taxonomy): Eukaryota > Viridiplantae > Streptophyta > Pinopsida > Araucariales > Araucariaceae > Wollemia > Wollemia nobilis. Next base: position 51,352 of record JAQPPZ010001424.1, on the reverse strand, counting down.
AACAGGCTACTTACTATCTTAGCCGCACCCTGGTCAGTTATGAACTTAACTATGCATACGTTGAGAAACTCTGCTTGGCAGTGGTGTTTGCTACCAAAAAGCTACGCCACTACATGCCGAGCAACACTACGTATGTTGTGTCTAAGGAGAATCCATTGCGATACATGATGAGTCGTACTTATCATAGTAGTCGCACGGCGAAATGGATCATGTTGTTGATAGAATTTGACATAGAGTTTATTGGACAAAAATCTATCAAAGGACAAGTCATAGCCGATCAACTAGCAGAGGCTCCTCTTGAAGACGATCAGCCTCTAGTCATAGAACTACCCGATGATGGGGTCTTCCATGTCTCAGAATCACCAGATTCTGATGAGCCTGAGTCACAGGCCGACATAACCCTATTCTTCGATGGTTCTAAATGTGAGCAAGGTGGTGGCACAGGAATTGTATTCTTCACACCGCAGGGTGCTCCAATGCCCCTGTCATTTAAATTAAACTTCCCATGCACCAACAATAATGCAGAGTATGAAGCCTTGCTCCTAGGTCTTCAGACAACAATCGCCATGAACATCAAATGACTGAATATCTTTGGTGATTCACTGTTAATAGTCAATCAAGTCAAAGGGGTATATCAATGCAAATGCCCAGTTCTACAAGCTTATAAAGCCCTTGTGGACAAATTCTTGGCAAAACTTGAGTGGTATGACATCGAGGCACTCCCTCGATCATCGAATCATTTTGCGGACACAATGGCCTCCTTGGGGTCACTAATTCCGCAAGACCTTTCCGGTGATATGACAACCATTCAAGTCAAAACCTTATCGCAATCCATGATGGAGCGTGCAAGCTCAGACTTGACGCCAGGAATCCACATGATCCAGATTGAACCATCCTCGGATAAGTTCTCTCGAATCCAAGATCATCTGAAACGTGCCAACTGGGGGTCCTTGTTCTCCCCTACTCCCATTAATAGCAACACAATGCTATTCTTACAAGTTCTATCCCATTCAACGTTCGCTAGGGATGAACTTCAAGAGGGATTGGTTGTTCATACTGTCGAGGTTTCTGATCAACAGGATTGGTATTTACCCATTAGAGACTACCTCAAGTTAGGTAATCTCCCGCTTGGATTGACTCATGCCGCAAAATGAGCACTCAAGCAGAAAGCGGCTAAGTATGTCTTGATAGGAGACATTTTGTATCGTCGCAGCTATGAAGGAATCCTCCTTCGTTGCTTGGACCAGACAAGAGTCCACTTGGGCAGTCGCCCAAGCGCACGATGGTACATGTGGTGGCCACTTTAGTGGTATGGCCATCGCAAAGCGCATTCTTCGCATGGGCTATTATTGGCCATCTTTAGAGCGAGATTGTTGCACATATGTCAAGAAGTGCATGAAGTGTCAACATCATGCCAATTTGATGCACGTACCTTCCTAGGCCTTGCAGACAGTCCAGTCTGCTTGGCCATTCTCGTAGTGGGGCTTCGATCTAATTGGAAAGATCTCCCCTGCATCGTCAGGCCATCACACATTTATCATAATGGCCACATAGTATTTTACCAAGTGGGTGGAAGCAATTCCGCTTACCTCTACGATAGGACCCCGCATTGTGGAGTTCATTTTGCATAACATCATATGTCATTTTGGTATTCCATCCAAAATAGTCTCGGATAATGGGACGCCTTTCAAGAACAAAGACGTGCATGCTTTGACCACAAAGTACAAGATTCAACACAGCTTTTCGACACCCTATTATCCGTAGGCGAATGGGCAAGCAGAAGCGTCAAACAAAATGCTAGTTGCCATCCTTAAAAAGACCATCGCAGACAGTCATAAGGATTGGCACATTCAAATCCCACTTGCCCTATGGGCCTATCGCACTAGAATTCGGACACCCACTAGGGCCACTCCATTTTTGCTCGTGTATGGCTCCGAGGCAGTCATGCCTCTAGAGTTGGAGATTCCTTCCCTACGCATATCAATGCAGGAGTTCATCGATGATGACTCGCATGGCAGGCCCGGCTAGACCAGCTTACGTTGCTTGATGAACGACGCGTTAATGCTCTCGAGCATTTACGTATTTATCAAGAGCGACTTAAGAAAGCTTACAACATGAAAGTTCACCTCAGGGACTTTCGGGTTGGTGATTTGGTTTTGAAGGAAAACCAACAGAACTCCAGTTTGCCATCCCACCTAAGGGACAAATTTGCGGCAAATTGGTTAGGTCCATATGTCATTGATAGCAAAATAGGACCCGGGACGTACCGGCTAGCTTCTCTTGACGGTATCAAGGAAACAGAACCCTTGAATATCAGTCATTTACGACCATTTCATATCTAAGAGAGCCATATCCCAAAAATGCTCCAAGGATCCCTAAAATCGCTTGGTCAATTCCCAAAAATGCTCCAAGGATTCTATAATCGCTTGGTCAAATCCCAAAAATGCTCCAAGGATTCTATAATCGCTTGGTCAAATCCCAAAAATGCTCCAAGGATTCATATAATCGCTTGGTCAAATCCCAAAAATGCTCCAAGGATTCTATAATCGCTTGGTCAAATCCCAAAAATGCTCCAAGGATTCTAAAATCGCTTGGTCAATCCCAAAATGCTCCAAGGATTTCCACAATCGCTTGGTCAAAAATAAGAAAAGTTAAAATTCAAAAAAATCATCAAAAACAACAAAAAAAATTTTTGCATCTCATTTCTAGGCATACTCAAATTCATCAATAGAGAGCTCTTCTCGCACCTCATCTTCATATTCACAAAAATCAATCCATCAAAAATACAAAAATACATAGCTGCATTAAAGCATTGCATCCATACATTGCATATTTGTGGTCGTACAGGTCAAAGGCACCATAGGCTGTAATTGCTCTGCTAGTCCATCTTGTTCCACACTGTTCCATTTTACAAAAACAACAAAAACACCATGCATTGCTTTTTACCACACTAGAGTCAGTGGTCTTTTAATGTATCAAGAGTTTTCGTGATTCAGTCATCATTTTGCTCTTTAGCTACGTAATGTACCGAGTCAGATAGATTTTACGAAGGTAGAGTTACACTTGAAATACACCTTGTTACGTAACATCCCAACACAAATTAAAACACATAAAAATTCCCAAGTTGTGTGAACGAAAGATGAAACCTGCACAAGTAATCCAGGTCACCATAAGTGAAACGGTTATCTTGCTCATCCCCCGTGCGAATGGTTCTAGAATGCTGAGAATTGACAAAAGGACGAGCTCTTTCCTATCCATTCACCTCCATAAACAAGTGGTTTTCACCACTACCAAATCCCAATCATAGTTGGTTCCCAAAGTTGTAAGGATTTGTACTACACGTCCCTACCAAGGATGGGTAGTCATCCCCAAGACCTAAAAGGGATCAACGCCATTCACAAACAAAATTCCAACAAATCATCATCCTAACACTTTCCATTCACCTTTGGTCTCCAAGTTGTAAGGATTCGTACTATCCGCCCCTAACCAGGATGGGTAGTCATCCCCAAGGCCTAAAATATCAATGCCCTTACTCCATAATCTCCATCACCCCCTTGGTTCCCAACGTCGTAAGGATTCGTACTACACGTCCCTGCAAAGGATGCGTAGTCATCCCCAAGGCCACAAGGATCAAGGCCACTCACCAGCCCAAACTCACAATACTCAAAATACAAAATCAAATAACAAGTGGTTATCACTACTATTCAAAATCCTTGCTCAAAAAGAATTAATAGAAAATAAACAGTGATTTTCATCACTATATAGACGAGCAACTTTCTAAATCATTCAGCCAACAAATATCCCGAACTTGAATCCCGAGAATTCTCAGCGATTCGAAAACCATCTAGGTGATCCTCATTACAGGTTTGGTTGATAGCCTATCTGGCAATGGTGGTATCCTACCCGCATGACGATATGTCTGTCACATTCGCTTTGCGTGTGTGCAGACCAATGTTTGCATAAGGATGAGCTAGCTTATGGTATCCTGGATAACACCGCAGATTAATCTAACTAAATACAACAAAGGAGTTAGTGGAGCTAATTAGGTGATCCTCAGTACAGGTTCGGTTGAAAGCCCATCTGGCACCGGCGGTATCCCGACAAATACCACATAAATGAACTCAATTGCACACACAGGGATGTGAAATAGCTTGGTCAAAAACAAGTCCGATTCATACCTTGTTCAAAAGTCTTGTAAGATAAAGTACAATCATGGCTAGTAAGTTAAAACCGTCTGAGTCTCATAAAACCTTAGCTACATTTCTAAACCAACTGCGCTACTTTTCATCCTTACAATACCATCAAAAAATACAAAAAAAGAAAAACCACATGTATACATACAAAGTCATCCATCACAACAATCGCCTAAAAACAAAATAACAAAGTCCTAAATAGTCTATGGTGCCATAGCCAAACATCACAAATTCTATCCATCCATTTCATTTCTGCATATCACATATAAATCAAAAACATTTGCATTCATCATAACATATGCATCCATCAAAATAAATCAACATACAACAATCGCATTTATCATACCATATGCATACATCAATATAAAGTAGCATGCATCCATCAACATCAATCATTATGCATAACATAAAATCATGACATATACACAAAGCAAGAAAATCAAAACAACAAAAACATCACAAAAATGCAACACAAAAACATAGCAATAAGCATTGCCGGACACAAGTGCTCTTGCACTTAACCTCTTGGCATAGAAAATCGATGTCGGGGCTCAAATTGTCACTCTCCTACTTCCCCAAGAAGGCTACCATAGCCGGACCGCTCCACGGGAAGACGGGTTTTCGACGATTTCACCCCATTATGGCATCACCAAAAGGGTTAACACCCACCAAAAATAGGTCCAAATGTCGGGAAATTGCACATGCTTAATGGTAAAACATCTAAAGGCACCCTTGCACAAGTCATCTTGGGTCAAGCGACTCGTCGCTTTTCTCATGAAGGTCATTCCCTCATCGATTCGTCGCTTGAGGGGGTAGTCACACTTAGTCACCAATCAACAAGCACACACCCAATCAAAGCAATGACATGCATTCAAAGAATCATTGACAAAGACAATCACGCTCCTGCTTGGGGCAGTAAACAAGCAACAATCAAATTGATCAAACACTTGGCATTCCCGAAGCATGAACACAAGGTTCCCCTGTGGACAAAAGGTTACGCCCTTTGCCTAATCATGACTGATCAATGTCCAAGCTCAAGTCACACCTCACCAAAATAGGTTAACACTTGAAATCAAATTCCTTAGCTCGTCAGAAGCAAGGATTCAAGAATGCATGCCCTTTCCATACTTGGGGCATCAAAAGTTGGTTAGGTTACCAAGAAACCCTAATCATTAGTGCTTTGGTTATCTATTTTTGCTCAGCACTGCATCACCCATAGCGCTTCCCAAAAAGGGGCATCTGTAGACACCAAAATAGCACCAATCCGATTATGTGACTACAAACACTGATCGCATTGACACACACAGCTTTCAGGGCAGCCCTCAGAGGTCAAACAGTGGTCCTAGCCACTTACATAGCAGTTTAGAAGGTCGAAAAGTAAACAAAGCAAAGTTGGTCGTTTTAACAAGCCTTAATCAAAAGCAAGCCTTAATCAAAAGAAAGCCTTAATCAAAAGCAAGCCTTAATCAAAAGCAAGCCTTAATCAAAAGAAGGCCTTGGCCGAAGTGTCGCGATATCGCGACGTCGTGATATCATGACACTTCGATGCCCAAAGCAAAGCCTTGGTCGAAGTGTCGCGATATCGTGACGTCGCGATATCGCGACACTTTGGCGCCTAAAGAAAGCCTTGGCCGAAGTGTCGCGATATCGCGATGTCGCGATATCGTGACACTTCGGCATTTGCGCCTGGCAGAAACTTAACCAATCAAAGGCGGAATTCAAGCATTCAAAGGCAAACATTAAAACATTTAAAAGCAAACATTAAACCATTAAAGCGGACGTTAAACAAGTGGCAGCCGAGGACAGTCAGTTATTGCCGCCTGCTGTGCATGCGCGCGTAGGTGGGCAGATTGGTAGTTAGCAGACTGTCACAAGGGCAATCATGTAAGCCCAAGTCAAGGAGGAGTCTCCTCCCTTTTGGGAAGGCATGGCCGCCACGTGGCATCCCTTCGTGCCCCTCCAAAGAGACCCCATGGGTCTATAAAATGGTGGACTTTCCCGCCTAGAAAAGACAAGTGGTAGACATTTCAAGCAACGAAGTGCTGCCAAACCAAACACCCGATTGCATCCTTTTCGATTCATTTCTTCTACACCCGTAATCTCTTTCGCAAGAGAGGTTATTGGTGGCTGTTAGAAGGTGAATCTGGACCTTAGAACCCGACATTGGACCATAGTAATCCATCAATTTGCCGACAATTCATTCTCTGAGATTTTGGGCCCTTCCCTAGTGGATTGGCGTCGAAATCAAGTTCTAACGGGGCGGCCCGCTTGGGCACCCCACACCTCTTAGTTTCATTTTAGATTATTTGTTATCACGTGTTTATTTTACATGTATGTTTTAAATAAGTTCACGTTTACGTTAGAATATATCTCTATGTTTTTTCAATGTATCTTGCATTACGCTTATATCGAAATATTGTCATGTCTTTGTCGATCTTTGCTTCTTCACTAACTTGCAGGTAACAGCAAGCAGATTCACCGACTGTTTTGCTGGCAGCAGCCTTTTGGTGATGTTTTCGGGTCTTTTGCATGCATTTCTCATTGCTTTCTAAAGACAAACGTTCTATCCTCTTGTTGCAGGTGCTACTAACGCTTTCATTGTTTCTTTGATTGCAGGAGAAGCAGCAGCAAGCAAGGATTCATCATCATAAGCGGCGGCAACACTTTGGCCCGCCCGTTTCAAATGTGGGCATGCGGAAGAAGATCACTATTCACTTTTTGTAATGGAAACATGCTAACTCTCCTAGCCCTTAAAAAGGGAGGAGACGTATTGTAACCGAGTTGGAATCACATTAATAAAAAGGGTTGTGCTCCTGCTTTTGATTTGATTATATCCGTGTTATTTCATGCATCAAGCTAGTTAGTTTACATTGCAGCAATTAGTGTTTCTTTTATTTCCGGAATCTCATGCTTTCACATCCTTCTTCAGAATGATCATAAAATATAGTCTCCTTCCTCCCCTTAGTTAGCACAGTTCAAGATTGAATTGTGTGGGATTCTCTTATTGCTAAGATGCGATGGTATGTTATTCGGTATGAGGAGGTGGTGGATCGGTTGGTTTAGGATGGTGATAATGAGGGCTCATTTTTGGTAATATCTACTTATTCCCTCCTTTGTCCCTGTGTAGTTAGTGATTTCCCCTGGTCAAAGATTTAGATTAAGAATTTAACCCAAAAAATATATTTTTTCTTCTGGGTGGTGGTGCATAATAAGGTTCTTACGATAGAAAATTTGCATAAGAGCAGTTTAAAATTTTAAATCGATGTTTTTTGTGTAAACAAGACTAGGATTCCACCTCTCATATGTTTCTCAAATACAAAGTTTTTTGGAATATTTTTTATTTTCCCTTTCACCATGTTCGGCTTGCTTAGATGCTACCGGATTCTATTTATGACCTTGTTCAACAATGGGTGTCACCCTTTTCTTCTCCTTTTCTTAAATGTTTCTAAAACATTTTGCTTCCCTACATCCTTTAGGGTGTGTGGAAGGAGCGAAATGTGAGGGCTTATAAAATACTTAGGGCGACAGTTTTCATTTAAGCCATAAAATTATTTGGAAGATAGGAGAGAACCTATTGGTGGTGTTGAAGGACTCACTCCCCTCTATACCTAGCGATCACCCTGATTATGTTGTTGAGTGAATTATTGGTTTCCACCCATAGTTAAGACCCCCACGAAATTTGAATTTATAATATTTTATTCTTTGGTCCCTACCCCATCCAGGCTGGTTTAAGCTTAACTTTTATGGGGCATTGAAAGACAATCTAGGCCAAGATGGTGTTGAGGGTGTAATTCAAGATAATTTTGGCAATGCTATTTTAGCCTTTGTGGAGGATATTGGTATCCAATATTCTCACTATGCTGAAACACGCGTTTCATTTTTTGGAATTCAAATATTCAAATATCTTGGCATCTGTAGGGTAATTATTGAGGGAGATTTGTTAAATATTATTAATATGCTCAAAGGAGATTATTGTCCTAGATGGTAAATCTCTAATTTAATTGATGAATCTAGAGCACATTTATTGTCTATGGAGGAGACAATTATCAAGCATGAGTTTAGATAAGGGAATGTGATCGTTGACTCCCTTTCAAATCTTGGCATATCTAGCCAGTGCCTGATGATTTGGTGTACTAATTTTTCATTTGATATAATTCACCTTATTGATGATGATAAACCTTAATGTTTGTTAGATAGTGGCTAGTATTATATTACATTTTCTTTCGCTTGGTTGGTGCTGGACTTTGATTATCATTGACATGATGGTGGAGTTCCTTTATTTCAGGTTCTTGCAACGTCCTATCAGGCCTTCTTGGTTCGTTGTTGGTTTAATGTAGTGTCAAGGTATCCTTTACCCCATTTGGTTTTTTTAATTTCAAATTTTGAATCTTCCCTTCCCTACATTCCCTCATGTGCTCGAGTGGTGGGCATTTCTGGATTTTCACCAGTGTCTCAAATATTCTCTGAGTATGTTAGTGTTAGAAAGTCTCTTCCTTAGTACGTTTTTATTTCTTCTTGGGAAGTTGACCTCAAGTCTATTTAATGGTTGGTCGTGTTCTAATATTTTTGGCCCTAAGGGAGCTAGGATCCTCTATCGTGTCATCCATTTTGCTATGAGAAGGCACCTTCATGACAAATTTTTGGCTAGTGTGTCTTGGTTGTTATTAACACTTGTTGAAGGCTTGCTTACATTGGTGATATCTGGTCCGTATGAAAGTAGCCTTTTGGTGCTTTCTTATGTGGTCTTGGGGTTCTTTACCCCATTTTTTAAGAGTTTTCTTGGATGGCTTAGTTGTATGCTCATGTTGTTTTTGCCATCCTTTCATGTGATGGGGATTGATTTGTTTCCCATCATGTTGTTTTCTATTTTCTATCCTAGGAACGATCTATTTTTCTTCGTGCCTATTCTTGGGACTCATGGGTCTCATTTGTCTATGAGTTCCAACTCCATTTTTGGCATTCAAAATTTGAATTTTGGGGTGAGGAATCTATACATATACCTTGGTTTACCATGGGGTATTCTCCATCGAAGTTCTTTTGCTAGTTCAAGTGTGGTAGCTTGGGCTTTTCCCCTCTTGCCTGTGTTTGGAAGATTTTGATTTTTTGTTCTTATGGGTAAGGCAAAGATATTTTCATCTAAATAAAATTTGAGTAAACCTTGTTTGGAGCCCACATCCATCTCCTTTGATGATGAATTTAAAGATATTATGGTATAAGGGGGTTTCCTCGAGTGTATTAAAAAGTTTCATGGACATAGCCTGGTGCTTACTAATTGGATGGTTTCTACCTGAAACGATGGATGGGTCAGGATTGGTTCTTGTTCGTTTTAGGTCACAGTAGAGCTTATTAGTAGGACCACTAGTTTGATGTTATATGGTACTTTTCACAATCATAATAGGTACTCCCTATTGTAGAAGATCTATCTTTTCATGGACAAAGAGGAATTTCTACCTAGGATTTAAAATGACTTTAGCGCTTTGGCCTTGTCCCATACTTGGGACCATGTTTCTAGGGTTACTATGAACTACTTCACCCTTGATTCTTCCTATGAGATAATTAGGAATTTTCATGCTATGTTTTTAATTTATTTGCGACGTAAAGCTTACAAGAATATTCCTTTGTTTCTTTTATATTCTATGAATAATTCTTTTGTGAATGTGCAATGTGGCCATGGTCAGGCCTCCATCCATCAAGTTCTTGTGTTGCTTGTGTTTGAACAGGCAACTATAGAACATGGTTTAGTTGTTGATGAAATCCTCAAGGCTTTTGTAGATATTTCAGGTCCCATGGTAGGAGGTGCTAAGTTAGTGGTGGATTCCCATGGTCCTATAGGTGGTAACTATAAGGTGGCTTCAGATATTGACTCTGATTGCAGTAAAGATAATTATTTGTTTACCTTGAGAATGGGTCCTGAGAAGGTCTCTAGAAAGATACAGTTTTTTGCTAAAGGAGTGTGGGGTAAGGCCTCTCATGTGGGTATTTGCACTCCCTTGGTTGGCCCCACTATTAAATTTGATTTATCCCTTAAATATATTAATGAGGAGGCTATGAAGCTAGACCTAAAACCCACTCGTATTGCTATCAGTAGTGGCTTACGCCAATCTAAATGTCTACGTAATAAAGGTGATGAGGATGATGTATTCTCCCATTTTTATTCCCACTCTAATTTTTATGTTCTTCTATGGGATTGCCATCAGGAGAAATTGGTTGAGGAGTTCTATGCCCTAGAGCCTTTGAGGAGATTAAACACTTGATATTTCACAATTTGAAGTTTATAAATATCAATCAAAGGAAATTGTGGAGTTCATTGAGATCGATAATGGATATTTCTAAAAAAATTTCTCATCTGGATGTTTATGTTTCTCAGGGGATGGGTAAGTTGGGGTAGAACCATATCATTTATCCTCTTCTTTTGTGTCTTTAGATCCTTGTCTTCGTAATCTTTTTTGGTCTACCTCAAATTTTTTGGTGAGGTTTAGTTCTAGTCTTTCTTTCCTAGGTGGAATTTTTATTGTAGTGGTTGTGGGGTTCCTTTAAAACCCTCTCTATTTTTAATATTATCAAAAGAAAATGTTTTTTTATTCTATAAAAATTAACATAAATATAATTTTTAGAAAATATCAATGTAGAAAAAGAGGTTTAAAGTGGAATTAAATTCTAACATAGAATATTTTTGAAACCACAAAAAAATTCTAAAATATGATGGTCTTAGCTCTCACTCACTCTTATATATATATAATTTATTAAAAAATATTTAATTCACACTATTTTATTAAGATTTTTTTTAATTTTATACATGAAAATTCTAAAAGTTATTTCTTGAATATTACTTATTTATTTATTTATATAAACATATGTATATGTATTTTATTAACTTGCAACAAACCCATATTGAATATTGTATATGTTTTTTTTTTACTTTAAAAATATAGTAATTTCTTTTTAAATTGTTATAAGTTGGGTAATAAATAATATACCTTATAAAATGAAGTGATTAATATAGAATGATATTGAGGAGTAAAAATTTCATTTTATTATTTTATATTAGTAAACATAATAGCAGTGAGTGTGAGCAAGGATCAAGCTTCACCTTTTCTTAATTTAAGTATTTGAAAAAAATTAAAAAAGCAAAGGGTTGTTAAATGAGGTAAATTATGATAGCATAGAAGGTAAACATTGATGAAATAATTGATTGGAATTAAGGATGCCACTAAGGGGGTATGAATACCCTTTCTAAAAATGAGATTAAGAATGAATAACCCTTATCCATGGAATAAATGTTACTCTATATTTCATTAAAAAGGGTGATATGATGGAGCATGGCATAATGATTCTTAAAACTAAAGTATTAATATGTATGTTTCACATAATTAAATAAAGTGGAAGTGGGGATCAAATTCATATTACTACATTACATTTTTTGTAAAAGGATTTTTGCTCATCATTTTCTCTAATTTGGAAATTAAGATAATATAACGGGTGATAACCCCATGATTTTTAGAGATAGATACTCTATATTTGTGGTTAGTATTTTTAGATTTATATACCATTTAAAAGGCTTCTAGTGTGGTTAGTGCTTTTGGATTTATATACCACCTTATCATTAAGAAGGTTTTATAGAATGTTGATAATAATCTAAGGGAGTTCATCTAAGGGAGACCAAATACTAATATGCAAGAGTTATACATACATACATACACATATACACAAACATACACATACATATACACAAATACACACACACATATATATGTATGGATGTATGTATATACATATATAGAGATAGATAGATAGATATATAGAGATAAAGAGAGAAGGATATATATTATTATATATATTTTAAAATATGTGCCACATTATAGATTAGCTATGATTCAAGAAAATATAATTAAAAAATAAATTATGAAAATATTCGTAGAAGCTACATTAGATCATGGATTTTCCTCCCAAAAGTGATAAAAAAAATCCCTTTCATATCATCATATGGTGAAGGACTTGATGGTTCATATAAATCAACCATTGAATAATGTAAAGAAAGGATACAAGGGATAAGAAAGTTAATAGGGACAATCATCCTCTTCATAGTCCCTCAAATAACCTATTCAAGCTTCTTATGTATTTTTTTCTTAATATCCTCTTGCATTAATCATTATGCCAAGTATTAGTTTTGTAGCTATAGTAACAAATTTCATCTTATAGATGTATGGAAAGAGAAAATTAAGCAACAATATATTCTATATTTTTTTATACCTTTATAATATTGTATTTGTATTCTTGTTTATAGCAAGGAAAATTGGCATAAACTTGCAAGGCACTTCATTGTCTTATGACTTGAGTGAAAGTTTATTCACTAATTATACAAATTATTTCTCTTCATATAATTAATTGGCATCACACTTAGCCTAGTTCATGTATATGCCCTTGCCCTTGTGTTTATTTTCTTTCAATAGCACAAAAAATAGTTTCCACTAAATAAAATCTATGAATATTATCCCATAGTTTAAAAATATAAACTAGAAGTCATATTTCATAAATCCATATAGTGGAGATAATATATTTTTGGAAGAATTCACTATTTTTTTAAGCTATATCATCTTCTAGCTACCACTTAAACTATTTTTGGTAAAGCTTCGTAGACCTTGACACTTTTAGAGAATGAACTCATATAAAATAATTTGATGAGATAATTGTCATTATTGCACCATCCTTCAAGAGTTGTTCTAGTTATGATAGTTTCTCTTTTCCATGGTTCATACATCCATAAAAAATAATATTTTCATTCACCACAAGTATATTATGTTATAATTATCCATATACTTGGTGATTTTACTAGTAACACATGATATATCATACAAACCTTTAGTTTACCATAAATTTTGAGTTGAAGGTTATTGCATTAGTCTTAATTCTACATGGAATAGTATATTTCCCTTATATCATTTATATCTAATGCAATTTTAATTATGAGGACCTAAATAATCATTCCATAATTAGTTCCCAAAGCTACCTATAAAAAAATGTAACTTTTTTTTTAAGAGAAAAACCCCTTGTGGGGCTGCCTTGGTCTAAGAGACCACGAAAAGGGGGTTCTACACCATCGTCACCCGAAAGTCGCACCCAACCCTGCCTGCACCAACATTATCAATTGGATTTTGGTTACCCAATTCAATTTTTTTGGTAGGATGGATATTCCAACCTGGGACCTCCCTTGGAGGATTACCCTCTCCTCTCCAACTCACCTACAACACCTGGGTAAACAAATGTAACTTTAAGTTTCATAAAGAATCACCTTTTGAAATAGAATTTATAATGATTTGAATAGAATATAGAATACCATGTATGATGAATTTATCCATGCTACTTATTAATCGGGTTAGGAAAACATAAGGTAACATAGGTGGTATTTTTTTTCTTCTCAATCATGAATAAAAACCAACTACAAAAAATAGTAAAGATTCTTACACTCTGAAATGGTAAATAAATTCATATAGCCACAATTTAATCTCATAAAACATATTATAAATTTTGTATTATGATCCAATAGAATGATTATGCAATAATGAGGTATATGAACTAGACATTGGCTCATTACCTTTTCCTCTAGATTTATATAGGCTTAGCATTTTATAATGAAAAGGTTACAAATTCATTACAAAAAAGGATAACTAACTAACTAAGATAACTGACCATGCAACTAGAACACTCTTATGCTAGCTATAACACACATCAAGATAGGAATATGATAAGCTAACATATAAAACCAACATCAATAGTCTAAGTATATAGATCAGTATTCAATGCATTATAATAAAAATACTCATTACTTCTAACAACCCATATCTTTGGAATCCTCCTTTATTATTAGTAGTTACAACCTAATTATAAACATTTAAGTGACTAAAAAATAAATCTAAAAGACATCTAGGATGGACAAATATTATTTTGATTAAAACTTTGATAAGTATATTTAATATCTCATCCTCATTCTCATAATATTCAAGTTTAATTTTCTTTTGCTTAATACATTACATGACATGATGATGGTAAATTACAATATATTTGTGCAAGCATAAAACACTAGATTATTCAGAAGTTTCATGGTACTTTGATTATCACAATATAGTATATTAAGTCTCATTTGATATTGTTATATTTATACAAGAATTGATTTCATCCAATTAGTTGTTTGTGTTTCCTCATTTACAATTGTACAAAGGTGGATATGGAAATATTAGTATACTTCTTTATTGATAAAGAAACAATTCTACAACTAAGAGAGAAAACATATCCTATGTTACACATCCTAGCATATGAATTACAAACTAAATTTAAATTAGTATCTCTCAAATACTAATTACCAATGAGATGAGTAATATATAGCCATATTTAGAGTTGCATGTAATGTTAATAATTATAATCTAATTCATGGCTAGGATCCCATATTATGTGATATCTTGGATAGACCTAAGGACATCTCATTGTGCAATGTATTAATTATTTTGTAATATTCTACCATGTAAGCCCTATGGGCCATGGTTAACCTTGTTATGGGTAAACCCTATAATGGCTTGTAATTAATGTAAATCCCTATTGCTATACCAGCATGTATTATTATTTATCATTTGATTGGGATTTTGGTATTTTACTATAAATATCCTTCACTCTACTCATTTTCTTATCAGAGTATTGTGCAATATTATCTATGTGTAGTGATTATTTATGGTGCCTATGACTACCCTAAATCTCTTTCATCCTTTTTTGATTTCTATATAATATTTGAGAAAATATTTTACTTCTATTCATTGCTAGAAAGTATTATGAATTCCAACATGGTATCAGAGTAGGTGTGGAGTGGTATTGATTGGTCATGCAATAAATACCTACAAAGCCTCTAGTCTTCCTTTTAATGTATAGGATACATTTATTTTATTCTATTTTTTTGTAACTCTAAAATTTATTTTTTAAATATTTATTTTACTCCATTGTAATCAAAGTTTTGATGGATATTTATTCAAATTTTTAATTTAGATTCAAGGTTATGGTTTTCTCTCCTCTCAATACAAATGCAAAATGAAGAGAAATATCTATTTTAAATTTGAATTTAAAATATTGGTGGTAGTCACGTATTACACACACGTGTCTCACAACCAGTGTCATCCACTTTCAACACGTTTGACATGCCATTCATGGGGATCACATAAACCTTGAAAGCTTTAGATAACCAATGCAATGATTTTAGTGGATTTCATTCCTAAACATGGAGGGTTAAGGGTCCAATTCCCCATGCTACCTAGTTTTTCATGTTGAAGCTTATTGTAGGGAGCAAGTGGCTCCATGGAGCCCTAGCTTCCTAGCCAAAATATTTGTATAGTGATCAGTAAAATATTTTTGGGAGAGCTAAAAGGCAAATGATAGCCCATATAATCACCTTTTTCTCTTAATTGGTAATCTATATAGTATTGGCTATAGCATCATTTATGGATCATTCGTAGTAGATATTTATGGTATACAAGTATAACATCCATTTACAGTGCATTTAGGATATTGAGGTCATATGGTTGAGTCTCTATACAAAATAGTTTTCTTGAGGATAGTGTTGAGGTCAAATATAAGTGTTGTGCTTGGGAATCCTCTCCTAAAGAGGAAGTTTGTGACATTAGTTATACCAAGGTGATTAGCATTTAAAGGGATAAATTTCAAACCCCATCGAGGTAAGTTTTGGATTATTCAAAATACTTCATATCCCTTACCAACATGGTAGCTAATGTGGACCTCTATAAATACACATATATGTGTGTACAAAAACTTATCTAATCAAAATTATGTAAGTGTTAAAGGCTATGGAAATGAAAGTAGTTTAAGTAATGAAAATTTATTTAATCAAATTAGTAGATTAGATTTTACCATGTGGAAGGTTGGTATTGATCCTTACAATCCCAATATTTGAGTTTTTAATTTTTTTTTTTTAGGCCATTAGGACAAAAATTCTAGAGACAATAACTTTTGCATATAGAAGCATTTGAGGCTATTTTTTTAATTATATAATTTATTCTTGTGTTTAGAGCCAAATTTTGTGAAATAGTCCTCATGTCCTATTCATCTAATTTGAAAGGGTATATTAACTTTTTTCATGTAACAAAGATCTTTGGATTGATTTTATGGGATATACAAATGTATTTGTGATAATTGTAGTATTTTTAAGGTACATGTCTGTGTGTGCAAACTCAACCAATCAAAATAATATAAGTGTCAATGACTAGGCAAATAAAAGGAAGGTTGGGATTGATCCTTAGAATCCTAATATTTGAGATTTTAATTTTTAATTTTTTGAGGGTATTAGGGAAAAAATTTAGAGACAAATTTTTTTTAATTTAGAAGTATTTAAGCCTGTTTTTAAAATTCTATGATTTTTTTAGCTCTATCTATTGGTGACATCAGTTTATAGACCTATCCTTGTGTTTAAAGCCATATGGTGTGATATGGTCCTCAAGTACTATTTTCCTAATTTGAAAGGGTGCATTTAATTTTTGCATGTAACCAAGATATTTGGCTTAAATTTATGGGAGATACAAATACATTTGTGATAGTTTTATTATTTTTTTAATCTTTTGGAAGTTTGCAAGAAAAGTATTTAGGATGTAGTTTAGTCAATATATTGTCCTCCTTTAGGTGTTTGATTAAACTTATTCATAAAGATATATTCTTACATGATTTTTTTCTTCTTCTATTCTCTATCCAAGGACTTAAGTAAATTCATGCAAAGCCCCTTTTGGTGACTAATCGGGTGGCCCATGGGTAAGAGGAAATATTTAAATAAGTTAATACATGCCATGAATGGAAAATTTTTATCTTCAAGGAATATCTTATCTAAAAATGAAATACTGAAAGAGCTTACATTTAAAGAAGACTATAATTTTATCTATTCTTATTTATTTGAGTCTTAGTATAAGTGGATTTCGGTAGTGTATAGGATGTTCAATAAGTGTAATGGTGATTGTAGTTCAACCTAATGAGATATATGTGTAGGAAATATGTTTATAGCAACATATATTAAATGATTGGAAGGATCAATTGAATCCACATCAAAATGTGGAGGCCCACTAGATCATCCATTATAAGGGGTGATATTATTGTTATTAATGTCTCCTCTCCTTGGCTCTAAATTTTAGATTGTGACGGGGGGTGTTGAAATTATAATTTGATTCGTGGCCACGATCCAAAATCATGTGATGTATTTGATAGGTGTAAGGGTATTCCATTATACAACTTATTTATTATTTTATAATATTTTATTATGTAATCCCTATGGATTATGTTTATGTTAGAATGAGTAATTATTTTCTTAAGTTCTACTATGATAGACTTAATTTAAGTTTCCACTCCTTCATGAGTCATGTAAAATCTCGGTTATAGTCTAGATAAGATTTGATGCGTTTTTGTAATCCAACGACTCTCAATGATCAACTTTGTTATTTATACAAATTTAATCCATGGAATATTCAATCAGTTATATTTTGTTTCTTTAAATATTATAATACTTTGTATTTTTACTCTTGGTAATTCTAACATGGTACCAAAGCAGGATAGATTATGCTAGCATTCTCTCTTGAAGGAAGTTTCACGAACTGGTTCTTAAATATATTATTCTTTATTTTTTTTAAATTAAAGAGGGTTTTACATTTGTAGATTGCGCATATATGCAATTATTTTTGGAGATATTGTATTTTGATAGTATTCACCACTCTTTATATGCAACTTGAATATTTTTGAAACTATTTTTCTCTGCTCTATGCCTCTATAGAATTTCCCCTTCTTAAATCTAGGTGAAATTCTAATCTAATTCATTTTTTTCATTTTTGTTTTACCCTCCTTGTATGCTTAGATTTAATTTTTTTTCTCCACCTCAAATGCAGCTCATTCAACTCCATAGCCATCACTGCATATCACTCAATTGGAGACTAAAATAAATCGATAGCATATATATTTTGGAGGGCATAAATTTCTTTTTTGTTTTGTTGTCCTCCTCGTTTGCCTACGTTTTAAATTTTATTTATCCATCTAGAAATAAGATCATTCAACTTCCATTAACCTTCACTGCATATCATTCTACATTGTAGAATAAAAATTTGGAGGTCATTTTTGGTGAGCAATATATTTAATTAGTTTGAAAATTGTTTATCTTCATCTTTTTTTAATTATAGGGATCATCGCTACTCGCATCAATATTAAAGGACTTTTGGTCTACCTAAATTAGACTACAGTTCATTAAATTTATTTAATAATGTGGCTTTTGGCCACCGTTAAAATTGGTGTACATAGAGACTACATCTCTAAATGGGTAATTCCATTCATTAATTGTTTAAACCTTAAAGATCTTGTGATTTTCAATTTGAGTTAAAATCATCTTCTTCCTTTTATTTTTCCTTCGGCATTTAGGGAGATCTTCAGTTTTTTGTTATATATTCATCTTACATATGCTTGAAACTATGAATCTATTGCTTTGATTTGAGTTTCTTCGATTAGGCATTATTCTGATGTACTTTTGGGTCTAAATATTTTTGTTCATTGTAAAACTTTGCTGGTGTTAACGTACTAGATGCCATTCGTTTGTTTTAGAGTTGTCTCCATAGGTTGGCGCAGTTGCCTTCCTCTTCCAAGAAGCCCCTCTACTCAACATGGCACCTTCCCTACATAACATAGCTCCATTCTAAGGCAAAAATTGTGCTTTATGGCATCTCTCAGGTTATTCTCGTCTCGGTGTCTCTTCAAAAGCAATCACTGGTATTGATACAATTATTTTTTACTATATAACTTCATTTATTTTAATACAGGTGCAGTGTGAAGGAGCCAGTCATTTTTTTGAAACTAGAAACTAGATTTTAGTGAAGCCCTTATGGTAAAAAAAAATTCCCCAAAAAGTGCAGCGAATCAGAGCCTATAGCTCCTTCCTCACTACCATTGTCGTCTCAAGTTCGTTGACAAATGTAGCACCTAATATTTTCTGCCTCCTCTTCAAAATCTAACGTCAATTATTTTTTCACATCTCATTGCTATTTAGGCTCTTATTAGAACTAATCTATGTTCACTGCTATAGCCTTCAAAAATAAAAAAGGGTTTCGGTCCTTTTCTTTTTGGCCTCTAATTGGCCCAAGATCAAAGTATAGTTGTAAAAGCTTTAATATAATGCTTTTTGGAAGGTTTTTATAGGTGCCTTTATGCACCTAGCATCAGTGGGGTTGTCATTGCATCAATTTTTGCCTCTTTTATTTTATCTTTGTTTAAAATATTTTTTATATATTGTTTAATATACGTAATGGATTGATTTTTAAAACAAAACCTAAAAATATTAAAGACGTAAGAAATATAACTCAAATTTATTATTTCTTTAAATTCTTCATTAGAATATCTCTATTTTGTTATTTATTCCCAAATTTTCTTTAATATATTAAAAGATATTTTAGTATTAAAGTGATTTTTTTCCCTTTATTGCAAAAGTCTCTATAATAGAAAATTTATTTTTGTTAATAAACTCATAAAGAAAATTTAAATTTTTTAGCTATAAATTTATAAATAACTATTTGTTAAAACTTGATAAATATTTTCTAGAAGCACAAATGTTTTATATCACCATCCATAATAACTTATAGTTTCCCTCAAGTAAGGGTGGGTTATTAAGATACCCAATATAGGTGTGGATGATATAAGCCTATGTTCTAATATCATATCCAATCAATACTTATAGTTTCCCTCTCATCAAGGTGGGTATTTGATAAGAGAAGATATATACATGCATGGCATATTTGTACTCATAGACCCAAATTTCATATCAAATATCCTCAAATTACTTATAGTTTCACTCTCATTAGGGTGGGTACTTTTGAGATATTTTGGTATTTCTTAAAAGCTTTGGCATATTTATTCTCCTTGGCCTTATTTTATATCAAAAAAAAAATTAATTATAGTTTCCCTCTCGTTAGAGTGGGTATTTTGAGATAATTCGTATTTATTTAAGGCTTTTGTTAACTAATATCCATTGCATTCTCTAAATTAAAGTTAAAGGGGGGAACTTTGGCTTAACTTCATAACTACCATATATGGAAACCAAAAAATTTAAATCTCATTTCTCAAAATGGGCTCACACACCTACTAGAAGAAGAGCAACCTAAATTTGAAAAGGAATATGAAAAATTTGTTCATAAAGGAAAATTGCATGAAACAATGGGTATTATAAGAACTAATGTAAATGAAAGCTTATGGTTTCACATTACGGATTGTAAAACTCCTTATTAAAGTTAGAAGAAACTAAATAACTTATTTGGAAAAGTAGATCAAATGAGGTCAATGCAGCTTGAGGTAGAATTAACAACTTTATCTCCTGACGACTTCAGCAATATTGTTGAATTTCTCACCAAATTTAAAGAAGTCCTTACTCAATTTAAAGGTAGTGGCAAGGATAAAAAATATGAATAATGCATCTATATAATTATTTCTAAATTAAATGGTGTATTTCAAATATTCACAACCACATTTCTATCTACAAAAGATGCTCTTGGTACAAATTTCAAAATGCTCTCCTTAGAAATTTTTTTTGAGAGACTAACTAGAGAAGAAACTAAACTTGCTAAGTATGAGATCTATTCCTCTTCATCTAAAGCCTTAGTAGCATCCACCTCCTCTAAATAAAAATTTAAAAAGAAAGAAAGAAGTCTCATAACCTGTACTCACTACAAAAAGAATGGTCATTCTGTAAATAAATGCTGGAAAATATTATAACAACTAGAGGCAGCTATGAAGGATCAAAAGATACACAATAAAAATCATATAGAAAAAGCCCTAAATTTTCAGGGGAAGACCATCAATACTTCTTCTAATTAATGGGTCCTATATTCTGGAACAACTCATCACATGACTATTTCAAACGAGTCATTCTCTTCTATCTCCTCAAGTTCAACATGTAGCATAGAAGTTGGTGACTCTTACTTTATCCCTGTCAAAGGAAAGGGTGACATGTCCATTTATGGGGGTTCTATCAATAATGTTCTCTATGTTCCAAACATTGCAACAAATCTCCTTTCTGTCTATCAAATATGTACTTCTAGAAAGGGGAAAATTGTTCTCTTATCTCCAATAGGAGTTGAGACAAGAGACTTTCAAGAACCCAATTATCTTATAGCCAAAGGGGATATTGATAAAAACACTCACCTATTTCACTTCAAAGGATTCAAAAATCTAGAAGGGGCCTCCTATTTTGTGGCTTGATTTTGAAAGACATCAAAAGTAGCAGGTGTTCTTGCTATAACTCGAGTGCAGTAGGCATTGCATGTAGTAGGTGTCAAATGCAGCATGTGTTCTTACTTTTCCTTGAACTCTAAACACCATTTTTTCCTACATACAAAAGGAAAAAAAGGAAATGGAAGTGATATGAACAAGGTAATATAAGAGATTAAAAAAGGATGTAAAAAATACTCATTGTTGTCACCTGTAGTTAGGAGGAGGTATGAATGGATGAAGTGCCACATGGAGGTAATTATGCTTAGTTCGAATGGTTACCACATTAAAAAAATGTGATTTTCTCTCCCGAGGAACCAAGCCACTATTGCTTCACTCCTGAATGCGATGCTTCAATTCAAACATAGAGGATTTTGAATGCATTGTTTTCCTTTGAGCTCCAAAATTTTTCTTTTTTCAAACAGAGTACTTTGAACTTGCATATGGATATCTTAAGGAAAAGGAAGGGGTATAAATATTGATGTCAATAAAAAAACCTTTGAAGAGATCGCTCAAACTCAACGATATCTGAGAGTGCAATGAAATAAGAGAACGTTGGGTTTGAAATTCAAGGAGATCTTGGTGTTATATGAGAGTGCAATGAAATAAGATAATGTTGAGCTTAAAACTTAGGATCTTTAGCTGTTATGAACAAATAAACCACATACGAACATTGAAAAAGCCTCCTCTAATGCATGAAAAAAATATATGATGCTATTTCTATGAAGAAAGAATGTAAACAAGAAACGATTGTTTCGATATTGGGTTTGGCAGGACCCACGATCACTTGACAATGGTCAAAGTGATAGAGTAGAGAGTAATAAAAATGGATAAAACAACTGACGACTATAGAACCTCTCCAAATTTTTCACAAGGCTACTACAATTCATTGAATTTGATCATCCGATAATCAACAAGAATATGGTAGATCCAAAAAAATACATTCACACGAACAAATTTTGTGCAAGAATTTGCATAAATATAAAACCAAATTATATACCATCCATAAAGAGGAGTTATTGTTATCGGATATCCAAATAGAGCTCTAATGAAAGCTATAAAAAAATGCAAAAGATTAATCTTGCAAAAGAGTGATGAAAGACTAATAGACCGGAAGAGTAATCTAAATTATTGCCATAATCCTTTCACAATATATTAGAAATAATGAAGATGTATTCAAATACATTCATAAAAAAAATGAACCAGAACTTAAAGAAAGAATGACCAAAAAATCTAGACTAGCTCTGGTACCATGTTAGAAATATTGAAGAACAATATTGAAGGACAAAGACTAGATATGCAAAGCATTACTGAAATATCAAGAACTGATTGATTATTCCATGGATAAGATTTGTATAAATAACAAAGTTGATCATTGAGAGTCATTGGATTACAATAACTCATCAAATCTGATCTAGACTATAACTAAGAGTTCACATGACTCATGAAGGAGTGGAAACTCAAGTAAGTCTATCCTAGTAGAACTTAATAGAATAATTACTTATTATAACAAGATTATTATATTTATACTTCCTACATTATAAATATATTTCTAATACCTATGGTTTTATCACATTGGTATTAGAGCTTTCATTTGTTTTGATTTGGGCATTGACAAGTTTGAGGTGACCTTTAGTAGGAGAAGGCGATATTTTTTCATTCTTAGATGAACCATAGGGACACAAATACTGATATAGGATCCACTTTGGATGGGATATGCTTCTTGAGGTATCAAGCTCATTTACCAAGATAACACAAATTTTGAGGTAATTTTTTAGCAGAATATCACACAAAAATCAAGGCATTTATGGAATTTTACACAGTCAGACATCTCTCACTAATGTGCTGCACTATGCTAGATTTGAGCACAAAAATTTTCCTATTAGATATAACATCTGACAGTGCAGTTAGCTCTTTGTAAGTGCTTCTAACAATCCTACAACTCAGTAGCCTTCTAGTTTTTTGTATTTATTGACACAACCATTGCACGGACTTCGCAGGCACTAACAGCCTACCAACTGGTGTTAGGACACTATCAAAACTTCTGACAATGGTGACATAATCCTATCGGCTCCCTACACAAAATCTATAAAATCATAGAACCCCACACCTAACAAACCTAAAAATTTTATACTGAAGTTGGAGATGGACAAAAAATCCTCATGGTTTGACTGTTCGATTCATAACTACTTGACGAACAACCCAAAAATCCTCGTACTATAACATCATCCTGATAGACTGAGTGGGCATGGAATTTTAGGCACGAAACTTGATGAAAACTTGGTGAGGACCCTACTGAGCCGGTGTGGTGCAAAATCCAAGGAGATTGACATGGCACAAAATCCAAGGAGGTTGATGTGGTATCTCTACTGATTAGACAAATGGGTGGCATGAACTGATTGGTCCACCTAGCACTGACATGACAATATATAAGCTGGTAGTGATATGCTACTAACTTGATAAGTTTGACCTATGATGCGAGATATGTGGCACTTCTATTGACCTAGAAGAAATGAATTTTGAGGTAAACATGTGGCACCTACATAGACCTTAGCTGTCTTGGCATCAACTATTGATGTGGCATTGAACATGTTGATGTGGCATCGTGCGTTTGGCTAACATGGCATGTGTACGTAGCATTCTACTACTAGTCCTCTTAGTCGGTAAAATGTTTGTGGTTGTCGTTGATTGCTTGAGGTAATCAAATTAAAGAGGGTGGCATTTGGTTTTTAAACCAAATAAAATGCATTCATGGGCTACGTGTGGTATAATTCCCACATATTTTTTCTAAAGAAACCAAATAATCCGTAGTGTAGTTTCAAATAGGAGAATTTCCTTCCTCTACACATAAGGGGTTGTAGCCCAACCAATGGCTAGGGCCAATGCTAAAACCCTTTGATGGAGGTCAGGATTTCAACTCCCATCGACGCCAACAAAACCATTTGTTTTGTTGCACACACTAAAGGTAAAGGTTATTTAAACCAAATATTACATTTTTTAAAATTATTTAATTAATAATTTATTTTTTTCTTTAAGTTTTATTATCAATTATTTTGATTAATCTTCAATTAATTGATTTATAAAAGCTTATGATAAATTATTTTTAATTTAATTTATTAAAATTTTATTTTTGCAATTAAAACCAAGCAACAAGGAGGAGTTTATTTTTGCAAAAAATAATTGAAATAGTGTTTTTGTTTTCTTAAATTTTTGGGATATAACACAAAAAATAGCATTTTTTTTTTGTAAATTAAGGGAGATATCAAAATTTTCTCAAAATTTTTCTCACCCAATAGTTTTGAGATTAAGAGTTTTTCTCATGAAGAATAGACCTTAGGTCCACTAATACCAAGTCATGTGTCGACTAGTTCTGGATTACCTTTCAAATGCTTGTCTTGTGTCGAATTGAATTTAAAGGTGTGCTACCTTGTAATATTTCCAGAGCAAAGGAGGGACAAGAAATTATGATTCTTTTCTACAAATTTGTAACACAAGGAGGGGGGCACTTGAAAATCAATATTTTTTTGCAAAATCAAAATCAACTTGTGCATTTTTTTTCTAAAAGCTTGGAATGTAACACAAAATACTGCACATTCATGTTTTTGCAAATTGACAACATATCTCATCACATTGAAGATCTAAATTTTCACAACCTTGCTTATTTTGCAAACAAAATGGAGGACAAACCAAGCATTGGATTCTTATTTTGCAAAATTGTAACATAAGGGGAAATTGTTAAAATAAAAGGATTGAAGCATTGAAACTTGTTTATTTTACCACACAAATAGAAAGGCAATTGTTTTTGTCAAATTCTTTGCAAAATCGTAAGACAAGGAAAGACATTTACTATCAAATATTTTTTGCACATCAACAATCAAAATTTTGCTACAAAAATTACTGTAATAAGGTGCATTTTCGATTGCATTTGACACCTTTTGTTCAATTGGTATTATAAAAATATGTGCATTTATGGTCAAATCCAACATGTATGTGTTAAAAATTTGTGGGTACTTTTTATGGTTTATTGCATTCAAATTCCTATTTTTCAATTACATATTTAGTTAAAATCAAGTAAGCTTAATACCCCAAATTTTACACTCATTTGTACAATTTATTTGATAGGTAAAGCCAATTATTTTATAATTTACTCCATATGCAACCCTAATTCACTCTTCTTGTTTGGATTAAACTCCTCAAACTAATTATCCTTTTTCAAAAGGGTTTTTAGGAAGGTGCCATTAAAAATCAATTAGAGTAAATTCTCTTTCAATACTCTTTTAAGGGTATATCAAAATAAAGAACAATTTTTTTGTGAAAAAAATGAACCTTCAAAGTAGCCATTGTTTGTACTAAGTAGGGATAATTCATTTCTTCCTTCAAAACATATTTTGACAAAAGGGAGATAAAACTTGTAAAGGCAATCAAAAAAGTAAAAGTCATCAAAATCAAACATCTTTTTATTCTTAATAAATAACATTTTTTTGTTTTAAATATTTGTAAGAAAGGGGGGATTGTACCTCTTTTTAGGCTTCATAAATATTTCTGGTGAACTTTTTAAAATTTACCTAGGAGACAATCTTTGTAAAAGCCTTAAAAAGTTTCATAAGTTGCAAATAACTTGCACTTAGGGGGGTATAAAAATTTCTTTCCTACCTTACAGAATATTTTTCTAAAAAGGGATGACTTATAAGGGTGCACTTTCGATAGAGACCGACATCTTAGTCAAATTTCTTGCAAAAATTCCCTTACAACATATTTTGTAAATAAGGGAAAAACTTATAAAGGTGCATTTTCGGTAGTGATAGACACCTTAGCTACATTCTCAAAACTTTTGTAAAATAATATTGTAATAGAGTGAACCTCGTATGTAGTGATCTACTCTAATACACCTAGTTGTTGCAGTGGTTGGTTACCCATGCAATCCGATAAGATGAAAAGATTACAATAAGGACATTCATTATTATCAAAAGCAAAGTGAAGGAAGATCCACTTTTGCTTAAGTACTCAGGAAATACTTATTTTTCTTAGATCTATGGGTGATAGACCCAAAGGTAGACCTAAGTAAGAGTAGCTAGAGCCATGAGCTAGCATATCAGCATCTTTCATTTTTAGTCCTTCACATTAAGAGGGGATGTTAAAGTAATTATCCCATTACTTGGATAATATTTATATTCCTATCTTGGATGATTACCATATTCTGTTAGGGTAGAATATAAGTTACTACATTCCCACCAATGAATAGGTTGCATATATATTCACTATGGTAAGTGCATGTGTCAAATTTGAGTTGTTTTTGCAACACTCTTTGTATTTCAAAATAATGTAATAAAGGGGGAATTTTAGGGTAGATGTTATGGTAATTTAATTATTACCATATATAGATTTAGTTATTATATCATTCTTTAATATAGGTAGATATTCGCATTGTTAGCAAATATTAGTTGTCTATTAGTTGGCATTTTATTGTTATTTGTTGGCATGATTTATTTATCGTTAGCAACATTAGTGGTGCAATATTTGTTAGGCTATTTTAAGCCTATGCTTATTGTATTTATACTTACCACATTATCAATATATTTTTAATGCCTATGGTTTTATCACAATCTTCTCTAAATTACATCATACTTGCATCTTATTTTATTAGTTTTATTTCAATTTCTAGATTCCAAAACTTAGGTGCTTGCATAATGTACATCAAAACATAGGATTTAGAGTTAATCAATAAAATACTCTTGGTGAACCCTATACCTCCATCAAATAACTCAAATAATAATGGGATCTAGGAAAGAATATTTGTCTAAATGTGAACCTCCGAGTTTGGAGATCAACCTAATGAATATGGATTTACAAGCATCAATATGTGAGAGTTTTAGAAATACTTTAAAAAATTAAAACTATACATTGAATACACACATAATTTTTGCATGATAGGTTTGTCTTGAATATCAAACCTAAATTTCCTTTTAATATATTTGTAAGTGGACTCAACTTGCTGAAGGCTACTATTAATGTCAAGTCTCTTAGTAAGTAGAGTTAGGGTGCATAAGTTTATTTTATAAAATCATCAAATACTCTTACATACAAAAGTGAGGGACTTAGGTAAAACTAGTCACCATCCTACCTAAGACATTGTTTAGAATTCTTGTAATACTTCTAAGTGATTTCATCTATAAGGAAACTCTAAATTTTAAATAGCATTTATGTACTAAATTTATGATATTGATAGCTCAATATTTTCCAACTAGTATTACAAGATAAATATTCTATTTGAATCAAATTCCTAGGAAACACATTTTGGGCTACCAATTTCATATCAATATATTGCATCCATTTAAGACAAGTGCTAAGGCCTTGATGAAAAATATCAATAATTTTAAAACAACCATGAGAACATAGAAAACAATAAATGTTCCAATATAGAAACTTTTTTCCTTAATTTTAAGAGAAAAAGTTTAATGAAACACGAATGAGTAATTAAAAACAACATAGTATGCATCAATTATAAAAAATATAAAACTTAAAAAACAAATTCTCCTTGCCCAACAATATATATATATATATATATATATATATATATATATATATTTTGATATGCCAACATTATGAGAATGAATCCTATATGTTAATTAATGAAATCCTTATAAATAAAAATTATTTTCACCATGTAAATGCTTTTTAATATAAAAATAGACCATCGATTTTGAACAATAATAATTATTAATAAATAATATAAAACTATATTAAAAACTTTAAAGAATATAACTTTAAAAATATCTGCCTTTAAAATAGCATTGCAATTCACTAACATTTTTGTATTATTAATGTTAAAATATTAGTGTGTGCTTTGTTTAATGCCTAATTTACCTATGATTAGGGTTATGGTTAGGGTTTTTACCTTTTATAAAACCCTAACACCTCACTTCATTTCTATATATATGTAATCTACTTCTAAATAAAACATAGATCTCTTATTTAGTTTTAATATTTGGTATCAAAGCATGATAATATTTGTGTGTGAGGGGGATTTCCTTCGAGGAAATCCTCCTTCCCCATTAGTCCTCCATAGTTTCTTCTCAGAAGTAAGCATTCAATGTATGCTCTAGACTTGCATCCATGGGCTGATATGATCTATTAGAACGGGGTTATTTGCTTTTGATTTTTCTCCTTCTCTCCCTCTTCCTTTCACATATTCATCCCTATTCTCTAGTTTAGTGGTTTTTCTCAAGACTATATTGTGCAAGGTTGCATATGTGCTTATATTAAATGAGTTGCTTCTTAAAGAATAATATCATGATGAAGAAAATAAAAAACTTCACTTTCAAAGGAGACTCCAAATTTAGAAATTAGGTGGAGATAATCAACTGGATCAACCACAAGAACTTGGTGGTTTTGAGAGGCTTCTCCGTTGCAAGTGATGACAAGGAGGGATGCCATAGATTTTTATTTATGACTACATGGCTAACGGAAACCTGGATGAACATATTTTTGGAGGGGGGAATGAGAACAGGCCCGCTTTAAGGTGGGAGCAGCGCAAGAACATAGCCATCGGCACTGCCAAAGGATTGGCTTATCTACATTATGGCATCCAACCAGCTATATATCACAAAGATATAAAAACCACCAATATTTTACTGTTTGATCAAATGAATGCTTGTGTTGCATATTTTGGGTTTACAAGGATTACTGTAGATGGGCAATCATAGATGACAACAAGAATAGCTCTTTATGCTCTTTATGTATAGCTATCTATCTATGGAATATGCTCTTTATGTATAGCTTACATATTAAAGCGATTTTTATAGTTTTGGCATTGTCCTATTGGAGATAATGAGCAATAGAAAAGCCCTAGATAATTTCATGGCTTTGGTCTCAAATTATCTTCTCACAAATTGGACATGGAAGCTTGTAAAAAAAGACAAAAATAATGGAAAAAAATAAAATAAAATAAAAGACAAAAATTTGAGATGCACTATTTTCATGTTTTCCTGCAAAAGATCTGCAGGCTTTGTTATACACCAAGATATTTGTGTTTACAATAGTTGGAAAACTCTTTTGGATAAGGTTTTAATGGAAGCATTGTATTTATATTTTGTGAAGGTCTACTTGACTTTTGGTACTTTGAAATGTATGGAGTGCATTATCGATAATACCCGACACTCCTTAATACCTAAATCCACTTTGTTTTGAGGCAAGTTCTAGGATAGATTTGTCCTTTTGTTACTCCATTTTGATCTACCATTAAAGACTTTAAGAGCGAGTCATCGACGTTTGGTGGAGTTTAGTTAGTTATTATGTTACCTCATTTCAATCTGCCATCAAGGTCTTTAAGGGTAAGTCATTGACATTTGGTGGAGTTTGGTTTGTCCTTTTGTTACTCCATTTCGATCTGTCATCAAAGACTCTAGGAGGGAGTCATCAAAATTTTATTGAGTAGATCATATGTTCCTCCATTTTTATATGACATCAAGGACTCTAGGAGGGATTTTTCGGTATTTTGTGGAGTTTTGTTATGTCATGTTGTGATATTTGGTGGAGTTTGGTTATGCCCTCTTGTAGTATTTGTTTCAGTGGATTTTGGCTTCGACATTAAGCACCATTGTGCTTCTGCACTTTCAATAAGAGAATACGAGAGAATTAATAATTTTGATTGAGATAACATCCAATTGCTCATAAGACTAAAGGTTTTCTTTAGATATTTTGTTTTCTATGTATGAAGGTGCATCTTTGGCTGAGATCGACACCTTCTAGAGGGGGATGTTAGAATATTAATGTGCATTTTGTTCTTAGGAAAGTGTACATTAAAGGAGATGGTAAAATATTAGTGTGAACTTTGTCTAATGTGCACTTTACCTCTTATTAGGGTTAGGGTTTTTCCTTTTTTACAAACCCTAATGCCTCAATTCATCACTTTATTGTTATATACCAAATTATCAAGTTTGAATTCGTATTCGAGTTTGACACTCTTGAGGTTCACATGAAATTAATTCGATATATTAAAATATTGGAAACAAAGATATATTATAAATGCACATATTAATAAGTAAGAAACTCAAAAGGAGACTTGAAACAAACATTAAAAATTCCCGTGTCATATATTTTTTATTTTAAGTAATTTTTTCTGAAAATAAAAAATGCCATTTAATTTTAGTTTCAACATTTAAATATAAAATTTTATTTAATGTAGACTTACATTCTACATTTTTAAAATAAAAATTTTACTTAAATACATAAAAAAATATATTTATAAATATTAAAATTAAATATAAACTATATTATTTAATTTAATTTATTATTTAAAATATATGAAATAAAATATGAGAAATATATATAAACTCGCCAATATTGTAAATATTTCTAAAAATAATCTCCTTACCTCATGTTTTACCCATTTCTTTTCTTTCAAATTTAGGATTGAAGTATTGAAACACATACGAAATATTCCACGGATGCTTTGGTTGACTCTCTATTATCTTAGAAGTTCTCAAGAACATGCTATAGTGCAAAAATTAGTAAAGGTCAATGTAATTAGAGTTATATTTGCTTTTAAAAAACTAGGTTACAGGTATTTCGGAACAAGCGGTAACTTGAAACCAGATGACGATTAAATTGGAGGCCGTTGAAAAGCTAGCCAACTCACAGACCAAACATGTCTGAAAGCCAAGCATTTTTCCTTTCATATGCATTCCCGTCTGTTTTTCATCTAATAATTTTTTGTTGTTGTTGAATTTAAAGTTTATTTGCCGAACTTATTCGTTAAAGTCTTAAATTCGACAAATTTTGAATTCTATCTTAAAATTCGATGAATTTGACAACTAAGCTTATATGTAAGTAATCTACTTCTCAATAAAACATAGATCTATCATTTGATTATAACAATTAATTATATGTAAACAATGGAAGGACAACCATCAATGTCTCACTCCATTGCTATATATGTGTAATCTACTTCTCAATAAAACATAAATCTCTCTTGATTATAACAATTAATTATATGTGTGGAGGAAGAGCACGATGTAGTATGCAGGGACGAGTGATGCTGAGGAGCTTGAACTTCTTTTGGATTTTGATTCGGGGGCTGCCGGTCCGAAGATTGTGATGTGACAGTTGGTGAAACTTTTACCCCTCACATTTCAAGCCCTCAATCGTTTCCTTGTGCCTCTTCTTTTCTTGGATTTCAATAAAACATAGATCTCTCTTGATTATAACAATTAATTATATGTGTGGAGGAAGAGCACGATGTGGTATGTAGGGACGAGTGATGCTGAGGAGCTTGAACTTCTTCTGAATTTTGATTCGGGGGCTTTTGGTCCGAAGATATATCTACTTCTCAATATGTAATCTACTTCTCAATAAAACAAAGATCTATGTTTTATATATGTAATCTACTTTTAAGATTGCTATATATATATATATAATATACTTCTCAATAAAACATAGATCTATGTTTTATATATGTAATCTACTTTTAAGATTGCCATATATATGTAATCTACTTCTCAATAAAACATAGATCTCTTGATTATAACAATTAATTATATGTGTGGAGGAAGAGCACGATGTGATCTGCTGGGAAGCTTGAACTTCTTCTGGATTTTGATTAGGGGGCTACTGGTCCGAAGATTGTGATGTGATAGTTGGTGAAATTTTTACCCCTCACATTTCAAGCCCTCAATCGTTTCCTTGTGCCTCTTCGTTTCTTGGATTTCAAGAGAATGGGGAGTTTGACAATGTTTGTCCCGCCTTCGTGGATGGAAAAGTTGCTATCATGGTTTTCCTAATATTAGGTTCAAGGGAGTCCCCTATTTTTGTTTGCGCCATATTGTTGTTGAGTAAGGGCCCGAATGGTAGTTTTATGCAGTGATCGATAGTGATCGATGCGACGGATTGCATAGTGGTTTGTGCAGTGGTGGGTTGTTTTCCCTAGTTTTTTCAATGATCTTTGTTTGGCAGTGTTGTTGGGTTTTATCCCTTGTCGAAGCCTTATTTTTTTGCTTTCTAGAGGGACTTGAACCCATAGGCATTGGGGGTTCTTAGTTTCTAGTTGCCTATGGGGTTTTTTCCCACAAGCATCTGAGTTCTGGGTCCTCCTTGAAACCTTACTCCTTGGCCTCCAAGTTTTCATCTGTGGAGGCTCACTCCTATGTGAGTTGTTTTGTGTAGCATCTGATTTTAGAGGTGTATCAAAGGATCTTAGCTTATTAGGTGGTTTCACTACTTGATCCTGATTTTTTTTTGGATATCAGTACTTGCTCTTGTGGCTGTTAGGGTGCTTTCTGTTGTGGTAGTTGTTTATTCACTTTTGGTTTTTATGGATCATGCTATCTCGGTTTGATGCGGTTTTCCCTTTTGCTGGGTGCATTTTGGATCTTTTCTGCTGTTGGTCGACAGAGTCGACTTGGATTGTAGGATATTCGGTCAGGTGGCTGGTTTGCCCATGGAAAATATGGTGGACGATCCTATAGGGGTCGTAGTGTTTTCTCATTCGCTGTGGCCATTCTCTCCTGGTTTTGATGGTTGGCTTTCCTCATCACTGCAGTGGACTGGTTCCAGCCTCTGTTTCCATTGACTAGTTTTCATTTTTTTCTCTTATTTTCAAATTATCTTTGCGCGGTTGTTTTCGTATGTGGTGTCTTCTACGGAGGCCCTATTTTGTATTTAATGGATTGTTCAATGCTAGGGTACAACACTTCATTAGCTTAATGATGGCTGGTTTTCCTTCATTAACTTAATGATGGCTGGTTTTCCTAGGGGTTTGTTTTGTTCCATTTAAATTTAAATTGTTATCATTCGATGGGATGTCTTCCTCCAATCCCTCACTAGTATGTTGGATTTGCTATCATTCGACGGGATGTCTTCCTCAAATCCCTCACTAGTATGTTGGATTTGCTATCATTCGACAGGATGTCTTCCTCAAATTTTTGAGGTTTGGGGGTGTGTTTAATGTGGGGCCCTTGTGCCTTTTTCCCGTGCGGGTTCTATGGTTGCCTCTTCATTCCCATTGTATGATGTGGGATTTTTTGTGGTCCTTGTTTGGGCTTGTTTTTTTTAGTCCTAGAATTTGTATTCTTTGTTAGCCTTTTTGATGAATCCACCCATTATAAAAGGTTGTGGGGCGACTTTCAAAACCCTCTTTTCTATTAATATTATTAAAAAAAACCATTAATTATAATTATATGTAAACAATAAAATGACAACGGCCAATTATCCATTGAAAAATTTTGAAAAAAAAAAGTGGGTTACGTAATTCTAAAAATATGATATGCCCAACTTTCTAAACTGATATGATATGCCCAACTTTCCAAAATGTACTGCTTTCCATGTTGTTTGACATAGCCGTGCATCCCTCCAAGTTCTGAAGTACATATAGTGTTTCTTAATTTTAAGGACAGCAGTATCACTGTGTCCCTAAGAGATTATAGTTATGTATTTCATGGGTCTTGACTAGAAGAAAACTGACATAGCCCTCCAAGTTCTGAAGTACACATAGTGTTTCTTAATTTTAAGGACATCAGTATGACTGTGTCTCTAGGAGATTATAGTTATGTATTTCTGGGTCTTGACTAGAAGAAAACACGTGCCAATCGAACCCTTGAGATTTATAGGAACGGGTTATCGTTTTATTGGAAACATGGAATAAGTAAAAACACTATAGGATCAAGTATCCTCCTAACCTAGTTTTTGTTAACGAGGTGAGGAATACAACATGGGGTGTCATCAAGGGTCACTTGCAGAGAGCGACCAAGACACGGCGAGGAGGTAAGGAAGGCCTGCGCGCATGCATGATGAAGTGCGACGCAGCCGCCGGGGGGCCCCCCCCCAAGCCGGGGGGGGGGGGGCCCAGCCGGACCAGGGCTACTCTGTCGCTTCGCACAATAGCTGTTTCACCTCCCTCTGGCGGTGCAACCTCGCAGAAGAATATTATTTTGGACGGAAATTCTTTCATCTGTACGCACATGAGTATCACAATCACAAAGCTTGGTTAAATTTAATTGCATGTATTTGGAGGGAAAAACACAGATGACTAAAATATTAACAAAATATATTATTACCAGGGCCATCTCATGATGGAAGAAGATGTGTTGATCTAGAGGAGCTTCGTTTGCAGACCATACTCTCCCTACAACGTTTCTTCGCACAGAGGGGCCTTTGTAGGGCTGTTCCTCCCACCCGAGAGCTTCCACAAACGCATTGAAGTCAGCTGATGTCTTTATGCCGAATCCTCTGAACAGAAGAGCTCCGCACTCGTGCAATTCACGTTGAATCCATGCTTTCTCCTCGTCTCTTATGGACTTTATCACTCCATCCATACCTTCGCTTTGATAATCATATGCAGGGAAAACAACTTGGGGAAACGGATGACCCTCTTGGACCTTTTGTTCCCCAATCTTACCTTCAGAGAAATTCACCATTTTTCTTTCTTGCTCGCTGAGATCGCAAGATATACACCAATACATATGAAGCATTTCCCAAGTTGGATGCCTTTTATAACCAACATCGCCGAATAGTACAAACAGTCCGACATGTGACGTCGTTTCCATCGAAATTGTAGATATTAAAATATGTTCACGATGACACATTGGTGTGACATGTCTGCTCAGTTATCTGTGAATTCCTGGATTGTAATTAAAAAGTTAATAGAGGCGGTGAATATTTTCAATGCGAATTTAACCTGTTTCAACGAATTTAACCTGTTCCGTGGATTCCATGCAGTTCGGATGTTGAACTCTATTGTGACGAGGACCCGAATTGTCTAGGCATGGACCAATTAGCACGTCCTGGTGAGCGGTCCGGGTGGAAAACACAATTTAAAAAAGAAAAACTGTAAATTTTGACATTAAAATTTCATTTTAATTTTTCTCTCTGGGTTTAATATTTCATATTACATTTGACATTCTTTTAACCAATCCAGAATTGAAATCAAAATAAATTTAATAATAATTAAAAAACATTTTGGTTTAAATAAAAACTTGCCCAAGAGGTGCCAAAAGCTCCCTCTTTGCCAAGTTGCCAACCAATATATCAATTTTCTTTGAGTCATAACGTTG
Source organism: Wollemia nobilis (assembly GCA_028583015.1). Taxonomy (NCBI): domain Eukaryota; kingdom Viridiplantae; phylum Streptophyta; class Pinopsida; order Araucariales; family Araucariaceae; genus Wollemia; species Wollemia nobilis. Next base: position 15,846 of record JAQPPZ010001424.1, on the reverse strand, counting down.
TTTCGCTTTCACACCAGACAAGCAGCCATTTATTCATGGTTGCCAACGAAGTCACTTACATCAGGAGACTAAATATTTTTAACCATAAATCCTCTCGCAATGGGGATTCTAAACGTGCACAATCTATCGGCAGAATTCAACGACTAAACTTATCTGAAGTGTTCCACTTATTGTGGAATAGATAGTCTCTACGAATTTGGGTGTGCTGTCCAAATTTTATGGTCGCCGCTACAATATTCTGCGCTCAAATAAGATCTGAGCTTGATTAAAGTTTTGAGTTTTAAAAAAAAAAGACATAAATTTAAACTAGTGTAAATGAACTTATAACAAAAGGAAATGGAAATGAGATCTGTTTTGAAGATGGGATCTTGTAAATATATACATACTAAAACAATGTTTCTTAAAAAGCTTCGAAATTTGGAAATACCGTTTTACCCAACCTATTGTGCATATAATAAGAATTAAACTAAAAGATACAAGGATTTGGTTTATCAGCGAGACAACTACCACAACGATAAATACACAGGCGACAACTTTTGTCCCCGGACGGAGACATCTATGCCACATTTCACGTCAACGAGAACGTATGTGCCACCTCTATCTCAACACATTGAGATTTTAAAATTTAATATTATCATTGGGAGCCATTAACAAGAATGCTGTCACACTAAGGATGAACAAAGTTAATAATATTAAAGTGTATTATAATATATTATTGATTTTGGTCAGCATATTTTAGTAACTAATATATTAACAAGTGATTATGGTTGGTTTATTGAGATTAAAAACTGGTATATAAGTGTTGTTTTTAATGATGTTAAAGATTATAAGTTAATTATTATTATATATATATATATAAATTTATTTGGTTAGCGGGAGAAATCCCTACGATCAAGGTACAAGGTTGAGCAGGTTCTTCCAACCATGATTCCTCTAAAGCCAAAGAGCTATGCTTACCAATAGGGAATTTAACATCTTTTAATTATAATATTTTTAATTATTTAAGAGATATCACATATTTTTCTTATTTAGGTGGTCTAATAAACCCTTACCATGGACACATACATAGGACTGAACAAGCTCCCCCAAGACCCCCTTAGAGTGGAAAGTTATGCTTATCAATAGGGAATTTAACACACAACCACCACACACACCCATATTAATTATAATATTTTTAAATACTTTAAGGGATATGTGAATATTTTTTCATATTTAGGTGGTCGGATAAACCCTTACGATGGACACACATAGGGCTAAGCAATCCTCTCAACTCCTCCCAACCATGGGTCCTCATAAATTTGAGAGCTATACTTATCAATAAAGAATTTAACACAAAGCCACCACACACCCACCCCCTCACACACTCACCCAAGCCATGGTTATTCAATCTAATATTTTTAATTATGATCAAATATATACAATATATATGGCTTTTAAAATTGATACTAATTTATGAGATGAAGAAATACATCAAAAACATTTTTCCCCTGGTAATTAAAATTTCTTATCCACTCTTAGAATTTTCCACTCTCTCCTTATTAATTATAAAAATTCATTTTAAAAAATATATAAATTATTTTTTTCATATTTTTATTATTATAAAATGTATTTAAACTACATCAAAATATATTTAATTTTAAGAAATATTAAAAATAAATTATTTAATATAATTACAAGTATTAAAATGCATTTAAAGCTTAGAATGATTATAATTTAACACTTTAAAGTTAATTACAAAAAATATATTATTAATTTATTTGATAAAAAAAATGTTAATATATATATATATTTTTAATTAATATTATATAATAAAGGAAACGTTTTTTATTCTATAAAAATTAACATAAACACATATTTTTAGAAAACATCAATATAGAAAAAGAAGTTTAAAGTGGAACAAAATTCTAATATAAAATATTTTTGAAATAACAATATAAAATTCTAAAATATTATAGGTTTATCTCTCACTCTCTTAAATATATAATTTATCAAAAAAACATTTAATTCACATAATATTAAAAAAAAACAAATTTCATAAGAATTAATACATATTTATAGAAACAATTCATATAAAAGAGTTTTTTTTTTTAATTTATATATGTCTTGAATATTACTTGTTTATGTATCTAAATAAATAAACATATGTATATGCATTTGATTAACTTGTAACAAACCTTTATTAAATATTGTATATGCTTTTTTACTTTAAAAATATAGTAATTTTTTTTAAAATTGATATAAGTTGGATAATAAATAATATACTTTATAAAATGAAGTAATTAATATAGAATGATATTGAGAGTAATACTTTCAATTTATTGTTTTATATTAGTAAAAATTATAGGAGTGAGTGTGAGCAAGGATCAAGCTATTTAATTGACTTAAATATAATTAGATTATTAGTATATTAATAGATGATTCTGGTTGTTTTCAATGACTTGAGTATGGTTAAATAACTAATATATTAGCAAATTATTATGGTTGGTTTCATATAATATTTTGACATTAAAAACTACTTTACCCTTTATTTATAACTTTATTTATTTTAAATGGTATATAAATATTGTTTTTAATGATGTCAAAGATTATAGATAGGTAGGTATTAACGTGGAATGAAATATATAAGTTAATTATTATTTATATATATACTTAATTTTTTTTTTTTGATGAGGAACCTTTTTTATTTTTTATATATAATTTTATTTGTTTAGTGTGAGAAATCTCTATGACCAAGGCACAAGGCTGAGCAGGCTCCCCCAACCATGATTCCACTTAAAACCCAGAGCTATGCTTATCAATTGAGAATTTAACAGATAGTCACTAGACATTCACCTTTCAATTATTTAATTATAATACTATATCTAAATTATTTTTTAATATTTTTATTATTATAAGATGTACTTAAACTACATCAAATATATTTAATTTTAAAAAACATTTAAAAATATTTTACTAAATATAATTATAAGTACTAAAATAGTATTTCATGCTTTCTATTTATATTGGTTATTTGATAAAAAATTCTAAAATAAAAATTATTTATTTAATATTATATAATAAATAATTTTTTTTATTATTTGGAACGTTTCCAAACATGCTTGGAAAGTTACTTCCAATTCTGATCGCCTATGGTGTCATATTTTTAAAGTTAAATAATTTTCAACAATTCCTCTCAGATTATCTCTCTCCTAGATGTTCTACATTTTGGAACATCCTGATTAAATCCAGAGACTTCATCAGAAACAATAGCTATTGGGTGCTTGGAAATGGTAGGATTATTTCCTTTTGGGATGATCCATGGCTCAAAGATCATCCTCTTGCTAAGGATCCTTTCTTTTGGGATGTGTGTTTGCTAGCCAATGAGGTGGGCTTTGTCAGGGTGGTTGATTTCATCCTTCTTCAGAATGATCATAAAATATAGTCTCCTTCCTCCCCTTAGTTAGCACAGTTCAAGATTGAATTGTGTGGGATTCTCTTATTGCTAAGATGCGATGGTATGTTATTCGGTATGAGGAGGTGGTGGATCGGTTGGTTTAGGATGGTGATAATGAGGGCTCCTTTTTGGTAATATCTACTTATTCCCTCCTTTGTCCCTGTGTAGTTAGTGATTTCCCCTGGTCAAAGATTTAGATTAAGAATTTAACCCAAAAAATATATATTTTCTTCTGGGTGGTGGTGCAGAATAAGGTTCTTACGATAGAAAATTTGCATAAGAGTGGTTTAAAATTTTAAATCGATGTTTTTTGTGTAAACAAGACTAGGATTCCACCTCTCATATGTTTCTCAAATACAATGTTTTTTGGAATATTTTTTATTTTCCCTTTCACCATTTTCAGCTTGCTTAGATGCTACTAGATTCTATTTATGACCTTGTTCAAAAATGGGTGTCACCCTTTTCTTCTCCTTGTCTTAAATGTTTCTAAAACATTTTGCTTCCCTACATCCTTTAGGGTGTGTGGAAGGAGCGAAATGTGAGGGCTTATAAAATACTTAGGGCGACAATTTTCATTTAAGCCATAAAATTATTTGGAAGATAGGAGAGAACCTGTTGGTGGTGTTGAAGGACTCACTCCCCTCTATACCTAGCGATCACCCTTATTATGTTGTTGAGTGAATTATTGGTTTCCACCCATAGTTAAGACCCCCACGAAATTTGAATTTATAATATTTTATTCGTTGGTCCCTACCCCATCCAGGCTGGTTTAAGCTTAACTTTTATGGGGCATCGAAAGACAATCTGGGCCAAGATGGTGTTGACGGTGTAATTCAAGATAATTTTGGCAATGCTATTTTAGCCTTTGTGGAGGATATTGGTATCCAATATTCTCACTATGCTGAAACACGCGTTTCATTTTTTGGAATTCAAATACTCAAATATATTGGCATCTGTAGGGTAATTATTGAGGGAGATTTGTTAAATATTATTAATATGCTCAAAGGAGATTATTGTTCTAGATGGTAAATCTCTAATTTAATTGATGAATCTAGAGCGCATTTATTGTCTATGGAGGAGACAATTATCAAGCATGAGTTTAGATAAGGGAATGTGATCATTGACTCCCTTTCAAATCTTGGCATATCTAGCTAGTGCCTGATGATTTGGTGTACTAATTTTTCATTTGATATAATTCACCTTATTGATGATGATAAACCTTAATGTTTGTTAGATAGTGGCTAGTATTATATTACATTTTCTTTTGCTTGGTTGGTGCTGGACTTTGATTATCATTGACATGATGGTGGAGTTCCTTTATTTTAGGTTCTTGCGACGTCCTATCAGGCCTTCTTGGTTCGTTGTTGGTTTAATGTAGTATCAGGGTATCCTTTACCCCATTTGGTTTTTTTAATTTCAAATTTTGAATCTTCCCTTCCCTACATTCCCTCATGTGCTCGAGTGGTGGGCATTTCTGGATTTTCACCAGTGTCTTAAATATTCTCTGAGTATGTTAGTGTTAGAAAGTCTCTTCCTTAGTACATTTTTATTTCTTCTTGGGAAGTTGACCTCAAGTATATTTAATGGTTGGTCGTGTTCTAATATTTTTGGCCCTAAGGGAGCTAGGGTCCTCTATCGTGTCATCCATTTTGCTATTAGAAGGCACCTTCATGACAAATTTTTGGCTAGCGTGTCTTGGTTGTTATTAACACTTGTTGAAGGCTTGCTTACATTGGTGATATCTGGTCTATATGAAAGTAGCCTTTTGGTGCTTTCTTATGTGGTCTTGGGGTTCTTTACCCCATTTTTTAAGAGTTTTCTTGGATGGCTTAGTTGTATGCTCATGTTGTTTTTGCCATCCTTTCATGTGATGGGGATTGATTTGTTTCCCATCATGTTGTTTTCTATTTTCTATCCTAGGAACGATCTATTTTTCTTCGTGCCTATTCTTGGGACTCATGGGTCTCATTTGTCTATGAGTTCCAACTCCATTTTTGGCATTCAAAATTTGAATTTTGGGGTGAGGAATCTATACATATACCTTGGTTTACCATGGGGTATTCTCCATCGAAGTTCTTTTGCTAGTTCAAGTGTGGTAGCTTGGGCTTTTCCCCTCTTGCCTGTGTTTGGAAGATTTTGATTTTTTGTTCTTATGGGTAAGGCAAAGATATTTTCATCTAAATAAAAGTTGAGTAAGCCTTGTTTGGAGCCCACGTCCATCTCCTTTAATGATGAATTTAAAGCTATTATGGTATAATGGGGTTTCCTTGAGTGTATTAAAAAGTTTCATGGACATAGCCTGGTGCTTACTAATTGGATGGTTTCTACCTGAAACGATGGATGGGTCAGGATTGGTTCTTGTTCGTTTTAGGTCATAGTAGAGCTTATTAGTAGGACCACTAGTTTGATGTTATATGGTACTTTTCACAATCATAATAGGTACTCCCTATTGTAGAAGATCTGTCTTTTCATGGACAAAGAGGAATTTCTACCTAGGATTTAAAATGACTTTAGCGCTTTGGCCTTGTCCCATACTTGGGACCATGTTTCTAGGGTTACTATGAACTACTTCACCCTTGATTCTTCCTATGAGATAATTAGGAATTTTCATGCTATGTTTTTAATTTATTTGCGACTTAAATCTTACAAGAATATTCTTTTGTTTCTTTTATATTCCATGAATAATTCTTTTGTGAATGTGCAATGTGGCCATGGTCAGGCCTCCATCCATCAAGTTCTTGTGTTGCTTGTGTTTGAACAGGCAACTATAGAACATGGTTTAGTTGTTGATGAAATCCTCAAGGCTTTTGTAGATATTTCAGGTCCCATGGTAGGAGGTGCTAAGTTAGTGGTGGATTCCCATGGTCCTATAGGTGGTAACTATAAGGTGGCTTCAGAGATTGACTCTGATTGCAGTAAAGATAATTATTTGTTTACCTTGAGAATGGGTCCTGAGAAGGTCTCTAGAAAGATACAATTTTTTGCTAAAGGAGTGTGGGGTAAGGCCTCTCATGTGGGTATTTGCACTCCCTTGGTTGGCCCCACTATTAAATTTGATTTATCCCTTAAATATATTAATGAGGAGGCTATGAAGCTAGACCTAAAACCCACTCGTATTGCTATCAGTAGTTTCTTACGCCAATCTAAATATCTATGTAATAAAGGTGATGAGGATGATGTATTCTCCCCTTTTTATTCCCACTCTAATTTTTATGTTCTTCTATGGGATTGCCATCAGGAGAAATTGGTTGAGGAGTTCTATGCCCTAGAGCCTCTAAGGAGATTAAACACTTGATATTTCACAATTTGAAGTTTATAAATATCAATCAAAGGAAATTGTGGAGTTCATTGAGATCGATAATGGATATTTCTAAAAAAATTTCTCATCTGGATGTTTATGTTTCTCAGGGGATGGGTAAGTTGGGGTAGAACCATATCATTTATCCTCTTCTTTTGTGTCTTTAGATCCTTGTCTTCGTAATAATTTTTGGTCTACCTCAAATTTTTTGGTGAGGTTTAGTTCTAGTCTTTCTCGCCCGAGTGGCATTTTGATTGTAGTGGTTGTGGGATTCCTTTAAAACCCTCTCTATTTTTAATATTATCAAAAGAAAATGTTTTTTTATTCTATAAAAATTAACATAAATATAATTTTTAGAAAATATCAATGTAGAAAAAGAGGTTTAAAGTGGAATTAAATTCTAACATAGAATATTTTTGAAACCACAAAAAAATTCTAAAATATGATGGGCTTAGCTCTCACTCACTCTTATATATATATATATATATATATATATATATATATATATATATATATATATATATATATATATATATATATATATAATTTATTAAAAAATATTTAATTCACACAATTTTATTAAGATTTTTTTTTAATTTTATATATGAAAATTCTAAAAGTTATTTCTTGAATATTACTTTTTTATTTATTTATATAAACATATGTATATGTATTTTATTAACTTGCAACAAACCCATATTAAATATTGTATATGTTTTTTTTTTTACTTTAAAAATATAGTAATTTCTTTTTAAATTGTTATAAGTTGGGTAATAAATAATATACCTTATAAAATGAAGTGATTAATATAGAATGATATTGAGGAGTAAAAATTTCATTTTATTATTTTATATTAGTAAACATAATAGCAGTAAGTGTGAGCAAGGATCAAGCTTCACCTTTTCTTAATTTAAGTATTTGAAAAAAATTAAAAAAGCAAAGGGTTGTTAAATGAGGTAAATTATGATAGCATGGAAGGTAAACATTGATGAAATAATTGATTGGAATTAAGGATGCCACTAAGAGGGTATGAATACCATTTCTAAAAATGAGATTAAGAATGAATAACCCTTATCCATGGAATAAATTTTACTCTATATTTCATTAAAAAGGGTGATATGATGGAGCATGACATAATGATTCTTAAAACTAAAGTATTAATATTTATGTTTCACATAATTAAATAAAGTGGAAGTGGGGATCAAATTCATATTACTACATCACATTTTTTGTAAAAGGATTTTTGCTCATCATTTTCTCTAATTTGGAAATTAAGATAATATAACGGGTGATAACCCCATGATTTTTAGAGATAGATACTCTATATTTGTGGTTAGTATTTTTAGATTTATATACCATTTAAAAGGCTTCTAGTGTGGTTAGTGCTTTTGGATTTATATACCACCTTATCATTAAGAAGGTTTTATAGAATGTTGATAATAATCTAAGGGAGTTCATCTAAGGGAGACCAAATACTAATATGCAAGAGTTATACATACATACATACACATATACACAAACATACACATACATATACACAAATACACACACACATATATATGTATGGATGTATGTATATACATATATAGAGATAGATATATAGATATATAGAGATAAAGAGAGAAGGATATATATTATTATATATATTTTAAAATATGTGCCACATTATAGATTAGCTATGATTCAAGAAAATATAATTAAAAAATAAATTATGAAAATATTCGTAGAAGCTACATTAGATCATGGATTTTCCTCCCAAAAGTGATAAAAAAAATCCCTTTCATATCATCATATGGTGAAGGACTTGATGGTTCATGTAAATCAACCATTGAATAATGTAAAGAAGGATACAAGGGATAAGGAAGTTAATAGGGACAATCATCCTCTTCATAGTCCCTCAAATAACCTATTCAAGCTTGTTATGTATTTTTTTCTTAAGATCCTCTTGCATTAATCATTATGCCAAGTATTAGTTTTGTAGCTATAATAACAAATTTCATATTATAGATGTATGGAAAGAGAAAATTAAGCAACAATATATTCTAGATTTTTTTATACCTTTATAATATTGTATTTGTATTCTTGTTTATAGCAAGGAAAATTGGCATAAACTTGCAAGGCACTTCATTGTCATATGACTTGAGTGAAAGTTTATTCACTAATTATACAAATTATTTCTCTTCATATAATTAATTGGGATCACACTTAGCCTAGTTCATGTATATGCCCTTGCCCTTGTGTTTATTTTCTTTCAATAGCACAAAAAATAGTTTCCACTAAATAAAATCTATGAATATTATCCCATAGTTTAAAAATATAAACTAGAAGTCATATTTCATGAATCCATATAGTGGAGATAATATATTTTTGGAAGAATTCACTATTTTTTTAAGCTATGTCATCTTCTAGCTACCACTTAAACTATTTTTGGTAAAGCTTCGTAGACCTTGACATTTTTAGAGAATGTACTCATATAAAATAATTTGATGAGATAATTATCATTATTGCACCATCCTTCAAGAGTTGTTCTAGTTATGATAGTTTCTCTTTTCCATGGTTCATACATCCATAAAAAATAATATTTTCATTCACCACAAGTATATTATGTTATAATTATCCATATACTTGGTGATTTTACTAGTAACACATGATATATCATACAAACCTTTAGTTTACCATAAATTTTGAGTTGAAGGTTATTGCATTAGTCTTAATTCTACATGGAATAGTATATTTCCCTTATATCATTTATATCTAATGCAATTTTAATTATGAGGACCTAAATAATCATTCCATAATTAGTTCCCAAAGCTACCTATAAAAAAATGTAACTTTTTTTTTAAGAGAAAAACCCCTTGTGGGGCTGCCTTGGTCTAAGAGACCACGAACAGGGGGTTCTACACCATCGTCGCCCGAAAGTCACACCCAACCCTGCTCGCACCAACATTATCAATTGGATTTTGGGTACCCAATTCAAATTTTTTGGTAGGATGGATATTCCAACCTGGGACCTCCCTTGGAGGATTACCCTCTCCTCTCCAACTCACCTACAACACCTGGGTAAACAAATGTAACTTTAAGTTTCATAAAGAATCACCTTTTGAAATAGAGTTTATAATGATTTGAATAGAATATAGAATACCATGTATGATGAATTTATCCATGCTACTTATTAATCGGGTTAGGAAAACATAAGGTAACATAGGTAGTATTTTTTTTCTTCTCAATCATGAATAAAAACCAACTACAAAAAATAGTAAAGATTCTTACACTCTGAAATGGTAAATAAATTCATTTAGCCACAATTTAATATCATAAAACATATTATAAATTTTGTATTATGATCCAATAGAATGATTATGCAATAATGAGGTATATGAACTAGACATTGGCTCATTACCTTTTCCTCTAGATTTATATAGGCTTAGCATTTTATAATGAAAAGGTTACAAATTCATTACAAAAAAGGATAACTAACTAACTAAGATAACTGACCATGCAACTAGAACACTGTTATGCTAGCTATAGCACACATTAAGATAGGAATATGATAAGCTAACATATAAAACCAACATCAATAGTCTAAGTATATAGATCAGTATTCAATGCATTATAATAAAAATACTCATTACTTCTAACAACCCATATCTTTGGAATCCTCCTTTATTATTAGTAGTTACAACCTAATTATAAACATTTAAGTGACTAAAAAATAAATCTAAAAGACATCTAGGATGGACAAATATTATTTTGATTAAAACTTTGATAAGTATATTTAATATCTCATCCTCATTCTCATAATATTCAATTTTAATTTTCTTTTGCTTAATACATTACATGACATGATGATGGTAAATTACAATATATTTGTGCAAGCATAAAACACTAGATTATTCAGAAGTTTCATGGTACTTTGATTATCACAATATAGTATATTAAGTCTCATTTTATATTGTTATATTTATACAAGAATTGATTTCATACAATTAGTTGTTTGTGTTTCCTCATTTACAATTGTACAAAGGTGGATATGGAAATATTAGTATACTTCTTTATTGATAAAGAAACAATTCTACAACTAAGAGAGAAAACATATCCTATGTTACACATCCTAGCATATGAATTACAAACTAAATTTAAATTAGTATCTCTCAAATACTAATTACCAATGAGATGAGTAATATATAGCCATATTTAGAGTTGCATGTAATGTTAATAATTATAATCTAATTCATGGCTAGGATCCCATATTATGTGATATCTTGGATAGACCTAAGGACATCTCATTGGGCAATGTATTAATTATTTTGTAATATTCTACCATGTAAGCCCTATGGGCCATGGTTAACCTTGTTATGGGTAAACCCTATAATGGCTTGTAATTAATGTAAATCCCTATTGCTATACCATCATGTATTAATATTTATCATTTGATTGGGATTTTGGTATTTTACTATAAATATCCTTCACTCTACTCATTTTCTTATCAGAGTATTGTGCAATATTATCTACGTGTAGTGATTATTTATGGTGCCTATGACTACCCTAAATCTCTTTCATCCTTTTTTGATTTCTATATAATATTTGAGAAAATATTTTACTTCTATTCATTGCTAGAAAATATTATGAATTCCAACATGGTATCAGAGTAGGTGTGGAGTGGTATTGATTGGTCATGCAATAAATACCTACAAAGCCTCTAGTCTTCCTTTTAATGTATAGGATACATTTATTTTATTCTATTTTTTTGTAACTCTAAAATTTATTTTTTAAATATTTATTTTACTCCATTGTAATCAAAGTTTTGATGGATATTTATTCAAATTTTTAATTTAGATTCAAGGTTATGGTTTTCTCTCCTCTCAATACAAATGCAAAATGAAGAGAAATATCTATTTTAAATTTGAATTTAAAATATTGGTGGTAGTCACGTATTACACACACGTGTCTCACAACCAGTGTCATCCACTTTCAACACGTTTGACATGCCATTCATGGGGATCACATAAACCTTGAAAGCTTTAGATAACCAATGCAATGATTTTAGTGGATTTCATTCCTAAACATGGAGGTTTAAGGGTCCAATTCCCCATGCTACCTAGTTTTTCATGTTGAAGCTTATTGTAGGGAGCAAGTGGCTCCATGGAGCCCTAGCTTCCTAGCCAAAATATTTGTATAGTGATCAGTAAAATATTTTTGGGAGAGCTAAAAGGCAAATGATAGCCCATATAATCACTTTTTTCTCTTAATTGGTAATCTATATAGTATTGGCTATAGCATCGTTGATGGATCATTCGTAGTAGATATTTATGGTATACAAGTATAACATCCATTTACAGTGCATTTAGGATATTGAGGTCATATGGTTGAGTCTCTATACAAAATAGTTTTCTTGAGGATAGTGTTGAGGTCAAATATAAGTGTTGTGCTTGGGAATCCTCTCCTAAAGAGGAAGTTTGTGACATTAGTTATACCAAGGTGATTAGCATTTAAAGGGATAAATTTCAAACCCCATCGAGGTAAGTTTTGGATTATTCAAAATACTTCATATCCCTTACCAACATGGTAGCTAATGTGGACCTCTATAAATACACATATATGTGTGTACAAAAACTTATCTAATCAAAATTATGTAAGTGTTAAAGGCTATGGAAATGAAAGTAGTTTAAGTAATGAAATTTTATTTAATCAAATTAGTAGATTAGATTTTACCATGTGGAAGGTTGGTATTGATCCTTACAATCCCAATATTTGAGTTTTTAATGCTTTTTTTTTTAGGCCATTAGGACAAAAATTCTAGAGACAATAACTTTTGCATATAGAAGCATTTGAGGCTATTTTTTTAATTATATAATTTTTTGAGCTTTATACATTGGTGATATCAGTTTATAGACCTATTCTTGTGTTTAGAGCCAAATTGTGTGAAATAGTCCTCATGTCCTATTTATCTAATTTGAAAGGGTACATTGACTTTTTTCATGTAACAAAGATCTTTGGATTGATTTTATGGGATATACAAATGTATTTGTGATAATTGTAGTATTTTTAAGGTACATGTGTGTGTGTGCAAACTCATCCAATAAAAATAATATAAGTTTCAATGACTAGGCAAATAAAAGGAAGGTTGGGATTGATCCTTAGAATCCTAATATTTGAGATTTTAATTTTTTATTTTTTGAGGGTATTAGGGAAAAAATTTAGAGACAAAATTTTTTTAATTTAGAAGTATTTAAGCCCGTTTTTAAAATTCTATGATTTTTTTAGCTCTATCTGTTGGTGACATCAGTTTATAGACCTATCCTTGTGTTTAAAGCCATATGGTGTGATATGGTCCTCAAGTACTATTTTCCTAATTTGAAAGGGTGCATTTAATTTTTGCATGTAACCAAGATATTTGGCTTAAATTTATGGGAGATACAAATACATTTGTGATAGTTTTATTATTTTTTTAATATTTTGGAAGTTTGCAAGAAAAGTATTTAGGATGTAGTTTAGTCAATATATTGTCCTCCTTTAGGTGTTTGATTAAACTTATTCATAAAGATATATTCTTACATGATTTTTTTCTTCTTCTATTCTCTATCCAAAGACTTAAGTAAATTCATGCAAAGCCCCTTTTGGTGACTAATCGGGTGGCCCATGGGTAAGAGGAAATATTTAAATAAGTTAATACATGCCATGAATGGAAAATTTTTATCTTCAAGGAATATCTTATCTAAAAATGAAATACTGAAAGAGCTTACATTTAAAAAAGACTATAATTTTATATTTGAGTCTTAGTATAAGTGGATTTCGGTAGTGTATAGGATGTTCAATAAGTGTAATGGTGATTGTAGTTCAACCTAATGAGATATTTGTGTAGGAAATATGTTTATAGCAACATATATTAAATGATTGGAAGGATCAATTGAATCCACATCAAAATGTGGAGGCCCACTAGATCATCCATTATAAGGGGTGATATTATTGTTATTAATGTCTCCTCTCCTTGGCTCTAAATTTTAGATTGTGATGGGGGGTGTTGAAATTATAATTTGATTCGTGGCCATGATCCAAAATCATGTGATGTATTTGATAGTGTAGACACCAAAACAACACCAATCCGATTATGTGACTACAAAAACTGATCGCTTTGACAAAACACAGCCCCTAGGGCAACCCTCAGAGGTCAAACAGTGGTCCTAACCACTTTCATAGCAATTTTGTAAGGTCAAGAGGCAATTTGGTACATTTAGACACTTTTCTCAGTATTCGTCTCACCCAGGGACGAATACTAACTGGGATTCGTCTCACCCAGGGACGAATTCTAAAATCATCTCTGGTAGGGATGAATTCCAAGTTTAACGGGCAAAAAGAAGAATGGCGCCAAGTGGTAGCCAAAGACAGTCAGTTGATGACTCCTGCCTCGCACGTGTGTGTGGGTGGGCAAATAGGCCATTAGAGGACTATCACAAGGGCAGTTATGAAAGCCCAAGTCATGGAGGACTCCCCTCCCTCATGGGAAGACATAACTGCCACATGGCACCTATGACCAACACATGGCACTTATGCTTCCCTCTCAAAAGAGACCCCATGGGTCTATAAAAGGTAGGACTTTTCTCACCCAAACATAGACGTATTGGAGGCGATTTCAAGCAATGAAGTGTTGTCCGATTGATTACCCACTTGCATATTTTTTATTCACCTTCTCACATCCACTAATATTTTTTGCAAGGGATGTTATTGGGTGGCTTTTGGAAGTGTGGATTCAACCCAAATCCAACATTTGACCACCTTATACCACCAATTTTTAGACATCCCAATCCTAAGAGGTTTTGGGCCCATCCCTAGTGGATTGGCACCGAAATCAAGTGCCAACAGTGGGAGGCCCACTTGGGCACCCCCGCACTTTCTAAGTTTTATTCTAAAGCATTCTAGATTACTTGTTCATATTGCATCTTACGTTATTCTATCTGGTTAACTCATAACTTCAATTTCATAACATTTTGATCAGATTTTATCATGCCTTTTGTCGCTTTGTTGTCCTACTAACTTGCAAGTGGCGATATCAAATTCCCGAGGATAGAGGCAAAATTGGGAGAATCCGACCATCTAGGTCATCCCAAAATGGCCCCAATTACATAACCCCTCTGTTTACAGGTGTTTTGGAGGTCTCGGGAGTCGACATTGGAGCAGCATCATCTTGGCTTTTCCAACACAACAGAATTCGTCCCACCCAGGGATGAATTGCAGTCAGAATTTGTCCTGCCCAGGGACGAATTCCAGGTGAAGGCAGATTGGCCAACTGTTTCAGTGGCAACGGCCTTCTGGTAATATCTTTTGTCTTATGTCAGGTTCTCAGGCCATTTGGACTCACTTTACTCACTGTTTTAGACAAATGTTTATATGCATCTTTTGGCGATTTTAGAGAACAGACACTTCTTATTTGCAACAGGTGCTACTGACATCTTCATTGTTTCTTTGTTCATAGGAGGAGCAGCAGAGGTCAAGTACTCATCAACATTAGCGGTGGCATCGTCTTGGCCTACCCATCTCAAGTGTGGGCACGCGAAAAGAGGAACCTTAAGTCTCGATTGTAATAAAATTCTTTTAACGCTCCTAGCCCCTGAAAAGGGAGGAGGCATCTTTGTAATAGAGATCAAGAGAGTTTAATGAAAGGGCTATGTTTTATCCATTTTCTTGTATCTCATTTCAATGCGTCTCTTTCATTTCATGCATTCTACATTTCTATGACTTAAGCGTATTTGATTTTGAATGCATCGCAATTAGTGTTTCCTTCACCCGAAATCTCGTGCTTTCAGTGGCGATCATAGTGGGACCCTGTCCCCTATTTTTAAGATCACAAAAACTGATTAAATTTTTGTGTTTTGTGCTTGACAGGTACATTTTTTTGTTGCAGACTGTTATTCATCTCTGAATGTGATGAATTCATTACTGTAATTCGTCTGACCCTGAGACGAATTCAAATTCATCTCTGGCAGGGAGGAATTCTGTTCTAAAATTCATCTCACAGAGGGACGAATTCCTGCTTGTAGATTTTCAGAGCAAAATTTTAGAAGCAACTGGCCTAGGCAGAGAAGAGGTAGGGATTTTTTATAATCTCTATTAAATTTTA